>OZ009946.1:35215275-37715275 GCA_963932025.1 Erebia epiphron | reverse complement strand
TTTTTTTAGAGGACGTAGTTGCGATTGTTAAGCAACGATGACCTAAGTAGATAACTGGATGGGTGGCCGAATTTAGAAGTCCGAATTGGGCTGTTTCGTTTCCTCCGTTAAAATATCGGTTACGGGTATCTAAAATAGCTAAAATAGTACTCTTAGTCGAGTCGGATGTGGAACCTAGGAACGCGCATTATTATCCCAAGAAAACCACTGCCACTATGTGATTAATGTTCCAACCGTCTGTAATGCGCCTGTAAGGCGCATTGCATAACTCTTTTAACCTGAATGAAACATAGGCTGCATTTTATACCGAAAAATTAAAAAGGTTCCGCGGAAAGAAATTCCTAGAAGAGGAAGTTGCGGCCATTATCTACTATAGGTAGGTATTGGGTACTATACTAATCCAGTATTAGTATGGATGAATGTTCATCAAACTGTTAGGAAAATGTCTCTCTCACCATGTGGCCGGTCTGACCTTGCTAATTGCCAATGTGTGTAAATGAGCCAAGTAATCAAATAAAACCACGGCTTACACGAATTCAAATTTAATTCTGATATGATACGAATCGAGCTTCATAAAAATGTTTTATAAACCGTACATTTTGCATTGCTGGCGAAATGTAAAGTAACGTTCAACAGTTAAGTCGTATTTAAATTAACCTCTTAGCGTTACTTAGCGTTGCATGCATGATTATTTCCATGCAAACGGTTTCATATCGCGTGAGAACGTTTTACGAGATTATGTAGAATTTGTTTCATTTGTAAAAATGTACGTCAGATTATGTTGAATTTGCTCAGTAAACGGTATAAGCGTGCTCATGGAAAACTGGTTGCATTATTTTATTACGGTAGAAAAATATTTAACACCGACTTTACTTCTCCCTATGTAAAGTACCTATTCGTCTTTACCTACCACGCATCACCGCGTCAGTATAATTATAATACTAGATGATGCCGCGACTTCGTTCGCGTGGATTTAGGTATTTTAGGTTACTTTTGATAGGCTACATATTATACTAGAAAATTCTTGTTGAATTTTCTAAATAAAAAGTGGCATATGTCTATCCCTAGGATGAAATCTATCTCTGTACCACATAGCGTCATAAACAGTTGACGTAGACTCTTTTTAGAATTTCTTTTGACATTTTTATTTTTATTCTAGGTATATCTCAACAGCATGTCAGGTACACCTAGAAGCCATATTTATCTAGCGTCTCGTAAGATCCCTATGAAATAAAACACCCACAAAACAATACAACATATTTGCACGTGCCTTTTGCACGTTTTACACATTTACCGAACAAATTCAACGTTATTTGATGCGAAAGATATTGTGTTTTCTAGTTGCGACGGCAAATATTTTAACAAATTATACTAGATAATTCCCGCAACTGTACTATTACCTATTCTGTGCCGCAACTTCGTCTGCGTGGATGTCGTTTTTTTGGAAAAAATCGTGGGGACTCTTTCATTTCATGGGATAAAAAGAACTAGTAATCCAAAATATATTATTATATATGCGGAAGTGTGTCTGTCTCATGTCTGTCTGTCTGTCTGCTACGCTTTCACGGCCCATCTGTTCAACCGATTTTGATTAAATTTGGTATGGGGATAGTATGTATTCCGAGGAATTACATAGACTACTTTTTATTTTGGAAAATTTAAATAGTTTCCCGCGGGTATCAAAAAATCTTAATCCACGCGGACGAAGTCGCGGGCATCATCTAGTAACATAATAATTCGTCCGTAAAGATTCATTTCTTATAAGCAAGTCATATGCATTACAAGGCCGAGAGAGATCGCGGCGGAGAAAACGGAAAGTATTTTCATTTTTCACGTCTCCATCTCAAAGTTTTAATGGGCTCCATGACACAGTTAAAACAACCCCTTTTGTTGAGTTAAAGGTGTACGAAAACCGATTCCCGGTTTGGGGGAGTTATTTTTTAATTTTTTATTCCACTACAAGTCAGCCCTTGACTGCGATCTCAACTGATGGTTAGTCTTGGCACTACGTCTTTGTCGGTAGGGTGGTAACTAGCCGCGGCCGAGGCCTCCCCAACAGACCAGAGAAACTTCAGAAATTATAAAGGAGATCGGCGAAGTGTGACCCAGCTAATTTAAAAACCATTCAGATTCAGAAATCATTTTATATTTTTTAACATATTTCAAAGTATTTTTCTGTGTAAACATCAAATTTTTAGAAGATGGGAATCAAAAATGAAAATTATTACGAAACAATAAAAAAGTCGTTCTAATGACAATACGGAGTATAGATACCCGCAGGGCGACCGCGTGTCTTTTGCATTAATCATTGATACATCGCAATCCCCTCTGATTGGTTAACACTCTTCCACTATTGGACGAAATCCATTGACGCAGCAAGAATACCATAAATTCAGCCAATCGGAGGTGATTGTGATGTATCAATGATTGATGCAAAAGATACGCGGTTACCCGGCAGAGTATAAAAGTAGAAACTAACGTGTCAAATGTCAATTACTGTCAACTCAATCAAATGTCATTCTTGGACCGTAGTAGAGATGTGTCGGAAAAAACACGTTAACTCGAGTTGAAATTCAGGCAGTTACACAACTCTACTTAGCATAAAGAAACCAAGTGTATTTTATTTGTTACAAAATACTTCTTTCCATACATATTTGTACTTCAATCCAACTATCTGTTAGGACAATCATTATCATGCTAATATATTATTGTTATCATTGCTAAACTTCGTAGGTAGGATTAAAATAAAAAGGTTTTTATAGTTTACCTAGATAATAATTTATATCGTTCTCATTAGAGTTAATAGGTACACATTTATTTTTGGTTTTAGTCTTAGTTTAGTTATAGTAAGTAGGTACTCATATTTAACAACAAAACTAGTTAGATATAAAGCAGTCTTCGCAAAATAATATCAGTCTAACTTTATAATGTAGGTACTAGGTACATATTATGCTATTAATAGTTTAATCATCACAATGAAAATATTCATAAATAACTTTGTCATCGTTGGTGTTATTCGGTCGATACAATAGCGGGAGTACGTAGACAGAGAAAGAGATATATTAGACAGGGCGTCAGCGTATACAGTATGCGATAGTAATTAATTAAAAACGTTAATTTAATTCAAACGCGATGCATTATCGATACAGTTCTGCACTGTAGTACCTGCCGGCACCCCTCGCTCTTCTTTTACCCTATGTCGCCTGAAAGCTCACGCGTTATCTAAAAATACGATACGCTACTGTTTTGCTTCTGTCGCGCGTTGTAAATGCGACTAACGCCCAAAAGTAGCGATGTATAAGCGCGTTAGGGTTAATCGCCTTTTCAAATAGTAAGAATAGTATAGTATAACAACCATCAATTTGTATGTCATAATATACTTACTGGCCGCGTTATGAATTACATACCTACTATAGGTATAGTGTACCCAGCAGGTAGGTAACTTGTTTTATGTAGGTAGGAAAGCGTATTACTATTTGGTACATAGTCAGATAATGATCTGCAGTGCCTGATAGATTTTTCAAAGCTATTCAATAGTCATCTGGCTTAAAAACCATGAATAGAAATCTAACCTCACTTTTAACTATTACTACGAATATCTTTTTTCTCCCAACTTTATTTGATTGACTTTCATAAACTTTTTTGTTAGTCTGGTTTAGTATAAAAAGTATGAGAAGTTTGACGCGTGAACGTGAACCTCAAGTTTGGGTCAAACACTATATGGGAGCTCGCCGACCTCCTTTTCGATAATCGAACCCCGGACCACAACAGGACAGAGGTCGTCAACTATACAAAAAACAATGATAATATGTCTAATTTTGTGAGTAAACTATACTAAATGTACCATGCCAGTAAATCCACAATATTATTAAATGTCAAAATATGTTTTTATTTAACTTAGAAATGGCTCAAACCAATTTGTCAAGGCCTTTGTGAAGGAGGGATTAGAAATGTCAAACGTCTGTCTTTGTCGCGATTATTTCGTACTTCAACATGGCCGACGAGATAATAATGAAAACAGCTTCGTGAAATATTCTTAAGTTGTTTATAAAAATGACATGGCATTCCAAAACATAATTTAATATTTTTGAAATTCTTTGATTTTCCGGGTCATAAATATACTGTGTCCGTCTCCGAGATGCAATCTTACTGCGCTTTTACGGCCCATCTAATCAAACAATTCTGATGAAATTTGGTACTCGTAAGATACTTTGAATCCACGGAAAGGACAAAAGCTATTTTTATCCTGGAAAATTACGAAGTCGATGGCATAATCTATAGTAAACAAATAAACTTACATTAGTTTTTTTATTAAATCAGTTAGGATAACTTCCTAACTGATATAATAAAAAAACTAAACTACCTCATATTATGGACAAAATAACTGTCTGTACGTCTGTCTATTGCCTTTTCACTTCCCAGCAGCTGGTTACCGATCTTGACAGAGTGGTAGATTATAAGGAGAAGGATATAAAATTTCTGAGTGAAAAACGGGATTACTAAGAAATAATTATCACGCGGACGAAGCCTATGGCTTGAGAAAGTTTTACATAGTCATTTATCAAGTATTAATTAAAAGTTTAAAATAACTCCCGATATTATGCTCGTATGGAGGTAACTTGTATGAACCAAACGAAATAACAATAGCGCTCAACTCACCTTTCACACAAAAAACCGTTTCAAAGCTAAATTAAAATCGGTTCATCCATTTGGGAGCTACAATGTCACAGACAGACACATAGATACACAGCTTTGCAGTCAAACAGTTACAGAGATAGATACACAATATGTTCATCTTTCAAGTTCCTTTTTGTGTCGGGTGTTAAAAATAAAATGTAGTATGTCTTAGTCTAGATTCATTGGAATACACAGTGTCTAGAAATAAAATGAAGTACGTCTTAGTCTAGACGCATTGAAATACACAAAGTGTCTATATTAAACGACACACGATCTCTACATGTTTCAACAAGTTCTCACATGTTTAAACAAGAAAGCTCAGCTATAACAGTTCTACGTGATGGATCTGACACGGCTCAAGGCCCAAGAGGGTTTTAGAGGAGGACCTCGGATTATATTAAACGAGATCTATCTACCGCCATGTTGGTATGAAAGGTGAGAATATTGATTAACATTTGAAGTATCAAATTTTGCTATAATTACCATAAACGAACAAGATACATCTGTACGCTTATGCTGAGTTTGAATTCGATTGATCGTTAAGAATTCGATGACATTAGCGTCAAAGTAAAATGAACCATAAACTCATTGCATTAAAGTCGCAAATTCAGTACAACTGATTTTAATTTGGAAACGTATCGTATACGTAAGCGTAGAATGCATACACGAAGTCGAGCTTTTTAATGAACATGTCTTTAAGGTTCATTTTACTTTGACCATAATGTTATCGAATTCTTATACGATCAATCGAATTCAAATTCAGAGTAACGTTACAAATATAGGTTTATTAATATTTTTTGGGATTGCGTTATTAGGTATGGTGACAGCGAATTTTGATACAATCGTGTAGGTACGTACAAGCAAAAGTGCGATTTTTTTGGTAAGTCCTTCAATCACGCTGCAACGAAGCACCAGATCAGTGGAATTTTTTGCAGGGATAAAGTTTTAAGGATCTGGAGAACTTGTTTTTAACCCAGAAAATGAAAGAGTTCTCTTAAAAGATGCATAAAAAATGCTAACTCCACACGGCCGAAGTTGGAGGTATCGTCTAGTAATATCAGTAGGTACGTAGTCAACTGCAAAACAATAAGTAATTTCAATAATAGTTTTATTGTGCCGCTTTAATAACATCATCGTGCATAATGACACTCGTTACGAGCAAGGAAATGATGTAGTAAACAACCGATTAACGTAAAACCGGGTTAGTGCCCTATAACCCCTTTTGAACGCTGCGGGAAACGCTACGTAGAGTGTGGTTTCAAATAGGGTTGTCAGCTCATAGTTTTTAGAACATATTACTCAGTACACAAAAGGATTAATTATTATTATTTTGCCAGATTCTGTTGAATTTTTTATTTGAATTTGAATTTCAGGATAGTTTATGCTCCTAGTGTCATGAACTAATACAAAATTGCCATTGCCAAAGGATTTAATATTATTTGTGTATGCTTATTGTTTGAATATTTATTTTAATTTGAGTTTCGGGCTATGTTCCTAGTGGCATGGGATTACGCCACTAGGAACATAGCCAAAGTTTCCAACACATCTTTAAAAAAAATTGATAATGTCCAGATGCAAATAATACACAATGATGCAGTAAGCAACCAATTAACGTCAGACCAGGTTATTGCCATAAACCTTTGAACGCTAAGTTAAAATGTAGTTTTAAAGAGGTTTGCCTTGTAGTTCCAGTTCTCAGAACCCATGTAGTCCAGAACCTATTCCCGACTATTGAAGAACAAATAAAAAAACAAAGACAGATATTTAATAATTTTTTTAATAAATAATAAGATAACTTACAGGATCTCAACAGCAATAGAGTGAACTATACTTATAACAGAGTAACTGAAATACAGTATCAAAAGTCGCAACTAAATTATCCCAAATAGCAAGATTGGCAACCCTACACCGGAAAACGCAGTGTTAGAAAACCATCATTAAGTGGATGGACTACCGCATGAGAGTTTCCGGATGACTCAAAATTTGAGATACAAGTCCTTGTTCAGGAGAAAGCTTTGCATGAGTCATATTATGTTTAGCTATGGATATCTGTTGGTAGAATTAATAACGACCCAACCAAACAAGCCTCTCACTTTTACGACGGACAGACACACTATAGTAAGCGGAACAATTAACCAATCAGAGTTCATACAGAGACATGAATATAATATCAGTACACTAATCGTGTTTAAATGCTAGTTTTGCATCTTGAGCGTCAGGTATCACTACAAGTGTACTAGGCTTTTATACAGCAGGGAGAAGTGACAAAAATCACATAAGGCAAAGCACATCTGCTATTGAAGTAGTTATTTTAGCCGTTAAGTTTGGTATGGTGCTCTCATTCACATAAAATGAATGTTGCATTGTACTTAAGCCAGACGGTTTTTTGTCCCTATTATGTTTTCCTTCTTATGAAGAAAAAATAAACATGAATCCAAAAATTTAAACCTTTTCGAAGTCGGGTAAACCAATTAACCAAATATGCTTACGAGTATTCACTTGATTTACATAAATAACAAAGCTAGAGGGCACAGTCAACAATTTCGGCGTCGAAAGCTACAAGCACACGCGAGCCTCGACATAATACTTCATCACAAGTGCTAATCATAACACAATTTTGCATAACATGACTTTATGAAGTTCCAAACATACTTTTTGTAAAATTCTGATTCAAATTTTTTTTATCTACCAAGCCCTGGAATGCGATCTCACCTGATGGTAAGTGATGATACAGTCTAAGATGGTAGCGGGCTAACCTGTTAGTGGTATGGCATTTAGGATGTTACACCCACCAATTGGTTTCTACGCGGTATCGTACCGAATCGCTTGGCGGTGCGTCTTTGCCGGTAGAGTGGCAACTAGCTACAGCCGAACCAGACCAGACCAGAGAAAATACAGAAATTATGAATTCCCAAATTGACCCTACCGGGAATTGAACCCGGGACCTCCCACGTTAAGACAACAGCGATTAATACTGCGCCAAGGACGTTGAAAAGTTCCTCTGTGTCTGAAGATGAAAGTATTTAAACAGTGCCTGCCAAGTTTCGAAGCCGCAAGTTACTGGCAGTAATGACCTACCGCTTCGAAACTTGGTCGCTTATTATGGGCCTGATAAGAAAGATCAGTGTCACTCAACGAGGGACAGAGAGGGATATGCCCTACGTGACACACACATCAGAAATGAGGAAATCCTTAGGAGAGACAGAGTAGCCTAGATAGCTTGAAGAGTCGCTAAGCTTGAAGGTCTAACCCCACTTGAGATGTACACAGCGGAGCGGCACGCAGTGGCAAATATTATTTGTATGAATATGTCACGCAGTGCATCTTCGTGCTGCGTCGCTTAAGTGGGCCCAGCCCCATACAAACTCATGCAAACCTAAAAAAATTGCCGCTACGTGCAGCGCCACTCCGTGCATCTGTAGTAGCGATGGGCGGGGAACATAGTTCGAAGAGCCGGTAGGCGTTGTAGTCCCAAAGTGCTTGAATGGTGGCTTGTCGCCGCTAGGCGCAGCGTTGGACGACGCTTAAACGCTTATCAATAAAACGCTACCAGTAGACTGCCAACTAGCTACTACCAGCCTCCTTCCTACAAGACCAAACCAAATTGCCCCTATACCTACCGCTCATAAGATTATAGCGCCTACCACTTCGCCAGGGAGGTGAGAATTTACATTTTAATTTAGAAACACCCCTTGTCAATTTATGTGTGCGTAAATTAGGTATTTATTTTTTCCAAGCTTTTCGGTATACAAACACGGCTCGACACTGACGGTAGACATAAAACAACCGTCAGTGTCGAGCCGTGAATAGGAGGGAGGTCAACTGTCAACGCTTCACTAAAAATTCTCTTTGATGCTACAGATTGGGCCGATAACGTGAAAACGTTTCGGACGACAGGTTGAGTGGGAAGGTAGAATATTGTAGTAAATTTGATCATTTTAGTATAAAAATACTCTCATCAAAAGGTCGGAGAAATTGTATGAAATATTTCTTATCTACCTGAAGAAACGCAGAAAAATTCCAACCCAGGCTCCAGGCCCTTATTACTGAAAAGACTTCCACATTCTGGTATCGCAGTTTGGAATACTTGCTGCGCTAACAACGTACAAAACATTTTGGACGATGAATTATTGAGTGTCAAGGCTGGAACATTTTTTATGAAATAGTGTTGGAAAAGAAATGGAACGATAAGTAGATGAAACTGTCACGTGACCTACGACTCTCTTCGAAGAGCAGCACTAGAGTTGTGTTTATATAGCTACAATCGAAATTGAATTACCTATTGCTATTTCAGCAACTGTGCATTTAAGCCGATAAGTGTCAGCCGATGAGATGAATACTCCATTGTTACAATACTCGACAACTATTTAACTTCGGCACTAGTGTTTCTGATTATGAACTGCTAATGTTCACGTTTTTATATGAGGTCACAAGTGAGTTACGACTACCTTGTAATAAAGACTATCAAATAACTATGGAACATTGTAGGGTATTAAGAAAGTGGCTCCAACACTACGTTAAATACTGCTAAGAACATGCTTTAAGAACTCAGAAAAGAGACTACTTACATTAAATTTGTTTGACTTCTTAAGCGTGTCCTATAGCGACTTTAATATATAATGTATTCCAGCCGAAACCTCTTAGTGCTGTATAAACTCAAGACCTTTCCTTTTTCAGGGGAGCGCCCCATTCTCTGCAGTGGAACATTAATAGGCTGTTACGTCACGTTATATAATAGGGTTGCCGTTACATTGTTTTAGCTCTCAAGGCTTTTATGCAATTTCTAAAGAGACCAGTTGGTGATTCTTATGCTTTAAAATTTCTGTCATAATGATAATATATTTAAGTAGTAGGTGTTTAAAGCGATTCTCTTGGAAAGATTACAACTATATCAGATTCATGGAACTTTGAACGAATGTAGAATGAATTTTATACTATTTTAATAATGCAAAAATGGTTTTAAGTTACTAAATCGTAATAATTTTTTTTTCATCATAGTTTGCAGTTATACTGTAATTGATGCAAAAAATAAGCAATCTTATTCAATAAAATATGATATCTGATTCACTCTATCACAGACTGGCTCATCAACGCTATGCCCAAAGTTTTGAACCTAGATAGCTTAAATTTTGCACAAAGGCACCTTTATAATGTATTAGCTTTTGCTTGCTGCTTTGCTCACGGTAGGTTTGATTTTTATACAAATTTCAAATCCCTATTTAACCCCCTTAAGGATTGAAATTTCAAAAATTATTATTTAGCGTATATATAGTGCCTACGTCATAATATAAGATAGCTGTATGCCAAATTTCAGCCCAATCTGTCCTGTGGTTTGACTATTTGAGCTGTGCGCGAGCATTCATCTAGTGGATAATATGAGAAAAAGGGCCAAATTTTTCGAAACTTCCACGCGTAAAAAGTCACGGAGGTCTAGAAAAAAAGCTGCCTGACTGATCTAACAACGCTCAGACCGCACAGCCTAAACGACTGGACAGATCGGCCTGAAATTTGGCAAACTGGTAGCTACAAAAACGAAAACAACCGCTCATAGAGAATTTTTGAAAATTCAATCTCTAAGGAGGCAAATAGGGATTTCGTATGAAAATCGAACTTTACGAGTGCGAAGCCGCAGGCAAAAGCGAGTAACAAAATAATTAAGAAAATATATTAACAGTTACAATGTAATAATAAGATAGAGCCTATGACGGAAAGTAAATACACTTAACTATGCAAATAAACGCCTTTCAAAACCACACTAACTCCAAATCTCTAATCACGAGCCCATTTTCTGAATTCCATTTATACATTTCCGGAGCTTTGATGGATAAAGGTAAGGGCACATTTAGCTGTTGAACCGTAATTAATATTTGAAGCATATTCTGTTTAAATTAGTAGAAGTAAGTGTTTCTGACAGCGGAAAAGACCACAGAATACAATGATTTAGGTACTAAGATGATGCCCGCGACTAGGTCCGCGTAAACTAACGAGTTTTTCGAGTTTTTCGATTCTTGTGGTAACTCCTTCATTTTCTGGGATACAAAGTAGCTTATATCTTTCCCATGGATGCAAACTATCCTTGTACCAAACTTCATCAAAATCTAGCAAGAAAACATGAACTTCCGCAAAGTAACGCCTGATTCTATTCAATATTCATGAAAATCGGTTGAACACATTGTGGGCTTTGAAAGCGTAGCAAACAGACAGACAGACAGATACTTTCGCACTTAAAATATTAGTATGTATGTGATATTATGTCATATAGCGAGAGAACGAATTACAAAATAAGGTATAGTTCGCACGCGAGTTGAATGCAGAGTTTATGTATGGTGACACATACATAATCTCTGCATTCAATAAGGTTATTGTTTGATTTGTTAAAACACCGCGAGTGATACTCGTGGTTTGTATTCACTAAATCTTTACATTTTCACAAAGGGATCTGAAATTCACAGCAGTGAGATGTTCGTGGGCGAGAGAAGGTATTTGCAAGATTAGGGCTTTAGTTGGCTTTAGGTTTTCTATCAATACTTGTCTTGTTGAGGTATTCGGTGATTCAAAGGATTCTGATATTGTTTTCAAGGAATCAGCCTTCATTTTCAAAGGTTTTGCCTTCTTCATTTGTGAAGAAAAGGTCAAAGGCAAAAAGGTGTAAGGTCGTTCATAATATGATAAAAAAGATAAGAGACCGATCACCTGGGAAATTATTTTTAAATTATTAGAACTTATTTCACTTTATACTAGTACAGAAATTATTTACGAGTACGAATATAGTTTTATTCATGGTTTTCGTTTAGTTTGAAAAGAAAGAAAGAAAAACATTTATTTTACAGTTTTGCCACACCTATTTCAAACCTATATCAACATCTATGCGTTGCAACTATCTATATAGATGACACAAATCAATCTTCCCGGGGATCACAACTGGGACCTTTCACTTATAAAACCACAAAGCTCACCACCGCGCCAGGCAGGTCGTCAAAAAAAGCTTAACATTTAATTAAGTATTTTCATGCATACAAATTTTAATGAATACACAGTGGCGTGCAGTTCATAGAAGCATAAAAGCACTGCTTAGCCTAGTGGAAATAAGTCAATGCTCATTTTTTCATTATAACAGTTAGTAAATAGGTATTCTGACTAACTCATGCCTACCCTAGCTTCAATCCTTGTGCACTCCACTGCGAATACACATAATAAATCGCGGTAAACCTGCGGTAAATGTGCACCGACCCTAACCCTGGTTCAACAATCACCTTAAATTTCGAGCGATCCACTTCCCCTCCTTAACTGACTTGGTAGTGTTAGCGAAAATGACGGGGCATGACTGCGCGATACGTCGTTAAGTAATTACGAACACGTCACACTTTACTGTGAACACACTTCTCTTTCAGGGTGACAATGCCGCCGTGATATAAGGGACAAGTGTCTGTCATCTGAACTATTTTCATTTCCTTTTCTGAGATGACGGCTGTTGGAAAAGGTATTTTTTTTGCTATACAAAAATAATAATTTTCCGCGTGGATTTTGGATTAAGAGAAATAAGGTAGCACGCATTGTGAGAGATTAAATTACACTCTGGAGCCTTAATCGCCGATTGCTTAAGTTTTTCCAAGCATAAAGTGGTAACTAAGGACTGAAACAGTATCCGAAATAAGTCTTTTTAACACCGAGTTTTGAAACTATTATAGAACATACCAAAATTTAATGTTATTTTTTTTTTTTTTTTTTTTATTGAAAATAATACAATAGAACTTAATGCTAGCTAGCCTAACCTAATTACTATATAAATCATGCCCGCGTGGAATAGTGGCAAGAATGCTGGCTGCATTTCCGCGCTGGACAGCCAGGCTGATCCTTTGCGCAAAAAATGAGCCAGCCCTTCTGTCACCAGATGAGGCAATTAAAATATATGTTAAAATATAATTAATGTTAGAACTAGATAATGCCCGCGACGTCGTTTGGGTGGTTTTAGGTTTTAATAAATCTTGTGAGAATTCTTTGGTCGTCTTTTTCAACCTATAGACGTCCATTACTGGATAAAGGTCTCCTGCATGGATTTCCACAGAACATGGTCTTGTGCCGCTTGTTTCCAGCGGCTCCCAGCTATTAAGGGATAAAGCTTATTATATCCTTCACCAAGATGCAACTTTTCTTTGTACCAAATAACATGAGAGTATAGCAGGCATACAGAAACACTACCGTATTTATATTATTATAATGTTTAACTTACTTTAACTATATTAAAGTCAAATTACGCTTTATAGGTCTCAGCTTAAAACTCACAGTTCAAGCTTACGTGACATTACATTCAAGTGTTAAACTGTCATTAAAAATATAATACAGCTTTTTGTGATAGCGAATATGACAGAGCATGACAGTGCGATAGGACCTTAAGTAATTACGTACATGTTACTTTAATACAACACACTTCACGTTCAGGGTGACAATGTCACCGTGATATTCGGGACAAATAATTTCTGTCTGTCACTCAAATACATGAAAGGTCCTGCCACGTTTGACCTTGGCTGGGCGTTTATTTTTGATATAAAATGTACCTTATGATTTTGGGGAACTTAAGGTCATATTATAACGTCTACTCTTATACCAATAAAAATATATTATAATAACTAAATGATGCCCGCGACTTGGTCCGCGTGGGTTAAGTTTTTTGATTCACGCGAGAATTCCTCGATTTTCCGGAATAAAATGTAGCCTATGTCCTTCCCCGGGATACAAACTATCCCTGTACCAAATTTCATCAACATCGGTTGAATGCTTGGGCAGTGAAAGCGTAGCAGACAGACAGACAGACAGACACACTTTCGCATTTATAGTATAAGTATGGATGGATATTACCTTCATGATGTTGTAGTTATAAGTGGAAGGTCCCGAGATTCTAAATACCTATGCCAATTCTAATTTTAATTTATTGCATGTCTGGTTTAGTGCCTTGGTGATTAAAAATCTTACGCGACATCCGACTTCTATCGATCACCTCCAACTATTTCCTCATCTGGTGAGAAACGGACTGGTTTATTTGTGACCAGAATCCGCCCGGCTGTTTGATGCGGAAAACCAGTTACTATTCTTGCAAACATTCCACGCGAGCACGTATTCATATTGGCTAGTAATGCAACATTTTAAATAGAAAAAATGTACCTAATTGTTCAAGCGGTATTGTATTAACACCCGTTCATATTTCCCTACATTTTGCGATGTCGCCCAGCCCGTGGTTCAATAAAGCAGCATTGCAGGCTTGAAAAATGAAATAAAAAGCGCGTGCTCGTATTTCATCCTGTCCGCAACAACATAAACAATATGTTGCACCGTAGTATTTTACGCGACTTTCAAGGCTTTTGAAAACAAGAAGCCACTGCACTGGTTGGAAGTTAAATAATGAAAACGTACAAAGGAATTTTGATAACGAAACCTATTAAAACTGTATCCAATTGTTATGTACTACCTAACTGTCAAACAAATTGATACTAATTTAAAAATTACGCGAAAGTATGACTGTATGTTGGTCGATCAGGGAACGGTTAAAGCCGTATTGTTTCATTATTGTTAACTTTTGCGTTTTAGAATTATAACCCTTATTCTATTAACGTCAAGATAC
This sequence comes from Erebia epiphron, assembly GCA_963932025.1. NCBI lineage: Eukaryota > Metazoa > Arthropoda > Insecta > Lepidoptera > Nymphalidae > Erebia > Erebia epiphron. The sequence goes on along the minus strand of OZ009946.1, from coordinate 37,700,982 downwards.
GTTACATCAAACTGTCATTTTGAGTAATATTGCTTAAAGCGTTGGCAGTATTGCCCCTGTCTGTTTCCTATGTTTCAAGGTTCAATAGATTATGACGGAATTTGATTTTTAATCCAGGAAAATTAAAAAAGGATTTTCCAAAAACCTAAACCCACGTGGATGAAATCGCGGAATTATCTAGTCATACAATGATATCACAATGTACAAGGATTATTGTTCAGTCTATTTTGTTGATGTAGGTACTGAAGGTTAAGATCTGCCTCCCGATTGTGTAAGGAAATCGTAATTGTAATCGTTTGTCAAACGTATAATTCAACCTGTTTATGGAGTTCATAAATGCCTGCACGCATATAAAATAAAGCATGTATGAACTCCTTAAACAATTCGAGTTATACGTTTTAAGTTGTCAAATGATTACGATTCGCATAGACAATTGTCCCTGTGGGTTCTTTATGCTCTTTGCTGTGGTTGATGTATCAAGCTAGTTGTGAGAACAACCGGTTGTTATCCTTACACTAAATCTCTCGCGAAACCTCTACACGCATTAAAGTGCACATGTGTGTACGAAATTGTAGGACAGTAGACATTTCTCAAGTTATAGCCATGAAACTTGGCATATGAGCTGCGAGTTGAAAATGAAGAAATACATGTGTCAAAGTTTCTGAAAATTCGACCCACAAACGGGTGAAATAGGGGATGAAAATTGCTATAAAAAGCCTTCATTTCTCAAGATATTTTACAAGTTATTTCAACGAAACTTGGTATTTTGGCTTTCGATCTTACTAATATTATAAACTAGCTGATGCCCGCGACTTCGTCCCCGTGGTTTAAGTTTTTTGTTATTCCCGCGGGAACTCCTTAATTTTCCGGGATATAAAGTAGCCTATGTCACTCTCCAGGTCCTCAACTATACCCATGCCAAAAAGCACGTCAATCCGTTGCTCCGTTGCGGCGTGATTGAAGGACAAACCAACAAACCAACAAACCAACAAACAAAGTGACTTTCGCATTTATAATATTAGTATGATGTGAAAGTTTGGATGGATCTATGGATGTATGGATGTTTGTTACTCAATCACGCCCCAACGGCTAAGCGGATCTGGCTGAAATTTGGCACAGAGATAGATTATAGTCTGGAATAGCACATAGGCTACTTTTTATCCCGGAAAATTAAAGAGTTCCTGCGGGAACAAAAAAACCTTAAACCACGCAGACGAAGTCGCGGGCATTCGCTAGTAAAAAATAAAAAAGTACGTTTGTCACAGTATTTCAAAATTTCACCCCCGAAGGGGTAAAATAGGGGTTAGAAGTTTGTATGAAAGTCCTTCATTTCTCAAGTTATAGCCATGGTAACACTTGGTATGTGAGCTACCGGTTAAAAACAAAGAAATATGTGTTGTATGTCCCCCAAAGGGGTGAAAGTTGGTCCTTCAATCACGCCGCAACAGAGCAATGGGTATTTTGCACGGGTAGTTAAGGACCTGGAAAGTGGCTTTTTCATCCCGGAAAATTATGGAGTGCCTGTAGGAAAACAAACTTATACCACGCGAACGAAGTCGCAAGCATCCGCTAGTATTAATATAAAACTAACTGCTTTAAGAGATGCCATTAAACCCCCCAGCTTTTATGCGTTACGAGGGTAGTTACACAAGAAAAAAATCATTAATTTACAAGTTCTACCAGTTGTCTTAAGGTAGTTATTGCTGAAGCAGCTACATCATTAACAAAAGTAAAAAAAAAGTATTCCACACCACCTCCGAATACTACACGAGCATAATAATTACACTCCAATCCCATTAATCACAATTCTTAACACTTGAGTTATTACAGAAATTAAATCCTCTGTAAATCACAAAACGCCCCATTCATAAACGGCACCCAGCAGATGTTGCTAGACACCAAATTACATTCGTATTAAAACTCGACGTATTTCAGTTAATCAAAGAGCTGGTGCCAAATAGCGACCTCCTATAAAAACTACTATAAATTGCTGGCATCAATACAACCAAGTATTACACGAGGCAAAATCTTCTAAAGCGTCAGGTTTTTAAGATATAAGCTGTCAAAGTTAAAGTCTACTTGATAATGGCGCCACTAATAGATTTTTAATAGCTTATACCTTGCTTAGCTATCTTGGAAACCTGTCGCTTTAGAAGGTTATGTCATATAATATAGCTTATTGTCTTATTGCTTGAATCGTGTTTTAAATATTGAATTTTAATAAAAACGACAGAAGGCACGGCCACATATTTATAGTTTGTGCATTTTTGTACAAATAATTGTAAGCACAATATTATTTTTTCCAATATTAAAATATAAAACAGGTACCTTCTGCGAAGGTTAAGGCTATAACCTCAACATGCACGTTCACCTCTTTGAAATTTCCCGCCAGATCTCGGCGAATTTATTTCAGTTTCACGTTTCGCGCCGCAATAATGCTTTTCATTACATTATTTTATTTACAAGACGTCGGCTTCCTGCTTTTCATTGCTTTGAATGACGTGTGAAATACGCTTGTTACTTATCAGTTTGCACCCGTGACTTTTTCCTTAATGAAAATTATTTGGCTTGGGAGTTCATGAGCTCTCTGTGTGACAAATCATCATCCAAATATATAAAAGGCTCATCAAATAAGGCTTTTTCCTGAGTGACTGGCTGAAAGTAGTGGCATAGTTTGTGTCCGGGGGCCATAAGGAGATAGGCTAATTAAGGAGTTCCCGTGGATTAAATTTTTTTAAACTCCCGAAAAAAGTAGCCTATGCTCTTCTATAAGGGAAGAAATTTCCGTACCAAATTTCGTAAAAATTTGTTAAATAGATGGGCCGTGAAAGCATAGCAGACAAACAGACAAACTTCCGCATTTATAAGATTCAGAACAAAGTTAGTAAAATATTCATTTGAATTAAAGTAACATAATAGGAAATAGACAGTCTTCTTATTTTTCAAGCATTTTTCTCTTGCTTCATTTTGTCGTATACGGAAATCCACTTTTAAAAAGGGGATGCAATTCTAAAACGGCCAGAGTGGATATCCTATTCAGAGGTTTCTGTGAAATTTTAGTCTCTGCTTAAATCTGTAGTTGGAATTTATGTGAAAACTTCCTGATGGATTTATACTGCGATTGTGCCACTATGCTCGACAAGTTAGTGCTTATATTTTAGCTTATAGTTTTAGTGTTTTAGACTATTTATCTTAAACTTTGTATGCCGAAAACACATGGAACACATCGCCACATAAAATCAAACTTCTAAATTCCTACTCATATAGGAAGAGAACCAGACCAGCAGCGTGGTAAACTATGTCTAAAGCTTCTTCACTCTTCATGATTACATAATCGTGCTTTTTTTGTGAACCGGTGATAAGTTTCCATGATGATGATAATGAATTTCATTCATCTGTTTATCGATTTTTATGAAATTTGGTACAAGCATAGGATAAATACCGGAGTAGGACACAGAATAAGCGTAGGATTTTTGTCCCGTAAAATTAAGGAGTTCCAGCGGGAATGTAAAAAACTTGATACACGCGGATGAAGTCGCGGGCATCGTCTAATAAACTTACAACCTTGCGGAATTTTATTCAAGGTCCTTAAACGTTCAGCTACTGCAATGCTTGTAAAACTTAACAAAATAAACTCGCCTACGATATCAGCATTTTGAAACAAAATACAAAATCAAAATACTGTCGCCAGCCATCACAATAGAAACTGAAGCGATTTAAAACAAAAACGAGAATAAAGTTAAAACGGGGACGTCTGTTTAATCGACAATCAATACGAAGGGAGAGCGATTCATCACTAGCTGACGCTGCCTTTATGTTCGAAAAGCTTTGGCCATTGTGTATTCACACGGGTACCAGTTAAATCTGGTGTACATATTTTTTTTTTAATTTTGTAGTAGGAGTAAAAGTAAGAAAAATATATGATTAAACTTCACGATTCGCCCTTCGAGATTACACTTGTTTACTAGTAGTAGCACGGATATGTGCTGCCATCTTACACAATTTTAGAGCAACAATTTAAAAATTTATATTTGCTCTAAGGTAGGTATTTCATACACGTTTTGTGTGGCTGCCATCGCGCACGTATTTTTCTAATCGTAATTAGTATATTGAGTTTTAGTGGGTTTTTTCTTAGTGTTTACCATAGGAAAAAGAAAACACCTCGACGAGGAGGAGTATTTAGCTCGAAAAATAAGGAAGTTGGAAAAAAAGATGTCTCGAGTTCGCCGTAAACGACGATACCGTAGTAGCGGTTCAAGTTTGGAACGTGATCATTGTTCTGATAGTGATAATAATTATCCAGCGTCCTGGCAAGAGGCGCCGCAACATGAAGGTGTGTAACATTTTGTTTATTCTTTTGTATTTTAAATTTCGAATTCTATTCGTTTTTCGAAAAGGTAATGTAAAGGCGCTAAAGCGCTAGCGCCGCCACTGTCGCCCGGCTTAGCCGGCGTGACCTTGACCTACTTAGAATATTTTAATTATTTTTATATTTGTGACGTCTGGTGCATATGAGTTTAGTCTGTAAGGCTAATACCGACCATAATCATACTTCAGTTTAACCCGTAAGGTTAATCGCTGTATTTTGGATGGCACCAAATATTCTAGAACATAGTCCGGGAGGCTATGTCATGAATTTATGTGTTGTTTATTACATTGTTGTGTTTGTCACTGTTCCTTGATTCTAGAGTGCAAACCGTGAGTTTGTATCATGAATTTATAATGGTGATTGTACAAGTTCAAGAACATAGTCCGGGAGGCTATGTCATGAATTTATATACCTACTTTTATTACATTATTTTGTGGGTCGCTGTTATTTAATTCTAGAGTACAAACCGTGAGTTTGTATCACGAATTAGTTAAAAATAGGTTAAATACCTATTGTTACACGGTCCCCAGATGAAGTTATCACGGATTCCATTAAAATGACAACTGCTATACCTATGACCACACCAGCTGCTCCATTAGGCCCCGTGACGGAATTGGCTAGCGTTGTTATACCTGCAGCTACTCCTGCAGCTGAATCGCCTGTAGAACATGCGCCTGCAGAAAGTATCCAAGAACTAGAGTCTGATATCTTGTCCTTACTGGGTGATGAGCCTGTGCAGGAAGAGAAGTTTGGTGAAAATATCCATAAGGACATTGCTAGCAGATGGTCCGATATTTTGGTTAATGGTTTAAAGGATGAGACGAAAACTGATTTATTGAGGAGTTACAGTATACCTACCTGAAAATTTAAAATTATCTCAAGCTCCAGCTCTTAATCCTGAAATCAAGGCAGCTATTAATGAAAGGGCCTTGAAGAGAGATAACATTTTGGTTGATAAACAAAAGGTTCTATCTACTGTCATATCCTGTGTAGCCAACACGGTCACGTCTGTTTTGAATGCTGGTCTTGACGATGACATTTTTAAATATAATACATTAAAATCACTTAGCGATGCAGGTAGGCTCTTATGTCACATACATTATAATGAGACGCAAACCCGATGAAATTTTTTGCTAGCTTGCCTTAATAAAGAAATTAAAGATAATGTGAAGGACCTTAAACGTGATAACTTACTTTTTGGCAGTGTTTTACAAGATAGTATAAAATCAATGAAGGCTATTATAAAGACAGGCACTGAATTAAAGCCTACCCCTGCCAAGCCAAAAGCACGTCGAAGAAACAACGTCGAGGGCTTTAAACTGGAGGGGCGCGCCACCGCCGCAGATGCAGCCTCGCCGGGCACCAGCGAGACAGGCCTCGACGGCTGGTGGGCGCAAGCTGCAACTGACGCGTCGCGGGACAGATCGCCGTCCCCAGCGGCAACAACACCGCCATTCGCGTCGTTAGTCGAAGCGGAGGAAACTTCCACGCAGGCTGATAGACTAAAGCTTTTTTATCATATTTGGTCGCAAATCACAAATGCTCCTGTAGTGTTATCTTGGGTTAACGGTTTGCAACTCCCTATTTTGAAAAATATTTGTCAGAGTCAGTTTTGTTCGTCGAATAACCTTAAGTCTGATACTGATAAACTGGACATGAATAGAAAGATAAATCATCTTATTAGTATTGGCGCTGTAAGTGAGTGTGAACCATGTGAGGGCCAATTTTTATCGAATATTTTCCTTATTAAAAAAAAAAAAAAAAGTAACGGAAAAAATAGATTTATACTAAATTTAAAATCATTGAATAGATTCATCATCGCGCCACATTTTAAACTAGAAGATTACAGAACTGCTATGAGACTCATAACAAAAAATTGCTATATAATTATGTGCTCCATTGATCTTAAGGACGCCTATCAATATTCACAGCGGTTCAAGAAAGTTTCTGCGATTTTGTTGGACAAGGAAGATAAATGAATTTCAAGTTTTACCATTTGGTCTTAATATAGCTCTAATTTATTTTATTTATTAATTAACTAAAAGAGGGCTTAATCTCATCCCGTCTTGAGTAGACTTGAAGATGTTACCATTAGAGAAACTTTTGGGAAGTGCTACTGTGAGTCAACTGGATGGAATGTCCTTCCGGATTCCGTTTTCCCCTCCTCTTTTAATATAGGTACCTTAAAATCAAGAGTGAATAAGCATCTTCTAGGCAAACGCGCTCCATCTTAGGCTGCATCACCACTTGCAAGCAGGTCTGATTGCAGCCAAGCGCCTAGCCATATTTAAAAAATATTTTAGGCTTTTGTACGCATAGAAGTTGAAATAGTTTTTAACATTTTCTTTCATTTTAGGATCATATTTCTCATTTCCCATTGCTGAAGGTTGTGACCATGGCAATATAATAATCAGTTAATGTTAGTCATTTTCTCTTATTAATTCAAATACTTAAGATGTTACATTTAATACTAAAATGAAAATGGAAAAGTGTTTAAGTAAAACGTTTTAACAAAACACAGTAAAAGGAAAACGGTTTCCAAAGTTTGTCTTACAGGAAGCTTTTTGTGAAGGAATCCCAAAGTTTCTTCAGTCGCTTTTGGGTCAAACAAATTATATTAAACTTTCGGTACCAAATTATATTATGCCCATCGATCAATATCGATGCTTGTTTTTAGTTCTTAGATATTTTGAGATGCTTCAAGATGTAGAGTTATCAAATAAAGATGAATTTAAAAGTTAAACATTATTCAATTAAAAGAAAATTATGAATTGCTTTAAAGGAAACTGAAAACATCGTAAGGAAATTTGAATGCCTGAGATTTTTGCATAATATTGTCAATGGTATTAAATTCTTGCTAATTCTCACGTTCCCAGCATGGTGAACTAAAGCTTAAACTCTTATCATTCAGGAGGAGACCCGTGCTTAGATTTGAATTAGTGATAGGTTTAGATGATGGTGGTGATGATGATAAGTACAAAGAGAAGAAGACACAAAGATAACAAAATAGTTTTGATTTATTGGTGCATCTACGAATAAGTCTCAAATCATTGAAAATTATTTTTAAAACAAGATTTTATCGACCGCCATATTGAATTGAGTGTGACGTCATTTTGTTTTTCGGATTTTCTCAGCAAACCCTTTTAATACCCATAATAATAACACGGGGCTGCATAAGAAACAACTAGTCTGCCATATTGGATTAACCTAACCTAACCATGCTGTCACCCAATCTAAACGTGTATGCGAAATTTCAACTTAATCGGTTGGTTATTTAAATAACTGTATTAAATTAAAAGCTTTTAAAAATAGCGACTCCAATAAAACTAATCTTTGGAACCTCCTCTTTTTCAGTTTTTGTAGTGTAATCTGTGTTACCGTCTGTTAGTCTGTTTATCACAGTCATTGAAAACAGTCACATGAGAAATCGTACCATAAGATAAAATAACGTAGTTCAATTAGGGGTCTTTACCTAATATTATTCAATACAGACAGAACGATAAAACTTTTGAATCAAATAGAATATCCATTAAGGATGTTTAGCTTAGGTACAAATACGCATTTAAAAACGATTTCGTCGTTTAAGGAAGTTTCCGAAGTCAATCGAAAAGGGCATTTGGTTAATCCGATAGACTAATGATTAAACTTTCTTATCAGATACGTCCATCTGTTATATCAGAGGTCATTATAGATATTTAACTTGTCATAAAGGCGCTTAATTTATCATCTTGGCCCAAATTTATAATTTACTAGCTGATGCCCGCGACTTCGCGAATAGCCATGCAAAAAATCACGTCGATCCGTTGCTTTGTTGCGGCTTGATTGAATAACAAACCAACAAACACACTTTCGCAATTATAATATTCGTATGATAATGAAGTGAGATGCTTTTCGCAAACGGCTGTATAATCAAAGGAAATTATATGCAACGACAATAATACGAGAGTCTATCTAAAAATAAGCTGTTATTATCAGTGAATGGGACAATGCTATGCGTTGGACAAAAATCAGTATCTGACGAAATTCGGTCGTCTGTACTAGCTCTTATTTGGTTATCGGAGGCAATAATCGCTAAAAAATAATGTTTGGTAACGTTGAGTGATTTATCGTATGAGGTGTCACGAAAGTGGATTATGTTCTTAGCGTGATTTAATTTCCAGATTTATTTAACACGTCACTTAAGTTTAGAACTTAACGCCTTCGTTAATGATTATTACAAACGAATTATTGGTTATCCATAATTATTTTAATATTATAAATGCGAAAGTGTGTATGTCTGTCTGTCCGCCTGTCTGTCTGTCTGCCTCACTATCTGTCTGTCAGTCTGTCTGCTACGCTTTCAGGGCCCATGTTTTCAACCTATTTTGATGAAATTTGGTATACAATTAGGTTGCATCCCGGGGAAGGACATAGACCTCTTTTTATCTCAGAAAATTAAGGATTTCCCGCGGGAATACAAAAAACTCAATCCACGCGGAAGACGTCGCGGGCATCGTCTAGTATAATATATAGGCTGGAATTTCCCACTTTTCGGATTTTAAATCGCCCATAAAATAAAGAGCTTCTCACTCGAAAGATGATTTTACGAGGCGATAATTTATAGCAAAATATCGCCAAATTGCTCTTATCTTCGAAACTAAATTCCGCCAAAGTCTGCACCCCCACAACGTCTGAGACCTCGACCTTATGTATTTCGGCTTACGTAAACGGAATACTAAACTAAGTTGCAAAACTTACTCGCTATTAAACGCTAAACCCGGTGATAAGAAGTTATCTGTAGTACAGTGCAGAAGACTGTATTATTACGGGATTTAGACAAAATCCTTGTATCTCTGGAACTGATTTAGTATGACTTTGATATCCTTTCTTTGAGGATTTATTTATTCATAAACTAACTGATGCCCGCGACTTCGTCCGCGTGGTCTTTTGTATGGCAAAATCAAGGCAAAATGTTTTTTCTTTTATTTTATTTTTTCGTAAATTTTCCAATGTTTAATTGTTTGTTTAGAAAGTGTACCTACAGAGTGCATTTTAAGGTAACGTTAAATTTTCTTACATTTACGCGTAATTCACGTAGATTTTTTTCTCACTAGCGACATTCTAAACTACATAAAACTGTTAGAAAAAGTCCTTTTTGGCTCGAAAAAATGCGGGGAATGGGCAGGAAAAATCATAACTACATGTTAAAAAAAGTCATTTTTGGCTCGAAAAAATGCGGGGAATGGGCAGGAAAAATCGTACATGACAAAAAAACGTTAAACTCTTCTTTTCTCCATTCAGTATAGGTCTAGAGAGAGACAGGGTACCTGTATGTAAATATTTTAGTCGACAAACCAACCATGAGGTTCGTTACTTGTCTGAAATATTTAGAAAATTCAGAAACGTTTTAAAACTGCTATAGCAGTAATTACTTTAGTAATAAAGCATAGATTGAAGTGAAATAAAAACTATTTTAATGAATATGGTCTTACCTTTGATATGCAGGTCTCAATTGGATGTAAGTATACACACCGGTCTTCAGTAATGACAAAGAAAGGATTCTCAACGTAAACATCCACCGTCTGGTCTTAAGGAACATTTATCAGTGCCTCATACATTATTCATCAAGGTGTAACACTTACCACAAGTAGCCTAGTTTGGCTTACATCCAAGATAGATAATGTTATGGTTTATTTGGCAGTTTCCTTATGGCTCTTGAAGTTAATAATAAGAAAAATTATTATAATAATAGGTAATCATTCCTCATTATGACCACCAAATTATCGCCAGCGCACTGCTGAGCGCTTTCTAGTGTAGTTGGCTCTTTTCATTCTTCTCTGGCACAGTTGTAAGAAATGTGGTCTTTAAGGAGGTCCCGGGTTCGATTCTCGGCAGGGTTAATTTTTGGAATCTTATAATTTCTTATAAGCTTTGGCCGTGGCTAGTTACCACCCTACCAGCTAAGACATACCGCCAAGTGATTTAACATCCCAACATAGAGGCCGTGTAAAATTCAAGTGGTATGGGTTTAGTATTATTGCAGTACGCCTAACCTCTTAAACTGCATTATGACTTATCATCAGCGAAATTTCAGTCAAAAAGTTTCTATGTGGAATAAAAAAAAATCATTACTTTCACATCATACTAATAATTCACACTAATATTATAAATCCGAAAGTGTGTTTTTGTTTTGTCGTTCAATAACTTGCGAGCCTCGTGGGCGGGCGGGCCTTACAACGGCTAGACGTAGGCCCGGCTACTTTTTTGCCGGCAAATCAAGGAATGCCCGCGTGAATTAAAAAAAACTTAAAAGTCACGGGCAGCAGCTACTATAATCGTAATTTTTGTATCCAAAATTGTAAACTTAAGCCTTTAAAATACGTTTCAGCTTATTGCAAATGAAACTATGTTTAGTAAAAAGCTGTGTGTGTTAATTTCTACTAAGGCAGCTCGAATCGTAGAATTTCCGAGGCTAAAGCTGATGTTTAAACACAATTAGCCCCAGCGGGACTTACCAATTAGTGCACACAAATGAGAAAATGTATTGCATGTGTGACCACAGAGTAAAATTATTTAGTTAATAACTTGTCGACAAGGAGAGAGTGACTTTGAGGTAAAGACAGGTTGTATATCTTTATCCGACAAATCAACACGCACAGTCAGCAAAATGGGATCTAATCAGCGAAAGTAAGACCGACCATACACGGAAATCTTGAAGCAGTCAGGATGGACTGCTTCAAGCTGCGACTGCATAGTGAACTACAGTCTTTTACGTACACACATACACGGAACCGCTCGGGCAGTTGCGATTGCTTCGGGCGGTTGGCAGCAGTTATCAATGGTAGCTTCAAGCTGTTGACTGCAAGAGAGTTCCGTGTAAGTTGATCACTGGCTAACTGCTTGAGCAGTCCGTGTATGGCCGGCTATAAGTCTTCAATTGAATAACTGTGTACCACTATGATTAGTCTATCTTCTTCTTTATGAGCCTTTTTTCATCCATTGTTGGACATAGGCCTCCTCATGTGCACGCCACTCTTCCCGATGCTGGGCATCATATTGTGTGAAATGTACGATGAACTCACATAATATGTCATCTCATACTATAATTAGTATGAGACGACAAATTTCACCTACGTTAATCGTCATCTCAATCACGTCTTCATTCCTCATTCGCATGGCTAGGGTCTGGAATACCCTTAAAACTAGCTAGTTAACTAGTTTTTGGTAGGGTCTCTACCAAAACCTGTGTTTCTCACCATTTAAAATCCGGGTATCTTTAAATCTTCTAGGCAAGCGCGTCCCATCTTCGGCCGCATCATCACTTTCCATCAGGTGAGATCGTGGTCAAGCGTAAGCCTGTAAGGCCACCACAGGAAACATATTCGTACTCTATAAAGTAGTACTGGTTGTGGCTAAGTTTGCTACGCTATGGCACTGGTTGGAGTTTAGACAGGTAATTAAATTTTTGATTTATTCCACCTAATGCACCTATTAGTCACTTCCGCTATATTACCAAGGGTAGATAGTAAAACTGTGGCAAGCTATTTCTTGAGTATAGGGTGTAAAGGTACTTATTATTGTAATTGTTAGGTACTAAAGGTTAAAGTTTGTTTTAGTAAATATTTATACCGTTGCTATGGTCAACAATTAAATGTTATAAACACGAACCGACTACCACATGTTAGTTCTCTTAACCGCTCTATAATATGAACTAGATGATGCCCGCAACTTCGTCCGCATATACCTATTAAAATACTATTGCCTATTGTTATACCTATTAAGATATAATATTATGCGGATATTATGCGACTGCCTCGTTGGTCTAGTGGTTAGCATAGTCGACTGCGGATCACGAGGTCCTGGGTTCGATTCCCGGTCGGGCATAAAAGTTAGGTATTGGGTTTTTCAACTAAGAAATTCTCAGTGCCAGCCCGGAGTTGGAAGTTGGCGGTGTTTCACCCCCGTGCCTCGGAGAGCACGTTAAGCCGTCGGTCCCAGTTATTATTACTAACATGATAATAGTCGTTAAGCCCGCCAACCCGCATTGGAGCAGCGTGGTGGGTCTAAGCTCTAATTCCCTCTCTCCTATGAGAGTGGAGGCCTGTGCCCAGCAGTGGGACGTTAATAGGCTGTAGTGATGATTATGCGGAAGGACGTGGGAACCAACCGAATTATTATCCCAAGAAAATTCCTACCATTATTGATGGAATGGGGTCACAACCCCCAGTAATGAGGAATACGACGCAGAGAGATAATATTAGTAGGTATGGATTTTTATATTCAAGTCTAAAATAGGTTTTCATTTTGGTACAAGAAATGTTGAGTTAGGGCAAATTTTACTCATTTAAACACGAGAAAGCACTTCATAGAGCTGGAAAGTTGAGCTCCGACCTTTGTGCAAGCGTCTGTTGAACTGTTCGTACATTCACAAAGTAAAAAGACATTTTACTCGACACTGCGTCGAAAAAATAGTACTGTGGTGAACATAACGTTTCGTCTAAGGCCCGGACTCCACCAGAGCGGACACGAGACGAGAAGAAAGGAGATGTGATTTAAACAACCAATAGAATTTTGTTATTCCCACATCTCGTCGCCGCTCAGCTTCAGTGAGTATACCACTGAGCGGAATTTTTGTATGGCGCGATCGATGCGGAAATGTGAGCTGTGGCTGTGCTGGGCGGCGGTACAAAGCGAAGATGTGTGTTATCCCTCGCAAGCTGGCGACGGCGCGTAGCGGAGACGAGAAGAGATGTGAGCTGCGTGCAGTAAGCGGCGTCACTCGCCGCACGCAGCTCAGTTTCGCTCTAGCCAGCAGACATCTCCGCTCTAGCCAGCGCACATCTACGCTCCAGTCTAGCCATTACGCATCTCCGCACAGCTTCGGTGGATACACCCTAGCTGAAAAACATCTCTTATCGTCTCCGCTTGGGACATTTCCGCACATCTCCGCTCTGATGGAGTCCGGGTCTTAAAGTTGAATGCACCCAGCCGTAAATGGCGACGTTACCGGCAAACTTATACATAAAAATAAAAATTCTTTCCAAAAAACCGACTTCCAAAGCCACTGTAAAGTAAAAAATAATTTTGATTTCTACACACTATGTTGAAGTCGGGCGAGCCTGACGCGTCAACTTTGCCTATCTTTGTTATACTCGCCCGACTTCAACATAGTGTGTAGAAATCAAAATTATTTTTTACTTTACAGTGGCTTTGGAAGTCGGTTTTTTTAGAAAGAATTTTTATTTTTAACTTTTTAGTGTAGTCTTAATCCCCACGGCTTATGAGTGCAGTACCCTGCAGCATCAGAGTTGAGGAGTTGGGATTTGGGCTTAAGTATGAAGTCGTTGCTTGACACCTACAATATGAATTTCCCATAAAAAAGTTTTAAATCGCTATTTTTAAGGAGTTCTGTACCCTGCAGCATCAGGGTTGAGGAGTCGGAACTGGAGTTGAATCGTATACACGTGACGTGATACCTACTATATGAATTCACCATCAAAACTGTCTAACTCCCTAGTTTTGAGTCGTAAGTATACCTACAGCATCAGGATTGAGGATTTGGAGTCAAATTTTTTTATGGGACCATCTCGCGAGCTTCCTCTAACCTTTGAAAAAAAAAAAAAAAAAAAAATGCGCCGAATTGAGAACCTCCTCCTTTTTTGGAAGTCGGTTAAAAATAACTTAACACAGAAATAATAATAACTTAAATAATTGTTTTAGCTGGAGCTCTGTAAGAACGAGTTTTCCGAAATTCCACAAAGAAAACAATATCAACAATTAGTTGTGCATAAGTCACCCAGCCTTTCATCTCGTATATATATTTTTGTTGGTGTATGCCCGACTAGTTTCAAAATACGTCCTTAGTCATAAGCTTATTGATTCGTCGAGAAATTAACTTTAGGCGGGCAGCGTGGTGGTATGGGTGCGTTGTTATACATATTTTATTGAAAAACTTTTATTTCATCAGACAATAATTGGATCTTCGTAGTAATTAAAACGCTAATTACTTTTCAAAGAATTAGTGAATTGTTTCTTTGTAACATTAATAGTAAATTGAAATTCAGCGCTTATTCAGGAGTGAGTTGAACAGTTCATTCAATCACAAAGTGAAAAGGCATTCATTCAGCAAAGACTCAAAAACAATAGAGCGGAAAATGTAAAACGGTTGGAAAAAGTCCGGAGCAGTGAGAGCGGGATGCAACCGGCCGTGAACGCCGGTATTGGTGGGAAAAAGTCCGGACGCGTGTATTTGTTGTACCACATAAAAAAACAATTGCGTTGCCTTTATCATTTTTTCCAACGTATCTCCAAAACAAACAAACTATATATTACGTCACGATTTTTTTTTTTCAAATTTACAGTTTCCAGTTGCTTGCAATTTTTAAATGCTGGAAGCACAGCGCTGTTGTGGTGCACATACACCATTACGCTGTGGCGATGCCCTTAATTCATTAATTTTATTGAACCTATTGGCTATTACGTAATTTTATTTTGAGATTCTTTGTGTCACGGACTACTTACATTGTGTAGGTATACTCGTAGTTCACGTCCGAGTTGAATGCATAGCAAATGTATGGTGACACATAAATTTTCTTTGCATTCAACTCCCGCGCGATCTGTACGTACCTTGGTCTACCAAGATTTTTATTTTTTGTTTTTATATATTTTTGTCTGAACAAAAAAAAATATTAATATTATAAAGTCACGCTCACTTTCATGCGTCCAACCTTTAATACATTCACAAAGTAAGAGGCCGATTCAACACTGAATCGCTAAAACAGTACACCGGAAAATGTATAACGGTTGCCCGAAAAATTTGGTACAGGGTAAGTTGGAAGCATCCAGCCGTAAACGCCGGCAATGTCGGGAAAAAGCCCGGACGTGTCCATATTACCACATTAAAACTGGAGTTGTGTTATCTTTATCGCTGATTCGGCATCCGCGGAAACCCTTCTATATTAATGTCGCTATCAAAATTCAGATTAATTCTGATTGCCTTTAAAAAGGGTTGAAATTATTAACCTAGATTAAGTACCTACTTAATGAGATGAAGTTTATAGACTTTTACTGTTTCTTTTATAAGTAAAACTTATTTAGATGTGAATATACAATTTCATTAGGTTGTTCTAAATCTTATAATTTTGAGATTTTTGATTCGGCATCCGCGGAACCTTTTCTACATTAATGTTGCTATCAAAATTCAGATTAATTTTGATTGCCTTTATTATGGGTTGAAATTATTAACCTAGATTTAGTACCTACTTAATGAGTTGAAGTTTTTGTTTCTTTTATAAGTAAAACTTTTTTATATCCACACTATAATATTATAATTGTGAAAGTGTGTCTGTCTATCTGTCTTGCTTTAACAGCCCATCTTTTTAACCGATTTTAATGAAATTTTGTACAGGGATAAAAAGTATAGTAGTAAGGAGTTTGAATAAAAATGTATGGTATATTTGTGACTGCGTGCGTTATGAAAGCATTTTCAATTTAATATTTGATTTTGTAGCTTATTTGTGACCTATATTATTGTTAACTGGTATTTAAAATTATTCATGTTAGACATATAAACTTATAAGAATTATGTTAGCTCAACGATGTAAGCGACCGTACTTGAGTTGAGTGGTTATTCTTGATTATCCTACGTCTCCTCAAAATGCTGATTATCCTACGTCTCCTCATCAAAATCCTGATGTCTACTCAAAATTCCAATGGATATTAACCTTCCTGCTTTAAATAACGATCGCTAAATGATATATTTTCGTACCTGATGCTTAACTTACATCGTATATGACACTAAAAACTGTTAAAGGTCGATCCACGCTCCAACGTGATTAGCTAGGCTAATCTAAAAATAACCGTGCTAAATTATTATCGACCTACCAATCCAGGATAATAAAACGGAAGTGTAACATCATTATCATATTTTTTTTCTCTTTTGGGACTTGTTCTTGGTGCTGACCATTGTAAGTTCACCAACAATAATTACTTTCAAACACGACACAACAACTCAAATATAGGCACTAATACAAAAAATATTAACACAGTTAAATTAATTCAGGATTCCTTGATTGTATTCCAGCGTTCTTTCATTACGCTAAGTGATAGTTTCCTCATAAAGAGACGAATTTCAAAATGGAACCGTCTATTGCATTTGGAAATCCCTTTTCCCGTAAACTTTCTTCATTATCAATTTATCAGTGCCAAACGGAAAATTCAATCAACTGAATTCCGCATCAAGATGGTTCAGATATGATAACGTAGTCGACGTCACAGCCAAAATGAACCAGCCTTTTTACTCGTAAAAATTTATAAAAAATGTATATTACAAGGACATGTTAAATTACATTGAAGACAGCCATGTTATCTTTGTTCTGTTAGCCACAGTCCTGGAGAAAATTTACTCCCACAATACAAAATCTAACCTTCTGAGTCCTAACAGATACTTCCTGTTTATTTTAATTTTAGAACATAAATTGTAATACTTTTAGGGGAATGTGAAAAAAAAAACATTTTGACGTTATCTATTGTAATTTAACGATCAAATTCCACTGATGGATGGATGTATGGATGGATACAGCCCCAACGGCTGAATGGATCTGGCTGAAATTTGGCACATTTATTATTTTACTATTATTTTATTATTATAATATAATTTTTTTTTTTAAATTAATAACCTATTTTCCACTGAAGATACGTATAGTTACAGTACCCTGTAGGTTTTGATTCCCTTGCGAGTGTCGAAAATTTCCAGCCTAAACGGCTGTATGTTTTGATTGCGTTGGCTTAAAAGTTTGATTATTTCACAGCTCCAAGGGACAGTAGACTTGAGTATTTGATATGAATTTCAGCTTGATACCTCCATGCGTTCCTGCAGGGCGACCGCGTATCTTTTGCATCAATCATTGATACATCGCAATCACCTCTGATTGGTTAACACTCTTCCACTATTGGACGAAATCCATTGACGCAGCAAGAATACCATAAATTCAGCCAATCGGAGGTGATTGCGATGTATCAATGATTGATGCAAAAGATACGCGGTCGCCCTGCTGAGATAAAGGGTCATGACACACAGACGGACGGACAACAAAGTGATCCTATAAGGGTTCCGTTTTTTCCTTTTGAGATACGGAACCCTAAAACGTAACCGAATATTATTGCATTTTACTTAATTACCACACATTACAACATTAGTGAGTGTGTGTGGTGAGTGTGACTTAATTAACGGTGAAGGGAAATCTCGCGAGAAAACGAACACACGTAGATGACCTCTTATTGTTCTTAAAGTTGTGTGAAGTTTATAAAATATCTATACGTGGTCAGCAAAGTGGTCTGAGAAAAGACCCATGCTCAGTAGTGGGCCAGCAAAAGGTTTAGCTAAATGATTGTGACTGAGGACTTGCAACGATCCGTTACAATGAGGAATATGAAACAGAGAGGGAACCGCAAGATATATTATCATTGAGTTTATTAGCTGATATCTTAGCATAGCTAAAACGAAGTTCAGTAGAGATGTTTACCTTATCTCGTAAACATCTCGTGTTCTTGGTGAACAGTTCCGCTCGGTGTTAGCGTTCTAGTTGCCGGATTAGGTTAGCAAATTCAATAATTGTTATTGCTGAGACTTGTGCTGGGAACTCGGAACTGATGTATGAACACGTTTGTATAAGCCGATTCTGGTCTTAACTAGTTTCATCACCTTTGACCTGTTAACAGTGATGTTACTTAGTTTGATTACTTCTCTTTATGTAGATTTAGTTCATTTTATATTATACGATTAACTTACCACACTCAATCAAAGTTTATTGCAAGTAAATCAAAATAACGCAACGTTAAAACGAGTAACACTGTCCTAGAGTATTTTGTAACAGACTTCCAAAAAGGCGGAATTTCTCAATTTGAGGCGTATTGTTTTACATGTCTATGAAAATCGATCTCTGCGATCGAGCATCGATCTGCTGAAAGAGATTTCTGGACCGATATTGATTTTTACAGACATTGGGATAAGCTATACGTAGTCAAGTTTTTTTTTTTTTTTTGGTAAATAACACCCATGTACCGTGTTACTCGTTTATACAATATAATAAAGGTTAGATGGTTATCGTTGAATGTAAATCTCAGCGTAATTATAGGTTGGTATAGTAACAACCCGTTTATAGGGCAAACCCCTACAGGGTGGTTATCTATTCAAGGATCTAGAGGTTAGTTTAGGTTAAGTTAGCCTTCGGGAATTTTGTTTGTCGGATGGAATAATTGCTTTAAGTTTATATTTATCTATACTTCTATACTCATATTATACAGAGGTAAAGTTTGTGAGTTTGTGAGGTTGTAGGGGGCAATCTCTGGATCTACTGAACCGATTTTGAAAATTCTGGTGCCATTAGAAAGCTACATTATTAATGAGTGTCATAGTGTGTATTAACCCGAAAAATTTGGGAGTTCCCGTGGGAATTTAAGAAACTTATTTCACGCGGACGAAATCGCGGGCAACTGCTAGTGACGAATAGTCACAAATAAAGTCTTATTATTATATTCGATTAATTCAAGCTAAAGATTACGCGCTGAATTGAGAACATCCTACATTTTTAAAATCAGTAAAAAAGTTTCTCTTTAAACTGAAAACACATTTTTATTCTAAAGAAATAAAGCCTTTCTTTGTGTCTGTAAAAAAAAGTAAATCGCTAATGGAAACGTTGGCATAATAATTTCAAACGTGCATTAAAAGTCTAACCATAATGGTTCTACATACTTTTTCTCTTCCACACCTTTGGCGGCAAAAAGCATTCTATTTTCCAATATCCATTTTTATAAGTACCCTCTTCTTTTTCACGTCGAATAATTTATAATGGAATGTCTACTAAAGTCTAGAGTGTATTATATTATCGCTTCGATTTTAGTTGGTAGTTTTTTATACACATAACTGCAGATTCTATGTTAAAATAAGTAGGTCGTCTTTTAAGGGGTGCACCCATATTGTAAATTTTTGTGTCAAATCGCAAGTGTTAAGTTTACTTTGTAAAAAGTAAATGTTATAGTTTTCTTTGTGACATTTTACGTGTTTATTTCTTCTCTGCATTTGAACTTCTTATACAACTCGAATTAAGGCCAAATACCTACCTAAAATAAGTATTTCAGACAATTGCTTTAGTACAAACTAAAAAAAATATTATAGATATAAAATTATTCATCATACTAATATTATAAATGCAAAAGTCAGTTTGTTTGTTGGTTTGTTGGTTTGTCCATCAATCACGCCGCAACGGAGAAACGTATCGACATGACTTTTGGCATGGGTATACTTGAGGACCTGGAGAGTTACATAGGCTACTTTTTATCCCGGAAAATTAAGGAGTTCCTGCGGGAATCGGAAAAAACTTAAACCACGCGGACGAAGTCGCGGGCATCATCTAGTTACATATAAATAAAGACTTAAGTAATACAAGAGTAAAGACCTGCCTCAAATATATCACCGACGCATCGTTATAGATTGCTATTGTCACATCATTAGTTTCAAATCTAATCTATTTTATGACATTCAATATTCCTAACATGATACATAACCGAATTTACGAGCATTATGGATCATTTGTTTCGCGTGAGAGTTAAAATTTCCGCTAGAGTGAGCAAAGCTGTCGCAATAATGTTAGTTTACGAGGTGTCGGGCAGCGGTGCGTGATTTTACGAGTTATAAATAACAAGTATACCCAGATTCGGTCGACACGTGAGAAGTGTTATTTATTCGCACGTAATGCTTGTGCCTGTATTTTACAGTTGAAAACACATAATGGATTGTGAAGGTGGGCGCAGATTGCTCCAAGTACTTACCGCAAGATACGCCCGCACTTTATTCAACACCAGTACAATATTATGAGTAGGATATGCTGAAAATGTAAATAGCACGTCGAACAATCATTGAGAATTATCAAATTGTTTTGGAAGGAACTTTAGCAGCGTGAGGTCTTAAAATGATTGTTTTTTCTTATATTTATTGCGGCTTTTTTATGAGACAATACTCATAGCTGTTATGGAAATATGATGTAATAAGAAACTTAATTAATACTTTGATGTTTTAAAGATTTCCTCCTATCTTCTCAGTTCTCAAAATAACATTTTCTTTGTTTAATTGATTTAAATTTATTCTGTTTTTTGTTTAATTATTATTTTGTTTTAATTATGGCTGTGATAATTATTAATGTGTCTAATGTTTATTTTTGAATTTAAATTTAATTAATAAGCACACAAGCGCACATACTAAATGCGCTCAGTTTATTTATCTGTTATTATTTGCAACATCACTACTAAAAATACGGGGCGTTCGGTCCGTGCGACTAATGTGAATCGCCTCTAATGTGCGATTGAATTTATAATTTCGTTAGGCTTGTTCCTATACTGTATGTAATGTTGTTTGATGTTATTGAAAGTCACACGAAGCATGCTCTAACTCAAAACTTGATCTTCCCTATAGTGATATCATAATATTTTATCATCATAATTATATATTATTACTCACCTTATCAATAGATGACAAATTTAATCGTATTCACTTTTTTTTCAGTTCTGTGTTTCTTTTTATAAATAAAAATAGTAACTGACTGACTACTAACTTGGAAATTAGTATAATCCAGCTCTTCTTTTGATGTGGGTCTCAATTATGTATTTTAATACAACAATGTATTTTCTTTCAAAAGTACACTCACAATCACAATTTTTGTTTGAACAAAAAGTGACATTTTTCGAGAAATATGAAATACATAAATTTTTATTTTCCTATCATCGATGGTTCCAGTCATGGTTATTAGCCATGGATCTTTGCTAATAAGTATTTCTTTCTATAAATCGTTGAAAATCGTTATTTTTATTTTCCCTCTATTTTATAGCTCTACCTGTGCAGCATTGTTCTCGGTCCAACAAACAATACAGGGACAGAACTCCAGTATGTTCCCTTTGTAGCCGCCGCCACAAGTAGGACATCATTCCGCAAACACAGAGCTCTCGCGGCGTAAAACAAACTCTATTAGGCTTAGTGTTTCATTGTGATTTCAAAGCCTTGTCAAAACTTAATCCCCAAAAGAATTCTAGAATTTTCGCCACATTATTTTCTCTCGCAGTTTTGTTTAACATAATTATGTTTACGTTTTTATCATAAAAGTGTTTTAATAAGGAGATAATTTTGACAACTAGATAGTGCCCGCAACTTCGTCCGCGTGGATTCCCTTTTAGAGGCTTTTTGACTCCCGCAGGAATTCTTAAATTTATCGGGACAAAAGGTAGCCTGGTCCTTCCCCGGGATACAATCTATCTCTGTACAAAATTTCTTCAAAATTGGTGGAGAAAGTGGAACGTGGAAGTGGAGCGGATAGATAGATAGACACACTCGCATATAAACTATTTTTATGGATGACAGCCATACACAGGCTGGACAAATATAGCTAGACAAGCTTCGGATACATAACCATAGTTATTATTCTGTTGACAGAAGTGTAATAATATGACGTTCTACGGATTAATTCATGCTAAGCCAGCCCTATAAATAGTCCCTAGCTCCATCTAGACCCGTAAAAAGCAATTATGATAGGTAGTAGGATTATAAAGAAAGCAACAGTTATGAATAAAACAATATACGACGACCGAAGAGTTGCGGTGATATTTTGAATACAATACGACATTACAGTCTAACAAACTTATCTGACCGGTGGCAGCGTCGTTAGTATCTACGAAAAAAAAAAAAAACTAAACAGGCATAAAAATTAGTCCCAAATTTGGCCACCGGGTCAGATATGCTTGTGGGACTATAGGATCGTGTATCGTCATCGCGCATTACTTAGTTCATAGCTGTATGCAAATGTATTATATCAATCAATAAAATCATTTATTCAATATAGGTACACTGTAGGTACACTTATTGACGTAAAAAATTACTTACTAATAAAACATGATGGTGATAATCGGTTACGGTATCTTAAAACTAAAGCTTCGAGGGTTCCAAACGCTCTGAGAAGGGGTTATTTTTTTTATTATCACCATCTCACAAATCATCTTAATTAAGGAACTATCAGAGCCATTAGAGCAAATTATTGCCAAGCTTCCTTGTCTCTTATGTAATCCATTACATGGTAATAAAATTTTTCTATGAGTTTACGTTTTACATTAACTTTGAACTTATTCTGAGACATCTAGATAATATTCTGTCCGAAAAGCATTGAAAACACAAAATTCCGGAGCGTAAAACACCCCGTTTCCGGAAACAAGTGAGGAATATCGTAAACATTTACGGCAACGCTATGACGGATGTGGCGGTCATTAGTACAATATAAAGCCCCAAAGCCAGACCTTTTGTTTGGGCTGAGCTCATTAAAACCTCCCCCGTCACGCTTTGTCCTATGTAAACAGATTGCTGGTTTTGCAAAGTAGCTTTTTCGGGTTCGTTGGAAGTCGGATATTCTTCTTTTCTTTTTTTAGGTTAGTTCTTTGCGAATGGACATTATAAGGCCTTGTTATCCGGATATGATGAAATCAAAGAGTCATCAAGATAGTTTGAATTCTTTTTTCGTGGCCAGAATTGAATTGAATTTTTTTGTTGACTTTGCGTTTTGCAATATTTTGTTGCTATGCCCAGTATTTTGATGCCAAGTGTAATCCAATTATTATAATTTTATTTGGCAAGTTTTATAATTTGGTTAGAAGCATTTTGGCAATAACAAAATATTAAAAACTTAAACCACCAGTCTCTATTTTCAAATTAGCATTTTTATTTTTGTTTTTTTTATTGAAAAATTTGTATCTTTAAAGATATAAAAGACTGACTATGACATACTGACTATGACTATGATAGAAATGTCTGACTGACTGCCAGACGGATCAGACTGATATTTGGCAAACATGTAGGTAGCTATTATGACGTCAGCATCCGGTAAAAATGGATTTTGGAAAATTCAACCCCTAAATTGGGGGTTTAAAATTTGTATGAAATTAGAATTTGACGTGAGCAAAGCCTCGGGCATACGCTTAAATTATATACCTTTAAAAAAAAGCTACAATTTAATTTTAGTGCAAAATAATATTTTTATTTTATTTAATTAATTTCGCTGATGATTTTACCCCTTTGACGTTTGTTTGCCTATTCAGGCTATTTTTATATGAATCTAGTATGAATGGAATAATGGCGCTTCGTTCGCAAAACTGGTAAAACAAGTGGCAGTTCAGCCATTTTTCATTTCAGCTTTGTGAAGGAACTCTTGTTTTCATAAAGGTTTTATATAAAATGGTCGCCGCTCACGGGCTGAAGTGGTGACCTAGTTCCCTGTGTACCATTTCATATTTTTCCACGTCCATCTAGCTCTATCATTGAATTAGTTGTGGCTTGTACAGATCTGTATAGATATGTTTGTAATGAATGGAATTAGTTTATTGAACAGAAATAGTTTCCAGTTTTATCTGAGTATCAGTGAGTTTTCACATTTTAAGCCTGTAGGTAATTTTAACCTGTGTAAACATCGCATTATGCTAATTAATTTAATATAACAATACTAGCTGAAGCCCGCGACTTCATCGGCGTGGATTGAAGTTTTTGGGTTCCCAAGGGGAACTCTTTAATAAAGAGTAGCCTATGTGTTTATTCCAGACTCCATTTCATCCGGATCCGTTCAGTCGTTCTGGCGTGATTGAGTAACAAACACAAATTTATCCAAGAATCCAAACTTTCGCATTTATAAATATTAGTATAGATTTCCCATTTAAATGACGCTATAAAATGGAGAAGTTGAAACACGAAATGCTCAAAAGTAATTATTATATTTCAAGTACAACCAAGTTCTAACGTGAAAGAAGCTTTGAAGGTAACTTCTTTGAAACAAATTTGTACAAAGGGTAGAAGTGTAAATGCAAGGTTAAAAGTGTAAATTGTATGTACCGAGGCAGTAAACATCTGATAGTAATCTTTAGACCATTAATCTTCGTATGTCAGGTAGTATTTACCTTTGATGGGTTTTAAAGGTCAGATAATCTAGACTAGTAGCCTGTTTAAATGAGGTTACTGTTTAAATATCTATGTATCTGGATTCTGAATATTTTTAATTGGTAACGGTGCGTGGGTGGGCGCCGAACTAATCTCTAGTGATCAGAGTATAATAATATATGTTACAATTAGCTGATGCCCGCGACTTTGTCCGAAATAAGTTATATTAATTCTCACGGAAAATTCAACTCAAACCAACAAACAAACACTCTTTCGCATTTATAATACAAAGTATGCTGGAAATGGTTCAAAATGAAGTGTGTAGATACACACAAAAGTAGGTGATCGCGACGATTACTCAAGTAATAAGATATCTAATAAAATAATACTGAACGCATTAGATGTTTAGTGCAGTGGCTTATGGATTAAAAGTATACTTTTTGCAGATCAGGAGGGTTACTACCATCGCTTAAAGCAGTATTATTTAAAAATGTCAGTTTCATGTCACGTTCCTTGAAGTGCCTAAAATAAGGATTATAATTCTAAAACACGAACATCAACAATATTAAAACATTACGTCCAATGAAGAAGCGCCTGTTGGCTTTGTTTTGGGAGTTAATATAATACTATGTTGACAAAAATATATCTGAAATTCATTACTAAACAAAAGATAAACAGTAACTAACACTAAATAACCTCAAACTTGCCCAAAAATAAAGATTCAACTTAACTAAGCTTTTCCTAATACTCATAAGTAAGTACAAAGTAATTTAGCCCTATACCTTTCTCGTAGGTACTCGTAGCAAAAAGCAAAAGCCAAATTTCTAATGCTAAAATGAAGAGGGAGGTATTACTTACTCTGAAATCGGATAGGTTTATTGTTGCATGTTTATTGGATGGTAACCATTAACTTCGTTTAAAATCTAGGCCATGATCTACTTAGTTGAAATAAAAAGACCCTCTGTAAGTTTGAGCAGCTTCTTACCCTCAATATTCTTTCCTTGAACTTACTTTTCAACCGACTTCAAAAAAAGGAGGAGGTTCTCAATTCGACTGTATTTTTTATTTTTTTTAAGTTTGTTACCTCAGAACTTTTGACGGGGTGGACCGATTTGGGTGATTCTTTTTTTATTTGAAAGGGCATACTTCCCAAGTGGTCCCATATAAATTTTATCGAAATCGGTCGAGCGGTTTTTAAAATATCAACAATGAAATAAGTACTTTGTATAGCGTGTGCTTGTTGTTGTAAAGTTGGCGCGGGAGTTTGAAGTCGGTTGTTTAAAAAAAAATTTTTATATTAAATTATCTAATACTAGCTGATACCCGCGACTTCGTCCGCGTGGATTGAGGAGTTTTAGTTCCCGCGGGAACTCTTTAATTTTCCGGGATAAAAAGTACCCTATTATTTAATCCGGACTTCTAACTTTACGTCTGCAAAATTTCAAAGCAATCGGTTCAGTAGTTACGGCGTGAAAGCGGAACAAACATACAAACAAACTCACTTTCCCATTTATAATATTAGTAAGGAAGTAAGGATAAGGATAATCTGTGTGCCTAGTGGGTAATTTTCTTGCCATTACGTTACAGTACGATTTGAATGGAATCGTCAAGCACTTGACAGCTGGCGCGATTATTACTGTCGCGATCAATTTCGTTTTGCCTGATTAAGCTTCGGCCGTGGCTAGTTACCTAGCGTTCCGGTACGATGCCGTGTGGGGGTATGGGTTTAATATAACTGCCATGCCCCTAACAGGTTAGCCCGCTACCATCTTATACTGCATCATCACTTACCATCAGGTGAGATCGCAGTTAAGGGCTAACTTGTAGTTGATAAAAAAAATCCCACATGAAATGAAATGTTTTATTTCATGTAGGACAATTTTAGTCACTGATCATAGTACTAATATTATAAATGCGAAAGTGCGTTTGTTTGTTGGTTTGCCCTTCAATCACATCGCAACAGAGCAACGGATCGTCGTGATTTTTTTGTATTATATAGTTGAGGACTTGAACAGTGTCATAGGCTACTTTTTGTCCCGGGAAATTAAGAAGTTGCCGTGGGAATTAAAAAACCGAATTCCACGAGGGCAAAGTCGTGGGCATCAGCTAGGATTAAATATGCCAGAAAAAAAATGGTGAGGAAACATGTATACTTAACGTAGGCATTCCCTATTTGGCTAGCGTGATGGACTATCGCCTTAGTTAAACCTTTCTCATTTTTAAAGGCGACCCGTGCGCAGTGCTGAGGAGTGATAGAATCAGATAATGTAACCTTACCCGGAATATAACCTACCTCTAGATACCAAATTTCATCAAAATCGGTTGAAAAGATGGGCCGTTAAAGCGTAGCAGATATACAGTCTGAAAGATAGACACTTTCGCATTATAATCTTTCTAATAATAAGTATATAAAACAAAGTCGGGTTTGTTCAAACACGTATAATTCTAGAACGGCTGGGACCGATTTTCATGGTTTTTAATTTGTTGTATTTGTCTCTGTCCCAAATAGCAGAAGAACTATTAAAACATTACGGATTTAAGCGATGATAGTATGCCCATTGAATCTAGCAAAGTGAGTATGTGATGTGAGATGTCCTCTTGTAGAGTTTAGGATATACTAAGCAAACTAACTCCTAAAACAAGCAGGTTCTTTCACCCGCTCAAAATTGCGTGTATAAAAACAATTAATAATATCAAAATTATACAAACGACTTTATTAAGCTCAACGTGCCATTACTTTACCCAATGTTTTGATACAAAAACTTAAATAAGGGAAAACTATTTCGTAGGGGTTGGGTACTTCAAAAACCTTGTATTTTTGTTAGAATCATAATAAGCTCATTCACTCAAAGCGAATCAGAATAAGCCTTTTTACTCAAGTATACCTTTTGTACAACAACCATAAACAAACGTTTTAATCTTATAATACTTTGTTAAAAGTAATATATAATGTGCGCTCACCCTTTAACCCGTACACTTTGCCAAATGGCTGAGTTATAAGCGTTGGCGGTGTGTGTAGCGTTTTACTTGTACCCTTTTCTGCTACGATACGTGCAAACGTATTAGTTTCCACGTATTGTACCTTTTCTCTTAGGGAACTGTCTTTTCGCTACGGCCAAATATTGATTACCACAGAAAAACTCAATATATCAAGTTTTTGACAAGTTTAAAACATATACTTACTTAAAGTTCAGAGTATGAGGCCACTATGAAGCAAGGAATGTTACCTTTTACAAACATTTTTAAAACGCAGTACGATATCACAGTAAATAAAAAACTATCTGACCTGCCTTTGTTTTACGTAGAAAGTATTTCGAAAAATCCTTTCTGAGTGAGTGTGTGGGAATTTTTTAATGCAGGCTGTTATAAAATAAAGTAGTCATCGATTAACGAATACGGTGGCATCGGCGGGATTCAATCTTTTCAACTCAACTGGTCAGTTTATACTTCAAATGTAGTGTAATAATAAAAGTTTCGCGTCCCGCGACCTCTTTTCACTCAGACCTCAGCCTAGCACTTTATCGCAGTGTTCCGTACATTGAATGGCTCACATGTTATTAAGCCTGTACATTAAAATGTGTTTCGTGATAATGGCGTAATAAATATGAGGCTGTTCTCAAATGATGTTTTGTGAAGCGTCCGGCATGCAACGTAACAAATTTTCCATGTTTCCGCGGGTTTTATATTAAAATCAAAACAATTTATTTGTTGGGAAGGGCAGGCTATTTATAATTTGCGTTCATTATGCAAATTTTATGCGATCTTTTAATGGAAATGTATGAAGTACTTTTGCTAATACTCATAATATTTTCTTTTCATTTTGAATGCATTCGTTTTTCGTATTAGTAGTTTATTTCCATTATTTAATGGCTTTCATCATAACTTTGTAATTTAGCATGACTTCATCACGTCAGGATTATAAAAAAAATATTGCAGGAAGTATATTTTCACAACAATTTAATATGCAAAATTTATACGAGTTAAAAAGCAATATTGACCAGCAAGAAGTACTTAGAAATTACTTAGTAAAAAAAATTTTTAGTTTTTCGAATATATACCTAATTCAATCAAAAATACCCACGTACCTGAGAAATCAAAGGCTATAGAACAAAAACAAGGCCTAAATATCCAGCTATAAATTATAAAAACTGACTTATTAAACTATCAATTATAAGTATCTAAAGTATCTAAAAAATAAGAGAAATTTTTTTTTGTTTATACAAAACGGCAAATAGACACAAGCAAACATAAAAATCCATAGCAAACGGTATTACTTACATGGAGAAAAAGTTATATTTGATAAGAATGATACACAAACATCAAAGACGATGTTTTTCCCTGAATGTTGGGAAACATCGCCGCAGGCTGTTACTATTAATGTTTAACATTGGTTTATTACGTAGATTATCTGATGCGATTCCGTTTCAAAATTTAGGACATACTTATTTTTTGATTTTATGTTGTTTTTCTTTCGTTTATTTACCGACCCATTTTTACAGGGCTTACACAAAAAATGTACATTATTTTATATTTAAACTATTTTATTCTCACCGTGTATAATTTTGCAGTTTATGTTATGGAGTTTTTAACTAAATAAATATAAATGCAGTTATAATATTATCAACGCACTGCTCAGATTACTGGACCGAATCGAGCTGAAATTTGGCAAACAGATAGTTATTATGACGTAGGCATCCGCTAAGAAAGGATTTAAGAAGAAAACCCAAAGGAGGTAAAATAGGGCTCTGATATGGAATTCCAAAATATTGAAATACTTAAGAATTGGCTTGAAAAAATCAAATAAAAGTGACGTTAATTTAGCTAACTACTTAAACATATTTTTTTAATAAAGGGCAAGTGCGAGTCGAGATTCACTCTATACCTAATGGTTCCGTACATTATCATCAACCTACTCTTGAGCCTCCCTTTCCAAGTGAGAACGGCTTTGGCCATACCACGCTGCCCAAATGCGAATTGGCAAACTTAACACATCTTTAAGAACATGATGGAGAACTCTCAGGCATGAAGGTTTTGCTCACAATACAATTCTTCTCCGTTTAGGTAAGTGGCATTTAAATGCATAAAAAGCTTATTACTCCAAAAAGTTAGAAGTACAGGCCTGAAGAATTCACCGCTTTACTGCTAATATCAGCACCTTTTACATGATGAATTTCTAAATAAATCCATACTTCCATACTAATATTATAAATGCGAAAGTGTGTCTGTCTGTCTGTCTGTCTGTCTGTCTGTCTGTCTGCTACGCTTTCACGGCCCAATACTAATATTATAAATGCGAAAGTGTGTCTGTCTGTCTGTCTGTCTGTCTGTCTGTCTGTCTGCTACGCTTTCACGGCCCAACTACTCAACCGATTTTGATGAAATTTGGTACAGAGATAGGTTACATCCCAGGGAAGGACATAGGCTACTTTTTATCCCGGAAAATTGAAGAGTTCCCGCGGGAATCAAAAAACATAAATCCACGCGGACGAAGTCGCGGGAATCATCTAGTATTCAATATTCAGTGAAAATTCTACACCAAATATCCAAATTACAGGTTTGTACCTACGGCCGGTTAACAGACAGACAGACATCACAGTGCCATTAATAGGACTTCCTTTAGGTACGGATTACAGAACCATAAAAATGATAAGATTTTAAAAATGAAACAAAGGAAACGAATTGAAATTTATGTGGAGACATTACGTTTAATTATTACGCCGTCGGAATTTATTGTTTGTGTCTTAAACCATTTTCAGTTGTTGTTCGACTTTTAGTGGTTAAATGCATTTGTTGTGTGGATTTTAGTATTTTATTTCCGTATAATGTTTTTGAGAATTGTTTGGATCTACACAAACAAAAAGAAAAATAGTGAAACAATATCTTTAATCTTATCATTAGATGGTTACACGTCAAGTATATTATACGTATTTGTGATAGAAAAAATGTCATCCATATTATAGATGCAGAATCAGCAGAATTAGTATGTCTATCTGTCTGAATGTCTTTTTGCTGCGCCTTCACGACACATTCGTTCAACCGATTTTGACTAAATCTGGTGCTAAAATAGGATGCATCATTTCATCCCGGAAAAGAGTCCCCGTGAGAATAAAAAAAACCTTAATCATCGCGGATGAAGTTGCCGGCATTTTCAAGTAATAAAGTAAAATAAAAAAGTCATTATCAACGTTGCACAAAACTATAATATTATTCTCTACTATCATGGCCAATGGGGCGGACGTTTTGTTGAAACATACAGTTGCTTTAATCTAGATTACTGCCTGGTAGGCGGCAGTCACTCTTTAGGTTATCTATTTAAATAAAATTCAAAGTCCTGACTGACTGACTGACTGACTGACTTACCAATATCAACGCACAGCCTAAACCGCTGGAGATAGAAACTTGAAATTTTGACAGTAGGTTCCTTTTGTGACGTAGTCGCACAATGAGGAAGGATTTTTCAAAATTCCACCCCTAAGGGGGTGAAATAGGGGTTGAAAGTTTGTATGTAAGTCCGTCATTTCTAAAGTTATATCCATGAAACTTGGTATATATGAGCTATTGGTAAAAAATTCAGAAATACGCTTTCACAGTTTCTGAAAATTCTACCCTCGAAGGGGTGAAATAGGGGATAAAAGTTTGTATGAAAGTCCTTCATTTCTCAAGTTATAACCATGAAGCTTGGTATGTGTGCTACGGGTTAAAAATGAAGAAATAAGTATTTCACAGTTTTTGAAAATTCGACCCCCAAACGGGTGAAATCCCTATAGTAAAAGTCCTTCATTTCTCAAGATATTTCTCAGGTTATATCAACGAAGCTTGGTACTTTGGCGCTCGTTAAAAATTTAAGAAGTATCTACGTATGTCACAGTTTTTCAAAATTCCACCCCCAAAGGGGTAAAATAGGGGTTGAAAATTTTAATGAAAGTTCTTCATTAGGTAGGTAGGTAATAGATTATAACTTGCTTGCTTATTCAAAAAATTAATCACAATTCAGGTTTTTTAATCAATTAAACAAGTGATTTTAATTACCAAAAAATGTGTTGAATTGTAGACACTGACAATCAGAATTCTGCAGGATACGATCTCAAATAAAGCATTAATAGTAATTAAAGGGACAGTAGGGTGATCGTGCTTGGATGTGGATATTAAGAAAGACAAAAATGTTAACACTAGTAATCGAGAGTGGGTATAATAAGTTGAAGCTTTATTTCAAGAATAGGATCGGTACAGGAAACCCAAGGCATTGCTATGCAACTTATCTAGGTCTAGCCCCACTACAGAAGTGCGGTACGGTGCGGCATCGCGCTTTGTACAGATATTATGTCGCAGTGCATCTCCGTGCCGCTCCATACATACCTACTCATACAAAGAATATTTGCTTCTACGTACCGCGCGGCGTCGTGCATTTGTAGCGGGGCTACACCTTTACAGGCTATTCCATTAGGCTGTAATTAGTTGTATTAAATCCAAACACTGGACACTAAATTAATATTTATTCCTTATTTAATCACACATACGCAGTGGCCCTTTTGACATTCTACCCCGATCTCTCGCCCAGCGCCTTCCAGTCACTCCCGAGAGCCATAGAGGATAGACCATGGTTTTAATCTGTCAATGTCAGTCTAACAGTTGGAGAACCAGTTGTGCCAGACTATATTGGATAGTTTTTAAAGTTGAAGAATCCAACATGTCCACCACAATTCACGCTTCACATTACGCTGGACTAAAGAAGATAGTGAGTAGTGGTTGAGAAAGGTTGTATCAATGTTCAACAGAGTAGGCCTATGAAATGTGCCTTGGGGTTGCGAGCGGCTGGAATGGGGGCTCCGGTCGCTCTTCTTCCATCTATGTCACAAACACGCAGCCCTGGGAAAAAGACAGCTTGTCGTGGCACAAAGTGACGTAAATAATCGAGCACGAGCCCAATAGGCGTCGCGCGAGAGAAGCTCCGGTGCATGTTCTTTTTAGAGTTCCCGGAGCTAGCTCATTATAAATCCCAAATAGGCTATTTGGGATCGCTGCCCCCCCTCCCCCCCCCCCTCCATTGAGATACACCGGACATTGGGTATCTCAATGGAGATTTCCCCCTCCCCCTCAACAAAAAAAAAAGGTCAATTATTGGACACCCATAACACATGACAGTATTAACATTGCTGAAAACCCCATATACTCGTATATCGGTCATGGCTAACGGCGTGGACGATATGTTAGAACATTCAACAGCTTTTAGCCAAATTGCTATCCGCTAAGCGGCGATGTCGTTCCTTAGGTGATATTATACTGCTTACTGAAACGAAACGCGTTTGTTGACGAAAATATTTTTATTGGAAGTCGCTACGGATTCATATCGCTGTTACTCTCTTTCTCTCAAACGACTAGACTGGACTGGTTTGAAGATTAGTAAACTTTGGGCTTTTTAAAGAAATTATTTTCAATACTTCCGAACAATTTTTGTTCTCTACTTTTACTTTTAAATGTACATGTACCTGTACAAAAAATACTTTACTTTTTTTTAAAAATACAAATATAGGTACTATACAATAATTGATTGGTTATTTCACGATCTCGAGCACTTTTAGGCTTGCGTGGCTTGCATGTTTGCCTATTTTATTAACCAGCGCTTATCTCAAATGAATCTATCCCATTATGAACTCTATTTTAGAACTAGATAACCAAGCATAGTAATTTTATCCAATAACGCTATTTCATTTTGTACAATTGTATTATTATTATTGTCCATTTGTTAATTATCCTTTGTTTCTAGTTGAATACTTATGAGTAGGTAGCTTAAGCTACTTATCTAGTTACAAAATTCATTGGGATATTTCCAAGGCCATTTAAGATCCGACGGTTTGCGAGTTGTGAGTCAGTGAGTGAGACAGGACTTTCCTTTTTTTTGTATGAAAAATAATACAATAAAAATTCTCAAAACTTAAAACGAAATTTCGAGTAGAACACAAAACTTCATTAAACACTTTAATAAGGTCACGCCACACTAAGCGGGGCATGTCAGCGAAATAACGAATACGTCCATCGGAATGACAACGGCACTTACCGTACCTACCTGTAGTAATCTAGCTAAAAACTGAACGCGCCGTGCGCTCCATTAACCGTGCCTGATATATTGAATATGGGGGGCCATCCTAGAACCATTGACTAAGCTAGTCTGGAAGAAACCTAAAAATTATTGTACTATCCTGTGGGGCGCTGGACCCAAAGTTGATTTCTTCCATACAACTTTTCCTTTAAACACTTTAATAAGGTCACGCCACACTAAGCGGGGCATGTCAGCGAAATTACTGATACGTCCATCGGAATGACAACGGCACTTACTGTACCAGTAGCAATCTAGCTAAAAGCTGAACGCGCCGGCATAACGTCCGCTACATTAACCGTACCTGATGTATTGAATATGGGGGGCCATCCTAGAACCATTACCTGAGCTAGTTTTATGGAAACATAAAATTATATTTATATTGAAAGAAAATCCATAGCAATATTATAAATGCGAAACTGTGTCTGTCTGTCTGTCTTCTACGATTTTCGGGCCCAACTTTTAAACCGTTTTTGATGAAATTTGGTATAGGGGTAGGTTACATTCCGGGGAAGGATGCACGCGGATGAAGTTGCGGTCATCTAGTATAATTATAAGTGTGAATTAATTACAAATGGCGACTAGCTTCCATCAACGTGGATGCTATTTTTTCCCTTTTTTGCATTTTAATAAAGCATTTTATCCCGAAAAATCAAAAAGTTCCCAAAACTTTTAGAAACATAAATCTACGTGGATGAAGTCGCCGTCATCATCTCGTGTTATCATTAATCAAAATATAATCCCTTGTGTGTAAAATCCCTATTATAAACCGTGTGAGTTAAGAAACTCCCAGATCTAATACACGTTTCCCTATATACTTCGTTGAGGCGTAAAGTATACTCAATTATGCACTCCATCCAAGAGCCTCTTATGTCCTGACACGAGTTCCTAAGTAAGCATTAGCTCTCAGTGGCCACAGAGGCTCAGCGCTGATAATGAGTAAGTTTCTTCTAAACTTTAAGAATTACATCAATACCAATGTTATTATCCATACTTAATTATCATCATATAAATCATATCATATCATACTATTATTTTAAATGCTAGTGTATTTGTTTGTTGGTTTTTCCTTCAGTCACGCCGCAACAGCGCATTGGATCGACATGATTTATTTGAGGGTATAGTTGAAGTCCTGAAGGAATAGGCTGCTTTTTAGCCCAAAAGATTAAAGACTTCCCGTAGGAATTGCAAATAAAATATTCCACGTGAACGAAGTCGCTGGCTTTAGCTACTAATATTATAAACAAGATGAGTCTGTCTGCTGTCAGAAAAACCTAGTCCACGCAGATGAAATCTCGTGCATCATCTAGTTTATTCTATTACTTTGAGATAAGCAGTCAAGGGCTAACTTGTAGTAGAATAAGTGCTGAGTTAATCAGTAAGTACAATCGCAAATTTCATAAAACAATCAATAGTCGCACATTGCCAACTCCAAAAGTATCGTGTATTTTAGCCCTTAGTAGTGAGTACAAAACTAGAAATATTCTGCTACTCCCTAGTTCTCGTGTTGTTTCCTATCTAAGGAATGTTTTCATTAAAGTTCTTGTGCACATTTACAGCGGGACTTTGTTCAAATGTTTTTGTTATTAGTTTCGTTTATTCTTCACTTAGTATAGTTTTTTTACGATTTGTTTATTTTGTTCTCGTAGTTCTCGTAGACTCAAATCGATATCAGCTGTGTTAAAATATTTATTTCAAGCAGATCAAAGTATCTTTACTAATATTTTAATTGCAAAAGTGTGTTTGTCTGTCCGCTACGCTTTAACGGCTCATCTTTTCAACCGACTTTGATGAAATTTGGTACTGAGGTAGATACATCCCGGGGAATGATTTAAGTTACTTTTTATCCCAGATTTTTACAGAGTTCCCACGGAAAATAAACGAACTTAATCCACGCGGATGAAGTCGCGGCCATCATCTAGTAGCTCGTTCATAAATGTAACGTCAAGATTTTACAAAAAAACTATTTTTCTGAGGAGAATAGGTAAATGACAAAAACTCCGAAGTTACTCAATGCAATTTAATTATTTACAGAGTTATGAATTAAAATCACGTGAGTAAAGTAAAATTGTCAAAAACTTTCGTCACCGAATAAGATTTCAGGATAAAAAAGAATTACTTATGTAAGCCAGCAGTATGCCAATCTGCATTCAAATCCATCCAGTAGTTCCAGCGTGATGCCATATCAGACAGACAGACTGAAAAACAGATAAAAAATACAAAAAAAATGTCTCTGTGTCCTCAATAAACCTGCCCCCAGTTAGTTTTTTTTATTTTAAGTACCTACAGGTATCGTGCAGTTACTATTTTATTATAAGTATAATATAGATCTAAATATTTTTACCGATGGTAAAAAGGATGGAACGTGATGGAATAATAAAAACAAACAAATAAGCTTGATTTATAAAGCGTTATCAATACCCACGCCGGACGTCAGCGCGCCTTCCGGACCCACCCGATAAACATATCGGGTTTGGTTAATCAGAGGCGTAGTAGATACGGAGCTATTTGGATACGTTAGGGGACAGATTTTAGTAAAAAAATTAAGATATGTAAATTTTTGTTTAATTCCACTATATAAGTTAGTCTATACTAAGAACTATAAGTGAGAACTGCCTCGCTGGGTCTAGTGGTTAGCATGTTCGACTGCGGCCGATGAGGTCCCGGGTTAATTGTAACGGTGGATAAGTTAGTCGTTGACTGGGGTCAAAGTTAACTTGAGGATCCGCTACAGCCCATTAACATCCCACTGCACAGGCCTCCACTCGCATAAGAGAGAGAGGGAATAAGATCTAAGGCTGGGTATCCACTATTTTCGCGAACCTCTATGCTCCGCGCTCCTGCAATTGCTCCGCATAGTGGATACGTTCGCGCTCCTGGAGCGTGCAACAGTGAGCGCTCCGAGCTCAGCGCTCCAATCGGTGGCGGTTTTTGCGCGAACACAAAGAGGTGCTCGTTCTGTTCGAGGCCGCGAGGTAATGGAGATGCGCGTCCCGTCTCCATCAGAGCGGTTGCAGATGCGCGGAGCACAGTTAGTTCGCGAACATAGTGGATACCCAGCTTTAGACCCACCACGCTGCTCCAATCAGGTTGGCGCCTATTATCGTGTTAGTGATAATAATCGGGACTGACGGCTTTACATGCGGCGTCCGAAGCACGAAAAACCCAATACCTAACAATCATTATGCCCCACCGGGAATCGAACCCATAGGACCTCGTGATCCGCAGTCGAACATGCTAACCGCTAGACCAACCCATATTAAACCCATACCCATACCTAATCGGTTTCTCATTGGTATGACCTAAATTATGGCCGTAGAACAACGGAATAGGTAATAGTAGTAAGAAGAACATTATTGTATTTTAGACAAAATACCTAGAAACAGTGCACGTCTACTGATGAATACCGAAGTGTATATTAGACGCAAATTATTCCGGTCTCAAGGGTTATCTCAATAGTGATCAGAGCGTAGCTATTTGCATAGCAGTGACTGAGTTAATGCAATTAATCTATTTATACTTAATTTATACCATACTAGCACTTCAATTTGATAAAATGTTACCTATGTCTCTCTCCAGGACCTAAACTATACCTATGAAAAAAATCACGTCGATCCATTGCTCTGTTGCGACGTGATTTAAGGATAAACCAACAAACAAACACATTTTCGCATTTATAATATTAAGTATGAAGATTAGTATGATATTTAATGTGGATAGCTTCGAATTTTGACGAAATTACAATCATTTGAAGCGGTCATGGTCTAGTGGTTTAGACATTTGGCCTCCTGTTCAGATGGTCGGGCGTTCGATCTTCGGGCATGCACTTCTTACTTTTCAGAGCTACGAGTATGTGCGTTTTAAGCTATAAAATATTACTTGGTAAATGGAAACTTCATAAC
Organism: Erebia epiphron; assembly: GCA_963932025.1. Taxonomy (NCBI): domain Eukaryota; kingdom Metazoa; phylum Arthropoda; class Insecta; order Lepidoptera; family Nymphalidae; genus Erebia; species Erebia epiphron. The sequence goes on along the minus strand of OZ009946.1, from coordinate 37,663,681 downwards.
CTGCATGTCCGCGGGTTCTTCATAAAGTGATGTCTGACAATCCTCACTTAGCCAATGTGGTGGAATGTGGCTGAATACTTCTCAGGCTGAGAAGTACTCGTACTTGTTATAAAACCACTTTGCTCACCACCGCTCCACGGACGTCATAAAAAGAGTTTGTTAAATCATACGAATATTATAAATGCGAAAGTGTGTTTGTTTGTTAGTTTATTGGTTTGTTGGTTTGTCCTTCAATCACGCCGCAACGAAGCAACGGATTGACGTGATTTTTGGCATGGGTATAGTTAAGGACCTGGAGAGTGACATAGGCTCCCGGTTTTTATCCCGGAAAATTAAGGAGTTGCCGCGAGAATAAAAAAAAGCTTAAATCACGTGGACGAAGTCGCGGGCATCAGCTAGTAAACGATATTTGTATTTGCTCAAAACAAGCCTTAATATTCGTACCCACATTGGCTATAATCCGATGGATTACACCTAATCCGTTTTGGTCTAGCGGTCAGAACGCGTGAATCCTTACTAAAAGGTTCTATTTAATGCGAGTATTATTTAACTATACGGTACCTACTAGTTCTAATCTTGGTTTATTAATTTATTATACTGCGTAAGGAACATGGTGCTTTAATCATAGGTAGTTTGCTCAATTTTTTTTAATAAGAGCGGAACCTTTTTAGGGTTCCGTAGCCAAATTTGGCAAAAACGGAACCGTTATAGATTCGTCATGTCTGTCTGTCTGTCCGTCCGTATGTCACAGCCACTTTTTTCCGAAACTAATAGAGCTATACTGTTGAAACTTGGTAAGTAGATGTATTCTGTGAACCGCATTAAGATTTTCTTACAAAAATAGAAAAAAAACAATAAATTTTGGGGTTCCCCATACTTAGAACTGAAACTCAAAAAAATTTTTTTCACCTAACCCATACGTGTGGGGTATCTATGGATAGGTCTTCAAAAATGATATTGACGTTTGTAATATCATTTTTTTCTAAACTGAATAGTTTGCGCGAGAGATCCTTCCAAAGTGGTAAAATGTGTGTCCCCCCCCCTGTAACTTCTAAAATAAGCGAATGATAAAACTAAAAAAAATATATGATGTACATTACCATGCAAATTTCCACCGAAAATTGGTTTGAACGAGATCTAGTAAGTAGTTTTTTTTATAATTTAAAACTTACTACATGTTTGTACGGAACCCTCGGTGCGCGAGTCCGACTCGCACTTGGCCGGTTTTTTATATAGCGAGCAAACGAGCAGGCAGGTCATGTTAAGTGATTACCGCCGCCCGTGAACATTTGCAGCACAAGATAAACCTCCAATGCCGCGGGAAACAAAAAAAAACCACGATCCACGCGGATGAAGTCGCCTGCATCATCTAGTACCCACTATACGTTTTGTGTATTCCCTAACTTTTTGGTAAGATTACATTATACAAGCCCATGTCCAGCATTCGACGCAAATAATAATATAGTATAAGCTGAATGAGGAATTTTATGAGATGAAAGTTCCTGAAATGACTCATCCAATGGTTTGCAGGGTATGGCGCGCTTATTACAAAAGGTGTTTCGAAACTTGGTGAAAATATTTAGCTTCTCGCATAGTTGGCTTCTTGGAAACATTTTCATTAAACTTCTTCGGTATATTTACCGGAAGATTGTCGGCCGATTGTTGAGTTGTTGAGTCGATTGTAGAGTTTTGAGCGGCCGTTTATCCTTAACTTGCTGTTAAAGGAACAGGTGACTGCCTGTCCGACTGACTGACTGATCTATCAACACAAAGCTCAAATCACCGGACTGGCTGAAATTTGACATGCAGATAGGCTATTATGGCGTAGACATCTGCTAAGAAGGGATTTTAGAAAATTCAACCCCTACTAGACCCCTAAGGGGTATTATAGAAGAAGTTGCGGGAAAAAGCTACAATATAAATTTTCAAAAACTCTTTCTTAGCTAATACCTACGTCATAATTGGTATTCCTATTATGTCACCTTATATACTATATCACCTTTTCCTTTGATATATTCAGAAATCTACCTTGGTTTGCCCAAATACTAGTTAAAGCACAGTCCGAGCCTTATACCCGCCCCCCGGCACAGTTTATAGATGTCACCGTAAGATTGTAAAAACCGTTTGATTATAATATAACTCGCGAGATTGTAAACTGTCGAAAGATTACAATATAACGCATTATTTTTCAGTACATTGTAATCTGTTAGGTATATTAACCCGATAGAACCTTACGGCCGGGCACTATCTAATTATTTATGTCGATCCCTAACCTAACCTACAAGAAAGAGACAAGAAATCGTAAATACAATGAATATTTCAAAAATTTACACTCAGAACATTGAACGGTTCACAATCTTTCGACAGTTTACAATCTATCGAGAAAAAAAGCGTTAGATTACAATGTAACGGTGTTTGCAATCTTACGGTGACATAGATATCAATACTGTGCAGCCGGTACATACACGTGTTCCGATACAGATTAATTGCGATTCGGTCTCAAGGGATATGCTCACAAATTAAAAGTACACAGCGGTTCCTGGAGCTGATAGTACGTCTATAACTACAAAGCGGCATTAGTTGATCTGGTTGCTGGTATTAGTTCAAAATTGTTGTATTAATAAAAGTAAAATCATCGTCATCATTTAATTTTAATTTCGTTTTTCTTACTCATATAAGATTTAAACTATTATTAATTAATTATTTGTTAAGAGAAGATTAACGAGGCATAATAATTTTGTTAACAAGTGATTTTCTTATAATTCGGTCGAGTTACGTACGTAGTACAATATTATGCACTTAGAATATATGAAATTGAAATTTCGTCATTTATACACTTAGAATGTATGAAATTGAAATTTCGTAATGTTCTATTAGGTATTATTTTTTCTCCAAAAATATTTTCAAGCTGTACATTCTCTCTCGTATTCGGGTCCAATGCTTTTAATCTTGTTTGGGAAACTATTTATGTGAAGCAAAAACTACAAAATGGAGTGTTGACTGCTCCTAACAATGGCGTTTAATTCTTTCACGACGGCAAATTTATGCGACAATAAACAGAAAATCGCTTCATTTCTCCCCGAAAAATGGGAAATTATTGTAGTTTCAACGCTTGTTGGGCAACGTTATCGTCTAAACAAAATCTATGTACCTTAGTTTATGTTTGCGCGTTCGGTGGTAATGCTTCAGGCAAATGTCAAAAGTGTATCATACTAATATTATAAATGCGAAAGTCAGTTCGTTTGTTGGTTTGTTGGTTTGTCCTTCAATCGAACGGAGCAACGGATTGACGTGATTTTTGGCATGGGAATAGTTGAGGACCAGGAGAGTGACATATGCTACTTTTTATCCCGGAATATTGAGGAGTTCCCGCGGGAATCAAAAAAACTTCAATCACGCAGACGAAGTTGCGGGCATCAGCTAGTAGTTAATATGGGTGTAAGTCACAGATATAGTTAAAATAAGTTGGTTGATCAAAAAAGATTTGTAAGTATGTTTCAATACGGCTTGTCAAAAGCCGCTATCAGAAAATAGAGTTTAACAAAAAACAATAATTTTAAGCCTAAAAATATCCAAAAATTGACCTATAACTAATGCTCCTCAGTAGACTTGAGGATTGCCTAGGAGAACTTAGGTTTTTCGACTTTTGACTATAACATCAACATCTTGCCGGTAACTAGCCACAGCTGAAGACTCCCATCAGACCAGATTTGAGCAACCAAGGATTCGTATCCAGGACCTCCCACAGAGCTCACCACTGGCTCAGGGAGGTTATAGCCACTGAGAGTCTAGCTTTAGTTTTACTTGTTACAATAGCGATAAAATAAACATTATTGTACGAATAGTGTGGGCCGACTACGCGTAGGCAGACAATTGATTTTCAGAAAACGGTTATGTGAACAAACATGCCATAGTTTACCTTTAAACAACAAAGTAGAAGAAAACAGTAACATGGTACCTATTCTATTTTTACGTCGTGATAGCACAGAATACTTAATAGTACCTTTCTTTTAAATATATATGTAAGCGCTTGACTGCAATCAGATTGGCAAGTAGTGATGCAGCCTAAGGTGGAGCGTGCTTGTCTAGAAGATGCCTATTCACCTTATATGCCTATACCTTTCAGTCCCTATATACATATAGCCTAGTTGTTCAGACCATCGGGGGTTTCAATAGTCTATACCCGGTCATGCACTTCTACATTGACGGAGTTATGAATGTTATGAGCAATAGGGATGATGCCTATGTCAAAAAGTTCTCACAGATTTTTTTATTGTGAGATAGGATTGCGCTTGACGACAATCATGCTTAGTGCAATGCAATGATGAGGACTAGGTTGGGATGCGCTTGCCTAGAAGATGCCTATGCACTCTTGCCTTTAATGTACTTACGTCATACGTGGCAGGAAACACGTGCGCTGGGGAGGGTGTTCCATACCCTGGCGGTTCGTAACAGAAACGTCGAGCAAAAACGTTTCGTGCGAGCAGATTGGATTATAGAGGGTCTTACTTAGGTGTTTATTTTACCTATTGTGGCAAAACCTTAAACAAGCCATTTGATTTCAGAAGATAACTTGCAACATTTCAGCATCACTCGGCGAAGTTTGGACACGTCGCAAATTTATAATAAGGGGTCCGTTTGTTTTATCTATTGTTCGTGTTTCCAACTGTTTGTGTTATTCTAAACTTGCGTTTCAGGAATTTGCTGCCGAGTTACTTGGGTATACGTTTTTAGAGGAGACTTTACTTCGTTCGATGTTAAAATAAAACCAAAAAAATTCATGTCATAATTGTCAAACGGAAACAAATTAAATATAATCAGTTTCTTAAAGTAATAGAATGATCAAAGTAACTTACCTGTAAGTGAACTTCAATCACTATTGTACAATATTAACGCCTTTTCTGGTATATTATGACTGTGTAGTTTGCCCTATTATTGATTTAACAAAGGTCTAAGAATAAAACTGAATGGAGCGCCGAATATTCGAAGTTTTCAAAAATTTTCCAAAAAAAAAAGCTATAAAACTAGCTTACCTAAAGAAAACGTTTCTGCCAACAAATAAAAGCACATCATCATTTTGAGTAGTACACTGAAGAGTAAAATTTTAATGCAAGTGCTCTCGCGAAGTTCTGATTGATTTATGATAGTCTCGAAGAACTTTTTCATCGAGTAGTAAATTCCTACAAGTACCTACTTACAATAACGTAGCCATAGTTATTTTGCATACAGCTTTTTATTATTATTTTACTTCAGAAAGTCTTCATAATAGGCCATAGATTTTTATTGCGATTTTTGAAGGCATTTTACTAAAAGAAAACTCGTTACAGAAAGTCCTCCCGAGTCAGCTAGTTTGGTGTAATATAATCCATACTAAAATATTATTAATGCGAAAGGGTGTGTCTGTATGTTTGTCAGTCTGTCGACCCGTCAGTGACTTTGCCGGACTACAGAGAAAGCTTGCGTCCCGAAGACCGATATAGACCGATATTCTTATCCCGGAAAATCAAAGAATTCTCGTGGGAACATAGCATAATTTCTCGCCGACAGTCTCGGGCATCATCTAGTTATTTATTATTTTCTACCTACCTTCGCCTTATTATTTTCTACCTACCTTCGCCTTATTATTTTCTACCTACCTTCGCCTCATTTTTTTCATATTAAAATTTTATGAAAGGAAGTAGGTAAAAAGGCTGTCTAGAATCTGATATTGATCTTAATTTTTATAGCGCACATAATCCTTTGCAGCTGACGGCTCAATCAGGCTTTACTGAAGGCATGACGCCGATAATCTTATAGAAAATCTCATTTTGCTCCTAGAAAATTCTTATTCTATACACTTATTAAATTATTAAACTTTTTCTAAGGGAAGATTTTACATTTTCCTTCACTCTCATTTTGTTTTTCATGTTGTAAGAATAAGCTTTGTTAATAAACTGACTTTGAGCTTCTCTCATTAAGGCAGTTAGATAAAACACAGGGTTTTCAAGCCAACAAACAGATTAAATGAGAATTGTTTTCTAAACTTAAATATTATAATATCATTGCAACGTGATCAAATAAGTACATAGCCTATTTAAATACCCTTACTTGGTATGTTAATCACCGCTAAGTTATATTTGACTTGATATTATAATATTTTCCTTCAAAATAAGCGTCAATCATGAGCTAGATAGGAAGAAAAATATGATAATGGAACCGAGGACTTTCGGATTTCAGCGCGTCGAATAGGGATGCTGCCTTGATCATAAATAAATTATGATTTGTGATAATTAAATAAAGGATCTTCCAAAAAAAATTCTTTAACCACGTCCCCTCTATATTTTATGTTTGATAAATATTTAAAAAAACATCGATTAAAAGTAAAAAAGTGCGTCGAATTTTGATGACGTCACATGCAAGTATTTCATACAAAATCCCATACAAAGCGCGCGTTTTAAAGTTTGAAAAAAGTATCTGATATGACTAGTAATTACTTATCCATTTGTTGTGTATTATTAGGTATGTATATTCAAATATTTCTACACGTAACTTAGTACGCGCATAAGATTAAAAACTTTCATGTAAACTCTGTACCTACTTTCCTGAAAGCATTCTGACTTTTTATAGCTTTCCAGCATACAAACCACCACTATGACAAAGATCGGTTCAACTATTGAGCTACAAAAAGCTAATAGAGGGCATACTGCCATCGCTTAAAGCAATACTTATAAACAATATTACTCTAAATGACAGTTTGATGTCACGAACTTTGACGTTCCTAAAATAAGGACTATAATTATTCTAAAACACGAAAGCCAATGATATTGAAACAATTTGGTTTTAAGCGGTTGCGGTATGAGCCCAGACTAATGTTTTCTTTAACTTTTACAGTTTCTTATTTATAATATTACTATTAATATAATGCGGATTAATTCACGTGTGAACTAGTACGCTTAATATAAAACGCCCATACAATAAAATATCGGACACTGGTCAGCATGATGACTTTGTAAAACTTTTATGAACTTTTATTCATGAAAAAGTATTTCCAACGAAAACCAACGGAAGTGAATCTTTGTATTTCTACTACACATATAATACTGAACAAAAGCACTTTGCCATGTAACTCTGAAAGACAAAATGGTAAAAATGCTACGTCGGTAAAAGCACTGACGTAATACTTTCCACAGTAGAGTTTATTTAGCGTCAAAGTAAGTTAATTTCGTCGGCACTTATTTTGTTCCTATTTTATTATTCACAATGGAAGGTACGAAATATGTTTGGGCTCTGAAAGAAATTCTACGAATTTTGCTACTACCTAATAACTCTGACAGCGACTTGATAAGTCTCCTAATCCTCTCTCAGAGACTTCAAAAATATATATATATACAAGTAAAAATTGTATTACATACATACTCGTACATGGGCGTTTCTCTGTAAACTGGGCAACTCGTTGTCCCAGGCCAATATTATATAAAAAAGTACAGATTATTATATATTTCATCGTCAATGGGTTGATGTAACTGTGTATACATTAACCCATTACCAACTCACTACGGAGCACGAGTCTCCTCTCCGAATGAGAAGGGTATTGCCATAGTCCACCACGCTGGTTCAGCGCGAATTGGCAGAGTTTGAAGCAAGTGATATTTATTTCTTAAAAACGCACATAACTTAGAAGAGTTAGATGTGCGTGAACCCGCGTGCGTGAACTATTGTTTTAGAAGAAATCCGTGTTATTTATCACGATTTCTTCACAGGGTGACAGAACACGCATAATTTTGGGTTCCGGAGTCATTCAGCTGTAAAAACTTTGACGGTCTCTACTTAACAATTGTTCACCTTCCATACTAAAATCTTCGAGGCTATGAATATTATATCGTAGTTATTTTACTTGGTGAGCTAGTCTGGAGATTAGTTAGTAACTTAATAAAGTATGTCCAAAAAGCCATCGTAAGTAGTCAATATGATGCGATGGTAATCATTTCCCAGTCAACATTGATTGGTAATCAATCATTTAAGCGTATCGCAGGGTGATTAGCGGAACCTTGCACAACTCCACGTTTTATAAGTGTTTAGCCTGGCTTAAGTGAAATTGATGAGTTTATAATGTCTGTTTTATTGTTTTGTTTGAAACACAAAGGGTTGTTTTTATTATACTCGGGAAATGAAAGGTGTTTTTATTTCTGATCCTATATTCTACACATAAGTAATTAGTCACGTATGCCTAAACGGTCATGTACCCGTATCCATTACTTCAATAATATTACAAATTCGAAAGTGTGTCTGTTTGCTACGCTTTCACGGCCCATCTGTTCAACCGATTTTGATGAAATTTGGTACAGGGATAAACCTATCCTGGGGAAGGACAAAGGCAGTAGCCAATAAAAATATTTTATCCCGGAACATTAAAGAGTTCCAGTGGGATTACAAAAATGTTAATCCACGCGGACGAAGTCGCGGGCATCATCTAGTCTAGTAAAACACAAAGAAGTGTAACTGCCGAATTTCTTGCCAGTTCTTCTCATCATCATAATTGTATCATAAGTGGCACAAGTTGTACGTGAAATAAAAAAATCATTTTAGATTTTATCATATTCTTACCCTACTTCTAGCTTTTCTGCTATGTGCGTTTTAAGCAATCAAATATCACTTGCTATACGAAGGAAGACATTGTGAGGAAACCGGTATGCTCAAGAGTTCTTCATAATGTTCTCCAAGTTGTGTTAGTCTACCAATCTGCACTTGGCCAGCGTGGCGGACTGTAGCCTAAGGTGGAAGTTGCCTAGCCTGAAGTTATGACAGTGAATATTAAACTCTGCCGAAGATCGAACCATATGAGGTCGCAGCCAAAAGCTAGTTGAGAGTAAAAGCGAGTAGTAGTAGTGTAGGGAATATAGTTATTTTGGTCAACAAGCAAATTTCCAAGCGAGCGCCTAGGTGTAAGCCAGGCCGAGTGAAGGATTCCATAACTTTAAGTTAGAATCCTGAGTGAAGTGAGGTCTCACTGAGTGAGCAAAAACTACTTTTGTTCACTGGTTTTAAGCACCAAAGGTCACTCTTTTCGAGCTAGAGAGGTGAAAAAACCTATCAAGAAATAGAGAAGGCAAATTATTTACTGAAATCACAACCGAAACTGAGCACTTAATATGTAATAATTACTCGTATAATAATAATACGATTTTCCGATAGTTACCAAGCACCACTCCTCCGCTTAGTGATAACATCGAGCGATCTTCAAAATATTATCTTAATATTCCATAGCGGAGTCTATGTTTATCTCTCAAGGATTATCCTACGAGGGGCGGAAAGGGCTACTGTAATGGTAAAACCGCGTAATGCTGTGTGAGATATGCCACTCATATTGGCAAAAGGCTTTGTTTGAGCTATTAATAGCTGCTTTAGGCGTAATAATCAAATTCTATGTATGTACTAAAGGACGCCCGCCACTTCGTTCGCGTGGAAGCCTGTATCACTCTCCAAGTACCTACCCAATTATACCCATGCAAAAAATCACGTCGATCCGTTGCTCTGTTGCGGTGTGATTGAAGGACAAACTCTCTATTTGACGTCCTTGGGGATAGAAAGTTCAAAAACTGGAAAATCCGTATTTCATCATTAGCGGAAGCCCAAATACCAAGTTTCATGGCTATAGAAGCCTGAAAAACGACGAACTTTCATACAAACTTTCAACCCCTATTAATACCCCTTTGGGGGTAGAATTTTGAAAAACTGTGACAAACATTCTTCTTTATTTTTTACCGGAAGCCAAAATACCAAGTTTCGTTGATATAACTTGAAAAATATCTTGAGAAATGAAGGCCTTTCATACCCACTATCATCCCCTATTTCACCCCTTTGGGGGTCGAATTTTCAAAAACTGTGAAACACGTTTTTCTTCATTTTCAACCCGCAGCTCATATACAAAGTTTCCATACTAGCATGATTTGTGCACTGAATAAATAGACTAGGCTATATCTTGTAAGTTGTGTTGAGTGAGTAATAAAAAAATATTACTTAAATATTTAACCTAATTGTACGAATCTACGGGGATAGGTGGTTTCCTCTGCTTAAGGTATATTATTCTCGCGGAAGAAATTGCCGGCTGCATCTTTTATTCATATGTATCAAATTTTTATTTTCAAATTCAATTATTACGTATTGTTCATTAATTACCAGATTCTTAATTTCAATATCATTATAATGCTATGAAAACATGATGTGTACAAGTAAATGAAAAGGCCGTCCATTATTTGCACTGAAAAAATTTCGTAAAGTTATTATGAACTTCGAATCTTTTGCACAAAAACTGGCATTATAAGTATGTATTAAAACCATTAATTTATACTGTGTTTTCATTTCCAAAATAATGTAAACTCAATAAAAAGTTAATCACAATAAAAAATCACTTTATTTCATACGCAATGTGCGATTTTACGATTGTAGTAGCGCACTAAAGTAGAGCTTATTAAATGTTACGATGGACAAACTTAATTAAAACTTAATTAAAACGAAGATAGCTTTTAAGAGATAACAGTATAATATAACATCAACGGATCCCAACGGTCGAAACTTAACCTAAATAAACAGGAAGCCGTAACCAACGGACCATAACACGACCCCTCGCGTCCAATTTGACCCCTAAACTTACATCTAACTTACCGTTAAAACAGGCGAGCAACCATAGCAAAACGGCGCACATATGCCCAAAACGTTTATCTTTGCACACCATTGTAACAAAATCATCGAAACACAGCACTTAAACCACACTGAAATCAAACGTGACGTAACATAAAGTTCGTCGTAGACTGCTACGGTGGTACGGGATCTGGCGTAGCGTGTGAGGTTATACACAACCGCTCGCGACGAAAGCTAGCGTTCGACTGAAGTCTGAAAGCAAGCAAGCCTTCGCAGGGGGGCAGGGGTGTTTTGTGTCCGCACAGAGATATTTAGGAAACCACGTGTCCTAGTCAATTTTCGTCGTCATTTAGGCGGCTTTTCATTTTTATTAATGCTTAAACGGAGGCATTTCGGTGAATGCTCAAGTGTAATTAAAGGTACAAGACGTCCTCTTTTATTGCGGGCTGTTACGTTTTGTTTGTGGCTTCTGACAATTTGATGAATGTTGTTTTAGGTAGGTTTTCCTTGTTTTGCTCAGAAAATTATAATTAAGTATAAAGATAGAGGTTGTCTTATCTTAAATTGAATGCTTCAATGTGTAAATTACGCTCACATGCAATAAGTAGGTTTTAAGTAAAACAGTACGCTTAGTCTAAGTTTTACATTGGGAATTCAATTGATCGTTATCAAGCGTTCTTTCACATTGACGTCAAAGTAAAATAGACCCAAAAGCTCTTACTTTAAAGTCAAAAATTGATCACAATCGATTTTAATTTCAAAACATTTTCCTTTGGAGCGCTGGCTGTGAACGCATACACGTGATGAGAAACTTGAATGAGACGCGTTCATTCTTAGATTAGAAGATCTCTACCTGCTTGTGTCACTTTTCATAACTCTATGGTTGTTACACTTCTCTGGCTTAATTACCTCTACTTTCTACTCTCTCTATAGTTAGTGACACTGGTGTTTTCACGAAGCACTAGGTAAAATCAAAGCAAACGAGGTTAAATAGCAAATTTTTTCACGAAGCGCTAGATAAAATCAAAGCAAACGAGGTTAAATAGTGATTTATGTTACACTAGCTGATGTCCGCGACTTGGTCCGCGTGGTTTAAGTTTTTTTTATTCCCGCGTTAACTCCTCCTTCCCCTTCCCCCGGACCCTCCGTACGGAGCAGACGTGCCTAAATAGACTGCGTTAATTTTATCTTAAATAATATTTAAATAATTTAAAATCAAAAAAATCTAAGTGAATGTACCAGGAGCTCATAGCACATTGGAGGAGTCTGCACTACGATACCATCGGCCATCGTCGCGCGTCTTCGTGGAGGTCAGTACAAACAGCACACTTACAAGCGCCGGCTACACAACTGATGCACTTAGCACCGCCCCTTTGAGTACGCGCGTACGATCCGCAGGCCATCGCATTCAGGCTCATTAATTAACTGGTTCATTACTGAATGCGCATGATCACCGAGCTTACTGACGACGATACGTCATGCAGCAATAGACTTCAGGTGTGATAAGCAATTTGCAACCTTATCTCGCTTGCTGCATTCACTTACTCATAAGCAAAGATGCCACTTAAACGAACACCTCCGAATAGCCCAAGCGCGTCGTGTTTGTTGCTGCAGATTGACTCGGACTCAAAGTCAAGTGACAAAGGAAAATCACCGTTATATAACGTCAAAAAACAGTCGCAAATATCTCGTAAGCACAAACGTATGCGCGAGGGATCGTTCGAGGATGACAGCGACTCTAATGAGGATTTTAGGACAGAGCTTCTCAAAATGTTCGAGGAATTTAAAAAGCAGCAAGACCGAAATTTTAAACTCCTACAGGAAACAATTCTTAAGCAGAACAAAGATATACAGAGCACTCTCGACTTTATCTCATCTCGGTATGACGATATGCAAAAAAAAATAGAAACATTAGAGTCAGAAAGAAAGAATAATACTGCCTACATCCAAACACTAGAAGAACGAGTTGAGAGCTTTGAAAGAGGAAGAAATGTGGCCTGCTTGGAAATTCGTAATATACCGTCAAAGACGCCCGAAAATAGACACGAGCTTACAAACTGCATCATAAAAGTTGGAAAGGCCCTAAACACCAATATCCAGCCATCTGAAATCAGGAACGTGTACCGAGCAAACACAAAAGTCAACACTATTAAACCCATTGTAGTTGAATTTTCAACAGTTGCTTTGAAGGAAAATATTCTCCAACTTTGTAAAACCTATAACAGGAATCACTCTGATAAAAAGTTCAGTACACAAACTCTAAACCTAGATGGGCCGTCCAAACCAGTCTATATATCCGAGTATCTTACCCATAAAACTCGCAGACTATTCGCTATTGCACGAGAATATGCTACCAAGAACAATTTTACTTATTGTTGGACGGCGCACGGAAGAGTTTACCTCAGGAAAAAAGAAGGTGAACCGTACCACCGCATCGACTCGGAACGGGATTTAGATAACATAAGGAAAGCAAAGTGACTAGCAGTGATCATAATACGTGCACTATTATATTTAGTATTATGCTTCAATATATATCCTATTAAGTATGTTACCACTACTATAAGGTCTTTCCTGAAACAAGAATATTTTATTATATGGCATCATGTAGCCCTAAGCCACCAAATTGTAATGTTATCTACGCGCAAGTATAAAAAAATATTATTTTCTCAAATTAATTTAATAATGCATGTTTCTTTGAAAGATTTTGTTTATACATATTATATTAAAATTGGATGGATAAAACACAATAAGCAACATAATATCACTCATGACTATATTACACTACTATATTTATTACACAACATTTATATAATAATTACACAACAAATTATATACACAGACTTCATTTACTCTTACATTATTTCCATATTTCGCAATAATATGAGTAAACCCTTTTTGCTACCATACAACTTTAAGTGGTTCAGTATGATAAGTATATATAGAATATGGCTTTTAACTACATCACCACAAGTAAACTGCATAACGTGCCACATGTTTATATTTATTAAAAGTGTTTAATACAAGTGACGATGTTGCAACTAATATAGATACCCTGGAACTATTCAAATCATACGTTTGCAGTTCAGACCAGTGTAGGAAATACCTGGATAATTCTCCCAACTATTTTAGCGTGCTACACACTAATATAAGAAGCTTAAATTGTAACTTTAATGAGTTGGAAGTTTTACTTGGTTCCATGGATGTGCAATGCGATACTATTATTTTATCAGAATGTTGGCTCAGCAAAACCCCAGTTATTCCCTTATTACCAGGCTATACTCATTTTAAAACTTCTCACAGTAACCAAAACGATGGTATAGTCGCTTACGTTCGGGATGATATCGGCTGCAGATTCTCGGAGCCAATTTTTGATGATGCAAACTGTGCTATCATAAAATATAATGACAATTTGGCCATAGTAGCAATTTATCGTTCACCTTCATTCAGAAAAATCGACAACTTCCTCGAAAGTCTAGACAAAGTCCTGGAATCCTTAGGCTCGTGTCAGACAGTAGTAATCCTGGGGGATATGAACATTAATATTAATCCCAATCACTGTGACTCAAATGCTGACGCGTATCTCTCGGCCATAAGTTATCACGGGTTTCTTCCAACTCATACCCTACCTACGCGAAATGACAGATGTCTGGATCATGTTATGATAAAAACAAACAGTAATGCTACTACTTTGATTTTTGAAAATTCCATAACTGATCACGCCTCGACATTTTTGAGTTTAGACCAAAAGAAAAGTGAGACAATTAAGCCACAACATTCTGTTAAACGCATAGACATGCAGGCAGCTGTAACGCAACTAAATAATACTGATTTCGGAACGGTTTTAGATGACTGTAATGCACAATCAGCCGCAGAGACCCTAGTAAGGGTTATCTCTGGTGTTATCACAGAGCATACTCAGTTAGTCAATATTCCTGCCAAAAAACGCACTCTCAAACCCTGGATAACACCGGGACTACTTAGATGCATTAGAAATCGGGATAAGCTACACAAAAAACATAGGCGAGATCCCGAAAATCTTATCATTAAACTAACCTACACTAGGTATCGGAATTTCTGCAACAAGTTGTTAAGGAACCTAAAAAGGAGCTATGAAAAAAACGAGTTCCTAAAAGCCAAAGGAAATTCTAAAGCTACCTGGAATGTACTCAAGAACGTTACTCATCTTAATATTGTAACTTTACCACCCAATGAGCTGATAAGATGCGAATCAGATGCGCAAAACTCAATTGACACTGTAAATAAATTCTTTGTTAATATAGGAAAATAACTAGCTACTCCGTTATTAGATCAATACAAACAGCTTGACCCTTGTTTACTCCAAAATTTAGATGATAACTCTCGGGGAAATTCGATGGGACTCCTTGACGCAGATGAACTCGAAATTAACACCATAATTATGGGACTGAGAAATGACTGTGCAGCTGGCTGGGACAGCATACCAGTTAAGGTATTAAAATCTGCAAGGCATGCTATTATCCCAGGACTAAAGCACGTATTTGATCTCTGTTTTTCGCAAGGTATTTTTCCACAAGTCTTTAAAAAAGCTGTAGTACATCCTGTTTACAAGAATGGAGATAGAGACAAGGTGACTAATTATAGACCTATATCTGTGCTGACTACTCTTTCGAAGGTATTGGAGAGAATTCTGAACAACCGACTGAATAGCTTCTTAAAGAGACAAAACATTCTGGCTGATGATCAGTTTGGTTTCAGGAAAGGTATGTCTACAGAAGATGCCATTTGCTCATTAACTGACCATATTATTAAGAATATAGAAGGTAAGCATAAAGTTATAGGAGTGTTCATCGACCTCACCAAGGCTTTCGACACTGTCTCTGTTCCCATTCTGGTAGACAGGTTACAGGGCATTGGTATACGGGGAAATACTCTGAGTTTATTTAAGGACTACCTAACAGATCGAACACAGGTTGTTAAGATAGGCTCTCTCGTTAGCCGTGAAGAGATCGTCAACTATGGAGTTCCACAGGGGAGCGTGCTCGGCCCAACTTTATTTTTAATTTACATAAATAATTTATGCAAGTTAACTATCCCGTACACAAAAATCATATCTTACGCCGATGACACAGTTCTGCTCGTTCACGGAGAGGACTGGGAACGGGCTCGCTCCCGTGCTGAAAGAGCTGTTAGCATGGTAAAAACGTGGCTCACAAATCACTTATTGACATTAAACCCAACCAAGACAAAGTTTATGACCTTCTCGGCTAGCGAGAGATCACAACCTGCAGAACCCCTCACAATACAAATACACAATTGTCTGGGCGTACCAAATAACTGTGGATGTCCCACAGTTGATCACGTATCCGAAATAAAATATCTGGGAATTCATGTGGACAAATTACTATGCTGGAAGACGCAAATTAATCTAGTCGCACAAAGGGTCAGGAAACTTACATATATCTTCAGGAAAATAACTAAATTGGCTGATGATGAGGTCCTAAAAGCAGCTTACTTTGCGTTGGTACAATCCCAGATTGTCTATGCCATAACGGTCTGGGGTGGCTCCTTTATTACGACGATGCTTCGCCTTGAAAGAGCTCAAAGAGCCACATTGAAGGTTATGTGTAGGAAACCGGTTCGGTATCCAACACATCTTCTTTACAAGGAATGCTCAATGCTCACCGTTAGGCAGCTCTATATACTAAACCTTATACTTCGTAAACATTCTACAATATCTGTTGGAACCCATCTGCAACCAAAAAAGCGCAATATACGAAACGTTTGCCAGGTGAAATATTATCGTACTGCGTTCGCTAACCGACAGAGTTGCGTTCTTGGTGCTCGCCTGTATAACAAAATCAATAAAATTCTTAACATAAGTATCGTCTCAAAACAAAAATGCAAAAATATGACTACCTCGTGGTTAAAAAATCTAAAATACAATGAAACCGAAGAACTTTTAAAAATAGTAAAGTAATTTGTATGGTATAAAACACACATACACACACATGCACACACATACTCATACATACATACAAACAAACACACACAATAAACATACACATACAAACCCACACACATCCAATAATAGTATGCATGTTAATTTCTATTATTAGGTTTAAGTAATGAAAGTAAATTATCTTAATAATAAAAATAAGAATATTGGAAATATTGATAAGTAAGGTAATAATAATGTTGAGATATTTTTAAATTATTATTAATAATATTCAAAATTATATAATAATTTATTTCTGTTAGTACAATTTAAATACAAATTCACAAGATTGTAAAAGGTTCGGAGGAAGGTGACGACACTCGTAACACAAGTTACCTTAGTACGAGTGTCTAAGCTCTCCTTTGTACACGATGTGATGAAAAATAATTATGTCCAGTTTTCTAAGGAGTATAACGTGTATATTTTTTTTTTTTGGAAATAAATAAATTGAAATTGAAATTGAATTTTACGGGATAAAAAGTAGCCTATGTCACTTTCCAGGTCCTCAACTACACCCATGCCAAAAACCACGTCGATCCGTTGCTCCATTGCGGTGTGATTGAAGAGCAAACCAACAAACCAATAAATCAACAAATCAACTAACAAACACACTTTTGCATTTACAATATTAGTATGATGATGAGAAGCAAGATAAAAAATTACAATCGCCTCTACAAACTTTGACCACAGGCGAGGGTATTATAACGATTACTCGAAATTCTACCAAAGCTCGTATAAAGTTCGATATGTTAAGGCTGATATCGGAGCCTCAAAGCCAAGTGAAGTCTCAAACTTTGCGGCTAAACTGCGAGGTTTGCGAACTTTTATGAACAGCTTTCAGTTTTCAGTCATCGTTTGTGAAACTTGTCACACATGGGATTTTTTATCTGTAGATTTTAAAAAGTTTCTTTTTCTCCTTCAAATCGATGGTGGGTTAAAAAAAGACGTGTGACACTCGGAGACTGCCGCGGTAAAGCTATTGCATAGCATTTTTTATCAACTTGCTATGACTACTTTTTTGTAATCAAAAGGTTTTTTGATTCCCCTTGGACACCCGGACTATTGAAAACATAATTCTTTAAAATTATTTCGCCTTTATATTTTCAACAACTTGAAGTCAACAACACAAGTAGTCATAGCAACCAAAGTGTTAGGTTTTTTTTCGTTACGGAATTTCTGGATTCGGTCTCCACGCTAAAGGCCCGCGATAGAAACTATGCAATAGCTTAAAAACGAACGGGCCACGGAGGGAAACTACTTTAATGAAGATATGAAATTTCACACAAGAGAAAAATTCCCTTATTTTAAACAATAAGAACGACATTTCTCCGCATTTCATCTGCATTCAAACGATTTTTAAAAATATTACCTGAGCCAGAAGTCGAACTAACTAAAAATGCAAAAAATAATCGAGTCATACACTCACTACTCATTTTTAACTGGTTCGTTTCCCGGCTATATTATAAAGAAAAAATATCGGACTTGTAATAAAAAATAGGTAATAATATACCTACCTATCTTGTGATTTTTATGAAGTATTTTACATGTTACTGATCAACTGTTCTTAATGTAATAACTAGCCTTTTCCCGCAGCTTCGCTCACGTTAAGGTTACCCCCTTAGGGGTTGAATTTTCAAAAATCCTTTCTAAGCATGCCTACGTCATAAAAGCTATCTGTATGCCACAGCCCAATCTAATGTCAGAGCTGGCTAATGTCCTGTTAACATTCAACAAAGTTTTACATGAAATTTGAAAAAATATTTTGTTTAAAAAATTGCAAAAATAACGCGGTTTAATAATTTTGTCTACTTGCAACACTATTTATTTTTAGAAGAAAATATAAAACAGATGTCTGACAACACTAGTTTTGACATTAGTCGACAAAAATGGCGACCCGGCGGCTGTCAGCTGTGCTATCAAAGGTAAATAAATTTAAATTGTATTTATTTCGCGGTTTAGGGCATGTATTATTACTAAATTCTATGCATGACATTATGATACTATAATTTTGGTAATAATTTTGAATCTTTACTTACATAAAATGGTTCTATTTGGGGTACTAACATTATGTATGCGGTGACATACATTGCCAAGTTCATAAGAAATGACCCTTTATTTCATTTGTATGTCATGGCATACATTGCCAAATTAGGGGGTTTAATTTGCTTATTTGGTGTTTTAGCATTTTTTTTCTTTGTCGGCAGCAAAAGCTTCAAACACGTGGTGGTAGAATTTTAGCGCTAATTCCTATTCAGAATGCACCTTCTGACGATAGTGAACGTTCAGATATTGAAGACGAGATAATATGTATGCGGCCTTCACTTTCTTTGTCAAGTTCCTCTGCACCCTCTATAGATAGCTCTTTAGAAAGGCTAAACCTATTAGACGATGAACAAGACCCTGCTATCGAAAACGTTTGCCTTACGCCAATTTTCCAAACTGTTTATCCAAGTCCATCTCTAGAACCAAATTGCAATACAGTACCGGTATTAAGTGACATTATATCATTACCCGCAACACCTGCAACTCCCACAACTCCTGCACCTCTTGCACCCCCTGCACCTGGTTTGGCAACACCACGCATGACGACCAATGCTTCCTCTGCATCAAGTTCCAGGAAACTCCGGTCACCACGTCCCACGGTTTATGTTTCTAAACGAAGGCGAGTTCGAAAATTCACTCTAACTTATCGCTGGAAAAAAGCTGTGTTTCGACATATGGCAACCACGGAAGAGGAAGCAGATCCTACAGGCGGTGTTCAAATCCTGTTTCCACTGGAGTATTTCTACCAGTTTTTTTACCCTGACATTTTAGCAGATATTGTTGAACAAACAAACGCGTATGCAATTTCTAAAACTGGACGTACTATTGGTTTGACTGAAGACGAATTGCGAGATTTTTTAGCCATACATAATATAATAACGGGTGTTGTGACCATACCTTCTTACACTGATTAATTATTGGAGTTTGCGATATAGATACAAACTGGTGGCCGATTTGATGCCTCTAAAACGATATCAACAAATCCGTCGTTATTTACATTTCGTTGACAACAACATTCAAGACTCCGACAGATATTATAAAGTTAGGCCGCTAGTAGAAATAATTAGGGACAATTGTTTAGCACAAGATAATGAAAAAAGATTTCGTTTTTCATTTAAAGTTTTAGTTATTTTTTTTTAAGTATAATTGTACTAATATTAAATTGTAAGTGTAAAAATCGTGTCTTTTATTTCATACTTAGTTCGTAAAGTTATTGGCAATGTATGTCCCAGCATACAACAAATCAATAAGATGTAATATTGAGAAATTGGCAATGTATGTTGTGGCATACATAAGTTTTCAGGAAAACTAAGCTTTTCAGATTTTTTTTATTATTTTTCTATAATAGTTTTATATGTATCAATTACAATTACAACAAAAAAAAACGGGTTTTAGTGCATTTTATACTTTGCCAAATTAAGGGTTAAACTTAAATTTATCTAATGAAATAGGATCATGGAAAAAAACGTATTTATTTTTCTATTTCGAGTGAGATTGCTATTTATTTTGATAAAATAAAAAAAAATACAGCAATCCGCCATATTGAATAAAACACCAAGAAGCGAATGACGTCACAATTGTTTGTTTTTGAGCTTTGACGCACTATTGTTTACTGCACAGAGTACATAGGTAAAGTAGAGCAAATAGTGACGTCACAAACGACGCCATGACACCGGCGAGCGTTTTGGCGTGAATTTTAAAATTTAAATTTCAAATTCCAATTCTATCTACCAAACCTTATTTTTCTGCTGAAATAAGATATTTTTTTCGAAATAGTAGATACGTCCGAACATAATCTGAGCATTTTTCAAAATCAGTCATCATGCCTATTATATTAATCGAACAAACGATATAACAGACAAACAGACAAACAAAGTTGAATATTTACATATAATTTGATCGTTGCGATTATTATTATTGTATACCTATAGATTATTGAGAAAACGATAAAAATAACAGACCGTAACACAGTGTATAATAATGTAACATCGAAAAAAAAAACTTAATCAAGGGGTAGATTATTGAGCAAGGTAGAAACGAACTATTTATTAAAATCCATAAAATAATCACAAGGCCTGAAGGCACCCTGAAAGTCACTCAGACAAACAAAGCAATATACTAAATAGGATAGGTCACAAGTTTATTGCGGCCAGTCGAAAAGAAACTCGCTGTTCATATAAATTCGACACAGTTAAATGGCATGTGCGACATTTATATGTATGGCTGAGTTATTGCTGGACCCCCATTAAGTTATAGAGCAATAAAAGGTTTCCGGCTAATATCACGGAGCGATTTGCAAAAGGAAACCTACTGTCTCCTGCGTAACTGCTTTATTGATTTGCGACCTCCAGGATAATGATACTTTTTTATATTTCTTGGTATAAATATCACGTATGTTTACTCACCGGCTGGCTTCGTTTGTGTGGAATCTCAGAAAAGAAAAAGGAAATCTCAAGGTTCTAGAACCAGCAGTTTAATCGGTTCGTTAATATTATCACAGACTAGATGATGCCCGCGACTTCGTCCGCATGGATTGATGTGTTTTGATTCACGCGGGAATTCTTAAATTTTTCGGGATTAAGAGTAGCCTACGTCCTTCCCCGGGATGTAAACTATATCTGTACCAAGTTCATCAAAATCGGTTGAGTAGTTAGGCCGTGAAGGAGTAGCAGACAGACAGACAGACAGACACACTTTCGCATTTATAATATTAAGTATGGATTAAATAATAGCTAATACTTGATTCCTACCTTCAAGGCAAAAGTGAATAGGCTTATTGATTTGTATTAAGCATGATTGTCGTCAAGCGCAAGCCTATTCTGATAAAAAAAAAACCGGGCAAGTGCGAGTCGGACTCGCGCACGAAGGGTTCCGTACCATTATTAATAAATAATTACCTTTGTTAATGAACCGCAAGACTAACTTTGTTTGTAGAGGTTTATTGTTAATATCAAAAAAACTATACTAGTTAGAGCATTGGCTATAGTTTTCCTGTAAAATATACGTAAATTCCTATTGACCATAATTATTTCAAATTTTTCGATTGGTAAACTCCGGAGATAAGGGGGGGGGGGGACGGTATTTTTTTAGACATTTTCCCCGATAAATCAAAAACTATCATAACTAAAAATAATTAAAAATCTGTTTTAGAATGTACAAAGTCAACCACATTTAATTTTGTACAGTAGGTACGTTTCGAATATTTTTAAGTATAGTCCGTCAAACTTATTTGACCTGGTGACAGCATCGCTACTGTATATAATATTTTATTAATGAAAATAAAATAAAACAAGAACTTAAGAGGCATAACAATTAGATCCAATTTTGGCCACCGCCAGATAAGTTTGACGGAGCGGACTATACCTATCTATGAATGGGGTCTCGGTTTATAATTTTCTAATATAGGATGTAAAAGTCCTTGATTTGTCTAACGAAGGATCCAGTACACATGGATCCAATGTCTTCGGTAAGTACTGATTCATGTGTTAGAAGCGCTGTTTGCGACTTGTCTCGCTTCAACTCGATTCATTGATGATGATGTTAGAATTGCTTTGATTTTTTTAAGAATAAATGCCAATATTTTCTTTACTAACCGTGAATGACTGCCGTAAGTTATTAAAGGACTCAGCCTCAACCAGTTTCAGACCTAAGACCTTAACGACGAAAGACATAATAGAAACTTTGATGTTTTTATAAAAACCCAGAAAAACGTGTACGTGTAAGCCGGTGAAATTATTTTTCCATGTAGGAAAGTGTCTTCCTCTGTCATGCTAGTGCCAGGGGACCATTATTACAAACGTTGAGCTTTGGAAGTCATTATATCACTCAGTGGTGAGAACTTCGATAGCGCGATTCAGACCCTGTCACTTGCTTAAGATTTCTCCTTGTAGAACAAGTAGTGCCATCTATAAGCGTAAGCGTGGAGACAGACACATCTGCAAGCCGGCATTGTAAATGTACGCAGTGTTACTCTATAAACACGATGGCTGGGTGCATTGGCCGATTGCGTTGAACCAAAGTGTTTCAGGCTCTTTAGGTTTGCGTGATTGCGGCCTGAACTTCACAAACATGCATCCAAACTATCCCGCAGTAATTCGGAATGTAGGAATGAGGCACGCAAATCGAATGCTACATAGATCGGAAACGGCGAGCTAATTATTTGTGGTGAAGTTATAGAATGAACTATTTTAATATTACTAAGTAGAGGAATTTGCTTTGAGTTTAATTACACACTTTTGTATGCTTCAGTAGGAAATAACAATGATAGTTTGAAACTATGTTAGGAAATTAGTTTTCAACAAGTTTTAATTGTTGGAGGCTAAGGCAAGGCTAATTATTAGTAACTATACTCGACAAAAAAAAGCCATAATTATTTTTACACCACAATTATTGAAATAAGCTGATGCAGCAAGCTTTTATATAATAATTTAATATAAAAAATTCTTTTTAAACAACCGACTTCAAACTCCCGCGCCAACTTTACAACAACAAGCACACGCTATACAAAGTACTTATTTTATTGTTGATATTTTAAAAACTGCTCGACCGATTTCGATAAAAATTTATACCACTTGGGAAGTATGCCCTTTCAAATAAAAAAAGAATCATCCAAATCGGTCCACCCAGTCAAAAGTTCTGAGGTAACAAACATAAAAAAAAAACACAGTCGAATTGATAACCTCCTCCTTTTTTGAAGTCGGTTGAAAAGTAGCCTGTCTGTCTCCGGATGAAGTCGTGGCCATCATCCTGTCTTCTTGTTCTAAATATAAAGGAAAATGTGATCGACCGACTGATCTATCGACGCCAAGCTTAAACCACTAGAGGTCTCTGGCTAAAATTTGGCACACAGTTAGATATTATCTTTAACGAAAGCTAACAAAGGATTTTTGAATATTCAACTCCTATGGGGGTTTGAAATTCACCAGTATAATCGAACTAAACGTGACCGAAGGCGCAGACAATAGCTAGCATTATATTGTGAAGGTCCATTTTTCCAGGCTAACAATGTTTAAGTTTAAACTTTTAAAAGCAGACCGTGAAGAGTGAACACAATTTATACTTACGCCGCAGACGCCAGGAAAGAAAGTCGTTTAGAAGATATATTAACTGAGAAAATGCAAGCGAATATCGGACCCCTGTACTACATCCAACGGCCCTTGATTTAGAAGGCTCACTTGGTCATTATTTGCGTTAGAATTACTACCGGAAATAACATATAAAAATGTCTTTAGTAGGAAGGAGATCGAGGTCTGAATAATGGAAAAAAATACCTTGTTCTTTCTAACATCGAATAGATATTAATTGTTAACAATAAACTTGATAATGTTTTCCACGTGGAAACTCTTTGATTTTCTGGGATAAAAAAGGTTCTTTCTTTCCCCGGGATGTAGTCTGCTATCTCAATAGTTAGTATTATCTGAGTATCAAAATTCATCAAAATCGATAGAAAAGATAGACCGTGAAAGCGTAGCTTACAGATCGATAGACAGACGCACCGATAGACAGATTGACCTTTTCGCATTATTATAGCATTAGTTTTGATTTTATCTCAAACATTTTTCTTTTTAATACATTGATTTCTGCACGATATCGTATCGGTACCTAAGTCGTTTTCTGGTACACGACTTTGCCAGTGCTCCTTCAAGACAAGACCTGAGACTTTTTTGTAGGTATTGATAATTCATAATCTTGTGCCCTTCCTGGAATCGCACCTAAGATCTCCCACAAGAGATTCTTATTATACAAGGCCAGGTATCATATTTCTTAAAACTCTTACTTTATAAGACCAATAAGCTCACCACTGCGCCAGACAGTATTTCTCAACAATCTACATATAATGTTGTACCAACTATAAAATAATGTAGTGCGGTTTCACCGATTTTGACGAAATGTGGTACAGGGATAGCATGCATCCGGAAGTACATAGACTACTCTTCAACCAGGAAAATAATCCGCACTTCCCACGGGAATGAATAAATAAAATATCATCTAGGGAAATTTAATCCAAGAGAAAATAAGAGTTAAAATAGTACGAACAACTAGAAAATATGCGTGGCAACAATACCATTTATTGTGAACTTAACGACTTGTGGGCCGGCTGTCTCCAACAGCGGGTTCAGCGCTGAGTTTTGTTTGCTAATAGAAAGTGTTTTACGATTACATCGCTTTAATGGAAGTGTATACGCTTTTACGATTGTGTAAATGGAATAATTGAATTTTATGATTGTCGAACGGCAAACACGTAAATAGGATATATCGGACTGAGAAGGAGGTTGATTTAAGGTACGATAATCACTAACCATCATGTTGGACCTGGTGGTTAGTGATGATACCCCTATTCGGATTCTACACGGCATCGTACCGGAATGCTAAATCGCTTAACGGTACGTCATTGCCGGTAGGGTGGTAACCAGACACGGTGTCGTAACCGAAACCTCCCACCAGGCCAGCCCAGGGAAAATTCAGAAATTATAAATTCACAAATTGACCCTGCTGGGGATCGAACCCGTGACCTCCGCACGTTAAGACAACATCGCTCAACACTGCGCCACGGAGGTCGTCAAACCTTCTTATCAAGCCCATTGTTAGCAATAATTTCGTCGGTTCCATATTATATCATCACAGGCAATAACAGGTTGTTTGAAGACTTTGGTTTTCAGGCAGTTCAATCTCTCAGTGAATAAGAACCTCAAGCCACTTAGCTAATAATATATACCTACGCATTATCAGAATATTATAATGTGGTTCGAATACGGCAAAAGTTTTCAAACGTATGTAAGATCACGCCCAGGAAATGATCAAAGCCGGAAAATATATGCAGAGGGCGCCGCGAGCGATATCTGACGCGAGTAGAACATATTCTGATGTGACGCTATTAAAATTCATTCGAATATAGGTCTAGTTATGAGAGAAGTGATTTTACTATAGAACTAGATGATGCCCGCATTGATTTTCTATCGTTTGTATTCGAATATCATGAGAACTTTTTAATTTTCCTGAATGAAAAAAATAACCTGAGTCACTCTCAAGGTTTTTGTGTATTTTCACGCAATAATCTCGATCCGCGGCCTGATTGAATGACCAAACAACAAAAAAAAAACAAGTTAACACACTTTCATGTGGGTAGTTTTTCTGTGGCTAAGTTTTACTCGTATGACGATAACCTGCCGCCGCGGTGGGCAAAATTCGGTCAGAAGTAGGTAGGTAGGTAGTAGTAGAACATATTTTATAAATCTATATATATATATATATAAATATATATACCTATATATAAATCTGTACATATTTTATAATCTACATATAAATGCGAAAGTTTGGATGGATGGATGTATGGATGGATGTTTGTTACTCAATCACGCCCCGACGGCTGAACGGATCTGGATGAAATTTGGCACAGAGATAGATTAGATATAGTCTGGAATAACACATAGGCTACTTTTTATACCGGAAAATTAAAGAGTTCCCGCGGATAAAAAGGCCTGCGTTTATACAAAATTTTATCAAAATTGATTGGAAAGATGGGCTGCTAAAGCTTATCAGACAGACAATAAGACAAATTGGCAGACAGACTCACACACACTTTCGCATTTATAATATTAATATTATAATGGATGTGAAGGAACGTCCCATTTATAAAATAATCTAGGGGTTTCGTAGTCTGTACTCTGTAGTCTACATACTCTTATGCAAATGTCATCATCCTTCAGTAGTTGAGTAAGATATAACGAACGACCACAAAAAGCTCTCGCAACTTTTTAATCTTATCATAACACGAATGATAAGCTAATTAATTATATTATAACCCTATAAAACCTTCTTCTTGGTCCGCAATTTCAAGTTGGCATAATTCATAAAGTTAAGCGCTATAAAAGACATCCAGCAATTTTTAGTTTTAATTAATTTCGAAATAAAAGCGCCTGGCTCGCAGTTAATCACCGCTTCAAATATTCTTGGTAGGTATTTAGTACAATAATTTTAGCTTAAAGTAACAGCCTAAAACTTTGAAATTTAGCGCATCAGAGATACTGAATTGTGCTTTCAACTTTACAAAAAAATAAAAACAAAAAGCAAATAAATACGAACAAAAAGTTTGGCTATCGAGAACACACTGGTGCAACCGGACAAAACGTTGTTTCCCTTCAAATCGGCCGCTGGTGTATTGAAAATCCTCTCTCTAGTGTGTTTTCAGTCTTTTCATTATTATGTAGTACCTAAAAAGAGATTTTAATTATTGCTACTACTTAGTAAAGCAACTACTCGGTAGGTACTCCATACTTTACAAGTAATAAAATTAAAAATTTTAAAAAAACCCACGACGAAATGCAGAGCTCCATTATACCTTTGACCTTTATAACTTTGAAACAACAATTAGAACTTAGCAAACGTATAGATTACATAATATCTAAAACACAAAACTGCATCTTGGACAGCTCAGTAGTTTTTTTGATCAGCGTGGTGGACTATGGCTTTTTCAAATGGACAAATCAAAAGAGTCCAAACGCGAAGAGTATACGATGAGAATTTAAGGAGTTCCCATGATCGCCTCCTGACTCCATCATGATACCCTGGGCAGCATCTAGGTACAAGCTAAATATATCTAAAACAAAAAGCCCGCATCTAAATCAGCACAGTAGTTTTTGAGAAAAATGGTAACATATTGAAAAATTAAAATCATAGACTACAGCTCAGCTTTGTTGTCTATGGTCCTAAAATATATCTAAGAACCTTCTCACAAGCTATACACATCTAATGAAAAAAACCGCATTTCCATCGGCCCAGTACTTTTTGTTAAAAATGGTAACATATCAAAATATTAAAATCATAGAGACTGCTCAGCTTGGTTGTCTATGGTCCTAAAATATATCTAAGAACCTTCTCTCAAGCTATATATATCTAACTAGTATTTCGCCCTGTGCGCGAGCTGCTAAAGCAGCTCACGGGTTGTGGTTAGACTTACAAGTAGTACAGATTTTACTGTACTAAACTGAATTCATTTATTATGGTGATAACAAAATAAATAAAAATGGCGCTGATTTTTTAAAACTTTGGTAACAGTTTCCTGTTTCGTAACCCCAGGGAGTCCTAAATATCGATTTTGAACGAAATTGGTCAATTAACAAAGAATTTCAAAATGGCGCTGATTTTCTAAAATTTTGGTAACAGTTTCCTGTTTTGTGACCCCAGGGAGCCCTAAATATCGATTTTGAACGAAATCGGTCAATTAACACAGAATTTCAAAATGGCGCTGATTTTTTAAAATTTTGGTACCAGTTTCCTGTTTTGTGACCCCAGGGAGCCCTAAATATCGATTTTGAACGAAATCGGTCAATTAACAAAGAATTTCAAAATGGCGCTGATTTTTTTAAATTTTGGTACCAGTTTCCTGTTTTGTAATCCCACGAAGCCCTAAATATCGATTTTGAACAAAATCGGTTAATTAACAAAGAATTTCAAAATGGCGCTGTTTTATTAAAGTTTGGTAACAGTTTCCGGTTTTGTAACCCCAGGGAGTCCTAAATATCGATTTTGAACGAAATCGATCAATTAACAAAGAATTTCAAAATGGCGCCTGATTTTTTTAAATTTTGGTACCAGTTTCCTGTTTTGTGACCCCAGGGAGCCCTAAATATAGATTTTGAACGAAATCGGTCAATTAACAAAGAATTTCAAAATGACGCTGATTTTTTTAAAATTTTGGTACCAGTTTCCTGTTTTGTAATCCCACGAAGCCCTTAATATCGATTTTGAACAAAATCGGTTAATTAACAAAGAATTTCAAAATGGCGCTTTTTTTTTAAAGTTTGGTAACAGTTTCCTGTTTTGTAACCCCAGGGAGTCCTAAATATCGATTTTGAACGAAATCGATCAATTAACAAAGAATTTCAAAAAGTCGCTGATTTTTTTAAATTTTGGTACCAGTTTCCTGTTTTGTGACCCCAGGGAGCCCTAAATATAGATTTTGAACGAAATCGGTCAATTAACAAAGAATTTCAAAATGGCGCTGATTTTCTAAAATTTTGGTT
This sequence comes from Erebia epiphron, assembly GCA_963932025.1. NCBI lineage: Eukaryota > Metazoa > Arthropoda > Insecta > Lepidoptera > Nymphalidae > Erebia > Erebia epiphron. The sequence continues at coordinate 37,635,025 of OZ009946.1, read as the reverse complement.
ACAGTTTCCTGTTTTGTGACCCCAGGGAGCCCTAAATATCGATTTTGAACGAAATCGGTCAATTAACACAGAATTTCAAAATGGCGCTGATTTTTTAAAATTTTGGTGCCAGTTTCCTGTTTTGTGACCCCAGGGAGCCCTAAATATCGATTTTGAACGAAATCGGTCAATTAACAAAGAATTTCAAAATGGCGCTGATTTTTTTTAAATTTTGGTACCAGTTTCCTGTTTTGTAACCCCAGGGAGTCCTAAATATCGATTTTGAACGAAATCGATCAATTAACAAAGAATTTCAAAATGGCGCTGATTTTTTAAAATTTTGGTACCAGTTTCCTGTTTTGTGACCCCAGGGAGCCCTAAATATAGATTTTGAACGAAATCGGTCAATTAACAAAGAATTTCAAAATGGCGCTGATTTTTTAAAATTTTGGTACCAGTTTCCTGTTTTGTGACCCCAGGGAGCCCTAAATATCGATTTTGAACGAAATCGGTCAATTAACAAAGAATTTCAAAATGGCGCTGATTTTTTTAAATTTTGGTACCAGTTTCCTGTTTTGTAATCCCACGAAGCCCTAAATATCGATTTTGAACAAAATCGGTTAATTAACAAAGAATTTCAAAATGGCGCTGTTTTATTAAAGTTTGGTAACAGTTTCCGGTTTTGTAACCCCAGGGAGTCCTAAATATCGATTTTGAACGAAATCGATCAATTAACAAAGAATTTCAAAATGGCGCCTGATTTTTTTAAATTTTGGTACCAGTTTCCTGTTTTGTGACCCCAGGGAGCCCTAAATATAGATTTTGAACGAAATCGGTCAATTAACAAAGAATTTCAAAATGACGCTGATTTTTTTAAAATTTTGGTACCAGTTTCCTGTTTTGTAATCCCACGAAGCCCTTAATATCGATTTTGAACAAAATCGGTTAATTAACAAAGAATTTCAAAATGGCGCTTTTTTTTTAAAGTTTGGTAACAGTTTCCTGTTTTGTAACCCCAGGGAGTCCTAAATATCGATTTTGAACGAAATCGATCAATTAACAAAGAATTTCAAAATGTCGCTGATTTTTTTAAATTTTGGTACCAGTTTCCTGTTTTGTGACCCCAGGGAGCCCTAAATATAGATTTTGAACGAAATCGGTCAATTAACAAAGAATTTCAAAATGGCGCTGATTTTCTAAAATTTTGGTTACAGTTTCCTGTTTTGTGACCCCAGGGAGCCCTAAATATCGATTTTGAACGAAATCGGTCAATTAACACAGAATTTCAAAATGGCGCTGATTTTTTAAAATTTTGGTGCCAGTTTCCTGTTTTGTGACCCCAGGGAGCCCTAAATATCGATTTTGAACGAAATCGGTCAATTAACAAAGAATTTCAAAATGGCGCTGATTTTTTTTAAATTTTGGTACCAGTTTCCTGTTTTGTAACCCCAGGGAGTCCTAAATATCGATTTTGAACGAAATCGATCAATTAACAAAGAATTTCAAAATGGCGCTGATTTTTTAAAATTTTGGTACCAGTTTCCTGTTTTGTGACCCCAGGGAGCCCTAAATATAGATTTTGAACGAAATCGGTCAATTAACAAAGAATTTCAAAATGGCGCTGATTTTTTAAAATTTTGGTACCAGTTTCCTGTTTTGTAATCGCACGAAGTCCTAAATGCAATAAACCGCATCTCAATCGGCCCAGTACTTTTTGTGAAAAATGGTAACAGTGGTTGAAAAATTAAGATCATAGACTACAGCTCAGCTTTGTTGTCTATGGTCCTAAAATATATTTAAGAACCTTCTCACAAGCTATACACATCTAATGCAAAAAACCGCATCTCAATCGGCCCAGTACTTTTTGTGAAAAATGGTAACATATTGAAAAAATAAAATCATAGACTACAGCTCAGCTTTGTTGTCTATGGTCCTAAAATATATCTAAGAACCTTCTCACAAGCTAAACATATCTAATGCAAAAAACCGCATCTCAATCGGCCCAGTACTTTTTGTGAAAATTTTTAACACATAGAAAAATTAAGATCATAGACTACAGCTCAGCTTTGTTGTCTATGGTCCTAAAATATATCTACGAACCTTCTCACAAGCTATACACATCTAATGCAAAAAACCGCATCTCAATCGGCCCAGTAGTTTTTGTGAAAAATGGTAACATGTTGAAATATTAAAATCATAGACTACAGCTCAGCTTGGTTGTCTATGGTCCTAAAATATATCTAAAAACCTTCACACAAGCTATACGTATCTAATGCAAAAAACCGCATCTCAATCGGCCCAGTACCTTTTGAGAAAAATGGTGACAAAAAAGTGCACAAACAAACAAACAAACAAACAAACAAACAAACAAACAAACAAACACACAACCTCTTAGGGCAAACACATATACCGTCTCCGCTTCGTCGAGGGTAAAAAACAACTTTACAAGAAATGACGGCCTGAAACACCTGTTAGGTTTGGCAGCCATTTTCAGCAAAAGTACGTCACTTTTAAACGATACATTCTTATGGAAAAAATTGTACTTGCTCTGATTAGTTGTACCAAAGTACTATTCCCTATTCTGTGGTTGTACTAACGTGACAGAACCACACGCCTTTCCTCTCCGTCAGGAACGTTTCGTGCATACGTTTTGTCTTATCCGGTCAGTCTGTACTTGTTGTAGTAAAGTCTTTTATAATTTCAGAATAGGCTTGCGCATGACGACAATAATGCTTAATACAAAGCAATGATGAGGTCTACGTTGGAGCGCGCTTGCCTAGATGATGCCTATAATTCGTCTTGAAGGTATACGTGGCAGGAAATGCATGCCCTGGAAGGGCATTCCACACCTTAGCGGTTCGCGTCAGAAACGTAGAGCAAAACCGTTTCGTTTCGGTCGAGCAAAGTTGTAGTAGATATAGGTCAGGTGTAGAGGCTATTGTAATTTCACGGCAGGACAATAAATATCCGCCGGCTATATAGGTCCTCCAGTCTGTTAGCCCCACTAATTCAAAGTCACACAGTTTGCCGGCGGTCGACTCTGTTTGTTTGTGTTTGTAATTTACACGACGCCGGCGACTATGGCTATCGGTATTAATCTTTGCTACGAATGCATAGATAGATATATTTTTTAACCACTACAAGTTAGTTTACCACCTGGTTGTCAGTTATACTGCACTCTATGGCGGTAGCGGCTAACCAGTTAGGGGTATGCCAGACATATTATTAAACCCATACCCCTAAACTGATTCTACACGGCATTGTACCGGAACGCGAAAACTCTTTAATTTTCCGGGATTAATTTAGTCTAGTTATGTGTTTAATCGGAGTGTGAGTTACGAGTATCTCCATTCTAAACAACCAAATCGGTTTAGGAGTAATAAGCATCCAAACATACAAACTATCAAAATTTATTATAATTTTAAGTGAGGTCTCAATTGTACGTCCCGCGGTAAGTCGTTGAAGGCATCAGAGTATAAGGTATAATTACCCATGAGATGGACATACTAAATCGCATTGAATATTAACGTCTACGAGTAAGAAGAAGACTGTATCAGTGCTTCTTTGTTGCGCAAAAAAAATTAAGAAGACAAACTAAGTTATTTTCCTAGTAATTAAATTGATACAACTTGTACATAATAAATAGTATTTATTATTACAAAATAAGCAACAATTTGTTTGAGGAAAAATCTATTCCCTTTTTTTATGAGCTTAGCTGAAGGAAAAGTTCGTGCGTGATAAAAAGGCGCAAGTTCGAAAAAGAATTTATCGCGGAATCAAGTCTGAGAAACTTAAGGCTGGAAGTGACAAACAAGAAAGTCGGAAAGTTTGACTTTTGCCCCACTTGCCGGATGATGCTCGCGACGGAATTTCACGCTCTCAGAGCTAGACTGAGAAATATTTTCGACGGCCTTCTTTGTAATAGATTAGATTTTTTAAGGTGAAGAATTTTTCTTCTAAAAGAATCAGAAGGTATGTTTGAATTGACAACATGGCTTAGGAATGATAATGTATGAACTAGAAGTTTAATTACCACAGTACTGTGGCGGATTATAGAGAATTAAACTCCTAGTTTATTCAATATCATGGACTTCCGCAAAGTAACGCCTGTTTCTATTCAATATGCTTAGGAATGAGTTGCACTAACTCTGATTAGTTTGAGATGCCTTGTAAATAAGTTTATGGGCTGTTTTTAGAGCAAAGCGTATTTGGATCCCTCGGTATCCCCGAGCATTTGTTCTAAGATACCGTATTTAATTATTACAATTACGAGTACGTCTGATATTTTACAAGCTGATGGTCGTGACTTCGTCCGCGTGGATTTTGGTTTTTTGGTTCCCGTGGGAGCTCTTTAATTTCCGGGATAAAAAGTAGCCTACTCGATTGAAATCGACCGGCCACTCAGTCAGATGGAGGTGTTTTAAAGGCAGCCTCGTACTAGAAAGTGCACGTTGAACGACCCCCTTCTAAGTGGCTAAAGGAATGCTAACATTTAATTTTCTTGTAGTTTTGGGGTTTGTAATGATATTATCCCCTAAACCCTGTAAGAGTAGGCACTAATTTAGATTACCCATCCAATTACGGAGTGAGCAATAAAATCTCTTAGAATAGACTCAGTAACAGATGCGATACTGTGTCCCGGCCCTTTCTGGATGAAATGAAACCCCGTATTTTCGTGTAATAGGCCCTCGCATAAGCGGAAACGTTCGGCTATTGTCGGGACTGTTCGGGATTCAAATAATGAAGGGCAAGAATGGACGCTGAATCGAGAATAGGTTATTGTACTGCCTGAACAATCTTGCTCGAGTTTCGCTCGGGTTTTTGGGCATTGGCTATAACAATTAGTTTCAAATTTGGAAATGGTATTGAATCCTTTAAAGTCTAGTAAAAATGAGGCAGTGAAAATTGTGAAGGATGCTTATGTTTATATATTATGACAGTGGAGGTTTAAACACTGCCCACTTCCAAATTGCAGGCTAGTTCCTACTGAGAAATTCTTGTCAGAAAAACTGAATCGGACTAAGGACTTCATGCATGCTAACCACTAAACTAACGAGGCATATTTCTTCTTTAAGTAAGTCCTTGACAGCTGCGATCTTATCTGGGGCCATACTGCCAACGCGTAAAGCCGTATTATTTCATTATTGCTGAATTTCGTGTTTTAGAATTATAATCCTTATTTTAGGATTGCATAAGTAATGCTTTAAGGGTTGGTTGTATGGCCCCGGATGTCTAAGGTTGTAGTTTAAGCTACACCCTTATTGATTTTTACTCCGTTGGAGTACCTAATAATGCTTTTTCGTATTAAAATGAAGGTGGTGTTGATGAAGACGTCTTTATTTAGTACAGTCTTAATATCTACTCTTACGAATTAACAGAACTTACAACGGAACCTTACATGCTATTATTTCTATTTTTCCTACTCTAACATTTTGAATGCATTTTTCTTCCAAATTGATGAGTTACATAAAACCTACATCGATTTGTAGAAGACTTGCATCTTTATGCAATGCTAAATTAAGACGATCAGCTATTTACTACATCAGAAAATCAAGTTACCACCTACTAAATTCATAACTTACCATCTTAATAAGTCCAAAAGATAAGGAGCCAAGTCTTATTATTAACCCGAACAATTAAAATCTAAGGGCGAGGTCATTTGCGTAATTATTCACTCAAAAGGTCTTTCCGTGAAAAGGTATTTTCAGAATCATAATTACTGAAGAGAAAATTAAAATTTGTATAATACCTCTGGATCTATTTATTTATCGCAGCCTTAATATTCGGCATTCTTTAAGAAATAAATTAAGGATGGGAAATAAATTAAGGTGATCGCATACCGATACGCCCGCATGATATGCCAGAGCCACCTGACCTAGGCCTGAAACCTTTTCATACTGAGAAGAGATCAGCGGTACTTAGAAGTTGATGATGAACTAACCCTATTATTGATTGGGTGCTAGCCCCAATAAAGAGGCGCGGCGCGGCAAGTAGCGACAAGGAGCTGGGCCCACATAAGCGACGCGGTATACATATAATACTAGCTGATGCCCGCGTCTTGGTCCGCGTGGAATATGTTTTTTTGATTCCCACGGGAACTCCTTAATTTTCCGGGATAAAAAGTAGTCTATGTCACTCTCTAGGTCCTCAACTATACCCATGCCCCGTCGCATACCAAAATCACGTCGAACCGTTGCTCCGTTGCAGCGTGATTGAAGTACAAACCAACAAACAAACACACTTTCGCATTTATAATATTAGTATGATTTTTCGCTACGTGTCGCGCTGCTCCGTGCATCTCGACCTAACTAGGACCTTAAGTCTTAGTATAGCAAACCCAGATTTAAATACATTTAAATATATCATAAAGACGAGTGTTTCCTACTCTTGGACTCATCCTTTTTCTTTCTTTTGATTTCTTTTTTTCTGAAAGTCGTACAAAATCTTTTCAATATAATAAATAAAAATAAAATTAAACACGTCGTGTCTGTCAACGATTTAAAATGAGCTGCCAAAAGGTCGACCGATATTTTAGTACGTTTGTTTACTTGTCTAATCTTTGAAACGGTTAAGGACGCATTTCCGAAACGGATAGGTATGAAATCGCACTAATATAGATGCTTCATTCCCACGCACACACATGCACGGATAAGCTGCGTTGAATCAACTGGTATAAAATATACCTACTAACGCACAACTCAAACCACTGAACGGATAAGGCTGAAATGGTATTCAGATTCAGAGCTTTTAATGTGACGTAGGCATCCATTGAGGAAGGATTTTTGGAAATTCTTCTCCCAGGGATAAAATAGGGGTTTGATGAACATTGATCTCTTGCCTTTGATCATCTTGACTTTTGCTGCGCAAAGCAGCGGGCAAAAGCTAGAAAAAAATTCAAAATACATAAGTAGCTTCTGAAGTTTTGGACATGCCGTTTTAAACGCTATAATCGCTCGAGGAGCCGGAATAGGAAGATTGGGCCAATTGGCTCGCAGCCAGCACGCCTGTACGCTTAGTCTAAGTTATTGCATTGCAAATATCTCAAAAGCCAGCAACGCATTGGCGGTTCCTCTGGTGCTGCAAATGTTCCTGGGCGGCGGTAATCACTTACCATCAGGTGACCCGCCTGCTCGTTTGCTCGCTATACATTAAAAAAAAAATCGATCGATCGTATTGAGCGTTTGATCACATTACCATTAAAGTAAAATGGACCCAATTGCTCTTGATTTAAAGTCACAAATTCAGTAAAACTGATTTTAATTTCGGAACGTATCGTTTGGAGCGTACGCTGTGAATGCATACACGTGATTGAGCATGTAAATCAATAAAGTTAAGTTTAATTTTACCTTGACGCTAATGTGATCGAACGCTTACGATCAATCGAATTCGCAATGTAAAAACTTAGACTAAACGTACTGGTAACGAAAACGTAGCATCGGTTTCCTGAAACACCTACGCGGTTACACGCTGAATGTAAACGACCTCTTCTATGTTTATTTTGTAAGTAGGTACTAGCTCTTGATATGTAGCTGTATATTTCACCGTAAGATTGTAAAAACCATTAGATTATAATCTAACTCGCGAAATTGTAAAGTGTCGAATGATTACAGTATAACGGATTATTTTTCGGTAGATTGTAATCTGTTAGGTTTATTAACCCGATAGAACCTAAGTGTTGATTATCCTTAAGTACTTGATTGTTTATGTCGAAACCTAACCTAACCTACAAGAAAGAGACAAGAAAACGTAAATACAATGAATATTTCAAAAATTGACACTTAAAACATTAAACGGTTCACAATCTTTCGACTGTTTACAATCTATCGAAAAAAAAGCGTTAGATTACAATCTTACGGTGACATATATATGCGTGAAAACTGGATTGATTCCTATAAATCCACAAGGAACAGGTGGCTTAAGTTGTGACAACATAATAGGTATAATAAAAGCCGATTGCGATAGTCAAGTAACGTTGACTCTAAAGAGAGAAATAGTGTTGAGTGATAGTTTGACTGAATTTGACGAAATTTGTAACAGGCATAGTTTGCATCGTGGACACGGACACGGACGAGTTTATATTCCGAAAAACATGCGAACAAAATCACATAACATCATCTATTAAGCTCTTACTCCTAGCTTAATTTTTTTGGCAATGCTGATTTTTGAATGGGATTAGGTCGTCGTCGTTGTCGTCTACCGATAGATACGATATCGGAACGTATAAAGTGAAAACTCTTCAAACAATAAAAAGTGTTTGTTGTTTAATGTATTCGTTCTACCGAACATCTCAATCCCTTAATTTTGTTCTAAGTAAACCTAAAACCGGGGATTTACGATGAACATCAAATAAAACGTTGTTGAAACAACTCTTAAAGAAAGGTTTAAAATCCGCTACACCCTTTTGTTGCTTGGGAAGGGTATTAATTCTCTCATTTAACTTACTCAAAATAAAATTCTTCCTACCCTAAGAGGTCCAATAGACGATAGACTTTGCTAACAGTTTTGCCTGCCTAGTTTTGAACGCGAGCGAACAACATTTAACTCAGAAGTCAGAAATCTAGGCCTGTATCCATTGTCATACTAATATTATAAATGTGAAAGTGTGTCTGTCTGCTACGCTTTAACGGCCCATCTTTTCACCTCAACAGATTTTAGTGAAATTACGAGAAATTAGATTACATCCCGGGGAAGGACATAAGGCTACTTTTTATTCCGGAAAATTAAGGAGTTTATTAACAAAACCCCGGGGATTAAAAAAACTTAATCTACGCGGATGAAATATACGCTACATCTGCACAGGATAGTATAATAACTTTCTAACTGTATTTTATTTATATACCTTCGTTTTTTAATATCTTGTTAGATAAAAAGAGCAACTGCTGAGTTTCTTGCCGGCTCTTCTCAGCAGAACCTGCTTTCCGAACCGGTGGTACAATCAAAACATGACGTAAGTTACGTCATGTTTTGACATACAGTTCTCTTATGTTACGTCACGTAACTGAACTGTATGTCCTACGTGTTATAAATAAATTGAGTTCGAAGTCACGGGTATCATCTAGTCTAATAAAGTATGATGCTAAGATCAGGTTCTCAAGCATCGGGCATAGTTTGACCCCATACTTAGAAACCTGTTCTTAGCCCGAATTCGGTGTAATAATACAGGCCCTAGACACTCTGTTGAGATCGAACAGAAATTCAACGCACGAATGCGGTAAGTTTGTTAGGAAATAAAAATAAAAAGTATAATATTGATTAATTAACAGGGAGATCAGTACTGATTAACAGGGAGATCCACTGGGACCTGCTATTTTCAGTTTGGCTATTCACCCAATTATTTCGGAATTGAATTCTAAATTTAACATTTGGTATCTAGATGATGGAACTTTAGGAGATGAAGCTTCATCTGTTTTAGGTGATCTTGCGGTTTTAATTGAACAATTTAAATCTGTTGGTTTGGAATTGAATTTTGGCAAATGTGAGCTCTATATTCCAAATTCAATGGAAGACCAAAAAAGACACATCATTACTGAACAGTTTAATCATTTGGCACCAGGAATCAAAATTTTAAGTGAAGACTCGCTTCGCCTTCTTGGGGCTCCCGTCTTAGTTGATTCTATTCCACTTTTTATCAATGACCAAATTACTAAATTTGATCAATGTTCGGAACGCCTCTTCCAAATTAATTCGCACATGGCCCTTTTTATTATTAAATATTGTCTTTTCGTACCAAAACTTACATATTTTCTTCGATGCTCACCACTTTGGAAGTTCCTTCCCTTATTGAAACGATTTGGATAAGAAAATTAAAAACACTCTATCCAAAATTCTAAATTGTCCTTTAGATGGCACGACTTGGACACAAGCCTCTCTCCCAGTTCGGTACGGTGGTTTAGGCATTCGTAAAATTAGCAGTGTATCATTACCAGCATTTTTATCTTCTGCTTATAGTACGATTAAGCTCTTTGGCAATATTTTAAACCAATCTTTAGGTCCCATTGAGCCGTCGTATTTGGCTGAAGCTAGAGGTGCTTTCAATGTGGCATGTCCTAGTAAGGAACCGGTATCTTTGTTTTCTCAAAGACAATGGGACGACGCACTATGTTCAGATGTTTTGCAGGAGCTTATAAATTCATCACCTACTGCAAGCGACCGTGCTCGTCTTCTTGCGGTGTCTACGAGGGAATCAAGTTACTGGCTTCATGATCTCCCGTCTAAGCATTTAGGCACTCTGTTGGACCACCTCACTCTGACGATTGCGGTTGGTCTTCGACTTGGCGCCAAGTTACAACAGCCACATCTTTGCCACTGCGGTGGGGCAGTGGACGCGTATGGCCATCACGGGCTTTCTTGTGTTAAAAGTGCCGGTCGTCTTTCGCGACATGCTTCCCTGAACGACATCATTCGTAGGTCTCTTGCCACCGCTAAAGTGCCTGCAGTATTAGAGCCTAATGGCTTGGCACGCAGTGATGGTAAGAGACCTGACGGGATGACTCTTGTTCCGTGGAAGCAAGGAAGGTCGCTTGTTTGGGATGCCACATGCGTGGATACGCTAGCGTTATCCCACTTACAGGCGTCCTCTGTGTCAGCGGGGGCGGCGGCCACTAATGCAGAAAGAGCCAAGAGGCGCAAGTATGAAATTATTGAAAATAATTTCATTTTTGTGCCTTTTGGTGTTGAAACCCTGGGGTCGTGGGGCGAAGATGCCAGATCCTTTTTTAAGGATCTATCTTCTCGTCTCACAGAGTCCACAGGTGACCGGAGGGCTGGCAGTTACCTCGGCCAACATATAAGTTTGGCTATTCAGCGGGGTAACGCAGCCAGCGTTCTGGGCACACTGCCTCATTGCAGCGGGATGGATGATATTTTTAATGTTTAGTTTTTAGTTTTTAATTTAGTTTTTAATTTAGATTTAATTTAGATTTTAATTTTATCTACTTATATGTTCTATAAAAAGATTAAAATTTGCAATGTTTTCTCCATATTGATTAATAAAATAAAAGAGAAGTTTTTAATTTATCCGTGTAGCTCACGTATTCGTATCGACCGCATGGGGATACTAGCAAACTTTTTTTCATTCATTTCATTATTGGTCCCCATTTTTTCGCCGACCATTTAATTTTGGCTGACCATATTCACAGTTGTTCCACGTGGTTTTTTTTCGGTAACAACGCCTGAAATTAACTTTTATAGGTCACTCCGGGACATTGCCTGGAGTTAGAGGCAAGGAAAACAGAATGTGCAAATGGTAATGATAGTCACTTTTATTTTGGTGTACAGGTAGGAACAGTTATTTGAATTGCCTAAGTATTTTGTACTTATTAGCTGAGGATTTAATTTCTTTTACGAGAGCAGTAATACTTAATATTATAAATGCGAAAGTGTGTCTCTCTCTCTGCTACATTTTAACGGCCCATCTTTTAAGCAGTAGGTACCTGATTGATTTGTTTTAATTTTTTTTTAATTTTATTTCTCTTAGTTTAGTTATGTCTGGCAGGATAAAACATGGGCCCTAGGCTGGACAAATCTTACGTGACAAATAAGCGATAACCTTTGTCTCACTCTCTCTAGGATACATGAATAGACAGAGTACCTGTATGTTATTATGTGGACTTAACATAAGTGGTATATAGTTTATTACGTGAAATAAATCATTTATTTTCATTTTCACACCTACTTGGTCTGTATTTACGTATGCCGTATGAATAGTCCTCGCGTGATCCCGTTTTTTGAAATTCAAACTGTAGAGAACCTGCGCGTGGTCCCTAGTCTTGTACAAACACTGCTCCAATAGATCACGTATTAGAGCTTGACCCAAATTTCACGCGAACCAAAGCTAATAAACAATTTAAGATCACACATTATACGACACGTACGTCAGAGCTCTGCATTGCCCTGGACCCATTTAATCAAAATTACGGCGCACAGAGAATCGATGGCGTATTGAAACCAGATAGCGAAGCCCGGCGCGAACTGGAGGGATTAACCGACTGTAATGACACCTCACGACCTTAACGTTCACACGGTGTTCGGACCTGCTCCCGAATAATTCGGTAACTTACTAAGTTATTTGACGAACTCCCTAGCGCAGTGTTGAGCGCTGTTGTCTTAACGAGCGGAGGTCCCGGGTTTGATTCCCGGTAGGGTCAATTTGGGAATTTGTAATTTCTGAGTTTTTCTGGTCTGGCCTGGTGGTAGGCTTCGGCCGTGGCTAGTAACCACCCTACCGGCAAAGACGTGCCTCCAAGTGATTTAGCGTTCCGGTACGATGTCGTGTAGAAATCGATTAGGGGTATGGGTTTAATATAACTGCCATGCCCCTAACAGGTTAGCCCGCTACCATCTTTGACGGCATCATCACTTACCATCAGATGAGATCGCAGTCAAAGGCTATATGTAGTAGATTTAAAAAAAACAACCTATTTCCCCCTCGCTGTTCTATTATCGGACCGCCAGGCATCCCCATACAAAATTTTATGGAAACATACGCACCGATTCACCTCATTGCTGATTACTATTTATCTAATCTGTCGGTCCCGGTTATTATCACTAACATGATAATAGTCGTTAAAGCCCGCCAACCCGCATCGGAGCAGCGTGGTGGGTCTAAGCTCTTATTCCCTCTCTCCTCTGAGAGTGGGGGTGTGCCCAGCAGTGGGACGTTAATGGGCTGTAGTAGTGCTGGGTGGTGGTTGCACACATTGCACACTGTTTGAATATGAAATGCCCTTCCACCTTAACTTTTCCCTGCAAGCTATGGTATTAGCACGGTCTATATTCAAGAAAAGACTAACCCACCGAAAGGCTGGCTGTAAGACACCTATAGGCTGCATCATCACACTTGCGTTCTCCGTTTCTATATCCAGCCTATTTACATCCTTTCACAATTCTTTCCCTCCCTCCACCCTACCTTGATACCACGCCATGATAACGACATTTACATTTTCCGTAAATCTGTTTCCACACTTTCCATTTTTTTTTTTTTGGCATTCCTCGCAAAATTTTTATTCAGGTTTCCATTTTTTCTAATCTCTAACATTATTTAGAAATCTCTCTTTGCCTTATTCACAGCAGACATTAGGATTAAAAACGTCTTTGTGATTCTTACTTAATTTTTTATATCGCTATCGCACCTATAGAAAAACAACGATGAAAGACATTTGCTTGTCGAAATAAAGAAAATGCCTCAGTAAAAACGCCTTAGGCATTAAGGTTTAATTTATCAGATCCTCAGCTAAGGGGTCCTTTTGTGAAATAGGAGCCAGTTCGAAAGCCGTTCAAGTTTTATATCTTAAAGACTTAAACCAACATCAAAGTGAACACCCTCGAAAAATATAAAATTTTATTTACTCCTTTATAGGGCATTCAACTGGGAAATTAAGTTATACTTTGCAAGGCTGTTCATTAATATTTTTTTATCAGATTATTCCATTTTGTACAGTCGTTTATAGGTATTTGATGAGGCTGGTAAAAATTGCGGCAGATGTCTTTATACCGTGCTTATGTACCGTTTTAAAGTTGAAGTCAACTTTAAATCTGTCATAACGTATGGACGGGAAACTAAGGTGTGCTTGTAGCTTCTATTTTTTCATCATCTTATGTCCAACTTTGTGATTTTGAAGTTCTGTACGTGGGCAGCGCGTATCACAGATTAAGACCTCGTTCAGTGACACGTGGGGCGAAACGAGGGTAGTTGTGCATAACGTAACGCGGCGCACCTTACAGTTATTCAGTTTGTGAAGAAGCGCCCGTAGCGTTTTTTTTTATCCACTACAAGTTAGCCCTTGACTGCGATCTCACCTGATAGTAAGTGATGATGCAGTCTAAGATGGTAGCGGGCTAACCTGTTAGGGGCATGGCAGTTATATTAAACCCATACCCCTATTCGGTTTCTACTCGGCATCGTACCGGAACGCTCAATCGCTTGGCGGCACGTCTTTGCCGGTAGGGTGGTAACTAGCCACGGCCGAAGCCTCCCACCAGGCCAGACCAGGGAAAATTAAGAAATTATAAATTCCCAAATTTACCCTGCCGGGGATCGAACCCGGGACCTCCGCACGTTAAGGCAACAGCGCTACACACTGCGCCACGGAGGTCGTCGTCCGAGCGTTATCATATCATTTGTTACAATTTTATCAAACGCAGTCGTTAAGAATAAGATACATTATATACGAAAAGGTATACCAACGTCTGGTATATTCGTCATTAGGCGAGTCTGTCTCTACCTTTATGATCAGCCGACATAAACGATGCCAGCACATTATGCGAAGGCACGCGCGTTTTGAACCCCGTAATGAATGCTGACGCAGCTCGTGCGTTCAGACTTTTCGACTTCTAGGTAATTTTCGAAAGAAGGCTTTTTGGGGCTTTATCAAAAAAGGCGCAGTCTAGAAATCATCGCAAAATATTTTCTTCATACTAATCTCTACATGTATTGTATAGAAAAAGCCTTGATTTATTGAAATTGCACTACAAGTTAGCCCTTACCTAAGATCTCGCCCGGTTTTGATGATGAAGTCTAAGATGCTAGCCTGCTAGGTAGCGGGTTAATAAGGGGTATGGGTTGGGTAGTATTTACTTCACTAATGGGAAATAAAAGGAAATGAATTTATATTAATATATTTGTTAGTTTTATTATATAAAACTATTTATTTTGGAAATAATTTATATATACAGCACCATTAGAGATAAAATTGAAAATACAGAGTAATAAAAATCAAATTTTAGACATATTAAAAATATAACATTTAGTTAGTAGTTTTGACGCAGAAAACATACCAAATAAGTTTATGTATCCAACAGGTAGGGTTATATTAAACCCATACCCCTAATCTGGTAGATTTATTTAGAAAAAGTCTATTTGAATAAAAATTATTTGAATTTTGAATTTTTGAATTTTGAATCGGTTTCTACGCTCACTGACTCTTCGAAGCCCAGCCAAAACCCTTGGATCTACAAGAAGCATAGAAGTTTGTAGTGAGTTATTGGGTTTCCTCGCTCTACAACCAACTACCTAGTTAGGATTCACTTCCTAAGTGTAGGCGTTGAAATGAGACACTCGATAATCACTATCATGATAGTATATTATAATAATGACTTATTGAATAATAACATTGTATAGATAAATGGTAAAAGAACGGTGGGCCCAACAGCGAGGCTAGACAACCTCGCTTGTTCGCGTCTGTAGAGTGAATAATCCTCCGGCCGTTCGACGTTGCTTTCTGCCAATCAGCGATTCGATATTCGAACTTCAGTACATAACTCGCAGACGTATGCACTGGCCGGTGCGAAGCAAAAAGGCCAGCTAGCGGAGCACCACAAGTTCCTTTCATAATGTAGACATGTAGACAATAATGAAGACAAGGATTGAGACAACGATAAAGACGGATAGCTTGTATCCCTAACCTTAACCTATACGGATGATGTCGTAGTGTTATATTTTTTAAATTCCAACCAACCCATAATATGTAAGTCATGTAATTATTTGTAGCTGTAAGTTCTTTTACGCCGAACCTTATCACAAGGTAGCAACACTTCTCTTTTAGTACCTAAAAATTTGTTTGCTAGACCTGACGTAGCATTTTTAATGCTATTCTAAATGCAATAAGATTGATAATTGAATGGGTATGTTTTTCGCTTCTTGGAGCGTGACAGAGTATTTTCAGGCTAATCGGCTTATTACGTAATCAGCTTATAGTAAAAACACGACAGACGTTTTTGTAAGAAATAATGAAGTTCGGTTTGAGTTGAATTAAAACGAAGGATTAGTTGTGATATTTCAGAGTAGGATAGATATATTTAATACGAAAGAGCAGAAATTTATTTATTTATTTATTCCACTACAAGTTAGCCGTTGACTGCGATCACACCTGATGATTGAGTGGAAAAGGGCTAAGGTTCGGTTGCAGTAGAAGCTTTTAGAAATATTTTTACTGTAATATACCTAGTATTTAATACCAAAAATGTCGAGCAAAAATTCTAGTTCATTTCACCTTTTTTTCTATCAATAACTTGGTAATATTATAAATGCGAAACTCGAAAGTGTGACTACGAGTATCTATATTGTACTAAATTTCATCAAATCGTATATTCATTTGACAGGTTAAAACGTATTAATGGCACTGTTGGAGTTCATACATGCATTTCGACATGCAGGCATCTATGAGCTCCTTATACGGGTCGAATTATCCGTTTCACAAACGATAACTAAAATTTCCTTACACAATCGGGGGGCAGGTTTCTACTCGTTTGCTTACTATTCATAAAATACAAAATCTTTGTTTTTCTACAGAACGTTATAACTGAGCCTACAACGGTATTTCTAATGATGACGTCACAAAAATATGAAACTGCGTCGCCTCTTCTCGTGAAGAGGATCAGTCTATAAACACAAACGCGCAGCGCGGCTCATTAAAACTTTAATTAAAGTTTGGCCCACTCGGGACTCGAATGTGTAACCCTTGAGCGCGGATATTGCTCCAAGATAGAACTCCGTGCCAAATATAGAACTCTATTAACTTGTTACTGCATTTAGTTCGCCACTTCATGATGTACGAGCGGGGGAATCTTCCGTTTTGATGCTAACACATCTTTCGATATTTGCTACTGGTCATGAGACCGCGACTTCATCCGCGTTAATGTGCGATAGCATGTTTGTTTGTTAGTTTTTTTTATTCCACTACAAGTTAGCATTTGACTGCGATCCCTCCTGATGCAGTCTAAAATGGTAGCGGGCGGTCGGTTTCTACACGACATTGTACCGGACGCTAAATCGCTTGGCGGCACATCTTTGTCGGTAGGGTGGTAACTAGCCACGGTCACAACCTCCCACCAGGCACCTAGTTTAACCTTCAATCACGCTGCAATAGTACAACGGATCGATTTTTTGCATGGATATATTTGAGGAGTGACCTGGGGAGTGATTTACGACTTACTTACCTCCTTCTAATACCGGAATATTAAGGAGTTCCCTCGAGAATAACAAAAACTTAATCCGCGCGAAGTCGCGGGTATCTTATAAGTTACTAGTTGATGCCCGCGACTTTGCCCGCGTGGAATAAGTTTTTCAATTCCCACGGGAACTCCATAAGTTTCCGCGATAAAAAGTAGCCTATGTCACTCTTCAGGTCCTCAAAAACCCATGCCAAAAGTCATTGCTCCGTTGTGGCGTGATTGAAGGACAAACATACACACTTTTGCATTCATAACATTAGTGTGATACCGAATTAGTCTTACCCGAATTGGACTGTTCCCGATTGAGTTAGTTTCGATGGCATGCTTTCATGGTTCTATCACAGTTCTATATTCTCAGCCATTTACTTTATGACCCATTCTCATATCATGAATAGCATACATTAAAAACTGCAACCGAATTCGGAATAACAAATAAAACTAACAGGGCAATAAATTTTTACCTTGAATATTATTGACATTTTTATGATCCTATCGCGGGCCCGGATGTGAAATATACCCGTAATTAGAGAAACATCTTATTGGCATGGGGCCAATCTACATTTTTGAGGAGTAAACAATCCAATTTATGTCATATACTGAATGTTAGACATCAATAAAGTACGTTATTGCCAATGGATATGTAATGGTGCAAAAACAAAATTGCCTCGTGGTTGACTTCGATTTTTTTTTTACTGAGTTTGTTGTGGGCTCTACTCAGATCAGGGCGCGTTTGGAACCCTCGTACTTTTAAGATATCATCGTTAACTATTACCATCAAGTCGTATACTTTAGATAATCGAAGTTCAAAAAGTGTACTGTGTAGGTACAATTTTGAATAAATACTTTGCGTCACAACAAGACAGCCCTTGACTGCAATTTCACCTGTTATTTAGTTAGTGATGATGCAGTCTAAGATAATAGTGGGCTTACTCACTTTGGTCAGCGTGGTAGTTTAAGGCCAAAGCCCCGGTCATTCTGTATGTAGATGTGCTCAATAGTGTGCCGGTGTCAGTGAGGATGACTATAATGTTGTAAAATATAACTAAACGCACTTTATATATACAAATCATTGACTAAATGTGAAAATATGTATGGAAACACTCCAATATTTTAAAATGAAAATACTGAAAAGTACAACACATAATAAATAATAATGATAATGTAACTGAAAATACTTAGTCAAAAACATGGTTACCTCAAGTATCCGAAAAAAAGCGTGGCTTGCTTGCTTGAAATGAACAAAAATACGAATATGTATATCTAATGTATTCTTGCTGGGTTTAAAAAAAATAGATCCCAAAAAGCCATTCGCTGATGAACTGGCCGAGTGCCCGCAGTTAGGTGATCGTAGAAATATAAATAATACATACTAACAGCCATGATGGTCCAGTGGTTAACATGTTCGACTGCAACGGAAGACTAGCTCCCTGGTTCGATTCCTGTGTCATAAGTATTGGATTTTTCTGACAAGAAATTCTCAGTTCCCGCCCTGAGTAAGCAAGTTTGCAATGTTTCACCCCCCTGCCTAGGAGAGCTCGTAAAGCCGTCGGTCTTGCACTTGATCTCTCTCTGGTCGTTTCTCATTTTCCATCCCATCTGGCTATGAGAGTAAGGGTAGGTAAACCCTGCTTGGGCACACACTTTTCTATACTGTAATATTATAAAAAACCTGAATCCACACGGACAAAGTCACAGGCATCAGCTAATGCATATTATCTCTGGAGGTAGGCCGCCATGGCAGAAATTCGGTGGACATTATTTTTTTACCTTTCATCCCGTTTCCAGTTATTTCATGAATAGATGTTTGTTTACTGTAACGTTAATTAGGTCAGTCCTTGACTGGAGCGATACTTATAGCTATCACGTGACACAAATGATCCCGGAACATTACGCGTTGGCACGCGCGGTATGAACTCCATAATTAATGCCGACGCAGCTCGGGCGTACAGTTGACTTTCGAGGATATGTTTTTTTTTTAAATAATTTGTACATTAAATTCTGTAGGTATTTTATTTTAGTATTCTGCTACTGTTAAGTACTTACTTGTTATTTTTGTTGATCAAATGAACCCCGGCATCTGCATGCTTTACCTCGTCAGGCATGCTAACCACAAGACCAACGAGGCAGGCACGAATGGTGGTAGATTCACTCGACGATTCAAAGCTTTTATAAAAGTTTATTTGAATAAAAATCATTTGAGTTTGCGTTTGAGGTGTCGGAGGCCATGCCTAGCCTCTAGATCATTGAGTCAGAGCAGAGCAAAGTAGTAATAGATATATCGTATAGTATCTCAGTTACCCACTCTTGACGAAGTGATCATGGCAACTTAGAGTCGTGGCTTTTTTTTTAGTCTACTACAAGTTAGCCATTGACTGCGATCTCACCTGATGGTAAGTAATGATGTAGTCTTAGATGGTAGCGCGCTAACTTGTTAGGGGCATTGCCTTGCTGGTTGTGAGACACACAGCCTCGCACTATTGAATATGTCCATCGAGTAGGTGAACATCCTCTGGCTTCTATTCATCCCACCTTTTATTTCTGGAGACTGAAGTAACACGCTGAAACGAAGTATTTTATTTAAATTAGCTAACATCTGAATCTAATCACCATTATTACGCATACTGTGAAACTTAATTAATCTAAATTACGAACGAGAACGATGGATGGCGTATTGAAACCCGATATCGAAGCCGGTACGCAAACTGACGGGATAATCCCGGTGTAATGACGCCCCCACGAACTCCGCGCTCACACGATATTCATGAACCGTGCATGATTAGAAACATTTCACGAAAAAAGATCACAATATGAGATTTTTTATAAACGAAGACCTCCCTATCGCAGTTGTTAGCGTTGTGGTCTTACAAGTGGGATGTCCTGGGTACGATCCCCGGCAATGTCAATTCGGGAATTTATAATTTCTGAATTTGCTAGAAGTGGCTTCGAGCTGGCTAGTTACCATGCTACTGGCAAAGCCTTACTGCCTAGCAGTAGTTCCGGTACGACGCCGTTTGGGAACCGATAGGGGTATGGGTTTTATGTAATATAATAACAGGTTAGCCTGCTACTATCTTAGACTGCATCATCACATACCATCTGGTGAGATTGTGGTTAACCGAGCCATGAGCACGATATTATACCCTACTCGGACAATTTATGTTGAAAACGTGACAAATCCATTTTCAATTCTATGCCAAAGAAAAGTTAATGATAAAATCCAAACTAGACTTGAAGCCACCAATTTAATTCACTGAAGGCGCACTAGAAAATAATGTTTCCGAAAGTATTCCAACTTGATCTTTTTTAATTTCCGACAAGGATATGAGCGGGGCTCTGACTAGTTGCCAATAGCCTGTCGAACGGAATTCAGTCTCGAGTGGAGACAAATAATTTTACTTATTTTTTAGAGCTCCAGTACCCCTGCCAAATTGTTTGGCTCGATTACGTGATGGCATCTCCAATAAGTAAAAAGCATTCGCTGGGAATGAGCACGATCTCTTTTCGTACATATTTTCATTTCTATGTAGAGCTGAATTATGCCCGCGACTTCGTCCACGTGGATTAAGTTTTTTTTTATTCCGGAAGAACTCTTTAATTTTCCGGGATAAGCCTTTGTCTTTTCCCAGGATCTTAGCTACCTCTATACCGAATTTCATCAAAATCGTTTGAAAAGATAAGTCGCTTTAAAGCGTAGCAGATATATACAATATCTCTCTCTCAGAGACAGATTGTATAGACAGACACACAATCGCTTTTATAATATTAAGTATGGATTGATTCACGTTTGCCATCACAGTCGATCTCAAAATTCTAGATCTTAGATTATATTTCCAGGATAGACAAAAAATACTTACTTGGTAGATATTTTATTATTTATTGAAGAAATTCTCAGTAAATTGCTAGTGTTTTAGTGTTGCCGTAAAGAGGTCGATCCTGTGCCTATTTCCTCTCCGGTCATGTAGGATTGCTGTTCCTTCGACAAGAAAGGACTATAAGAGCAAGAGAGGATAAGGAAAGTAAATAATAATTGTCACGAAACAATTATTTTTTTCACGGTAGTGATACACAAAACATTTTATTAACCTATTGAACGGGATAACCACAAAAACGCTCTATTGCTGAAAGGAATAGGAGATGAACAATAACAAAAAAAGTGCATTGGAAAGCGTTTTATTCAGAGCCTCGTATGGCGCACGTTCGTTTATAACGACAGTGTTCATATCGACCCAACGCTGATATACTAAAGAAAGACATAGTACAGTACCATGGAAAAAGTAGTAGCGAAACACCCTTCCAGCCATTTCACATCTGAAAAAGCGTAGCTTAGGCACAGAATAGGTAATAGTACGTTGACTTAGGTAGGCATCCATACTTCCATACTGTAATTAATATTATAACCGAGTTTCTTGCTGGTTCTTCTCGGTAGGAATGGCATTCCGAACCAGTGGTAGATTCACTTGACGATTCAAAAGTACTTGTAAAAGTTTATTTCAGTAAAAAAACATTTGATTTGATTTGAATGCGAAAATGTGTCTGTCTGTCTGTCTGCTACGCTTTCACTGCCTATCTTTTCAACCGATTTTGATGACATTTAATACAGGGATAGGTAGCATTACGGAAAATTGAGGAGTTCCCGTGGGAATCTAAAAACTTAATCCACACGTACGAATTCACGGGCATCATCTATAAAAATACATAAGTATTTTACTTACGTTGTTTTACTTTTGCAATTTGTGTCCTCTACCCAGGCGTCTGTCCGTAAAATTTTCTTCAAAAATAAGCACTGAAAAGATTATAATAGATCCCTTCTTTTTTTGGTACAGTAAATTTATTAAAAATCATAATGACGTGAAAGGAACCATTATTTTTAATTTAAGCTATCGAGTGTGTCGCTTTAGGAGCTCATTTTCATGATTTAAAGCCTCTAGACAGGGTTTAAAATAAGATTCGCATAGACCAACCAAATTCATGCGTAGTTGAAGCCGTAATTAATCACAAATTAGTATGCAGGACAATTTTTATATTTCCATTTTCAAGTAGCCTGTATCTTGGGATTTTACATCAATGAACCAACCCGACAAATTGACAGTGCCTCCATTGGCCCAAACACTCATTTTTATTATTGCCTGGCCGCCATTTAATTTTCTCCTCCCGGTTACTGTCCAGTGTTTCAAACATTACTACTTTATTTTACACGTTTTAAAGGTCACATTGGAGAGTATTAAATTTTATTCATCCCTATGGAGCACATTTAAAAAATCCCTAAACCAAGTTTAAAGTATTTGTTATATATTTTTGAGTGTGAATTGAGAAATTTGCCTTTTCGAACTTTTGATTCTAACTAAACAGAATATCTAGTTTTTCTTGTTCTTTTACTATCTGTCGTTTTTAACTCACTTATCTACACTCTTTATATTTTTAAGATAAATTCCCAAGCTTTCTATCAAGCTAGTACAGTCAAAATCAGAAATGGATCATTCTATTTCTGATTTTGACTGTACTTGTATCCCTTCTATCTTGCCATATGCATAATTATTATTGTTTTAATGAATTCATCGTGTAAATTAGATGACCTTTCATCTTATCTCTATTTTATATAGAGATTCTATAGAGATTTCCACAATTTGGGATGTACGTCACATCCCATCAATTACACTAACATTTGAAAATTAAGTCCAAACCATACTATTATATCCAACTAACATCTAAATCAACTCCAACATTAAAATGCGAAGCGATGCGAGCATCGTTTTAAAAATCTGTATTATAGAAGCTCATTGACCTCAAACCAACTCATACAACTTAAAAATCCACATCACGTACAATAATTAGTTAATAAGAGCCGTGGTTTATCGGGAATTTTTAGAGCCAATCTAGAGGTTCAGTCACGAGCCACTGTAACTGGCGTAAGTTAGAGGAAACTCGAAACTTTTTACTTAGAGTATGTTTGAAACAGTTTGCTAAGATAAAGTACCCACAGAGTACAGAATTTAGCCGAGCGATGTAAAAAGTATTAAGCGATAGCTTTTTCATTTGAGAATATATGTATATGTATTTGAAAACTAGTCAAATACTAGTTGACAAATACCCAATTATAAAATAACAGTTCTATATGGCAGGTATATTTATTATAATAATTGTAATAAAAACCAAAAACTTTTTGTATAAAAAAATCTGTCTGACTTTCCAATGTACGAAAATAATACTAAATGTATTATTATTAATGTTGGTTGGTTGACTATTAAAAGTTCAACGTCATGTATTTCGCAACAAACCACAGGTCAAAAAGGCGAAATAAGCAAATCTTTTTGTTATATTCAAAAACAATATAACGGAAACCCCAAGTGAATATCGCTATCTCTTATAAATTAAACCCTTTACTACACCATAGAGAGGTCACGCAACAACCAGCTTTTTCAGACGTGATTATTTAATAGTAAATTATTCCCTACATTTACATATCAAGAATTACCCTCTGTTGAGTACAATATAAATTGTGTTTCGTTACCTTCTCACTTCGGAGTAATTAAGTAGTACGAGTTATGGCCCAGTAGTCCAAACTTTTTAATTATCCATTTTGTATGGGCAAAGTGATTTTGTTTATTTTGATTAAGAATTCACTTATATGTATTACTAACAATTAAAAGAGCTCGTTATGGTTCAAGTATGTAAAGTAACACATGTTTTAACCAACTTCCTTAACTATTAAGTTCTAAGTTACTATTATTTTAGGAGAAGTGTCTCAATTTGTTCTTTTTTGTGTAAAAATATATTTGAAAAATCTGTGATATTACCCTACTTTCTGTACAACATTTTTTTTTCTAAAACTGTGATATTATGACATAATATGTAAACATTACCTTACTTTCTGCACAATCACAAATTTCACACAAATTCACATTGTTTTTTACAAAGGACACAAAATTATAAAGGAATTGAAAAAAAAAACGTTTTTCAATGCTAATGTATTTTAAAATTTACAATGTTTGTTTTTGTGTTAAGCCAAACATGAGTTGAACATTACTTATCATTAAATTGTATCTAAATTGCTGAACAAAGTCAACACAAGCTGGGGTCCGGCTATGGAACGACACTGTGTCATGCAATTTTCGATGTTAATAGTGTGGCGTGCTCTCTTTAATTGCTAATAAATTAAACTATGTTTGTTATCTTCCCTGTATCACTTGTCTTGATTCCTTTGGGTTGTTAAATTTGGTCAGGTACATTCGAGTTCGGATATTTTAGGTGGCTACACACGACTTTATCTAGCGTCTTATCCTCTTTATGACCTCCCTGGCGCAGTGTTGAGCGCTGTTTAAGGCTCAATTCGGGAATGAGCCCCTGATCTCACCTATGGTGATGATCGCACCTAATGCTAAGTGATGATAGCTAAGACGGCAGCGGGCTAACCTTTTAGGGGTATGGAAGTTATATGAAACCCATACTCTTAATCGGTTTCTTTTCTGCATCGTAGTGGAACGCTTAATTGCTTGGCGGTACGTTTTTGCCGGTAGGGTGGCACTAGATGGATAGATAGATAAATTCTTTATTGCCACACAAACAAAAAACAACACGTGCCATTGGCGGTCTTATCAGTAAAAGTTATCTCCTCCAGACAACCTGTTTCTAAAAAAACTTAGGAACTAGATACGGCCGAAGCCTCACACCAGACAAAAACAACTAACAACCATGGGCCTCTGTTGCCATAATAAAGAAAGTTATTATTATTATTATTGAAAAATCGAACGAACAGTTAAATAAAATCGATTGACGGTACGTCTTTTCCGATAGAGTACCATCAGATTAACAATAAAATAAAACGAAAATAATAATGTCCTTCCAACTGAATTTCAGCTACGGTTAGTGAGAGATCGGGCGCCAAATCGATGGCTTTGCACGCTGTCCCATGCACGAGGCAGCTGAAACTAGAATTTCCTGTAAATTTTGGTCCACCGCGGGACTTCGTCATCCACAGTAACCACTAGAGTCTAGTCTAGTGACTTGACCAACGAGGCACGACAAACAATGGTTACATAACGAAAGAGCTACACTTATCGCTCTCAAACTAAGCACAACTGCATAGCATATTTGCATACTATCGAATCTGCATATTAATCTAGTCGCTCAATCGACTAATTAATACAGCGAATTTCAGTTCCACTATCGAAATTGGGATTAGTGTTCGAAATTTGACACTTTTCGTCTAAATCCCCTTACTGTTTGCTCTTGAATTTCGGTCGGAAATCGGACCGTGTGAATGCGGCTTAAACCAGTACGTATCGCGTGACCACAACTGGCACCCGGTTCAGGCCACTTACCCAATTATCGGGCTTACGAGCCTTGATGGTTTCATTTCTTGACGATAATCGACATACATTCTAAATGAAAATAGTTTTTTGTAAACATTGAAACCGGGGGTGCATTTTTAAGTGACGTTAAACCGTTTCAGACGTTATGATCGAATTGATTTACTTCTTTAAAAATAAATAAGACCTAGATTTACAAAGACTGGATTTATTTTATAGTATAGTTTAGTTTATATGAAAAATAAAATACAAACAAAAACTAAACAGGCATAAAAATTGGTTCCAATTTTGGCCACCGGATCAAGTTTGTGGGATTGTAATTCTTGCAAAGGCAGTCCCGAAAGTCGCAAATAAATTAGTGTGCTATTGCGAGTGTCCTATCTACCTAACTCACATATACCTACCCCTCTTTCTCCTTTGTGCTTTTGTTTACCCCTTTTGGGCTAACTTTTTTAAACTTATCTTTCTGTCCTATAACTACTAATATATTTGAGAGACATCAATGCCCAATTCCCAGTCAAGCGCTAATTTGACTTTGAAAAAAAAAATCAAACTTTGGCGATTTTTTCAAAAGAGATACTGAATCATAAACTTTTCAATATATCTCAAATTTTCAATGTGTCTCAAAATAACTCTACAGAAAAGATAAGACGTCTTTTAATGTTACTGCAGAGTCGATATGGCTGTCAACTTCAATATCTTGCTGCAGCCAATTGCGCTGATTGGATTGGGAGC
Source organism: Erebia epiphron (assembly GCA_963932025.1). NCBI lineage: Eukaryota > Metazoa > Arthropoda > Insecta > Lepidoptera > Nymphalidae > Erebia > Erebia epiphron. The sequence continues at coordinate 37,609,055 of OZ009946.1, read as the reverse complement.
TGCTTTCCTACCCGCATCTTGCACGTGTGTATATGTGAAACGTACGATAAGAATCGGTAATATTTAACTAGCTAATGCCCGCGACTTCGTGCTTTAATTCCCACGGGAATTCTTTAATTTTTCGCGATAAAAAGTAGCATATGTTGCTCTCCAGGTTCTCAACTATGCCCATGCAAATCACGTCAATCCGTTGCTCTGTTAAAGCGTGATTGAAGGACAAAGCAACAAATAAAAACAAACACACTTTCCCATTCAAATTTTAGTATGGTTCCATAGTGATTTTGTTTAGCGATCGCAACTTAGAGTAGCAAATTCAATAAACATAAACGGTGGCCAAAATTAGAACTATTTTTTGCCTAGTTAGTTTTTGTTTTTATTTTATTTTTCGTAGATACTAGCGACGATGTCACCGGGTCAGATAAGTTGGTCAGACTATATTTTGTGACCAAGCAAGCTTGCCAAAGTTTATAAGAAACGCCTTAAATACTCAACATCTTGTAACGTACATAATAAACAAAACCACTTTGTTAGAAGTTTTCAATCGAAAAGATGCTCTAGAAAGTCAAAACCTTAACATTATTTAGATTCTACAAATTATGAGTGAAGTGATTTCAAAAATTCCCGAAAATCTCTGCTAAGAATTCCAAACTTTGTAAAACAATAAGAAAACATCAATGAGGGTTTCAAAATTGGCTTCTAACTCACGAGTTCCATTGAAAATGATTAAACCCCTCAGTATATATAGCTATAGATATGCCATATAAAACTATATAAATTGTTAGACGTAAACCGAGAATTGTGGCCACCAAATGCCCGATCAAAGGAGTAGTTTACGAAATAGTTGGCGCCGGTTTTAACCAGTTTCGAGCGGAGGAATCCGGATCGTTGCGGCGCAAGTGAAAATAAGCGGGAATTTAGCCACACGCCAGTGACCACATGCGAAAAGGCAAAATGTAGCGTTTTGGCATCAGCCAACTTTTGATAATTTTACTCCTTTATATTGATCAGCGTTATCCGCTCAAGTTATTAAATTTTTGGTGTCCTGCTATAAATAACCCATTGTTGTTGAGAGTAGGGTGGCGTTATTATGTAATTAGGCCTATAAGTAATATTAGTGCATATTGTAATGAACTTGAAGGTCTGAATTTGGCCTCACAGAAGCTTTTCTCTTTCAGTTGTACGATTGTTATAAGATCCCACTAATTATTGATGAGTGTTACATTGAACTATGGTAGACAAAGACTGTAGTGTGCTATAATACTTAGTGTAAGGTGCAATTCGATGTCTCCGAGCAATAAAGCCTTCACGACACGTACAGGAAAAAGGAAAGGTTGGAATCACTTATTTAATTATGTCACACTTTATATTATAGTCCCAACAACAACGGTGTCTAAAATTGGACCAAATTTTTATGTTTGGTATTTTTGGATTTTATTCTCGGAGATGAGTTTGTGGGACTTATATATTATGTAACACATAAGTATTTTTTCTGAAGCAATAGGCGCTCTTGCGATTATTCTGGTCTTTTTTGGAAAAGTTAACACTAAGCCCTAATATTGCAGAACAATAGGTAATATTTCATATTGGTTTCCGCTCCTAGCTCACTCCTTAGTCCAGATTTTGGTTGCCCCAACTTTATTCCCGGAATTCGGTGCAGTGGTTAAGTGTTGTTTGATTTATAATACAGTCGCATTTGATATTTATTGTTTAAAGCTGATTATTATTCATAGTTCGAATGGTGGTTTTGTGATTTTAACTTCTGTGAAGTTATCATGTGCTAGTTTTCGATAGAAGATTGCTTTCAGTTTTCTTCTACATTTATAATAAAACTGTTACAGATCTAATGAAGACAAGTATTTTGAAATTTTTTTTGGAGGGCACTTTGTAATCGATACTGAAGCCAAAGCTGTATTTTTTTCATTTTTGTCTGTCTGTATCTTTGCCGCGCATCACGCCGAAGCTACTGATTGAATTGAAGTGAAACTTGGCATGACTTGAGCTCATACTCCGAGGTACTTAGGATACTTTTTATCCCACGATACTTACCACACGATACGATACTTTTTACTACTTGGGAGAGTTGATTAAAGTCAAAATTGTACTTGGTTGTAATTTACCCAACCGCACCGCATTATTATCCCAAGAAAACCCTTGCAATTATGTGATTAATGGAAAGGGCTCACGACCCTCAGCAATGAGGAATACGTCGCAGAGAGATGTAGCAAAATAATTGGAATAACGAGAGGTGGAAGAAAACCGTGCATTCACGTGGTATCCATACTAAATTAAGGAATCACTTTAAATTCATGCCAAGTAAGCTTTACCTAACTTTAACTTGAAAAGTTATGCGAAGGCCGCTGAAATGTGTAATAGAATAATTATTAATTACCGTAACTTCGCTGTGAAATGTGAAACCAATTAAAATCACACGCAATCCGTACAACTTTTGCAATCTTTCGTTGGAACTTAGGCCCCTAATAAACCTATATAAGCTTCTAAGAAAGTAAGAACACGTTCTCAAGAATTGGTCTTAAGATGATGAATTAATTATTATATGTATCTAAGACTCGAGAGCCTGATACTAGTTCTTAGCTTTTTTTCTACTATTGAGTAGCCAGACTATTTCACTAATAAGTAATTTTACTTTAACCTAAACTAATATTATGTAAGTTCTTAGCTGATGTCGATTTATTTATACGGTCCTTAGATATTATAAGAAGGTTCTTGTATTTTGGTATTTGTACCTACCTAACCAGCTAAAAGAAATTTCAGGATTAAGTTCTATGTTTCTATCAATATTTTTCATTCTAGTCAAAATGTAAAAAAGCTAATAAAACAAATTATTTAATAATATAAAAAATATCTCTCGTAAAGAACGTTTCATTTGATTTTTGTGATTTTTGCTATTGCAAAGTAATAAAAAAATGAAAACCTGAGTATGTAATTATTAAAAATAATAATTATTAGTTGACTGATAAGTGACAACATAATTACTAACAATAGCTACAATAATGAGTGTCATTAATCTAATTTAAAAAAAAAACATAACAATCATTTTTTCACAAAAATCTTGCAACTCACTATGAATATAAATTATACTTTTTTTTATAAAAAGTGATGCGAGAGTCATGCTCGCTGACACGATACTTATCAGTAATAGCAGGCTATTATGTTTTTCAGTTACACGAAAAACTTTTTACGATGCCACTCATTTTATTTGCAGCAATTAAATTCTTATTTTAATGGCAGTAAAATCCATTTCTCCCTGTATTATATCGTTATCATGTATTTAATCGATTCGCCTTTTAATTTCCTTTACGTGCATGACGTCATTTACGTTATTAAGTGGTCGTTGAATATAATTAACCAAATTTTTTTTTTTGAAACGAATCGTTTAGATAGTCTTAGCATTTCAGCAAATCTCTATTGCGGTGGTCTTGGAACTGCGAATGCGGTTGGATACACACTTCTTATTTTGCTTGGAACAAAATAAGAAGTGTGTATGAGATTTTACATATTCTCACCAAAGTTGAAAAAATTTACTATTCTTAGAATTTTAGTGAACTATGACTTTTCACGTTTTCAAATTAATCGGTTTAACTAAATAATCATTGACATAATACTATGAATGATTGTTAAATAAGCCTACCTACCTATTTTTTTATAATTACTAGCTGATGCCCGCGACTCCGTCCGCGAGGAGGTATGAAAAATACATAATATAATATAGTATACCGATTATCAGACTATATCTTCTCTATACATTCTATAAAATTCTCGTGTCACAATGTTAGTTACCATACTCCTCCGAAACGGCTTGACCGATTTTTATATAATTTAATACTAGCTGATGCCCGTGACTTCGTACGCGTGGATCGAGGTTTTGTGGTTCTTGGGGGAACTCTTTAATTTTCCGGGATTAAAAGTAGCCTATGTGCTATTCCAGACTATAATCTATCGCTGTGCCAAATTTCAGCCAGATCCGTTCAGCCGTTGGCGCGTGATTGAGTAACAAACATCCATACATCCATCCATCAAAACTTTCGCATTTATTATACTAGCTTATGCCCGCGACTACGTCCGCGTGAATTGAGGTTTTTTGGTTCCCGCGGGAACTCCTTAATTTTCCGGGATAAAAAGTAGCCCATGTGCTATTCCAGACTATATTCTATCTCTGTGCCAAACAGCCAGATCCGTTCAGCCGTTGGCGCGTGATTGAGTAACAAACATCCATACATCCATCCATCCAAACTTTCGCATTTATAATATTAGTAAGAAGATGCATATTCAGTAGGACTGAGAATCGGCTACTATCTATTTTTCATACCTCCACGCGGACGGAGTCGCGGGCATCAGGTAGTTTTATATATATACAGAAGAAGAAGACAATAATTTATGTTGCGGCTTTCAAACGTAGTACTTAACAATAAACATGTCAACTACCATTTGTATGGAATTGTCAAGTGACAAGTGCTTGACAGCTGGCGCTCGATCAATTCCATATAAATAGTAATCGAATACGTAAAAAACCCCCACTCGGCCTGCTGATTGGAATCCGTTATACTACTACTACATCCACTGCTTTTCATACCTAAACTATTTCTGGAACCAGAAATTAACCGGTATGGAATCAATATTAAAAATGCAACACCTCCCGTGTTAAATGAACATAGAATATTTAAAGCGCTTAATTTTATTTTTGGAGCTGATGCTTTTGCGTTTGATTAAATTATTTCCATAACATTGTTTTGCTTTAACGTTTTAACATTTTGTTATTTTAAACAAAATCCGTTTTAATCTCAACGACCTACCTGGCGCAATGAGTGAATATTATAATATAGCTGATGCTAGCGACTTCGGCCGCGTGGAATAAGTTTTTCATGGGAACTCCTTGATTTTCCGGTTTAAAAAGTAGCCAATGTTACCACAGATGTTACTCTCCTGGACCTGGACTAATACCCATGCAAAATCTCATCGATCCGATGCTCTAATGCGTGATTGAAGGATGACCAACAAACAAACACAATTTATAATATTATTAGTATGATGTGAAATTGTTTATGTCTGTTTATTGCATCTTGGGGACGGACGCAGGTAACTTTTTATCCTTATTAATATTGAGTTTTTGAATTTAAAAACCATCCACGAGATGAAGTCGCAGATAAAAAAAATATAAAAGAAAACTCATGAAAATTCATGTATTCTTACGAAACTCATGACGTTATTTACATGATAATTCAATTTTGAAACAAAATTAGAAAAACGTCAAAATTATAATTTGAATTCTTCTTTGTTTAGTTAGGAGTTAATAAGCAGGAGGGTGACTTAGGTATTTAAATCTATGCTGATCTGATAATAGAATTAATTACAAGTATTTATGCAGATTGAAAACAAAAATCTTTAGTAATATTATAAATTTTAGATGGATGCATGGATGGATCGATGTTTCATGTTTGTTACTCAATCGCGCCTGAACGGATCTGATTGAAATTTGGCACAGGGATAGATTATAATCTGGAATACCAAATACGCTACTTTTATCCCGGAAAATCATAGAGTTCCCGAGGGAACCAAAAAACCAATCTAAGGGGACAAAGTCGCGGGCATCAGCTAGTTTAATTTATTAAAAAGTTTCAATTTTTTAAATATTTTATTGTTTTATTGATAAGTCGACGTTGAAGCAAGTTCATCAGCTATTTTTAATATTGGTTTGGATTACAGCCAGCCTTACAAATCTTCTATGTTGTAAAATATATCCATATCGAAAGCAAACAACACTATGCATACATAGCACTGTCCCAAGCATCGTTTGCTGGAGCAGCGCGAATCTGTTTCATGTCGATTTGTCTCCCAAACGCAGCGAATCTCAGTTGGTTCGCGGCCAAATGTGATACTTGAACCAAATTAAATGTACCACCTAACACAACCTTCTTAGCATTAAAATAAAGTTCAAATTCATCTGGCTTAAGTATTCAGTAAATTGGTTACCCCGTAAATCTAGTAGGTCTCCAAGGCAGTGTCACAGGAAGTCAATTGTGTCAGGTCCTTCTATGAAAGTAATAATATTTTATTAGTGTTATAATTCTACATTATTTTCTATTACATGGCGTTATTATGGTTTATATTCATTTATGAAGCTATTTTGTACAATATGACATCAGAAATGATAGCTCGCCAGATTGTATTTGCAACTAGATGACGCCCGCGACTTCGTCCGCCTGGATTGAGGTTTATTGGTTGCCGCGGGAATTCATTAATTTTCCGGGATAAAAAGTAGCCTATGTCTACTCGGTGGTTATTCCAGACTACAATTTCTACGTGTATCAGACAGCCGTTCTGGCGTGATTGAGTTACAAACATCCATCCATCCATACAATTTTTCGTATTTATAATATTAATAGTATAGATGTATGTAAACGGAACACAATGCAATATTATTATGTCATTGAGCTGATCTGATGATGGAGCTGGAATGCGGGAATGGGAACTCTGCATTGAAATGACCCCATCGAGTTAAGGTTCGTTTGATTCGTCTTCTCTGTATTTTATTAACAACAAAAAAAAAGCTTGTTTCGATTTAAAAAAACTTTTTTTACCGATATGGAGCATGCACACTAGGCGATAGGATAAAACTTTGGTCCGCACCAACGCTGAATTTGTCCTGTTCGATTCCTAATGTGTTGTCGCCCTAAAAGTCCAAACAAAGTCCCATCAGCACATTTTCCCTTAGAAAATAGTATAGAAACAAGAAAGAGACAAGAAGTTCTGGCTTGAAAGTTTTTCAAAAAATCTCGGTCATTAATAATCAAGAATCAGCTATCAATAGGTACAAGAAATATAGTTCCTACTACGGGCTATTATATTGTATATGCAAAAATATGTCTGTCTGCAACGCTTCTGTTAAACTGATTTTAACAAAAGATACCTATAGAGATAGGAAAACCAAAATAGTCTCCACGAGACTTTTTCAGAAATTCGAATACACGCGGGTATCCTGTAACCCTTTATCCTACAACGCGACGCGACGCGTTTCGGCGCCATAGAAAAGGATAACCTTGTCTACGCGACAACATAGGCCACGTGAATGCTCAGCTACTGTTTCATACTGTCACGTCGCGTCGCATCGAGTCGCGGTGTCGCGTTTGCCGCTCACGTAGAAGTAACCCGTACTTATAATTTAAAAAAAGTTACTGCGTTCTACCACCACCGTAAAGTCAACGCCACCTCCAAAAATTGCGCGACTCGCGGTCGTCGGTCTCCGTTGCAAATATTTCAACACTTCTTTCACTTAAAAACTTTATCCGACTCCTGATTCTGGTATGAAAATGTTTCAAATAGTCAAGCTCTATCGAAATCTTTATTTTTCCGTTGGAACTGTTCGCATTTTTCACAATTACTTGGACGTTTTCGCGTTAATCCGTCTTCTTTGTCTCACGGATGGATTTCATTTGTAAATTTGAACAAATTGCGATTCCCTTCTGTTTGAACTGTAATCGAGTTAGGGTCGATACTGGAGCGTTGGGCTGAATAATAAAAGGGTTTGTATTTTCTGAAGATCTAAGGGATTGTTAAGTTTGTGGCAAATTTTTCATGAATTTCTAGGGCAGGTGAAATTTGAAAATATTAAAATGAAAGAAAGCACGGTAAAATATTGAAAAGACAGTTTCCCTGTATCTCCTGTGGTTTCGGATTTCTCCCTAGTTGCTGTCCTAGTTTAAAAAAACTTAAATTCCTTATACAGAATTTTTGTTAAGTATTTAAATACACTTTTACAAAGAACTTCTGCATCGCCAAGATTATCTCGTAATTTCAATTAGTGAAGTTTGAGAACGTGCTTAAATCTAGATGAATTAAAAAAAAACCGGCCAAGTGCGAGTCGGACTCGCGCACCGAGGGTTCCGTACTCAAGAAGTAGGTATAATTACCTTTGTTAATGAACCGCAAAACTAACTTTGTTTGTAGAGGTTTACTGTTAATATCAAAAAATTACGTTTGTTGTATGGGAGCCCCCCTTTAATGTTTACTTTATTGATATTTAATTATTTATTTTGAAAGGTAATATACAAGTTAATATTCTGTGAAAATTTGAACCGTCTACCTGTTACCGTTTTTAATATTGAGCAAAAAAATACGAAAAAAACACGTTTATTGTATGGGGACCCTTAATATATATATTTTTTAATTTTTAGTATTTGTTGTTATAGCGGCAACGGAAATACATCATTTGTGAAAATTTCAGCTTTCTAGCTATCACGGTCTATGAGATACAGCCTGGAGACAGACAGACAGACAGCCAGACAGACAGACAGACAGACAGACAGACAGCGGAGTCTTAGTAATAGGGTCCCGTTTTTACCCTTTGGGTACGGAACCCTAAAAATAGTTAATTCAAAAGGCTCTTAAAGTTAAATGCAAGGGATATGCTTAGAAGACATTAAGGCAAGTTTCCGAAGCTATTTTAGTTTCCTCTCGAAACAAGTAACGTGAGTACTGTACGCTTACTCTGAGTTTTTACATAGCAAATTCGATTGATCGTATTCAGTGTTCGATCACATTAGCGTTAAAGAAAAATGAACCTTAACTGTGTTGGTTTAGAGATCATTTCGTGTATTTATTCACAGCCAGCGCTCCAAACGCTGAATTTGTGACTTTAAAGCCAGAGCTTTTGGGTCCATTTTGCTTTGACGCTAATGTGATCGAACGTTCAATACGATCAATCGAATTTGCAATGTAAAAACTTAGAGTACGCACACTGCTCAAGCTATTAAGCAGTGACAGACGAAAGACGTGAGACTACGCCTCCCTGAAAAGTCTTTGTTTTGCAGCTGGTTTTAAACTTTTTAGTTTTAAAATTAAGAAATTGCGGAAATTTGTATGAACTTAGTAATTGGGAGGTAGACTATGTCAAGAATCCATACTATTATTATAAACTAGATGATTCCCGCGACTTCGTCTGCGTGTCTGGGATTTATTTTCTCTTGTTTATCAATCGTTGAAAATTAACTTCCACATGTGCACGCCTATCTTCTACCCAGAAAAAGAGGCATAACCATTAATTACTTCCGCCACCACACGAAATCCAAACTAAATTTTGACTTCATCCCACAAAAAAACTAGATAACCGAGAGCGCTAAGCGGGTAGAATTAAATTAACCGCGTATGCTGTATATCATATTAGATGCCGCTCCTAATTCCACTGTTTATATTCATGGAGCGAACGCGTTGTATCGTCCGGGTCGGCTTGTTTATCTCGTCCGGGACAAATTTGTGTGGAAAAGTTGTGTCCGTGAGGATTTCCAGCTTTTAATATATCACCCCCTGTGTGTGCGATAACAGGAATATTGCTTTCTTGTATTTCAAAATTAACTTTACCCGCGACTTTGCTCTTTATAACTTTAAGTGTTTTCGAAGAGATATTCAAAATACGTTTAATTTTTTTGATTTATCTGCGACTGCTTTTTTAATTTTGTAATTTTCTAGTCAATAATTGGTCAGTAAAAAAACGCATTGCATGCATGCAAAAAATCCACTTCGACGAATTCTTGGGCATAATTATATAACTAGGTGACCTGTCCCGGCTTGGCGTGGGTGGAATAGGTGCATGCTTGCTATAACCAGTCTGATCCCAATGACACCAAACTTTTACTTTGAAAAAAGAATTGTTAAAAAAAAAAAAAGATACGCGCCGAATTGAGAACCTCCTCCTTTTTTGGAAGTCGGTTAAAAATCAGTTTCAATTTGGCGGAGTTTTAGAGTTAATAGACTTAAACATTTATCACATATCCAGGTTTTTCGGGATAAAAAAAAACCTAAATACAAACGAAAAATGACAACAAATTTATTTTTGGACAATCGTTAAATCGATCATAAAACTTTCTTCACTTCACATTTTCAAAAATATTCAATGAACACAAATCGTCCAGTTACCTCCATAAGTATAGATTCCCAGTTTTCGCTTCGTTACATTTTATTATCTTAAGTTAAATGAAACCAATTTCGCCGTAACAAAGCCCACCCTTTGATCATTCAGATATCCAGTACATCACATCAGCGCGGCTAATTCTCTTACAGTTCAAACAAAAGCAAGTCGATGCTACAATTTGTTTCACAAATGAAATCCAACCGTGAGACAAAGAAGACGGATTAACGCGAAAACGTTCAGGCTTTGACTAAAAATATAGTGGCTCATCCCATCTCTAATTTTACGAGAAAAAAATTCTTTCCAAAAACTTTACTTTACAGTGGCTTTGTTTTGGAAAGAATTTTTTTTTTTTACTTTTTAGTGTACTCTAAATCCCTACGGCTTAGGAGTAACATGCAACATCAGAGTTAAGGAGTTGGAAATTGGGTTTAAGTATGAAGTAAAGAAAAAAAAACATGCGCGCCGAATTGAACCTCCTCCTTTTTTGCAAGTCGGTTAAAAATAGAATAGTAGGCAAGACTTGCGATTTCAGCTTCAACTTTGAACACAGATACACTTTTATATTGAGCAGATCACACTAGCGCGACCAGAGAGAACGCCGTTCCGAGCTGTAGATATATATCTACGTTTTGTTCTATCTTGTCAGTAGTATGTTTTAGCTGTAAGATTTAAGCTTGAACTAGAAATAGGTATGAATATTACATCGGGTAGGGTTTAATATTAAATATACTATCAGTCTGTAATCTGCCCCTCGATTGTGTAAGGAAGTCGTAATTGTAATCGTTTGTCAAACGGATAATTCGACCTGTTTAAGGAGTTCATAGATGCCTGCACGGGTAGCACTTGATCAAAATAGTCCATACCCAATAATGGTCAGTCGGCACTGAGACGAACAACTCCACCATACGTTCTCAAATTTTGTTCAGCAAACCGCTGTGAACGCTTGGCACTTGAGTCTCCAATACGACGTATTTTCGCTGCCCTCGCCTGGGAACTATGTTTAGAACTAACAACTAAGTTGAGACCTGTCTTAGATATTTCGCAGGTGTCTAATACAGTTAGACATTAAAATGTATAAAAAATGTTAGTAAGTTCTCTTGTATTTATTATGACATACAATTGACAAATATGATACCTATAAAAGTCAGTCAAAATTTGAATAAAACAAAAAAAAATAGACGAATAGAGGTTTAACGTAAGTTGATCAAATTATTATTGCAATTTTCGTAGGGATCTCTAATTTTTTGATAATAAAATATAGCTTATGTTACTCGCTGATAAAGTAGCTTTCTATAGGTGAAAGAATTTTTAAAATCGGTTGAGTAGTTTTTTAGTTTATCCATTACAAACAAACAAACGAAGAAACAAATCTTTCCTCTTTATAATATTAGTTTAAATAAGTCACCGTAAGATTGTAAAAACCGTTAGATTAAAATCTAACTCGCGAAATTGTAAACTGTCGAATGATTTATTAACCCGATAGAACCTAAGTGCCCTACTTGATTATTTATGTCGAACCCTAACCTAACCTACAAGAAAGAGACAAGAAAACGTAAATACAATGAATATTTCAAAAATTTACACTCAAAACATTGAACGGTTCACAATCTTTCGAATGCTTACAATCTATCGAAAAAAAAGCGTTAGATTACAATCTTATGGTTTTTACAATCTTACGGTGACATATATATAGTTTAGATAGAGGCCCGTATTAATAAATCGAAGAACACATTCTCAAATATCAGTCAATCTTTAGTAAATACCGGTCTTAATCATATGATGACCGATACTTGAGAACGCGTTCTTAGCTGCAATATAATTGATTTATTAATACGAACCCTAGACAGGTGAAACTTAATAAAAGCTTGTAATGAATGCTGCGGTTGTTGAGCCGTATTTGCTAAGTACATAGTGTGCTTCCATCCTTAAAGCGTGTATTTTCATTACGCTCCAAAAATGTTTTAAGCAAGAGAATAAAAAGCTTTCTTTATTATTTTCTCACACGAAAATGGAGTACTTTGTAACATTATAACATATACAAAGTCCCTTTATGAAGCAAATAGGAGTACTAATGTAATGGATGTACAGAAACTTCGAGTCATCACGAGCTACAGTCCAGGCAATACAGTGTTATACCCTGTAACTAAATTACATGAATGGAAGATGTAACAATAGGGCTTAGTCATTATGCTATCACCAATAATTATTTAAAGTATACTGATGTAAATATTAAAATATTAGATGATTAGAATTAAGGTTTGTAACCACTTTTATTTTTGGCCTGACCCGGTATTCTAGCTCGAGACCTGATCATTTAATACGAATCAATCGTGGGACAACGATCTTCTTTCGTCGAGCTCGTTGTTGCTCTCATGGTCCACTGCATGGTCATTTCCTCTAGCTAATTTCCGCCACTGTTTTGAAAAAACATACTTACTTTGATTATGACTTTGACTACTTAAGGTCATCATTACAGCGGCTCATGAAATTCAGATCCACAGTCGAATAACAGAATATACCTACTAAGGGCGGTTTCAGAATAGCGTTTTTTCGGCGCGTTTAACGGGCCGGCGGAGGGCGAATTGCTCATACAAACGTAATACCAAAATAATTTGTAATTCGAGAATATTTCCACCATCTTATGCGATTTGTATTTATCTAGGTCCCTGGATAATTATCTTTTCAAAATACTTTCCCAAAATTAAATGTAAGCACATTGCGTTTCGCATGTTTTTACGACATAAATGACATGTTTTCTCCTTATTTGTTTCATATTAAAACAAACGATATCTCACGTACTAATTGATCAGGAACATAGCCTATATTGTCAAGTTACAGAATAACAGCACGAAGTTAAAACACAACAATTTTTCGTTCATCATTTTTGGTATTCACGGAACAAGATCAAAATGTATAACAAACTCTGTACGCTCATATTGCTATTGCACTTGCACGCGATCATGTGTCATCAGCCAAATAGAGATAGCAATATACCGGCAAATTTATATTTGCGGTTCGAATAGAAGTTGCGAGCGCCGCTCCCCGGCCTCTGACTACTACCACTGACTGACACTCGCCACCGGCCCACGGAATAAGCGTGCGAGTACAGCGCGTACGGTTTTTTGAAGCGCAAAAAGTGGCGCGCCGGTAAACACGTAAGCCAATGCGAGCTTATAAAAGCTGTTCCAGGGAGCGGGCGCGGGTCGGGCGCGTGGCGGGTGTCGCTGTGTGATGTCGTCCATATAAATACTAGGAATTCAACCCGCTCGCGGCTCGACCCGCGCCCGACCCGCGCCCGCTCCCTTTTTTTGCCCTTTAGTAGGTTTTGGGTGTTATGTTTATCCATTAAAAGCACAAGGAGACTGAGTAAATATAAACACAATAAAAGCACATTACAACGCCGTCGCCCAACAATACAGTATAATGGCGCTAATAAAAAACTTTTCCATAGAAAGATCACAAGAGACACTTCAGTCCGTATGGCTGTCTCGGAGACCAAAGATTTAAGGTATGGTTTACCAAGTTAACAATGCACTTTTGCAAAACGATTTCAGACTCTATAAGTATGTTATAAATATTATACTGATGGTATATCAATGTTGGTGTACATTGCACATTTGGCAGGCTACCAGCTGAGATTCGTTTCGTCGTGAGACAAATCGGTGTTGGATTCACGCGGGTATTGTATGCGGAGCCACTGTTTTGCAAAGGATTGTTGTTTGACTTTAGATATGCAATCCATGTGGTAAGCACCTAACGAAGCAGTCTAAAATACTAGCGAACTTACCTCGAAAGTATGGACTATAATTATAGTTTTAGAGTTGGACATAGTAAAGGAACGCAAAAGCGTAGTACGGTTAAACCATTAGAATACATCTTACCAAATAATAATATATCTATGGGATAAACACAAAGAAAATCGAAGCCCATTTAACCGACATGAATAAAAAATTCTGCATAGAAGCAAGAGTTACTTTGCGGAAGTCCATGATTTGAAGGACAAGAAGTTTAATTCGCAATAATCTGCCAAAGCATGTGGCAAACATAAGTGGTACCACAGAATAGGTAATAGTACAATGTACAGCGTAAAAAATTACTTACAATCGGGCATTGTCGAGTCAACATCACCTGAGGATGCTCCGGTGTTGCAGTGAAACCTACGTTGAGAATAATTTTGAAAGATTTGTGTGGTGTAGTGCTGTGGCATTAAAACTTCTTGCAAGTTTTATTCGATTAAGTAAAATAATTAGTATTTCTCTATAGTGCCTATGCTCATACTAAACGGAAGAATGATTAAGGTTTTAAAACACAATCAGGACGACGGAACGATACGCCATAATTACTTGAACCTAATCAAAGTATCGCAAAGTGATTAAACCAGAGCTGTTAACGGGTCATAGTAAATTGGTTAGCAATTACAACCAAAACACGTGCACGCGAAAATAAAATAAAAGGGAACTTGGTGAAACTTGTTAAATATAGGACCGTGTGTACGAAGTTTCAGTCGAAACACTCAAAGTTTACGGTAATGGGGCCCTTATCGAAGGTAATCTCTGTTTTTCCAAAGAATTCCTTTTTTTTTCTTGTTGGCTCACAATTAGCTCTGTTTGGTCTTTATTATGCGTCATGCTGGCATTGCCTGTTTTAACTAGCTTCCGTGTTTGGGGTTGCTGATTAATTTCTGGTGAAATATCGACGACGCTTTAGGCAAAGTCAGCTCAACAACGTTGGCTAAAAGAATTGGATAATCTTAAACTAAACTAAAATGACAGCTCCAAACCTAGTGGAAACAGCTCCCCTTTCCGTGGGGGATATTATGACAGGGATAGCTAGAGCAGGATAAATAGAGCTGACATTTTAGTTTAGTTTAAAATTTTGCTAAACAGAATTGACCCCACTAAACTCTGTCCAATTATTTATTTTACTTTTGGCAGATGGAGTCAATGATGTTCTAATGCGTTACTGATTCGATTTTTGATAACAATCGACTTTATTTATGAAGAAGTTTTAATCGATTTGACACATTGATATTTACCTTTGCTCAACACTTTTTTATTGTTTTATAAACATACCCAAGCGTTCAAATGACTGAGTATATTAAAGTATGTATTAAAATAAATCATGCATATACAACAGTACACTAAATTTACATAAATCCGTCAGGTAATAGAAACCATCTATCGCCAAAGATTATGGTGCTAAAAGACTATCAAGAAAGCTAGTGTTGAAGCTCCGTGACTATTTTGAAAAGGAATGTCGTACTTGTAATTACTTGATGAGTATACGAGTTACGAAATATCGGATAAAATAGCACGTCGCTTCACTAATGGAAAATACGATATGCGTCTATGGAGTATTGCATTTTTTTGTCGATGGTTTCCTGCCAATAATAGGGTATTTGACTGTATTAAAAATATCGTTTCTGCTGTTGCCATCCTAATAGATTATAATTTTTAAGTAATATTCAATTTGACCGAACTAAAAAATAATGTATTGTTTTTCTATAAAACATGAAAAAAATTAATTATTTTTCGATCTATGTTCACGTGATCGTAAACGCTCTATGATTGGTTGAATCATTTGTGACGTAATTATGTAGTAAAATCTAACTATGGTGTTGTAAATAAGAGCACTTACGAGAGATTTTCCGTTTTTCTTTATGTTTCTGTGCTTTTTATTGTTTCAATTAGTCATTACCAACCATACTTTTCCTTATAAATAGTTAAGGAACCCAATGATGTGAAAGTAGATTGTGGAAACCTCTCAAAAGTTGATCCAATTATGATTGGACTTTTCTTCAAAATAGCCCCGATTTGCTATGGTGCAGAGCTAAGAAATTTGTGATAACAGCCTTGTAGTATACTCTAGTTGTAAGTATACTCTATATTTCTTATTAAAGCAATTTATTGTAGAAATCCATATATTAATACCTTTTCGTCCCAAGAACCTAACATTCGCAAAATTAAGTACTAGGTTATATTATTTAGGTACTAACATGGATCGTGATATTATGGTTTGGTTTCTTTCTTTATAGAGCTTCGAGAGTGTAATGGAGATGATACTATTGGTTACGTCCAGATACATCGCGAATCTGGCATTTGTACGCTCAAATGCAAGATATGTCCCGAGCACAAAGTGAGAGCAAAATGAAGAATAACTATGATTGTAGATGAAGACAAAAGTCAATTTATAAGTTGTGAGTGCCATGATTGTGCTGCATCCGCTGGAGGCTGCAAGCATGCTGAGGCCTTTTTGATGTTTACTCACCGGCTTAGTGAATAACCTTCATGTACCTCTGTTGAGTGCTACTGGAAAAAATTACTTTAGCCAAATTCCAGAGTAGGCACTACCATGAAATTTGTTACAGTGGAGCAATTATCTAAAAAACACACTCAACATCCTTCAACATCATCTTTAGTAGTACTGAACTCCTATCAGTTTCTTCAAGAGGCTAAAAGAAGAAAGATTGAGGATTGTGTACTGGTCAGATATCAGTATGACCACAAGTTTACTGATATTAAGCAGTTTTCCCTACATCACTTCCTTCTGACAAACAGGGAGATTATAAAAAATGAAGTTAACAAATTTGTAGAATTGATGAGTGAAATGATTTTCATTAATATTGTTACTGCAGTAGCACAAACAACAAGGAATTAAAATAAAAGTTATTTCTGTGTTGGGCATCCTGACTTTGAGTCAACTTAAATATGTAAATTCATTTTATTTTTCATTTTTCATTTGTACCTTATGAAAATGAATAGGTATGTTTGCAATTTATTAAACAATTTAGCTTCCTTTTGGAAATCTAATATCTTCCCATAATTTTTCCGTAGTACCAATATAGACTAACACTAATGGTTATTATAAATGATGTAATATGGGGATAGCTATAACAAAAATCATATTTCTAGTTCATTGTTTTATTTATCAAACTAACTCTAAATAAAATGTTTTTATTTTCAAATAAACTTTTACAAGTGCTTTTGAATCATCAAGTTCAATTCATAGTCTGTACTGCCTTGCTTCTGTGATGCATCTTTAAATTTATTTGGACAGATGTATCAGCAGTTGCGATTGGTTGAGTGTTTATTCCTTTATCATGATGTGTTTGTGGTTTCTGAAAAGACAAAATATTCATCAAAATTAATTTTCTATACATATGAAACAGTACCTTATCTTACTGACACAAGTGGATCTTTAAACATAATTTTAGTATGTTATCATACTAAATGATATACTAAACTACGTTATCATATACATCAATGTCTATAAACTTGGAATTTTGTATGTAGGTTCTCTTCTAGGTGTTAGTCAACGTAATAACTTTGACTAGCTGATTGAGTCAAAAAATCAAATCAAAAATCTGAGAACTCTGTGATTATCGGGAACAATAAGTAGCCTATGTCCGTCCCCAAGATCCAAGCTATCCGTGTGCCAAATTTCATCAAAATTGGTTAATCAGATGTGTGAGCTGTGAAGAGATAGCAGACAGACCAACACAATTTAGCTTTTATAATACCTATTAGTATGGATTTCTTGAAACAAAGTTTTGATAGGTACATACCTTTGGACTCTGAAGTAACAGCTTCCTCTATCTCATTGTCATCAACTTGGTTACTCGTTTAAGTAGTATTTTCATAATAGACAGCTTCTTCCATACATTCTTGTTTAAGAGCTAACCTTTAACTCCATCTGCAATGTGAAGTCATTCACTTAAGCCCATTTTGTATTGGTTGTAGGTTAGAATAGTTTTCTCCAACTGTAATAAGTAGGTATAGGTACCATAATAAGTTTTTTATTGCAAATTCCACTTCAAAGTTCCAAGTAAGTAATGATCTACTGAAATTATTGAATTACATAAATAGGATAAAATTACAAAATTAGTTATTGTTTATTAATGTGTTTGTAAATACTTAAAAACATATTACAAACCAGCTACAAACGGACATGTCTAACCTCAAACAGAACAGGTGAAGTAGGTACACATTTTTAGAGCATTATAATATAATTATTTAGTATTAGTTTATTAGATAGATTGTGTAAAACTCACATTAAAGTGATCCTCGCAAAAATAAACACTTGAAGTGACCACTATATCATTGGGGTTTCTTCGAGCAAGTTGCAACCACTTCTTCCACTTATCTTAGCTTTCTTTGGAACACTTATAAACAGTTTTTCTGGAGTTTTTGTAGACGTGTTTATACATTGCGGTACTAACACCATTGGTAAACCATAGTTTCTTAAAAATAATCTCTAAAACAAAGTTTTTATCAAGGGACACTCGATTAGCACACACTTTGTTTACGTTTTTACTACATAGTGACGTCACAGTAGTCATGTCACCCACATGTTGTCAAAGGGAGCGTTTACGCGGCATTTTAATTTTTTGAATTTATTTTTGAGATTACTATATATAATACCGAAAATTATGACGAAATAAACATATTGTTAGCTTTAATAAAGCATTATTAACATTATTTTCTAAAAGCAGTCAAATACCCTATTATGACACTACATAGACGTGCATATGCCAAAAGTAAAATAAATCGTTGGACAAGGTATATCATATTATAAAGACGTATATTTAACACAAAAATCGAAAACTACCCATGGAAACACAATGTTATACTTACTTAATAAAGTATGGCAATGAAACATACATAGACGATTTGATATAATCTATGCAAAATCTTATGTTGCGAACCCCGCTCTTTGATCGTTCTCTCTCTTGTCTCTGCCAATCATGGCAAACACGCAATTTTGTAAGTTCTATTTAAAAGGTAAAAACCATTGAATTTTTAATTACTGCCTTCTCCCTGTAACTTTAGCTGACAAAATAACCGCTGTGTCTGTCCATACAAACAAGTACTTAGTTCAGGTTCGAAAGCCCAGAAACTAACTTATCCGGGATTATATTTTCCAGGCAGCAGCAGAGATTTTAGTTATGATCTTTTATCTTTTATATATTCAAGACAAAGGGATTCCTGGTTTACAACTAGTACATACCTATGCCTTAAAATAAGTAGGTATTAAGGAGGTACCCACTCAAGTGTTCGGAATAAATCAACCAAACCGTTTACCCTGGGTTTACCCACGTCAAACAAACGTCATGTTGTAAAACTTATGGCGCAAGCTTCCACATCAGAACTTCATTTGGAAGTTATTTTTTGAGGTTGTTAGCGACTTAGCGTGTAATCAACTTTTTAAAAAGAAAAAGGGTCTTAATCAACCTTTATATTTTTATGCACGTCGGTTCTTAAAACAGCAGGTAAGCTATTTATTTAGTCAGTTTGCACTCAAGATAATCGACGTTAGAAAGACAGCTGAACGATATAAAAAGCTCAAGTAGGTACGAGTATCAATGAACGTCGCACATAGTATAAAGAACTGGCTAAGGTTGGGATCCCTCAGTGCTGGAACGGTATCCTCTCATAGTTGCAACAGCCACCATATATAAGCAGCACATGCCTCGTGTTGAAGTTCTTGTAAGAAAACAGCCATATACACTACAGCTATAACACTGGTGATAGTAACGGTAAAAGAAGCGTTTTTGCTCGCATTTTAAATCGCTTAACACCAAAAACATGTATGGGAGACTTGGAAATGTAACTATGAACCTATACTTTCGATAAATATTGATAAAATGCACTTTATCGGTACGTTTATTTCTCTCGTCCGATTTCATGGCACCTCCAAAATAAATAAAATGCAACGGCGCAGTCGTAAGTCGCAACATATGGCCTGGGGGCAGGCTAGGGTTGGTTGTTCAATAAACGAGATTTTAAAATAATGATGAGTATATTTTTCTAATTTTAATAGGCTATGGTACATATTGTAGTACGAGTATGTATATACTCTATATATATACTATATAGAGCTAGGTATATACATAGCTATATATACTCTATATAGCTATGTATATTAATTATACAAAATCATCCGCTACATAAATTATCGTCATCATCATCATCATCAGCCGTTGTGCATCCACTATTGGACATATGCCTCTTTCAAGTAGCGCCAACGTGCTCTTTCCTCGGCTTTTCGCATCCAATCGATACCAGCCAGCCAGCCGGATATCTCCACCTTGCTGGGGGGCGCCCTACGCATCCGGAGATTCTTAGCACCCCCTACCCCACTATCCTCTTGACCGCTACCAGAGACACGAGAAGCGAAGCCCCCCGGGAACTAGGGGCCTGTTTGTTGTTACGCTACTCATGAGGATGAATACTCCAATCGCCACGCTGGGCAGAAGGGTTGGCGATTGCGGGGCTAGACTTGTTGCACCAGTCTCGCTGCTGCGCAACACCGGCCTGAGCCATTTGTTCATGTCTAGCTAGTTTGTAATGGTTAAACGCCATTAGTCGGTCGCCAGAGCCTCGTTCGTCAACCAGCAGCGGGCAACACGGGCAGGTGAGGTTAGCTGTTGGAGCGCTGTGGTGGAAGCGCACTCCCTTACCCCCCCATGTTTTATATTATGTCTTAATCTTGGTACTCAAGATGAAAATAATAGGAAGCAATTGACTCTACAATCTACTCCGTAAATTGTATTCATACCTATTTCTCAAGCAGACCGTAACTAACCGGGCGTGTGACAGCCCTGAGCGGACTGCGAAATGCAATCGCCTGAAAGCGCGTCTTGCGAGTGGAAGCTAGATGGATGATTCCAAAGCGATTTGGAATGTTACTTATGATTTTGGAATCCCATTTCTTCCGTGATGTCGGCTTATTGACCATTTACAATAGTAATATATTGTGTTTATTTTTCAAAATTGAAGAACTTTCGGACATGGTCGGTTGCGGGGAAAGTCGCATCAATAATTGCTGTAATTACATAAGTATTATTATGTTAATTTTATGGAAATTGTGATTAATTAATATCAGTCAGTAGGAACTTTGTTTATTAAGCATAAACAGAAATATATTTTATCAATTACTAATGACGTCCGTGACTTCGTCCGCGTGGTTTGTTAATTATGGAATCTATTTACGGTATTTTTACGGGACAAAAAATTACCTATTACCTATGTTCTCCCGGAATGAAACTTTCGTCAAAATCAGCTGGAACACATAGACCGTGAAAGCGTAGTATATAAACAGACACACTCCATAATAAAAGTAGGTTTTATAATATGATTGAAATTAGGTATGAATATGGATTTTAAAAAAAGCTCTGGCTGACTTATACATTTTAATTTCACCGCCATAAATTTAATAGTAGAGGACTAAAAACGTCCCTTGTAGCACGCGTCTATTATAAAATACCTTTATAATGCGACCTACTTAACTTTAAATTGGATTAGAAAAACGTTCAATACAATTTTATTACCAAAATATACACTGTAGGGGGTGGTTAAAATACCTCTTGTAACCCTGACATCATAAATTTCGACGTGTTTACTAAAAAGCTATAAAATCACCATAACCGTTTAAGGTGGCCGCACACTATTCATAGTGGCTTACAAGCCAAGTGAAGAAATTCTCAATACTAGTCCAGAGTTTGAAGGTTGGCGGTGTTTCACCCCGTGCCTCGAAGAGAATGTAAAACCGTCGGTCCTGCGCCTGATCTGTCTGGACATGTCCGACTTTCCGTCCGCTCTGTTATGAGAGTAAAGGAATAGAGAGTGCACCTGTGTTTGTGCATACACTATTATACCTATCACCCGCGCAGACGGCTAACCTCGGTCAAGATTGGCCACGTCGTAGCCAAACGGTCGACATTATTCAGCGGTATTTTCTTTTCATAAAATTTAGTTAGCTTATTATGACGGTAAATGTAGGTTTTAAGCACAAAACCGGGCTAAGTTAAAACTGAAATACACTTAAAATAAACTGTCACAAAATTGGTAGGTTCACTATGATTGATACTGATGAACTACAAAAAGAGGATTAAATAAAAAAGAAAAAAAAATAACTTTTTTACAAAAGAGGCTTTTATATATTTTTGTTGTGGTTGTAAGTATTTTTTTGCGCGATTTCACCTGGTAAAAAATAACGATATGAGTCTAAGAAAGATAGAACATACAGCTTACTAGGAGAAATATGACATAGCCCATGGCTTCTCGCAAAACCATCATACTGGATGACTAAATCGCTATGCGGTTCCTCTTTGCAGGCAGGTTGTCATGTCCTATACTAAGCTTACTACTACACAAAAATTATGTATTCTAGGACTCAGAACTAATGCACGATCACCTTAACTAGTAAAGTTAAAAATTTCACCCCGACCCCGTTTCACCTTTCGCGTGAGAAGCGGACATTACACCCCCGTGGTTTTAATTTTCACATATCACACATATGTTGTGCATTTGGGAAAAACGCGGCGCCCTTATTGCTGTTAAAATAGAGTCTGTAGTTAAAAAATAAGTGGCTACCAGTCGAGTCGTATTAGTTAAGGAATTTTATAATAATCGATAAGTACGTTCCTTATTATTATCCGATACGATATTTATTCGGTTGAATTGATGAGACATTTAATTACTTTGTGTTATGCATAACCATACTTCCATACTAACGTTATAAATTCGGATGTGATTATGTCTGTCTGTCTGCTAACGCTTTCATGGCCCATAATTTCAATAGATTTGATGAAATTTGATACAGAGATAGGTTGCATCCCGGGGAAAAGAAAGGAAGCTGGAAAATTAAGCAGTTCCTCAGGAATAAAAAAACTTAATCGACGAAGTCGCGAGGTAGAGGTAGGTAAGGTAGATAAAATTGTCTATTGCATTTTATTTAATAAAACTGCATTTTATTATTGGTCTCCGAATCTTATTTAAGAAATTCCAAATAAAATATTACAGTTTTAGGTGACATAGTAAACCCATTGTCTACTAATTTGGTCGAAAAAAGCGGCGTTTCTCTGTCAGCTCAGGCTTTTATGTAGCTTTTTCGTATAATATAACAAGTAAGTACGCGTTGGTTGTCATACAAATTAAACCAATGAAATTTTAAAAATATACTAAAACGGCAAACGGCATTTATAATGTCGAATCGAAATCGTTGGGTATAAAATCGTCGTTCATGATAAGTTTCTCACGGGGATACAGCGAACGCGATGTCGGTATTTTTATAACTCTGTTAGTTGGAGTTTAATGTATTTTAAAATGCTTGTGTAGCCGTTTTCATACAACCCATACAAGTTTACATAAACGCTCATACTAATTGAATTAGGACAGAGTTGGTCTAGGGAAATGACACTAATAGTTAAACGATGTAAACGAGTGGGTTATCTTGAACATTTTCGAAGTTGAATAAGGTTTTGTTTGTTTGTTTATTATAAGTTCTATTAGTATACTTTGAAAGTTATTTTCGGTTTCCTTATTAACAATTTTATCGTCTTCGAAATAGGTAAAATGACCGTTAGTCCATAATGTGTTTTTGTTGTTCTTTAATGTTTTTAGAAAAAGCATGAGAATAACGAAACCCAACCTCGCAAGCACACATGTACATTTAATAACCAGACCAGAATTTATACTTTGATAAAATGTATGTACTCGTATCTAGAAGTACTTAAATCTACTGTCCAAGTTTGCCAACAAAATTATATATCCTAGACAATTTCGGACATGCTTAGGCAAGTTTAAATTAATTTTAATTCAATCCCTCTTGTTACTAAGTTTAGTTTCCTAAGTTTTAAGTGAAGACTCCGTTTGGACAAAGGCAACTTTCAATGTTATACTTAGTCTATCGTTGGCTTATAATATGAATGAGTATCTTAATCAGTTTTCTCGTTACTGTCGAGATTTCGTTAACTCTGGGCTCTGATTAGATAGTTTATGTTAAAATAGCTTTGAATAGGATTAAATGACAGTGTATACCTTATTATAACAATATGTGAAAGCTTTTTTCTTAGTAACTTGGTTTGTTTTTAAATCATGTCGCAGAGACACAATGGATGGACCTGATATTTTGTATAGTAGGATCTAAAGAGTGACATAGACTCTCCCAAAAAAGCTCATGGGGATATATGGGGATACATTTACTAAAAAGCATTTCAAGTACCTATGTACATAACACATGACAGGATATTGCACCCTCTATTAAATGGCAACTCCTGCCAAAATTTTTGTTACTCTACATTATTACTCTACACTTTATTTGTACACCACAAAACAATAAAAGAAAGATTTTTTTAAAATTATGGAACCAAAATACACAGAAGGAAGTACAAAAAGGCTCTACTAGGAAGTAATCTACATAAGGTAGAAATGATTTCGGGATTTTAACCCTGGATTAACACTCTAACGGATTCAAAAAGAAAAGTGATTTTACTGTCAATTTTAAACAAAGTGTTTATACGACAAAAAAATGAGTAAGTAAATGGATAAATAAAGTACGAATAAAATATAAAAATTAAATAAATCGTATTATAATAAATAAAGAAAGCTAGACATAAAATATAAGAGCTCACGTTAAATGGGGTATTCTCTAGCACATTATTTTCTTGAAATGTGGCCATAAGAAGAGCGATTTCCAAGTTCTAAATATACAAGGTGGGAGTTCTCAAAGACTGGTTCACTGGTTCAATGCTCCTTATTTAAATAACATGGGGTTATTAAATCGAAGTGACAGGTTTTTTTGCAAAAATATTACTGTACCTAATAGTAATCTAGTCACTTTCAAAAGTATTTAATACAGCAAAATAACACAAAACGGACATACCTATGTACATTTGAGTCTTTTATTGTTTAAACCTAAGGATGACAATTTAGAAGTATATAAGTATACTTGTGAACAATATGGTATGGTATGGCTTATTGGCCCTGTACTCTTTCGAAATGGCGTCACATCTTAACTGTGAGTTAGAAGGTACTTATTTTCACCAAGAAAGACAAAAAGTCTTCCAAGAGACATAGATGAAGCCATGAATTTTACCTAGTATGATTAAAATTATAAGTTACCTATGCTACTTAAATAGTATGTTTTTTTGTTACTTTTATAACTTACACGAATATTTCAGCAAAAACAAGACACTAAACGGAGTTTTCAAAGCGAATGTATTTTGATGGCCACAACGTCGTAAAGAAAACACAAAGGAACAAACAAGCAGTACATTTTTGCCGTCAAAAACAACTTCTACGATATAAATTGTATTATTCCATTTCGCGCGAGACGTTATGGTGTTTTCGTATGGAGGTAGGTATGTGCTTTGACAGTGACTTTAGTGACAGAAATAGGGGCGCAATGGAGTTTGGGTGATTCAATAAATATAAATTGGCTGAATGGGCACTTTATATACCAAAATACACTACTTATTTTCTTATTGTTAAGCTCATGTTTTCATAGTCAGTTTCCATAAAAAAAAATAGAAAGAAAAGATACGTAATTTTTTATCGTGAACTTGAAAATATTTAGTGTCAAAGATTTATGGGCGACAAGCATACCTACTTTTCAATTCGAAAGAATTTTGAATTACGTCGATATTCTAGCCAACCAGCGATTTGTATAAAGGCAGCCTATCCAGTGGTAGATTATAATACCGACCAGGGGCCATACTGCCAAGCAATATTACTCACAATAACAGTTTGATGTCACGTACCTTTTCGTTCTTAAAATAAGGATTACAATTCTAAAACACAAAAATCTACAATAATATTGTGTTAGCATTATTACTGTTTGTTATTATACCTCATGAAACAGAAAGTATAATATCTGTCAATTTGAGTCGTTTCATGTCATTCGATTTAATCTGCAGATACGGACGCCATATTGAAAATAGTTAGTATAAATACGAGTGTTTGTACAATGGTAATTCAGTTTCCTGCCGGCAGACTCAGCGATTATTGAATACTTTTGTGTTTAGATCGCATTTTGATTAAGAGCTTAACGATAGCAATCGTGGCCGGATCAAATGAATATTATCTGTAAGTTTAGCCATCTTTTATCTAATTACATTAAATCTCTCGTGGAACCACTACACGTTTAACCATTTATTCGTGCAAGTTCCAAATGATAGTACAAATATATTAAAAGTGTCTCATAAATACCTACTTCTGGATTGTCCCTTACAAATGAAACAATATTTCTTTGAGCGTTGGCAGTACGGCCCCAGTGCGTGGAAGACAAGGCATAAAGTCGAAACAATCACCATGCGCTCGTACTTGCTTGCTGCAACGGGCGCCACTTTCATGCGCTAATTGTAGCAGGTGAACAAATTGACTTTTTCAGCTGTTCATTAAGACCACTTTATTCAAATTAAATAATGTTTATTCAATTTAGGTAGGTACACTCCACTTATTGATGTCCAGTTATTTATAAAATACAAGCTGATGCCCGCGACTCCGTCCGCGTGGAGGTATGAAAAATAGATAGTAGCCGATTCTCAGACCTACTGAATATGCATATTAAATTTCATAAAAATCGCTCAAGCCGTTTCGGAGGAGCATGGTAACTAACATTGTGACACGAGAATTTTATATACTCGTATAAAGAGACAATGGTGATAATCAGTAACGGTATCTTAAAACTAAATTTATCCAAAATAACTTATCTATTGAATTAAGCTAACCAGGATTTTCTTGACCATCAGAATTAATCTAAAACGGACTCGGGCCAACAATTACCATGATGACGATGCTACTTCCTTAAAACATTAGTATGCTTCGTGCCATACGGGAACAAAGTTTTCCCTCTCAACTCTGTGGCACAAACAGATGCAAGTTTAATATCTCCCAGGATATTGTTACGGTCAGCATAAAAACAATATTCTTGGTGATGATTATTTTGTCAGTACAGTAATGCTTATAAAAAATAAGAGAAATATGTTATGAACCTTAAAATTCATGACTTCTTCGAATATGCAAACATAAAAATATAAATAATCTTAGAAAAAAGAATGAAGAAAATAATATTACATCAGACATGAAAATATTTGTTGATTTTACCCAGAAGTAGGTCCACACTACTGGCACTTATTTAGCCAGGAAATCCAGAGAGAAAATAATGTCTTTTGGGCATATTAATACCCATGAATTATTATATTATATTAAAGATATTCAAAGATATTTATTGTAAAGGTAATTTTTTTTTTCTGTGTAGTAGGTTCTTTATGTAAATATTTTACCCCTTAATGTAGAATTTTAGTACCTATATTTTACCCATACTTAATATTTATATGTTTAATATGGTATTTTTGCTGAATATATTTAGTTGCCGACCTTACCCGCTTATGACACATTAGGCAAAGTGATGTGAGTCTCATTTTCAGCTGGTACTTAGCAATCTACGTAACTTGTAACAAAGTAACAAATGGTTGACAATTTACAACAATACTTAGGGCCAGTTGCACCACAGGCGGATACCGTTAACATAAAAAAACCACTTTGAGTTCTTAAAATGTATACAAGATCTTACGTAAATTATATTATATAACTGTTAAACAGCCAATTCGGTTCAATCGTTGTGGCGTAAAGGAGTAAAGAGCAACCAAACATCCAAACTTACACATTTCTTATAATATTATTAGGATTAAGTATGGGTTGGTCAAGTTTGACCAACCCATACGTTTGGTCAAGCGTGTATTATTTTACACGCTTATAAGCAAAAGAAGCCTTTGATTTTTTGAAGGAATGAACATAACGCAAGAAAAACTCGTTGCAAAATAAAATAAAACATAAAACATTGATATCCTACAATGCTGGATAACAAGAAATATGCTTTCCCCGGGGCATCATTTCGGTGAGTTGGTACATTAACTTTTATCTTGCTTAAGTGCGTTGGGTTCGTAACGGATAAATGTTCTTATGACCGCTCTGGTTAAGAGGTGCAAAGAAGCCAAAATGTATCTACTAATATCCATATCCATACTAATATTATAAATGCGAAAGTTTGTTTGTCTGTCTGCTACGCTTTCACGGCCCATCTGTTCAACCGATTTTGATGAAATTTGGTACAGGGATAGATTGTATCCCGGGGTAGGACATAGGCTACTTTGTATCCCGGAAAATTCAAAGGTTCCCGCGGGAATCAAAAAAATTATCAGTTCAACCGATTTTAATGAAATTTGGTACAGGGGTAGGTTGTATCCCGGGGAAGGACATAGGCTATTTATCCCGGAAAATTCAAGAGTTCCCGCGGGAATCGAAAACTTGGTCCACGCGGACGAAGTCGCGGGAATCATCTAGTAGGTAATATTATAAATGCAAAAGTGTGTCTGTCTGTCTGTCTGCTACGCTTTCATGGCCCAACTACTCAACCGATTTTGATGAAATTTGGTACAGAGATAGGTTACATCCCAGGGAAGGACATAGGCTATTTTTGTAGTATGGAAGTTTGTATGAAATAAATAGTTGTGACGTCATCAAATTTCTACCCATTTTGCTTTAATCGACAGCTTAAATTAATAATGAACAACCTTAAAACTAAAAGGAGATGTGGATTTTAGGACTTTTGGAAGACCCTATATATAATAATCAGTAAGAAACTATTTTTGACATAGACATCATCCCTACTAACGCTTAAGCATCATTTCCACCCAGAAAATTTTAGATTTGCCGCGGGAATCAAAAACCATCATCCAAGCGGATGAAGTCGCGGGCATTAGGTATAAGTTTTATTCTACATGTAATCTTTTGCAGGCTTTGTTTAAGTGGACATATACATTTAAGTATTTTGCACGCCCTTGCATGGCTGATTGTAATTTACTTACCTCATTAATTTGTAAGTTCGTACTATGTACCTGCTAACGAATATATTATATTCCATTTTAACGGAACGAGGCCCTCGCCGTTTTCACCTCAGAGCCCAAATGCATTAAAATCGCGCGCATACTGTACTTAGATAAACTCCGCGAAAATATTCACTAATTTAAAGTGGTTGTGTATTAAATATACCGAAAAATCTGTTCAAAAGGTAGGCGGGCAAAAACACAGGGAAGTACCTACGCATTCCACCCCTAAATCATAGCGAGACAAGGTTAATGGGGTTGAAAACCCTGCCCGCGGCCAGACACGTAGCTCGGACGGAATTAAATGAATTCTTACTTTATTATAATTCCTTAGGTAAAAGGTCGGTCAAAAAATATGTGGATTCATGAATACCTAACGCATTACCTACCAAGGAACAAAAAGTTTGATTCGCTATGATCTGCCAAAAAAACAGTTAACGTGGTATAACGTACAGCATGCGATATATGCACCGCCCAACTTCCAGCTTCTTCATCATAAATCATACTAACATGATTTATGCGAAAGTGTGTCTGTCTGTCTACTGTGTCACTGTGTGTGTGTGTGTGTGTGTGTGTGTGTGTGTGTGTGTGTGTGTGTGTGTGTGTGTGTGTGTATGTGTGTGTGTGTGTGTGTGTGTGTGTGTGCGTGCGTGTGGGTGTGTCTGACTACTATGTTTTCACGACCCATCTGTTCCACCGATTTTAATGAAATTTAGCAAAGAGATCCGGGAAAGGATATAGACTCACTTTCAGGAGATACTGACTCAACAATGCGCAATGTATTGTAATTTTTTTATCATAGACTGCCGCAAAGTTGTCCTGCCAAGGTATCATCCTTCATCCGGCCGAATGTAAGGTACGTTTTATCTCGGACAAAGAGTTCCCAAAGAGTAAGCAATAAAAGCGGTGATAGTCGAGTGGTTTAAGTAAATACCCGGCTTCCTATTCCTATTATTCGATTCTCGGGAATGTACTTCTGTTTGGAGTTTTTTGCGTTTTATGAATTAAATCATCTTTCCAAACCAGTGGTAGAGACTTGAGCCTTGACTTTCTTTTTTTGCCTTGACTTATCGTAAGTGACAAAGTTCAAAGTTGTCCCACATGAAAATTATTATAATATCAGTGAAATTATTTATCGTATATGTCACTTACTTTTTTTTATCCACTACAACTTAGCCCTTGACTGCGATCTCACCTGATGGTAAGTGATGATGCAGTCTAAGATGGTGGCGGGCATGGCAGGGCTGTTAGGGGCATGGCAGTTATATTAAACACATACCCCTATTCTATACTATAACGGTAATTAATTTCATTGTAAGACAAACATTAACGAGGACGAAGTTTTAGGCATCATCTAATTTCTATGATTATTTTTTGGACAACCTGGGTGAATTTTCTCACTAAATACCAAAATATTATTTAGGCAAGTTAATTAAATGACAAGCTTTGGCACTAAATTTATTAGACAATAAATTTAAATAGGTGCTAAGAACAGCGGCTTTGAAACCAGTGGGTGGCAAAGTGGCAACCTAGACAAGAAATAAGTACTTCAGAGGGCCAATAATTATTGTCTCAGATAAAAATTCTTTCCAAAAAACCGACTTCCAAAGCCACTGTAAAGTAAACAATAATTTTGATTTCTACACACTATGTTGAAGTCGGGCGAGCCTGACGCGTCAACTTTGCCTATCTTTGTTATTCTCGCCCGACTTCAACATAGTGTGTAGAAATCAAAATTATTTATAACCGACTTCCAAAAAAGGTTCTCAATTCGGCGCGTATTTTTTTTTTTTTTTTAATGTATGTTACCGCATATCTCCGTGGTTTCCAAACCGATTTGAATTTTTTTCAGTGGTTAGAGGAAGCTCGCGAGATGGTCCCATAAAAAATCTGACTCCAAATCCTCAATCCTGATGCTGTAGGTATACCTACGACTCAAAACTAGGGAGTTAGGCAGTTTTGATGGTGAATTCATATAGTAGGTATCAAGTCACGTGTATAGGATTCAACTCTGAGTCCCAACTCCTCAACCCTGATGCTGCAGGGTACAGAACTCCTTAAAAATAGCGATTTAGGATTTTTTCATGGGGAATTCATATTGTAGGTATCAAGCAACGACTTCACACTTAAACCCAAGTCCCAACTCTTCAACTCTGATGCTGCAGGGTACTGCACTCCTTAGCCGTGGGGATTAAGACTACACTAAAAAGTTAAAAATAAAAATTCTTTCCAAAAAACCGACTTCCAAAGCCACTGTAAAGTAAAAAATAATTTTGATTTCTACACACCATGTTGAAGTCGGGCGAGTATAACAAAGATAGGCAAAGTTGACGCGTCAGGCTCGCCCAACTTCAACATAGTTTGTAGAAATCAAAATTATTTTTTACTTTACAGTGGCTTTGGAAGTCAGTTTTTCGGAAAGAATTTTTTTTACTTTACAGTGGCTTTGGAAGTCGGTTTTTGGAAGGAATTTTTATTTTTAACTTTTTAGAGTACTCTTAATCCCCACGGCTTAGGAGTGCAGTACCCTGCAGCATCAGAGTTGAGGAGTTGGGAGTTGGGTTTAAGTATGAAGTCGTTGCTTGACACTTACAATATGAATTCACCATAAAAAAAATCCTAAATCGCTATTTTTAAGGAGTTCTGTACCCTGCAGCATCAGGATTGAGGAGTTGGGACTCAGAGTTGAATCGTATACACGTGACTTGATACCTACTATATGAATTCACCATCAAAACTTCCTTACTCCCTAGTTTTGAGTCGTAAGTATGCAGCATCAGGATTGAGGATTTGGAGTCAGAATTTTTTATGGGACCATCTCGCGAGCTTCCTCTAACCACTGAAAAAAAAATTCAAATCGGTTTGGAATCCACGGAGATATGCGGTAATATACATTAAAACAAAACATACGCGTCGAATTGAGAACCTCCACCTTTTTTGGAAGTCGGTTAAAAATCTTTATCATTCGAAAGCTTAAAACGTATTACTCGTTTACGATTACGATTTACTTACTCAATTAGGGGGCAGGTAATTTTTATTAAAATTATTATTTTTATTTTTATTAAAAATTAATTTATTTATATTTATTTATTTGGAAAATTGTACATTAAAATAACCTTAAAAACTAGACACATTTATGACACTTGCTTAAATGAACAATTTATAAAAAAATTAAATTAAATTAAGTAATTTTTTAATTAAAATTAAAAAATTACTTATTATATTAAATTTTACAGTGAAAATTAACATTCTAAAATCCCCCGACTTACCCATTTATGTACAAGGGATGCCCGATTTCGAATCCCCATTACACAGGTCTGATGGATCCCAAATTTTGATATTGTTCACAACCTTTGAGCAACTAGAAAAGAGCCGATGATCTTTATACTAATCTAGCTAAAAACACTTTGCCGATCAAGATCATCACTATCGCAAACATGCTTTATGCAATGACTAGCGGATGCCCGCGACTTCGTTCGCATGGTATAAGTTTGTTTTCCGACAAGGACTCCTTAATTTACGGTGATAAAAAGTAGCCTATACGACTCTCCAGGTCCTCAACTATCCGTGCAAAATACACGTTGCTCTATTGCGGCGTGATTGAAGGGCCAACTCTCTATTTCACCCCTTTGGGAGTCGAATTTACAAAAACTGTGAAAATTACATGTTTCTAACCCCAGTGGTTTAGGCTGTGCGTTGATTAGCTAACGATTTTATATATATGCTATGATGAGGTCTAGGTTGGAACTCGCTTCACTCGTGCCTTAAAGGTACGATAGTTATACGTGGCATTCACAGGAAGGCCATTTCACACCTTAAAGGGTCGTATCACAAACTCAGAGCAAAACTGATTCCAATATAATTGAATAGAACTCCAATGGGATTTTGAAAACTATACCACGCATTTGGTGACGCAGAAAAAGTTAGCTGCAAATTATATAAAGAAACTTGCGACGAAAAAGTTACAGTAATACACCTTTAGTCTTTTGACCTACTTCTGTACCAAAGTTACCCGTTCTATATAAAGTACATTCCCGTCATTAACGTCGGTAATCGGCACTCCTCCATTCCGAGAGTTAATGGCTCTATTCGACGACGAAAAATGAACACTCAAATGGATCGACCGCTTCCGAATAGCTTCATCGGGATGTATTTAATGATAACTAGCTAGTCGCTAGTCGCTCATACCGGCGATTTGAAGGCCTCTGAGGGACCAGGGTAACTTTATCATTTAGTAGGTAGAGATTTTTTTTGTATCATAGACATTAGAATGTACTTTATAAAATCAAAGATAATGTGTTCATGATGACATGGTGGTGGTAATTTTTTTTATCAACTGGTTTTACGGCTCTGGGTTCCAACCATGAAACTTAGAATATTTACTCAAGTCTGTGTAATAGAGAGTAGAACTGCCTCATTGGTCATGTGGTGTTATGTGTGAACAGGTCCTGGGTTTTTGTTGGTGAAGGAAAATAACTGAGAGTTCTTCATAATGTTTTCAAAGTTGCACGAAGGCTTCCAATTGAACGCTAATCAAATGCAGGTCAGCGTGGTGGATTATGACCGAAACCCTTCTCATTCTGATTAGAGACACATGTTCAGGCAAGGGGGATGATGGTGATGATATTCATATAGTAATTAAAGCCACGGGTATTATTAACTAAGTACCAAATAAAAAACTCAGCACAGCTGCTGCCAACTCCATGATTCCAGTATTAATTAAAGAGATATTTGCCAAGCTTCTATATGGATCGCTGAACGGTATGTGTAGAGCTTTTACTGACAGCCTGTCTCGTCACTCGAAGGCTTTGCTTAAGCGCTTGATCCGATGGCAAATGGAGGCTGAATAGGTTACTGTGATATCACATTTTTAAATGTTAATAATATACTTTTCATCCGACCATCTCGGAAAGAGTATTTTTACTCTTCGATATCTGAATGCAAAAGCCGTTATTATCCTCTTGAGGATAAAGTAAATTAGGTAACTGTAGCAACGTTACTTTCAATTTTTCTTAATTATACCTACCTAAGTATTATTTGTTAAGATTATTCTGTAATACTTATCTTTCTTAATGTAGTAGTTAATACCTAAACTGAAATAAAATTATCTTGTGATTTTTTTTGCATTTAGTCATTTCCTCGCTGAGGTGGGATGAAAGGTTACGTGTTGCACTCGAGAGAAAAGATTTTTCACCTCGTGCTCTTTTGATTCCCTCGCTCACGCTCAGGATTCTAATTTTTGAAATCCTTCGCTTGCTCGGTCATCAAAATTGCACGCGGTTAAAAAACAACTTTTCACTCTTGTTTATCAAATAACTATTACATGGCATACTACAGCATCGATGATTATGTGGATGATAGATAAGCTTGGATGACATAAAACTAAAACTATTTAGATAATCTCTTATATTGACATTTGACAATTGACAAATTGACGATTGATTTTTTATTTATGACTATAATTTTAAATTTATTTATTAATTTTGTGACATTTGTATATTTTTAAATTATTATATTAATCCGGTTTCAAAATTGGTATTTTATAATCTTATTTTTAATTCATTTCTTTGTTATCTTGTAATTTCATATATTGACATTCGAAGGAGCTATATACAAGCCTAAATCGGAAAATAATAATATGAGAGTAAAGAAACAGAGAGTGCACTTGAATTTGCACAAACTAGTTCACTATAATATCAGGTGACTAATCTCTTTGGAGACAGGTCGCCGTGGTCGAAACTCGGTCGGGTGGACATTATACAAATGAGTAAAAATTAATTTCAATACACAAAAAAAAACTTAATTGAAGTTCTCAATTTGAATTACTCCCGCCTCGACTGTCGTTCCATTTTCTGAACAAATTAACCGTTAACTATCAAGAGTTATTATCGTTTAAAGAGTTTGCAATTGAGGTATTCATTTCTTGGCGTTCAGATGAAAATGAGGTTATTATTTCAAAAGGAAAATCATCGAGCTAAAGTGTGCCAATTAATTATTTCTTGCTATTGTGAAAATGTAGTTAACGCTTTAGTGAAACCTACATTTTAAACTTGTAAATTCAGTTAACAGGTAACACTTTTTTTTCGCTACTACAAGCTAGTCTGCAATTTCACCTGATGGTGAGTGATGATGCACTCCACAGAGAATGTAATCACTACTCTACGATGGTAACGGGCTAACCTGTTGACAGTTATATTAAAACCATAACTATTCTATTCTGTGATAATACCTACCCCAAATCGGCTTCTACACGGCATCGTACCGGAACGCTAAATTGTTTAGCCTAACGATTTAGCGTTCCGGTACGATGCCGTGTACGTCTTTGCCGGATTCTCGAAAATTTAGGTCTTATTTTACACTAGGTGATGCCCGCGACTTCGTTCACGTCGATTAAAGTTTTGTAATTCGCGGGATACACAGGTAGTGTAATCCAAACCTGATATATCCATAAATTGTAAAAGTGAGCATCTTTTTAACCGCACTCCGATAAGGATTTTTTTCAGGGCTATGTCATAGTTCTCGTCTACTATAAGGATGAAAACACATTACGGACAAAATTTTGGTCTAACGAACTAAAAGTCTACAATCCTTTTAATCCAGAAGTACTTTATTCATTTAGAAGAAATAGCAGGCATTGCAGTTTTGTTTATTGGATGGTAGGAAGTACTGTTTCGGTTTGTATGTTTAAAAGATTATAATTTCCGTAAAGCGAATAATTATAACCGACCGAGCTCTCAAATAAATTACGAGCATCTATCATCTCGACTGTGACAGTCTACAAGAGACTATGCAAATACCAAATGGACTGAAACTTCCTCGAGAATGAATTAGGTTGAATGTAGACCGAGTCAGTCATTGCTACTACATTCTACAAAATGTAGGTTTAAATGAAGCTTTGAACGTGTCGGTCTTACAAAGATTTCTGACAAAATTTAGTTGAAACCGATTAGGGGTATGAGTCCATACTTAATATTATAAATGCGAAAGTGTGTCTGTCTGTCTGTCTGTGTGTCTGTCTGTCTGCTACGCATTCACGGCCCAACTACTCAACCGATTTTGGTGAAATTTGGTACAGAGATAGGCTACATCCCAGGCGAGGACATAGGCTACTTTTTATCCCGAAAATTTGAATCCCGCGGACATCAAAAAACATAAATCCACGCGGACTGTAACCAACCTGACGGGGTCCCTAAGCATCTACACCTCTCTCTACTTATAATATTCAATATTTCTTTAAAATGGCACGTGATACATCTAGCAGTAAGACCCTTACTACATTGCTGTGTCCATAAGAAACCAAGATCTTTTAGAGTTTCGGAAGCCTCGAATTCAATCAACCCATCATCTATTATCACCATTTTATTATCGTTTTAATATTACTTTACTATTATTTTATTATTATAATTTTTTTTTTAATAATTACCTATTTTCCACTGAATAGTAAGATACGTAAGTACGTATACTGTCTAATTTACGTATACCCTTAGCGGACCTAGCTTGAGAGCATCCGACGAAATCTTATCTGCTTCTGGTGGATTTATATACATATCATAACTACAACATATTTACACGTATATTACTAAACCAATTATTATCGCAGGTCGGGTCAGGCCTGTGGGGCGTACGGTGTCTCGCTTCAGCGATGCCTCAGCACGGCTGGTTCTGTCTGGATGTCTACCTAGTTGGACGTTCAGATGGGATTGGTTTGTTGTTGAATCAGAGAGGCTGCTTTCTGAGCGCAGTGCAGTTCGAGTATGCTTCTACGTTCCGCAGTACGTCTGACTTTACCTTGCGATCTATTTATCTAAGTTACGTAGGACGTTCGCTATGCTCGAACGATAACTTACCATGGTTGGAAGGACGCTGTTTATTATTGCCGAAGGTTGGATTATGCGTACGTTGCGCCTGATATCTTACTACATTTTGCACTACGCTTGTTCAGCCTCGACACTTCATAGTTTCATGGATTCACAACCCATGTTACTTGTAAAAGCATAGCTTCACGACCTATGCTGCGACACATTGGCTAAAAACCATGTTACGCACAAACGACATTCTATCACCCATGGTGGTTCCGCGTTGTATTTGATATAACATACTATTACAGAAGGGTGCATCACGCCTGTGGGCTCTGTTACGTTGCGACGAACGACCCTGCAGTGCGTCCGGTGTATCCTTGAAACCTATTACAGGTATATGTGGGAGTGCACCACTCTAAAGTATTCTCGTACATACGTTGCGCTGGCCTTCGCGATTGATGTCCAAGTGGTTAGGGGGGGGGGGGGGGGGGGAGGCTGTTGACTTTTGGTATTCTTAGAGATGTATTAATGTCCATGTATTAATGTGCCTCTTGGGGTACCGAACGAGGGAAGAAGCCTAAAAGGTTATAAAAGGAAGGTGCTAACACTAGGGTTAGTTCGTAAATATCCCGAAGAGATTTATCTCTTCGCGATCACGTTACTTAATGCCTGTTTTAAGTTAACTGAATTACATCTAAATCGGTGTATAAGCGAGTCGTTGGGTTGATTGAATTCGAGGCTTCCGAAACTCTAAAAGATCTTGGCTTATTATGGACACAGCAATGTTGTGAGGGTCTTACTGCTAGATGTATCACGTGCCATTTTAAAGAAATATTGAATATTACAAGTAGAGAGAGGTGTAGATGCTTAGGGACCCCGTCAGGTTGGTTACAAACACAGTGCGTTCACAACGATCTATTGCAAATATACCTACTCAATATATTAATTTTATGTATCGCCCAACTTTACCAGAACGAAACAACATGTTGTAACCAACCTGACGGGGTCCCTACACCACCGCCATACCCACCCTTGGCGAGCGGTCGGAACGACGGGAAACTTCTCCGTAAGCTTGTAGTCGCGTAATCATATACACCCATACAATACTACCATTCTATTATTGTTTTAATATTATTTTACTATTATTTTATTATTATATTATATATAAGTATATATATATATATATATATATATACATATATTTTATTTTTTTATTTTTTTTAATAATTACCTATTTTCCACTGAATAGTAAGATACGTATAGTTACAGGACGAAGTCGCGGGAATCATCTAGTTTAATATATCCCCTAACTGTTTGACCCGCTACTATCACATTATCACTTATTTTTTATACCAGAATATCAAAGAGTTTGTTAATTCAACCGGCTAAAGTCGCGGGCATCTTGTTTTTACATTAAACACAATTTATAGTAGCATTTCTCTTATCAACCCATTGCCGGCTCACTACTGAGCACAAGTCTCCTCTCGAATTGAGAAGGGTTTGGCCATAGTCTACTACGCTGGCTAAGTGCGATTGGCAGGTTTCAAACACCTTCGAGAAAATTATGAAGAACTGTTAAGCTTGCAGGTTTCCTCACGATGTTTTCCTTCACTGTTTGAAGCAAGTGATATTCAATTTCTTAAAACACACAAAACTTCGACAAGTTTGAGTTGCATACCCGGGGCTCGAATCCGTGACCCCGCATAGGAAATCGGGTGTCTTTACCACCAGGCTATCACCAGTTTACTATGCATCATAATAGACATAATGGTCTAAGAATCCCAATATGTATTTCGGCAGTATATTTATGAACCGCTAGCAACTCATTTACATTCATCTGGTTCTATATTAATTATTCAGCTCCACTCCAGCCCAATATCTAACTAATACGGTCCATTCGTTGGTATCGAGTCGTGCATCGAGTATCGTGTGCGATAATAATTAATCTGGAAGGTAATGTACGCCGCTGAATACATTTCCTTGCTTGCGGTCGAATGATGACCATCGATCCCGAGCATGAATACCACTTTAATTCTGCAAAGCTCATTTTCTGGCTATTTCTGAAGGAAATTTGTTTAACTCTGCATTTATTTTATTTTATTTATTAGGTTTACTAACAATCTCTCTCTCGCTCTCTCTCGCTCTCTCTCTCTCTCTCTCTCTCTCTCTCTCTCTCTGCGTCTCACGTCACGACCCTCATTACTGAGGGTCCTACCTATTAATGTTATACCTATGTCTTTATCAAGTATCGCCTGAAGACAGACAAACTGACAAATTAATGAAATTAGTACGATTTTTTTAGTAACTGTTCTACCGATTTACTCCTGGGGAAGGACATAGGCTACTTTTTATCCTGAAAAACTAAGGAGTTTCCGTGGGAACTAACAATCTTATTCCACGCGGACGAAGTCGCAGGCATTAGCTAGTTGAATATTAAAGTACGGTAGTAGTTTGTTTTAATACATTTCGTAATTAAATTTACTTCTAATAAGATACTACTTATACTAATTTTGCTACATCTAAAATGTACACACGGCAGAAGCACGTTGAATTTAATGCTCTTCCGCAATCCTGTGATTACAAAGCAAATATAATTACAGCTTATTAAATTCGCATATATTTCGCGTTTCATAATGGAGCACCTACACGTGCTGTCAAAGCAACGCAACCCGCAACTATTGGGACGTCTCATTAATTTAGTACAATATGAAAATGGCCATAATTATCTGTAAATAATTTAATTTTACCTTTTAGATTAAATATTATGGTTTTGACGACCGCTCCAATGCAGCAAATTGTATTACTACCAATTACGTACGAGTAAAATATTATGAAGTAGATTATTATGCCAGTGATTTATTCCTCGTGGAATTCTTTTTTTATTTATTTGTAAACTCATATATCTGAAGAATAAAAAATTAAACAATATGAGTATGGCCCCACGCATTACAAAAATTAATAAAATAGTTACAAAAATATTAATATAATACTTAACAATCAGTAATATTCCACTTGAAGAAATATGCACTTGGAAAATAGTAAACAGTAGAAAACCGGGACACGTCCCAGTGTCCCAGTGATACTCTGCGCAAAGAATGCCATTCCGCGCTGTGTCCCGGAGTGGAATTGTGCCATCCTTCGTTTGTTGTGACGACAGAAACTAAAGTGAAAAGCACGCCCTCAAGTATTGCGAGTTTAATCCTAGAAAAGTTATGCTTATTTATTTTTAACGATGCAGAGTTGATATTATTGATCCATATTTTACATACTCCTCCTTGCGTCGTATTCCCCATTACTGAGGGTCGTGACCCCTTCCACCAATAATCCTTCTATGAACGATGTCGCGCCATATCTTTGCTCGGTTTTCTGCGACATGTAGGGCTTCGTGGACCTTGCTATCGAGAGCGGTGCGGATTTGATCTGACCAACGCATCGGGCTACGTCCCCGAGGTCTCTTTCCGTCCACTTTGCCAGTAATAACAATCTTTTCAAAATTGGCAATCTCCTCTCCTCCCTCCCTTCTGGCAATGTGGCCGAAATATGCAATAATGCAAGTCTGATTGCAGTCAAGCGCTAGCCTATATATTTTCAAAAAAAAACAAGGCTCCTCTGGAGACAGGTGGTTGATAGCCTTTTCGTGATTTTCAGCTGTTTGAGGGTCGATGCGTTCCATACTTACATACTAATAGTGAATTAATCTTTAACCATATTGATTTGATTGATTGATTGACAATCCTGGTGTCTGCTCTGGTGTTGTTTGTTTGGTAGCTTAAGATACCACGGTGGCGCAGCCATGATGTCCCAGTGATTGGCCTGAAAATAAAAATAAAACACTATTTCAATAATATTGGATAGAAGCAGGCGATACTTTGCGGAAGTCCATGATAATGAAGGAACTAGAAGTTAAATTCGCTTTAATCCGCGACAATAGGTAAATCTGAATCTGAATCGGAACTGCCTCGTTGGTCTAGTGGTTAGCATAGTCGACTGCGGATCACGAGGTCCTGGGTTCGATTCCCGGTCGGGTATAAAAGTTAGGTACTGGGTTTTTCAATTAAGAAATTCTCAGTGCCAGCCCGGAGTTGGAAGTTAGCGGTGTTTCACCCGCGTGCCTCGGAGAGCACGTTAAGCCGAGCACGGTTATTATCACTAACATGATAATAATCGTTAAAGCCCGCCAACCCGCATTGGAGCAGCGTGGTGAGTATAAGCTCTAATTCCCGCTCTCCTATGAGAGTGGAGGCCTGTGCCCAGCAGTGGGACGTTAATAGGCTGTAGTGAATAGGTAAATCTATAGGTATACAGTGTGTGGTAGTGTGAAGCTGTAGGTGCGGGATACACACTGTACCACATAGATTTAGCTATTACAGAGAACTAAACTTCTACTTCCTTTTATTCAATAATAAATAACCATTAAGACCTATTTTCGCTTATACCGATATAATAATAATAATTTTGGGTTTCTCTGACAAGAAATTCTCAGTACTAGCCCGGAGTTAGGAAGTTGGCGGTGTTTCACCCCCGTGCCTCGGAGAGCACGTTAAGCCGTCGGTCCTGCGCCTGATCTCTCTCCGGTCGTGTCGGATCTTTCGTCCCATC
Organism: Erebia epiphron; assembly: GCA_963932025.1. NCBI lineage: Eukaryota > Metazoa > Arthropoda > Insecta > Lepidoptera > Nymphalidae > Erebia > Erebia epiphron. The sequence continues at coordinate 37,568,068 of OZ009946.1, read as the reverse complement.
GGGCTATGAGGGCAAAGGAACAAAGAATGCACCTGTGTATGCGCACACACTTGTGCACTATAATATCTCCCGCGCAGATGGCTAAGCTCTGTGGAGATTGGCCGCCGTGGTCTAAATTCGATCGGGAGGATTATCATTATTATAATAATCAAATAATATACCTATACTTATATAGTTGGTAGGTATGTACGCATTTGAAAATGGAACATTTTTGTTTTAAATATCAGTTGATAAATGTTTTGAACTTGTCTTTTCCGAATTCTAACATTTCCGTACCGAGGGCGATGTTCTAAACGGCGGCAATTATAAAACAATTAGGAGCGTCGCGTGCAAACAAGCTTGTTGGAGCGCTGCAATTGTACCGAATTTGAGCTAATTTCGGAATTTCGCTAATTCTCCACTTTATTTTCCAAAATTGTTTGTTTGTTTTGTGCTATTTGCTCAATAAAATGTATATTAAAGTGTTGTATATACTAGCTGTGCTGTATTGTAAACTTTGGCCACAATCCTACGTCATAATTAATATCCTTTTAATCACTTTATTAAATATAGGGTCTTCCAAAAGACCTTAAATTCACATCCTGGGTTAGTTTTAAGTTAGATATCATAGGTACTAAAATTCTACATCAATGCAGTCCATTTTAAATTTTCCATTAAAGTAAAAACGTGCGAAGACCTTTGATGACGTCACAATTCAGTATTTCATACAAAAAAATCCTATTCCAAGCGCGCATTTTGAATTTCGAAAAAAGTACCTGATTTGACTAGTTATCAAATCCCCAATAATTTGTATATCAAGTTTCAGTCAGTATTTAACAGTGTAAAGATATAATAGATGTGGAATTTTTCTTTTTGAACTTAGAAGACGGGCTGTGATATCCATCGCCCGGCAAACGAAAGCTGCACGATTGACGTCCGCGCCACGTAATATTGCTTCATACATTCCAGGCGGCATAAGCGAAGGATATATGAAATTAAACTTTTATTGACACGTACGATATCGTAAGCTGCTATATGGCTGACTTTTTGACATTAAATAAATGTTTAGCTTGATAAAACCGGCTATTGTATTGCTGAACTTATGAGCATTGTAAATTATACCTACCTAGGTATAATTTACAATGATTTTTTTCTTGTGGAAACAAAGTCCGCGTGCGCACTTTCATGGAGCTGCACAGTCTAGCATGACAGGAGGAAACGTGTTTCTCATTCGACGAGGGCATTTTGCGCGGACGTTCAGTCCCGTCAGTAGTGTGTTTTCACCCTTAGATTCAGGTTAGAGTCTACGCCGTAGACCGGGCGTAGCGGGTCAAATCAAAGGAATCAAATCAAAGGAAGCGTGAAGGTCTAGCTACTACAGATACACAGCGTTCTTGTTTAGAGTTTGTAGTGGGCGGGCCTTAAGCGGCAAGCAGATGCAATGCGCGACGCGGCCCTATACAAACTCAAACAAATAATTAATATTTTCCGCAACGTGCCGCTCCGCTCCTTGCATCTCAAGTGGTGCTAGACCTTGAGGCGTGTAGAAGATAGTAAAATAATATTATACGTACTTACTTGGTTGCCATATTGGCTCGTTAAAATTACGCCCAAGGACAAAAGTAAAATGTAATAAGTGCTTTCAGGAAAATTACTAATAGGCGAGGCCTATATTTTGGACAAAAGGTGTTTAAGTAATAATGGATAAAGTAAATTGTTGTGTGATAATAGTTTAGCTGTAAATAAATAATACAGTAAAAGCTTTTGTTGATGGTTTATATAATGATGAAAGACTTATTGTTATTTCTTAGCCGATGGAGGAGGAGTGCCGAAGAAGAAGGCGGCGGAAAAGGTATACAAAGATGGCAAATAATATACGGCTCATGGACTCAGTAGGTACGAAAAAACCTGATTCATGACAATTTAGATACCTATACTTTGACGAAAAAAACCATTTTACGCCATACAAAGTTTCTGATAACCGTGGCGAAGGTTTGTCAGATAAATATCGCAATGGGACACTATAGCTTTGAGTGCAAATAATACTTAAGTCTGGTTAGCCTTCCAAACCCGGGCCTCATTATTTAGAAAAATCTGTTACCCTTTAAACATGGGAGTCAAGACCTTTTATAAATCGAGTAATCGCCCCATCACTCAAAACTAAACCATTCTTTATTCAGCCATAAAATCTTTGGTTTTTTTTCAAATGAACGAATTAAAAACTGCAGCAAATAAAATATCTGCACGAAGTTAGCAACTCTTTATGTAATAAACTTAACATTTATATACTTTTCATGCCAAGAGTGAATAAAAGTTTTCATGAAATAAAAAATTCATGACGTACATCTTTTTACTAAAATAATAAAACGGGGGATAATAAAAATGTTACTGATGAGAATTAGTCACGATAAGTTTCCATGACAAGTGACAATCAAGATTATCGATGACATTTACGTTGATGAGTCGTTAAATAAGTCAACGAACAAATAAAACGTGAATCGTGACTTGTAAAATATTATATCCTTGGCTAAAGTAACCATGAATAATTGAATATGTATCTTGATAAAGTGTAAATGAATATAATGAACGAAGAAAGATAGATTATCATTGAATGAAAATTGAAAGTTCAAATCGACTCCTATGGATTATACTAGGTACCTAATAAAATTGAGATTATAAATTGACTATATGGTAATTTACTGATTTATCTTCGGATTTATTTTTTCCACGGTCGCATGCAAAGCAATTTTGTTCCTCGTTTAATTTGAACTGTTATGATATGGAATATCCTTCCGGCTGCGATATCGAACTGGTGGTAGAGTCGAAATAAGACTTGTCCAAACGACACAAGTATTTCGTACATTAAATAAATAAATGTGAGTAAGATCTTCTGTATTTTATTTTTTTCAGTCATGTGCCAATTCCAACCGTATATCAATTTAGTTCTATATTTCAGTTTAAGTTGGTATCTTTCAAAGAATCGTATCTATATGCAAAGGCTTATACATAAACCTCTACAGAATAGTGACTCATTATCCTTCCAAAAGGCTGGGCGAATAGAAAGGTAAACGGAAGTCTGCTCTTAATTACCATCAGCCATATTATTTGTATAGATACTTATATAGTCGGTACGCACACATCTGCGTAATACTTAGTACTATTACCTATTCTGTGGTAATAGTACAGAATAGGTAATGTAATACGCAAGAGGCTCTAGATAAGCAAAATGATTTCAGCAGCATCCAGCCGTTTAAAGAAGAAAAGTAACTTCTGACTGACTTATTTTTCTTACCAGCTCTTCTCAGAAGATTTGTTTTATAGAATTATCTATAAAATAAATAGAGGGACTAATGACGATTGAGGTTTTTGGTTTCCGTTTCTTTAATTTTTCGGAATAAAAAGTAGCTTATGTTTTATTCCAGACTATAATCTATCTCTGCGCCAAATTTCATTCAGATCCGTTCAGCGGTTCTGGCGTGATTGAGTAATAAACATCCATTCATCCGAACTATCACAATTATAATATTAGTAGGTATAGAAGATAAAATGAAGATAGTAAGAGCAAAAAGAAATTCGAAGGTTAGCGGCCGCTCATAAATTTAAATCGCACTAATTATTAACATCTGTTATCGACGTTTTTTCTTCGCCTACCCCATTAATGGACCCGTGTTACGGCGGGCTGGTTCAACCGTTAAATTGAATTTGCTTACCCGCTCCATTCGTTATTGGCTATTTTTACTTCATACCCGAGTGGCAGTGGAAAGAATTAGATTTGAATGATAATTAAGGTAAGCAGTGACAATGCGTGTTTAGAATCCTCGAACCCGAGTAGGAGGCCCTATTTGATTAGTCGGGGATTCTATCCCCTGGCACACACCTCAAACTTTTCGGACATGATATGTTATGCGGTTTACGTGCGTTTTAAGAAAATTGATATAACTTGCCTCAACGGTAAAGGAAAACATCGTGAGACTTGCATGCCCGAGAGTTCTTCAGAATGTTCTCATAGGTGTGTGAAGTCTGCCAAACTGGCAGCTTAGTAGACTATAGTCAACTTCTCATTCTGAGAGGAGACTCGTATTCAGTAGTTGACCGGAAATGGGTTGAAATGATGAATAATTTAGGTATAAGTCAGGGCATCAATTTTCGTAAGAGAGATAAAGATTATCCATAAAATACAGGTAAGAATAACGCGTAAATATACTCGGAAGTAGGTTTTTAGATAAAATTGTGTTACCGCAATGTGAGCACATTCATAGTTAACTATAAGGTAGGTAAATACTGTTAGTTGAAGCGCCTATTTTGTCATTACTATATCTTATTTCTTATATATAAAATTCTCGTGTCACAATTTTCGTTCCCATACTCCTCCGAAACGGCTTGACTGATTCTCATGAAATTTTGTGAGCATATTGAGTAGGTCTGAGAATCGGCCAACATCTTTTTTTCATCCCCCTAAATGTTAAGGGTAGTCAACCCCTAAATTTTTATTTTTTATTTTTTAGACAAAATTTTTAGTTTTTATTTTTTTATGATACAACATACAAAAATACATACAATCCTAAATTTTCACCCTTCTACGATCAACCCTTATTTTTTAATAGCAATTTTAGGAATTTAATCATTTTTCATTAAAATTCTCGTGTCACAATGTTAGTTACCAAAATCCTCCGAAACGGCTTGACCTATTTTTATGAAATTTAATAAGCATATTCAGTAGGTCTGAGAATCGGCTACTATCTATTTTTCATACCTCCACGCGGACGGAGTCGCGGGCATCAGCTAGTAATGTTTAAAATTCTATTAATTAATACTAAGAACAGACAGAATTGCCAAAGTAAGTTTAACTTACTTGTTACAAGAAATATAACCTACATAGGAACAAGAAAAGGAAGAAACCGAAAAATTTCCGATCGGAAAGCGTAAATCTGGGACGTCTTAAATTCAAATAGTTTACGAGGCAGTAAAATCGAGGGCCGAGCATAAAGGCGTGCTCCCTCCTTCGCCACAACTCTACAGCAGGCACAATTAGCTAGTTACTTTGCATAAAACACACCAGTGTGCTTTGCTGTGGTGTAAAGAAAAAGAGACAGCAGCTATTTTACTAGATTTTTTTTAATGTAACTGAAAAAAGATAACCTACCTACACGTACATGAAGATTTCAACTCTACTCCAGCCATAATTAGCTAGTTATATTTTAAAAAACACATTGTGCTTTGCTGGGGTACATAAATATTTATTAATCAGCATTTTTTTTGAATCACTAGCTGATGCCCGCGACTTCGTCCGCGTGGTTTAAATTTTTTAGATTCCTGCGAGAACTCCTTAATTTTCCGGGATAAAAAGTGGCCTATGTCACTCTTCAGGTCCTCAACTATACACATCCCAAAAATCACGTTGATCCATTGCTCAGTTGCGGTGTGATTGAAGGACAAACCAATAAACCAATAAAACAACAAACAAACACACTTTCGCATTTATAATATTAGTATGATTTACTAGTAATTTCATTCTACTTGACTTCAATTTAGGAATTGGCTAATCAGACACGTGGTCAAGTTGCATCAGGGAACGTAAGAGCTGGCGCTTATTTAGCCCAACGAATGTCCATCACAATCCTCAGAGATAATGTTTTAAATGCATCATGTTCATGTGTACACATGGTGTGGGTATATTTTGTTAAAAAAATCATATTTAGTAATTTTTATAATAAATTATTTAATGTCAACAAATTTAATTTTATTTGTAATTTTTATTACCTACTAGCTGACGCCCGCGACTTCGTCCGCGTGGTGTAAGTTTTTTGTTATTCCCGCGGGAACTCCTTAATTTTCCGGGATAAAAAGTAGCCTATGTCACTCTCCAGGTCCTCAACTATACCCATGCCAAAAATCACGTCGATCCGTTGCGCCGTTGAAGCGTGATTGAAGGACAAACCAACAAACCAACAAACAAAGTGACTTTCGCATTTATAATATTACTATGATAGTATATAGTATGATGATAGAAATAATTATTTTGATATATTTTTTTTACTTGTATTGGATTGGAGTATTGGATTAACATTGATCTGTACACGCTGAATTAATAAACTTGGACCAAACATGTACGTGAATTGATCCGAGTTGATTGTAGAACCTTTAGCGTCACGCAATTCTCTACATCGTGTTAGCGAATGTAGGTCTATCTAGAAATAGTCTACCTGAGAACACGTATTTTATGGGTATCGATTATTTTACACGTATATATTGATATTTTTTTCTAATCACACAAAATTCAAACAGGAGCTTCACATCGCTACGGACGGCAAAAAAGGGAGACGTAACTTATTTTTTATTTATTTCTTTATTCCACTACATTTTAGCCCTTGAGTCAGATGGTAGCGGGATAACCTGTTAGGGGTAGGTACGGCAGTTATATTTTTTTTTCTTTTATTATCAAAGTAAAATCGTTACAAATTTTGGTGGGTAGCACTGCGAAAAACCACGTAGGTTTCAATTGCGTGCTCTTCCGTCAACATAGTTTCAGTTTCTTAAACTACATATAGCTAGCAAATTATTAAAAATACATGGCAAAACTAAAAACTAAACAAAACAAAACCCATACCCCTAATAGGTTTCTACACGACATGGTACCTACTCGAACGCTAAATCGATCGGTACTCGAGTGGTAATTAGCCACGGCCGAAGCCTCTCACCAGGCCAGATCAGAGAAAAATCTGAAATTAAATTGTCAAATGTACCCTGTCGATATTATACATAAAATTGGCTCAAAAATCTCACAACCGAAAAATATTTATTATTGTAGGCATCTAAACCTGCTCGTCCTCGTCGACCGTTTCCATGGTAACGGTCGTACGATTCCCCGCGCGCACGTCTCACCCCGCTACCCGCTCTCCCAACGCGTGGCGCACGCGCCCCCGCGCCGACAGTCCTCTGCGAGTCTAGCGGTTATGTACGCGCATTTCATATTCCTAATTAGCTATAGTTTTTCGTGTAACCCATTTTCATTTTAAGTATATCTTGTTATTTTGTGTTTTATACCTACGTGATTATACATTATTTACTGTGCATAGGTTCTTATTTCTCTCTTCAACCTATTACATTATTTATTTATTCAGTACCAAATTTAAAAACTAAACATAAAAATTTAAAGGACATGTACAAGGATAACTTATCTCTAGAGAGATTTTTAAATAGTTGATACGGAATAATTAACTATTCGCAAAACAAACAAACATTTGTTTTGAGTTTGAATTTTCATCCGAATGACCAGTAGCTATCCCGTGAAACGCAACTTCCCGGAATACCAGTTCCTAACAAAGGTTCAACTTTAATTTCGCCGTTCCATTTAGTTTCCTATTTGAATAGTAGTACTTTATTCATTTTGATATGGGAAAACTTTTACTTAAACTGGCTAGAATCGACCAAATTACTTTGAATACTTTCCTGATTCTAGAAAGATTTTTATTTTTAGGTAACAGTATCATACTACTACTAACTACATACTAGTATAGTATACTTATATTAGATAGAGATGCAAGTGCCATTGTTTGTTGGTTTGTCCTTCAATCACGCCGCAACAGAGCAAAGGATCAACATGATTTTTTGCATGGACCCGGAGAGTGACATAGGCTACTTTTACCCCGAATAATTAGAGAGTTCCCGGAGAATTTAAAAAACTTATGCCACGCGTACGAAGTCGTGGGCATCAGCTTGTGTAGGTATAATATATTTTAGGTATTCATTAGTGATTTTTGCATGCAGAAAACTCGTTATCTCCGGAAACGGGATAGTGCGGTGGTTATTATGTCATACTGGCTAACGCCCGCGACTTCGTCCGTGTGGAATAAGTTTTTCAATTCCCACCACGGCAACTCCTTAATTTGCCGAGACAAAAAGTAGCTGGTGTCACTCTTCAGGTATTCGATTATACCCATGAAAAAATCACGTCGATCCATTGCTCTGTTGCGGCGATTCTGTCGCGTAATTTCTGCTATATTGTGTTTCATAAAGTCTGAAACTGTTCCACCACTGCCACTGGAAGCAAGCGGCACAAGACCGAGTTCTGTGTCGATCCATGCAGGAGACCTTCGTCCAGCAGTGAACGTCTATTGGTTGAGACGACGACGACGAAATCTATACTAAATATTAAAAAAAAAATCCAAAAAACCGACTACCAACGCCACGTTTTTTGGAAAGAATTTTTATTTTTAACTTTTTAGTGTCAGGGTTGAGGATTTGGAATCAGAATTTTTTATGGGACCACCTCGAGAGCTTCCTCTAACGACTGATAGAAAAATATTCAAATCGGTTCAGAAACCACGGAGATATGCACCGACATACATCCTTACTAATACTAATATACTAATACTATACTAATACTAATACTAATACTAATACTAATTACTAATTACTAATTACTAATTACTAATAGTAATATACTAATACTAATTACTAATTACTAATTACTAATTTACTAATTTTACTAATATAATATTATAATATTAATATTATAAATGGGAAAGTGAGTTTGTTTGTATGTTTGTTCCGCTTTCACGCCGTAACTACTGAACCGATTGCTTTGAAATTTTGCAGACGTTAAGTTAGAAGTCCGTAGGGTACTTTTTATCCCGGAAAATTAAAGAGTTCCCGCGGAAACTTAAACTCCTCAATCCACGCGGACGAAGTCGCGGGTATCAGCTAGTTAAAAAATAAAGGAATACGCGCCGAATTGAGAACCTCCTCCTTTTTTGGAAGTCGGTTAAACATGCAAAAGTTTATCAGCAAAACTTATAAAGCAAGTGAAACCTATTTATTGTTTTCTTGTTTGCGCATTTCCGTATAGTCTATAAGCATGAAGCTGACCTACTCGTATATGCAACTTTCGCTCTGTGGTTTAAAACATTTCATGTACCTAATCATTTTCATGACAATTTTAATTTTTAATGGCATACATTTTCATAATGCACCACAAATTATTTAATTGGACTGATTAATATCCAATTTATTACCACATCTAATATACTAATGGATTAACGTTTTTCAATATAACACCACTGATATAAAATTATAATACCCTAGACAATACACGTTTGGTTTATCTCGTTAAATTTTATACGTTCGATTTGCATTGTAAAATTTTATGTAGGGCTATAATATTTATATATACTAGGCTTTGCCCCGCTGGATTAACATTGTGTATTTCCAAAAAACTTAAAATCGCGATTGGTTTGAGGATTTTAATCGTTGAGAAGTTACGCCCTCCATCTTTAAACTACTCATCTGATCTTCACAAAATTCAATTTTTTTATTCACACGAATTTTCTAGTGACAATTATACGATCAATGATCTGTGATTTTTAATCATTAATTAAATTGTTAGCAATCGCCAGGAACTTGGTGCTTTTAATAAATTTAATATTCTTGTTTCGTTTTTCGTAATGTTTTGATAACTGCTAGGGATTTTGAAGAAAAGTGATTGTCATAATGTCAATACTAGAAATAAAAATAAACTTGTAATGCCTGCTTCTAGGCTTAGTAAAACAAGCAATTCATTTTTTAGAAACAGTGTCCGCTTCTACAATAAGCTCCCAGGAGACATGTTGAAAATGTCTCTGAATAAGTTCAAAGTTAATGTAAAACGTAAACTGATTAAAAAATCGTATTACCATGTAAAGGATTACTTAAAGGAAGGAAGCTTACAAGGAAGCTTGGCAATGATTTGATCTAGTGGCTCAGATAGTTCCTTAGTTAAGATGATTTGTGTAATGGTGATAATGAAAAAAAACCCGGCTGAGTTTGTTGTGGGCTCTTCTCAGACCAGGGCGCGTTTGGAACCCTCGTAGCTTTAGTTTTAAGATACCGTTACTGATTATCACCATTATAATATTTTATTTATAAATAACTGGACGTCAACAAGTGTAGTATACCTACCTAAATTGAATAAAAATTATTTGACTTTGACTTTGACTTTGACTTTACTAAGCATATTACAATCGTTAAGCACTTGGATGAGCCTTTGGTGAATAAAATGTACTACAATATATTATTATTTATATAGTTTTATGCTTTCCGCACCAGTTGTAAAATCTTGACTTTTACAAATGATGCAAGCCATAGATTTCTATGGCAATGAGTATCTATATTTTTTATGCCAACGTTATTTATATCAGTGATTAATTAAACAGATTACAGTCGTCAGACACTTGGGTGAGCCATATTGGTGGAATTCCATATTTCTCCGTTTTTCCACGCATATTAATTACACACAGTTTACGTGCGGCGCGAGGGCGCATTAGCTTAATTCGATAGCGGAGACCGTTTCGATTTTATTAATTTTTCCCGTTCACAGGGGAATCGGAGCTAGTGATACTAGATGTGGTATACTAGTCGCATATTGCTGCAAGAAACGATAAAGTTGCTAGAGCTTTAACTTCACTTAAAATCGCACACAACGGATTTGTCAGTACTGAAAATGTCAGCAGGTTAAGTTACCTCTCATGCTTGGCAAAAAATACGATTGATGTAAGCTGTGCCACATAAGCAAAACCGATTTGAAAAACTGCAATCAACTAGTATTGTATTGGTGAGATTTGTTACTAAGCGGCTGATTAATGAATTAACTATTATTTATTATTACCTTATAGATAATGCTCTCGACCTCATCTACTTGGTGTATTAAAATTTTGATTTTCTGGGATTAAAAGTATAAATAAATCAAATCTGTACTCACACACGGCCTCAAAAGAATTGGTAGAGCCCTGACATATTATCGTAAGTGACACGAGTCCTTAATCTTAATAAAACATTCCATTTAATTTCATTTGTCAGGATGCAATTTATCGCTGTACGGATTTTCCTAAAAATCTATTAAACGGATGAATCTTGAAAACGTAGCAGACAGACAGATAGTTTAATTTTCTTGCGTTTCTGAAATAAGTACGGAAGTATAAGATATGTCATTAATAATTATTAGTTTAGTTAAGTAATAAGTAGCGTAAAACTAACTCCTTTTCATTATTACCACTCTGTTTAATTCGTAAATTTCAGTGTCTTTTCCAGTCAAACGATGCCTGTGTAAGGTTGCATGGGAGTTTCACATTATGGATTCCCGCCGGTAGAATGTATACGAGGTACAGTATCCACAGATCGGTGTGTCACAAATATGTTCCGAGTGTGTTTTATTGGCAGGGGGTACAGGGTTCTGCTGACATGTCAACGCACCTGTGAGTTGTATTCGTAATTCGGTGTTTTGGAGATCCTTGGGCAATGTTAATAAATTATGATTTTTTAAAATTCAAATAAGTACAAAACTTTTCAATTGCCAAACACGTTTTTTTAAATCATTATCAATAGCGAGTTAAAGAGCAGGTAGGAATAATTGATGTGAAAACAACTACCTATGAAAATCTACAGCACTAGACTCTAGAAGAGTAAACGTCAAAGCATTTTTGTTGCTGGCTTTTGAGGTTTTTGTCAGCTCCTTGTATAGCCTTATAATGAATTTTTAAGGGAACACAGCGAATGGAAGCTATTTAAAGTGGAACTTATTTCAATAGCAAGAAAGTATATTTACAAGCTTTTATTTAACTAAATTCCCAACTTAACAGCGAGTCCACACGGCGCGTTGCGTTGCGTTGCGTTGCGTCGTCGCAACTCATATATTTTGACGCATAGCCCGCCACACGGGCGCTACGTCATCGCAGCGTTACTACACCGGCGTTGCAATGAGCACCCCCGCCTGCTTCATCTCAGGGGTTGTAGTTCAGTCGTGAGTGCGTTGCGTCGACGCAGCGCACCGTGTGTACACTATGCTTGTTAGTATGTAAAACGTCGACGTCGACGCAACTCTGACGCAACGCGCCGTGTGGACCCTCTGTAACTCGATTGTGGTAGTTTAATTAATTGAGATAAATCATCGTAGCTTCTCCCAAAATCCTCAGCAAGCGGCCTCGTAAATACACCATTGGCATGTCCTGCTATTGAAACTAATCTAATCGCATCTGTAATTGGTTTTCAAAGCGCCACTTTGAAATTTAATTGTGGAGCCGAGGGCTTAGATTGCTCGCGTAATGAAATCTAGCCGGCTTCTTAGACGGAATCCTGAAGACCTTGTACCCGCTTAATCTAATCAAAGAATTCTCTTTGTTCCACAGGTTTTTGGGTAGGAACAGAATACTAACTTTCTAGCGTACCAGGAGTCCTAGCGATCATGTTATCCATACCAATATTATTAATACGAAAGTGTGTCTGTCTGCCTGTCTGCTACGCTTTCACGGCTCATCTGTTTAATGGATTTTGATGAAAATTGATATAGGGATAGGTTGTATCCCGGAGAAGGATATAGTTTACTAATTTAACCGGAAAATTAAGGAGTTCCCGCGGGAATGAGAAAACACATTCGTAGTCGCGGTTACTATTTTAACACAATCAGTTCTACGGTTTAATCGTTAAAGTTAAACAGACAGACATATTTTTAAGTAGCATAGAATAATATAATTATGTAAGTTTATGATATAATATCTCATTTCATGCTATCTCATATCTTGTTGTACCTATTCTTCCTCCACAACCTTTCTCACTGCCAAGGGTCACTGGTAGAGATCTCTTATAGAGATAAGTACTTCCTTGTCCACTATTTATCTGTTTTTCTTCGTATTTCTCTTCTTTCTGGTACTAAATAAATAATTTCATGGATTTTCAACTGTAAAAAAATGTCTAATTGGGTCCTCTAGGTTTTAATTACTTAATCATAGAGATCATAATGTTATTACTTTATCCTTAATGCAAGGGTAAAGGTACTTCAGAGGCACGATTGTCTAAGCAAATCTTAATCATTTGACAGCTTAAATAAAACATATTACTCGAACTGTTGGAGTTCATATACGTCAAAAACTCCATAAACAGGTCAATACGCCATTGTATTATCTACTTTACTCTTTGTTTATACGTTTGAATTTTGACAAACGATTACTATTACGATTTCCTTACACAATCGGGGGGCTGATCCTAAGAAAACATTTTTTGGTTTAGCATACCTACCTACTGAAAAATAAATGGATTTCTCGAGTCATTTACTACGGAACCACAGTGTAAATTTTTGTTTTCACTAATATTTATGGTACACGTAGGTTTATTGAATACATTATTAGGTAGATAAATTTAAGGGTTGGTATTACGCTGTATGTTACGTTTTTACCTTTTGTAGCTATACCATATTATTATGTTTGGATTTAAACAATACAATAAGTAAAATAATATAATGTTGGTTTAACAAAAATACAAACCGTATTTATAAAAACTTTCAAAATTGTATTTTCTAAGCTGGCACGACAAAAATGTCGGTTTCTAAGTCCTTAATAATTTATTAAGTTCGTGTGAAAAACGGCTAAAATTTGCATGTTACGGTTGAGTACAGTCAAGAACGAAAGTTTTATGTAAATAACTAATATTTTGCTCACTGCAAGTGGTCGTCGGTACGCAGAGGAGGATGATGATGATGGTGATCATATCATATCATATAAGCGTTTTCTCAGAAGTGAGATAGAAGTTGTTCCATCGTGTGATCAGTGAACTTTTACACAATATACAGTCACTACAGTTTACTATTTGTAAACTGTAGTTCTGATTCCATATTATGATTCCACTTTCATACAGTCAAAATAAAGGCTCATAAGTACCTGCAATATTTGGCAAAAACCTAGCAAAAATTTTATTCAGCCAGTATCAACCGATAGATGTCCATGTTTTTACCAACATTATAGCTGCGATACTAGTTACCGTGTAATATACGTTTTCTACATCATTACTAACTGCAATGGAGTTAATTATATAGTTCAGTGTATAAGTAACTGATTATAGAAAATATAGAATAGGTAGGCCTAGGCTGGACACGGTCTGAAGTCGTCTATCCACCTAGGGAAGCCTCTTGACGTACGTACTTTCCAGAGGAGGGTTTTCATTTTGAATACGCTGCATCTTTTGATTCTTACATTTCTCGTTTCTATATAACAAACTGAATGCCTACAAAAAAGAAAGCAATGATAAACCTTTTGTACTGCATTGTACTGCTGAAAATGTCACCACAATCTGTAATGTATGTCAATTATTTCTTGTGTACTCAAAATTACACATTTCTCTCCACTTACCGCAAATGAAGTGATTTTGCGTGTTATGATAACAGCGTAGTCGAATGAGTTAAAACATTTTGTGTCCAAACAAAAATATACTCTATGGCTGTAACTTTAACTTTCAAATTGTGTTATCAAATGATTTGCAGTCAAATGAAATAGTGAAATTCCAAACTTGGACGAAAATAAATGCATATTTCTGTTGTATTCGTGATGTAGGTAAACTGTGCAAGCTGTTGTTATAAGCAGTTTCAAGTATTATTAACATCTAGCTGATTCCCGCGACTTTGTCCGCGTGAAATAAGTTTTTTAATTCCCACGGGAACTTTTGAATTTTCCGGCATAAAAAGTAGCCTATGCCACTCGACTCCAGGTCCTCAACTATGCATAAAATCACGTCGATCTGTAGCTCTGTTGCGGTTTGATTGAAGGACAAACAAACACAATTTCACATTGTTGAACTAGGTTATGCCCACGACTTCGTCCACGTGTAAATAGGTCTTTGAATAATACTGATACTGATACGACGTGCGAAAAGTGCGATCAGAACATAGGAAAGGTGGTATTTAATGGAATGCCATCTCAGAAAATTCCCGGTTGTAGAACACACGACTTTACTTACTATAATGTGCTGTATAGTTACTGTATTTCGGTTTGTAGCACTCTCAACTCTATCAATTAGCAGTAATGAAAAAACTGTTAAATAATCTAGCTACCTGGTACACAGCAGGCAAAATATAACTGTCGGAGCTATTTCCAGCGAGCAGAGACGGCGTACTTGATTATATTTTATAGCCTGTATTCCTGGGCTCTGACTAAATCCAGAGCGAAACAATTTCATAGAATTGTTTAATTAAAGCAAACTATTCTGAAAGCTTGGTAATCTTGGTAAGCTGGCGAAATTGAGCTTTACTCTAATTCAGATAATATCCAACGCTCTGCTATTGTTTATCATTAAAAAATAAGATAATAAGGGGGAGGCAGTTGTAAAAAGTGGTATTTTGACTTTATGTTTCCATGGTAACACTTGTTTATGTTTCCATGACTATGTAATGTATAATAAGGGTAAATGCGTTCATTTACCCTCATTTACTAATCTTTATATTTTATAATCGTTCGTAAAGAGTATACTGCAGTCGTGCGTCGGAGCTGACATACACAATTTTTTTAATTTCGTTTTTCTGTTTACTGCTTCCTAGCACACTCACAACACAAGTTCGACTGTGATTTAAGGCTCATGATCATTGACTTACATACAAGCTTTAAGTTCGCCTATTGTACATAGCGGCTAGTTCTGGTTGGGCAATAAAGTTTAAAAAAACGTAGGCAGGGAAAACAATAGGTAGAATGAGGTTTGTGAACACCGTATACAGCACATGTCCATTAATGCAGCATAAGCCAGCCTAGTGGCATAAGTTATGCACCGCAGGAGCTGGGCGGTTTTGCTCAGTCAATGCTGGCGTGTCTTGTTGGCTTGACCAATTTGCAATGCTGACATTCAGCCAATATTGATGGGACTCGCTGCAAACACGAATACTGACTGGGGACAATTTGTGTATGTGTTTCACAGGTTTTATTTATATAACTAACTAACACTCACTTATAACTTCGTTCTCATACAATTTTTGATTTCCTACAAATAAATTTTCCCGCTGCAAGAGAGAGGCTATATTAATGTTTTTATTTTTTTTAACTAATAACATAAATACCAATTTCAACAAAATATAGGAGTTTCATACAAACTTCAAACCTCCATTAAACCTCTTTAGGGGTTAATTTTCTCAAAACCGTTTCATAGCTGATGCCTAGGTACGCCATAAAAGGAACCTACCTTCCGAATTTCAAGTTTGTGTGCTTTATATGTAGTTGTTATAGAGATATCGTGATTAGTGTGTGAGTGAGGGGTATTTTGCTTTTATATAACTAGAGGACTAAAAGATGCTTGCATTATATTATTTTATGACTTTTCCAGGATAAAAAGTAGCATATGATCTTACATTTCGACGAAATTTGATCCAGATATTAAATTTCATCGAAATCAGATAAATTAAGCCGTCGTTGAAATTAAGCACACAGATTGATAGAGATTTGCAGAGAGATAGACAGACACATTTTCGAAATTATTATAATAGTATGAACTAGATGCTACCTATGACTTCGTAGATGTGGATA
This sequence comes from Erebia epiphron, assembly GCA_963932025.1. Lineage (NCBI taxonomy): Eukaryota > Metazoa > Arthropoda > Insecta > Lepidoptera > Nymphalidae > Erebia > Erebia epiphron. The sequence continues at coordinate 37,551,785 of OZ009946.1, read as the reverse complement.
AGGAAAAGGCTCGCTTTTTCTTAAATTCCACAGGACAAAAGCTACGATTATCTTCATTTTTTACGACGCACAACGTAGAATTCGACGACAAAACATCATACCGCAACACGACACGACTTCGCAACGTGCCACAACGACACGTCGTATCGTGATGCGTTTGGCTCAAAGACAAAATGGTACGTCAGGCGATTTAGCTACAAAATATTATCGGAAGTCTTGACGTTAACAAATGACTGGTTTACGGCGTCACTGTCAACTTGTCACACAATTTTGTTTTACAGCGCCTTAATTAGTCCCGTGGTAGAACGCTAGGGCGTGATTAAAAACTAATTAGTTATGCAAATTAAACGTGATTACGGATAAACGTAATAATTTTCGTAGACCCGTACAAGTGGAAGTCTATTAATCTCTGTTTGTAAGATTTATAGCCAATTGTGTTTCAAGCTTAGCACAATTTCGTAGTCCAACCTAATGCCTGCACAGTGTAAGACGTATACATATTATTGATACAGTGAGTCGACGCTTTTCTAAACTAATATTATAAAGAGGAAAGATTTGTTAGTTTGTTTGTTTGTAATGGATAAATTAAAAAACTACTCGACCGATTTTAAAAATTCTTCCACGTAAAGAAAGCTACTTTATCAGCGAGAAACATCTATATTTTATTTTCAAAAAATTAGAGATCCCTACGAAAATTGCAATAATAATTTGATTTTTTCAACTTCTTCGTCTATTAATTTTTTATTATACTCAAATTCTGACTATCTTTTATAGGTATCCTAATTGTCAATTGTATGTCATAATAAATAGGTACAAGAGAACTTACTAAATTTTTTTTAAACATTTTAATATCTAACCGTTGTAGACAGACAGCGAAATGCCTAAAAGAGCCAGATCTCAACTTAGTTGTTAGTTATAAACATAGTTCCCAGGCGAGGGCAGCGAAGATACGTCGTTTTGGAGACTCAAGTGCGAAGCGTTCACAGCGCGGCGCTTTGCTGAACAAAATTTGAGAACATATAAGTGGAGTTGTTCGTCTCAGTGCCGACTGACCATTATTGGGTATGAACTATTTTGATCAAGTGCTACCCGTGCGTAGCCGGGGCGGACCGCTAGTACAAAATATTGACAGACCCCATGACAGTTGTATCGCCTAGAGTGCGTAGGAAACGTCACACTTAGATAATAGTGACAGAATTTTGTATCGAAAATTCTGCCAGTCTCCTCTGTCACGTCTCTGTCATTCTGCAGCGTTGTTCTATCTAGATGCCTTCGTTGATCGCCTGGCAGGAATAGTTAGTATTCTGTATTATGCAGGTATATTCTGTTCGGTCAAAGAAAAGTTCTTAAAAAACCTGTGAAAGGTAATTAAATAAAACCATGAATATACTTAGCTTAATAATTATGAGAGTATTTAAATAATTATAACAACCTTGCCGTAGCAAATAACCAACTTCGCACTCTGCATACATCAAAATAGGAGCGGCAAATTCCATTTTCCCGTTCCTTATTTAATAGTTTCTTAATTACTGCTAATCTCGCTGCAGCGTATCCACCTTGTAATTCCTTCTATTTAACCCTCTGACAGACTGAAATGCAATTCACGGTAAATTAGTACACTGCAAGCAAATTTCCACGTGTTTTTGTACGAAACCCGTTTGTACATAGAGGCGCATTTCCCTTGCGTTTGTGAAACATTTTGTCTAATTGGTCTGCAGTTTTATTTATTTTAAGGTGCACTTCCGCTGATCAAAGGTCTTTCTGGGATTGCGCTTTGCTGTCTTACGCCTTTTGAGTTGAGTGTTTCGGATTAAACTTAAGTCTTTCGACAAACGATTTTATTACAGTCCGCTAATTAGAGCCGTGTTTAATGCTTCTACAATGCTCCTAATTATCCTTTGCTGGGAAAAACTCTGGTATATTTTATAAATCATGCTATACATAATTTACCTGAATGAAAGTACTTATTTTTGTTTACGAGTTATTTTTTGTGTTTAATGCTCCAACTGTTTACTGGTAGGTATTAACACTCCTCAGGTTTCTTTAGGTATCAAATAAGTATTATAAATGCGAAAGTTTGGATGGATGGAATAATGGATGTATAGAAAGAAAGAAAGAAGAAAGTCTTCTTTCTTTCTCTGGTCTGGAATATCTAGTCTGGAATAACAAATAGGCTACTTTTTATCCCGAAAACCTAAGGAGTTCCCGCGGGAACCAAAAAATCTCAATCCACGCGTACGAAGTCGCGGGCATCAGCTAGTCACTAAATAAAGTTTGCATAATTAACCTTTAAACCTCCTTCAAATCTGTAAATATAATTGTTTACTGTTTGATTGACTAATCTATCAACAAAATTGGGATTAGAAATTCCTTGGGGTGACAACTGAGATTAAAGATTTAAAATAACACAAAGTTTGTCAGTTAATACTTAGTTCCGACTCCCCATGGACTGGGGGGTTGCAACGTAGGTAGAGGTATTTGTACATCTTAAAAAATATATCGACTTATTTTTATAATAATAAGTTTTTAATAATTTTTTCTGTACCTAAAAACAAGTGACTCAAATGATTTTTAATATTCCTATCGCAGTTTTTTTGTAGGTATCGATCAATTTTCAGTTGAATCACTAATTGCAAAAAAGGTACATGTCTGTGAGCGCAAAATCTTTAGGCAACGATTACAATACAAATTATATATATATATTTTTTTAATGTATGTCGGTGCATATCTCCGTGGTTTCTGAACCGATTTGAAAAGTTTTTCTATCAGTCGTTAGAGGAAGCTCTCGAGGTTGTCCCATAAAATATTCTGACTCCAAATCCTCAACCCTGACACTAAAAAGTTAAAAATGGAAGTCAGTTTTTTGTAAAGAATTTTTTATACAATAGGTTTTGTACTCATGGTTATTTTTATCTCAAATCTTAGAAACTAACTATACCTAAATAAAAGCTCTGGTGTGGTCTTTGTCAGTAAATGTAGATATAGCCTTGAAGAACCTAATTCGGTAAAAAAAAAAATTGCCCAATGTGCCGTTTTTGCAATTAGTAGGTAATTCAATTTTGGGTCAATTACGATACCATCTCCTTTCACCTATGCAAAGCCGGGGCGGGTCCTTCGTTCCTACTTCCTAGGTGACCTTGGATAAAGAAAAGGATCGTAGGTGCTCAGCAACAATGAGAACTTGGTCCTCTCTACACAGTAATCCTTTACCGCGGTTTAGAAATTTAAATGAAGGGACCGACCCGCCATTTTAATATTTCCCCGTACCGTGTGTGAGTGAATTAATTATGTAAATTAGTTTTGCGGGACATTGAAAATTATGGAATATTAGATGATAATGCGATGTTCTCGCAGGTCTAATTTCTGTTTTAGTTAGCAATATAATTATTTTGTTGATTATTTATTTTAATGTATAATCAGAGCATTTCCTGTAATTTTTCAACAAATGGTAGACTTTAAACCGCGCAGAGTAATTTATTCTAGAAGATTCATCCGACTTCGTCCGCGGGCTTTAAGTTTTTTGTTTGATTCCCGGAGGAACGCTCTGATTTTCCGGGATAAAAAGTAGCCTATGATACTCTCCAGGTCTTAAAAAAAATAACTTATATTCATTGCTCTGTTGCACTGTCATTGAAGGACAAACCAATAAACCAACAAACAAACACGCTTTCGCATTTGCACTGCGTGGTTTAAGTTTTTTTTATTCCCGCGGGAAAATCTTAATTTTCCGGGATAAAAAGTAGACTATGTCACTCTCCAGGTCCTCAACTATACCCATGCCAAAAATCACGTCGATCCGTGGCTCCGTTGCGGCGTGATTGAAGGACAAACCAAAAAACCAATAAACCAACAAACAAACACACTTTCGCATTTATAATATTAAGTATGACTAAGTATGATGTGGATGATTGTGATCAAACTTTTCAAACTTGCTCTCAATAAAAGAAATGCCACTAGAACAAATTAATTAGAATCGACCCAGAAAAGTTTGCCAATAATAATTACAAAACTCAAGTTTACCTTCAGCCGAGAAGTCTTTACTTTCTTTTACTTCTACAATTAAACGGGAGGCTTTTTGTTTTACGATAATTTGTCGTGTTGCTAAAGTTAGGTTGTTTTATTGGTCAACTTGACCTTTTTGTTCATATTTTCATGTTTCTTCAAATTTTCTGACAAACGACGTTATCTAGGAAACGATTTCAAATAATAACACACAGGTTAGCCCGCTACCACTATAGACTGCATCATCACTTACCATCAGGTGAGATCGCAGTCAAGGCCTAACTTGTAGTGGACAAAAAAAAAAACCGTCCTAACTTTAGGTTTAAGTACCGTAATTGATTATCACCATCACGTTGTTATTTTTATGTTTCGGACGTCAATAACAGTGTACCTAAATTAAATAAATAAATATCGATTGATTGATAAAAAAACAAACAAAATTACAAAATACAGAAAATACTTATAGACTAAACAATGCAATCTGTGTCGCCAGAATCCCAAAAAGGGCACCGACTTAGCGTCATGCTGATATGGTATAGATGCACCATATCAGCGCTGATTTTCAGTCGACCCCTAAAAACTCGACGTCCCGGACCGGCCCGGGCTGCCTTATCAATCTGACTACGCTGATCAGCAAACCTGAAAACTTAATGTACCTACCCACTAAGATTATAACTAAGCATACATATACCAAATTTAATTTTCAAAAATACCACTGTTAGTATCTTCCCAGCATCGTACCGGAACGACAAATCTCTTGGCTTGGCTGGGAAGGTAGAGTAGTAACTAGTTACAGCCGAAGCCTGCCGTTAGATCATACCTGAGACATTTAGAAATCATAAACTCCTTTATTGACCCAGCCAGGAATCGAACGCGGGACCTCCCACATACTATTAGACCACAACGTTCACCATTCCGCCAGGGTTGTCAAAATTATCAGGGTAATGGTCAAGGTTACCAGGATTATTATGCGATATTTTGTCTTTTCTACAATCGAGCTCTAAGGCAGGCAATATTGAAGGCGAAAAACAGTTGTAAGGGCAGGTACACAAGGCCTTTAGGCGGCTGAGTTGTTTTCGATCGCTTTTTTCCCCTTTTAACAAAATGGAAGGCCATTAAAACTTTCTGACGGAACTCTGTTCTAATTGTTATGGTTATCTCGTTAGCGTGGGGCCCAAACGTTGACGTTAAGTGGAGTTGGCGGGTATTTGTTTTTTTAATAAACCTTTTTGTACAAGTATACTTGTGGAGCAACTGGCAGCCCTCAACCTTTGTACGAAGCTGGGCGGCGAAAAGATTTTCGGGTATCCTAAAGCGTTTGGCAAAAATTGACAAACTTTTTTTCGAATTTTTATTGATAAGGCGGGAGGCGCTACCGGGGAAAAAATACCATCTAAACTATAATAACTGTGTGTGTACGGCTCTGGTATTTTTTACCCGCTGGCTTTACAATTACTTGCTGATCAATGTAAATTGTAGGTATCTTTGTGAATAAACGTATATAAAAGGAAAAGGTGACTGGCTGACTGAAGTAAAATTATATTTGAAAAAAACAAGCTTTTATCGTCCGCTATATTGAATCACTATATTGCTATCATTATATCGCTATTGTAGTGTGACATCATTTTGTTTTCGTAATGTTTTCAGTTACCCCTTTTGATTGACACCCATCGGTACACATACCCATTGATACTCAAGCGGTTAGGGATAACTGTTTCAAAATTCAGTTGAAATAAAAAAAAAGCTTTTAAAAAAGAAGTAAGTATCAAAATTGGCATAGATTTTACGGAATTATGAAATAAAATCATCTAAATCTCTTACTTTTTAAACATTTTTGACTACATATAAAAAATTGCTTGAATGAGCTCGAACATTTTAATTTGTAGTCTTCAAAGTCAACGGGTCGACACAAACACGAGCGGTCAAGCGCGAACTGCAGCCGCCACAAGTCCGGAGATAGCGAGAGACAGCTATTCCAACTCACTTTGCCGATATCTTCCGATATTGTTTTACCTCTCAATAACACAGGGGCATACTACCATCGCTTAGAGCCATATTGTTTTAATATTGTTGACGTTCGTGTTTTAGAATTATAATCCTTATTTAAGCGACGTCAAGACACGTGACATGTAACTATTATTAAGAAATTATACTGCTTGAACTAGTAACCCATCTCGCAGGCTTGCAGTCGGTTGCTGAATGCTCTTTAGGGATCAAATTTGTGAATCGGCTGAATAATCATTGATAATTTCCAATTTTAGTTAGAATATGAAAAGATAATTATTTCTGTACTTAATCTTTTCTTACCAATACACAATCGTTACGTAGAATGAAACTGTAATTCTGAAAGATTTCTGAACATCGAACTATAATGAATAGGTACATTATCTAAAATCATACATCAATGTTTCTAGAATCCGTTTAAAGCATCCAGTTAAAATTTTCAAAATATTTTTGAAAATCTTAACTGGATGCTTTATTTTATAGATACAGAGTCCAATTTTTTTTATTTGATCTGTTTATCTGTCGTCTTATTATTACGATTGTAATTAAGACTACTGGACGTATTTGAATGCAATTTTGTATACGTAAGTTAATATTCTGGGTTAATAAGGCTATAAGTTTATGTCTGCAACTTCGTCAGCGTGGATAACGTTAACGTTTATTCCCACGTTTATAATTATTTTCCAGTTTAAAAAGTAGGCAGTGCCTTCTTATGCCGGAATTTAAGAAAATCTCTTTACCCGGGATGCAACCTATCTCTGTACTGAAATTATCAAGAAATAGTTCAGAGATGGTAGGTGGAACTCCTCGACGGGTAGCACGAAACCAATTATTGCAATCTGTGTTATAGCCAAAACTCTTTGATTTCCCTTCATTTAATGATAGTACCTACCATTAATATATACATAAATAAAAAGTATCTTATGTCCGGCTCCAGCACTGCCCAAACAATTTTCGATTCACATTATGCCATTTAATACTCCATTCCAAACGTTTGCTTAGAATCACCACTTCAAAATTGAAGTTCGACCGAATAAATTTGGAAATCCTTGATATCACGAAGTCATGAAAACCGAAGTTACTCCGCATTACGCGCGTTATGTAAATCGGAAAAGTTGAGCCAAAGACGAACTTGTTGAAAGCATCTCGACGAGTTCTTTAAAAATTCAGCGCTATGGAGTGATAACCTATCCTTGGAGCGATGAAAATTACTGGATATGAAAAACATTATACCGCTCTCTACTTTTGTTGAAAATCAAGAAGTTCCCGCGGGAATCATAAAAGTGAAATCATGCAGACGGGACGGAATGCTTTACATACGTAGGTGTTTTTACCGACATAGTATTAATTCTATATCAAAATAAATATGTTAGTCATCTAGAGTATTTAATTTAGATCAAAATTGCTGTGTACACCATTTAATTTAGATGAAAATCTTATGAGATATCATAGAAATAAAATAACGTGCAGCAGAAAATGAGTGTGAGAGCGGGGCGTGGGCGGGGTACGATCGCTACGTTTAATAATAATAATTATTATTTATTTATTTAATTATTACGGACAAGCCAATTACACTAGGTAATTAATTAAAAAATGACACAGCACAACTTACAATTAATGACAGTAATAATTAATTAAAAATTAAAATAATTAAAATCACACAACGTTTGTTAAAAAATTACTTAACACAAAATTAATAACGATAATACTTAATTAAAACTTAAAATCTCAGAAGTTAAAAATATAATAATTAAAATTTGAATAATAATATAACATTAACAATTATTTTAGAGAGCTGCATGGTTTGTGAGTTGTAACCTTCGCAAAACTTCAAGCATCTACTCACAACCGTGCTCCATTGGTCTGCAAATATATCACAGGGGGGAGACTCGGCCAACAACGTATTCAGTGCGGTGTATTACAGTATGCGCACTCCTACAAAGTACAAAGTGCAAATTATTAAAACCTGTGTGTATGAGTATGGACTATAATAATTATGATGATAAGTGCTACCCGCGCGAAGCCGCCCCGGCTTCGCGCGGGTAGCACTAGTATAATAAAAAAGTCACATCCAATTTTCCTTGATCCTGCAACTCACGTAACATTCCAGTTTACCGCGCCAAAACTTTTTACTCACCGATTGACGCGTACCAGATAAATGTACCCACTCCGACGTTCCTCGAGCTACTTGAACGGAGATACTTTCAAGAGGCTGAATATTGAGTATTGTTTTATTTTCATTGTTACTCCAATTGGGATATTGATATCGTAACCTACTGTTTAATATTAATAACCAATTATTGGGGCCAATTCTGTTTCAAATGATTACCGGCTCCGGCCCCCTACTGAGCATAGATCTCTAAATTTCGTAGTTATCCCTAGTCTGGCCTGTTAATTAACCACGTAGTTACCACGAATACCACCCTACCGGCAAAGACGTGTCGCAAAGCAATTTAGCGTCCCGGTACGATGCCGCGTAGAAACCGAATAGGGGTATGGGTTTATCACAACTGCCATGATGCCCCTAACAGGTTGTCTCGCTACCATCTTAGACTACATCATCACTTACCATTAGGTGAAATCGCAGTTAAGGGCTACCTTGTAGTGGATTTTAAAAAAATTGATCTCCTTTCAAAATGTAGGGAGTTTCGCCAAAGCCCACCTCGCTGGTGAAGTGCGGATTGGCAGGCAACAATTATGCACAACTTTCGGGCATGCATGTTCCCTCGCGAAGTTTTCCGTAACAGTTAAACATATATGTTATTGCTTAAAACGCACTTAACTAAATACTACACCTGCAGCTGTTACTAGGTACCTACATAAATTCATTAGGTAAATCATACTTCATACTAATATTATAAATGCGAAAGTGTGTTTTTGTTGGTTTGTAGGTCCTTCAATGGTTATAGTTGAGGACCCGGTGAGTGAAATAGACTACTTTTATTCCGAATAGTTAGGGAGTTCCCGGGGAATTTAAAAAGTAGCTTGCGTCACTCTCCAGGTCTTCGACTATACCCATGAAAAAATCACGTCGATCCATTGATCTGTTGCGGCGAAATTGAAAGACAAAATTAAGTGTTTCCTGCGGGAATTAAAAATACTTAAACCACGCGAACGAAGTCGCTTGCTAGTCAAATATAAACGCACATCTTTAAACGTGCTGACGACAACACAACGAAAATAATACCTACCACAACGGCGCGAATAAATCAGCGGTGAATCAGTTAATTCCACGAAACATTCGTTGTAATTTACATACGCCATTTGCCGGTGAAAGAGTGCGTTACGACAATCGAAAATGTCCCATTTAAGGCGAACAATTGCTAAATAGGCTTGCCTGTGGGAGGCGTTTTATATTTACGCAAGTCTTCTTTTTCGGTGTGGCTAAAGGTTACTGCCTCGTTGGTCTAGTGGTTCGCATGTTCGACTGCGGCCGACGAGGTCCCGGGCTCGAATCCCGGGTCGGGCCATAATGAAGTGAGTTGTTTTTCTGACTAGAAATTCTCAGTTCTAGCCGGGAGCTAGGAAGTTGGCGGTGTTTCACCCCCGTACCTCGGAGAGCATGTTAAGCCGTCGGTCCCGGTTTATCCGTTAACATGATAATAGTCGTTAAAGCCCGCCAACCCTCATTGGAGCAGCGCGGTGGGTCTTAGCTGTAATTCCCTCACTCCTATGAAAGTGGAGGCCCGTACCCAGCAGTGGGACGTTAATATGCTGTAGTGGTGGTGATGGAAAGGTTGGCGCAGCCCGACCACTGCAAGTGGCGGTGCTCTGAATGACTTACTAAGCGCACGGCGAAAATTAGACTAGACCCACGCGTGATGACACGACCACCCGTCACCCTAAAGTCGTGGTAGCTTGAGCATGCTCATATTTACTATCACAATTTCAACCGTGTGTTAAAGTTAATTATCTCAGCTTATGTTAATCCTAGCCGAAAGCATAAAGTGCTAACTGTTATGGCTTCGGCGTCACTCGACTCCACTTTGTGGGTAGGCCTCGCGCTTTAAGATTAGAACAGTGTTCGCTCGTGTAAAATTTAGAATTTCAACCATAACCCTTCTCATCTCAAGTATAATGATAACATTTAAAACCATCAATTTAAGTTTTTAAATTTTAGTTTTTTAAATGCATACTTCGAACACAAAACTTACATTAATAATTCAATTTACTGTGTCAAACAGCATTTGATAAGTCGAGCTTATTATACTATTGACGATTTTATTAACGACAAAGTTGCATGGAAGCAACCGGCCTCGAATCCAGTGACCCACAAGTCGGTGTAATACTTGTAACGTTGCGTATGTTTTGTATTGCTTAAATATTGTAACCTCTTTCTTTTTTTGAGAAAAGAGCAACTGCTGAGTTTCTTGCCGGCTCTTCTCAGTAGAACAGCTTTCCGAACCGGTGGTAGAGTCTTAACGAATCATAATATGTGACACAAGTTGTCCTATGTGAAATAAATAAATCATTTATCATTTATTTAATTTAGGCTACTCCAACTTTTATAAAGCTTGTCTACTGAAATCGCGTCTGTAAATAAAAAAATTATAGATATTATACTATTTTACACAGAACAATTTCAGGTACTTAGTACTCTCTGATAATATTAAGTTCTATCGGAAAATTATATCTCAGGAAAGATATAAATAAATCGGTACTAAGTGAGTTCTAAGAAATTTATCAAATTGTCCGGTAATGAGTTTTGAAGTCCTAGTCCTAGTGACTACTAGTTCAAAGGAAATGGTCAATATCGTACTTAATCAATTGTATAAAATTAATAGATTCCGATCTAAACTTCGAAATGCCTCCAGCTGTTCAAACTAGATCAGTTTATCATCATTTAGACTTTACTACAGAACAATGTTCATCAGTCTTCGATGTAACGGCTGGTTTACATCCTTCCAGTACCATTCTAGCTCAGTGAGCTAACTTATTTGACTGGATAATATAAGCGTGGAAGGTGTGTATAGCAGTGTTATGGGTGACGCGACTATTTAGTCTGGTGCCGATGTGGAATAAACAAGGTCTCAATCTTATTGCTATAATTCAAATCTAGACCTTTGAATACATTTCTGATTTACTTTAAGTCATCGTGCTTAATCCAGAGAGAATTGTAAAGTAAACCAATAAGTGTCATAGACACCAAGTTGTATAACTGCATTGAGTGACATAAATAAAGGAGACAAGATATGCAAAGCAAAAAATACCAGGTCAAGATGAACACGTCACTTATCTGACGTTATCAGCATTGCTTAAATCTTTGCAATAGAATCTTGCCATAAATCCATGAATCTTGCACACATGCATTTTTACTACTGATATGAACTATACAAAGGTGTTCACGGTTCGCGGGAAACGAGGGAAATATTGGATGAACATACATTTGACAAGGTAATTAAAAGTTTAAATTCTATATTTTTTTATTACAACTAAGTGCTGGCTTGGCTACAGGCAAGATTGGAATTATATTGGGCACCTTTCATTTGTACTCAATAATAGGAAAAAATATAAGTTAGTGCTTGATTGCAATCTTATTATATGACCCACAGTTTTTGGTGTAACAAGTGAGTGCGTAAAGCTTCCAATATTCAAATAGAGACGTATGCACAATTTGTATTTTTACAGGTCTTGTGGATCGTCACGAATTATCACTGTAGTTATATCACTGCGAAGTGAATCTATTCATTCAAGTCTCCTATTGAAATGGACGAAATGCATCCAGTCGCTGGAATAATGTGAACTGGCTATACCAAGAGCGAACGCAATCAATAAAGCAAAGGCTATCAATTATTATTGGAGTCAGTGAGGCATCGCAGTAAGTCCATTCCGATGTCTATTGACAATTAGTAGACATCCACTATTCAATCTACATATTTATAGCTCTATACCTACTAAATAGTTATAAGGTATTATATTCTAATTCTATAACTAGATGTAGATCTTCGATTGTGTGGATTTAGCTTTTTTTTTAAAAGCCCGTGGGAACTCCTTGATTTTGAAGATGCTTACTTTAAACTAAACTTCGTCAAAATGGGTTATACGGATGGGTCATAAAATGTTAAAGACAGATAGACAGACAGATAAACTTTCGCATTAAAATAACATTAGAAGCTCTGCATCTTTTAAGAGACCGTAATGAATTATGATGCGGTAATAGCCTAGTGGTTTAAACACTCGTTTTCCTGTTCGGGGATTGGCTTCAATCCCCGGGCACGCACATCTAACTCTTCATCTTTTGACGACCTCCCTGGCGCAGTGTTGAGCGCGGTTGTTTTAACGTGGGAGGTCCCGGGTTCGATCCCCGGCAGGGTTAATTTGGAAACAGATTAGGGGTATGGATTTAATATAACTGCCATATCCCTAACACGTTAGCCCGCTACCATCTTAGACTGTATCATCACTTACCATCAGGTGAGATTGCAGTCAAGGGCTAATTTGTAGTTGATTTAAAAATGACTTTTCTGACCTGAGTGCGAGTTATGTGGACTCGACTGCTCAGTAGTGAGCCGGCATCGGGTGATGATGGTTTAAGTCATGATGATGATGAATTAATTATCACCATCACGCCCGTATTTTCATTAATGAACTTTAATTAAAAAATACAGTGTTACAAACTTTGAATCAATGGCTTTTGATATTTTTATCTATGATGCCCGCAACTTCGTCTGCGTGGATTATGTTTTTTCAATTCCCGCGGGAACTCCTTAATTTTCCGGGATAAAATGAGTAGTAGCCTATGTCCTTCTCCAGGGTGCAATATATCCCTGTATCAAATTTCATCAAAACCGGTTGAACAGGTGGGCCGTGAAAGCGTAGCAGACAGACAGGCAGATACACAGACAGACACATATTCGCATTTATAATATTCGTATTTATATGGATATAAGTATGGATTACGGAGGTAAGAACTAACTCTGCATTGAAATCACTCCATATTTCATCTCAAGACTTCATTAGGACCCATTTTGCAGTGAGCGTGTGAGCGAACGTCCGTCGAGTTCATTCAGCTAAATTGAATGGCAGGACCGCATGTGACTTCTAATTAGTGAGCTATTTCACCCAGAAGTTAGTTCTGTCGGTGGCTTTTAAGTGCACCTACATTGTATGAAATGGTGGACCAGAACCGACTATGGAAAAAGTATTTAGCAATTTTATAAGTAGGTATTATTGCTACCACCTTGTGCAGGCAATTTTGAAAAACGCTGCCTTAATCTATATTATAAAGGAAACCTCTTAAAGCTATATTGTGTTAGATTCTATAAAATTAAGGAAACCTACAAGCTTGTATGAGTTGGATATAAGAACTCCTTCACAAACTGTAATTTAGGAAAGTTGTCTGTGACAGATTAAAAAAATAAAAAATATCTTGGATAGGTGGTAGACCGTAGACTATAAATGAATAAGTATAACTTGAAAACGTAGGGTTTATCAATAAAAATTAATTACACTTTGCCCAAGAGCGTGTACAAAATTTTATTTGTATTTTTTTTTAGGTTCAGGGGTTTGAGCTGGGTGTTGACGAGTCAATGAGTCAGGACTTTCCTTTTTGTTCACGTCTTCTGTTTATTTCAAGTTTAAAATAATTAATAGCTTATTATTATTTTTGCACCACCTCCCGCTGTCCTGTACCTACTTCATTTTCTCCCTGGCGTTGAGGTTGTCTTGAAGAAATCACTACTTAGCGATAAGGCCGCGTTACTGTAACTGCGTACGTTCTAAGTTTTCTTGTTTGTAACCTGTTTCTGTTGTATTTTTGTGGCGTACAATAAATAAATATAGTATAAATACATACATATTTTTAAATACGTACGAAATTGCCATCATGAATATTTACGCCAAAAACAAATAAATTCCAAATTTAACTTATTTCGGTCCATTAGAATCGAAAAACAAAAAAATTGGATTTTAAAGGAACTAGAAGTTTAATTCTTGCACTTGCTGTGGTGAATATTCACCGCCCAGTAAGCCAGCAATTCACACCGGCACAGCACCACACCACCCAAATCTTCCAAATTATTCTCACCGTATATACTTTGCACTCCGACACCGGAGCATCTTCAGGAGATGTTGACTCGACAATGCACGATTGTAAAGACTATAGACTGTGAACTTGCTTCCATCTAAATTGTAATAATATGCTTCTATCCAAATTGGATTTTATTGAACCGGCTGCAGCAGGTCGCGGAGATTAATTTCAGGCCATCCCATTAAATATTTCCCCTAAATTTTGTTTAGCAATTAAATAAATTTCTATTGGCACTTTACCGCTGGCCTTAGATCATTTATTCAGCAGTTAATTTATTAACGTCTAATTCATTCATTAAGCAGTAATTAGACTTGAAGGAGCGCGCGCCATGACTCGGAGATTGTAAAAGCATTCCGTCTGAAGTAAAGGAGAAAAGATTGTATTTATAACTCGTCTGTAGACGGGCGATGATAAAAGTAGTCTATAATTAATAGTCTTATAATATATTTTCAAAAAGATACTTTCACAATTGAATCCCTAGAATACCGAAGAGACGTAAGAAATCTTTGTATATTCTATCGACTCTACAAACTTTTAAATCACACTCGCAATCGTAAAAATTCGACGTCGCGGACCTGTCACGGAAAGAGTGCTCCGTATTATTTGATTCGCTTAAAGAATTAAGACAAATTAAACTCGCGTTTAGTTGGCTAAAATACTCGTATTCAAGGTCTAGTCCCACTACAAATGGACGGTGCGGCGCGGCACGTAGCGGCAAATATTATTTATATGAGTGTGTATGGAGCTGGGCCCACTTAAGCGACGTAGCACTGAGACGCATTGCGACTTTTTTTTATCCACTACAAGTTAGCCCTTGACTACGCTCTCACCTGATGGTAAGTGATGATCCAGTCTAAGATGGTAGCGGGCTAACCTGTTAGGGGCATGGCAGTTATATTAAACCCGTACCCCTATTCGGTTTCTCCACGGCATCGTACCGGAACGCTAAATCGCTTAGCGGCACATCTTTGCCGGTAGGGTGGTAACTTGTCACGGTCGAAGCTTTCCACCAGGCTAGACCAGGGAAAATTCAGAAATTATAAATCCCCAAATGACCTTGCCGGGGATCGAATCCGGGACCTCCGCACGTTAAGACAACAGCGCTCAACACTACGCCATGGTGGTCGTCGAATGTTCTTTGTACTTAATCGTACAAAGAATACTTGCCGCTACATGCCGCGCCGCGCCGCGCCTCTGTAGTGGGGCTAGACCTTCAAACTGCCAGACCACCGGCGCTTCCGTTTCTTAATTAAAATTAACCAAACTTCCTGGAGGAGAGCGAGTTTCGCTCGGGAGTGAAATATTTAGATTTAATGTGTTTATCTAGTTACAACGAGGACAGGGAAAACGTTCCTACATATTTTAACTGTGGACGGTACTTAATTAAATAATGATGTTAATATTTTTACTGTTTAGATAGAGTTGTGTGAACAATGTCCGTTTACTTTACCAACGTAACGTTTACCAGCTAGTGAATTTATTTATTTAGAATTATGAACTATTCCGTGCCTCGGAGTGCACGTTAAGCAGTGCCCAGCAGTGGGACGTTTATGGACTGTAGTTGATGAAGTATTCGACAATAATTAAAGGAGGTCGGCGAGCTCCCATATAGTGTTTGACCCAAACTTGAGGTTCACGTTCACGCGTCAAACTTCTCATACTTTTTAAACTAAACCAGACTAACAAAAAAGTTTATGAAAGTCAATCAAATAAAGTTGGGAGAAAAAAGATATTCGTAGTAATAGTTAAAAGTGAGGTTAGATTTCTATTTCATGGTTTTTAAGCCAGATGACTATTGAATAGCTTTGAAAAATCTATCAGGCACTGCAGATCATTATCTGACAATGTACCAAATAGTAATACGCTTTCCTACCTACATAAAAACAAGTTACCTACCTGCTGGGTACATCAAACCTATAGTAGGTATGTAATTCATAACGCGGCCAGTAAGTATATTATGACATACAAATTGATGGTTGTTATACTATACTATTCTTACTATTTGAAAAGGCGGTTAACCCTAACGCGCTTATACATCGCTACTTTTGGGCGTTAGTCGCATTTACGACGCGCGACAGAAGCAAAACAGTAGCGATACAATCGCGTCGCGAAGTATCGTATTTTTAGATAACGCGTGAGCTTTCAGGCGACATCGGGTAAAAGAAGAGCGAGGGGTGCCGGCAGGTACTACAGTGCAGAACTGTATCGATAATGCATCGCGTTTGAATTAAATTAACGTTTTTAATTAATTACTATCGCATACTGTATACGCTGACGCCCTGTCTAATATATCTCTTTCTCTGTCTACGTACTCCCGCTATTGTATCGACCGAATGACACCAACGATGACAAAGTTATTTATGAATATTTTCATTGTGATGATTAAACTATTAATAGCATAATATGTACCTAGTACATACATTATAAAGTTAGACTGATATTATTTTGCGAAGACTGTTTTATATCTAACTAGTTTTGTTGTTAAATATGAGTACCTACTTACTATAACTAAACTAAGACTAAAACCAAAAATAAATGTGTACCTATTAACTCTAATGAGAACGATATAAATTATTATCTAGGTAAACTATAAAAACCTTTTTATTTTAATCCTACCTACGAAGTTTAGCAATGATAACATTAATAATATATTAGCATGATAATGATTGTCCTAACAGATAGTTGGATTGAAGTACAAATATGTATGGAAAGAAGTATTTTGTAACAAATAAAATACACTTAGTTTCTTTATGCTAAGTAGAGTTGTGTAACTGTCTGAATTTCAACTCGAGTTAACGTGTTTTTATACGACTGCCTGAAAAAAGGAGTATATTGTTTTCAGGGTTCATGTATGTATGTATGTATGTGAGTTTGTATATTCCACCATAACTTCTATACGCCTAAACCGATTTTGATAAATGAGGTATCGTTAGAATCCCTAGCTTATTCCGGGTGACATAGGCTAGTAAAATTATTAAAAAAAATTGATGGGGTGACCATGGTCCCGCATTAAAGACTAAAGTTGATTTTTTTTTTCGAAAATAAGATTAACTATATAATCATCATCTAGAAAATGATGAGTAGATTCCAAAAATATATAACACTAGTTCAATATCCAGTGATTCCCAAAAAATATCACTTAATAAAAATGTGAATAAGATTCCAAAGGTAATTAATGACTGTGGTATCGTTACGTAGTAGATAGTTTCGGGCTACGGCAGAGCAGTCGTATTTTTTAATAATTTTAATTATATTCACTTGTTTCCGACACATCTCTACTACGGTCCAAGAATGACATTTGATTGAGTTGACAGTAATTGACATTTGACACGTTAGTTTCTACTTTTATACTCTGCCGGGTAACCGGGTATCTTTTGCATCAATCATTGATACATCACAATCACCTCCGATTGGCTGAATTTATGGTATTCTTGCTGCGTCAATGGATTTCGTCCAATAGTGGAAGAGTGTTAACCAATCAGAGGGGATTGCGATGTATCAATGATTAATGCGCCCTGCGGGTATCTATACTTCGTATTGTCATTAGAACGACTTTTTTATTGTTTCGTAATAATTTTTATTTTTGATTCCCATCTTCTAAAAATTTGATGTTTACACAGAAAAATACTTTGAAATATATTAAAAAATATAAAATGATTTCTGAATCTGAATGGTTTTTAAATTAGCTGGGTCACACTTCGCCGATCTCCTTTTCGTCCTATTTTTTAATGTTAATATTTTTACTAATAGAGTTGTGTGAACAATGTCTACGTAGAGCTACATGAGTTTTTGTAACTTTGGACATCATTTTGCGGGATAAAAAGTAGCCTACGTATTATTTCAGACTATAATCTGTGCCAATTTTCATCCAGATCCGTTCAGCCTTTCTGGCGTGATTGAGTAACAAACATTCATGCATCCATCCATCCAAACTTTCTCATTTATAATATCACTCATAGTTTTTGACGACCTCCGTGGCGCAGTGTGTAGCGCTGCGGCCTTAACGTGCAGAGGTCCCGGGTTCAATCCCCGGCAGGGTCAACTTGGGAATTTATAATTTCTGCATTTTCCCTGGTCTGGCCTGGTGGGAGGCTTCGGCCGTGGCTAGTTACCACCCTACCGGCAAAGACGTGCCGCCAAGCGATTTAGCGTTCCGGTACGATGCCGTGTAGAACCCGAATAGGGGTATGGGTTTAATATTTAAACTGCCATGCCCCTAACAAGTTAGTCCGCTACCATCTTAGACTGCATCATCACTTACCATCACTGGTGAGATCGCAGTCAAGGGCTACCTTGAAGTGAATAAAAAAAAAAAGTATAGATTGTGTGTTGATATATCACTCAGATTAGTATCATTTTATGGGTAGGTATGGAATTAATGGCAAATTATTAACGGATTAAACGCTAACAGAGGCTTAACATATAAACGCTTAAAGCGGTCCGCTAGTAAATAAGAGTCTAGCCGGCGGCGTACAAATACGCGACGTCAAATAATAGAGCCTGAAAGTTTTCTTTATGCGAGCCCCGGGACCGGAAACCATATTTTCCTGACCTTTGATACTTACTACGTTTGTTTTTTGAATTCATTTAGTAGCGGTGAACACTAGTTTGCAAAGCAAAGTGTTGATGTCTATAGTTTATACAATTTTATGTCGAAAAACTTGCAATCTAGTTGAAAAGTCTATGTCCTTTTCCGTACCGTATTTCTGTCGCAAATGTTGTCAAAATTTGTCGAACAGTCAACAGATAGGCCGTGAAAGCATAGCAGGTAGGCAGACTGACCTCTGAGAGACAGACAGACATTCGGACAGACAGACACACATTGGCATTTTCCGGATTAAGTAGTAGCCTATGTCCGTGTCCAAGATCAGCTATCGGTCCCAAATTATGTTAGAATCGGATGGGCCATAAACTTAGGCCATGAAATACATACCTACCTACTGTAGTATTTACAATATTAGTACATAAATCATAATAATATGGAATCATGGGTTTGTATGTATAACATTAGGTCAAGACTTGACGTAAGTAAGTCTTTATTCACTTTTAAAAATAATAAGTTTGCTTAGCAACAAGATTGTAGGGGACTATTAAAAAAGTTGCGCGTAAATCGTTATGTCCGTAAATCGGACCCTGCCGGCGCGGAAAATATTATATAGCGTTTAATAGCTCCTTAAATTGTTCTTTATGTATGTCTAATCGATATAAATGGATGGTATAAAGTAAATTAAAATATTAAGCGGAAAGATATGGCTATTATGAATACGGATAAATGTTAAATAGATCGTCCCGGGAAACACCCACAACCGCCAATGGTGTATAGAAGACAGGATATCGGATAAAATATCGAAATACTTTTCTAGAGAGGCCACCAAAAAACTTAAAGCTAAAAATAAGTTCGTTCCACTATTAAAATGGGTCGTGTACGCTTAAAGCGTTACGTCCGTAAATCGGAATCCCGCCTCCGGCGCGCAAATAATGTAGCGTCTAATAGCGCCTTAAAGTTTTCTTTATGTGCGCTCGGGGACCCGGAAATCATATTTCTTGGCATTTAATAGACTCGGCTTGTTTGCAGTATTTTCACGAATTAACTCTTTCTAATGTAAGTGTTGAATTTTTTATTTTATTTGCCAGTAAACAAACTAATATTTAACTCGAATCATTTGAACCTATGCAGCAATGCTTGGGCGCCTTGGGACTGTATAGCTACTGATGTAACTACACTCTGTTAATAATAATTATTGTTAAAAAAACAATTTTTTTTTATTCCAGTTGACTTTGACTTTTGATAATTATTATAATCATAATCATCATCATCATCATCATCACTAAACTAGCGGCACGCTATGATGGCCGGTTTGACACATTACAATAGTGATGTGGAATGTCAATTTATTCTCGAACAAAAAACAATTAAGTTTTGTTTTTGTACCTGATTAAATAGGTTTAATAAAACAAAAATGTAAATGTTTATTTAATTTATTTGAACGAACTGAATATTTCAACCACTGACGTTATAGGTAAAATTGGCCCTCCATTTTGAGCTTCACGATCGAAATAGTTACGAAGGCGTATTACGAACTCACGTGTCTGACTATTTAGAACAGTTCTCTGCGTACGTTCGGTCATATCGACGAAATCCACAACAAAGGGCTTGAACAGAGTCCAAATTAACGAGCAAGGGTCAACAGTAATGCAGTATCAATATTTGAAATCCAAAGCCAGGTCAAAACTATATCACAATCGCATTGCACTGACAGTTTATACTTTTCGAAGCAACGTCAATTCGAAACTGCTTTGTTTTGCATTGAGCATTGACGCGAGTTTGCCGGAGGTAGTAGTTGTGCTAGCCAGCGATCACAGAGTACATTGAATATACAGGTATAGAGATAACACTGAGGATTGTTGTATAAGCGCCATCTAACGGTATACGACGAACCTAAAGCCAAGCAAATCGCGCTCTTCATGGTACCTATTTTTTTATAAATTAATTCCCCAGAGTAATTTCCAAAAGCCAAACAATATTTTGATTTTATTGATTTGGCTTTTGGAAATTACTTTGGAGACAATGGAATTTAAGTTATTTAGGTAAGTAAAACAACAGTTTATCAATTGGACAGTTTATTGTTTCTTTTTCATAAATAAATTAAAGCACAAAAACATAAACGGAGCACATTCACGGATGGAATTACATTCAGACGCAAAAAAGCGATTTCAGAGGTTTGTCCACATAGTGAAAATTGTTCATATTCACAAGTACATTCACCCCTTAAATGGTGCAAACTGATTTTTCTACACTTGTATACATTTTAGAAATCAATTTAATAAATAAATTTTGAGTCCTAAACCTAAAACTACATTCGATAAAATTTATGAATCTCTGCACATCACTATCGTCAATAAAGTAATACAATTATTTCCTTCAAAGTCGTTATCAATTAATACGGAACTTCATGAGCGGACAAACGTCAAACCGGCCATCATAGCGTGCCGCTAGTGTACAGCCTATTAACGTCCCACTGCTGGGCACAGGCCTCCACTCTCATAGGAGAGCGGGAATTAGAGCTTAGACCCACCACGCTGCTCCAATGCGGGTTGGCGGGCTTTAACGATTATTATCATGTTAGTGATAATAACCGGGACCGACGGCTTAACGTGCTCTCCGAGACACGGGGGTGAAACACCGCCAACTTCCAACTCCGGACCTAGCACTGCGAATTTCTTAATTGAAAAACCCAATACCTAACTTTTATGCCCGACCGGGAATCGAACCCAGGACCTCGATGATCCGCAGTCGACTATGCTAACCACTAGACCAACGAGGCAGTCATAATCATAATCATAATCATAATATTTATTCGCTGATTGTAGGTACATAGGAAGTTCTTATAATATTTAGGATCGAGCCACAATCTACCAATCAAATTATAATTATTAATACATATTATGTACTTAATAAATTCAAGAAATTTATACATTTTACCACTAATATTTATGTTTATCAATAATAATCATTATTATAGAAACTATTTTTAGAACTTAAGTCAGAAAACAAAGAAATGTTATCCAAAATTATTGTCCAAAAAGGTAAATGGTAAAATGATGTCACATAAATTATAAATTATGCTTAGTCAAATTCAATAAATAGTTCAGGTTAAATAAAATAAAATAAAAATACCGTTATGAGTGATTTAAATAATTATCTTTGACAGAATAAAATTAATTATAATAAACACCAATAATTATATTAATTGCAATATATAATTTTTAATAAGCAACCACTGAGTTTCTTGCTGGCTCTTCTCGGTAGGAATGGTATTCCGAACCAGTGGTAGATTCATTTTACGATTAAAAAACACTTGAGCTTGATTTAAAACTATTAAAATCCCTCATAAATATTATGGTATAAGACCCAACTTTCACACGGGCAAAGCAAGTTTATTTTATGGACGGTAAGCAACTTTATAACTATTATCTCAAGTGGATCACTTTTATTTAATGAACCATTAATAGATACGGAAATAATTATTATTAGCGGGACCAGAAAATTTTACTAATAAGTTATACACACCCCTTTTTTCTTCGGAGGAGGTAAATATGTTTCAGAAGACACGGCGAAGAAATGCGGGCTATTTTTTTTCGTATTCAAAAAAGTATTGAAATATCTGATATCGGTTTAGTAACGTGTAAAACTATAGCGATACACTTTTAAATGGACCTTAAAAACTCATTTCGGTACATTACGCGTTTCGTGCCAAAATGTGGTGCAAATAAATCCCAAACAAATCAGTTAATTCCGCAAAACATTCGGCGTAATTTACATACGGCATTTACGTTGAAAGAGTGCGTTTCGACATCCGAAAATGTTCCATTAAATCCGAACAATTGCTAATGGGATTTCCATAGCAAAGTGTTTTTGTTTAATGTAATCCGATTTTTTTGTAACCATAAATTACATCTGAAATGTATGGCTACTAAAACTTACTTTCCACGTCGTATTCCTCATTTCTGAGAGTCGTTACCTTTTTCGACTGCCTCGTTGGTCTAGTGGTTAGCATGTCCGACTGCGGCCGACGAGGTCCTGGGTTCGAGTCCCGGGTCGGGCCATAATTAAGTATTGGGTTTTTCTGACTAGAAATTCTCAGTGCCAGCCCGGAGTTAGGAAGTTGGCGGTGTATCACCCCCGTGCCTCGGAGAGCACGTTAAGCCGTCGGTCCCGGTTATTATCACTATCATGATAGTCGTTAAATCCCGACAACCCGCATTGGAGCAGCGTGGTGGGTCTAAGCTCTAATTCCCCTCTCTCTCACGAGAGTGGAGGCCTGTGCCCAGGAGTGGGACGTTAATGGGCTGCAGTGGTGGTACCTTTTTCTATGAATCTCAATATGCATGTATGGTAAGGTTTTTTGGGGATAATGACGCAGTGGTGGTGGGGTTTTCACATGCGACTCAATTAAGAGAATTATTTCAACGCTTAGGTCTTTAACGTCCTAGGTACGGGAACGTAACGTTAAATTCGTTTACCCATCCAGTTACTGACCTTTTTTTTTTTTTTTAAAGTTGGGAAATGCGTTTACGCATCCCGCCCATGAAAAGGGCGGGTATGTGGGACTCATTGGCTCTTGCCAAAATACCCACTAAAACCCAACGGATCCGGCCGCGCTTAGTTGGGAAGCCACAGGTTCACTCAGTGGCATTTCTACTGTGGCTTTCCAAACGTTTATCCTCCTTTAACCTATCCTTTTACTTACGGCGCTGGGGGGAGAAGGCGCGCATATTGGCGCCTTCGTCGCTCAGCTCGTCTCCTGCGGAGTGGGTGCCTGGGCCAACCTTGCTTAACAATCACAGTCGACCGATAGGTATGCTTTGCCACAATTAATTAATTCCTAAGCCGTTTAATAACTCCTAAGGTAGTCTGACACCCGATAGTGTAAGAAAAACCGGTGTAGTCAAACGGATTATTCGAACTTTTAAGGACTTCATAGATGCTTGCATGTCAAAAACATGTAGAATTATTTATTTCATTTGAAGAGAGTCATCAGAGAGTCATCAGAGAGTTTACTGTAAATCGTTAACAAATGAACAAACATACATAACATACGGTATAAGTTCGAGGACAGAACCTCTTTTTTGAATTCGGTAAAAAAAAGAAACAATTTTCTTAGACCATTGGCCCTCAGAGCATGATATAGGTATGTAAGGTTCGTTTAGTAACTACTAACCTTACCTGGTAATGAGTAATTATTAGGTTTCGATAAAAACATTATATGGGCATGATGATATTAATGTTTCTAATTAATTAATGGTTCTATGGTATGGGAAGTAAGTAAATAAATTATGAAATATATCAAAGCGTGTAACTGCTGTAAAATACTTTATATTATTTTTCGCAATAAGAAAACTTTTATGAAACATTTTTACAAGTAACATAATGAAAGTAATAAAAGATCGCGGGAGACCGGGTTTTATAATAACCGTATAAAAGCGATGTCTCGTGTTTATTGCAAACTATGGACTAAGCCTTTCTGTGGAGAAGTTATTACAGTTTTGCTTGTAGCATTGCAGGGAGAGCATTGTTTGCTGGCGAAAAAATAATATAGCAGGTGCCATACTACCATCGGTTAAAGCAGTATTATTTCAAAATGATAGACTTAATATATGAAGTTCCTTGACTATAATAAGGATTATATTTCTGAAACAACAGCGTCTGCAATATTAATATAAGACTGCTTTTACCGATGATAGTAAGCCCCCTGGCCACACGTTGTCAGTAGGCTTTCAAAATAGGATTACGCTTTTTCATGAACTTTTTTTTTTATCTCACTACAAGTTAGTCCTTGATTGCGATCTCACCGTCGTAAGTGATACATGATGATGCAGTCAAATATTATGGTAGCGAGCAAATCTGTTTAGGGTATGGCAGTTATAAATTCCCATACCATAGGATATAATTCCCATCGTCACTGCCGCTGAAAATGGCTGCCATACAGATAAATTTCTGTTTTAAGACCTACAAAATCCAGGTTCAATTTGTTTAAGTAATAAGTATTATCAAATTTCTTTTTGTTACTACATGATAATATAAGCAACCCTTTGCGGAACCATTTCCAAAAATGGAATAAATGGAATATCGCCTTTTTTATTTATATTTCAACCAACTTATCCTAAAATAAAATCAGCGTAGTTAACCGAGCTAGTAACAACAAGGGTAAATACAGGAAAAACGGGAAAATAAAAGGATTTTTAGAACCCAAGTAGCAACCATGCAAACTCAAAGACACAAAGCGGCTGAAATGCCTAAAAAGGCAATAAATAACCGCAGAGTATAAAGGATATAAGGCATTTTCCGTGGGCGGGGCCTGGCTCTGTTGGGGACAATTTTAATGCGATATTACTTTGCATATAAATCATTCACGTTAAAACATAAGAGGTAGCGGAATTGCTAACATACGTTAACGATGCGTATAGCGAAGTATAAATCCATACTAATATTATAAATGCGAAAGTGTTTCTGTCTGTCTGTCTGCTACCCTTTCACGACTCACCTATTCAACCGATTTTGATGAAATTTATATCCCGGGGCTACATAGGCTATTTTTTATCTCGGAAAATTAAGGAGTTCCAGCGGGAACCGAAAAAACTTAGTCCATGCGCACGAAGTCTCGGGAATCATCTAGTATTTAAATAATTAAAAGTGGATTGAATCAAACTATATGACATAATGAAAACCCAGTAAAAATTTATATTTTTTGTTACAAAACAAAGAATTATCAAACCTGAGTGATTGCAATAATTCAAGAAAACAAACATTGTTACTGGAATATTTGCTCCTCCATTCATAAGTGTCAATGCTGTATGAAAAAGGAATCTTCTAGGCAGGCATGCTCCACCAGAGGCTTCATCATAAATTTCTATCATATTGTGTCAACTGTATAATATAATTAATTATGTACCAAAGAGAGAACCTTCCTATATAATTAACTAAATTACTTCACACAAATTGAAGTATTTATTCCAAACATCGCTACCGCTTCTGAATTGTACCACACAAATCGCGGTATGCGCGTCGCGTGCTCCTACCGTTATTTCAGTCCTTAATATGCGCACGAATGAAGAGATTTTCAATTTTAAGCACTCAATTAAAACAGTAATTTACCTACCTCGTTGCATTTAATAACATCCAGTTACCTATTCGCTTGTGTGAATTTCCTTTAAGGCTATATATAATTCATTATAGCAGGTTCTTTTGCACTTACATGTTTTTTTTTAATTTCTACTATTTCGAAACCTCAAGTTATTTAGACACTAGGAAGTGTACCCTATGCCACGAGGTTTGCATTGCCCAGGTATAGAAATCTCGTGGTACAAGGTCGATGGGTGGGTATACGTCCACGTGGTCGTCCCTCAACTAGGTGGACGAACTTATAATCACAGAATAAATTTGTCTGTCTTCGACCAATAGAAATCGTTGGAGGGAGATCCTAAGTGCGAAAAATATTAGGAAAATGTTGTCTGGCGGCTAAAAATTCCAATACTTCTAATAGTAAACCCAGCGACAGGACAAATAGTCGTTCCCTCCCTAGCAGATTAATTACGCAAACGTTTAGTTCAATTTGTAAATAGTGTGCTTTGCTCAACTGGTAACTTATAAGTCATGACCACTGGAAGAATAAGTAATTGATTTGCTTTGAATTTTTAATTTACTAAAAGTATTCACAACTGAGTAGATGAAGATGTCAAATTTTTATATATTATTTCATAGGTATTAAAATAAGGTATTAAAGTAAGGGTGAGGTAAATGTTAGGTTAATAATTAAATTTTATAGATTTTTATTTCACAAAAAGTTCAATGTTGTCTGAATGTTAGCTAAACTAAAAAAAATAACACTTTGATCGAACTACGTACAATTTAAACAAAAGAAGCACTTTTAACTTCGTAAAACTGAAGTGTATATTGCCGTATTACTGTGTTTATTACCGCTAAAATCGTGGTTTACCGAGCTTATAATGGTTCATGCATATCGGATCGACAAGGAGTAGAGTCATGGGGATCGAACCCTTGCTAAGAGGGTGTAACTAATGGGAAGTATTGTAACTAAGTGGAAACTCGTAATGCTTTGGTTTGTGCACTCCAAAGTTAATGAGAGCGTTTGACTTTAGATTTGTTACATTTTTTATACGACTGCCTGAAAAAAGGAGTATATTGTTTTCAGGGTTCATGTATGTGTGTATGTATGTATGTATGTGAGTTTGTATATTCCACCATAACTTCTATACGCCTGAACCGATTTTGATAAATGAGGTATCGTTAGAATCCCTAGCTTATTCAGCCCGGGTGACATAGGCTAGTAAAATTTTAAAAAAAATTGATGGGGTGACCATGGTTCGGCATTAAAGACTAAAGTTGAAAAAAAAAACGAAAATAAGATTAACTATATTATCATTATCTAGAAAATGATGAGTAGAATCCAAAAAAATATAACACTATATCCAGTGATTCACAAAAAATTACATTTAATAAAACTGTGAATAAGATTCCAAAGGTGAAAATTAATGACTGTGGTATCGTTACGTAGTAGCAGTGGTAGCCGTACATCCATTCGAGGGGGATTTTCTATTACACGACTGCCCAAAAAAGGAGTGTTATGTTTTCAGAGTTCGTGTATGTATGTGTGTCTAAGGCAGAGCAGTCGTATTTTTTAATAATTATAATTATATTCACTTGTTCACTGCTGTTCTGCAGGTATCTCACGAAAAACGTGCCTACCAAAAGGTTTGACATATATATCTATACTAGTATTACAAATGCGAAAGTTTAGAGTTTAGACGGATGGATGGATGTTTGTAACTCAATCACGCCAAAACGGCTAAGTACCTGGATGAAATTTGGCACAGAAATAGATTAGTCTGGTACAACTTATAGGCTGCTACTTTTTATCCCGGAAAATTAAAGAGTTCCCGCGTGAACCAAAAAACCTAGATCCAAGTCGCCGGCATCAGCTACCTAGTACTATTATAAATAAATAGTTTACGTAGTTACGATTAGCTAGTAAGGTTTGCATAAAAACCCCATTTAAAATGTATCACCCCTCTTTACTCGGGTGTCAATTAGCGTAAATAAATAACTTTTTGCTTTAAAACAGCGCAAAAGAGATATAAAATAAAAGTTAAGAGAGAGACTTTTAAAACTAAAGTCCTTTATGACTTTTTAAGTGTTTCACTAATTGTACTAATTGAGAACAAACTAATTGAATTTAAAGCGCTGTTAAGAGACATTTATTTACAGTTAAATAAAACAAGCCTGAAACAATAACAAAGAAGAGAATAAGATTTTTAACACACTAGCGACCGAATAGGAAACACGTTTGCGTGAAATGTCAGTGTCAGAGAGAAACTACGTTTATACTGATCGCCTAGTGTGCGCGTTCGATATAAAAGTGAATGCCGCCAATTTTTTTTCTGCTAAACAGTAGCTGATGCCCAAGTCAAAAATTAATTATTTTTTTACTGTTTGTTGAGTAGAGGGTCTATTAAAAGACCCTTCTTCCAGAGATGTCCTACGTTGCTAAGCTATAGATGTGTGCCCAACCCAGTATCGCTTGATTTTTATAGCTAAGTAGTGGATCTGAGACACATCTGTAGCTTAGCAACTCTCTGTAGCTCAGTGGGAAGGTTGCCTAAAGGTAAGATTGACGGTAAGTCAGTTGACTTAAGAGTATTAAATCAAATCATCTTCTCTGTTCTTTTTTCTTATCGTTTTCTGTTTATTAATTATTTTTATATTGTGTTGTACTTTAGCACATATATTATTGTAGCATATTGTATAAAATATATATAATTCAGATAAGTTTAATAGATTATGTCACCTTCATTTTCAAAACTTCAAATTGTTAACCCGTGGATGGTGTGGTAGATTGTACATTTGTTAATATTTTGTTTTTGTTTAGATAAAAAGATTAAATATGTAATTTTTGATCGTCCCCAATAAATAAAAATAAAATAAAAACAAAATAAAAATAAATGTTGCGTGATGCCGACTCACGAAAATTCTTCGCCACCATAATCCACAACCATAATGTCGTAGGACTTAGTTGTGTGTTGTTTTAGTGAGAAATCCGTGCACCATAGTATCAAGCCGCGCAGACTCTGAAAGGAGTCCTCGTCGATCGAGAAATTAAGTCATTTAGACATGATGTGTGCAGGCAAAAATTTTGGCGTCCACCCATTCAACTTAAGTCAAATGATTGATCGTAAATGGCGAGCTTAAGACTGAGAATGAAATACGCGTTAAGTCGGAAAGCAACACGCCCGGGGTAGCTGCGAACTACACGTTTCTGAACTTGCAACTTTATACTAACGTTTTTATATGGCTATTTAGAAATTTTTCCCAAGTGCGAATCAAAATTAGCTGCCAAGGGTTCCGTACCCTTGATAGAAGCCCTGGATGAGTTAGTTGTTTATTCTTCCAATGTGTGAGCCCTCGAGTTGTGATTTCTCTTAGTAATACTTATTAATTGTTAATGAAGTGTACATAAAGTAACTGCTGCCCCAAAAATTGCTACATTACGACCTCCCTGGCGCAGTGTGGAGCGCTGTTGCCTTTACGTTCCGGGTTTGATTCCTGGCAGGGTCAATTTGGGAATTTATAATTTCTGAATTTTCACTGGTCTGGTCTGGTGGGAGGCTTCGGCCGTGGCTTGTTACCACCCTACCGGCAAAGACGTACCGACAAGCGATTGAGTGTTCGTGTACGATGGCATGTAGAAACCGACTAGGGTGTTAAGGTTGGTGGTGTAGGGTAGTGGTTAGGGTGGTGTAGGGTATAGGTTTAATATAACTGCCATGCCCATAACAGGTTATCTCGTTACCATCGTGGTAGAGTCTTGACATAAGTGTCACAAGTTGTCCTACATGAAATAAATAAATCATTTACCATTTATCATCTTAGACTGCATCATCACTTACCATCAGGTGAAATCGCAGTCAAGGGATAACTTGTAGTGGTAAAAAAATGCAAGAATTATTATTATACACTAACGTCATTAAATTATTTCTGTCAGTTAAACACCACAAGATCCTGTTACGTATAGCATTGCTAATGTGTTGTGTCATTTAGATTGGGCTTAACATTAAGCCTGATAACTTAATCCCTATTATCCTATTACTTGGCAAACGCCTTCGCCGTATACATAGCTATATGTACCTACTTGTTACACCACCTATTACATAATAGAGCAACGATGATACTTGTACTACGAGAAATAATTCTACAAACTCAAATATTAAATTATATTTATATTTTTAAATGAATTCTGCGGTGTGGTAAATAAATATAAATATATATATAAAATAATAATCAAAATATATATATAAATTAAAATTTTAAAGGCTACTAGGGCTACCCTGGTCCTACACCATTTTTTAAGACACCCCTGGTCCTACATTCGATCAATATTATATATATTATCAATATATAAAAATCACTATACCAAATAGATTTTCCTTTTGTCGCGGATTATAGCGAATTAAACTTCTGGT
This sequence comes from Erebia epiphron, assembly GCA_963932025.1. NCBI lineage: Eukaryota > Metazoa > Arthropoda > Insecta > Lepidoptera > Nymphalidae > Erebia > Erebia epiphron. Next base: position 37,521,712 of record OZ009946.1, on the reverse strand, counting down.
TCCTACATCTACAAACTCAAACTCAAAGTATATTCATCCAAAATTGGTACCAATTGGTATGGGTACAAAGTACACCTTTTGAACGTCTCGTTTACAAAGTATAAGACGTGATGTTGATAATTCACATTAAAACTAAAGCTACGAGGGTTCCAAACGCGCCCTGGTCTGAGAAGAGCCCACAATAAACTCAGCCGGGTTTTTTTACATTATGGCGTTATGTAAATAATTCCACATTATGGCTGCCTCGTTGGTTCAGTGGTTCGGCTACGGACGAAGTCCTGGATTCGTTTCCGGACTTATGAGGGTTCGGCTCGAAATTAGTGAAGCATTGGGTTTTTCTCAGTATAAGCACAGAAAACTTAATAGTATAAGCCCGGAGGTAGGAAGTTTGTAGTATTCACCGCCTGAACTCTCTCCGGTTTTGTTGCCTGGCTGAGCCTTTTGTGATAAAAGTAATCGCGCGTAGAATCTGACCTATAATGTGTTAAAATGTTGTAAAATACTCCTTGTTCACCTTCCGCGTTAGCTTCAATCTAAGGTTCAGATGTATGACAGGAGTTTGAAGACGTTGTGTTACCGATATAATTGGAACACCACCAATGAAAAACTAAGTGGTGTGCCCAAATATTCATTCATAAAAGTATTCAATTGATTAAGTTTCAACCCATTGTTTATTTACAGTCTAAATTTAACCGTAACCTCAACTTTAACAGTCTGTCATGCATCAATTGGACCTAAGACTGCACAATCACTTAGCACCAGGTGAGGTCGAAGCCATGGGCTAACTCAACATCAACGATGAGATTTAAAAACCTAATAAGTATACAAAAACTTATTATTGACCAACGGTATCCTGTATAATACCGAGTAGCTGTAAACAATCAACCTAAGGTTAACTTACTAGTAGTTAACTGTACACACATCGAAGTTGAATAACCGTTGAACTTAACACCCACGCAGGTCAAAGCTGCTATTTATACAAAAGTTCGCCAATAATTTGTGGAGGTGCCCTTAGAGTGTCGACAACTGAAACATTTACCCTGTATGTAATTTGAAAGTCATTCACGTATTTGGAGTAAACAATTTCATATCAAATATTTTAGTAAAATTCTTTTTTTAAATTGGTCTTTTTGTTTATGGAAAATCTTATACGATAAAGTCAAAAGTCTTGTCTATGCAAATCGTAATCATTTGACAGCTTTAAACGTATTACCCCAGCTAGCCCTTCTATCACCAGACCCCCAATTATGTATGAATGGCCAAAGTAAAATAAACCATAATTGCATTTAATTAGAGCTCAATTTCCTGCCTCGCTCGCCTCGTTGGTCTAGTGGTTAGCATAGTCGACTGCGGATCACGAGGTCCTGGGTTCGATTCCCGGTCGGGCATAAAAGTTAGGTATTGGGTTTTTCAATCAAGAAATTCTCAGTGCCAGCCCGGAGTTGGAAGTTGGCGGTGTTTCACCCCCGTGCCTCGGAGAGCACGTTAAGCCGTCGGTCCCGGTTATTATCACTAACATGATAGTAGTCGTTAAAGCCCGCCAACCCGCATTGGAGCAGCGTGGTGGGTCTAAGCTCTAATTCCCGCTCTCCTATGAGAGTGGAGGCCTGTGCCCAGCAGTGGGACGTTAATAGGCTGTAGTGATGATGATGATGAGAGCTCAATTTCATGTATCCATTCTCATGCGTTTAGGTATGTACGATAACCTAAACGGATGAGAATGGATACACGAAATTGAGCTCTAATGCAATGCTGTTATGGTTTATTTTACTTTGAAGCCGAATTTTGACGATTTGATCGACAATTCTTACATAACAGACAATTAACCACGGTGAAATTAATCGTATTTTTATAATTATTAAGATTCTATGGGTTCCCATGTTACAGGTAAGAAATTTCATTGTAATTATCTTAATACGTACATATTTCACATGTATTTAATGTTTAGCATAAAATCCAAAGCGTTTTCACTATAAAGATAAGTGGGTACTGAATTTCAGGCTAAAGTTGCTGTTTAAGCCCGTCAAGTGTCCATACAATTTAGCGAGGCGCCTTTCACCTCACTGTGTCAACAAATGGAACGTTTACCCTACCAATATCCATAGAATATTTTAAGTTCCTTACAATGTACCCGGTACATTGACGGTGTTTATGACTCGTACGAAAAATAGACGAGTTTGTATGGTTTATTTATCATATATAACGAGTAATACCTACACAAAAAAGGTTTATTCACTAGAAAATATAGTGGATTCAATAGATATGTAAATTCGTAATAGGTAATGTTTATTGAAGGTAGCATGAAGTTGTTTTGGCCTTGTATATGAAGTGGGAACATAAGGTGGTTAAGACACCCAAACTCTTGTTCGGGGTCGCGGGTTCGATTCTCGGGCATGCTCCTCATACTTTTCGATTCAGTTCAGTGCGTTTAAAGAAACTGAATATCACTTGCTTCAAACAGTGAAGGAAAATATCGTGATTAAATCTGTATGCCCGAGAGTTCTTCTTAATGTTCTCGAACTTGTATGAAGTCTGCCAACGCGCACTTGGCCAGAGTGGTGGACTATGGCCAAACTCATCTCATTTCAAGTAATGTTCTAGAAGATATAAGTGAGCAAGTGTGTCGGCAAAAACAAATGCTATTTTAAGCGGCTCTTGAACTTTTTACCTGACTACAGCAAAGCTAAAAGGAAGATAAAATTATTTTAGCAGTCAATGTTTGTATGTGCATTGTATTTGTTTATGTTTATGTATATTCCACCATAGCTAGCAAACTTCTGAGAGAAAAGTCAAAAATGGATTTTCTGTTGAAATGCAACCTGAAAGAATATGAGTCCAGCAGTAATTTGAGCGAAAGGTAAAATAACATACTTATTGATTTAGCTTCGATGTTAACTTCTTTACATAGTGGATATCGCTATATTTTCTATGCTGATATAAAAGATCGGAAGTAAAGCTAAGGCCCTTCATACAGATTTAATTAAAATACACAGACAGATGACTCTACGGTACCAGCAGGGCTTTACTAGGGGCCCCAGTATCAAGTATCGTTTAACCCATGATTTTTTACGGTTTCAAATTTAATCAGAACCGCCTGTGTAGATGGCGCGTGCCGATAAAGCGGCTTGCACACTAAAATTTGCAATTCACTGTTAGTAAAATTGCTTTTATACTTTTGCTTGATAAGCATTCAAGGACCTACCTGAAGGGTTTTATGTTTTTTTTAGGATTCCGTAGTAAAACCGTACTATTACCTATTCTGTGGTAAAAAGGGAAACCATCGTTTTGGCGACCACGGTCACTTTTTGATAGTAAAAAAACAACAATTTAAGACTAGAAATAAACATAAATATTAATTTGTCACAAATTTTTTAATAACTATAGCTACCAAACTACATCTCTATGTATTATGCAAATTATTATACCAATATGCGCCCCGGTCCACGTCGATTGAGGTCTTTGGGGAAACACTTTATTTTTTTCAGGATAAATTAATGCAGTCTATGTCACTAGGGTCCGTATAAATAAACCGACATCAACTAAGAACACGTTATCAAGTATTGGCCAATCACAGACGTAATAAAGTATAAGCATTGGCCAGTCTTGTTGACTTTCGAGTTTTAGAATTATAATTCTTATTTTAGGAACGTCAAGGTACGTGACATCAAACTGTCACTCTGCTTAAGTGTTGCTTTAAGCGTTGGCAGTATGGCCACTGTTCTTAACTGATGTTGGTTTATTAATACAGACCTTTATCTAATTTGCAAAAAATGTCGCCAATCCGCTGTGATGTGATTGAAAGACATACCAAAGAAAACGCTCTCACACCAATAAAACGAAAATTCTAACGTGGCCTGCACATTTATAAAAAATTCATATCAAAACGTAGATTTTGTTACTTCTTTGGTAATAAAACTACTTAAAAGTATTACATAGTAGTTGGTGATGTATACAAAATAGGGATGACTTGGCTTGTCTAAATGCTTATTCCTTCGATTGGTTTATTACAGTTTTTCCAAACAAGGACATGACCTACTTCGGCGGGCCGATCGCCGAATTCCGAGCATGCAACATTGATTGGCTTGTATAATTTATGAATTGCGTCGTGAACAGCTTACCCAACGAAAATACCTACATTCTGTCTATTTTCAGTAGCAATATGAATGATCGAATTTTTCCTAAACTAGGCGGGTGACAAATGAAACGCTATATTCCACGAAAAAACATTTTTCATTGATATACCTCATCGAGATTAAATATTATGTATCGTATCGGTAAAATCACAAAATGAACAGTCAAAAATTAATCTTTTTCTTTGTTGAGAAAAGCCTCTAAGCACCATAATGGCATCTATGGTTTCATCTATGGTATCATCTATGGCTTTTAAGGCATGTCTGTATATAGTTTGTATTTCATTTCAAATACTGCAGACTATTAGGTCAATCTAGTAGAGCAATATAAGATTGTTATTAAAACTTGTTTAAACTTGTGTGGGACCGAATACAGACGTTATCGAATGAATTATGAAACAATCCACCCATAAAAGTATTTACTGAAGCCACAATCAAAAAGTTTTTATTGCTGTCAGGGGTAGGATAGCGTCACTTTTTTATTATACTTCGGAAAATTTTTAACGATGTTATTTGCGAGTTAATACGGGCCAAATTCGTCTTTTTAAGTTGGATTTCTCTTTGTTGTTTAAAAAAATATTGTAATAAAAGTTGGAATCTAATATCCACTAACTCTTCGACTTTTACTGACCCAAATTTTTTTCTTTTCTTTGTTCTTTTGTTCAAAATCAAACTAATTTTATTCAAATCTAAGTCCTTTCGAAGTTCTTTTCTGATTATTTTAAGTTCAGATATTGGTTCCGAATTCGGATATCTTGCGAAAAGATAATCTTTTGATAGTTCCTAGTCTCAGATCTCGTACCTTCTGCTATATACTAATACAGACTAATAATAACAATAATGTCCTCCCGACCGTGATTCGGCCACGGAGGCCTAACTCCAGAGATATTAGCCATTTGCGCGAGATATGCTATAGTGGAATTAATTTGGAATGAAATGCTTTTCTATATTGCCGATAAATAGCGTTGTCAACTTACGCTAAAAGCTTGTGCTATATTGGCAATCTTTCCCACTTTAATACCAGAGGCCTAAGAATGCCATTTTTAGGGTTCCGTACCAAAATGGTAAAATGGAACCCTTATGGTGCGACTTTCTCCGTCTGTCTGTCCGTCTGCCCGTCTGTCCGTCCGTCACACTCGATTATTTCAGTAACTACCGAAGCTATCGACATGAAATTTTGAACAGTTGTGTATATTAGTGGCCCAAACACACTGGAATTAAAAAAAATTGGAAATTATTTTTGTTCTTATTTAAAAAGGGGGGAAAATCGGAGGGTTGAAATTTAAAAGTGAGATAACTGTACTGTGTGGGGTATCATATGAAAGGATTTACTTTGTACATTCTAAAACAGATTTTTAATTATTATTAGTCATGATAGTTTTTGATTTATCGGGGAAAAAGTTAAAAAAAATACCGTTCCCCCCCCCTTATCTCCGGAGTTTACCAATCGAAAAATCTGAAATAATTATGGTCAATAGGAATTTATGTATATTTTACAGGAAAACTATAGCCAATGCTCTAACTAGCATAGTTTTTTTGATATTAACAATAAACCTCTACAAACAAAGTTAGTTTTGCGGTTCATTAACAAAGGTAATTATTACCGTCAAAGATTGGGTTAAACGCAAGTTCTTCTAAGTACTCATCGTCAAATAAACATATTGGTTTTTGCCTGAATGTTTTGCTTCAGTACCTACTTCTTGAGTACGGAACCCTCGGTGCGCGAGTCCGACTCGCACTTGGCCGGTTTTTTTTTTATTAATGAAGCAATTCCCGAGCAAGTAGGAAAAAAATATATTATGTGCACGCCGCTTTATTCCACAATATGTCGTGATTTAGAGCACATGTCGCGGATATGACACCCCAGTGACAGATTTCCGATATCATGTTCTTATAATCGACACCGATTACTCGAAGCCTTGCTGATTTACACACAAAATTGACTATCGAAGAACAAGCGTTCTAAACTCTATTTCTTAAGCGCTAAGGTTCGTTTTAATTAGTCGGGAATATTTTACATGGAATGTCTTTGTTAGAAAGGATTATTAAGGAACAGATTATAAAACGCTTAGAAATTTGGATTTTGTTTTCAAATTCAAATGATATTATGCAAACGAAATTGAGTAGCTGATAAAATTCTCCTCTCTCTGTGTTCTCTCAAAAAGCATAATGACATTAAAATCCTTAGTTAGGTACTCTAGTGGTTTTTTACTTCAGTCACCAGGTATGACTTACATCAAATCAAATATAAATATTATAAATGCGAAAGTTTGGATGGATGTATGGATGTATGGATGTATGGATGTTTGTTACTCAATCACGCGCCAACGGCTGAACGGATCTGGCTGAAATTTGGCACAGAGATAGAATATAGTCTGGAATAGCACATAGGCTACTTTTTATCCCGGAAAATTAAGGAGTTCCCGCGGAAACCAAAAAACCTCAAATGGATGTTTGTTACTCAATCACGCCAGAACGGCTGAACGGATCTGGATGAAATTTGGCACCGAGATAGATTATAGTCTGGACTAACACATAGGCTACTTTTTATCCCGGAAAATTCAAGAGTTCCCGTGGGAACAACAAAACCTCGATCCACGCGTACGAAGTCGCGGGCATCAGCTAGTAATAAAATAAAACTTTTTCTTTTCAGTAAGTATATTATTACGTGTTACGTGTACGTGTTTTTGTCGCGGATATTTGCTAAGAAATAATTATTGTAAACTAGATGATGCCAGCGATTTCGCGATTAAGTTTTTTTTTATTCCCGCGGAAACTCCTTCATTTTCTGGGATAAAATTTACGCCTACGTCCTTCCCCGTGTTTCATCAAATACGGTTGAAAATTTGGCCCGTTATAGTGTGGCAGACAGACAGACACACACTTTTGCATTTATAATATTATAATGGATATTATGGATATGGATGCCAACCCTAACGGGGTAACATAAGTTATTTTTCAATTTTTTTTAAAATTTATTCCACTACATGTTAGCCCTCGACTGCAATATTGTCTGCCCTACAACACTGATGCCGTTTTAAGTCAATTAAGGCCCATTTCCCGAAGCTTGCTTGCTGCTTAAATATTGATTTTACCGCCCAGTTAATGGAGCGAAGTGACCCCATTTTTTTTTATTTTAAACGATTTTTCTATCAAAAAGCTGGTAGTTTTCTTACTATTTTTATATACAACTGTAATAGGCTTATCTAATGAAAATTTAATATCTTTAAATGGACGCAGATTGCTTTGGCCTTTTAAATGTAAAGATGTCCACTGCTCTTGGTAAAGATCTCCTGCATTGATCTATGCAAAACAAAATATGGTCTTATGACTCTTGCTTCCAGCGGTTCCCAGCTACCTGCTCGATTTGTCAGTTCACTATTAGTAGGTAGACTTCACAATGGAGAAGTTTCTTAATGTTGTGAATATCATAATATTAAAATATAGATTAAAACTAATAAATCAGTGTTTTTTTTAAATCCATCATTAAATAACTGAGAAATGAATTATTAAATAAGTTCAATTATTTAATGTACACCGAATGCTGTATCTTACTCCAGTGTGAAATTTTGTGAGCGAGTTTTTACCTATCGAGATTTAATACTTCAAAATTATCTTCACACACAAACTATGTGTTTTTAATTTAATTAAGTCACGTTATGTCCATTTATTTCTTTTATTCGGCTTTATAGTCGATTGATAGGGTCGTGTGACGTCACACGACCGCACTTGCAAGCGCAACTTTAAAGTTCCATAACTTTTTTTATTTGTTGAGATATTTTAATGATTCTTTCATATTTTTGTTTTATTATGTCTTAATTTTCATAATTAAAAAAAATGGAAACTTCTCCATTGACGTTGCAGCCTAAGACGGATGCCGGAAGTTTTACGAACGGATATCGTCGGACCTACGATCTTTCGGATTCTATTCCGTAACTATTGAGGCTTTCTTCTCCCCTTTAGAAGATTAAGAAGCTAGAAAAAAATTAAAGCCACTGACATATATTTTTTATCCATGAATAGTTATTTTTAAATCCTATAGCAAACCCTCAATGGATACAAAATATATGTCATTGTAAATTTTTTGATAGGCACTGAGTTAGGGAACAAGGCTGCAGAATACAATGTAAGGCACTATATTGAACAGTTTAAAGAAGAGGCTTTTAGCAAATTGTTTCTTACTAGATGAAGCAGCATGAATCAAAGAGGGTCGTGCCGTGATTGCGGCACCGATTTGCAAGTTACAATAGGCGCTGTGCCGACTCAAAGGCATTTACTGCTTTATGCAGGTCAAGACCCATTGCAGGCTTGATCGCAAATAGAGGCGTCTATTGACAAAGCCGGTAATAAACTGAGAGCATGGTTAGTTAGGAATATTGAAGGGAGAAATGAAACAACGTAATGCGCCAAGAATATCGGATGCTGCTGTTTTTGTAAAATGCTAATTTTGTAGGAGCTATGAATAAAATCGACATTATAATACCAAGGGTTTTATGACAACATTGCTATAATCATAATCATAATATTTATTTGCTGATTGTAGGTAGGAAGTTCTTACAATAAAGACATAGCATCGAGCCACAATCTACCAATCATATGGTGTGCAAATTATCATTATTAATACCGTATTATCACAATTATTAATATACATACTTAATAAATTCAAGAAAGTCATACAATTTACCACTATAATCTATCTACATCAATGACAATCATTACTATAGAAACTATCATTAGAATTTAAGTCAGAATATAAAGATATCATTATCATTTAAAATTATTGTCCAAATAGGTAAATAGTAAAATGATGTCACATAAATTATACTTAGTCAAATTCAATAGGCTAAATAAAATAAAAATACCCTTAAGAGTGATTTAAATAATCTTTAACAGAGTAAAATTGGCGGGCTAGTAACCAATCAATGATTTTAGTTTTAAATTGGTGCAAAGGCAGGTCAATAAGATCTTTTGGCAACTTATTATATACCTCAATTGCCATACAGTAAACATTTTTTTTATACAGCGTCAAGTTAACCATTGGCCATATAACTAATTTATTTCCCCGTCTGCTGTCCTTCCCATGGATATCACCAAAAGTTTTAAAATATTGGTTGTGTTTTTTTACAAATATACGGATTTTTTTTTGTAAACATGCAAGGCAAATTTAAGATATTCAAGTTAAGATATGCTAGGTCTGGAATTTCGCTAAAGTTAATAGTGTTTGAATTCTCTTTAATCTTTTATTAATAGATGATGCCCACGACTAAAGTAATCCGCGTGAATTTAGCTTTTTTAATCCCGTAAGAACGTCTTTGTTTTTAGATAAGGATGCCTATGTAGCCTATGTCCTTGTTTTCCCCGGAATGTTACCTATTTCCGTACCAAATTTCGTCTTTATCCGTGGCGCAGTGTTGAGCGCTGGTGCCTTAACGTGCGGAGGTCCTAGGTATGATCCCCAACAGAGTGTGGAAATTTATAATTTCTGAATTTCCCTGGTCTAGCTTGGTGGGAGGCTTCAACCGTGGCTAGTTACCACCCTACCTAAAGGCGTACGATACCGTGTAGAAACCGAATAGGGGTATGGGTTTAATATAACTGCCATGCCCCTAACAGGTTAGCCAGCTACCATCTTAGACTGCATTATCACTTACCATCAGGTGAGATCGCAGTCAAGGGCTTACTTGTAGTGGATAGAAAAAAAGTACGTCAAAATTGCCTATACGAGTACATCATCAGATGTAAATAAGCAAGCTACAAAGCTACGCGAGGTGCCGCCGACTCCAAATAAAGTAAATAACAGTTTACACGCGTGGCGTCAGCTCCGACGTTGGAAATAATTTATCGCGCCCCTCGACACCGACGTCGCATTTATTGCTCTTCGCTTCCGAATCTGTTCAGTGAGAAATTTGTGATGCGGGCCCTAATAAAGCTCCTATTTATTTATACCTTCATATGTACTGTATCAATGTTGTAGCAAACTAAACTTTTGTATTGTGAATACAATGGTGAACCCGCACCGGTATTTAACGCCAAATTTTTCAGATCTATTCCGAGCCTAAATGCTCGGAATAGATCTTTTTTGGTTTTGAGCTCGTCGCGTTTTTCATATTATCTGCGAACCAAAACGCCAATGTCTGGTTTTTGGTTTCAAGCAGGACAAGGCATAATATACAGAAGACAGCGTGAAGGGGCTGGATTAAATACGTATAACTCAGGAGTACCGAGGGCGTGCTCAGAAACCAGCTGTGGACGAAAATAGGCTTATTATTATCGGGCGATGATGATTAAGAAAGCAAAAATAATTAATTGCATAGAATAACAATATAGAATACATAGTAATGTAGATTTTTTATTCCACAACAAGTACCTAAGCCTTTCACTGCGACCTCAGGTCGACAAAGTACTCCTTAAATAAAAGTAGGTACCTACTTTTACAAAGTAAAAAAGTTGGCAGTTAGAGGTACTGCCGATAAAAGTGGCAACTTTTTTTAATTTTTTTTATTAAAATTATCTATTTAAATATAAAATTCAAAGTCCTGACTGACTGACTGACTGACTGAATGACTTATATATCAACGCACAGCCTAAACCGCTAGGGTTAGAGACTTGAAATTTTGACAGTAGCTTCCTTTTGTGTCGTAAGCCCTCACTAAGGAAGGATTTTTCAAAATTCCACCCCTAAGGGGGTGAAATAGGGGTTGAAAGTTTGTATGAAAGTCCGTAATTTCTCAAATTATATTATTCATCAAACTTGGCATTTGGGCTTTCAGTTAGATATATTCAGAAGTACGTGTTTCACCATTTCTGAAAATTCGACCCCCAAAGGGGTGAAAATTAATGTCCTTCATTTATCAAGAAATTTTTCAAGTTATAACAACGAAACTAGGTATTTTGGCTTTCTATAATATAAAGAAGTACGTACGTGTGTAACAGTTTTTCAAAATTCTACCCCCAAACGGGTAAAATAGGGGTAGTAAGTTGGGGTAAAAGGCCGGCGTTTTTCAAGTTTTAGCCATGAAACTTGATACGAGTATTTGGGCCACCGGTTTAAATTATGAAATACATAATTCACAGTTTTTATAAATTCTATCCCAATGGAAGTTAAATAGTCCTTCAATCACGCCGCAACAGAGCAACGGATCGACGTGTTTGTTTTCATGGGTTCTTTTTATCCCGGAAAATTAAGGAATGCCTATGGGAATTAAAGAACTTATGCCACGCGAACGAAGTCGCGGGCGTTCGCTAGTTTAAATATAAACCTTAACACTAGTGCATTAAAGTTTAATTTCGAAAGTATATTTATATGTTCGCGAGCATGTAGCTGTTCGGGAGCATGTCGGTCACGCGAATCTACATTTTTACCCCTACCAAAAAGTGCTCAACGCGCCTAAAGAAGTTTTTACTTCAAAACAATTAAGTTTTTTTTTAATTACTTTAAAAAATACGTTACCTTACGGGTTTTCAAACAAATACATGTCCACTACTTCTACCTCTCAGAATGTTGATGTAATTGTAAACTTTTTTTTTAAAAAGAGGAACCACTGATTTTCTTGCTGGTTCTTCTTTGTTAGCATTTCGAACCAGTGGTAGATTCACTCGACGATTTAAAAGCACTTTTAATAAGTTTATTAAAATAAAATACTTAGATGTATGTGAGTTGAATATGTTGAAAATGACCAAACTGGCTGACTGACTTATATAATATATATATATTATTACTAGCGAATGCCCGCGACTTCGTCTGCGTGGTTTGAGGTTTTTGGTTCCCGCGGGAACTCCTTAATTTTCCGGGATGAAAAGTAGCCTATGTGCTATTCCAGACTGTAATCTATCTCTATGCCAAAATTCAGCCAGATCCGTTCAGCCGTTGGGGCGTGATTGAGTAACAAACATCCATACATCCATACATCCATCCCAACTTTCGCATTTATAATATTAGTAAGATATATCATTGCTCAAATCACTGGACCTGGAAAGCCGAAAATTCTATATTATTGCAAGACGAGGCCGCGCGCTTGGTTCCGCCAGAAGTTATCAAGTGAAACCACCTTTAAAATGTGTGCCTAAAGGGGGTTCCTACCATCGCTTATTATAAAGCAGTATTATTTCAAAATGACAGTGTTACGTCACGTACCTTGAAATCCATCTTATAAGGATTATAATACTTAGGTCAACAATATTAAAATAATACTGATTTAAGCGATGGTAGCATGCCCCTTGCTCTTAGTCCGTCTCGCTTCATTAGGGCTGTCGGCTATTAGGCCCAATAAATCTCATTATCCCATTAACCTCGTGTCGGGGCCGATTTGTTTTAGGACACGGCATTAACGCATCATGGCTCCTTGACGCTTCATGGATTATTTCAGTCCCAGTTTTTTTTTTTTTAAATTACCGTCATTGATGTCTATTTCGATGATTACCGCTGTCCAACGCTCATGAACATTTGCAGTACCAGACAAACCGTCAATGCTTTGCCGGCCTTTTAGAAATTTATTTATCCGCCCCCGTGTGTTTCTTTGTCCTTTAATCACGTCGCAAAATGAAATGGTTCGACGTGATTTTTGCATGAGTATAGTTGAGGACCTGGACAGTGACATAAACTGCTTATTATTCCGGGAAATTTAGGAGTTCTCGTGGTAATCAAAAAAAATTATTCCACGCGGACGAAGTGGCGGGCATCAGCTAAATGCGAAAGTGTGTCTGTCTGTCTGTCCGTCTGTCTGCCTGATACGCTTTCACGGCACATCTGCTAAACCGAAATTGATGTAATTTGATACAGGGGTAGATTGTATCCCGGGGCAGGATATAGGCTACTTTTTATCCCAGAAAATGAAAGTTTCCGCAGGAATCAAAAAATCTTAATCCACGCGGACGAAGCCGCGGGAATCATCAAGTACAACAATAATTATAGTGTTGCTGAAGGCAAAGCCGATAGCTTCCTTGCAACTTTATTATTAAGATTTTTTTAAGTCGTATACCTTGTGTTTTTAAGGACAACCCTATCAGAGGGTTAAGCCATGGTCATAGTATAGTATACAAATCTATACTATGACCAAGGCCTAACCCTCTAATCAGAATCCTAATTGCCAGGGAGGTTAGAGAATGTAACAGGATCAACAATTTACTGCTAAGCTATTATTGTATTACTAGCTGATGCCCGTGACTTCGTCCGCGTGGTTTAAGTTTTTTTGATTCCCGCGGGAGCTCCTCAATTTTCCGGAATAAAAAGTAGCCTATGTCACTCTCTAGGTCTTCAACTACACCCATGCCAAAAATCACGTCAATCCGTTGCTCCGTTGCGGCGTGATTGAAGGACAAACCAACAAACCAACAAACCAACAAACAAACTGACTTTCGCATTTATAATATTAGTATGAAGTATGATGATGTTACTAGCTGATGCCTGCGACTTCGTCCGCGTGGATTGAGGAAACTCTTTAATTTTCCGGGATAAAAAGTAGCCTATGTGTTATTCCAGACTATAATCTATCTCTGTGCATCCCGATCCGTTCAGCCGTTTGGGCGTGATTGAGTAACAACCATCCCTTCATCCATCCAAACTTTCGCATTTACTAGTTATAAGTAAGTATATAAGTATAAGTATTAAGTATAGATTAGTATCGATGAATATTGAATATGTAATTGTATATGTATGTAAATGAAAAGCATGGATCAAGTTGCTAAACTAAAATTTTATATCCAAAATATTAAATAATTAAAGGCTATTTTATTTTCTTTATATATTGCGTTATCCGAAAGTAAACGCTAGTTCCCAGTTTGCTTCACTGAACTAAGATCGGTGGTAATCCCGGAATCATCCACAAAGTAAATATTTGATTCGATTTCCGCTTTGATTCCTGGTACAGAGTAATGTTGCTAGAGCTGTAACCACAGAATACGGTTAAGTATGTGCATTTCTGAGTCCACTCTACGCTTAATTGCCAGAATTTAGAAATACACTACTTTGCCACGTCACTGGCATAAACATCTGTTTCATTCAGTAGACATACGTTAGACAAGACATACAAGGTATCACGTGTTCCTTATGTATGAAATAGATAGTCTTTCTCTAATGTATGAAACAGATAGACAGGCTTGTGGCACGTCACAGTAATGTATTTCTTGCATAGAACACACTGAAATAGAATGAGTAAAGTACTAAAATTCTACATCAATGGTAGAACAGCACTCCAAATTGCTAGTCTTTTAAGTGAAAGATGAGAGTTGGATTTTTGATACTGGCAGCATAATATGAAACTTAAGTGTAAACAAATAAAAAAAAATTGGTACATTTCGACTTAACCGATATAATTTTATGTAAATTTTATATGACGTGACTTAGTCTTATGTTACAAAATCTTAAACATTTGGGGATGCCCAACATATATTTTTTCCATAATACGAGTGTGACGTAAACTTCTGTGCCACGGACATGGGCTAACTTGTATCTGAATAAAATAATCAGTAGGTACTTTCAAGATCGAAGTATAGTGTTGTGGGATGGCTGCTACCCAAAGTTTAGTATCAGCGTTGTCCGCGGGGAAATCCACTCGTAAACGATAACGCTTTCAATCGAACTGCTCCTGTCTGTACAAAGGAGTAGGCGCCTTTGAATTGGGACAACAGGTCCATTGTAATACGCAAAGCAGCGCCGCAATCAGACGCCGGCTGTCTTTGATTTGGGATATTGTACTCAACAGAGTCAAAAGTGTCTGTAGTCTGCGCATACCCTAAGGATTTAAAAAACAAATATTATACTGCTTGAACTATTTTATATAATGGTAATAATTCCATTTAAGAAATTACAGATTTTAAAAGTAAACTTTTTGTGCTTAGAATCCGCAGTTTTACGTAAATCCGTCTCAAAGGATGGGGGTTGGAAGCTAACATGAAAGTTCTAAGTTTTTGAAGTTATAGACATGAAAATCGGCATTTATATATAAAGTTATTATTTTTTAATAATACCTACTTAATAACCTGTTTATGCAATTCACAAAAATCCACCCTAAAGAGGGCGAAATGAGGGTTGGAAGTTTGTGTAAAAGTCCTATGTTTTTGTAGTTAGAGAGTATAAGGAGTTAGAAGGTATTTGTTTTAAAAATAATAAAAACCTGTGTATCCAACCTCTTTAAATAAGCCTTTTGCAGCGGAAAAATTTCATAATCTCATAGGAAATCAGAAATTGTACGCGGACGAAGTCGCTGGCAACAACTAGTACTGAACATAGGTACTAGTATGTTTTACAGTCATAATAAAAATTATAATAAATACTTAATATTGAAACGTGGTCACGAGAATTTCAGTTGGTCATGAATGTAATTTGTATAAATATTTATTTATTTATTTATTTATTTATTTATTTATTTATTTATTTATTGGTAGGACATACCCGATAAGACATTACAGTTTCCCAATACGTCTTATCAAGCCGGATCTTATATAGACGGATACACGTTATAATTCAGTATGTTTTGAAATATACCAGTCTCTAAAATGTTTGCGAAATTGTACATCGTTGCTATTTTTTTGGCATTCTACGTAGTTTTGGGGAACTCCAAAGTAGTAAGTAAGTTATTTTTAAATCAGATGTTTATTTGTTAATCTTTTAATCTCATATTATTCCTACAGTCTCATCGTTACGTACCTAATATTAATCACTGCTGAAAGTTATAGCTATTTCTATTCATAATAATGAAACAGTGGATATTATAAATGCGAAAGTGTGTTTGTTTGTTGAATTGTCCTTTAACCGCAACAGAGCAACGGATCAACGTGATTTTTGCTTGGGTAAGTTGAGGTACTGGAGAGTGACCTAGGCTACTTTTTATGTCAGAAAATTAAGGAGTTCCTTGGGAATCCTACTAATATTATAAATGAGAAAGTTTGTGGTGCAACGGATCGATATGATTTTTGGCTTGGGAGTAGTTGAGGATCAAGAAAGTAACATAGGCTACTTTTTATCCCGGAAAATTAAGGAGAACGAAGTCGCGGACAACAGCTAGTTCAAAATACTTATTATACGCGGAAGAAGTCGCAGGCATCGGCTACTCTAGTAAGGAATATTTTGAACATTGGGTTTAACGAGTATGATTTTAAATAAAATCAAATAAATATTATAAATGCGAAAGTTTGGATGGATGGATGTTACATGGATGGATGTATGGATGGATGTTTGTTACTCAATCACGCCCCAAAGGCTGAACGGATCTGGCTGAAATTTGGCATAGAGATAGATTATAGTCTGGATTAGCACATAGGCTACTTTTATCCGGAGATTGAAAGAGTTCCCGCGGGAACCAAAAAACTTCTATTCGCGCGTACGAAGTCGCGAGCATCAGCTAATGTTCTTATAAAGCAATGTTAGGTAATATAACAATCCTTATTATATACTGTACTGTGACGATAAATTATTTTTCTTTTTTGCCATGGTCCCTAACTTCATCCCGTTCCGGTATCATCTAAATATAATATGCAATTGGCGGTCTGGCGACAACCATAAAATGGTACGTATTAATTATTATCATGAATATTGTAGGCTAACTGACTATTAGCGATTATTTATTAATTATTTAACTTTTTGACAAAAACAAGAACACTACATACACTTATGTCTATCACCATTTCACGACAATCGTGAGCTGGCACCTATTCAGAGCAAAACTCGCATTAACAAGCAATAAAATTTAAAATTTAAAAAAAACCCACGACGAACTGCAGAGCTCCATTATACCTTTGACCTTTATAACTTTGAAACAACAATTAGAACTTAGCAAACGTATATAGTACATAATATCTAAAACACTAAACTGCATCTTTGACAGCTCAGTGTGGTGGACTATGGCCAAACCCTTTTCCTTCCGAGGCGCGCTTGTCACGACAAATCAAAAGAGTCCAAACGCGACGGGAATACGATGAGAATTTAAGGAGTTCCCATGATCGCCTCCTGACTCCATCATGATACCCTGGGCAGCATCTAGGTACAAGCTAAATATATCTAAAACAAAAAGCCCGCATCTAAATCAACACAGTAGTTTTTGAGAAAAATGGTAACATATTGAAAAAATAAAATCATAGACTACAGCTTAGCTTTGTTGTCTATGGTCCTAAAATATATCTAAGAACCTTCTCACAAGCTATACACATCTAATGAAAAAAAACCGCATTTCAATCGGCCCAGTACTTTTTTGTAAAAAATGGTAACATATCGAAATATTAAAATCATAGACTACAGCTCAGCTTGGTTGTCTATGGTCCTAAAATATATCTAAGAACCTTCTCTCAAGCTATACATATCTAATGCAATAAACCGCATCTCAATCGGCACAGTACTTTTTGTGAAAAATGGTAACAAATTGAAATATTAAAATCATAAAATACAGCTCAGCTTGGTTGTCTATGGTCCTAAAATTTATCTAAGAACCTTTTCACAAGCTAAACATATCTAATGCAAAAAACCGCATCTCAATCGGCCCAGTACTTTTTGTGAAAATTTTTAACATATTGAAAAATTAAAATCATAGACTACAGCTCAGCTTAGTTGTCTATGGTCCTAAAATATGTCTAAGAACCTTCTCTCAAGCTATATATATCTAACTAGTATTTCGCCCTGTGCGCGAGCTGCTAAAGCAGCTCACGGGTTGTGGTTAGACTTACAAGTAATACAGATTGTATTGTACTAAATTGAATTCATTTATTATGGTGATAACAAAATAAATAAAAATGGCGCTGATTTTTTAAAACTTTGGTAACAGTTTCCTGTTTCGTAACCCCAGGAAGTCCTAAATATCGATTTTGAACGAAATTGGTCAATTAACAAAGAATTTCAAAATGGCGCTGATTTTCTAAAATTTTGGTACCAGTTTCCTGTTTTGCGACCCCAGTGAGCCCTTAATATCGATTTTGAACGAAATCGGTCAATTAACAAAGAATTTCAAAATGGCGCTGATTTTTTTAAAATTTTGGTACCAGTTTCTGTTTTGTAATCCCACGAAGTACTAAATATCGATTTTGAACGAAATCGGTCAATTAACGAAGAATTTCAAAATGGCGCTGTTTTTTTAAAGTTTGGTACCAGTTTCCTGTTTTGTAATCCCACGAAGTCCTAAATATCGATTTTGAACGAAATCGGTCAATTAACGAAGAATTTCAAAATGGCGCTGTTTTTTTAAAGTTTGGTAACAGTTTCCTGTTTTGTAACCCCAGGGAGTCCTAAATATCGATTTTGAACGAAATCGATCAATTAACAAAGAATTTCAAAATGGCGCTGATTTTTTTAAATTTTGGTACTAGTTTCCTGTTTTGTGACCCCAGGGAGCCCTAAATATAGATTTTGAACGAAATCGGTCAATTAACAAAGAATTTCAAAATGGCGCTGATTTTTTTAAATTTTGGTACCAGTTTCCTGTTTTGTAATCGCACGAAGTCCTAAATGCAATAAAGTGCATCTCAATCGGCCCAGTACTTTTTGTGAAAAATGGTAACAGTGGTTGAAAAATTAAGATCATAGACTACAGCTCAGCTTTGTTGTCTATGGTCCTAAAATATATTTAAGAACCTTCTCACAAGCTATACACATCTAATGCAAAAAACCGCATCTCAATCGGCCCAGTACTTTTTGTGAAAAATGGTAACATATTGAAAAAATAAAATCATAGACTACAGCTCAGCTTTGTTGTCTATGATCGTAAAATATATCTGAGAACCTTCTCACAAGCTAAACATATCTAATGCAAAAAACCGCATCTCAATCGGCCCAGTACTTTTTGTGAAAATTTTTAACACATAGAAAAATTAAGATCATAGACTACAGCTCAGCTTAGTTGTCTATGGTCCTAAAATATGTCTAAGAACCTTCTCTCAAGCTATATATATCTAATGCAATAAACCGCATCTCAATCGGCCTAGTACTTTTTCTGAATAATGGTAACAGTGGTTGAAAAATTAAGATCATAGACTACAGCTCAGCTTTGTTGTCTATGGTCCTAAAATATATCTAAGAACCTTCTCACAAGCTATACACATCTAATGCAAAAACCGCATCTCAATCGGCCCAGTAGTTTTTGTGAAAAATGGTAACATGTTGAAATATTAAAATCATAGACTACAGCTCAGCTTGGTTGTCTATGGTCCTAATATATATCTAAAAACCTTCTCACAAGCTATACGTATCTAATGCAAAAAACCGCATCTCCATCGGCCCAGTACTTTTTGAGAAAAATGGTAACAAAAAAGTGCACAAACAAAAAAGTGCACAAAAAAGTGCACAAACAAACAAACAAACACACAACCTCTTAGGGCAAACACATATACCGTCTCCGCTTCGTCGAGGGTAAAAAGGTCTCTGACGTCTTGTCAGAGGATAAATGAGTGCGAAACAAAAAGAAAAAAAACTATTAGCGATTACATACATTTTATTAAGCGAACAAGTATAAATTACAAATTTAAAACAACCCCCGTCATAATATGGAAGTAACAGATTAAGAAAAAAGCTGATGAACTTCAGACGGATGAACAGATTTTCATGAAACTTTGCTAAGGACTCTCGGGATAAAATTATCTATGACACAAAAAAAACTAAACCAAAATCGGTTCATCCGTTTGGGCGCTACGATACCACAGACAGATACACAAACAGACACGTTAAACTTATGATACCCCTCTCTTTTTGCGTCGGTGGTTAAAAAGAATTGGACTACAAAATAATATGAATGTGAATTACAATAGAGGAAATATTTTTGCACCATAAAATCCATAGGTGTCCGTGCCATGTCTGTATGTTTTGCTTTTTTCATTAAATTAATAATTTTAAGAACAAGGAACCTTCAAATAAGGCAAAAATGGCTAAGTTTTCGCGCCATCATCTGACATCCCGCAAACAAATTTGACAAATAGAATCAAAAAAAGAAAAACATACCAACATAGCCTACGGGTAAATATTAATAAATAAAACAAAGCCATTCGCACGTTTGACTATGCATTAATTATTTATTCTCATACCTAAACGTGCTATTTTAACTTTTAGTAGACTGCGACGTTTACTCGACAGACAGACAGACACACACTTTCGCATTTATAATAATATTAAGTATGGATAAGGATGAGGATTAAAGTTTTAACTGCGCCGGTTACACACTTACACTGTACCTACTAATTTATTTTACTTCTCTCACAGTGAAATCAGTAGCCATTGGACTAGACAAGCAAATAGGATCAGCAGATGACGTAAGCGGAATAAATTATTTTCAATCAATGTTTTTAAGATAATCAAACTACTAGCTTAAAATAATAGATTTCTTCTTTTCTTGGTTTTTGAAAATAAAAGTCATAAATCATTTGGTCAGGACAATTCAAGTACTTAAGAGGTATATCAAGTTTTGATCAACAAAACATCCGCAGTTAAACAGCGAATGTTTTAAAAAATATTGTTTTGTTATATTAGAAAAATTTATGAGTATGTAATTGGAATTTATATTTGAAATCATATTTAACTCCTTTTTTACAGATGAACATGCTCGAACTCTTCCATTCGAGTGAATTCAACAGAAAATAAATATTTTGAATTGACAATTTATTTCTTATTTTTATTAAAGGGAGGTTTACGGCCTTTTAATTAATTAAAATGCCCTAAACCTTCCCCCCTCCACTGGACAGCGTAGCGTTGCCAGACTCCCCCCCTAGGTGGACGTACGACATCAGGCGAGTCGCTGGATACAGGCGGCGCAAGATCGATGCCTTAAAGACCCTATAACAGTACGCTTACTCTGAGTTTTTACTTTGCTAATTCGATTGACGTAGTGAGCGTTCACTCGCATTAGCGTTAAAGTAAAATAAAACTTAACTGCATTGGTTTAGAACTCATTTCATCATTTCGTGTATTTATTCACAGCCAGCGCTCCAAACGCTGAATTTGTGACTTTGAAGCAAGAGCTTTTGGGTCCATTATACTTTGACTCTAATGTGAGTGATCGCTCACTACGTCAAACGAATTTGCAATGTAAAAACTCAGAGTAAGCGTACAGACCTATTTTTAGCAGTGGGCGCCTATCGGATGACGACGTCTGTACTCTGTCTGTGTGCTACGCTTTAACAGCCCATCTTTCCAACCGATTTTGATGAAATTTGGTATAGAGATAGGTGGCATGATGAATCCCGAGGAAGAACATTTTTAATACCGAAAAATTAAAGAGTTCCCATGGGAATAAAATTAGCTTAATTAACGCGGACGAAGTCACGGGCATCATCAAGATAAACATAACGACGATTGTGCAAATTTGCTGGCTAATATAGTTATTAACCCTGCATATAGAAAATTTAGAACTAAAAAATTCAGTGTTATTTAACAGCTATCCAGTCCAATGCTTTAATTCTGCCTAAATTCCCTCGCTCAATTCGGGCCGATTGATCTCACACGCCGTAAATATTTAATTCCATTTCGGCCACCCGATTTCTACGTTTTTCTATCTTTGTGGTCTATTGGTATAATTTTAGTATTTCGTGAAACTCCCAGCGCACATGTTTCTTGCCACGTATAACTTAGATTACCTTCAAGGCAAGAGTGAATAGGCATCTTCTAGGCAAGCGCGTTCCAACCTAGACCTCATCATTGCTTTGCACTAAGCATGGTTGTCGTCAAGCGCAAGCTTATCTTGAAAAAAAAACTCTTAAGTACACTACTAACTTTTCAACTCCGGAGAGTTGTGACCTCCCTGGAGCAGTGTTGAGTGCTGTTGTCTAAATGTGTCCCGGGTTCGATCCCCGGCAGTGTCAATTTGGAAATTTATAATTTCAGATTTTTTTCTGGTCTGGCCTAATCGGAGTGTCGGCCGTGCCTATTTACCACCCTACCGGCAAAGCAAAGACGTATCGCTCAGCGATTTAGCGTTGTGGTACGATGCCGTGTAGAAACTGATTGGAGGTATGTATTTAATACAACTGCCATACCCTAAACTGGTTAGCCTGATACCATCTTTGACTGCATCATCTCTTTCCATCAGGTGCTAACTTGAGTCAGTCAAGAGCTAACAATAAGCTCCCAGAAGACATGTTGAAAATGTCTCTGAATAAGTTCAAAGTATGTAGGTACAACGTAAACTCATTAAAAAATCTTATTACCATGTAAAGGATTACTTAAATGACAAGGATGCTTGGCAATGATTTGATCTAATGGCTCTGATAGTTCCTTAGTTTAGATGATTTGTGAAATGGTGATAATGAAAAAAAAACCCGGCTGAGTTTGTTGTGGGCTCTTCTCAGACCAGGACGCGTTTGGAACCCTCGTAGCTTGAGTTTTAAGATACCGTTACTGATTATCACCATTACATTTTATAAATAACTGGACGTCAATAAGTGTAGTATACCTACCTAAATTGAATAAACGTTATTTGACTTTGACTTTGACTAACTTGTAGTGGCGTAAAACGAAGAGTTGTACAATTAGTGGTGTTGCACCACGCCTGTGTCTTGGAGAGCATGTTAAGCTTTGGTCTTGCGTCTCATCTTTCTCCGGTCGAAACGAATTGGTGTTACATCGGACAAATGAGAGTAAGGAAATAGGCAGTGAACCTCTGTTTGGGCGTCCATGACTTTTACAGTAGAATACTATGTATCTCTTCTTTAGTTCGCTAGTCTTCATTAAGATTGGGAACAGTAGCCACGTGGACAACTTGCAAAATATATTTTGTAGGGAGGCCGTGGTCTTGCGCTACCAGATAAGTTTGTGGGACTTTAAATAACTGTGTATTTGACAACTATTCAAATAAATTATTGTTTAGTGATCATCGTAGAGGATCTCCCAAAAGTCGTAACATATATACTGTTAGTTTTACGTTTGAAAACCATTTTAAAGTGTCGATTGCAGTAATAAAGTGCGTCTAATTTTGATGTTGTCTCAGTTAAGTATTTCACAAAACGTTCCATACTTAGCGCGCGTTTTGTCGTTAATTTTATCGTTGTTGATTTGACTTGTTGTTCAGTACCCAATTCCTGATCCGGTAACGGTGTCGCTACTTGCTAATATATATGAATTAAATAAATACCAAAACTAAACAGGCAAAAAAATTAGTTGCAAATTTTGGTCACCGGGCCAAAATTTGTGGCCCGGTGAACAAAATTTTAAGTTAGTGGGACTTATAAAAGACTCGCTGCGATGTCGTCTGACCATATAGTGGTAAAGGGGACTCTGTCGAGTGTCAACGCTGTGATTTCCAGTGCAAGGTAGCTATTTCAGTCGTGGTTGCGATCAAAATTCAGTCATGAGAACATAATTCTATAATTTAGACAAAGATATGTACTACAGACCTATATAAAGTAGTAAGTAGTAATATAGGTCTATAGTAACACAGAGTAATTAACAAAGTATACACTTCATTGCCCTAATTTCGCCGACTAACGGAACTAAGCCAACTAGCTCCATTCTGTTCCGTTTCAGTTGATTGATCCCGCCCCATTGAATATTTGATCAGATTTCGGCTTTGGATCTTTGTGCGAAGTGATTTCGGGCTGAACTGAACTGAGCTAAACTCAGACGTATAATGTCCATGTGCATTCATAATTGCCTGCCTTAGGTTAATCGCATATTATAAATGTTGCACGCTGCTGCACAACTCCCGAAAAGACGCATAATTTTAAAACCCTACTACAAGTTTGGCCCTTGACTGTCATCTCAAATGATGGTGAGATTCAGTCTAAGATGTAAAAGTATATGAGAGTTTATATTTCTATGCTATGATGTCGCGGGTTAAACAGCTAAATTACTTGGTGGCACGGCTTTTCCGAGAAATTCTAGTCCCAACCAAAGCTTCTCACCAAAATAAATTTTTATTAACTAAAAATTAAAAATTCCTGAATAGAATTCTACTTCTGCTCATAAGTAATCAATCAATTAGTGCCTAAAGGAGATGTTGGTAGTAAAAGTTGCATTTTGAGCGGGCACAAGCGGCGTGTACGTAGTGTGCGAATATCATTCTATCTCATCGCATACAGTGAAATAGCGCACCAGTCTAGATAAAAGAACAAAGGTTTTAAAGGACTAAAGAGCATAAAATAGAGTGCGGTACCACAATGCAAAGGAATTTTGGGTTTTGTAGAATTTTTATTCAGTAACTAAATTAAAGGACCGAAAGAGAACTAAAAATGTATCTTAAGTTAGATCCAAAAAAAAGGTTGATAAAATGAAAATTATAAAAACCAACATCGTGGAAAAAAAGGAAATGTTGTTAGGGAAGAGTTTTCGTCAGAATTACGGAAAAATTACGAATGAGTTTTGCTCTTATCCATAATATCTTTACTAATAACTTTATTTTCCTCATGTAACCCTTCAAAATATAGTCCTGCTAATGCAACGCTCATCAAAGTATTCTACACTGGGAATTGTGTCGCAAACTGTACACAGAGCTCAAACTAAACAGGCATTATACTGTCACAGTGTTTGCAAATGGAAAACAAAACCGACACAAAGCTTGCGTGTAAAAGTTAGCGATATTATGGTTTCGATACGAAGTTATATCGCACAATTGCACACCGTGTAGCTTTGTAGCCAACAATTTTGTCGATCAACACGATTGTTACTAATTGTTGATAATTCAAGTCCTTATGATTTGTTTAGATAAGCTTATTCTACGAATTGATATTGAAGGAAAATTTTGTATGTTATGTAACCGGCAATTTGTGATCTAGGATTCTGACGAGATAGATTTCAGATATAAACTTCACCGTAGCTACATTTAGTAAGTTTACAAAACCAAACGAATTATACAAAAGGTAAAAGCTTAAACTTACAAATTTCATCACTTGTACGTACAGCCAAACTGTACACCCATTGCACTATTCTTTTTTAAGTTTTATATTACTAAATACGTTACGTACGTACGTGATTTTGCCAACCTCCCTGGCGCAGTTGTAAGCGCTGTGGCCTGTGGTCTTATAAGTGGGAGGTGCCGGGTTCGATACCCGGCAAGGTCAATTAGGGGATTTATAATTTCTGAATTTACTCTGGTCTGGCCTGGTAGGAGGCTGCCGCACCGGCAAAAACATACCGCCAAGCAATTTAGCGTTCCGGTACGATGCCGTTTAGCAACCGATTTAGAACCGAGCATATGGGTTAACTGCCATAACAGGTTAGCTCGCTACCATCTAAGACTGCATCATCACTTACCATCAGGTGTGACTGCAGTCAAGGGCGAACTTGTTACGTAATGTTAGTAAAAAAAAACGTTACTTTCAAAAGACGTTAAATCCACGACCTCTACAATTTTGTTTGATAAAATACCGTACCTACGACAGTTATATAATACCCATACCCCTATTTGTAAAACAATCAAATCAAATGAATATTATAAATGCGAAAGTTTGGATGGATGGATGTATGGATGGATGTTTGTTACTCAATCACGCCCGAACGGCTGAACGGATCTGGATGAAATTTGTCACAGAGGTAGATTATAGTCTGGAATAACGCATAGGCTACTTTTTATCCCGGAAAACTAAGGAGTTCCCGCGGGATCCAAAAAACCTCAATCCACGCGGACGTAGTCGCGGGCATCAGCTAGTATTTCATAAAAGATTCTTCAAAGCGCCCGTTTTAAAGTTTGTTAACATGCTAGCAATCTTTAAACGCACTGTTATAAAGGTACTACCATCCAGCCCTAAGGTAATGATGATACCTACGTCTCCCTTTCAATTAATTCAGGTTTTAATGAGAACCCTAATTGGTAATCAGAGGCTTATATGAGGCTTATCTAGTCATCGAGATAGTATCAACGTCATTAGCAAATCCCTTTTTTAAGCACAAAAGGATAATAGGATGCCTTTGAGAACCTCTTTGTGTACCTTGTCTGATAATGAAGCTGTGACGTCATGTTTCATCTTGTTGCATTATGTACCCTAATGATGTCTGTACTTAATGTGATATAGATTCACTTCTTATGCGTATGTATTTTTTATGTGGTTAGGGGTATGGTAGTTTCCTACATCGGTTCCTACACGGCTTCGTACTGGAACACTCAATCGCTTGGTTGCATTACCGGTAAGATGATAACTAACCACGGTCGAAGCCTCCTACCAGACCAGACCAGAGAAAATTCAGATTAGAATCAATTCCCAAATTGACCCTGCCGAGAACGAGCCCGGGACCTCCCGCTTATATGACGCTCAGCGCACTCACCGCTACGCCAGGGAGGTAGATAGTCACACTTTCACACCTCATAATCACACTTTAAAAGGTCAGGGACAAGGCGGGATCTCCATCTCTGTCTGAGTCGTATTCTTCATTGCTGAGGGTCGCGACACTTTTCCATTTGAAAGGTAAAATTTCAAGGGTATAATAGGGTTTTCAAATTTTTACGTAAATCGTACCTAACGTGAGTGAAGCCGCGGGCAAAAGCTAGGCTTCTATAAAACGTTAAATAAAAACGCCATTTTTATTTACTTACAGGTTTTATTTAAACAACTGTTTTTATTTACGTTCCTCATTGACGTCTTCGAGTCAATTATTTAGCTGAAAGCCGTATTGAAAAGGTGGGATTGTAACGCGGTATACATTTTTAACGAAGTGCTCGTCGATAAGGCCCGTATCGAAACAAACAATGGAATTGGTACGTTCCTACTTCGGCGCCTTTTGGAATTGGAAAAAGAGAAACACTCCGATAGCGATAGCAACACAAAAGTTACACGTAAATAAAGATTTGAAATAATACTTTTTTTAAAATCGATGACGAGACGTATTCGTCATCATCTACCCAGCACCGGCCCACTTGTGATCACTAATGGTTAAAGTCAGTCCAAGTTATGAAAGAACTGGAAGTTTAATTCGCTATATTTGCTCCATCAATAACTATAAAGACAATCTTTACTATTTTTATTTTATTTTATTTGACTGTTCAACAACATTCATGCATAAAAATAAAGTATAAATAAATTACAAAAAGACTTATAGATAAAATACGTATAGCACAAATTTAAACAACTGGCTAGTACAATTGCGGATTATAGCGAATTAAACTTCCAGTTCTTTCATTATCATGGACTTCCGCAAAGTAACGCCTGCTTCTATCCAACAAGTGTGAATATACAAACTTCACACACCTTTTCCCCTAGTCTAGGCCACCTGAAGCCTCACACCAGGCATTTATTAGATTTATAAAAAGTAAAAAGTACTTACTAATTTAAAAGATCACAAAAACTGTTGTAATATTATTCTCGTACAGTAACCATATCCCACACTACTGAGAAAAAGTTAAAAAAAACTTTATCAGGGCATAACAGTTAGTCACGGTGTCTAACGCCAGCCCTGCAACCGACCATACACTGCAGGACAAATAAAAGGGGCACTTACATTTTTTATATTGGATTACTTTTTTTATTTGAACACAAAATAGTTTGCTTCCTAAGCTGCTTTCTATCCCGAGAAAACTATAGGTTCAAACGAGATAATATTATGACCATCATAATATTATAATCTTGCGGCTGATAATATATATAACGTTATGAGTGCCACTACGTCTTTTTTTACTACTCCACTACAAATAAGCCCTTGACTGCGATCTCACCTGACGGAAAATGATGATGCAGTCTAAGATGGTAGCGGGCTAAGCTGTTAGGGGCATGGCAGTTATATTAAACCCATACCCCTAATAGGTTTTTATTTGAAATCGCTAACTAAATCGCTAAATCGAAAATGAACGCTAAATCGTCTGGCGGCACGTCTTTGTCGGTAAGGTGGTGCTAGCTTCGACACACGCTACGCTTTCTATTACTAAGACCCCACTCTAAGACTTTTTGACTTCATCAGCTATCGTCCCTACCCACTACACAAGCATGAATACCCAAGGAAAATAAAGATAGCATATAAACAGAAACACACTGATCAAGTCACCAGCAAAAGTCATAAATATACATATCAATGTAGGTTTAAAATATGATAAATCATAAGACGTAAAAATAAGAGTAAATCCTATTTTAGTAATCACCACCACCACCACTACAGCTCATTAACGTCCCACTGCTGGGCACAGGCCTCCACTCTCATACGAGAGAGGGATCTAGAGCTTAGACCCACCACGCTGCTCCAATGCAGGTTGGCGGGCTTTAACGACTATTATCATGTTAGTGATAATAACCGGGACCGACGGCTTAACGTGCTCTCCGAGGCACGGGGGTGGAACACCGCCAACTTCCTAACTCCGGGCTAGTGCTGAGAATTTCTAGTCAGAAAAACCCAACACTTATTATGGCCCGACCCGGGACTCGAACCCGGGACCTCGTCGGCCGCAGTCGAACGTGGTAACCACTAGACCAACGAGGCAGTTTAGTAATCAATCGTATCTATTAAAATTGTTATTATTTTTATTCATTCAAATATAATTTATAAGTGCTTTTAAATCGTCAAGTAGCCACCACTGGCTCACCACGGGCTCAGAATACCAATTCTACCGAGAAGGACCAGCAAAGATTGAGCTATTCGCTTGGCCAACAGTGTATTCGGCGAATCTACGACCGGAGCCCGACGGTGTATGTGTAGATCAAGAAAGCGAAACAGAACGGGTTTATTGTGCTAAACAATCGAGCTCTTTATTATGTTAGTGCTTAGTTAGTGTATGTACTTTACTCTTAAAATATAGAAGTTGTAAAATCTATCAAGTATCTATTTAAATGCTGAACTAGGATTAGACCCTATTTGAGGTCAAACTCAAACTCATATTTTTTTATTCAAATAAACTTAGTAAAAGTTATTTAGAATCGTCGAGTGAATCTACCACTGGTTCGGAATACCATTCCAACCGAACCTAGAAGTCAACCTAGAGTTTCTATAGCGGCAAAAGTGTTTAAGACCTCTGCCTGCTGTATGGTCTAGCATTCGATCCACCCCCCCTTAATCTTTTCCAAATTATGTGCTTTTTATACAATGTTATATCACATACTTTAATGACGAAGAAAAAAATCGTAAGGAAAACATGTCTGAAAGTGGCCCATAATGTTCTCAAAGGTGTATGTCTGCATATTCCACTTGACCAGCGTGGTGAACTTATATTATAGCCTAAAGCCTTCCCTTTCTGAGAGGAGATTCTTGCTCAGAAGTGGGCCGGATTTCTAACGTTTAGTTATAGTATAATCTGTCATAGATATTGTACCTCGTACTTTCAGAAAGATAACGAATAACATTGCGCGAAAGTCATCATAGCATGAATTTAGGAATTAGGATGGTACCTATAATTTATTAGAACAGCCATGTTCAAAATCAAAATGCCAATAATATTATGTTGATAACATTTTATCTAACTAATAAACAGTCTAAAATGTTAATCAAATCTGTCACAAATACGCCCTGAGCATATTTTACTCCGACACACAAAGTTATTAATTTGTGGTAACGTCGACTAAAATCAATGAGTTTAAATATCAAACAACGTAAACTACGATTATACTTCTCTTATAGTCATAAAAAGCACCGAATCGCCGTTATCAAATACGTCGGACGGTACGTTACCATTATTACCTATTCTGTAGCGTTACGGAGGTCGTCAAAATATTGGCTGCGTTTTTCGTTATGAGCCTCTTTCTAAAATGAATTAATCTGTGCTAAAGTATTCATAACATAAAAAAATAAAACGCCGATATAGGTCAACGTGCTGGAGTACCGAATAAAAAGATAAAATAAAGAAAAACCCGCGCGGCTAACACTATAAACTATTCAAAACGTTTTTACCACTGACTTACAAAACAAAAAACGTGCGCCGCAGTATATGGATGACCGTAATTTAACTAAAGCCGCATGGATATTAGAAACCAAAGATAGAGAAAATATAGAGAAGAAGATAAAGATAGTGAAAGCTTTCAAGTAAAATACATAAGACCGCTTAATTTAGCTTCCATATATATGTATTGTAAATATGGGTTTGACATTGTAATTAAAAAATAAAGAAGGTTAAATTTTGCTAACATAAAAAGCTCGTAAGCTTAAGTTAATTATGTTTTATCCCAACCACACCAGGTTAGGCCGCTACTATCACTCACC
Organism: Erebia epiphron; assembly: GCA_963932025.1. Taxonomy (NCBI): domain Eukaryota; kingdom Metazoa; phylum Arthropoda; class Insecta; order Lepidoptera; family Nymphalidae; genus Erebia; species Erebia epiphron. The sequence continues at coordinate 37,491,574 of OZ009946.1, read as the reverse complement.
AAGTTATCACTACAAGTCTACAATATATAGTAGATTTACTTGACAACTCAAAAGCACTTGTAAAAGTTTATTTGAATAAAAATACATATTTTTTGAGTTGGAGTTTGAGTTAAGGTTATTAGATACTCGGCCGGTTTCTGAATTCAGAATTTCATGTTGAGTCTGTCTCAAAGACTACTTAAGGATTAATTAAGCAAATTTTTGTTTAAAATTAAGCAACTGGGGATACTCGTCCTAGCATTTTTTTAAATGTCCACCGTTTAACGGACATACTCACTTTCACTAGACTGACTCAAGTCTAATGACATCGGAGTCACGGGCTTCTAGCTAGGGATCATCTTTGACTTAGTATATCAATGCTAAGGCCGCAAATACCCTTTACTCAGCACTGTCAGGCCTCGTCTAATTTATTATCCTTCCCTTGGTTTTGCCTCATTTCCTAGCGACACTGTTGTGTCAAATATAAACCGAGATTATCATTTTTATTAGGCGCAAAAAATGGGAATATCTCGCTTATTCTATCTGCTTGACCCGTTTTCCTAGTGAGCGATAGAATCAACGTGACGCGACACCGTACTATAACCTGTTCTGTGGCGACACGACGCCACAGGAAATGACAAACTTGTCTACGCGACATTGTCGCATCGCGTAGTATCGCGTTGTTTCGTTTGCCGCTCACGTAGAAAAACGGGTTGATTCACATCATATCTTGTAAGGTCCTGCCCTACTTTAGCAAAAAATGCGACAATGTGACTCGATACTACGCGACAATATCAAACAGTAGCTGACCCGTCACGTGGCTGAAGTTGTCACGTAGATAAGTTTTTTCATTTTCTATGGAGTCATATCGCATCGCGTTGCGTCACACTTAGGACAACAAAATTGATACTCTCCTTGTATATTTTTTATTATAGCCAACATGCAAATTGGATTTGTTCAAGACGCTGGATAATGAGGACGAATGATAGAGTTAAATGATAAAATATTCTGGAGCAGGCCGGGGCCCTTATAGGGCTGTAGCGATGATGATGATGATGATGATAATCTATTTAGCACACATCCAGTCCCTAGATAGGACATTTCTTCTGCAAAAAATATATGCTTCGGAGGGAAACGGACGTTTTAACCTGTCGCGCTAGTGTTTGCAGCTGCAAATCTTTCCGAACCGGTGGTAGAGTCTTTAACGTTCATAAGTGACACAAGTGGTCCTACATGAAATAAATAAATCATTTATCATTTAAAGTGGCTCACGTATACTTTTCGTCCCTAGTTTGTTTTCACGCCTATTTGGTAGAGATATATGGGTTAATTGCAAATAATAATTATAATTATCTTTAAACAAGATGATGCCCGCTACTTTGTCCGCGTGGATTACGTTTTATGATTCCCGCGGGAACTGTTTAATTTTCCGGGTTCGCTGGGATATAACCTATCCCCGCAAAATCGGTTAAAAAAATGGACCGTGAAAGCGTAGCAGACAGACAGACACACTTTCGCATTTGTAATATCAGTATGGATACCTAAATTCCCTAGGACAAATTGCAAGCAAGTATTTTAATAATGCCTAAAATAGTATGTTTAAAACTTAAACATAAAATAAATAAAAAAAACAATAATATAACTGTATCTCCATCATGCACGGTAATCTTGCATACATTACAATTATTATCGGCTCTTATAATCGGTTGGGTGATCAGAAGGGACGTCGTTGAGCCGTGACGGAACGGAAGCGAAACGTCGCCGGACGTCCGCGTGTTCCGTATGGTAAACATTCCTGTGGTGTACTCGGGAGTCGGGACGTAGGATTGTGTTATTATTAAAATATGTTGAGTGTTGACGTAATAGCACTTTGTGTGTAGGTTTTTGATAAGTATTGGTTGGCAAAAAGTTCTATTTAAAAAATGCAATGACGTCATTCACGCCGGGTATGAATTTTTAATTATTCTTTGTAAACATTAATTTCCATAATATTTGATTTCAATAATCTTCTTAGCAGTGTTTCACCACCGTGCCCGGAGAGCACGTGAAGCCATCGGTCCTGCGTCTCATCTCTCTCCGGTCGTGTCAGATTTTCCGTCCCATCGAGCTATGAGAGGCTACGTCAGCAAACAAATTGCGCGAATGATTTTGCGCAATTTGTTTTTCGCAGCTCTGCAACACTAGAAATCATATCTATGGTGGTATACGCACTTGCGAATAAAATTCGCGCGAAATCCGAACTCCATATACACGAAATATAAACCGCGAGACTAAAATTCGCTCGAATTTTTTCGCAGTGCGGTTGCGGACGAAAAACAGAGATTGCACTTGTGTTTACACTCACTTATAGTAATAGTGCACTAAATAAAATAAATAAATGTTTATTTAGCTTTAAACAGAGAAAAAGAAAAGAAACACTAACTATACCTACTATTTCCCGCGCAGATTGCTAATCCCTGTGGTCGAAATTCAGTCGGGAGGGCTTTATTTATTATTGTTAGGTAACCCAGCAGCATCGTGATTTGCGAGACAAGCTCTCGACTGGAACCGTCAAGCATTAAGTCAATGCCGTCAAGGTAAGAGAAAACGTGGCCGGTCAAAATAAACTAGGCTTCGGCATACGGTTCTGATAGAGGTCGCGAGGATTGCAATGACGCGTGGGCCGAGGTCAAGGATATAAGGTCTACCCCTACTACAGAGCTGCGGCGAGGCACGGCACGCAGCGTCAAGTATTCTTTGGACGCGGTTCCTTCGCGCTGGGCCCACTTAAGCGATGCTGTACGTAGATGCACTGCGCGACGCGGTCCCATACAAATAATATTTGCAGATGCGTGCCGCGCTGCGTTTTGAACCTTTTGAATTACTTTTGACATTGGGATAAAGGTACCTACCTACTTGTTTTTATAACCCGTTGTCCTAGGTGAACGACAAACGCGGTAATGCGACGCGACAGGAACAAACGGTAGCTGACTTACGTAGCCTACGTTTGAGTTTAAGTTTGTCGTTTTCTATGGAGTATTGTCGGGTCGCGTGGCGTCGCGTCGCTTTCGTCGCTCACCTAGGACAACGGGTAAGGAAACGGGACACACATCTTACCATTTTAACTTTTATCATAGCAACAGATAGCTGGAACATAAGGACATCGCTCCGGCCCGAGCGGCGATAAATATTAATTAAGCATCATTTCATATATCGCGCCTCATTGGCAGGAGACATCCGTTCACTGCTTTATTTTTATTTTGGCTTATCGTTGGGGACTTACAATACTGGGATTTGAGTGAATAAATTAAAGTAAATTCTTAGTCTAAATGTATAAAAGACCACCAGACCACAAATTTGGCATACTGACAAATATTATGACATAGGCATCCGCTAAAAAGGATTTGGGTGGGAGGATGAGGAAGGTGAAGTAGGGCTTTCAAATTTGTACAAAAATAGAACCTAATGTAAGCGAAGCCGCGGATAAAAGCCTGGTGGGAGGCTAGTTACTCGTACCACCCTACCGGCAAAGACGTGCCACCAAGCGATTTAGCATTCTGCTACGATGCCTTATGAAACCGAAGGGTGCCATGTCCCTAACAGGTTAGCCCACTACCAATTACCATCTTAGAATGTTCATCACTTACTGGTGAGATCGCAGGGCTAACTTGTAGTGGATAGAAAAAATACTCTTTTATAAATGTTTTTATTATGTCATTGTCTGTTATGGACTCCAAACGCCTACTAGCCCTCATCCATACGAATATTATAAATGCGAAAGTGTGTCTGCCTGTGTGTCTGTCTATCTGTATCTCTGCTACGCTTTCATGACCCATCTATTTAACCGATTTTTGTTATGAAATTTGGTATATCGGTAGACCGTAGGTTACATCCCAGGGAAGGACATAGGCTACTTTTTATCCCCGAAAATTAAGGAGTTCCCCGGGAATCGAAAAAACTTAAACCACGCGGACGAAGTCGCAGGCATTAGATAGTTCTCTATATTGTATGACCTTGTAAGAGGTTGAATTGCTGTAACTGAATTTAAATGACACAATAAACATTTTGGTACTGATAAATCCGATGTTTGCGACTCTTAAATCACCTGTTTTCTCTTTTTTTTTAACCCAGCCTTCTCAAATAGCTTATGCAAATTAAAAAATATTCCACAAACTTCCCCTATAGTGAAAAAAAAAACAAGTGCAATACCCAAGACCGACTTCCGATACGGTTCGGTGGTAGCGGACGGCAGTTGCTGTGTCGGTTAGTGCGTGCCACGGGTTCGAACCCCACACACGTTGTGTGGATCATAGTGCAGTGTAGTTGGTGTGTTGTTAAGTGCGCTGGAAATGTGGTGGTTGGTTAAGATGACCGTGTTTTTGCATTGTGAGTTTGTGCTTGAACTTTTTTTGCATGGGGTTTTTTTTTTTCGGTTTTGAAAACTGCTTTTGATTTTAGAATTCAAGATTTTGTAAGGAAAAAAAATGTGGTGATAGCCTAGTGGCATAGACGTTCCGCCTCCTATTCGGGCGGGCAAGGGTTCGATCCACTTATTATGTCTTGAGTAGTGTTGATTTTCCGCCCCATCAAGCTATAGGAGTAAAGGAATAGAGAGTGCACCTATGTATGCGCACACACTTGTGCACTATAATATGTCCTGCGCAGATGACAAATCTCTGTTGAGATAGGCTGCCGTGGCCGAAATCGGTCGGAAGGACATATTATTATACCTAAATATCTTCAAGATTTATGTGCGTTCTATGCAAGTAGGTAATATGTTAATTGTCACAACCGTGAAAGAAAACATCGTAAGGAAACCTGCATGCCCAAGAATACTTTGTAATATTCTCAAAGGTATGTGAAGTCTGCCAATCCGTTGGTCAGTGTGGTGGACTAATGCTTTTCTAACTCTGAAAGTAGACTCGTCAGTAGTGAGTCGGCGATAGATAGAAATTTTGAAGAAGAGCCTACGAAGAACACAAGTAAACAAACACCAATAAACTAAAAAGAATTAACTCCATTGCAGCACAATAAACTAAGGAGTTACTGGCTACTACCTATATAATTATGGTAGGTATTCGTTTACAGATAAACAATTGTTTTTAACGATGCAACAAACTATCTACAAGCTGTAAATAGTCCTCTTCTTTCCGCAAGGTATTCTTTGATTTCAAACCTATCAATTGGTTTTATTTCAGAGATTATTTACAATTAAATGAAGATCTATGATTAAACTAACTTTATATTGAACTACTATGCATGTTACTTGTAATAAAAACTTCCTTTAAAAGTAAAAAAAACAGAGAGGTAATAGGGAAATAAGGAAGCTTCATATACCTAATCAATTTACAAAACGATAATTGTCATGTCATGAGGCATGACATTTTATCGATAAAACTAATTCGATATTCTCTGTAGCTTATTTTCCCTGTAAACTTTAAACCGCGAAGACATGCAATTGCCTCGCAATTGTAAGCGGTGAAAAATATCGAATTTAAACTTTACTATTATGTTACAGTGTGAGCTATTAGTTTCACTGTTTATAACGTACGACAAGAATATCGGATGAGCGTGTTTTATGCAAGGCGTAATAAATAAAAGCTTCTCGGTGGAAAATCATTTCCTATTACATGATAAAGTCTTGACTTGTTGTCACACGGATTAGATAGTCTTAACAAATTTGATCATATTATTATCCAATGCAATATTAAGAGGCACATATTAATACAATATTAAGAGGCTTAGAGCCATATTATGAAAATCGAAGTACCTATCAAAGCTGTATGTGCCGATGTTTTTCTTGCCATATTCCTTAGACAATTGTTAAAAATGACCTATTAATTATTATCTATCTACATTAGCTTGAAAGTTGAAATTTTTGAAAGCTTGATTTTTCTCATTGAAAATGATACGATAGTTTCTTGTCAGCTCTCACTGAGATCTAGATCTGATGGTCGAGTTAAAGCAAGACGTATCTTATATGACAGAAGTACCGATATCCTGCATGAAATAAACAGTAAACAAGGCAGTTATCAGAAAAATAGGAATATCGTATCGTAGCTTGTAAATAGCTATTATAAGCCTTACTTTGACGCCAATACTAGACATCAGTTTGACACTAAAAGGGGCTGTCACAGTGCCGTGACAGTTAAATGATGAAAACTACATTGTTTGTGACGATGTCCATTCGATTCGTCAATAAAAGGCGGGTTCAATGGCCTGTGGGTATAGTGAATAAATCGATTTTGATGCTAGTCTGTCAACCGGCGTGATATATGGGCGTTTGGTGATAATGTCTTAATCATGCGGGTGCACTGTCAGCTTGTTCGATGAAAATTGTTATCTAGGTGTATTTAAAGCTACATACCTAAATATCGACTGACTAAAAATAAACTAAACAATACCTAATCATTTACTGGATAGAAGCAGGCGTTACTTTGCGGAAGTTCTTTCACCTCATCATTTGTTATTACTTAGTATAATTTTTATAAATAATTTGCTATTCATAAAAAAGATGTAGCTATTCATGTAGTTGATTTTGCATTATGTGACATTTATTTACTTTATATTTCAGATTACATTTATAATCTTGAAGATATATATTTAAGAATATTTAATTTTTGATTTAATCAAAAATATTATCGTAGTACTAAATGAGTCTTATTTATTTTATTTTGTGATTGTGATGATATTATAATTTTTTATTAATTTGAATCATTGATTATAAAAACCTCACGGGGCAATATTATTCAAATAGGTTTTACTACGAATTTACAGTTATGACTTAACAAAATACCTAATTATTATTCACAAGCAATACTTATTTGTATGCATGAAAAGCTTTGATCAGGGACTAACGGATAAAGATAAGTAATATATCGTTTACTGAGTGATGGCCGCACGGAAGGAGTCGATATAATGTAAATACTAGCTGATGCCCGCGTCCGCGTGACGACTTCGTCCGCGTGAATTGAGGTGACAAACCTCTAAAGATAACATTTCTTATCTTATTCTTATCAATAAAAATAGTAGTATAGAATAAATTATTAAAAAATACTAGCTAATGCCCGCGACTTCGTCCGCATGTATTTAGGTTTTTCGGTTCCCGCGGGAACTCTTTAATTTTTCGGGATAAAAAGTAGCTTAATAGGCTACTTTTTATCCTGAGTGACATAGTATGTCACTCTCCACGTCCTCAACTATGCCCATGCAAAAACTCACGTCGATCCATTTTTTATCCCGGAAAATTAAAGAGTTCCCACGCGAACCAGAAAACCTCAAACCACGCAGACGAAGTCGCGGGCATTCGCTAGTTTTTAGATAATTCATACCACTACTATTTTACCAAATGGTGATAAATGGGTAATTATACAGCCAGTAAATGCATGCTAGCAGCTCAAGTATCGTATTGCAAATTGTTACTGGCGCCTTTTATTACGACTTGAGTGTCAGTTTATTTTATTTATTTATGTCAATTCCTTATTTAATATTTTACCAATATTATCTTTTAATTAAAAGAAAGTATTTTATTCATTATATCTTAAAACAGCCGCTACATTTTTAGGGCTTCCGAACCAACATCCGTTGTGTTAATTCTTGTTTTTTAATCAGCTTGAGCAAAATAAAAGCGCTTTTGAACCGTGACCCTTATGTGATCTTCTCTGGTTGGTTCTTTGGTAAAAAGTGAGTGAAGCGCCACCGAGCCCAATACTAAATCTATGGATAAGTGATAGACAACTGGGACTTTATTATGTCAAAAATCGAATCAAAAATCGAATCATTTTAGAACATCATTGAATCGAGCTGTCAAAAGTAAAATAAATGGTTGGACAAAAAAATAATATCACTCGACATAACGGTGAATAATTTGCAGCATTATGGAGTTCTCCATAATGTTCTCAAAGGTTTGTAAAGTAAATCTTTGGTCAGCGTGGACTATGGCCGAAGCTGCTCGAAAGGAGCGACCCGGGCTCAGGAGTAGTTGCCTGATGGCAGGTTAATGATGATGATGAATTGAATTCTTCTTCTTTCTTTCAAATTACCTATCATACATTACTAGCTGATGCCCGCGATTTTGTCCGAATGCAATAAGTTTTTTTTTAATACCCGCGGGAACTAAATAATCTTCCGGGATAAAAAGTAGCCTATGTCACTCTCCAGGTCCTCAACTATGCCCATGCAAAAAGTCACGTCGATCCATTGGTTTGTTGCAGCGGGATTGAAGGACAAACAAACGCTTTCGCATTTATAATATTAGTATGAAATTGCAAGTCAAGAACAAATTAAAATGCGTGTAAGCGGAAAAATTCTCCAAAATCCGTTGGTAAATGTAGAGCGCTCCAAAATAATTGAATCCCAAATTCCAGACGCGTCTTACAGCCGAGCCGGTGTACGTAATTCCTGCAAAAATGATAAATCATTGTCACCCACCTAAATCTCAGTCCAAAACGGAAATATGCCTCGAGAAATTTAACATTTTTTCGTGTGTTATCATCCGGAAAAATGTATATGAGCGAAATATTGTTTTAACAACGAAAATTAATTTGAGTCTGGAATTCTAAACGCAGTTATTTACAAATATCACAGTAAAATCAAAACTTGTAAACTGTTATTTTTTTGAAAATGCAATCGTATGGCAAAAATAGGTACTCAAATAATAAATTATCAAATATAATGACTTGCTTTGTACGAAAAGTGAAAGAATTTAATTAAAATTGTGATAAAGCATTTCCAATTATTCAATTCATTCATTGAATTCATTTGTATGAATGCAATGAATGAATTTGTACAAATGAATTGTACATGCAAGAATTCATTATGAATAAATTCTTTTCGCTGCAGAAATCCGAATACGTGATCTGCGAACCTAAGTAATTCTTATTATGATGAAATAAATCGATATTTTGTATTTTTATTAAAAATATATTGTTTTTTTGAGGGCCATTATACAGTTTAGCTGCACAGCGCATAGTACCTAAGTGTTAAAGCATAGATAGATAGATAAATGCTTTATTGCCACAAAAAAACAAAAAAGTTAACAAGCAAAAAGAAAACAAGTACGGAAAGGTCTTATCACTAAAAGTGATTTCCTCCAGACAACCTTTAATTATACAAGCAAATGCAACGAAGCGGGATAGTGCAACAACATTAATACATATAATATACTAAATAGGTATATTAATTATACATTCTAATATTACATAAACAATTACACAAATAAAATACTAAAATATACTTATTATACACAACTAAAACTACAAGCATACTACAGACAATATAATTTAACTAGCTGATGCCCGCGACTTCGTACGCGTGGATCGAAGTTTTGTGGTTCCCGCGGTAACTCTTTAATTTTCCGGGATTAAAAGTAGCTTAAGTGCTATTCCAGACTATAATCTATCTCTGTGCCAAATTTCAGCCAGAACCGTTAAGCTGTTAGGGTGTGATTGAGTAACAAACATCCATACATCCATCCACCCATCCATACATCCATCCATACATACATACATCCATCCAAACTTTCACATTTATAATATTAGTAAAATAAGATGTGGTCAGGCAGAACTCAGAATAACTCGGCGACCTCCCTGGCGCAGAGGTGAGCGATGTTGTCTAATAAGCGGGAGGTCCTGGGCTCGATCCCCTGCAGCAGAAGAAATTCAAAAAATTGTAAGTTGACCCAATTTGAAGAAATTAAAAAAAAACTGGTCCAATTTATAATTTCTGAATTTCTTCTGGTCTGGTCTAATGGGGGCTACGGCCGTCGCTAATCACCACCCTACGCCAACCACCACCCACCACGTCTCTGCCACCAAGCGATTTGGCGTTCCTGTACGATGCCGTAGAAAAATCTATTAGGGGTATGAGTTTTGTTTAGCTGCCATACCATCTTAAACTGCATTATCCCATATCACCAGGTGTAATCGCAGTCAAAGGTTAACTTGTAGAAAATTAAAAAAACTTGACCCCACAATATTTTTATTCGTAGCCTATTTCCTTACACAAGAATAATACAAGAACTCGAAGTTTGAAATTATTTAAGGGCGCTAAACTTAAAGTTTTAAGAAAGTAAGGAAAGTGACTCCGTGTTTTAAAGTCACGAAAGTTTCACTGCTGCTGAATTTTTTAAATGTTTCGCCAAAAGTTTCCCTCTTGGCCGTCATCATCCGTCTGAATATTTATGTCATTTTAAATACTTCCTCCACTCTGAAGTTGTTCGTAAAAGGATATTTTTTTAAACTGACCAAAGAAAAGTTTTTCCTTGAGTGACTTCCAAAATATATACTAGGCAAATTGTAAGTTAAGTTAATTTTATTTTTATAGTTTTTTAATTTTACTTTGTTAACTTGCAGTAGATACCAGACACCAGTGATGGTCACCAGTTTGTTTAAGTTGGTCAATAAAACTTTTGTTATTTTTTATTCAAAATAATTTTGGAAGCCACTCAAGGAAGTCTCTTAATTAAAAAGGCTCTTGTGCACGTTTTGCTTTGACTCTACCACCGCAGCCGCTCCGGAAATATCAAAATACAGATTACCTAGTATGTCCCAGGAGATTATTCCAGCTGACCCTGAACCGAGGAATAATTACTTCGCTTATATAACTTTGAAGCTAAATTACTTGTGGAACCTAGTTATTCTCGATTGGCCAAACATTGAGAGGAACGAAAATTGGAATAAAAATTATTTAGACAACCATAGACGCGACAAGTCAACAGTCTATTAGATTATTCCGGCTTTGGGGTATTTACTGAGGCGAAGGTTGGTTTTAATAAATGTCGAGGTATTTTCTTATCGTTATACTAAAACTGTTTGGAACTATTTGGAATTCACTCAAGTCACGATGTAAATTAAAAGTATTACATTATATTTTTGTAAATTTTGAATATTTACATAATTGAAAAAAGAAAAATCTAGTTCATTCTCTGGAAAATTACGTCTTATTTACCTTATTAATCTAGACACAAAATTTTAGATGAAACGTCCAAAATACTCAATGTATGTTTTATTATTCAGTATAAAAGTTATCGCGTAAGTGTTTAAAGTTAAAAATAATAAGCTTTCAAAAATCGCAAAGAAATTCATATGGCCCTTATTTGTGTAGATTTGAGAAACCATGACGTACCAAGACATAAGATTTTCTATAAAAACAAAACCAGCTGAAGTTCAAAACAAGAGATCTTCCTTGAGCTCTAGCTAAGACACGCAAAAAACAAAGAACTTTGAAAATGTACATCTTAATGCGGCGGCAAGATATCCCTTTGTTCTAGTCATGTAACACGAAACTGCGCTAAAGCTACGTCTACATCTTTGCAAAATACCCATAGATTTACTAGAACACTTTTTCAATTTATACCTGATGCATTATTGCCTAATCAACTTACTACCTGGCACACGTACCTAGCATGTATTGGACATGGAAATATTAATCATGTTGACGGCATATTAATAAGAGGATGTTAGGATGGTAACATGGTAAATATTCTTTTAAAGATTAGAATTTCTTGTGTTAGATGGGACCTTTAAAAATTCCTTCTTGGTGGGTTTTTTATTGCAAAATTTAAAGTATCAGTATTCGATAAAGAAGGTAGGTACCTACGTATGTTACACTGGTGGCCAATGTTAGCAGTTTCAGTCAATTTTAAAGCCGTCTTAGTCACGAACAAGACGGCTTTAAAATTGTTACAGTTCATAATTACACCAGCCCTAGGCTATTGCGACCATTGAATAATAATTAATAAACTTACCGTTACATAAAACGTTCCCCTATTATACGCTAGTGTGGCTGTAGCTCTAGACGTGTGTTCACGGTCTGATGCATCCACACAAAGTTCTTATAATGAACAGGATGAGCGCTGGCACGAGCCGTTTTTTGAACATAATACGTCTTGGATTTACTGCATGGGCACGAATCATTTGTATGGAATGTACTTGACATTCCATGAAGTTAATTAGTAGGTTAGAGCTTTTTGAATTCAAAAAGCGTATAATTTTCGTATGCGGTATGATAATATGCCTCAGATGACAAAATAATATTACATAACTCCCGGATAAACTCACGTGTTATGTCGAAAAAGTGCCCGACTAGTTTATCCGGGAGTTATGTATAGTTAAAATGAATATCACTCACGATAGTTTACACGTCAAAATAATGTTACATAAGAATTAATAGGCAACTACGTATATTTTTATTATAATGTGTATGAAAACTAGTCCTCGCCATATTTCGCAATTTACAAACACAATTTTTTTGAATATTCTTGCAACGACCATGGATTTTGTCAAATAGCAAAAGAGTTTTAGCCCCACCACCACCACTACAGCCCATTAACGTCCCACTGCTGGGCACAGGCCTCCACTCTCATAGGAGAGAGGGAATTAGAGCTTAGACCCACCACGCTGCTCCAATGCGGGTTGGCGGGCTAAAGAGTTTTAGCCAATCAGTGGTAATTGCGATCATTTTTATACTGTTGCTATAATTTTTACGCAATAATGGGAAGAGAAGATTACAGACATTAAACAAATTTGCATGCGATTTTGGAGTATAATTTTAGTCAAATTACATGATTTATTAGATCTGAACACCCGAATTCATTATCTTTATTTATTTTAACCAACTTCCAAAACGGAAGAGATTCTCAATTCGGCGCGTATTTTTCTTTTCATACAACTTTTCAGATTTTGTTCGAACTTAGACCGAATTGAACGAATATAATATGTTTCACTTCTGATATCTTATATGTTTTCTTTGATATATTATGTACTTACTTAAATTAAATTTTGCGTGCCTTGCTCTACTTTGAAAGATATACATAGTAAGACGAACTTACTTTCACATTTTATATCATGCTTTTTTTATGCAGCTGCCATGTGGCAATATGGTGTCTTCACACTTTGCACACAACATTAACGAAGTGGAACGCGCACGCGTCGTTCCACATGATGATTTAAGGCCTTAAGATTCTCCATCTCTCCAACACACAAATACCTCAGTATGAGTGAATGAGACGATAATTTTTTTCTTTTCAAAACATCGTAAGGCTGTGCGCATATGAATTGTTTTTGCTGCCTCTTAAAAACTACAAAGCGTGGCACCCTTTGATCCTTCTGTCTGATAGTTTTTTTTTGGGAATTTAAGGAGCTTTTTGTAGTCGTTTTAAGACACGCGCCAGGAAGCCAGTTTGTACTGTTTTTTATTGATAAAACAACAGTGCTTGATCGCGATCGTTCTTAACTTTGTATGCGACTAGCTGATGCCCGCGATTTCGTCCGCGTGGATTGAGGTTTTTTGGTTCCCGCGGCATCTCTTCAATTTTCAGGGAGAAAAAGTAGCCTGTGTGTTATTCCAGACTATAGTCTATCTCTGTGCCGAATTTCATCCAGATCCGTTCCGCCGTTGGCGCGTGATTGAGTAACAAACATCCATACATCCAATTATCCATCCATACATACACACTTTCGCGTTTATAATATTAGTAAGGATTTTTTCGGCAAAAACTGTAAATGTAAACGAAGTAAGTAGGTACGTCATGTGCCTGTTACAACGCTTGCTGTCTGAATCCTCCGGCCTTGGAGTTGAAGCATGCATTCTGGTATCCACATGGCAGGTTGTCCAGTGGCAGAAAACGGGTCAAAAAAGTTTTGTCCCATATTGCGAGATTATTACTAAGGGGCGCGATATTCTCGCGTGACTCTGATCGCCATCTTGCACTGTACGCTGTTCAGGGGCTACACTGCCAACTCTTAAAGCCATATTTTTTATACGACAACCTGAAAAAAGGAGTATATTGTTTTCAGGGTTCATGTATGTATGTATGTATGTGAGTTTGTATATTCCACCATAACATCTATGCGCCTGAACCGATTTTGGTAAATGAGGTATCGTTAGAATCCCTAGCTTATTCCGGATGACATAGGCTAGTAAAATTTAAAAAAAAATTGATGGGGTGACCATGGTCCCGCATTAAAGACTAAAGTTGAAAAAAAAATTATGAAAATAAGATTAACTATATAATCATCATCTAGAAAATGATGAGTAGATTCCAAAAATATATAACACTATAGACTATAGTTCAATATCCCGAGTGACATGGGCTATAAATTTTTGAAAAATTCAATACGGGCGACGGCAGAGCAGTCGTATTTTTTAATAATTTTAATTATATTCACTTGTTCATTATTGTTGACTTTCGTGTTTTAGAATTATAATCCTTATTTAACAACGTCAAGGTACGTGATATCAAAGTGTTATTTTGAGTAATATTGCTTAAGTATTGCTCTAAACGTTGTCAGTATGGCCCGTGTTTTCTGTTACTAAACTCCAAACTTTCACATTTAAAATATTAGTATGGAAGTATAGATGTAGCTTTCATTCTTGAAGTTTTTATCTTTATAAAACACTAGCTGATACCCGCGACTTCGTCCGCGTGGATTGAGGAGTTTTAGTTCCCGCGGGAACTCTTTAATTTTCCGGGATAAAAAGTACCCTATTATTTAATCCGGACTTCTAACTTTACGTCTGCAAAATTTCAAAGCAATCGGTTCAGTAGTTACGGCGTGAAAGCGGAACAAACATACAAACAAACTCACTTTCTCATTTATAATATTAGTAAGGATTATATATAGTAAGGAAAGGATAAGGATAAGGATGGCGCACGCAATTCCCGTATGCAAACTACGCTATTGTTTTGGTTCTAACAATCTCGAAGTATTGCACCGTGCACGACGGTTCAGCGATCACCCCCGGTCACGCTTTGTGCTCGCGATAAACGCCGCCGTAGAATTCATATTTCCACCTTAAATTGTACCTCGTTGCATGTTAAACGTTTTTTAAAGCAAAACAAAAAAAAGACGACGCTGCACGAAGCATCGTAGCGACACCTAGAATTGCTTTTTGTTGATTTTTTTTGTACAAGTCTGTATGTACTCGATTCTTATTTACTTACTCTGTATCGATATAACTCACATTATATTTTATCGTTCACGTGTTTGATATACTAGACTTTTTTAGCGATCCAAATTTGACACAGTCGTTTCCTACGTAGGTATTTAGATTGGAGTCGTATGCAGTTGGTTCTGGGGCTCTCCAAATTATATTATTATACCAAAAACAATTATACCCATTATGTAAGTAAATAATGGAATAGAGTCTTGATTCTTAGTAAAGAGAAATACCACCACAGCGAGTGAGTAGAGTACGTATAGTTAATCTTGCTAATTACAGAAAAACGCGATACCTTGGAAAACTTAATAATTTCTAGATTATTTCCACCGCGTCCGCGTGGATTAAGATTTTTGAATAATTCCCGCGGGAACACCTCAATTTTCCGGGATAAAAAGTCAGTGTTCTCTCCCGGGAACCAAATTTCCAAATTTCATCAAAATCGGTTTAAAACATGGGGCATAAAAGCGTAGCAGACAGACAGACGGACATACTTTCGCATTAATAATATTAGTATGGATGCTTAGCGTACATGGTAAAAATAATTTACTCTCAAGAAAGTAGTCAAAATGAATCGATAATAAAAGTTAAGCAGATACAATATGGCAATCCAATACAACTCAGAACAACAGGTACTACAACTTCCTCCCTAATAATATTTCCGAGTGAGAGAGCGCCTAATGTGCCCA
Source organism: Erebia epiphron (assembly GCA_963932025.1). Classification (NCBI taxonomy): domain Eukaryota; kingdom Metazoa; phylum Arthropoda; class Insecta; order Lepidoptera; family Nymphalidae; genus Erebia; species Erebia epiphron. Next base: position 37,475,987 of record OZ009946.1, on the reverse strand, counting down.
CCCGGGTACACTACCTTCAACCCGCTGTCAGATTATTGCGGGGAAAAATGGGGAAGGGTTTATCATCCGATTTAAATAGACAGGTGTGAATGATTGAAGGCGTTTGCTCGAGCAAATTTTTTGGAGGATTTTCGATGAATGTTGGTAGATTTAGATTTTAGAAGTACGTACAACGATTTATTTTATTGAAAACTGTGTTATAACTTAAGCCCGTTTTCATAGATTTACTGCCGCACTCAATGTCGCTAAATCATTACCCTGACCTGACCCCTGACAGGTCAGCTCGCTACCATCTTATTTATAGATTGCATTATCACTTACCATCAGGTGAGATCGCAGTCAAGGGCTAACTTGTAGTGGATGAAAATAAATAAATACATACCTACAGAAACACAGAACAGACAAAATGAAAAAGTGGAGCTAAGTCTATGGTGATATTTTAACAATTGGACTCTGCCCCACTGGTAGGGCGCCTTGGTGGGCAGAGCACACGAATCCAATCCAAATCGACAATTTACTTTCACCATTATTTTGCTCATAAGACTACATTCTACACATTAAACTATGATTCAATATCCCGCCAGTGGGAACAAGTTCAGTATAGTCACGGTCTTTAACTAAGTTGATACTCGTGCTATGTGAGACCAACATTGCTGACGATTCCACACATTCTGTAATAATTGAAGACAGGAACTAGGCAATCTAAATCGACAAACATTTCTACTTACACTCAGATAAATAAATCCAACACAACCTCAAACTGTGCCTCAAACCACAGATTTATAAATGTCTGTACCTCAAACTTATACAAATTAATTACAATACTTAATTAACGTACCTATATGTACTGTATGCATACTTGTGCCTAAACTATGTGTGGTCAATGGGCCACCTCCTCAGCCTGTGCCACAGGATGAGAGGTATTCCTACCTAACTAACATACCGCAACGCTGATTTTTAGAAGGGACCCAAGGGCTGAGACGTTACGGACTCTTACACCCAATAAAATATTTTAAATGAAAAACAAAAATTTACATAACTATTTAGTAAAGTTTAAAAAATTTAATTAGCATACAACCTTTCATACAACAGTGCGTATCATGCAAAAAAGTACAAATTTCCTACCTCCATGGCTAAACCTGATTACAGATATCCGTATATATAATCTGTGGTCTGTGGTAATACCTACTTTCCAGGGACTAGTATATGAGTGATCTGTGCCTACTTTTAAAATGTCACTGTCCACAGACCATGTTTATGTTTTTCGTATTAAAAACATCGTGAAAAATAAAGGTGGATTTGCAAAAAACACAAATTTTTTGTGATAAAAATCACAAAAAAAATCTTGCCACATATGCAAGCATTCTATTTTAACTATTTGCTCAGGCAGACTATAAAATTGTTATTATACCTTCTATCACAACGATAACGTCTTTCATCTCGCAGTCCTTTTTTAACCGACCGGCTTCGGAAGTCAGTTTTTTTTAAATAATTTTTACTATCCTAAGCTAGCAGCCCGAGCAAAATCTAAAATCGGAGAAATACCTAATTGCTTTACATAATTTTGTACACCTGGTTGATGCTCGCAACTTCGTCCGCGTGGATTTAGGTTTTTATAAAATACCGTGCCAATTTTATGATTAGCCTTTTTATTCCCCGGTATGCTACCTATATCTGTACCATTCTTCAAAATTGATTGAACAGATGACTAGTGAAAGTGGAGCAGTCAGGCAGACATACAGACAGATAGATCTATTATCATGTTGTTGTATCAGTGATAATTTCCAGGACCGACGGCATAACATGCTCTCCAAAGCACGGGGGTGGCTCACTGCCAACTTCCAACTCCAAGTATAATATTATACATAATAAGGTATAGATTTATTACTTAAGTAGTTTAATTTAATTTTAAATTAAACTACCTAATTTAAATTTAGTTTAATTTTAAAGTTCAGGTTATAATATTATAGACATTAGAAAAAAACTTTTTGCTATAAGCCACAGCAAAAGGAAATTGAGATGGTATAGTCAAGTACAAAGCTATCGTCGATTAAATAAAAATATAAAAAAAGCTACTTTTATATTTTTATGAAATATGAAATTGGTAAATGAAGCCAATAGTAATCGAGTCTCAATTCAGTAAAAAATTTATTCCGAAATTTTCAACCCTATTCATCTACGAAAATATTTTCATTTTTTTTAACGTATTCATCCTTTATCAGATGAAATGAATTCCCTTGAGCGACTCCCAAATTTAACAGTTTTAGTATTATACGATAGGAAAATACTTCGACATTTATTAAAACCAACCTTCGCCCCAGTAAATACCCCAAAGCCGGAATAATCTATTAGTCTGTTGACTTGTCGCGTTTTTCGTTGTATAATTTTTGTTCCAATTCTTGATCCGTCGAGAATAGCTCCGCTTCACAAGTAATTTGGCTTCAAAGTTATATAAGCGAAGTAATAATTCTCCGGTTCAGGGTTAACTAGAATAATCTGCTGGGAAATACTCTGTATTTTAAATTTTTCCGAACTGTTTTACGGATCCGGAAACACCTTTATGTTCTACCGGCGAATGCCCGCGACTTCGTCTGCGTGGTTTGAGGTATTTTTGTTCCCGCGGGAACGTCGTAAATTTCCGGGATAAAAAGTAGCCTATTTGCTATTCCAGACTATAATCTATCTCTGTGCCAAATTTCAGCCAGATCCGTTCAGCCCTTGGGGCGTGATTGAGTAATAAACGTCCATCCATCCATCCATCCATACATCCATCCATACATCCATCCATATATCCATCCATACATCCATCCATACATCCATACATCCATCAATCCAAACTTTCGCATTTATAATATTTATTTGATATTTGATTTGATTTGATTGATTGATTGACTAGCTGATGGCCGCATCGTTGGCGTGAATTGAGGTTTTTTGGTTCCCGCGATGTGTTATTCAAGACTATAATCTATAATCTATAATATTATATCTGTGCCAAATCTGATCCACACCCGTTCAGCTGTTCTGACGTGAATGAGTCACATCACTGACATCCATCCATCCATCCATCCATCCAAACTTTCACATTTATACTATAGAGTAAGTATAGATGCGAAATATTATAAATGCAAAAGTGTGTTTGTTTGTTAGTTTGTCCTTCAATCACGCCGCAACGGAGGAACGGATCGAAGTGATTTTTGGCATGGGTATAGTTGAGCACCTGGAGACTGACATAGGCTACTTTAAATCCCGGAAAATAATACAGCCCATTAACGTCCCACTGCTGGGCACAGGCCTCCACTCTCATAGGAGAGCGGGAATTAGAGCTTAGACCCACCACGCTGCTCCAATGCGGGTTGGTGGGCTTTCACGACTATTATCATGTTAGTGATAATAACCGGGACCGACGGCTTAACGTGCTCTCCGAGGCACGGGGGTGAAACACCGCCAACTTCCAACTCCGGGCTGGCACTGAGAATTTCTTAATTGAAAAACCCAATACCTAACTTTTATGCCCGACCGGGAATCGAACCCAGGACCTCGTGATCCGCAGTCGACTATGCTAACCACTAGACCAACGAGGCACAATAAGGCCAAATTAGAACAGCCAAATCCTATCACCCATCCAGTTACCGACTTAGGTCAACGTTACTAAATCGCAATCGAATAATATGCGTTGTCACAACTTTCATAATAGGTACCAAAGTCATTAAATATCTCTGTTTATAAGATTTTTTTATTTATTTCAGGCGTCCAATCAGTGCGCATCATGAACATTCGGGTACCAGAGGTCTTCCAATATGGCACGAAAGACGCCATAACTTTGGACTGCGACTTTGTCACCAACAACGTCACGGGACTGGTGGTGAAGTGGTTCTACATGGATAGATCACAGCCCGTGTACCAGTGGATTCCTCCTCAGAAGCCTCAAGCTTTAGGACTGTTGAAACATAAGGTTGGTTCTTAATTTCCCATTAATAATACTGTTTTCGGTTGCAAAGCTGACCAGTTGTCCTACGTGTAACGTGAGCGACAAACGCGACACCGCACTTCTATGCGACGCGACACGACAGTAACAAACAGTACTGACCCTTCACCTGGCCTACGTTATCATGTAGACAAGTTTATAACTAACTAATGGTGGTAACTATGGTGTGGTATCGCGTCCCGTCGCTACTGTCGCTCACCTAAAACATCGGCTGGAATGGCAATGATCAGGGCACATAGTTCGAAAAACCGATAGTCGGTGGGGTTCCAAGGAACTAGAATGACGACACCGCACTGGAAAGCACAGCATTCGCAGCCCTACACTAGGTTGACGAACAATATCAAGTGAGTCGCAGGTAGACCCTTGATTCAGGCGGCGTAATATTTAGGCGCGTGGAAGTCCTCACAAGAGATCTGTCTAATTTCTATCGGCAACTTCAGTCAGACGATAACTTTTTCGGTAGCTTAATAACTCTTAGAGAATCTTGGCTTCGGATACCAAAAGCTGTCACTAATTTATCTTCCCTCTTAATCTTTCTCTCTTCGTCCTATTCGCAATATTTTAATAATAGGTTTTCATAGTGGACTTCCATGTACGGATTCCTAGACAAGACTTGACTAAGAGTATAATTTAGATTTAGCATTTATTAGCAGCTGCTCTTAGTAAAAATAACCTAACACGATGGCTCAACATGCCCTGCGAGACCAATAGGTAAAGATAGAAATTCATTGGTGAGGCACGGAGGAAAGAGTAGGATAGACTTGGTGAGTATAAATTAAAAACCTCTAGAAGGAACTAAGGAATCCCTTGGTTGCCTAACTAGCAACTTACTACTCAGACTACTTCTACCTATTTCTTTACCTATAGTTTTACCAATAAAATTGGCTTTTCTAATTCCAGTTGGACCTCTCATACAAAGTGTCCCAGAACCCGTACACGCAGCACCGGGCTCTACGCATCCTGTCACCAGGGACGGAGTTGACCGGCAACTACACTTGCGTGGTGTCTACATTCCTCTCTGAAGACGAGAGAACACGCCCCATGACCATATTTGGTAAGCTATTCATCATACGAATACATATTATAAATGCGAAAGTGTGTTTGTTTGTTGGTTTGTCCTTCAATCACACAGCAACGGATCGGCGTGATTTTTGGCATCGGTATAGTTGAAGACCTGGAGAGTGACACAGGCTAATTTTTATCCCGGAAAATTAAGGAGTTCCCGCGGGATTCAAAAAACCACGCGGACGAAATCGAGGGCATCAGCTAGTTTTTTTATAATGTGGGAAAGAAATTAAAACACTAAAGTATGATAAGAGTATGACCACCGCTCTGGTGCTGAAGACAAAATTTTAAAATTATACTATTGTGAAACGCTGTTGATTACAGAGACAAACGAAAAAAAAATAACTATCGACGACTCACTAACTTTTCTGTGGTATCGGGTTCAAATTTGGCATACAGATATCACGCAGGCAGAAAAGATTTTTGAAAATTCAACCCCTAAAGGGGTAAAATAAGGCTTTGAAATTTGTATGAAAATCGAACCTAACGTGAGCGAAGCCGTAGGCAAAAGCTAGTTATTACAAGTATAATATTGTTTACCGAAGTATGAAAGAGAACGATTACCAACGAGGGTGTAGTTCGTGTTTGACTCAATGTGAGTATTGGGAATCACATTTTCTATCGTTATTCATAGTGCTTTATACCTACTACGAGGAAAATAAAAGATGTAATTATAATTCAATTGTTAAACAGTTTATATTTAAATTGTTACAATTATAAAGACTTACTGTACTGTTGCCAGGGAGATTAATTCTAGTTTGAGACAAATTACTGGCTGTTTGAGACAAAGTATTGGCACTGCAATTATGGCAGGCTCCTGTGCCAAAGGATGACAGATGACAGACAGCGCTTGTTCAATTCCATACAATCGTATAAATTTAATGCGGCTGAATTGATTAATTCCATACAAATCGCTGTTATTTTTAACGCAATCGAAAAGATAATATGCCTCTAGGCCCGCAGGTGTTTCATAAGCTATAGGTACCAAAGTATTAAAAACAAAGCGTGAAACGACGCTTTTGAGTATTATAGTTTTCAGTTTTTATCTTGTATGGCACAAACGTATCAGTAGGGTATTCCATACGACTGATCCACAACTAACGAAAAATTTAAGTTTCTTCCGCATATTGGTATAATCTTCCCCTGTGACACTGCTACTTTACTTAGCGTAACAAGTGAACTTCCATGCATGTTTCATGCCGTATTCTTATCAAACGTCAACATATCAAATAAGTAAATAATGGGACATTGTTAAAACTTTACACGTGCCTTAAGGTGGTTTCAGACCGGCGAGGCAAAACGTGGTTGTGCTGGGCAGGAATTGAAATCTCGCAGGATCTTTCACACCGGGCGAGGCGAGGCGAGAAGTGAATGAGAAGGAGATAATGGAAAGCACGTGACGAAGAGAGGCTGCGTGTGACTCCGATGGCCGGCTGGTGCGAGATTTGTGTAATAAATACTCTTTTCATGCAGCAATATGGCTTAATGTTGTAACAACAAATATTTCAATCCTCGATTCGCACATCATCTCGAATCCAAACCTATTAAGACAAGAAGAAAACACCTAAGATGGGCGGGATGGCAGTTGAAATTTTGCCATACTTATTTCAATTATTCTCGTCTCACTTTGCCTCGCCGGTTTGAAACCACCCTTATACAATCGTGAGCCGCAATATTATGCTTTGTTACGCGAGACGAGACGGAAATTACTTCGGTAGAACTTTGCCCACGGCTTGGTTTAGCAATCATGAAGTTGGGACAATTAATATACATGTTTAGAGGTATTGTGGAAAAGCGGCCGCCGACATAACCTTCGCTTAGTTTCTTGCTGTCGCAAGTGTGATATATGTTTTCAAATCTGCCTCTACATCCTAGGATCTCCTCCAATTTTTTTCAGGGTTTGCTTTGCCATAACTAGGTTTGAAACAATCAAGCTATGATTGACGCTAATTGATATATTTAAAGTACTGGTTCTCCTAGGATCTCCTCCAAAGGAGATCAGAGTCCGCATCCTGTGATGATCCATGCAGCAGACCTTAGTTGAGACGATGAAGACAATAAAATTATTATTTCTATCCATGGACCTGCAAAGCGTGTTTAAAAAATATCATTCAAAAATACGTACGTAAGAAGGCAAAGATACGACAAACTGTACGATTGTTAAACAATATTGGAGTTTGAGCGATAATTGCACTTAAAGATCGATTAATGTACGTGACGTGTCTAATAATCACAGGTGTATTAAGATTAAAATAATTATTTAAACGTACACACGGTAACTGTGACTGAAATCATGATGATATTCGTTCGATTCAAATACTTGGCAAATCAAATACTTACTAGAAGTTGATGATGATTCCTTTGCCGAGTTCAGCAACAGCGACTGAATCTTTGTTAGGTATTTCAATAAGGGCTTCGCTCATGTTCCCTGATGTGACTGATGTACACTATTTTAGCACGGAATAAACGCGCGCAGTGAGGAAATGACAGGGTACCATGATACCATCAACATAATAGGGATGATGACAACTCAATTAAATCAGCAGCTCTTTATCAAACTTAAAAACGCACTTCTAGTATAGAAGTTGTATGAAATTCACACACAATTTCAACGCCCTTTTTTTCTTTCATTTATATTTTAAAATGGTTATCAAACTCAAAACTAACCGAGGATGTGAATTTTAGGTCTTTTGGAAGATCCTCTATTTAATAATCACTTAGAAATAATTTATTTTTGATATAGGCATCAAGCCCGCCAACCCGCATTGGAGCAGCGTGGTGGGTCTAAGCTCTAATTCCCTCTCTCCTATGAGAGTGGAGGCCTGTGCCCGGCAGTGGGACGTTAATGGGCTGTAGTGGTGGTGGTGGATAGGCATCATCCCAATTTCAAGTTATATTGGAGGGTGGAATACTTTTAAGTTGGTCACGGTAAATGTCCAGATCCAGCCTCCTTTTACTCTCGTATTTGGTGATATTCTGCTGAACTAGATGTTATAGTTGCAATAAAAAGCATAACATGTTTACAACTTCCCCCGTGCTGTTAACAAGACGTACCTATTCGTATACTCGCGCCGCAATACGCTTTGTGAGTTGAGATGAAACGGAAATTACTTCGCGCAACTTTGCCCGCGTCCGACTGCAGTGTGGGAAGCGTTAACGAGAATGGCTCGAAATATTGTGTATTATGTTGAGTAAATCCATTAATGGGCAATGTTTAATGCATTCACTGAAAACTGGCAATAATCAACATTCAATATTTTGTAAAAGGCGTTTATAGATTGAAAATGGAAATTGTTATCTACGCGTCTGTTCACAAAATAATATTTCAAATGCTGAATAAAGTTTTAAAACCCTGTTATATAACTATGGATTAATTACATTTTTCGACCGACTTCAAAAAAAGGAGGAAGTTCTCAATTCGACTGTATTTTTTTTTTTTTTATATTTGTTACCTCAGAACTTTTGACTGGGTGGACCGATTTGGATGATTCTTTTTTTATTTGAAAGAGCATACTTCCCATGTGGTCCCATATAAATTTTATCGAAATCGATCGAGCGGTTTTTAAAATATCAACAATAAAATAAGTACTTTGTATAGCGTGTGCTTGTTGTTGTAAAGTTGGCGCGGGAGTTTGAAGTCGGTTGTTTAAAAAGTATTTTTTTATATTAAATTATTGTATCATCAATAAATGAAATACTTATGGTAATTATTATTTCACAATATTGCGATCACGAGAATATGATATAATTAAAGAGTAACTAACGCTGATTTAACCTTGCTCTTCTTGAACTTGTCTTCTTACACCTCTTATCTCCGAGAGCTCAGAGTGAGCCTTCAATCCTATGCTTGATCTCTTGCCCATTGTATTGGATTGCTTTCCCATCGGACTAAGTGAGTAAGGGAATAGCGAGTACAATTAGGTCATCAGCACTCTAATGTCTCCTTCCTACCCCCTAAGTTACGGCGGTTAGGCCTCCGTAGGGATTGTTGAAGCTGTATTTTTTTTTTCTTCACAAAACATTAAAAGTTTATTTACTATGGAGTTTTTTTAAGATATCATGATAAGATTCAGGAGGGATACTGCCATCGATTAGAGCAGTTTTTTTAAAATTACAGTTCTATGTCACGTGGCTTGACGTCAGTAAAATAAGGATTATAATTCCAAAACAAGAACGTCAACAATTTTAAAATACTTAATACTATTAGTTAGATATAGAAACCAACTATAAAAATAATATAATAGACGCAATATTGCTATATCACTTAGGTGGATTCGGTGTCTCATAACGACGGAACTTTTACAACAAGTCCTTGTTCATCATTAACGAGGGAAGAGGTACGAAAGCAATTTCTCTATTTGAGAAGCTAGAACTTTTTAACTCTGCTTTGGAAAGACAAAGACTACAGTTAAATACGAGAAAAGCACGGTTAAAGATAGGTAGGTACACTAGGAAAGTTATGATCACTTAGGGTACTTTCGCACTGCGAAAAATATTCGCGCGAATTTTACTCTCGCGATTTATGTTTCGCGTACGTATTTCACCTACTCCGCACTGTGAATGCGGTGAGCAACATAATATAAATCCGCAAAATCCGTCAGTAAAAATAAAAAAAGCTGGCTATCACATTTGCAGCAACTGAAACTGCCATCGCTCAGACTGTAATGGCTATCAAATAATACCCATTTCATATGCGTAATCAATTTGAATATTGAAAAATTGTCATAGTATCCCGGTCATTACCTAAATAACGAGGCCGGCCAATGTAGGTTAAATAAAACGGATGGAAGGATTACCGAAGCACAGTAAAACAAGGGAAAAGAATACGGGCTAATGGAATACAAATGGCCGCGTTGCCTATACCATACAACTCATCAATATTTGAAGTGATCAGACGATGTTCTGTAGAAACTATTTCACTAGATCCATAAGATAGTTTATTATTTGTAACCACAAACGAATAAACTTTTACAGAACGCCATGAATGAATGAATGAGTGAATGGATATACTTTTATTATACACAACAAAGGAAAATAAACAATACTAAACTTAGCTAATAACAAAGCAAGTATACAGTAACGCCATCTATTGACATCATTGTGAAGTTCTGTTAAAAATACTGAAGCTCATTAAAAATTAAATAATTTCGTTTCCTTATGATATTTATCTAATTTTAGTATTTGTTGTTTAAGTACAGGATATAATTCAAAAACTTGATCAAGTTTCAGGCTCAGCCTTTCTGAAAATTGAGAGTTCTGAGGTCAACTTTGGACGTTAGAAAATCTCCACTTTGAAAGCCCCCCATTTCGTCAATTTTAGGGGAAAAATTAAAAAATATATGTTTTTGGACTCTATTCCTAATTATCTTTAAAAGGATTACCGCAACTTTATGTAACGCTATAAAAAATATTTTACTTCTATGAGAGCCCCCTTGAAATAAAGATTTTTATAACTTTTTAAGCCATATTCGGCTGGAGGCCATCGGTTTACATATTACATTTAAATTTGAAGTAATTATGTTCAGTAATTAAGAAGTTATAAGGCTCTGACAGACGGACGGACGGACGGACGGACAAGTGCAAATTCACTCAACTAGACTCAGAGACCAGTGTCAACTAAATGTGTCATATGTATCACTATCCATATTATACCACACCACAATATTATAAACACACCACCACAAATATTAATATGCTTAATATTTCTGTAGAAATAGGTTTCGTCCCGGGGAAGCACATCTTTTTGACGACCTCCCTAGCGCAGTGTTGAGCACTGTTGCCGGGTTCAATCCCCGGCAGGGCAAATTGGGAATTTATAGTTTCTGAATTTTCCCTGGTCTGGCCTGGTGGGAGGCTTCGGCCGTGGCTAGTTACCACCCTACCGACAAAGACGTGCTGCCAAGCGATTTAGCGTTCCGGTACGATGCCGTGTAGAAATCGAATTGGGGTATGGGTTTAATATAACTACCATGCCCCTAAAAGGTTAGCCCGCTACTATCTTAGACTGCATCGTCACTTACCATCAGGTGAAATCGCAGTCAAGGGCTAACTTGAAGTGGAAAATAAAAACCTTAATCCACGCGGAAGAAGTCGCGGGCAATAACGACACATTGATGAAATATTGTGCAAATTAATAATTCCTCCCTCATTGCGTACAATAATTTTCTGACGTTTGGTAAAAGCCAGTTTATTTGCGAGGTAAATAAAACTCCTCTGTTTTCGGTTAGCTTCCTGATTACCTAGCAGTGCATGAATAATTAATCGGCTCATTGATTACCGTGTAATTTGTACTCGAGCACGCTTGCGGCGCCGATTTTATTACATAGCTACTTCAACAAAGTAACTATACTTCCATATCCATATTAATGTTATAAATGCGAAAGTGTGTATGTCTGTCTATCTGATTTCAACCGATTTTCCACGTTTTCAACCGATTTTTACGAAAGTTAAGAGGTTGGTTGCATCCTGGGTAATGACATGGCTCCTTTTTATTCCGGAAAACGAATGAGTTCCCGCGGGAATAAAAAAACCTTAATAGACGACTAATTCGCGGGCTTCATCTAGTTCAAAAAGGTACATCGAAGCGTAAAAGTACATTAACATTATAAAATGCTATATAAAATAATATTAATGTTGTAAAAACCCAAAAACTCAACATAATAAAACAAAATATTTAGTTATTAATTTCGTTTTAATTTTAGATTTTAGTATAGGTACCATTGGTTAGTTTTAATTCTTACAAATAAATAAACAAGTAATTTTTTTTTCAGTTCCGGAGACAAGATTCGACATGATCCAGGACCGGCTGAACGATGGATACCTTAACATCATCTGCTCCGTCGAGGGCGTGTTCCCGAGACCAGAGCTAGTCATACTGGCTGGTAACAGGTACGCGTATGTACCCAGCTATCATTGATATCATCATCTCATCTTATATCATCTCTACCCATTCGCAGCTCTCAGGAGTCGTTTCAGAATTAATGAATTTGATACGTCCTTCCGGCAACCGTGTTTCCTGCCAAGTAATATGTCTTGATTACCTTCAAGGCAAGAGCCAATAGGCTTTCTTAGGCAAGTGCGCTCAACCTATATCGCATCATTGCTTTTCCTTAGCATATCGCATCATGCTGACGACAACGTCAAGCGCAAGCCTTATTTGCAATAAAAAAAGTTTAAGTTTGGTTCACATTATTCTAGTCCTACTCCAGTGAGTCAATACAGCGCTGTATAAACTGGAGGATATTGTCTACATTTGTACGTCGAAGTGTAAACTAGCACTTGTATAGTCCCACTAGTCTGACCCGGTGACAGCGTCGCTAGTATACCTATATTAAAAACTAAACAGGCATAAAAATTAGTTCCAATTTTGGCCGCAGGGCCAGATAAGTTGGTGGGACTATAAAAGTAAACTAACATTTGAATTTTGAAAACACCACAGTGTCAATAATTTCAAGAAGAAAGCAGTTAAAAAACCAGTAGCAGTTAAATTTTTTCTACCAGCACTGGAATTACACTAGCTTGCCCATGTACATGATTCCAGTAGCACAACGGGAATCGTGTTCATGGGCGCTCTGGATTAAAACGTTGACCGCCAATCCAGTTACTGCAGACCCAGTGTATAATACATGCCTGTTTACATTATTCCAGTTGCAATCCATCACTGGTTTGGATTGCCAAACTTTACATAATTTTACCAAACAAACATTTACTTAACTGATTCTTTATCCACCTGCTTTATATATTCTTAATTAAAAAAATTATAAAGCCCCTCATTAACTTCGGTATTAATTATTATAATAATATCATCGGGAAGCGAAGTTGCCTACCTTATTAAAATCATGAACGGCACTGGCGGCAAATATCGAAAAATTAATAACCCCACGAGCAAATTTAATCAATTGTTATGCTGTAATTAAAATTCACCCACACTAGGCCAATGTCTCACTAGAACACCATGCCAGAACCACCGCTCTCGCCACCGTGGTGTCTTGAGCTACCAAATGGGCAACACCATAGTAGACACCACGATCATCAATTGATAACACGATCAATCAATCAATCAACAAATGTTATCGTCACGCACAAGCAGTGCGCGAGGGACGTCCCTGGTAACGCAACTGGTTTGAGTGAGTGAGACGCCAAATAGTTCTATACATATTAATGGTTGCGCCACCAGCGTATGATCCCGGCAGCCACCACCAAACTGGCTGCGCAGCCAAGCAGACACCAGGTGAGGTACTATCCATCATAGAGCTGTATACATTTTGTTGGTAGCGTGACTGGTTGCACCGCCACTGGTGTCCTAGTGAGATAGTGCCATAACTGTGTAATTAACATGCGATATAATGAGTATCGAGTTGCGGTCCTGAGGTGCCATAATACCTGCCGTAATTTGAAGTGTAGAAGTCATTTACTCATTAAAATCACTGTAAAAGACATTATTGAAAGGTGTGTAATATTGTTAAAAATAATATACAAATTAATATTTTTGATTTGTTTTCTACTAATAATATTTGCTACCGGTTCGAACGAATAATTGTAATAATTTTAACTGTCAATAAATTATCTGGTAATTATGTTCCCCGAGGCAAACGTCATACCCCGGGTTATAGGAGCCACGGGTACCATTATTATTGAATTATTAACATCGTACGAGGCTGGTCATAAAAGTATTTAGCTCGGATATGAATACATAAATTATCAAAGCTTTATTTTTGCCTCTCATTTTATTTCATATAGGACTGCTTAATCGGCTTTGACTCTACTGACTAATAAAACAAATGAAATTGATTAAAAAAAATATTTACAAGTCTGCCCAGCCAGATTTTTTTTTCAAAACAATTTTAAATAGCCAGTGTCGCTCGGGATGGTATAAGAATTCTAACGATACGCCATCCAAATCTGTTCAGTGTTCAAACATTTGGAAGTTATGGTGGAATAAAAAAACTCACATACATACATACATACATGAACCCTGAAAACAGACCTATTAAATTATAACAGTTTATAATCTGTTTTTTTTTATTCCACTGCGAGTTAGCCCTTGACTGCGATCTCACCTGATGGTAAGTGATGATGCAGTCTAAGATGGTAGCGGGCTAACCTGTAAGGGTTATGGCAGTTATATTAAGCCCCCATACCTCTAGTCGGTTTCTACACGCCATCGTATCGGAACGCTAAATCGCTTGTTATAAATAATCACCTTTAATGTAAGATAAAACTTTGAAGTATTGTATCAGTTCATTTCTTGCAGAATACAGCAAGAGCAACTAATAATATGACTTCCAGTCGTATTATCTCGTTTTATATTCATCGATTCTAACAATCTGCGAGTAGACTTGGAAAACTTCCCGGGCGTCCCAAATCGCTCTTCGAATAATACTGAACACTCACTTGGATGTTCCTTAGTCTGTGAAAACATACGGCTGCATAACTTAGACAGCATTATTTATCGTTGAGAAAATTTAATTCGGTGAAAAGATTTAATTAAGGCCACTAGTTGATAAAAAGACCAACCTTAATTTTTTTTTTTTTTACAATAATTCCTGAAATCTAAAATGTGTGTATTAAAAATTTTAAATATCAAAACTAGAATCATTGAAATTAAAACATTTTATTTTATTTATTATTAAACCTAGTTTTAGTTTAGTGGTTTAGGTTTAATCCACTCCCTGGGACCCTCCCTAAACTACACTACTATTAAACTTACAACAAACTAAATTGTTTAATTATGTACTTACCTAATATATAAAATCGAGGGCTAGCTAGTTCATCTTTTTTCACTTTGTATTTTGCTGAAACGTGAATCATTCATTATTATAATTGGTCAATTTAGTTTTGTTACATGATGTATTTAAAGTACTATGCACAGCAAAAAAAGATACCAGCGTACAAGTTATTTATGTATCTAACTACCTACTAAAATAATACGCGGAGTTGCGGTGATCGTGTAATAGGTATAAGGTTCTATAATAACAACGCAGTGGTTATTTTAAAAGTAGCGTTTGTATTCAAAATATTGGTTCGTATGTCTCCAATACCTTAGAGTTACGGACTAAATAATTTGGATGTTCAATTCGAGTATGCTAACAACCCCGCCGTCTGTCGGTGCATGCCCGCTGTTTGATTTCGTTTTTTCCCCCAAGTATTTGCTAGCTGCGAAAAAGCTACGCATCTCGCTAAGGGGCATATTCTAACTAACTACATCCGTGATAAAAAAACCCGCCAACTTGCAATGATCTTGTAATGAAGATCGTTTAAATTACCGCTTAAGCGGTTATTTAACAGTAACGTTCGTTTCCCCAATATTGGCTCGTGTGTCTCCAATACCTTGGAGTTACGGACTAAATAATTCGGATGTTCGCAAGTTTGCTAACAACCCCCGCCGTCTGTCGGTGCATGCCCGCTGCCGGATTTAGTTTGTCCCCCAGGTATTTGCACCTCGCTTCCAGAACGTAGCTCGTAGGGGACACTGTTATTGCTTATTGGGCTATTAGATACGTATTAGACAAAAGTTTTCTCATAAACATTTCTTTTTTGAAGAGTAGCCTTTGTTTACCTCGTCTATACCTACTCCAAGGAGCACTGTTTTTTTTATTAACCCCCGACGCAAAAAGAGAGGGGTGTTATAAGTTTAACGTGTCTGTCTGTGTATCTGTGTATCTGTGTATCTGTGTATCTGTCTGTGGTATCGTAGCTCCCAAACGGATGAACCGATTTTTGTTTAGTATTTTTTGTGTCATAGATAATTTTATCCCGAGTGTTCTTAGCCATGTTTTATGAAAATCTGTTCATCCGTCTGAAGGTCATCAGCTTTTTTCTAGTCGGGGTTTTTTTCAATTTGTAATTTATACTTGTTCCACTACAAGTTAGCCCTTGACTGAAATGTCGTCTGGTGGTAAGTGATGATGCAGTCTAAGGTAGTAGCGGGCTAATCTGATAATATGACAGTTATATTAAACCCATATGTAGGTGCCCATTGCTTGGCGACACTTTTTTCCCATAAGGGTGGTAACTAGCCACCGCCAAAGCTTCCCATCAGATCAGACCATGAAAAAATTGAGAAATTATAAATTCCCAAGTTGCCAGGAATCGAACCCGGGACCTCCTCCCGCTTACAAGATACCAGCGCTCACCAGTCACCACTGCACCACTGAGGTCCACAAACTAGACAAGTATATTCAACTCAAGAGTCAAGTCATATTATTGTTTCAGGCCCCTAAACGCAAAGTCAACAATCAAGATCATCGAAGGGCGATACACGGCGCTGACGAGTGCAGTGGTTAAAATTGAGTCCCTGCCCCCCACTGTGGAAATACTATGCGATATGAACATACCCCTTGCTAACTACTTCAGCAGAAAGAGAGATATATTTTATAGAGGTTAGTAAAGAAAAGATTTTTTTATTAGAACCTTTACCCTAGGTTATGTGTTAGGGTTATGGTTTACCCTAACACGGTTTGTTCACGGCGTGTCTTTGCCGGTAAGGTGGTACCTGACTAGGTTTAACGTCCATACACAGACAGATCCGGCTACCATATTATTATAAGTAACATACGAGTATACAGCCTAGTTCATGTATACCTGTAAACTGAATACTAATTCAGAGTGATAGCAATTTGTATTAAAAATATTCCAGCTTGGAAATATCTTCCCCCCTTGTGTCCCTGTCACCCCTCAGCGTGGTTCTGTCTAGATGTCTCCTTCGTATAACTGGCAGCAAAGAATGTACTTTCTTAAACTGTGAATTACTGTTCCAAATAAATAAAGCCTTTATTGCTGGAGAAGGCCTATACGCCAGGTCTATACTAAGGAAACGCCAGTTTCCAGTTAATTCTGTTTTGAGTAAAGAATAATGAGAATAGGGCAGCCTAGTTCATGTATACCTGTAAACTGAATACTAATTCAGAGTGATAAAAATTTGTATTAAAAATATTCCAGCTTGGAAATATCTTCCCCCCTTGAGTCCCTGTCTCCCCTCAGCGTTGCTCTGTCTAAATGTCTCCTTCGTATAACTGGAAGCAAAGAATGTACCTTCTTAAACTGTGAATTACTGTTCCAAATAAATAAAGCCTTTATTGCTGGAGAAGGCCTATACGCCAGGTCTATACTAAGGAAACGCCAGTTTCCAGTTAATTCTGTTTTGAGTATAGAATAATGAGAATAGGGGGGAGAGTGAACTTCTCTTGTCCATAGTGCCCCAGCCGTCTGGTGTTCCCAATAGGTGAAAGTAAATAAAAAACATTGATTTGAATAATTGCGTTGAAACATTTCATAGTGTGCGGTAGGTATCAATATATACGGTTGATTGTTTGGTCGAGCTTTGTGTTTGTTTGTTCAAAAACAACAGAAAATCACTAGCAACGAAAACAGATGCAATTTCACCGAGCACTTGATTGTGAAGGCAAACATTTAAAATACAATAACAACAAAGTAAAATAAAGTGGAATAGTATTTTATTTATTACTAGCAACCCGCACTGGGGTTTCGCACGGGTTCTATACTAATATTATAAAAAGGTAAAATTGTGAGTTTGTGACGTTGTAAGGGGTAATCTCTGGATCTACTGAACCGATTTTGAAAATTCAGGTACTAATAGAAAGCCACATTATTTGTGAGTGTCATAGGCTATAATATATTAACCCGAATAATTAGGGAGTTCCCGTGGGAATTCAAAAAAAAAATTTCACGCGGACGAAGTCGCGGGCTTCTGCTAGTATTAAATAAAGATGATGCCGCTGCTTCATCCGCGTAGAATAAGTTTTTGTGGTCCCGTGGGAACTCTTTGATTATCTGGGATAAAACTAAACCTCCTTTCCGGGATGCAATCAATCTCTGTACCAAATTTTATCAAAATCGCACACATTCGCTTTTTACCCTCGACGAAGCGGAGACGGTATATGTGTTTGCCCTAAGAGGTTGTGTGTTTGTTTGTTTGTTTGTGCACTTTTTTGTCACCATTTTTCTCAAAAAGTACTGGGCCGATTGAGATGCAGTTTTTTGCATTAGATACGTATAGCTTGTGAGAAGGTTTTTAGATATATTTTAGGACCATAGACAACCAAGCTGAGCTGTAGTCTATGATTTTAATATTTCAACATGTTACCATTTTTCACAAAAACTACTGGGCCGATTAAGATGCGGTTTTTTGCATTAGATGTGTATAGCTTGTGAGAAGGTTCTTAGATATATTTTAGGACCAGAGACAACAAAGCTGAGCTGTAGTCTATGATCTTAATTTTTCTATGTGTTAAAAATTTTCACAAAAAGTACTGGGCCGATTGAGATGCGGTTTTTTGCATTAGATATGTTTAGCTTGTGAGAAGGTTCTTAGATATATTTTAGGACCATAGACAACAAAGCTGAGCTGTAGTCTATGATTTTATTTTTTCAATATGTTACCATTTTTCACAAAAAGTACTGGGCCGATTGAGATGCGGTTTTTTGCATTAGATGTGTATAGCTTGTGAGAAGGTTCTTAAATATATTTTAGGACCATAGACAACAAAGCTGAGCTGTAGTCTATGATCTTAATTTTTCAACCACTGTTACCATTTTTCACAAAAAGTACTGGGCCGATTGAGATGCGGTTTATTGCATTTAGGACTTCGTGCGATTAAAAAACAGGAAACTGGTACCAAAATTTTAAAAAATCAGCGCCATTTTGAAATTCTTTGTTAATTGACCGATTTCGTTCAAAATCTATATTTAGGGCTCCCTGGGGTCACAAAACAGGAAACTGTTACCAAACTTTAAAAAAACAGCGCCATTTTG
The DNA here is from genome assembly GCA_963932025.1 of Erebia epiphron. Classification (NCBI taxonomy): domain Eukaryota; kingdom Metazoa; phylum Arthropoda; class Insecta; order Lepidoptera; family Nymphalidae; genus Erebia; species Erebia epiphron. Next base: position 37,457,164 of record OZ009946.1, on the reverse strand, counting down.
AAATTCTTAGTTAATTGACCGATTTCGTTCAAAATCGATATTTAGGGCTCCCTGGGGTCACAAAACAGGAAACTGGTACCAAAATTTTAAAAAAACAGCGATATTTTGAAATTCTGTGTTTATTGACCGATTTCGTTCAAAATCGATATTTAGGGCTCCCTGGGGTCACAAAACAGGAAACTGTTACCAAAATTTTAGAAAATCAGCGCCATTTTGAAATTCTTTGTTAATTGACCGATTTCGTTCAAAATCTATATTTAGGGCTCCCTGGGGTCACAAAACAGGAAACTGGTACCAAAATTTAAAAAAATCAGCGCCATTTTGAAATTCTTTGTTAATTGATCGATTTCGTTCAAAATCGATAATTAGGACTCCCTGCGGTTACAAAACAGGAAACTGTTCTAAGGTTGGTTTGGGACCAGGTGATGAAATAACTGTACAGCTCGAGGGTTGGTAACGGACTGCCTTTATTTGGAATCAACTTATTACTAGGTACATGCATGTACTAAAAGATATCATAATTCTAAAGGTATGCACACACTACACCTCCCATGGGGTGGTAAAAAAAAATTATTAATACAAAATATTCTATTACATAATATTTTTTTTCTTAATAGCTAAATACATAATAGTATAAACAATATATTTCTTATATCTAGTTACAATTTTCTTATATTTTTCAAAGTTAATCACTTAAGTATAATTTGGTTCTATTTTTATGAATAATGTCTATTTTTCCATTGGTATATTCTATTTTAACATTGGGTGATAAGTCTTCAATTACTTTAAATGGTCCTAAATATAAATCTGATAGTTTATTGCCTGTTTCATTTTTAACTAAAATCAAATCGTTAGGCTTATATCTAATAGGGTTAACATATTTATCGTATCTACTTTTTTGTCTATATTTACTAGTAATTAAATTATTTCGCGCTTCTGTTTGAGAAACTTGCAAGCGATATCTCAATTCTTGTGGATAGTTATCGTGATTGTATAGAGGTTCTATTTTCATTGAAAGATTACTTGGTAGGTTACATTTTTTTCCATATACTAATTCAAAAGGCGTAAATTTTGTTGATGAATGTACAGTTGTGTTATATGCGAAACACCAAAAAGGAAGCCATGTACTCCACAAATCTGGTCTACCTTCTGTCTGTATTCTTAGAAAACTTCCTAAACTCTTATGTGAGTTCTCTAACGCACCTATACTTTCGTGGTGGTATGCCGATGAATTTAGTTTTGAAATATTGAGTAACTTACAAACCTCTTTAAATGTTTCCGATACGAATTCTGATCCTCTATCTGTTCCCACAATAGCAGGAATTCCGTGAACAAGGATAAAATTATTTACAAAAACACGCGCGACTTCTGTAGCTGTTTTTGTAATGAGTGGAAACGCGCAAACATATTTCGTTAATTCGCATTGTAGCGTAAGAATATACGTATAATTATTATAATCTCTATCTAAGGGTCCAACTATATCTAAAAATATTTTTTCAAAAGCTGAATGAGCTGTTGAAGTAATTACCATAGGTTCTTTTACCGCAGTGGTATATTTTTGTTTTTGACACTTGGGACATTTTTTTATAAAGTTAATTATGTCTTTTTCTAGTCCCGGCCAGAAATAATATTTCTTTATGTTGTTTAACATTCGTCTGATGCCCGCGTGGCCACTAGTGGGCAAAAGATGAAAGTCGTTTAATATAACTTTTCTGTCATCTATATTATCTACTCTATTAACGTCCTCTAAAATACACAAACGAGGTCCTTTCCATTCAATTATATTCTTTATCTCCTCTACTAACTTTTTAACAAATGTATTATTGTTATTATTTTTTATAAAATATATTTCTTCTATATTTATTCTTTCACAAAATTCACCTAGCTCTCTCACAAATGCGGCTCGCGTCAATTGCGATTGAGAAGCAGGGTTTATAAATATCGTCATTTGACTATTATCATATGAAAAAATATTATTTTCGCAATTAATTTTCTTTTCGTGTCGTAATTTATTTAAATTTTTCGAGTCTATAAATCTTAATTCAACTGCGTTCTTCGGTTTAATATGAGTTTCTACGACTATTGGCTGATCAGACCTGTCATCGGTAGAGACCATATCATCCGGAGACGAAGTTGTTTCCAATCGTTTTCTCTGCGCACGCGTCATCACACATACGCTATCACTCATCTCTCTCAAATCTTTAGAACTCATAATCACTCGAGATAATGCGTCTGCAGCCACGTTATCTTTACCTTTCACATACTCTATCAAATAATCATACTCTTCCAAAGTCAATCTAAATTTAAGCAATCTACTCGAAGGGTCCTTCATACTAAACAAATAAATTAAAGGCTTGTGATCGGTAAGAATTTTAAAAGTACGACCGTACAAGTAAGGTCTAAAATATTTTACTGCCCAGACCACAGCTAAAAGCTCCTTTTCAATAGTCGGGTAATTCTGTTCAGCTTTGTTAAGACTTCTACTTGCATAAGCGACTGGACGTCCATCCGAGTTTGATAAAATTGCACCGATCGCGTAACCCGATGCGTCCGTTTGGACAATGAATTGATTGTTTTCCGCAAAGTTAGGGTATTGTAGAACTGGTGGCGTCATCATACATTTCTTTAAAATATCGAAAGATTTCTGACAATTATCATCCCAAATAAATTGAACTTTCTTTCTGCATAAAAGATTTAAACTATAAGCCTTTTCGGCAAAGTTAGGTATAAACTTTCTATAATAACTAGCTAATGCGACGAATCGTCTTATCTCATCTGCATTTTTCGGGGTGGGGTAGTTTTTTATGATACTAACTTTCTGAGGATCGGGTACAACGCCGTCGCCTGACACTACGTGTCCCAAATAAAGTAACTCCTTTTTGAGAAAATCACATTTTACTGGATTTAATTTTAAATTAACGTTACGTATTCTTTCAAATACTTCGATTAAATTTTTGTTGTGATCTGATAAATTCCGTCCAAAAATAATTAAATCGTCAAGGTAACAAAGACATTTTTCATAGGATAAACCAGCCATTGCCATATTCATCATTCGTGAAAAGGAACTTGGGCTTGTCTTAAGGCCCATAGGCATTCTGGTCATTTGATATTGGCCTGAACTAAAAGCTGTGTATTTTCTACTAGCTGGATCGAGCTCAACATTATAAAAACCTTGATTTAAATCTAAGTGAGTAAAGTATATACAGCCTGATAAAGAGTCTAATATGTCTGTCATATTGGGAAGGGGAAATTTGTCATCAATAATACAGTTATTTAATTTTCTATAGTCAATAAGTAATCTCCATTTTTTCTCCGTACTACTTGAGTTCGATTTTTTCGGAACTAATAGAACAGGGCTAGACCATTCACTGTTACATGGTTCTATAATGCCTTGTTTAAGCATCTTATCGATTTGTTTATCCATTTCACCCTTTTGTGAGTGGGGAAGTCTATAAGGCTTGGAATACACCGGTGACGTATTAGGTTTTAAAGAGATTGAATGCTTATAAAGCTTAGTCGTGGTGAATTGGTCACCTTCAAGATAAAATATGTCGTTATATTTTGCACATATATTTTCAATGCTAACTTGTTCCTCCAAGTTTAAATGATTTAAATTTAATAAATTGAATAAGCGTTTCACTCTATCTGCATCTCTACAGGGATTTTTAAACAAACAAATATTATAATCACTAGCTCTGTGTATAATAGGCTTTATATTCTGTAAACAAAAATCGGTTTCAGTAGTATTCAAAACTCTTATAGGTATCTTCCCGTCCTTAGGCGTAACTAGCATGCTCGCAATAAAAATTCCGTCATTTAATTCGGATGCACAGACCACGCATTCTTCAGTCATACTAGTACAAATATAATGTGTAGATTCAGACCTAGCAGGTATAGTCAAACTGTCGGATTTCTCAACTTCAAATGTATTTATTAATGGTAATACGTGTTTTATTCCATTATAGTTCAATGTTAAAATGCAATTTTCTAAGTCAATATGAGCTCCGTACAAGGAAAGAAAATCTAGACCTAAAATTCCATGAGCCATACAAGGTAATGAATCGAATACGTAGAACTCGTGCGGTAATTGTACACCGCTTGGAGCAGACAATTTTAAATAAACAGAGCCTTTCGCTTGGATTTGACCCCCCACGCCGTTGATTACAATACGGCTGTCGCTAATGGGTGTATTATGACATGTTTTGTTACTAACCGCTGATATTGAAGCTCCGGTATCTAATAACCAGAAACATCTTCTATTATTCAAATATAACTCTACGTACTTTATGTTGTTCTGTAAAGTTAGTAAAATACTTTTAGTCTCGAAAAAACTGATTTTGACTGTCGGAGGAAGATGTTTTGTTCTGAGATTCCGAGTCAGTCAAACAATGCATGACATTTCCAGCTCGATTAGCTCCTCGATTTCTATAATAATGATTAGTAAACTTACCTCCGCGACCTCGTGTCACCCCACGAGCGCCGTTCTGGTTTCCTCTCGCGGGTGCAGAATAGTGATGCGCTGGGGCCTGATGCTCCAATGTTCGTCCTCTGCCTGGCGCATAATATGATGGCCTTGAACCTGTATACCTACCTGTATTCCATCTACCTCTGTAACTATTAAAATTCCTAGACCGATAGTATGTATTATGGTGCTTCATAGTTAATAAATCACCTGTTGAAGTTGAAGGGCTCGAGATTTCTTCATCAAGAGCACCTTGAATCGCATCTTTTAACGAATCGTAGTTCCTGGCTGTAACAACTGTGCTGAGTGTTCGATTTCGCAACCCGTCAGCAAACTTTTTAATGACAAATTTTTCATTTAAAGGCTTAAGTACCGCATAAGTATTTGAATCACCTTTTGCCTGCGATATCGTAAGAACAACGAAAAGTTCAGACATTTCTTTCGCGTAATCTTGTATAGACTTATTATTTTGCCTTAACTGTTGTATCTTATTCTGTATAGCTATAGGCGATTTTTGTGGCAGCAACACACGCCGCATATCGCTAACCAAGTCATTGATAGCTGTGTAATTTGACTGTAATTGTAATGTAGCATTTAGTGACAGTCTACTTTTAAGAACGAATTGAATGAGATTATTTTTGCAATCGGCATTAGAAAGCAAAGAATCATAATATATGATATTGTCAATTAATTGTTTTACAGATTTTTCTGAGTCATCAATGACTGGTAATAATTGTAGTGCTACTTTAAGTTCGAATTTTGCCATTTTGGTAATATTTTCATGTGAATGGGTACTACTACACAAATTTAAAATTTCGTCATATACATCGAAAAAATCATTTCTTAACTTATCAAATCGTAGGCATTCATCGCCCTTAAAAGATACAGATAGCGAAGCTAATTTTTCTATAATCGAATTAAAATTACTTACTATATTGTCCGCTTCATTTAATTTCTTACATATAATTTCACCTTTTCTTCGAGTGGGACCAATTTTAACTAAATATACTTTTATTTTGGAAAGTTCGTTAAATAGTTTCAATAAATCGTCATACATTACTGTTCATTTTGCACTTTGCACTTTTACTAGTTCTTACATCTATCACAAATCACAATTCACAAGGTTTGGGAGCGTGGCAGGTTTCACAGGAACTCACTGGTGCTGGTCCTCCACTTCGTTGTCCTCTAGAGGCGCGAGTCGACCTTCTGAGTACGTGTTGGCCGAGTTGTTCTCTTATCCAGCCCTCGTGGCAATTTTTATAAAATTTGTATATCAAATACAGTACTCCAATTAGCAAAATTGTGCAGATTATAAACAATATTATATTTATTGAAGTTATGTGCCAATGTAACTGCTCGATGTTGGCGTTGTTTTGACCATTTTGATTTATAAATATATCTTCCTTCTCGACTTTTGAGTTGCACATTTTTTTTTTTTTTGAGGCGTTAGCGTATGTTAATCTTTATGGCCATAGTCGAGTGAGTCCGAACCGAATGGCAAGGGTCGCCATCTAAGGTTGGTTTGGGACCAGGTGATGAAATAACTGTACAGCTCGAGGGTTGGTAACGGACTGCCTTTATTTGGAATCAACTTATTACTAGGTACATGCATGTACTAAAAGATATCATAATTCTAAAGGTATGCACACACTACACTGTTACCAAACTTTAAAAAAACAGCGCCATTTTGAAATTCTTTGTTAATTAACCGATTTTGTTCAAAATCGATATTTAGGGCTTCGTGGGATTACAAAACAGGAAACTGGTACCAAAATTTTAAAAAAATCAGCGCCATTTTGAAATTCTTTGTTAATTGACCGATTTCGTTCAAAATCGATATTTAGGGCTCCCTGGGGTCACAAAACAGGAAACTGGTACCAAAATTTTAAAAAATCAGCGCCATTTTGAAATTCTGTGTTAATTGACCGATTTCGTTCAAAATCGATATTTAGGGCTCCCTGGGGTCACAAAACAGGAAACTGTTACCAAAATTTTAGAAAATCAGCGCCATTTTGAAATTCTTTGTTAATTGACCAATTTCGTTCAAAATCGTTATTTAGGACTCCCTGGGGTTACGAAACAGGAAACTGTTACCAAAGTTTTAAAAAATCAGCGCCATTTTTATTTATTTTGTTATCACCATAATAAATGAATTCAGTTTAGTACAGTAAAATCTGTACTACTTGTAAGTCTAACCACAACCCGTGAGCTGCTTTAGCAGCTCGCGCACAGGGCGAAATACTAGTTAGATATATATAGCTTGAGAGAAGGTTCTTAGATATATTTTAGGACCATAGACAACAAAGCTGAGCTGTAGTCTATGATTTAATTTTTTCAATATGTTACCATTTTTCTCAAAAACTACTGTGCTGATTTAGATGCGGGCTTTTTGTTTTAGATATATTTAGCTTGTACCTAGATGCTGCCCAGGGTATCATGATGGAGTCAGGAGGCGATCATGGGAACTCCTTAAATTCTCATCGTATACCCGTCGCGTTTGGACTCTTTTGATTTGTCCATTTGAAAAGGGTTTGGCCATAGTCCACCACACAGGTCAAAAAAACTACTGAGCTGTCAAAGATGCAGTTTTGTGTTTTAGATATTATGTAATATATACGTTTGCTACGTTCTAATTGTTGTTTCAAAGTTATAAAGGTCAAAGGTATAATGGAGCTCTGCAGTTCGTCGTGGGTTTTTTTAAAATTTTTAATTTTATTACTTGTTCATAAAACTATTGATCGAGATTGACTATTTCTGCTTCCCATCTCTGAACTATTCATCAGCTCATCACGAAATTTACGTGGAATTAACCTGATAGCGTGAATTTTGTAATGAAAAAAGATTTGTCAAAATCGGTTCGGAGTAAAATATTTCAAAACTTTCATCGCCTATCCCGAACGAACTTGATGAGCGTTATGAATTGTTTTTCGGGATTAAAAATATTCTATTTAAGTACATTCCGAGTTGCATTTAGTACTTTAACAGAAATATAAAAATTACAGTTTTGGGCTGTACCCTATATATAAAGAAAGCCCGGTCCAATCAAAATTTCAAAAAATATTGAATGTGGGAATCGTCCGGTTCCCGTTTTAATAGATTAGTGAAATAAAATTTTATTAATGTTTCGTTTACAGATCCATCGCCCATCGACCAGGGACCGGCTGTCATAAACGCTCACACTGCGCGTGATCATGGTATGTGCCTAGTTGCCTACCTCATCATTGTAACCTAACGCTGGCTCACTATTGAGCACGATTCTCCTCTTGAAATGAGAAAGGTTTGGCCATAGTCCACGGCCAAGTGCGGAATACCGGACTTCACACACCTTTGTAAAATCTTAAACATCATATTAATATTATAAATTCGAAAGTGTGTGTTGTTTGTGGGTTAGTCCTTCAATCACGCCGCAATAGGGCAACGGATCGACATAATTTTTGGTATGAGTATAGTAATAATTGGAGAGTGGCAGCTACTTTTTATCCCGGAAAATTAAAGAGTTCCCGTGGAAATTAAAAAACTAATTCCACGCAGACGAAGTTGTGGGCATCAGCTAGTTGTGAATATGATGAATAGAAACTCTCGGGGCATACCGGTTCCTACACGCTGTTATCCTTTACCGTTTGAAGCGAGTGATATTTTAATTGCTTTAAACTTTGTAAAGTAAGAAGTGCGTATGACGTATCCGAGGATAGAACCACCGATCACCTGAATAGGAGGCCAACGTCTATACCTATCCTTCCTACCTATAAGAACTCGCGCTAAAACTTCCCATATTGAAACTGAAAATGAGTGAAGCATGCCAATTTGCTCTTAAACAGCGTGTTGGACTTAGGGCCAAATTCCTTCTTGTTCTGAGACACTCGTGTTCTCATAGTGGGCTGTCTTCATTTTACTTAGGTCACAGTGTTTAAGCAGAAACATTTTATTGTGATATTTTCTGATTGTTTGTATTTTTCTTTGCAGGGCATACCAGAAACTCAAGTCCAATGCTCGTCCTGATATCCTGTATAGCGCTGTACTACTGCTTGAAAATAACGTGACATTGCATAACAAAAAAAAAAACAAAAAAAAAGTTGTGAAATAGATGTAGACAGGTATAAGTGTAAATATACAGCGAAATTATAAGCTTTATCAATATCAATTATATTAAATTAAATAGTAGTTTTAAGAATCAGACAACATTATATTAATGCATAAGTAAATAATATTATAATAGAAAATACTACATTCCATTTATTTATGTACAGGTAGGGTTTATTCTATTGATACCATTATTTGAATATTGAATGAATAATTGTATAGCCTAAGTGTATAGTGTGTGTTGTATATCAGTTATCAATAGACTAAGTGGACAAGATAGACCGTAGGCCAGAATTAAATGCTGGCTAAAAAATAGGACTCCCATATTACAGTGATATTCAAATTAGACGGTTAGGATTAAGATGTTCCAGTTTTTTACTACAGTAATATTATGAATAAATGCTGTGTACATTTGCTCAAGGAAGCTCCGTCTATCTTTCTACTTTAATCTATGAAAACATTAAATAGGGTTATAAATCCAAGACCAAAAACAATACACCAAATTCATGGAAAAATTCAACATAAATTTTCCAAAGATCTTATCACTAGTCGTTTAATAATAAAATTCTATTGAATTCATGTCTCAAGTTTTTCATTTCAAATCCTTAAAAAAATTCACAATTATAATGATTCTGATAAAATTTTCTTAGGGACAGCTGCTAAAGTTCCTAACTAAAGTAGAAAGTTTGATAATAAAACTAATGAAATTACCAGTACTATTCCGTGGACTACTTTATACTAAGACAGTAACTGGGTCGAATAATTCAGTTAGGGAATTTATTTGGGTGTTCGGAAGCATATTATGGAAGGGCTCCACTATTTTTATTTTCGAGTTGGAGCAGTACATTCGTTCTGTTAAAATGATGATGATGTCATCAAATCCATGATAGTATTAGAGCAAGATACACCACGACCTTCATCGATCTGTTAACCAGATGAAACATATTTTTTTTTAATAATATCAAAATAGATCAATACTCCTGACTTGCTTATCAAAATCCTGACCAGGCTATTTTTTTAAAATAAAATCTATTATAAAGTAAAAATAAAAATATGTTTCATCTGGTTAACAGATCGGTGAAGGTCGTGGGGTTTCCGGCTCTAATACCATAATTATTTCAAAGCCTTTGACTGTTTTATCACCTGGTGGCGAGTAATGATGCAGTCTCAGCTAGCTATCTTGGTACAGGTATAGCACCAATACTCCTAATCGGTTTCTATACGGTCTGGTACAGGAATACACAAATCGCTTGGCAGTGCGTCTTTACTGGTATGCTGGTAACGAGCCACGCCCGAAGTGTCATAACTGAACAGACCACAGATAATTTAAGTTTAATGACTGAGTGTTGATTTCAGGAGCCCTACTAAGTAAGACTTGCATCAATCATCTTTGCAGTCTCAATTGTTGTATTTGGCTCATAGAATATTCCTTTCTCTGGCTACGGTTTGGCTGAATTTATTCTTGCAGTGACAATTGAATTTAACTAATAGCGGAAGAGGGTTAGCCAATCAGAGGTGATTGCGATCATTACCCTGTATCAATCATTTTTACCAGCAGGGCGACCGTGTATCTTTTGCATCAATCATTGATGCATCGCAATCACCTCTGATTGGTTAACACTCTTCCACTATTGGGCGAAATCCATTGACGCAGCAAGAATACAATTAATTCAGCCAATTGGAGGTGATTGCGATGTAGCAATGATTGATGCAAAAGATACGCGGTCACCCTGCAGAAGTCTCTTTCTAGGTTTAGTACTGTCTTAGCAGACCAACTTGAATGGTGTATACTGAGCGTAAATATAGACGAAGTACCTACAACTAAGGTCGAGTAAGCTACGTGTGAAGCTAACATTGTTATAGTTAAGCACTCTTGAGACGCTTGGGTCGAATTAATCTGACCCTATCGTGTTTTGTTAAGCTTGTTGATATTTGGCAACGAGTTGACTGATACTCGTATTGTTGAATGTCACGGGTCTAACTATAATAGGGTACGGGATAGAAATGCGATCCTCCAAGTGACTCACTTTTTGAAGTGAAACTTCTTTAGAATCGCTGTAATTTGGAAATTGGATCAAACGAAAAAGCGAAAACAAAAAGAGACAAACATGTTCAAAAATAGAATTTAGCCTGTGAGAGAATGAGATAGAATACAAGTTATAATATATATATCTCATTCACTCGTAGGCTACTTTTCTGATGTTTCACTTCTGCCGTGTGTGAATTGTACACACACTTTTTTGTGAATAATTTAGTCAATAAACTTTTAAATTCTTAATCTTAAAATTCCTTTCTTATTTAGTTATTGAAAAGAAAATGATTTTTTGTTATAAAAAAATGGTCAAGTGCGAGTCAGACTCGTGCACACAGGTTTCCATACCGCCATACCTACAATATAAATTATTTTCGTAAATAACAAGAGAAATGTCAGTGTCAATGTGTGTCAATGTTAAACACTTAATCAGCTGTGAAATAACTGGTGGTGTGTGTGTGTGTGTGTGTGTGTGTGTGTGTTGTTATATATATTCTGTGGGATATAGACTGCAGGCTGCAGTCACGTAAAGCCGTTTCCTAACTGCATAATTGCTAAACTAAGTTTTTAGCCTTTATTTTTGCTTTGAAAAACCGGTATTGGAAAATAAACTCGACATTTTGTAGCAATAACAGTCATTGATTTTGTTACTCGCTGTAAGCTCAGAGCCAGTGACCTATTTATTCGAAATTCATTTCACAAAAATAATTATAATAGCTCGTTGACTGTTTTAAAATCTCTACATGTTGTTTTTCAAATTGTATGTATAGGGCGCGTTTGGATCCCTCGTAGCTTTAGTTTTAAGATACCGTTACTGATTATCACCATTATATTTTATAAATAACTGGACGTCAATAAGTGTAGCGTACCTACCTAAATTGAATAAACATTATTTGACTTTGAATTTGACTTTGACTTTGTAGAAACATTACCATAATATATGATTGAATGCGAAATTATGTTTGTTTGTAGGTTTTTCACTTCAATTACGCTATTGCGTAACGGATCAACGTGATTTAATCTAATTCAATGCACGAATATAGTAAAAATAAAACTTGGAGATAGGTTGCATCGCGCAAATCGAGCTCCCACGCGATTTTCCCACAATCTAAATCCACGCGGATGAAGTCGCGGGCGTAATTTAGTATTATCTTAAAAATAGACCACTTACTCTTCGACAAAAAGTTTTTTTATTGTATTTTCCCGACAAATCTGCAAACCAAAATAGCGGAGGCTGATTATTCAGCACACATTCTGTTAGAATGTTTGCACACGTAACATCGGGGGGAGACCCGCTTATATTAAAAACTACTCGTATATAGGTATACTAGATATATATCCATATTCATATTAAAAATGCGAAATTGTCTGATTGTCACTGATTGGCACATTTTTTCAAGCGATTTTGATAATAATTGAGAACAGAAGTGTTCAAATTCAAATTTATTTACTTGTTGTACAGTTGAGGTACAAACCTGATGTCACCTGATCACCTGATGACCTGATGATGACATCTATGTACAAACATTTTATAGTAGTTAGTAATAGCTTTACTGAACGTATCATGTATTATACCACAGTGAACCTATACGTATGTAAGTAGGTATGTGCCAAAAATTGTTTGCAGTAAACCTGTAACCTATTTAAGATTCAGTAGAAAGATGCGCAACCCGCGCAAAGCGGAAAAAATAAACGAATTTTGATGGGTATTTGATGGGTATAGGTTTTATCTCGGGAAAGGACATAGGCTACTTTTTATCCTGGAAAATTAAGGAGTAACCGGGGGAATAAAAAACTAACCCACGCAGACGACGTCGCGGGCATCATCTAGTATGTCATAAATCTGTATGAAAGCGATATTATGAAAGTCTCAGTTTGTGACCGGGTTACATAAATTTTTCACTAATTCCATCGAAGGAATGGGACATCGCTGGCCCATTATGGCAGCTTAGGGTCGTCTATCGCGGGCAAATTTCCCAAGAGACGCGTATTTTACATTGGCCGGGGAACCAAAACCCCGTATGATGCTGAAATATCGTGAAGTATAAAAGTATTCCATATTTTTGCCATGTAAACCATATCAGATTTAAAGCGGAGGGAATTTTTAACTTCAAAGATCCGACGACCTCCCTAGCGCAATGTTAAGTATTTTTTTCCACTCTTTCTTTATTCCACTACAAGATAGCCCTTGACTCCGAGCTCACTTGATGGTAAGTAATGATGTCTTAGATGTTAAGGGTACGGCACTTATATTTAACCCGTACCCCTTATCGGTTTCTACACGGCATCGTAAGGGAACGCTGAATCGTTTGGCGGTACATCTTTGCCGTCAATGTGGTGGCAGGCTTCGGCCTTGGCCCGGCCTGTTTTCATCCTACCGCCAAAGAGATGTTACCAAGCAGTCTAGCGTTCTCTATCTAGTTCTCTCGTGCATCTCAAGTGTGGCTAGACCTGAATTGATATCCGCAATCGATGTATCTTACCAGCTAAATAATAAGAGCTTTCATGAAGCTAATGCAGAAAATTACACGCAAACTTTCTTAGATTTCATGCGAACAAACTTTATCTATTTAAATGAAAATCTTCTCATGACAATGAGAGACTCGATTTCCTTTAAGACATGGCATAAAAACTTTTGCTAGAGGAAGAAAAGTGCTAAAAATTCGAGATGGTTTAATAAAATCTGCCACTTTTTTCTGATATCACGCGGACTGACGTTCGTGACTTAATTTAAGTGTATTCGATTGTTCTGACTCTTCATTATTCCTCCATCATCATTAGACATCCCTGGTGCAGCGGTGAGCGCTGTGGTCTTATAAGTGGCGGTCCCGGGTTCGATCCCCTGCAGGGTCATTCAAGAATTTATAATTTCTGAACTTTCTCTGGTCTAGCCTGGCTTCGGCCATGGCTATTTACAACCCTACCGGCAAAGACATGCCGCCAAGCGATTTAGCGTTCTGGTACGATGCCGTGTAGAAACCAATAGGAGCATGGGTTTAATTTTTAATTTAACTGCTGTTCCCCTAGCAACTGAGCCCGCTACCATCTTACTGTAGCATCACTTACCATCAGGTGAGATCGCAGTCAAGGGCTAACTGGTAGTGGAATAAAAAAAAGCACGAGTCTCTTGTCAGACCGAGTTCGATCATGCAGGGCAAACTTTTTTTTCTTTCGTTTACATTTCGACTGACTGTTTAAATTTCGTCTTACGAAATGTAAACAGTCTGTAGGTATGTCGCGAATCGTATGCAAATGTTAGTTCTTTAAGCAACATAGGTACGCTACTTACGTAAAAACTTACAAGTTTAAATGTGGCCTAACTGTACTTAAGCCGCTGAAACACCGAACATTAGAAAGACCATTTTAACACTGCTGCAGAGAGGTTGTTAGAATAGCAAATACATTCCATTTTCTACTCACAGAGCACTATCCTTTTACGTAGAAGCACAGGATAGGTAATAGTATGTATAGACAGTAGTAAGTAAAACGTACTAAAGAGAGAATAACATAAATAAGCCGCTGACCGGTTCACACGTTTTACAACGAATGCTACTTTTATAAACATTATCCAAACCAATCCTCGGTATCGACACTGTTATTATTTATTCCACTACAAGTTAGCCCTTGACTGCGATCTCACCTGGGGGGTTACCACCATCATTTTTTAAAACAGTATTACTTCAAAATGAGAGTTTTATGTCACGTACTTTGTCATTCATAAAATAAGGGTTATAATTCTAAAACCCAAAAATCAGCAATAATGTAACAATATGGCTTTAAGCGTTGGCAGTATGGCCCCTGATACCAAATAAGTGAAGATGTAGTCTAAATTGAGTACTATATATACTAATTGGTAATAAACTGGGCTAGTTTGGTATTTTTATACTCATAGCCTTAGGGGTAGTAACTAGCCACGGCCGAAGTCTACTACACAAAATCACATTCAAAATAAAGTACTATCATTTCACGTAGTAATAAAACGTACAGAGAGATAACATTAATACGACCCCGGTGTCCGCTTCCCACGCATTACAATGAGTGCTACTTTTTCAAACAACATCCAATCCAATCCTCGGTATCGACACATTCGCGTGAATTGGAAACTAGACTGCACCTGCTCCTGGCAGTGATAGCTGCACTTCCATTTTGAAAGCACACACTAGCCCGAGAGTTCACAGTACTTTAAACCGAGGTGCTTGATAAGCAGGCGTTTATTATAATAATGTGACCATAATTACATTAACGAGTCGTATGAATTTTTTTGCGATTTTTGGGAGCTTTTTATGGGCTTTTTATGAGCATCTATCATGAACTTTGATGTTTCAATACGTAATTTATGGGTCATAAGATCTTATAAAAAACTTTTTGTGTCTCTTTCGAAACTGTAACCTTGTTTTGACCGCTAAAGTGCAACTGTACCCTAGAATCCATTTTAGCAGTGGGACAGAGAGAACATCACATCCTCATTCGCGTGAATTAGAAACTAGACTGCACCTGCTGCTGGCAGTGATAGCTGCACTTCCATTTTGAAAACACACACTAGCCCGAGAGTTCGCAGGACCTTAAACCGAGCTGCTTGATAAACAGACATATTAATATGCCCAAAATTATATTAACTGGCTGTACGAATTTTTTGGCTTGGATTTTCGGAAAAGTCCGTGAACCCTTAGCCAAATCTGAAAAGGTGCTTGATAAAAGCGTATACGGCTTGCGTTATACGAAAACACTTTGATAAATTTTATTATGATAAAATAAATCTTATACTTTGTGGTTCTTCTGGTTTATCAGTGTATGTCTGTCATTGTCTTTTGTCATACGTTCAAAAATAATTTTGTACATTTACGAGTTATTATTTTTAGAAGGGATCTTCTAAACTAACATTTTAATTATCATTATCACACTTATATATAGATACCACGATTATATCTAAAGGAATGAGTCCTTTAGATATAATCGTGGTCAGAGTACACTCTCTCATTACAGTGAAAATAAAAACAAGTGATTAATAGTAATTGGAAGCAGTGCTTAAGGTTAAATCCTGAAGAAAAAAAACTAGAAAAAAATACAGCACCGAATTCATCTCTAAAATTATACGACACCCAATGCCTGGCTGTCTACTTTAAAAGAGTGCACTCGCCACTTACTCGTACAAGCTACCAGGCTAGCTGATTTGTACATTCTTACTTGTTTGTCGGAATTAGGCAACGTCTCTTTAAGCTTTTATCAAATGCTTCCTCAAAATTCCCCACGGGCTCTCAGTCTATGTTAGCAGTATTCTGCAAAGTAATCAAATCCTGTAATATTATTACGATGCGTCGTTACAGAGTCGCAATTGGTGAGCGTATAAATAAAATAGCAGACGTACTCGTAGTTTTATAAGTAGCCTCTAACATTTCGGGAAATCACTAACGAACTGCCCAAACAATTTGTTGTAATTTACATAGTCCCCCAGTGAAGATTCGTTTTTGAAGTAAATTTTCATTAACAACTTAACAAATAAACTTTTACAAGTACTTATGAATCGAATTTCCACGAGCACACTTTACATATAAGAATTCTTAAGCTTGGGTAAACGCAAGTCTTAAATGGACAGAATAAAATGGTACCTATATTAATATTATACATATATGCGAAAGTTTGGATAGATGTATAGATGGATGTTTGGATGGATGGATAGTAACTTAATCACGCGAGAACGACTGAACGGATCTGGATGAAATATGGCACAGAGATAGATATTGTCTGGAATAACACATAGGCTACTTTTTATAAAAAAGTTCCCGCGGGAACCAAAAAAAACTCAATCTACACAAACGTAGTCGTGAACATCAGCTAGTTTACAATACTTATATGGATGTAGGATGCGACAAAAGTATTCTCAACTCCAACTGACCAAAACTCCAAACTAACAGACAATCTATAACAGGAATAGCTACTTAACTCACCCGGAACGTACGAATTGAAATTAATTATGCAGCGTGGTCGACTAATGGCCGAGGCCGTATTAATGTTGATAGAGTAATAGTTCGCAACAAAGTTTTAATGTATTTTGTTTGCTCATATTTCACTGTAAACTAACCATTTGCTGCTGAAACGGGATTAACCTTGTTTCTGTTAACGCAGCCTCAATAATGAGGAATGGCCTAGCTCTCTACTTGCAAGCGTAAGGTCTCACTTGGGATTAGTTAACCGATAAGGGATTAACCTAATTAAAAGTACTAACTGCCAGGCTACGAGTCCATCATAGACTGCATTATCTTACACCAACAGCTGACGACAATGCAGTTAAAGGCAAACTTTTATCGTAAAAAAGTTTTGGAAGTGAAACTTCTGAACGGACGTATAAGATGAAGACATTATCTACTTGCACAAAAGGAAACGAATGAAAGAAAACTCATTGGCTGCGCAGCACGTATTGTTCTCCTCTCGAGTGCTAGAGACAGTAGAGAACAAGACTTAGTACAAAATGAAGCTTTGCTGTTGTCAGGTGTCCCACGACACTTTACGGCTTTAACTGGTCATAAAGTGACATCTATCTTATCAAATGCCCGATCTCAATCAGTACTACAAAGCTCTCTCGCCCGTTTTTTCACGAAACAGCACATTTTGTCACACTAATTGTGCTAGTTAATTATTCAAATGTTTGGATGCTTAAGAAATCATAATGTATCCTTACACTGATTGGGACTTAACTAATTACCAGTTTTTACCAGTTATTGTTTACTAGCTGATGCCCGCGACTACGTCCACGTGGATTGAGGTTTTTTTGGTTCCCGCAGGAACTCCTTAGTTTTCCGGAATAAAAAGTAGCCTATGTGTTATTCCAGACTATAATCTACCTCTGTGCCAAATTTCATCCAGATCCATTCAGCCGTTCAGGCGTGATTGAGTAACAAACATCCATCCATACATCCATCCATCCAAACATTCGCATTCGTAATATTTATTGTATTATATTTGAGTGATGATATTTGATGCTGGTATTAGTTGGTCCAATATTAGTCCAATCATACCTGTTGGTCTACTGTTTGTTTGGTATGTAGCCCCAATTATACCGTGAGCAAAGTCGAGTAGATAAATCTAACTAAGTAAGCAGAAAAAATATTTCTGTTTTTCAATAACGGCTACCGCAGGCCACAGTTTTGAACATGCGGTCACTTTGATCAACAATTGCACTTAGGTTGGAGCTATTTTGAGCTTGTCTGGACTCGGCACTGGTTTCAACTTTATAAATGAAATAATATATTCGAACTTTAGTATTCAGCATAATATTAAATTCAAACACTCTCCAAAGTATAAATCAGGACTATTTTTAGAATAACTATACTTTTTATTGCTGACTAGTTCTGTCGTAGACAATCTATAAAGTAACTAAATTGACAGTTTTATTTCTGGTATTGTTCTTTTCCGCAACGAGTTTTATGAAAGTTAAAGCAATATACTCGTATTTAGAGCTGTCCTTTTAATTTTGTGTAGTCTAGTGTAATACATAAGCAGATCCAAAGACTGAATCGAAAGTCAGCATCGCAAAAGATGCGAACTCATATTATGAGTAAAATATTGTATACAAAACAAATGAAACTCTAGTTACCAGACAATGATGCAGTTTATAGAATACATCTACCGGAATGTTGAATAAGAATCGCCTCTAAGCACTGATATTGTTTGTGGAGTAAAATACGTCTACTTTAATACATAAACAGCCGAAAGCCTCTATCAAACAAGCCGATAGGTAATCTGGAAAACAAAAGACGCGGATGTTTTGCTGTGAGCAAAATATTAGATGCAGAACAAATGAAACGTTTCGAATACATCTGCCGGAACATGTAAACAGCCTCTGTGGTAAGCTAACGTATTAGATTCACCTACAGGCATTCTTTGTTTCATTTTTATACACTTTTTTAGGGTTCCGTACCTCAAAAACAAAAATGAAACCCCTGAAGGATCACTTGGTTGTCTGTATGCCTGTCAACCACGTTTTCTCGGGAAGACGTGGAGGAATCAAGTTGAAATTAATGTCAAATACTAAGGTCTACGGTCCCTTGGAGCTGTAAAAAAATCAGGCTTCTAAGTCAACGCAATCACAAAATACGGTCGTTTAGGCCGCATAGTTTGCATATTTAGACACTGGCCAATAAATCAAAACCTATAAGGTACTTCGTCAATCAAGGTTTCATACTTATTATACTTATTCAAAAATATATATTCAGCACTAGCGAATGCCCGCGACTTCATCTGCGTGGGTTGAGGTTTTTTGGTTCCCGCAGGAACTTCTTAATTTTCCGGGATAAAAAGTAGCCTATGTGCTATTCCAGACTATAATCTATCTCTGTGCCAAATTTCCGCCAGATCCGTTCAGCCGTTGGGGCGTCATTGAGCAACAAACATCCATCCATACATCCATCCATCCAAACTTTCGCATTTATAATATTAATTATTTGATGATAAGTATAGAGAAAAATCCGAAAGTCGTAATTTAGGGTTCCGTAGGTACTCATAGGGTGTCAAATTGTTTGTTAGACGCTACCGGTTTAGCGCCGTATGTAAGTTATTTCACAGCTGATTACGTGTTATTATGACACCTTTTTTTTTATTTGCTACAAGAATTTAAATTGTGTGGCGGTACGGAACACTTTGTGAGCGAGTCTGACTCGTACTTGATCAGTTTTAGGAATAGAACACGTCTACCGTATTACACAAACAACCCCAGAGCCTCCATCAAACAAGCCGATAGGTAATCTCGGAAACAAAAGACGCGGAAGATGCGCGCATGATGCGGTGTTTGCAACTCAAAAGAGCCGGCCCGATGCAACGGGTACGGTATATTGGGATAAAGCAAATAGCGAAGCCCTCTATATGCATGTAAATCTGCCCGGGGCCGCGCTACTCGATACAGATTGAAACGAACGGCGGCTTAACATTTTTATTGGATACAATGCCATTGAAACGGCGCCCGGGATTAGTGAAGATACGGACTCGCACACTGATCGGAAATACGTGCAGGGATAACTTGTCCTGCGGGAATCAAAACTTAAATCGACTATTTTGGAATCTAAACTGTCTAGACCAATCCACAAAATTAATATTTTTGGATTGCTCTAGAATATATCTCTATCTATTGAATATGTCACCGTAAGATTGTAAAAACCGTTAGATTATAATCTAACTCGCGAAATTGTAAACTGACGAATGATTACAATATAACGCATTATTTTTCGGTAGATTGTAATCTGTTAGATTTATTAACCCGATAAAACCTATGGGCTGTATCTGGTTATTTATGTAGAACCATAACCTAACCTACAAGAAAGAGACAAGAAAACGTAAATACAATGAATATTTCAAAAATTGGCACTTAGGGTTCACAATCTTTCGACTATTTACAATCTATCGAAAAAAAAGCGTTAGATTACAATCTTACGGTTTTTATAATCTTACGGTGACAAATATAATATTAAATGGTATTAGCATGATTGTCGTCAAGCGCAAGCCTATCTCACAGTAAAAAAAAGTCTAGATATTTCTGTGTGCCCGTCAGAAGTTGAATTTATGAGCTGATTGTTACAATAAAAACTGCGGGTTACAATTGTTGGGTTTGTATGATGTGGCCTTTAGTTCAATTCAATTTATTTATTTGCCGAAACATCTCTAAAAACCATTATTTTATTTAAAAAACATATCATTGCCTTTAGAAAAAATAATTATAATTAGGTCAATGTCAAAAAGGGTCACTTATTATTTTTAGCTCAAGAAACTAATAATGTCAGAAGTCATTTTATAAATTTTGACTGAATTATTTGCAATGGCTTCAACTGTGTGTCTTTTAGGTAGTGCATTGAAAATTTTTATACCCATTGTAATAAGAGACCGTTTCGAGGACTAGGGTAAAACAAATCTTTCCGGATTTCACTAAATAAATCGGACCCACGCAATTTATTCCCGAACCTTCAACCTGTTCTTAATTATATTTACTGATCCCATAGATTTGTCTCGGTAGACCTAATAGAAATACGAGTATGTAGATTATATTATGTATTATTGGTTCCTTTTATCTACATTTCCTACCCCAGAAGACACATTATTTTTATGGTGCCTTATTTAGTAGAGGTTGATGCCTGCGACTTCATCCTCGTGGATTAAGGTTTTTTGATCAACGCGGAAACTCCTTAGTTTTCCAGGATAAAAAGTAATCAAGTAGTAAAAGTAATCTATATAATATCTCTAATATTTCCTACTTACTTCGATACAAGTGAAATCTAAGAATCTATCATAAATTATGCATCTCCATCCATGCTAATATTGTGAATTTGAAAATGTGTTTCTCTGTCTGTCTGTCATGTTTGACACAGTTTAACAGGTTTGGATGAAATTCGACATGTCTGTACCCGACCAAATCTGTTTAACCTACGTCCCGAAGAGAGACTAACGTTAGGTTTTGTCCATTTAATAAAGTCTTAATATAATACGTGTTTCAAATATTTTATATAAGTATGTGTATTCTATGATAATAAATATAATAATCAAATTGAATGCTAGAAAAACACTAGGGGAGTCGGCACTGAAGCTGAAGCACAGGTTCACCTTAGTTCACCCTCAGAAGCCCAGATTATAAAAAAAATTTAAAAATAAAATAGCAACTGGATAATTATATTAGTACTACTTACATACCTATTATACTTATTTTTATAAAACTTGTATTATGTCAACACAACTAACTGTAATGTAAATAATGAAAAAAATGTTACCTACTAAAATTATGTAACTAGGTATATTTTTTAGCATAAATAAATATTATTATTATATATATATTATTATTATTAAAAAGACCGAAATCGCGAGCATCATCTGACGATGAAACTCACTAAGCTTCTCCAGAATCTAGTATGCAAAGCGACTGATCATAAAATTTTGAAAAACCATATTTCCCACGACATTTCAGCATCATACAGCATCTCGGCTGTCTCGGCCGACGTAAAATACGCATCTCTTGGGAAATTTGGACGCGGCAGACGATCCTAAGCCTCTGTAATGTGCCGTCGATGTCCCATTTCTATCTACTGTGGAATTAGTATGAAAATATATTCCTGTAAGCCTTCAGATCCACGGATGATATTGCTTACAATATCTTCTTTGAAGGATTATTATTATTTACCTCTTTTGAATTCGAAAGGGAAAATTTCTTAATATTTTTAGCTCCTAGATTTTATATACTTTATTTTTATATACAACTAGACGATACCCGCGACTTCGTCCACGTGGGCACCTTAATTTTCCGATTTATAATGTAGCCTATGTCCTTTCCTGGGACGTAACCTACCTCTATACAAAATTTCATTAAAATCGGTTGAATAGATGGACCGTTGAAGCGTAGCAGACACTTTCGCATTTATGATATTAGTATTATACTCCAGTAAATAAAGCATTTAACCTTGCACTAAATTTCCGATCCAATTTTAATTTTTTTTTAGGTTAAGGGTCCCTTACTGACCATAAAAACACAAAATGCTGACAGATCCAGGTGGAGCTTCGATCGCAATCTTGTGGAAAAGTTTTTGGCCGATATCTCGGAAACTATCCACTTTAGGGCAAAAGTTATTGAAACCTTTTTTGTAGAAAATAAAATTTCGCATCTTTTATTTGCTGCACACTTTTTTGTAAAACTTACCGTTTACGATTAATGGCCCATTTAATGAACCGGTTTTTCGTTTTTGGCCAATAACTCTTAAGATATTGGATTAATCAATAAAATGCATCTATTCATTTTTAAATATCACTTTATTTTCTACAACTTTTGTTTACAACTTTTTTTTCTAAAGTCCATACTTTTTGTGTTATAAAACGTTTAATGTAGAAATGCCGGAGCTCGGCGGGTGACGCGGTAGCCCAACAGTGTGATCTGCGCAACCTAACCATAAAGTTAGCAGTTTTTTTGTGGCCTTTCCTGTCAAAAAAAATTAATTACCAAAGTGTATTAAAATGAACAATTGTGTTATTTGTGGTGGGTGGTTAGACGATGAAAATTCTGTATTCGTAAAAAAGAAACGGATACTAAGTCTGAGGAAAGCCAGCATTGAACGAGGTGAAAATGAACATGAAAACATGTTAGAGAATCTTGAAACTTTACGGTAAAAACAATATATATTATTGTATTGTGTGCGTGCATGCGAGCGTATTTTTGTGTGTGCGTGTGTATGTGTGTGTGTGTCTGTGTGTGTCAGTGTGTGTGTTATTCTAAGATGTTCGAGTAATTGTGTTTGATTTTAGGGTTCACGCATCTTGTCAGAAAAATTACACTGATGAGAGGTCCATCAAAGCTGCGTTAAAACGGAAGAGTACATCCCAATCTCCACTGCCGTCCACGTCATCGCAGTCATCCTTGCCTCCAGAATGCTCGTCATCTTCATCGATGCAAGTGTCTGAATCTGAAGAATCTCCGCGTCACCCGCCGAGCTCCGGCATTTCTACATTAAACGTTTTATAACACAAAAAGTATGGACTTTAGAAAAAAAAGTTTTAAACAAAAGTTGTAGAAAATAAAGTGATCTTTAAAAAATGGATAGATGCATTTTATTGATTAATCCAACATTTTAAGAGTTATTGGCCAAAAACGAAAAACCGGTTCATTAAATGGGCCATTAATCGTAAACGGTAAGTTTTACAAAAAAATGTACAGCAAATAAAAGATGCGAAATTTCATTTTTTACAAAAAAGGTTTAAATAACTTTTGCCCTAAAGTGAATAGTTTCCGAGATATCAGCCAAAAATTTTTCCTCAAGATTGCGATCGAAGCTCCACCTGGATCTGTCAGCATTTTGTGTTTTTATGGTCAGTAAGTGACCCTTAACCTAAAAAAAAATTAAAATTGGATCGGAAATTTAGTGCAAGGTTGACCAAAAAAAACGGCTTTATTTACTGGAGTATTAATTCTGCGGGACTGCGGGTTATCTTCGGTTTAAATTTTACTTTTTTGTTCTTGGGCATGTTTTGTTTTGACAGCCTTTTGTTGTGGTTGAATAATTTACACGGATGAATGGGCTGTGAAATAGACTTACAATCACACCTCTGTTCTTTAAAACCTTTATTGAAAACAATAAAATAGAATTTAAAGCTAGCCTACTATAATTACTATAAAAATCATGCCGCCTTGGAATGGTGGCAAGAATGCTGGCTGCATTTCCGCGCTAGGGGCATACTACCATCGCTTAAATCCGTATTGTTTTAATATTGTTGAGGTTCGTGTTTTAGAATTATAATCCTAATTACAGGGACGTCAAGGTACGTAACATAAAACTGTCATTTTGAAGTAATACTGCTTTAAGCGATGGAAGTAATCTCCCTGGACGCTGAATCATGAGCTGCAAAATGCAAATTTGTAATTTATAATCTACTTCAAATAATTGTATTATTGTTGCACTTTCCCAGTCCTTTTTAAAGTTCCTTAAGAAACGGGTTGTCTGAAGGAGATCACTTTTAGTGATAAGACCTCCCTTGCGCACGCGTTGTTATCTATTTTTAGGGTTCCGTACCAAAATGGTAAAATGGAACCCTTATGGTGCGACTTTCTCCGTCTGTCTGTCCGTCTGTCCGTCTGTCCGTCTGTCCGTCTGTCCGTCCGTCACACTCGATTATTTCAGTAACTACCGAAGCTATCGACATGAAATTTGGAATAGTTGTGTATATTAGTGGCCCAAAGACACTGAAATTAAAAAAAATTGGAAATTATTTTTGTTCTTATTTAAAAAGGGGGGAAAATCTGAGGGTTGAAATTTAAAAGTGAGATAACTGTACTGTGTGGGGTATCATATGAAAGGGTTTACTTTGTACATTCTAAAACAGATTTTTAATAATTTTTAGTTATGATAGTTTTTGATTTATCGGGGAAAATGTCTAAAAAAATACCGTTCCCCCCCCTTATCTCCGGAGTTTACCAATCGAAAAATTTGAAATAATTATGGTCAATAGGAATTTACGTATATTTTACAGGAAAACTATAGCCAATGCTCTAACTAGCATAGTTTTTTTGATATTAATAATAAACCTCTACAAACAAAGTTAGTCTTGCGGTTCATTAACAAAGGTAATTATTTATTAATAATGGTACGGAACCCTTCGTGCGCGAGTCTGACTCGCACTTGTTTTGTTTATGAGTTATTTCTATGTTATGTGTGGCAATAAATCATTTATCTATCTATGTACTTCCCAGGAACTTCGCTGGACGTGAATCCAGGACCTCTTTAATCCGATCATTTGATAAAAACTAATTCGATACCTACGCAACAGTGCACAGCTCTCGCCAATAAACGCTGATCCCCGAGGCGCCGCCAGCAGCCATTCTATGCATTTGAGATTGATTCTATCATCCGAGTGTGTGCATAGCTGATTGCCAATTACAGGGTGCGTTGGTTTGGTTGTTTGTTCTAACTCCTTGCCTAATGCTATGATAAAATTTATAGTATCGACATAGCTTTATTACAGCTAGTCAACGAAGCGTCTAGCAAAAGCGTTTTCAGCGGGGCAGAACGGGGGTAGGATTATACTACTATTATATTGCAATCTATAATAATTATACTAACTTTTTTCATGTCTTATTCCTTTTGTAAGGCACGTAAGATTTCGTTCAAAGATACGAAATTATTATTATTATGTTTTTGCATTCGAAAAATATAGATTGCATGGTTGAGATAAATCAAAACTAAACTAACATTAAAAATACCGACAGTATTCAAATAGTTCAATGAAGGTTCCTTAGCTTAGAAATAAACGTACTAATAAAAATCATTATTTGGTTCAAAAAAACCTAATATTTATGCCGATTTTGGTGCTAGTAAGAAACTTGTTTTATTTTACTTACATAAATGTGTGACAGGCTGACGGAAATTCAGTACAAAAACCTAAAAATCCTTCTGACAAAAAGTTACGTAAAAAATTTAGTTTTATACCAAAAACCGCCGACATGGAATGTTTTTTCACGTGTTCGGAAGTTTCGGTCGTCACGCATTACAATGAGTGGTATTTTTTCCGATACCTCGGTTTTATGCCGTGCAATCCTTTCGGTCTCCACACATTCGTGTGAATTGCAAACTAGACCACACCTGTCACTGTTAAGGTACAGCCCCACTACAGAGACTCGGCGCGGCGCGGTACGTAGCGACAAGTATTATTGGTATAAGGTTGTATGGAGCTGGGCCCACTGAAGCAACGTAGCACGGAGATGCACTCATACAAATAGTATTTGCAGACACTTGCCGCGCCGCTCCGTGCATCTCTAGTGGGGCTAGACCTTTAGTGATAGCTGCACTTCTATTTTATCCAAAAGAAAAGAGGTTTTCCATTCGGCACCTCGCAACATGATTCATTTTGCACCCGTGTCTGTGTGGTACTTAGTTACATTTCTAGGAATTATTTAAAACTAGGTAAGTAATGCTCGCAGCTTCATCCGCTTGGATTTAGTTTTTTAAAAGACCCTGGAAAGTCTTTGATTTTCTAGGATGTCCATCCCCGGGATGCAACCTATCTCGGTACGTACCAAATTTCATCAAAATCTGTTGAACAAATCGGCCTTAATAGACAGACAAACCAACTTTCGCTGATTCAATAAGACTTCCGTTTCTCCAAATACGAATTACGGAACCCTAAAAAAGCAAGTTTTCGTGACAGCAGTTGAATTGAATATCCAATTTGGGTATTCATTTCAAATGCTGCCTTTTCACATCTTTATATAAGAACTTATCAGAATCCGATTTTTCCTTTTACTCTTTTATAAATCGTTCGCGAATAAATTCCTAAGCAAAAGTGTTCATGACAAGGTCTAGATTTAATTTTTTGTTTTGACGGTCTTTTGATTTGCTTGAATTAATGTTGCCAATTCTGTTTAACACAACCTATAGACTAAAATGACAGCTCTAAATCTAATGCAGCAGGGAGTACCTATTATGAAAGGGATAGCAATAAAAATAGGGCTGTCATATTAGTTTGGTTTATAGATGGTGAACAACATAATTGGCCACACTTATAGACATTTTTTTTTGTAAATTACTAGCTGATGGCCGCGACTTCGTCTGAGCGTTATAAGTTTTTCAAATTGCCAAAGGAAATCCTTTTTCCGGGATAAAAAAAGTATCCCATGTCACTTTCCAGGTCCTCAACTATGCCCATGCAAAAAATCACCTCGATCCGTTGCTCTTTTAAGACGTGATTGAAGGACAAAACAACAAACAAACACACTTTTGCATATATAAAATATTAGTATGATGATTTTAAATAGGATTACGACAACTCAATCAAATCAGCAACTCTAACTTAAAAACGTACATGCTGTACGGATGTTTGTATGAAATACATAGTTGTGACGTCATCAAATTTCAACGCATTTTTTTTCTTTTAAATCTGTAGTTTAAAATGGTTAACAAACTTAAAACTAACCGGGGTCTTTTGAAAGACCTAAAATTCACATCCTCTATTAAAAATCAGTAAAAAATAATACCTACTTATTGAAAAATCAATTAATTTTTTAAGAGTCTATTTTGACGCTTTTCTAATATAGGTAAAGGACGTTATCTACGCTAAAGATAATATTTAACAAAGCTTGCGCTAGCTATCGACGACGAACTTCGATATATATATATGAAGGTACTAGATGGGCCATTTCATAGAAAAAAGTTGAGCGTCCGACTTGTGGGGCATGCCCCTCACCTGTGTAAGCCTGTCCTTGTCCCCGCCATAGCGCTGTCCCGCTTTTCAGATTAGATGGCGTTAGTAAAATAAGTACACATTCTTTGTTTGACAGGGCCCGTCTATGTAAATTTAGGACGACAAATAATATTATGGTATGAATCCCTCACAAGGAATACAAAACTGTGAAAAATGATACTCTTTTATGAATAGCCAAGCAGCAAAGTAATTGCATCAATTTTTCTGGCTTCATACATCCAAGGATTCACGCATCCAATGGTTGTTATGCACATCTTTGAATACAAAATTCAATAGATATTTACATATATTAACTTAGGAATAAAATTGTATTTCAATCTAATTCCAATAGGATTGTATCAGCCACACTGGAATATAAATTCCATGCTATGCGTACTTTCTGCATGATAAGGAATATTGACTTCTTGAATTTCGCAGTTATTTGGCTTGTTTTCAACTCCAATTTTTACTGGATAAATAGTGTAGTAACCTCAGATGTTACAGAATTTGGCATATTTGATGCCTTTTGAGAAGTTCTTCTTTTTTAATGGATTTGGCTGCTTTTACTTACTACCCACTTTGTTAGGTATGCATCAAGTTTTATTTTTTCCAATTTTAATTTCGTGTTTTTAGGATTTTATCTTTACTATTTTGTTTTTTATCTTGATAGTTGTTTTTATCTTTACTAAATATATGATTAAATTCTTTCTCATCAATACTCCACTCGGTTATTTACTCGCTTTTTTCATCATTCTTCACCATTATACTAAGCGGCGTCCAGATATTCACCTGTTTCCACTTTCCCCATTTAACCCCTCATAATATATTCCACCCTTCTTCTCATTTCTTCCTTTTCTCTGCGACCCTTCTAGCTCTATCCTTCTCGTTTCCATTCCATACGAAAAATAAATCAAATATAAATAGAATACTTTCAGGGGATTTAAATAAAGTATAAACACGCAACAAAAGGATCCGCATGAACATTCAACACTCTAAATTCTTACAAACGATCACCCAACACGTATCGTAGCGGCTTTATGTAGGTATTTGAATACACACACCCAATAATACCCGCGGCTGTGTCGCCGTATCCCCTAATTCACATTGTGCCATTTTTGAGACAATCCTTGCGCATCGTTTCCAGGAAAATCTTGCGTGGAAATATTTTGTAATATTCCGGAATACTCACGTGGTAATAATATGTGATACGTTGTAATAATAAGTGATACGTTGCGCAGTAGGTAGTCGCTGATATTTATTTCCAAGCACGATAAAGGGAGATGTCATTACTATGATTCCTTCAGAATTTTTATTAAACGACTTGAATGTGTAAGTATATTGTTTTATTTCCTGTAACATTTTTTTTTTTTTTAATTTATTTATTTCTCCACTTACAACTAGCATTACAGGTTTCCCTCATACACTAGTGTAGCTAAAATAATCCTGAACTAATTAAACATTATTATTAAATTACTAAACTAATTATTATTATTATTATTATTGTTATTATTACTGTTATTATTATTATTATTATTGTTATTATTATTATTATTATTATTATTATTATTATTATTGTTATTATAACATAAAGCCCACAGAGCAATCCTTGTGAGTTCACTCAGCGTACAACAAAACAGATCTGTTCTCTCAGCTATGACGTTAAGGGTGAGAATCGCGCACTTACAATCGATCTTATCTCGATTAATCGTACTTAATCGAGAACATACTTAACTTACTGCTGATTTAGAAAGCTGATATTAGTCACTAGTATCTTAACTTATCAGCTACCCTCAAAACATTGTTACTGGTTGATGCCCGCAACCACAGATAACGCAACTTACGTACTCGTAGCTTTAGTTTTAAGATACCGTAAATGATTATCACCATCATATTACTTATGTAACTGGACTTCAATAAGTGTACAGTGTACCTAAATTGAACAAATATATTTTGACTTTGATTTACACAACCTAGATATCGCTTTACCTACCGTGCCTATTACGTAGAAATCGGTTGGGGCCGTAATATCGCATTTAAAATATTCGTATGGATTACTTGATGTTGGGTGTGGAAAATACATAGATACATTATTTCATATTAATTTTATAAAACTAAATTGAGGTATTTATTCAGATGCCGAAATCGTCCTCTTCTATGTAGATTACGTATTCTTTCACTTCGAAAGTCATTGTCAATTTAAATCATTTACCTGACCTTATATTGTTATCATTCACTCTATTTTGTTCGTCGTTGAAGTTATTATTTTTGGTATCCTCAAAGACTACGTGTTCAGGAAATATGCTGTCAGTTACTACGTGGATTATCCGTCGGCGGAGCTCGAGCCGGCATGTTATTTAAATGAGAGTGCATGGCAATTCAGCATTTTAACATTTTCAATAAAACTATAGCTTTATTTACTGGCTTACATTTTGGTAATCCGTATTATTACTATCTAAGTACACGAATATTATAAATGCGAAAGTTTGGATGGATGGATGGATGGATGTTTGTTACTCAATCACGCCAGAACGGCTGAACGAATCTGGATGAAATTGGCAGAGAGATAGATTATGGTCTGGAATAACACATATAGGCGGAAAATTTAAAGGTTCCCGCGCGAACCAAAAACCTCAATCCACGCCCTCCCGTCATCCTCACGCCATCCTCAAAGTCACGGGCATCAGCTAGTGAAGATTAAAATGAGAACATTGTTGATTTTATAAGTAAACGCTACGTACACAAAACTATAAAATATGTTTCTTGTTTTACCAGGTATGTCTATACCTTACCCTAAAATAGGGTTGCAAAGCCAGCTTTAATCAGTGTTTAGGAATTAAACCTAACCCATATGAGAGTGGACATAATTTTCAGTTATAAAGCACTAAGTGAAATACAACCGCTAACCGTAACCAACACTTAAAATCAACTATAAATTACATTAGGCCGGTAACCCGTAGTTATGATAGTGGAGTGTGTCGTTTACAAAGTAAATATACGTACCCCGGGGTCGGCCGCGACCTCATATATTTCACTGACTGAGATCCAATTAGTGCGACAGTCATTTAGCTCTCGGGTCTTGGGAATTTATCGCTAATTGTTATTGAATAACGTAGGCTTTTTGAGTTATATATTTTTGAGTTTCAGGATATATTTCGGAGAGTGTGCCCAAGAATTATTTGATCTGGTTCCTCCGTCACCTTTTTATCATCGAACCGCAAGGCATCGACAAGGTCTGCACCCTTACGAAGTCGAAATTCCGCGGACCCGTACGAAGCGATTTGCTTCCTCGTTTCTAATTCGAACCGCTAGGATATGGAATGCCCTTCTGGCTTCCGTTTTCCCCTACTCTTGATTTGAAGGCACCTATATTATATAGGTGCCTTCAAATCAAGAGTAAATAGGCATCTTCTAAAAGCGCACTCCACGTTAGGCTGCATCACCACTTGCAAGCAAGTCTGATTGCAGCCTAGCGCTAGCCTATATTATATTTTTTTTAAAACATGTGTACAGATCATCATTTCAAACCATCGTCAGCCCTGAGCAAGACTCTTCTTACTCCACCACGCTTACCAATCCGCCCAAATTTAAGAACATTATGAAGTGATATGCAAACTGTTAACAAAATGTAAATTTTATGAGTGGGATTCGAATCTGCAACATTTTGCTTTCAACACGGCTCGTATTCGACTGAGCCACTGAGAACTTTTTAATGTTCAACACTAATTAAAATAATTACATACAGGCACTCTGTCTCTCTCCATTTATATTAGAGGGAGGGAGACAAAGTTTTAAAGCTGTTTTTCTCACGTACGAATGTTCTACACCAGGTCCCCGCGTTTTATTCTGCCAAAAAGAACTTATGTTGTCACTAGTGTCTTCGACTTCGTCAGCGGATTAAGGTTTGTAGATTCACGCGGGAACCCTTCATTTTTCCGGCATAAAAAGAAGCATGTGTGCTTCCCTTGTAACAAACTTCATTAAAGTCAGTTGAACATATTATGGGCCGTGAAAGCGTACCAGACAGACAGACACACTTTCGTATCGTTACTATCATGGGCTGTGTTACTATCCTATATCTTACAAAATATTATGAATGCGAAAGTTTGGATGGATGTATGGATGGATGTATGGATGTATGGATGTTTGTTACTCAATCACGCGCCAACGGCTGCACGGATCTGGCTGAAATTTGGCACAGAGATAGATTATAGTCTGGAATAGCACATAGGCTACTTTTATCTTGGAAAATAAATGAGTTCCCGCGGGAACCAAAAAACCTCAAACCACGCAGACGAAGTCGCGGGCATCCGCTAGTTTATAATATTAGTATGGATATTATTTCTTCATGAGCACACTTCTTTACCATTTTATCAATATTTTACTCCGATCACTTTTCATTAGCTATTTTCATGCAAAATGTAACATTATTTCGAAAGTATAATGTATCTACATTATTGAAGCAAGCAAGCAGCATCTCATTGAAATATAGAAACTTAAGGTTAAACTAATAACGTACGTTATTAGTACTAAGTGAACGAGAAATTACCAGGTCTTGTAAATGAAATTTCGTATGCTAATTGACTAAATACAATTAAGGGAGCGGTGCTTGGATTGCCGGTACCCCGTATGCTGCAACAACGATGTCAGTTTTATGGAAGAGGCAATTTGATTTATCTATTGCACACTAGCGATCGAAAAGGTAAAAATTCCGCTCGAAAAATTCACTTTGGATTTGACGCTCTTCTTATAAAATGAATAAATATAATAATTATCATAACAAATGAGGTGCCATGAAGAATTTAACTTCTTAAAAATCTAATATAAATCATAAGAATACAGATCCAGCTTCTTTATCGTCAAGCACTACAATAAGATGTGTTTTGCATTATTTTGAGATAAAGCCAGGTAAATTTCAAAGTCATGGTCTAGCTTGCAGTACCTACCTTTTGTCCAGTGAAATTATAAATTACTATGAAATTATATAATACTCAGTAGTCAGAGTTAGATAACTCAGCTAGTCAATTGGGGAAAAGCTGCATCAATCATTGCTACACTCTTACTGGTGGAATTGTCATAGTTACTCTGTAGCTATTATTTTAGCGATCAATCAATTGTTGCCATTAATTGACAACCTGTATGATGATCGCAGCCTTCATGGGGAGCTGTGGTAACTGGTAAGTCTATTATACCCTCCTTCCGCGCCCCACAAGATCCTTGGACATGATCGTTAAAAGAATCAGAGCGTTTCCTTGAGAAATAATCAATGATTCCCAAGGCCAATTTTTAAAAATTCTATGTCATATCCAGCACTGCAAAACCATGTTCAATGTTAATTAAATATCAAGTCAGGTTGGCGCAGGTGGCGAGGAGGCTTGCGATAACGTGTGGCCGCTGTATTTCAAATTTCCAGTTTTGAGGTTAACCTTATTTATGTGACTATAGGCCTTACTTTATTTTTGGGCACATTTTATTTCGGATTAACTACTCAACCTGAACTATAGGCAGAAGCGTATAAAAATTTCTCAAGAGATAATAATGTGCTACAAGATGATGCCCGCAATTTCGTCCGCGTGAAATTAGTGTTTTTAATTCCCACGGGAACTCCTTAATTTTCCGGTATAAAAAGCCTTATTTCTGTTTGTCTGCTACGCTTTAACGGCCCATCATTTCAATCGACTTTGATGAAATTTGGTATAGAGGTAGGTTACATCCCAGGAACGAACAAAGGCTTTAAAAACGTAATCTGCGCGGATGAAGTCGCGGACATCATTTAGTACTTTAATATTTAAGTTTCAGCAATAAAAGAAAGGTAGATGACAGTAAAGTTTCTCCTATACATTTTTCAAAACAATATGAAGGAAGTGTTCTGTTACTAAATGAAAGAATTATTCGGTCAGGTCACGTGCAGGGCATTCGGCGTTCTTGATGACTTCATGTCTCGTATCTTAATAAAACGACTTTGGCCTACTTTTTACTTTTTCATTGACATATAATATATTTAATTATTTATTTTTTTCATAGATTAATAATCGCAGTTTTCCCAATTTGTTACTTTACCCGAACGTGGACGTGGGGCCTCGAATTTGTCTAGTTCAACCAACCAACGACCCACCCATCCCAATGTCAGCCTATATGCCGAGGTTTTTTTATCCACTACAAGTTAGCCCCTGATTGCGATCTCATCTGATGGTACTTGATGATGCAGTCTAAAATGGTAGCGGACTAACCTGCTAGGGGTATGGTAGTTATATTAAACCCTACAAAAATTTCTACACGGCATCGTACTGGAACGCTAAAAATCCAATCATAACCACGCGGACGCATTCTCGGGAATTTATAGAACCCTCTAGAAGTAATATGTCTTAAATCATCAAAGCTTGTTTTTTTTTTATCATCCGCCATGTTGAATTTTGTTTGACAACCCTTTTAATCGATACCCATATCATGGGGGTGCATAAAATAACTAGTTCGCCATCTTTCGTAGTCCGCTGTCCGACATATTTGATTAAGAATGACGTCGCTTAGCTAACCATGCAATGTCATCCAAGCGAATCGATTGAGAGTATTTTAAAATTCAGTTGCAAGATATTTTGACCGAAGCAAATCCACAAACATTGCAAGTTAAATAAAAGCTTATAAAAAAGCTTATTAATCATCAACAAAACAACATAAACAGCAAAATCTGAGAAAAAGCGCCGTCCTGGAAAGTTAATCCGTTTATTGGTTCTAAGCTTTCTTTCGGTTCGATATCGTTTTATGGTCTCCATTGGGCGCCTCGCAAACACTCCCATAAATCCAATACCCACCGCTTTTACTTTACTCCTTTTTATTGCATACTTCTTAAGTACCTCTACTTACATCATGTAATTATATTCGTAGTTTCTAGTACTGCAAGATAGGAAACCCGATATTTTTTAAATTCTAAAACTAGCAGGGGTGTTACACTACCATCGCTTCAAGCAGTATTATTTCAAACTGCCAGAT
This sequence comes from Erebia epiphron, assembly GCA_963932025.1. Taxonomy (NCBI): domain Eukaryota; kingdom Metazoa; phylum Arthropoda; class Insecta; order Lepidoptera; family Nymphalidae; genus Erebia; species Erebia epiphron. The sequence continues at coordinate 37,422,917 of OZ009946.1, read as the reverse complement.
GCCCGCGACTTCGTCCGCGTGAAATAAGTTTTTTAAATTCCCACGGGAACTCCCTAATTTTTCAGCTTAATATAATATAGCCTATGGCACTCATAAATAATGTGGATTTCTATTGGTACCAGAGTTGTCAAAATCTAGTCAGTAGATCCAGAGATTACCCCCTAGCTGTTAATTAAACGTAACTTTTATTGCCGTCACATAAAAATAGATTGTCTTTAATACCTAATCTTAATACATTACCCGCTCAATGAGATGGTGCAAATAAAGTCCACTTATGTCAACAAGCAAAGAAGAGCATTGTACGTGGAAACGATAAAACTCCGGAAGAGGAAGTTATGTAATCAAGGCACGGGCATGAAGTCATCAAGGCTGGCAAACGCTCGGCGCGTGACCAGGGCCACTAATTCTTTCATTCAGCATTTCTTTGATGGCATTTAGAAAAAATGTAAGGGATCCGTGTCACACAAACTATACTGTTTGTTTTGGATACAATTGTTGTTTTTCTTTTTTCAGCCTATCAGAAATTAAAGGATAGTACCTATGAGAAGCGATGAACAAAATCTTAAGTGAAACTTAAATGAAACTTTCAATCTGTAAGAGATCCAGTAGCTAAACACAGAATTCTAAGATTCTAGTTAGCCACTGGTTCAACCCAATTTTTCACTGTATTTAATTTGCATTGATTGTTAATAACTTATTAATAATTAATAAATAGATATAATTTTAATGTAAAATTGGAGGTCCTGAACTATACTTACCCGTGCAAAAAAAAACACGTCGATCCATTGCTTTGTTGCGGCGTGATTGAAGTACAAACCAACACACTTTCGCATTTATAATATTTCTATCGATATATCGCACATAATAATATTACGATATCGCACTCAGGCTTGGAAGCATACAAAAAAGACAAAAGAAAACCTACCTTAATTCTGTTTTGTTCCACAAACAGGCACCGTGAAAAATAATAAATTGAGAAATATGACGGAAGAGGATTAGTTCGGTGAAATGATGAATCTAATTTTCCTTCCGCAGCTGAGCTCAGAAGGAAACTTGCAATTTAAAATTTTCGATGTTTCCATCGCGCTATAAGCGTTCAGGAGATGAAAAAGTTGATTAATCCGACCAACGTCGCGGTTCATTCTGAAAGTCGCGGGAATATAATGATGCGGCGCCCGGAACAACAAACAATTTGGGTTTGACTGTATTTGTTAGTGTATCTGCCATTTTTAACCGAATTTAAAAAAAGAAGGAGGTTATCAATTCGGCTGTATGTTTTTGTATGTTTGTTACGCGATTACTCCGCCAATTATGGATCAGTTTTGATGATTCTTTTTTTTGTTTGATAGATCATACTTCAATCACCGACTTCAAAAAATAATATTATAGAACCACATTAACTTTAATAATTATAATATATTCGGTAATAAATTAAAATATTTTTTTAGTATTTCTGGTTATTGAAGTCGGTATTTTTATTTTTTTTATTTTTTTAAATTGAGGACGTTTTAATTTAACGTGATTTTGAAATTTTTCCGAAAACAAAAATGTTTGCTTACGGTGTAGAACTAAGTAGGTATATTATATAAGAACAAAATAGAACGAAGTGTTATTATTCTGAGATCTATAGGTACGACAAATATTATAATATAATTAAGTTATAATATAATTATATTAATAACTAGATGATACCCGCGACTTCGTCCGCGTAAAGTTTTCTTATTTTCGCGGGAAATCCCTCTTTGCGCACGTGTTTCCTGCTACTTACGAGTAAAACTTAAGTACCTTCAAGGCAAGAGTGAATAGGCATCTTCTAGGCAAGCGCGTTCCAACTCAGACCTCATCATTGCTTTGCACTAAGCATGATTGTAGTCAAGCGCAAGCTTATCACGCAATAAAAATAAAAACATAAAAATCCTCAATTTTCCAGGATAGCCATGTCGTTCCTCGGGATACAACCTATCTCTGTACCACATTTCATCAAAATCAGTTAAAAAGATGGGCCGTCAAAGACAGACAGATACGAACCTTCGCGTTACATAGAAAATAGTACGGATTACTTGCATTAGTGTTATAGCTTTACTCAAAAATTTGTAGAGTGAAATTTATCCCTTATCACTGAATTTCCTCTGAGTTAAAATAAATTCACATTCATCTTTAGAACTGCAGCACTTCGAGCACCGTAAAAATTTAAGGATTAAAAGAGTCAATTCAGCGATTCTTAAACAACAGAAGATTTTACGAGCTCAATAAACGGACATGGCGACGCGACGCGGTGGCCTTCCCTCGGAAAGAGCATAAAAATATTACTTTATCCAAACCTTTTTATGATGAAACGTACTTACTAAGTTAGGTAGACTCATTTTTTAGGCCTTCCCGACTTAGTAACTTTAATCCCACCCGTAATACTTAAGTTAGTAATATTTTTTCCTCTACCGTTTTCCAGACTTCTTTGTGAAAGTTATAACATTATTTATAGTTATTTTACCACCCTAGCGGAATAACCGGAATAACTGTGTCGTAGTTTAGTAGGATCGAAACCGCCAGACCAGATGACAGCCAAATTAGAAACTATACGTAGCCAAATTGCCCCTGAAAGTCAAAACGAAATCCAAGACCTCTTTCATAAATTAATACCACATCCGCTGACACAGACGTTGTATGAGTACCACAGAATAAGTAATATTACAGTTGGCTGATGACCTCCTTGGCACAGTGGTGAGCACTGTGGAAGTTGTTGATCCTGGATTTGATCCCCGTGAAGGGGCAATTCAGTAATATATAATTTCTGATTTTGCTCTGCCCTGGTCTGGCGGGAGGCTTCTGCTATGGCTAGTAAATAGCCTTCCGGCAATGTGCCGCCAATTCAAAGTCAATGTCAAACCCTTACAGGTTAGCCCGCTACCATCTTAGACTGCATCGTCACTTACGTCATCACTCATTTGCATCATCACCTGGTGAGATTAAGGGCTAAATTGTACTCCTTCGCCTCTTAGGACGGTAAATAAAGTCATACTCATTAAATCTATACGTATATTTGAACGGTTTACTGTACTTCGGTGTCACTGTCTCAAGTCCTCAAACAAACTGCGCTTTGACATCAGAGGTTTTTAGTTAAACGTCTTTACGCCTCTTGAGTTCGTTGAGAGACTCCCGCTTTAAGATCATCTTTCAGTGAGACAAAACTTTAGGTACGGCTAACATCTTAGTTACATTCTATAAAACACTACTACGACTACAATCCATACTAATATTGTAAATGCGAAAGTGTGTCTGTGTGCCTTTCTGCTACGCTTTAACGGCCCATCATTTTAACCGATTTTAATGAAATTTGGTACAGAGATAGGTTGCATTCCGGGAAAGGACATGTATTTTTTGTCCCGAAAAATTGAAGAATTCCCGCGGGAATACACGCGGATGAAGTCACGGGCACGGTAATCATCTAATATTGTTATATACAGAAGGAAAAACTGTTTATTATTCAGATGACTACCTAGAGATGTTTACTTATTCCCTACACATAAAATTGATTCTGTCCGTCAATAGTATCAAAAGTAATGGGACAAGGCGGTGGGAATTTGGTCAAGTGGGGTAATTCCGGCTCTTCCGGGATCGTGTTTGCGGAGTCGCCCGACCCAAGGACGGGCTAATGTAAACCGGCGCCCTATTAGACGGGATGTTGACTCTACTTACATGAAGGGCTTGAGTATTAATTACGAGTTTTCCCTATAGTAATATCCTGTTTATACGTTATTTCATATCTCCACTAGCAGATGCCCGCGACTTCGTCCACGTGAAATAAGTTTCTTTAATTCCCACAGGAACTCCTTAATTTTTCGGGTTAATATAATAGCCTATAACACTCACAAATAATGTGGCTTTCGATTGGTAACAAAATTTTCAAAATCAGTTCAGTAGATCCAGATATTACCCCCTACAACATCACAAACTTTACCTCTTTATAATATTAGTATATATGGATTCTTTATTTATTTATCATATTTTACAAGTGAGCCCTTGAATATATAAAAAGAAAACTATGGAAGCAAGGATGAAAAATGTATTGCAGTTTTATGAAACCCTTAACTTATCACGCCACAGCGTATCGGAGTGCCAAGTCACTTATAAAGATTTATTTATTTATTAAAATCATTAGAATTAACCGCGATGAAATGTCTCTCACTTTGAGAAACTTTTGGCATTCAAACTCTATGGCCCCAGGGTCTCCACGGCAAGTGGCACATAATATGACTCCCGATGAGAGAGGCGTACTCACTATGAATATGTACAGAGCTTTGCAACAAATTCCCTAGTTAAATAGAAGCTACTAGTAGTTGTACTTGGAGTGTAATCCTCAGTATTCAATCCGTCATGCGCCTCGCACTGAATGGGGTCTGATTGTGAGTCACAATTTGTGAGGAACTCGCTCGCTTCAACGGCGCGTCGCAAATCACAGTGCAGCTTAGAGGGGATTAGATAGGTCTCCTGAGATGCCTAGCTATCTTAGATAGATAGCTAAGATAGCTAGCTATCAATCAAATAAATATTTTAAATGCGAAAGTTTGGTTGGATGGGTGTTTGTTGCAATCACGCCCGAACGGCAGAACGGATCTGGATGAAATTTGGCATAGAGATAGATTATAGTCTGGAATAACGCATTGGCTACTTTTTATCCCGGAAAACTAAGGAGTTCCCGCGAGAACCAAAAAACCTTAATCCACGCGGACGTAGTCGCGGGCATTAGCTAGTCTTACTATATTTATGATGACCTCTACGGCGCAGTGTTGAGCGCTGTGGTCTGATAAGTAGAACGTCCCGGGCTCGATGGTTCGATTCCCGGGTCAATTTGCAAAATACTTAATTCTTACATTTTCTCAGGTCTGGTTTGGTGGTGGTTCTGCCAAGTGATTTAGCGTTTAGGCACGATGCAGTATAGAAACCGATTAGCTACCTTGTAAGTAGCATAGTAAGAGTATTCATTGTATAAGCAAAGAATACTAACTATAGTATACCTAAGTACCATCAGAATAGATAGGTCACCTGAGATACCTAGCTATCTTACTAGACAGCCTATAAACATAGAATATTCAAAACTATAGCCGTACTATACATAATAATTTAATATAAAAAAATCTTTTTAAACAACCGACTTCAAACTCCCGCGCCAAGTTTACAACAACAAGCACACGCTATACAAAGTACTTATTTTATTGTTGATATTTTAAAAACTGCTCGACCGATTTCGATAAAATTTATATGAATTTTTTGAAGTCGGTTGAAAATAACTCTAAAACAACAGACAGCGGTCGCCTGCGACTTCGTCCGCGTATAATTTCTGATTTCATAAGAGGTTTTAAAATTATTTCGCTTCAAAAGGCCTACCTATAGAGACTATATAAAGGTTATGAAGATTTTTATTAACTAACCTCCCAACCCTATTGGGGTGACCCTTTGAGATTACTACAAATTTGTGTGTAGTCATATCGAAAAAACCGGGCAAGTGCGAGTCGGACTCGCGCACGAAGGGTTCCGTACTATTATTAATAAATAATTACCTTTGTTAATGAACCGCAAGACTAACATTGTATGTAGAGGTTTATTGTTAATATCAAAAAAACTATGCTAGTTAGAGCATTGGCTATAGTTTTCCTGTAAAATATACGTAAATTCCTATTGACCATAATTATTTCAAATTTTTCAATTGGTAAACTCCGGAGATAAGGGGGGGGAACGGTATTTTTTTAGACATTTTCCCCGATAAATCAAAAACTATCATAACTAATAATAATTAAAAATCTGTTTTAGAAGGTACAAAGTAAACCCTTTCATATGATACCCCACACAGTACAGTTATCTCACTTTTAAATTTCAACCCTCAGATTTTCCCCCCTTTTTAAATAAGAACAAAAATAATTTCCAATTTTTTTTAATTCCAGTGTCTTTGGGCCACTAATATACACAACTATTCCAAATTTCATGTCGATAGCTTCGGTAGTTACTGAAATAATCGAGTGTGACGGACGGACAGATGGACAGACGGACAGACAGACGGAGAAAGTCGCACCATAAGGGTTCCATTTTACCATATTGGTACGGAACCCTAAAAAGTGTATAAACTCGATGTTGAGCATCGGAAACTCTTTTCAGTTATTTAAAATTCACGACCCTATAAAACTACACTTTTAATAAAAAAAGGGGAAGTCACCAAGGCCTGGTACACCTGAAACTGCTATAAACCCACCTACGTTGCAAAAGCTTCGACATAGCCTAGTTAAGAGGAAAATAGACGTATGTTTTATTACATAAAACCTTAAAACAAGTTTCCTCATAAATATTGCGCGGCACTGCAAACGCGGTCTGGTAATGGAGTCACGTATACAAAGGGGACGAGGTTTTAAAAATTTTCACCCAACAGTAGAGATGCTGCATCGTGCTGTTAAAAATTCAATGTTTCCTTCAACACACACTCGTGGTTTATTAGGAACATACTTTTTTCCATCTATGACTTTACTAGGTGACCTGATATTGAGAAGTTGAGAACTGAGTTTGATGACCTTTACGATTTTTTACCTATTCGGCGATTTGTGTGTGTAATTTAACAAATGCATCCACGACCACTTTGACTTAACTTGAAGACCTCTCTGGCGCAGTGGTGAACACTTTTGTCTTATAAGTGGGAAGTTCTGGTATTCATCAAATAAATATTATAAATGCGAAAGTTTGAATGGATGGATGTCTGGATGGATGTATGGATGGATGTTTGTTACTCAATCACGCCCCAACGGCTGAACGGATCTGGCTGAAATTTGGCACAGAGATAGATTATAGTCTGGAATAGCACATAGGCTACTTTTAATCCCGGAAAATTAAAGAGTACCCGCGGGATTCAACCGATTTGAATGAAATTTAGTACAGGGGTAGGTTGTATCCCGGGGAAGGACATATGCTACTTTTTATCCCGGAAAATTCAAAGGTTTCCGCTGGAATCAAAAAATGTATCTGTTCAACCGATTGCAATGAAATTTGGTAGGTACAGGGGTAGGTTATATCCCGGGGAAGGACATAGACTACTTTTTATCCCGGAAAATTCAAGAGTTCCCGCGGGAATCGAAAAAACTTGGTCCACGCGGACGAAGTCGCGGGTATCATTTAGTACTTAATAGACAAGAAAAAATAATGAGGAGAAATATCAATTATAATTAGACCAAGTATATATACTTAGCAGGTGTTACCTTTTCTATGGTAATAGCTTTTTAAAATAATTAAGAGCATGGGTCAAAATCCGACGAGATTGGTCATTAATTAATTTTTTATTGAAGTTCTAAAAAACGCCGTAACATAGACTTTTATAGGACTTTTTTCACTGACTTTTCATACTAAAACACAAATACATAAACATTTTTTTGCAGGTGGAAAGTGTTACCGAAATAACGATGTTGTGAATAAGAAAATTCTGGTAAAATTCCTGTAGAATTTTCGCGAACAAAGTGATTTAGATTTCGTCATTCCTAGAGTCTTTACCTACACTTTAAAATATTTTCGAGTTAATATTTTTATGAGATTTTACGAAAATGCCGTAGTGTTTTATTTTTTTAAACATCTTAAAACATCGTTATGTTTCAAAATGTAGAACTCTTTTTTGTAAGACGAAATACATTATCAAAATAAGGCATGGGCCTACTGAAAGCACGACTGTGGCTTTTACAAGTGCAAAGAGATTTCGATCACTAGTTTTATAAAATAACAGACTCGAAATTGGAGCTCTCGGACATGCAGGTTTCTTCACAATGTTCACAGTTAAAGCAAGTGATCTATAGGTATTAATTAATATTATAAATGCGAAAGTTTGAATGGATGGATGTTTGTGACTCAATCACGCTAGTCCCACTGAACGGATCCGGATGAAATTTTGCACTGAAATAGATAGTCTGGAATAATACATAGGCTACTTTTTATACCGAAAAATTAAAGAGTTCACGCGGGAGCCAAAAACCTCAATCTACGCGGACGAAGTCGCGGAAGTTTAATCAAGACCTCGACGTCGTCATCTCAACCAATAGACATTCACTGCTGGGTGAAGGTCTCATAGATCTCTATAGAACATGATCTTGTACCGCTTGCTTCCAGCGAGCCCAGCTACTCGGGTCGAGGAATCTTGGGGGTCGTCCAACGCTACACTTGGGACCCCAATTTAAGCCTATCAAGACGTAATACAATAATATTTCTGTCATTCCGTCACTCACATGCTGAGATTCCTGACAATTCCTGGGGCCATACTACCATCGTATTATTTTAATATTGTTGAGTTTCGTGTTTTTTAATTACAATCCTTATGTTAGGGACGTCAAGGTACTCGTACGTGACATAAAACTGTCATTTTGAAATAATACTGCTTTAAGCGATGGTAGTAACCCCTCTGATCGACACATATCTTGTTCGTATCGTTCATCAATCTATTTGGCACCGTATGAGATGTGTCGATCTATTTGGATGAGATGTATCGATGTAATGTGATGGATGACTCAATTATACGACTCGTTTCATTATACACAAAAAATATTTTACTTTCATACATATTATTTATTTAGTGTGGAAATTGTCTAGATTTGATGGATGGATTATACTGTCTTCTGTAGTTTATATATATATATATATATATATATATATATATATATATATTTGTTGAGGAATGTATTCATTTCTTAGTTTCCGGGATAAAAAAGCCTATTCAGCTTATAGCCGTCTCTGAAAGATATCCCGGGAGGCAGTATGGCCACAGACAACCTTTCATTCACATTGTTGGACATGCAGAGCATATATAGCGTCGCTGAGCGACGCGGGGCGCTTAAGAAATTGTATTAGCCTAGTGGAAGACTCCGGCTTTATATTCTGGTCCAGGATTTTAACCCAAGGCACAAAATACGAGTGCTTTTTACTTTCTGATCTTGTACTAATTCAATTAAGGCTGGACTGCAAATTATTTGGCAATTCTTCTTAATATTGGATGGAGGCAGGCCTTATTTTGCAAAAGTCCATGATAATGAAGGAACTAGAACTTTATTTCGCTATAATCCGCCAAAACACGAATTTAAATTCTCATTATTATTATGAAATTATTATATTAACATACCTGGAAAATACATAAACATCCTTATGGAGATCTACTCAAAAAGTAAGGGCCTTATAAAACTGGAGAAAAGAGGTAGAGCATTCAATGTGAAGCGCGGTGTGAGACAAGGAGACCCGATCTCTCCGAACCTCTTCACTGCGCTTTTAGAAAGCATATTTAGAAAATTGGATTGGGCTGACCGAGGGATTAACATAAACGGGGAAAATTTAAACCACCTTCGCTTCGCTGATGACATAGTTATAATTGCAGAAAGTCATGAACAACTCTTGTATATGCTGGAAAGTCTAGATGTTCACAGCAGAGGGTGTGGTTTGGAAATGAACCCCGAAAACACATGCATAATGTCAAACGGAAATCACTATAATGTTCAAATACAAGGGGAAAATTTACAATACGTTGAGGAATATGTCTACTTAGGTCAAACCATATCTTTTAAAGGGCACTATGAAGTTCAAAGAAGAATTAAGAAAGCGTGGTCAGCATATTGGTCATTAAAACACATATTTAAGTCACGCCTAGACATTTACCTAAAGAAGGCAGCTCTAGACTCTATTGTAACGCCTACACTACTGTACGGTTGCCAGACATGGCCAATAACAAAAGAAATAATACATAAAATACAGGTTACCCAGAGAGCCATGGAAAGGAGCATGCTAGGCCTAAAACTGAAAGACAAAATCAAGAATAAGCTAATAAGAAAAAAGACTAAAATAATCGACGCGGCAAAGCTAGCATGTCTCCTTAAATGGCGCTGGGCCGGGCACATAGTAAGAACGACCGATGAGAGATGGACAGAAAAACTTCTATATTGGTATCCACGCGACGCACGCCGACCGCGAGGCCGGCCGCGGCGTCGCTGGAGCGACGACATAATTGAGGCGGCGGGGAATACCTGGACCAGGCTGGCGAGAGATAGGACCAGATGGAAAAGGATGGAGGAGGCCTATGCCCAAAAATGGGCGTTCCAATGACATTTCTATATAATTAATAACACTGACATTGTGATAAACACCAAGATAAACTTATAATATTAGGTATAACATAATTATTTATCTTTATCTAAGTAAATTGACAACAAAACAGTATTATTGAATTAATTATAAAACGACAAATGATTATTTATTTTGTAAGTCTGAATTATATCAGATATAATAACAAATTGTCCTTAATAATATGTTTATAATAATATCCTTGTAACTATGATTGTAAGAACGAACTGTGATTGGAAATAAAGGCTTTATTATTATCGATATGAATTTAACTCTCACGCCCGCATACAAAATAAATACATATTATAAATAAGGCCAAAAAATCTATAAACTTACGTAAATAAATAGAAATGAATAAACTTACATACACATTACACAAATAAATAATTGTAGCGGGCGGAGGATTACACCCCGGCAGGGGAGACCAGGCGGCCGGGGGTCAGGGCGACAGGTTGAGAAACCGGCGGACTATCCTAGCCGAGTCTAGCAACACCGCTTTTTGCATCCTGGCTGCGAGCGAACTGCCACGGAACCCCAGCCGCCTCAGATGGTGAGCGAGGCTGACTGGGATTAACCCATTCGCAGATATAACGATTGGGATGGTTTCAGTGGACTCCACATGCCACATGGCGGAAACCTCGTGAGCCAGATCTAGATACTTTCGTTTTTTCTCCGTCTCAGCTCTCACAAGGTTCTCGTCATATGGAATGGTGATGTCCACCAAAAACACCCGTGACTGTGCCCGGTCCAACAGCACGATGTCAGGCTTATTCGCTAGAATAGTCCTGTCCGTGATGATGGACCGGTCCCAATAGAGCCGGACTCCGTCACGCTCGAGTACAGGCACCGGTGTGTACTTGTAGTACGGCAGCCTCTCATCCAGGAGACCGTACTGCAGAGCAAGCTCCTGGTGAAGGATTTTGGCCGCTTGGTTGTGCCTGTGCAGATACTCAGTGTTAGCAAGCGCCGAACATCCCGAAAGCACATGTCTGAGTGATTCACCGGGATGGCGACAAGCTCGACATATGTCATGAGTGCCATCTTTCAGAATGTACTTTCGGTAGTTCCGCGTCTTAACTACCTGATCCTGTATCGCACAGACGAAACCCTCGGTTTCCCCAAAGAGGTCACCGAAGCGCAGCCATTGCACGGACGCTTTCTTATCGACATGCGGCTCATTAAGAGCTTTAAAAAAGCGTCCGTGCAACTCCTTCTCCTTCCACACGGTCTCCCGGTCAGAGGTGCTAAGTACCACCGGCGCCTGCCACTCGATTTTGGCTAAGGATAGGGGAGTGAGTCCTTTATCACACTCTATGACCTCTCTATGCATGGGTGACTCCCTCTTCGTCTCGAAGTATGTTCTGAGATTGGCTATCTCCCGGTTATGCATGGTCTTGACGCTTAATACGCCTCGACCACCACACTTCCGGGGGATATACAATCTCATCACAGACGATTTCGGGTGATGCATGCGATAGAGAGTCATAGTCGTGCGGACTTTTCTATCCAGGGCGTCAAGTTCGGTCTGAGTCCATCTGAGCACGCCAAAGGTGTACATGAGAACGGGCATAACCCAGCCGTTATAGGCTCGAACCTTATTGGCGCCTGACAAAAAACTTTTACAGATCTTTGTCAGACGGCCAAAAAAGGCCTCGCAAACAGACTGTTTCATGTCCGCCTCATTTACCCCCACTGATTGCGACATACCCAGATACCGGTACGATTCAGCCTCAGAGAGGGTCCTGATGATCGATGGCTCGAGGTTCATCTCAGCCGAGTGAGTAACCTGCCCCCTTACCACATGCAAGACCGCACACTTGTCCAGCCCGAGCTCCATTCTGATAGAATTACTGAACTCAGTGGTGACATTCAGCAATTCTTGCAGACGGGTAGCATTGGGTGCCAGCAGTTTGAGGTCATCCATGTAGAAAAGGTGAGGCACTCTTGTCCCTCCTCTCCGAAACTGAAAGCCCGTCCCTGAACTCTCCAGCAATGAGCTGAGTGGGTTCAGAGACAGGCAAAACCAAAGCGGACTCAGACAATCACCCTGGAAGATCCCCCGCCGTATCCTTATCCGGTCATCAGCAGCCGCCAACCGCTCACCATGGAGACAAAGGATCGTACTCCATTGCCCCATGCATTCCCTGAGGAAGTCTCGAACTGCACCATCGACTTTGTACAGTTCAAGGACCCTCAAGAGCCATGAATGGGGCACCGAGTCGAATGCCTTTTTATAATCAATCCAGGCGGCGGAGAAGTTCCGGCGGTTGCGTTTGACCAATTGTCCCGCAACGGAGTCGATGAGAAGGAGCTCCTTAGTACCACGGCTACCCCCCCGACATCCGTTCTGAGCCCCAGACATGATGTTATTTTCGTCTACATGACGAGTGATCTTGAGGCTCAGAACGGATGTAAGTGTCTTATAGATGGTCGTAAGACACGTTTATTATTATTATTATTATTATTATTATTATATTAACCGTCTACCTTTCTTTCTTTCCGTGTGCAACTGCCTTTATAGAATCATCGAGTAGTAAAGCTTTGATGCAGATCTACGCGATAAAAAAGAATAAGTTGGAATGAGAAAAGTTCTTGGAAAATTTCATTCGCTTATGAAAACATAAAGATCACGCTTATCTCGACTTGAACTACTTTTGAGTTACGAGTCATTCGCACTTCAAAAATATTCTTGAATCATGTCTTCATTAATCTGGTAGGATTTGATTTCAGCTATTTTCATGATGTTTGTTTATAACCAGGAATTGGGTTTCTGATTTCACATTGCTGTTTGTGTGTGGCGAAAACACACTATACAGAACAAGTCATTTGAGCAAAACGTCGACGTTGTGTTAGATGTAATATATATACTAGCTGATGCCCGCGTGGTTTAAAAGGTTTTTTTATTACTTTTAACAGTGTCTAACTCTTTATGTTTCTAACAAATTTGATCAAAATCGGTAGCGTAATCGTGAAAGCGTAACAAATAAAAAAAAATTGGCAGTCATGGGGGCTGCCGATAGAAGTGAAAACTTATAACTTAGAATATTAGTATTAAAATTTGAAAATAATATAAAATTATCAAACGCCAACATAAATACGAATATTTAAAATAATTAAAAAAATAATACGTCACAGCATGTCGGTGTCACGAACCCATAAGATTTTCCCCTACCAAAAAGTGCTTAACGCTGAAAAGAAGTTTTCACTTCAAAAACTCAAATTCGCATTTATAATAGTACTAAGTTCACCATGTTCTCAGAAATTTAGAATAACCAAAACTCTCGCAAACTTGTAAAGATTGGCATCGTGTTCTATTACGACGACGCGACGCTTCTCTTATAGTGTCTTAAGACTAGACTATTAACACAGCTCTTGTTCTACCTGCAATCTAGATATAGTATTACACCCAAGAATGTTATTTGCATTATAACATTAAAATTCGCTGAAGCAATCTTAAATAGTCCTGAGCTTCAAGCAACACGCTGAGGACGAGACTCATAATATTATATTATGTACCTATAAAAACTGCTGAGTCCAAATTTAACAACGTCTGACTGAATATAGAAAACGATAAATGATAAATGATTTATTTATTTCACGTAGGACAACTTGTGTCACTTATCAACAAACTTACAAACTCTTACAAACTCTTCCACCGGTTCGGAAAGCTGATGATCGATGCTTAACTTTGTCGATGTCAGTCAGATTGATAAATTACTTAAATAAACTGCGAAAAATTATAGTCAATTTAAAACTTTTCCTATTTCTCAAATGAAACAAAAATATGAACATGCACTTTAGCTGTTGTTTGCTAAACAAGACAGATTTGAATCCAATGCTCCAGCGTCCTGCTCCACAGCAACTACTTAGTTTTGTGCAGAGCTACACACAAATGTCTCTACAATATGCTCTTCATTCTCAGGAGATGTTGACTCTACAATTCACAATTACATAGAATCAATCAAATATGTATTGTTTTTTTTTGACCCAATGGTCATATACTAAGACAATAGGTAACATTGCTTATAGCTTTGTCCATTGTGCTGCTTTTTAGTCTCAAGTATAAATAAGAGATCCTGCAGCAATTTAGCGCTAAAATTCCTTGCTTAATTAATATATTCCCGGGTTCTTTTTAGATGCATCTGAGGAAGCGTTGATTTCCTTATTTCTAAGTAGTTTTTTATTGCTCCTTACTGAAGTTTCTCGAAGCGTCCATTGCTTTCAGATCGAGCGGGATTTTCATTTAATGCTCTTGAAGGCATTGAATTTGAATTGATTTTAATTTTATTTGTATTTTTATAATTTATACTAAGAAGTGCTTGCAGTGCCGACAGCAAATAAGTTTTAATGCTAAAAAAGTTTTTTTAAGTAATTTCTTAGTGCACTTTTGCAATATTACATTTCGTTTGTTCCTGTAGGTTGTCCGTGTCCGTGTCCAATTCTATGAGTGACAAAATGTGTCAACGCAGGCCTATTGCTCATTATATGAAAATGTCTTGTGTCTTATAAGTAACTAGTTATGATAGTTCCTTAGTTATGATGATTTGTGAGATGGTGATAATGAAAAAAAAACCGGCCAAGTGCGAGTCGGACTCGCGCACCGAGGGTTCCGTACAAACCTGTAGGTATATAAGTAAAAGTTATAGTATTTTTATTCCACTTATCTATTTTAATTTCAAGTTAATACCTCTACGCGTTCATGCGGAAAGGGGAAGTAAGTTTAAAATTATGAAAAATATTTTTATTATATGATGTAACTAAAAACTTATGCTTTTCGCAATTTTTCCTTTATCTGTGCTATAAGACGTTGCTTCGTACAAAATTTCAAGATTCTGAGTTCATGGGAAGTACCCTGTAGGTTTTGATTCCCTTAAGAGTGTCGAAAATTTGCACCATGAACGGCTGTATCTTTTGATTTCGTTGGCTTAGAAGTTTGATTTTTTCCAGCTCCAAGGGATAGTAGTTGGTTACAGCTTAAAGGTATTATAGACCTGAGTATTTGATATGAATTTCAATTTAATACCTCTACGCGTTCATGAGGAAAGGGATAGTAAGTTTAAAATTATTAAAAATACTTTTATTATACGATGCAACAAAAAATTTATGTTTTTCGCAATTCTTCCTATATATCTGTGCTATAAGAGGTTGCTACGTACCAAGTTTTAAGATTCTGAGTTCACGGGAAGTACCCTGTAGGTTTTGATTCCTTGCGAGTGTCGAAAATTTGCATTAAAATATTTTTATTATATGATGTAACTAAAAATTTATGTTTTTCGCAATTCTTCCAATATCTGTGCTATAAGGCGTTGCTTCGTTCCAAGTTTCAAGATTCTGAGTTCACGGAAAGTACCCTGTAGGTTTTAATTCCCTTGCGAGTGACGAAAATTTGCATAAAAATATTTTTATTATATGATGTAACTAAAAATTTATATTTTTCGCAATCCTTCCTATATCTGTGCTATAAGACGTTGCTTCGTTCCAAGTTTCAAGATTCTGAGTTCACGGGAAGTACGTTGTAGGTTTTAATTCCCTTGCGAGTGACGAAAATTTGCATAAAAATATTTTTATTATATGATGTAACAAAAAATTTATGTTTTCCGCAATGCTTCCTATATTTGTGCTATAATCCGTTGCTTCGTACCAAGTTTCAAGATTCTGAGTTCACGGGAAGTACCCTGTAGGTTTTGATTCCCTTGCGAGTGTCGAAAATTTGCATAAAAATATTTTTATTATATGATGTGACTAAAAATTTTTGATTTTCGCAATTCTCCCTATATCTGTGCTATAAGACGTTGCTTCGTACCAAGTTTCAAGATTCTGAGTTCAGGGGAAGTACCCTGTAGGTTTTGATTCCCTTGCGAATGTCGAAAATTTGCATAAAAATATTTTTATTATATGATGTAACTAAAAATTTTTGTTTTTCGCAATTCTCCCTATATCTGTGCTATAAGACGTTGCTTCGTACCAAGTTTCAAGATTCTTAGTTCACGGGAAGTACCCTGTAGGTTTTGATGCCCTTGCGAGTGTCGAAAATTTGCATAAACATATTTTTATTATATGATGTAACAAAAAATTTATGTATTTGGCAATTTTTCCTATATCTGTGCTATAAGAGGTTGCTTCGCACCAAGTTTCAAGATTCTGAGTTCACGGGAAGTACCCTGTAGGTTTTGATTCCCTTGCAACTGTCGAAAATTTGCATAAAATATTTTTATTATATGATGTAACAAAAAATTTATGTTTTTAGCCATTCTTCCTATATCTGTGCTATAACTTATAAGATGTTGCTTCGTACCAAGTTTCAAGATTCTGAGTTCACGGGAAGTACCCTGTAGATTTTGATTCCCTTGCGAGTGCAAGAAAATTCGAAAATTTGCAGCACAAACGGCTGTATCTTTTGATTGTGTTAGCTTTGAAATTTGATTTTTTGACAGCTCCAAGGAACCGTAGACTTGAGTATTTGATATGAATTTCAGTTTGATGCGTTCCTGAGAAAAAGGGTCTTGACACACAGACGGACGGACAACGAAGTGATCCTATAAGGGTTCCGTTTTTTCCTATTGAGGTACGGAACCCTAAAAAATACGGCTGAGTTTGTTGTGGGCTCTTCTCAGACCATCGCTCGCTTAGAGATTGTGGTCAGTCAAAAATCTCAAACGGTTAAAAACGAATAATGACTGTTTATAATTAAAAATTTCACTTCCACCTTACTAAAATTAATTCCCAATTTAAATTTCTCGTCTGATGAATTTTGTACCGTTTCACGCCAGACTTTATGGTTGCAAAGTTTCTTAATATTAAATTATGGCCCTCATTAAATAATATCGGAGTTTTGTAACAGTAATAAGTAATTGAGGTGCTCTAGTGTTACCAAGTTGATTTTAATTCGGTAACACTTTATTCACCTTTCTTAGAAGTCAAACTTTACCACCGATTCAGAATCGCCTTTCCGAACCGGTGGTAGAGTTTGAAATCTCATAAGTGTCACAAGTTGTCTTAGGTGAAATAAATGAATCATTTATCATTTTACAGCTAATTTGTTCACCTATTTCTTCATCATCATCTCAATACTCAATTTATTAGTAAGTGTCTCTTATGTAACGTCATTTTGATTTTACCATGTTTCTCAACCACTATTACCATGCACAGGTCTCCTGTTTGAATGAGAAGGGTTTAAGCTACACTCCACCACGCTAACATTGTACGGATCAAAACAGCTTTTCAAAACCTTGCCCAGCTCCCGGAAATCACGCTGTGACTGCACTGTCGTGAAAAGAATTCAAGGTCATAGAGTAATCCTCTCACTATACACGAATCACCGCTTACAGATATACACATCAAGTGTCGAGCTCATCAAACAGCGATATACGCTCTCCTGTCAATCATGCTGTGACTGCACAGTCGAGAAAAAAATCAAGGTCATAGAGTAATCTCCCCACTAAACACGAATCACCGCTTGCAGATAGACACATCAAGTGTCGAGCTCATCAAAACAGCGATACACGCTCTCCTGTCGCTCGCGCAGTGATTGGGCTGTCAAGAAGAAAATCGCTGCCGAATCGATTACAGACCCCGATTCTGTACGTTGGAATTTGCGTGTTTCCTTAATAATACGACGGTTTTATCTATACTTAATATTATAAATGCGAATGTTTGGATGGATGTATGAATGGATGGATAGATGAATGTTTGTTACTCAATCTCGCCCGAACGACTGAACGGATCTGGATGAAATTTATCATAGAGGTAGATTACAACCTGGAATAACATAGGCTACTTTTTATCCTGGAAAATTCAAGAGTGGGAACCGAAAAAACTCAATCCATCAGGACGAAGTCGCGGTGGATCATCTAGTCCTTAAATAAAATCTTTATTTGGATGACTCAGTTCTTAATGTCACTATCCGTTCTCCTTGTTTTGAAATACCATGGTCACTTTTATCACAATTTTTTTTTTTAAAGAAATAGCTACATAATAAAATTACACAATTCTTAACCGACTTCCAAAAAAGGAGGAGGTTCTCAAAACTTTTTTTTTTTTTAATGTACGTCGGTGCATATCTCCGTGGTTTCTAAACCGATTTGAACAATTATTTTCATTGGTTAGAGGAAGCACACAAAGTGGTCCCATAAAAAATTCTGACTCCAAATCCTCAATCCTGATGCTGTAGGTGTACCGTACTACATGAAATCATCAAAACTAGTGGGTTAGGAAATTTTGATGGTGAATTCATATAGTAGGTATCAAGTTACGTGTATACGATACAACTCTGAGTCCCAAATCCTCAACCCTGATGCTGCAGGGTACAGAACTCCTTAAAAATAGCGATTTAGGAATTTTTTATGGTGAATTCATATTGTAGGTGTCAAGCAACGACTTTATTCTTAACCCCAGGTCCCAACTCCTCAACTCTGATGCTGCAGGGTACTGGATTAAGAGTAGGTACACTAAAAAGTTAAAAATAAAAATTCTTTTCAAAAAAACCGACTTTCAAAGCCACTGTAAAGTAAAAAATAATTTTGATTTCTACACACTATGTTGAAGTCGGGCGAGTATAACAAAGATAGGCAAAGTTGACGCGTCAGGCTCGCCCGACTTCAACATAGTGTGTAGAAATCAAAATTATTTTTTACTTTACAGTGGCTTAGGAAGTCGGTTTTTTTGAAAAGAATTTTTTTAGTTTCCAAAAGAAATAGTACAATGTTTCTTAAATTACCCTGGACCCCAACATTTATCCTAAATGTTTTTAAGCTTTACCAGGGGCGTCACAGATGTTTAGTGATTACCTACTGCTGCCCAATTCATTGTCATTTTTACAGCAGATTGAAGCTGGTTTGAAGCTGGTTCCCTAATTCATAGGTACATGACAGAAAATACTTGAAATACTTACGTGTGGTTAGAGGCTAAATAATGAACAACAGAACCTAAAGTGGAACCAGAAATCTT
This sequence comes from Erebia epiphron, assembly GCA_963932025.1. Taxonomy (NCBI): domain Eukaryota; kingdom Metazoa; phylum Arthropoda; class Insecta; order Lepidoptera; family Nymphalidae; genus Erebia; species Erebia epiphron. The sequence goes on along the minus strand of OZ009946.1, from coordinate 37,403,852 downwards.
GCTCAATTACTAAACATAACGGTTCAAGGATGCCGCTTTGATATTTAAGATGCAATGAATTATCCATGCACACCACAAGTGAAATCACGGTAGATACGTTAAAAATATCGGTCTGAGAGACAATGCAAACAGTCTCTTACGAGCCGCGGTGGATGAGCGATGGAATTTTAGGGTGACACGCGAGGGTTAGAAAACATGTTAGAACATCGATTTGCGGTGTTTTACTAGATTAGCCGTCCGTTATTACGTTTGCCAGAGACAAATCATATTCCGCCAGGCAATGTGGCTGGAATGCGACTGAGATGTGATTTGATGTGCTAACCTTGTTTGATTCTAATAAGTGTGTTCATAGCTTCCAATTTAAGAGTCTAGATGGTTTTAGGGTTGTTAGAACTTAATACGCTAGCTTTTGCTTTGGAGTTCTTATAGGTCTACTATCTGGTGCCCGCGACTTCGTCCGCGTGGAATAGGTTTTTTCAATTCCCACGGGAAATCCTTAATTTTCCGGGATAAAATTTTAGCCACTCACTTCACTCTCCAGGTCTTCAAATATACTCATGCCAAAAATCACGTCGATCCGTTGCTCTGTTGCTGCGTGATTGAAGGACAAACCAATAAACCAACAAACAAACACATTTTCGCATTTATAATATTATTACGATCTTGTATCGATGAGATTTTTCTATTTAAAAAAAAGAAGAAAGATGCTCTACTGTTCCATCTGTACCGTTAGATTTCGAATGCTCGAACACCTATTTAGGTCAATGTGTTCAAATGCTCGAATGCTATCAATAGAACTTGCAATTATTTTAATTTTCGGAGTAATAACTAGTACTAGTCGCCTACCGCCATCTTCACGCGCAGCACTAAACCTATGGCCCGAAATGCTTAGAACACCATGGAACCGACTAAAAACCAAGAGGCACTAAGCTTTCTAAGTACCATAGACACACACATACATAGACAGGCTAGAGGCACATCTATGTGCTGTGTTTATGTCCGGTGAAAAACCGACTAATAGCACGTCTCCGGGAAGTAACCCGCACCCCATACAGGAAGCTATGCCTCGAAGCCCGTAGGTACCTCACAAATTGCATTACCGCACTACTGAAAAAATTAAAGTCCCTTTTATAATTTTAGTAGCGGTGAAGTACGAGCAACTTTTCGAGTAAATGTATTGTTACTAACCCTACGGAGCCTTGGTGTAACAGCATTTCTATAAAATAAATTGGTTGCCGAAGCGTCAAGAAATAAATAGTATAATTGAAATACATTGGTAGTGATAATGCAAGAATGTGTCGGTAATGGCCGTCCCGTGTTCCGGTTAAACGTGGTATAAATTGCCCCTTTTTTCTGGTATTCCTGGGCATTTCCAATTCTAATGTGAATTAATAATGAAACGCTGGTTTGATTTTGTGTTTAATAGGTTACAGGGAGAGAGCAGTAATTAAATATGCACTGGTGTTTACCTTTTATTTTATAAAATAAAAATAGTGCATATATGCACTTACAAAAATTGCGTGTTCACCATGTTAAGCAAGAGAGAGCTATCAAAAAGCGGGATTATATCAAGTTGTCTATGTATGTTTCATTGCCATACTTTAACAATGTTAAAGTAAAACAACGTATTATGTCGCACTAGCGAAAGGACGACAAGCAAACCAATTGCCCGGCAGCAGAAACGCTCACGTCATCACAGTTATCACTAAAAACTGCCCCGTGGGTCTAGTACCTAGTTAGCATTGCATTTGAGTGCAGCAACTCAAAACTACATACCAATTTTTGGCCCGACTCGGGTTTACACACCCTTTACCACTTACTGGTTTACTACCACTTTTATTTGAATAAAAACATATTATTTTGAGATTGAGTTAGAATTTAAAACTCAGGAAATTGGCATCCACAATTAAGACGTATACTATCCACTAGACCTGCGCTCCAGGTCGGACAACCGTCGCAGCTAAGGATAAGAATACACTAGGATATCTGACAGAACAAAACTTCGACTTTGAAGGAGAATGGAATTTTATCCTGTCACTTAGTGTGTGTATATACTCCATATAAAAGTGAATAACGGGGTCGTTTTGCACGGACGACTTGTCCTGTGTAACCCCTAGTGTGTATTAGGCCTAACTTCTTACTAAAATAAATTGATGACTTTTTTTATTCACGACAAGTTAGCCCTTGACTGCGACCACCTGACAACAATTATTGTAAGAAAATAGATAATTCGATACCCAATTAGTAGCATCTTTTCATACGACTCTATTTTCGTTAACTTTGCTTATTCTATTGAATCAAATGAGAATTAAATCTGGTAGAAAGTAAGTAGGTAGTTTTAGAGCAGAGAGCTAGTTTTCTTTTCATCTCACAAAGTTCAGACCATTGTCATTGCGAACTGCACTGTGATTAAATCACTAACTTTCCCATTCGAATGTTAGCAAAGTTCGCGATTATCTACTCCCAAATTTATCCTAAGGCGAATTGACACTGGAGATTATAAATGCGAACATTTCTTGTTCTTTCAAATACTTATGTTTTTGGGCTATAAATTATGTGAATGTTTAATGTACCTGAATTTAAAATTTATGGGATTTCTGAAAATTCAATCTTTCTGTCTATCAAGTTGGTGCTACATAAAAGAGGCCTATGTCCAACAGTGGATGCATAATGGCTGATGATGAGTAAATTCTCTGTCTAGAACAAAAAGTAAAACAACAAAAATTTTCAAGTTGGGGTCCAACTTCCGGCCAACTCGCGCGAAATTTCTTCCCATAAATTCATCGCATAGACTAAGGATGTGGAAAAATTCCTACTGGGTCCTTGTCTATCCTATTAGCTTCTGCCAAAGTTTGTAAGGGACCGAGATAGTAGAAATATTGAAAATAATACAAAACCTGGACATAGACAAACACGGATTTTTTCAAGGTCGTGCGACGCCTTTAGACTGTCGTTCCGCAGATGCCGCGTAAATTAGAAAGACAGTCTAAAGGCTTCGGCGCAGTCAAGGGGACTCTCTTCGGCCGTTCCTTCATTGCTGAAGATCGTGGTCCTGGCTAGATCCTAACCTCAATATCACTATAGATATACAGGCAGCCATATAACTTTTCATACGTTTAGCTCCAATGTATTTATGTATACAATATTATCCTTACTAATATTATAAATGGGAAAATGAGTTTGTTTGTATGTTTGTTCCGCTTTCACGCCGTAACTACTGAACCGATTGCTTTGAAATTTTGCAGACGTAAAGTTAGAAGTCCGGATTAAATAATAGGGTACTTTTCATCCCGGAAAATTAAAGAGTTCCCGCGGGAACTAAAACTCCTCAATCCACGCGGACGAAGTCGCGGGTATCAGCTAGTAATAAATAAATAAATAAAATATATACATATAAATATATAAATAAATATACATTATTTCAATAATGTAATAAGTGTTTTAAACATGAATTTTATGAATCTTAAATTATGGCAAAATAATTATAATTATTATTATTTTTTTCCAGAAATACAACCTGGATAAATTAACTTGGCTCTTCTTCATAGAATTTTTAACTTAATTTTTAAAACTATCGTATTAGTGTTCCTGTTCGCCTTTTCCAAGTTTCTTACGCCACCACAAAGATTCTTGGCTTTTTTGATCATGTCCACCATGTTTTATTCACAGTTAAAACAAACGTAGGTATACTCTTAAAATACACTTTCGTATTCGGCAAAAAAAGAACAGGTCAAGCGTGTGTTTGAACACGAGTAAGGTAGGGTTCCGTAGCCATGCAAGTTGCTAAAAAATTTGGCGGTAATAATCTCTTAAACGATAGGTTTTTTGTTAAACTGTTTATGAAACCCCATAATAATTTTAACATACCTATTCACCGAGGCATCGCTCGATGCGATATCCAAAAATATTGGTTTTGGTTTGACCAAAATTTTATTTGGACAATTTTGAAAAGATAACCTTCAAAAATTAGTACTTACACTATTTTCAAAGTAACTATACCACTCTGCATCGGTAACTGGTTTGTATGACTGTGGATGGAATTTTTTGACTCTTTTTTAGATTATTTTCAAAATGCCGGAACGCACGGACTGATCGGGCAAATAAAAATTTCTTGTTTTAGTACGGAACCCTAAAAAACATAAAACGACAAATTAAAATAAACGGTGGCACTGCAAGAATCCAATTAAACTGTATCCACTGTTAGCATTCGCCTGAGCAAGTCCATGTAAAACTCGGAATAGGTTTGCAGAAAGGCAAACTAAATTGGATTCTTGATTCACTTGAAGTAAAGAGAGACAAACTAAACGGGAAATGTTTACTTGCTACTGTAAAACATTTATGCGACGAGGAACCTTTGTCGCTTCCCACCCATCCTTACTAATTGTAATGCGAATCTGAGTTTCGTTGTTTGTTTATTTGATGGTCTGTTACACTTTCACGGCCCATCTTTACAACCAATTTTGATGATACACTGTGTGTCAATAAAGAAATGACCTACTTTTATCGCAGAAAATGAAGTAGTTCTCGCAGAAATTAAAAAACTTAAACCATGCATACAAAGTCGCAGGCATCTAGTACTTAGAATAAAACAGTAACTGGAGAAATCTTAAAGTATTATAATAAATCTAGTTTTATTAAAATCGATACTTATCAGTATGTTTGTCTGGTAGGAGGCTTCGGCCGTGGCTAGTTACCACCCTACCGGCAAAGACGTACCGCCAAGCGATTTAGCGTTCCAGTACGATGCAGTCTAGAAACCGACTATAGGGGTATGGGTTTAATATAACTACCATACCCCTAACAGGTTAGCCCGCTACCATCTTAGATTGCATCATCACTTAATAAAAATAAATAAAATAGTAACTATAGTCCAAAACATAAGACCTGTCTTTTATGCAGGGTTACAGCAAATCAATTGGAATCGGTTTAGTATAGCTTAATAAATTCATGTAGAGTTTTAAACATACTGTATAATACATAAGTAAATACTGTAGTACCTGGAGGAGATCCTAAGGCGAATATGTAGGTCATCTAAAAAAATATTAGTCTGTGGAGACTTTAATATTGATATTTTGATTCGAACAACTATGAGTGATAGATTACTTCATTTATTTAAAAGCTTTAATTTGGAAAACATTTTTATTGAACCTACCCGAATAACCGAAAATTCGGCTACTTGTATTGACAACATTTTCTGTGACTGTAAAGTTGTCAAAAAATCAGTTATAACCAATCTAAGATCCGATCATTGCGGACAGATGGTATCTATCCCTAGTTCTCAACAAAAGACAACAAAGATAATAAAGTATAGACCAGTCACCACTAAAAAAGTAAGGCAATTCAAGCAAAATTTATCAAACATGTTGCCTAAACTTGACTTTACACAGGGTGGTCCGGATGAACATTATAAAGCATTTTTTGATTTATTAAATAACCAATTTAATTCAATATTTAAAATTATAGAAAAAAGACTGTTTAAAAATCTTAAATTCAGTGACTGGGCTACTGTTGGAATTTATAAAAGTAGGAATAAGTTGTTTGATTTGTATGCTGAAAAGCAATATAATTACACCCCCACATTTTTGGAATACGTGAGAAATTATTCAAAATTATTTAGGAATGTTTGCATTCAAGCAAAGTCCCTTCACTTAAAGCGGAAAATTATTAACTCAGAAAATAAGATAAAAGCAGCTTGGGTTGTCATCTCTGAGGAAACTGGTAGACATAAAGAGAACAACAATAAACTGGAGCTTAAAATTAATGACCGTATAATTGACTCCGATTTGGAAATTGCAAATACATTTGAGAATTTCTTCAAAAATATTCCAATCTCTACTACCAGTTCCCTTAATTCCTCGCCAACAGAACGTGACCCCCTATGATATTATAAAAACATTCAAATCTTTACAATGCAAAAAAACGGGAGATCTATGGGGGATATCAGTGAAAATTATCTGCAATGTCATTGATGTTATTGCGCCATATCTTGCTCAAGTTTTTAATGAGTCTGTGGATTTGGGATCTTTTCCTGACCTCATGAAATGTAGTAAATTGATTCCTCTTTTTAAATCAGGTAGCAAAAGTGATCCAAATAATTACAGACCAATTTCAATTTTGCCAACCCTAAGCAAGATATTTGAAAAAATTATGCTTAACCAACTGCTCCGGCATTTTAATTTAAATAAATTACTTCACTCCGAGCAGTATGGTTTTACGAAAGGCCGGTCAACAGTCGATGCGGGCGCGGCGCTGTTAAAACATATATTTGATGCTTGGGAGAACTCACAGAATGCTATTGGTATTTTCTGTGATTTGTCTAAGGCATTCGACTGTGTAGAGCACGAGACACTGTTGACCAAATTGAGCCACTATGGAATCAAAGACACTGCACTTAGTCTCATTGCATCATATCTTAGTGACCGTATTCAGACGGTATGTGTAAACAATGTGAAATCATCCGGATCAGCCTCATTAATGGGTGTCCCACAAGGCTCCATTCTGGGTCCCTTCATGTTCTTGGTATATATAAATGATTTACCATATTTTGTCCAGGATACTTGCGATATTGTGCTATTTGCTGATGATACGTCTTTAATTTTTAAAGTCGATAGAAATAAGGATGATTTTGACGACGTAAATAGTGCCATTTCTCAGGTCACTCACTGGTTTACTGTAAATAACTTACTTTTAAATGCAAAAAAAACTAAGTGTGTTGAGTTCGCACTGCCCAATACCAAGAATACACGTAACATTAATCTAGTGGTAAATAATGATATGTTAAAAATAGAAGAGGCCACCGTGTTCTTGGGGGTGACCTTAGATGCTAAGCTTCAATGGGGCACCCATATATCAAATCTAGCTGGTAAACTCAGTTCTGCTGCTTACGCTGTCAGAAAGATTCGGTAGTTAACAGACGTTGAAACTGCAAAGATTGTATATTTTGCTTATTTTCATAGTATTATGTCTTACGGAATCTTGCTGTGGGGTAAAGCGGCAGATATTCAAAAAATATTTGTATTACAAAAAAGGGCAATACGTGCAATTTATAATTTAAAACCACGTGAATCCCTTAGGGAGAAATTCAAGGAAATAGGTATTCTTACAGTAGCCTCGCAGTATATTTACAGTAATCTAATCTTTGTAAAACAGCACATTCAGAATTACAAAAGAATATGCGATCTGCACGATAGGCCAACTAGAAACCGTCATAGGCTCGTGACTCCATCGCTCCGCCTCACTAAAGTCCGAAGGTCGTTCGTGGGAATGAGCATACTATTCTTTAACAAAATTCCTCAACCTATTATAAACTTGCCTTTACACAAGTTTAAGATAACCATTAAAAAAATGCTCCTAAAAAAAGCTTATTATACTGTCGAAGATTATATTAATGATAAAGGCGCATGGATTTGACTCGCTCCAGCAATGCTCAGGACAGTGGTTACTTATGTATCTGTATATGTTGTATGTAGATTATTGTAAACATACCATATACTATTTTTTTTTCAAAAGAGCAACCACCGAGTTTCTTGCTGGTTCTTCTCGGTAGGAACGGCATTCCGAACCAGTGGTAGATTCATTTGACTATTCATAAGAACTTGTAAAAAGTCTATTTGAATAAAAATAATTTGATTTTGATTTTGATTTATATAAGCTAAGCCATCCATGCGAAGCCGTGACGAGTCAACTGGTCCATATTTCCATCCATACTTACTCATAAGTGTGTCTGTCTATCTGTCTGTCTGTCTTCTACGCTTTAAGGCCCCATCTTTTCAACCGATTATGATTAAATTTTGTGCAGAAGTAGGCTGTATCCTAGGGGAAGAACATTGGCCTTTGTATCTCGGAAAATCAAAAAACTTAATCCACGCAGACGAAGTCGCGGGCATCATCTAGTTGTGAATAAATCGGCGACAGGGTATAGTTCTTGGTCTGCGTTTAACCTAAGGTAGTTAATAATTACCGAAGCTCAGCATCCTCGGTCACCTGTGGTAAATTAATCACAGCTGAGTCGACCAAGAGTTAATTGGCGTCCGTCCCTCGGCGACCGACTCATCAAAGTGGCCCAACATTTGACTTTGCGCTAGTAAGCACATTATCCGAATCCGGTATTTGTCAAAACATGCCTGCGAAATTTGGTGGCAAGGATACTGTCGGTATCACTGTACTGAACAGCCAGGCTGATTCTTTGGACATAAAATGAACCTGCAGTTCTTCTGACGCAAGATGAGGCCATAAAACGCGTCGAAGCGCTGTTATTCTGTTTTTTAGTCATCACCTGAATCTGAAGATCTCACTTCATCATCTGAAGCGGCATCACCGCACTGAAAAGCTAGACTGATTCTTTGCGCATAAGTAAATGTACGTACACCAGTCCTTTAGACACCAGGTGAAGCTCAGTCCTTGAGAATCATTGTACATAATATATTATCATTTGGAATGACGTCACTTAGTTAAACATGTCATTCAAACTAAACTCTTGAATTTAGTTTGACGACCTCCCTAGCGCTGTTGCCGCGAACGCGGGAGGCCCGCGGGTTCGATTCCCGACAGGGTCAATTTGGGAATTTATAATAATATCTGAATCTTCTCTGGTCTGGTCTGTTGGGAGGCTTCGGCCGTGGCTAGTTACCACCCTACCGGCAAAGACGTACCGCCAAGCGATTAAGCGTTTTGGTACGATGACGTGTAGAACCCGACCAGGGGTATGGGTTTACTGTAACTGCTATACTTACCCCTAACAGGTTAGCCCGCTACCATCTTAGACTACATCGTCGCTTACCATCAGGTGAGATCACAGTCAAGCTCAAGGGTTAACTTGTAGTGGAATAAAAAAAAGACGTGTATAAAAAATTTAGCTCAATCGGTTGGGGATAACCAACGACCTCAATTTACATAGACGGGCCCTCTCAAACAAAGAATGTTGGCGTATTCTAAGTAACGCCATCTAGTCTGAAAAGCGGGGACTTGCTTGCAACATATGCGCTAGCTTGAATGACAGCTTGAAAACGTATGACTCAGTCATCAAAGATAATATAGGTCATAGCCATAGAAGCCGCAAAGCCAGTTAGTAAAAAAAATATCGTACAGTTTGCCGCGGAAATTAAATGATTGCATGATGGATTGAAATATTGAATAGGAATATTAAAAAAAGTTTATTTGGAAATGTAAAATTTTGAATTGAAACACTTACCTTTAGATGTTAATAATAACAAATTATCTACACGACGAGCGACCGTGACAGCGCTACGATGGGGACAAAGACAGGTTAAGAACGCGCTCTCAAAGTCGGACGCCCGACTTTGTTCTATGAAAGGGCCCATCTAGTACCTACATATATATCGATGGGGATAACTGTTTTAAAATTCAATACCAAGACTTGACCTAAACAAACCCACAAACAAAAATCTTGTAAAGGTAGCAGCCATTTCTCCACTAACCAATCATTTTGCATTATAAGTATCATCACAAGCGAACGTTTCATTTCCAATTCTTAACGACTCTGTCACACCTTCATATCCGGGTATGAATCAAATCGCACCTCCTCATTTCCTGGGTTTAGATTTGTATTGGCAGGGGAATCTATGAAATTGGCTTCTCGAATTTGGGAAAAGATTGAAAAATTTCCATTATCATATTATTATTTTTAACCCAAAAAAACCCCTACCATTATAGGTATGTGATTAATGGAAGAGTGATTATTATTTTACATTGGGGACTTAGTAAGCAAGTTAGTAATACGTTGCAGGCATTTGATTAGTAATTGTTTAGAATCAGCACAAGTCCGCATACTAGCTAATGCCCGCGACTTCGTCCGCGTGGATTGAGATTTTTCGGTTCCCGCGGGAACTCTTTACTTTTGCGGGATAAAAAGATCCTATGTGTTATTCCAGACTATAATCTATCTTTGTGCCAAGTTTCATCCAGATCCGTTAAGCCGTTCTGGCGTGAAAGAGTAACAAACATCCATACATCCATACAAACTTTCGCGTTTATAATATTTATAAAAAAAAACCGGCCAAGTGCGAGTCGGACTCGCGCATCAAGTTAAAGTATTTTTATTCCACTTATCCATTATTTAAATTTCAATTTAATACCTCTGCGCGTTCATGCGGAAAGGGGTAGTAAGTTTAAAATTATTAAAAATATTTTTATTATATGACTAGATGATGCCCGCGACTTCGTTCGCGTGGATTGATGTTTTTTATCCCCGCGGGAACTCTTAAATTTTTACAGGATAAAAAGTAGCCTATGCGCTTCCCCGGGATACAACCTATCCCTGTACCAAATTTCATCAAAATCACTTGAACAGATATATTTTTTTGATTCCCGCGCGAACTCTTCAATTTTCCGGGATAAATAGTAGCCTATGTCCTTCCCCGGGATGTAACCTATCTCTGTACCAAATTTCATCTAAATCGGTTGAGTAGTTAGGCCGTGAAAGCGTAGCAGACAGACAGACAGACAGACACACTTTCGCATTTATAATATTAGTATGGATGGATATGGATGTAACTAAAAATTTATGCTTTTTGCAATTCTTCCTATATCTATGCTATAACACGTTGCTACGTACCAAGTTTCAAGATTCTGAGTTCACGGGAAGTACCCTGTAGGTTTTGATTCCCTTGCGAGTGCAAGAAAATTCGAAAATTTGCAGCATAAACGGCTGTATCTTTTGATTGCGTTGGCTTTGAAGTTTGATTTTTTCACAGCTCTAAGGGACAGTAGTTTGTTCCAGCTCAAAGGTATTATAGACCTGAGTATTTGATATGAATTTCAATTTAATACCTCTAAGCGTTCATGAGGAAAGGGATAGTAAGTTTAAAATTATTAAAAATATTTTTATTATAATATGATGTAACGAAAACTTTATGTTTTTCGCAATTCTTCCTATATCTGTGCTACAAGACGTTGCTTCGTACCAAGTTTCAAGATTCTGAGTTCACAGGAAGTACCCTGTTGGTTTTGATTCCTTTGCGAGTGCAAGAAAATTCGAAAATTTGCAGCATAAACGGCTGTATCTTTTGATTGTGTTGGCTTTGAAGTTTGATTTTTTCACAGCTCCAAGGGACCGTAGACCTGAGTATTTGATATGAATTTCAGCTTGATACCTCCATACATTCCTGAGAAAAAGGGTCTTGACCCACAGACGGACGGACAACGAAGTGATCCTATAAGGGTTCCGTTTATTCCTTTTGAGATACGGAACCCTAAAAATAAAGAAATAGATTATTATAGATAGACACACACGGCGTATTTTATACGCACAGAAACTGCGCGTGAAACGTGAAATTTAGGTAGTTCTAAACATACACAAACGTAACAATAAAAATGTGTTCTAAAGTTTCATCCCAGTAGACCGTGGAAATGCTAATTAAACTTATAGATACCACGTGTAACAGGAACACGGAAGGTCCATTACGAGTTTCGGAATATTCCTATAATCCCTGACGGGTGGTGTGAAGTCAATTAATTTTTAACTTTTAAATCAAAGCTTTTAAAGCTTATGGTCAAAAGGGCGGATTCAAAACTAAAAGGGCTTGAATTTGTCGACTTTGTTAGAAAACCAATCATTGGAATAACGTTATAATATTATAGAGTATATTATAGTAGAGCGTAACGTTATAATAATAATGATCTTTGTTTAAAAGTGAAGGACCGAATTCCATTAAAAACAACCTATGTGGTTGGACACCCCGTTAGAACATAATTAATTTTGCTATTCTATTTTCAAAAAAAGAAGCTTTTGTGGGTGAGATTTGAACGCGCGACATCTTTATTTTGTCGTACCAAATTTGCGAGTATGCGTACGTTAAATCTACGTACCAAAGCTACTATATTACACACATTTTGTTTCTCAGAAAATAAGTAAAGTCTGGCGGCTCTGGGATCTTGCTCTATTACGACGTAACCCTTTTCCAGTTAATATTTTTAAAAACTAACTAAAATAACACAATATGGAAAAGAACCACGTTTCCGTTGACCTCACCAATCACTGTACCCCAAAATAGTTATAATTTGTATAATTTGCCTTCATAACGAAAACAGTCCGTGTATCCCAGATTCATACCTTGGAATATAATGTAAATAAAATATTCATCTACAACGGCGTGGCTTAACGAGGCTTCCCTAAATAAATGCTAATAACCGACGCAATCATGCTAATACAATATGACTATTGTAGTGTGGTCCGAGTAAAAAGAACTTAGCGAGAACTATCATTGTTTTGTCTTGTCTTGTACATCTATGGTATGCTTTTTGCAATCATAGATATATTATAATAAATGTGGAAGGGTGTTTGTTTGTTAGTTTATTAGTTGGTCCTTCAATCACACCGCAACAAAGCAACGGATCGACGTGATTTTGTTGCATCGGTATATTTAAGGACCTGGAGTTAGACATAGGCTTCTTTTATCCCGGAAAATTTAACAGTTTGGAATTAAATTCCCCGGGATGCAAGTGCAACCCGATCTCTATACCAAATTTCGACAAAAAATCAAAGCAGGTTGAGCAGATCGGCTGAGAGAGTGTGACGAATTAACAGACAGACGATCAGATGGAAACACGCATATTTTATAATTATTGTATGAATTTTGTAGTGACAGAAGTTGATCAAAATTAATGTCAAGCTTAAAACTTATACAATATTTAATCTGCGTTAAGTTAACAATTCATTTAAGCAGTTACAGCAGTAAAATTATGTATTGATCAGTCCCGAAAAATTATACCGCATATTTTTCGATAAAACATTGTTACGGCCGAGCTGACAACACAAAATAATCAACCGCACAATAAAATGATCCATTTTAAGCCGAACACAAATATTAATGCGCGAACATTTTACACTTTTTGGTTTTGTGGCGGCACGCAGGGTGCGTGGTGTGGAATAATTAGGTAGCGTTTATGAAATTAAATAATTTGTGATTCGGTTTATGACCGTTATTCAGGTATGCTCCAGTCTCAAACCAATTTATACGTATTGAAACAAAATCTATACAATATATTTTATATGAAACATTTTATTTTTAACATCGCTAGCATACCTATTGAATGGCTATTATGATGCCGCTGTTAGTAGCTACGAGTATATCAAGTACCATATATTTTGCGATACATAAGGGAAGATTAAAATTGTATCGCTAAGTTCATGAACGGAACTTGGTTGAGTGTATACCTACCATCCGGCAGCGTCCGTATAATATGTAAGGCGGCGATGTATCCTAATCATCCTTCAATCTCGTACATTCTAACATTTTCAATGATTGTGAAAAACTCCGCGCACTTTTGACAAATGTGGCCTGAATAGGCCCTAAACAATAGAATTGCGTTCATTTTAGACATATTTTTGCGACAAAAACTAGGATTTTGTTGAAAAATCTATATCCAATAACTAGTTTTGCTGTTCTGATATTAAGAATGCGAAAGTGTTAGCTAGTTTTTCCTTCACGCTGCAACAGAGCAGTGGATTGACGTGATTTAAAAAAAAGAATTGTAACAGAAAGTAGCCTTTTTTATGTACATCTCTGTTTTTTCAATTTTATTTTACATTTTTATTTTACATTTATATTTTCACAATTTCTTCAAAAATCGTTTGATCAGCGGGCCCATATCCGTCAAAACGTAGCTGACAGACTAGCAAACAGGTAGACAGGCATACTTTCACACTTAGGTACAATATTAGTAATGACATAAGTATAGTAGATTTTGAGATAGCACAACTTGGACCAAACTCAAATCTAATAGCGAACACGTGCGGCGCCGGTCTCAGTTATTAGTATTCATCGGTTGCTAACTTCATGTACGTATACCGTACGTCTCCGAGACTGCCATTACACCACTACATAATGTTATATACGTGGTATTATATTGTATCCATTATCTAATTTATTTAAGTCGAAGGAAGCTGTAGATGAAAGGACCGCATTTACCATTTTGATTCAATTTGCTTCTCAGTTCTCTTAGATATAGTGTACCTTTTGTTCATTACTGTGCCATTTACAGTGGATATTGTCTGTACAATTATTTTCTATCTAGTATGGATAGATTGGATTTCTAAAGCGGTGATTGCTTAGTGGTTTAGACACCCGACCTCTTAAACAGGGTCGCGTGTTCGATCCCCGGGTACGCACCACCAACATTTCAGAAATATGTGCTTTATAAGAAATGAAATATCTCTTGCTTCTAATGGTGAAGGAAATCATCGAGAGTACTTCATATAATGCTCTCAGATGTGTGTGAAGTCTGCCAATCCATAATTGACCAGTGTGGTGGACTATGACCAAATCCTTCTCATTCCTAGACTCGTACTCAGTAGTGAGTTTTATTGCAGCGCTTGATGACATTTGTGCGTATGAAAATCTATGATGAGGTCTAGGTTCGCTTGCCTGAAAAATGCCTAGTCACATTCACCTTAAAGATACTTAGGTAAGTCATAATATGTGGCAGGAAATACGGATGCAGGAAGGGCGTCCAAAGCATGGCGACATTGATCCTAGATCAAGCAAAGTCTTGATTGCTAAGTGATCTTTAATCCTTGTCCACAAATAAAGACGTATAAAGGCCAGCCCCCCAATCATGTAAGGATTGCCGATCAAATCGTATAAGTTCGGCTTCAAAGTAAAATAAACCATAAATCATTGAATTAGAGGTCAATTTCGTGTATCCATTCTTATACTTTTAGGCTATCGTACATACCTAAACGTATGAGGATGGATACACGAAATTGACCTCTAATTCAATGCTGTTATGGTTTATTTTACTTTGAAGCCGAACTTATACGATTTGATCGGCAATCCTTATGCCTCCGCCACACTATGCTCCTCGCGCTGCCGCGTAGTACGTACTCGCTCTGCCGCGTAGTTGCCCTCAGTGGCCACACACTGCTCTACTCGCGCGATTAATCGCGACGCTCCGCACTAGGTCATTCGCCCTTGCTACACGTCACAACTCACAATGGAGGTTGAAACTGTGGCTGCGTGCGCGCTATGCTTGTTTAGCATATCTAATTATAAATATATATGTAATAAAAAAAATATACGTCGTCGTCGTCGTTCATCAGAATAGAATTTCTATTTTATTCAATTAATTTAATTATTAATTTTCTATTTCAATAAATATTAACGTTTTCTCATTACTCCATTCCGCGTCGGTCGGCAGCGGCGGCGACGGCATGATTTTTTGCGACGTCCTTCTTCTTTAAGCGCTCGATCGCGAATGAGTTAGCGGCAGTGTGTGGCAGGTCTCTCGCGCTCATATTGCCAGTCCTTTGACTCGCGTACCAAGAAACCGACAAAACAGGGAGCGATGCGCGAGGACATAGCGCGTAGCGTGGGTATGGCGAGTATCGCTGCCACACGACGTCTCTGCCTACGTCCCACGCTACTCGCCATACCTCTCGGGCAGTGTGTGGCAGGGGGGTTACATGATTGCACCTCTGATCTACTTACAACAAAAGTACTTACAACAAGTTTTATTACAATGGAATGAACACTTTGCGCCTCCGGTTTCTACTTAAAACTTTTGATTCAACGCCTGCAGTTGTTAACTCTGTAGTGGATTCAGATTAAACTCAAATGAAATACACATTTTATATTCTAGAGGTCTTCTCGTTTGGTATTTATTCAGTGTTGTATAACAATTGTGTGCAAAGCAAAGCGGATTGAAATTACATGAAAGGACGTTCAGATGAAAATGTTGGAGAAACACCCTTCGTTTGAATAATATTGCTCGCTATTTTAATTTTGAAATAGTAAAGTCACGTACTTCAAAAATAATAAGCCCTTTTTGTTTATTTTGAACATTCTAAGCAAAGCCGATGTTTGTATGTGTTGAGAGGAGCCAAGGCGCGGCACCGTTTTGATGAAAACTCAAAATAGGCTTTATTTACAGTGTTATAAGTCATAACGGCGTGTAAGTGCCGAATTAACCTGCTCCAAATAACGTTTAACCTTGGAATAAGTTTTGAATTTTTTACAGAATTCCTATGCATCAAAATTCCTAGGTTAAACTTTACTCGGAGTCAGAGGCGGCTCGTGAAAGATCATATTGGGAGTTCACTAAAAAAAAAGAAAATGCTTACCAATTATTTGTAAATGAAGTCCATTCGGCGGTCATTACGTTATATTGTTCCATTTTAATCGCCTACACTATTTACATAAATCACAGTCTTTTCCACATAAATACACAACACAATATGTACACTATTTAAAACAACAATACAGATTTTCTAGCCAATGTACAATGATCCGACGCACTCGCGAAGAAATCAAAATAAATTTACTTTCGTATTTTGTGTTTTGTTTACATCTTACCGGCATAATACGAATAAAAAAAAAATACTCGCGAGTTTTAACTTTCTTCGTGACAACAGGCCATGTCATTTAGTCGGGTAATATCGCGAATGCGTACTTCGTGTCAGGAGCGCCGCTCCATATTTACCAAATGTCTCATACAAATCTTTTGTCTCACGCGCCGCTCGCATCGAATGTTCTCTTTTACTCTCATTACATTTCAATAAGAACGTTGTACTAAACTTTCGTCTATAGGAGCGTTGTTCTAAGCGCTCCACTTAACAAAAATACCATGTATTAAATTTGTGTTGATTGATGAAATAAGTAGTAAAGTAGGTAGGTAGGTACTTATGGATATTCATGATTAAAATGACAATGGGAATAGATTTATATAAAAATCTTTATAACGTTTATAGCAAAGTTTATTTGATTATTATACGTACCTAGTACCTATGTATTTTTTTAAATTTGGTGGGAGTTCACTGCACCAACGCTCCTTTGAGCGAGCCGCCTTTGCTCGGAGTTAGTGAAATCGACACTAAAGGTGACAATGTAATAAATAGTATGGATAAATAAACAGACAGACACACTTTCACATTTATAATATTATACTAGCTGATGCCCGCGACTTCGTCCGCGTGGTTTAAGTTTTTTGTTATTCCCGCGGGAACTCCTTAATTTTCCGGGATAAAAAGTAGCCTATGTCACTCTCCACGTCCTCACCTATATAACAAAAAAAGAATTAGCGAAATTGGTCCAGCCGTTCACGCGTGATGCCGTGACCAAGGGACATAGGGATTCATTTTTATTTAAATTAGATAAAATAATCTATATATATAAAAGCGAAATACCACTCACTCACTCACCACTCACTCACTCACTCACTGACTAATCACGATATCTCAGGAACTATAAAGCGTACAGACTTGAAATTTGGAAGCGAGATTTCTTCTATGGTGTAGACGCCAGCTAAGAAAGGGTTTTGAGAAAATCCACCCCTAAGGGGTTAAAATAGGGGTTGGAAGTTTGTATGAAAGTCCTTTGTTTTAGAAGTTAGAGACATGAAAATGGGCAATTAAGTTATTAGTTATAAATAATAAAAACCTGTATAAGCAATTTTACGAAAATGTACCCCAATAGGGGTGAAATGGGGGCTGGAAGCTTACATAAGGGTTCCAAGTTTTTGAAGTAAGAGACTTGAAAATCGGGATTTAGGTTATTAGTTTTAAGTTATAATAAACTGTATAAGCAATTTTAGGAAAATCTACCCCTCAGAGGGTGAAATGGGGGTTGTAAGTTTGTATGAAAGTCCTATGTTTCTGAAGTTAGAGACTTGAAAATCGGGATTTAGGTTATTAGCTTTAAATAAAGCAATTTTACGAAAATACACCCCAAAAGGGGTGAAATGGGGGTGAAAGGCAACATACAAATTTTATGACTTTGAAGTATAGACATGAAAATCAGCATTTAAGTTATCAGTTTTAAATAATAAAAATACCTGCATAAGCTATTTAAAGCCTCTAGATAGGCTGTTTGCAGCGGGAAAATTTTATAATCTCATAGGAAATCAACAATTGTACACGAACGAAGTCGCGGGCGACCTCTAGTAAATATATAAGATTAATATCGATACAAACCACCTAATAGGTAAGCTATACACAGTGTTGCCAACTGCACCGTAATTACCGTAAAAACACCGTAACCAGCTTAAATTTACCACCTACGGTAGGATTATAATTACGGTAGCAAAAAACACCGTAATTTGGATTTTAACATAAAGACGTCATAATTATGTTAAATAATATATGAAATTAATTAAAATATTTTTTTACGTTAGTGTTCATTTTATTCTAACGACAACAATGTTTATTTTCGGGAAGTCCCCCAAATAGCGCGGTATCAGCTCGGAGATATTACGCGAACGAATTCGGTAGGTGTGTTAATTTACCTAGTTTATTTGTATCTTAAGTGTCTCACATTCATTCAAATTTCAAACTAAGTACCTACTTAACATTAGGCAAGAGTTTCTCGTGTTGTGTTCTATTTGATCTAATCATTCTAGTTGATTTGTAATATATTAACGCAGCAGGCCATACACCGGGGGACAGAAAAAATTGTATTGATTTTAATCCCACTTGCGCTATGATACAAAAACATATTATCGATACTTATTTAAAAAAAAAATCGAAACAATTATATTGTCTGATTCTGATTAAAAATATGAGTTTTTTTTCAACTCTGACACCTAACTTACTACTAATTATACAATGTAATCCTAAGGTATTTCAAATGTAAAATCCACTTGTCAACAACATAATTTCGGGAAATCTACCGTATTTTCAGGAGAATTCTACCACCTGCTAGATTTCAGAGTTGGCAACACTGGCTATACACTACAGAACCGATAATGCCTCATGTATAACGTATAATATGTGTCGTAGATGGTCATTATTAATGTGCCCATTGGTCCAAATTAGAGAATTGGATTTGCATGTAGCGAGCATTAGCCGCATGGCTGACCGATGATCAGGATGGCTAATTACAGTGAAGATGCCGCTATCTTGCAATTATAGTAATTGCTGACCAATTTTGAAAAAGTTAATTTGATTGTTGTTTTGTCTTACAATCACACTGCAATGGTCGATGGAGATACAGTTAAAAAACCCGGATAGTGAACTAGGCTGCTTTTTATCCTGGAAAATCTAAAATTTCCCATAGAATATTTAAAAATAAAATCTAAATCTAAATCCACGCGGAAGAGGTCACGAGTACTAACATAGACAAAGCATCTATGTAGGATAGAGGGTGAGAGGAAGGCTTACTTGTGGTCGCTGGTTGTAGTTTCGGAGATTGAGGTTATACCGGCCGGCACTTGTTTCACTTATCACCTTGAGTCTTTGCTGTGGTGCGACGACACTCGCGAGGTTTGATGTGAATTTGCGTTATTTATTAAAAAAATTAAAGAATTGATTTGTGATAAATTCAATCCACTCTTGTGTTGCGGGTTTTTTTGATGATTTATGTCACACACTGACGTTTCGACCATAGACGTAGGGAAAAACAGGAGACTAGGAGTGTGGAGTGTCACAGACTAAATATTAAGTGTTATAGAGTAATATGCATGTTCAATATAAACATGTATAAAATATATATATATGAGCAGATATGCGTGTACAACTCCCCCCGCTTAGAGGTAATCCTCTAAACAAAAACGGATTATAAGTAAATTAAATTTATACGTAGAGTTAAACGTTAAAAATAAAACTGTTATTGCGTGGGCAAAGGACATATCCGGACCACAGGCCTTATGTAGCTCCCAGAACGTGTTCTAACTTTAACTGTTCTAACTACATTGTCCTTGCCTGGATAGAGTTGATCTACAACTCCTAAGGGCCAACAAAGCGGATGCGTGTTTGAGTCTTTTATAACTACAAGAGTTCCAGTAGTTATTGGATTAGAGGGAGTGTTCCATTTTTGTCTCTGTTGCAAAGAGGTTAAATATTCTTGACTCCATCGTTGCCAGAATGAGCAAGTAATTTTTGAGAGTAATTGATAACGAGTTAAGCGGTTGTCAGGTACGTCAGTTAAGCCTTCAATAGGCAAATATTTTAAGGGTGTAATATTGAGAAAATGATTTGGAGTAAGTGCGGAAATGTCTGATGGATCAGAACTTAAAACACATAATGGTCTGCTATTTAATAAATTTTCAATTTGAATTATAATTGTATTTAATTCTTCATAAGTGAGGATTTGAGTACCTATAACTTTAAATAAGTGTGTTTTTACACAGCGTACATTAATTTCGCTGAGTCCGTTAAAATGAGGTCCATAAGGAGGGCTGTGTTTAAATTGAATACGGTGCTCTGCGAGGCGATTTTCAATAAAGTTTTTGTGAGCGTTGGACTGTATGAGAGTGTAGATTCATCTAATTTGCGTTTAGAGCCTAAGAAATTAGTGCCTCCATCACTGTAAATCAAGCTTACAGGACCTCTGCGTGAGTTCAATCTTAAAAAAGCGGCAAGAAACAAATCTGAAGTGAGATCTGACACCAACTCCAGATGTACTGCTTTAGTAGTTAAGCAGGTAAAAAGAGAGATATAAGCTTTATGGCTTCTTATGCCTCGACGGCGAGTGTGAGTAACGAAGAATGGCCCCATGTAATCTACTGCAGTATGGACGAACGCTTTTACTTGCGTCACTCTGAAGTCGGGTAAGTTTCCCATCTGCGGGAATGTATTTTTAGGATTCACGCGAAAACAAATATTACATTTGTGTACACGCTGACGAACCAAGTTTCTGGCAGCAATGATCCAGAACTTCTGTCTGAGCAATGCGAGCAACAATGCGGGTCCAGTATGCAAATTAGTAATATGATAATAATCGACTATTAATTGAGTAATGCGTCCTTTTGAGGGCAATATTATTGGGTGTTTTTGACCAAAGCTTAATTGAGAGTTGCTCAAACGACCACCAACTCGAATGATGTCGTCGTCGAGAAATGGGTTGAGTTTTAAAATTAATTTAGAACAAGATTTATTATTTTTGAGAGCATGAATGTCATGTGAGAAATGCTTGTTTTGAATATAGCGAATTATATAAAGTTCTGTGAAATCTAAATCAGCAACTGTTATAGAACCGCGTGAATTTAAGCGTTTAGAAAATCTGAGTATGTATACCATGGTTCTGAGTAATTTAGACCAACTTGAAAAACGTTCGGCTAAGATTTCAATTGTATGTTGAGTTTTTGAAACAGAAGTTTCAACCTTTAAAACTGTAGTTTTAGATTCTTCAAGATTTTCATTATGAGTGTTTACATGGAAAGTTTTAATAGGCCATTGAGATGTAGGCCGGGTTAACCATAGAGGAGCGTGAAACCAAAGCTTTTGTTCTAATAAATCTTTTGGAGTGATTGGACGAGAAATGATATC
The DNA here is from genome assembly GCA_963932025.1 of Erebia epiphron. Lineage (NCBI taxonomy): Eukaryota > Metazoa > Arthropoda > Insecta > Lepidoptera > Nymphalidae > Erebia > Erebia epiphron. The sequence goes on along the minus strand of OZ009946.1, from coordinate 37,382,635 downwards.
TGCGGGATTTTCACAACCATTAATGTGAAACCAATGTTGAGAAGGTAATTTTGAATTTATTTCTGCGATTCTATTAGCGACAAATGTGTGGAATTTATATGCGGGTGAATGAATCCATGTAAGAGTTACTGTTGAGTCAGAAAAAGCATAAATTTTGTGTATTTTGCAGCGCTTATTAAGAGTTTCACGAACGGAATCAATTAAGTTAGTTAAAAGAAGAGATGAACAGAGCTCGAGGCGAGCGAGTGATGTTTTCTTAAGAGGTGCAACTCTGGATTTTGAGGTGAGTAAATGAACAGATCTCGTTGAATTCTCATCTGGGCTCACTCGTACGTATACGGCGGCTCCGTAGCATTTTTCGCTAGCATCCGAGAAACCGATTAGCGTGACATGAGACTTAGTAGTCATGCCTATGTGACGCGGAATTTTAATTTGTTCTAAACATGAGAGTTCTTTACAAAATTGATCAAATTGTCGAGCGATCGAGCTGGGTACTGGTGTATCCCAGTCGAGGTTTAATTTCCAACATTCTTGGACGAGAAGTTTCATGAAAGCGGTTACAGGGCCTATAAGACCTATGGGATCGAATAGACGCGCGGTAATAGAGAGAATTAAGCGTTTTGAGTATTCACGAGAATTATTATCGTTAGCGTTAATTTTAAATGTAAAACTATCAGATTTAGGATGCCATTGCATACCTACAATCTTAGTAACATCGTGAGAATCAGTATCGAAATTAATTGCGTTTGCGTTTTTATGAGAATACGGAATTTCATCTAAAAGTCTAGCATCATTGGAGATCCATTTGGTTAAATTGAAACCACCTGAGTTGAACATATCAACCATTTCATGATAAGTCGCATGGGCTTTGTCAAAACCATCAATGGAATTTACGTAGTCGTCCATATACATGTGGTTGGTAGCTTCATTAGCAGCGAGCGGATAGCTGTTTTTGTTATCTTCAGCTAGTTGCCGCACTACTCTCATGGCGAGATAAAGCGAGCTTGAGACTCCGAATGAGACTACAGTGAAATTATATGTGTCTATGGGTTGGTTAGAGTCAAATCTAAAGAGAATGCGTTGAAAAGCGTGATGTTTTGGAGTGACTTTCAATTGAAAATAATGTTTTTCGATATCTGCGGTTACCGCGACTGAGAATAAGCGTAAATTAATTATGAGTTCAAAAATGTTGTTTTGTAAGTTAGGACCTGTGTATAATAAATCATTAAGCGATTTTCCTGATGAACTTTTATTAGAAGCATTTAGTACAATACGCGTTTTTGATGTCTGCTTATCAGGGCGATAAACAGCTCGATGAGGTATATAATAATGGTCTATGTCGCGAGAGGGGTTCTCTACCTTTGAGAGATAACCTTTGTCTATGTAAGACTGAATTGTTGCGTTATAATCTTCGCGAAGTGCGGGAGTGGAGTCTAATTTATTTTCTAATTGAAGTAAGCGGCGTTTGGCGGTCAAGTATGAGTCACCGAGTTGTGCGGGGTCATCTTTAAAAGGTAAATGTACTATGAAACGACCTGTTTCATCGCGGGTGTAAGTGTCTAAAAAGATGCGTTCACATGCCTCATCGTCTGGGCTAATGTGAATTTTATTAGGTACGTTTTCTAAAGACCAAAAACGTTCAGTTAATTCTTCGAGAGAGGGTGAGTTTATATTACATAAAAAGGTTTTATCAGCGGCATGAGCGTTATAAGAGTGGTGAATATCACAATTAGCTTTACCCATGAGGATATAACCTAGAGTGCTTTGAATTGCTACCACAGAGGATTTCGGCGAAATTACTTTATCACAACCGATTAAAATTGGGAACAATTCATTTCCAATTAAACAGTCAATTGGACCTGGAGTATGATAATTATTATCAGCTAAAGGTAATGTACCTAAATGTTGAAGTTGAGAAATATCAATGCGGGCGTTGGGTAAATGGTCGGTAATGGTGTCTATTACCCTAGCGTTAATGGTGTATGAGCAGCGAGGATCAAAGCGCGAGTGGATTTGGAAAGTAACAAAACCTAAAGATGTACTTTCAGTCTGCCCAATACCTTTGACAACAGAAGGTGCAAATTTAATTTTCAAATTTAAGCGTTGGCAACATTCTTTACTTATAAAATTAGCCATTGAACCAGTGTCTAAGAATAAGCGAATACAATGTTGGACATTATTATTGTATACATGTACAGATGCGGTAGGTAATAATACCGTTGTGTCCCTAGTATAATTGCGGGTGGTTGTTGTAACAGAGAGGGCTAAATCGTTTGAATTCTGAATGGAGGGCTGAGCAATAGGAGCTGTATTCTGTGATGAATGCTCGCTCTGTAAGTTAGCAGACTGTGGCTGATGTGATGAGATATTGTTAGATTTTTGACTCCAATGGTTCTGTGAGTGAGGGGTGAAATGTGACCTTGAGGTGCTGGGTTCAATCCTAGATTTAGCAAAAGAACTACATAAAGTTGAGTGATGCAACTGGGTACAGTATGCACAGCGTATCTGACTCTTGCACTGAGAAGTCTTGTGAAATCCGAGGCAATTTCTACAATTACCATTTTTAGGGTTCCGTAGCCAAATTTGGCAAAAACGGAACCCTTATAGATTCGTCATGTCTGTCTGTCTGTCTGTCCGTCCGTATGTCACAGCCACTTTTTTCCGAAACTATAAGAGCTATACTGTTGAAACTTGGTAAGTAGATGTATTCTGTAAACCGCATTAAGATTTTCTTACAAAAATAGAAAAAAAACAATAAATTTTGGGGTTCCCCATACTTAGAACTGAAACTCAAAAATTTTTTTTTCATCTAACCCATAGGTGTGGGGTATCAATGGATAGGTCTTCAAAAATGATATTGAGGTTTGTAATATCATTTTTTTCTAAACTGAATAGTTTGCGCGAGAGACACTTCCAAAGTGGTAAAATGTGTGTCCCCCCCCCCGTAACTTCTAAAATAAGAGAATGATAAAACTAAAAAAAATATATGTTGTACATTACCATGCAAACTACCACCGAAAATTGGTTTGAACGAGATCAAGTAAGTAGTTTTTTTTTAATACGTCATTAATCGTAACACGCAATTTACCTTTCATTCAATCAACTCAAATTTAAAAAAAAAACATTTAATTTAAAACTTATTACAGGTTTGTACGGAACCCTCGGTGCGCGAGTCCGACTCGCACTTGGCCGGTTTTTATTTACTATTTCAAGTCTAGTTTTAGGATCTTGATTCATAAAATATTCACATTTGTATAAAGGGTGAGAGTTCTGATTTTTACATACAGAACACAAGCGTTGATTATAATTTTGAGAATTTAAAGAAAAATTGTTAATGTTCTGCGGTGCTAGTAAATGAGTGAGTTTGAGTTTTAGATTTATAAGAACTAGGTTTCTTACTAGAATTTTGAGTATTGTTTTGTGAAGGAGTGGACGGAGAACGCAAAGTAAGAATCTTTAATTGTTCTTTTAAGAATTTTTTAAATCTGCAAAAGTGGGAATTTCAATGTGTTTATGATTCTGTTCGAACAAGGACACTGTATCTTTATTGAGTTTAGAGAGAGCAATATGAGTTATCATGAAGTCTGCCAAATCTTCAATTTTCAAGCGTTTTAAAGCGGCTTCTGCCGAAAAAAATTGGTCGATGAAAGATTCTAGAGGTTGATTTTGTTTACATTGCAATAGTGTATCTATATATTGAGCTGCTTGTACTCTGGTATCTTGATATTTTTCTAATAATGAGTTCCAAATGATAATATAATTATCAGCGGTAGGTGGGATACCTGCGCAAACTAATAATGCTTTACCTGTAAGGCAACCGATTAAATACTGGACTTTTTGAATATCTGAGAGTCGAATGTTATTGTGTATTAAGCTTTGGAAGTTTTCAAAGAAGACTGGCCACTGAGAAGGCGTTCCGTCAAACTTCTGTAGCTGTAGCGGAGGTAACTTTTTATTTAGTAAGTTGTATTGTTCATTACATTGTTCGGTGGGTGATTTCTCCTTAATGGTATTTAATGTGTGTTGTATTTGACAATACAGTGTGTCAAACGCATTGAGAGCTGCATAATTTGGCCTAGTGTTAGTGTCGTGATCCAAATAAGCAGATATTAACTGGTCTAAATTTTCTATAAAATCTTGGCGTATTTTATCAATGGATTGAACGCGGATTAAGAATTGCGTTTTGTTTATAGGATTACTGACTTGTATGCTTAAATCATATACTTGTTGAACTATTTCAAACAAGCTGTCTTTGCGGGCTTCCAACCTCAAAATAGTGGGGTTTATTGGAGTTTCAGAAACAATATTGCGCTCTTTAGGCATTCTGATATGTGAGAATAAGCTATAAACTTAATATGGTAAGTGGGTTTGGTGTAACAATAAAAATATTTCAAAGGTTAAGTGAGGTTAATTTTTGGTAAAGTGCGAATAAATATGAAATAAACATAAATAACAATAAAATAATGCGTAAATAATGATATGAATGCGTTTGGTTATGCGTTTTGAGTGTATATATGTGGATGAGATGAGATTACTTGATAATTTGTACCGGCATGTGGTGTGCGAAAATGGTGTGGGAATTTTCTATAAGAAATTATGCGTAAATATGAGTTTTGAGTAAATTGTGCGTGTAAATTTGAGGGGGATTCGGTTCGATTAGGACCAGACTTGTAGGATAGAGGGTGAGAGGAAGGCTTACTTGTGGTCGCTGGTTGTAGTTTCGGAGATTGAGGTTATACCGGCCGGCACTTGTTTCACTTATCACCTTGAGTCTTTGCTGTGGTGCGACGACACTCGCGAGGTTTGATGTGAATTTGCGTTATTTATTAAAAAATTAAGGAATTGATTTGTGATAAATTCAATCCACTCTTGTGTTGCGGGTTTTTTTGATGATTTATGTCACACACTGACGTTTCGACCATAGACGTAGGGAAAAACAGGAGACTAGGAGTGTGGAGTGTCACAGACTAAATATTAAGTGTTATAGAGTAATATGCATGTTCAATATAAACATGTATAAAATATATATATATGAGCAGATATGCGTGTACAATCTACATACACCTTACCCCGGAATTAGTCTACCTAAATTACGCTACGGTGGCAAAACCCCGGCTCATTGCTTTTTTTTTTACTCCATACGAGTTAGTCATTGACTGCGATCATGGTAATTTCAGTCAGCAAAAAGATAATTTTTGAAATGTCTTTTTTTTAATGATGTTTTTTTTTCATTTGCGTTGTTTCACAATTTTGTGTCGGAAACCTGAAGTAATTAAAAACCAGTATCTCGGGATCCCCACTCTTTCTTATCGGCATTCTTAAACATAACATTAAAAAACAAAGATTCATAGAATTTGGCAGATCTTGAGGCTGAGTGTAAAAAATGAGCTCTTAAAATAATTATACACTATAATTATTATACTCTCTGCTATGTAGCGATAAGGCCGCCAAATTGGATACTTACTTTGTTATAAGCTACGTTTTCTGTTGTATAATTTCCTTTGTGGTGTACAATAAAAGTATATTCATTAATTCATTCATACACTTTCCATATTATAGCAAACTATTTTATAACTAAACAGAGTAGTTAATACCGCCACGATTGAACGCTATCGAGCGAGCGGCGCAAATGAGAGTTTCAGATTTGCATGAAGCACGCATTAGCCGCGCGCTGGCGGCAGATCAAGCGAGCCAATTCCGGCTAAATGCATCTTCAGCCGGCATTAGCTCGCCTGATTTGCGCTACGGCATCGTAGCGGCGTAGCCATGCGCTACTCATGGTTGTATTAGCAGCTCCGTTAATTACACCTACGAAGCTGGAACCAAAACACAATACGGACAGTATGAAAGTGACCCGTGAAGAGAAGAGAGTTCTATTAAATATACGATGTTTGTGAGATGGTTATAATACAAAAAAACCCGGCTGAGTTTGTTGTGGGCTCTTCTCAGACCAGGGCGCGTTTAGAACCGTAGTTTTAAGAAACCGTAATTGATTATCACTATCATGTTTTTTTTTTATGTTTCGGACATTAATAAGTGTACAGTGTACCTAAATTAAATAAATAAAGATTGATTGATTGATTGAAACAATCTCCTGATCTCCTGAACGATTGATTTGTCCTGTCTGCAAAGCTCCATATAAAGGTTAAAAGTGTCCGTCGAGTTTTTACCCCTACCTTTTTGTAGCCTTTTATACAGGAAAATTAAGGAACTCCCGCGTGAATTAGCCTATGTCCTTCCCCGGGATGTATCCTACCTCTATACCAAATTACATCAAAATCGATTAAAAAGTTGGTTAAAGCGTAGCAGATAGACAGACACACTTTCGCACTCATAATATTACTATGGATAAATAATTTCCTATTTTAAACGAATAAATCAAACTTGCTGAGTAACTCTACGTCTACAAAACAAATAAGTAAGGAACTCTTATAAGTAGCTACTTAAAAGGATTCCCTAATTTTGAATAACGTTTAAGAATAAACAACCCACATAATGATGTGATGTGAGGCATATGTTATATAAGGGCCACCACACACTAAATACTTTAGTATCGCTGATTGACGATTTGATCGCTTTAAACAAGTTGAGATTATACTCACTATCGAGCATTGCAATAAGTAAACGTTTTAGTTCGCGCAGCTGGCTGTTATGGGATTCGAAGACCTCCCTGGCGCCGTGTTGAGCGCTGTTGTCTTAACGTGGGAGGTCCTGGGTTCGATTCCCGGCAGTTTGGGAATTTATTATTTCTGAATTTTCTCTGGTCTGGTCTGGTAGGAGATACCGCGACTTGATACGATACGACGCGACAACGTAGGATAGACAAGTTTGTCATTTCCTATGGCAACGTAGCGCGTCGTAGCGCGTCGCGTCACTTCTGTCGCTCGCCTAGGACAACGGGTTAGACACTGCCAAGTGAGATTGAAAGTCAAAAATAATCTTGTCATCGAATAAAACCAACACATAAGTTTAGCATCGGCGATTGGCTATTTGCAGAATCGCTGATCATTTAGCTATATACTCAAAGTATCATGTGTGGATTGACTCTAAATTAAACAAGATGGTAAAGTTATACGCCAGTGCTGCATGTTTAAACTATAACGTATATCTCTTGAGCGAATTTCATGCATAAAATTATCGACGTCTGTGTGTGACATGCGACTACCTGTCGTCGTGAGTGCGGTGCAAGATATAAGTGGGAGCGGGGAATCCTAAACAGGACACTAAGTTGCGTCGTACGAAAGCGCGTGAAGATTATGTTAAGCCCGCGTTGCAAAGCGGACCAATCATATATTCAATACAGATCTCTACACATGACAAGGGATAATTTTAATCCGTCATCTTTCCAAAATTTGATTGTTCCGAACAAAACTCAGCTCCACTTTTTTGAACAGGCACTCGAATTGAAAAAATTATACTGTATGTAACAAAATAATATTAATAAATATGAGGATAATACTCAATATCATCATTCATTGGTCTCAAGAGATCTCAGAGGAATTAACCACCTGAAAGACACACCCTTACATGGTGTTCCTTATTATACACGTCGTAACATCCATACATCCATACATCCATACATCCATACATCCATCCATCCAAACTTTCGCATTTATAATATTTATTTGATGGATGTTTGTTACTCAATCACGCGCCAACGGCTGAACGGATCTGGCTGTAATTTGGCACAGAGATAGAATATAGTCTGGAATAGCACATAGACTACTTTTTATCCCGGAAAATTAAGGAGTTCCGGAGGGAACCAAAAAACCTCAATCCACGCGGACGTAGTCGCGGGCATAAGCTAGAGTAAGATAAGTTCATAATTTGAAGCACACCGTATTACAACGTCATGCGGGTACACCTCTGCAGTCTGTTAGCAAACCTAGTAAACTTTTTGGCTTCGCTTGTTTATAATGAATGAAGATAACATTAATACTCACGCATAGCCAGCTGTATCATAACATCTCGTTTGGCTAACTATCAGTCAATCACTAAATTCCAACTGAGATAACCAATCGAGAAGCTTATAACTTAGGGCATACAGTATTATAAAGTCACGCGGGCATACCTCACTCTGTAAGCAAAGCTATTCAGATGTTCGGCTTCGCTTGTTGATATTGAAATGAAGCTGAAATTAATATGTATGTCGTGGCGCGAAACAATCGGGCGCCAATGTTTGCCTCCAGTTTCAATGGCGGCTTCCGAAGTTTTGAAGTCGGGATTATGGTGAGTGTAATATTGAGCAGTTTGATAAACTCGATACGGGCTTCCTCGAAAAGGTTAATGGAGTTTGTGTTGAGTTGATGTTTAGATTAACTGTTTTGTTTATTGTTTAGAGTTTTAGACCCTATTATGTAACTATGAAGGGGTAGTGGGTTTGTTGAGCTGAAACTAGGAAAATTTCTATTTAAGTTAGTGTAGCTCAATTATTAGACTAGCTGATGCCCGCGACTTCGTCAGCGTGGATCGAAGATTTTTTGGTTCCCGCGGGAACTCTTTAATTTTCCGGTGTAAAAAGTAGGCAGTAGCCTATGTGCTATTCCAGGCTATAGTCTATCCCTGTACCAAATTTCATCCAGATCCGATCAGCCGTTCTGGCGCGATAGAGTAACAAACATCTATTACATCCGTCCATCCAAACTTTCGAATTAATAATATTAGTATAGATAGGTCAAAGTCTGCATCAGAGAAACGTTTTATCGTGTTCCGCTAATGCTCCATACAATAGTAGTGGTCCAGTAGTGAGTTACGAGGACTTTTTGTCCACCATACAAAAAAATATGTGTTGCGCGGTTATGAGGTGGAAGGCAATGCAATGTAAAAATCACAATGAAATCCCATCTAAATGATAACACATAGACACAACCATACAAACAAACAAACCCAAAAGCAACAAAACACATATCTTTTCCGTCGCGGGTAAAAAGTCTTTTGGCTTCATTAATTTGAAATGATTTTCTGAAAAAAATATTTTTCTAAACAGAAAATATACAAAACATTTATTATGAACAGAAATCTCGTACATGATCTTCTAAAGTACAGTCAAGTATGATACTCGTATAAGAAACGAGGTCAATGTGGGAGGGTTCAAGATTGACCTTTGCATCGCTAGCCGGACTGAGTCGAGGTCAAAACGGTCCATTAGGGCAGCAACCTACAGCAAGCTTACATTAAATATCTTGCTGTGTTACTGTCTTTATTTAGTGTGCTTCAAAAACATAATAATAATATGATAAATTCTGTGTTTATAATAATATATTTTGTTTGTTGGTTTGCCCTCAATTACGTCGATACAGAGCAACGGATCGACGTGATTTTTTGCATGGGTATAGTTGAGGACCTGTAGAGTGACATAGGCTACTTTTTATCCTGGAAAATTAAACAGCTCCCGTGGGAATTTAAAAAACTTATTCCACGCGGACGAATTCGCGGGCATCAGCTAGTAATGCGATTAAGTGTTTATTTGTTTGTTGGTCCTTCAATCAAGCCGCAACAGAGCAACGGATCGACGTGATTTTTTACATGTGTATTGGGTATACAATTGTTGACCTGGAAAATGACAAAGACTACTTTTTAATTAGAGGGAATTCAAAAACTCATTCCACGCAAACGAAGTCGCGGGCATTAGCTAGTACGCATTATATTTTACGAATGGGTATCTAAGTATAAGGTTGTTTTAAACTATCAATTTTTATTTTCACCTCCTACTCTTCCGGAATCATCCTCGATAGAATCTAATAGTGCTTTGACGACCTCCCTGGTGACCCAGAAACTAGCAATATTTTAATAGTTCCGATCACAGATGTATTTTTTTATTAAATTTTTAGCACTCTTGAGATCAATAGCGCGCTTAACGAAGATTTTGTCTCATCTCTTTGCCGGTCGGGGCTAATACGGGTCGGGTCGGGATTGACCTTTGCAACGCGATCCGGATGGCGCTCCGAGCTTGATCCGAGATTGGGGTCAAATCGTGTCGTTTACGGCGATACTGTTTTCTTATCGTGAATTATTCTGCGGAATGCTTTTGGCAAGAAGTTTTTAAGTTAGCCATACCATTTCATTTTCAGGGTCCCGTATCTCAAGAACAAAAAAGAAACCCTTCGGATCACTTCATTGTCCGTCTGTCTGTTTATAGAAATAATGTGAAGGAAGTGTACTTTGCGGTAAACTATCCGAACAGTTGCAGAATTATTTGGTTCATTCTATTCTGGTTGCTGCTTAGAAAGCAATGGGTATGAGTTTTTAAAAAACATCAAAATTGGTTGATTGGTTTCTGAGAAAATCTCAGACAATCATGCATATTATGGGTCGAATACAGAACATCCTATTTGAAGTCGGTCAAAAACTGCCCCGCCCCATCCTGAAATCGAAAATATTCACGGTATAGAAAAAAGTATTTTAGGGCTCAAAAATAGTAATACTTAAATAATAAAATAATAAAACTTTGACTTTCAGATTGTCTATTACCTAAATTTGACTGAAATAAAGAAACTTAACAATTTTCAAATAATCATAAGAACGCTTATCGCTTGAAGATGATTCTACATGCTACAAGATGAGCTCCAAAACTGAAATAAGCTTCAGTTTGGACACATATTTAATTTTAAAGACCACTTTAAAATCAAATACAAGTAAGTACACACCCAGCTGGCGAGCTTTTGGAGGCCTTTGAATTCGCTCCGAGATGAACTATTTCAAAGGTTTCCAATTCGCTCCATGTAATTGAAAATAATCTCGTTTATTATATTTGAGCATCGAAATAATATTGTGGAACAGTTTGGCGAGATTAAATACCATCCTTAAGGGCTTGCTTGGTATCAATTCAACGGCTGATATTTGATCTGAGTTTCTTAGGAATTTAGTAATATGAATTGCTGTTTTATTAAAATAAATAAAAATGTTTTTACTTCAGGCTTTTGCCGATATAGAAAATCCCATCTCTATTGCTGCAGCTCAGAAAACCACATTATCTATACTAATATTATAAATGCGAAGGTTTGGATGGATGGATAGATGTTTGCTATGCCACGCCAAAATGGCTGAACGGATCTGGATGAAATTTTGCACAGAGATAAGAAAAAACACATATTATGCAACTTTTTATCCCCTAAAATTAAAGTGTTCCTGCTAGGAACTAGAATTTGTTTAGTAGTTCGATCCCTTGTAATGGAGTTTAATAGAAACAATAAATAGATTGGGATCTCGTAACGGGACAGCTAAACGGTGCAAGTAGGTATAATACAAATATTCAAAGAGGGTGTGATTCGAAAGAGATAATTCGATGTTCTTTCGAAAAGAGCTAATCGATAAAGGCGATCGCTTGGATCCCAAACGGGAAGGATATGTTAAACTTTACCCGATTATAATAAGCCCGTGAATGATAAAAATGATGTTTTTTTTTTTTCATTTTCTGTATCGAATATATAGGCTTTTTTTCATTTAGGTTATTTTATAGGTTATAGTCTAGTTTTTTTAAGAGTATAGAAGATGTAAACAAATCGCAGAAACCTTCTTAGCCCGCTTTACCCAGCTCGAGAACATTCTCCTTTTTTAGAAGTCGGTTTAAAAGATGTTTATAATACTCTTATTCCAGGCAACATGTCTCCTTTTTTTATCCACTACGACTACGTGTTAGCTCTTGACTGCGATCTCACATGATGGTAAGTGGCTATGCAGTTTAAGATGGTATCGGGCTGTTAGGGGCATTGCAGTTATATTAAACCTATACCCCTAATCGGTTTCTACACGGCATCGTACCGGAACGCTAAATCGCTTGGCTGCACGTTTTGCGTTTAGGGTGGTAACTAGCCACGGACGAAGCCTCCCACCAGGGTAAATTCAGAAATTATAAATTCCCAAATTCACTCTCGCGGGAATCGAGCCCGGGACCTCCGCACGTTAAGACAACAGCGCTCTACACTGCGTCAAGGAGTCTTCATCGTCGTCTTTGGTCTATACGACAAACACGAGGCAGTTTTTCCCATGATCTCATTACGTTTACACCACTCCACGCTACGTCACTTACCGTAAATTGCATGTTTTTAATTGTCTGTCCTTGCTAATTATTATGCTAGTAAAAATCTCGCCAAATATTCATTAAACAAATCTTATTTTTATTTAAAGCACGGCTCCACGTGAACACCTTTATCGCTTAGCTCCCTCCGGAGGGATTTCAAATTATCTTTTATCTCGCACCTGTTTTGAATACATGTGCCGTTTAGTCGCTGGCTAGAGTATAATCTCGCTATTATTTCTATTAAACTTCTATATACAGGGTAATGGAACATATTGAGCATGAAACCTGAATTTCCTTTCGCATTTTAGTTCGATTTTAAGGAATATTCTAAATGTATATTTTTTACTCCTTTTAGTTTGCTTTTAGAATATGAGCAGCTTCAGTACTCAGCTTTGTTAATAATCAGTTTGTCAGCTTCTGTACTCAGCTTTGTAAAGATTTAGTTAATTATTCATGTAGACATCATTTAAGTGTTTCTTATGATATGTCTTTTTTGCATCAACCAGCCCCCTTATTATCATACTCAGTGCAGGCTATCAGAAAATGAAAGCCACTGACATAAAATATATTTTTATCCATATAAGGTTTTCTATGACGTAAAATTTGTAATTTCATAGCAAACCTTCTAAGCGATGACTTGGGTAAGTAGTTCTATCTGTCTACCAATACCTACTTACGTAAAACAAAAAATTCACGGTAAGTACAAGTACTTACTACCAGGTGAGATCGCAGTCAAGGGCTAACGTGTAATGGATTAAAAAAAAAACTATTGTACTCTCAACTAGCTGTATAATTAGATAGTGATGCTACTCAAATAGATACAAAGCTTAAATTACTCTAATAAATTGTTTAAAACTCCCTACCGTCCAACAGTTAGGAATTGTTTTTGTTAATTCCAGCGACTGCGCCACTTTAGAGAGTCTTCAACTAAAAGGCAACGAGTAAACTCCATTACGAGGTCATCAAATATGCGAAAATGTCCACTTGCCCAGTTGCTGTGAGTTCCATTGCCCATTATTGTCTAATAAAAAGACTGCAGTGCAACGATGATACAGCAACCAAAGATGTACAATTTCTTGAACCAATTATTATTAAACAAAAACAAAATAAAAATCTAGTTTGATTCAGCGATGTTAATCTTATTGAAAGTCCCTTCTGTTTTTGCAACTTTATCTTTTATGTCGGGATCCATACTGAAATGTATAAAAATGCAACGCAAACAATGCTAATTTGACGACAATTTATCCCGGAGACGCACGTACTGATACTAAGTAGGTACTTTTTATCATGGGAAATTAACGAATTTCCACGGGATTTTTAAGACCTAAATACAAATAATAATACGACGTATTAATTTGACATAATATCAAATCAGCACGAAAACTTGTTTTCAAACATGAGTACTTTGTATACGTATAATTACTTATCGTTCGTAGCACAAACATGCATAATATTTTTTTCAACACACTTGCTCATAAAGTGGCTCTAATTTCACCGCAATTAGGCACATAATGACCCCTATAATCAAACTGTGACTTTTTCATTGCTATTATTCACAAGTGAGTTATAGAGTTTTTTTTTATTGGTTGTTGCTTTGTTTTCAAAAAAGTTTCGATACAAAAAAGGTCGTGTCCAATAGTACAAATAAATTAATGTACCTTTTGCTTGCTCATTTCATGCAACTTCGTATTTAAATTATAGATAATTTTAACTTGTAAGTAGGTACGTGTTTAATAAATAAAACTTTCACTCAAATATACCTAACTTTTGTTTTTTCTGTAATAAAGAAAACTTGAAATTCCCCATTTTGTAATGGCTAAAACGCTATTCGCGAAAAGCAAAACTCACACAAAGCACAACTCGTTTTCACTGTTGAAATTACAGTTATTTAGTAATTAAAATGTCTACCAGTACTAATTATGAAGAAAATGATTTATATGTTGTACACCGTCCGATATAAGATGTGAAGCCCTTAACGTTATGGAAAGTTTACTACCGGAAAACTCTAAGGAAAAATATCTATTAGCGTACCAAAATTTCATACAATGGCAAAACAACAAAAATACGCAGTCTTTTTCAGAAAATGTGTTCATGGCGTACTTTAAAGGATTATCTTCTAAGTACAAATCTAGTTCTTTGTGGTCTTTAATATACTCAATGTTAAAAAGTATAGTCCGAACAAAGAATGGAGTGGACTTAAAAACATACTTGTCAGCTTATCTAAAGAGACTATCCGATGGATTTAGAAGCAAGAAATCAAAGGTCTTATCGTTTGACGATATTGAAAAATTTATAAAAGATGCTCGATGACCAATATCTGGCTATACTAAGGTTAGTTAAAATAGTTTTAAATATCTACGCGACTTCAGCCTGTGTTGTGTGTTGAGCTTATATAATTATTGTTTCTTTTTCCAGGTTGCTTTAATATTTGGTGTAACTGGTGCTTGTAGGATACAAGAATTAACAAATACCTATAACTGTAAAAGGCGTAGAGAACCATGGCCAGATGCTTTTAGTGAAGATACCTATCACGAAAAATAAAATACCGAGGTCGTTCACTATACACGGTCCATTCTATGAAATTGTTAAGAAGTATGAAAGTTTGCGTTCACCAAAAGCAAAAAATTACTAATTGTTTCTCTAAATTAACTTTTTATCTCATCATCATCATCATCATCACTACAGCCTATTAACGTCCCACTGCTGGGCACAGGCCTCCACTCTCATAGGAGAGCGGGAATTAGAGCTTAGACCCACCACGCTGCTCCAATGCGGGTTGGCGGGCTTACTTACTTTTTATCTACTAAAATAAAATTACTTTTTTGTATTATTTTCTTCACAAGTGTGTTAAAAAACGTCGTATGATACACGTGTGTATTGATGATTACCATCCTCGGCTATCTTAAGACCCTCACCTAACGGCTCGGGTCTCAATGGCGCCTCAGTGGTAATCACCAACATTACTCACTTGTACCATAATGTACTATTTCATTTAGATTTTCATTTTCAGAGAAACTCTGTACCATATCTAGGAATTCTTCATATCTATATCGCCACACATAGAGAAAGATAAAAATTGAAAAACTGAACCATTATTTTTATTGGTGTGATTCGAAACTAATTAAGATGATTCTAAAACTAACATACGGTTATAGAGTTTGCGCGTACGTGGGTAGAGGCTCCATAAAAGTTAAGTTATACCTACTGTAAATTATTATACCTGGTTTGCTTGATCTTTACTGAGTTTAGAACTTTATACCGTAGCCTACCTTAAATACCTATAACATATAGGTACGTTATACGTTAAAACTTATTGTCACATTTTCAACATCAGACCAGGATTGAGAGATATGAGATATAATATTATCTATGTCAGGAGACATTCTATTATTTAATATATTTTTAAACCCAAAAGTTAGCTAGACTTTAAATCTTATTGTATTAGTAACGACGCTGACTAACGACAGATTTGAAAATAAATCTATGTGTATTCTGTCTAGCGGTTTGAGTTGTGCATGGAACAAAGGATGTGCTGAAAAAATACTTTCGTATCATTCTTATTATACTTATTATACTTATAATATTATTAATTTATAAATTCGTAAGTGTTTTTGTTTGTTGTTTTGTCCTTCAATCACGTCACAACGGAGCAACGGTTTGACGTGATTTTTGGCATGGGTATAGGTGAGGACCTGGAGAGTGACATAGGCTAAAACTTAAAACACGCGGAAGAAGTCGCGGGCATCAGCTGGTCTAATATAAATTAGGTACATCAAGAAAGAACTCCACCGAAAAACAAGCAAAACTTATCAGTACCTGTCTACGAACTTCCCACTAGCATTAACAAGAAAACTATAAAGTAATTATCAGGCGTCGGCGTTTCAATCAATTTACAAGTTGGTAACAAGCTAGCCCCGCTAGCACGATCAGCAACTTTTTAACACATTTTCGAAGCTTCGAGATAAGATTTGGGAAATATAGTTCCTAATAACTACAATCCTATTTTTGACGACCTCCCTGACGCAGTGTTGAGCGCTGTTCTCTGTTCGATCCCCGGCAGGGTCAATTTGGGAATTTATAATTTCTAAATTTTCGCTAGTCCTGGTGGGCGAATGCGGCCGTGGCTAGTAACCACCCTACCGGAAAAGACAACATGCCGCCAAGAGATTTAGTGTTACTGGTACGAAGACCACTACCATCTTAGACATGCATCATCACTTACCATTAGGTGCGATCGCGGTCAAGGGCTAACTTGTAGTGGATAAAAAAACCAGATGCTATTAGTATGATAGTATTCTTCCCTTATTTAATTTATTTTGCACCAAAAAAGTTATAAAATACGTAGAAAACCGAAACATAGTGGACAAGGCAACACTTATATCTCTACAAAAGATCTCTGCCAGTGACCCTTGACTGTGGAAAAGGTCTTAACAAGGAATCGGTACCTACTACAAAATATGAGATGGAGTTTGTGAAAAAGCTTAAAATTACTCTCTTGAAAAGCTTGAAAGCTTGAAATTTCCCTCGAGTGACCGTAATCATAAGAGAAAAAGGATAAACTTATTTTTATTATCCGTAAAGCAACTGGTTTGGTTCACTCTAGATAACTTCACTACATATTATAAAACAAAGTCCCCCTGCCGCTTCTGTCTGTTTGTCTGAATGTGATAAACTCCGAACCGATTTTCATACGGTTTTCACCAATGGAAAGAGTGATTCAAGAGGAAGGTTTATGTGTATAATTCATTAATGTTTTGTGTAAATTGGTAGAAATATGAAATTAGTGGACAGAGCGGGTCGCTAGTTACCTACACTTAACTTAGTATAGTTGGATAGATATTTATTCCAATCTAGCCTATGCTGTCCCACGACTGGGCAAAGGCCTCACTCCAATTCTTCCATGTCTCCCTATTTTGTGCTTCTTTGGGCCACTGAACATGAAATTTATCTAGTTCATCACGCCATCGTAGCCTTGGCCTACCACGCTGGCATTGATGAGTTTGGGGGATCCAGAAGGAAGTAGATTTAGCCCACAAGTCTTCTGGCATACGGCTCACATGACCAGCCCAGTCCCACTTGAGTGATGCTCAGCCATTTGAGGATAGATATAGAAACCCTTTTCCAATATATTTTGATGAATGTCACTATAACAAATGCTAATGTTGCTAATGTGCCAAACATGAAGCAGAATCCACGGCCGAAGTCACCGGCATCATTTAGTGAAAGATGACACAATAGAATTTCATACCCAAGTTTTCGACCTCCTTTATGGCAATCGCTTTGTAAAAAACCAAAAGTAGAACAAAGTAGAACAATAATTGTTGTTCGTGAAAAGAAAGCAACAAAAGCACATAATTATTATTGCCTCCCCGAAATACGAGTACACCCTTGTTATAAACCGTGAATTTTAACTCTGCAATTCTTCAATACTTGACATTTCTCTTACCATACCTTAGTAGTAACCAAAAAAAAACAAATGTTAAGCCCTCTTTCTCCCTCCTTTTGACGATTTCTCTGGCGCAGTGATGCGCGCTGTGTTCTTATAAGTAGGTGGTTCCGGGTTCGAACCCCAGCAGGGTAAACTCGGGAATTTATAATTTCTGAAATTTCTCTGGTCAAGTCTGGTGGGAGGCTTCGGCTGTGACTGGTTACTTAGTACCCACGGCAAAGGCGTGCCGTCAAGCGATTCAGAGATTAAGTACGATCCCGTGTAGAAGCCGACTATGAGTATCTATATCCAATAACCATACCAATATTTAAAATGCGGATAACTGAAGAGTTCCCGGGAATCGAAAAACCTTAATCCACGCAAACGAACACGCAGGCATCATCTTGTAAGTTAATATATAGATTCATACTTAATATTATAAATGCGAAAGTGAGTCTGTCTGTCTGTGTGTCTGCTATGCTTTCACGGCCCACCTTTTCAACCTATTTTGATGAAATTTAGTACGGGGATAGATTGTATCCCGGAGAAGGATATTGGCTACTTTTTATTCCGGAAAATTTGAGAGTTCCTGCGGGAATGAAAAAACCTTAATTCACGCGTACGAAGTCGCGGGCATCATCTAGTAGTTGATAAAGTGCTTTCAATATGGTAAATTCTAACTATTTCAGGCTTCAAACCCGCAGCCTCCTCTGATCTAATAAGGAATGAGGGGGCTCAAGTGCGAAGCATTATCAACTTTGCGTAACGCCACCAACAGAATGATTACTTCTAATTAAATTAGGTACACGGGGAGTGAGTAAGACCGGGATTGGGAGGTGATATAGTGCCTTAGTACCGTGTACTATAATATAATTCGTTGTATCTCCTAACGTATGTTTATCCATACTATTAATATTATAAATGCGAAAGTGTCTGTCCGTCTGTCTGGTACGCTTTCACGGCCTATCTGTTCAACCGATTTTGATGAAATTTGATACAGAGATATGTTGTATCCCGGAGAAGGACATAGGTTACTTTTTATCCCGGAAAATTCAAGAGTTCTCGCGGGAACCAAAAATATTTATCTCTTCAGCCGATTTTAATGAAATTTGGTATAGGGATAGACTGTATCCAGGGGAAGGACATAGGCTTTTTATCCCGGAAAATTATGTAAAGAGTTCCCGCGGGAATCAAAAAACCTTAATCCACGTGGACGAAGTCGCGGGCATCATCATGTCCTCCCGACCGAATTTCGGCCACGGTGGCCTATCTCCAGAGAAATTAGTCATCTGCGCAGAAGATAATATTATAGTGCACAAGTATGTGCTCATACACAGGTGCACTCTTTGTTCCTTTACTTTCACAGCCCGATGAGAGAGATCCGGAAAGAGACCCGGCACAAGAACACAACCTAGAACCTACCAACCAAGCCAATAAAATTTTGCAAACCAAGCTTTTGGCAGCGTTCTTTTGTCTCTATTAGGCCTTCTCTTATACATCGATTTCTACCAGACACGAAATTGTGTCCGTCTGTCAGACAGTTCACTGTGCGATCCCTGAGCCGTGACGCTACTCTCTTTGTATTGCCTGAAATGTACGGTTGAAAAAAATACGTGCCGCATTGAGAACTTTCTCTTTTTTGGGAGTGATATCACAATTATTATCTAGATGATGCTCACGATTTGGTCCGCGTTAAGTATTTTGTATTCCCGCGGAAAATCCTTAATTTTCCGGGATATAAAGTAGTAAGATAGCCTACGTTCTTCCCCGGGATACAATCTCTTTACCAAATTTCATCAAAATTGGTTGAAAAGATGGGCCGTTAAAGCTTAGCAGACAGACAGGCGGACAGTCAGACAAACTTTCGCATTTATTATATTGATATGGACTTAGCGTAATGTCACCAAGAGAATGATTAGATCTATATAAACGGGGTGTGACTAATACCGGATAGGGAGGTGATATACTGCCTCACTCAATATCGTGAACTATACAATTCGTTGTTTCGTCCAACGCATGTTTATAGTGCCTTTGGGATGGGCGTGTTAGTTGGCGGTTCTTTATTACGCATTGGCGCTGTTTTTTATTCATGCTAATGGAATACCGGATAAGCCATTTGAATTGCTAAGATATTTCTGTCTTTTGCTTACCGGATGTATTAATCGAACTGTTAAATTCTTGATCGAAGTAATTTAAGTTCGTTTAATCCGAATTTTAGAGAAGAATTTCCAAAAGTGCTTGCTTAGTGAGTGCCTACGTCACGTCGTGAAAGGAACTTTACCCGTTGTCTTGGTGAGCAACAAACAAAGCAACGTGACACTATAGTATCAAACAGCCCTTCACGTGGCCTATGTTGTCGCGTGGATCGTAGATATAATATGTCTGTTTTCTATGACGTCGTATCGCGTCGCGTCGCGTGGCGTCGCTTGCGTCGCTCACCTACGACAACGGGCTGCTGATATTTTATGTTTCTAACACTAGTTTAGGCCACACCATGTTGATAGATCTATATAGATATCCAGATAATACCTGCGACTTCATCCACGTTCATTTAGATTTTTTGAAATCCTGGGACACTCATTGATTGTATATTATATAGAGTATTATACTGTTATTACTATCTATTACCTTACGTCCTTCTCTGGGCAACAAACTATCCCCTCACCAAATTTCGTGAAAATATTTTGAAATAATGGGCCGTGAAGCAAACAGACACACTTTCGCTTTTATAAAACTATGACCTAATTACTAAAAGGATAAGTAAACCTTCCTCAACCGCTACCTAACGTGAGACTTCAGGCCTGTCTCCGTTAAGGGCTCCCACAGGTGCACCATAAATCTCTCCGCGAGGCTCCTCGCTCGCTCGCCGTTTATGCGCCGTACATCCACGCTTATCTACCGCTATTGCGGCCTCCGTATTTATGGGCTCCGCTGGGCACACACAAGACGCACTATTATTATCCTTTCTAAGAGTTATTTGCTTGCTCCCTGCTGTTATCTACATTACAGCATAATTTTGTAGTGAACCTCTTTTATTTTTTACGTAATATTTGGCGGAGCTACCTGTTTGATACAAAGCATTTCTAACAAACGGGTAATATTATAAATGCGAAACTGGGTCTGTCTGCCTGTCTGCTACGCTTTCACGGCTCATCTTTTCAACTGATTTCGATGAAATTTGTTACAGAAATAGGTTGCATCTCGGAGAAGGTCATAGATTTTTTATTTTAATTTAAAGAGTTCCCGTTGGAATTAAAAACCTTATTCCATGCGGGCGAAGTCGCTTTCATCATCTAGTTCTAGTTTATAATATTAATAGCTGATCATTTAAAAAAAAAGGATAAGTAAACCTTCCTCAACCGCTAAACAACGTAAGACTTCAGTCGTCTCTCCGTTAAGTGCTCCCACAGGTGCACCATAAATCTCTCCGCGAGGCTCCTCGCTCGCTCGCCGTATAAGCGCCGTACATCCACGCTTATCTACCGCTATTGCGGCCTCCGTATTTATGGGCTCCGCTGGGCACACACAAGACGCACTATTATTATCCTTTCTAAGAATTATTTGCTTGCTCCCTGCTGTTATCTCCATTACAGCATAATTTTGTAGTGAATCTCTTTTATTTTTTACACAATATTTGGCGTAGCTACCAGTCTTGCAAAGGTATTTTGAATAACTGGTAAAATGATAAGTGCGAAACTTTGTCTATCTACTACGCTTTCACGGCCCATCTGTAGATAGGTTGCATCAAGGGGAAGGGCATAGGTTACTTTTTATCTCGGAAAAAAGAGTTCCCGTACCCACGAGATGGGAAGAGAAATAAGGCCAGCAGCAAAGACTGGGGAGTTAGTTTCTTCTAACAGCTAGTCCATTCTGGAGAAGGGTGGCATGGAATAACTAGCACTGGCGAGAGCTGGAGAAGGCCTTTGACACGAGGTACACAGATATAGGGGACATTTTGTGTAATTTTTTTATAGAAAGCAACAGCATCGCGTTGCGAGCATCATTTCATTGCTAATAAATTTTAAAATAAACAATAATATCAAAACATAGTAAAAGTGCGCCGCAATATGGCCGCAATTCATAAAAGCAATCACCAATACCTGGAATGGCATAACGAACGAATACCTGCCGCTACTCTTTTAATTAAAACCCTCCGAATCTTTTAAATTAAATAAAGTTACATAAAAAACACGCTGGATCTCACGGTAAAGTGCTCCTGCAAAGGCAGAATTTCAATTACTTATTTTGTACGAGTATAGTTATTATAAAGGTACTTAGGTACATTGATTTAAGGTCTATTTTCACGGAAACATAATGCAGAAATGTATCTAATATAATATTATATGATTTTTTGATTTGAAATCAATAAATAGACTAACCTAATCCATACTAATATTATAAATGCGAAAGTGAGTCTGTCTGTCAGTTTGTCTGCTACGCTTTCATGGCCCATCTTTACAATCGATTTTGATGAAATTTGGTAGGTATATTACATCCCGGGGAACACTTTTTATCCCGAAAAATTAAGGAGTTTGATTAAAGTTAAGTTATTTGTTTGATTTATGTTTTTTGATTCCCCCGCTCGCGGACGAAGTTGCGGGCATCATCTAGTTACTATATAAATCATGCCCGCATGGAAATGTAATGTACCTAATATAGAAAATGGCAGAAATACTGAAGAATAAGTAACTTGTTTTCGTAAACTTTTTTTGTGAAAGTGTTGATAGCCTAGTTGTTTAGACAGTTGGTTTTCTATTCAGATGGGCGGGGGCGGCAGATGGGGTTTGATCCCCGGGGGTTTGATACCATCTCAGAATGCATCATCACTTTCACTTTCCATCAGGTGCGATCGCAGTCACGGGATAACTTCTATCGGAATAAAATCTATCTTTCTTTCTTTTAAAATATAAAATTCTCGTGTCACAGTGTTTGTAACAAATCTCCTCCGAAACGGCTTAACCGATTCTTATGAATTTTTGTGTGTATATTCGGAAGATCTGAGAATTGGACGTAAGCTATTTTTATACCTTCACGCGGACGAAGTCGCGGGCATCAGCTTATATATATATTCGTATATATATAACTTGACAGCGTCATAGATAGACCAATATTTTTGTTCGGAATAGTTGTTTAACACATATAATTCAATGGTATTTACTTACTTCCGAAATGTTGGTCCTGCATAAAACATTAGTTTTGTTTACCAAGCCAACAGAGCACGTTTAGTCAATTTAATATTCCGTAGCACACCGCCGCGTATGTCTCTCGGTTAATTAGTTACCAGCTGACAGACAAACACCCGTGATTGCGTTATTTATGCATTGACACGACGTGAGGAGGGCATTAATTATAAGTTTAATTTAACTGGATTGTTGGCATAGTAGCATATACGCGAGATTAGTATGCCGGTATCATCGCTTTGTCTTCCTTTGCTGATGAGTGTCGAATCCATATATTTCTAGATTTGCCATTACATAAATTTAAAGACTGTGTCAAACAGCATTTGTTAAGTCGAGCTTATTATACTATCGACGATTTTATTAACGACAAAGTTGCATGGAAGCAACCGGCCTCAAATCCAGTGACCCACAAGTCAGTGTAATACTTGTAACGTTGCGTATGTATTGTATTGCTTAAATATTGTAACCTCTTTCTTATTTTGAGAAAAGAGCAACTGCT
Organism: Erebia epiphron; assembly: GCA_963932025.1. Lineage (NCBI taxonomy): Eukaryota > Metazoa > Arthropoda > Insecta > Lepidoptera > Nymphalidae > Erebia > Erebia epiphron. Next base: position 37,359,509 of record OZ009946.1, on the reverse strand, counting down.
GAGTTTCTTGCCGGCTCTTCTTAGTAGAATTAATTTTCCGAACCGGTGGTAGAGTCTTGATGTATCATAAGTGACACGAGTTGTTGAAATAAATAAATCATTTATCATTTTATCATAATAGATATAAAAGAACGTATAGAAAACACACAGCATATCAAAATATTGATCTTATATGGATAGAAGCAAGGCAAAGCTAGGCTGTATTTATGGCAAAATAAATACTGTCAAGTAATATTCCCAATAAACCCACGGGAACATGTAAGGAAATTTACGGGCCCCGGGCGGAACATTTCTTTTATTTGCGGAGCATTTTATGTTGTGTCGTATTTGCATATTGCCCCTGGCAATGTTTGTTGTGGGCTCTTCTCAGACCAGGGCGCGTTCGAAACCCCCGTAGCCGTCGTTTTAAGACACTGTAATTAATCATCACCACCACGTGTTATTTTATTGAAATTCAAAAGGTGTAGATATAGTATTAGATATCTACCTAATTTGAATAAAATTATAGTTTTTTGACTTTGCTTAAAGAACCATAAAAATTCCATTTTTTGTCAATAGATGACTCCCGCAACTTCATCCGCGTGGATTAAGTTTTTTGACTCTCGCAGTAACTCCTGAATGAAAATTCCAGGATAAAAAGTAGCCTTTGTCCTTCCCCGGGATGCAACTGAATCTCTTTAACAATTGATGACTTTTTAAATTTGATGAAATATCAAAATCAATTAAAAAATGGGCCAGTAGAGCGTAGCAGACATACTCTCGCATGATTAATATAAGTATGGATTTTTTCACAATTTTCACTTAAATAAATTCTCATGAAGGTAATTATAATCTATCTAGTTAGGAAACTGCCAAAGGTAAATATTTATTATAAAGTATTACCCGTGAAAAGTATTCTAGAGTCAGCGTTGCTATGCTACGTGGCGCATGGTTGCAACATTCGACGAAATTACTATTTGCATAGAAACTCTTGGTCTATTCATTTAACTTTCTGCCAATTTCCATAACGTCAGAGCCAGCAATCAATTTCTAATTTCATTCGCGCCTAAACGTTGATTAAGTCCGTACTCCGCATAAACAGTTGGCTTTTACGCCACTATTGGTCGGTGCACACGGTCGTTAATAGGTTATCCCTGGATGGTAATAGCGCTGAATTTACATCAGGCTAAATATGATGTACACGAGTACTTGTTATGTTTTAATCGCTAAACTAATACTGGGTTGGAACGGGGTTCCATTGCACGACAATACATCGACTGATGATGTGCGTACGAATGTAGTACTATACGCATCTATGCTCTACTTTTAATACTACATTAAATAATAAATAATTCGTATATCAAAATCCAATTCAGTATTTCGTTTCTTTAAATATAGCAGATAAAACGCCCAAAACCTTTTCAGCTTCAAAGATACGTTGTACCTCTGTGGTAATAGTACGTTCTACTACACCATCTTACATTACATCAACACTTACCATCATGTGAGATCGCAGTCTAGGGCTAACTTAGTGGAAAAAAGGAAGGACTAATGCGATGCCGGTTTCTGATAAATTCATGTATCTGCTACCAATTTTACTAAGTGAAATAAGAATGGTGCAGTTTTCATACATCATTCATACACTAGGTGCAAACTTTACCCATTATGATCTTAAATGTGTTGAATTTCTTATTATTTTTTAGAACTTCCCGTGACAAACATATGAACGAACTGAAAGACAGATACGACACTCTAAAAACTGAAAACATCAAGATTGATTCCTTTAGCTCATTTAAGGAGCTCCAAATGAAGGAACTAGTTTCATAATTCGCTCTTAGGAACGAACGACACACTCAACGTTGTTCCCAGCAGACGTCTTATCCTGTCCAAGCTCTATTTATAGTGTGTTTTCGTCCTAGCCTTATTATCGCAGAATAGTGGAAACGCACACGTATGGTCGGGGCTCCATATTTAATCGAGCTGGATTTGAGACTCATAATGGCGGGCTTACAACACCCCGCGGAGCAGTTATGTCGTCTCTCTTTATTATATTTGTAACTAATTTGGGAGCGAGCATTATAATGCGAGTAGTTCCATGTGCACATTAGTAACATTCGCCTAACTAAACTGACTTTAGTGGATGATGGTCCTAATGAAAACTGCGCATACTAACATAATAATATCATAATTTTTTTATTATTATTATTATTATAAATGCGAAAGTATGTTTGTGTTTGTTGGTTTGTCCTTCAATCAATCCGAAACAGAGCAACGGATTGATGTGTTTATTTGTATGGGTATAGTTGAGGACCTGAAGAGTGACATAGTTTACTTAGTATTCCGGAAAATAAAGGAGTCCCCGTAGGAATTCATAAAACTTATTCCACGCGGACGAATTTACGAGAAATAATCACGTAAATTCCCCACACTAGTGTTAGTAGTTTGACCTACAAAATTGTGTCTATGACATGCCGCTTTAATATAAAATATCCCGATTTATACAAATACCACCGAGACAGACATTATAAAATCAAAGGGGATCCAAAACTTAAAAAATATGAACTGCACTGACACAATTAGAATTGTAAATATTTTTTTTATAATTAAAAAGTTTTGACCTTATTCCACTAAAGCTGTTCAGTGTTCAGCGCGGCAATACAAAGGGAGCATAAAATAGGACAATTGCTGCGAATGAAAAAACTGCACAAGAGGATATTATATAATTAAGTAATTATTTTTTCCTCGTGATTTTAGGTTTAAAAATCCCCGAAATCTTTGATTTGATGGCCTACTTCACTCTCCAAGTCACAATCCAAACCCACAAACAAACATACAACATACTAACGATTTAACGAACGATTCACAAACTACAATGACTTTACTATTTGAAAATCTAATTAGAAAACTTTTAGGCCCACTTGCACAAGGACTCTTAAACTAATTTAATTAAATATTTTAATGCTGTACCTTTTTGGCAACTACAATATGCATTTGCCAAAATGGGACGGCATTACAAAATTTAACAATAGTTATTTGTTATACAAGAGTGAAAAGTTGTTTTTTAACCGCGTGCTCAATTTTGATGACCGAGCAAGCGAAGGATTCTAAAATTGAATCACGAGCGCAGCGAGTGGTTCAAATATTGGAATACTGAGCGTCAGCGAGGGAATCAAAAGAGCACGAGGTGAAAAATCTTTTCACTCGAGTGCAACACGTAACTTTTCATACCACCTCAGCGAGGAAATGAAATACTTCTCGCGTGATTCTTGAGGGAGAAAACTCATTCCCGCATTTTTAACAGTTTCAGTCAATTCTGTTGGCGTCAAATTAACTTCTCATCACTAGAATCACTCATTTTAGGTTTTTCACTTATTTTCAATTTTCTTGTCTTTAATCGAAGGTTTTAATTTTAAACAATATGACGTGAAAGAAACTGGTGCGCGCAAAGCAAATTAAAAAAGTACACCAAGAAGGTTACGAGTGTGAGTTTTTAAGTCAAAGTCAAAGTCAAAATAACGTTTATTCAATTTGGGTAGGTATACTACATTGAGGTATACTACACTTATTGACGTCGAGTTTTTTATAATATATAATGGTGATAATCAGTAACGGTATCTTAAAACTAAAGCTACGAGGGTTCCAAACGCGCCCTGGTCTGAGAAGAGCCCACAACAAACTCAGCCGGGTTTTTTTTTCATTATCACCATTTCACAAATCATCTTAACTAATGAACTATCAGAGCCAATAGATCAAATCATTGCCAAGCTTCCTTGTCATTTAAGTAATCCTTTACATGGTAATAAGATTTTTTAATGAGTTTACGTTTTACATTAACTTTGAACTTATTCAGAGACATTTTCAACATGTCTTCTGGGAGCTTATTGTAGAAGCGGACACTGTTTCCAAAAGCGGACACTGTTTCCAAAACAAATTAAAAACGGTTGTATGGAAATTCGGCACCATAGAGGTAGAAGTAAATAGGTTTTAATGATGTTTTGAATTCACAGACTTCATAGACGAGTGATATTTACTAACGTGCAAACGATGTTCTAAATTCAATTTACTTTATCCTCAAGAGGATAATAACGGCTTTTGCATTCAGATATCGAAGCGTAAAAATACTCTTTCCGAGATGGTGGGATGAAAAATCAGTTTAATGTCCTTGTGCAAGCGGCCCTTAGATAGGGAAAAGACAAGAGTGACGCAGGCAATGCTAAATTGACGTCTGATATTTGAATTCAGATGATTCACTTTTTCCTTTTGAGCTTAATAATAATATACCAAGTCCATCTATGAAATTACTTCGCATTTTCCACTCAATGTTTATTGAACGCTTACGAGTGAAACTCACTTCGGGGGCGCCCATCGAAATATTGCAAAAATTAATTCAATTAATTGAAATACTTCGACATGCGAAGAGTACTTGACGGGCGGAGGACCGGTGTGGGGACTTTTTCTGAAAAGCAAACCAAATCCTCCTTTTTAGAGGGAGGAGCTTTACGCAACTTTCTTATCTACTAAAGTGCTAGACCAGTGGGTCTGGAATTTAGCAAATGATAATCTAGAAATCTGAATAATAGATAAAGACACAATACATAATTTTCTGAAATATGAGAGAGCCTGTTAGCTGTTAGATTATTTTTCGTTTGGCACCGCTCTTGATTAGGACACGCCGGTTGCTAGGTTGTACTATTACAAAACGGGTTCTTCAAAATCGGAATAGTATAAATGTAGGATATTTGGTATTTAATAATACACCTACATGATATCGAAAGCTATATTTATTCGGTTTGTTTACATAGTGACAGAATGTGCAAAAATAACAATACGTTGTCAAGGCAATGTGTTCTAATTACAAAATACATATAAAACCTTCACTCCTCCTAACACATTCCTAGACTCTTGGTCAGAGACTCCAGCCTTTGGGATGGCAGTCCTTTTGTTAAAATGTCAGCTTCCATCCTCTCAGTATTCATATAAATAACATGAATTGTTTTGTCCTTAACATGCTGTCGAATGAAATGTGTTCTTAAATCTATAATATGCTTGGTTCTAATGCTGACAATTTCATTCTTGCACATCTGTATGGCAGCTTGACTGTCGCTGTATATGAGTACACTACTTTGCTGTTTACTAGCAATGTTATTTAATAACATTTTTAAATGTATAGCCTCCTTTACAGCTTCTGTTAATGCCATGTATTCTGCTTCTGCCGTAGACAAGGCTACTGTTCTCTGTTTTCTTGATTCCCAGCTAATGCATCCGCTAGACAATTTAAAACAGTATCCTGTGTATGATCGCCGGTCCATTGCACACGATGCCCAATCTGCATCTGCAAATCCATAAATAGGACATTCAGTTTTTTCGAAACTTATTCCAAGATTTAAAGTTCCTTTCAGGTACCTAAGTACCCGTTTTGCACATTTAAAATGTTCTTCACCGTAATAATTATTAAACTGAGACAAGTAGCCAACGGCAAACATTATGTCTGGCCTAGTAGCCACAGCAAGGAACATCAACGTACCAATCAAATTTTGGTATGGTAAGTTTTCAATTTTTTTTTCTTTTCTTTCTAATTTTAAGCTTGCTTCTATTCTATTCAGTGTACTTGCTGGTTTACACTCCTCCATATTATATTTACAAAGAACTTTCTTTATATAATTTTCCTGCGATAGCTTAATTTTTCCTTTTTCGATTTTAACTTGTATTCCTAAAAATTCAGATGGTTTTCCCAAGTCTTTCATATCAAACTTTGTTGTGAGAAAATCTTTTACTCTTTTTAATTTCTTTTCTGATGAATAAGCTATCATTAAATCATCTACGTAAAGGCAAATCAATATTTTATCTCCTCCTTCTTTAAAAGAGTAAATACAAGGGTCTGCCGGTGATGGTTCGAATCCAAAAGTTTTTAATTCCGTATCCAACTTTTTAAACCATTGTCTTCCGGATTGTTTCAAACCATATAATGCCTTTTGCAATTCACAGACCTTTTCTCCTTTTATATTCCTCAGATCTTCTAACATTCTTTTAGATTTTACTAATAAGTTTGAATTTTTCTTACTACTTTCATCTTTTATTATTTCAATTAAATATTTTTCTAAATACTCTGGTGTTTTCATTTGTATTTCCTCATCCAAATCACCATTCAAATACGCAGTTGTGACATCCATCTGATTCAATGACAGATCTTCCTCTGCAGCTACTGCTAGTAGTAATCTTAGTGAGCTCAGTTTTGCAACAGGTGCCCATGTCTCATTATAATCTATTCCAGGTCTCTGGGTAAATCCCCTTGCTACAAGACGAGCTTTCTTTCTCTGTCCTTTATCCTTCAGAATCATTTTAAAATCAATAATATTTCTATTTTTATCTCTACTTTTAATCGTCCATGTACCATTTTTGACATGTGACATTATTTCCGACTTGATAGCTTCATGCCATTTATCGTCCATTTCTGAGAATTCTTCAACGTCACAATTATAAGTATACTCGTTACTTTGTTTGCTGTACGAATTTTCTCCATAATCATCTTCTATAAAATGACTTTTAAACCAATCTGGTTGCTTTCTGATTCTCTTAGGTCTTTCAAGGTTATCAGGTATAGTTTCATCTGGTTCTTCTTCAGGACATGAGTCATAAATTTCAGGCTCAGATTGTGAACCTTCTAAATTACTTTCACCTATTTTTCCTTCTACTAAAACAGGTAAGTAATTTTCAGCATCATTTTCAACAATTAAATCTTTTTCTTTATCATTTTTAAAATCAATATTGATTTCTGTTTCAGGTTCCTGTTTTTCCAACTTTACTACTTCAAATTGTTTATCATAGTAAAATTTTTCTAAGATTTTCACGTCCCTACTGATAGTAATATTTTTTTTTCAGGCAAATATATTCTGTATGCTTTTGCATTTGATGCATATCCCATAAAAATACCTTCTTCTGCTTTGGGCGTAAATTTCCCTTTTCTTTTCTTGTTAAGAACAAATGCTTTAACACCAAAAACATGTAAATGGTTTCCGGAAGGAAGACGCCCAGCCCATTTTTGGTATGGCGTCTCGCCTTTTAAGGCTTTTGCCGGACTTCTATGAATTAAATAATTTGCTGTATTAATAGCTTCAGCCCACAAAAATTCTGGGACTTTGCCGTCAATCAATAAGCATCTTGCCTTTTCAAGAAGCGATCTGTTTTTTCTTTCACTCACACCATTTTGTTGGGGAGTGTAAGGGGCAGATAGTCTTCTTCGAATACCATGTTCCTTTAAAAAATCATCAAAATCATTGTTACAGTATTCGGTTCCATTATCCGACTGTAAAAACTGTATTTTCTCATTCATTTGATTTTCTACTTCGGTCTTGTACTGTTTAAACTTATCTAATACTTCACTTTTATTTTTCATAAAATATACGTTACAGTACCTTGTAAAATCATCAATAAAAGTGACGAAATATTTATTTCTAGCCAGAGTTCCACAACGAATTGGCCCACATACATCAGTGTGTATTATTTGTAAAGACCTTGTAGATTTCAATGCTTCATGTATAGGGAACGGTAAAACTGTCATCTTTCCCTTTATACAAGTTTCACAATTATCTAACTTTTCATCAGGATTTAATGTTAATCCCCGCAGCAATTTATTTCTTGATAGTAGTTTTAAGTCACTTTCATTTATATGACCAAGTTTCCGGTGCCATCTCATAATATTGCTTACTTTTTCAGGTACGAAATTAGCATTCTCAATGACATTATCTACTTGCAGATAATAGAGTCCATTTTTTCTGACAGCCGTTAATAAAACCTCTCCTTCATCATCTATAATAAATGCTTTATTTTTATTAAACAAAACTGTATTTCCTTTATCAGTTATCTTTCCCACAGATTCTGGCACATACAACGTATCAAGGAGGTTATACTGTATATTTTTTATTTTAATTTGGACTTTTCCTTTACCTGCTATCTCTGTAGTGTGATTATCCGGTGCTAGTTTAAGAGAACCTGTTTCATTTTGTACATTAGAAAAATTATCTTTTACTCCAGTCATATGGGATGAGCACCCACTATCTAAACACCATATATTGTTTTCTATGGCTGTACTATTTAAACAAGTTGGTAATATGCCGAACATTTTCTGCTCTTCTGCATCTTTTTCTATAAATTTTACTTTTGACCAGCACTCAGAAGCTTTCTTTTTGCACTTAAAACATTTTATATCAGTTGCATTAGTTTTAAAATGTTTTTTATTGTTGTTATAAAATGCACCTTCAACCTCTCTAACCTCTCTACTTGAGCAACTTTGTCGAGCATCACTTTCCTCTATGATTTTTATTTTTAAATCTTCAGGGTTCGTCAAAACGTCCCTTGATTCTATCGCTATTCTAAAGTTTTCATAAGAGGTTGGTAAACTATAAAGCATCATAATACTCAGCAGTTCTGGGTGAATACTTACTTCCATTTTTTGCAATTTATCAACAATGTCCATGAAATTACTAAGGTGATCCCGAACATCTTCATTCGTTGACATCTTTTTAACAACTAATTGTTTCAACAAACCAGCTTTCCGCGCAGGCCCCGAGCTTTGGTGGATAGATTTTAATTTGTCCCACACCTCTTTGGAAGTAGTGCAACCACACACTTGTTTTAGCTCATTTGGAGACATAAGAAGCAAAATCTCCGCTCTCGCCATTGTATCTTGTTTTTTGTCGGCAACTTCGCCGGTAACATATTGCCACAGTTCATTTTTTATTAGTATGGCCTGAGCCTGGACACACCATGTATCATAGTTGTCTTTTTTCAATGGCTCAATTCGATACGTAGACGATGTATTCATTTTGCTTCCTTAAACAAAGCCACTAACCACGCACCTCTGCTACCAAATGTAGGATATTTGGTATTTAATAATACACCTACATGTGTACACATACATATATATTTATTCGGTTTGTTTACATAGTGACAGAATGTGCAAAAATAACAATACGTTGTCAAGGCAATGTGTTCTAATTACAAAATACATATAAAACCTTCAATAAGTCATTTTATTTCGAACTAGCTGATGCCCGCGACTACGTCCGCGTGGATTGAGGTTTTTTGGTTCCCGCGGGAACTCCATAATTTTCAGAGATAAAACGTAGCCTGTGTTATTTTAGACTTTAATCTATCTCGGTGCCAAATTTCATCCAAATCCGTTCAGCCGTTCGGGCGTGATTGAGTAACGAACATCCATCAATACATCCATACATCCATACATCCAAACTTTCACATTTATAATATTAAGTATAGAAGTATGTAAGTTAAACATCACACCACAACCGTGACCTAGAGTGGTCCAATATCCGTGAAAAAGCATCATCGCGAGGATACTAATATTTTGAACGCCTGTTTACCGGTTAAGACGCATGTACACTGACCGAGTGCTAAGCAACGAACAGGTTTCTTGCTTAATACAGACCTGTAGGGCTAGCATGCGCACAACGAGTAAAATTATGTCTACTCGTTATCTTTGTTACGGTTACCGAAGCTAATATGGATACTTGTCTCGTTACGTCAAAAGTAGTGATAATAGTACATTATGATACAAGTGCGCGAAGTTGGTCATTACAGTCGAGGCGGTATTGCACAGCCCGAGCCGCAAGGCGAGGGCTGTAATAGAGCCAAGACTGTAATGAACAAAGCACACGCGTATCATACGACGTTTTTCAACACACTTGCGAGGAAAAAAACAATTAGGTAGGTATAAAATACATTTTAATTATTAAAGCAATTATTGAAAGTACAATTATTAAAATGATACGCAACAGTTTTTGTTGGATGTTGCACAGTATGTGTTATAGTATTATTAAAACTTTTACTGTGGTGTTCTTGAGTAACTGTAAATGTTGGAGATAGTGAAACATTCCCATAGGAGGTGGATGGGCGTTCTAATTCTCCTTTAGTCAGAGTAGGCGGCACACAAAAATCACTGGCATATGAGGTAGAAGGTTGCGGTTCGGGACAAAACTTCTTAGAAGGTGGCTCCAAATTGATGGCTTGTGTTATCTTGGCACTTATGTTAACTTTGTTTTGAATTGAGTCCTCAACATAAGATTCTGCGACTGTATTAGACCGCCACCCGCCATGGCGCTTTAATGTTAATATATCAGCCCCTGCATCAGCTAGCAATGTAGCTGAGGTTCTTCTAAAACTGTGTCCGGTGTAACATTCAGCATCCGGTAATCCCAGAAACTTTGCGATTTCTTTTGGCATGGAACCAAATTTATTAACACCTATAGGTTGACATGTACATTTTCCTTTTTGGAAGTTTTGAAAAAAACGGTCACTTTTAGCTTTATTTGTACGCAAAGCTTGATATTTCTTTACGATATCATAAAATTGACCGTCAATAGTGAACGATCGTGGGATTTTGTTCTTGGTGTTTGGGATTTTCACAAGAAGCATTTCCCCGTGATTCTTGATGTCGTTTGTTGTAATATTATTAAGCTCTTGTCGCCGACATGCGCCTTGGATTCCAAATATTAATGCAACCTGAAAAATACTTATATTTATATTTTTTAATAAATCTTAGCCTTAGATTTTTAGGTTTAATTTAATTTATAGTTAATTTTAGTTTAATAAGTAGTTTTCGATTGTCACTCTATTTATTGATTAGATATCGGTAATAGGTGGATGCTTAATACTTATTTGGGTACTATGTTTCGTATACAAACTTAAGCTACAATAGATAGTATTAGTTTACTGACCTTCGTTGCTAAATATTGGCTATCTGGGGCTTCATTTAAGAATTTTTCGACATCATTAGGTGACAATACTTTAGATTTTCTGCCAATATAGCCATCCGACCGCCTTTTCAAGAATTCCATCAAATTCGTATAAGTTTTTATGTCGATTCCATTTTTTGTCCGAATCATACTTCTTAACATGGAATAAATACACCACAGCGTGTTGGGCTTATATTTGTTGGCTAACTCATTAAAGTAAGCCAAAAACACGTTCTCCGAGAACGACTGGGCTTTTTTGTCGCATTTCCATTTCATGAAATTTTCGTAAGCCCGTATGTATTTTTCTCTTGATTTTGATGGCAACAAACTGTCACTAGCGTTTTGTGCCTCAATAATAATATCTGGTGGCGTCGTATCCAAATCTAACTGTACTTCGTCACTTGTACTCGACATTTTTCAGTCACAAATCAGCAATTTTAAACGAACAAATGTTTGCACAAAATGGCGCGGAGGTTTATTTTTTCGCGCGCCGTATCTTTGGTTGAATAACTATGCGCGCGCAGGTTAAGTCCAGAGGCACCGAACACCGCCATTCAGCCACAATATATTAAACTTTATTAGGTTTTTAAAAGGTACACTTTCCTCTATTAGGTTTTTTAAATGTGCATTTCTTTCACTGATATATTGTAAACAAGAAGGTTATATATTACACTCCTTGTTCAAGATTGTAAAATTAAAAAAAAATTTAATTAAATATTTATTTACAAAATAACAAATCTTTTGGTAACAACCTCTTTACGGATATTAAAAAAAAAGTGGAATAAGAAAAACACTAGTGCGGATATGAAAAGTAAAACGAACTAGTGTGTAATAAATCGCATACCGGGCGTAAGACTAAAGAAAATATAGCAACTTTACGAGCAAGTGTGTTGAAAAAGTAATATTTCTTATCTATGGTATTTTTCTCTACGAACCCTTGCGAACATGCCGACAATTTTTTTTGTAATATACCACATTTCGTGCATGTTAGGGGTAACGAAAAATTAGCCGGCAACGACAACATTTCTCTCTCTCTCATCGCAAGATATCTCGTGCGCATGCTACTGGATATTAGCAATATTCTCCCCACACGAAATGCCCTTTTTTATCAGACAAGTCGCTATTTCGACTCTCAAACGTATTGCTTGTTCTGTATTTCGCGTTGCTGTGTTTAATTTAAAAGATTCGCAATTATTTTAATTTAACGTACAGAGACAACGGCCGGAGCGCTCCCGTGATCCGTGATGGCTGACGTAAATCAATTTAAGTGAAATCGCTTCTGTTTTGTATTTAAACTCAATAATAGCATTTCGTGCAATTATCCATTGAAATAAAGGGTCATTGCTGCTTCAGTAATGAGAGTCACATAATTTCATGAATCCGGAGCAAATAACTGGGTATGACTTTTTTGGACCAGTGTATAACTATGTACTTAACCTATATTCTTCTTATATATATATATATATATATATATATATAACCCTATTTACTAAAAACGACTTTTCAATTTAGCAAAATTCCACCGTTAAAAGTAATAAACAGATATTACTAGCTGATGCCCGCGACTTCTTCCGCGTGGATTGAGGTGTTTTAGTTCCAGCGGGAACTCTTTAATTTTCCGAGATAAAAAGTAGTCTTGATATTCCAGACTACAATCTATCTTTGTTCCAAATTTCATCCAGATCCGTTCAGCCGTTCTGGCGTGATTGAGTAACAAACATCCATTTATACATCCATCCATCCATCCAAACTTTCGCATTTATAATATTAAGTATAGATAGATTAACCGCAAATCGTTGGAATGGATTCATAATTTTTAACGTTAATGAGTGCGAGATAAGAAATTTCAACCACTCGTTTTTAATACATGTTAACTTGTTGTTAATTTTTGCTGTATTCATCAATTCGGATAGTTGTGACCATTAACAATGGTCTAGTCTGTCTTTCATAATTCTGCCACATAGTATGAGAATATGGAATATTATTAGATACTAATTTATTAAACTCCGATAGCAAGAAGGGAGCCATTGTCACCCATGGAGGCACCCATCCATTCACCGACTTAAGTAAGAGTTGCTGCCAGCGCAATCGACTGATATTATATGCTACCGTAACTAGAACATACGTTCGTCCAAGTCCATCATTCCCACCATCCCACCACCACTACGGCCCATTAATGTCCCACTGCTGGGCACAGGCCTTTGAGAAGTTCATCATAAAACCTAAATAACTTATGATAATTTCACTATCATAGTACGAAAACAGCTGCATTTTTAAAATGTTCCAGTGTTGTCTATTATAAATTCATAACGCAGTCCATTTTAATCTATCACGTAAAACTTGTTAGGTAGATGGGAAAGTACCTAGTCTAATATTCAACTAACAAGTTCAAATTTGCATAAAGTTTTAACGAATTGCTTTGCAAAAAATATTTGTAAATAAAAGAAAAATATTTTGGTTTAGGTAGTTTTCATTAAAATGTAATTTTAGAGCTTACATATTTAGGCAATTAATTCACTCTATCTATTCTTAAAAACCACGCAGCAAGAATACCATAAATTAAGCCAATCACAACAATTGATACTGTAACCATGATTGATGCAAACGCACTGCCGTTCAGTGTTGCCGTTGCCGTCAGTGCCGTCACACGCAAGTACGAATCCTGCCGGTTCCGCAATTTTAGAAACTTTCCTAGTGTGAGAAGCACTATAATAAAATAACAATAAAAATTCTTTCCAAAAAACCGACTTACAAAGCCACTGTAAAGTAAAAAATAATTTTGATTTCTACACACTATGTTGAAGTCGGGCGAGCCTGACGCGTCAACTTTGCCTATCTTTGTTATACTCGCCCGACTTCAACATAGTGTGTAGAAATCAAAATTATTTTTTACTTTACAGTGGCTTTGGAAGTCGGTTTTTTGGAAAGAATTTTTATTTTCAACTTTTTAGTGTAGTCTTAATCCCCACGGCTTAGGAGTGCAGTAGGTACCCTGCAGCATCAGATTTGAGGAGTTATGACTTGGGTTTAAGTATGAAGTCGTTGCTTGAAACCTACAATATGAATTCCCCTTAAAAAAATCTTAAATCGCTATTTTTAAGGAGTTCTGTACCCTGCAGCATCAGGGTTGAGGAGTTGGGACTCAGAGTTGAATCGTATACACGTGACTTGTTACCTACTTTATGAATTCATCATCAAAACTGCTTAACTCCCTAGTTTTGAGTCGTAAGTATACCTAACAGCATCAGGATTGAGGATTTGGAGTCAGATTTTTTTATGGGACCATCTCGCGAACGTCCTCTAACCACTGAAAAAAAATATTTTTCAAATCGGTTTGGAAACCACGGAGATATGCGGTAACATACATTAAAAAAAAAATATACGTGCCGAATTGAGAACCTCCTCCTTTTTTGGAAGTCGGTTAAAAATTAAATAACTAGGTACTGGTCACAGTGACACAGACAGACATATAGATGGACAGACGGACTGGATGAAACTATAAGGTTTTCAGGTTTCACTTCGGAACTCTAAAAAGGCAAACACTGCGAGCTGAATTAAGTCTACGCTTCGTACATACAGCGATTTTACTTTATTAGTAGAGGATGAAATTTCAAAGTAAGTATTTCAATTAATTGAATCTGCGTCGAAGAACAGCGCTCTGGATCTGTATTGATAAAAGAGTTTTTTGCGTTACAATTAAATTATTCTCTATATTATTTCAAATTCCGTAGAATAAACCTATCCATTTCATTTCATTGCTCAATTCAGTTCATGTTTTTTGAACGAGAAATTATTAGCGATATTGTTATTTTATTTGTAGTTACTTTTTCATTTAAAGATCTGCTACTAAAATCTATACTAGTATTATAAATGCGAAAGTTTGGATGGATGGATGTTTGTAACTCAATCAAGCCAGAACGGCTGAACGGATCTGGATGAAATTTGACACAGATATCGATAATAGTATGGAATAGCACATAGGCTACTTTTTATCCAAGAAAATTAAAGATTTCCTGCCTGAACCAAAAAACCTCAATCCACGCGGACGAAGTCGCGGGCATCAGCTAGTTAAAAATAAACATAAAGTTTTTATCTTACTTACATAAAATTAATTTGGAGCACAATAATTGAAGTAAAAAAACCTCGTACCACCTTGTACCCGATTGCTTTGATTTGTTGCCAAGTTGTTTTTTTTTTTTATCCACTACAAGTTAGCCCTTGACTGCGATCTCACCTGATGGTAAGTGATGATGCAGTCTAAGATGGTAGCGGGCTAACCTGTTAGGGGCATGGCAGTTATACTAAACCCATACCCCTATTCGGTGTCTACACGGCATCGTACCGGAACGCTTAAACGCTTGGCGGCACGTCTTTGCCGGTAGGGTAGTAACTAGCCACGGCCGAAGCCTCCCACCAGGCCAGACCAGGGAAAATTCAGAAATTATAAATTCCCAAATTGACCCTGCCGGGGATCGAACCCGGGACCTCCGCACGTTAAGGCAACAGCGCTACACACTGCGCCACGAATATTTTTAAATAATCTCCACTTGGCGACCTCGCCAAGTGGAGATTATTTAAAAATATTCCAAGAAAAGGTACTCATCCAAAAAAATATTACCTTAATATCCTTATAAAATTTTCGTTTTCATCCAGTCGTTTGTTACTTTTCTTGTGTAATTTTACCAGATTTTTTCTTGACAAACCTTGATGTTATGAATGTTTTAATTTTTTATTTTATTTTTAATATTTGTGGTTACCAGCTGATGTCCGCGCCTTTGTCCGCGTGGATAAAGTATTTTTGATTCCGCGGGCACTTTTTAATTTTCCGGGATAAAAGTAGCATAATATGTGCTATACCAGACTTGAGTCTATCTCTGTGCCAAATAACCGCAAACATGTGGAAAACCTCGGTGGAAAGACGTCTTGGTATTTATTATATTTAATTAGTGCTAAATAGTGATACATTGAAAATATCACTTACAGCACAAAGGTAAGCTTAGAGGCATTCGACTTGATCCTAAATTAGTTTTCACCTTTATACGACTCAATGGAGCGTACCCTCCAAAGTGAACCAAACACCACGACCCATTAGCCCCTACGATAAAACCAATTTGCCCCGCAAGCATTTTCTTCACCCGTTATAGGGTTAGTATAAGATTTTCATCGTCGTTGTCGTCAACCGATAGAATATGTTCACGGCTGGAGATAGACCCCCAACGTAAATTGCTTCTCCACACTATCTTTTTTTTTCCAAAAAACTTACACACTAACCACACCACACATAATGTCTTCCCGACCGCATTTCGGCCACGGCGGCCTATCTCCAGAGAGATTAGCCAACTGCGCGGGAGATATTATAGTGCACAAGTGTGTGCGCATACACAGGTGCACTCTCTGTTCCTTTACTCTCATAGCCCGATGAGACGGAAAACCAGACACGACCGGAGAGAGATCAGGCGCAGGACCGACGGCTTTACGTGCTCTCCAAGGCACGGGGGTGAAACACCGCCAACTTCCTTACTCCGGGCTAGTACTGAGAATTTCTTGCCAGAAAAACGCAATACTTGCTGTGGCCCGACCCGGGAATCTAACCCGGGACCTCGTCGGCCGCAGTCGAACATGCTAACCACTAGACCAACGAGGCAGAGACCACACCAATATAAAATATACATTATAAATTACATTTTACTTACTAGTAAACTACAACGGAATAATTTGGCCATAGCGAGGGTGGTTGGGTCTGAATCCTAACTAGTATGACTGTGACTAGGATTTCATGCCCACTTCCATCGCGGTTTGCGGCTCGGTAGTTTATCCAGCTTATTAGATATTAAGATAGGTACTTTACTCCACATAAATACTCCTGAAACTTAGCAAAAACTCCACACTAAATAGTATATGCTGAAGGAATTGTATGCCCTACCCGCTTTCAAAAAAACTGGCTCGGTCGACGTTGGTGAGATGTGAAATCTCATACTAACTCTAGTGCTCAATACTCAATTACTCGGCCCGATGTTTGGAACGCGAAAATTGTAACGGCGAAATTCGCCTTTGCCCATTTTCCGCGTACGTCCGATAATTGACACTGACACAATGCACCGTTGAAGCGGGCGCGAATTATTCCGAGAGCTGGTGGGAAATATTTACACGTGTTTTGATAAAGCTGAAAGTTTTAATTTGTATGGCTTTCTTCCCTAGGCTCTTAATATAACCTTTTAGCTGGTTAATTATAGAAACAAATTGCACAAGTATCTGAGGTAAGTCTCGTGGGCTTTGCATGATGATCCTCGGCAGGGTCAATTAAAAAGATTATAATTCTGAATTTTCTATTGTGTGGTCTGAGGGCAGGATCCAGCCGTGGATAGTTACCACCCTACCAGCGAAGATGTACCTCCAACCGTTTTAGCGTTCCGGTATGAAACTGTGTACAAACGATTAGAATCGATTAGTCACACGTTCATTTTAGTTATTGGACGTGGGATTGCGCCTTTATATAACTTTTAACAATTACAAAATTATTACCGAGGAAAAAAAAAACCAATCGTAAGATACGAGAGTACCTTGCTATATTTAGTTGATCATTATTTCATTAACAGTATTAAACTATGTAAATTTATAATAGTTAATATTCATTATACTTCGATTTCCTTTTTTGTATCGAAGCTGTTGGGTTTTTTGTTTCTTTTTAATGACTTTTTTGAAATAATAAATATATAAAAATCTCAAATCTGCCCTCCAGTTCTCCTGCTATAATACTGAACGTGGCAATTGCGTGGTGTACAATATTGCGGGTTTCGCGTGTTGGAAAATATTGCATGCACAACTTTTTGCCACTATTTTGTATGATTTTTTATACTTGGCAATATTGTTTTTGCAGATTTATTATATAGTGTGTTGTCATTCATAACAATATTACAGGTAATTCATATGTAAGTATGTCTGACTGTCTATCAGCTGTCTACTACGCTTTCAGACCCTATCTTTTCACATGAAATTTGATACAGAGATGCAGGTACAGGGTGGCACAGAATGCATTTTGGAGAAAGACATAGGCTATACCCGGAATTTATAATTCCCGGAAAATGAAGGAGTTACCATGGGAATTAATAAAAATTCTTTCCAAAAAACCGACTTCCGATGCCACTGTAAAGTACAAAATAATTTTGATTTCTACCCACTATGTTGAAGTCGGGCGGGTATAACAAGGATAAGCAAAGTTGACGCATCAGACTCGCAGGGGTAGAAATCAAAATTATTTTGTACTTTACAGTGGCGTCGGAAGTCGGTTTATTGGAAAGAATTTTTATTTTTAACTTGTTAGTGTCAGGGTTGACGATTTGGAGTCAGATTTTTTTATGGGACCACCTCGAAAGCTTCCTCTAACGATTGATAGAAAAAAAATTCAAATCGGTGCAGAAACCACGGAGATATGCACCGACATACATTAAAAAAAAATTTGAGAACCTCCTCCTTTTTTGGAAGTCGGTTAAAAAAAACCATACGAGACGATACTCGCGACTACGTGAGTATCATCTTGTATGAGATAATAATGTCGTTGTGTGCAAAGGCGCTCAATAATATAAATTGAAAAGTGTTGCTGTTACAATCGCATTAAATAAAACAACGTTTTAGGGAACTATTTTAATGGCTTCTTAACGATAGAATTTTTAACTTGCTTTCACTGATCAAACATAATATGAAAAGATTCTTCTTTGTAATTTTTTTGAATTGATCTTAGATAAAATTTCATTTACTAGATTTCGCAATCATCTATATTTTATCCGAAAATGTTCACACATTAAATTAACGAACATTCTTAAAAAAAGCAAATAAAATACGGATAAAAAACGTTCTTCTAATCTCAAGTATCAAAAAAATCATTTAATCTATGGTGTTAAGAAAAGTTAAATAAAAAAATAAAAATTTTAGGAATAAAAAAATCTGACTTTTTCAAAATACAGTGGAACTATTTACATCTAGTTACTATATAAGTAAATTAATAAATAGGTGTTGAAGTGATGTGATGTCATTAATAATGATTTGTTAAATGAATGATAGAATTTGAGCATTATAAAAAAAAATAAGAAGGAAATGCCGCCATAATCATGCCATTTAAAAATAATCTGTTGCCATATCTTCTAATAAACGCTAACCTACAAAATATTTAGCCTTACGCAATTAAGCGTCTCTTTTTAGATTTCTGATTTTGTAATGTGCACTGCAGGCAGATGTAAAACCTCAATTAATCTTATTTCAAATATATATATAGAGTATTATAGAGGCTTCTTAATAACTTCATTAAGAAAAATTCGACATAATGATTGTTTAGACGGTGAAGTTTACATAAACAAATGCGGTGAAAACCAGCATTGTATTGGGAAACTTGGTAAATCAGATTTGTACTTTTTAAGATTATACACTGCTGTGCAATACATATTTTCTACATAATTAATTGCACAACAGTGCAGTTTCTTCTGCAATCGAGAGCAGGACCCACGGCATTATATTTAGAAGTCTATGACGATATCTGATGACGATGATGACGTCCTTTTTTTCACAACATTTTGTGCAATTAAATTGTGTCATTTAAATTATTTCCTTTTTCCAAGTATTTTTAATTTCAAGGACTTGTTATTTGGCATGATGGCGATATGACCTACGAGTCTAGTAGTGTTTCTTCCTATAGAAGACGCCGTGAGGCTCCTCCTCAACCAGTTGTTCTTCAGGCTTGGGTTTTGGCACGTATGGGTTCTTGAGAGGGTCCGCGTTCAACCTGAAATTATTGGATGTGGTTAGATATATGACTTACCTAACCTCTAGCTTATAAATTAAAATCAATGTTTGTGTATTTGCCTTATCAGCGTTCGTGCATTGGTTGAATCTTCGTACAGTTGTAGTTGGCACATGCGTGAGAATTTCTGCCCTAGTGCATAACCTATTTTATTAAATAGGTTGTGCACGAATCGTAAATTGAAAAATACGTAGCAACCCATGCCGGGCATTATTCAGTAACCTTATTCTATATATCCTACACTAATATTATAGATATATATGTGAATCTGTGTCTATCTGCTTTTCTGTCCATCTGTATGGCTGTCTGCTATGCTTTTACGGCCCATCTGTTCAACCAATGTTGAAAAAATTTGGTACACAGATAGGTTACATGATATATCCTAGTAGACGAATGCAACCTACTCTTTATCCCGGAAAATGTAGGTTTTCCCGCGGAAATTAAAAGAACTTTTTAATCCACGCGGACGAAGAAGAAGGCATTATCTAGTCCATTAACGCATAGTTATTTGGAACAGCGGTTTTAAGAGTTGAACTTGAAATAGCCCTCATGAATGCTAACATATTTTAGAGGAATCACAAGTTAAAATCGGTAGCATTATGGTTACAAGCAGGGCCGGCCCGTTCATACACGCGAATTAGACGACGACGACTAGACGGCCTATTTAAGGCGCTTGAACTCTCCCGATTAATCCAACTACCAACCAACCAAACCAAACCAAACAAACCAACCAACCAAGCAAATTTACCAACTTTTATTTCTTTCTTTCCACAATTCTTGTAAAAATTAGGTGAGGAGGGAAAATAAATCTTACTAATTAACAGATTAATTACTCTTTTATCGTCTCATCGTGTCTTGTCTCTACGTCATGTTTTGACTCTACCACCGGTTCAGAAAGAAGATTCTGCCGAGAAGAGCCAGCAAGAAACTCAGCAGTTGCTCTTTTTTTTTTTGAACAATACATTACAATACTTAGGTAAGTATATATATATTTAAATTTCTATAAGCTAAGCAAGATATAAATATTGTAACTGCACCATCGTATTAGGGATTCCTGTAAAGATAATGTAAGAAGTGAAATAAATAAATAAATGAATAAATAAATCAATTCAATACATACTTATAGTGTTCAATAGCCTGGGAACAGTCGACGTTGTACCACCAGTCGCAAGCGAACTTGGCCTGGTCGAACAGAGTGCCGTTGGTGCACAGGAACGATGCACCCTGGTGGCCTTCGCGACCGTCGTGGCAGACGTGGTAAGCCTGAAAAGGAAATCAGAACCCTTAAAGCAGTTCCTTTTTATTTTTCCTCTAGTTTGTTCTGTACGGCTGGTCTATACCCTTCTATACCCTGAACAGGTCAGCCTGCTATCATAGGGATACCTGCTTTATAAAAGGGAAGGTCAATGAAGCCCATAGGACAGGGTATCCTAAATTAGGCATCAGAGACCGACCATACCATTTATCATTCATTATACCTAAGTCTTACTTTTGTGAATCATATCATCAATAAAACAATTATTTATTTTAATGAGTGATTTTGATAAATTTCATGAGTGCAGTACTCGTAGGAATCTGTATATACTTGATTTACCTACTACCAGCCAAGGAAAAACAAATACTATAAGGTTATCTGTAAGAGATTGCTTAAGTGTTACGACTGCTTTTTAACTGTATAATTGTGTGTGCAATAAAGATATCTAAATAAATAATAAATAAATCTAAATAAACAATGTTTACATTTTCTTTAAAATTCAATACACCCTTAGTTTACTCCCTAGATTAAAATCCCAATTGGTTTCTATTTACAATCCACCCCTTATCAGATGATCGGTAGCTAGAAGCGAACTGTAAATAATCATGTTCTAAATCCAGTTTCCACGTCACAAAATTACTATGGCGAACCAATTTGGCCCAAATTGAATAAGTTTGAAGACATTGTTAGCGGGCATGACTCACCAACTTCGTACCTAATCCGAAATTATAATTTCAATCGCGTTATTTCTAGGAAATTAATTAAGTCAAACTTTCAAAAGAATCAATTCGTGAAAGGGGCACTAAAGGGAAAATTAAACTTGTAAAGGGAATGGGCTTGAATTAGGATTTCGGCCCTTTATTCCTGTGGAATTATTTGAATTTGAGTTTATATCAAAATTAATATGAAAAAGTTGCTTTACTGACTGTCAGATAATATTGTTCGGCTACCTCCAATTCTATTTCGATGGCTACCTCAAATGGAGGTAATTTATAGGAGGTTAATGAGACAGACAAATACATAAACGAAATACTGACTGACATAAGCGAAATGCACAAAAGCAAAATGTGCCGCTATTTGTGACTACTTACTTAGTACAAATGTAAATCATATCAGGCTAAGTTGCATTTTCTGCGTAACCAAACACTTTTCATACTTACCATCTTTTTAAACGTACACACAACACAAATCCCTTGAAATAAATTTAGTTAGCAGTGTTTGCGCTTAGATGGAATGATATGCTGTACTTAATATGACGTTTTTATTCGGCTAACAGAGTTTTAAAATTACAAAGTTTGAAAAAGAGAGAAATGCGTAACGAATCTATATAGATTGCGACTGACATGGCGAATAATAAAGATGACCGATTTGAAATTGACACTTATATAAAATTTTGATACGTGGACCAATCAAGGCCCACGTCTTTTTAAGCGCCTCTTACACGCTCCAACAAGCAGGTAAGTAAAGAAGTACGACTAACTTTAACAAATTGGTGAAGAGTTATTATTGGTATTTACAAAGACAAACGCAATATAAGGAAGGCCGAGGGCGCGAAAAGGAGTCGGTCAATTCCAGACTATTACCGATTGCTTCAGGCTTATCCTTTTCGGAGGGTACTTTTTCATACATCAAAGGGTAACTCTAAACAATTTGATAACTCTAATAATTATTTCGCTTCCATAACTATTTCCCCCAGGACCTCCGTTATCAAAGGAGCGAGGGAGCAATGGAATGTTTTTGGAAATCCTAAAGCCTCCCTCCATTATTCGACAAGGGAAGAGTTCAGTTTATATTAAACTACTGCAAATTCGCAGGCATAATAGCGAACTAAGCCTTTTTTATGTTGATGAAGAAGTTTTATTTTTTATCAACTACTAGTTAGCCCTTACTGCTAACTTACTACTGCTAACTAATTAGTTTGCAATTTCTTCGTGATTAGTGATGACGCAGTCTGAGATCTTAGTGGGCATACCTGTTAGGGGTACGGCAGTTAAATTATATCCATACCCCTAATCGGTTTCTACGCGGCATCATAAAGGAAAGCTAAATCTTCAAGGCACGCAAATGCACGTCTTGGCCGGTAAGTTGGTAACTACCCTTAGCTATAATCGAACCAAAGTAAACAAGTAAAAGTAAGGTCTTGTATAAGTACTTACCTGGCATCCAGTTTCGACATTGGCATACATTCCAGGGTGGACTGGCACGTGGGCGCAGGAAAAGCTGGTCTCTGGCACGGCGTGGTAGATGGGATAGTCAACCCCTGGCGTGCCTGGCACGTTGCTAAGGTCTTGAGGCTTCTCATGTTCCCTCAGAGGCTTGCGGTGGGCGGCTTGCGCGGTTAGAGCGATTTGGAATGGATGCGGTTCGTAACTCTAGAAACAAAAGATAAAGTAGTTGTTCAGTGACTCCATTGCGTACTGCTAGAATTTAAAATACCTAGGAAATAATAGGATATAGACTTCGTAAGGCAGCGACATAACCTAAGTTTCCTCGCGCACACCCTAACATTTTTAATGTTTGTGTAAATCTCAGAATACTATTAACAAAATTGTCACCAAGCCAAATTCTTGACAATGAAATTACGGAAATTAAGAATATTTTTACTATCATTTCCTAATTTTTGATAGGGGCAAATGGCGGAAATATGTCTTCATTTTCTTCGCCATTTTTTCTTGCAAAAACTAGGTAAACATTACAATAAAAACCTACAAACATCATTATTGAAACAGACATAGCATACGATATACAGCAATATTTCGCAAAAAACTTAAGTTCAAACATTCGCAAAAGGTAAATTAGACGTAGATAACAGAAAACAAACTTGTCGATTGCATTACAAAAAACAACATGCAAGTTGCGAAAAGCTCAGCTTAAACCAAGTGCAAAATAAGATTTGCTGTAATGAACTCTATCATGGAAGGTCTAAGATCGTAAATTAAGTGAAATGTATCCATGCTAAGATCGAGGGCAGTGAAATGTCACGATTATGTTGGCAAATCGGGCCACCTTGAGTGAAAGGCCCGTAAGATATAATCAGCCAACTGTTATATAATAAATGGACAACCTTGACTGAGTTATAGCTATTATTTATTGGAGTTCAGCAAAAAAAGTTGAAAACCTTTTATTTAACTTTGTGAAAAAATAATGGAACATTTTATTGGTAAAATATGTTGAGAATTTTTATTACTTATACAATATTTTCATATTGTATCAATATTACATCAAGAAAGAGCTTGGAAAAATTGAAATGGCTTTCTGATATATAGTCAGGAAATGAGGCAGAAAAGTGAGCTACTGGGATACCAAGCAAAAAGGAAAAAAAGGTCGCGAGGTAGTTTGATACTGAAACTTGATAGATGAATAAGACACAGTGAGCTAATGTTGCCTCGTTGGTCTAGTGGTTAGCATAGTCGACTGCGGATCACGAGGTCCTGGGTTCGATTCCCGGTCGGGCATGAAAAGTTAGGTATTGGGTTTTTCAATTAAGAAATTCTCAGTGCTAGGTCCGGAGTTGGAAGTTGGCGGTGTTTCACCCCCGTGTCTCGGAGAGCACGTTAAGCCGTCGGTCCCGGTTATTATCACCAACATGATAATAGTCGTTAAAGCCCGCCAACCCGCATTGGAGCAGCGTGGTGGGTCTAAGCTCTAATTCCCGCTCTCCTATGAGAGTGGAGGCCTGTGCCCAGCAGTGGGACGTTAATAGGCTGTAGTGATGATGATGATGATGATGAGCTAATGTTGTCGTACTGAACCAATCAAAGAATAGATAGATTTAACATAGTATCTAACTGGCGTAAAATTCGCTTGTGCAAATATTCAATGCATTGATATACTTTGACCCTAATTTTTAGTTTGCACAACCGCTTTTAGTGCTTGTCTATTATATATTTCTTATCAGTGTATATGTAACCTTCGACTTATAAAATAAATTATCCTAAAATGGCTGAGCAAAGAAAAGTTTACCACGTTTTTTTTGTATAAGTACCCCATTGGGCCATTCGGGATTCAACCTAGGTTTCACGCAGAATAGGGCTTCTTCGTCATCATCATTTCAACCCATTGCAGGCTCACTACTGAGCACGAGTCTCCTCTTGGAATGAGAAAGAGTTAGCCAGAGTCCACCACGCTGGCCAAGTCCGGATTTTCACCCAGCTTCGAGAACATACAACAGAGCAGAACAGAAGGTTTCCTCGTGACGTTTTCCTTCGCCGTTTGAAGCAAGTGATATTTAATTTCGTAAAATGCAGTATAACCACAAAATAGGTAGGTAACCACAAAATAGTACGTATTGGTACAACTCCGAAAAGTAACAGAGACCCTGTATTTAATAGGTCGAATCGAAAAGAAAGTCGAAAGAAAAAAAACCCGGCTGAGTTTTTTGTGGGCTCTTCTCGGACCAGGACGCGTTTCGAACCCTCGTAGCTTATATTTAAGATACGTTCAGAAGGTGTACTTTGTAGATACGTATTTTGAATAAAGATGTTTTAAGTTTGAGTTTGAATGTCTAAACCACTAGACTATCACCGCTTCCTTATTTTTTTGTCAGCTTATTATTATACTTGGAATCCAATTTCTCAATACCCCACAGCCCTTTAAGAAAATTCCAGCTAATCAAGCGATTAGGAAACACGCGCTGCGCAAGCGCCGGTCGGCCGTGAGTCGTGACTGGCGACCATTGCACTCGCCTATCTGGGCTACGAGCTACGCGTTTTAGGGACTGACTTCTCCTTTCCTGGAAAGGCTTAATGTCACCTTCGATTTGCAAGGACGTTTGGTACTTGTGGAAAGGAAGGCTTGTCGTTTTCGTGTTAGTATGCAATTAATTAAATTCCAAAATACAACAGTTGAATTGGGCATAACAGCAGCCCAACGCTTCCTATTGTTACGGTGAAACCCATTTTACGGTTCTTATGCGCATAGTACAACAGTTTCATATTCTTTGGTGTACCTACCTAACTACCTTTTATGTAAAGAACAATCATACTTAATATCATACATTTGTTAGTTTGGTGGTTTGTCCTTCAATCACGTCTCAACAAAGCAACGGCGTTATTTGCATGGTTATAGTTGAGGACCTGGAGAGTGACATAGGCTACTTTTTCAACCGACTTCAAAAAAAGGAGGAGGTTCTCAATTCGACTGTTTTTTTTTTTTTCTTTTATGTTTGTTACCTCAGAACTTTTGACTGGGTGGACCGATTTGGATGATTCTTTTTTTATTTGAAAGAACATACTTCCCATGTAGTTCCATATAAATTTTATCGAAATCGGTCGAGCAGTTTTTAAAATATCAACAATAAAATAAGTACTTTGTATAGCGTGTGCTTGTTGTTGTAAAGATGGCGCGGGAGTTTGAAGTCGGTTGTTAAAAAAGTATTTTTTATATTAAATTATATCACGGAAAATTAAGGAGTTCCCGCAAGAATTGAAAAAACTTAGTCCACGCGGACGCAGTCGCGGGCATCATCTTGTCATATAAGTTTAGTAAGTATACTTTCATCCTAAACAAACACAGAATTTTCAATGAGGTTATAGAACTAGATAAAGAAGTATCAACGCTCGGGGACGCAGGTACTGAGCACACATTTCCGTAGTTACAACTAACACTGAACAAACAGTTGGACAGAAACTTTTAACTGGAAAATTTTATTAGTTTTGCGACTAAACTTTTCTTATTTCTCGCTTATTAGTTTTCCAATTTTTGCGCCCTAAAATAAAATATGGGTAACAAAAGTTGACAGTCATTCTTTTCGCTTAATCCAATGCTGAAAGTTATTTGCCGTGAAATAAGTTCACTGCTTCAGTCATATTATTTTTCAATAAGTCTTAGTATATTTTTCTCCAGGTCGTTATTTATAAACTTTCTATTATTTCTGTTTTCTTGATTGCTTTGTTTTACTACAAACCTCATACCACGCTGATGAAAATTCTACATAGTTATATTATATTTACCTACTTACTAACATTGAATTAGTTTCCAAAATCTACTAATCGAAACCGCCTGTTAATTATCGGCGACACTGTGGTGTACGGTAAATTTTGTATCAATTTATGATAACAACCGATGATAATTTAATTTTTAAAATCCCTAGGATCTGTTTTTTCCCGGGATAAAATTATATTCTTAATCTTTCTCTAGGGTGCAAGCTTTTTTGTCTTCGTAAGAATCGGTTTAGCCGTTAAAGTCGTGAAAAGGTAATAGACAGACACACTCTCGCATTAATGATATTAATACTAATAAGTATGGATGTGGATTATTATTTTGTTCCGGAGTCCTTTGGTACGAAACGAAAGTTATACTTGTAGAAATCTTTCGTACCACATCGTTTCAAATCGTTTGATTTGAACAAAAAGATTTAGCAGCCGTAAATTCCAGAATGATAAAGATCACAATAATTTTTAAACTTCCCGCGAGCCGGTGCGTATTTCACGCGCCAGAAGTTTTGATATAATTGGCGTTTGAACCAGAAATTATGGCAATAAAATGAGCGCGGGCCACTTTCGGGGCACCTTCTGCCATAACTTGTGCTCATGAGGGGCAAGCTAACTTTTGCAATTTTCCTTCACGTTTTCTCCTGAGCCCTTCAAAGGGGAATTACTGTTGGTTAAATTTGGCCTTATTTTCATTGGGCCTGCTTTTTAGTTTCATTTCTTTGATCAAAGCACTCAAAGTGTAAATTGTTTGAAACTCGGCGCCCGTCAAATTGGTATTCAGAGGTGTTCTCGCGAATTCGCACCTCTGTAACTGGACGGGCCTGTGCCCTTTTTTCAATTGAGAGTTTCCTTTATCCAGTCTTATTCTACTCGTTTCAACACTTTCCGATATTTTTTAGGGAGTATAGTAACAATAGTCAATAGTCAAAACTGTCTATACAAAACAGGTAAGCTACACAGTACACTTTTTGAACGTCAACAAATTATGTGACTTGCTGGTGATTAACTACGGTACTTACGAGTAACTACGGCCTCTTAAAACTAAAGTACTATTCTCTATTCTGTGCTACTATACTATGAAATATAAGTAACACACAAACATATTTTTTACGAAAGGTATAAAAATTTGGTTATGATAAAATAAAAAGGTATCTATGAAATATATAAAATGAAATTAATGTAAAAAAAAACCCTCAGATACCTTTTAGTACAAAAATTGTGAACTAACGTAACAACTTACGAATAGTATTTATACGTAACTAGCTGATCCCCGCGACTTCGTCCGCGTGGAATAATTTTTTTTGATAATTATTTCCCGCGGGAACTACTTAATTTTCTGGTCACTCTCCAGGTCCTCAACTATACCCATGCCAAAAATCCGTGGCTCCGTTGCGGCGTGATTGAAGGACAAACCAACAAACCAACAAACAAACACCCTTTCGCATTTATAATATTAGTATGATAGTAATTTAATATTATGATAATATTATTCGCATATCGATTCTTAGTTTAACTTCATCTGATCCAAATGTCTAGCTTCATTGGCTCCAATAAATCTTGTATCTGCCATTTGCCAATATCTCTTGTTATCTTCTTCACCTTCCGAATTCCGATACACGTATAATACAATTCAATACACCACTCAGTTACCAAAAATTGCCATTATCATAAATCTATCAGTAATAATATTATGATCCATACTTAATATCCATACTTAATATTATAAATGCGAAAGTGTGTCTGTCTGTCTGTCTGTCATTTTCGTTTAGGCCCATCTGTTCAACCGATTTTGATGACATTTGGTACAGAGATAGGTTGTATCCCGGGGAACGGCATAGGCTAAAAATTCATCCCCCGGAAAATTAAAGAGTCCCCGCGGGAATCACAAAACATGAATCCACGCACGCGGACGAAATCGCGGGCATCATCTAGTTATAAATGTGAAATTATGTCTGTTTGCTACACTTTCCTGGGCCATCTTTTCAACCGATTTTGATGAAATTTGGTACAGAGGTAGATGAAGTTCCCCTGGGAATCAAAAAACTTTAACAACGCTAACGAAATCACGTGGCATCATCTGGTATTATATATATCAGGTTGTCTGCTTGTAAAAGAATACAACAACTCAAACGCAACAAAAGCAAGCTAAAACTACGACTATGTTCATACGAGTATGTTTAGCCTTTTTTCTGTTTTCCCCAACATTGGCAGTTTGTACAAATTGAACCAGCTTTCCTGATTGACTTTTTGAATTGTGCCGCTTGTTTTTGGTGTTTGAACAATAACCTATTTTTTTAGAAAAAGTGAGTTAGGAGTTCGGACTATGTGGCCAATAGTGGTTATAAAAATACAAAAAATATGTTCGCTGTCACTGAACATTATAAAAACTAGTAGAAATTGTGATAAGTTACTCGAACAGATATTATAAAATTGGTAAATAATTATTATCTCAATTAGCTTGCAAAGTAACGTAACTTAACGTGATTTAGCCCCACTAGACAAGTGCGGCGCGACACGTAGCATATATGTCCTTCCCCGGGATACAACCTGTATCTATGCCAAATTTCATCAAAATCGGTTGAAAAGATGGGCCGGGAAAGCGTAGCAGACAGACAGACAGACAGACGGACAGACATACAGACACACCTTCGCATTTAAAATATTAGTATGGAAGTATGGATCATATAGTAACCCTACCCAAAGTCTTCACTAATCACTAATGTATGTAATACGTCTGTCGGTAGACTATCTGCTTTAATGATAACAAAGTACGCTTACAATACTTTTTAAATGAAAGCGGTGGGTCACACACAACTCCTGCTATTACTTTATTCTGTAATTTTTTTACATTCCCATTCCGTCAAATTCAGGACCAGTTACAAAATTCTAGGAATGGAAAATAAGATATTCATGGAGACATAATGTTCAAGTTTAATTAGTCTACGTACACTTGCAACTAATTTTTTTTTAAATTGACTAACCTGTAAATAGGCAGCATCCGACACCAAGCTAAAGAGCAGCGCTCCCGTCAGAGCCCGCAGGACAGCCTTTCCCATTTCTCCACACATCTTGACTTTACAACTTACTTTACTCTCTCTACTTTATTACTCTGTGATACAAGATATCCAACGTATTTTTGTTAGCCTTTGTGACTAATCCGCACTGGTCAAACTAAGACTGCGAGTGTAAAAGGCCCCCACTTGCAGAGTTATGCAAGGTGAGAAGGGTGGTGAATTGGTAGGGTAAGGCCCCACCAAGAAATCGCTTATTAGGTAATTAATTGTTACGACCATTTGAGCGTTAAAGCTTATGATATTTTTTAATACAGTGTCTTCCGTAATTGTTTTTTTTTTTGCACTAACTTGGATGTGTTTGTTTATTTGGTTTGTTACAAAATAGTTTTAATTATTTTATTTCGTTGTTGTTCAACTGATGTTGACGATGACAAGATCTATCAACATGTCCACAGCATGTCCAAAGGTATTTTTCAGGTGTCTTGGAAGGTCTTTTTCAGTTTCGCGTTGCCTGAATCCAACGACTCGACTCATTTGATATCGCCTGTCCATTAAAGAGGTCTGCCAACGCTGCGCTCTCCAGTGCGGGGTCGCCATTTCAGCACCTTGGGAGACCGACGCCTATCGGTTCGAGCCCTGTGCCCTGCCCATTGCCATTTCAGTTATGCAACTTTTTGAGCTGTGTTGGTCACTTATTCATCTAAATACGTGTAGGTGAGTACTATGCTGTTTTAGTCACTTGTGGCAGAAAGCGTCTGCTAAAATCGCTTAGGATGATTTAAATAGAGATGAAGCAAAATAAGTCTTGTGATCCATAAAACCCTTTAACTACAATAGTTAATTCTATCCCCAGTTCTATCTACCCACAATAGTGGCGGGAATACCCATTTATTTTAACTCAGTCTACACGCAACTGGACTCGATCCGACTCGGTTCCATGTCATGAGGCGCGGTTGCGGGCCGAAAGTCGAGTCACGGCTTAGACTTCAGTTTCGTGTTGTGACACCGTGATAACAGACACCGGCTATAGCAACCGCGACTCTACAGTCGAAGCTCGACTCGTTTGCCTCGTATGTTCGACTACCTCCCTGGCGCAGAGGTGTGCACTGTGATCTTATAAGTGGAAGAACCCCGGCTCGATCAGAGAGGCAAGGCTCTGGGAAATAGTCCCGGAAGGCGTCTCAGCTACTCCGCGTAGAAATTACGAGATTTTAATTATATTATTAATGCTTCCCAATTAAGCACTCGTATGTTAGCAAGTTAATAAACATCAGGTTTCTATCAGTTTTTATGCAGTTGTTGTACTCGACCGAGTCGACTCTCCGGATCAAATTAGCGAGTCAGCGTAGTAAGTCGAGTTACTCAAGTAAAACGACTCGAATCGCCCATCACTAAGCCACAAATGTAGTTGATGCAGAGAAGCAAGGCTCTGTGAAATCGTCCCGGAAGGCGGTCTCCGCTACACGTAGAGTATCCGGCGCCAACGAGCCGTGAACGTAGAAATGATCATAATTACCTAGTTTCTAGAACATAATGAATCGTAACCTAAAATGATAAGGCATTTATCCAAATTAATTTATTTGATTTTAGTTTAATAATTAAATATTTTTAAATCCTAGTAACAAACATATCAAATTAAAACTATAAAATACATTAAAAACTAAACATTAATAAAATCATCCAAACCGCTGCAATGAGTAACTGCCAGCCCTCTGGTGTGACTCTGTGAGACTCTGTGAGAAAAATAGCATCTTCGCCCCAGTGACGTTTCAACACCAAAAATAGACGACGCGACGTCGTCTGCATGGACAATCCCCTAGTAACGTTTAGATTTTCCGGGATGAAAAGTCGTAAAGGACAAAAATCATAAAATAGATATTATGGCTAGGTGCAACCTATTATCTACTATATGGAATTAATTTCGTCAAAATCGGTTAAAAATATGGGCCGATAAAGCGTTGCAAACAGACGTAGTCCGTTTAAAATATTAGTATAGATCAATCTTTAAAAACTTAATTTAGTATAGTAGAAGTAATTATTTGTTGTTAATTATAGTAATTGATTATTATTTATCATTTATCAGTTTCTGTGATTCGTTTCTTTTTTTGCATAAAATGTTTGAAGTTTAGATTGTACCTAATAATTTTATACTACTACGCATCAAATTAAAATCAAAGTTACGTTATTTTACTAGTAGGTGATTAATTTTAGGTTGAAGGTCAAATACCACCTCACTGGACAATCATGTAGGTAACTGTTTCTCACACTCTGGTATTACGAATAGATCTTAAATCAATCAATCAGCCTCATCGTGTTCTCTGTTGAACCTTCCTGTTGATTAAGATGATTTTTGTTATACTGATACAAATCGGCTGAGTTTGATGTGAGCTCTTCTCAGACCCAGGCCGCGTTTGGAGCCCTCGTACCTTTACTTTTAAAATAACTTTGCATAGTAAATTGCATCAACTTAACGTCAAAAATTTCAGTGACATTCATAAAGTGTTTAATATTCACCAATTTTACAAATTTTGTATAAAATAGGTATACCTATCCTTTGATCTTCCTTTGACTCCTTCTCTATATCACTTTTCTCTACTTTCATCAAGCCAAGCTAAGCTTAAATGGAGTTATCCAATTTGTATAGGCTATAGGTTCCACACGAATCTCTAGAAGCTTACCACGTACTTACTATAAATTTACATTTCCATCGAAAGGTGAGCTTTAGATATACCTATCAGCTCACTAAGCCATAGTAAATAGATTACTTAAACATTTTTATTCTCTAAAACAAAATATCTTGGGCACTGGTTTATTTGGTGCATAACCGATATCAGTAAAGCGAAAGATAAATTAAGGAATTGTAATCTATATCTTGACCTTTAAATTGAAGACACTTAAATATAAGTTAACGAGATGATAACCGCGACTTCGTCTGCTTTGATTTACAGTCACTGTCTTTGATTTTGCGGAACAAAAAGTAGGATATATCCGTCTCCAGGATACATACATTATGTGAAAATCAGTTAAACGGATGGAACCCGTGAAAAGACAGACAAATAAGTTTTGTGATTTCATGCTTTTTCTTCACAAAAAGAAGGTTCTCAATTCTGCAAAAACATACGTTTTATTTATCGAGTAGGTACACTGATTTCTTAAGGATTTCTGAATCTTAGGCTGCAGAAATCGCGCGGCAAATGTAGCATACAATATTGCATCTTATTAAAGAGCGTTTAGCGTCAAATTAGAGCGTTGTAAAGATAGTGTTAATGGAATTCTTAGCAGGAAAATGGTCAGTGTTTAATTGAAATGTTGGTTGCTAAGCTGTTATTATCAGTTATTTAGCAAGACGCGTGTTTCGCAAGTCTTGCTTGCAACCTAGCTGGTAGCCTGATTGGTCAGAGCCTTTCTAATTATTGTGTTTGAGGGACTTGTGGATTCATTATATACCTAGCTATTATAAGCGTTTGCTAATATTTTAAAGCTCAGAAGGCTTATAATAAAATTGGCTTTTCCCGCGGCTACGTTCACGTTAAGTTCGATTTTCCAACAACTTTCAAACCCTGATATTACCCCCGTATTCACGGCCCAACTGCTCAATCGATTTTGATGAAATTTGGTACAGGGGTAGATATTCCTAGGGAAGGCCTACGTCATAATAGCTTGCTGTATGCCAAATTTCAGTCGATCTGTCCAGTAGTTTGAGCTGTGCATTGATAGATCAGTGCGTAAGTAAAGTTATCAAATTCATCGAAATTTTAATAATCTTCTTTCGCTCGATTTGAATATAATATGATAATGAACATTTTGATAAAGAATGGAAATTTAATAAAAGACTAGAAACAAGCTTTAACAACGGGCAAACATAATATAAAATTAAATTTACGAGTAGATTGTAATTAATTTAGCTCTGGAACAAAATCTAAAGGGGTTTTTTTAAAACAAGCTTTAATCAAACTTCTTAATCCACACTAATATTATAAATGCGAGTGTGTCTATCTGTCTGTCTGTCTGCTTCGCTTTCACGGCCCATCTGTGCAATCGATTTTGATAAAATTTGTATGGTGATACGTAGTTTGTATACCGGAAAATTAAAGAATTCCTGCGGGAATCAAAAAATCTTAATCCACGCGGACGAAGTCGCGGGTCAAATTTTTTAATATTTATAATATTATACGCACAGCTCAAACCGTCGGATCTTGAGCATTTTGAATACAGATTGTATTAAAACGTAGAGCCTTATAAGGCTCTACGTTTGTATAAAATCGGTTCGGTTTCGTAAAACAGAAGACGTTTTATAATCATTTTCTTTATTCAATAGACACCAAAAAAGCTACAGATAGATAGATATAATTAGTAGAAAGGAGACCCTGAACCATGTGTGCGCGAAATAAGAAATGTCGCCTTCACGGCTGAATAGGCAAGGGAATGTAAGTGCCCAGTGGCCGATGTCAAACACCGTGTACTGGTCCGACTAGTTTATTGTGAAATTGTTCGAGCGGGCCCTCCGTTAACATGCTCTTTAGACTTCATTGCAATATCGTGGACACACTCTTATTCTAATTACGTTTCATTTCATTTATTAAAATCGTTTGTAGTCACATAGTTGAAGATCTTAAAATAGTAATAATTTTACATACTTTGTAAGAACAGTCTACAGGCATGTGATATAGGAAGCTTAGAGCAGTTAATCCATACTAATATTATTAATGCGATAGTGTGTCTGTCTGTCTGTCTGCTACGCTTTCACGGCCCAACTACTCTACCGATTTTGATGAAATTTGGTAACATCCCGGGGTAGGTTAGGTTAGGCTATATAGGCTATATAGGCTACTTTTTATCTCGGAAAATTGAAGAGTTCCTGCGGGAATCAAAAAAATGTATCTGTTCAACCGATTTTGATGAAATTTGGTACAGGGATAGGTTGTATCCCGGGGTAAGATACAACCTATCCCTGTACCAAACTTAGGTTACTTTTTATCCCGGAAAATTGAAGATTTCCCGCGGGAACCAAAAAACATCAATCCACGCGGAGGAAGCCGCGGGCATTATCTAGTTTGACATAAAGTCATAATTTGTCTCAAACAATTAGTAATTATTAAACAGATTATAATAATTAGTAAGAACAGAATTAAAGTAGTTATAATGTATTTTTTTTCCCCCCCTATTTTTGTCCCTATTTTTTTCACGGTTATATTATAATCTATGTACCTAACTAGGTCGAAATGGCGACAAAACAATGATTAAACATATAATTTATTATTTTTAGAATATTTCATATTGTTTTATTGTTACTTTTTGTTTCATGTGTCATTGAAAGTTTATTTTTAACGTGGTGTTTGACACATTTATCTAAGTTTTGCTATGACAAGACCTAATTTTGACATCTTGTAACGTAGAAAAACAAACAAGATATAAATACAATTTTTTTAATATTTAGAAGCATCTGTGTTTTCCACCTCTATTTAATGCTAGACTGATGATCCTTTCAACATAATATTATACCGAGAAAAACATCATTCAGTTTGTATAAGTACCCAGTCGTAGCTATTTTTGTGCTTGTTTATGAATTGAAGTGGTGCCTATTTATATAAATGAATTAAGTTAACACTTTATTTGTCCCGCAGTGTACATCTATCTAGACTTCTTGCGTAACTTTAGTTTCAGCTGACACTGGCATTAACTTGCTAACTTGCTTAGCTACGAATTAGATATTATTATTTGGTGCTTACTTGGGATGTGGATATAAATGAATTGAGTTTTTAGACGTCCTGTGGGAGCTCCGTAATTTCCTAGCCTATGCAAGTCTCTCGAATGTCTCATATTATCTTAAAGGGGTTGGGTTCGTAAAAAAAACCTAGGGGCTTAGACAGCCGGCTCCCTATTCCAGGGATTGGAGATTCGATCCCCAGGCACGCATCTGTAACTTTTCGGTGTGAATGTTAGCTATTTTACATGCGACTGCGCCTTGATAAATCTAATAATATTATACGAAGTATAATGATAATAATGAAATACTTCAGTTCATGTCATGTTTTATAATTTTTGGTATCCAAGCAGTCAGGTTTTTTTGCTTTTTTCTTACTTACTTTTTTATTGTATGTTAAGAGAAGAGATAGCTATATGAAATACATTGGCTTCAACGATCCTGGTAAACTTCGGTCAAACGTGTAGAATGGGTGAATTTCAAAGTTTCATCTCCAGTCTGTCTGCACAGTTCTGAGATAAGGGGCAATACAAGCGTAGCACCAGTTAGCCCCACCTCAGACCCGAGGCTGCCAACTAACTCGGTAGCAGTGAGCCACAGTACAGTGTCTGTTAACTAGTAGACACTGACCGACTTGAGCCAGCGTTCACTACACTGACATAGAGAAACTAGAACACTTAAGATAAGCTTTATTTTTAGTTAGCATAGTTATTTTTGGCAGGAAGAAAAACGACGAGACCAGTACAAAAATCGCACGAGGCAAAAAATCGTTGAAGTCCCTCTTCATCTGTAGTAAAGGGAAAGTTTGCCTGGTTCTTTTAAACCTACTTGGGAAGTCCTCGGCTTCGCCTCGTCCTTTCAATTTTACTCAGCCGTGAATTGCTTTATTTCCAGCCTAGGCAGTAATGTATTTTTTTAATGTATGTTTCTCACGCACAACGGGCACCTGCCCAGAGAAAGAAGATGTATGTTTCACCGTAGTGTCTAAACTACTGAGCCGATTTTAATTATTGAAGCGTCAACGGTATTACCTAATCGATGCGTTATTATAGTCCAGGTGACATCCACCCCAAAGGGGGTAAAATGAGGGTTGGAAATATGTATGAAAGTCCTATGTTT
The DNA here is from genome assembly GCA_963932025.1 of Erebia epiphron. Classification (NCBI taxonomy): domain Eukaryota; kingdom Metazoa; phylum Arthropoda; class Insecta; order Lepidoptera; family Nymphalidae; genus Erebia; species Erebia epiphron. The sequence goes on along the minus strand of OZ009946.1, from coordinate 37,322,966 downwards.
TTGAAGTAAGCGATGTGAAAATCGGCATTTAAGTTGTTAGTTTTAAATAATAAAACCCTGTATAAGCTATAATATATAGCCTCTATAGATAGACCTCTTGCAGGGGGAAAATTTCATAATCTCTAAGGAAATCAGAACTTGCACGAGGACGAAGTCGCGGGCGGCCGCTAGTAGACTATATTTTACATAAACAAAATCGATATTTCATTTTATTTGTTAAGGAAAACAAACAGCTTAGATAGTTCTAGACAGTCTTAAAATTAGGTAACTTATAGCTAATGACAGGTTTTCACAACTAGACGAAATAAAAACAAGGGTACCTGTTGATACACACAATAAAAAATTAGTTGTTTGAAAAATACCAGTTGATTAATTACACTAGACTGCATAAATGCATTGATTAGATTTCTACGTACACTAGACATATTGCCACAAAATAAGTCTATGCTAGGTTCGTTGTAGACAGAGTTCAGAAGGCGAGACGCATGAACAATAAATGAGTTGGATCTGTTATTAGTTTTGGGTACCGGAGTATGTAATATATTTTTAATTCTATACACACGGAAAGATAAACGTGAGAGTACTATTATATCTAGCTTCGAAAGCCACCACCACCACCACCACTACAGCCCATTAACGTCCCACTGCTGGGCACAGGCCTCCACTCTCACGAGAGAGAGGGAATTAGAGCTTAGACCCACCACGCTGCTCCAATGCGGTTTGGCGGGCTTTAAGGACTATTATCATGTTAGTGATAATAACCGGGACCGACGCCTTAACGTGCTCTCCGAGGCACGGGGATGAAACACCGCCAACTTCCTAACTCCGGGCTAGTACTGAAAATTTCTAGTCAAAAAAACCCAATACTTAATTATGGCCCGACCCGGGATTCGAACCCAGGACCTCGTCGGCCGCAGTCGGACATGCTAACTACTAGACCAACGAGGCAGTTTGCTTCGAAAGCAGATTAGGGCAATCTATTGACCCCCTGGCTATGTCGAGTAGGAAGCAAATATCAGCTATATTTCTACGGATATTAAGAGGTACAAGGTGTAACAGAACAGGCTTTCTCGTAAGAGACATACGTTACGTCGATTTTGTTTTGTTTCTTGTGTCATACGTCACATCCAAAAAAGTGGGGATTTTATACGAAATATTTACACTGACAATACATCCTAACTCTACCCGAGTAGGTATTGGAGGTACCGCGCGGCTGGCTAATAGCTTAGTTCTGAAACTTTACTCTCAAGTTGCGCCTAATTCTCGGATAACGGATCCGGAAGTCACGCTAACTACTTACTAACATTGACCAACTTAAAGCTACAGTGTGGACATGGATACTTGTTCCCTGGAAGTGGCTTGCTCCAGTTTCACTTGGCCATTAGATCAAGTTGGTATTCCACGTTCCACGCATTCAAATTCGCTATTGCGGTATTGGTTTGAAATCTGGAAAGGCTTGCTCTGATTTCACTTAATCGCTCCTTTAGATCAAGCTGTGCTATCCTTGAACAAGTAGAGCTGGGTACCATTTCACGTTCCACACATTCGAATTCACTTGTGGACATTGATAAGTTTGTAATGTGGAAAGGCTTGCTCCAATTTCACTTAATACCTACTCCTTTAGCCACCGAGTAGTAAACCTATGATCAGTGTCTTTACCTAATATTATCTCACTTGTCTAAGCACATACTCGAGGAGGTAGAGAATAGCATTCGATGTTTCGTCCATAAATTCAAATTCACCATTTTGGACATCTGGAACATTAGGAACCGCACTCATGGGCCACTAAGAGTAGCGTGCGCGCGGGCTTTTTCTCGAACCGTTGGGTTACTTGTGTCCCGAGAAGATATTTAATAAATCAAGCAAGTAGAATATAGTTATAGGACATGGAATGCCCTCCCGGCTTCCGTTTTCCCCTCCTCTATTAATATAGGTACCTTCAAATTAAAGAGGGAATAGGCATCTTCTAGGCAAGCGCGCTCCACCTTAGGCTGCACCACCACTTGCAAGCAAGTCTGATTGCAGCCAAGCGCTAGCCTATATAAATATTTAAAAAAAAAAAGTTGAACATTTCTACAATTTTAAATTAGCCATTCTGGACGGTGACACTTATAATTTGGAAATTACTCGTACTTACAAACGTCATCAGTATCCTCATACTGATTGGACATTTCATCCACAAATTCGTGTTTACTTAAATAACCGTCGAGAATAATATTGAATGACTTATGAGGGTGGATGTTTTAGTTCTCAACTTTCCACGCAAATACAGGCTACAAGGTAATAGCAACGCTCAGCAAAATGTACAAACATATAACATACCCACCTCCATTACTTAGATACTTCTTCAATATTTGTGTTTAGGTACCTGATAAAATGCGTAACGCGTCTTCCGTGAACTTTATATCTGGGTACATGTACATTGTATAATGGAGCATAAGGGTGTAGCGTGGGGAAGTTTGTTCGACGGCTAATTTTCCCAGTTTAATAGTTCCTAACGATATCCAACGAGTCACGGATAAGGCGCTATCACCGCACACGATCGACATTTGTACGCCGTGCGTTAACTACCTGTGTACGTGAGGCTTTAGGGAGCATCTTCGAGATAGGCAATAATATCACCGATAAACAGCTGAATACGTTATGGAAGTGATAAAGTTTAACGACTTCACTTACCGTTAAATTGCCTTGAAGTCTTGTTGAAAAACGTGACACTGAAGGTATGTTAATCCCTGTCACTAAATAAGATCTTATTTTTTGGTCATTACTCCCTACGAAATGACTTTATGTATGAGAGCTAACTTGTGAAAGTTGTGAGATTGAAGTTAACATTACCACAACTGCTTCAGATAAGTTAAGATTAAGATAAGATACTAGATGATGCCCGCAACTTCTACACGGCATCGTACCGGAACGCTAAATCACTTGGCGGCACGTCTTTGCCGGTAGGGTGGTAACTAGCCATGCCCGAAGCCTCCCGGAAGTTCACCACCATTTTCCACCATTTCCATGCCCCATTAAAGTTATTGCGTTACTAGTCAAATTCATTTTGACTTTGAATTTGACTAGTCAATGAAACTCTATTACCTTGCATAGATGAAGAAAAAAGTTCGGTGCGATGCTGAAATACGTTCCAAAGAGTTCAAACGAGTCGCGTATGAAGACGGCAAAAGTTGAAAAAGCTTAAGCTCGTTTCTATTGGACACTTCTTTCCAAATAACTTCTATTTTATCGATGTTCTTTTTTAAAATATTACCTATTTATTACTTTGACTCAGAAACTTGATTTCTTTTCAGCTCCAACAGAGAGAGAAGAGAGGTAGATTTCAGTAATTTTAACTCCTGAGAAAAAGGGTCTTGACGTGACAGACGGAAAGACAGACAGACAGAAAGACGGACAGACGACGAAGTGATCCTATACATAATATATAGATTCTATATGATATATCCTAAGGGATTCTTTTTCCTTTTGCGATTACCTATAAACACGAATAACTGCTCCAAATAAAAAACATTTTTTTTTATTTAGCCTACTACTACTAGGTAAAAAATGGAAAAAAGCTATGGATCGTCAATTTGATATGAAATCAGTGTTATAATATATTTTTATTTATATTAGAGATGTTCGTGAATAATCTACGTAATTAGGCCATCATTATTGATTTCTTAATAAGAGTTTTAAGATATGAGCGTAATAGATAAACATTATTATATTTCAGAAACATTTCATCACTTTAATTATATTTGACGACCTCCGTGGCGCAGTGTGTAGCGCTGTTGCCTTAACGTGCGGAGGTCCCGGGTTCGATCCCCGGCAGGGTCAATTTGGGAATTTATAATTTCTGAATTTTCCCTGGTCTGGCCTGGTGGAAGGCTTCGGCTGTGGCTAGTTACCACCCTACCGGCAAAGACGTGCCGCGATTTAGCGTTCCGGTACGATACCCTGTAGAAACCGAATAGGGGTATGGGTTTAATATACCTGCCATGCCCCTAACAGGTTAGCCCGCTACCATCTTAACTGCATCATCACTTACCATCAGGTGAGATCGCAGTCAAGGGCTAACTTGTAGTGGATTAAAAAAGAATTAAAAAAAAAGTAACCAGTTAGGTATTAAAATAATTTTCACATCATAACATGTCAGAAGTAACATACAATAATTACGCATACGTTTTCATTAATACGTGGAAGTAGGTATATAAAGTAAGGAACACATAACGTTCATATTACGCGAAAGTCTCGGTACGCGGCATGAACATTGACGAAGACAATAATTATCCGACAATTAGTTGAGTTCGTTCGCTTCTAGATATTATCGGTATAATTACATTGTCTTGTTTATGAATTAAATAATAGCGTGTTAGGGCGAGAGCACACTACGGACTTATTGGAATAAAATTCATATTAATATAATAAATGCGAAAGTGTCTATCTGTCTGTCTGCTACGCTTTCACGGCCTAACTACTCAACCGATTATGATGAAATTTGGTACAGAGATAGTTTACATCCCGGGGGAGGACATAGTACTACTTTTTATCACGGAAAATTGAAGAGTTCCCGCGGGAATAAAAAAACATCAATCCACGCGGACGAAGTCGTGGGCATCATCTATTGTTTATATAAAGCTGCAAATACTAGCACGATAGGATAAAACTTCGTTCCCCTCCAATTCCAATGATTCGCGGAAGTTTTATCCCTGTCTGCTTCATCAACCCAACAGCTGTTTTGAGGCTGCCATTTTTATCTAGGGGCTAGACTAGTACAGGCTAGAATCTAGCATTCGAATCTTCGAGCATTCGAAGTAAAAGTACCTTAAAAGTAGCTATTTATTTTTTACGTAGGCTCTATTTTCTCAGGAGGAGGGGTTTTTAGCCGGTAGGAGTCCGGCACTATCCAGTCCGGACTGAAGGTCCATGAGGATTTTCCATTTTCTACAAAAAAAAGGCTGGTTACAAAAAAGGCTGGTTTAACAACGGTTATGATAAAAACATTTCTTTTTATTTTATTTGAGTTTAAAGGCTTCGATAGAAACGAAATGCTCATACGATTATACGATTATCTACATACGTAGAATCAGAATCTGAGATACAATAAGCAAAGAATTTGAATTTAATATGTACGTGTAAAGTGTAAACGCTGTAATAATCTCGAGCGTGACAAATATGTATGTAATATGTGCGTACGGTTGGTATTCATTGCGTGTTCGACACGCAGCCAATATTGGCTCAGGGTCCATACTACCAACACTTAAAGCCGCACTGCTTTTAAATGTCAGATTTATATAACGTACCTTGACGTCCCATAAATAAGGATTGTGTTTCTGCAACAAGAGCGTCAACAATATTAAAATAATACTACTTTAAGCGTTGATAGTAAGCCCCCAGAACGTACCGCGCGGACCGCTTTTTATTAAACCCAACGTATTTATCACAAATGCTGGCGTATTCAAGTACCTACCCACTTCCTCTGCCAGTATGTTGCTACTTTAGTTTGACTTTAGTAAAATGATAGAACATAGCTATTTTTGGCAGGATTAAACGTGGGGATCTGAGTTGGGAAAATCGTACCTGACAAAAAAGCGTTAAATTCTGTTCCTCTCCCTCTTATTCGATCATAAGAGCTTCGATGTTGTGTATTTTGATGTGGAGTAATATTTTAAGAGATAGCTGCACTTTTTGTAACCATCGCCTGAAAAGCTGATTCAGTATTAGGTGGGTGTAGGGCTCTCCACTTATGTCAAAAGTGAAAGTCTGCCCGCATATGGATGGGCCTTTCGCTAGATATGGCCGGTCAAAGACGTGTTATCGTTCCCAAAAATGAACCATAATTAGAAAAGCTGATTCTTGTACAGTATTAAAGTATACGCAACGCCTATGTAAACAGTACAAGAACTGACGCTATACATCGGGCCTTTCACTAGATATCACCTCTCAAAGACGTTATGAACATACATACTGTAAAAAAAATTGCAATTATTATGTCGTCTCGTTGATTGCTGTTAAATAAATTCTTACGCCTTCATAATTTTTAATAGCAATCTACGTGACGACAATAATTGCTGATATTTTTTACAGTATGTATGTTCATAACGTCTTTGAGAGGTGATATCTAGTGAAAGGCCAGAAGAATAGCGTCAGTTTTATACTGTTTAAATAGGTATTGCGCATACTATAGTACTGTACAAGAATCAGCTTTTCTGATTATTGTTCTTTTTTAGTAACGATAAACCGTTTTTAAGCGGTCAGATATGACCGCTTAAAAACAAAGGCTTAAAAGCAAAAGGCTCATCCATATGCGGGCAGACTTTCACTTTTGACATAAGTGGAGAGCCCTACACCCACTTAATACTGAATCAGCTTTTCAGGCGATAGTTACAAAAAGTGCAGCTATCTCTTATTCTATATGGGACCCATATTATTTGAGAGAGACCGTAGACTGACCAGTATGTAACTGTAGTATGTTACTATATTTAGTAAGTTTTGTCATTTTTGACAGTTACCTACATTTTGAACGCTTCTAGGTAGGTAGGTAGGTCTGAGCTTTTTAAAATCGACAGATAGACAGACAAACGGACGGAAAGACGGACTGTAAGACTGACAGACATCTACTGGGGACGGACTGTTGCCTATAACTATTTCAAATTGAACTAAGTAAAATAAAAAAGGAACTTTCTTACTCAAACAGGTAATTAAACCGGTGTTGTCGTTAACATTAGTTGACAGTATAAATAACAACTCGGCGCTATCGGCTGAACCAATAGCAGACATTACGGCGAGCAACAGGGTTCCGTATAGTGTGAGAGACATTGTTATTGAGTCTCCTATTATTATACTAAAGATCTTAACCTGAGAAGAATACTTAAATGTTATAGCTTTTTTGCGAGCTACGGTGTCCTAAGAAGTATAGGAGCGTGCAGTGTTTTATTATACACTATCTAGTCTTCGAAATAAAGGTACAATTTTTCATATTTAAAAATACAAAAGATGAGGATCTTCTTGGTTCTATCTTTCAACTTTCAATTTATTTTTATTCGTATTCAGAGTAAAAAAAGGGAAAAGAGGTTTTTCATATTAATATACGTAATAGCCTTGCGAGCTTCTATATTAATATAAAAAATTGCACCTTTATTTCTTCTGCGATACTCACTCTAACTCTGCGGTAACTCTTCCATGATATAATTGAATCTTATATTATACGAAACTTATTATTACTTTAAGTTCACTGCACCTCAGATACTTCGGCCAATAATAATAAGTGAATCCCCAATATTTTTTTATATTTACATACAACATTTTGATCGTTAGCTCCTGGCGAATCCATTAGGAAGTCGCTTGGACAGCGCCTCTCTCAATGACGCATAATATTTTAGAAAATCAGAAGTGGGATCGATGCATTTTTACATGCAACACCTGAACGTCAGCTCCTTGCGTATACAGTAGGGTGTCAGCTAATGTGAACATAACATTAACGCGCTCGGATAGTGCCCGTCTTAATGACCCATTATATTTTACGGCCAATACAAACAGCTTTGACTTAGAAAGAAACAATGCTGACTAACATTGTTAACTACTAGTTACTTGTTAATCATAAAACCTGCTTGCTACCTTCGGAGTGCTAGTCATTCTTTAATCCATTAGTAGTTAAAAGGGAGAAGCCTAGAATCCTAGTTGAGAGTAGTTTGTATGAAAATTAATTATTTATGTTTACCTTGCATAGATCATTACGTAAAAGGATTGCTATAGTGTAAGGGCTGCAATTATCCTATTGTCCAATTTTGGATGTTAATTTTGACAGACGAGAGATGTATTGCAATAGTGAGGACAAGAATTATATGCAAATGGCATCAACCTTAATTATCTTCCTAAATTAGACAAATCATAATATTAATATTTTTTAGAAATATGACTAAACTATTAGGCATCAGCCCACGATTTAGGTTTTTGACTCTCGCGGGAACTTTTTAATTTTTCGGAATAAAAAGATAAAGATAAAAAGCCTATATCCTTCTCCGGAATACAACCTATCCCTGTACCAACTTTTGTCAAAATTAGTTGAACAGATGGGCCGCGAAGGCGTAGCAGACATACATACTTCGACATTTAACTATAATAATATAGTATGGATTTGAAATATTAAAATGTGACATATTATTTCCACCACCATAGTCTAGTACCCGGTCAGTCCTATTGTAGTATACATCACATAATTAAAGCCGACACAATCGATACCTACTAAATATTATATATTCGTGGCTTGAGGCGAATAAATTATTGAAATTCAACGATGTTTTAATGTAGTTCACATTAAATGTATTGTGTATGTAATTATATGGTTAACATCGGTTCTGTGGAACTAGCATTATTGCAAGGTTTAAAATGAATGGTAATGACCATACATAATAGTACGGGTTCTGTTGTTATAAATTGACTAGTTTTTGCTCAGAACCATACAATTTATTAGTAACCAAAATGAAATAAGAAGACCGCCTAAGTGCGAGTCGGAATCATTTAGATTTAAGAATTAATTCGGAATCATTTACTTTCTCTACTGATAAATCACGAAGATTTAACAGTAGAGAAAGAAGCGAGGCGTTTAAAAATCACGTTTCTTAATCAATTTACAGTCATCGCGGCTCCTATCAACTCTAACTGAAATTATAACAAATGGGTACTACTATATGAGAGGGAGAGAGGGAGAGTACCCATTTGTAAGAAAGAGACACAATTTTTTGTCACGTTTTTTTTCCAGCCTAGGGTCCCGTGGTAAATATTTAGAACGTTACTTCTTTATTGACATGATTAAACCTGCCAATAAAGATCTAACGTTCTAAATATTTTTTTCATTTTTCATATTCGGAAAGTAGTATTGTTTTGATCTGATTATTGGGTGGAAAATGCTGCTTCCCTCCATAGGGAGGGAAAAACTCATACAAATTACTTCCCACTTATGGGCCGGAATGAACTTTCAAAATAGAACTGCTGTCAGCTGTAAAGAGTTTTTATGTAAAAAAAAACTACTAAAAAGAAATGCTGCGGCCATGTGACTTTCTAAACGGCCAGTGTGAACTTAGCGCAAACTTCTTTGAGCGGAATAAACAGCAACAATAATTACGCGGTGAGTTCCATATTTAAAATTTAAAAAGTCGACATAAATTGGCGGGATACTAATTTCTGTTAAGTATTTGTGACGGAATTCAAATAAATAGCTAATAGGTACCTAATCTTAGATTTGAATATTAAAAATGAGTTCAAGCGATTCTGAAATGTTGACACCAGATTCGATTAGAGACGAAGCAAATAGTGTTATTGAAAATATTTTGCCAGAAATATCAAAAGAAAGATATATAAACACATACAATAATTTTATGAAGTGGCGAGCAGAGAAGAATATAAGATCGTTTTCCGAAAGTGTATTTCTTACATATTTTAATAGACTGTGTAGTAAACTACAGCCTTCTACGCTATGGAGCCGATATTCAATGCTCAAAAGTACACTTAGTGTAAAACATAATGTAAATTTGAAAGAATTTCATAATTTAACATCATTTTTGAAAAGACAGTCTCAGGGGTTCAAGAGTAAGAAATCTAAGGTTTTCACCTCTCATGAAGTGGAAACTTTTTTAAATGATGCTCCTGACGAGATATATTTGGCAGTGAAGGTAAATTTACCTAAGTATTCATGGATTTATTCTAAAAATGAACGTATTTATTACATAAATACTAAAAAATTACATGATTTTCACAGGTGGTATTGATACTCGGTATAAGCGGCGCTTGCAGAAGCAGTGAACTCACAAATTTGACAATTAAGGACATTGAAAGTCAAGGCCAATTATTACTAGTAAAACTGACTAAAACAAAAACAAATATTGAGCGCTCGTTTGTAGTACAAGAAGAGTTTACACAAATAGTAAAGAAATATCAAAAAATGAGACCTAGTGATGTAAAAACGGACCGTTTTTTTCTCAACTATCAGAAGGGAAAATGCTATAAACAAGTGATCGGTAAAAATAAAATCTCAGGTATGCCGAAGCAGATAGCAACATATTTGAATTTACCAAACTGTGAGCAGTATACCGGACATTGTTATAGACGAACGTCAGCAACATTTTTAGCCAATTCAGGGGCAAACATGACAACGTTAAAACGACATGGAGGCTGGAAATCCAGCACAGTCGCCGAAGCCTACATTGAGGATTCAGTCCAAAATAAAATTAAAATTTCAACCAAATTAGCTGAAACTATAAAAATACGCCCCAATTCGCCTCAGCCGACAACTTCCAGGGAGTATCCGCCATGTAATCCATCGTCTGATGAAATACCACAGTCTCCTACTTTTACAGATATCCAGAACAGCCAAATTTGTCATAATATATCAAACAGTATAAACATTCCAAACAAAAATGTTACTTTCAATTTCACGAATTGTCCTAATTTCACAATTAATTTTAAATAGGTACATACTACTAATATTATTATATATTATCAATAAATAGTTTAGATAAACAACTAGTTTTATTTTCCTCATATTCGAAATGAAAAGTAGAGTGTATAACTCGGGCAAAAGAATCAATTCCTACTCGGACTATAGCCGCCCTCGCTACGCTCGGGCGTCTAAATACCTCGGGAAATGATTCTTTCGACCCTCGGTTAACAATCTACTATTTCGCTAAAGGAATGCAAGGTAAAATGAAACAAAATCTTATGGCAAAAACGATTTCTATTAATAAATCTAATTAAATTAGGACTAACTGAATGAGGAAAATCGACGCTCTGTCAATTAATATTTACAAAAGTTAAATGTTAATTATTTCCCTAATTGTTAATTATTTGTTTCCCTGCAAATTTAATTTAATTTCAGCGAACTCGTTAATTATTTCCAACGCGCGAACACAGGAAAGAGTAATAAGAATCACTCCAAGTACCTAGTTAATTTATCCTATCCTATAGGTACACGAGATCCGGTAAATTAATACGAACTTGTTGTGCCACGAAACAGTAAACATTTTACGCCTTGATGTTGGCGTCCCAAAGCACTGGAATGGCGACACCGCACCGGAAAGCGCAGCGTTGGAAGACCCCTCTATCCGGGATTCTATTCCCAGGCACGCACCTCTAAGTTTTCGTAGCTAATGCCCGCGACTTCGTCCGTGTGAATTGATGTTTTTTTGGTTCCCGCGAGAAGGCTTGAATTTTCCGGAATAAAAGTAGCCTATGAGTTATTTCAGACTATAATCCATCTCTGTGCCAAACATCCAAATCCATTCAGCCATTCTGGCGTAATAGAGGAACAAACATCCTTCCATCCATCCATCCATCCATCATAAATGTGAAAGTTTCGCATTTTATAGTATATAGTATATATATGAATCACTTGCTTTAATGGCGAAGAAAAACATCGTGAGGAAATCTGCAGGTCCGAGAGTTTTTTATAATGTTCTCAAAGGTGTGAGAAGTCTGCCCAAAGTCTGTCGATCCACACTTGGCCAGCTTGGTCGTGTATGGTCGAAACCCTTCTCATATTGAGAAGAGACTTGTGCTCAGTGGTGAGCCGGTGAGCATGCTTGATTGCGGATGAAGAGGTCCTGGGTTCGATTCCAGAATCAGGCAAAAACTCTAATATTTGGGTTTTAGTTGTCACTAAAATTTTATAATAAGCCTAGATTTAGCTGCTCGTATATTTCACATCCATGCCTCGGAAAGCACGTTAAGAAGGGTGAGGGAATAGAGAGTGTACCTATGTGTGAACACAAGCAGTATTCTCGTGTTCCTTGGGAAATTGGCGTTGCTAAAATTGTTACTATTAGAGTACGATTTTTATTGCAAAATTTGCTTCCGCTTGATGACAACAATCATGCTAAATGCAAGGCAATGATGAGGTATCGATTGGAGCGCGCTTGCCTAGAAGAAACAATCTCATCATTCAATAACCTCAAAAAAAATTCAAAAAAAATCATCGATATGCAAAAACCCCGTACGTTCAGACACCCTCATGTAAAATTAAATTATAGGTAATATTGAGAACAAAGGCGCTCAAAAAATTCAATTACCATAAATTCTTTACTATTTGAAGCGAGCGCAGCGGGAAGGTGGGCTCTTTATCTTATAATCTGGATCGGTTACCCTCCATTGACACCCTTCTGTTTTCACTCCTTTCAGAAGAAAGTTTTACATATTACGATTACGACACGATTTTTTATTAGAATTTGATATATCGCAGGACGCAGCCAAATTCTAAAATTTTTGATTGTAATACGGCTGCAGAACAAAGTACCATTACACTATATCTGCGTTTCGCATCTTTTAAAACGCTCAATCGTAATAACATTAGGTTATGGCCGATTTGTAAAACAGCGTGAACTGAAATGCTGGATTTTAAATTTTAGTGTCAAATTCCCATATCAAAAACTCCAGAATCAGGGCTACAATTTAGTTATGTAATGTGTAATACGGTAAATTCCGGCTGTAATAAATATATAACTCAACTCAATAAGTCTTAGTTTCTTAAATATTGGCAGTGACTTTTTAACCGACTTCCAAAAAAGGAGGAGGTTCTCAATTCGGCGTGTATATTTTTTAACGTATGTTAAAAAAGTCTGTGGTTTCCAAACCGATTAGATTGTTTTTTCAGTGGTTAGAGGAAGCTCGTGAGTTGGTCCTATAAAAAATTCTGACTCCAAATCCTCAATCCTGATGCTGTAGGTGTACCGTACTACATAAAATCCTCAAAACTAGTGAGTTAGGAAATTTTGATGGTGAATTCATATAGTAGGTATCAAGTCACGTGTATACGATTCAACTTTGAGTCTTAACTCCTTAACCCTGATGCTGCAGGGTACAGAACTCCTTAAAAATAGCGATTTAGGATTTTTTATGGTGAATTCATATTGTAGGTGTCAAGCCACGACTTCATACTTAAACCCAAGTTCCAAGTCCCAACTCCTCAACTCTGATGCTGCAGGGTACTGCACTCCTAAGCCGTGGGAATTATGAGTACACTAAAAAGTTAAAAATAAAAATTCTTTCCAAAAAACCGACTTCCAAAGCCACTGTACACGAGTATAACAAAGATAGGCTAAGTTGACGCGTCAGGCTCGCCCGACTTCAACATAGTGTGTAAAAATCAAAATTATTTTTTACTTTACAGTGGCTTTGGAAGTCGGTTTTTTGGAAATAAATTTTGAGAAATGTAAAGAACCTGACTGCAAATTAAGCCACCGTATATTATAAAATTATTTCGCTATGGTGTATTAAGAAGATCAAGTTTTCAGCAATCATCTTTCTAAACTTTTACACATACATGATATTAATTATATTAGACTTTAAATTATTATTGCTATTGATGTTGCAAGGCTATTTGCAACTTACGACTTCACGACATATCGCAAACACTAATTCTAGCGAGACACATACTCGTACAAATAGGAGTAGATGTAATATTACTCCATTCCCTATGTTTTACATTCTTCCCGATCCCGGGAGAGAGCTCCGAGTAGGAACCGGTTATTTCTTACATTCTCCTCTAAATTCACAGTTAGGAAATTGAATTTTTCGAATTCCGCGTCTTGGTTTAACCACCAACTTAAGTAGATCTACAACATCGCTTACGCTCCCAAAGAATGAAAAGAAACTTCGAAGACCATCTGAAATTGGTAAAAGATCGTATTGTTCGCGATCACTAGGTGGAAAAGGAAGTCGATGCTGGACGTACTTTTATGCTTTGTTTCGTGTTTTCAGTTGGAGTAATTCAAAAAGGCTTTAAAAAAACTCAAAATCGATTTCTTTTCCTTTGTCTAATGTTGTCTAACAGCTGCTAATAGATACCTGCACCTCAAAGGAACCTGGGTATTTTACAAAGCAATATTGCTAACCACTGCGCCTGAGAGGCCGTCAAATCTTTACTTGAATATAAATCACTAATTTAAGGCAAGGATAAAATATAAATTAGAGGTAGCTAATAAAGATAATATAATTAAATGTAAGCAGCGGTACACCGCTAGATATAACCAAATTATTATCAAATTTTAACTTTCAAACCTTACGTAGATTATTATAATTGCATTTTAGCCATGCCTTTTGCAATTACAATTAATTGCCTGCGTCTCGAAGTTATACTCTACAGTTCATGTGTTAAGGTTGAAATTAGTTTGGCACGAATAAATAAATTCAACAGTGAAGTCATTATGACCGGCGCAAATAGTCCTCGTGATGACAGAGTCTATTAAAATTGAAACAAAATTGCATATTGAGAGAAATTATACAGAGACGTCTGTTTAATTAAAAGTAATATTACAATATTGTATAGTGGATTGGCTGTTATTTTGTTTATAATATAACTTACTATTTTGAGTTTCAATATTTATTTCATAGCTGAAAATTGTAAAGAGTTATTATTCCACAAACAGTACCTATGATCATTCATCAATTAGCCATGATGCATTTAGCCCAGTACCTATTTAAAAAAAAGAGAACGCCGGTCAAAAAGTGACATGCAAAACGAAACAAAGAACCTTCCTGATTGCGAACGTCCATTAATTACTTATTATTGTCCTGTAAAACCAACAGTCAGTGAAACGGTCACGCTTAGCTGTACAGACCATGTATAAACAGAGAGAATGACACGCACTCCACATAGTGACATGATCTCGGTCACCTGCAATCATAGCTCATTCCCGTCACCGTCATTAGCACCCCGATGAGGGTACTCGTGATTGGTATACTACAAGTTATAAGAGCATAGCGTGATATCTTATAACTTCAAAATAGTAAGACAATGAAATGAAGTTACAGTTTGATGTGGACTCGTGGAGTGGATTCGTGTAAATGGATCCAAAATCTTTGAGCTTCAAGTTCAACTAGTAAGTAGATATATAGATAAATTCTTTATTGCCACACAAAACATTAAAAAAAAAAACAAAAAAGTTAACAAGCAAAAAAAAAAGTATTAAGTATTTTTAATTTCTTTTTCAAAGGATCAGTTCATTCACTTTTTTTTAGCATACGTCTCTGTAAAACCAAAAATCACGTCAATAAAAGGAATGGAAATCTATACCTAAGTAGCTAATTAGTTGAGTGAGTGAAGGGAAAAGAAAAAAGAGAGGGAAAGTGTAAGCCTGTTTTGTCTACGCGGAGTCCGCTCCGCCACAGAATAGGTAATAGTAATAGTTCCGCGTACCTTGAACTCATTACTTTTTTGTAGTGGAAACCGCGCTATAAAATTATTTAGTTGCTTGTTACTTGTACTATACAAATCGAAGGGTGTAATATATTGACAAAGACGCCTGCGGCCGCAAAAGCCCTACTTCATTAAGGGACTAAGGTCAAAAGGGTGATGCGTAAGGGTACACTCGTAGAACACAGCCCTTCCTAATAAATATTTGCCCTTATTCCAGCAATCTTTATGTATTAAAATCCTTACGTAACTAACTGACCCACTCTGGCTTCGCTCGGTTTACTACAGCCTATTAACGTCCCACTGCTGGGCACAGGCCTCCACTCTCATAGGAGAGCGGGAATTAGAGCTTAGACCCACCACGCTGCTCCAATGCGGGTTGGCGGGCTTTAACGATTATTATCATGTTAGTGATAATAACCGGGACCGACGGCTTAACGTGCTCTCCGAGGCACGGGGGTGAAACACCGCCAACTTCCAACTCCGGGCTGGCACTGAGAATTTCTTAATTGAAAAACCCAATACCTAACCTTTATGCCCGACCGGGAATCGAACCCAGGACCTCAATGATCCGCAGTCGACTATGCTAACCACTAGACCAACGAGGCAGTCATTCGCTCAGTTCTAACTTATGAAATACCTTTGCAGTCTAAGATGGTAGCGGGCTATATGGGTATGGCAGTTATATTATAATCTCATACCGGAATGCTATATCGCTTGGCTGGTAGAGTGATATCTAGCCACGGCCGAAGCCTCCA
Organism: Erebia epiphron; assembly: GCA_963932025.1. Taxonomy (NCBI): domain Eukaryota; kingdom Metazoa; phylum Arthropoda; class Insecta; order Lepidoptera; family Nymphalidae; genus Erebia; species Erebia epiphron. The sequence goes on along the minus strand of OZ009946.1, from coordinate 37,307,039 downwards.
ATCTGCACACCAGACCACCAGAAAATTCAGAAATCATGAATTCCCAAATTGGCCCTGCCGGATCGAACTCGGGACCTCTCGCTTATAAGAGAACTGCGCTCACCACTTTGCCAGCGAGATCATCTTTTATGACAATAGGAATTTAGCTATCTATCTGTTTTCCTAGGCAGATAAAAGATACCTTTAACCTTCAAATAAAGGAAACAAGTGGATTGCTTGTAGTTTATTTAACGACCCCAGCCATTAAGACGGCAACAACTTTGTCAAGGCATCTCACCGTTCGACAAAGTACGCGCTCGTTTAAACTGTCCTCACTTTATAAATCCCGCAGCATTTCGAACCCCAATTAAGTTGAATTTGTTAAATCCCACTTTGATTAGGGCCCGGAGTAACTTTTGTTGTACTCGCGCTCTCGCCACACCTAACCCAACTAATAGTATAAATGTGACTGAGGGTTTATTTGTTTGTTACGCTTTCACGGTCCATCTTTTCAATTGATTTTTATGAAATTTGGTACAGACATTGGGTACGGAAAGGGGTAGGGGAAGTAAGTTTAAAATTATTAAAAATATTTTTATTATATGATGTAACTAAAATTTATGCTTTTAGCAATTTTTTTGATAGACGATCTTCTACGAGTATATTCAGTGAAAGTGTATCCGTCTGACCGTCTGTCTGTCTGCTTGCTTGCTTTCACGACCTATCTTTTCAACCGATTTCAATTAAATTCGGTACAGTGATAGGTTGTAACCCGGGGAAGGGCATAGGCTACATTTTAAGGAGTTCCCGCGGGAATAAAAAAATCTAATCCACGCGGACGAAGTCCATCACCTTCCACATCCTTGTTATTTACAAAGAAATACCCAGAAATGTGCACCTACGAGTATATCACCAATATTACGAAACTCCTCACTTAATAAATCCCGCAGCCTTTCGAACCCCAATTAAGTTGAATTTGTTAAATTCTATTTTGATTAGGGCCCGAAGTTAGTCTTGTTTCACTCGCGTTCTCGTCGCTTCCATCTATGAATAAAGAATGAGATTTTAAAAAAAGGATGTTCTGTATTCGATATATTTGTATTTATGTTTTCATATAACTTGCATTGAAAATGCGAGTTTCAATCAATACTGAAACTAGTCAATTTCAGACGAATACGTTCGTAAAGAGAAACTGCAGTCGTGCGTTGGAGCTGAAACACACAATTTATTTTTAAGCGACTTCCAAAAAAGGAGGAGGTTCTCAATTCGGCGCGTATTTTTTTTCATTTATGTCGGTTCATATCTACGTGGTTTCTGAACCGATTTTAACTTTTCTTTCCGTCGTTAGAGGAAGCTCTCGAGGTGGTCCCATAAAAAATTCTGACTCCAAAGCCTCAACCCTGACACTAAAAAGTTAAAAATAAAAATTTAGAAAGAAAGAATAATAATACTTCTTTCCAAAAAAACCCGACTTCCAAAGCCACTGTAAAGTAAAAAAGAATTTTGATTTCTACACACTATGTTGAAGTCGGGCGAGCCCGATGCGTCAACTTTGCTTATCGTTGTTATATCCGCCCGACTTCAACATAGTGTGTAGAAATCAAAATTAGTTTTTACTTTACAGTGCCTTTGGAAGTCGGTTTTTTTGGAAATAATTTTTATTATTCTTTCTTTCTTTCTAACATAAGATAATGAAAGAAAAATAGATTGTATAAGTCATAAAAGTATTATACATTATAATACATAATATATAGCTATTTATGCAACTGTATCGTAATGAGGGTCATTTTAATTCGAGTGCTGTTTTTTGATACGAGGCTTGCCGAGTATCAAAATAGGATAGTATGAGAATTAAAATGACTAATTACGTACAGTTGCATACAAGATTTTATCTACGACAAGGACGTCTTTATAATTTTTTACTTTATAAATTAATAAAAAAGTCAAGTGCCAGAACCCAGAGCCGCTAAGCTATAGGTATCCTATTTATGAAGATAACCATATCGATACAGCTACGACTCATAACGATACAGCTCCCATACAACGAACTGTATCGTTATGAGAAGCAAACACGAAAGAGGGTTCAATTCGATATAGTTGTCAAATTCGAAATTGGAACTTTTCGATGCTGGAGTAGATAAAAAGTATTATAGTCTTAGGTACTAAGAAGAAAGTGTGGTTACTGCGGTGGTCTCATCGTTTGTAAGTTGATCGTTGCTAAGTTGTCCCAAGACAGTAACCGGTAACTCTATGCGGTAACTAGATAAGTAAGCACGTTGCAAAACCTTAAAACTTGATGGCCTTAGGAGAGTAGGTACTAGGAGTCAAATTCGACATCCCCTTATCCAATTTTTCAAATACTTGATTAATAAAGGACGGAAGGGGTGAGTGAGGCGAAATTTCAACTGCCCTTTTGTGTTTACCATTCTAGCACCTTGGGACAACGCATACTGGTTTCTTGAACTAAATGCCCTCCCATTACCATTTTGCAACCCTCCGAGCTACAGGTTAGCCCGCTACCATCTTAGACTGCATCTTCACTTGCTATCAGGTGAGATCGCAGTCAAGGGCTAACTTGTAGTGGTTAAAAAAAAGAGTATCGTTGGTTACTCTGGTTTTTCTATGGATCTCTTAGGTGAATGAAGTCTGTCAATCCGCTCTTGGCCAGCGTGGTGGACTAAGGTCAAACCCTTTTCATTCTGAGAAGAGACTCAGCAGTTTGCCAACGATGAGATGTAATGATGATGAATGATGATAAAACACGGGTTGACATTATACCGTGTAAAATAGTTTAATTTAGTGCAAAGACACACAAAAATACCTACGACTAGTTATATATTTACAGCTGCAAGGAAAAACATCACATATTCTCAGATTATTGAATTTTTGAATTATTTTAGTGTGAGTCAATTCAATATTCCCAAAATCTGAAATTTTTCCTAACATGTGTGATTGCTTGATTGATAGTTAAATTACAAGTTCATATGGCTGAAACATACATATGTAAGACTAGCTGACCCGGCGAACTCTGTTCCGCCTTAAAGGCAATAAATAAGCCGATTTTCGAATTTAGTAAGTTAATTTTTTTCTTAGAAAAAAAAATGAAGTACATTAATCATTTATTATTGTTTCTGCATTTCAGTACATAGGTTGCTCTTCACTTAAGTACCTAGTGATACACGACATTTTTTGTTTTCTTATCAGGCGCAAAAACAAACAACGCAGATGGTCTTCCGACCCGTGAACATGCCACATATTATAATTGACCATGGGAAAAACATGGATGTTCTAGATTTAAACCACAAACTTTTAAGGATTGGCCTTGTGATTTGTTGATGGTCATGGCAAATGCAAGACGGATCGGAAATTGAAGTCTTTTAAATTCAAACGGCAAATCGGTTGGGATCATCGGATCATCATCATCAAATTGTCATCCATACGTCCATTACATAGCTGTCATTTGTGTTTTGTTATTCCAAGTCTGATTCTTTTTTGTTATATCACGTTTTATAGTGACTGATTTTTTATGTCAACTCACGCGGGAACACTGTCGAACGGAATAAATAGTATCCTATGTCCGTCTCCTGGCTCTAAGCTACCCCCTCACCAATTTTCAGCCATATCGGTAAAGCCGTTCTTGAGTTATAAATAGTGTAACTAACACGACTTTCTTTTATATATATATATAGATATGTAAAAAATATAAATGTAACTTTCATTTCAATTTAGATACAAGTGCACAATGACTTCACCACAATGCATCTTTATAACTTCCACTTTTGCGAAATAAAGAGGCCATAACAGTGACAGTAACATCTCTCTGCACTTCGCACAAGTGCCGTAACGCGACGCTGCGCTGTAACGAGCTCTGAGAATTGCACTATAATAAAAAATGAGGATACTTTAATTGGGTTCTAAAGTGAATCTATACTAATATTATAAATACGAGTCTAAAAGGGTTATCGAGTCAACCGGGGACCCGAGAACTGGCAGCTACCTTGGTCAAAGAATTAGTTTGGCCATCCAAAGGGGTAATGCTGCCAGCATCTTGGGTACAATGCCTCGCTGCGGTGGTCTGGATGAGGTTTTAGATTTAATTTAATTTAATTTATTTTAGTTTTATTTTAATAGTTTTTTTAATGTTAGTTTTAATTTATTTATAATATTATTTGTTAATACGAGTCTATACTAATATTTATTATAAAGTTTAGATGGATGGATGGATGTTTGTTACTCAATCACGCCAGAACGGATGAACGGATTTGGATTGCATTTGGCACAGAGATAGATTATAGTCTGGAATAACACATAGGCTACTTTTAATCCCGGAAAATTAAAGATTTCCCGCGGGAACCAAGAAACCTCAATCCACGCGGATGAAGTTGCTGGCATCAGCTAGTATGCAATAATGCAACATGGGCTTTGAAGTTAGAAAGAATGAAGAATTTTCATTTTAGGAAAGAAAAATAAAAAAATAAAATTAGCGTACCTACTTTACATCCGTACTAAAAATGCGAAAGTGTGTCTGCACGTCTATCTGCTACGCTTTCACGGTCCATCTGTCCGAACGTTTTTAACTAAATTTGATTCAGAAATACGTTGCATACCAGAGAAGGCATAGAACAGGGGCATATTTTCAATCCCGGAAAATTTAAGAGTTCCCGAATCAATCAGAACACCTTTATCAATGGGCATCATCTCGTAACAGAAAAACACATTTCGTTGAAAATTACCTGGTCACTTGATACTTATTATTGGAGATTGTCAACCGTTGCAATAATACGAGCAGGCTAGGTGCAGAGCTCGAATAAACAAACCTAGGTTTTATATTACGACAGTGTTCCGGTTAGTCCTATTTCTCTCGGTTGCCTCGCTGGGCCGTCGTCGCTAGTTATTATTTCGCCCTACATTCGCCATGGCACAGCGTGAGTACATATTCATACAGTGGGTCGACTCCCATACATACGACAGACCCGGCTACCATGGCAGTTGTAGTGCCTAGAGGTATAGTATAATTGTACTCTCACCTCACGAGTCACGACATTTGTGTGTGTACCAGAGGTGCATGCAGTTCAATCAATTTGACATTAGTGTGTTTGACATTACAGTAAATTTGTTTCATGTTGCAAAAAACATTTCCTTCACGTCCAAGTCACCCCGCAGCGTTGCTCGATAAAACGCCTCCGTCGGACGACTGGCAGGACAGGAAAGAACGTAAATATCTCCGTAGACTGCGAGAACGTACCTACCTATTAGACTGTGACCATGGCATGGTCAACTGTCATACGGAGACACGCCTAAATTACGTACATAAGAGACGCTGTGGTGGTGTAATGGACGGTGCAGCGCTCGTCGACTGTCTTTGTCAAAGATTATAGAAGCCTTAGATGTCTAGGTACAAAGCCAGAACTGAAATAATGCGACGGTGAAACATGACTTCCCTCGCGACGTCCCAACCTTCGCCTATAGGCCATGCCTAAAGGGTGGCTATCCATTTAAGCAAAGGTGTATTGGGTGGACTAATCAAATTCCTTACAGGTGATAAAATTATTTATTGACTGCCTCGTTGGTCTAGCGGTTAGCGTAGTCGACTGCGGATCACGAGGTCCCGGGTTCGAATCCCGGTCGGGCATAAAGTATTGTTAGGTATTGGGTTTTTCAATTAAGAAATTCTCAGTGCCAGCCCGGAGTTGGAAGTTGGCGGTGTTTCACCCCCGTGCCTCGGAGAGCACGTTAAGCCGTCGGTCCCGGTTATTATCACTAACATGATAATAGTCGTTAAAGCCCGCCAACCCGCATTGGAGCAGCGTGGTGGGTCTAAGCTATAATTCCCTCTCTCCTATGAGAGTGGAGGCCTGTGCCCAGCAGTGGGTCGCTAATAGGCTGTAGTGGTGGTGGTGGTGGATAAAATTATCTCGTCACCTGTCAGAAATCTGATTGGGATGTTTGGCACATCTCCACTCCGCTCCGCTCTGTTAATCAGTTAATCCTACTTATCCGATATTACACGACACTAATCTTTACGGCAGAACGCTACGTTTATATAAAAAAAATGTATGAGAAAGCTCTTCGGTTTTATTTTTTTAATCTTTGTCACCAAAGCATTACACGGGTGTGTGGAGCATGACTCCGAACGATATTCCTCCTCGAACTCGGAAGTTTTACCAAAATAATCTTACCACTTCATTTGCCCTTATTGCAATGTGATAAGGTATGTTTTTCTTCGATTGGTGCTGTAGAGTTTGCTGGTATCTTCCGGAGTAGTTTGACATTTTGCGAATTGATAACATCTTTGCTGTGCACGCGATTAGGTAGTTCCAGATCGCATATCTCGATTTTGTTTACGACGAGTTGGATTTATCTTTATTTTTATATGGCACCAAGAATACAAACAAGAAAATCCAAAAACTATTTTTTTTTAAATCGTGCTCTTTAAATAATGTTAAGTGTATTGAGGGATGCATAGCTAAAGATGCGTGTAAAGCAAACCATCAACCGATACTTAATACGGTATGCAAATCAAACGATACTTGATTGGATGGTGTCCATAGGTGTCCAACTCCATAGTATGGTCAACTACGAGTATTACCTATTCTGTGGTATGGTCCATGAATTTATGAATAGAAATGAAACGATTTATTCATTTCAATTCACGTAGATAAACTTGTGTCGCTTATGATACGTCATGACCATACCACTGGTTCGGAAGAGAAGACTGGTTCAAATTCTACTGAGAAAAGTTACTTCCACACTAATGTTATAAAATACCATGTGTGACAATAATTGGTTTGTCCTTTAATCATGCCGCAACACAGCAAAGGATCGACGCGATTTTTTTCAAGAGTATATTTTTATAATTATAAAGCGACATATTATTCGTCCGTCAACAAACTGCTATGCAGTTTGACGGAATAATTTGAGATAGTTTGTACCTAATGATTATTATAGTTAATAAACAAAAAAAAAAACCACCATTGAAGAGTTCTCCCAGGATTTTTAAAACTAAACCTTTAAGGTAGGTACAAAATAAATTTTACCCTTAAGCAATCTGAGTCCTGCGGACCAGTCAACCAGTTTACTTTCTAAATGTTTTGCGCAACCAAAATAATAAACACAACTTTGTAAACCAGCTTAAATTCAATACCATTTTATACGAATAATAATAATTCTCAAAACTTTACTCATTAGAACCCTGAATCTAATTTATGTTGCGCTCAGTGGCCCTGCGGCGATCTCAGTAAAGTTAACTTTGCAGGTTAAAATATGGTTAAAATAATTAATTAATTAAAGTTTTAAAGTGTAGTCGTCGTTCCAACAAGAAACCTGTGTCTTGCAGTGGACGTCTATCGGTTGATGACGACAAATATAACGTTACTAGCTGATGTTCGCGACTTCGTCCGCGTGGTTTAAGTTTTTTGATTCCCGCGGGAACTCCTTAATATTCTGGGATAAAAAGTAGCCTATGTCATTCTCCACGTCCTCAACTATACCCATGCCAAAAATCACGTCGATCCGTTGCTCCGTTGCGGCGTGATTGAAGGACAAACCAACAAACCAACAAACAAACACACTTTCGCATTTATAATATTAGTATGATCTTAGACAAAGTAATATATCAAATCCCAAAACCCGTGTTTAAAGGGAACAATAAATTATGTCAAGCTGAAATTAATTACAGAAATCAATTACAAGTGGCCCGCTTTGGACGACTGCTCTGAATCGATACAATGTACGCGTAATTAATTTAAGACTACCCAAAATGGTCCAAAGGCCCTTAAGTTCAGTTATCTCGCGCGATCATTTTGATGGTTGTATAGATTTGTGGTTAAGCTCAAGTCAGGGGCGAAAGCGACTTTAATCTTTTACAAATGGTGTAATTGGAAAATAAGGACAGCTACGGGCAAATTTTGACTCGAAGAAGGAACACAATCATGTATTTTTAATCCACTACAAATTAGATTGTGACTGCGATCTTACCTGATGATAAGTGATGATGCAGTCTAAAATGGTAGCGGGCTAACCTGTTAGGTGCATGGCATATGAAACCCATACCTCTTATCGGTTTCTACTCGGCATCGTACCGGAATACCAAATCGCTTAGCGGCCCGTCTTAGCAGGTAGTCTCCCACTATGCTAGACCAGGGAAAAATCAGAAATCATAAATTCCCAAATTGACCCAGCTGGGCATCGAACCCGTGATCTCCACTCGTTAAGATAATAGTGCTCAGCACTGCGCCAGGGAGCTCGACAAAAACCCTCAAGAAAATAAAGGATTAACCAAACCTAAACGTAAAACATCCCATTTATAAGATCTCAGCGCTCACCACTGTACCAGGGAAGTCGACAAAAGTTAGTCGCCTAAGCTCATCACAAAGACCGTGTTTGATGGATGAGGAAATCGGGATTCGGCTATTAATTTATTTGATGCCACCCATAAATACACCAATATGTGTCAATTAAATATCTATGTGTACGATTGTCAATAGATTTGGGAAACATTAATAAACTTGCCAAGATGTTGTATGGATTAAAATAAATTGGGACAGGCTAGGCCAACATCTCAAACGTTACATTTCATTTGTAGAGATACACAGACAGACAGGCAGACGGACATACCTAGTCGCACTAATATAAGGCGTCCTTTAATAGCATTTTGGCACGGAATCAGGCTGTCCAAAATCCTAATTTTGGACAGCGATGTGGGAATAAAAACGACTCATAGATACACCGATTGTCTTTAAGAAAACTACCGTCTAAAGTAGCTAATTTAAACTGTCTTTATAACACAGAGCACACCTTCTGTTCCCGGGAATAGCGAGGGAATCTCCGGGGTTACGTGAGGAATGTGTGAGCAGTTGTAACGCCCCGTATCGCGCCGTCCAGCGCTGAATAACATCGAGACAATGCTTTAGGAAATTAGATCCGCGTCGTAGTCGGGACACGTGGCCGCCTTCCCTGCCCGGCGCGACGTGTTATGAAGCAAACACATACACTAAGAAATCAAGCTTTTTTTAAAAATAATAAGCACATTTTTCGTTTGTTAGGAATAAAGAGGAGACCTGGTCAATTAACTATTCCGCCTATTCCTACTTCAACTTCTCTATTCGTTGGACTATGTTGATTACTCTAGTTTTTACTCTACGGATCTCCTCAGTTCAGCTTTGATCACGTAGAAAAACTATGAGTATAGCTTTCACTATCGCCAGCCGAGTGACTCCTAGCTTTTCTTATAAGGCACATTTTCGCTAAGACCATTTTTCGGAACCGTATGTCATGAATCCATCTGGTAACACGCACTGTTTGAAGACTTTGGTCTTGAGGCACTAAATAATGCTAAGAAAAAAACTTGGGTAGCTGAACAGAGCGAAAAGGTGCTTAGGCTTCTACTATATTAAGCGCAAGTTCAGGCCCACACAGTACTGCTCACACCTTTGGGCTGGAACACCCCAGTACCAGCTCCTACCATTTGATCGGATACAAAAGCGGGCAGTTCCGACTCGTGGACAATCCTTAAATGACTTGCACGCAGGATTAGGGTTATAAACCCCCCCAGAACGATTAGGGTTATGTGTTTAATATAACTGCCCTTATATCCCTAACAGGTTAATTAACCCGCTGTCATAGACTGCGTCACTTTCTACCAGGTGAGATCGCAGTCAAGCGCTAACACAAGGGCTAAAAAATGGAATATGTGCGAAGTTCACAGTTGCTGCAGAATCCATTACAAAATGACTATTTGCGATGGCAAGTTGCAGTGTCCCGCCCGCGTCTCAGCGCGACAAATCACACGTGGGGCCTATTTGTGCCCAGCTACAGTGAGCATACCTGATGTCTCCAAATACTCTCGTGGGATTTACTGAGGTAACTGGCAATCGAAAACATCGGAGCCAAGCGCAGCGTGCTTTTTAAACAACTTCTGCTTAAAAATAGGTACAAGTTTTTAAATGAAATTCTCTCAGTTATTCATTCAAAAAAGCTTGCGTAAGCTACCTTTATGAAAAGATACGCAGTCAGGTCACATAGAGTCAAATGATCAAACCGGTCCTACAAAACGATCGAGATTGAGCGCTCATTCAGTGTTTTTTTTAATCTGGGGATAACCAACCATTTTTTTTAATTTTCCACAATTTTCACAATTATTGCGCGGGCGCCAGAGAAATCAAATGTCAATTCTTTTTTGTGCGTCAAAACCACAGACCCAAACATATATTACGTCAAATCATGTATGTATAGTTCGCGCGCGAGTTGAATGCAGAGTATGGTGACTCATACATTTACTCTGCATTCAACTCGCGCGCGAACTATAGGAATCAAATCATATGACCATAGAGTAAGATCAAATAAAGCCATAAAACATAAAAATAAAAAGAAGACAATTGCTTTCACACGTCACGGACTGTAGCCACACTGTAACTATATTCCACCGTTACGTCATGTGCAGTGCACGTCATCTCCTTAATCTGCTACGATGAATAATTGCGTGCAGAAAGACGCAATTATTGTCACAATAAAGTTCTCACTATTCCACATGTAAAGAGAATAAACTTTATAATATAATAACTTTTTTATTACTTAGCTTCTACTATCTTTGCCAAGCATGATTCCGATAATCGCAACTTCGGTATTCATAAAACGCTACAAATTCTTTTATGGGCAAACTTTTAAAATCTCTTTCCGAGCAACTTCGCTCGCCTCAGGACTAGCGCAAGCAGTTGGATGGACATTTAGTTTATAGCTAGTTTAAATTTTAAAGACAAAAAAATGCTAAATAATACATCTCCTTTACTCTGTATAGCCTTTCCTGACTATGGTTAGATCACTAAGACATGCACGACCAAACGTCGACAATATCTTCATCGTCTTCTAAACCGGTAGACGTCCACAGCTGGACGAAGGTCTCCAGCATGGAAATCCACAGGACACGGTCTTGCGCCGCTTGCTTTTAGATGCTCCCATCTACTCGCTTGAGATCGTCCGTCCACCTAGTCGGGGTAAGTAAATCATGCCATAAGGGGATCCCCTAAAAATGTACCTATTTTTTTTAATGACGTCACAATTCAAGATTTCATAAAATATATATAAAATATATATTATAGTTGCCTGATTTAAACGAATAAATAAAACCCCATTTATGCGCGCGTTATGACGTTTGAAAAAAAGTTACTAATTTGAGTAGTTGTCAAATACCCAATTATGTTATCCTTACAATAAATCGATGTTAATAAGAATTGCAGACCACAGGCTCACCCACTACTCCTACCTACACCTTCTTATATTTATACCAAGCTGCATACTATCTTTGTTCTAGAATAACTGATCTTTATACTGGAAAAAATTCTTACAACTCGAAGTCGCAGATAACATTATGCCCCCGCTTTGCCCCAGTCACCCCGCAGTGTTTGCCCTGTCTAGACGTCTAGAAAATAACGTATATCTCCTTAGACTATGGTTATATTACGAAGTTAGAGGAAAAGCTGAATTATAAAGAGTGTAAAACCTAAGTAGAATAAAATTCGTCCAACAAATATTTGCACGAGTCTGATTTAGCGGGACCTCTCTCCTACGGTCGCGGTAAATTCATAAAGAACTCTGCATTTGCAAGTTAAATTGGAGGCGGAACAGAACCGGAGTTGGGAAAATAAAGAATCCCTTGTCTGGAGAGAATTTGCCATTGTTGTAACATTCTCAAATGAGGTCCATTTATGCATACGGATACGGAATACTAAAAGTACAAGAGCTCAACGTCGAAATCAAATATGTTCCTTACTTAAATGTTTTTTGCGCTCATTACAGAGATCGCTTGACGATTCAACAGCACTAAAGTAAAAGTTTATTTGAATAAAATACATGTTCGGCACTGTTTGTCTACCTTAATATTAATAACACATTGCATTTTGTAAGTAATGACTGTTTGTTGCAAAAATAGATAAATAAAAAAAGTTCATTTTTTTAAACAACCTGGTGACTGATTGAAAAATACAAGCAAAAAAAGAGTACACAATATTGTAATACAATTAATAAGTTTTCTTAATGAACTATCATAAAACTTATGCATTTAAACTAGATGATGCCCGCGACTTCGTTTTTGTTGATCAAGTTTCTTTTGATTCCCGCGGGATCTCCTTAATTTTCCGGGATAAAGCCTATGTCCTTCCCCGGGATGCAACCTATCAAATTTTATTAAAATCGGTTGAAAATATGCACCTTTAAAGCGTAGCAGACAGACAGACAGACGGACAGAGACACTTTGACATTTATAATATCAATATGGATTACACTTATGTCTCAATTATAACTGAGCAAAGCTTTTCAATTATCTAATCTTATACCCTGACTACTTAACTCTGACTTTGTTATCGTCCACCAGCTCTCAGTCTAGTATTACTCGACTCTTAAATGACAGTGAATCGTGATTTTATTCAGCTCTAATGTTATGAAAGCGATTTTCAGTCGTCAGCCTTATTAGCTTATGCAAACATTTTTCTGAATCGCTCTCTCGGTGGCGTCGAAAACATCGTAATTTTATAAGATGAGATCATTTAAACCCCGCTTTAGTACTATGCATTAACTCACTTCACAAACTAAATGTAGCAAGGATTATTTTAATTTAATCATCTACTTACTTCATGTTTGTGTTTTGATGATGCATAAGATAAGCTCATCAAGTTATCATGTCAGACCGCAAGTCATAGATTAACATCATCATCCTTTTTTTTTTCTTTTAATGCCATCTATCGGAGGTTGGCAACCATTACCCACTTTACGATCACAGCACTCATCACTACGCTAGATGACGCTATTCGTCGTGGTCGTCCTATTACTTTGTTGTACCAACTAAAGTATGCAAGTATGGTACTATGCCGTGATGTGTTGCTAGTAATGCCACAGAATAGGTCCAAGTAATAGATCGGTAATACCAACTATTATATAAACATATACCTAATCAAAGATAAACAGGAATTGTGTGATAATACCACAGAATACATAATAGTACCACAGAATATAGTACCTTCTGGTATGACTAAAGTTTTCAACTATACAGTTCGTCTAACTGAAGTACTTAGTATGTATTAGCTATAACAAATTATAAAATTGTAGACGAAGCCCGAAAATATTTCTCCGCGTGGATTTTGCTTTTTAAAAATCCATTGGGGAACTCAATTTTTAAAAAAGTGGCCTATATCACTGTCCATTGCACTCTTGTGACGTAAATTTAAATACAAGCAACACACTTTTCAACCGACTTCAAAAAAAGGAGGAGGTTCTCAATTCGACTGTTTTTTTTTTTTATGTTTGTTACCTCAGAACTTTTGACTGGGTGAACTGATTTGGATGATTCTTTTTTTATTTGAAAGGGCATACTTCCCAAGTGGTCCTATATAATTTTATCGAAATCAGTCGAGCGGTTTTTAAAATATCAACAATAAACTAAGTACTTTGTATAGCGTGTGCTTGTTGTTGTAAAGTTGGCGCGGGAGTTTGAAGTCGGTTGTTTAAAAAGAATTTTTATATTAAATTATGTATTTATATTGCCAAGACACAATTAGCATTCTATAGATTGTGGTGGATTGAGGGTAGGTAAACATTATGGTAGCCGGTAGGGTATCGCTAATGTGTTTTATTGGTTAGGAATAAGCTATTAGTAGCTGATCATTAATGTACAACGGGATACTTGCGGCGTCCTCACCTCCATATTATATTAGTTTATTATACTTTAGAGCATATTGCTTTTGAATATTTAATAATTATAAGAACAACTTTTTAATTTGACATGGTTTTCGACTTAGGACGGTGGGAATTGGGAACGGTCTACAGGAAATTTAAAATCAAAAGATAGCTACTTATTTCGAGTGCTTTAGAATCAATTTATAGGCATGTTGTTTCATCCAAGCATAGGTAGGCATAATTTTTGAGAAAAATTTCAAATAAAATTCAAACGTTAAATTTTGGGTCGGGCAAAACAATTACGGGTTTTTTTAACATTCAGGCATTAGTTATAATTAATTTAAATTCAGATACTACGTATCTATTCTATTTCCTGAATCCTGTATCCTGAAGCTTACGTACACCCCCTTAACCCTTTTAACTGGTTTTTAGGATTTCGAACTCAAGCGGTGCCAATGGAATCCTTTTACGAAGCCTCAGCTATCCGTTCATCTGTCTGTCCGTCCGTCTATCTGTCAGCGGGCTATACCTCATAAACCACATAACCACATAAATAGCTACACAGTTGACATTTTCATAGTGTGTATTTCTATTGCCGCTATACGAACAAATAATAAAAAAATTATTTAATTAAAAAATAAAGAAGTTCCCATACAAGATACGTGATTTTTTCGACTTCGAAAGAGTCGATTTTGCCGTTCGCTATTTTTAGGTGTTATTTGCATGTAGTTGTTGTTGATGATAAACAAATACGAATAAAATTTATGGGCTCCAATTTCAATTACGCTAAATCAATCTAGCGCTACCAGTATCAGTACTATGTACAGATAGCAAAAACCTTACATTAAGTCCGTTGGAGAAGCCATGGTGTTATACGAAATTTAAGGGCTGATGGGAGTACCTACTCGAGAAATTACAACGTGTGTTGAACTCTGCAATGGGTAAGTTGCACCACATTATAATTCTTAGAGCTAAGAAGTAGAGTATGTAACTAAGAGGAGCAGCACAAACAGACGGAATGGAGTAGAACCTGTGGTAGAACCGTAGTGACGTTGACATTGGGTCACAGAGTATATTGAATACAACAACACACAACACAGTTTATTCAACATTAAAGGCAGTCACTCTCCCACCGCTGTCACCATGCAGTAAAACGATCAGCTGCTCGATAGTGACTGCCTTTATTGTTGAATTAATTGGCCTACCCACATGTAACATTATTATTATCTTATAACTAAATTTATAATATAAGTAAGTACACACAACAGTGAAACGATTTAAGAAGATCGTGCGTGGATTGGGTGTACTTGCTGCGCCACCGTTTTTGCAAAGTAAATTATATAGTCCCACAAACTTAACTGACCCAGCGACAGCGTCGCTAATAGATATGAAAGATAAAATTTTAAAAAAACATATCTGACACAAAAATTAGTTCCAATTTTGGCCACCGGGTCAATTAAGTTTGGCGGATTGTACTCACCACCATACTGACATTAGACTCAAAAGTATTATACCTACTCCATTTAAATTGAAAAATATTGATAGTCCGGTAAAATTTTTAATACAAAATTTATAGATCACCAAATTTACAACCACATAGGCCGTCCATACACGGACTGCTCGAGCACTTCGCCAGTGATCAACATACACGGAACGCTCTTAGTCAATAGCTTGAAGCTACGATTGATAACTGCTGCCAACTGCCCGAAGCAGTCGCAACTGTTCGAGCGGTTTCATGTATGTGTATACCTACGTAGAAGACTGTAGTTCACTATGCAGTCGCAGCTTGAAGCAGTCCATCCTGACTGCTTCAAGCTGTCCGCGTATGGCCGGTCTTACAGCTTATCGAAAAGTTGAAATTAACCGATATTGATTATTATTTTATAAATATACAGATAATTTGTCGTTTTTGCTGACCGTAGTTCTCATAACGCACGTTGCAACTGGGTCGCATCAAAAATATTAATATTTAGCAAATAGAGTGTCGCCTCACAAATTGAAAACGTGCCGCGTCGCGCTCTGTGGGGCTAGTACGAGTTCGGACATTCGATAACGTTCATAGATTGGATGAAATTAGGAAGAAATTCTAAAAAAAACTCGAGTTCGTCTATGGATTGTTATCCAGCGCCTCCAGGCGAAATCGATATTACTGAATAAACGAGTTGAAAACAAGAATCTGTAGGATCATTTTGCATTGACATAGTTCAGTTCAGGTCCCTGGTCGAGCAAGAAATTACTGAGTTCTTATCAAGAGATGTCGGTGCCGTTGGCAATGTTATAGTCACGTATAAAGCCGTTTGGCCTGCGCCTGATTTCTCGGCCTATAAGAGTATGGGACTAGAAAATAAAGTACGTAAAAGTAATTTTCTTTTAACTGGTAGCACTGAATACTTTTGCACGTCGCGTCGATTAAATACCGCTGCGTGCCAGACTTTGATCTGGAGTATAGATATATTTTGAATTAATCTATTAACATTAACGAGATATGATGCAATTATATCAACTCATACTAAGGGTAGGTAGTATTTGCCGCCGTACTCACGCTGTAAACAGTTGCCGGTTCGTGCTTGATTGCATTTCAGTTCATAACGATAACCGTTTTATATTGATTCCTGCACTACTACTGGAGACGTGATTGTTCTATAGACTACGGTCTATTTGGGCTGCAAATTACAAACGCCAGCCTGTGTTTTAGTCTAGTGCTTTGGTCTGAAAAACTGTGGTGTAATTTTAGTTTTTTTTAAGGCATTTAATAAATTAAATAATTAAACTGAATTGGAGTTTACA
This sequence comes from Erebia epiphron, assembly GCA_963932025.1. Lineage (NCBI taxonomy): Eukaryota > Metazoa > Arthropoda > Insecta > Lepidoptera > Nymphalidae > Erebia > Erebia epiphron. Next base: position 37,290,608 of record OZ009946.1, on the reverse strand, counting down.
TATTAATCACATGAAACTTTATTCTTAATTCTCAACCAATAAACAGACACATTCAGACAATAGACAGTTTAAGTTACAACAACATTAAGTTACCTACCTATATTTATCACCAACTAGCTGATGGCTACGACTTCGTCGGTGTGGATTGAGGTTTTTTTGGTTCCCGCGGGAACTCTTCAATTTTTCAGTACATAAAGTAGCCTATTAGTAGTTATGACTGTAATCCAAATTTCATCAAGATCCGTTCAGCCGTTCTGGCGTGAGTAACAAACATCCATCCAAACTTTCGCTTTTATAATATTAAGTACTAGACGATTCCCGCGACTTCGTCCGCGTGGACCAAATTTTTTCGATTCCCTCGGGAACTCTTAAATTTTCCGGGACAAAAAGTAGCCTTTGTCCTTCCCCAGGATACAACCTATCCCTGTACCAAATTTCATCAAAATCGGTTGAACAGATGGGCCGTGAAAGCGTAGCAGACAGACAGACAGACAGACACACTTTCGCATTTATAATATTAGTATGGAAGTATGGATTTATTAATGCGGAAAAACGGATGATTGTTTATTGATCAATTATTATCTACTTACTTGATTAATTATTTTCATAGAACAAGATAATCACTAGACCGTAGAGGGTAAAGCTAGAAAATATTCATATCGCGAATCTTACTCGACAGAAATGCCTACAGATGTATTCAAAGGGATATCCGAAGAATCGAATCGCAAGTTCGACATATTGGCCACGTAGAGCGGACCTTTGAAGCCTGCTCTGTTACTAATATTGAATGCGTGATCATAAACCTCATTGGAAATGTCTAGTAAGTAGGTATACTTGCTAGACATATTTAATTCTAGTGATGTAATGGTATCATATTTACTAATAATATAAATGCGAAAGTGTGTTTGTTTGTTGTTTTGTTGGTTTGTCCTTCAATCACGCCGCAACGGAGCAACGGATCGATGTGATTTTTGGCATGGGTATAGTTGAGGTCCTGGAGAGTGACATAGGCTACTTTTTATCCCGGAAAATTAAGACGTTCCCGCGGGAATCAAAAAAACTTTAACTACGCGGACGAAGTCGCGGGCATCACATTTTAATCCAAATCGGTTGCGCAGATGAGCCGTGAAAGCGTAGCAGACAGATAGACAGACACACTTTCGCATTTAAAATATTTGTATGGATATGGATTTAGAGTGGGTTTCTACCAGAGCAGAGCTGCACGAGGCTTCCTCCCCCCCCCTCGAGCGTGGCGCGTCCACGCAAGAAAATTGAATGTCCATTATACAGAGCCAACGCTCACGGTTTCTCGCTGTTCTTTGGTTTCTAGAACGGTATTAGAAACAACGTGAGGAATTTCCTATAAGCCTTTCCATATAGCCGCAAAAATAACCACTGCTTGAACCCTAAGCTGTTCGCATCAGAAACACTATAGAAATATTATTCGAATACAAGGAAACAAAATGCTAAAACAAGTCGTATACTTCACATGCACGCCTCGTAGAATATGAGGCAGATATCAAAGTGGGGGATTTCCCCAGTGGAGGGTATCTTAAGCGATGCTGACGCAGACTTTGCGTGCAGTTCTGTTTAGCTGGATACACTATTTGCAGCTACTGTTCACTTTCATAAACACATCGCTTTACAGCGTATATATTATGAAAAGTAAAAGTCAAACTCTTTAATTTTCCGAGATAAAAAGTATCCTATGTGTTGTTCCAGACTATAATCTATCTTTGTGCAAAATTTAATCCAGATCCGCTTAGCCATTCTGGCGTGATTGAGTAACAATAACATCCATTTGATGTTTCGCGGGAACTCTTTCATTTTCCGGGATAAAAAGTAGCCTATCTGTTTTTCCAGACCATGATTATCTATCTCTGTGCCAAATTTCATTCAGATCCGTTCAGCCGTTCTGGTGTGACTGAGTAACAAACATCCATTTGAGGTTTTTTATTCAAAATTGGTACCCACACGGTACGCTTTTTGAACGTCTATTTTTCTAGTTGGTGAAAGGCGCTTGACTTCTTCAGGTCTGATCGATTTGAAATTTAGTATCCTGTTACTTCATAGTTTTTAAGCTATTGCATAGCTTCTATCGCGGGCCTTGAGCGGGGAGACCGAATCCAGAAATTCCGTAACGAAAAAAATATTACAATTTGTCAAAACGAAGGTAAATTTCACCACCATCTACAAGGTTAAAGTAGCTCAGGTGGGAAATGGGCGGTCACGATACCAGAAGACCCCGGTTCGAATCCAGATGTCTCCAGTCCGATTTTTTTTTCGGTTATTATTATTTTTATTTTATTTTTCGATTATTATTATTTTTATTTTTATTAAATTTTAATTAAATTTAAATTGATTTACCAAAAAAAAATTAAGTGTTAATAGTTTTAACCGTTATAACCCGTTTTTAAATCATTATTTTTATCGTTTTATCGTTTCATCGTTTTTAAATACATTTTAAACGTACTTCAATCGCATCGCCATGGCCGACAAGCAACCGCTCGACCAGAGGCCGCCGAAACAGGGAAGAGAACGAACAGGGATTCCGCGCGCAGTGGTACGCTGGAATATAATGGACCAATCCATTACCCCGTTCCCTGCCGCCGAGTTCGTCAGTCGTCCTCCGACCACTACTACTACCGCCGCCACCACCTCGCCGATAGAATCGGAAACAAGTGAAGACAGCGACGACGATACGCCTGCCATCGTAGCCCGCGTAGTTGTACCTACGCCTGGCTTCGAATTGGCCAAGCGCGCACGTCCGATCTCCTCCTCCTCAGGCTCGTCCGGAAATCAGGAGGACAAGCGGGTTAAGCTAGCTTAGCCCTACCCGAACCGCCCCCTGACTACCAGGACTACAGGCTATGCAAATTGCAATAGCTTTACCGCGGCAGTCTCCGAGTGCCACACGTCTTTTTTTTATATAAGTAGGGTTTCAATGAATATATTTTAAGACAAATATCGCTAGCAGAAATACAGGTTTGTATTTTCAGTAAAACTGAATAAAATGTTTAAAAGTGTCAAAAGAACGAATACCTTTGAACGCTGCCGAGTGTGCCGGAATGCTTGCTGCGCGCCAATACACCGGACAAAAGCCATTACGACAAAATGGCGGCTGAATCGACCGGACATCGACCATCTGACAGAATAATATAATCCGATTCAAAACTGAGCTTTTTTCACCGAGTAAAGTGATACGAGTGACCGAGTGAAGTCTTTAAAGTTATAGTCTACTTGATGCTGGCTCCACCCACCACCACCACCACTACAGCCTATTAACGTGCCACTGCTGGGCACAGGCCTCCACTCTCATAGGAGAGAGGTAATTAGAGCTTAGACCCACCACGCTGCTCCAATGCGGGTTGGCGGGATGACGGCTCCACCAGCACCAAAGACAATATATAAATTTATAATTAATCTATGACCAGCACAGATTTGATAGTTTATAATTTATATCTTGGAATTCTGACGCTTTAGAAGATTTTGTCTAGTAAAATACTTGCTTTTTATTAATACCTACCAGCTATTGATTAATACAGGTTCTAGGAGTTCATTTCAGAAATAAATTAAAATGGTGGAACGGTAGATAGGCCTGGCTACACACAGAAATATTCAAACATCTTTATAATATTTGTAGGTACTTATGGATTTAAGGCCTAAATCATTTTTAGGGTTCCGTAGCCAAATTTGGCAAAAACGGAACCCTTATAGATTCGTCATGTCTGTCTGTCTGTCTGTCTGTCCGTCCGTGTGTCACAGCCACTTTTTTCCGAAACTATAAGAGCTAACTAAAACTCAAAATTTTTTTTTTCATCTAACCCATACGTGTGGGGTATTTATGGATAGGTCTTCAAAAATGATATTGAGGTTTGTAATATCATTTTTTTCTAAACTGAATAGTTTGCGCGAGAGACACTTCCAAAGTGGTAAAATGTGCCCCCCCCCCCCCCCCCCTGTAACTTCTAAAATAAGAGAATGATAAAACTAAAAAAAATATATGATGTACATTACCATGCAAACTTCCACCGAATTTACCGTTTCCACGCAATTTACCTTTCATTCAATCAACTCAAAATCTATTTAATATAAAACTTATATTTAATTTAAAACTTACTACAGGTTTGTACGGAACCCTCGGTGCGCGAGTCCGACTCGCACTTGGCCGGTTTTTTTTTTCTGAAAACGTAATTTAACACTTTACGTGACTTATATATAGCTCAATAAATTGGTCTTGAGAAATTATTTTGAGAAACTTGTGGAGAGAGAATTCTGAATTCATGTACTTATTTTTTCTTTAAATTAGCACTTCTAATATCATCATTCGGCCGTTTGTACCCTCAAACTCGCAATTGGCCCCAAATAGATTGAGACACCGTTCCACGAGGCGCAAAATATCCTATGCATTCCATAGTGATTCAATAACTGCCCACCGAACCCTCTCATAAGTAATTTTATGGATGTTACCCCGCGTAGGGTCTCCGCTCCGTCTAATTTGGTCACCCTACTCGACGTGCCAAAGAATATAAAACAGATGCTCACTTTTTAACAATAGCGCAGAATGTTAGTCAATGATTTTAACCGTCTATGTTTTTGGTTTTGAAGTTCTCTTCTATTTTGCTTGTTTTTCTGTGTCGGTCTGGCATGTTACCTAGACCTACAATGCTCTAATTAAGTACTTTTTTAAACTATTCGTATCTAGTTAATTTTGTCAGCTGGATACTTGTTAGGTAAATGAAAAAAATTACGTTCAATATGTGTACTAGTGTTACACCGGATGAAATATCACCTAAGATACCTGAGTGAAAAAAAACAGAATAATCACTATTCTATAAAAACAATTTTATAGTGAAAGGATTTGGATTACTATCTTGTAAAAAAATGTCAAATCGAACACTGCACACAATAATATCACAACAACGAAAAATACTCGTATCACACACAACAACATAGATCCCTTATTAGATCCCACGTCTGTTATTTGTATTTTATACTTAGCCGTTTCATTTTAAACCTTTCATTTTGTTGTGTTCCTCGTTTCAATAAAACTATTTTGTTTATTTAGCACTGCTGTGGCACTGTTATTTTATTTTATTTAATCACTTAAAGAAATTATATTTATAGCACAAGTTTTACTTTTTTTTATAGCTATTACAGACTCTTAGTTCTTAGTTCTTACCACAGACAAGTTAACCAGAGACAATTACTCGTAGCATAGATACACTACATCTTTCCCTTTTTTTAAAAAAAATTAGTAATAACAATTATTACTTAATGTATGTTAAATAGTTAGGCACTTAAAGGATAGGCTTAAACATAACACTACATACTCAAATGAGCTGGAACTCAAAGCAGTAATAACAAAATTTAACGCTACATATTATTGACATCTAAAAAAAACTATATATATATATATTTTTTTTTTTTTTTTAATTAACCACAGAACCTAACCATTATTTAATGGTTTAATTACTTTTTTAGAAAGGAAGAATTTCTACGATAAATTACATCATTAGAATCTTTAACATAATAAGATCTAGGCGTGGAATGTTTGCCAACTATTTCTCCTTGTACCCATACCTTCCCCTTTTGTAACATGCAATTATCATTTATTTCAAAATCACCTTTGTCTTTACTATTTCTATTATAATATTTAGCATAAATTTCTTGCCTTTTTAACAAATTTTCTTCAACATTTGGCACAATTTGTGGTTTTAGTAAATCATAACAAATAGGTAATTTAGTTCTTGTTCTTCGATTCATCAGTAATTGAGATGGGGAGGCATTTAATACAGGAAGGGGTGTGTTTCTATATTCTAACAATGCTTCAAATATGTCTTTTTTATCATCATAACATTTTTTTAACATATTTTTCGCAGTCTGCACACTCCTTTCAGCTAGACCATTTGATTTAGGATATAAAGGGCTACTAGTTATAATTTCAAAGTTCCAATCTTTAGAAAATTGTAGCATTTCTTGTGACGAAAAAGGCATATTATCAGCTATTAATATTCGGGGAATTCCATGAGTTGTAAATATATTTTTTAAGGTTTGAATTACAGTGAATGAAGTTTTATTATTAATTTTACATATTTCTATCCACTTTGAATAGTAGTCTGCCAAAATTAAATATGTTTTATTTCTTAGTTCACATAGATCAACACCTACTTTATTAAATGGCAGGTTTGGTATTTCATGGCAAATTATGGGCTCTTTTTGTTCACTACTCATGTACCTAAGACAGATTTTACAGCTTTTTATAAAATTTTCCAGATCTGCATTAATTCCAAACCAATAAAATAATTCTCTTGCTCGAGACTTTGTTTTATTTATTCCTAAATGTGATTCATGTAGTAATTTCATTATTTTAATTTTTAACTGGGATGGTATGATTAATCTGTTATTGAAGAAAATCAAATCATCTTCTATAAATAAATCAGACCTTATATTATAATAAAATTGTAATTCTTTTGACAAGTGTTGCTTATTTGGCCATCCATCAACAATAAACCTTTTTAAATTTAATAAAGTATTATCATTATTAGTACAAACTTTGTATTCATTTAACAAAGATTGAGGGACTTCCAAATACTTAGATACACTATGAACAATCTCATTCATAAAATAGTCATTAGAGTCAGTGAAATTTTTATTATAAGAGCGTGACAGAAGGTCAGCTATGTACATAAATTTTCCTGGTAAATATTTTAAAATAATATCATATTTATTTAATTTTAATTTTATTCTTTGCAACCTACTAGACATTACTTTTGAAATATTTTTATCCATAATAGAAACAAGGGGCTTATGATCTGTTTGTATTTCAATTTTTTGTCCATAAACATAGTGATGGAATCTTTTCACTGAGAAATAAATGGCAAGAAATTCTTTTTCTATCTGACTATATCTCTTTTCAGTTTCAGTTAAGCTACGTGATGAAAAAGCGATAGGTTTATTATTTTGCATTAAACAACAGCCCAGGCCATCTTTACTAGCATCACACTGAATTATTATTGGTAACTTAGGGTCAAATGTAGATAGTACAGGAGCGTTACATATTAATTGTTTTAATTGACATAATGACTGACTATGTATATGAGACCAGTGCCACAAATTATTCTTTTTCAAAAGTTCTCTTAAAGGTGAAGTTATATCTGCCATGTTTGGTATAAACTTGTGCAAAAAATTTGCCATACCCAATATACGCTGCAATTCAACTTTATTTTTGGGCTCTTTTATCGACTGAATTGTATTAACTAGTTCAGGATCCGGTCGCATACCATTTTCAGAAAAAATATAACCTAAATATTTTATTTCTAAGCATTTTAACTGTATCTTATTTGGGTTAAATTTTAAATTAAACTGTTTTGCTCTTTCTAAAACTTCACACAGTATTTTATCATGGGTCTGTTCATCTTTAGCACAAATTAATATGTCATCAAAATACACTATCACATTATCTATTCCTCCAAAAACTTTTTCACTAATTTTCTGAAATATTTCAGGAGCACAGCTCAAGCCTTGAGGTAGTCTTAAATATCGATAACAGCCAAATGGTGAACTAAATGTGCATAACTTACTTGAGTTCTCGGAGAGTTTTAACTGAAAAAATCCATCTTTTAAATCCATTACCGTATAATACTTCATGCCTGTTAACTTGGGTGCAATTTCTTCAATTGTTGGGATCTGCACATAACTTCTTTCAATGACTTTATTGAGATCTTGAGGATCAATACATATCCGGAGTGATGAGTCAGGTTTTTCAACTACTACCATGTTGCTAACCCAGCCTGATGGCTCATTTTCTTCTATTATTATATTATTTTGTACCATTGATGTTAATTGCTGTTTTACTTTATCATTTATGGCTAAGGGAATTCTTCTAGGAGGTCTGGCAACTGGGGTTGAATTTGGCTTTATATTTATGTTGATTTCTGGTTCATAACAACCAAGGCCGGAAAAAACTTCACTGTATTTATTCAATATTAAACTTTTAGTTATACTATTACATCGTCTAATAAGTTTGAGGTCCTCACATGCTTCTTTTCCAAGAATGGGTATAGTATCCATATCGACAACAACAAATGATAACTCTTTACAAATATTATTTACTTGGCATATTAAATTTACTTGTCCTATGGGCTTGTATTTAGTTCCACCATAGGCTTCTAGCACTATAAAGGTATTCTTGAGTTTACTCTTGTTTTCTAATGTTTCCCATATTTTATTCGGAATTATATTGACATCAGAGCCAGTATCTAATTTCATTACTATATAATTTGAATTATTAATCAAAATACTTTGTGTCCAATCCGAAGAAGTCAAGCTTTTTACTGTAAGAACAGCTATTTCACTGACTTTTTTAAACCTACATCCGATACTGAAGTGGTTTGGCTTCTTACAATTATGACAGATTTGATTAAAAGCAGGGCATTTTCTGGCAGCATGTTTTAGTCCACATTTTTTACAGTCATATTGAAATTCTGGTTTATTACTAGTTGGAGTTTGTTGCCGATAATTATTATAAGTTTTTGTGTCAAAATCATTTTGTTTTTTAGGTTCACTTTTAGAGTTATTATTGTTAGATGTAATCTGCAGAACATTTTCAAAGTTTTCTTCATTAATATTTAGGGTCTTTAGATGTTGTTGGCTAAGTTCATATGATTTACATATCTTTATAGTTTTGTCTAAATTTAAATCCTCTGTTTGTAATAACTTTTCTTGGAGTTTTTTAATATTAATACCTTGCACAATACGATCTCTTAACATTTCATCGACGTTTTCATATTCACATGTCTTTACTAAATGTGTAATGTTAGTAAGATATTGGTCAAACGTTTCTTCGGTACGTCGATTACGTGAGTTGAAAACATATCTTTCCACAACAACATTCCGCTTTGGTTCAAAATAGTTCTTGAAGGCGTGAATTAAATCTTCCAATGAGCATTTATCCGGCAATTTAAAGGTTTCAGCAAGCTCAATGGCGTCTTCGCCGACTATATTTAGAAACAGAGCCTTCTTAGTATCATCTGACTTTTTTGAATATCCAGAGGCGACAATATATATTTGGAATTCCCGATAGAATTTCTTCCAATTATTAGCTAGCGCGGTGTAGTCTATTCTGAGCCTATCAGGAATTCTCACGCCCAATTCAGAGTCAGCCATTTTGCAATGTAAGCCGCGTGCATGTATAGACTATTGTTTAACTTGCAACGCTGCAATTGTTTTTATGACTGCGCCATGTTGTGTTCCTCGTTTCAATAAAACTATTTTGTTTATTTAGCACTGCTGTGGCACTGTTATTTTATTTTATTTAATCACTTAAAGAAATTATATTTATAGCACAAGTTTTACTTTTTTTTATAGCTATTACAGACTCTTAGTTCTTAGTTCTTACCACAGACAAGTTAACCAGAGACAATTACTCGTAGCATAGATACACTACACATTTAATAATGCAAGTTATTACTCTATGACCCGTTCGTCGTTGATATAGATCGCTACTAGATATCTGCTGGCTGAAAAGTGATTTGTCGGCAGCCCGGGGCGGCGGAAGAGATGTTAATTGCAGTCGAGTAGGTATCATAGTTCCGGCCAATGGGACGGCCTCCTGATATTGGATCGCGTCACCTTATATTTATGCGGCAGAGGGAAATTTGTTGGCGTACTCTAGAACTGTATACATATAAACATATATTTTATGAGTTATGTATGTAATTTTGATACAAATGTCTGTGTCGGGCAGGATTACACTTGTGAGGTTTACTCACTGTAACGTAACTTACGAAATGTAACAGTATTGTAAGCTGCGTAGTATATATTAGATATGCAAGTTACTTCTGATTCGCTCCTTACGTAATCCTTGACTTACAAACATAATCCTAGCCTTAAATACGCAGTCTTTATTGAAGAACTTTATTAATTAAATTAATCCCCCATTAGCATCACTTCAATTTCATTCCAAATGTGCGGTCAGATTTATCCTTTACTAGTGGGCCCGGCAGACGTTGTCCTGCCTTGAACCTAGAACCCGATTGCAGCGCCGGATGCCTTACCGGGTCCAATTGTGAATATAAACCATCCCGGGACACGCACAAAAAAATCCATCAAAATCGGTTAAGCCGTTTCTGAGTTTTAGCGAGACAAACTAACAGCAATTGAGTTTTATATATATCGATTTACTTAAAAATTATTTTATTACTTGCATGGAATAAGTGTTTTACAAACTATTGCTGTATTTGTTTGTCAAACAAAATATAAAGACGTTATAAGTTCCTATCTGGAAACGGTTGAACCAAGTCTGAAAACTTAAGTTCTTACAACTCTCCTTATTAAACCAATAATTCATATTTTGAGCGCTATTGAACTAATAATAGAGATGTTTAGAAATGAAAAGTTATGTTGGCTTAATTTCTAACAATTACAACTGCGTACGATATTTATAAAACGAACTCTAAGCTAGAGTAATAAGGATTTGTGCGAGGTAAATACATATTGTTTGTAATTTTGTAAGTAAACATTTTGGAACGGAGGCCAAATTGTTGAGGCTGCGGCGGCCGTCTGTTTGTTTGTTTGTTTATAGAATAAACACAGCAGTTTCTGATTTGTTTGTATGTCGATTCACGTAATTGTTTTGTAGGAGCAATATACAAGACACTTGGATGAAACAACAAGACTTAATAGCAATATTTATGTTGCACAATACTTTTATGACTGTCTAACTCGTAGTTCTTCTGAATAAGTGAATAAAGTAAGGGTACGTTACAAGATACAAGATGAGTACCTAGTAACTCAAATATACAATTAGTTTTGATTGCGAATATTTGGTGCATGTTTCAAAAGTTTCTTGTATAATTACTTATACCGAAATAGACATCAACTACAGTGTGCCTAATAAGAGATTTTCTTCTCATTCGATTGCGACAACGTTTTAACGAGGAAGATTTGTATGGAATTGTCAAGCGCTTGTCAGCTGGCGTTCGATAATAATTACATACAAATGGTAGTTGACGTTGTCGCGATCGAATACGTAAACAAGTGAATAATATAAAGAAAATTATTAAAAAATACTGCTTTGCCGTAGACACACATACATACACGAACCCTGAAAACATAACACTCCTTTTTTGGGCAGTCGTGTAATAAAAAATTCCCCTCGAATGGAAGTACGGCTACCACTGCTACTACCTAAAAATACCACAGTCATTATTCACCTTTATTCACATTTTTTAAATGTTTTTTTTTGTGAATCACTGGATATTGAACTTTAGTGTTATATATTTTTGGAATCTACATATCATTTTCTAGATGATGATTATATCGTTATAATCTTATTTTCGAATTTTTTTTTCAACTTTAGGCTTTAATGCGGAACCATGGTCACCCCATAAATTTTTTTAAAATTTTACTAGCCTATGTCACCCGGAATAAGCTAGGAATTCTAACGATACCTCATTTATCATCGGTTCAGGCGTATAGAAGTTATGGTGGAATATACAACATCTCACATACATACATACAAACATGAACCCTGAAAAAAATATTTACTCCTTTTTTCAGGCAGTCGTATAAAAACCTCCGACTCGGCCTGCTGGACGTGTTCTAAGACTTCTACACGTCACTGTCTTGCACCGCCTGAACCCCCCTACGACTCGCCTCATGTCTTCCGTCCACCAGTATTCTGTGCTATAGCTGGCGGCAATCATTAAGTCGCGTCTGAAATTGACCGCAAGACGCGACACAATATCACTCGTAGGTATGACAGTTTGTGTCAGTGAGAGTTTCGCATACAAGCACTCGCACCTTTGCTCAGACACTACTATTTAACTGGAGCTAACTATACTCAGCATAGCACTTGCCATAGCCTGCTAGTGACTCTGAACTTTTTTTAATATGATTCTATGACGCCCATAGTTATTATTTAATCAGTGCCCACTGCCCAGAGTAAGTAACCATGTCTTGGATCCGTCTGTCATCAGTCATCACTGTCGGTAGACTCTGGCCTTCACCTTTAGGCACTGAAGAATTTTGTACGAGAAGACATCTTGGATCCCAAACATATTTTTAGTATACGAGTGGGTAACATGATTCCAAGGAGGGCGCAAAATAAGTGTTTCCTAAGCCATGCCCAAAATGGTATGTTACCGCGTAGCCTTAAGGCTTATTTTTGTGAAGATTCATAATATGCCCTAATTTTTTAACTACGATTTATTATCACTCGACGGTAGAATAAAAACCTAATCGTTTAGGTAGAAACCTTCGAGTGCTATCCCAACCTTCAACCGAATATCAATGTTAACTTGTTAATATCATAAGGTACAGAACAGGAACGAAGGTAAATGGGCTAAATTCTGTCGGATTAGAGAGACGTGAAATATGATTTTTCAAACCCTTTGAATGCGTAATGGAGTTATTTTCTTTTGAGCCCTCAGGGTTGCTATACACATAATTGGCGCATTCGGTTCGGCAAGTCGGTAACTGGATGGTTGACCGAATTTGGAGGTTCAAAATTTTCATGTTAATTTTTTCTCTGCTGTCGAAAGCGCAATATGCCTTCGGACCCGGTTATTATAAAAACAATATATCAAAACTAAGATTTAATACTCTTAGCAGAGTCGTATTCGGGTAAGCGGGCTACGCTGGCAAAGTGCACTTAGTTATGTGAAATCCTAGCTGATGCCCGCGACTTTCGTCCCCGTGGAATAAGTTTTTTTTAATTCCCACGGGATCTCGTTAATTTTCTGGGATACAAAGTAGCAAACCAATAAACCAACAAACTAACAAACCTATTTTCGCATTTATATTATTAGTATGGTTTTTCTACATTTATTCGATCGGACTGCCCAGTAAAGCCAAGCCGACTATGTGTATAGCAGCCCTCAGTCCTCACGCTGGAGCCTTTTGCGAGCGCGGACCGCTCCTTATTTCATTAAGCCGGGCCTTAACATCTGTTGCTATGAAACTTGACGCTTTGTTTCGAATTTCTTCAATGAGCGTAGAATACTTACAACATAGACAATTTATTACGAGTACATTACGGAGTACATAAGTGATTAAAAGCGAGGAATCTTGTAGTGACTTCCACACGCCGCGGTCTTGTGCTGCACGAATCCACCGCGGAGCCTCGCTTGATGCTGATTGCTGATACTAGATAGTTACTACCTATTGGGTATTTGACAACTAGTCAAATCAGAAGCTTTTTTTCATACGTCAAAAGCTCAAAACGGGCGCTTAGTAAGTATGGGATTGTGCATGAAATACTAAATTGTGACGTCATCAAACTTATGTGTGCGTGTACTTATGCGCGTGTGCGCGTGTACGCGTGTACGCGTTTGTATCCCTTACTATTTGGTAAGATATCAGTCAAGTGACAGATACCGAATAAAATAGTATCTACTCTACAGCAGCCTACTCTATGCAAATTATTTTCCCACTCGTATGCCTCGTGTTTGTGATTCGAGAAACTTCCTTTATTCCTTGTGTTGATGTTAAGTTTAAAACACATAATATGTTTTAAATTAGAGGATGTTGCTGTTCACACAGCTTTGTTGGCCCTACCCGCATAGTTAACTTTATTATTGACGCCGCGACTTCGTCCGCGTGTATTTTTTAAGTTAAATCGTTAAGTTTTGAAGAATCCTGTGGGAAGTCTGTGATTTTCCGGGATAAAAAGTATCCTAAGACTGTCCTAGGGATGCAACCTATCTTTGTATCCAATTTCATCAAAATCATTGTTTTAACGGTAGGCAAATGGACAGACAAACTTTCCCAATTGTAAGTAAAAAACGTATGGATTAGCATGGATTCAGATTTCAGATACAATTTAACCCTCGACTGCGGTGTGAGCTGGTGGTAAATGGTGATGCGAGTAACATGGTAGTGGGCTAACCTAGAAGTGATGTGGTGATGTGGTGGTCAGTAGTGACAATATGCTATCTACGCGGCGTCGTACCGGAACGCTACATCGCTTGCTTTGCTGGTGGGGGTGTTAACCACCAAACCAGGCCAATTTAAAAATTGAAAATTTCCGAATAGCTGCTGCGTAGAAAAAATTTGGCACCTTTCAATTTTATAAGACTACAGCGCACACCAATGTACCAGGGAAATATCCGTCGAATGACTACTTTATGCATTCGAAGTTTAATCCTTATACATATTATTATTATTATCCATATTCCATACTAATATTATCTATCTGTCTGTCTGTCTGCTACGTTTTCACGCCTCATATTTTGTTCAACCGATTTTTATGAACGGGAGACCCGGAGATTGGTTACATTATGTATCATTCCCGGGTAAGGACATTTAGGTAGGTAGGCAGAATGCAATCAGGGGTTATAACTGTCAAGTCATAGAGCAATACATAAGCAATACTTATTGCTCAAAATGACAGTTTAATGTCACGTACCTTTTACGATTTTGACGACCTCCGTGGCGCAGTGTGTAGCGCTGTTGTCTTAACGTGCGGAGGTCCCGGGTTCGATCCCCGGCAGGGTCAATTTGGGAATTTATAATTTCTGAATTTTCCCTGGTCTGGCCTGGTGGGAGGCTTCGGCCGTGGCTAGTTACCACCCTACCGGCAAAGACTTGCCGCGAAGCGATTTAGCGTTCCGGTACGATGCCGTGTAGAAACCGAAAAGGGGTATGGGTTTCATATAACTGCCATGCCCCTAACAGGTTAGCCCGCTACCATCGTAGACTGCATCATCACTTACCATCAGGTGAGATCGCAGTCAAGGGCTAACTTGTAGTGGATAAAAAAAAAACTTGACGTTCCTAAAATAAGTATTATAATTCTAAAACTCGTAAGTCAACAATAATGAAACAATGTGGCTTTAAGCGTTGGTAGTATGGCCCCGGGCAGTGGCCAGCGGCGGTTATTCACAATGGCGGGCGGGCGGCGGGCGCACACAGTCGCGGCACGTTTTCAATTTGTGACGCGACACTCCGATTCCTAAATATTTATGTTCCTAACATCAATTCTTGATGGTTGCATAGAAATCTGCAATGCATTCCAGTATTTAGGGGAAACGTCTGTGACATTGAAATGTGCAGGGGTTATTTACTTGTGCGTGAAAGTACAAAAAATGAATGAATGAATTCACGTACAACCGACTTCCAAACGGAAGATTCAGTGCGGTGACCTGCCCAGAAGGAAAGGAAGAAGAAGGTCTAGAGATCAAATACTTATAATACTTACTTTAATTTGGCGCAAGAATTGAAGGGTGTGCTTATTCGAAGCTCTGGATCTCTGACGAACGAATATGTTTGTCGTCTTATATGACATCATCTAGGTATATAAACACATAATTACGTAAATTGTTATATACTTACATACGTTACATAGTTTCACCTCTAATTACAACGTTGAGGGAGGTAAAGGAAGGGTGAGGTTTCAATAAGATGCACATCGTATAATAGCACAGTTTAAAAAGATACATTATTTCCTACCAGTCGTTCAACGGAGGGGCCTAGACAGGATTACGGTGCGAGGTGACAGGAAGCCAGAAGAATTTTTGATTTTGTCTCTCTAGTGTCAAATTTGTATGCTGTTTCCTCCTTCTCTCTACCATAGGGTCCATAGGTTGTGAGAGTACCGCACCTCTTGGTGCTACAACTGTCATGGTAGCCGGGTCTGCCAATGCTCATTTGTATGGGCCTTGACCCACTGTATGAATATATTCTTACACCGTGATACTAGCTAGTAAAATAGTGTTCGTATCGCGAGATGTATTCAAAGGCGAACTCATAAGAATCGGCCGCTAAGTCGGCATTGTCGGCGTACTACCTAACATATTGCACGCGGCGCGCCTTTGATCTTCGCGCTCGCTATACTAATATTGAA
This sequence comes from Erebia epiphron, assembly GCA_963932025.1. Classification (NCBI taxonomy): domain Eukaryota; kingdom Metazoa; phylum Arthropoda; class Insecta; order Lepidoptera; family Nymphalidae; genus Erebia; species Erebia epiphron. Next base: position 37,274,761 of record OZ009946.1, on the reverse strand, counting down.
TACGTGATCATAATACATTCCTATCGTAATACCAAAACTTTGTATATGTCACCGTAAGATTGTACAAACCGTTAGATTATAATCTAACTCGCGAAATTGTAAACTGTCGAATAATTACAATATGACGCATTATTTTTCGGTAGATTGTAATCTGTTAGGTTTATTAACCCGATAGAAGGCCGGGCACTACCTGATTATTTATGTAGAACCCTAACCTAACCTACAAGAAAGAGACAAGAAAACGTAAATACCTACAATGAATATTTCAAAAATTTGCACTTACGGTTCACAATCTTTCGACTGTTTACAATCTATCGAAAAAAAAGCGTTAGATTACAATCTTACGGTTTTTACAATCTTACGGTGACATATATATTAATCTTGACGCACTCTCTCAAGCTAGCTGCTCCAGATCAATATTGAAAAAACTTAGCAACAAAGTTTAAACTTACTTAAATACATACACTTACAAAAATTCTGCTGGTTCCGCAAATTTTTGACATGTATTAGAAAAATTCCTCGTGTGTGTAGCACTGTAATGAAATTATTAAATAAGTTGTGTTTATGTTAACTTTAAACGCACACTTTCGGGTCGTTTTTGGTGCCGGGTTTGATCACTATTATCTATAATTGCCCCGCCCACTGTCACTTTCGCTACTTAAACACTTTCACGATTCAGGTTTTTTAAATTTTCCGGGATAAAAAGTGTCCTGTATGTTATTTCAGATTATAATCTGTTCTTTAATCTATCTCTGTGCCAAATTTCATCCAGATCCGTTTAACCGTTCTGGCGTGATTGAGTAACATACATCCATCCAAACTTTCGCATTTATAATATTAGTACAGATAGTGTAGATTTATGTTTCGTAATTCTTCCTTACAGTCCGGTGAGACCACAGTTACGGTTATAAAAACAAAACTCAGTAGTAATAATTCAGCATTGTCTTTCCATTCGCATAATGGGACCCGTACAAGCCTCTCGGAAAACATAAAAGGCTCTGAAAGCAGCAGCATCCCTTTCTTTCATTATCCCATACCGGCTCGTTAGTACGGGGAGTATTAGCGGTCCATCCTAAAGATAAGCTCCACGAAAAATGTATTATGTACGGAGGCTGCCGAGTTTCGGGAATTATAACCTTTTGTCTCTTTTTAAGACCATTATCCGCGGATTTGGTACTGGATGGTATAAACAGGTCACTACTAATGTAACTCGAAGTTTCGTTCTCTATTTTATCTCGCCTTTTACTTCTTTTGGTGTTTCCTTCTTACTGATTGGTAGGATTGTATTTTATCAACGTGTTCCTTTATTAGAGTCAAAAGAAAAAAAATTTTGGCTCAGGCTTTAGTTTAAAAGTTAACCATAATATTTTATTCTGCGCAGTCTATCAATAGATAACTTCAAAAAAAAAATACAGTCGAATCGAGAACCTCCTCCTTTTTTTGAAGTCGGTTGAAAAGAGGAATTATAATGGTTGCTCTTTTGATGAGACCTTTAATAAATAATTAAATCTTAATTTTGTCGGAAAACCATATTTTTTTTAATAACGTGACCTATCTTATGAATATTATTTATAGATGTTGCCCGCTACTTTGTCCGAGTGGATTAAGTTTTAAAAGCCCGACTCCGAAATCCGACAAACTCTTTGATTTTTCCGTATAAAAAGTAATCTAAATATCACTCTCCAGGTCTTATGGCCTCTGCAGGTCTTATGGTCTTATATTCACGCAAAAATCACGTTGATATTCTGCAACGATGGAACTATAGAAAGGGGAATTGGTTTTGAAATTTTAGCGTAAGAAGTAGCATCCATTTTATACTCATACTAGCTAATGCCTGCGACTTCGTTCCCGTGGATTGAGATTTTTTCGTCCGCGTGGATTGAGGTTTTTGCTTCTCTTAAATTTTCCGGGATGAAAAGTAGCTCATGTGCTATTTCAAACTATAATCTAATCTCTGTGCCAAATTTCATCGAGATCCGTTCAGCCGTGATTGAGTAACAAAAGTCCATCCATGCATCCATCCATCCAAACTTTCGCATTTATAATATTAGTATAGATTAGAGCGACAAATACTTAGTAAGGGAAAAGTAAAGTTTTTAAAAGAAGCGAGTTTCTTTCGGCCGCTAAGACGTTTGTGACATCAGCGCACATTATCTCGCTATTTTACGACAGTTTCAGAGTTCTTCAGCCGCGGCTTATGTTCAGTCTATCTCTTCTGCGAGACTTCGCGCGTATCGAATTAAGAACAGACTCATTTCAATATAAGTTCTTAACCACATCAAAACACGGGAGCAGGTGATATGGCTCGACCGTAACAAAGGGTGATCATCCTCCGAGCGGGTGTTGTGCTCGGGAACCACTGGTCTGACCGTTCATCTTTGGAGGTCGTATATATACTCGTATAGCGTAATTCAGAGAAAACTTCGTAAGCGTGAGTTGGGCTCTTCGTGACGTGCATCGTACTAGTAATGCCATCTATTGGATTAAGTGCGGACTGCGAAGACCGCCACAAACTTAAATGTAACCTTTGGATAGAAGCAGGCGTTACTTTGTGGAAGTCCATCATATCCGAGGAACAAGAAGCTTCCACCTTCCCACTTGTAAACATGTAGGAAAAGCAAGCCAGCAACACACACACAACGCCACCAAACCACACAAATATCCCAAAGAACTCTCAACGTACGTTTCATTCTGACATCGGAGTATCCTACGATGTTGACTCAACAATGCACAATGCTTTAAAATTGAACTTTTTTTTAAGCTATTGCATAGCTTCTATCGCGGGCCTTGAGCGTGGAGACCGAATCCAGAAATTCCGTAACGAAAAAGAACCTAACACTTTGGTTGCTATGACTACTTGTGTTGTTGACTTCAAGTTGTTGAAAATAAAAAGACTATTTTTATGAAAAGATGATTTTGGTTGCTATGACTACTTGTGTTGAGGACTTCAAGTTGTTGAAAATATAAAGGCGAAATAATTTTAAAGAATTATGTTTTCAATAGTCTATTGCCTCGTTGGTCTAGTGACTGCCTCGTTGGTCTAGTGGTTAGCATAGTCGACTGCGGATCACGAGGTCCTGGGTTCGATTCCCGGTCGGGCATAAAAAGTTAAGAATTGGGATTTTCAATTAAGAAATTCTCAGTGCCAGCCCGGAGTTGGAAGTTGGCGGTGCACGTTAAGCCGTCGGTCCCGGTTATTATCACTAACACGATAATAGTCGTTAAAGCCCGCCAACCCGCATTGGAGCAGCGTGGTGGGTCTAAGCTCTAATTTCCGCTCTCCTATGAGAGTGGAGGCTTGTGCCCAGCAGTGGGACGTTAATAGGCTGTAGTGATGAGTCTATTGAAAACATAAATCTATAAAATTATTTCGCCTTTATATTTTCAACAACTTGAAGTCAACAACACAAGTAGTCATAGCAACCAAAATCATCTTTTCATAAAAATATTTCGCCGTTATATTTTCAACAACTTGAAGTCAACAACACAAGTAGTCATAGCAAGTTGATAAAAAATGCTATGCAATAGCTTTACCGCGGCAGTCTCCGAGTGCCACACGTCTTTTTTTTCTTGCTTGCTATATTCTGCATGTTTAGAAGCGGGAGGGTGAGCGGTGCATATCGCATGCTGAACGTTGTACCACTGTCTGTTATTGAGGATTATTAGCGTATGCGCCTTTTTTCCGTATCTTTTATATTCAGTGGTGTAAACTGCCTCGTTGGTATAGTGGTTAGCATGTTCGACTGCGGCCGACGAGTTCCCGGGGACGAGTCCCGGGTTGGGCGATAACAAGTATTGGGTTTTTCTAACAAGGAATTCTCACTACTAGCCCGAAGTTAGGAAGTTAGCGGTGTCACACCCCCGTGCCTTGGAGAGCACGTAAAGCCGTCGAACCTGCGCCCGATCTCTCTCCGGTTGTGTCGGATTTTCCGTTCCATCAGGCTATGAGAGTAAAGGAACAGAGAGTGCACCTGTGTATGCGCACACACTTGTGCACTATAATATCTCCCACGCAGATGGTTAATCTCCTGAAGATAGGCCGCCGCGCCGTAGCCGAAATTCGGTCAGGAGGACATTATTATTATATTCACTGGTAATCAGTTACGCTTTATTTTTCCGGATTAAAAACTTGCCAATGTCCAGGCTTCCCCGGGATGCAACCTATCTGTGTAACAAATTTCGTCCAAATCGAACAGATGGGCGGTGAAAACAAAGAAACAAACACACGTTCGCATTTATGATATTGTAAGTATGGACAAGGACACTTATTTTCCTTCTTAAATGCTGGTTCGACGCTTCGAATAGATAATATCATTTTATTATCAAAGTTCAAATTCAAGTCCAAAGATCTTCACCTCGATATTATCTCTGTGATCGCGACTTCTGTATTCATAAAACGTTACAAATTCTTTTATAGGGACACTTTAAAAATCTCTTTCCACGCAATTTTGTCCGTTCAATCTACTCCTAGAAATAGCTGAAAATTCATTTTTATTCTGAGAAAAGTCTTTTTACAATTTTTCACGTTGCCTCGTTCCATTATGATGTCATGTAGAAACTTCGAGTAGTTAGACTTTATAATACCTACCTATTTCTAGTTTAAAAAGTGGTGATAGCCTTTTTAAATTCGGGTTCGGGATTCTTCTTCTCATACTGAGAGGAAACCCGTACTCTGTGGTCGGCTTGGAGGGTCATAGTCCAACACGCTTGCGAAGTGCGGAGGCCAAACTTGTTAGTGTAATTGCAGTCTTACATCTGTAAGTTTTAATCACGTAAGTGGCATACACGAGTACAAAAAAGTGAAGTCTTGTAAGTAAGTAACGTACAGTTTGCAAATGCTACTTAAATTACTCACGTAAGTGGTTAACTTATTGCATAAAAACTAGGAAGCGTATATAGCAAAAATTACCAACGGGTTGGTAAGCAATCAAAATTTTAGTACAGTTTTACTCAAAACAATAGTAAACCACAAGTTTCAAACTGAACTAAATTCATAAACCATTGGATATTCTTTTATATCGTGAAAATTTTAAAATCATTTCGCTTGGTTACACTGCGAATAGCTGCGTTTTGTAGACATTTCTAAAAGCAGACTAGGATTTTTAGATTTTATTCGGCAAAAACTACGAAATACGCTTAAAAAACTGTTGAAAAATTCAATAGCAGTAGTTACAAGTTTTGTTAGTAAAAAACCAAAACCAACACACCACGAAACCACACGTAACTCAGTTACCCATTCTTTAAAATATTACTTTCTTAATAACATAATTTCCAGTTCATTTGGATACGCTTATTCTGAAAAGAGAACCGTGCTCAAAAAATTAGATTGAGATGATAAAGATTTGACTTCCAAGTCAGTTGATGACGTAGATAAGAGAACAATAGATTTTTTTTCTGATACAAGTTAATCCGTGACTACTTTTTCACCTGGGGGACGGTGATGCCGTCTAATATGGTAGTGGACTAACCTGTAAGGGGTATGGCAGTTATATTAAAAACACCATTTCGAAGCCGGACGAGCCTCCAATCAGACTAGACCTGAGAAAATTAAAAAATTATGAATTACCAAATTGACCCTGCCGGGGATCGCACCGAGAACCCGTAAAACTGCAGCGCTCTCCGCTTCTCCATCCATGAAAATCTTCATAGATAGGTACGTATATTGCAGTCAAGCGCGAATTACTACGGCAAAGACGTGCCGCCAAGCGATTTAGCGTTCGAGTACGATGCCGTGTAGAAACCGATTAGGGGTATGGGTTTAATATAACTGCCATACCCCTAACAGGTTAGCCGGCTACCATCTTAGACTGCATCATCATTCATCACTTACCATCAGGTAAGATCGCAGTCAAGGGCTAACTTGTAGTAGATTTATAAAGTTTCACCAATCTACAAGCTCAACAACAGGTAAGTATCCGAAATGGGTACAACAAAATGCGCAGTAGATCAATCCATCACCGAGAAAGCGGCCGGCGATACATCATGAGCTGTTAGCTATTTTAACATTTAAACCAACTTCACCACTATCGGGCACTGATTTTTACTGTAAACAGGTATTAAAATTTGGATCTGCACGTATTTACGTATATGATGTAAACTACCCCTTAGAAACAAAACAACCAATCACTTAGGAACAAGAAGCTTAATCCATGCTTATAATCCATACTTATCATCATCTAGTATGCGAAAGTGTATCTACATATATCTATGCTTTCACAGCACATATAATCAACCGATTTAGATGCATTCTGGTAAATAGATAGGTTGCATCTCGGAGAAGGTAGTAAGCTCAAGTAGAAGTGCTAGAAACTCCTATAGAATCTGAGAAATATTCCTGCAACATTTATTATTAAATCAACTTTCTTTCCGGTCATAGTACTTTTATCAGCATATAAATTACCTAATACAATCTAGTTCCTTTAATGCAATATCGATTCTATTACTCTTGCAAAGACAAAGGACAAAAGGAGATAGGAAATGATATTTATTAAAGTGTTTCACTAATGGCCTCCCGGATAGCCTGTCAGCCGCACATTACAGCGGAATATACCGGGATAGTCCGGGCTCCCACTGCATAAAAACTTACGTTACTAGATATATGAACGGGACTAACATAAATATTGAAAGTATCCCACAAACGTATCTGACCCGGTGGCCAAAATTGGAACTAATTTTATGCCTATTTACTTTTTTTTTAATTTTTTTTTTTTCATATATAATATACTAGCATACTACTTATGAATATATAAGGGGAAGTTTGAAAGTTGCGCCAGTGATAGAAAAGATGAGGAGTAATAGGCTAGCATGGTATGGGCATGTAATGCGGAGGGAAGAAACGCATATTACGAGAAGAATGATAGATATGTATGTGGAAGGAAAAAAGAGTAGAGGGAGACCAAAGAAAAGATGGATGGATTGTGTGAAGGAGGATATGCGTATAAAAGGGGTGAATGATAGGTTGACGGATAACAGAAGTGAGTGGAAGAAGATAACATGTTGTGCCGACCCCACATAGCGTGGGATAAGGGCAAGAAGAAGAAGACTAGTGACGGTGTCACCGGGTCAGACAGAAGTACTTAGTGGAACTTTAAGTAGGTACGGAACTATTGAGATGGTGATAATTACAAAAAACCCGGCGAGTTTGTTGTGGGCTCTTCTCAGACCAGAGCACTTTTGGAACCCTCGTAGCTTTAGTTTTAAGATACCGTAACTGATTATCACCATCATGTCATAAGTTATCGTTGGAGTTCAATAAGTGTACAGTGTACCTAAATTGAATAAATAAATATTTATTGATTGACAAAGACTATGTGCTAGTTCCTTGTATTTTAAATGAGGTAAGTTTTTGTGCAGCGGGACCCCAGACTAGGAAGCAAACGGGAAATAATATGAGCAAAGTTTTATACAAACGACTGGCTCCGAGATGCTTTGGGGTCTGCTTTAAAGAAAGCGCGGGGAGGGGGCCGAGCGCACTACGGCGAGGAGACAAAAGGCTTTAGTTTATGGAAATAATTAATTTCAAAAGGTGTCTGGGAAAATATCCTGTAAAAATTAGTAGGTACTAGCGATAAAAAATGCTTTCTAATAAGTATATTTAAAACATAATTAATAATGAGCTGTATTTCTTTCACATAATAGGCATGCGCTCACCAGCTGGTCTAGGTTGGAGTGTTGAAGATTCGCGTCGATTTAGGTTTCTTAAAAATATTGTGGCAATTACTGTGGTACTTTTCATCCCGGTAAATAAAGATTTACCGGGATGTAAAGTAACATATTATGTCCTTCTCCGTGCGTGCTATATTCGTACGAAATGTCGTCGAAATAAATTTAGCGGAAAGGCCGTGAAATAATTACAGAGGAGCAGACAGCAAGACGGATAGACAGACACTTTTGCAGTCAATCAATCGTTTATTTGCAAGAAACATTACATTAATAATATTAATCAATTTATTAGAATATAATATAAAAGTAATATAGGTAATAAATCATTAAATTCTAAATTAAACCTAAATTAAAAACTAAATTAAAAACTTGAATTTATTGCATTAATTATTGTAATCGACCTTTTTTAAGTATTCCATACATCCCATTGATAATATAATAATCGCTGGTTTTATTAAACCAACTACCTGATGGCCGCGACTTCGTCCGCAAGAATTGTGGTATTTTGGTTCCCGCAGAAACTAATTAATTTTTCGGAATAAAAAGTAGCCTATGTGTTATTCCAGACTATAATCTATCGCTATGACAAATTTCATCCAAATCCGTTCAGCCGTTCTGGCCCAATTGAGTAACTAACGTCCATCCAAATAACAAATCCATAGCAAATAAACGATTTATTTATTTATTTATCGATCCAAACTGTCGCATTTATAATATTAGTATAGATTATGAAAGTCTATAATAATGCAGAGTTTGGAGAATGTTCTTGATTATGATCTAGTCTGTAAATATTATCGGAGAAACCCCAGTGCGTGTGGGGTCGGAGTCAAGCGGCGGCAGCAACAGCGAGCTCATATGGGTGCAGGTGACACCCGCGGAATTCAATTTGCTGCTACACTATGTTTAATGTGAGCAGCAAAGTTACAGCGAAACTTCTAGACGTTATGAACATAGAACTAGTGGAGTCGTAATTTAACAAAATTCTAATATTCCTTGCTTGCTTGTTGGTTGAGCGGTGACAACCTAAGCCCTAGGCCCTAGTGGTTTAGACACCTAATCTCCTGTATGGGGTCGCGTGTTCGATCCCCGGGCACGCCTCTATAACTTGTTGGAGCTATCGCATGATAATTGAAGAATTACACTATAATTATACCTGTATCTGCCTCCCACCTCAAGGATAAACGAATTATTATGTCTGGAACCTACCAATTTACCTACACTATTTAACCCTGGTTATATTTTGTACTAACTGATGCCCGCTAATCCGTCCGCGTGGAATAAGTTTTTTTTTAATAATTCCCACGGGAACTCCTCAATTTTTCGGGATCAAAAGTAGCCTATGTCACTCTTCAGTTCAGGTCCTCAACTATACATCTGCACATGCTGACACTCCTCTACTCTATTCTATACAATCCTCATACTCCTTCTTACCTCAAACAACGTTTCTCCTTCCTTGGCTCTAACAACGAACGACAACACCTACGGTCATGTACGGATAATCGCTTGCACATTCCTGCCAGTCGCACAGGATATTATGATAAATCTTTTACCCGTAAATCCGTATTACTGTGGAACAGCCTACCAGCGGATGTACGACAGTCTAAGTCGCTCCCTATCTTCAGAAGTCGCTTGCATAAACATTTCTTATCAGGTAGCTATTAAATTCACTTTGGTCCTATATTTTATCTTTTTATTTAGAATTATTTAGTATTTATGTTTATATGTATCTTTGTATGTATGTATGTATGTATGTATGTATGTATGTATGTATGTAGGTATGTATGTATGTATGTATGTATGTATGTATGTATGTATGTATGTATAATATGTATGTTTGTATGTATGCGTGTATGTATATATATATTAGGTATATATTTTAATGTTTAGTTGTTGCACTATCCCGCGCTCTTGTTTTATAATCTCCTCTACTCAAAGGTTGTCTGGAAGAGATTGCTTTAGCAATAAGACCGCCTTTGCACCCTTCTGTCTTGTATTGCAAGCTTTTGTTTATTGTTATTTTTAAGTGTGTGCAATAAAGTGTTCATCTATCTATCTATCTATCTATACCTATGCAAAAAATCTCGTCGATCCGTTGCTCTTTTGCAGAATGATTGTAGGACAAACCAACAGACAACAAACCAATAAACCAACAAAAAACACACTTTCGCATTTATAATACCTAAGTGTGATAATATGACTAAGCTACTTAGATCAGCCAAGAACACGTCTCAAGAGTATTGGTCATTCAATGGTAAACACACGTCTTAAGCATATTGATTGATACTTGATAACCTTTTCTTAGCTGATGTCGGCTTATTAACATGGGCCTTAACTCACACCCTGAACATTTCTTTCCATAAATTCATGAAATCTTTCTACTGGGCAGGTTTCCGCATTTAAGCTTCCAGTTGGAGGTCTGTTGTGCGTCTATTAATTCATACATATTAAAAATATGTTACTTATATAATAATGGGAAAATAATGGGAAAGTAGCTTCCGCCTGACTTAACTTATACCACAATTCGTAAAACTGTGACGCGTGTAATCAGTGAGATCTTGTAAGATAACTAAACTTGGGAGCATTTGGCCTCGTTCGGGAACATTCTCGAATTAATTACGCGTACTGGCGCGTTCACATTAAGTCGGTTTCGCTGTTTTCGGTCACCGACTAATGTAAACTGTGATTCGGTTGGTCGCATAAACCATCTCGTTTGCGATCGTGTAAAACTTGTTACAGTTGGCCGTATTCGGTTATAATCTTAAGATACTAATGTAAACTTGCTGTTGGCCGAAAACCGAATACGGCCGATGCGACGCATTCGGTCACCGACTTAATGTAAACTGGCCAATTCGGTTAAATGGAATACGGCCGACACATTATACATACCTAATGTAAACGCGCCATAAATCGGGATCCATTCCGAACAGTCCCGGGTGAAGGCAACTTGGAATTGATTTCTGTAATTAATTTCCTTCTGACATAATTTATTGTTAATTGTAAACGGGTTATTGTAAATTACGATAATATATTATTCGCGGTCTTTGCCTATTCGATCATGACATTATCTCTGAACTCCAAAACTAAAATATAGTGCCTAAGGAGAAACTTGCGTATAGTATGCTAAAGTATGGTATCATTATAATCATCCTGTGGTGCCATCTTCCAACATTTGAAATTTGCATTTGAGATGAAGTCTCGCCATGATATTTTATGTATGCACTTTGTACAGGATCCATTTCCATTTCTCGAAGGTCATAGCAATTATTGTGCTTCCGGGATAAAATGAGCCATGTTAGGTACTGTCCAGATATGTAACTAAGAGAGGCCAATTCTGTTGTAGGAACACGATCTCACTCTCAAAACTAAACTAAATTGACAGGAATAAGTCAGCGCTGTCTCTTTCCGCCGCGAGCATTATGAAACAGAGAGCAATATATTCAGAGCTGTCAGTTCAGTTTGGAGATTTTGTACTGTAGGTACACTATCTGCTATAGCTATGCAACAAATCCATAGATCCACTGCTTAGTTGCGGTCTTACTGGAGAGCGACGGACAACAGAACAGACAGACACGGACGGACAGACAGGCAAGCTAGCAGGCATTTCTCAATTCATTTTTCATTACCTGAACTTACTTATGAGGATATTATTTGTGATCAAGTATTTCCAAAACAAGCACAGTTTAGCATAAGGAGGCATATCAATTATTTTTAGACGGAACCTATTTAAGGGATTAAAGGGGGGTTTTGTTACACGCGTCGCATCCGCGGGATGTGGGATTGAATATTCCCGGCGTGCGCTCCCGCCATAATTCCCAAACATGATATCAACAGGCCACGCAACAAATCTTGACTGCCGGCATGCTAACTACTTACTGCATTTGCAAGACTTTGGAGCCTCGAAATTAGCGGACTTTAAAACGCCCATAATATTATGAATACATGTTCAGAGCGCAGTGACAGCCTAGTGGTTTGAATGCCCAGCCTAATAGTCGGGGGTTCAAACCGAACGCACAAAAACAAACAAAAAGTAGGAAGCAAAACGGGCCTCTAACTTTTCGGAGTAACGTGCGTTTAAACATCCTATAGTTTAACGCCATTAAATATCACATAATAAAATTCTTTCAACTTATGTTCATTCTCTGACTCGTAAAATTATACTAGGAATCATACTAGGCACCTATAAAATTAGGTTCCCCACATCATCTCGTTTGCATTGCTCGTGTTTCTCCGCTAGTTCAGTAGCCACAACCGAAAACGTGTATTATCTCTACTCTGGGACGCTTTCCGTGAATGTTAATGATAATAAACTAGAGTAGCGTCACGTTTGTTAACTAGTCTAAAGTTTCGCTGAAGGAGTTTTTAGCTTGATATCTGTCAATTTGCAGATAAAAAAGAGGAATCCACAGCACTTCTTTCTATAAAAAAGCTCCCGCAAGACTCTGTTAATGATGTTAATGTTTACTTTTCAAAAGTTGGGCCAGATTTAGCTACTAAAATCTTAACAAAAAATAGCCTTGATCACAATCTATTATCAAAAAACATACAAAGTCAAACAAATACATACAGTTCCTTAGCTCTTTCACTCACTGATGAATACGAAATAAATAAAATAATAACATCTCTTGACGAAAATGTGGCAGCTGGATGGGATAACATTCCAACAAAAGTAATAAAGATGGCTAAAAAAAAACTATGCTATCCTATCGCTCACATTTGCAATTTGTGTATTACAAACGGAATCTTTCCTAGGCCTCTAAAAAGGTCAATTATTTGTCCGATCTATAAGAGTGGGGATAGAGATCTCATTGCAAATTATCGCCCTATATCGCTTTTGCCAGCTTTGTCCAAGATAATAGAAAAAGTCATCAACTTACGCTTAACATCCTTTCTAGAACATAATAATATACTCTCACATAATCAATTTGGATTTCGTTCAAAGAAATCGACAGAAGATGCGGTAACTGCAATTATTGATGATATATCAATTAACTTGGACAAAGGCCAAAAATGCTTAGGAGTGTTCCTCGATTTAGCAAAGGCCTTTGATACGGTCTCTATCCCTATTCTTTTAGCAAAATTGGAAGCGTGTGGTATTCGGGGCCTACCGCTGAAACTATTTGAAAGCTACTTGTCTAACCGAACACAATCAGTTAAAATACTAGATTATATCAGTAACGAAGAACAAGTAACTTTTGGAGTACCACAAGGTAGTGTGTTAGGTCCCACTTTATTTTTAATATATATTAATGACCTCTGCAATATGAATATCCAAAGAGCCAAGATATTCACATTCGCTGATGATACCGCAATTCTGTTTACTAATGGTTCATGGTCGAGTGTTACAGTAAATGCAGAAACTGGCCTTAAACAGGTTCAATCATGGCTGAATAACAACCTTTTAACTCTAAATGTACAGAAAACTAAATTTATGACATTTTCACCTTCAAAACTTTCTCAGCCAAATGCGGGACAAATTCAGTTGAAAATACACTCATGCACAACTACAAATATGCCTGCTGTTGACTTCTTATGCAACTGTCCTCAACTATACCAGACAGAAGAAATCAAATACTTAGGAGTCCAACTAAATCAGCACCTAACCTGGAAAAATCATATAAATAACCTCGCACCGCGTTTAAGAAAACTAATATACATATTTAAACATATGCGTTATATCGCTGATAAAACTTTAATTAAACAAATATACTTTGCCTTAGTGCAATCTGTACTTGCATATTGTATTTCAGTCTGGGGTGGAGCGGGTAAAACAAACATGTTGAAACTTGAGAGAGCACAACGTGCGATATTGAAGGTATCACAATTCAAACCCTATCGTTACCCAACGGTCCAATTATACCGAGACTGTAAGCTATTAACTGTCCGTCAACTTTTTATATGTAATATCGTTATAAACCAGCATACAAAACTGAAATACAAAGAAATTTCCCTAAAACTAAAAGGATTAAGAAGGACCTGGCAAGTTTGTACTATTCCTAGAACAACATTAAAATCAACGCAGCGCCAAGCAACTTTTAAAGGACCTTACCTCTACAACAAATTAAATAAATCACTTAGTATATTTAATAAAACTAAACTGGTAGCTAAGAAAACCATCATTAACTATCTTATGACCCTGGATTACGACCAAACAGAAAATTTACTAACCATCTTGGAATAAATTTTATATTTAACTTAAAGTTCCTTAACCTAAACCTCTAATAAAATAAACCATATTGTAAACTACAAATTATAATAGTACTTATTTAAATATAATTATACTTACCTAAACCTAAACGCCACTCCAATAAAATAATCGCTTAAATTATAAAGTAGGTACTTAGTTAAAATTAAATTTTACGTTCCTAACTTATTAAATAAAGCATATACTTAAACTACGAAAATAACTAGTAATTATTTAAATTTAATTATACTTATCTAACCGAAATGTCACAATAATAAAATAATAACTTAAATTACTTATATAATATTAAATTTTACATTTCTAAACCTAACGGATTCTTAAATAAAAACAAAAAAAAAACATACATAACCAACAAGAGGAATCATTATTTACTTAGATTCATTTAATTACATATAGGTACTTATCTAACATAAATTTCTACCACACTAGTAAAATAAATCACATAAATTACAAAATAAATAACCTAATTTACCTTAATTATACATATCTAAGCCTAATATAATGATATTTATTAAAATAAAATCCAAGCCATCCACTAAGTTACTTGTAAAAACAAAAATATACTTTTATTATACTGCCTAATGCCAACTACGCTCAATATGTAATGCTCGTGTCTCTTCTTGGTGGGATGCGCATAGATCTATGTACCGACCGCATAATGTTTACGCGCCGCTTACTGACCGCACCAATAATAAAGGGTAGGCACACAAATTACATTGATATTTTTGTACAATATTGGAGTTCTGTGAGTTTTTGTGCTGAAAGGATTTTATAAATATAGTGTTATATGTGTTAAATAGACGAAACAGGTTGTACTTCATAAGCCTCGAGCCCCGCGGTAATAAGGAATGATATCCTAAACACAGGTATCTAGTTAGGAGTCAGACCTACCACCCACGCAAATGGCCAAATTATGATGTAAGTCCAACTTTAATGTTCTATTTAATGTAACTGTTATTTGTGTTCGTGGTTTATTGTTATTTATCTAGTTTTATTATAAAAAAAAAAAATTTAATAAACCGGATGCATATTTCCTCGGCCAAAAATAAACAGTTTTTATTTGTGTACGTTCAAAAATAACCCCAAATTATGTAACTTTGAACCCCAACACTCGTATGATTTTATAATTCGTTGATCTTGCTATGTCTACTACTTATTCATTTCTGAAATATTATATTTAGATTAAATAATTTAAACTTTTTCTAATTTTGTAGAAAATTTTCAATATTTGTCGAGAATTTCTAACAAGCCTTAAAATTTTCTACGTTGACACCCATGAGTGAAACTAAGTAGTAAATAGAGGCCAATGAAGAAAGTACCATAACAGATAACGCTAAATCAATACGCATCTGGAGGCGGATTGAAGTTCGGAAGGTATTCACTAGTCATCAATAAGGTCTAGCCACACTTGACATGCACGGCGGGGCGAGGCAGGTAGCGGTAAATATTATTTGTAGGAGTTTGTACGTGGCCGCGTCGCGCAGTGGATCTCTGTGCCAGCTCAGCTCCATACAACTTCATACAAAGAATACTTGCCGCTATGTGCCTCTGTACTCTGTAGTGAGGCTAGACCTTAAGGTACTGCAGATCAGGCTTCTTTTTCTTCTTCTTCCTCTGGGCTTTTCCGCACTTAAGCACTGGTGCCCGCTGTGCGTGAGACCTCCGGTGCGACTCCCCGCTGGATCACTCCAGCCAGCCGAGCTCACTCCAGAATCCAAGCAGGCCGCCCAGGTCGGCAAGGACTTCCGGGAGTGTTGCTGGGGAGCCAATGTAGGCTTCTCGTTGAGTGGTTACAGCACTGCACTCGAGTAGTACGTGTCTTGGTGTCTCCTCGCTCTCCATGCAGGCTCTGCACAGAGGGCTGTCGGTTATACCTAGAACATATAGGTGTTTGTTAAGTGGACAGTGTCCTGTTATCATGCCTACAGCCATCCTGAGTTTAGCTCTGTTTAATTGCAGTAGTTTCTTAGTTAGGCGTTGGTTCGGGCTGGGTATAGCCTCTTTTGTTTGTCTACAGCTGGTGGTGTTTGCCCAAAGTTCGGCATGAGTACCTACTGTTTGTCGTTTTAACCAAGTCTTGTACTCACTGGATGGTATTGGAACAATCGGTTCAGGTCCCATTACCTTCAGGTTTGAGGCTCGTCGAGCTAGTTCGTCGGCTGCGTCGTTACCTATGTTGTCGCTGTGACCTTTAACCCAGCCGAGTGATACTAGGTTTGATTTTGTTAGTGTTTGTAGTGCGTTATGGCAATCCAGTACGAGCTTGGATGAGGTCGTACTTTTGGCTAAAGCTCGCAGGACTGCCTGACTATCACTAAAAATGTTAATATGAAAGTTTGTTACCTGTCTGTCGGCCATTGCCATGGCCGCCGCAGTGATGCCGACGCACTCCGCTTGAAAAACAGAGTTATTCTTACCGAGCGCGCGAGCAATATGTATGTGTAGTTCGGGACAGTACACTCCTGCACCGGTTCCCTGGCTGGTTTTTGACCCGTCTGTGTAAACGTCTATCGTATTTGTAGTATTTTTGTGTATTCTGGTATCTGAGATGTTGATCTCATAATCTTTCTCAATTATATGTTCCTTCCGTGTTTTTTCACAGATCCATCCTAACAGTAGACTCTTCATGTTCTCACCTGACAGTATCCGGGTGTGTGTTGTGTTTGTATCTTTCCACAGCCCATAAGTCTTAACCCTTAGCGCTGCGAGGGTAGCTTCTTCTTTTATGTGAAGATGTAGGGGGGGGATTCCCAGTATTACCTCTAAAGCATCTGTTGGGGTGGTGCTCATGCAGCTAGTGATCGCTAGGCATGCTTGTCTTTGGAGCAGATCGGGCTATGAGTGGCGGGCTTTCGATTCAACATGACGTTCTTTCCAGATTGTATAAAAACAAAATGAAAATAGGTTGTTACAAAAAAAGATAGAATTCCCTTTAATTATCCACTCAACAAATATCAAGCCCTGATTGTAATGTAAGGGGCAATAATAAAGGGGTCCACCTCGTATGAGTGTGTCCTCACGCACGACCCTTTGACCTTTGTCCTTTAATCAAGTGGGGCTCATGTGACCTCAGGCGTCTTTGTCGAGGTATTACGCACTCTGATTTTTATGTTGGTACAAGCTGAAAGAGGCGAATGCTAATGTAGGAAATTAAATGGACAATAATTAATAGACTTTTCACAATATAATTAAAATAATTAGGTATGCTATATGCGTCGACTGTCTGTTTGCTCGTAATATAATTTATACCAGCTGATGCCCGCGACTTCTCCGCGTGGATTAAGTTTTTTTAGTTAAAGGGGGAATACCTTAATTTTCCGGGATAAAAAGTAGCCTATGTCCTTCCCAGGGATAGGTACAACCAACCTATCCCTGTACCAAATTTCATCAAAATCGGTTGAACAGGTGGACCGTGAAAGCGTAGTAGACAGACAGACTGACATACTTTCGCATTTATAATATTAGTATGGACTCAAAAAAGACAAATAAAGATTTGGTTTTCGAGATTAAGTGGGTAAGGTTTACAGAAAGATCCAGTCCAGCGTATCGTATCGTGATAATATTATGAATGTCAGCTTCGTCTGCCGGAATAATAAGTCTATGTTACCCTTTACTTAACAATATCCATGCAAAAAATCACGTCAATTAATTGCCGTGATTTGTCTGTTCTTCAACTATGCCGCTACGGCATAGTTGAAGAACAGACAAACTCACTTTTGCATTTGAATATTTGGTAGGTCTAGGTAGTGATATTAGCTTTAGTAAATGTGGCATGGTCAATAGTCAGTACCATGCCAGAGTGATCATAAAAAAACCTTTGAACCACGCATGGCGGTTTCAATATGGGGAGCTTGTTGACTTTTGTTGCAGAAAGCTCGACGCAGGCCTGTCACGATCAGATGCATTCAAAAGAGATTTTCGCTTTGATTATAACCCATGCAATTTCAATCGTCCCTCTGTATTGTAAGGCTTAATAACAGAAATCAGTGTGACTCAAAAAGCTGATATCAGTATGGTACCTAAGTAATTACTTCGTTTGATATTTCACCGTATGGAATGGATATATTAATATCCATACGTATATCCATAATATAATTCCGTTGTTTCACCGTATGGATATTAATAATCCATACGGTGAAACAACGGAACGGTGATACTTTTAGTAAATTTAGTAGAAAAAAAAATTAAAACAAAGGAAAATTAAAAAAGGAGAATTATGATTCTGACATTACTACAATCTTAATTGTGAGCTTATAGTATTCTTATTAATAAAATAATGCAATTTAGCTGATACTGAGAGAATTCAAGTATTCATCGTTATAATAATTAAGATTTAGTAAATATTATTATTTAGCCTCTATGCGTCCACTGCTGGAAATGCTGGACAAAGGCCTTTTCAAGAGCGCGCCACCAGACACGGTCCTCCGCCATCCTCATCCAACCGCTTTCCGCCACTTTCTTTAGGTCGTCTCGTGCTGGAGGTCGTCCTACACTGCGCTTACCCTTACGCGGTCACCACTCCAGAACACGTCTGCCCCATCGGCCGTCGGTTCTGCGACCGATAAAACATAATATGTATACATACCTATTCTTTAATATGTTTTGAGAAATTCGATGTTAACTACTGATGCAATAGTTTTTAGCGAATGGGCAACAAAATATGTAACCTGTTTCTGCGTAATTCATGTATGCAGAGCGACAGTATGACACTAGTGACGAGACAATCAGCGTGTTCAACTGTTTTCCAAAAACTTTAAAAAACACTGCATTGTGGCTAAATCAATACATATTCAAACTAAGATATGACCTGCCCAATGCCCACTACAATGTCAGCTTGCTGATCCTTTGAGCTATGACGGTCACTTTTGTTTTTCTACGAATAATCCAAAGAACAAAATATTCTGTGGCCGAATCTCACTTTGCATTTCCTATGGAATGGGAAGAAAGAAGATAGATAGAAGCAATTTACTACTGCCGCATTGGGAATTCCATCAAGTTGAAAACTGCGAAATCGCTTTAAAATTCGCTCAAATGAATGTATTGAGAACAAGCGTTCAAGTTTCTAATTCTAAACGCCGCAGCTCGGTCCCAGATCAAGTGCTAAATCACTTTCGCGTTTCGCCACCGAATTGAAACCTCACATTCCCTGCTTAATTCTTACGACCATATAGAAATACGCCCAGAAGAAGGTATAACACTCTCATTTGGTATCGAACAGCTCCTGACATTGTAATTTCAAAGCTGTAGTGTGAGGCACATACTTCGATTTCCAATAGACTCATTGTCATCTTGGAAACCATTTCAAACACGAGGTGCTAAGATAGTGATTTAGCTCGACGCTAACAGGGACAGGTAACAGGGACGACTCCTAGCAAATCACAGACACTCTACGAGATACCTACATAATATTATGTCTAATAGTAGAAAATAGAAGACGACAATGTTGTCCTATAACATATACTCTGACATCAGAGGCGGAGTCATGTAAACACTGTAATCAAATCCCTGCATCTAATGGCACAATGTACAAATTCCACTCACAGCAACGACGTATTTCCAATTTTCTGGACCAAATGGTCCTATGACTGGGCAGGAAGTAATTTGTCTGAAGATTCGTCTATCTCTTGAGAAAAGCGGCCGCGTTACTTTCTGGGGGAGGGCGAACAAAATATTTAGGCAGTAACTTTGTTGTAGGCTGAACCGAAACTTTCTTTAATTAAATCTTCGGCGACGATTTCCAAACATCTGGCTGCACGGACGAACTTAGACGACGAAAGCGTGATCTCTTCACACTACTGTGTGAAGTATTACACAGAAGGCCACAGAATGTATAATTCTATGGATTTGGCATAACAAATCTTTTTATTAACCTGTAAATACTCATTAAGCTTTCTGATCCAATAATTTATCAGTCAGTGCCGAAGTTGTAAGCGTCTGTGATTCTTACAATAATTACAGAAGTTGTCGTCAATGTTATAGTTTGGTCCACATTTCTGCATTTAGAATTGCTTGCTAAAACTGGACAGCATAACTAAAACTGCTTAGTAAACCTAAATTAACCTCACTCTGAAATTTGTACCTATATCATTTGTTAGACATCAGTTGGAATAATTTATTAGCTTCAAAGCTAAAACCATCAATTAATCTTATTTCGATCTTTTATATAATTGCATGAGGATTAAAACCACAGTCTTACAACTACACTGCAGTGAGCATAGAATATTTTGACCGTTCTCTCCAGCTTTGTAACCCCCGTGCGTTCGGCACCTCAAGTAGGTTGAATTTGTAAAATCCCACTTTGATTACAGCTACGAGCTACTATCGCTCCACCAATACGTCTATTATGAGATGATACATCTCGCAAACGTTGACAAAATTGGAGCGTCGAAACTCGAAACACGATAACTTCAGAACAAATGAACCTAGAAAAGTCCTAAATATAAAGTCGAAAACTCAGTCCTCCTGATGTTAATTTCGCTATTTGCGCAAGCTGTCGCTCATTCATATGTGAGCGTTTATTCCTGGTTTGACTAATTGATGGTCCCACGGGTAATTTTATATAGCCATTCACCCAATAGACTACTTGAGATTTAAAACAATGCTCTTGAAGTCCATTTGAGAGACGCTAAAGTATCTCGACGCTCGATTCTTTCAACTTTGGTGAAATGTAAAAATCTTATACTTACCCTACAGGTGCTCGCAGCCGGTCTGCGAATAATGAATAGAGCTGAAGACCTGAGCAATTTATGGATAGGGTTAACGTTTTTATTTACCAAATACTGACCCTGAATTTCAAATGGACAAAACTACTATACCTACCAATAACTCCTCTGCATATCCTCTCTCCCTGGCGCAGTGATGAGCGCTGTTGTATTACTGTAGGAGGTCCCGGGTTTGATCCCCGGCAGAGTCAGTATGGGAATTATTAATTTCTGAATTTTCTCTGGTCTGGCCAGGGGGGGGCTTTGGCCGTGACTAGTTACCAACCTACCGACAAAGACGTGCCGCCAAGCGATTTAGCGTTCCGGTACGATGCCGTATAGAAACCGTTGGGTTTAATACAACTGCCATACCCCTAACAGGTTAGCCCGCTACCATCTTAGACTACATCATCACTTACTATCAGGTGCGATCGCAGTCAAGGGCTAACTTGTAGTGGATTATTATTTATGGATTTAAAAAAAACCGGGACAAAAAGCCCATTTTATCTAGGTGTAACCAGTATTTTAATTTCTACGGTATTGGTGAACGGAAGACTTTTTTACTCAATTCATATTATATTATGTACTTCATTCAACACGATTATTTACAACTTTTTAACAAACAATGTAAGAATTTAAGCAAAAGTGTTCAGTGTAAGGTGCAAAACGACTTTAGTAGGAAAGGTGTAATTATATCCCTAACTTTTTGCCTTAAATTTTTAAGCGTGCAATGTATGTTGAGTGTATTATTCGAATTACATTATTCGATTAATACTCTCGATTTCGTGTCTTCAGCCCAATTTTACTTGCCCTAGTAACGGACTATTTAATCAAATAGAGATCCTCTGACCTCTTCGAATTACGTTTCAACCTTCGTACCTCAGTAAATCGATTAGAACGCCAATCGAATGCGGAATGCCCATCAATACACTCAAGATATATGAAGATGTAGGCCGTAGCTACGTGTTCGTAGATCAAATATCATCTCCAGTGACGTCCATCAGAATGCTACGCTCCACGTCGAGACCTGTTCAAGCATGTTGATTAGTTCATCGAACATGTCCTAGCTTGGCTACGGCTACAGCTGCTTGCGTTTCTGTTATTATAGCTAACTAGCGATGCTCTGAGATCAAGGAGGGATTACTGTGCTACACAATTCATGACGTTTGATATTTTGACGTAAAATCCTTTTACTATAGACGTAACATTTTCACGATCGTACGTGTAAGCGATTTGACTAGTGACAGCACTGTGCCAAAATAATATAATTATAATAAAACTTGTAGTTATGTATGTCTGGAAAAGTTTGACAAAATAAACCCAAGGGAGCGAACCTGCGCTCAATTTGTTAAGAGTTATGACGTATAAATAAAAGTGTAAAAAAAAAACCGGGCAAGTGCGAGTCGGACTCGCCCACGAAGGGTTCCGTACCATTATTAATAAATAATTACCTTTGTTAATGAACCGCAAGAGTAACTTTGTTTGTAGAGGTTTATTGTTAATATCAAAAAAACTATGCTAGTTAGAGCATTGGCTATAGTTTTCCTGTAAAATATACGTAAATTCCTATTGACCATAATTATTTCAAATTTTTCGATTGGTAAACTCCGGAGATAAGGGGGGGGGAACGGTATTTTTTTAGACATTTTCCCCGATAAATCAAAAACTATCATAACTAAAAATAATTAAAAATCTGTTTTAGAATGTACAAAGTAAACCCTTTCATATGATACCCCACACAGTACAGTTATCTCACTTTTAAATTTCAACCCTCAGGTTTTCCCCCCTTTTTAAATAAGAACAAAAATAATTTCCAATTTTTTTTAATTCCAGTGTCTTTGGGCCACTAATATATACAACTATTCCAAATTTCATGTCGATAGCTTCGGTAGTTACTGAAATAATCGAGTGTGACGGACGGACAGACGGACAGACGGACAGACGGACAGACGGACAGACAGACGGAGAAAGTCGCACCATAAGGGTTCCATTTTACCATTTTGGTACGGAACCCTAAAAATAAATTCTGATTCTGAAAAAAGTTTCACTTGAGTATCATCTTATAGGTTTATAACAACTTCATGCAATCCAATAAAGGCATCTTCATTTTTATACGACTGCCTGAAAAAAGGAGTATTGTTTTCAGGGTTCATGTATGTATGTATGTATGTGAGTTTGTATATTCCACCATAACTTCTATACGCCTGAACCGATTTCGATAAATGAGGTATCGTTAGAATCCCTAGCTTATTCCGGGTGACATAGGCTAGTCAAATTTTTAAAAAAATTGATGGGGTGACCATGGTCCCGCATTAAAGACTAAAGATGAATTTTTTTTTTCGAAAATAATATTAACTATATAATCATCATCTAGAAAATGATGAGTAGGTTCCAAAAATATATAACACTATACTTCAATATCCAGTGATTCCCAAAAAATGTGAATAAGATCGTTACGTAGTAGATAGTTATACGGACTACGGCAGAGCAGTCGTATTTTTTAATAATTTTAATTATATTCACTTGTTATATTATAGTCACGCTCGTTATAACATCGCACGGCAGTTGTGTAGAGTGCATAGAGTAGTTACTGCCACTATTATAGTATGATTAGAGGCTCTTTATTTTGTTGAGCGGAAGTTATAGAGTCGGACTCGGGCCGTCAGGGGCTAGTGACTTAATGAAACTGAATGCGAAGACCTAACCTAGATAAAAGACTCTTTATTGGTCTGGGGGCCTAGTGGGAGATTTTTTACTTCAAACGCGTAAAAGTTAACAGCGATTTGTATGGAATTGAACGAGTGCCATCTGCATTGATGTAGAATTTTAGTACCTACCGTCATCTGTCATCTATCATCAATTAGTGTTTGACAATCATACTAATATTATAAGTGCGAAAGTGTGTTTGTTTGTTGGTTTGTCTTTCAATCACGCCGCAACGGAGAAACGGATTGACGTGTTTTTGGCATGGGTATAATTGTGATTGTGATAATGACACAAGCTACTTTTGTCCCGGAAAATTAAGGAGTTCCCGCGGGAATCACAAAACTTAAACCACGCTGACGAAGTCGCGGGCATCAGATAGTTCCAAATAAATCGTAGTTTTTTTTTAAAACTTAACTTTAACGTAATCGAATAGGTAAATATATCCCACTATGCTCACTGATTTTAGTTGACATTGTGCGATGGTCATTGCTATGGTCATTATATGTACCTACCTACATACCTAACCTTAGAATAGCTGATTTTGTTGTGGGCTTCCTCTTAATCCGGAACGAAGCTATCCGCAAAGCATTCAGCTGCCTTATTATGTAAAATGATTGCTACAGTGTAATGATCGCAATCACATCTGAATAGTTAACACTCTTCCACTATTGGCTAAAATGCTATCCAGACTATACATACTAATTATTATAAAAGAAAAGAAAAATAAACTAATCTAGCACTAGTTGTTATAAGAAACATTATCGTTACTAAAACATTGTATTGTTTGGAAATTAATTAGCATCAGTTAGAAAACAAATAAAACTTGTAGTTCCAGTTTTAGCTATGTTATAGTAAGTACACATATTTTTCTTGTATAATATTTTTTTTAAGTTTTCTTAATTATTATCAAAAAAGACATTAAATATTTTTTTGTGTTAAAATTAAGATAATTTTCTGATCTCTAACCCATTTTCAAATTAAATTTGCAAACTTACCAAAGGAAAATTATAAATTACCAATTTTGTTTTGTTTTTAGTTTTAGCAGTGGTTTGTGGCGACTTTGGTTGGATTTTTGTCATCAGATTCTAAGCAAAGCGAATTCATCAACTTTGCTATTCTTCATCTTTATACTATTATAATATTTTATTATTTTACGAAGACTCCGTTTATTAATTATTTATTGCTTAGTTTTTTGAGCCGTAGAAATTGGAAACAGTATACGTACCTGATACAGGTCAATAGTTCTATTATATCGGCGCTTCATCGTTGCTTACCAGAGAAATTAACCTATCTCGATCGATTTACTTGACCCAATATCCTGCGATGGCATAGTACAGCGTCGCTTTGGGAATGGAGGCTGGTGCTTAGTTCTATCAACGACGCTTTATTGTTATTATGAGAAACAGAGACCCGCCAATTACCCCGTCTCACTGACGCGGTGGTTCTATCGTTTAGCTATATTTATTAAACACTAGCTGATGCCCGCGACTTCGTCCGCGTGGTTTAAGTTTTTTGTTATTCCCGCGGGAACTCCTTAATTTTCCGGGATAAAAAGTAGCCTATGTCACTCTCCAGGTCCTCAACTATACCCATGCCAAAAATCACGTCAATCCGTTGCTCCGTTGCGGCGTGATTGAAGGACAAACCAACAAACCAACAAACAAAGTGACTTTCGCATTTATAATATTAGTATATTTATCTTGTGACTTGTGATAGCATAGTATAGCATTGCTTTGGGATTGGAAGCAGGTTTTTAGCTCCATCATTGTTCTGAGTAGATACAGCAAAGCGGGCACGGTACCATATTTAGCTATATTTATTAAACAGTGTGGCCAACCACACCATTACACCGTCTCTAAACTATACTAAAATGACAGCTCTATTTTTATTGCTATCCCTTTCATAATAGTCCATGTGGAAAGGGGCTGCACTAGATTTATAGCTGTCATTTTAGTTTAGTTTAGAGATTGTATTAAAAAGAATCAATCTTGCGAAGCGGGACAGGAGGCAAGTGTTTAGTTCACGTTTAATTCTATCACTCTTCTATCTTCTAGTGGGCTCTTCTCAGACCAGGGTGCGTTTGGAACCCTGATAGCTTTAGTTTTAAGATACCGTGGCTAATTATTACCATCATATCTTATACTTTGTTAATGTGACGTTCAGAAAGTGTACTGTTCCAATTTTGAATAAATATACTTTGAGTTTGAGTTTTATCAATGGCACTTCGTTGCTGCTCTGAGCAATAGACATCAGAGGTGGAATCATGTAAGGATTGTCGATCGAATCGTTAAAGTTCCGCTTCAAAGTAAAATAAACCATAACAGCATTAATTAGAGCTCAATTTCGTGTATCCATTCTCATACGTTTGGGTATGTACGATACCATAAACGTTTGAGAATGGATACACGAAATTGAGCTCTACTTCAATGCTGTTATGGTTTATTTTACTTTGAAGCCGAACTTTAACGATTTGATCGACAATCCCTACATGATTCCACCTCTGGTAATCAACCCGTGTCACCGCCGCGGCGGCTCTATCGTTTAACTATATTTTGTTATATCATGATTCACGGTATAGCGTTGCTTTAGGGTAGGAAGCAAGCCTTTAGTTCCCTCATTGTTTCATTGTTACTCAGATCAGAGTAGATCAACAGAACGCAAGCAATTACCCCTTGTCACTGCGGCGGCTCTATTGTTTAGCCATATTTACCAAGTAATATCTTGTGATAGCATGGTATAGCGTCGCTCGGGGACTGGAGGCAGGTGTTTCATTAATTGTTCATTGCTCTGAGCAACAGACACCAGACAATTAGATACCCCGTTTCTCCACCCGGTTCTATCGCTTAGTTATGTTAATTAAAGTACAACCAGGGAACAAGTCGCGAACCGAACGTTGAAACGTTGCATCTAAGGCTAATCGCAATTATTATAATAAGGATTGAACTGCCAGAAAAATGTGACGCACGCTCGAAGATTCTCCGAGAATACCTAGCCCCCTCCATAGTAAGTATAGTGTGATAGATTTCTTTTTTTCCAACTTTTAAGAGCACTAGGTACTCATAAATGAACGTTTTATTTTTATCCACTACAAGTTGGCCCTTGACTGAGATCTCCCTGCTGGTAAGTGATGATGCAGTCTAAGATGGTAGCAGGCTAACCTGTTAGGGGCATGGCAGCTATATTAAACCCATACCCCTATGCCGGTAGGGTGGTAACTAGCCACGGACGAAGCCTCCCACCAGGCCAGACCTGGGAAAATTCAGAAATTATGAATTCTCAAATTGGCCCTGCTGGAGATCGAACCCGGAACCTCTGCACATTAAGACAACAGCGCTCAACACTGCGTCAAGGTCGTCAAAAAATTGATATAAAACTATTCACAGTGGTAAATAAATACAACGAGAATGTGGACCTATTTTACTAACGCCATCTAGTCTGAAAAGCGGGACAGCGCTATGGCGGCGACAAGGACAGGGCTATACAGGTTAGGAGCGTGCTCTCAAGGTTGGACGCCCAATTGTTTTCTATGAAAGGACCCATCTAGTACCTACATATAAATATCGATGGGTAAATACAGTTTTATTTTTAAAGTGGAAACGCGATGCGAGGTTATTTGGGCGTCACTTGGCTTGGCAGGTGGCAGGGCTGGTAACTCGATTGTCTCGAGTCTGGAAGTCAGGGGTGCGTCATGCACAAATGCCGATGCTGTCGCCGCCCGCCCCACGGTAGCGTCGCGGTCGCGGGGCGGGGCGTTTGGCCTAACCTTGTTTACAAAACGTGGTCACTACTAGAAGCACTCGATTTGGACTAGGATCCGGGTTTTAACAAGCTTTTATTTAACAGGTCAAAACTTGCAACTGAATTGAGGAGCTGGCGAACAGAACAGGAAAAGTCAACTATAATTCGAACACATTTTTAAGTGAAACTTCTTTAGAATCGTTATGATTTTAAAATTCGATGAAGCGAAAAAGCTACACCGAAAAGAGACAAACATTCATAAATATGATTTAGCCTGCGAAATAATGAGATAGAATACAAGTTATATTTATTTCATCCTATCTCGTAGGCTACTTTTCTAAAGTTTCACTTTGTGTGTGAATATTTTATTCGCATCGTGGTGTTTTGATCAAATTGCATCGATCTCTGTGTCTCTCTCTCTCATAACTTTTTAAGCACAACCGGCTCTAAGGAGGACAAAATTGCTTTAAAAGATCGGATTATTCCTATACAAATACTAAAGATGTTAAAAATTCCATAGAATCCATTTTACTTTCTAAATTGGACTAGACCCTTTGACATTCATATCTTTGACAAAATTTCATTCTAGTATTATCAAAACCGGACTTGTCCATACCTTGACGTTCATAAAATAAGGATTATAATTCTAAAACACGAAAGTCAACAATAATGAAACAATATGGCTGTAAGCTTTGGCAGTACGGCCCCAGTTCTTAGTTTAAACGCGTTATAATCTAATGTCAATCCGGTCTGATCATGAGGATATGCATGTGGTCTACGTCTAAGAGCATAATATTATCGAGAAACATTAGTAGGTCTTAGCCCTACTCACTGGCGGCTACACACTCGGCCAATTTACACCGCGAGAGGGCAATTACTCGCGTTTCCGGCGTTTTGCCGCCTAAACGTCATTTGGGAAAATAATTTGGCCGGCAACTCGCCCTCCGGTACGATCAACAAATATGGCCGTTGATTTTACCCGTAATATTGCGATCCACGGTAACGAACAGGCACTAATTATTTCGTGGAGAATAATTAACCATAACTGCAACGCTACGACCAAAATGATGGGCAAAATTGAGGGTTAGAGGAGCGTTGGTTGAAGAAGAAAGTCGTGGCTTGGAAACATTAGGGAGTGGACCGAGATAGCCATCGTATACCAATACTGTGCCATCGTATCACAAATTTTCTGTTTGGCGAAGAAAAGGATATTAAATGACGAATGACAGCCGCCAGACAAAAGAAAAGTGTGCATGTGTGCAATTCACACACGGCAAAAGTGAAGCTTCAGAAAAGTAGCCTACGAGACGATGGGATAAATATAATTTGTATTCTATCTCATTCTCTCGCAGGCTAAATCCTATTTATGAATATGTCGGTTGCTTAAAGAAGTTTCACATCAAAAATATGCGTAAATTGAGCCATAACTTAGCCTCCGTTAGAAAAAAAAACAATGTAAGTATCTGCTATTTATTTTCTCTTACAGTGTCAAATGTTACAACAATAAAACTTATAATATTTAATAGTAAAATTAATTGAGTATCAGTCTTTAAATTTTTAATACAAGCTTCAGCGTAAATAATTAAGGCCCGCCACATACATTCGGGATTCCGAACGCAGCAAATCCATATAAAATGTATGGGTCTGTCACGCACGCACAGTTAGTTTTCCGTTCGAATTTTTTCCGTTTCGGAATTCCGAATGGGAGCCTGTGCATTCGGAATTCACCCCGGGATACACCCAGTAACGGCGACGTATTTCTTCTTCTTAGCTAGATATAGCAACAATGCAATCGCCATGAGAGAATCGTCGTCTATATTCGCCGACAGAATATCTGAAATCAGAGGATAGCGTCTCCCAAAATCTGAGCCTTGTTATTCCGAACGGAAAAAACGTATGTGTGTGATGGACGTTCGGAATCCCGATTCGATATTCCAAATCGGGATTTCGAAACGAAATTCCGAATGTATGTGGCCGGCCTAAAGGTATATGTCTGAAGTAGATACCGAGAGAGATACCTTATACCATAGATTAATTATATATATTGTCTTTGCTTATACCTATGTTATTGACTTTGTTGACAGAGGCGAATCGCAAATTAAATAAAAAACACTTCAAAAATACCTATCACATTTCAAAAGTAATAATATTTTATTTTGATTAAGGGGAGCGGATAAATCGTTGTCGGGCGTGCAAATTGGAAATACTTTAATTAATCTCGATGATGCCTTCACGGTTCGGATATTTGTAACATTTCATTTGTGTACATAGCACTGTATGAAGTGGCGTGAAGTTCATAGAGGCATAAAAGCAGTGCTTACCCAAGTGGAAATACGTCAATGCTTATTTTTTAGTGAGACAGGCAGTAAATATTATAATGATTCTAACTAACCAATGCCTACCCTAACTTCAAATCCTATGCATGCCACTGAGTCTGTATCACAGTGCGGAAGGACCTGGGAGCCCACCGCATTGTTATCCCCGGAAAACCCCTGCCATTATGTAATTAATGGAATGGGGTCACGACCATCAGTATCGAGGAATACGACGCAGAGAGAGAAACTGTATCCGTGTTTGAAAAAATATGGTGTTTTTTTTTTGATAAAATATATAAAATACCACAAAATGTTTTTGACATGTTTTTCTATATGACTTTTTTGTTTAAATAAAACTGTTTAAATTGTCACTTCTTAGGTACATACTATAATTTAAAGTACACGTATAAGTACTTTTATTTTGCTTTTGACCTAACAATACGATCGATGCAATGGTAGAAATAGGCAATAAATACTTTTGTTTATAAAGAATCTTTAGTATAGAGAGCTGAAGGTTAAGGCCATGCTTAAAGATTTCTATACAACCGGATAAATTAAAAATTTCACTTCACGAAACTGTTTTTTTTTTACAATTTATTTTAGTAATTATGAAAATATATTCCTGCAGTACAATTTAAAATTCGAGCACAATAGGTAGTTTGAATTCCATTTGATATCACTTTGGAAAGTCAATTATAATAACGCAATGTCAGTTCATGTGCTAAAAATTACTTGTTGAAAAGTTATTTTACACATGAGCGGTTGCAAATTAACTTTCCCGAAATAACGTCTAAAATCGCAATAGTAACTAAACTTTAATATGAATGTGACTCGCAAAAGTTTTTATGGCATTTATTTTGTACTTCGTGACTCGTGAAATATGTAAATTGTCTCTTAGCGCTATGTTTTTATGTATTTTTATATTTTTGCCATTTTATGTACTCTACAACACAAAATTAAAATTTACGTATGGCTGAAGGAGACGTTGGCCTGTAACAGACGATGTTTTTTTAATGTTAGCAATATTACTGTTTGTTATTATATCTCATTAAACAGGAAGTATAATATCTGTCAATTTGACTCGTTTCATGTCATTCGATTTAATATGCGGGTATGGACGCCATATTGAAATTAGTTAGTACGATAAATACGTAATTCAGTCTCATGCCGGCAGACTCAGCGATTATTGAATACTTTTGTGTTTAGATCGCATTTTGATTTAGAGCTTAACGATAGCAATCGTGGCCGGATCAATTGAATATTACCTTTAAGTTTAGCCAACTTTTATCTAATTACATTAAAACTCTCGTGGAACCTCTACACGTTTACCTAACCATTTATTCGTGCAAGTTCCAAATGAGAGTACAAATATATTAAAAGTGTTTCATTAATACCTACTTCTGGACTGTCTTTTACATTATGTATGAACAAATTCAAATACAGTACTTAATTAATGTTTTCAAATAAACTTTCACAAGTGCTATTGAATCGTCAAATGAGTCTACCATTTTTTCAGAATGGCATTTCTACCGAGAAAAGCCAGTAAGAAAATATACGAAGCGCGAAATTATACAAAATACAATTTGCCTGTTTCAAATGTTTTCATATTGGTTCTACCCATAGTGTTTAATTATTATTAAGTAATAAGTAGATAGTACCTATGTAGACTTGTGACTGTAGGCCTGTAATGGACAATGTTTTTATGTGTGTTTGTTCACACAAATTATTATTGTATTAATAAAATAATGAAACAATTTGAGCTAGGATTAAATTTCTCACTGTGAAATAGATTGTGAAAATTGATGGACCCGAAATACCTGGCTGTTCGCGCTTAAATCGTATCAATTTTCCAAACAATAACTATTCGCAAACATTTCGCGACAGTCAAAGTCCATCGAATGTGAGGATATAATCCCAGCGAAGATAATCGAATGATGCACGCATCATACACCAAACCCCACACACAATATGTACATGGAAATTTATTGCTTGATGTGTGAGGTTTAGGAATTAATTTGGTGTGGTGCTTTGGTGTATGGGTGTAATGTGGTTGTGCACTGTACGAATAGATGCGATATGCTAATTCAATGTTTGCTAAATGTAGTATTCGGTACGGTCATTGCATGGACGCAAACATTGTCTGACACGTTCTTGATGTTTATCTATCAAAGGTACACATACGCGTGTTCGATCAACGACGATTAATTTTTTATGTTTATTTAATCTTCAAACGCTTGTAATGGAATTCATAGTTTAACTTAAAAAGGGGCTCCCCGCGGAGACGATTCACGCGCTATGTGACGAATTCAACCTTTATGCATTTGAAAAAACTATAACTTTTATGCATTTCATAGTCAAATGAAACCCTCAATATAGCAGCTTACACGGGCTGACTGCTGTCTCACTGAATTCGATCAGTCTAACAAGTCCCCAAATCCCAATCAAAAAATGGAAAAAGAAAGTTATTCATGTCGACCTTATCTTCTAACAAATGTACCTAGACCACAAAAAAATTAAAAAAAAATTTTTGACCGCAATACTGACTACAAAAGCTCTTGTATAGAATCTAAAAAGTAATATTATTAGTACAGGGGTCCGTCCATACTGCCAACGTAAGCAATTTTTTTGACGGGTGCCTGACGGTTTAATATTTGACAGTAACCTTTCATGGTCTGTTCATATCAATGAGGTGAGTAGGCGTTTGAACTATTCCATTCACTCTCTTCGCAGACTTCAAAGTTTTTTGCCTTTTCGCACTAAAATTATGTTAGCACAATCTCTTCTCCTTCCCCTCATCGACTATGCCGACGTTTGCTATTTAGATGCAACAGAGGAGCTACTCGACAAACTAGAAGACGACGACGGCTTCAGAATTTGTGCATCCGTTTTATTTATGGACTGCGCAAATTCGACCATGTATCTGAATTCCGTCGACAACTGAAGTGGCTCCCTATTCGCTTTCGCCGGAATGCTCATATTCTAACATTACTTTTTAAAATATTAAAGTTCTCATCTCCACCTTATTTGCATGAGCATTTTCAGGATGCTCTTCCCCGAACAAGACCTTTGCGCACCTGTGTGATGAAAAAGTCACTTGAAGTACCCTTATGGAACACCATATTTTACGCTAAGTCGTTTGCGGTGGTAGCAGCGCGTCTTTGGAATTCCCTACCAGGGAATATTCGTGATAGTCCATCCGTGGGTGCATTTAAATCGAGACTGAAGCAGCACTATCTTTCTTCTTTATATGATTAGCTTTTATATTATTATATTATTCTATGTTTATTATTGTTAATTATGTATACTATATTATGTATTATGTATATTATAATATGTATGTATATTAGTACTTTATTTTGTATGTACGTTATTAATTGTGTATTCCTTGTATATATTAAGTATATGTAAGTATATTTTTATGATATTTATCATAAGTCTTAGTAAAAAGTTTTATATTTTCTTGTTTATAAGTACCTACTCAGCTTTATCTATTTTTCACCTTTCTCACATTCTAGGGCTGCTGGAAGAAATCTCTTCAAGAGATAAGTTGTCCTTGTACATGTCCTTTAAATTTTTATGTTTATTTTTAAGTTTGGTACCAAATATATAGGTATATAAAAATAAAATGATATTTTCAGTTTGTTAAACTACTTATATAGCTAGCAAATTATTATAAATAGATGGCAAAACTAAAAACAAAACAAAACTACCTACAATTTGCTTAAGAAATACGATTTCAACTTATATTTTAAATTAATGTTCGTCAATTTAATTCTGAAACATAGTAGTTTCATAGACTATTTATTAAGTGAGGGATGGCGATGCGCTTGCCATATTTGTTCTTAGCTGACACGGTTAATAACTTTTGTTGAGATACTTTACGAGTATGATTTTTTTTTTATATATCGTAAAGTACTAACACGGTTAATACCCTACTAAAGTTACGATCTAGCCTATGAGTAAATAAAGCTAATGAGTAACATTATTTTAACCTAAACTTATACTAAGTATAAAATTATATCTAAGAATTGGTCCATTGACGTATCTTAGTTTACTTTAGTTTAGTACGAGTATGAATGAAATTCTAAAACACGTAGGTCAACAATAATGAACAGTACTTAACTTAACTTTGCAATTAAGTTAAGTAATACATAAATGAAATATGATAGAAAAAAGATTCATAAGGTTTTAGTTTAGGAGTAAACTTAGGTGCTTACCTGAAATAATCTGCAGACACTGCAAAATAATAACATTACCTATAATATTCATCAAATTTAGTAAGTATTTGTAGTATGAATACATCAGAGAGAATTTCACGTACGAAATTGTTTCCAAATGGATTGTTTCACTCTCTTCCTCAACTATGACTATAAAATTATAGTAGCTATTAGCTGTTATACCCCTCTTGAGTACTCAAGAGCGCGTTCGTAACATCATTGCAAGTGGAAAATTTACGCAATGTTTATTAATAAGTCACTCAATAAACATGGGCTTGTGAGGGGTGTGCGTAGAGCATGTTAAAGGTCTAGCCCCACTTGAGACGCACGTAACGGCGCGGCAAGTAGCGGCAAATATTATTTGTATGAGTGTATACGGGGCCGCGTCGCGCAGTGCATCTCCGTGCCGCGTCGCTCAAGTGGGCCCAGATCCATACAACCTCATACAAACAATATTTCTCGCTAAGTGCAGAGCTGTAGTGGTCCTAGACCTTTACTGTACACTCTAGAGTCTCGACGACCTCCCGGCGCAGTGGTGAGCGCTACGGTTGTCTTACACGCTCCGGGTTCGATCCCCGGCAGGGGCAATATGGGAATTCATAATAATTTATGAATTTTCTCTGGTCTTGTCTGGTGGGAAGCTTCGCCTGTGGCTAGTTAGTAGTTACCAGTACCACTCTACCGGCAAATACGTACCGCCAAGCGATGAAGCGTTCAAGTACGATGCCGTGTAGAAACCGATTAAGGGTATGGGTTTAATAAAACTGCCATGCCCTAACAGAATAGCCCGCTGCCATCTTAGACTGCATTCACTTACCATCAGGTGAGATCACAGTCAAGGGCTAACTTGTAGTGGATAATATTTTTTTTTTAAACTTGGCGATTGTGATACAGGCTCTTAGAATATTTCAAAATAGAAAATCCTTATTTGCAGAAACATTTTTTACAATGAGATATTATTTGTAAGTTTTAATTTACACTATACACATACATACATACATACATACATACATACATACATACATACATACACACATATTTAGTTATAATATTACATATTTGCTTGTAGTCTCGCGCCGTCGTCGAAACGACTGATAGGAAAGAACGTATCTCCTTAAACCGTCGCAATAGTATAGTTGTATCTACGGATCTAATTGGTCCGGCGAGCGGGAATACGGTTCAATCAATTTTCATCAGCGCACAAATCCCTTATATTCAGTTATACCCTCTGTTTACATAGTTAATATACATTATTTCTGAGATTTCGACCTCTGGTTTAGCTCCTTGGACCTTGATATATAATAAGGTTATCGTTGCGGTCGGATGTATAATTGATTTAATTTTATCTAGCTGATGCACCCGGCGTTACCTACTCGGGTCTAGGGTCGGGTTGAGTCGGGGAATGAAAATGAATTGGGTGAGAGTCGAAGTGGAAACTAGGTCCTAGGGGGTCTCAAAACTATCAATTTCCGAGTCGTTATGGTTGCTGGAAGTGCCTAAATAAATAATAGTTCAAAGGAGACGGTTCAGATTTCTATGGGTCGTAGGCCAAGTCTTGTACAAGCAGAGAAATGAAGGAAAATAAAATACTAGACCAGTTTTTATCGGTCAAATCTACGAATTCGTCGTAATTTAAGTGGTAAAATTATTTAATCTTTCCAAGTTATGGAAACACTAAACATGAGTGGGTAACAATGGTGGATTCATATTTTTTGACGTTTTCAAAAGAAAAACACTTTACTTTGACATTGACTGGCAGAAATGACATTTGATACATTTCGCGCCTACTGCCTTCTCTATTGCTGAAGGTTGCCATCCTGGAAACATCGAAAACTTGAAATATAGGTATTTTTATTTTTGTGCTCGTTATTTACTTTACTGTTCTAAATTATTATATTTTTAATACTTAAACTATGTATTTTCCTCTATTCATGTCGAGTGTACAAGAGTAGGCCTAAATTGAACCTTTTCCTTTGGCATTTTAACACTAAACATGTATAAGATTTTGAAATGTGACGTCACGAAACTTAGGACCCCTCCGTCCCCTTGTCACACAATGTCACACTTCGTCGAAACCAAAAACCTCAATCCACGCGGACGAAGTCGCGGGCATCAACTGTTTATCTTATTTTGTCACCCTCTGCAATGCAACCTTTAATATCTTCCAAGTCCATATTCCTTCGCAAGATAAGTACCTACTATAAGTAAAATATAGTCTACCAAGCAGGATTTCTTAGACCAAAGCTGGTTTAAATTTATAGCCGATGCCTAAAACAATATCGCAGTATATCGTAACTCTTAATAAATATGGAGTCATCAACAATGATTCACTCCGAGTACATTCCGTATACTGCCTACTCTATTTACAGAGCATCAATAGGTCTTATAAACCTTTTACATTTCCATGAAAATGTACATGAATGTGTAGGAAATAAGGTTGAAATTTGCGATACAAGGTTCGTTTATAGGATGTACTGGTTTTAAAATAGTGGCAACCACAAGGGGGTATGATATAGTGTTATAGGCCTTCCGCTTTTCAGAAATGGATGGTGTACACTCCAGGACATGAGGGATGATGGTAATCTTAGAGGATAATAAAAATTAGGCCTATTTATCCTCTATGTACTTATTATTAAAGTTTTTCAAATACTTTATGACAAGATAAAAGCTTGTAAGGAAGCATCGCAGGTAAAGTTTATTATGAGTGCTTTTCAAAATGTATCGGGTGTGACTTCCCAAAGTTTTCACGTCTCGCGCTGATGTCCGTACTAATCACGCCGAATTCCGCGCCCGCGATGCGCGAAATCTTTATTAGCGCTAACTTCATATGCATGGCTCCCTCGACTCTCGTTCACTCTCCATAAGCTTCAAAATCCATAATTATTAAAAAAACACTTAGTTTGTCTCCCCGTTTGCTATCATCTTAGTCTAAAATCCATAGTAGGTTCTAAGGTTATTAGAACCTACTATGGATTTTCATACGGTTTTCACTATTGGATAGAAGGTGTACTATCAAATCAAGATGATATTAGGATGCCAGTTAGCATTTTATCCTTTTATCTCGAGAGACTGTAATCATAAGAGGAAAAGAGATATACCTATTTAAATTACACAAATAGCATCTGGAATCTGGATTAGGTTATAAAGTACAGTGAGTAAGTATACCTAATTATTGACGAAAATGGCGACGAAATTTTTGTGATACGTTATTCTAACGCTGCTTAAACCGTTAGATAAAAAAAATCACTATAAAACTGTCATGTTAATAATTAAATGTAGAAACTTTTTTCAAAACTTCTGCGACTTGTTATTTTGTAACTCCGAATACAATAAGGTTTTTAAGGTAATTTCGCTGCTACGTAATAATTAAGTTTTATAGCTACAGTAAAAAAAGTACGTGGAATAATTCCCTAAGTTTGCATAGTTTCCACGCGCGGTTTCGTCCACACAAATCACACAAATAGTCGTGCCCGCAAAGCGCGAAATCTTTATTACTTCTAACTTGCTATGCACAGCTCCCGTGGCTCTCATTAACTGTACATAAGCCATTAAAATTAATAAACCTTCCTGCTTAAAAACCTGCATCCTACAATTATGCAAATTTTTCTATTTAGCTTTACGTTTACAGACGTTTAACTTAATTAAAAAAATTATTTCACTTTTACGATATTAAGTACTAGATGATTCCCGCGACTTTGTCCGCGTGGACCAAGTTTTTTCAATTCCCGAGGGAACTCTTGAATTTTCCGGGATAAAAAGTAGCCTATGTCCTTCCCCGGGATACAACCTTTCCCTGTACCAAATTTCACTAAAATCGGTTGAACAGATACATTTTTTGATTCCCACGGGAACCTTTGAATTTTCCGGAATAAAAAGTAGCCTATGTTCTTCCCCGGGATACAACCTTTTCTGTACCAAATTTCATCAAAATCGGTTGAACAGATGGGGCCGTGAAAGCGTAGCAGACAGACAGACAGACACTTTCGCATTTATAATATTAGTATGGATGAGCTTATTTTTCACATAATAGTGAATGAATAGGCATCTTCTAGGCAAGCGCGCTGCACCTTAGGCTGCATCACCACTAGCAAGCAAGTCTGATTGCAGTCAAGCGCTAGCCTATATATTTAAAAAGAAAAAAAAAACATGCCCTCTAACGTAAGCACAAATCGCACTAAATTATTCCGCTACCTGCAACGCGTGAAATTAGTACCTAAGTACTGACTTCCCGTGTATGGCTCCTACAACACTTGATCGCTCTATGAAACACTAATATACCTAAAAATACATATAAAATTATAATTAATTATCAAAACTAGAGTGATACATTAGATGTAATTTATTTTGTTTTCTCAATAATTTTTCTATATCCGTTACGCTACTCAGATACTAGAATAATTCAAAGTTTATACACAGAATTTTACGTAGGTACTTAAATGACTAAAATAAATATACAGTCGAACTGAGAACCTCCTCCTTTTTTTGAAGTCGGTAAATAATACGTACAAAAGTTTTCATGCTAAAACCATACTAAGTGAAACCCTGAAACTTTATTATCTTTGCGTAATTTTAATTTCACTGCTACGTTATGAGCTTATTTTATGGCAAGATGGCTACAGAAAAAGTGTACCGGGAGTGATTCCGCAGAGTTTCACATCCGCGCACTAATGTCCGCAACTCCGCACTAATCACGCTAAATTCCGCCGCCTACGACGCGACGCGCGGAATCTTTATTAGCACTAACTTCCCGTACATAGCTCCCGCGACTCTCGTTCGTTGCATGAATTGTTTCCTATCTTAATTTTATAGCGCCTTTTTAACTAGTATTATTTACTAACATAATTCATATAGGTTCTTAACTGAAAAAGTTTTTTTTATAAATAATAATCCGCTATTACCCATTCCTGTGAAATATAAAACCTTTGGTAGGTATAAATAGAATTAACATTTTCTCAAATAAAGCTAAGCCCGGATTTCTATAAATCAATGAATAAATCATTCATACTAATACCTATTATAATTAATGCGAAAGTGTGTCTGTCTGCTGCGCCTTCGCGGCCCATCTTATACCAATTTTGATGAAATTTCATACGGAAATTTTAGGTTTCGTCCCGGGGAAGGGACACAGGCTAATTTTTATCTATTTAAAATTAAAGAGGCAGGAAAACCTTTGAGTAACGTTTCAGCCTTACTTTTTAGTGTGAAAAGAAGAAACCTATAAAAGCAGAGGTATATTGTATATACTCTATTGTTAGCATTATTTCTGTTTGTCATTATATCTCATGAAACAGGAAGTATAATGCCTGTCAATTTGACCCGTTTCATGTCATTAGATTTAATCGGCGGGTATGGACGCCATATTGAAATTAGTTAGTAAATACGAGTGTTTTGACGATAGTAATTCGGACCCCGATATCTTACGTCACCCGGACGTGGGTCTTAACTCTTAACCCATGGCCTCGGGGGCGTGTGGACTAATCTAGTCCAAACCCCCCGGTGACGCTGTAGCGGCCAGTAGGGCCTATGCAGCATACTCAATCCGAAAAAAAAAAGATAGTAGGTAATTCCGTCTCCTACCGGCAGACTCTGGGATTATTAAATACAAAAGTGTTTAGATCGCAATTTGGTTTAGGGATCAAATGAATATTGTTTTTAGGTATAGCCAACTTTTATCTAATTACATTAAATCTCTCGTGGAACCTCTACACGTTTAAGCCAACTTTTATCTAATTACATTAAATCTCTCGTGGAACCTCTACACGTTTAACCATTTACAAATATTGAAACCAGATGAGAGTACAAATATTTTAAAAGCGTCTTATGATCTCATCAATACCTACTTCTGGATTGTCCCTTACACTATGTATAAAAGACTATAAACTAGGCAAACGTTATCTTTATTCAGTGGCCGAGCCGGGTGTCAGTGTTTAATCTGTATCTCGTAGTGACGCTAATCCGGTGCTCGGGTTTTGTGTTATCTATCTGTGTGCACGCTCTCCTAACACATGAATTTCATACAATATAAGAGAACTTGTTTGATAAACAGACACACTTTTACATTGATAATAATAATTGGTACTGAATTTTTTAACGATAAATGATTTGTTTATTTCAGTTCAGGACAACTCATGTCACTTATGATTTTTTGCACTAAGCTGATTCCCTGTTCGGTGATTTTTAGGGTTGCATATAACCTAAAAAGTAGGTTTGCAACCTTTGCGACTATGTCTGTCCGGTCAAACTTAGCATATTCTACAAAATATAACGAAGTTTCCACGCAGGATAGTTTTTGAGGAATCCTTTACAGACTTAGTTTTGCGGTCCGAAATAAAGGGGATTTTTAAAGATATTTTTGTAACTTTACAGGAAAAATAAAAGGAAGCCTAAGTATACATTTTTGGCGAGAACATTTTTTTAAATTAGCGGTAAACCGTTACATAGTACTGTAATAGTAGATTGTGATTTAAGAGCGGTAAGTAGGTTTTTACATACGAGTTGACTCATGTCAGCCCGATGGCGCCAGGCGAGGGCTGACCATCGACACGAGTTTGTTAGAACCGTAACGCCCGTGTATCACACAATAATTTTCAATACATTTGTGAGAAGACTTTAAAATAAAAGTCGAGTAAATCGCACTTGGCCGGTTTATTTTGAATAAGGCCGGATTTTTCAAAATTCTCACGGTAACGAAACTGCGGGAGATCGCTAGATGAAAGATATTCCACTACAGACTTCAAAGTTATGCAACTCCCTGTAATAACACGAAGGAAGTTAACTAAATTACTAATTACACGCATCCACTTGAAATTCCGAGCTTGTGTGTAGAACACAAGGTGTTGCTAAGACCGTATGTACGGTAGAGCAATCTAAGTAAGGTAATTAACAAAGTGCCAATTTGTATTATGTGTACTATGCATAATATATGCTTCACAAACAGGTTTCCTAGGTTCCCTAGTGTGGAGACCGATCTTAAAAAAATACTGTAACTGTTGTGTATTGACAATAAATATATATTTTACTAGATGATGCCCGCGACTTCGTCCGCGTGGATTTATGTTTTTTGATTCCCGCGGGAGTTCTTCAATTTTCCGGGATAAAAAGTAGCCTATGTCCTTCCCCGGGACGTAACCTATCTCTGTACCAAGTTTCATCAAAATCGGTTGAGTAGTTGGGCCGTGAAAGCGTTGCAGACAGACAGACAGACAGACAGACGGACAGACAGACAGACAGACACACTTTCGCATTTATAATACCTATTAGTATGGATATGGATTGAAACCTACGTACTAGTATACATTGTACTATTAACTATTCTGTGGTACTATATAGCACATTTACTTGGTGGTACAAACTGGTTGTACCCTGCTTCAACCAAATAACATTAGCCCAAAAAAGTCCATATTTTAGATCCGTAGTAATTTATAATATGATATATAATATATAATATATAATATATAATATTATATATATTATATATATATATATAATAAGATTTGTATTTTTGTATTTTTGTATGTAACGAATAAACTCAAAAAGTACTGGACCGATTTTAATAATTCTTTTTTCATTAAAAGCTACATTATCACTGAGTAACATAGGCTATATTTAGTACTAGATTACTATAGAAATATTTAGAAATTCCTATTAAAACCAACCGAAGGTGTAAAAAAATTAGCCATAAAATGTCTTTCATCGCATACGCTGCGAAGAGTACCTATTAATGATAGGACAAAAAAATGTTCGACAATATTATAGAATATATCAATATCTACAAAAAACTTCGCGAGACCATGCGTCTAACTATTGTAGTTACGTCACTATAACTACTTTTTAGGGTTCCGTACCCAAAGGGTAAAAACGGGACCCTATTACTAAGACTCCGCTGTCTGTCTGTCTGTCTGTCTCCAGGCTGTATCTCATAGACCGTGATAGCTAGAAAGCTGAAATTTTCACAAATGATGTATTTCCGTTGCCGCTATAACAACAAATACTAAAAATTAAAAAAATATATATATTAAGGGGGGTCCCCATACAATAAACGTGTTTTTTCGTATTTTTTTAATAATTTAAAACTTACTACATGTTTGTACGTTTTTTACATTTAACAAATTGATAGAAATGCCGATCAAAATCAGACCGTGTTATCCATACCATTTATAAATTTTTATCCAAATAAATAATTTAATATTCAAGACTGTCTCAATACCTGATGATTACTTTTTGAATTATTGAAATCGGACATTCCATTCAAAAGATATCATGAAATTAAAATAAAAATACATGCCGGCGGCGGCCGCCACGCAGCGCATCGAGTAACTAACTCTTCGTGAGAGGGGCAGTGCGGGAGAAGGGGGTGCACCATTATAAAAAATATGTGTACCTATTTATGTCTACCCGTGCGAAGCCGGGACGGGCCGCTAGTTTATAATAAACTTCCAAATATTATCACAGACGAGATCAAAGAGACAAAATTTAAAAGTAAATTAAAAGAATCCAATAATGTTATTATAGCAGATTTTTTAAATGAATAGACCTCAATAATATGATCAATTAAATTAAATTTAATTTAATATAAAAATACTTATGTTAATTAATATCTGAAATTTTGTTATTACTATATTATTAAGTATATATTTTGTGCAAAGATAAATTAATATGTAAAAAGATAAATAATTACATATTAGATATTTATGTATAAATATGTATAATTATAATTATGTTATCATGTAGCAACGCCCTGACAGGGCCTCATGTCCATGCATGCTAATAGCTAATTGTATTATGTAATAACTAGCTGATACCCGCGACTTCGTCCGCGTGGATTGAGGAGTTTTAGTTCCCGCGGGAACTCTTTAATTTTCCGGGATAAAAAGTACCTACCCTATTATTTAATCGGGGCTTCTAACTTTACGTCTGCAAAATTTCAAAGCAATCGGTTCAGTAGTTACGGCGTGAAAGCAGAATAAACATACAAACAAACTCACTTTCCCATTTATAATATTAGTAAGGATAAGGATAAGGATAAGGATAAGGATAGAATGTATTAGTAAGTAAGACATGAAAGCTATTAATAAATAAATGACTAATGACTAAATGACTACTTAGCTCATTTTTGTACGCTCGATGGAACAAGTACCTACTTATAAATTTTCAATAACTGCCGACATATTAATGAAGAAAAGATACCTTCGATTCAATTTCAATCGATCAGACAATGTGAAGGTTGCCCACGTCCCTTCATCAACAAGAAAAGAGCTGGTGATCTTCAAACGGCTGAACCGATTATTTTGAATCATAGTTATGAACACTCTCTAAGTACTAGGTAAGTAAAGCACCAATCTAAGTTGTAAGTTAATTTATGTTTAAGCTAAGTTGTTTGGTAGGGTTTCGGGTAGACAGTGCCACATCACACATGGTCCGTCACGCCTCGGCCCTCGGGCCACTTCTGAAAATCAGCGTTGCGGTATGCTGAAAATAAAATTGAATACCGTAAACTCGCTTGGAGTGAGTTTGGAGAGCAGACACAATATAAATAGGTAATTATAAGTTATCAAATTGCGCCTTTCAATTGGGAGGTCACCCAATAGTATATTAAATTTATAAAATCAAATAAATATTATAAATGCGAAAGTTTGGATGGATGGTATGGATGTATAGATGTATGGATGTATGGATGGATGTTTGTTACTCAATCACGCCCGAAAGCTGAACGGATCTGGATGAAATTTGGCACAGAGATAGATTAAAGTCTGGAATAACATATTATAGGCTACTTTTTATCCCAGAAAACTAAGGAGTTCCCGCGGGAACCACAAAATCTCAATCCACGCGGACGTAGTCGCGGGCATCAGCTAGTGGTTCAATATATACTTACCTTAAGCGTTTTCAATTAATTATGCTTAGTTTGAGTATCTGAGGGCATACTACTATCGCTTACAGCCGTATTGTTTTAATATTATTGACTTTCGTGCTGTAGAATTGTAATCCTTATTTTAGGGATGTCAAGGTACGTGACATAAACAAGTCATTTTGAAATAGTACTGCTTTATGCTATGGTAGTAACCCCCCTGAACCTTAATATATAAGGCGGTGTACACATGCATCGTTTGGGCGATTAATTAAGCGCCGCGCGTTCACGGCTCGAGTGTGTACTCATTACGTAATTGTATATTATAATACATCCTGTTGAACCCAGAGTCAGCAATTACATTAAAGTTGTAACGGTCTTATTATTTTAGAGTAGGGAATAGAATTAATAATTAAGCGTTATTAGTTTTGGTTTTTAAGACCTTTGGTGAGAAATTTCCTATCTTAATCTGGAATTTTGTAACAAAATGTTTGATTAATGGAATGTTTTCTCTGTTTAATTTATTGATGTGGATTAAAAAATGTTTTGTGTACATGACTGCCCAAAAAAGGAGTGTAATATTTTCAGGGTTCATGTATATGTATTTGAGCTTTTTTATTCCACCTGAACAGATGTCGATGT
The DNA here is from genome assembly GCA_963932025.1 of Erebia epiphron. Classification (NCBI taxonomy): domain Eukaryota; kingdom Metazoa; phylum Arthropoda; class Insecta; order Lepidoptera; family Nymphalidae; genus Erebia; species Erebia epiphron. The sequence goes on along the minus strand of OZ009946.1, from coordinate 37,230,731 downwards.
ATGGGGTATCGTTAGAATCATTCCGAGTTACACTAGTATATACTAATAATTTTATTGAAAAAATCTTTTCGGAGGGCAGTCGTGTTTTTTTTTAAATGAATTGTAGCTTTTTAAATATACCTAATCATATTCCTGAGTCCTTTTTTCGAAAATCAAACCCGATCTCCAGGTCTCCTGAGGTCGAACGTCTTTACGGTTTTTATCACCACTTTAGATATTTTCATTTTCTACAACCGTAAAGAAAAATTTCGCAAGGAAACATTCAGGCCCGAGATAATGTTCTCAATGTCATCATAATGTTCTCCAAGGAATGTGAATTCTGCGAATCTGCACTTGGCCAGAATGATGGAACTAATTGTAGGTAAATGATTTTTTGCATGATGTAATTGTAAATGAATTTAAAAGAAAGTGCAACCACCGAGTTTCTTGCTGTTTCTTCTCGGTAGGGAGGTCATTTCGAACCAGTGGTAGATTCAGTCGACGATTCAAAAGCACTTTTTATAAGTTTATTTGAATTAAAAAATATGAGTTTGAGTTTGAAATGATGGCCTAACCCTTCTCAGAGGAGACTCGTGCTGAGTAGTGAGCCAGTCGGCGATGCATTCAAATGATCATCACCGGCGTCATGATGATGAAGATTTTTCAGCGTAAAATAAACGTTGTAAAGCAAAGAAAAGGCAACGTAAATAGAAAAATTTGCTTAACACATTTATCCAAAGCGAGCAAACTGAAAAATATTACTTGCGAGAATACTTTCTTGACAGCGGTAAAGACGACAGTTGACATTTCAACGCACGATAAAATCTGTAATGCGCACCCAGCCTTACAAGGGATGGAAATGGGATGTTTGTTTCAATTAAAGATTTTCCTACAAGAAACTGCCTTTTCAATACTTTAATCCATAAAGCAACGCGGCTCTACTTTGAGAGAGGCGCAATATGCAACACACCTTTCTGCCAAAGTATCAGACCACAATCCGCAGTAGGATATTTCGAATAATTTGCAACAGAGGTATGTTCTACCCCGACGATAGACTTTTAACGCAATGCAGTTTAAACAACTAAATGACATGTCCATGTCACCGTAAGATTGTAAAAACCGTTAGATTATAATCTAACTCGCGAAATTGTAAACTGTCGAATGATTACAATATAACGGATTATTTTTTAGGTATCTAATTAGTAATTTCTGTTTTTTAGGTAATTATCTGTTAGGTTTATTAACCCGATAGAACTACTTGATTATTTTTGTCGAACCATAACCTAACCTACAAGAAAGAGTAAATACAAAGAATATTTCAGAAATTGACACTTAAAACATTGAACGGTTCACAATCTTTCGACTGTTTACAATCTATCGAAAATAAAAGCGTTTGATTACAATCTTACGGTTTTTACAATCTTACGATGACATCCATATAACTGAAATCTCATACAGAAAATAGTATGATGAATGATCCCTGACTCATTCACTGATAAACTTGTTAAAGTTTTAAGCCTAAAGCTGGAATTCAGCACAGAGGTTCTTTTTATAATTTAGAGGTCACATTTTTCGCAATTGTACATACATAGGTGTACACGTAGTGTTAGCGTTTATGAATAATAAGAGCTCATTTGATTTTAAATTAAATCAAGAAATATAATATCATGACAAAAACGTCAATAAACTAAATGTGTATTCTATAAATAAGATCGCTTGGCGGTACTTGAGTCATTCTTTATCTGTTAGTGAAAGTGTAATAAAATTATTATTGTCACCAGTAATTATTGTGATTGGTGTTTCGGGTTAACTAAATCGCATTATATGTACTTAATAACACATGAAATAACCGAACGTGGAATTATACTATACGAAGCATCATCTGTGTGTATTATTTACAAGAGTTTCCTGCCTTCGTGTAACAGCTCAGAAGTGTTAATGAACCTCGTCTTCGGCTAAAATTAAAGGTACGTGTGAATCGATTATTATTTTTATAGTAAATAGTAAGTATCTTAATTCAAATCAGATTCGAGTGTTAACCAAGCAATGGTATATATTGAGTTTAACAAAAATGTGATAGTAGTTTTTATTACAACTTGCTCATAAAATGTTAGGTATACATTTTTGAAGAATAGAAATAGTCTTATTTTGGAAGTAGCTAAAATTGTAAAAATAATAATAAAAATAGAAACTTTAAAAAAGTATCTGAGTGTAAAAAATTATATATATGTTATAAAATATATATATGATTATGTTTCTAAATGTTTATACGCCTTGTAGTGGCAATTGCGATTTGCGATTAAGTTTTTTTTTTAATGGGTTCACATGATTTTCGTTTCGAATAGCTACTTCGATTTTTGATACTTATGTACCATGATGTATTCCTTTTCTGTGTTGGTTTAAGTATCAGGCAGTAGCTGTACCTTGCCATACCTAGTACTGAGTAGTGCCAACATATCAAAAGTAGTAAATTGTTTTGTTTCGTGAAATTTTAAAAGAAAGCATGAACGAAAAGAATTTCAAACACAAATATTTAAAAAAAAAACATTTTTGGAGCAACCTCTATAGTAAATAGTAATCACGCATAAACTGCAATCTGAAACCGGTTTCACTGGCAGCGACGCGATGTTGCTAAGCGCTAAGCTAAAATTTTTGTAGATTACCCACTTAATTTTTAAGTTAGTCGCATGTTTATTTCTTTAGTTATAATAATTATGTCTTTCTTATATATTAACACGGTGCAAAGTAAAGCTGACTGTGTCACTGTTTGTAACACAATTTCGTATCAATTTATAATTTAAAAAAAAAAAAAAATCAAAGATAATATTATGTAGATGTCATTATTAGTAAGCTGAAAAATAATCCACACACATTTTACATTAATTTATTATTTCCCAAGTTTACTACCGATGAAATATTTTCGTGTATTTCTTCTGCACGATTCATAGTAGTGGCGAGCCGAAAATTAACGTGTTTCTGTTTTTTTTTCCATGTGGATATCAATGACTTCAATGAGTGCCTGCGGTGTGGGCAGGGTGTGATGATGGTGCTCTGACGCTGTGAACTTGATGGCGTGAATGCTGACATGGAGGCGCGTCAGGGTGTGATGATGGTGCTCTGACGCTGCGAACTTGATGACGTGAATGCTGATATGGAGGCGCGTGTGTACTTGCGGTGTCGGAGGCCACATTGCTGCGATGAGCGAGTGCTGGACTGTGGATGACATGGAGGCGCGTGTATACTTGCGGTGTTGGAGGCCACATTGCTGCGATGGGCGAGTGCTGGACTGTGGATGACATGGAGGCGCGTGTATACTTGCGGTGTCGGAGGCCACATTGCTGCGATGGGCGAGTGCTGGACTGTGGATGACATGGAGGCGCGTGTATACTTGCGGTGTTGGAGGCCACATTGCTGCGATGGGAAAATACTGGACTACGAATATGGTGAAATCATTCATTAATTTATCTATTTAATTATGGGTTGATATAGAATCATGTACTTATTGCTCGGTCGAATAAGAATGTTTTTAATGGAATAAGAGCCGGTTGATTCAAATCAATGGTAATCGTAGCTTACGTTGACTTCTGTTAATTTACTAGTGTTGCTTCATGGTAAAAATAATGATCGACGCCTTCTTTGACTAACGCTTGTGGGCGCCATATTGGGAGGTTACGATCCGTCAAAATGTGTTGATGCAAACCAACCTAAGCTGTAAATTAAAAAAAATCGTTAAGACTGATTTTTAACAATTTCATGATTGGTTTTGAAATAGAATTTGTTTATTGAATTGAATTAGAATTAGCCTTTGTTATCTAAAGAGAAAGAAATCAATTCCATTGAATAAACATTTTTTTTTCGTATTGTCTGAGGAATAACGTGATTTTATAACATGCTTTTGTAGGTAAATTTTATGTTTGATTATATTACGAAATTGATCGATCGGAGTGAATGATGATTGAATACTGATGTCAACAATGTTGTGAATATAATGGACAATATCAAGGTTGAAATGAAAAACTGGCTGTTAGTTGACAAAGTTATTTTAGTCGCCACCGAGTTTCTTACTGGTTTCTTGTCGCTAGATTGTGAATGAAGGTGGTCACTCAATTGATAATGAGAGAGATATGTATGATATTAGTTGTGATGGACGAAGGTAGTCCACAAATGTTATTGTGAAAGTTATGTATGATTTTAGTTGTTGTGACCGACATTGTGAAAGTTAGAGTTAAGTATTAGGATTACTGATTGTAAACGCGAAGTCTTCACTTGTTTGTTGTAATCTCAGTTCAATAATGTGAAGGTTACCTGGCTGCTTCACAAATATCCGATTGCATAGTATTCCTTTTATGATCAAAACTCCCAATAAACTAGTTTATCTAAACTATTATAAAAAGTTATATTTGCTTAAAAAAAGAAAACATAATTTTTCACTGTAAAATCAATTTTATGTGGGCTATTCGTTTAACATTCTTTTAAATATATTGTAGTTACAATTTGGTATTCTGACTGACTGTTCTAACAATACACAGCTGGATGAATCGGGCTGAAATTTAAAGATAGCTATTATGACGTGGACATCTGTACATAGCTAGGAAATGATTTTAGAAAGTACAAACCCTAATAGGGGATAACCGGATGCCCATAAAGATCGAAGGCAAGGTATAGAAAACGGCAGTCTGACCTGCAATGCTTGTACGGCACAGAGTGCTGGACAACCAAAAAGACTCGCGAATAGAAATCGCGTGTTAACGAAATGAAGATGCTTAGATGGGTGCCCAATGAAACTAGACTCGATAAAGTGCGGAATGGGCAGATCAGAAGAAGTTTTAAGGTTGCCCCAATAACGGACAAAATGGTAGAGGGTCGTTTACGTTAGTACACATTATGCGGCGAGAAGAGAATCATGTTGTGTGGAGAGTATTGGCAGAACGCGAGGCGGAGAGGGTACCCTGCAGCCACGTGGTGGACAACTGTAACCTGATATGGTGCGCGAAGCAGTTTCAGCAGCAGACAACCCAAGACAGAATATATTGGCGCAAGCAAATGAGAAGAACTGACTCCAAATAATGGAAAAAGTCTAGAAGAAAGAGAAAGAGAATCACTAAGTGGAAGATAAGGGTTTAAAAAAGGAAAATTTAACTCAAGCTGCAGTATTATTACTTTTTGCTACGGAACCTAATTTCTGATGTTATTAACTAAGCAACGGGAAAATGAGATTTTTTTGCAACAATCACTAAATATTTCAAAGAAAGCGTCAAGTAAAGAACAACAAACTACTTGTCCTACTGATATAATATATCGCCATCAAATTTACAAACTCAGCCACAGTGTTTACAACTCACCAATATTTCACGTTTTAAAGCTTCATCATAATATAATGTTCCTCATTTAAAGGAAGAGCACCATTCGAATTTATGCAGAAAATCGATTTTTTTAAAGTTCTATATGTATTAAAATCTTAGGTTAGGATTCAACATAAATATTCAAAAGTAGTTATGCTATTTTGGGCTAATATACCTTCATTCCATTTATTATTTATTATTGCTTTCATGTACAATGTTCATAATACAATCACAGAGACATGAGGCCCCATCATGGTATTGCAATATCGAATATTTTATACAATCAATTTAACTTATAATGTCAACTTAATTTATAAAAATTTCAAATCAAAAATTAATTCAATAAATTTATAGGTAGGTACATAATATTATAGACTTTCACCCTTAACATAAAACTTAATTAACATACTAAGAAACTGTAACGGTTTTGGTAAATTGAATTTAAACATGGCATGTCATGGCGGCTAGTATAATATGATATTTTTAAAAGTCATTATAATCGTATACAAAAATAATATTATGTCCATGGAACTAATTCTATTACGTCTATGAGTATATTCTATTACGAGTAATTGAGCAAGTAGTCAAATAACCAGTTATGTCAAATAATCACACAATAAAATAATAAATAATAAAAATCTAGTCATGTCTGTATTTTGTACGATTAGAATTAGTTAAATTGAAATATGGTTGAGATTTCGGTGGCCATGTACTACTTTTGTACTAATTTTGGTGATCGTTTGCTATTTTTGGTGATCGGCTAAACATTTGCCCTTGGGGGTTTCTAATATTTAGGGGCCATAAATCTGATGATAATATTGGGTGAACATTATAGAACGAGTTGTAAATTATACATGTTTCGCTGTACTTTTAATACGCTGAGTTGTATTTACTTAAAAAAAAAAAAACAATATTTATTTGCAAGATTATGGGTACAGATTAGGTCTTAAAGTGGTAATTTCACTAACATATTCTACCAAATATTCTACCAAATGGTGTGCAAATTGTTTCAAAATAAAATTTACGATTAAATTACATTACATTCGATAAAAATAGCACTAACTTACTCATTTAAAATTATTAAAAACGTTTTAAAAAAAATGTTAAATGTCACCGAAAAAAAATATAATTCGAAGAAATATAGCGGATACGATAGTATTTTTCAGACTTCCTTTGATAGTGTCTGACTTAGTGATTTGGAGGACGGTGTGAGTTTTTGGAGGCGAGTAGTGCTATTGAAAGTGGAGGTTTGTTTAATTAGCACCCGTTTGAGATTCGTAACAACGCGGTATCGGTGACGCGAATCCACAAGTTTACTCCCGACTAAAAAGTACTCAACGCGGCTGAAGAAGATTTCACTTCAAAAAAATATAACGAAGCGAAAGAGAACGTATTATGTTTATACGTAAGCCGATCGGTAGATTAGCCTTAGAGATAGCTTCTAAGTTTTGTGATGATTAGAGTTAAATACAAATAAGTTTTGTGAAAGTTAGATTTTAAGAGAAAAGCTTTATGACGATTAAGTGATTTGAGTCCTGAGATGACTCCTAAGTTTTGTGATAATTAGAGTTAAATAGAAGTAAGTTTTGTGAAAGTTAGATTTAAAGAGAAAAGCTTTATGACGATTGAGTGATTTGAGTCTTGAGATGACTCCTAAGTTTTGTGATGATTAGAGTTAAATAGAAATAAGTTTTGTGAAAGTTAGATTTAAAGAGAAAAGAATTATGACGATTGCGTGATTTGAGTCCTGAGATGACTCCTAAGTATTGTGATGATTAGAGTTAAATAGAAATAAGTTTTGTGAAAGTTAGATTTAAAGAGAAAACTTTTATGACGATTGAGTGATTTGAGTCTTGAGATGACTCCTAAGTTTTGTGATGTTTAGAGTTAGATAGAAATAAGTTTTGTGATAGTTAGAGTTAAACAGTAAAGTTTTATAACGATTGAGTGATTTGAGTCTTAAAATGACTCTTAAGTTTTGTGGTCTTTGTGATGATTGAGTGAATCGAGTCTTATAGATTACTCCTAAGTTTTATGATGGTTAGAGTTGATGAGAAAAGTTTTGTGATTTTAGAGTTTTCGTGATCTTGGAGTCCAGTCTAAGGTGTATCCTAAAGTCTTCGAGATTTTGGAGTAAAGTTTTGGAGATAAGCAGTATGTGTGATGAGCAGCTGATCTTGCAGTGTCTTGAGATTTTGGAGCTAAGTTAGGGGGATAACCAGTATGAGTGATGAGCAAATTAGCTTTAAGGTATTTCTGATTTTATTTTATGTGTTTAGAAAGCTTTGAGAAAGCTTGGAAAATAATTATGTAATTTGAGATAAATCATAATAATTGATACCATCAGTGCAAAATATCAAGTGAAACTAAAATCATGATGACGAATTTTAATAAAAAAAATTGTTCTTAGTCACTTATTGTTGAGTGATGGAATCAAACTAAATTACAATAGATTTTTGGATCGAAATTATGCATACTATAATTAATAAAAAACACTTGGATTTCCAAAAAAAAATAATAAAGATATCATGTCAATAGCAATTGGAGGACCAATTATATGATCAGATGGCCGCAACAATTACCATTTCCCGATAAAATAACTATTTTTTTTTCAATTCTGCAGAGTTTCTTGCCGGTTTTTCTCTGTAGAGTATAGGTTCCGAACCGGTGGTAGATTCACGCGAGGACTCGTCTAAACAGGACGGCCGAGCTGTTAGCGTTTATGAATAATAAGAGCTCATTTGATTTTAAATTAAATCAAGAAATATAATATCATGACAAAAACGTCAATAAACTAAATGTGTATTCTATAAATAAGATCGCTTGGCGGTACTTGAGTCATTCTTTATCTGTTAGTGAAAGTGTAATAAAATTATTATTGTCACCAGTAATTATTGTGATTGGTGTTTCGGGTTAACTAAATCGCATTATATGTACTTAATAACACATGAAATAACCGAACGTGGAATTATACTATACGAAGCATCATCTGTGTGTATTATTTACAAGAGTTTCCTGCCTTCGTGTAACAGCAGGTACAGGAGTTAACAAATAATTAGCATGATTCCCGCCCGCAGAACTTTTTAATTCAGGCAAGAGCGTATCTCCTCTCGTAAGCACGTTGCTCAACGACATTCCACCGGAGGTCGGGAATATTGCAAACTTTGAACTCCTTTGAATGCTCAGTGTTCATATTCGGAGAAATGTTTGTGATTTAACAAAGGGAAGTAAGATTTCGTAAAAATAAAGTGAAATTCACGTCCGGCACTGGAAAATAGTAGGACGTATTTATTCCGTGAAACAAGGCAGCATTGTGGACAAATGTTTTTAGGGTTCCGTACCCAAAGGGTAAAAACGGGACCCTATTACTAAGACTCCGCTGTCTGTCTGTCTGTCTGTCTGTCTGTCTGTCTCCAGGCTGTATCTCATAGACCGTGATAGCTGGAAAGCTGAAATTTTCACAAATGATGTATTTCCGTTGCCGCTATAACAACAAATACTAAAAATTAAAAATATATATATATTAAGGGGGGTCCCCATACAATAAACGTGTTTTTTTCGTATTTTTTTGCTCAATATTAAAAACGGTAACAGGTAGACGGTTCAAATTTTCACAGAATATTAACTTGTATACCTATTACCTTTCAAAATAAATAATTAAATATCAATAAAGTAAATATTAAAGGGGGGCTCCCATACAACAAACGTAATTTTTTGATATTAACCGTAAGTAAACCTCTACAAACAAAGTTAGTTTTGCGGTTCATTAACAAAGGTAATTATACCTACTTCTTGAGTACGGAACCCTCGGTGCGCGAGTCCGACTCGCACTTGGCCGGTTTTATTTTATATTTCGTCATAAACATGAACTTGACTTTCGTCCTCGTCGTTTTTCGTCGTCTATCGTCGTTATCATCTCAACTGATAGACGTCAGTAATTATCAAATAAATAAATAATATACTTTATCCATACATTATTTAATACTAGCGAATGCCCGCGACTTCGTCTGCGTGGTTTGAGGATTTTTGGTTCCCGTGGGAACTCTTTAATTTTCCGGGATAAAAAGTAGCCTATGTGCTATTCCAGACTATAATCTATCTCTGTGCAAATTTCAGCCAGATCCGTTCAGCCGTTAGGGCGTGATTGAGTAACAAACATCCATGCATCCATACTTCCATCCATACATCTATACATCCATACATCCATCCAAACTTTCGCATTTATAATATTAGTAAGATTATAAATGCGAAAATGTTTCTGTTTGTCTGCTACGCTTTGACGGCGTACGGATTTAACAAATAGAAAGTAAGACAAACTTTCGCTTTATTATATTAATAAACATGGATAATAATTTTCCATATCATACTTCATACTTTCATAATTTTCATACTAAAGTAGATACCAATATTGTGCTAAAGCACGGTAATATTATGTACTAAAGTATACATCGCGAGCATCAAGTAGTTAGAAATAAAATAATAATATGCTTTTTCTAATGAGCTAAGTATATGTGAAAATCATTAAAAAACCTTTTGATTAAAATAAACAAAACTTGTCCGTTTCTAAGATGTTTCGAATAATATTCCAAAGTTAATGTTTTCGAACATACACGAACAACTTTTTTAAGCAAACATAAGGGTTCAAAGAGTTAAGAACAGATGCAAACTTCGATGATACACAAAACTCCAGATATCATGTAGTCTCGTGGGAACAAGTGTAGGGAAATGGCAAATATATTATTTGATATGAAATGTTCCAATTCAGAAAAATACTCATGGAATTTCTTATTTCTCTAAAGTCAATAACTCTTGAGGACCATAGCACTTTAGCACAGGATAATATTATGTAATAGTATTTATCTATTTTAGTATTATTAATAAAATCGACGTCCGAAGATGGCAACATTGTGAAAAGGCTACATTGATTGGATAGAAGCAGGCGTCATTTTGCGGAAGTCCATGATAATGAAGGAAACAGAAGCTTAATTCGATCGTTCCTTCATTAAGGTTACATTAAGTTCATTTGAAGCTTTGCTTTAACTGCATGACGATTGTTTGTCGGCCGCGGTTGTCTAACGAAACAAGGTAGATAGTGTCTTTTCATAGTGATTTTTATATCGGTGTCAAAAACGCTCTCCTCAGTGCTGTCGCCACATTAGCCCCTCCCTAGGCAGGCAGCAGCTACCCTCGCAATAACCCTCCGAATACAGTAGCAGTTGCGAATTCTATAATGGAAACAGCGTACGTTATGTGGTGCGCCTGCCAGAATGATGGACCGTCGCCACGACTTATGATATAAAGTGGCTGGATGATGAAGGCTGAGACGAGGATGTCGTGGTGACGCTCTTTAGGAAAGGCAGTTTACCATCGGTCGTCCGCAGGCTGAAATACTTAAACATGTCACAGTTACAGATTGCAGCAAAAACACTTCTGATTGTTGGGAAAAAAAAAGCAATCAATTTTCTTGCTAAGGAGGGTAAGCTTCGGTAGCCATAAGTAAAACCTGCATCAATCACCTTTTTAGTGTCAATTGTTGTGATTGGCTGAATTTATGGTATTCTTGCTGCCACAATGGATTTTGGTCAATTTAGGGGAGAGCGTTAACCAACCAGAGGTGATTGCGATCGTGTACCGATTATTTTTACGTAATAAGGCCTGTTAATCTTTGCCATTTCTATATCAGTAGCTAACATATTCCATACCCGGTCCTGTTTTGTGCCGCGTTTCTTTGTCAAATCGCGCCAGGGTTGCGCAAATATGAAAATTCAAAGGGAACAGACGGACCGTGAAGTGAAGGTAAGCTTCGACGAGATCAAAGCCTCTCGAACAGAATCTGTTTTTAAATACAAACAGACATAGATTATTGTCTACTGAGAAATCCTTATTGTGAAGCTAATTAACGTCTTGTTTTGTTTCCCTTTTAATGTCTTTCGTAAGGCACTAGGTATATATATGTTCCTACCTCATTGATGTATATTTAAGTAACCTACCTTCATGTTTTTGCCGTCATCTTACCTTGTAATTTTAATATTTTTCAGATATCATATAAATTCATGTAAATTTCAAATACTAAACTTTGAATATTTAATCCATTTGATATACTTAACTTTAAATAGTTCCCTAATCAATTTGTTTTTTTTTTTTTGTGAAGATGGCAGAGTTTTTCAAAATAAGTATCAAAATAGCCATAAAATGATACCATGCCATATCTTTGCAATCGCCATGGAGTCTATTTTCTAATCGTCGTCTTCGTCAACCGAGAGACGTCCATGGCTGGGCATAGGTTTCTTTTAGAGATGCCACGCACTGTCGTGGGACGCCTGATACCACGCGACTCGCATGATGTCATCGGTCCACCTTGGGACCTTAACGTCTTTCGGCTCTCCAAACTAAGTATGTATCCTCATCTATCTACTACTTTGCCAAAATAATTGTCTTAATCCCGCGAGCAGAAGCCAGTTCGCAAACGTATATTAGAATTAACAGCTCTTCCCAAGTTAGCGCTCTCAAGGCGCGACTCTCCCGAACTATTTATTATTAACGCAACTCCGTAACTTCGTAGTCATAATTTATAGCGTTATAACTACTCCCAACTTTTGTAACACTCGATACTTCGGGGCAAGTTTGTAACATGAGAATTTTCATGTACGCGTACTCGTTAGATACTTAGTTTTTAGTGCATCATCTCACGGTTTATCCAACTCGGCTTAAGTTTTACTAACATCATTAATGCTAATGTTCAGGTGCTATCCTTGAGTGTTTTCCTGATGAAAAGTCGTTCACTTACTTATGGGCTTTTTTTTAATTCAACGACGCGATGATATAAATATTCGCATACACTTTATTACTTTTTAATGTAATATTAAGCTATTATAAAATATCACAGTGTAGTAAAACATCGTGAAGAAATCAACATGTTTTGAGGGTTCTCTATATTATAGTTCTCTCAGTAGCGTGCACAGGGTTTGAAGCTAGGGTAGGCATAAGTTAGTCAGAATACCTATTTAGTGACTGTCATGATGAAAAATGAGCATTGACGTATTTGCATTTTGGTAAGCAGTGCTTTTATGCGTCTATGAACTGCACGCCACTGAGTTCTCTATAGTCTGCCAATCGTCACTTAAGGCAGCTATTGTTTACTACTCTCTCCACCATATCTCTATCTCTCTGTTCTCATTCTGAGAGTAAGCCCGTGCACAGTTGTGGACCGTCTAGACTGTGATTATGAAAAGGTATTATCATTATATTAAGGAGATGCTTCTAAACTGTATTTATGTTATATTCAAGATTCAAGATTCATTTATTGCAAATTTGGGTTTTCTTAAGGTCGTAATAGATATAATAAAGTTGTGTACATCCAAATACCTTAAATATACGGCATGCAATTTCTTTTCTTTTTTAATGTAAGTACCTTAGATACATGATGTTTCATTTAGACAGCGTTATTTTAATTACTTATGAAAGTCCATCCAATTATTCTTATTACTATAAATACAATTTTTATATTATAATGTCATAACATGTCTGATGTCACAATATAATATTAGGTAATTATTGACAATGTCAATTAATATCTACAATTACTCAAAATACAATCATGTCAATCCATGAAAGTGAAATATTAAGATCAAATTTAACTGTTTAGGTATTCAACCACACTGTAAAAACCATGATATAAAAGATACTCAAAAAAAGTTTACGCTTCAGTACATTAAGCGACATTATTTCATCTCTTATTAAACAATTTTACACCCATTGCATAACAATAATTCTTACCGTAGAATGCAGTGTTTATTTTATGAGAGTAACTCCATTGAAACGCGATTAAAAACTGAGAAAAAATAAACGCTTGACATTTCCTGTCCCGCCCGCGTCCCGCGCTCATCCCTTGCCGCCCCGCGCTCAAGATAGCGCGAAGTTTTCTCGTTAAACTTATTTCCTTTTATCTAGCCACCGCAGGGACGCGCTTGTTAGAGTTATCGTCCGTTTTATTAAATTACTTGGTAATTTCAATAGCTCGCGCGCGGTATCTTGTTTATTCTTTCGCAACTTTTTGCCGCCGAAATTTCCATAAGTCGACCGAATTTGCATTCGTTATTATCTACGACAAACATTGTTCTCTCTTACTTCTTCTCTGCTACCGTATTGTGTTATTTTATATGGGTTTTTAAGGACCACAGAACTGAGACAAGTCATAGAAGTAAGAGAAAGTAAAATCACAGTACAGATGTGAAACATACTCATAGGACCCTATCAATTGGTGTTTTCTTGTACTTAAACAGTTACCAAATAGATGAATATTACATTGATAAGTATTTGGCAGTCTCAAGAGGATTTTGTCTGACGTCATCCATACTTATCCATACTATAAATGCGAAAGTGTGTTTATCTCTATGCAATACGCTCAACGAATAGACGGCCCATCTTTTCGACCAATTTTGATAAAATTTGGTATAGAGATAGGTTGCATCACGGGCAAGGACACAGGCTATTATTTATCCTGGAAAATTGGAATCTAATATTCTTAATTTTTAAAATAATTCTTAAAAACTTACTTATAAGTTAAAAATTCCCCTATTTTAGTAAAGGCAAGTAGATATTAAACTTAGGTTCACTCATACTAGTTATCAATGTATTCGTACGGACTAAAACCTAGTGTAACAATGATTCGATTTATTCATATTTTCTTTGAAATTTTCATCTAAAGTAATGTTAAATCCATGTTAGTAGGGCGTTGCGTAGCAGCTATACCTGAATATAGCAACTTGTATGTACTGCGTGATATTTTCTTTTTTCAGGGCCGGAGCAGCGAGGAGAGTGGAGCCCCATTTAATGTTATCAAAACGGCCCGGATCAAACGATGACAGCGTTGGATTTTTCTCATACAAATTGGAAGTGATTCTGTTATGATAAAATTTTAAGAAATAAAGTATGACCTACATACCTTATTTATAAAAAAATATGAAAACAAGAGATATATACTTACCTACTACTACACATTGTATTTGGGTTGAAGATGATACTATTGTGCTAATAGACTTTATTAACTAGAATTCGATCCCAACAATGTCTGCAATTTGGGAATCATTCATTTCTGATTTTTTTGGGCTGGTCAGGTGGTAGGGTTCAATCGTGGCTGGTTACCAGTTACCAGTTACCGCTCTATACAAGCAAAGACGTACCGTACCAAGCGATATAACATTCCGTTACAACGCCATCTAGAAAACCGAAGACCTCCGTGGCGCAGTGTGTAGCGCTGTTGTCTTAACGTGCGGAGGTCCCGGATTCGATCCCCGACAGGGTCAATTTGGAATTTATAATTTCTGAATTTTCCCTGGTCTGGCCTGGTGGGAGGCTTCGGCCGTGGCTAGATACCACCCTACCGGCAAAGACGTGCCGCCAAGCGATTTAGCGTTCCGGTACGATGCCGTGTAGAAATCGATTAGGGGTATGGGTTTAATATAACTGCCATGCCCCTAACAGGTTAGCCCGCTACCATCTTAGACTGCATCATCACTTACCATCAGGTGAGATGGCATAACTTGTAGTGGATAAAAAAAAACGAATGTGGGTTTAATATAGCTACCGTACCCCTAACAGGTTAGCCCGGTACTAGACTGCATAATCACTAACCACTATTTGAGATCGCAGTCAAGGTCTAAGTACCGTGTAGTGGAATACAAATTTAAAAAAAGTGTGGTAAACACGGCAGAAGTGAAACTTTAGAAAAGTAGCCTACGACATAATGAAATAAATATAACTTCTATTATATCTCTTTCTCTCGCAGACTAAATCCTATATACGAGTATGTTTGTCTATTGGTGTCGCTTTTTCGTTTCACTTTATCGTTTCATTGAATTTTCAAATCACAACCATTCTAAAGAAATTTCACTTCAAATAGTTCTTAAAGTTGACCAACAAAAATAAACTACTATAATTATTATGGACCTATTAAGCAGTATTAGGCAAATAAAGACAGAATTAACTATAAATAAGTGGCTAATTCTAGTTCAACATACTTTGCTCGTAGATTGGACGGATGTAACCGCTCATCAAGTGATAAGATATGCACAAAGGCGCCCGATGTCTTCAGCCTGTAAGCAAATATTAGCCGCCCCTTAAAAGCCTATCTAAAGCGATTGATTAAGGCGCCCTCATCGTCTATGCACCCTTAACGTCGCAGCAATTCTCTAAGAACCGTTTTTATTCATGTTTAACTAGCTGATGCCCGCGACTTCGTCCACGTGGATTGAGGATTTTCGGTTCCCGCAGGGACTCTTTAATTTTCCGGGATAAAAGTAGCCTATGTCACTCTCCAGGTCCTCAACTATATCCATGCCAAAAATCACATTGATCCATTTCTCCGTTGCGGCGTGATTGAAAGACAAACCAACAAACAAACACTTATAAGTGATGGTATCTTAAAACCAAAACTACGAGGGTTCCAAACGCGCCCGGATTGAGAATAACTTATAAGAATATATTCTTATAAGTTCTTCTCAATCCGGGCCACGTCACCATTGCGCCAGGGAGGTCGAGCATTTTGAGGCTTAAAAAATGATACTCGCCGAATTGAGGACCTCCTCCTTTTTTGGATGTCGGTTGAAAATAAGCTGTTCTCGATCAATCATTCCTTGGGTTGCAAGAGAAGATCCAAAGATTAGAAATTTACTGTGTATGACGGACCGTGGATCCTTTCCTGCCTCTATAAACCACGTAAACGAGATCAAAAATAGTCGGCACAGTTTTCCACCCCCGTTTGGGGTACAATCTGCAAATAACAAATAAAAACTTCACGTTAGTGCACACGTTTGGTAAATAAACAAGTTACGGGCCTTTCCCCACGCGGCCGGTCCCTCCGTGAAAATATTTAAGAAACACCGTCGCCCAAAGGGTCCAGAATTGTAAATAAACGAGTATTTTTATACGTACAACAAAAAGGTACGAATTGTGCGACGAATCCAACACGACTTCCCGTGAAAATTGCCTCATTCATGCAGGGGTCGCTAAAATTGTTATCCTAGTATGGGGTCGTATTGATAAAAAACTATGGAGAATGTATTATGACTTGAGTTATGATCAACATCAACAATCAGGACACGAGTCCTGACAATTAATATTATGAGACTCTACGGCCGAATAGTACCTACCTACCAACGTATCTACTATAAACTATTACCTAAGTAGTCTGTGATAGTGCATCATTGAATTTACTAGATACTGTTGACTAGATACTGAATTTAGGTACTAGATACTGTTTAGGAATGCCTTCCTAGAAGAACCAGAAAGAAACAATGATAGAAACTCGGGGGATGCTCTTTTTTTAAATAATAATTTTGCCCTTTTGCGCTAGAGCGAGCCCAATCCTTTTTTGACATCTTACAACAATCCTACTTAATATAATATGAAAACAAAATGATATTACCGATTTTGATGAAATTCGGTACAGAGATAGCTCTCATCTCAGAGACTTTTTATCCCGAAAACCCAAAGAGTTTCCGCGGAAGAGAAAATCTAAATCCACGCGGCTGAAGTCGCGAGAATCATTAAGTTTAAATTTAAAAGAGTACCTGAGTACGCTCAATTACCAGTTTCCACAAACAATTGGCGGCCTTTGTTGAGGTGAAGCAAAGGAGTCACGAGCCTGTTGCGATCTCTAGTTTGCTTATCTCTACTAATCTATACTCTATACTATGTACTATACTATACTATATACTATCAAATCCTTACTAATATTATAAATGGGAAAGTGAGTTTGTTTGTATGTTTGTTCCGCTTTCACGTCGTAACTACTGAACCGATTTGGCTGAAATTTGGAACATAGATAGCTTATAACCTGGATTAAAACATAGGCTACTTTTTATCCCGGAAAATTAAGGAGTTCCCGCGGGAACCAAAAAACCTAAATCCACGCGGACGTAGTCGCGGGCATCAGCTAGTAAATATTATAAATGCGAAAGTTTGGATGGATGTATGAATGTGTGGATGGATGTTTGTTACTCAATCACGCCCGAACGGCTGAACGGATTTGGATGAAATTTGGCACAGAGATAGGTTATAGTCTGGAATAACACAAGGGCTACTTTTTATCCTGGAAAATTAAGGAGTTCCCGCGGGAACCAAGAAACCTCAATCCACGCGGATGTAGTCGCGGGTATCAGCTAGTAGAGAATATTTTGTGTTTTGAAAATTATATTGCCCTTAATAAGGCTTCAAGAAAATAAATCCACAGAAGATGTTAAAAATGTTTTAAATCAACTAAAAAGGTTCGTTACTCCTGCAAAAGCGAGCGTAGATAAGCTCAGTTGTAATAAACAGAACGAAGCTTCATCCTCCGCTCAATCTAATCAAAGTTTCATGCAACTGTTCATATTACGGGTCTCTTGCATTGCAAAGATGGAATTGCAACTCGTTTGATGATGGAATTGCAATCTTTTGTTATTTGACAAATTGTATTTCGGTTCCGTTTTATTTGTCTGCAATTATATTATCTGACATGTTTTTACTACTAAATTCTTTAGACTATCAATATTTAGGACTTATGATTTTCGACATAATTAAGTAGAATTAAATTATTTTAATGCGAGCCGAAAATTCCACTTGTCAGATAGCCAGTTGCTACAAACATTTTACTTAAATTCTTGTTTCAGGATTTAATTTTATAAAAGCTGTCCGTGAAATATTTTATTTTGGCTTTAAAATGCTGCGTTCGAGTACTCCAAGTTCGAGTTAGCAATATTTTCCCCGTGAAAATGAGTTTGCGTATATTTTTTTTCAAGAGATAAATTCAAGGTATTCTGTCAGGCACACACTTGTCGCGGGGCGGCGATGGTGGGCGACCAACCCGAATCAAATTAAATTTTACGCTCGACGTGTTACGTAAACATTTCCTCTCGGTCTAATGAGTTCCGAACTTTCCTCCTTTGTAAGATTACGCCAAAAATTGTGAAAAACTTCGCCGCTTCCATGTTAAACGGTCGCTGACGTGCACAGAACAATGCGCGCCCAGAGACTGCCTGGAAGGTAAAATTGGATGTCTTTGTTGAATTGACAGCAATTAAATATAATAATATAGCGTTATTAATGGGTATATAATCCTTCCAGTGGTCGCAGTATCGGACAACCTCTAGACTGCTGGACCTATGAACTGAAGAAGTTGGCCGGAAGGCGGAAGCGGGTGGTTAAGAAAGGCGCAGGACCATGTTTACTGGCCCGCTGTATTCACTTTATCCTATCCCTTGAAATTAGGTAGTACCTATGAGGAAAACCACCGAGTAGTATGGTCTGTGATGAAAATGAAACATGGAGACGCTTTAAACAGTCGCGTCGTCACCGCTTTGTCAAACTGACGCGCCCAGACAACACTACTCTGTACATGAGCATTGCGCCTAAGAAAGAACTTAACAATAAACTTAATACTTTTAGACAAATAGATGTTTTATAAACGACTGTTCATTAGGACATTTTATTTTCCCTTTGTCCAATGACAAGATATTCTGTGTGCACATTATCCGGCTTCCGACGTCGCCGTGTCCCGGACAAAGTTCGCCGGACTCGCCCTCTGTTTACCCAGCTAAGCATGCTTACAGGAATTAAAACTTGGACAAAGTTGTTTTTTTTTACAACCATTTCTTAAGTAAGGCCGAAGTTTCGGTGGTTAATTTACATTTTTGCCATGGTAAAATGATAATTAATTTTTGCGTGTTAAGCTGTTGTCAGTACCTTGAATTAAAGAGAAATTAAGTTAAATTATTTTATTTTATCTATTAAATCAAAGGTCATCTTCGCATCAAAAATTCATAAGGTGGGTTCCGTAGCCATGCTAGGTGCCATAGCTCTTTCATTGGTCTCAAAATAGGCATAGAGTTATTGCATAAATATAGGTAAAAACCACCTACCTAATCTTGCACTAGTTATTTGCATGTTTTCTCCCAAATGTATTGTAGGTATGGTATTAAACACGGGCGGGGTTAAGTTTTTTACAAACTGGTGACGATGGGAAACCCCCTCCTTGGCTCGGGTTTACAAGCGCCATCTCGTTTGTAAAAACCTACTTACAGCTCACTCGTTTAACACAAAGTACTGATAGCTCAGTCGCTTTTAAACACCTTAATTTAAAACTTAACAAACTATAGGCTGCCGCGAAGCGAATAAAACGTAAAAATACCTAGGTACCTACCTACTGTTCAATAAAGAAAATTTCAGATATCGAAGAAAATCTTGCAGTTTTGTTATCAACTTTTCCAATAGCATTGTCTTCAGAATTTTCTAGTAACTAAAGAATAGATAGATATTTCCGTTTGGTTGATCATAAGCCTATCGATCTTATCAGATAAATTGTTCTGGTTTCTGCAGCTTCTGTTATGATTTTTCAACCTGAAAGAACGATATAAGTAGCACTACAAGGAACGTAGCTAAGTGAAGCGCTCAAGCTGTCTTGTAGGAATTCTGTTCGTTTCATTGTTAGTTTATTTAAAATCGACAACATTGACCTGAATTTATTGTGTGCGGTCGAGTCACGAGTGGTCAACTCGACATTAGAAAAATTGATTTTTTTTTTTCTATTTTTTTGCCGGCCCGGCCGAGATTCTTTCGGTCGAGATGTCCCCCAAGTCAATAAATTTTAACTAATACTTACTAGACTTTTTATCAAAATAACATACAAAATGAAAAATGTATGATGATTTGAAATGCATGTTTTATGGATACTACCAGGCATACCTATATTTACAAAATTGCCATTCCGTTATAATAAGCTAGGTGATGCCCGTGACTTCTTCAATCTTCCGCGTGATTTAGATCTTTTAATTCCGCGGGCAAGCGAATCTCTGTACTGAAAAAAATATAATGAACACAATATTATCAGAAACAAATTATTCCAATACACAGGTTTATAATCGAAGAATTCAAGATTCCAAAGTTAGGTAGGTACTTAGTTGTTAAACTGTTCACTTCGCAAGAAACCTATCATTCATTTGTTGTTGCAAGTTGCAACGCTGTCGTACGCTGGTCGCTGTTGCACTTGCAATGATCAATATGAACCAGAACAAGGATCATTATGCAACTAATAATACTCTTTTTATCAACAACTATAATAATACTGTCCATTCTCTATTGTTTTAATAATACTGTATAGAGTAAGTATAGAACCGCATAAAAATAATTGTAGCCTTTTAAATTAATTTAAAACATTGAATTTTAAAACAAGTACCTACCTACTGTATATTTTATAACAAAAAATAACCACGTACTCGGCACATATTCGTATATATTTGCGAATTATATAAAAAGGTTTCCTTCCCCTCGAAAACAAGTTTCCAAATTGTTTACGCAAATCGCGCAGTCGATATATATCCGCGGTGTATACTACTGTATATTTACGTTAGCATCTGAAAGGCAAAGGAGTTCATATTTTTGCATCTCATACTCGACACTCGACGGTAACTGCTCGGCTGATATAAGAAAGGGAGTTTGTATGATAATTTTCATTTTGCATTCACTTGCGTTATTCTTCGTCGTGGCTTGTTGTGGATGGCGCTCCGGGGAAATTCCTGCTTGTCGCAAGTATTATTGGGAACACGGCGTTTTGTGATTTGCTGGAAGTGTCACTTGATTTTATTAATCTCTACTTACTCATGATTCCCACCTACTTAGTTCAGGTGTTGGAAAATACGGGCTGGGGCAGCGCAACGAACGAGGGGAACGCCTAATACAATTTGCAGCTGATAATAACTTTGTAATATCAAACAGCTTATTCCAAAACCATCCTAGGCGGCTTTACACCTGGATATCACCTGATGGTAACTACCCAAACCAAATTGACTACATTTTGGTTAGGTCACGATGGAAGACATCTATCCGGAATACCACACATTACCAGGAACCGACTGTGGATCCGACCACCAACTGTTGATGTCCAAAATTCAGCTCAAACAAAGAGCGGCTCGAAAACTCGACCAAACACGAAGGCTCGAAGTGAAAGACAAATCAAAGTTTATGACCGCACTTAAACAAAACTGGGATCACTGGACAACGGTAGATTGCAACAGTGAAGGTCCAGATAAAATGTGGGATTGCACCAAGAACCTCATGAGTTGTGCTGTAAAACACTCTGCACCACCTGTAGACAATCGTAAACGGCAACACTGGATGAGTGACAATACTCTGGCTCTTGTAGAAGAACGACGAGAGATGAAAGCTGTGGGAACTGATGTGAGGCAATTAAATGAGAAATCTGCACAAATTCAAGCCGCATGTAGGCGAGATCTTAACACCCGACTTCGAAACATATGTATGGAAGTTGAAGCCCATGCAAATAAGCATGAATCGCGGGACCTCCATCTAAAGATTAAATCTATCACCCGTTCTCTCTCTTCAAAAACATGGGCTATAGAGAACTCTCAGGGCCAAACAGTTACAGACATAGATGCAATATCCGAGACTTGGAGGGAATATTGTCAGTCACTGTTTGAGGACCCACAATCACAGTGTTTCACCTCCACCGAACCCATGGATGAAGAAAAGGAGCCAGACATTCTAAAGGATCAAATCAGAGCGGCAATAAAACACTTGAAGACTGGAAAAGCCACAGGCAACGACTCGATTCCCATTGAAACTATCAAGGCCTCGGGAGGATATGGCGTCCAGATCTTCCATGCGCTGTGTAACAAGGTGTGGAAAACCGGCTCATGGCCGCAAGAATGGGCCCACAGTGTCTTCATCCCGCTTCACAAAAAGGGTTCCACCAAAGTGTGTAGCAACTATCGCCTCATTGCATTAATACCTCACGCAAGTAAAATCCTGCTGCACATAATAAACGAGCGCCTAAAGTCATACCTATCTAAGGAGATTGCGCCTGAACAGGTGGGGTTTGTTAAGAGGAAAGGTACCAGGGAGCAGATAGGTACTCATAGACAGCTACTCGCGGTGACTCACAGATCATCGAGAAATCTCGTGAGTTTAATAAGGCAACGTACATTTGCTTTGTGGACTCCTCAAAGGCTTTCGATTCTGTCAAATGGCCCAAACTTTGAGATACTCTGCTGAAGATGGGTACACCGAAGCACCTGGTTCATTTGCTTAGGTGTTTGTACGAAGGTGGTACTGTATCCGTTAGAACAGATGACAAGCTATCTGCACACTTTCATCCTAGTGCCGGCGTTCGTCAAGGATGCATTATCTCTCCCCTTTTATTTAACATCTACACAGAGTTAATAATAAGACGTACCCTTGAGGACTCAAGGGTACGTCTTACCGTTACGTATATATTACGTATATATATATACGTATATACGCAATATACGCAAACGGTATATATACGTATATATTACGTATATATACCGTTTGCGTATCTCAAACTTACGATACGCAAACGGTACCACCCTATTCGCGACTAGTATTGGCCATATGGAAGAACTTCTTCAAAAGATGGAAAGCGTCAGTCTTGAGTTTGGCCTCAAAATCAACCGGACCAAGACTAAAGTTATGATTGTCGACCGCATGAACAAGAAATCGCCAGAAGTCACACATATAGCGAACTGTCAAGTGGTCCAATCATACGTCTGTTTAGGAGCGTTGATTTCGAATAACGGTGGCTGTATTGATGAAATCAAGCGACGCATGGCTATATCTAGGTCTGCCATGGACAAGTTGCGGAAGATATGGAGGAACCGAAACATCACCAAGGCCACTAAAACCCGGCTTGTCAGAGTGCTTGTATTCTCCATATTCCTCTACGCTTCAGAGACGTGGACCCTGCGAGAAAGTGAGAAGAAGAGGATAGATGCTCTTGAGATGCGGTGCTGGAGAAGAATGTTGAGAGTGTCTTTGACTGAATTCCGAACAAACAAGTCCATTCTTGAAGAACTCGGCATCAAGCAGCGTCTCTCCTCTATTATACAGGCTTGCATTCTCACTTTCTTTGGTCATGTAACTAGATGCGACGATAACATCTCCATTGAGCGGCTGGTTGTTCAAGGAAGAGTAGAGGGCACCAGGGCACGTGGCAGATCACCCATGAGGTGGACAGACCAAGTGAGGGCTGCGGTGGACGTCCCCTTACACGAATGTACTCGCAAGGCTGCTATCAGGGAAGAGTGGAGACGGATCGTTAAGCGTGCCACAACACCAAAGTGACGACCACGACCGCTCTGACAAGAGCGATACGACGGAGAAGAAATTACTCATGGCTGTGTCAAAAGTGTAAGAACAGCAGAGACTCAAGGTCTCCGTGGTTTTTTTTAATTTAAAAATAATTGGTTTCTAACAACTATACTCATTGGTTTGAATGAGTAGTTTATTTAATTTACACTCAAAAAAAAAACTTTAGTTTTAGTCCTTAGGTACCTACTTACACACAGGTCCTTAAGTACAGGTTGCAACTGCCTCAGATTTCGTAACAGTTTTCTGCAAAAATAAACGGAGATTTGTAATGTCCAAGCGATAAAGCTTTAAAACGAAACTCACATTATTTGCTTTACCATAGGTAGGAAAAGGATAGAATAATTTTAGTCATTTCTTTGCGATTCTGCTAGCGTATCTAGTTCTATTGTAACCCACGTTCCTTTATTATTCTGTGATTCTACTATTGCCGATAAAGTCTTTTTCCAGTAGATTCAATAACCCGATAACAAAAAATATATCTATTCTGAATTACCGCCTATTTAATGGCTGTGTGTTTGTCTGATGGGAAGCTTCGACTGTGGCTAGTTACCACCCTACCAGTAAAAACGTGCCGCCATCCGGTACGATACCATGTAGAAACCGATTAAGGGTATAACTGCTGTACCTATTAGAATAGGACAGCATTATCCCTTACAAGTAACAACAGATGAGATTGCAGTCAAGGGCTAGCAGTTCCAGTAGCCCGACGTCCATGGTACTCGTAATTGTCATCTCGGCGGCCTATATCGATATCAGTAAATATGCCGCAACTAGGAGTGTGCGTGGAGCCGCGACTCCTAATGCCCTGTGAATGATTGCCACATCAATTGATGTGCGAATGTCTCCTCCGGCCCCGCTTTCTCACGCTTCATATTTTCTTATTTTCCTTTTTGCATCTACATAAATATACTGACTTAACCCGTATTTATATGTTCGAAAAGTATAATACATTGAAGAAAATGATTTTGCGAGTATAACAATTGTACGAGTTTCATGTCATATTTTTTATATTTTCGAAAAGTATAATATTATTATTGAAGAAAATAATTTTGCGAGTATAGGTAATAATTGTACGGATTCATTGTACATTTTTATTGGTAGGTATCTGGGAGCTCTTATTTATTATGCCAAGAAAATTCCTGAGAGAGATAGTTTTAAACTCCGAAAAATGTTTGTTCCAGCGAAAAGGTGAAGTAGGTACTTGCGCCTGGTGATAGGCGCAACTTGAGTGATGGTAAGAAAGTAAAGTATATTCAATTATATAAAATTTTAAGAGGCACGGTAAAAAAAACTATTCCGAAGTATGGTACAGAAAATTCCTTTAAATATATATATGCTTTAATAAGGATTAGCTGATGCCCGCGACTACGTCCGCGTGGATTGAGGTTTTTTGGTTCCCGGGAGAACTCCTTAGTTTTCCGGGATAAAAAGTAGCCTATGTGTTATTCCAGACTATAATCTAGCTCTGTGCCAAATTTCATCCAGATCCGTTCAGCCGTTCGGGCGTGATTGAGTAACAAACATCCATCCATACATATTTCCATACATCCATCCATCCAAACTTTCGCATTTATAATATTTATTTGATTATTTGATATTTGATAGGCTACGTAGGATCTTTAAATACAATCAAAGCAGGCTCAAGTTTGAAGGTAGCTCGGAAACCTATTGGTCTGAACTCCGATCAAATATTTAGATTACCGAACTATAAATGATGAGAAGCATTGAGCTGTATCAGAGTGCAATACGGAACTAATTCTGACGGCGTTGTACCGCGAAAACGTAGAAATTAAGAGGCTTAAGTGTAAAAGCGGATGTACTCAATTTGTAACTTTAAATCAAGAGCTTTTGAATCCATTTTACTTTGACAACAATGTGTTCTAACGCTGGTATACGATCAACGTAAGTGTAATTTAAAAACTAGGACCAACGGTACACGGATACGGCGGTATTACTCCCGATATGCACCGCCGTACGCTACGATAGATTAACACGCCGTTCGATTTCAATTCTTGTATATTCTGAAATATCAGACGCTACAAAAGATGTCGTAAATTAAGGATTCACGCGTCTTCGTCCGGTTTTAGGTTATTTAAAAATCCAATTCATGCAGAAACTATAATTTTCTGGAAAAAAATGGTGCATCAAAATTGGTTTTGGGTCATGAAAATGTAACGGACAAATGTCTACCTATTTGTTTTTATATTTTCGCATTTAATGGATAGTCTCATAGTATGCATTGGATAGGAACTGTTCCTAGTGCAGTAGCTATATTGATTGGATGGATCATCTTTTCTTCATCCAGAAAAGACCGTCGTAAAGGTGTTTATAAGCTGTTGATATAAAGGGAGCATCGAACTCGTTGACTAGTTTAGAAAATCCTGTATGCATAAGTTTAAAGAACTTCTTCTTCTTCTTTCACACGTACAACAGACCTCCAGCTGGAGTTTTAAGTGGGGAAACCTGCCCAGTAGGAAGAAAGAAAAGAGTTTAGAAGAAAAATATAGGTAATATATCATGTAGTTATGGCAAAATTCACGTAGTTGGAGAAAATATTCTTGAAATTCAAACTAACATCAAGGCATCCTTCGTAGAACATCGGTTATTGGATGAGCAAATAAATAGTTTGAGGATGGTAAACAAATAACTACAAATATATCTGTATCCATTCGCGCGTTATACGGACTCATCCGTTCCAATAATGTGTTGCTCCGTGATCAGATGTTGGGGCAATTTCTTGCGCACAAAGGAAGGGCTTCGATGGAATTTAGATTAAAAATGATCCTAACTGAAGTGCAATGTTACGTAAAATTCTCGCTCGATATTAATTTATTCAACCCCATACAACCTGCCGCTTTGTGTAAGTTCGGAACTCCCCGAAGATTGGATTAAAAGGCCTCCCGAGTAACGAGAAAAGGCGCCTTTGAGATAAACTTCATAGGCGCGTAGGCTTTTCACAGCCTTTTAAATGTTATGTTGCAAAAGCATTTAGAAAGTAATGAAACCCTCTTTTATAGGATACGAGTAAAAAACCCGTATACAATAAAATAAATAAAAAGACGTTATTTTTAGCTTTTTTAACGTTACTTCGCTTGCCTGCAAATAACAATCACATTCGATGAAATCAAGAACCTTTTATGTGTTTTTGGATGAAACAGGAATTCGGAAAATGTTCAAAATTGAAAATGCTTTCCAAAAAACTATAGGTTTTGCTGTAAATTTTTCTACAGCTGTGGATTTTTGCATATCTGGATAAAATATCTCTGTTCTATCATTTAAGTATTAAGATCATTATATCTTAAGGACCTACAGTTTAATCGGTTTGAAAATAAAAAAAGACATGTGGCACTCGGAGACTGCCGCGCTAAAGCTATTGCATAGCATTTTTTATCAACTTGCTATGACTACTTGTCTTGTTGACTTCAAGTTGTTGAAAATATAAAGGCGAAATAATTTTAAAGAATAAGTTTAAGTTAAGGTTAAGTTTTCAATAGTCCGGGTGTCCAAGGGGAATCAAAAAACCTCTTTGTTGAGGTCCGGGTGTCCAAGGGGAATCAAAAAACCTCTTTGTTGAGGTAGTACATAATTCTTAAAAATTATTTCGCCTTTATATTTTCATCAATTTGAAGTCAACAACACAAGTAGTCATAGCAACCAAAATCATCTTTTCATAAAAATAGTCTTTTTATTTTCAACAACTTGAAGTCAACAACACAAGTAGTCATAGCAACCAAAGTGTTAGGTTTTTTTTCGTTACGGAATTTCTGGATTCGGTCTCCACGCTCAAGGCCCGCGATAGAAGCTATGCAATAACTTAAAAATAAAAATTAATAAATCTTCATTTGGAACTGTACGGGAGCAGGTGATATGGCTCGACCGTAACAATAGGATGATCATCCTCCGAGCGGGTGGTGTGCTCGGGGACCACTGGTCCGACCGTTCATCTTTGGAGGTCGTATATATAGCGTAATTCAGAGAAAACTTCGTAAGCGTGAGTTGGGCTGTTCGTGGTCGCGTGCGTGTACTAGTAATGCCATCTATTGGATTATGTGCGGACTGCGAAGACCGCCACAGAACTATCAATGACACAGATAAAGTACAATACAAAACACACAATTACTAGGACACAACTTAGAAACATAACAGTGCTGATTTTCAGGGGACCCCTAAGAAATTTTAATAAGAAAATACAAATAACAAAAGATAAGATAAAAGTATCTATACTTCTAGGAACAAGGAGTGTCACGCTACTCGCTAGCTATCACTCGCTCAATATAGCGTAATTGGAATGAGCTTAATAAAGTAATGGAGTTTCGCTGTAAGGTTTTCCATTCAAATCGCTGGTGCATTAGCACGCGCACGGGTCGGTACGGGGTCACTCACCATGTCTACATCTATAATTTATTTCCATTGATTTATATATAGGTACTAGATGGGCACTTCCATAGAAAAAAAATTTGTCCAACCTGTAGATCGCGTTCGACACCTGTATAGCCCTGTCCTTGTCCCCGCCATTGCGCTGTCCCGCTTTTCAGACTAGATGGCGTTAGTAAATTAGGTCTACAATCTTTGTTTGACAGGGTCAGTCTATGTAAATTGAGGTCGTTGTTTATTTCATGGCTGTACGATTGTTGGCAACTAAGCGAGGGCAAGTGAAACTTTTTTAGAATCGTTGAGATAATTCGACGAAAGATTCGAAAATTCGAAAAAACGAAAAAGCGACACCTAAAAGGAGATATAACATATTTTAAACATTGATGTAGAATTTTAGTAATCATATAGGACTAGATGATTCCCGCGACTTCGTCCACGTGGACCATATTTTTTCGATTCCCACGGGAACCTTTGAATTTTCCGGGATAAAAAGTAGCCTATGTCCTTCCCCGGGATACAACCTATCCCTGTACCAAATTTTATCAAAATCGGTTGAACAAATGGGCCGTGAAAGCGTAGCAGACAGACAGACAGACACACTTTCGCATTTATAATATTACTAGATGATGCCCGCAACTTCGTCCGCGTGGATCGATGTTTTTGATTCCCGCGGGAACTCTTCAATTTTCCGGGATAAAAAGTAACCTATGTCCTTCCCCGGGATGCAACCTATCCCTGTACCAAATTTCATCAAAATCGGTTGAGTAGTTATGCCGTGAAAGCGTAGCAGACAGACAGACAGACAGACAGACGGACAGACAGACAGACAGACAGACACACTTTCGCATTTATAATATTAGTATGGAAGTATGGAAGTATGGAAGTATGGATATGGATACTAGCAGATGCCCGCGACTTCGTTCGCGTGGTTTAAGTTTTTTCCCCAGTGTATATACTCATGCAAAAAATCAAGTTGATCCGTTGCTTTGTTGCGGCGTGATTGAAGGACAAACTCTCTATTTACCATCCTTGGGGATAAAATGTTCAAAAACTGTGAGTCACGTATTTCTTCATTTCAAACCGAAATTCTAAATACCAACCAAGTTATAACTTGAAAAATGACAGATTTTCATACAAAGTTTCAATCCCTATTTTTATTCTATAATTTTGA
Source organism: Erebia epiphron (assembly GCA_963932025.1). Lineage (NCBI taxonomy): Eukaryota > Metazoa > Arthropoda > Insecta > Lepidoptera > Nymphalidae > Erebia > Erebia epiphron. The sequence continues at coordinate 37,201,703 of OZ009946.1, read as the reverse complement.
AAAACTGTGACACACGTACTTCTTTATTTTTTACTCAAAGCCAAAATACCAAGTTTCGTTGATATAACTTGAAAAATATTTTGAGAAATGCAGGACTTTCATACAAACTTTCGTCTCTTATTTCACCGCTTTGGGGGTCGAATTTTCAAAAATGGTGCAATACGTACTTCTGCATATTTAACCGAAAGCTCAAAGACCAAATTCCATGGCTTGAACTTGAATAATTTCATTGCTACTTACAACCCCTATATTACCCGTTTGGGGGGTAGAATTTTGAAAATCTGTGACACACGTACTTACCTACTTCTTTATTTTTTACTAAAAGCCAAAATACCAAGTTTCGTATAAATTGAATAATATCTTGAGAAATGAAGGACTTTTATACAAACTTTCATCCCCTATTTCACCCCTTCGGGATCGAATTTTCAAAAATAGTCATACACGTGCTTCTTCATATTTAACCAAAAGCTCAAATGCTAAGTTTCATGGCTAAAACTTGAGAAATGAAGGACTTTCATTTAAATTTGCCACAATATTTTACCCCTTTGGGGATCGTATTTTGAAAAACATACGACATACATATTTGACATACGTAGGAACTTTTTTAACTTTAACGAGAGCCAAAATATTCGTTGATATAACTTGAGAAATATCTTGAGAAATGAAGGACTTTTATACCAACTTTCATCCCCTATTTCACCCCTTCGGGGATCGAATTTTCAAAAACTGTGAGATACTTATTTCTTCATTTTTAACCCGCAGCACATATACCGAGTTTCATGGATATAACTTCAGAAATGAAGGACTTTCATTCAAACTTTCAACCCCTATTTCACCCCCTTAGGGGTGGAATTTAGAAAAATCCTTTCTTAGTGAGCGCCTACATCACAAAAGGAACCTACTGTCAAAATTTCAAGTTTCTAACTCCAGCGGTTTAGGCTGTGCGTTGATATATAAGTCAGTCAGTCAGTCATTCAGTCAGTCAGTCAGTCAGGACTTTGAATTTTATATATATATATATATATATAGATAGTATGGATTTAGCCTGCGAGAGAATGAGATAGAATACCTACAAGTTATATTAATTATCTCACTCTCTCGTAGGTTACTTTTCTGAAGTTTCACTTCTGCCGTTTGTGAATTGCACACAATCACTTTTTTTTAATATATTACAACTTAGCCCTTAACTGCGATCTCAACTGATGGTAAGTGATTTTCAAATTGATCCTGCCGGGGATCGAACCCGGACCTCCCTATTAAGATAGCAGCACTCACCAAGGCGCCAGGGAGGTCACCAAAATTTAACGATCGCGGATGGAATAAACTAAACAAAAGTAGGCGTAGGTAGTTCCGAATGTGCTATTAAATTAAATTTATATCGCCAAAGCCGTGGGTCGGGCAATACGCGGTCCGTGTAATGATTGTTTACTCCTGTTTCCACACAACGGTCCGTTCTGGAGACCTTGATTCTGTTTTCATGAACGGTATGAGTTATTACCACTTTGCAACTAAGTGGGGATGTTACATTTATTACATTGTGTGGATATGGTTCAAATCTACTTACTGATTTCTAATTTATGGAACACTAGCTGATGCCAGCGACTTCGTCCGTATCAATTGAGGATTTTTAGCCTATGTGCTATATTCCAGACTATAATCTATCTCTGTGCCAAATTTCAGCCAGATCCGTTCCAGCCGTTGGGGCGTGATTGAGTAACAAATATCCATACATCCATCCATCCATCCATACATCTATACATTCATCCAAACTTTCGCATTTATAATATTAGTAAGACTAGCTGATGCCCGCGACTTCGTATGCGTGGATTGAGGTTTTCGGTTCCCGCGGGAACTCTTTATTTTACCGGGATAAAAAGTAGCCTAAGTGTTATTCTAGACTATATATGTCTTTGTGCCGAATTTCATCCAGATTCAGCCGTTCTGGCGTGGCGAAGTAACGGACATCCATCCATCCATCAAACTTTAGCATTTATAATTAACTAGCTGATGCCTGTGACTACGTCCGCGTGGTTTAAGTTTTTTGATCCCTCGGGAACTCGTTAATTTTCCGGGATAAAAAGTAGCCTATGTCACTCTCCAGGTCGTCAACTATACCCATGCCAAAACTCACGTCGATCCGTTGCTCCGTTGCAGCGTGATTGAAGGACAAACCAACAAACAAACACACTTTCGCATTTATAATATTAGTATGATTAGTAGGTATAGATAGATTGTATCAACACTCTCAACGCATTCTATGTATTGCTTAGCAACGACGGGCCCTGTCAAACAAAGAATGTGGACCTATTTTACTAACGCCATCTAGTCTGAAAAGTGGGACAGCGCTATGCCGGGGACAAGGACAGGGCTATAGGTACAGGTTAGGAGCGTGCTCTAAAGGTTGGACGCCCAATGTTTTTCTATGAAAGATCCCATCGAGTACCGACATATATGCTTAGTGATTATATTCACTAACTGGTCTTAGGTAATAGAATTCTTTTAGAAACACGATCCGAATTCAGGGAACTTCAATAACAAAGCTACTCGCAACTGCTCCGCTGCAATCAACAGAACGTGGCTCCAATCTGCAGTAAATCAAATCAAAGTTGCCTTCAGCACTTCATTTTAAGACAGATTCCCATTATTCCGACCCGCTGGAAATGGACCGTGTTGCAACTTGCAACTCGAAGACCGCACGTTGCAACTTGCCTGCGAATGATCGAATTGCAACTTCTCGGTGCATCTCGCTTGCAATGACTGAAATTTTGCTTTTGTTACAGCTTTTTGCGAAATTGTTTTTGGAGATTTTACAGTCAGAATTCCAATTATGGAATGAGAAGACATCCCGCTGCGAGTTTGTTACATTCTATGAGGGTTGCATGCCTACGACTAATTATTTTGTTTGAGTGAAATAATAGGTAATTAGTTACTTGTGCATCTAATTTAATTTTTAAATAATATATCAATTGACCATCCATAATAGTTAGCTATTTGTTATACAAGAGTGAAAAGTTGTTTTTTAACCGCGTGCTCAATTTTGATGACCGAGCAAGCCAAGGATTCTAAAAATTAGAATCCTGAGCGTCAGCTAGGGAAATAAGAAAAATTATTAAAAATTGAAAGTACCTAACGTTGCTACAGTTAACTTATTTACTTTATCCTCAAGAGGATAATAACGGCTTTTGCATTTAGATATCGAAGAGTAAAAATACTCTTTCCGAGATGGTGGGATGAAATAGTAGATTATTAACCAAGGGGATAAAGCAGTGTCTTCTGTCGCGGGTAACGATTTAAATCGCGAGCGTAACGAAGGACTCGAGGTTTATTCCCGAGCGTAACGAGGGTGTTAAAAACTTAAATCACGAGCGAAGCGAGGGATTTAAGACGAGTCGTGAGTGTAGCGAGGGATTTAAGTTCACCCAAGACTAAGACAGCTTTATCACCGAGGAAAATACTCTACTTTTCGTACCATTTGCGAAAAAATTAACACAATAATAATATGAGATAAGCATTTATTAAAAATAATGACAATTAAAAGTAAAAGTTAACATTCGAAACATTGGTCCAATTATTGATAGAGAGAGTAACATTTTTGTTTGGTACATTTATTGTTGATGAGTTGATTTGAGTATTTCTCTGTTCTTGCGTCTGAGGAACTGTTTAGAACATTAACTTATTTATAAAAATAAATTGAAATAAACTTAACGTTTATGTATTTGAAGAAAACAAAAACGCGGCAAATTCCTAGACTAATATTTTTTTGTCGGAAAAGCAAAGGCATCAAGCTCATACAGCCTCGTCGGTTTTCGTAATTTTATTTAATAATCATAACTGCATAATAAATCCGTATTCCTTTTTCAAAAAGATGTTTAATGCTTTATAATATACAAACTCAATGGTGTAAACACAGATGTATTTAGTTCAGTATAAATTTCGGTAAGTATTCCAAATTTAAATCACATTCTCCCCCTAGAGGATGAATGAAATTCAGTACAATTTTCTTTCCCTGTTTTTAACAGATTAAAAATGACTATTGTTATGTTCGCTTTTTGTGGCATAGAATGTCACTTTTTTGAGCAAGTGGTACGAAAAAAGTATTTTAAATGAGAAAGTATGTTCTTAACCGACTTCCAAAAAAGGAGGAGGTTCTCAATTCGGCGCGTATCTTTTTTTTTACCGTTTGTGTTTTGGTGAACAAAGATTATTAAATGCATCCTGGGGAATCCCTGTGGAATTTTGAAGATACTTAACCTGAAGCTACGCAGAGGAAATCGCGGGAAAATTAAGATTCTTAAATTATTTATAGGTAGGTACGTAGGTAGTTATTAGAACATTAATATCAACAATATTTTATGTTTTGACGACCTCCGTGGCGCAGTGTTGAGCGCTGTTGTCTTAACATGCGGAGGTACCGGGTTCGATCCCCGGCAGGGTCAGTTTGGGAATTTATAATTTCTGAATTTTCCTTGGTCTGGCCTGGTGGGAGGCTTGGGCCCTGGCTAGTTACCACCCTACCGGCTCAGACGTGCCGCCAAGCGATTTTGCGTTCCGGTACGACACCGTGTAGAAACCGAATAAGGGTATGGGTTTATACAACTGTCATGCCCCTAACTGTTTAGCCCGCTACTATCTTAGACAGCATCATCACTTACATCAGGTAAAGGGCTAACTTGTAGTGGATAAAAAAAAAGTACCTACTTAATATATAGGTACCTACTGTCATTGGCAACCACCTATTTACCAACTTGCCTAACCTTGCCTTTTAATTACATAAGCAAACCAAAAGTTATTAGGTACGAAAGGTAGCCAGACTTTACCAAATTGGTGCTAAAGAGAATTGCTGCATTCGGGACGCGTCAAACACTAATTTCCTCCAAACAATATCCGAAAATTAGAAACGTGCCGGGCGGTGCGTGAAGCGACCGTTCCGAATCGAATTTCTGAAAGGCTCGCTAGACGCCAATCGCGGTGATCACGATAAAACTTAATGGTTTGATCATAATCGATTCCTGTCCAAACGAACGATTAAAGAACAATATCTTGTCCAATGTCTATGCTTTTAATTGGAAAATCCAATTAAATGAGTGGTCATTTTGATTAGGACCTTACCAATTTTGCTTTTTGGAGCTTCAGAAAGTTTTTCATTTTTGAATTTCCGAAAGGCTCGCTAGACGCCAATCCGTGATCACGATAAAACTTAACGGTTTGATCATAATCGATTCCTGTACAAACGAACGATTAGAGAACAATGTCATATCCAACGTCCATGATTTTAATTGGAAAATCCAATTAAGTAAATGAGTGGTCATTTTAATTAGGACCTTTCGATTTTTTGCTTTTTGAAGCGATTAATTCCTTGCATAGGTACGTTTGGGTGGTGATCTCTTCTATTGTTACAACGTCAATTGCGGAAAAGCATAGGTAATTAGGTACCTATTAGGTAATATTAGTATGGAGTCATATTTTGTTCTGTGGTCAGTGGTGTAAACTATAAATCTATCCTCAGCCGTTGTCCTAGGTGAACCGACAAACACGGCAAAGCGACGCAATGCGACGCGACGCGACAATCAAACAGTAGCTGATCACGTAGCCTACGTTGTCGCGTTACGTCTGTCATTTTCTATGGCATCGTACCTATCACATCGCATCGCGTGGAGTGGCGTCGCTTCTGTCGCTCACCTAGGACAACGGGTTACTCACACAGAATATAATAATATTATAATGTTTGTTTTCTCATACTAAGTACGTGGCTTTACATCAACAGTCTCAAGCCACAGTAATCACGTACGAGCTCGCGTATAATAACTCATGTGTACGAACACGTGCGAAGTTCCAACGGAGTGTTTGTATTGGAGCGAAACTAAGTACCTAAGTATGGGTTCACGTGAACTAAGTACTCGAGAGCTTTTGATTTGAGCTGAGCCCTTAGCGTCTGCCGTTGCTAGAAATAAGTAGGTACTTACCAGAAAATTAAGAAAAGATTAGGTAAGTACTTGGTTCTTAACACCGAATAAATCTATACTTCTATATCTATCTATACTAATTATAAATTCGAAAGTTTGGATGGATGGATGTATGGATGGAAGGTTGTATGGATGGATGTTTGTAACTCGATCACGCCAGCACGGCTGAACGGAACTGGATGAATTTTGGCACAGAGATAGATTATAGTCATGAATAACACATAGGCTACTTTTTATCCCGGAAAATTAAAGAGCTTTCGTACGAAGCTCGAAAAAAAAAACAATCCAAGCGGACGAAGTCGCAGTTCTGCCCGCTAGTACGGAAATAAGGTAAGCGTTGTATAGGAAACACGTTTCGTCTTGTTGCGCTGATCTGTGCAGCTGCATAATATGTATAAGTGCGCTCGCGAACTTTTGACAGCCTGGTAAAAAGGTTTTGCTCGTAGTGTTTTCGATATAGAGCTGCACAGACTACCGCGACAGGACAAACCGATTCCCATACGACGGAGACGTACAGTAGTTTGAAATATGGAACCCTCACTGAATTACGAAGATTACGCTATACTTACGTAATTAATCTATCAAAAAGATCATTCCTTTAAAAAATCTGTAAATTAAGCAGAAAACGTTAGACTAAAATTAACTATTTAATTGACTAGTAAATTAACTAGTTTGAAATAAAACCATGAATTAACCTTTTCAAAAGTATTATTTATATTCAAAAATACACAATATTCTTGAAGATTCTTCGTTAAAAATACATTTTCAAAAATTAGTCTTCTTATTCTAAGCTACCTTAATTATTTATTATGTAACTATTACATTATTAATAATAATAATAAATGCATAATGTAACATGGAATATTAGCAGAATTCAATATTGAATATTATTATCAACATTATAATAAGTCCCAAAAATACATAATTTTTACAATATTTTTATTTTAATATTACAGCATTCGTTTCGAATTAAACTTTGGTATCTAATTAGCTAGCTACATAATTATTTTAAAAAATTAAGTAAACTGTTATTAAAATTATATCATAAGAGATTCAGTTGAGACTGTTTACATTTTTGTGAATATGTGTACCTAAGTAATAATTTATTAACAAAAATGTATTCTATTGCATTGCATTTTAAAAGGCAGTTTTCTTACTCTTAGGCCCACTTTCGCAAAGACTCTTATTTTGATTTAGTTAAATATTTTAATGCTGTCCCTTTTTGGCAACTATACATACAATATGCATTTGCAAAAAGAGACAGCATTACAAAATTTAACTAAATCAGTCTACACGTACTTGTGGAAGCGGCCCTCATAGTATAGATAGTAGATAGTAGATATTTAAAAAACAACACAGAAATGTAAACATTACCTCACATACTAAAATACAATTTTATTTGTACATTTTTAATAAGATAAAAATATACTTAAATTATAAAAAAATAAAGATTCGCTTGTATCTATTTAGGGCAGATAAGCTACCAAGTAGAATTAATTAATATGGCAAATAGAAAGACACTGAAATATGGCAAATAGAAAGACATTGAAAGAATACGTCCATGACGACCAACCAAAATTATTGTCACTCTCATGTTATGTTTGCTTTTAAAACACGAGAATTTTGGGGAAGGGGACAAATCTTGCCCAAATTAGGAGCGCGTAATTTTGTGAGCTAAATTACGCTTCAACCGCGATAAATCTGAGCGGAAATTTCATATTAACCGTGCGGAAAAACGCGCGCGGCATCTTGTCCGATTGCGTTAAGAGCAATGCGAATGAACGGGCAAAGCTGAGAGTAGGTATTCAGGTAGGTATATTGCCGTCGCGCTGCTCCCGAAGAAGACCGAACGACCGCTTATTGAATGCGCATGTATGCGTACGTACGTCGCTCGCTCAAACGAGTTCCTAAATAAAATTAAAATATGTCTTTGAGCTAATGAGGCTTCACCTCGCAGTCGGCAAATGGATATATAGGTGTGTTTTGTGTTTCGTATAATATTTTTTGCTCTCTAATAACTTTGACCCTGGCTTTCTTTTATTGGACTTATTTCTCCGTTCTTAAAATGTTTTTATTGCACTACCAGTTAGCCCTTGAGTGCGATCTCAGCTGACGGTGAGTGATGATGCAGTCTAAGATGAAAGCGGGCTTACCTGTTAGGCATAAGGCAGTTAGCTACAAAGCCATCTCTCTGTCTGCGTCGTATTCCTCATTACTGAGGGTCGTGACCCCTTTCCATTAATCAAGTAATGGTAGGAGTTTTCTTGGGATAATAATGCGGTGGGTTCCCACATCCTTCCGCATACAACTCGACTAAGCGTTAAATTAAAAAAAAATTTTTATCCCCAATGACGTTAAATAGAGAATACGTCCTTCAATCACGCCGCAACAAAGATCAACGTTTTTTTTTGCATGGGTATAGTCAAGGACCTCGAGATGATATAGGCTAAGTCTAAAAAAACTTATGCCACGCGAACGAAGTCGCGAGCATCCGCTAGTTATGATATATAAATTACCAAATTAGGGTCAATTTGGCCGGGAATCGAACCCGTGACCTAGACCTCCCTGGCGCAGTGGTGCGCGCACTACAACACTTAGTCGGGAACTCTTTTTATTTTTTGCTTTTTTATCCACTACAAGTTAGCTCTTGACTGCGATCTCACCTGATACGATGATATAGTCTAAGATGGTAGCAGCCTAACTTGTTAGGGTACGGCAAGTATATTAAACCCATAACGATTTTTACACGGCATCGTGCCGTAACGCTAAATCGCTTGAAGGTACGTCTCTGCCGATAGGGTGGTTACTAGCCACGGCGGAACCTTCCTACCAGATCAGACAAGAGAAAATTTAAAAATTGTAAATTCCCAAATTGACCCTGCTGGAAATCGAACCCGGAACCTCCCACAATAAGACACAGCGTTCACCATTGCGCCAGGGAGGTCGTCAAAGTTACAACTCGACTCTGCTTGTGTTGACTTATCTATTTTTATCATTTTCAAGGGATTTTTATTTTCATAATAATATTATCTTTAGTCATTCTGTTATGTAGGTATATTTAAAGAAAAATCTTCTAATAATAATAATAAATTTACAAATAAGATGTGAGTTATGATGCAGTCTAAGATGGTAGGTAGCAGGCTAACCTAGTTGTTATACTCATACCTCTAATCGGTTTCATATTATATAGATTAAATTTACTAATTATGATTAAATTACCTCTCGTATTTGCGGTACGGACGAAGGCTCCCCCCAGAAATAAGTAAGAAAGTAGGGACTATGAGTTTGAGACTGTCTATTTGTGGGATAAGACTGGCTAGATGAACTACGGAAAATGAGGAAAATGCATGCCAAATTTCATTCCGATCCGTCCAGTCCAGTGGATGTTGGTTCAGCTGTGCGTTGATAGATTAGTCATTAGACAGAAAGCCAGTCACCTTTTCCTTTTGTCTAAACTAATACCTATTATAAAGAGGAAAGATTTGTTTGATTGATTGTTTGTTTGTTTGTAATGGATAAACACAAAAACTAAACAACTTATTTTAAAAATTCTTTCACTTATAGAAAGCTTTTTTTTAGCGTAACATAAGCTATATTTTATTTTATTAGTTAGTAAAAAGTAAAATATCGATATCGATAAACAACACTAGATTATCGATAAGATAATTAAAATATCGACTACGCTTGAACTCACTAACTGTGTACATATGTGTGAGTGTATACGTATTTAACCACTCCGAATAGAGGCCGATAAAACCCGATAGGGACAACTGCAGCTAGGACTGATAATACCTATGAAAAACAGTAGAATTCTTACTCTCGTATTTTTCTGTTTCCTCCTCCAAAACTGAACCGATTTTAATTATTTTTTTACGAATAATTTAAGAAGGACTCAGGCTATGTCGGTATGTTTTTCTTTTTTTGATTATATCCGTCAAATTTATTTGGAGGATGTCTGATTTTTGCGCGAAAACTGGGCCATTTTTTGCAATTTTTAAAGGTTCGTTGTTCTTATAGTTATTAATTTATTGAAAAAAGCAAAACATAGGAGCATGGCACGGACACATATGGATTTTATAGAGCAAAAATATTTTCTCTATTGTAACTATCCACGGAGGAAACAGACAAGAGTTTTTGTATGGAGAAATCGCCGGGAGAATTCCTCTTAATTCCGCATTTTCCGCTCATGTTATTGTAGCCATTAATAAAGAGTATCTATAGCACTACTTGGTTGAACACTGATTTTGCGCGGAACCGCTATTTAACTTTAATGTACTGGCCCGGTGGCCAAAATTTAAACTAATTTTTAGGCCTGTTTGGGTTTTTATTTTATTTTTCATATTAATTGCTAACTGTCACCGGGTCAGAGAAGTTGGTGGAACTTTTTTTTTTAAATTGCTGCAGACTTGTTGGAAGTAGTGACGCAGCCTAAGGTGGAGCGTGATACTTATGATACGTCCCCCAACACTGGAAGATTCTGGCAGATTTAGTCTAAAACTCGTCGTGCCACGCCAATGTCGGTGGCCTGCGAGACAACAAAGAGGTCGTACTTGTGCAGGAAGATTTTGGAACAACAACAACGAAACTAGTGACGGCGGATGGCGACAGCGGGGCGATGTGGTACGAGAGCTAGCGACGAATTTCGCGAAGGCCCTTTAGACAAACTGAAATTGTGAAAAAATATAATTTCGTCAACTGGCGAATCCAGTCCTGCCAGTCTGATAGAGCGTAAGCGGTTATTTCTCTTCAAAAATATTTTATTAAAATTCCTAAAAAAATACACTTGTTATTAATTACTTAAACTTAATATACTTATTTCAATAATACCTGCAAATCGCCAGACAAATTTTACGGTTTAAAACGTGAATATAGTTTTCAAAATGAGTACAACAAAATAGCGGCGGAATTCGTCGCCAGCTCTCCGACTAATCGCATCGCCCCGCTGCCGCCGTCGCCCCGCCGCCGCTCATTTCTTGCCCGTACACTTAGAGTCTAGAACTCGTCGTGCCTCGCCAGCGCCTCGCCGAAGTCGGTCGCCTGCGAGCCCACGAAGAGGTCGTACTTGTTCAGTATCTCCGCCTTGCTAAGCTTCTCGTCCGCGTCCGCGTCCGCCTCGAACACGAGGTGGCGCGCCTCCGCCTCCGCGTGGTCGAACTCCGGCGGCGCGATCCACTCCTTCACCTCGTGCTCGTCCATGAAACCGTCTTTGTTTGAATCCCTGTCAACAAATTGGATGTTGTTAATTTAGTTTTATTTTAAAAGTGTGTAGCGGTTACCACAGTGCAAACTAGATGGCGCTAATTGTATCTACACCGCAAGATAGGATAATCGACTCACGATATCGAAGTATTCTAAGAATAGCGCTATATATAGACCGTTCAAACTCACAACGGTCGTACCAGAAGGGTCGGGTGCGGACGAGTACATATCACTCACTCGTCCCACAAGAGAAATTCTATTCTTATATTATACTAGCGGATGCTCGCGACTTCGTTCGCGTGGTATAAGTTTGTTTTCCCACAGGCATTCCTTAATTTTCCGGGATAAATAGAAGCCTATACCACTCTCCATGTCCTCAACTACCCGTGAAAATTTCCCGTTGCTCTGTTGCGGGCCGCAACTTGCGGCGTGATTGAAGGACCAACTCTCTATTTCACCCCTTTGGGGGTAGAATTTTCAAAAATTGTGTAACACATATTTCTTTGTTTTTAACCGGTAGTTCACGTACTAGTTTCATGGCTATTACTTGTGAAATGAAGGACTTTCATACAATTTTCCAACCCCTATTTTACCCCTTCGGGGGTGGAATTTTGAAAAGCTGTGAAACACGTATACTTCTTTATTTTTTACCGTAAGCTAAAATACCAAGTTTCATTGATATAACTTATAAAATATTATCTTGAGAAATGAAGGCCTTTAATACCAATTTTCATCCCCTATTTCACCCCATTGGGGGTCGAATTTTCAAAAACTGTGATATACGTGTTTCTTCATATTCAACCCGCAGCTCATATACCAAGTTTCATGGCTATAACTTGAGAAATGAAGGACTTTCATACAAAATTACAACCCCTATTTTACCCCTTTGGGGGTGAAATTTTGATAATCTGTGAAACACCTATTTCTTTATTTTTAACCAGTAGCTCGCATACCAAGTTTCTTGGCTATAACTTGAGAAATGAAGGACTTTCATACAAACTTCCAACCCCTATTTTACCCCTTTACTATTAGCCAAAGTACCAAGTTTCGTTGATATAACTTGTAATATATCTTGAGAAAAGAAGGCCTTTCATACCAACTTTCATCCCTTATTTCACCCCTTTGGGGGTTGAATTTTCAAAAACTGTGAAAAACGTACTTATTTCTTAATTTTTAACTCGCAGCTCATATACCAAGTTTCATGGCTATAGCTTTCATACAAATTTTCAACCCCTATTTAACCACTTTAGGGGTTGAATTCTGAAAAACTGTGAAACACGTAATTCTTTAATTTTTAGCGAAAGCCGAAATACCAAGTGAATATCTTGAGAAATGAAGGACTTTCGTGCAAACTCTCATCCCCTATTTCAACCCTTCGGGGGTAGAATTTTTAAAAACTGTGAAATACGTATTTCTTCATTTTCAACCAGTAGCTCGTATACCAAGTTTCATAGATATAACTTTAGAAATGTCGGACTTTCATACAAACTTTCACCCCCTATTTCACCCCCTTAGGGGTGGAATTTTGAAAAATCCTTCCCTAGTGAGCACCTATGTCACAAAAGGAACCTACTGTCAAAATTTCATGTTTCTAACCCCAGCGGTTTAGGCTGTGCGTTGATTAGCTAACGATTTTATATATATACTAGCAGTTGCCATACATACATAACGACATACGGCATAAGTTTATAAATTCCCACAGGCACTCCTTAATTTTCCGGGACAAAAAGTAGTCTATGTCATTTTCCAGGTCTTCAACTATTTACTTTACCCATGAAAAATATCACGTTGATCCGTTGCTCTGTTGCAGCGTGATTGAAGGACAAACTCTTTTTAACGTCCTTGGGATACAATTTTCAAAAACTGTGAATCACTTATTTCTTCAATATTCGAAATATCAAGTATGATGGCTATAACTTGAAAAATGTATGACTTTCAACCCCTATTTTACCCCTTTGGGGGTGGAATTTTGAAAAAATATGTACTTCTTTATTTTTTACCAAAAGCCAGAATACCAAGTTTCGTTGAAATAATTTGAAAAATATCTTGAGAAATGAAGGACTTTCATACAAACTTTCATCCCCTATTTCACCCCTTTGGGGGTCGAATTTTCAAAAATGGTGAAACACCTACATCTTTATATTTAACCGAAAGCTCAAATACCAAGTTTCAAGGGGATATAGCCTATAACTTTAGAAATGAAGAACTTTCATACAAACTTTCAACCCCTATTTTTATTTGCGGGTAGAATTTTGAAAAACTGGGACAAAAATATACTTCTTTATTTTTTACCAAAAGCCAAAATACTAAGTTTCGTTGATATAACTTGAAAAATATCTTGAGAAAAGAAGGCCTTTCATACCAACTTTCATTCCCTATTTCACCCCTTTGGGGGTCGAATTTTCAAAAACTGTGAAACACGTATTTCTTAATTTTTTACCGGTAATTCATATACCAAGTTTCATGGATATAACTTGAGAAATGATGGACTTTCATACAAACTGTCAACCCCTGTTTCACCCCCTTAGGGGTGGAATTTTAAATAATCCTTCCTTAGTGAGCGCCTACGTCACAAAAGGAAGCTACTGTCAAAATTTCAAGTCCCTAACCCCAGCGGTTTAGGCTGTGCGTTGATATATAAGTCAGTCAGTCAATCAGTCAGTCAGGACTTTGAATTTTATATATATAGATATATAGATAGATAGAATAAGTACCCATAAATTTATTGAAATAATTTTCGATTTGACAGTATGATAAATTAAGGTGACATTTGTTTATATTATTTCAGTATATTATTGATTGTATAGATAGATGATTCTAATGTTAAAATATTCAATATTGCAATGCCCTGACGGGGCCTCACATCTCTCTAATTATAGAGAGATGTGAGGCATATAAGACTAGGTGTTGCCCGCGACTTTGTCCGCGTCAATTTCTGTTATTATGATCGCGAGATCCAGTCGCGGACATTTTTAGATCATTTAAAGCGGAATAAATCTTTCATACATATTTTTTGGGTAACTTGAACCGTTTACGCAGCGCACGCAACGGAAGCCCTCAAATATGGATAATTTTCCCTGTTGTTGCAACATTTTGGCTTCGCTCCTATTCGCTCCTATTGGTCGCAGCGTGATGTTATATAGCCTAAAGCCTTCCTCGATAAATGGACACAAACAGAAAAAGAATTTTTCAATTCGAACCAGTAGTTCCTGATATTAGCGCGTTCAAACAAACAAACTCTTCAGCTTTATAATATTAATATAGATTTATGACCATTGTACATTAAAGCAATAATAATAAATATTAGTTCACTACAGTGGCGTGCACAGGGTTCGAAGCCAGGGTAAGCATTAATTCGGTATGATGGTGAAACAGCCAGTTTCCAACTCCATGCCACTGATGAGAATTTCTTGAAACAAAACCTTATATCAAACTACCTTATCTAAGTATTTTTGGTCCGACCCGGGAAAGAACCTGCACCTCTCAACTGCAGTCGAACATGCTAACCATGCTAACAAACCATGCTCAACTACTAGGTACTTAATACATTTTATGAGTTAATCGCGAGTGTTATGTGATGCAAAAAAGTACACCAAGAACTCTTTCTCGTCTTCCACCCAAAAAGATAGAAGGTAGATACTTAAAATAATAATAATATTATGTAAGTAGATTGGTACGTTACCGATTATTACTTCGAAGATAGGATTTCTGAACAATTCCAATCATTTTGTAATAACTAATCACTATATTAGTTCTCACATGCTGTTCTCACAATTATTCACGTGTTATTTACAAATAAATGTCCTTGAACGTGATAAAAAAAAATTTTACGGCACGCAATTCGCAATCAAAACAATAACATAACCACAGAACACCTAAACTCCTAGCGGAGAACATAGGTAACGCAGCAATATGGCGCGAGCGTATGTGTGGCCGGCGGAAGTCTCGCTAAATAACTCTTTTATTAAAATATTTAATTTCAATACTTTAATTACGCTATTATTTGCGTGAAAGAATGTGTAATATAATACTATTTACCCCTTTTGGATGTTTATTCGGTCGCAGTATTACGTTTTTTTTTTAATTTGGACTGCTTTTGACTTGATTATTTAAAATTTGTATTAAAATATTAAATTAATAATTTAGAATCTTATAATTTCTTAGAACACAAAATCAGTAGAAAGAAATACCTTTCAAAATTTTAATTTATTTAATAATTTCAAAAATTCTTTTTTGGTATCTAGGTAAATACAGTTACTTATTTGAGTTGATCGCGCGGTTTCCGGAAGCTATGCTTTTTTATGACGTAGCCACGTGCGGTCATGACTAGAGTGATGACCCACACATGTAAACGTGTTTCGTGTTGTATTACTGAATATGAAACACACACACCTTCAATCTTACTCATTTTTAACTTCTGCTTCTTCCGTGCAACTTCCGCTCAACTTAGGAGCGTACTGACTATGGATAATATTCATGACAGCGCAATCTTCGTGATAATTACAGAATTAATATAGATGCGGGTGGTGATTTACTATAGATGGCGTTTTTATGAATTTATATTACAGTTGTTTTATTATTAAGTAGGTAATTTACTTTTCATTCCGTTGTGGGTAATCAGTGCTTATATGCATCTACGAACTGCACGCCACTGGTTCACTAGTGGGCCCGGCAGACTTTGTCCTGCCCTGAACCTCGAACCCGATTGCAGCGCCCCCTATCGGGTCCAATTGTGTATATAAACCATCCCGGGGTCCAAACAATCACAACAAAAAAAAGAATTAGCGAAATTGGTCCAGCCATTCACGCGCCATCATTACCAACTTATGAAAACATGAAATTCCATAAATTCTCAGTACTAGCCCGGAGTTAGGAAGTTGGCGGTGTTTCACCCCCGTGCCTCGGAGAGCACGTTAAGCTGTCGGTCCCGGTTATTATCACTAACATGATAATAGTCGTTAAAGCCCGCCCGTAGGAGCAGCGTGGTGGGTCTAAGCTCTAATTCCCTCTCTCCTATGAGAGTGGAGGTCTGTGCCCAGCAGTGGGACGTTAATGGGCTGTATGGTAAAGACGCCTATAAAACTACCTGTATCCAGCGAACTGTTCCCGCTCCTGTTTGACCCAGTCGGGCTCGTCGTCGATACTTTCGCCCTCCTCCGGGTTGTACATATCCCCTATGTACTCTTCCAGAGATAATTTGCCGTCCTGCAAAGGCATATAACACGAAATTAATTATAACACAAGTAATAAAATTAAAAAATTTAAAAGAACCCACGACGAACTGCAGAGCTCCATTATACTTTTGACCTGTATAACTTTGAAACAACAATTAGAACTTAGCAAACGTATATATTACATAATATCTAAAACACAAAACTGCATCTTTGACGGCTCAGTAGTTTTTTTGACCAGCGTGGTGGACTATGGCCAAACCCTTCTCTTTCCGAGGCGCGCTTGTCACGACAAATCAAAAGAATCCAAATATGACGGGTTTACGATGAGTTCCTATGACCACCTCCTGGCTCCATCATGAGACCCTGGGCAGCATCTAGGTACAAAGTTCTTATCAAGACAAATCTAAAGAGTCCAAACGCGACGGGTATACGATGAGAATTTAAGGAGTTCCCATGATCGCCTCCTGACTCCATCATGAGACCCTGGACAGCATCTAAGTACAAAGCGCTTGTCACGACAAATCAAAAGAGTCAAATGTTACGGGTTTACGATGAGAACTTAAGGAGTTCCTATGACCACCTCCTGGCTCCATCATGATACCCCATGGGCAGCATCTAGGTACAAGCTAAATATATCTAAATAAAAAGCCCGCATCTAAATCAGCACAGTAGTTTTTTGAGAAAAATGGTAACATATTGAAAAAATAAAATCATAGACTACAGCTCAGCTTTGTTGTCTATGGTCCTAAAATATATCTAAGAACCTTCTCACAAGCTATACATACACATCTAATGAAAAAAAGCGCATTTCGATCGGCCCAGTACTTTTTGTGAAAAATGGTAACATATCGAAATATTAAAATAATAGACTACAGCTCAGCTTGGTTGTCTATGGTCCTAAAATATATCTAAGAACCTTCTCTCAAGCTATACATATCTAATGCAATAAACCGCATCTCAATCGGCCCAGTACTTTTTGTGAAAAATGGTAACATATTGAAATATTAAAATCATAGACTACAGCTCAGCTTGGTTGTATATGGTCCTAAAATATATCTAAGAACCTTTTCACAAGCTAAACATATCTAATGCAAAAACCGCATCTCAATCGGCCCAGTACTTTTTGTGAAAATTTTTAACATATTGAAAAATTAAAATCATAGACTACAGCTCAGCTTAGTTGTCTATGGTCCTAAAATATGTCTAAGAACCTTCTCTCAAGCTATAAATATCTAACCAGTATTTCGCCCTGTGCGCGAGCTGCTAAAGCAGCTCACGGGCTGTGGTTAGTTTAACAAGTAGTACAGATTTTACTGTACTAAACTGAATTCATTTATTATGGTTATAAATAAAAATGGCGCTGATTTTTTAAAACTTTGGTAAAAGTTTCCTGTTTCGTAACCCCACGGAGTCCTAAATATCGATTTTGAATGAAATTGGTCAATTAACAAAGAATTTAAAAATGGCGCTGATTTTCTAAAATATTGGTAACAATTTCCTGTTTTGTGACCCCAGTGAGCCCTAAATATCGATTTTGAACAAAATCGGTTAATTAACAAAGAATTTCAAAATGGCGCTGATTTTTTAAAATTTTGGCACCAGTTTCCTGTTTTGTGACCCCAGGAAGCCCTAAATATTGATTTTGAATGAAATCGGTCAATTAACAAAGAATTTCAACATGGCGCAGATTTTTTTAAAATTTTGGTACCAGTTTCCTCTTTTGTAATCCCACGAAGTCCTAAATATCGATTTTGAACGAAATCGGTCAATTAACAAAGAATTTCAAAATGGCGCGGTTTTTTTAGTTTGGTAACAGTTTCCTGTTTTGTAACCCCAGGGAGTCCTAAATATCGATTTTGAACGAAATCGATCAATTAACAAAGAATTTCAAAATGGCGCTGATTTTTTAAATTTTGGTACCAGTTTCCTGTTTTGTGACCCCAGGGAGCCCTAAATATCGATTTTGAACGAAATCGGTCTATTAACAAAGAATTTCAAAATGGCGCTGATTTTTTTAAATTTTGGTACCAGTTTCCTGTTTTGTAATCGCACGAAGTCCTTAATGCAATAAACCGCATCTCAATCGGCTCAGTACTTTTTGTGAAAAATGGTAACAGTGGTTGAAAAATTAAGATCATACACTACAGCTCAGCTTTGTTGTCTATGGTCCTAAAATATATTTAAGAACCTTCTCACAAGCTATACACATCTAATGCAAAAAACCGCATCTCAATCGGCCCAGAACTTTTTGTGAAAAATGGTAACATATTGAAAAAATAAAATCCTAGACTACAGCTCAGCTTTGTTGTCTATGGTCCTAAAATATACCTAAGAACCTTCTCACAAGCTATACGTATCTAATGCAAAAAACCGCATCTCAATCGGCCCAGTACTTTTTGAGAAAAATTGTTACAAAAAAGTGCACAAACAAACAAACAAACAAACACACAACCTCTTAGGGCAAACACATATACCGTCTCCGCTTCGTCGAGGGTAAAAAAAAAACCTTATCGATCGATGCTTAAGAAGGCGGCAGAGGGTGAATTGCCCATACAAACGTAATACCAAAATAATTTGTTATTCGACAACATTTCCACCATATTATGCGATTATTTAGATTGAAATTGTTTTTATCTAGGTCCCTGGATAATTGTGTTTTCAAAGTACTTTCCCAAAATTAAATGTAATGTTTTGAATATTTTTACGATATAAATGAGATCTTTTCTCCTTATTTGTTTCACATTAAAACCAAAGATATCCGCACTTACCAACAATTTTATATTACGCACTAATTGATCAGATTCTTAAAATCTTGGAACTTTTCCGAGAGGTAACCTGCTCATACTAAGATAATGAACTGAGCAGTATCTTGGCGAAACCATTTTTTTAGTGACACAATACTAAATATTAAGTTTGATAACAATTGAAGAATAAGGAACCAAGATTCAATTATAACTATAATTATCAACATCTATAATGACGTTTTTCGTATCTTATTCGATGTTGCATTTATGAACTTTTATCTCTATTCACCTCACCTTGTCTTTGTCGATGTCCTCAAGTGTCTCCAGTACCACCACATCCCTCATGCTGCCGTGGTCTTCAGGGTGAAGGAAGCCGCCGAATTCGGTCCTGTTGAGGGCGTCGTCTTGGTCACCGTCTGTTCCAAGGATTTACAAAAAAAACATGTTGGAAACCAAAGACAATATATAAACCAGTTTAAGACTGTTCACTTCATACATTCAATCAAAGCTCGCTAAATGCGCATTAAAGTCGCCGGTACCTTGTAGTTCTTCGCACAATCTGAGATGGCGTAACTGTGCAAGCTGTTTGTTAAAATTAGTTGAATGTAAATTTTGCTATTTGCTTAAGTGATTTTATCAAATTTTTGTATTTTGATAATTTTATATAAATAATTAATACAAATTGAACCAAGAAAATACGATATTTCACCGATTTTACTAAAATCATATAAAGAGCGAGCCTGGTAGCGCCATCTAACGATAGTATTAACCTAGAAAATTTTTTATAGGGGAGTTAGCAATCTATACTTGGTATTATAATTAATCTATGTTGGAAACTGACTGTATCCCCTATTTAATTTATTTAAGGTTGGTATTTCCAAAATCCAAGATTGAAATGTCATTTTATGTATGTAAAGATTACTGATTAATAAATCATTAAAACGCACTTCATTAAAACTGAGTACAAATTAGCACATGTCCCATGACATCTTACAATTTTTTGTCTTAGTTCCTAAGTCGTAAAAATAATTTAGCGTTCTTATCTTTAACTAGCGGACGCCCGCGACTTCGTTCGCGTGGCTTAAATTTTTTAATTCTCACAGGCACTCCTTCATTTTCCGGGATAAAATAAATATGTCGCTCTCCAGGTCCTCATCTATACCGATGCAAGAAATCACGTCGAACTGTGGCTCTGTTGCGGCGTGATTAAACTCTATTTAACGTCCTTGAGGATAAAATTTTCAAAAACTTGTATTTTGTACATATTGTACTTGTAAATGTATTTTTTATTTTAAACCAGAAGCCCAAATACCAACTTCCATGGCTATAACTTGAAAAATGAAGGACTTTCATACAAACTTTCAACCCTTATTTTACCCCTTTAGGGGTAACATTTTGAAAAACTGTGACACACGTATTTCTTTATTTTTTACCGAAAGCCAAAATACTAAGTTTCGTTGATATAACTTGAAAAATATCTTGAGAAAAGAAGGCCTTCCATACCAACTTTCATCCCCTATTTCACCCCTTTGGGGGTCGAATTTTCAAAAACTGTGAAATACTTATTTTTTATTTTTAACCCACAGCTCATATACCAAGTTTTATGGCTATAACTTGAGAAATGAAGGACTTTAACTTTCAACCCCTATTTTACCCCTTTGGGGGTAGAATTTTGAAAAACTGTGGCACACCGGATTTCTTTATTTTTTACCGAAACCCAAAATACCAAGTTTCGTTGATATAACTTGAAAACCGGCCAAGTGCGAGTCGGACTCGCGCACCGAGGGTTCCGTACAAACATTAAATATAAGTTTTATATTAAATAGATTTTGAATTGATTGAATGAAAGGTAAATTGCGGTTTACGATTTATGACGTATTAAAAAAAATCTACTTACTAGATCTCGTTCAAAATAATTTTCGGTGGAAGTTTGCATGGTAATGTACATCATATATTTTTTTTAGTTTTATCATTCTCTTATTTTAGAAGTTACAGGGGGGGGACACACATTTTACCACTTTGGAAGTGTCTCTCGCGCAAACTATTCAGTTTAGAAAAAAATGATATTACAAACCTCAATATCATTTTTGAAGACCTATCCATAGATACCCCACACGTATGGGTTAGATGAAATACAAATTTTTGAGTTTCAGTTCTCCCCCCCAAAATTTATTGTTTTTTTTCTATTTTTGTAAGAAAATCTTAATGCGGTTCACAGAATACATCTACTTACCAAGTTTCAACAGTATAGTTCTTATAGTTTCGGAAAAAAGTGACTGTGACATACGGACGGACAGACAGACAGACAGACAGACAGACAGACAGACAGACATGACGAATCTATAAATGTTCCGTTTTTGCCAAATTTGGCTACGGAACCCTAAAAATGTCGGCCTTTCATACCAACTTTCATCCCTTATTTCACCCCTTTGGTGGTCAGATTTTCAAAAACTGTGAAACACGTATTTCTTCATTTTCAACCCGCAGCTCATATACCAAGTTTCATGGCTATAACTTGATAAACGACGGACTTTCATACAAACTTTCAACCGCTATTTTACCCCTTTGGGGGTAGAATTTCGAAAAACCCTTTCTTAGTGGATACCTAGTCTTCACAAAGAATACACTCTCCAAATTTCATGTCTAGGCTAGGATCAGCGGTTTAGGCTGTGCGTTGATATATAAGTCAGTCAGTCACTCAGTCAGTCAGGACTTTGAATTTTATATATAGATTAACTATAGATATTTTTTTAAATGTCAAAACGATTTGAACCTTGCGTCTCTCCGTATAACACATGGGGGGGGCATCGTTGACCCCAAGGCCACGGTTCACTCAATATCTAAAAAAGTAAAAACTTTTCAGATTTTCTTTAATGCAAAATAGTATCACATACCAGCGTACACCCACCGCCGCCGGTCCCTCTTGAGCAAGTTGGTGTATGTGAAGCCCTCCGTGTTCTTCAGCTCGCTTTCACTCATGTCGTTCATGAAACCATACACATTCTTCTTGTATGTCTGAAATACAATTAACAACTCTCAGGAAATGAAATACTTACTACGCCAGATTCTACTGGGTTAATTTCAAAATAATAATCTCCTCTGCATAATACAGGCCTGGCTCACTTGACCTAAGATATATACCTACGGCGACGCGACCCGCCGACGGCACTCGTATCAGTCGAGTGTCCCGACTGTGAAATACTTTTACCTTGACATGTTCTCGTTACTCATAGATGAATAGAATAGGTCAAATAAGAAAAATTGAATCATTCTTGGTTATTTCAATTCTAATAAAAATATTATGGACTTATCACTCTGTGGCCCTGAAGCATTACTTAAAAGAAGTAAGAAGACAACCCTAACGCTACTCGCACCGCCTCATAAGTGATAAGACCTATGCGATACAAGCAGATGGTAAAATATTTCGATCGCAACGCTGTGCGAGCTGAATTGCATTTTATTACGTCATATCAAGAGCCACTATTCATTCAAGCATCTCTGTGTAGTAATTCTTCTGCGCCTGAAAGGTACTCTGTGATAATACTGCAAAAGTTTTGTTCTACAACGTTTTCTACAAAATTATTAATTAAAAAGAAATCTAATAATGGATCTCACACAGAGTGAAGTTGAAATGATAATGATTTACTCAGCTGTGTAAGCACCTACCCTAGTCATAATATATTTTCATTTTTCATTCCAAATTGAATTCCAATTTGCTAAAGATGCTGAGTATTTATTACGTTACAGTTCAGAGTAGTAGGTATCTAAATAAAAACTTATTAGCCTTCAACCAATTGAGGTGCGTTGAGTAACTGACGAGTCAATGAACTCTAATTTAGACCAAGCAATCATGTTTCTTGATGTACCTATAAAAAACCCTTATATTATATTATATTTTTTAGTAAGTTTTTAAGTTTTTTTTTTATACAAGTAAGTAATATGAAATAGAATACATTAGTACTTTTAAGCTTCTATGGATGAGTCTTGAATTGAGACTTTATTTTTCATCATAAATCTAGGAGCCTCCAAATCTAGGAAATTCAACATGGCGGACAACGTGGACATTGGGACAAGTAGTTGGAATTTCCATCAACATAATCCATACTTAATATTATAAATGCGAAAGTGTGTCTGTCTGTCTGCTACGCTTTCACGACCCATCTGTTCAACCGATTTTGATGAAATTTGATACAGGGATAGGTTTTTATCCCGGGGAAGGACATAGGCTACTTTTTATCTCGGAGTTCCCGCGGGAATCGAAAAAACTTGGTCCACGCAGACGAAGTCGCGGGAACATCTAGTTTTTATATTATTAAGTATTACATAATCAATTTTTTCTGTCTTCTTTCTTATTATGTACAGCATTTTTTTGTACAAGCCATCCAATAAATGTCAACATGTGCGAATCTGAACCTACCTCCCAAGTAATAAGATCCAAGAAAGAAGATAAGATAAGAGGAACACTAAGGACTTGGAAAGCATAAGATCCGCCAAAAAGGAAACGCTAGTAAGCTGGCAAAAAGAGTGGGATAGCTCTTCTAAAGGCCGCTGGACACACAGACTTATCCCAAATTTAGAAAAATGGACTAGCAGACAACATGGCTGAATGATTTACAGACTAACACAGTGTCTAACGGGGCATGGAGTATTCATGTGCTTCCTTGCTGGCATTGGAAAAAGACAAGAAGCTTGTTATATGTACTGCACCGAAACCGACGATGCCATGCACACAATTTTTATATGCAAAAAATGGGACAGGGAGCGACAAGAACTTGTAAAAAAGATTGGGGGCAATATTTGTAGATACGTTAGTTCACAAAATGTTTGAAAAGGAGGAAATTTGGACAGCAGTAACAAACTTTGTTGAATTAATAATCAGAGAAAAGGAGCAAGACGAAAATCGTAGATAAAAATGTCGTGGAAAAGTCGCAAGTGTTGCCGTGTTGTAGGCTGAAAGGTAGGTACGCGGTCAACAGGCAGCCAGTAGGGGTTCTAGTCGGCAAGGGTCCGGCACTACCCGTGCGGTAGTCCA
This sequence comes from Erebia epiphron, assembly GCA_963932025.1. Lineage (NCBI taxonomy): Eukaryota > Metazoa > Arthropoda > Insecta > Lepidoptera > Nymphalidae > Erebia > Erebia epiphron. The sequence goes on along the minus strand of OZ009946.1, from coordinate 37,177,591 downwards.
TGAGGATTTCCCCTGCTGTATAAATCCAAAAAAAAAAAAAAGTAATAAGATCCTCATTGGATCCATTCTTCAGCTCTACAAGTGAGAAAAGCCCATCGTTATGCGAATCTGAACCTACCTCCCACGTAATAAGGTCCTCGTTATCAGGGTTGTGCTGCTTCCAGTGTCGCTCCACATCCTCCGCGATGTACCTCTTCTGCGTGTACCGGATCCAGTCTTTAAGTTCCACGAGTGTTACAAAACCATCCTTGTCCGCATCTATCTTGTCTACGATTATTCTGGAAAAAGTTTCACATAATTTTATTATTGCTTATTCTGGAAAAAGTTTCATGTAATTTTAGTATCGCGTGTTAGTTAAACAGATAGCGATAAGGGAGGTCGGGGAACTCTAGATACACTCGCACTGACTTAATTTTTTTAGATTCTATGTACAAATATAATTCGCGCTAATAGTTACGCATTTATTTCGAAAACGAAAATGTTTGCAAATATATTGCACATGTCAGCCTAGTAATAGTACATTACATCGCGAGACCGGGAAGTACGCGATTTCTGGTCGAGTGTTAGTTATATATGAGACCAGAAATGCTCTCCCGGTCGAGGTGTGTATAGTGCTTTTCTAAAAAATGAAACAAGTGACTTTTCTTTGGATTTCGGCGGAAGCAAATTATTTTTAGCTAATTCGGCCTCCGCTCTCAGAAAAGGAGGCGTACAATCTAAATCCATAATATCCTCACTCGAACTCACTTTTTCGTCACTTTTAAATAATAAATTATAACGATTAGGTATGTAGTTAATTCCCGCCTTTCAATATTATAAAGATAAAAAATAAATATTATACTTTTAATTTTTTTTTTTTGCGCTGTGAGTGCTGAACGCGTAATACGGTAGAAATCCAAATTTAAACTATTTAGGCCAAAGAACATTATAACAATTTACAAGATATTCAGGAAGAAAGATTCCAAGTTCAAACTTATGATATGTAATGAAAATACATACATTCTTTACTGGCTTAGGCCGGGAAGTTTTACTTTCGAACTCATTTACAGGGTATGAAATGTGCACATTTCATATTATCATTTTTTAGAAAAATAAATAAAATGCACATCTTAATAAGCTTATTAATTCATTATAGTCCCACAAAGTTATCTGACCTGGTGATAGCGTTGCTAGTAGATATGAAAAATAAAATAAAAACAAAATCTAAACAGGCATAAAAATTAGTTCTAAATTTGGCCACCGGGCCAGATAATTTAGACAGACTTTATATAATAAACTAGCTGACACCTGCGACTTTCGTACGCGTGGATTTATATCCGCCCACTTTTAACTGGCTTAAAAAGAACTACTAATATTCACCTTTTGCTTAGCAAGACATTAATATTATCCTCATAGCTTACTAGTACATTGCCGCGGCGAAACCTGAATAGGTTTTATATAATATTATCTATATTTTGAGCATTTCTTAAATAATAAATAATTGCCGCGGCAACATACTAGAACGCTATACCGCTTGGCCATAGTTACGACATTGGTTTAATAAACTCATAAACGAAGCTTAGTTGCAAGGCAGTAAAATTCTAAAAGCAATTTTATAAATAGCCGAGTACATATTTGCCCACTGCAGTCGCCTAGTTTAGCTAACCCACATTCCTTGTAGGCGAGATAATGCACAGCAAAAGATGGTAATCTGCAGGAAGTTATTGTTGTTGTTACCTACTTAATCAAGTGTAGTTCATTGCTTGATTGTTTTAACACAGATAAGGCACCAATAAGTAGGTCAAAGAGTCTGACTTAAATGAAAAGTTTATAGGTCACAAGAAATTTTGTGTGTCAGTGAATTTATTACTTATAATTATTTTTTTGAGTCTATCTGCATGGATTTAGGTTTAAAAAAATCCCTTAGGCACTCTTTGATTTTCCATGATATATTGCAGCTTATGCCACTCTCTAGGTATTTAACCATATCGTTTAAAAATCATGACAATCCGTAGCTTGTTTGAGGATTGATTAAAAGAAACAAAACAATCACTTTTGCTTTTTAATATGGCTAGTAAGCATTGCTTATTGAATTTAAAACTTATAGTTTAATAACTACTAAACACAATTTATTTTAAAAAATAAAGGACACCACAATTACTTACTATGAAAATGATTCTTATTCTTCACTCCTATCATACCATGATCTATCTTTAGATGCATGCTTGTCAAATATCTTAGTCATGGTTTTATTTTATGTGTTTTGTTAGTCTGTACTCAGTAGTTTTGTCTACCAGTCATTCAGGTGTTTTAAAAATCCTGCGAACCAGGCATGTCTTTGATTTTCTGGAATACAAACTCCAGGATGCAAACTAAATGTAACTTTCATCAAAATTGGTTAAACAGGAGTTCTATGAAAAGGTAACAGACTGAGTCTACACACTTAAAATTTATAATATTAGTATGGATTCGTATTCCTTACCCCAATCTTCTTTTACTCTCTTCAGGAGGCAGCTGGTCGAAGGTCTTTGCCTGGTCTTCCCCAAGAAAGGCGTCATGATCAAACTGCTTGTTATGATGCTCGTTCCTGTAATGCTCAGCATCGGAAAGGTGGTCCATCATACGCTTCGACTCATCAGGGTTGGGTACACCGGCAAACACGGCTGTTATGGCCAACGCTATGAATACAGTGGTCAGCATTTTGTCTGTAAATGAATTAAAATGATAATTGGGATGTTGCTAACAAATCTAATACTAATAATAATTTATGAATTGCTAGATGATTCCCGCAAATTCGTCATTCTCAAAGTGTGTGAAGTCAATCTGAACTTTGTGCGCATAGGCCGCAGAAGGATTATGATAATGATGATGGATGATGAATTACTTTCAAATTATTTACATAAAAATAATTTTACGTCACTACAGCATTATTCAATGTATGGACCAGAGTAATATTACAATGGTAAAGGAGTTTAAATCTCATCTAAACAGCAACTTTAATCTTTATCATCTAAACTACAGTAAAAAAACTTACCTTATCTATTAGTTATTGTACTTTCAGTAATAAAGTAATATTTCCGCCGGCTTGCTGGAAATCTGCTGGAGTGGAAAGTGGAAATCACAGATCAGGTATTAGTTACCACTTACTACTTAGTTACTACTGGAAATGACCACGTCAACAACTTCCACGTAACTTGACACAGATTTTTATCATCGCTTTGTTCCCGATTCCCGTTTCGATTAGGGATTCTCGATAGAACAATACAATCCGCCCCCAGCTGCCGAGTAGTGCCGAGCGGGAGAAAAAAATATGAAATGACAGCAGGGCCAGGGCGACCGCGTATCTTTTGCATCAATCATTGATACATCGCAATCTGGCTGAATTTATGGTACTCTTGCTGCGACAATGGATTTCGTCGAATAGTGGGAGAGTGTTAACCAATCAGATGTGATTGCGATGTATCGATGATTGATGCAAAAGATACGCGGTCGCCCTGCTGCAGATGAAATGATTTGACAACCGAGATGTGTAGGGCTGGGCTCAAAATATTAAACGATAATTTGTGTCTAATATTTTCATTGCTTTAAGTTCTAACATTACGTATGTCAAAATTTACAGCTTTACCGGAGAGTGAAAAATAATGTATTGTTAGTTATTTTTCCCAAACGTTTTTATATTCCTGAAAGAATTTTACTTCTTTGAAAGTTTGGATTTGAAAAGACTTAATAAAATATTAAATACTTATTCTGCATTATCTGCATCACAAGAGCAGACTTCTTTTCCTCTTGAAACAATGTAACAGTCGTGGTACAGCACAAAAACGTTATAAACAAATATCAAGAGAGTTTTGTAACTATTCAAACTATCAGTGCTCTAAAAAATTTTGCAGTTAAAATGTTATCGATATCTCATGAATGCTCTAGCTAGCATGAATCCATACTGAGCTATCGGACACTTTGCCTTACTCTATGATCAGACATTTAACTTGTCTCTGTTTTCATAGATGTACCATAGACCACTAGACTCTCATTAGTCTATGGTTACCGAAGACCACAGATTAAATGAAATTCCCAAAAACATTCCCATTTCCCAAGCTGGTTAACAGTTATCTTGTCTCTGTTCCCAAGCAAGTTTTCAATGTCAACAGTCGATTTGTCAAATGGTCTGTCAAGTAATGGATGTGAGTTGACTTGTGTTGTGCTTTTAATTGCGTAGGTACGCAACGCAAAATTCCAAGTATGCAAGCCGCATAGTATTCAAATTAATATAAGCTTGGCTAAAAAACGCGTGTTCCGTTTGCAAGTTGCCGCAACAGGATTGCAAATGTCAATATGTCAGGATCTCGGCCTTAACTTCCAACAGAGAATGGTATGAAAACTCGATATTTTTTACGATAGGAATAGAAATAAACACGTTATTAAACAGTATATTAATGATGCAACAGCTCCCACTCCTGGCAGTTAATCTATAAGTGAAGTGTAAGCTAGGATATAACCTTATAGACGACAAATATCTAATCAGAAATATCTAGCCTAGTGATCTGAAGATAGCGGTGTGAGGTGTCATGTTTTTGTTGCAGGGCGCAAATATATCACAACTAGAGAGAGATATTGGCTCCGAGCAGTTTCCGCCGAATGAACATTATTTTGGTTTAGTTAATGTAAGTGCAACTTTTAGTGAGTATTTTGTAACCTAACATTTTTTCTTGGTGGCATATTTTTATCCTAATTACGCCCACCAGTCCTAATGTTAAGTTCATGGAGAATAAAGTCTATAAAAAATATTTTATAAATACAAAAGTTAGTCTGTTTATCTGTTGGTTAACTTTTAACTGGGCTCAGCTTTAGTATACTGGACGCGGAGTTGGACGTTCATATTTTTTTACAGAAAGATCTTCATGTGGTAAGCCTTGCACTAAAATATTTTACGTCGAATCCTAATACTTTTCGAGAAATTTTTTTTTGAAAATTTGCAATTCTTCAACACTTTTCACTATTTATTACATTTGCCATAGATTACAGACTCATTGACGTTTAGTTGGTGTACTAAAGTTTCGTTGTACGTAATAAAATCCGTTCCGAACTTAAAAAGTACCTATCACAAAATGCTAATAATCGTATTCAAACCTTAAACAATGTCTATATCGATTATTGGAAAGTATATGTGACGTGCAGTAGACAGTTCATTTTTTTTTTACAGAAAGGTATTAATGTAATAAACATAACGCCAAAATATTTTCCGTCGAATCGTGATAGTTTTCGAGAAATTAATTTTTGAAATTTCGACATTTTGAGGTTAGTTTTCCCGAAATTCATGCAAATCCCTACTTGTTTTGTTTGTGTGAAAGATGGTGTGAGGGAATTAGGTAGGACTAGGCTAACCTACCTAGGCCGCATCCGCCCCCCCTCCCCCTCCCCCACAAATTTTTTTTAACTGCCCATAAAGACGACCACCAGAAATCCTTACAGTTGTGATAGAAGGCTGTGATGGAATCAGAGCAGTTTAATAAGTGCTCGCTTAGGTATTTATTGGGCTAATACTACGAACTTAAGTTAAAAAAAAAATTGTCAAAAGGTTAGGTTAGGTTAGGGTTGAACATAAATTGCGGCCGGGCACTTAGGTTCACCCCCTCCCCCCTCCCCTTCCCTCCCTCCTCCGCCGCGTCCAGTATACTAAAGCCCAACCTTTAACTGTGAACTGTATAACCGATGATGAAATGAAATTTGGCCTATTTTGATGGACATAGACTAAATCAAAATTATTTTTATTATTGACAATATGATCAACTTTTGAAATACAAACCTTATTAACTTTTAATATAAATGTAATGGTTTTAGACATAGATAAAATAAAAAAACATATTTCTTAAATTAAGTTTTTTTTTCAGTTTGGTAACACCTGTTACAGTAATTCAGTGTTGCAAGCATTGTACTTCTGTAGGCCATTCAGAGAGAAAGTCCTGGAATACAAGGCAAAGAACAAGAGAACGAAGGAAACATTACTAACATGCCTCGCAGACTTATTTTATAGTATAGCCACACAAAAGAAAAAAGTGGGATCTATAGCGCCTAAGAAATTTATTGCTAGATTGAGGAAAGAGAAAGGTAAGTGAGATTCTATAAACTAGTTATTATTTTAAAATTTGAAAATTCTTTGTATAATAAATGTATACTTACCTATATAATAATTAAGTAAATATAATTTCAGAATCATTCATTTTTTTTATATGTAAAAGTTACTTCTTGATCATATGAATAATCAGCAGGCAAATTCTCAAATTGACCATATTATATGCCAAAAAAAAAGACGTGCCGAATTGAGAACCTCCTCCTTTTTTGGAAGTCGGTAAAAAAAATTCATAGGCTATACCAATAAATACAAAAGAGTGTCTGCCTGACTATCTTCTATGCTTTCATGACCCACATCCTGTCCAACCGACTGACAAAATTTTAAATAGAGAGCCTATATTCCAAAATTTTCAAAAACCTACTTAAAGCCACACAGATAATGTCACTAGAGTCATCATTCATCTAGTATTATGAAAGAAATGTTAGTATAGTTAGTGTCAATCAAATAGTTGTCTTTTGTTTGCGACAACTGTTGCGATGATTCTTGCACACTTCAGACACAACTAAATTATTGGTGCAAGCTTTACTACATGAAGGATCCTATACCTATACTATATTGAACTTAGTTACTATATTGAATTGTTAAATCCACTTATTCAAAACTCATTTTGATTGTGTATTATTTATTCTTACAGAAGAGTTTGATAACTACATGCAACAGGATGCACATGAGTTTCTTAATTTTCTTATAAATCATATAAATGAAATTATTTTAGGTAAGATTTCACAACTTTTCTGTTGCCTATTTTAATGAAAATGAAGTCAATAGGATTGTTCTGAAGCATTTTCTATATTTTTATTCCAAGTAAAATTCTTCAAATTTTGTTCAAGTTTTAGTAGTTTTCCATAATAATGTTGTAGGTACATGATTTCTGAACTAAACTTAATAGACAGGAATAAATACTGCTGCTTCTGCAAGGAGTATTATTAAAGGGAAAGCAATAAAATGAATACTGGCATTTAAGTTTAATTTAGAGATTGTTTACAGCAGAATTAACCATATTATATTTAGTACCTACTCTATCAATCAAAGCCGCACAGCTGGAAATATAACAATAAAAATCTTTTCAGCTGAAAGAAATCAGAGCACTTTGAAGCTGCAAAAGACAGATGGAAATAAAGAGGGTGTGACGTGCAATGGCACAGTGCCTCAGAGTCAGAATACAGACCCAACGTGGGTCCATGAGATATTCCAGGGAACACTCACCAGTGAGACCAGGTGTCTCAACTGTGAAACAGTTAGCAGTAAGGATGAGCATTTCTTTGATTTGCAAGTAAGTACACATTTATATTGGTTATTGTTGTATGGGTATACTAGCTTTTGTCCGCAACTTCATCAGTGTGGATTACACAAATATCAAACCCCTATTTTACCCCTCTTAGGGGTTATATTTTCATTAGCAGATGTCTACGTTATAATAGCCATCTGTATGCCAAATTTCAGCCGTTGTCATTCACCTTTTCCTTTTAAATATTTAGATGATGTTTCCAGTAGACTGACCAGTACAGTGGTGATGGCCTAGTGATTAAGACTTTGGCCTCTAAGTCGGAGGAGTGGTTTCCATCCCTATGCACTCACCTCTATCTACTCTTGTGTATAATCTATAATAATATTATGAATGTGAAAGTTTGGATGGATTCATGGATGTTTGTTAATCAAACACACCAGAACAGCTGAACAGATCTGTGTTTGGCACAGATAGATGGTCTGGAATACATATAGGTTACTTTTATCCCAGAAAATTAAAGAGTTGCCAAGGGAACCAGCATGGTGGACTATAACCAAACCCTTCTCATTCCATACGGAGACTCAACCCGGTAAAATTTGACCCGGGTTGCAATATGATGATGGTAATATCTTTTTCAGGTGGACGTAGACCAGAACACAAGCATAACCCACTGTCTGAAATGCTTCAGCGACACAGAAACTCTATGCAATGACAACAAGTTCAAATGTGACAATTGCAGCAGTTATCAAGAGGCGCAGAAACGGATGCGAGTCAAGAAACTGCCACTCATACTGGCGTTGCATCTCAAGCGGTTCAAGTATATGGAACAGTATAACAGGCATATTAAAGTGTCGCATCGGGTTGTGTTCCCGTTGGAGTTGAGGTTGTTTAATACGGTAAGTATTTTTATCACTAGAGTTGGTGCTTATGGGTCCGTTTGTGTGAATTTTGGATTTTGGAATATGCTGTGATACTGTGGGTTCTGTTTGATTTTGTAGGATTAAAAGTAATCTATATCCTTCTCTGAGATGCAAGTTATCTATGAACCAATTAACGACAAAATGAGTCAATCGGATAAGGTGTTAAATTTAAATTAGTATTTCAGAACATGGGTCATGTGTCACTGACCACACAACTTCATCAAGGAACAGTGATCAATTGAATCTAGCTTCTAATTAGTTGTCCATCATTTTGGGAACATTTATACACAGTAAATGACAAAAAGAAACAGAATTTCATTTTGTCTCTAGCTTTAAGTTGTATGATACTAGATGATTCCCGCGACTTTGTCCCAGTGGATTAAGGTTTTTTAGATTCCCACGGGAACTCCCTAATTTCCCGAAATAAAAAATAGCCTCTTTCCTTCCCTGGGATACGAACTAACTATGTACAAAATTTCATCAAAATCAGTTGAAAAAATTGGACTATGAAAACGTAGCAGACAGACAGACACACTTTCGCATTTTTAATACTAGTATAGATTAATTTTCATTTGCTCTTATTTCGACAGCTACAACTACATACCTGAATCCTCACTTTTATGTTAATTTGTTATTAATATATTGTTCTCCAGTCGGACGACGCGGTGAACCCAGACCGACTGTACGATCTTGTGGCGGTGGTGGTCCACTGTGGCTCCGGGCCCAACCGCGGTCACTACATCAGCATCGTCAAGAGCCACGGCTTTTGGCTGCTCTTCGACGACGATATGGTGGATGTACGTACACAATAATATTTTTGATCAAAACTTCTTTAGGCGCGTTGAGCACTTGTTGGTAGGGGGTAAAAATGTGGAACACACGAGACCGACGCCATTCTTCTTAAGACAAACGGTCTTAAATAAAATATAGTACATTCGTAATTAAACTTTAATGCTTAGTTTTAAGGTTTATATTTTAATTATTTTAAAAGTGCTGTGTTGTTATTTTAAATATTCGTTTTCACTTCTATCGGCAGTCCCTATGACTGCCAATTTTTTTTTTACACACTGCAATCTCACGTCGTCAGCTGCGTTCGGTTTAATCGAATTTACTTGTTTAGCATAGGCCTTATTTGGTTTTGGGCCAATAGCCAGTTTCCATAAGTCCATTATGACCAAATATGGCTTATTATAACAACCTTTACACTAGGTCAGTCACTGCAAGCGATCAAATGCTTCTGTGAGTCTGTGACTTTTTATCACCTATGGCTACAGTTGAATATGGCCAAACCAAGCTTATGCCTGTTGCTTAAAAAGAGCAACTGCTGAGTTTCTTTCGGCTTTTCGCAGCAGAACCTGCTTAAGAGACAACTGTATGCCCTACAATCTACATGTTATAAATAAATTGAGTTTGAGTTTATGTAATTGTGCCATTCATAATACAGGGACATAGGCTCAAATTGAAATGTAAAATAATTTTAACTATTCTTTCTTTTCAGAAAATTGATGCCTCTGCTATAGAAGACTTCTACGGTCTAACTTCTGATATACAGAAATCATCTGAAACAGGATATATACTATTTTATCAATCTAGAGATGCTAGTTGTTAAGTTTCACTAAATATAGTAATTTATATATTTAAAATATATGCCATATTGTTAAAGTTGGAAAGGCATATGTTATTGAGATTTGTTTGATTTCGATCAGTGAATTAAAACTATTATTTTATTATTCGTCTTATTAGATTTCGTTCATTTGTAAATAATATTCATTTTAAATTAAAAAAATTGTGATCTTTCTCTGCGTCTTGGTTTTATTTTGAAGATAAGCCTATCTAGAGTTCCACTATCAGCTATTGTGTAGTGATTAATTTCACTGCAAGTAAAACTAATTGGATATCCCTAAAGCGAATCTCACACTGTGCACTGAAACGCGCAGCTGACCACGCAGTATCGCGTGGTACATATAATATTTTGCACACAACTTACGATCAACCGATCCCCATCAGTGTGGGATTCGCCAATATTGACCACTTGGTGGTACGGGATTGCCTAGTGTGTTAACTAGGCAAGCATAAAGCCACCCATATACAGTAGAATCTGTCTTGCAGGCACCAAGGTGCTTATATTTAAATAAAAATGCATCCCAGGTATAACATATCTACTATCTCTGTACAAATTTGTCAAAATCGATTGACAAATGGGCTTTGAAAGAGTAGCATAGCAATGCAGACAAAAACACTCGCATATTTTAATGCTAGATGATGCCTGCGAAGTAGATTAACGTTTTTGATTAGCACTCTTTAATTTTCTGGGATAAAAAGTAGCCTATGTCCTTCCCTAGGATGGTACCTAGAGGTAGGTTACATCCCTTACCAATATTGGTTGAACAGATGGGCTGTGAAAGCATAGCAGATAGACAGACACGTTCACATTTAAAATATTAGTATGGACATAGATTAATTATAAAGTATGGATAATTAATAATTATTAGCGCTGTCTAAAGAAATAGGTAAATTTTTTTCTTACTTACTCCACCTAATGTTGTCAGTTCCATAATAAGCATATTTTTTTCTATGAATAAATTTTTTTGTGTTTCTCATACTAACAATTATTGTCATAATTTTTAAACTAGTAATAATTCCTAATGCAGTTCACTCAACTAAAGTAACAAAAATTAACTGGTGAAGAGCTTTAATTCTTTGTTACGAAATTAAAAGCAAGTAATAAAACACAGTAAAGAATAAAAGTAATAAAACACAGACAAAGCTTAAAAATAGTTTATTCCGCATTAGGCTACAAACTCATATGGGATGGGCGCGAGCAGTACTGGCTTCTCACTACCCTTGACAATGTGTGCTGCCCTTGGTGGCTGTGGCTGCCTCTTGAGGTTAACAATTTTGCCATTGGCCTTAGCCTCTTTAAGGAGCCTCTCATTCTCCTTTACCCTCTTGAGGAAGTCCTCCCTGCATTTTGAGTGCTTAACGTGCTCAATGCGGATGTTTATTCTCTTGGGGATAATTCTGCCTCGTACCCTCTTGTTTACGATAACGCCCAAAGCGTGCGCTGTTACGTTGTAGACACGTCCAGTCTTGCCGTGGTAGACTTTATGTGGCATGCCCTTTTGAACTGCACCGTTACCCTGAAATAAAAAAACAAATTTAACACTTCACTTCATCTAATCTAAATCACTTTAAAAGCTAATCTGGAAAGACTGAAAAGAACACATTTTTCAAAGGTTTAGTACTCATTGTACGAAAATATTGAATCATTCAACAGATTTTGTTCATAGGATGTTAACCAGCCAAATCCTTTCAATTAGGATATTAATAGATCCTGAGCTTTAACCCAAGAGCCACTTTCAGCAATGCAACCCAATGAATGTTGGAATATCTTACAAACAATCAACGATCACAAGGATCTTCCTAGAGTAATTTATCGTTTCTATTTCATTAGGTACAGCATTTTAAATTTATAGTAGAAATAAGCAGTGTGCGCTTACCCTAATGTCAACGATATCGCCGACTTTGTACACTTTCATATAAGTGGAAAGGGGGATAGTTCCATGAGTACGGAACCTGCGGGCGAACAAGTCCCTCGTACCGCGGCGATAACCCTTGGAGTTCGTCATTTTGCCTGAAAACAGAAGAACACATTAACTTCTAAAACACCGCACGTGGCCGAAACTTAACACATCAGAATTCCCAAACGATAAATCCTAAAATCCACTGTATGAGACACTTCTATCAAAGATAAATTTAATTTAACGCCTAGTTTACAGATTTAGGATTGTTTTACAATTTTATTTCGTTATAAAAGTAAATCACCTTAGCTTGACAGCGCTTGGTTTTTGAGAAAGAAAAGGTCAGAGACAAGTAACATATATGGAAAAGGTTATGTTGTCTATGGATAAACGAGGGTGAAGTTGTCACTTTTGTTTTACCTACTTTTACATAATGAAAACTATACACGACAGGATCAGATGCTTGTTTTGGTCAAATTGGAGTGCAAATCAGGTGCAAATAAGTCACAGATTTTTGTTTCGAGTAAATTTTGAATCTGTACTTTGTTTTTTTTCCTATGTAAAAATCAGTTCGGAAAGATCCAAAGATCACAATATTATAAAATTAAATTATATGTTTAAAGATTGATTTAATAAAAATGTACCTGTTGACTATTTTCAAATACGATTTATTCTAAAGTTTTAAGTTTATTCATTTTATTAACGTCGCCGTTTTATCTCAGAATACTTTTAAATACCTACCTTCCACTTCCGATTTCCGAACATTCACAAATCACAACAAAAAAGGGTTCTCCACTCCGTAATTACTCAATTTCATTGGAAAATCTTTTTTGAGTAGCAAAATGTATTATTCTTTGTAGAAAAACAAATTTACGTATCAATGAATATGTCTGGTGACAATATTATTTTGAACTCTTGTCAATATACTCCCGTTTACTTCATCGAAGATCCTGGTGTTAGTCAGGTACTGTTTATTTGCAATGATCTCTTGTTATTTTATGAGTTATAGTCAATAATAATATGATAACTTTCAGGTAAGATCTTACGTTGTAGCACCCAACAATCAAAGTATAGATAAACCTGTAAGCGAAAGTTTGAAAAGATTCTACGAAAGTAGCGGTAATCTGGAATCTAACCTAACAGTCGCCGATAACACAACAAAACCGAAAATAACAAGGAAAAACGACACCAATGTCGTCGGAAATAACCTGAAGCTCGCCAGTTTCCTTTTGCCAAAATGTGAAACCAAAACTGAAATCAGCAAACCAGCAATAACTCCAGTGAATAGTGTTGTTTTAAAACCGGTGTATATAGCGCCCAACAACGTCAGTGTAAATAATGTAAACAGTCCAAATCAGGTGCCTAAGATAGATGTTAACAGTAAACTTGTGAAACTGAAAGACCTGCCAAATATTGTACGATCTCAAAATGGAAAAATATGGCCAAAGATAAAACCAAAACAAAAGTAAGTAGGACATTAATATAAAACATCAAACATTCACTCTTCTTCTTCTTTGTGGTAGGTAAGCTCCGTGCAGACACTGTATCACATTGACGATAGTCTATCTATTGCGTTGGCCACCATGCAAAACTCCAAACAAATACTGGTTGCTATCAGATACTAAAGTCTTTTTTGGATGGTTTAAATATAAAAAAAAGATTTTTTTTTTAAAATATCAAATTACTTTTACAATACCACACATAGTTTAGTACACATTTTAAATAAAAACCACAGAAGTTTGACCTCATTGCATAAGCATCTGCGCCTTATGATAAATAGGGCTGGATAGATGAAAAAAACAAAATAACAAATCCTACAATGTATAAGTAATAAAACTAAAGAATAGTAAAGTACCTTTATCACTTAGGCTTTTTAATGGTGTACTTATATTGTGTTAGCGATAATCCAGAAGTAGGTATTAATAAAACACTTAATATATTTGTCTTCCCATTTGAAACTTGCACAAGTAAATGGTTAAACGTGTAGAGGATCAGGTTAAATTGAATGACATGGAACAAGTCAAGAGAAATTTACAGAATTATACTTCCTGTTTCATGAAATATAATGACAAATAATAATAATGCTAACAATTGTTTTGTTTAGTTAATCATCAATAATATGATAGCTTTTTCTTATCTTTCCAGCTCCCCATCCAGGAAGCCTAAGCAAACGGCAGTACAAGCTGTGCAACCTGTACAATTGGTCAAGTTTGGTCAAACATACCACAGGTAATTATTACATTACTAGCTGATGTTTGTGACCTGGACCATGTGGTCTAAGTTTTTTTTACCCAAAACGGCAAAGCCAAAAGGAAAGATTATGATTTTAGTAGTTTATGTATTTATGTATGTTTCACTGTAGTACCTAAATGATGTGTCAATTGATTTATTATTGTGGTATGTTACCTACATATGCTATATTTTACATGAAAAAAATGTATATGATGTGTGCTACATCAGAAAAAGTGGGTGACTCTGACTTTTTTTTTTGAGTCTTGTTACAGTTTTTAATTAATACTTAACTACTGCCTGTTAATCCAGTGGGAATTCATCATTATTAAAATTCAAAATTCCGAAAAAATATTCCAGGATAAAACGTAGCCTGTGTGTTAATTCAGTACATCAATAATACAAAGTGTAAGATGTGATTGGTGATAATTAATTACACTTTCTTAAAACTAAAGTTACGAGGGTTCCAAACACGCCCTGGTGTGACCACAACAAACTCAGCTGGGTTTTTAAAGCATGTGTAACTATAGTTAAACATGAAAACTATTTATATTTTAGTCTCAACAAACTGAGCACTGAACAGATGAAGATGGTGAATCATGCGCTAAAAATGTTAAACACTCAAAGCAATCCACCAGATACTGCGTATGATCCAGCCTCCAATACAAAGTTCATTTACAAGTAAGTAGTAATGTAATTATAGGACTATAATAGCTGATTCATCGTTAAGTCCTTTTATCCCGTCTTCAGGGCAGAGGGCAAACTACTCTTTTCCTAGCCGATCTATCAGACACCTTATGCTTCAGTTCACCCCACATGAGAACAATCTTTATTGGCCTCACTTGTATAGTACACCGCCAAGTTTGTTAGATCTACAGGTTGTTCAAGGCATGGCTTCCATATGTCAATGTTAGAAATAACCTCCGGCCAAAATATTCTCAAATTGTATTTATCAGAATAGATGATTACTAAAACAGATTTAATAGACAGCTTTAATCCTGATTTAAATTTGCCTAAAGCTATTTCTCTACCAAATTTTTTCAAAATTGGTGATGGATTGATAAGTGACAAGCTGATAGGACCATATTATACATTATTTGCATTTTAGTAAAGTTGATATAACTTAAAAAATTTGATGTTTTTCTATATTCAGCCATTGCATTGGTCAAAACTGAAAGTTCACAAATAAAATTCACATACACTTGTAAATTTCAAGAATTTCATCATAAAGACAAACTATAATAATAATATGTGGTATTGTTATTATTTCAGGGTAATTTCACAAAAGGATTTCGCTGAACAAAACAAAGTGGCAAAAAAGATCAGTGCAGAAAATATAAAGAAAGAAGCGATCAAGCTTGAAGAACCAGATATTATTGAAGAAGAGGAAGAACAGAAAGTTATCATAGAGGTATGAAACTGTGAAATAGACAAAATGCTAATAATATATTAATTGATGCTGATAAAATATCTGATCACACCCTAATTATGAGCATTATTGATAAGGCTGTATTTATTTGAATGATTTTGGTAAAAGCATATTATATTGTAGTTATTTAATACTAATATTACAAATGCGAAAGTAACTGTGTATCTTATTTGTCCTTTTTTGTAGTCAAAAGTGACTCGCAGTGGCAGAGTGGTAAAGCTACCAAAGAACATTATAGTGGATGACTTGCCGTCCAAACCCAAGAAACACCTGAGCGCTATATTTGCATGCCTACAATGCAACTCTGTGAGTATCCTAACTATCCTATAAATATTATATCTTATCAGGCTGATGCCTGAGGCTTCGTCCGCGTAATTTGAGATTTTCAGTTCCCGCAGGAACTCTCTATATTTCCGGGATTAAAACGACTATACTCTACTAATCATCTCTCAGACTATAATCTATCTCTATGCCAAATTTCATCCATTCATCCAAACTTTCGTTTTTATAATATTAGTATAGAATTATGGATATAAGTTTGGATGTTTGCTACTCCTTCACACCACAATAACTGGACTAATTTGGCTGAAATTTGAAATGGAGATAGCTTATGTCTTGAATTAAGCACTTCATTTTATTCATGAAAATTTTAAGTCTTAGAACGAAAGTTGTTCAGAATTATGTACAAGGTAACTTACCTGTAAGAGGTCATTAGTATTTTTAATTAAACCTGTATATCCACTGAAATTATCAACCGACCTTGAAAAGTACCTTCGATTTCAGAAATTCAGCAGTCCCCAACGCCTGCATAGACACTATGAGAACCACCCGACACATACACCGAGTAATCTCCACAGCAATCTGTTCCACTGCCTAGTGGCCATGGTCTCGGCTGGCCCCGAGGCTGAGAGAGCTAATATACTGCTGCAGCAACTGAAGTTACTGGTAGAACGGCTGAGGGCTTGTGTACCGTGCTTGCTGAAGGGAAATAAGACGGAGACCATGACTGAGATCACTGAGGACGTTAGCAAGTAAGTACCAAAGGAGGTGAAGAATGCGACTTCGTTCAACATTTTCAAAAATAAACTTAAAAAACATGTACCTACTTCATGATATAAACTTACTCAAATAATCTTATTAAATTATCATAAATTAAATTAACCTACTGATATAAACTACACTGTGGCAACGATCTCGCATTCTTTAACCGGACTTATGATGAACTTATGAGGGTAGATCTAGGAAATGTAATAAGTCTAATTATAGTGAAATTATATATGTAATTGCCGAAATATTTAAGTATATTATAAAAATAATGTTTTTCTCTGTAAGTGAATGTTACAATTCTTTTGAGAAAAATAAATTCTTTAACCTGAAGTTTTAGTACTGTATACTAAAGTCACAACATAAAGCCATTTCATTGTGAGTGTGTAATCTGTTGGTTACCGTTTTACAGCCCATCTGTTTAGCGGATTTTGATGGGAATGGAGATTTTACAGTGTACACCAAACACAATATTACCTACCTACCTCTATATTTACCTTTGTCCATTTTTTTCTATTAGTTTTAAGATGATATTTTATGCAAATATCTAACTAAAAACTAACTAAAAATAAAATAAATATTTTTATCTTGGAGAAAAAGAAAGAATTTGATGCAACTCAACAAATGCATGGGCAATGGGCATCTAATATTGGGAGATCCCAACTGCTTATTTCCCCTTCTCTCTTTATAGAATACTAGCAGATGCCCGCGACTTCGTCCGCATGGTTTGAGGTTTTTTAGTTCCCGCGGGAATTCTTTAATTTTCCGGGATAAAAAGTAGCCTATGTGCTATTCCAGACTATAATCTTTCTCTGTGCCAAATTTCATCGAGATCCGTTCAGCCGTTCGGGCGTGATTGAGTAACAAACATCCATCCATACATCCATACATCCATACATCCATCCATCCAAACTTTCGCATTTATAATATTTATATTATTTGATGTTTAGTAGCTTTTGAATGCTATCACAAACATCTTTTATAAGTTATTTGTCTTGATTTAAATTAATATGATCATTTTATTATTTTGTTTTTAGGTTATTTGGAATAAGCCCCGGCAAATACTATTTGAACATGAAAGCACTCAGTTGTGAAAAAGACAAAGACGGTTACTGCAGTCACAATCCGCGGCCGCAATTAACTGTTGCAGAGAATATTAAACCACATGTAATACTTGAAAATGCTGAAAATGATGTATCCAAAGGGCAAAAAGGTAATATATTGAAGATTAATTTTCAAGACCGAAGACCCAAAATCCTTAGAAAAGTAGAATGTAGGAAGCAGAAGCTAACACAGAGTAGTCCTAATGGAAAGAAAATCAAGGTTTCCCAAGATATATCTAGAGATAAGAATAGTAATAGTATAGAATTAGATGATTTAGTTGCTCTTTTAAGTGATACAGCAAAGACTGATAATAAGGAATCAAAGGTTATAGATAAATTAGTATTAAATGTTCAAAAAGAATTCAAACAAGACACAGTTCCTTCAAAAGTTGAAAAAGTGAAGAAACCTCCACACATTCAATTCCACAGTGCACATTTTGATATAAGATCGTCACCTATTAAACCAACTTCAACCGTTTTTAGAAAGTTCCAAATAAATCCTGAAAAGATGACAAAATATGTCGAAATTATACGACCGATACAACTAAATCAACTAGCGCAGGATGTTGAAATGACTAATAATATAGATAATGATATAAACGCGCCAGAAATTTTCAGTGATACTAATGTATTTCCTAGTAAAGAATCTGAGAATTTGAATTACGCGTCTAATAAAAATTGGTGTGAAGATCAATCAAGTTTTATGAAACCAAATGATTTGATTAACAGTGATACAGATATTTTTATGAAGTCCAATACTGTCATAGAACCATCGTTATTACATTTTAAAAATGGTGTCAGAGCCACAAATAAAGTAGCTAATGAGTCAGTATTAAATCATATTAATAACGAATGTAAAGTAGCAAATGAAGTAACGAAACATAATAGTGTATTGGACTCTAATATATTTAATAAAGACATGCATATTAATCATGGCTCTCAAGTAAATACACTTAATAAGCAGACACGTTTCACTAAACCAAGTATTTTAATAGAACCACTAACACTTACTCGAAATGATCATGACATAGAAACTGAAAAGCTTTCTAATCAGAATGACAGTGATGATTTTATGAAATCCGATATACTAATTAATGAAGCTTTATTGAATACTCAAGATTGTAAAGTAATAGATGAAATTGCAAATAGTAGTCATGATTTTATGAAGTCTAACATTTTAATAGAACCAGCTTTAATACATAGTCAAGATGCACAAATAGATAAGTTTGCAGATCAAGCTGATAGTTTCATGTCTTCAAATGTTTATAATCCAACTTTACCACATAGTAATATAAATAATGAAAATAGAGCCAGTGTTACAGAAAGCAATGAAATAGATATTGATTTAAATTCGAGTCAAGGTCAATCTATTATAAGCTTTCTGGAGTCCCTAGGCAATGAATTAGCTTATACTGATACAGAGACTGATAGTAGAAATAATGTAGATTTTCAATTAGATTTATTTTCATTCAACAATTCATAGACTTATTTGTACCTATCTATAGAACAATTTGATTTACACTTATTTTTACAAAATATATTTGTTAATATAGATGTAAACTGTACATTTTGTTTTATTTCTACACTAGACTAAGACCATAGATTAAATAATGACAGTTTACCAAACACAATTGGACAAAAGTATTATGCTTTACACAAGTGCACTCTATTCTCACTCTGATGAGTACAAGAGTAGAGTGCACTACAGTAGAGTGGACTTGATCGGTTCAGTTGTGTCAGAACCACAGAGTTCTTTTGTTGTCAGAACCTGTTAAGAATAAGACACAGGACCGACGACTTTGCCTGCACTCCGAGGCATGGGTGAATCACTTCATCACTCCGGGCAAGTACTGATGATGTCTTGACAGAAATATCCAAAACCTAACTATTTATGATCCGTTGAATCAAAACCAGTTTGTTGTCCATATTTGAAGATACAACTGCCATGAAGTGGCGATAGCCTATCAGTCTGAGAGAAGAGCAGGCAGGCAGCAAGGCAGTCACAATTTTTTTGATGTGGCTATAATGCCATGATTATATCAAAAATCTCAATGATAATATAATAACTTGCAACTAAATAAGACGGCAAATAAAAAAAACTTAACATTTATTTTACATATTAAATTACCCTATTTATTTTACACTTAATCTAGGCCTGTAAGACAGGTCTCTCATTCTTGCCCTCCAGGTTTTGGTTAGTCAGGGCATAGCCGGTGCCTCCTCTCTGCAGAGGAATGATGTCTTTCTCTTTGAGCTTTTCACCAGTGAGTGGGTTGATCCAATCTTTCTTGATGATTTTCTCCACACACTCCATGGTTATAATGTGACCACTTGTTCTGGAATTAAGATTTGAGACAGACTGAAGAACTAAGTAGTAATTTGGTATACAAACTGTAAGTGATTACAATTACATAAACAAACTGTAATTTTAGAAACAAGGACAATTTTGAAGATGTAAATTATGCAATTTCTCAAGTCACTAACTGGTTTACTGTAAACAATTTACTTTTAAACGCAAAGAAAACCAAGTGCATTGAATTTGCGTTGATCCAAGTCCACAGGAAACTTATAGGAGATCATTCACGGCCCATACAAAAAATACCAAAATGTGAAAGTGCCGGCCAAAAAAAAATAAAGTAATTTCTTCGATAGATCGTATTATTCTAAACATATTTTATTATAATCGAGCTATATATAGTATAATTACAGCCAAGCTGTAAGATCGCTACCAGTAAAGATATTGTACTTTGAAAATCTTGTTTTTTCATAGTTCTAAGAGTTTCGGTCAAAGAAGTATGATGCTAATGATAGCGTCATGACTCATCATAAGATTATTTAGATTGGTAGGTATTATTCCAAACTTGTTTTTTAATACGACAGGTAGCTAGAAACTAGTTTAGGTCTGCTACCTGGGTCAGGCCTGTGTCACTCCGCGTGTAGGTATTAAAAAGATACCTACAGGCGGCGGCCATTGCGCAAGGACCAATCTAGTAGGCTGCCGCAAACGAAAAAAGACACGCGCGCGCGCTATTTGTTCGACCACGTTCAGCTTTCTCGATAATTGCAAATAGGACACAAAACGAAAAAAACCGGCCAAGTGCGAGTCGGACTCGCGCACCGAGGGTTCCGTACTCAAGAAGTAGGTATAATTACCTTTGTTAATGAACCGCAAAACTAACTTTGTTTGTAGAGGTTTACTGTTAATATCAAAAAATTACGTTTGTTGTATGGGAGCCCCCCTTTAATATTTACCTTATTGATATTTAATTATTTATTTTGAAAGGTAATATACAAGTTAATATTCTGTGAAAATTTGAACCGTCTACCTGTTACCGTTTTTAATATTGAGCAAAAAAATACGAAAAAAACACGTTTATTGTATGGGGACCCCCCTTAATATATATATTTTATTAATTTTTAGTATTTGTTGTTATAGCGGCAACGGAAATACATCATTTGTGAAAATTTCAGCTTTCTAGCTATCACGGTCTATGAGATACAGCCTGGAGACAGACAGACAGACAGCGGAGTCTTAGTAATAGGGTCCCGTTTTTACCCTTTGGGTACGGAACCCTAAAAAAGCAAAAAGATACTGTGCAGTTTTTAATTGTTTAAATACGGATCGAGATCGAAATTTAACTTTTTTTGGTTGCCTAAAGACGCTGACAGGTAAAATCTACTTTGATTGGATTAGGTACATTATGTTCCTATTTGAAATGAAATTAATTCAAAATACAAACCCTTTCTCCCCTTGTTGAACAAAGTACTATTCCAATACCCTAAAAGTATTTAAAAGTACAATAAAAAGACATTTTAGTAGTTTCATTCGAGTTGCATTTCATTTGTCGTATTCATTTACGAACGAATTTATTAGTGAGGTAACAATGATACAATTATTATGTTTCGTCCGAAACAAAATCAATTCCAGATATTTTTACATATACATAACATCTATTATTCTTTTGTCTATTTAAGTATAATGAACAAAATGTGTTTTATTTTATTACTTCATTAAATTAAATCTTTGGCAATAATCGTATAGCTTAAACAATTATGCAGCTATCTTATGAACGTACTCGGCGCTGCCTGCTGCGCGTTGCCCGCTACAAGTAGGAATAAACGCTCGTACTGTGCGCTAGATGGCGTAAGTAGTTTCTCGAAGTAAGCAACCCTAGTCCGCGGCTCTTTCAATACGTATAACCACGTATAACTTATTATGAACCGTAGTCCAGTGAATTAAGGCCCATATTCCCTCAAAAAAAAATTGGTAGGTATGTAAATGAACACGTGCTCGACTGGAACGTGAGCTAAATTAAATCATATTGTTTATCCGATTGAGTACATATTTCTTTGAAAACCATTGCGAAGTAAAGCTTCTGTACCTAGTACTAGTTATTATTCTGTGCCTGGGTGAAGAATGTGCGGGGATGCGAAGGGTGGGGGAACGCCGCTTCCTGTAAAGTAACGCGCGGACTTAGATTTAGTTATCCACGCGACTCATGTTTCATCGGACGGCTATTACAAGCAGTTTAGTTTGTTACTCGTTACTTTTGTTTATGTTATTATTATTATTGTTACATTGTTTGTTTTTGTTATTCTTTTTCTTGTTATTTTGAGTACATTTTTGTGGTCAAAATGGGCGATGTGAATGAGCAATTGTGTATCTCATGTCGTCAACCTATTGGCGATCGAAGAACATACAGTTGGGCATCTCGAGAAGAAGAATATATTGATATCGCACAGATAGTTATTGAAGACTTGCTGAATCGAGAGGTCAGTTATTATAATATCAATCAACAGTTCTATTAATATATGTATGTATTTTCTGAATTAGTTTGTTTTTAATATGTATACATTTTTATATATCAAAGCCCCTGCCGGCATAGGAAAGCTGCCTCTGGACTACCTTTTATTCTTTCTTTTTTTTACAGGTTCAGTATACTGATTTTATATGCCGACCCTGTTGGCAAAGAGCTGAAAGAAGATATCAACGAAATATTCGAGAAGCTAACCGGGTACACGATGACATTGCACCTAATGTTCCTGTCGCGGAAGATGATGTTGTTCATCCACGAACACTGAATTTACAAGGATTTCGTCGAACTCCTATTACGAGAAACAGTTGTGTATATCAACATTGTCAAAATACTTCTCGGCACAGAATACCCGATGCCATAATTCTTCGCATGCTTTGCCGGTATCACCTACTTATACCAGACAACACTCGAGTTTGTGTTGAACATCTAGAACAGAATTCATGGCACTTGCTTGCGGTACAAGAAAATAACATTGAGGAATTTACGGCTGATCAGATTGTTAACGCTTTGACAATACTAACGAATCATGCCACTACGGAATTTTTGATTTCGAACAATATGAAACCATTAATGACAATGAATTTCATACATGGACTGGCCTCACACATGAACAGTTTTCCGATTTATTGCAAAACTAGATGATGCCCGCGACTTCGTCCGCGTGGATTGATGTTTTTGATTCCCGCGGGAACTCCTCAATTTTCCGGGATAAAAAGTAGCCTATGTCCTTCCCCGGGATATAAACTATCCCTGTATCAAATTTAATCAAAATTTCCCGGGATAAAAAGTAGCCTATGTCCTTCCCCGGGATGTTACCTATCTCTGTACCAAATTTCATCAAAATCGGTCGAGTAGTTGGGCCGTGAAAGCGTAGCAGACAGACAGACAGACAGACACACTTTCGCATTTATAGTATGGATACGCCCTCACTTAATAGTACGAGAAAGAAAAGAACAATGTTAGCAGCTTTATTAGCAAAACTTCGGACAGGAGATTCAAATGCGAGACTGGCATCAATTTTTAAAACTTCTGAAAGCACTTTCGCTCGCATGTTACAAACTGCTCGCGATGCTCTTACGCAAGACTTTATCCCGTTGCATTTGGGTTGGGGCCACATGACACGGGAAGAAGTATCTACTATCTCGAAGGAACATAACTATTCCAGAAAATATTTTTGGTAACCCAAACAGTTCTCCAGATCAAAGAAAGGCGATTACGATTGTTGATGGAACGTATATTTTCATACAAAAGAGCTCTAATTATTTCTTCCAGCGCAAATCGTACAGCAACCATAAATTCACAAATCTTTTAAAACCCTTTTTGTTTGTATGCTGTGACGGACATATTATTGAAGTATCTGGCCCACATGCCGCCACTACTTCAGATGCACAGATAATGAGCAGTATTATTCATAATGAAAACGAAGATGGTGATGGACTATTTAATTGGTTTTATAGAGAAGAAGACGTTTTCATATTGGACCGTGGTTTTAGAGACGCAGCTCCAGAACTTCGAGATCTTGGATATGTAGTGAAAATGCCAGAGTCTAGATTACCAAGCGAGAGTCAATTAACTACAGAGCAAGCCAACAAGTCCAGGCTTGTTACGATTTGTCGTTGGGTGGTATAAGTTATCAATGGCCGCTTTAAAAGGGATTTCCGCCTGCTAAGAAATGTATACATAAACAGAACTTTACTAGCTATGTTCGAGTATTTCCGGATTGCCGCAGCATTGTTAAATGCTTACCATGTATTAATAGAAGATAATATACGTGTTTCTGCATTTTTGGAAATAATTGAAGAAAGAATTAATATGCCCAACACCTTAGCAGACCTAGTCAACAGGCATAACTATAATAGACGGAGAGCAAATTTTCAAACAATGTCTGCCCTCATGCCACAATTCGATGCTTTTCCGAGGCTCAATGAAGATGAATTGATATTGTTTAGTCTTGGCGTACCAATTAAAACAAGCACGAAGCTACTATGGCGAAGACTTGCAACCGGACAGGAGTTTTGTCGTTGAACTTGCTGCGGAAACCTTAGAACATGTGAGGAGTCTAGAAGGTGAAGATCTCTTCCTAATCAGAGGACGCATCCAATCCAGGCATATAAGAGCAAAAACACATAACATGTACATAGCAATAGATCGAGCACGAAATGGTCGACAAGCAAATAAAACATTATTATTGCACATGCAACATAGGTAAAAGAACATTGGGATGTTGCTCACATACCATGTGCATATTATGGTATATAATATGTTGAAGAAGAGGCAATAAGACCTCCAGCAGAAGGTCTAGAAGACGTAATTGTAAGATTAGAGGAGATATAATTGCTTTATACCTTTTTTTTATAAATAAAAAACCATTTTTATTACAGTTTTTCATTTTTTGCGCCGTTTCATTATGAAAATATCCATATTTTCAAACTTCAATATCAGTGCAAGTAACGGTCGCACAACTTTGCTGCCATAGTAAAAAATGTTTAGAATAATACCCTCTATCGAAATAATTATTTAACTTTTTTTGACCGGCACTTTTAAATTTTGGTACGTTTTGAATGATCTCCTTTAACTGTAAATAATGATATTTAAAAAATAGAAGAGACCACTGTGAGACCTGGGGGTGACCTTAGATTCAAAGCTTGGCAAACTCAACTCTGCTGCTTACGCTGTCAGAAAGATTCGACAGTTTACTGATGTTGCAACTGCAAAAATTGTATAATATTTTGCTTACGTTCATAGTATTATGTCTTACGGAACTTGCTCCAGCAATGCTAAGGACAGCTGATACTTATGTATTCTACAAATTAATGAAATTGTAAATTATTTTTTTCAAAAGAGCACTCGATGATTCAAAAGTAAGTTTATTTGAATAAAAATCTTTTGAATATTTAGTACTAAAAATACCAGTTTTGCCCACAGATAAAACTGGGCAGAACTATTAGTTGTGACAAATGTTGATAGAATCTTGATTCTATAAAGAAAGAGCAATTTTTCCAGTATTGCTTTTACAGGTCACACAAATGACAAAAATCATGCTGTCACACAAATGACAATATTTGCTGTCTAATCGCTAATTTGTGTTATGTATCGTCGATACCTATTACGAATTTGTGATTAGACTGCAAATATTGTACAATTTTTGCTATTTTTGCTATCGCAAATCGTTTTCTTATACGTAATCAGCCTGCCTGAGTTTGTGTCTTTCCACACAGGTCACTATGTCAACATTAAGGAAAATAATGATTAATTATTTAATTGCTCAAGCTTCACTGATTTGAAGTAAAACAATTTAAAATGTTTAGTTAAAAATATGTTACCTTATAATAGCACAGGGCACTGCATTACTCAATATATCATGTGTGATAGGGCACATGTATCTGTTCTCCTTTGCAATAAGAGATTTCTTGTCATCGGGATCATTCACCAAGGTCCATTTGACTTCAATCAAGTCTTTCATTTTGAGAGGTTTGCCACTAATTGGACAGTAAACTGTAGGGTCTGGCTTCTCGATTTTGGAAATTTTAGCATCTGGGAGTTGAGACGGCACCCAGAAACTTGGTAATTCCTTATGTTTACCATTTGCAAGGTTTGATACAGAGGTGGAAGCAGCGTTGTTGTCAGATTTACTAGAATGTGAAATATTCTTCTCCCTGCTCATGAATTTGATTAAATCAGCCTCTTTTTCAGCTGCAGCTAGCTCGTTTAATTCATTTTCTTCCTTCTTCAACTGTTTCTCATATTGCTTTAGTTTTCGATTGTACTCGTTCTTCTTTGTTATAATATATTCTAATATCGCTTCTTTGTCAAATAAAAAGCCTTCTTTAGTCACAACAGGGTATCTACAAGGCTGCAAAGTCAAACTGCAGCAGTCGAAACTTTTAACAGAATCCTTGCCGACCCTTTCGCTTTGAGTTCCGTATCCTGACGCCGCTGCATCCTTTTTCTTCTCATGATATGTGTATACAGCTCCAGCGGTACAGTTTCTT
This sequence comes from Erebia epiphron, assembly GCA_963932025.1. NCBI lineage: Eukaryota > Metazoa > Arthropoda > Insecta > Lepidoptera > Nymphalidae > Erebia > Erebia epiphron. Next base: position 37,151,199 of record OZ009946.1, on the reverse strand, counting down.
GCATGTCGTGTCATTTTAATCACAATTTTTATGTTTTAAATGATAATAAAACTAAAAATCGAATCAAAAGTCAAAACACTTTAGTTGTCTCTGCCATAGAGTAGGATGTATAAAAGGGTACACAGAACACAGCCACAGAACACTTAAACTCAAGGAACATATTTACTACTGGCTTAAACTCCTCTCTGGGTCTCTGCAGTCTGCACTTTATTTTCCAGATTCCAGAGAAAAGGATATTTTTATTTATTAAACTGTTTTAACGGCTCTGGATTCTAGTCCTGAGACTAGGTTATTTTTCTACATAGAACGGTGTAGAACCACAGATTACTAGAACAAAAAGGAGTATAACAACCAACCATACTAATTACTATAAAATCAAAGACTAATTATTAATAGTTAGACTATGCAATAAATCATTTTGCTCCATATGTTGTACTGCAGACGCAGAACAACCGTATCTTGATTTTTGACTATTCAAGGGTATTCATCTGTGATTTTCTTGTGATTCTGTCTAACTTGAATCCAGAGCCGTTAAACCAGTTAAATAAAATAAAAAATGTAGTCACCGGAAAATTGCAAAAACCGTCAGATTGCAATCTAACAGTCTTATTCATAAAAATCCATATCATTTAGGTTTACAATGTTCATTAGCTAAAATGCTCATTAGGCCTATTAAACGTTTCATAACTTTCTTTATTCATAAAAGTTCAATAAACCTCTCACAACTAAATTCTCGCTATAGGTCGGTTTCGCTTTATTTAGTTGTCGTTCTGACGAATTCGTAGACAAAATGGTTAAAATACTAGTCTTTATGCTCCGTGATTAAAAAAGTAACGCATGTTATCCGTCAAAAGTCTCACTGAGTTGACTACGAATCTGTCATCTGGGATTGATTGCGAAGTTTTGTTTGTTTATTTACATATTTAATGGAAAATATGGAAACAGGAACAACTTTAAAAGTGGCTAAAAAGAGAGACAGAATTGAGAATTGGTAAATAATAAAATATGAACTTTTATAATGTTTTACAATAATGCAATGTCATTATTAGAAACGCAATAAACTCTCACTTCAAAACTCACAATCAAATTATCAGCTGTGTGAAGACAAGACGGCCATCTTGTTCTTTAATATGGGTTTATAGCGTAGACCACTCTATGGTTGTGTCTTGGCAGTTTTTGCACGAAATAAAACCACATAAAAACTTTTAAAGCGGAAGATATTTCTTTAATTTCACAGGTTAATTTACCTAACAGATTACAATCTACCGAAAAATAATGCGTTAAATTGTAATCTTTCGACAGTTTACAATATCGCTAGACAGATTACAATTTATCGGTTTGCACAATTTTACGATGACATATAATATATTATGTCACAGGTATATTTTATTACATAAGTCAAACTTGGGCAGTGGGCTCGATAAGTGGAGCCATGAAGTTAGGATTTTATTATGTCTATGAGTGGAGCCGATTATGTCAAACATGCTTGACGTTTGTTGACGTTTTCGTACGCTATTTCTATTTTCAATTCATTTTTCCTTGATTGATTTGATTCATGATTGCAGACACCAGCGACCAGCTGATTGTTCATTGATATGATTTCATTTTATTTACTATTAATAATTGTTGTACTACTAAAATAAATTTTGTTGTGCGTCAGACGTCCTGTGATTTTACATTGTGAAAATTGTTTGTAATATTCTGCTATTAATATTTCTCTCGTTTTCGTGAGTTGTAGTGACGGTGTGGTTGTTAGTGATTTAGATTGCATAGTTTTGAATAATTTTCTGTTTGAGGTGTATGCGCACATAATAATGAACTTATCGTTTGCTGGTTGTGGGTTTCTTGGTATTTACCATGTTGGTGTTGCGGTGTGTCTCAAAAAGTACGCTCCTCACTTGCTTATAGGAAAGATTTCTGGAGCCTCCTTTGGGGCGATTTCTGCATGTTGTTTATTATGTGATCTTCCTATTGGTAAGTTATGTAGTTAAATCAAATTACTGTTTTTTTTTGCATTTTGCATGGATTTTTATAAAATTTGACAATAAATCAGTCATCTGACCTTCTTCTATAATAACTAGATACTTTGTTCTATTTATCTGGACATAAATAATCAGAGTAATGAAAGATTAATGAGATAAAATAAAATTATTGTTAAGTTGTCATAAAATGTTACATAAAACAGCTACTTAGTTATTTGCAAGTTTATCTTTTGAAATTACTTATTATATCCATATAATACAATTATATTTATACAAATTCTAAAGGTAGATAACATTATGTTGTAGATGTACATTTACATTACATGACTGAATATGAAATGAAATAAGTAGTGTAACTTTTTACATTTTATAGAATAAAAATTGATTGATTTTTACAATATGTTAATGATCTTATCAAATTTTACACATTTTGCTAGAAATTTGTGACTTTTTTTAAAATACTCAATTGATTATTTTGTAGAACATCTTTGTAAAATATATAAAATTAAGTAAATATTATTATTTTCTTACATGCATATATTTTGACTCACTTTTGAAATTATGTATATTGTAAATTCTTTCAAATCTTTTTTTTTTCTACTAAGTATGATAATAAGATTTTTTTGAAAATTTGCTTATAAACATAATTCATTAAGTACTTTTCTTCTTCGAAAGTATAATTATTTGAGTCAATGCTGATAATGTTTAAATTTTTTATAAAGCCTTGCTTAAATTCTATTAATATATTCAGTAATATGTGTTAGAGATTCCAGTGCATTGTAAGAGAAACAAAATTACTGAATATATCAATAGACTAGAAGACACCTGCGACTTCATTCGCGTGGCTTAAGTTTTTTAATTCCTACAGGCACGCCTTAATTTTCCGGGCTAAAAAGAAGCCTGTGTCACTCTCCAAGTACCCAAATATACCCATGAATCTCGTCGATCCGTTGCTCTGTTGCAGCGTGATTGAAGGACATACTCTCTATTTGACGTCCTTGGGGATAGAAATTTCAAAAACTATAAAATCCGTATTTCATCATTAGCGGAAGCCAAAATACCAAGTTTCGTTGATATAACTTGAAAAATATCTTGAGAAATGAAGGCCTTTCATACCAACTTTCATCCCCTATTTCACCTCTTTGGGGGTCCAATTTTCAAAACTGTGAAACACGTCTTTCTTCATTTTCAGCCCGCATCTCATATACCAAGTTGTAACTTGGCTGTAAATTGAAAAACAACGGCCTTTCATACAAACTCTCAACCCCTATTTTACCCCTTTGGGGGTGGAATTTCGAAAAACCCTTTCTTAGTGGATACCTAGTCTTCACAAAGAACACACTCTCCAAATTTGATGTCTCTAGGACCCAGTGGTTTAGGCTGTGCGTTGATATATAAGTCAGTCAGTCACTCAGTCAGTCAGGACTTTGTATTTTATATATATAGATATAAATTACTTAGTAACAATACATCTTACACTTAATAACCTTCGCAGTAAGGCCTATACTATTTGATGAGGTAGCCATGCTGTATTTGGCGAAATAGCCATTATCATAATGTCAATGGTAATTCTAAGAATTACCTAAATACGGTCACAGACCAGGCCAAACTGTTATAAAAGAGAATTTTTCAGATTTAAACCAAGGACCCATCGTACCAGCACTCCGAATTTCACAGCAACAATTGATTTGCCCAATAGCAAAAGAGTGTCCAACCAGAGTTGATTGAGATTGTTACATTGTAGCAATCAGGCTTGTATCTAGGATATTTAGAATTATAGAGCAGCGGGGGCTTTATTACTTACATAAAAATTATCCCTAACATACGACATTCCCTATGTCTGGTCACTTAACACTGTTCTTCTATTGGTCAAAATCCATTGTCACAGCAAGAAAACCATAATTTCAGCCAACAACAACAATAATTGACTGTACAATGATAAATGAGGGATTTACAATATATTAGAGCTCAATACAACATTAAATAAATCTTCATTTTATTTTTAGGGGAAATTACAAGTGATGTCCTTAGTATTGTCAGAGAAGCGAGGGCTGGGTCCCTCGGGCCGTTTAGTCCGTCCTTCAGTATACAGAACCTCCTTCTGGAGGGAATGCAGAAGTTCATTCCACACGACGCACACAAGAAAGTCAGCGGGAAGCTGCATATATCCCTAACAAGGGTTTATGATGGCAATAATGTCATTGTATCTGAATTTGAGACACGAGAAGATTTATTGCAAGTGAGTAAATAGTTATTTACATCCATGCTAATATTATAAATGCGAGAGTGTATCTGTCCTACGCTTTAATGGCCCATCTCTTCAACCGATTTTGATGGAACTTTTGATCTCAGAAAATTAAGGAGTTCCCTCACAATAAAAAAACTTATTCCATGCAGATGAAGTCGCGGGCATCATAATTAGAGCAACTTTGTTTCGATTTGATTCTTTATTGGCACGTGGCATATGCTGGACAAGCAACATTGACTGAGGTACTTACGTATGAGGTAGGACTTTGGAAGTCTGAATTAGGCCATTTGCTTCCTCCATGCCTCGCAAGTCACAAAGCAAAGCACTCCGAAAATAATCGCAAAAATATACGAGTCAAAATAGTCGAAACCTACTCTTTTCCGAGTCATAATGATTGATAGAGGATGCCTCTATCATTGTGTGATAAATAGTAAAGGGTTATGAAGTTCAGTAGTAAAGAAAACGAGGTGAAAGCCCGTCTTACCCGTTGTCCTAGGTGAGCGACAAACGCAGCAACGCGACGCGACAGTATCAAACAGTAGTTGACCCTTCACGTGGCCTACGTTGTCGCGTAGATACGTCTGTCCATTCCTATGGCGTCGTATCGCGTCGCTCACCTAGGACAACGGGTCAGTAGACAAGTTTTGGTCCTTCTAACCGGATATTCGTCGTAGGCGCTGCTCGCGTCATGTTTCGTGCCAGTGTTCTCTGGCATGCTCCCACCGCGATTCCACGGCATCCGCTACATGGACGGCGGCTTCAGTGATAACCTGCCCGTGCTGGACGAGAATACCATCACAGTGAGCCCCTTTTGCGGCGAGAGCGACATATGTCCCAGAGACCTCAGCTCGCAGCTGTTTCACGTGAGTATCTTATGCGTGCACTAATTTAATTAGCTTCACCCGGCTCTTAACCCTAGAACCCTAGAACTATTAACTATCCATCATCATACTAGAGACATCGCCTCAGAGAAACAGTGAAAACTTACGGTTGTCTTCCATTTTCTCTGAGCACCCCCACATCTAACTCGTAGGTAGTGATTTTCCTGCCAAGAAATTTTCTGTACTAGCTGTTAAGTGTTAAGTATTCTGTGCTACTAGCCTGGAGCTAGGAAGTTAGGCAAGTATATATTCCCCGTGCCTCGGGGTCCGGAGGGCATGTAAAGCCGTCGGTCCAGCGCCTGATTCCTTTCTGGTCGAATTGGATTGCTGTCCCATTGGCTTGGTGACATTGAAACCTTGAATTAGAATCAAAATCTGCCTAAACGTACGAGAAAATCTCGATTTTTTTTTCACCTGAGTCAAAAATGTTATTTAACTTATGAGTCATTACTCTTTATACTTATTCTCATAATTATAATATATTTAAATAATTAATATTAATAATAAATAATAATATTAATAATAAATAATTATCTTTATTAATCGGAAGTAGAATCGTATAATGAGGTAGGTAAATGAAACAATCTGCCAAGGCCGACCACGGTTGGGTCAAGAGATTACACCGATTATTATGACTGCAAAACATGCGTCTGAATTATCAATTACCTCAGTACCTACCTATCTGACCTAGGTAAATATTTACTTTCATGACCACGTTCGCGATGAGTTCATAACGTATGTCGCGTCGCACCTACTGTAAATCAAATCGATTTTTTAAAATTTTACAAAATGCACAGTAGGCAAGATATTTTATAAATAACATAACATATACATATTAAAATTTTGTATGACTATGTACTTGGGTATGTAACTTATTAATTTTATGACATATTTACCTAAAAAAGAGAGCTCCCGTGCTTCGGAGTACGTAAAGTCGTACGTAAAGTACGTAAAGTCTAAAATCCAAAGATATGCATACCACTCGAGGGGGGTAAACCAGAATTTACTAGCTTTTCATCTTGATTCATAATTTAACAGGTAAACCTAGCGAACACCAGCATAGAACTATCGAAGCAGAACATTAACCGTTTCGCGAGGATACTGTTCCCGCCCAAACCGGAAGTTCTCAGCAACATGTGCAAGCAAGGATTCGATGACGCTCTACGGTTCCTGCATCGGAACAACATGATCACTTGCACCAGGTAAGAGGGCACCCTAGAACCCCCTAGAAAAATTTTCATCATCAAATTAGTCATCGCCACAAAAATATTTAGAGAGAAAACTTCCGATTTTCCTACAACGGGGTGGCTAAACCACCCCACAACCAACTTATTTACGTCTAAATTCTTCACCATCCGCCATCTTTGTGAGTCTGCCATATTAAATTTAGAATGACGTCATTTAACTAACCATGCATATTGTCATCCAAACTAAACATGTATCTATGTATTTCAGCTTAGTCGGTTGACTTGGGGATAACTATTCAAAAATTCAGTTGCAAGATTTGACCTGAACAAACCCACAAACATTGCAAGTTAAATTTAAAAAGCTTGTAAAAATAATGGGGCTGATTCTGTATAACACAATCTCTAAACTAAATTAAAATGGCAGCTTTAAATCTAGTTCTGTCTCTTTCCGTAGGAAGTATTATGAAAGGGTTAGCAATATTTGTAATGCTCTAATTTTAGTTTAGTTTAGACATTGTGCACTACAGAATCAGCCCCATTAATTGGGTAGATAAAATCAGGGCCTTTACTGGGCAAAACCTTGTCCAACGAGCCTGGAGTGCAAAGCACATAGCCTGTGATACCATAAATAAATAAACCTTTACTTTACCCTACATAAATTTCTCGCGGCAGGTGATCCGGAACCCGGCTCCTGTCAGAAACGTTGAATAAAAACGCTTAATAGGGATGATGACAAGTTAATGAAATCAGCAACTCTTTATCAAAGTTTAAAACGCGCTTCTATAGTATGGAAGTTTGTATGGAATAAATAGTTGTGACGTCATCAAACTTCAACGCACATTTTTCCTTTAATCTATAGTTTAAAACTTTATTATTTATCAAACTTTATTGGTTATCAAACTTAAAACTAACCAAGCATGTAAATTTTAGGTCTTTTGGAAGACACTCTATTTAATCATCAGTAAGAAATAATTTATTTTTGACATAGACGTCATCCCTATTTAATGATTTATTAGAGTACCTACACTATATTATCATCTTATCCGTCATATATTGTCACTAGATGCCTCGCGGTCCAGACAACGTACCAGTTACAAGACGTTCTAGACGACACCACTTACGAATTCGACCCGGACTGTGAAGAATGCAAGACGCATAGACAGGTAAGGTTATTCTTAGTTTGTGCTAGTTAATGTTTGAAGTTTGAAACAGTAACCTCTAAATATCTATATAAAATCTCCCCGAAATGAAATTTACGTAATTATAGTTCACCAAACTTACCTAACAGGAACAGGATTGGTGGAATAACTGGTGGAATTTCTGAAAATCTTTTCATGCCCTCGAAGCTGTCAGAACTCTGCCAAATCGGAGGAATGTTAAGCTTAATAAACCTTATATTAATATAAAATGCGAATGTTTGCTTACATTCTAGGTCGTACTGAGAATCGTACCATATATAATTAAATGGAGTTTATTGAGTTTAATTAAACCCTCTTTGTGCCTTTCGCACAAAATTTTAAACAGATAAGTGTTTCGACGCTCGAATGATTGAGACTGTAACAAAGATTGGTGCTTACTATCGGTAAGCCCCCCAATACCAATCTCGGGTCGCTTAAAGCAGTATGATTTTCCAAGCAGTTTCAGAATTATAATCCTTATTTTACGTACGTCATATAAAACGTCAATTTCAAAATTATACTGCTACTATTTACCTACTCGACTGCGGAACGTACAGGGTTAAGCGTTTATGAAGGCAGGTATTTTATTGTAGGACGCGCTGGTAGACGACCTGCCGGACACAGTGATGACGATATTCCAGAACGCGATAGACTCAGCTAACACGGGCATAGTGAACTGGGTGATGCGACAGCGCGGCATGCGCTGTGTGTCGCTGCTGACGCTGCCGTACCGAGTGCCCGTCGATATTATGTACGCCACTATCACCAAGTAAGTCGATACTCGATGTCGTTTGAGAATAAATTCTAGGTAAAACACTATAAGGATCTTTTTTTTTTATTGTGCAATAGGCTTGCGCTTGACTATAATCATGCTTAGTGCAAAGCAATAATGAGGTCTAGCCTATTCACTCTTGCCTTGAAGGTACCTACGAGTAAGTTATAAGTGGCAGAGGATAAGAAACGTCGAGCAGAAACGTTTCGTGCGGGAAGATTGGACATCAACCACATAAGGACCAACTTATAAAAAGGACGAGAATTTGGCGCATATGTTTTATTTATTTATGTCTACTGATTACTTCGAAATTTTTTGCTGCATGGCCAAGGGATCTTTGACTTCATACCTTCACTTCTTTTTAGAATTATCACCAAGTCCATGGTATTTGATAGATGTTAAAACTAGTTGTAATTTAGGCGATTTTTTAACATTATCTGAATAAGGTTAGTTTTAAGTACATTGAAGTGTTTCACCACTTATGAATTTCATTTATTTTTTCCACATCTAATGGAGCATGATGATGAACGTAATTGATGTAGGTGGACTGGATAATTTTTCAATCTTGCCAAATATGTATAAATATTAGGTACCTATCTTTTACACCCACAAAAGATAAGTTCGTAACGCTGCCTAGTAGGACATATCTTTTAATCTCTACAAACGATATATCAATCAATTTAAAGGTAGGTACCTAGCAAAACCGATGATACCATCATGATGCAGTAATCTACGATTTTTTTCCAAATTCCAAAACATTCCAAATTAAAATTGTTTCATATATTACATATAAGTAATTGTAATTTGTAACATCAGCAATACAATTAATTACAATAAGTGCAGGCATACATAGATCTTGAAGTATGTAATTGTTTACTCAAACCTTCCAGTAAAACGAGATAATTAATGAAATGCTAATAAATATTGATAAGTTTAGCGTACCTAATATCAACTCACGTATAAATTTATTTTCCACTATTAATAGTTGTTTTCTGGACTCGTGGCCTAGAAGTGTAAAAATACACTTACCTTTCAAGTTTATTTATGCACCTACGCTAATAGGCAAGGTTCAGATATAATATGTATAGGTACCTATCGCTATAAAACATGAGGTTCACATGAGGTTCCTCAACATGAGGGCAACGCATTGGCGGCTCCTCTGGTGCTGCAAATGTTCATGGGCGGCGGTAATCACTTACCATCAGGTGACCCGCATGCTCGTTTGCTCGCTATACAAAAAAAAATATATTGTAAGCCTTAGGTGATCGGTATTCGGTACACCAACAAATCTATTTCAGAGGCATCACAGCATGCAAAATTATATTATTACTAGCGGATGGTCGCGACTTCGTTTGCGTGGCATAAGTTTTTTTAATTCCCACAGGGACTCCTTAATTTTCCGGGATAAAAATAGCCTATGTCATTCTCGAGGTCCTCAACTATACCCATGCAAAAAATCACGTTGATCCGTTGCTCTGTTGCGGCGTGATTGTAGAACAAACTCTCTATTTAGTATTTAACGTCCTTGGGGATCGAATTTCCAAAAATGGTGCAACACATACTTCTTCTCAGAAGCTCAAATGCCAAGTTTCATGGCTATAACCTGAAAAAAGGAATGACTTTCATACAAACTTTCTTACAAACGCATGTAAAATGGGGACTTTGAAGTTTCTAAATTCTACGTTTACGAATATTCGTAGTCTTTCCAAACGAGATCCTTATTTTGCACAAACTCATGCACAATTTATTGCAAGATAATATGGTAATTATGTTAACTCGTGAAACAAGCGATGATTACATAGGGCGATTATATAAAGTACAACGTTAATAACAAGATGATATTATTTTACTTGTATGGATAGGTAGGTATAATTATTTATTTGCATTGATAGTGCTATGATAAAACCACTGGGTGGAAAGGGGTCGAGACAGGTCTCTCCGTGATTGATATTGGCGTTTAGTTACTAATTACATTTATCTATTCAGGTCAATACAAAACTTTTTTTAAATCCACTACAAGTTAGCCCTTGACTAATCAACGTGGTAAGTGCAGTCTATGGTAGCGGGCTAACCTGTTAGGGATACGGCAGTTTCTATAAGGTATCGTACCGGAGGTCTAAATCGCTTGGCGGCACGTCTTTACCGGCAAGGTGTTAACTAGCCATGGTCAAAGCCTCCCACCGGACTAGACCGGAAAAAAAAATTAGTAATTATTAGCAGAGTGGCGCAGTGGAAGCGTACTGGGCCCATAACCTCATAAAATAAAACGCGGATTTGCTTGACTCATATCTTTATTACTATTTTGAATAATTTTACATTATTTCTGTTTCTGACAAACTTGGCGGAGGCCCGAGACAAAAAGGAAGTAAGTATATACCATAGATGACGATTGTCAAAAGTCTATGAAGTATGGGATGCGTTCCATTTATCCTACACCACTATGTCAGGGTTTCACCGTGTGAATATGGTCAATAGTCGAAAAATTGACTTCACACGGTGAAACAAGTAATAGAAAAATATAGAGAATACAATAAACCACTCTACCTAGCCTTTATTGATTACAGTAAAGCATTCGACTCTTTAGAACATGATAAAATATGAGCTAGCTTAGAAAATCAAGGTATCAATAAGATCTATACGATTATTCTAAGAAAAATATATATTAACAGTAAAGCTAAAATACAACTAGAGAGCTTGGGGGATGAATTTCCAATTGGTAGAGGAGTTCGACAGGGCGATCCGGTCTCTCCGAAGATTTTTTCAGCAGTACTGGAAGGCGTGTTCCGCAAATTAGAATGGTCAAACTTTGGCTTAAATATTGATGGAGTTAACCTAAACCACCTTAGGTTTGCTGACGATCTTGTACTGTTTGAGGAGAGTCCAGAAAAGCTAGAAATAATGGTACAACAGCTATCTCACGAAAGCTCAAATGTAGGTCTGTCTATGAATATTAGTAAGACAAAAGTAATGACAAACTCTACAAAAATAAATATCACAGTAGATGGAAAAATCATAGAGTATGTCGACGAATACATTTACTTAGGGCAGATTATATCACCGACGGATCAAACGACAAAGGAAATTGATAGAAGGATAGCTAATGGATGGAAAAAGTACTGGGCACTCAAAGAAATTCTTAAAAGTAGAGATCTCAGTCTGCCAATAAAGAGTAGAGTTTTTAACACTTGTGTCCTACCTTGTCTAACTTACCTTGTGAAACCTGGGCGCTAACTGTTTATCATAGATCGAAGCTCGCCAAGTGTCAGAGGGCAATGGAGAGAAGCATGATAGGAGTGAAGCTCAAAGACCAATGTAACAGCCAGAATATTAGGAGAAAAACAAAAGTCATTGACATTCTCAAAAAGATAGACTCACAAAAATGGAGATGGGCCGGTTACTCACAAAGAGACAAACAGGAAAAATGGAGCAAAATTGTAACATATTGGTATTCTCGGGATGGAAAAAGGTCTAGAGGCAGACCGTATAGGAGGTGGGAAGACGAAATAAAAATGACCGCGGGACCAAATTGGCGTCGAGTAGCGCACGATAGACCACAGTGGCGGGAGCTAGAGGAGGCCTTTGCCAACAGGCAATTCGAAACGCGCGACATCTTATAATTATTATTAATTATGTGTACAACTTAATGATTCATATTTTTCTACAATATTATACTTCGTCGCTTCATTCTTCAGATATAATCATAGACAACGTAGTGTCCTTTACGTAATAGCAACCAATCGCACAGACTTCAGAGGAGTTATAAAAAAGAACCCCCACTACCCGCCTCTGTGTCGCACGACAGAGGAGCGGTTTCGTTCGTCATTCCTTTTTCGTGCGTAGCAACGATCTCACGTTCCTACTTTCTACACACTTATAGATTAAAGATAATTTTCTCTTTAAATACATATTTAATAATATTAAAAAAAAAAAAGTGCTTTTTGCAGGTGACTCTTTAATCTTTCATTTCAGCAATTTATTTCAGCACCACGTGTTTGAGTAATCATTATTTCATGCAGTGTTTATATTTTACACTAAAGGTTTTCCTGGCGGTTGTCCGAGGGTCAACACGAAGGAGAATAAACCTTTCAGCATGACGCGCCTAATAAATTATACTTTCATGCAGTGTTTGTTTACACTAAAGGTTTTCCTGGCGGTTGTCCGAGGGTCAACACGAAGGAGAATAAACCTTTCAGTATGACGCGCCTAATCAAGCATACTTTCATGCACAGTTTATTTACACTAAAGGTTTTCCTGGCGGTTGTCCGAGGGTCAACACGAAGGAGAATAAACCTTTCAGCATGACGCGCCTAATCAAGCATACTTTCATGCACAGTTTGTTTACACTAAAGGTTTTCCTGGCGGTTGTCCGAGGGTCAACACGAAGGAGAATAAACCTTTCAGCATGACGCGCCTAATCAAGTATACTTTCATGCACAGTTTGTTTACACTAAAGGTTTTCCTGGCGGTTGTCCGAGGGTCAACACGAAGGAGAATAAACCTTTCAGCATGACGCGCCTAATCAAGCATACTTTCATGCACAGTTTGTTTACACTAAAGGTTTTCCTGGCGGTTGTCCGAGGGTCAACACGAAGGAGAATAAACCTTTCAGCATGACGCGCCTTACTTTCATGCAGTGTTTGTTTGCACTAAAGGTTTTCCTGGCGGTTGTCCGAGGGTCAACACGAAGGAGAATAAACCTTCCAGCATGATGCGCCTAATAAATTATAGTTTCATGCAGTGTTTGTCTACACTAAAGGTTCCCCTGGGGGTTGCCGGAGAGTCAACATGAAGGAGAATAAACTTTTTAGCATGGCGCGCCTAATCAATTATATTTTCATACAGTGTTTATTTACACTAAAGTTTTTCCTGGAGGTTGCCCGAGAGTCACTACGATAGAGAATAAAGCTTTCAGTACGACGCGCCTGAGGAATTTTGTGGTACAATACTATTACTATGTAAAATGTATGATTTCCTAAAGAGGGTACTTAAAATAAAACTTAGTACTGAATCATCTATACGCGCTCATTACAGGAATTATACTTTCATGCAATGTTAAATTGCACTAAAGGATTTCTGGGAGGTTACTCGAGAGGTAACACGAAAGAATATAAACGTTTTTCAGCATGGAACGCACTTAAGAAATTACTCGTCCATGTAGTGTTTAATTGCACTAAAGGTCTTTCCGGCGGGTTTCCTAAAAGGTAACACGAAGGTTAAGCGTTTCAGCATGATTCACTTGAGTAAAATAGGTACTTACACGAAGTCGTGCTAAGGTACGACAATGGTACACTGGGAGGTCACCCACGAAGTAGCACGACGGAAATCAAACCTTTCAGCTAGACGCGCCTGGCGATGGCATCTGCTCAATTAGCAGTCCGGCGATGAAGAATTATTTGTCCACCAAATCAAGATAGCTGGCATTTGGCAAGCTGTTCACCGTCCTCTGAACAAGGGGGAAGGCGTTGAGGGTCAAAGTGGACCAACGATCGGATACGTCGCCAAGGCCCAGCTTAGTAAGCCTAACACAAATTGATTTCGACCAATACTTGAGAAGTAACCAGGACTCAGGTAAATACTATGTACTTACCATAAAGAAGGTTACCTTCTACTTTATTTATCCTCTGCTGTAAATTATTAACAATCTTCAGTATTTACTGGATCAAAGATTGTATGGATACTTACTTAATTCGAAATCAAAGCTAAAGCTTTAAAAGATCTTTCGTACCTAGGTGTTACCGCTAGTTATATCAAAATAGTGGACATGATTTATTCAATCATAAGTACCTATCATGTAATATAATATATTATATTATTAGTGTTTGCATCGTCTACCCTTTTTGCTTTGTCTTCATAGTTCACACACTATCACCGATAAGGCCAAGAAACCTTATACTAATGAGGTTCTGTTTTCAAGATAAATCTATTTGGATGGGGGCACAATAAAATGTTTATTATTTACGGTGACAGATAAACAGAATACTTAGAAATATGTATATATTTAATTTATTTAAGCAAGTAAATGCAATTATTAATCTAATACCGTTACCACAAAGCCTTATTTTAAAATGTAAACCTATGGAACAGATTCCATGATATAATCTCTGGAGTACCGTCTTATAAAAAAGGTATGTCTAATCGACTATAAAGAAGACTAGTAAAATTCTATACCAGTGTTTTTACTTTCAATGAAACACTTGTGGTGGTTCTAGTCATTTCTGCAAACGTTACTTACATATCTGCCCGGATATAACATGAAAAGATCTAGCATTTCAGATTTATAATTTTTTGAGACTGCAATATAGTAATATTGAAGCACTATTACCTACTTGGTAAAAAATATACATATAAATATATATATATATGTATATATATACAGCGTAACACCGCTTCTTAAGTTTTCAGCTTTTACAGTTTTCAGCGCCTTTCAGTCTATAGTGACTATATAGGTACCTAAAATAAACATAAATGTTTCATTCAGTGTATGCAGACTCAAGATCTGGGGTTCAAAATGTTCAGATGTAATTGTTTGCAAGGCCTCTCGGTATCAAACTTACATACACCTGCGGAGTGGTAAAAGTTCAGAGAATTCTGAGGTAATAAATATCTTTATTTTTTTTTATCAGCTACTTCAGCAATAAATCAATTTGTTTGCAAATACTGTACATACAGATACGTCAAATTTGAAATAAAATACCTACTAGTATTCTACCCTCAGCGTGGCAGGGGTATGCAAAGAACATTTACGAAGGAAATGTGTGGTAAGATTGCAAAAATTACCCACAAGTTTTATGTTTTGTCCCTAACAACGTAGGTACTCTCGAGTTTTACAACTTAATAGTGCCCGGGAAGCATATATCATACACCCGCTGACGTGTAATACGGTTGATTATGCTTAAAACAGTTCGAAAAACCAAAAACTAACAAAGAACCTTCTGCTTTTTGGAAGTCGGTTTTGAAATAAAGATAATCTAACGGCGAGTATTTTGATGACCGGCTGTAGATTATATAACATAACGTAATAGTGTAAAATCTCCATCGTATTATGGTTTTCTTCTTTAAAGATATTTCGTGGGCATTTGTTTCTGCAAACACAGTAAAACGCGCAGGTTGTCTTACCCGAAATGGGAATCCAAGCAGGATGCCAAGGGTCACTGGTAGCGATCTCGTATAGAGATTAGTGCTTCCTTGTCCACTATGTTTCTGTTTTTCTAAGTATTTTATAAGTTTTTGATACAAAATAAAATAAAAAAGAATTTTAAGTTTAAGATCCATTCATATAATTATATTCATTATCCACATACTTATTAGAAACAATCTTCGAAAACCCGTTATAAAACTTTCGTTATAATAATACGTACGATGTAGGCATTGTAATCATCGTGGCAAACATGGTAGGTATAATTTACTCGCGTAAACAATAATATGCTCCCGCAACACTTGCCTAGAGCAAAATTAAAATTCTTGTTTAATCGATTCAGACCCTGAATGAGAGTAACCAATTAAGACATTAATGAAAAACAAAAATCGGCATGGAGCAGCGGCCGCAAATGTAACATTTGGATCACGCTTACCTCACATAGATCAGCCGTGTCATAAAATATCAGGGAACTAATATTTAGTAGTTTGTCACAATATCGACCGAATATTCATTCTTCACCTATAATTTAGGGCTAACTTTTACGCGGAAAGGAATTTATTTAATTCCATAACCTTAATGACGATATAATTGTTCGACAAAAACTTAAAACGGTATTTTAATATAAAATTTTACTTAAACATATTATAGCTCAAGCAATACCCGAAATACCTTCAGAACAGGACCAGAATATACCTGTTCTTTTCCCGCCGCACTTCCAAAAAACAAAATATGCCTTCTTCTGCTACTGGGCAGGATTTCGCACTTAAGCGTCCCATTGGACGTCTGTTGGGCTAATTGTGCAAATAAAATAAAGTATTGTCCCTGCTAATTTACTTTGTAGTAGATTATAAATCTTGCAGTATTGACATCAATAACTAGTTCCATTCGCTTGCATCGAAACTATAATACGTTTATGCTTGTTACTAGCAACTAAAGCAAAAAAGCGCAAGATTTTATTATTGGTAAATTGAAAGTTATTTAAATTGAAACTTTAGTACAATAAATACTCAAGAGAAATTTTAAAGTCATATTAAATGTACGTAGATAGACATCTCGGGAAATCGGTACATGATTCCAACCTTAAACATAAACTGTTTAAAACATTACAGCTCAAATAAGAGATAAGAAGAATAAATAAAATTATTGATAACAATAATTAGTATCTATTCAGCGTAGATATAGTTCTTGCAAAAATATATACCTATCTCTTAACATCTACGTTGTCTATGATTATATCTGAAGAATGAAGCGACGAAGTATAATTAATGATTAAACGAACTTACCTGTAAGTGAAGTTCTATCATAATTATATGAGTCGCTTCATTCGAAGATATAATATTAAGCTCCCAACCCACCCATCCCGAAACATATTTTCGCAAGAGCTTTAAGTATAAGTATATCTCTAAACTAAATGACGAACGAAACCGCTCCTCTGTCGTGCGACACAGAGGCGAGTAGTGGGGGTTCTTTTTTATAACTCCTCTGAAGTCTGTGCGATTGGTTGCTATTACGTAAAGGAAACTACGTTGTCTATGATTATATCTTCGAATGAAGCGACTCATATAAGTATGATAGAACTTCACTTGCAGGTAAGTTCGTTTAATCATTAATTATTAATTAATTATTTTTTCAATTTATTATGTGATTCTTGTAATTCAAATTTTAATGTAAAGTAAATTTAATCGAAATATTGTTAAATGTTAAATGTAATAATCAAAATATGTTAAGACAAAATGATGTATGAAAAAATTATGTAATGACAATTTTTTTTGAAGTTTCGAAATAAAGGCTATTTTTATTTTTATTTTTATTTTATTTTACTATGTCAGGGAGGTCGTCAATAGGCATGATGACTGATTTTGAAAAATGGTCAGATTATGTTCGGAAGTATCTACTATTTCGAAAAAATATATTATTTCAGCAGAAAAATAAAGTTTGGTAGATAAAATTAGCATTTGAAATTTAAATTTTAAAATTCACGCAAAAACGTTCGGCGGTGTCATGGCGTCGTTGTGACGTCACTATTGTTTTTACCAATGTACTCTGTGCAGTGTGCACTAACCAATAGTGTGATTTTCAAAGCTCGAAAACAAACAATTGTGACGTCATTCGCTTCTTTGTGTTTTATGCAATATGGCGGATTGCTGTATTTTATAGTTTTATTATATCAAAATAAATAGCAATCTCACTCGAAATAGAAAAATAAATACGTTTTTTATAATCCATGAATCCTATTTCATTAGATAAATTCACAATTTCATTGATTCTTGGTTACTGTCATCATGCCTATTGTCATTTTTTATAGAGATACATACGCGCCTATTCAGCTATACGTACTACACAGTACAATGGATTATGCATCTCCGTAGACATCACTAGTTTTGTATGTATACAAGTATAAATTACAAATTTAAAACAATCCCCGAAATAATATGGAAGTAACAGATTAAGAAAAAAGCTGATGACCCTCAGACGGATGAACAGATTTTCATGAAACATGGCTAAGAACACTCGGGATAAAATTATCTATGACACAAAAAAAACTAAACTAAAATCGGTTCATCCGTTTGGGCGCTACGATACCACAGACAGATACACAAACAGACACGTTAAACTTATAACACCCCTCTCTTTTTGCGTCGGGGGTTAAAAATCTGAATCGAATTGTGCAAAAGTGATTAGCCCCTTAGAATAGAATACTTACTTTTACAGTCACATTATGAGATTTATTTGCTCATTGGTATAAGCATATTGATTAAATTTATTTATTGTTAGGTATAATAAATGCAAGCGCTCGTTATCTATCTTTGGTTTATGATATTTAGAGTAATTCCAAATCGTTATGTCATGTTTGCGCTTAAACATGATCTCACCTTAGGCTGTGATTACACTTTTAAGTTTTACTCTAGTAAGTCGTTACATTAGTAACTTTCGAAATGTAAGTCGCGCATCGTTTGCACCCAACGACCTCAATTTACATAGACGGGCCCTGTCAAACAAAGAATGTGGGCGTATTTTTAGCAACGCCATCAACGCCATCTAGTCTGAAAGGCGGGAACTTGCTTGCAAAATCTTGAATGAAAATTTGAAAACGTATGACTCGGTCATAGATAATATAGGCCATAGCCATAGAAGCCGTAAGTAAGTAAAAAAAAATTATCATACAGTTTGCCGCGGAAATTAAATGATTGCGTAATGGATAAAAATATTAAATAGGAAGATTAAATAACGTTTTTTTGGAAATGTATAATTGTGACTTGAAACACTTACCTTAAAATAAAAAATTGTACGTGCCAAACTAATAAGACTTTAGATGTTAATAGAATAACAAATTATCTAGTCTACACGACGAGCGACCGTGACAGCGCTACGATGGGGACAAAGACAGGTTAGGAACGCGCTCACAAAGTCGGTCGCCCGACCTTTTTCTATGAAAGGGCCCATCTAGTACCTACATATATATATATCGATGTTTGCACGTCATAAATATGTAAAAACTTGCAAGTGTAATTGCGGCTTTATGGTAACTCAAGCGGTGTAAATTCAACGCACGTTTAATATATCCTCATAGAGCTGCAAAGAGATACTTTATTCCCCATCAATATAAGAATGGACCTCATAGACTGAGTCGCACATGTAAAGGTGGTAACTAGCACGGAACTTTAAGGGTTTATTAACTTTCCTCACACGAACAATGCTGTGCACGCTTTTTTAAAATTAAACTACCTACTTAGCTTTTGATTATATTTTCTTCCTCGTGAATTTTTCGGATTGCACGCCTAACCACGACTTGAAACACTTGAACATTACAAATTAAAATCTACTCCCGAAAAGATGCGAAATTCTGACGATTTTATAAAACTCAAACGATCTTTACTAAATTGTGATTCAAAAAGCTCACTATGAAAGTTATAAAACAATGATGGTTAAGCCCACAAAGAACTCAACGTTTCTTACGGTCTCTGTGTCTATATCGACACAACCAAGATAATTAGGACGCCAGAAATACATTATGTATACATAATATATTTACTTATTTATATATTTATTTATTTCACATATTAGCAGTTCTTATAAAAATACCGTTGAGCAAAAACGTTTTGTGCTAGTAAATTTCCCAATGCTCATTTTTGCTGTTCCATGATAGGACGTGGAAGCAGGACGGTTTCGTACAGAATTTCGCATTTTTTTTTAAACAGAGGCATTCTCTTCCACCCTAATTTCCATTACATCGCTTTTTAGTTATGTCGGTGGTAAGGTAGAAAAGCACGCGCTTCAGTACGCGGTGGTTGGGACCTTGCACGTTCGTAGGAAGCGGTGCGTCCGTCACAACAACGTCATGACTAGGTTAGTGCTCGTACGTTTTTGTGGTGATGGATTCTTCTTTTGCTTTTTGGGGTTTTAGTATGGTTAAACCACCTGCAAGGATTGGTGGATTGAAGGATTGGAGGCTGTAGTGGTGGTGGATGTTTAAGCCAGCAGAATGTTAATCGACTGTATAAAATTAAATTCCTGACTCATTTTTTCACTGACTGACTGACTCATCAACGTCCAGGATTCCCATTTCCAAAAAGCAAGTTTCAAGGAAACACGAAGTAAATTGGTGTTTCGAATTTTGATACTTCAATTTTTGGTGTTGCGTATTGAGTATTTTGTTCATGAGCTTTTATGGTATGCTATTTTTGTTTAACAAGCTGGTGGCGGGTTCAAAGTTTCCTATATTGTAAAAGTTTCAGGTTATTTTGGAGGCCAATATTTCGTAACTGTACTGGATCGTTTTTTAAGCAGTTTGTTTTCATGGTTTTTTTCTACTATACCATGATAGGTATATGTATGGGTAAAAGTTGTTTTTTGTTTAATGCTGTGGTCATACACAACAAAAAAATTCACAATTTAAATTTACCTACTAAGTGGGTGTTAAAGTGTACTGTATAACTAACCATAATATGATTTTCGACCTCGAAAGCTCCGGATATCATTGCAGACCACAATGAAAACCTATAGAAATAGAAGCGATAACTTTATCCATTATTTGACGTAATTTGATAACATATCCTTTAAATTAGAATTTCCTGTTTTGATCACTGTTGTGTTCAGTTCTTTATGTATTTTATATGATATCATAAAAATATATGTTCATATTTATATTGTTGATCCCTAAGCTTTATTATGTAACCTACAACTTAAATAATGTTTAATGGTCTTTTTTCCTAAAAATACTTGTTACTAAACGCAAGTTTTTTAAACCTTTTTGTCTTAATTCAATACTTTTCTACCTCAATATCAAGCCAGTACCTCATTTACAATGTCAAGATAGGCACAACATCGATTATTTTTATCAGCATATTAGGTTTGATAGAGTGTATTTTAGATAATCCAAAAATTTACTTCTGCTAAAACTCATCATAGATTCGATATGATCGCTAAATTAGATCAAAAAATTTAATCGCACATCGCCTAAAATTGCAATTTTTGATTTTATCGGAATTATATTTTTTGCCAGTTATTTTTATAAAACATACTAATTATTAACTCTTATATTGAAACATCTCGTTTAACCACTGTTAACTTTCTCCTTGAAGTAAGGCCGGTAAAGAAAACGGACGCTTGGGTAATTGGAAGCGAAACTTGACCGGTTATAAGTAAATTATATGTTACAAACCATTTATACACGTTCAACTTAGGTTTCCAAACAAAACATCGAACTGTTAAAGATAATATTTATGAACACGCACGTTACACGTAAAATCAATTGCGTCAATTGCGCTTGCATATTAAATATACCTAAAATTTATAATTGATTAGGTCCCGGAAATTTGAATTTAATAATCCTTGGAAATATGTATAACAGCGATTACAAATACAGCAATTTAGGTGAACTATAAAATATTAAGCTTTAAGTCGATGGTACTATGGTATGGTATTTGGTATCTCCAGAACCTCGGCATGGGCCTTTGCAATCCATAGTTTTTAAATTAAATAGAACATTATTCTTTCGTGTCTATGAACGTAATTACTGCTGCCCTAGAAACGAACTATAGCTCAGGGGGCTACTGTCAACGCTTAAAGCAATATTACTCAAATGTCACGTACCTTAACGTCCCTAAATTAAGGATTATAATCCTGAAACACGAACGTTGACAATGATAAAAATAAATAATAAATAAAATAAATAATATTTTATTTGCCGGAATATGGGTACAGATATAGGCCTTAAAGATAATATTTCCCTTACATATCCTACCATACAATGGTGTGCAAATGGTTATGTATTTTTGAGTTTAAATTTCACAATGAAACAATAATGGCTTTAAGCGTTGGCAGTATGCCCCCAGGGCCCCAAATCCGAAAGCATTCAATTCGCACGCGAACTGTAACAAAACTTAACTTTAAAACTTAACAGCTTTAGAATGTTGCAATTAGTACTGTAACTTAAGTAACTTAAAAAACAGCTTTAACACTGCAATTATGTATTGTAACGCCAGTTTTGAGGCAGCACCCCTAATTCGATTGTTCCCCTCTGTAGATTTGTGTCGTGCACGCCAAAGATGAGCAAGTCCCTGTGGAAGCTGAGCTGGAAGCTGCTACGTCAGCTGCACGCGTTTGTATACGCGGCGCACGACCGCTCCGATGCCGCGCGCCTCTACTACAAACTCTCCATGGAGCATCGGGACGAACACCATCGGTTGGACAGAAGGTACTCGTATGGGGCATTGGCTATTTTATCCCACTTCTGATGCTAACATAGCATGTTAAAAGGAAACTCGGATATCCACATAAATAAACTTTAATTTAGCAATTCGCACAAAACACATACGCAACTCATTACAGAGTACCTTAGACCTGTCCCCCCTTTCGACCACGCAGAGCTGTAGGCCTGCGTAAGTAAAGATAAGGCCTCTTTCAGACTGAGCCTAACAGTTATCAGTCAACTCCATCGGTTGGATGGAAGGTATAGGGTTTAAAAAATATTGTATCCCACTTCTGATGTTTATCCCACTTGAATGAGGAGATCCGCAAGAGTAAGAGAACCAGAGTAAACGATCTAGCTCAACTGCTCGCGAAGATGAAATGGCTATGGGCATACTCGTAGCACATCGCTCGAAAAACCGATGGGCGTTGGGGTCCCGAGGTGCACACACGAAAGCACAGCGATGGGATTTGGGATATTCTCACTAGCCGTTTTATTTGGTGATTTTTGCTGGACACCTTCGTCGGACATGTTTTTAGATAAAAAAATTATAATGCTGTGCTACTGTAACCGTAGTAGTTAACTGTATTTATGATTCCTATCACACATGCTAGTACTTAGTAGTCATAAACGTAACACGGTTTGATTGCCACTTCCGTTTCGGTCTTTGTTATACTTAATAAGTTTTGCTCTTTTCGCATTTTTTCCTCGATAGATACAAAGTTGTGGACACGATTGATTGCGGCGTTGATGATTGATGGATATTTATTTAGAAATGAAAAAAAATCATGTAGGACACTTGTGTCTCTTATGATACTCAGGAGTTCAGGACTCTACCCACCGGTCATTTAAAACGCCATCATATTAAAAAGAATAATAATGTGTGAGAAATATTTTGTCTTTGCATGGAAAGTTAACGTGTTGACATTATCTTTGAATTCAAAGGGGTTGTCTAACAAATATTTTGAAAAAAATACCTCATTAAATTTGAATCATTTCTGATTATTTTATTGCGTAATTTAGTTCTTTGTTCTAAAAAAACAACCTGAATAAAGTTTGAATGAACTTTAAATCATTTTATTAGCTCCTTATCGAAGAACAGTGAAGTAATGTTCCTTATCGGCCATTCGATATCGCAAAATTTTATACCGTTACAATATTATGTTTTGTACGCTTTCTGATAATGGTTTTCGAATGTTTTATTCTCAAATGCGTATCGCAATTATTGTACCTACATACAAAAAATATTTAACCATTATACTTGGATGTGTCATGTGTGTGAATAAATTTAGTAAACGCGGACGAAGTCGCGAGCATCATCTAGTAAAATATAAGACCAGACATTCCGAATGCGCCGTGGTCTGAGAAGTGCCCACAACAAATTCAGCTAGGTTTTTTTAAACATTGAAATGCGTCAAGCATTGCATCCGCGTTTGCGGGTTTCAGGTGAAGATGACGTAGTTTATGATTGTCAATATCCACAAATCTGATTATTAATATTGTAATCTAATCAGACGACCTTCAGCTGTCAATAATTTATCAGCTTTAATTGCAGTGATTATCTCCCAAGATTGTCTTTATGAGGAACTACAAAAATTTCATACTATTCAATGACTAAATTCTAAGTTTTATAAAAATTTTCTTCGGCCGTGGCTAGTTTGGTAACTATGGCTAAGTCGTGCGGCGAACCGATTTATTTTTCGGTACGATGTCGTGTAGGGACCGATTATAAATCATACTTCATACTAATATTATAAATGCGAAAGTCAGTTTGTTTGTTGGTTTGTTGGTTTGTCCTTCAATCACGCTGCAACAGAACTACGGATCGACGTGATTTTTGGCATGGGTATAGTTGAGGACCTGGAGAGTGACATAGGCTACTTTTTATCCCGGAAAATTGAGGAGTTCCCGCGGGTATTCAAAAAAACTTATTCCACGCGTACGAAGTCGCGGGCATCAGCTAGTAATAAAATGAATTTAATCGCAGAACAGGATATCTCTCCATAATAGGGATGATGACAACTCAATCAAATCAGCAACTCTTTATCAAACTTAAAAACGCGCTTCTAGTATGGAAGTTTGTATGAAATTCATAGTTATGACGTCATCAAATTTCAACGCACTTTTTTTACATCCATAGTTTAAAATGGTTATCAAACTTAAAACTAATCGGGGATTTGAATTTAGGTATTTTGGAAGACCCTATTGACTTAAGCATCATCCCTATTATTGTAATTAAACTGCCATGTTCTTTCCAAGTTTCCAAGCCCGCTTTAACCTTTGAATGTAGTTACTAAACTCCAAAGAAGATCGTAGTTCACGGCTAGCATATCATCGAGTAACAAAAGCTAAATTAATTATTTTAAATGTAAAATTCTATTCATCAGGCAATTCACTCTAACATTAAAAAGGAGGTCATGTTAATTCGAGGATCATTAAACAAACATTACGTCGCATATTGAATACAAATTACCTGAATCGTATTTGATTAATTAAGCTAGAACAATAGAAATATGCGCGATTACATATCGCCTCCACCTATCGTATCATAAGGGCCGGAACGAAGTCCAAACGCCGAGCCAACCTGGTAACAAATGTTGACATTCAAAAATATATTTTATCTGTATTGTTTGAAAGTTTATTGGCTTTTAATCTGTCGGTTAATCCGAAGATAAGTAGTGTCGACAACTTGGCTGTGTTCTTTCTGTCATAATTATTGTGTACATTATCTGTACCCGGAATTTACTGGGATAACCACAGAACAAATATGAAATGAAATGATTTATTTCACGTAGGAAAACGTGTGCCACTTAAGAAATGTCGTGACTTTACCACCGGTTCGGAAAATAGATTCTACTGAGAAGAACCGGCAAAAAACTCAGCAGTTGCTTTTTTTAAAAAAAAATAGAATGTTACAATATGTAGCTAATACACAATACATACGAAATGTAACAAGAATCAATCAAATAAATATTATAAATCTGAAAGTTTGGATGGATGTCTGGATGGATGTATGGATGTTTGTTACTCAATCACGCCCCAACGTCTGAACGGATCTGGCTGAAATTTGGCATAGGGGTAGATTATAGCCTGGAATAGCACATAGGCTACTTTTTATCCCGGAAAATTAAAGAGTTCCCGCGGGAACCAAAAAACCTTAAATGGATGTTTGTTACTCAATCACGCCAGAACGGCTGAAGGGATCTGGATGAAATTTGGCACAGAGATAGATTATAGTCTGGAATAGCACATAGGCTACTTTTTATCCCGGAAAATTGAAGAGTTCCCGCGGGAATCAAACAGATGTATCTGTTCAACTGATTTTGATAAAATTTGGTACAGGGATAGGTTAACTCCCGGGGAAGGACGTAGGCTACTTTTTATCCCGGAAAATTAAGGAGTTCCCGCGGGAACCAAAAAACCTCAAACCACGCGGACGAAGTCGGGGGCATTCGCTAGTACACAATACATACGAAATGTAACAAGAATTACATTGACTTGTGGGCTGCCGAATGCGAAGCCAATTTCTTCCATGCAACTTTGTCATTAACGTAACGTAAGTAATTCATCAATAGTATACTAGCCTCGGCTTAACAAATGCTGTTTTACAGTCTTCAAATTTATTCAATGGAAAATCTAAAACTCTTGGTACCATAGAAGACTTACTATTGCTATTGCTTAGTAATTAGTAGATCCCTATCTCTGTGGGGATACCTATCTCTTACATCCTTTGATATATTTTACGTGTGATAAATATATCTTGATTAATTAATCAAAGTAAAAGTAGTAATAATAAGTAAGTTGAAAATCCATCGTGATCATGATGCTTTTTAATGTAGCCTAGCTCAATTCAATTATCGTGTTCAAGAAATATTTTTCTCTAAAATTCAGATAATAATGTTAATATGATAAAATTATCAAAAACTACAGCTGGGGTCCCGATAACGTTCCGCTGTTATCTATTGACCTACTTCCCAGGTCAGCGATTCGAGGAATAGTCATTATTAATTTATTACAATAATTGAGAATATCTTTTAAAATGTAACTGGTACCACCAATTGTATATTTCGATTTTCTTTTCAAGACACAGCTCTTCACAAATGGTACATGTCACTTAGATTTCTTCTTTCAGTTGCAGTTCTCTATGTATATCTATATCTATCTATAAATTCTGTTGTAAGCTTAACTTTAACTGAATAAAAAATTGTACGTTGCCTTTTGTGGTAAAAATATCTCTTGAACTAAACACAAAAGGCTTGATGAAAATAATCAACCCTTGGTTCAGAATGTTTATCTACGGAAGAACCAGAAATTAGTTTAAAGTCGTAAAACTTTGGCTATCAAGTTTATTATTGCAGCATTGCTTATTTTTATCTTTGCTCTTTTATCGCAATGTTTAAAAGTCTTGAAACAAAGAAATCACCTATATTTTTTATTTTTGACCATGTACATTTTATACTGCGCACTTTATTTGAAATTCTTTTTGGTACATCTATGAAATTGTTGATAGCTGGTACCCCACTGGTAGCGAGTAGCGACGTCATGCTGATAACAAATTTTCTACGTTTTTTTGGCGATAATGTGTGTCAATAGGTAAAATTGTGTTGCGCAATTTTTGGGTTATTTACATTCGTCCTTGAAGAGTATCAACTTTATCAGTGTAGTAGTTACGCGGTACGCCGTACGTCCTTTTTTGTTACGCATGATTAAATATAAATGAAGATTGATGATAGAAGCTTAGCAGGATTTTAGGATTCGTATCGGATCTAAACCCAGATCTTTAATCCCAGAGATTTTGAACTTTTTTTTGTAACTGGTCATAAATCTGTCCAGATAAAACATCGTTAAGCATATAATCCTCTAGTTTTGGAAAAACGAATTTTAATGCACGTTATAGATATTTACGTAATAATATAAGACTGAATATTAAATATATATGTAGGTATACTAAATAGAACTGTTTAGTATGTTAGTAGCTTTTCTGACTAGTAATTCTCAGTACTGCCTTGCCTCGGAGAGCACGTTAAGCCTTCGGTCCCGTTATTATCACTATCATGATAATAGTCGTCAAAGCCCGCCAACTCGCATTGGAGCAGCGTGATGGGTCTAAGCTCTAATTTCCTTTCTCCTATGAGAGTGGAGGCCTGTGCCCAGCAGTGGGACGTTAATGGGCTGTAGTGATCGTGGTGGAAATAGTAATGATGCAAACAAAGGTACATTAATTTGTTTATCATTGATTGCAATTGAAGAAAATTGCAATGGCCCAAACGGCAAAAGTACCTAGTTCCTAACCTAAATGAGTAACTTAATTGTATGATTCAATTAATCGATCGCCATCGATAAGCGCTTGTTGCATTATGCTATTTACTTATCTTTTAATACGCATTAATTTTGTTTTGCATAAACTTTCCAACTGAATGACGTCCACGCTTAGGCGATGGTATCTTGAAGAGATCTTCTAAATTTCACAGTCATGTGGCGTTTGTGTTTTACATACCTATATTATTTGCTTGAAATGCGAATATCTCCGACTCATCTAGAAAATTAGAGATAGCAATAAAGTTAAAGCATTACGTTTAGTGTCTTTACGGAAAATGCATTATATGTATGTTGTATTCGTTTTCAAGTCCTATAGCTGCCTACTTAGCTAAAATGACCTGAATTGATAATAATTAATACTCGTAAACAATAGTCATTGTTTAATTTAACATCAAATACACAGTTTCAGTCGTACCAATAATTGTAACAATAGCAATTTAGGTATATTTGATAGTAGGTAATGAACATCATAGTCATAAGTAAGAACAATGTTACGAACATGACGTAAAGCGTCGGTTTCTTCAGATATGAGCAATTATGTAGACACAGCTGACTGCACACACATCTGGGTCGAATTTTATAGTTTTGCGCATTTCTCTTACGTAATGGTAACCTTGGAGAAATTATATAAAAACTATTTCATGGTCCACACTTTTTTTTTCCGATTATTACCAGGGGGATTAAAGGCTCTTTACGCACTGCATCCGATCCGAAAATTTACAATCCGAAGTAGCCGTAGTCATATTTTTATGAGGGGTTGCGTAATATATCCGGATTTTCGGATTCGGATATTCATACCGGTGGTAGAGTCCTGACATCAAATAAATATTATAAATGCGAAAGTTTGGATGGATGGATGTATGGATGGATGTTTGTTACTCAATCACGCCCCAACGGCTGAACGGATCTGGATGAAATTTGGCACAGAGATAGATTATAGTCTGGAATAACACATAGGCTACTTTTTATCCCGGAAAATGAAAGAGTTCCCGCGGGAACCAAAAAACCTCAATCCACGCGTACGAAGTCGCGGGCATCAGCTAGTAATATCATAAGTGGCCTTGCGATCAGCGCGTCACTTCCAGTGTTTCCAGATGTCTTCTCTTGTCGCTGGCATCCACTTTCCAGTCTTCCCTTTACTTTAGCATCCAGTCTACCATTTCTTTGATCTACCCATTCTCGGCTTCGACCCCTCCCAAACTTCGCATTCAACCATAGCTCTGGTAGACCTTTTTTATAACTGTTCTTAGTATTATAAGGTTCCATAGCCCGGATGATTCAAGATTCATGATTCAATTCATTTATTCAATATAGGTACACTGTGGGTACACTTATTGACGTTAAAAATT
Organism: Erebia epiphron; assembly: GCA_963932025.1. Classification (NCBI taxonomy): domain Eukaryota; kingdom Metazoa; phylum Arthropoda; class Insecta; order Lepidoptera; family Nymphalidae; genus Erebia; species Erebia epiphron. The sequence continues at coordinate 37,122,454 of OZ009946.1, read as the reverse complement.
ACTTACTTATAAAACATGATGGTGATAATCGGTTACGGTATCTTAAAACTAAAGCTACGAGGGTTCCAAACGCGCCGTGGTCTTAGAAGAGCCCACAACAAACACAGCCGGGGTTTTTTTATCATTATCACCATCTCACAAATCATCTTAACTAAGGATGTATTTTGCTTTACAATACAGTTTGTTTTACATGCGTGTTATTCGCAGGCGGGCGAGCGAGGTGCGTGTGACATACGGCGACGTGCCGGCAGACGCTGACACCTTCGAGCACATTCTCAACGTCACCACACACAATGATGCGCTGCTGGCCTACTATTACCTCGACAGCGACAATAAGGTATTGATCAGTGATCTTCTTTGTACAAGCATCCCCTCTATTCTATTAAATGAAAGCCATATTTATCCATTAAAAGTTTGCTATGAAATTATTTTTATTTTCATATCAAACTTTTTAGCAGTGGATTTTATTTTATGATAGCCACTGAGTTAGAGACTAGGGCAGCAGGTCCAAGTTGCATGTGCACATTGCCGAGGATAGATCTAAGAGGTGAAACGAGTAACTGCAAAGATGATCCTTGGCAAAGATTAATGCTGTGATAAAGGTAATATTAAAGATAAAGAAGTCATTTGACTAAAGTCGCCTATAAAATCAAAACTAAGATATCGAGACGTGCGCGGTCGAAAGGGCCCCGCCTGACCCTCAGGATTCAAACGTCTTACTATGAGTGAAAAGTCTAATGATGATTTGTTGTGTAAATTGAAAGAACTAAATATTGTGTTGTCCCTTTCCGCTGGGAGCAATATAAGTGGAACACCAATAAAATTGACGTTAGTTTAGAGATTGTGTACAACAGAATTAGCCACAATGAGGCGTGTTATTCTGCCCCTTTCTACAAATCTCGCCAATACAAATCAAAACATTTTGATACGCTTTCTCGGAAAATAGGAAACAAGTAAATAACAAACAGGGTATCTATAATACCTACCCGCGTCACGATTCAACCATTTTATCTCCCGCCAATAACAGTGTGGCGTGTCGAAAGTGACGTATTATCGTGCAAGGAGCTCGCACGCTGTGGCCTCTGGGTTATCGCAACTAACTTGGATCTATAATTATTACACTAGATGTAGATTCGTAGTCTCTTACAGAATCTTCATAATCAGAATTATCTTAAGAATTAACCCATCAACGGCCCACTGTCAAGCACCAGTCTCCTCTCGGGAGAATGAGAGGGGTTTATTCTTCATAATCTCCCTGTGTTTGTCTTCATTAGGACTTATGGTCGTAACCCCTTCCAGCAATATTCTTACCCGTTGTCCTAGATGAGCGACAGAAGCGATGCCACTCGACGCGACGCAATACGACTCCATAGAAAATGACAGTCGTATTTATGCGTCAACGTAGGCAACGTGAAGAGTCAGCATACTGTTTGATACTGTCGCGACGCGTCGCTTTATCGCGTTTGTCGCTCACCTAGGACAGCTGGTTATGGATGATGTCGCGTAATATGGTTCGAATTTCGAAAGGGCTTGGTGGACCTTGCTGTCGAGAGCGGTGCGGATTTGATCTGATCAACGCATCGTGCTACGTCCCCGATGTCTTTCCGTCCACTTTGCCAGTGATTATTCGCAATAAACAAATCAGAGACCCAATAATTGTCTAAGCAAATCGTAATCATTTGACAGCTTAAAACGCTACAAAAATCGACAGCTAAAAAACTCGAACTGTTAAATGAGTCCATACATGCTTTTTGACGTGCAGGCAACTATCAACTCCTTAAACAGGACATTTGACAAACTATTATTACTTACGATTTCCTTACACAATCGGGGGGCAGAATAGGTAGGCACATCGAATATTAATTGACATAGCTCAATAGTTTGCAAAGCTGAAGCGGCAACGGGCGGGGCACATATTTCGAAGAACCGATAGGCGTTGGGTGCCAAGGTGCTGGAATGGCGACCGCGTCGGAAAGCGCACCATTGGCCCTCACTAGATAGAAGGACGACATCTAGAGGAGCAGGGAGCCTCGAAATGAATTCAAAATTCAAATTATTTTTATTCAAATAGACTTTTACAAGTACTTTTGAATCGTCGAGTGAATACTCTCAGTCGTGGGTCCGAGGATATTTTTACACGTCCCTCAGCAGTTTGTCTTGTGTAATTTATTAATCGAAGGCAACAAGACAACACTTATGTTTTGTAGAATTGATATCGCAATTATTTATCTTCGCTCGCACATTTCGACAATGTAGACACAACATCAAAAGGTCAAACATGAGTAAATACATAGTATAAAGTGGAGTCAGTAGATAGTTAAAAAGGTTCTTTCAGTTTTGCGATATTTCCGCTTGCAGTGCTAGAACAGAAGCTTTCCGCTTGCAGCGCAGCCGGTAGAATGGTTGAACTCGAATCTTAAACCTAATTCGTTTAGGTCCATTTTGCTTTGAGATAGGGTTGCGATATTTGAAAAATTATATCGAAATGTGATCTAAGTAAAGAAAAGATAATGCAATCTTAATGGTAATTTATTAATAATTATTAAATATATATTTATAAATCACACCACTCGCGTTTCACAACACGAGTTTTAGAAATCGATAATACGTAGTAATAGCCGAAGTCAAAGCAATTTGCGATAAGAACTTTCAAGTTCGCTTTAATTAATGTCAATAGAGACAACATAGTATCGCCATCGCGATCGGTACACTGTACGTACTGCAATCATTTTTACGTAATAAGGCCCCTGAAGTCCTAATTACATATATAAATATCTGACATGAAAAACTTAGCGTAGTGCATCAGATTATCAAAACGGGTAATATAATTTGCTACATATTTCAGAGGACGTGTTAGGTATAATGTCATATTATATTGATAGAGTTATCAAAACCGTTGCTCTAGGTAGGTATTGGCAAGTGTTTTCGTTGTAACTTATAATAATTCAAAAGTATATGACGTAAATTAAAAATTAATGACTTTATAAAATCATAAATCTTATAATATGCTTTTAGTATACACTAGCGGATGCCCGCGACTTCGTCTGCGTGGTTTGAGGTTTTTTTGGTTTCCGCGGGAACTTTTTAATTTTCCGGGATAAAAAGCCTATGTGCTATTCCAGACTATAATTTATCTCTGTGCCAAATTTCAGCCAGATCCGTTCAGCCGTTGGAGCGTGATTGAGTAACAAACATCCATACATCTATACATTCATACATACGTCGCGGGAATCATCTACTAGATGATTCCCGCGACTTCGTCCGCGTGGACTTATGTTTTTTGATTCCCGCGGGAACTTTTCAATTTTTCGGGATAAAAAGTAGCCTATGTCCTTCCCCGGGATACAACTTGTCCTTGTACCAAATTTCATCAAAATCGGTTAAACAGATACATTTTTTTTGATTCCCACGGGAACTCTTTAATTTTCCGGGATAAAAAGTAGCCTATGTTCTTCCCTGGGATGTAAACTCTCTCTGTACCAAATTTCATCAAAATCGGTTGAGTAGTTGGGCCGTGAAAGCAGACAGACAGACAGACAGACAGACAGACAGACAGACAGACAGACGGACAGACAGACAGACACACTTTCGCATTTATAATATTAGTATGGATTAGTATGGATGTAAGATACGAGTACCTGTCAATGAATGTCAGTGTTCTGTGCTTTGAAAGCGGAGCTAAGAAAAAGAGCTGCAAAATAAGCGGGCTGAAAGAACAGCTAATAATTCAGAAATTACTACATAATATGTCCTTTGTAAAGTTCCTTATGAAATGGGTTGTCTGGAGGAGATCACTTGTGGTGATAAGACCGCCCCCTGCGCAGGTGTTTGTTTTCTGGTATTGTTTATAATTAAGTTGTTTCTATGTTATGTGTGGCAATCTATCTATCTATGTCCCTGGTTCCCGTGTTTACTATTTACAAACGTATTTTTTGTCAAAAGTATTCTTAGGACCTAACTCGCCCGTGGTGCCAACTAGTGAGCATAAAAACGGTAGCCTACAACGGTAGCATTGCACAGATGTGTGTGCTATCACACATTACGTGCTCGATACGCGTTTAATCATAATTGCATCACGTGAACCAAACGCTACTGCCACCAATTTGTTGTTATTCGATACGAATATACCTACTTTAATTGTTTTTACTGAAAGATGAATAACATGGCTGTGGCAATAACAAGCTTAAGGGGGAAATGTGTTTACCGTTGTGAATATCTTATTCATATGTAATTGCTACGAGAAGTTAACCAAACTTACGTATAGTTGAGAGATTCTATATTTAATTAAACTTATCAAAACTCACTCGACATTCAATGACCCCGAAACATAAATAATGGGGGGGATTTTATATCTATACTTAATGTTATAAATGTTACAGTCATACAGTGTATATTATGTATCTTCGTCTATCTGTTTCGTTCCATCGGCCCATCGGCTCAACCGATGTTGACAATATTTGGAACGTAGCCCGACAAATAAAATCCCACGGGTGTTTTAAAAAACCTAAATCTATTGACCCACAAACATAACTGACCCGGTGACAGCGTCGCTAATTAATTCAAAGGACTTGACCAGGCCAACAATGGGAGCTTGCCTAGGTGTCAAAAATCAATGTGCAGCAAAGATTTGTTTATTATGGCAATTGTTATATTTTATACTTTTCAGATAAAACCGTTTCAGAAGTCTGAAGGCTCACAAAAATTAAAAAAAATAAAGAAAAGTTTCACCAAACAACTGCTGCTTATCCACCCTAGATGGCGCTAGACGTGGTTACCGAGTCTTAACAATTATTTGCAACTATTCGACCACGTTGTTCAGGAAAAAATTGTGGTGCTGCTTTCCCACACTAGATGGCGCTAGACGTTTTGGCTAGCGAGTTCAACTACTCGACCACAGATGGCAGACAGATGCAATGTCAAATGGCGTTCCTTTAAACGCAGTGGTTATTTAAAAATGCTTTGTTTGCTCAAATTCACGTTTCATTGAGGCTTCTCAACAAATAAAAATAATTATTAACGAAACATACATTTCCTTTTCATAATGTAGTGACAGAAGTAATTAAATGGTATTCATGTAACATTACAAGATTATTATTAGGCATAGATAAAATGGAACGTCAAAATGGAGTAGTGCGTAAAAGAGGAAAGCGGATGCTCAAGAATTAAACAATAAAAGTATTGTTTTTTTTAGATATTTATACCTTAACCTTATTCGGAATAATAAATCCATAATAATTTAGGTTTTCATTTTTAAACCTTACTGTAAATACGGAAATCCTGCACATTGTCCCGAATCGGAGGGCAGTTTCTGTTCATATCATTTTGGCCACCGGGTCAGATAAATTTGACTGACTATACGAGGGCGAAGCCGCGGACCTAATCTAACTAATCTATAACTGGCAAAAGGTTATGATTTATTTTGGAGTCCCGTGTATGAATCTAGGTATCCTAGTTACGTATCTATTTCTCATTGTTAACAGATGAAGATAACGGAGATATATGACGTGACAGACGCGGACACGGACGCAGTGCAGTCGCCCACGGAGCGCGATGTCAACAAGCAGCTGGAGTTCGACAACGACTGGTCCGCGGAACTGATTGCTGACGATGGTGAGTGTGTCTCTGTCTAGTGGCAGATTAAGAAAGGTGACGGAGATATATGACGTGAAGAACGCAGACAATGACGCAACAACTGAGACTGAAGTCAATAAGTTTAATATTAAGCATCGGCAATGCTTGTTGAAAACCCAAATCTACTTTTGAATAGTCTATTAACAATTGTAAGATTAAAGCGCCTGCATTGGAAAATGTACATATTATCTCTCTGTCTATACTACTCTTATCTATGGCAGTGGCTACTGGTCATAGGTGCGAGAGTGACACCAAGTACCAACTCATAGAAGTTTTATTTTCGTACATCTATTGACAACACAAAAGGAATTCTATGTCCTAACAAAGTTTCTTTATTGTCACTATTTAAACTAAGTATAGCATAGTACAACAAACTTATCTGACCCCATGACAGCGTCGCTAGTATATTATATGAAAAATAAAATAAAACTAAACAGGCATAAAAAAAAATTCCAATTTTGTGTTTTGTGTTATTACTCCTAAATTATTTACTCCAAGGGGGGTCTTCATTCCTGTCAGTTAAAAGTTTGAAGGTTTTGTGTAACATAGCACCTAATAAAGTATCTTATCCATTACAGATGAATTGGACTTAGAAGCTGAAGAAGATGAACTGGAACGCAACATATTCTCTGATCCCGAAAGCGAATGGACGAGGCGGCAGTCTCTCTCCAATGACTCCTTTAGCGATGGCGACCAACCCGAGTCGGATAGACAACAGTCTTACGTCACGTATGCGGAATAGCTGTCTCTTTCTTACAGACTTGGAATGAGAGGGACGAATGACAGATATAGGGAAGTCGCACCGCGCGTTAGAAGAATAAGTAGCAGTTCTTTCTCCAAAGATTCGAATATGATTCTGATATGGCTGTCACTTTCTAAATTCTTTGGAGTAAAAGGAAGGAATGATAGGCTGGTTGGATGAGATTGGCAATATGTAACGGACTGAGTAATGTCCATTGGTTTTGTTACTTTCAGGGAATGGCTGTCTCTTTCTAACAGCCTTAGAATGGGAGGGACGAATGACAGAATAGACAGGGAGATCGCAACTCGCGTCTGACTTACTCCAAAGATTTGAATCTAGGACAAAGCTGTCTCGTTCTAACGACTAAGAAGTGAAAGGGACGAATATTGAAAGATGTATGATTTTTAATATTATCAACTATCACTTTGGTGAGGCTTTACAATACACAGAGTTTCAACGAGACGTGGGTCTATACGCTATATAATTATCATTCCCTTCAAATTAGGGTTTTTTAGACTGTATCGTTACTTAAATTCGGTCAGCAAGCGACATTCTTAAAAAAAATTGTAAACGTCGGTTTTTTGATGTATTTATTATTATAAGCCCACAAAGTAAAAAACAAAACAAAAAACATATAGGTATGTATGACAAGTGTGTGAGAGGGACAAATGTTTGTCAAAATAGATAATATTATCTTATTTTACTAAATATTATCTCATTCTAATCACTGACGCGTATTAAAAATAAAGAATAAAAATTGGAAAACTATAGAGTCGAATTTTTTTTTAATTGTAGAACAGGGTTTATCCCATGTTTCACTGTATTCCTAGCACCCATTGCATCTACCCCTTCATATTCTTCAATTTCATATGACCCCCACATCGATGTTTTTCCGATTTCCATGGAGCAAAAATAATTCAAATTGCAACTGTTTTAAAAATTAATATACCTATGTTGCTGGATGTGGAAAAATATTAAATTGGGCGAGACATATCTTCTGTCAGACTGTGAGAGAAAGAAATGGGGATTTTATTGGAAATCATCGCTTTAGAAAGAGATAGTAGTTAGGTAAACGTTAATAAAACAAAAGTTACACGCTCATTTTGATAACTTACAGATAGCCTGCGTTCTTACGGGTTTATGCATATTGGCGGTGACATTATAACCATCGCGAATTGAATTTTCAAACAAAACGTGAAACTTTTGCCTATGATTTTTTTTTTAATATTCTCTATGTAATATATAATATTGTCTTGAGTACCTGAGGACTGATGATGGATATATTAAATATTTTTATACTATTTATATAGGTTAAAGGATTTTTTACGTTAAAGTTAAAGCTATATAGATGCTAAAGTAGGACTTAAACGACTATGTTACATAATTAAAAGGATTTTTTACTATACAGGGTGTTAGATGACATGCAAAGTCCTTATAACTTGAACTAAATTATAAAAATACAGTTGTCTTAATATATACGTTTTGCCTTATAGTCAAGTTTTTTCTTAAAGTATAACTGAGCTAACTTGTTTAACTTTTTACAAGTATTTATTTAACTTTCAATGCAACCGAACAATTGAACTGAAATTTTGCATATACGTTTAGTTTGGATGACAATGCATGGTTAGCTATGTGACGTCATTCTAAATCCAATAAGGCGGACTAGTTATTTTTTCAGCACCATGTTATGAGTATCAATTAAAAGAGTTTGCTGAGAAGAATACGTTGAATAAAACGGCGTCACACTAAATTCAATATGGCGTACGATAAAAGCTTACTTTTTAAAATGTTTTAATGATTTAAGACTTATTCATGTCAAGGAAAAACTATATATACTACGATTTTATGTTAAACTTCTAATTTTAGATTTAAGAAAACACCCGCCGCTTTGATATCCTCCGATTAGAAAGAATCAAAACATCTTTGTAAAAGAATCATATTTATTTTTGTGTCTACCTACATTTTCTAAATTTATATTCTCTAAAACTCTGTATAGAAAAATTCATTTAGACTGTGGACCAATAAATTGTACCTTATACAGTGACTGTGACAAAATAAATGCTATAAATAAACCAGTCCATAGCTCTCTGTAATTTATTTTGTTTAGATTTAAAAAAAAACAAAGAACTATGTTAAAAATGATATTAATAATATTTTAATTTAAGGTTACCTTAAATATTATTTTTAAAACGTTAATTATAAAATTAGATGATGCCCGCGACTTCGTCAGCCGAGGATTTAGGTTTTTTTTAAATCCCTTTTCCACGGGATAAAAAGTAGTCTCCGGAATACAACCTATTTCAGCACCTTTCGTCAAAATCAGTTTAGTGGGCGGGGCGGGCTGTGTAACAGAAAGATGGACACACTCTCTCATTAATAATATTAGAATGGAATGGAATCCATGCTCATATGATAAATGCGAGTGTCTCTGTCTGTCTATCTATCTATAATCTATATGCTACGCTTTCACGGCCCATCTTTTAAATCGATTTTGATGAAATTGGTATACTTAAGTGGTGCATTCTGGGCAAGGACGTATGCTACTTTTTATCCCGGAAAATTAAAGAGTTCCCGCGGGAATAAAAAACTTAACTAACTTGGACGAAGTCGTGGGCATCATCTAGTGTTATTAGGAAATGAGAAAGTTGTATTTGAAATAAATGATCACATTTTAAGAAGTTACTTGTTTTTGTTTTAACAATTTAAAAGCCAGTTCTTTGTTTTTATATCACCTTTAAAGGGTACACGATGGCCAATAGGTAAACGCTGTTACAAAACTCAGAAGAAACCCGACATAAGACTTGTAGTCGGACACACGTGGCATATTGGCTGGGGCTTTATGTGTTGGGTACTTTAGGTCAATGTGTACAAGACTCTTTAAAATAAACTGTCAATTGCAAAACAAAATTGATTTAAACATGTACAGGACTTGACTTATTTTTTTTGTTTTTGAATTTTAAAATATAAGATATTTTGAAATTATTATTGTTACCTTATCTATGTCAACACCAAGTTATTTAGCGGTTATTATACTTAGAAATTATTTTTATAAGTATTCAGTTTTTAAATGACTTTACAGGAGTTGTTTTAGGAAAAGTTGTATTTTAATGTGGCAACATATTATAAGTAATAGGCATGATGACTGATTTTGAAAAATGGTCAGATTATGTTCGGAAGTATCTACTATTTCGAAAAAATATCTTATTTCAGCAGAAAAATAAAGTTCTGTAGATAAAATTAGCATTTGAAATTTAAATTTTAAAATTCACGCCAAAACGTTCGGCGGTGTCATGGCGTCGTTGTGACGTCACTATTGTTTTTACCAATGTACCTCTGTGCAGTGTGCAATAAGCAATAGTGTGATTTTCAAAGCTCGAAAACAAACAATTGTGACGTCATTCGCTTCTTTGTGTTTTATGCAATATGGCGGATTGCTGTATTTTATAATTTTATTTTATCAAAATAAATAGCAATCTCACTCGAAATAGAAAAATAAATACGTTTTTTATAATCCATGAATCCTATTTCATTAGATAAATTCATAATTTCATTGATTCTTGGTTACTGTCATCATGCCTATTAGGGTTGGTTCACATACGACCAGGCAGTCTCCAGGAATTTGACAGGGCCATGGTTTGGCAAGTATTGCATTCTAGCATAGTCATAATAATTAAGTAAACAGACAATAATATACACCCTGGCTCGCCTCGGCTCCCTGGTTCATCACAGTTGAATGTGGATGTATCTTTAACTTATTAATTTTATTTGAATAAATATTTAATCTTGTGAACATTGGTCTGTTTCACGGTCTTCCGAAAAAATGCCAAAAATTCAGTCTAACTAACTTATGAAATTACATCGCTTTTTGAAAGAAAATTTGTATTAACTTATAGGATAGTAACTATTTAGGGTTAACTATATATTTCGTAATTTCTGAGTGAAAGTTCTGTCTCACCTAATACCTGATGAAAGTGTTGCCACAGTTATATTATTGTTTTAAAAGAAAGTCACAAGTATATTTTGAAATAAACTTTTCTAAAAGAACTCGCTTATTTTCATTATCTCCACTATCTAGTAAGTATTATGTGCCTCTCTTCTAGATTTTCCTTGAAAGAAGTACTTATGTATATTGTATATTGTAAAGCCCTAGGAACTGAAATATCATAAAAATAGGTATTCAGATGACTTCATCTAAGATGGATCTACTGATAATATCTCAACGAGCAACGCTCTGGTCAGGTAGACAGACACCCTTACAGTTAGCGCATACAATATAACAAAGCGCAGCGCATAGGTTTTCTTACTGCCAAAGCATTATCGACTTTGCTAAAGTTGAAATAATATCGAAAATCAACAGACACACTCGTCCCCGAGATTATATTTTATTCTGGGTTTTGTCTTTTGATTTTCATTAATATAATTGAACGCTAGCATGTCGAAGTTTGGCAGTGAAAATACTCTGCGCTGTTCTTCGCTAGCTATGCACCAGTCCTTAGGCCAAGAAGAGTCAAAATAAAAGTAGAAACTCAGATAAATCAACCAATGCTCCAAGTGAAGAAACTTTCCCAATAGAGTTGAAGAGGTAGAGGTTGCATTATGCACTTGAAAAAAGTGTGAATTTGACATTATTGTCATTGTCAAAGCGATTCCAATTCCGAAAAAGGAGTCTTGTCACTGCATTTTTAGAGCAATTATATATTTTATACTAATTGTTATCGAATAAAAAATATTAAATTGCGCAATTTATATTAAAATTGTGCCGTTCAGAGCGACCGGATGGTTTTTTCGAAGTTATATTTACTTTTTTAAGATATGGTCGGCAAAGGTGACAGCAAAAACAGTCGTATATTCACCCAATGCTATTTGAAATGTTGCAAGCTCCAGAATTTGACTCCGATAAACAACGTAGTTCCCTCTGGTAACGGGAAGGTACTAGATTTTTGCGTGGACAGGATCAAATACGTGGATTGGCCGCCCATCTTGAACGCACTTAGTTGTGACTTGAGTTTGCATTCGGTTTCTATAAGATGTCGTCAACAAGTGAAAACTGGTAAGATTTTGTGTTAAGAGCTGCTCCTGCAGAAAATGTTTCATTAGTCTATACGGTTTTCTAAATAGCGATTGCTCATCGAGGAGTTTCGTCTGCCATCTTCAAATACTTCACCGTTTAAATGGGGTACCTACCAGGCTAGAGGTTGAACCCTTTTTTAACCGACTTCCAAAGAAGGTTCTCAATTCGGCGCGTATCTTTTTTTTTTTAAATAAAATAAAAAGATTAATCAAAATCGGTTCAAGTCAGAATAGCATTTAAATGATTTCCGGACAAGCAGAGAGTAGAATTGACATGCAGGAATCATTTAGATTATTTATTCGGAACCCAACTGGAACCACGCTCGCCTGCGCTGAGCAAAAAGTTAAGAATCATTGATTTTGGGAGATAACTTGGGCTTCAGCTCCGCTGTTGAACTTTGGCTACGGGTCAAACGAACTCTATTAGCAAAAGAGTAGGACTCTTCATGTTACATGGGAGATGAGTTTTTGGTTACGACACTAACCATTATCATAGAAATTGGAAATAAATTATTTTTTTTGAGAAAGGGGTCAGTGTCACACGTTGGTACTTGGTATCTGCGAATACTACTCAGTAAGCAGAAAATTGACTGACGAAGCATTCGCGTGGCGGAACAGAATCCCCAAACGACGCGCCACACTTCACACACCCAAATAACTCGATAAATTACCAACTAAATTATATAAATTTAAATCCCAGGGCGGATTTAATTCTTCTCTTCTTCCACGAGACTCGTAATAGTTTCCTGGAGCCAATAAATCCAGTTTGCCTTAGTCTTAAGTTATAATTATAATTTGTACAATTTAGTGTTAGAACACATAGACTGCGAGCGGCTTGCGAAAACGGTGAACAAGCGTTCTGTCATTCTCACAAACTTCATGCTAAGCAACCTGATGGAAGCGATCTCGCAACTACTCTCCAACACAACGCTGCTGACGTCGCTTCAGCTCGAGGGGTTGCCCCTGAAGATACCCTATCTGAATCCTTTGAGTGAGGTAAACTTTGTGACTCACGTAAAATGTCATTGATTTGATAGAAAAATCACATGCTATTGAAGTTTCAATGCTTGACAAAAACTCATATAGGTTATATAGAAGGGACGAAACTAACAATTTCTGAAATATATTTTTAGATAAATAATATATAGAAAATCAAAAGTCGATTAAAATATCTCCAATGTATTTTTATCTGCGTCTGCGTCCTTGAATTCTTCTCCTCTTTCTTCTTCCTTACAAAAAAAAAACTATGAAGCTTTTCTGAAGTAGGTACCTATTGGTAGTTGAAATTAAATGAAATGTTTATATCATGTCCACTTATTATATTAGGTCAGGACTCAGGACAAACCGTTTGAAAAAATATTAATTTATCTTAATCACAAATATTATATATACACGTTCAGGAGGATTTCTTGCAGGTATTACTAAGAAACAGTTCTCTCCAACATCTTTACTTACCAAGGTGCTTGATTGGCGACGCGGGCTGTTTAGCGATTTGCAAAGCGGTCAGGTGTCTGCCTAACATCCTCACTATGGACCTAAGTGGCTGTGAAATTACACCGCTCGGAGCTGGGTACATAGCTGATTTAATTAAGGTATTGAGTATTTTTTTTTCTTTAAATTCTCTCGCACACTTAAGCTCGAATCTATCGCTATCGCTAATCTTAAGCTTTTTGCGAAGCTAAAGTAGCAATGGGCGAGGCACATAGTTCGAAGAACTGAAAGATATCTATAGGGTCCCAGGGTGCTGAAATGATTAGGTACGCATTGGAAAACTGACCGATGTCTGTCTGGTGTCTTTCAGTGAACCTTTATCGGTTGACGATGACGAAGACGATTTACTAGCATGATCGGCAAGTACACTTAACCTGAAAATTAGAAGTCATACTTACTCTAGACAAGGCGAGTTTTACCAATTCAAAAACGAAATATGTTAGATATAACTACATGTGTTCATCTCAAGCTTTTAAGTTGTACAATGTACATTGTACAGTGATCAGACCACTTCCACAAATGATTTTGTTGGTATTTAAAATCTTTATCAAAACAATATGATAGTGCCTCTTTTCTTGACTACACTCCAGTCAAGATCGTCGAAGTCGAGATCTTTGGCAGTTCAATAAAAAATCGATGTGTTTCGTACAGTATCAAAAAATCCATCGCTACAGTGAAAACTGGGTGCACACGCTGCGCTATCGGTTGCCGGACTTGGACACGATGGCCGGCTTGAGGAGGATCACGTTATGTGGGAATCCACAGCTGGGAGACGCGGGCGTCAAAAAATTGCTGGACGTCCTGGCTGATGATTTGTGGATAAAAGGTATGATTCTTCTATCAATTTTGGCCCAGTATCGGGAATTTTATCGAGATCCATTTACTAAGTGGTTAATAAAACAATAAGGAGATCACCACATCACAAGATATAATAACTTACACTACTGTATAATTGTATTATATGTACGTAGTACATACTTATTATAATGTCTTGCTTTTTAGGGTTCCGTAGCCAAATTTGGCAAAAACGGAACCCTTATAGATTCGTCATGTCTGTCTGTCTGTCCGTCCGTATGTCACAGCCACTTTTTTCCGAAACTATAAGAACTATACTGTTGAAACTTGGTAAGTAGATGTATTCTGTAAACCGCATTAAGATTTTCTTACAAAGATAGAAAAAAAACAATAAATTTTGGGGGTCTGAACTTAGAACTGAAACTCAAAATTTTTTTTCATCTAACCCATACGTGTGAGGTATCTATGGATAGGTCTTCAAAAATGATATTGAGGTTTGTAATATCATTTTTTTCTAAACTGAATAGTTTGCGCGAGAGACACTTCCAAAGTGGTAAAATGTGTGTGTCGTCCCCCCCCCCCCCCTGTAAAAAATATATGATGTACATTACCATGCAAACTTCCACCGAAAATTGGTTTGAACGAGATCTAGTAAGTAGTTTTTTTAATAATTTAAAACTTACTACATGTTTGGACGGAACCCTCGGTGCGCGAGTCCGACTCGCACTTGGCCGGTTTTTATCAAAAATAGCAACTGCGGAGCTTCCTGCCGGCTCTTTTCAGTAGAATGTTCTTTTGCCAACCGGTGGTAGAGTCAAAACAAGATGTATAACATAAGATACACCTGTATGTCCTGTATGTAATAAATAAATTGAGTACTCATTGAAAGAAGCAGAATATTTGAATATCTTCTGTTAAATAGGAGGAAACTGTTCTGATACTACAGAACTTCAGAAGTAGTTCTGAAGCAGTGCTTTATATTCGAGTTTCTCATTCATATTTTTGACGTATACTTTTCCTTTAGCACTAGATATCCAAAACTGTGGACTGACGGAGGACTGCGCTTCTGCCGTGCTGCAGATGATGACGTCAAACACTACTCTAGTAGTCCTGGATTTGAGGCATAACCCTCTATCAAGCGAGTCCCTCTCCAAGATCCGGTCTGCACTAAGGGAGAACGAACGGGGTATCGGCGGACAGGTAATTTAACTGTTTATTACTTTTAGACCTGACATTTTAGAGGTTACTGAGGAATACTACCTATTTCTCTGCGTTATTTAGTTTACTTGCCATATAACTCCTGAAAATCTTTTAGTTTTTTTGGTGGACCAGTGATGTTTTTATAATATGTTTAAGAGTTGCCAATCTGTAACTAAAAAGATGCAAGCAATAAGTTTTGCACTAGCGATTAATAATCCCGACGGTATTAATATTATTTTGATTCGTTGACACTATTAAATAAAAATGTCTAAACCATTATAAAGAGCTTATTAAATGCTTAAAAATTTCCCTTGTCCTCTAGTGAAAAGAGGCTTTTTTTAGTTAGGTGCGGATTTTTTTTCTGGAAGATAAATGTCTTATAAAACAGAAATCATTAATATATTATATGCTCACCCCGTTTCTTGATGTCTCATAACTTTTGTTCACATTTTTCAGTATTCTTGGATCGGTGTAGTTAGTAACTCCTCGAGTGAGGGAAGGATAAAAGCAGTTGCTTCCAAGTGAGTCGGACTCGATAAATTCGATTTTGATTTAATTAGATAGTTATGAAAAATTATTTTATGACAATTATTGTGTTGACGATTACAGGAAAGCAACAAGCAAAGAGCGAGGGCCGTCTAATGTTAGAAATGCACCTAATAAATATAACACCAAAGCTAATATAGTAAAGAAGGAGAAGTAAGTGCCAGTTTCAATATCTCGGTTACGTAGAATTAGTAAACTAGATCTGATTAATATGTTAAACAACGGAACTAAATAATGAGGCGTGGTCCTTAATTGGACAGAGCTCACGATATCAATTCAGCATAACAGTTCTTAAATCACGGAGTTTAATGATGAGGTCTGTACTATCAGCAGTTCCTGATTTCCCACACTTTATGATTGATATTTCTTGCAACATCAAGATTTGAGGAGTAGGAGGTCATAGTTCCATAATTATTAAGTCAGTTACCAATTTATCAGCAACTATTCCTGAATCTCCAAGACTTAGGAAAATCGATTTCGGTGAGTTGAGACGAGAAATGCTTAGGGGACAATCTCACGCACTTCTTCTAACAGAAGAAAAGAAAACCTCGTCCTTTTAGGAAAACGGAAAGAGAATTCCCCCTTGGAACTTTTTCATTTTGAATTAAAACTCATTCTCCGGTTCACGGGGAAGTTTAAAAACAACTAAAACCATGTGGAAATCAATGGAAGTTACAAATATATAATATGTTGTCAGGGACTACGCTGAGGCTTTGGAGGAGCAACTGCAAGACGAGACGTCACACCGACGGCAGCTGGAGGAGCTGAACGAGCGGCTCGTGCAGCAGATGCGCGCGCTCAAGCAGCAGCAGATGCAGCTGTGGCAGAACTCGCCCTCCTCCAGTAACACACACCGCCTCTATACATACACCGCCTTATCGCCATACATACAATTCAAACTCAAACTCATGTTTTAGCACATACCGCAGTCTTAAGTATTGTTGGAATGAGTCAATCTCTCTTTTATCTTGGTGAAGGTCTACCAGGCCATGAGGTTGTGGCTCCAATAATAGTGAAAAAATTTCGACAGAAAAATGGTTTTCAGGTTCAGAGCAGTCGTTCCAGGCCAGCTCCAGGTCAGGAGGTTTGTCCACCAGCTCTGGTTCTACGAGTTCGGTGCCGATCGACCAGAACACTCTGTCCTACATTCAGCAGGCTTTCAAGGACATCTACGCGTTTATTAAGAACAACCAGTGTCAGGGGTGAGACAACTGCCATATTAACTTCTACAGTTGATATGTTTTTGTAAACAAAAATAATTACCAACAAATATCGAGCCTTAAAAGTACAAGTATTTACAATAACCGCGAGATTACACATCGAGCTTTGGAACGAGAGCGTTCTTTAAGTTCGTTTAGATAATCTTTGCTGCTGGGTACAATATTTATTTCAAATTCTAACTAGGTACACTGTACCTTATAAGTGACGTCCAATAGCTTATAAAACATGTCAGTGATAATTAATTACGGTATCTTAAAACCAAAGCTACGAGGGTTCCAAGCGCGCCCTGATCACAACAAACTATCCAAAAGCTTCTCTAACAGCACATACTCTAACATCAAATACTCTTACAGCCAATGTCTCGTCGAAGATTCGAAAGAGGACATAGCAGAACAGAAAGAGGCAATAGAGCCGGTAGAAATAACTGAAGTAGAACAAATAGAGAGCAGAGATTTGCGCGTGCAGATCGTGCCTAAGAAAGCGCAGAGCACGCACTTGAAGCTGATAGAGAATGTGAAAGTGAAGAAGATGACCAAGTCCGCACATTTGCTTGGCGATAAGCAGCATATTGTGAAGAATGAAATGGTAATTATATTGGTAAAATGGTATTAACACTTTAATTGTTCCTGTTTGTTCTCTGTGGCTCTTTGAACGGCATAATGGTAAGTGTTCGGCAGTATATAACTAATAATCAGAGGCCCAAATTGTCTGAGCAAATCGAAATCATATTTTGACAGCGTAAAACTTAATACTCGAGGAGTTTATACATGCTTTTTGACGTGCATTCTTCTAATGAACTCTTATGGAGTTTGAGGAGTTAGACTATACTTATTATTATCCGTTTGACAAACGATTACGATGTAAAATAAAAAAAGTAAAATAATTCCTCTATTCAAATCAGGTAGTACCAATGACCCCGCTAACTTTAGACCTATATCTGTACTACCCACTTTTAGTAAAATATTTGAAAAATTAATATTAATTCAATTGCTTAAACATTTTTGTAATAATGACTTATTACATAGTAAACAGTTTGGATTTACACGGGGTCGCTCAACAATCGATGCTGGTGTTGAGTTAATTCAAAATATATTCGAAGCCTGGGAGGAATCACGTGATGCACTTGGCGTTTTCTGTGATTTATCCAAGGCTTTTGATTGTGTTGATCACGAAACATTAGTCAGAAAACTGCACCATTATGGAATTAGGGGTGTAGCACTGGATATGATGAATTCCTACTTAAAAAATAGGATGCAAAAGGTAGACGTCAATGGAAAGCGGTCTTCCGGATCGATTGTAAAAATGGGGGTTCCACAAGGTTCAATTTTAGGGCCTTTTCTATTCCTCATTTATATTAACGATCTTCCTTACCTTGCCAAGGATAATCATGGGATAGTATTGTTTGCTGATGATACATCACTTTTGTTTAAAATAAATCGTTACGAAACTACTCTTGACGAAGTAAACAATTCTCTCACTAAAGTGGTACAGTGGTTTGAAGCTAATAACCTACTACTCAATGGTAAAAAGACAAAGTGTATCAAATTTACATTACCTAATGTCAAACAGGTAAAAACCACTGTACAGCTTGATCATGAGGAATTAGATTTAGTGGATACCGCTGTTTTTCTCGGAATAACGTTAGATGCTAAACTCCAATGGGGCCATCATATAGATGACTTATCGAACAGACTTAGTTCTGCTGCATACGCGGTTAAAAAGATCCGCCAGTTGACAGATATAGAAACGGCGAGATTAGTTTATTTTGGTTACTTTCACAGCATTATGTCATATGGTATATTATTATGGGGTAATGCTGCTGATATTAATTCTGTTTTTACACTGCAGAAAAGGGCTGTTCGAGCCATATATAATATGGGACCACGAGAGTCACTAAGAGATAAATTTAAAGAAATTAATATTATGACAGTGCACAACCAATATATATTTGAAAATTTAGTATACGTGCATAAACACATTGATAAATTCAAGAAGAAAAGTGATTGTCATAATGTCAATACTAGAAATAAAAATAAACTTGTAATGCCTGCTTCTAGGCTTTGTAAAACTAGCAATTCGTTTGTGGGAAGCAGTGTCCGCTTCTACAATAAGCTCCCAGAAGGCATGTTGAAGATGTCTCTGAATAAGTTCAAAGTTAATGTAAAACGTAAACTCATTGAAAAATCTTATTACCATGTGAAGGATTACTTGAATGACAAGGAGGCTTGGCAATAATTTGCTCTAATGGCTCTGATAGTTCCTTAGTTAAGATTATTTGTGAGATGGTGATAATGAAAAAAAAAACCCCCGGCTGAGTTTGTTGTGGGCTCTTCTCAGACCAGGGCGCGTTTGGAACCCTCGTAGCTTTAGTTTTAAGAAACCGTAACCGATTATCACCATCGTGTTTTTTTTAAGTAAGTAATTTTTAACGTCAATAAGTGTACCTACAGTGTACCTATATTGAATAAATGATATTGAATTGAATTGAATTGAATTGATGAAGATTACTTACACAATCTGGGAGCAATAAACAGTCGAACCATTACCGATGTAATGGTTCGACTGTTTATTGCTCCCAGTATATAAAGAAGGAAGAAAGTATTTTCAGGAATCGTACCCGAGCAAAGCTAGGGTTAGTAAAGTACTCAGTAGGGGTGAGCAGGATCAAAAACTGTGGGATCTTCGAATGGACTTCTACATTTTTGTTAATTTAAAGTCGAATCAATTCTGTTGAATTTAAGAAATACGAAAGACACGATCTCAATGTAAGATGATAATAATTTTGCCAAAACTTAATTTATATTAAATATTTGTTTTTTTTTTCTCAGAAACCTGAAATGATCGAGAGACAAATGGGTGACTCGATGAATGCTCACGGCGACGATCAGTGTTATTTCAAAGAAATGATTGCAGCACAGAAAGATTGTAAAAGGGTAAGTTAATCAAATAGGTACTTTTGAATACTTTAATGTGGGAAATCATAAAATACTCAGATTCCATGATGAGTAGTTTTTCTAAGTATGTGGCATGTTATATGGTCCTTGGTCGCATATAACATGACATGTTAAATTACTTTTGGAAGGTACGAGTACATTACGTACTAGCGAACGCCGGCGACTTCGTTCGCGCGGTATAAATTTTTAACTCTCACAGGCACTCCTTAATTTTTCGAAGGACCTATGTCACTCTCCAGATCCTCATCTATACCCATGCAAAAAATCATGTTAATCCGTTGCTCTGTTGCGGCGTGAGTGAAGGACAAACTGTCTATTTAACGTCCTTTGGGATATTTGGGATTACAAAAATTGTGAAATACGTATTTCATAATTTTAAAACAGAAGTCCAAATAAGTACCAAGTTTCATGGATATAACTTGAAAAACGATGGAATTTCATACGAACTTTCAACCCCTATTTTACCCCTTTGGGGGTAGAATTTCAAAGAATCCTTTCTTAGTGGATGCTGGATACCTACTCTTCACAGAGAACACATCCTCCAAATTTCATGTCTCTAGAACCAGCGGTTTAGGCTGTGGGTTGATATATAAGTCAATCAGTCAGTCAGACAGTCAGGATTTTGAACTATATATATGTAGATTTGGTGGGTAAAGGGCTCTCCACTGATGCGAAAATTGACAGTCTGCCCACACGAGACTGGGAAACTGATTACTTATCGCCGCATAAAGACGCGTTATGGTTACCAAAAAAAATACGCGCCGAATTGAGTACCTGCTCCATTTTTGGAAGTGGGTTAAAAATCATACTCAAGAGGAGGACCGAGTTTCTTGCTGGTTCTTGTCGGCAGGAACGGCATTCCGAACCAGTAGTAGAATCATTTGACTATTCATTAGCACTTGTAAAAAGTCTATTTGAATAAAAATCTTTTGAGTTTGAGTTTGATATGGCATGAATCGGAAAATTTGAGAATACGTATTGAACAATTCTATTGCCGTCGCGCTGCTCCTCGAATAGAATAGGCATGATGACTGATTTTGAAAAATGGTCAGATTATGTTCGGAAGTATCTACTATTTCGAAAAAATATCTTATTTCAGCAGAAAAATAAAGTTTGGTAGATAAAATTAGCATTTGAAATTTAAATTTTAAAATTCACACCAAAACGTTCGGCGGTGTCATGACGTCGTTGTGACGTCACTATTGTTATTACCAATGTACTCTGTGAAGTGTGCAGTAAGTAATAGTGTGATTTTCAAATCTCGAAAACAAACAATTGTGACGTCATTCGCTTCTTTGTGTTTTATGCAATATGGCGGATTGCTGTATTTTATAGTTTTATCAAAATAAATAGCAATCTCACTCGAAATAGAAAAATAAATACGTTTTTTATAATCCATGAATCCTATTTCATTAGATAAATTCATAATTTCATTGATTCTTGGTTACTGTCATCATGCCTATTCCATAATATCCGATAGAGACAACTGCAGCTTGGACCGATAATACCTATGAAAAACAGCCGAATTCATACCCTCGTATTTTTCTGTTTCCTCCTCCTAAACTAAACCGTTTTTTTTTCAAGAATAATTATTTAAGAAGGACTCGGGCTTTGTCATATTTGTTTGCGGGATGTCGGATGATGCCGGGAAAACTGAGCCATTTTTGCCATTTTTGAAGGTTCCTTATTCTTGAAATTATTAATTTATTGAAAAAAGAAAAACCTAGGGACATAGCACGGACAAATATGGATTTTATGGTGCAAAAATATCTTCTCTATTGTAATTATCCACGGAGACAACAGACTAACACGATCGTATGGGGAAACCGCCCTCCCGTATCGTCTTCAAATCTATACTAATATTATAAATGCGAATGTTTGGATGTATGGATGAATGGATGTATGGATGGATGTTTGTTACTCAATCACGCCCGAACGGCTGAACGGATTTGGATGAAATTTGACTCAGAGATAGATTATAGCCTTGAATAACACACAGGCTACTTTTTATCCCGGAAAACTAAGGAGTTCCCGCGAGAACCTAAAAACCTCAATCCACGCGGACGTAGTCGCCGGCATCAGCTAGTAATAGTATAAATGCGAAAGTGTGTTTGTTTGTTGGTTGAAAACAAGATACAGGTCAATCCAGAATTTCATAAGAACAATCCAGAATTTCATAAAAACAAGACACAGGTCAGCGTAAATAGAGAGAAAATTAAATGGTCTAAGTAACTGTAGGTAATTTCTTAAAAGAAAAATGTATGCATAGTTATTTGTTGTTCCTTTATAGATAATATGCAGATAGCGTAACGTAAATTTAATCTATTAAAAAACCATAATTTATTTCATAAATAATATTTCAAAGTTTCACTTAGATACAGGGCTGAATCTGTAAATATCGTAAATTTTTATGCAGTTAAAAAGTACGGCTATCTCTTAGTCTATATGTATGCCTGCTTATATAGTGGCTGTATGTGCATAGAAACAATTGACAGCGGCTGACAGCTACGCCTAGATTTCGGCCAAGGGTAGGACCCTTAAAAAAGTTGAAGCGCCAGATCAGGGCCTTTTTCACAGATTCGGAAAATTTATTTGCTATTTTTATTTTCAGACTAAACCCCTGCCAGAAAGTCCGTGCAGTAGCGCGGTAAGCGATTCCTCCGACACTCTCGTCTACTCGCCAAAGTCGACTTGCCGCGACAGTGTTTACCAACCGCCGTGCATTGAGACTGTATACAAGTCGCCTCGCCGCGAGAGTGTAATGTACCAGTCTCAGCGAATCAACCTCAATCCCAGAGACGCGATGTATTCTTCCTCGGACGAAGACTCGTGATCGAAGATCTTTTGTAATGACTTTATTTGTTATTTTTGTGTCAAGATTAAAATTTTTTTTTTTTGATATTCCTTTGTTTTATATTTCTTATTTTTATCTCATAACTAGCAGATACCCGCGACTTCGTCTGTGTGAATAAGTTTTTTAAATTCCCACAGGAACCAAATTTTTCAGGTTAATTTAAAGCCTATGACACTCACAAATAATGTAGCTTTCTATTGGTACCAGAATTTTTAAAATTGGTTCAGTAGATCCAGAGATTACCCCCTACAACGTGACAAACTCACAAACTTTACCTCTTTATAATATTAGTATACCATTCTCTCTCTCAGCTCTTTATAAATATTAATAATGTAACTCCATAGTAGTGTCATTAGGACGCCTTATTCCCTAATCCTACTAGCAGGACAAAATAGTGGAACCACAAGGTAATGTCCCTAAAAAACCCTAAGCTAGAGATGATAAGAAATCACACAAGCTTAGAATAAAATTAACACTTTATTACTACCATAAACCTTAACCCTAAACTAGTAAAATACAGTAAACTTAGCTCTTTTCACTGATCTCGCTGCTCTTCTGCTGTAGCTTGGCAATCATCATCTTCTCTTTGGCCTCCATGCGTGCCTGCTTCTCTAACTTCTTCTGCTCTTTCTCTCTCTTAGCTAACATTTCCTGGAAACGTTCATCTCTAGGGTCGAGGGTGAAACCAAAGTGTCTTCTCACTTCCTCTACTAGACGCTCTTTCTTTTGCTGTAAAGAACATGACATGTTTTTAGTGAAATTTTTTGTGCCAGTGCCAAAATGGTTGTTAAACGTGAGGTATGTTCTTCTAACTCTAACTACAATTTCTAAGTCCATACAAAAATACAGCTTTCCTGCAGTTATTCTGATACAATTTAACTTTCTTGGGCTACAAAAAGTAAATGTGTAAAGGTATTGCTGAAATAAATAGTCTGGCTGTGTTGAGGCCTTCGTCTCAGACCCGGGAGCGTTTGAAACCCTCATAGCATTAGTTTCAAGATAGTGTAATTACTACCATTACATCACTACTGTACAGGTAATAAATTCAACAAATGACATTGCTAACCACTTCAAAATATATTCATTATCAGAATCTTTTTCATCAAATAGGGAATTCTGTCAGTGGACAGATACCTTGCTCTGAAATACAATTCCGCCACTCACAATCGCACAGCTCTATGTCACAAGACAGATTGCCAAAACACAGATATAGACTAAAAAAAACATAATACCTTAGCCGCCTGCACTTCAGCAGCCTTCTTAGCAATCTTATCATTCAATTCTTTTTTCCACTGCTCCAGCTTCGCAAACTTAGCGGCTACTTCTATGTCCCTCTGTTCTATTCTCAACCGCTCTTCTCTTCTCTTTTCTGCAGCTGCATCCATCACCTGCCGGATTGTGTAGGGGAATGCTACAGCTTCATATTCCTTCCTCTCTTCAAGTTCTTTTTTTGTTGGCCAGCACAAACCTGTGAAAGTATACAATTCTTTTTGAGATATTATGTTCTATTGAAAATAACTGGTGCAATAGGATTTCCACAACAAGGACATAGCTATTTTGTAGGGATATTGACTTGTCATAAGTAATAAATTGAATTTGTGTAGTAGAATAAGTAGTCGTAAAACTTTAAGGTTTTTTTAATTCATAAAATTTTTTTAACCTTTCTACAAACAGGAGTCAGCCGGTTGACTCGAATTAATATAAAATGCCCTATGTTTTAAGTTTATAAATTAAGCTAGGACTATTGTGACTACAGCAGACTAATGACTGTACGGGGTAAGCGTAATGTTATTCTAGAAGGTAGCTAGATGGTGACGCGAGTTAAAAGTAGAAGTCACTTACTCGAGTTAGTTGTAGAAAGGTCTCCACCACCAAGGTTAATATAAATGAGGCACAACCCTCAGCAATGAAGATAAAGACAGTGATTTCTTACTTGGATTGACTCCACTGGCAATTCCGTACTTCCCGTACATTTTCCTATTATATTTGACGGTTAAGTGTGCTAAACATCGAGGCTCTTCATAAGGCCGTTTGCCGTTCACTAAATTGTAATGAGCTGCTGATAATCTTGACTTATTTCGCTTCTTTTCGATCTCCGCCTCTCTGGCCTGCAGGTCTTCCGTATCATCGATAAGTACTTGCTCATTCTGCTCGATCTCAGGCACTGTTGATGAGTAACGGTGAAAATTGCTAATCAGGCTGGATCGTATCCAAGCGGTTCTCACGCATATATTCATTTTTATTAAATATTTCTGCCTATTATTAGTTTTCTTATTATTTAGGTTACTAATATATTTTTTATTTTTATTTAACAGGCTTAACGGCTCTGGAATCTAGTCCTTCTGAGCCTGAAGTTATACTGGTTAACTTGTCTCTGGTTCTATCTTTTAGCTTTGGGTAAAAAATTACAAAAGAGTACATTGAAGTGCTTTTAAAGTGATTGAATACCTACTTTTGAATACTATTGAAATCTTTTTAAAAAGTTTACAACAGAGACAAGTAACATATAGATAGGATAGTTTACAAATATATCGGTTCATATTTATATGTACTCTGTGATTTATGGTCTGTGATATTTCGTTCATTTATCATTTATACACTGTTTGTTGTTTTCTGGTTTTCATTGTTTTTAAATGTCTTGAGCACCAGAAATAAAGGAATTTAATGTACCAGATATTAGTGTATTATCTATGATTTAATGGTTGGAAGAACTTTTTATCAGCTAATAAACTTTGAAGAGTATCAGGAACTTTGCCATCGTTAATTAACCTTTTTTTTTTTTTTTATCGCTGGGAAATGCGTTTAGGCATCCCTCCTGGAAGCAGGCAGTATGAAACTACGATGCTTCCGAGAGGGTATGTGGGACTCACTGGCACTCCAGAATACCCACTAAAACCCAGCGGTGCTCCTGCGCATCGCCTTAAGGCTGGGTTACGGGAACACTTGCGCAAGCATCCGCGACCCAGCCAGCGACATCCGCCCAGGCGGATCCTCCCCCGGGGGTATGCTGCCCCGACTCCCCCTTGCATTCCTCCGCGACTGAGGCTCGACGGGCGACAACGACGACGACGACGACGACGGGTCGGCCGCCCGGAGCCCTCGTCAGGGTGGAAGTCACCCGGAAGCGGAAGCGTTCCCGCCCCCTTCGGTTATTTTTTAACGAGGTTTTCTTCCTCGCGGTGCCGCTTCCGGCAACTACCGGGCGTTCCCGCCCCCCGCCCCCCTGGGTTCCTCCACTGTGCCCTCAGCTAATCAGAGGGACACGCGGAGAACCTCCCCCACCCCCCGCCAGGTTATTAGCCATGGCTAACAATATCCCATAACGAGAAATTATTAGCCATGTTACCGGGGTGCACCGGCCCAAGCACTGCCCTTCCCTCCGGACGTATCCAGAAGGACTAGCAGCGCCCAAGCACACTAGGAGGTTACCTGGCCCACCACCCCATCGTTAATTAACCTTTTTTTTTTTCGTGGGGAAATCCTCATGGATACCTTTGCATCTGGGGAAATGCAAAGGTTATGTCGGACTCTTACCGACTAAAACCCCACGGTGTTCCATCTCGTCACTGACATATTTGGGCACAGGGACACAACGTATTCTACTGCAACCCAACCAGTGGCGCCCGACAGGTCAGGCCCTACACATGGACTAAAAGTCTATAATGCTGCAAAGGTTGGCGAGCCAGGAACACTGGGCTCGCCTTCCATCTCGAGGACCAGTACTCCTGCGAGTGACAGACTCCCCACGTCTGTCACTTGGAGGTCCTTCTCAAGGGGGCAGGCGGCGGTCATGCGCGGCTCGTCTGCGCCCGATTCTCCTTCGACGGATGGGATGAGACTCCACGTCTTCTTCTCTTGTCCGCTCCGCCATCTCCTTTTCCTTCATCACCTCCTCGCAGAAGGTGACCATGGCCGACCAAGCTCTCTCATCGTTCACCATGGCATTAACCACTGTGTGCAGTGAGAGGTCTTGCCCCACAACATCCAAGAGTGGCTGGCGTGGCTCCGTCCATGCTGGGCACTCCGCCAGCGTGTGTTGCGCCGTATCTGTGGAATTCCCACACTGGTGACATTCCTCCGTGGGCTCCCTTCGTGTCACCTTGCACAGGTACCTTCCAAAGCACCCGTGCCCCGTAAGAACCTGTACTAGGTGAAACGTAAGTGTTCCGTGCTTCCTGTTCATCCACTCCTCAAGTACAGGACGGATGGCCTCAATGGTTTTATGACCGGCAGTGGGTGACTCGAGCCTACCCTGCCAATGGGAGAGGAGCTCGACCTGCGCTGTTCGCCGCCACCCATCTACTTCCGCCGGAGAAGGGTGTTCCCTCCGTATTCGGGCATCCACCCTCATCTGGTAAACAGTAGCCAACGTCATAGCGTCCAGGTCCCACGGTGGGGTCCCAGCCAAGACACAGGCTGCCTCGTGGGATATGGTTCGGTAACCTCTTATCAGCCTCACCGCCATGACACGTTGTGCTCTCCGCAGTAGAGGTCTCGTTCGGGCGGTCAGGGCGTCTACCCAATCGTTAATTAACCTAACCTAACCTAACCTAACCTAACCTAACCCAACTCGCCCTAACCCAACTCGCAATAACCCAACTCGCCCTAACCCAACTCGCCCTAACCCAACTCGCCCTAACCAAACTCGCCCTAACCCAACTCGCCCTAATCATGAATGGAACTAATGAGTAGTAATCTATTTAGACCAAATTGACGACATTGAAAAACAAGATGATTTATGTCTCCATTCGTTTCGCCACAATATTCACAATCTGCATTTTCTTTCATTCCCAAGCGATGTAGGTGGGTGGTTACTCTGCTATGTCCAAATCTCATTCGGTTTATAGTCGTAATGAATTTTCTGTTATTAATCCCTTTTTTGTTATACCAAGGAGTGGATGGCGGGCTGTTTTGCTTTTCATGGTACCAAATTTGCTTATCAAGGCATATATATCTGTGAATGGTATTTCCAGCATTGAGGAGTGATCTGAACATGTTGATGAATATACATCTCTAGTAGCAACATCTGCTTCCTCGTTCCCAGTTATCCCAGAGTGTGAAGAGACCCACATAAAGGTAACAATCTTCTTTCTTTCTGGTTGTCTATCATGTTTCTTATATTATATAATATAATGTAATTCTTTTTGTAATCTATTTTGTTAGGTTCAATAGCTAGTATAACACTTTTTGAATCGGTTACAATTAGAAACTGTGAATTCACAATATTATTAATGTACAATAGAGATAAGTAGATTGCATAACATTCTGCTGTAAAAATAGAACATAAATTATGAATTTTAAAAGTCTTAGATATTTTCTTTTGTGAGTCATAAAATGCTGAAGTGGTATGGCCATGGTTTGCTTTTATACATATTTTTGGTTAGGGTCTGTGAGTATAAAACAATCCTTAGAATGTCTGGTAATCGACCAGATAAAAGCATATTAACATCAACGTATGAGCTATCATCAAAGTTAGGAACTTCATAGGGAAGTATTTTTCCTAAAACTTAATTTTTTTTTAACTTATTAATTTAACACAAAATCGTTCAGCAATTTCTAGTCTTCTTAGTAAAAGTGGAGGAATACAACTTTCTACTTCCATTACATGAATTGGCATAGAGCACATATCCCCAGTTATTATACGCAATGCTTTATTCTGAATTATGTCTAATTTCTTTAAAACCAATTTATTAGCATTTAAGTATGCTAATGTGCTGTAATCAAAATGACTTCTAACTATACTATATATATATAAAGCATTGATAACAACTTCGGGTCAGCTCCCCAATGCACACCTGCTAACGATTTCAAAATATTGAGACCGCTAAAAGGCATTTTTACAAATATTATTTACATGTTCTTGGAAAGTTAACTTCTGATCAAGCAATATTCCCAAAAAAATTTTTTCCAATAACCAAGGTAATATTGTGTTATTATATTTTACAAAATTATCACATGAATTATTTTTTTTGGAGATAATTAGAGCTCCACTTTTACAAGGGCTGATGTTTAATTTTAACTTATTTGAATAATAATCATGGACTTGTTCCAATGCTAAATTTATATTATTTACAGCTATATTTACATCTTTATTTACAGTATATACAAGGAGATCATCAGCAAATTGCAGAAAGTTTACATTTCTATCTGTAATGTATTTACTTATTAAACATGTATATATATTATATAGCAAGGAAGATATAGTAGCACCCTGCATAGTGCCTTTGTATACATTTCTAGGGCCATGTATAATGTTATTAAATTTAACATACATAGTTCGGTCATATAGAAAATTAAAAATCCATTTACATACTTTTCCAGGAATACCAATCTCACACAGAACATTGACCAATATGGAAGGATCTACATTATCAAATGCACCTTGTATATCAAGAAATGCACAAACTGTGGTTGCATGACTGGTAAATGAATGTTTTATATCTGAGATCAAAGAGGCAAAACTCTCTGCAATGATGGTGTAGCACTCATTACCATTGACAAAGATTGCATGGTTGAGATAGCAGGAAAATCTCTACGTACACACGAGAGATTCATCAACATCAAGGAAAGCATACCCCTACCAAGAACGCATTATACCAAAACCAGGAGAGATGCACCCATCACCCTCCAAATAGAAGACGTCCCGCTTGACGATCTCAAGAACCTCTTAAGGAAGACCAAGGTGATACAAACAGTGGAAGAAGAACCAGCTATCACATTCAAACCCAGCTGGCTAACGGTAGCCTTGTATGTGATCATCACAGCAGCCGTCGTGGGATTGGTGATACGTCATTGCCGGCAGCACTACAGGGGGAGCCCAGCGACGCCAGAAGCCAAGCAGCTCCAGTCCCAAGAGTCCATGGCACCGAAGCAGCAGTCTTCGGCGTGCTTCTCTCTTAAGAGGGGAGGAGTTATGTTATAGTAACGTTTGTCTTTCTCATGTATCAGTTTTCTTAATTACCTTTAGTCCATAAGTCTCTTGTAACATGCCTGTAAGCTTTGAAATAAAATTAAATCAGTTCTACTTCAAGCTACCTCTCGGACGGTCGTCTGGGTTTTCATTTTTAAAAACCCTTCCGCTAGGCTCCACGATTTAACTAGCAATGGTGTAGTAATATATGTAACTAGTATGGATGCGCCCCCCGCTGAAGCGGACCGCGTAGTAGACCGCACGATCCACTGTCTACTTATTTGCTCTCCTTCTATCCTAGTGTTTAATGCCTACGTGTTCTGAAGGATACAACACACTGCTATGCTAGTGAGCACAGTGGAAGCGCCAGCGGGCCAAGCGTCCGACAGATGTAAAAAAAATTCTCATAAGAAAACATAAAACAGAGACCCCCCTAAGAATCTAAAAGGGCCTTTAAATGTAAAAAAAACTTTGAAGACACGCATACAGTGTAAGAGACCGTTGAAGTAAAAACACAAAGAATCCTTCCTTAGTTGATTAATATCAATATTATTATACCACTGACGATCGGGTACCTTTGGGTGCCATTGAACTTCGCCATCATGGCTTTCCTAACGGCAAACCGACACTTCTTCCATACAGAACAAAAAAAACATATCAAAGTCATGGATATTTCCTACTTCCACTCTTCCATCTAGTATATTTTCTGAAATAGACATCTATGAAATTTTGGCCGTGCTCCTCATCCATCTTTCAAACCCTCGATCATCATCGCTCTCCATAAGTAGGTATATTTTTGTCTCCGAAAACACTAATTGTAGCCTCTTCAATATTCGCCATACATTTTCTATGGAAAAATAAATTCCGCCATCTTGAATTTTTTTCCTATTCATCAAGTAGACCTTCATGTCCTGATCATCTTTTGCCAAGAAACCACTCTTCCATCTTTTATACTCTCCGAGATAGACACCGACGAAATTTGTATGGCGGTCATCTTAAATCCGCCATTTTGAATTTTTTTTCAGCTCACTGTCAATTGGATGAAGTTTCGAGTGACATTTGGTCGAGCACCTGTAGTGTATTGACAATAAATATAATATTCACTCATACCGGCGAGGGGTGCGGAAGTGGGGTTGCGGGGAGCGACAGCTCACCGCGTACTCGCTGTGCGAACGCCGCGCGGGTAAGACGTGTTGTGAAGTTAATTTGTGTCTTATTGGTGGAACCTTATCCTGTACAAGTGGCGACCATAAATCATAATGCTGAATATTCATGCATTGGGTTTTCTTTCTTTATTTTTATCTGAGTGATTTGAAATAATGAAGTGGATGATAAAATTTAACAGACTATTATTTGAATTGATAATGAAATCGCGCAGTTAATTATCTTTTGCCGTCCAAAATCTGGAGAGTATAAAATGATGTAAAAATAATATATATTTTCCAATAAGTGACTAGTGCGTGATTGCTTATTCTAGATCTCCATATTGTTTTCTCTCAAATGTATTGAAGAATGTCGTGTGATGCCCGGGCGTTGTTAATTTGCAAGCTCGTGACGATGGTATACCCTCACCTAGCGGCTCGGGCTTACAACCCTCAATTAAGTTGTAAAAACTTACCACTCTAATGGAGAAGTTTACCATTTATGTTATTTAGTATGAAAATTAAGACAAAATAAATCAAAAAATATGGAAGAATCATTAAAATATCTCGACAAATGAAAAAGTGATGGAACTTTAAAGTTGCGCTAGCTTAGACGGGAGACGTGACGTCATAATTCCCTTTCAACCGACTTTATAAAGCCGAATAAAAGAAATAAATGGTCTTAACGTGACTTAATTGAATTAAAAGCACTTAATTTGTTTGTGAAGATAATTTTAAATTATTAAATCTCGGCTAGGTATTAAAACTCACTCATCAAATTTTTCACTCCTGTAAGATACAGCAATCAGTGTACGATAAATAATTAAACTTTTAGATCGTCTTTTCTCAGTCTTTTATAGATGGATTTAAAAAAAAACACTGATTTATTAGTTATAATCTATATTTTACTTCTGTTGTGTTAAATATGATCACACAACATCATGAAACTTCTCCATTTTTAACTGACACAGAAAAGTAAAGTAAAGAGTATAAAAATGCAGAATGAATAAAACATGCTCAGTATATACTATATTATGTTACTGAAGTGATATATTATGCCTTGGTGTAACGTTTTTAGGGTTCCGTAGCCAAATTTGGCAAAAACGGAACCCTTATAGATTCGTCATGTCTGTCTGTCTGTCTGTCCGTCCGTATGTCACAGCCACTTTTTTCCGAAACTATAAGAACTATACTGTTGAAACTTGGTAAGTAGATGTATTCTGTAAACCGCATTAAGATTTTCTTACAAAAATAGAAAAAAAAACAATAAATTTTGGGGGTTCCCCATACTTAGAACTGAAACTCAAAAATTTTTTTTTCATCTAACCTATAGATGTTGGGTATCTATGGATAGGTCTTCAAAAATGATATTGAGGTTTGTAATATAATTTTTTTCTTAACTGAATAGTTTGCGCGAGAGACGCTTCCAAAGTGGTAAAATGTGTGTCCCCCCCCCCCCCCCCCCCCCGTAACTTCTAAAATAAGAGAATGATAAAACTAAAAACAAGTGCGAGTCGGACTCGCGCACGAAGGGTTCCGTACCATTATTAATAAATAATTACCTTTGTTAATGAACCGCAAGACTAACTTTGTTTGTAGAGGTTTATTGTTAATATCAAAAAAACTATGCTAGTTAGAGCATTGGCTATAGTTTTCCTGTAAAATATACGTAAATTCCTATTGACCATAATTATTTCAAATTTTTCGATTGGTAAACTCCGGAGATAAGGGGGGGGGAACGGTATTTTTTTTGACATTTTCCCCGATAAATCAAAAACTATCATAACTAAAAATAATTAAAAATCTGTTTTAGAATGTACAAAGTAAACCCTTTCATATGATACCCCACACAGTACAGTTATCTCACTTTTAAATTTCAACCCTCAGATTTTCCTCCCTTTTTAAATAAGAACAAAAATAATTTCCAATTTTTTTTAATTCCAGTGTCTTTGGGCCACTAATATACACAACTATTCCAAATTTCATGTCGATAGCTTCGGTAGTTACTGAAATAATCGAGTGTGACGGACGGACAGACGGAGAAAGTCGCACCATAAGGGTTCCATTTTACCATTTTGGTACGGAACCCTAAAAATATATGTTGTACATTACCATGCAAACTTCCACCGAAAATTGGTTTGAACGAGATCTAGTAAGTAGTTTTTTTTTAATATGTCATAAATCGTAAACCGCAATTTACTTTTCATTCAATCAACTCAAATATTTAAAAAAAAAACATTTAATTTAAAACTTACTACAGGTTTGTACGGAACCCTCGGTGCGCGAGTCCGACTCGCACTTGGCCGGTTTTTTGATTAATAACTGGTTTGATTTATTTAAATGAGCTAAGGGAATGATTCAAAAAAAAAAACAGAAGAGAAAAGATATTTTGACTCATTTTTGAGTATTAAATTCTGATATTTAAATTTGGGGGCTTCATTTAGTTTTGTAACAATCTTTGGATTTACAGCAAGATTTGAATTTTAATTTGAAATTTCTATTGAGTCAAGTCAATGATGTTATATTAAAAAGAGGTTATATTATAAAATATCATTGAGTAAAGTTAATTAGAAAGAAATATATGATAGCGATTAACTAATGTACAATAATTGGAAGTCGATTCTATTTCAATTCATACAAAGGTTTTGCATTTCGAAGAAGCCTTTGATGAAGAGTTTGATTTAGTTTTGGACTAAGGTTTAGTTTGGACTTGTTGTTTGGTTATCGATGATGATTGTTGCGAAAGTTCAGGTATTTGACCCAATTCAAAGCATAAGATCTTAACATGAAAGGGTATGGTTTGGAAAGGAAGGAAATAAACTAAAACAACTAGTGTTTTGAGGCCAAGTGTTTAACAAAATTATTTACTAAAATTTTTGAATAAGCTTCGAATAATTTCAGTTCATTTATTATAAACGTTGACTGTTACATATTTAAAGATTTTAAAATTATAATAATTTAACATAGTGGAATTTCAGGAATTTAAAGCAGATGATTTAACATAGTCTTATTTTGATTCAAAAAATTAGTAAATGGTACAGCAGATCCAACTGAATTGAACAAGACAGGGAATGATGTGGAGCTGCAAACTGACGACAGTGGGCAACGACTACGGAGAATCGTAGTTCACCTGAAACGTGTCGAAGGACAGTGGAAGGTTTGTGCAGATGAAAATCAGTCAATCAAAGATTGCATTGATACCACGATAATAACGATGATTATAAACAGACATCTTAGGTTATGTGGGTCAATGATTATAGAATAGAAGATCTGTAATTGGTTATTAGATTTGTTGTTGATCGTAAGGAATACGTTTATTTTTGTTATCTGAAATAATTGTGTCCGATGAAAATAAAGTTTTAATTTTAATTTTGTGAAAGGTAGATGTAGTGTATTGACAATAAATATAATATTCACTCATACCGGCGAGGGGTGCGGAAGTGGGGTTGCGGGGAGCGACAGCTCACCGCGTAGTCGTACTCGCTGTGCGAACGCCGCGCGGGTAAGACGTGTTGTGAAGTTAATTTGTGTCTTATTGGTGGAACCTTATCCTGTACAGCACCCCCCACCTATCTTCAATACCCTGACTGTGCTCTACATCCGTCTTCGAAATCCTCAATCATCAGCTCTCTCCATAATTTTCTTCCGAATGAATTTTTGTCTTCTATACGAAACGATGACTAAAAAAAATTTTTTCATACAAAATTTTACAGGAGAGGTGATCAATCAGTGAGTGAATCAGCACAAGCAGCTATATATATATTAAAGAATGAACCTAAATGCTCTTTGTCCTTTCCAAATCTGGCAGATGCGAGCTCGATAATTTGTACCTTAAAACGATTAAAGCGGAACTATGAAAAAGTAGAATTTGAATAAGAATTCATTGAATTTGAAAAAATAAAAACAATACAAAGGGCACCTGGCAAGTCATCAAAAAAGTTACAAATATTACTCCTGCTCCTTCTTCTCCAAATGAACTGTTACAACATCAAGCTGATCCTAAAACATCTCGTAACATCGTAAATAAATATTTTGTTGAGGTGGGAAACAAATTGGCGACCTATGCTGATTATTCTCTTCCCCGAGTGCACTCTTTTGGAATATTACCAGTTGATCAAAAGGAAATAGAAACCATCATAATGAGCCTAAAATCAAATAGCGCAGTTGGTTGGGATGGTATTCCAACTAAGGTTTTAAAATCTAGTTGCACTACCTTAGCTCCAATTATCGCAAAAAATTGTAATCTTTCTTTAGAGAAGGCTTTAGTCATACCAGTACATGAGAGAGGTGATAGAAGCAGTGTCAACTATAGACCCACAGAGGTAGTATAAGGTATAGAGTAGTACTATCGCACCGCACTCCTTGTGCGCGGCGTAGGCAAGTGAACTATAGCTACTAATATTTATAGACATGTAAAAATAGGGATGGGCAATAGTACGCTGCAAGTGCAAAATCGATGAAATACATCTGAACGGTATGGTACCTATTGTTTGTGTGTTTATACCCTATCACACTAATATTGTTAATGTGAAAGTGTGTTTGTTTGTTGGTTTGTCCTTCAATCACGCTTCAATAGAGCAACGCAAGACGTGATTTTTTGCATGGGTATAGTTGAGGACGTGGAGAGTGATATTTATCCCGGAAAATTAAAGCGGTTTCGTGGGAATTAAAAAAAACTTATAACACGCGGATTAAGCCGATATGTTATTTAATGATCGATCGTATATCCATACTAATATTATAAATGCGAAAGTGTGTCTTTCTGTCTGTCCGTCCGTCTGAAGCCCGCGATTTCGTTCGCGGGAATTGCTTTTTTATTCCCGCGGGAACTCTTAAATTTTCCGAGACAAAAAGTAGCCTATGTCCTTCCCCGGTATGTAACCTGACTCTGTATCAAATTTAATCAAAATCGTTTAAGTAGTTGGGTGTGACAGACAGACAGACACACATTCGCATTTATAATATTAGTATGGATTAATATATATAATCCGATGTATATCGAATGCATAAAATATGTAAAAAAAGGTGCAAACCTGTGTTTTAATGTGAAATTATAAAATAAAAGTATAAGTTTGTTTGATGACAAACAATTTCAATATGGGTCTGGCCTTTTTTAATTTTGGTAACAGATACCTCTTTTGTGATCTCAGGGATCCCTAAATATCCATTTTGAACGAACTCGGCCCAATAAAAAAGAATTTCAATATAGCGCCGGCCTTTTTTAATTTTGGTAACAGATACCCCTTTTGTGATCTCAGGGAACCCTAAATATCCATTTTGAACGAACTCGGCCCAATAACAAAGAATTTCAATATGGCGCTGGCCTTTTTTAATTTTGGTAACAAATACCTCTTTTGTGATCTCCACCACCACCACCATTACAGCCTATTAACGTCCCACTGCTGGGCACAGGCCTCCGCTCTCATAGGAGAGCGGGAATTAGAGCTTCGACCCACCACGCTGCTCCAATGCGGGTTGACGGCTTAACGTGCTCTCCGAGGCACGGGGGTGAAACACCGCCAACTTCCAACTTCGGGCTGGCACTGAAAATTTCTTAATTGAAAAACCCAATACCTAACTTTTATGATCTCAGGGAACCCTAAATATAGATTTTGAACGAAATCGGCCCAATAACAAAGAATTTCAATATGGCGCTGGCCTTTTTTAATTTTGGTAACAGATACCTCTTTTGTGATCTCAGGGATCCCTAAATATCCATTTTGAACGAACTCGGCCCAATAAAAAAGAATTTCAATATAGCGCCGGCCTTTTTTAATTTTGGTAACAGATACCCCTTTTGTGATCTCAGGGAACCCTAAATATCCATTTTGAACGAACTCGGCCCAATAACAAAGAATTTCAATATGGCGCTGGCCTTTTTTAATTTTGGTAACAAATACCTCTTTTGTGATCTCCACCACCACCACCATTACAGCCTATTAACGTCCCACTGCTGGGCACAGGCCTCCGCTCTCATAGGAGAGCGGGAATTAGAGCTTCGACCCACCACGCTGCTCCAATGCGGGTTGACGGCTTAACGTGCTCTCCGAGGCACGGGGGTGAAACACCGCCAACTTCCAACTTCGGGCTGGCACTGAAAATTTCTTAATTGAAAAACCCAATACCTAACTTTTATGATCTCAGGGAACCCTAAATATAGATTTTGAACGAAATCGGCCCAATAACAAAGAATTTCAATATGGCGCTGACCTTTTTTAATTTTGGTAACAGATACCTCTTTTGTGATCTCAGGGAACCCTAAATATCGATTTTGAATGAAATCGGCCCAATTACAAAGAATTTCAATATGGAGCTGGCCTTTTTTAATATTGGTAACAATTACCTCTTTCATGATCTCAGGGAACCCCAAATATCGATTTTGAACGAAATCGGCCTAATAACAAAAAATTTGAATATGGCGCTGTCTTTGTACATTTTCCTGTTTTGTGATCTCAGGGAACCCCAAAAATATATCGATTTTGAAGTAAATTTTCCCAACTTACAAAGAATGTCAATCTGGCGCTGACTTTTAAAATTTATGATCGGATCAACAATATCGAATTTCAAAACCTGTGGCGCTAACGTAGAGTAGGTATCCACTAAGAAAGGGTTATTCAAAATTCCACCCCCAAAGGGGTAAAATAGGGGATGAAAGTTTGTATGAAAGTCCTTCATTTCTCAAGATATTTTTCAAGTTAGGTACATCAACGAAACTAAATATTTTGGCTTTCAGTATAAATTAAAGAAGTACGTAGGTATGACACAGATAATCAAAATTCCACCCCTAACAGGGTGAAATAGGGGGTGTTATGTTGTATGAAGTCCGTCATTTCTCAAGTTACATCCATGAAAATTGGTATTTGAGCTAACGCTTTAAAATAAAGAGACACGTTTGTCACAGTGTTTCAAAATTCCACCTCCAAAGGGGTAAAATAGGGGTTGAAAGTTTGTATGAAAGTCCTTCATTTTTCAAGCTATGGCCATGAAAGTTGATATTTGGGCTTCCGGTTTAAAATAAAGAATTACGTAATTCACAGTTTTTGAAAATTTTATCCCCAAGGACGTTAAATAGAGAGTTTATCCTTCAGTCACGCCACAAATAGCAACGGATCGTCGTGGGTTTTGCATGGGTATAGTTGACGACCTGGAGGGTGATATACCTAGGCTACTTTTTGTCCCGGAAAATTAACGAGTTGCGCGGGATTAAAAAACTTAAACCACGCGGATGAAGTCGCGGGCATCAGCTAGTATATATATATATTTATTCTGTACCTATAAGAATTTGTATTATTTCCCTTATTACAACACGCACTTAACTTATTTTTAAGGGTGTCCGTTCCGGAAGTGAATTGAATTGTATGTAAAAAGCGAAACATATTGAATAAAAATACATTCAATTTAAATTTCGTTTTCTTTTCTTGTTTTCACTTGTAGTAAAAAATTGCGATTGTTTAAAATCATGTAAGTGCGTTTTTGACACTATCGGCACTTATTTGCCATACTCCCAACTAAACTCGCCGGCATATTTAGCGGAACATAAAAAAGGTCCATAATTAAAAAAATATGGTTTTATTTTAATATCTACTTACTACACTTCTTTTGTTATTTAAAGTTTCATTTGTTTTACTTAAAATGAGATCACATTAAGAACAGATTTTGCGAGTAAAGGCTATTTGTGAAAAATGGTACATTTTTGAACTTTTCATGTAACCGGGAAAAGTGAAATTTAATATTAAAATAACAATTAATTAAATTAGAAAAATGGTGATTAATATCGCGTATTTCCTCCACGTGCTCTTATTAAAGTTTCTACCCATCTTGGCATACTGAGAATGATGTTATCGATGGTCTCCTGGGATAGTCTCCGCCATTCCTCAACTACGGCGATTCGCAGTTCACCCACGTTGGCAGGAGCTGGAATTCTGGACTTAACTTTTCTTTTCAGTAAGTCCCAAACGTGCTCTATTGGGTTCATATCCGGTGATCTCGCCGGCCACTCCATAACAGTGATATTCATATCATTAAGATAAGCTTGAGTTACCCGAGCGGTATGCGGCCGAGCATTATCCTGCATAAAAACAAAATCGTCACCGATATATGGGGCAAACGGTATGACATTTTCTTCTAAAACTTCTCTGATATAGCGGTCTGCAGTCAGACTCCCTCTGTCAATCACTACCAAGTCTGTGCGAGCTCCCAAACAAGTGCCCGCACAAGCCATTATTGATCCACCACCGTATGCAACTGTAGTTTCAAAATTTGTCTGAATGTATCGTTATCCTTTGCGTCTGTATATTCTATGCCTGCCGTCAATTTGATTTAAGAGAATTCTGCACTCATCACTAAACAATACCTTACTCCATTGGTCCGCGTTCCAAAGTTGATGTTCCTGAGCAAAAGTTAACCTGTTTCTACGATGATTTACCTCGAGCCTTGGAGCCTTGGCGGGCACAAATGAACCCAAACCAGCTTCTTCGAGCTTCTTCGTACCGTACGCTCACTTACGGTTACACCCCACACTGCTTCTAACTCATGTCGGGCTTGGACGGCCGTCAAACGGGGGTTCCTACGTACACGAAGCCGAATGAAACGATCATCCCTACTCGAAGTGCGTCTTTTTCTGCGTTGTCCTGCTCTTTTCACATAAGTACCGGTCTCCCTGAACCGTTGGATACTGCGATGGATCGTTGAAACTGGTCGACGAAGATCTCTGGATATCACTCTGTAGGTTTGACCATTTCTTCGCATTTCGAGTGCCCTGGCAATCTCCGTTGGGGCTAAGTCAGGCATAATTCAGTCATCAATTCCAGAAAGATACGCGATTAAAAAAAACTAACAAAAAACAGTATTTCAATGAAATTTTAAATCAAACTCAGAAGGAAGAAATACTCGAAGTTCGCTCCAGATAAGGTGTATTTGAATAAAATTAAAACAATTGCATAAAATGTGATGTTCAGTTGTTTTCTTAATTTAAAAATATTTCTTTTTAAATTAAATGACGTGTAAACCAGCCAGCAATCTTATATGATACTGATATCAAACCTTTTTTTTATGTTCCGCTAAATATGCCAGCGAGTGTAGTAATAAGTATTAGCAATTTTCCCACAAAATATGATAAAAATTGTATGACGGCAATAAGGGTTGTTACATAGATATTGTACATGTAGTTATGTTAAAACTATCGCTTTCGCATACTGTACGATGACGACCCCGGACCCGTCTATCTTTCTCAGTCTACGGTTTCGTCATATAGTGGAAGAGTGTTAACCAATCAGAGGTGATTGCGATGTATCAATGATTGATGCAAAAGATACGCGGTAACGCGGTCGCCCTGCAGTTTTCCTTTTTTTTCCTCTATAAATTTTAAATTGTCTATGATTTATTTATCCGACGTCAACTAGCTTGCAATTTGTCTTTTTCATTTAATTGAAATTAAATAAGCGTTATGGATGATTTTGGTGATAGTTTCGTTCAGCCCGAGGTGGACCCTGCTGCAGACTTCTTAGCCCGCGAACAGAACCAGCTTGCTGGCCTCGAGGATGATTTGGAAACCAGTGCTCCGCCCCCTGTAGCCACTCTGTCATCTAATGGATTCGATGATTTCGTTGGTAATTTTGATTTTTGTATTTGTTTATCTCTTGATACTTCTATGCTTATCGTAATCAATCATTTCTGTTGCAAGATTAGCATTACCATAATTTGCTATTAAAGTTGTGTGAGTGGGTACCTTTTTACCACTATGGAACCATGGGACAAATAATGCGTTAAATAAATAAATACCTTATCAAGTCCTTCAAATAAAACCTGCTTAATACATGAGGAAAAATGTGTTTTTTAAATACTTGGCTAGTGCAATTTCTGATATACACACATAAAGAACCCATATAAAAAAATATCATTGTCGTAGACCCTGTGGTTTGTCCTTGTTATAGTAATCATTTGATTTTCATTTCCATGCATATACAAGCATTTATAATAAAAATAGATTACAGGGTATTAAAAATCACAAATCTTGGGGTTGCATTTGAAATACGCATCTGGATTTATGGGGTGGAGGTGGAGGGGGGGGTGAGGGGGGAGGGTAGGAACCTTCCCCACCATCCCCCGCGGCGCGGAAACCTATAATTTTTTTTTTATTTTTTGAGGTTGTGTTAACTTTATATAAGAATTTACGACTATAGCCTAAGAAAAAGTGGGGGACCTAGGAAAACTCC
Organism: Erebia epiphron; assembly: GCA_963932025.1. Taxonomy (NCBI): domain Eukaryota; kingdom Metazoa; phylum Arthropoda; class Insecta; order Lepidoptera; family Nymphalidae; genus Erebia; species Erebia epiphron. Next base: position 37,081,684 of record OZ009946.1, on the reverse strand, counting down.
TTAGCCGTCACCCTCTTCCCCTCTAAGAGCATGTCGACGGAGCCCCGCGAAGCGGGGCTCCTATTCCTGGGTGGTCAAAAAAGGAAAATAACCTTAACCTAATTACCTATAAAAAATAATAAAAAAGATCGATTACATTATTTTTTTTTTATTTTTTTTTATACGTTACTTTTTTTTTTACATTATATTTACCTATTAAAAATAATAATAAATAAAGAAAATTACTAAAAATAAGGGTTAAAACAACATAAAAGTAATCACTATAATGCAAAATAACGTTCCGTTACACGTAACTTCAAACACGTGTAAAAAAAAAAACACGCATCTCCGCGGGATGGGGGGGGTGTCGATTGAAAGGGGTAACCTACCCCTATAAAAATCAACCCTTATCAAGTCCAAATTCCAGATGCGTATTTCAAATGCCAACCCCAAATCTTTATTAGTGGAATTAAATTGGAATATTGTGCACAGAAGTGCCAAGTGCAGCTACATTTGAAGCCAATGGCCTGATGGATGATGAGCTGACCTCTGTGCCAGCGCCTGCCCCTGCACCGGCCGTGACACCAGTGTTCAGGCAGGAGAGAGAGGAACCAGAGAAAATCAAAATATGGAGAGAAGAGCAGAAGAAGAGATTAGAAGAGAAAGGTAAAGAACCAACCTGAGTAAAATTCTGCTGCTAAATGACTCTGCATGATGTTAAGTACAGGTGTTTAAAGGTTGATATACCTTTTCTATATTGAATTAAGTAAATTCTTTATTATGAATTCTGATTCTGTAGCTAAAAATATTAATTTTAAGTACTTACATTTATTTCTTATATTATATTGAATTGTGCATAATATTATTTTTTCCCTTAGATGAAGAGGAGGAAAGGAAGAAGCAGGAAATGTTAAAAGTGGCCAAGAAAGAGCTAGAAGACTGGTACAAGACTCATGAGGAGCAAATTGCCAAGACAAAGGCTGCAAACAGGTAACATTTACTGTGCTTACAATAGAGATAATTATTATGCATTGCAATATAAAGAAAATTGAATGTGCAACCTATTGAATTATAGCTATAGAATAGCTATTCTAAACTGAAATTATGCTCTAAGAAGCTCTAACTTAATATTATACTGGCCATTGATAGAGATGCTTAAATAGATACATGCATAGAGATTGTTAGTGAAACCCCTAAATGGAGCTATAGTCAACTGGACAACCCTCCTAATGAATACCCTGCTAATAGTGCTTGTTTAGGTTAGGTTTTGGGTTCAGTAATATTTTTAAAATTATAAAGGCTTCTGCTAAGGATATGGAAGAGTTCCATGCAACAATTTGTTAGAATACTTGCTATTATACTATAATAATATTATAAATGTGAAAGTGTTTGTTTGTTGGTTTGTCCTTCAATCACGTCACAACAGAGTAATGAATCGACATGATTTTGGCATAGGTATAGTTGAGAACCAGCAGGGCGACGCGTATCTTTTGCATCAATCATTGATACATCGCAATCACCTCCGATTGGCTGAATTTATGGTTTTCTTGCTGCGTCAATAGATTTCGTCCAATAGTTGAAGAGTGTTAACCAATCAGAGGTGATTGCGATGTATCAATGATTGATGCAAAAGATACGCTGTCGCCCTGCAGATAGACTACTTTTTATCTCGGAAAATTAAGGAGTTTCTGTGGGAATTTAAAAAACTTATTCCACGCTGATGAAGTCACGAGCATCAGCTAGTGCTATATAAACCTAGTAGTGGTCCTTTAAAATAAATGTGATTTTGATTTTGTGCTTTAAAATCTGTGGTACTGTAGGAGTGTTATCTTTTTCCAAGCTTACAAATATTTAAGTAGAAAACTAAGTAGCAGTTTTGTAGTTGTAGTAGAATGCCTAGTAGATACTTACACATATAAATATATTATTTGCATGTAAATTTGCCTTATTAATTTGTATGTTTTCTTTTCAATGCTGGCAGGGAGTCTGCTAAGTGAGTATATTACAAATAAAAGCTAAACCATTTTTGGCAAAGGTGCTACTAACTTGTGGTGGATATAATATCATGGTGTTTTGGCAACTTTTAGTTGTTTAATAGGTCATGTCCATTTGAATGTGTTTATAACTGGGAATTTAATATTCATTTGTCACTAGGCATTTTCAAAACATAATTCTGAATGAATATTTTGTGACACATTTTATCATAATGTTATACCAGCCGATGCCCGCGACATTGTCCAAGTGGATAGAGGTTATTCGGTTCACACGGGAACTCCTTAATTATCTGGGATAAAAAGTAGCTTGTATGTATTATTCCAGCCTATAATTTATCTCTGTGCCAAATTTCATCCAGATGATTGAGAAACAAACATCCATCCATCCATTGTTGCTGAATTGACTAGTTGTCAAATACCCAATTCTAATGTAACCAGGAACGCGGAGAAAGCGCTCGCGCGGGGCTCCGAGGGCGACCAGGAGGAGGGCAACGAGTGGGCGCGCGTGTCAGAGCTTTGCGACTTCGGGCCGCGGCGCGGGCGTGACGTGGCGCGCTTGCGCTCCATCGTGCTGCAACTCAAACAGGCCGGCGTGCGCCCGCACTACCCGCCCCGCCCCACTACAGTGTGAGCAACTCCTTTTCTCCATTTGAGCTCAACCAACAAATGTCACAATGTGCGCAAAACTGTATCATAACCATTTGAGCTTATTGTCGGAGTCTCAACCAATAAACGTCCACTGCTGGAGGAGTTTTGTGGAGATCCATCTCCACACAATAGGTTGCGGTTGTTGAGATCTTCCATCCACCTAGTGGATGGTCCTCCAATCTTTTTGAGGTAAACCTTTTAATTTGCCATTGGGGCTGATTCTGCAGTGCACAATCTCTACTAAAATGACAGCATTAAAAATATTGCTAACTCTTTCATAATACTCTCTGCCGAAAGGGACAGAACTACATTTAAATCTGTCATTTAAGTTTCTTTTGCAAACTGGGAGGCCCTGACGAGCAATAATATATTAAGTCATTTTGACTGATGCCAGCAGGCGACAATTTTGGCGTCCATCCATCCAATAAATCTCCTTCTTTTTGGAAGTTGGTTGACAATTTGGAAGACTTGTTTGTTTAATATTTATTAAGTAAAAAATTAAAATATGCATTTCGTTTGTTCACAGGGCTTGAATGGATAGAGAGTACATTAAGGAAAGAAATATTGTTATTAGCCTGAATGTCACACTAAGATCAGTCTCAGTGTTATTAATCACTTAATTATTTATAAATTAATATTATATTTATAGGAATTGTTATTATTAAATGTGATAACAGTGTATGAAAGGCATAAGGCTAGCATCTAATTAGAGACTTAAGTCACAACAGAAACTGTTCAAGTTTAATCCATCATCCATGAACATTTAATTTGAAGTCATATTTCCCTACACAATATTATAATAACAATAAACAACAGTCGCTAGTGTGATCCTAGCCTAATTTTATAACAGCTCTCATGTAACTGTTATTTATTGAAATTTATTTAATGTTCTTCAATATTGGTTTTATTTTGAGGTTAGCATATTTTTAATTGAAATAATATTAAAATAAACATCATTCCAAAATCACAAAATTGAAGTTTTGATTTTTCAATGTCCAAAGTCCAAACCAGAACCATCTTAATCATACTAATAATATATATGCTAAAGTGTATTTGTTTGTTGGTTCGTCCTTTAATCACGCCGGAACGGACCGACGTCCTTTTTTGCATGGATATCGATGATGACCTGGAGAGCTACTTTTTATCCAAGAAAGGTATGTAATACTTGCCTAAATATTATTTATTGTGAATTATAACAACAGGCCACTATTGTAGACTATGGCCAAACCCTTCTCATTGTGAGGTTGAGAAGTTCAGAACTGGGTTGAAATCTTGATGAGCCTCTTAAAAGAATTGACTACCTACTGATTAGATAAACTTTTCTTCTACAAACTTAACATGAGTGTATATTATTAATATATTCTACAACTTTAAATCCTTTGCTATATCTATGTGTTTTCTTTTATATATCCTCTCAGCTAATTGTAATAACAAATACATTAAACTTACTACTAAGAGGAATGGCCAGACACCACATCGGAGATAACTTTGTAACTGCTGACCTAACACTTTATTTTTATTCAATAAAATTCTATTGTAAACTATTTCAGTCCGTCTTGTAATATCCATCCAGTTATACATATTTCTCACCATCTTATTACACTCAAATGGACACAGAATTTTGCCCTCTTTCAAATCTTTCATAGCGGATTCTATACCAGATACTATGCTAGTAACATTAGGTTCTGTCAAATATATCATGCTCTCAGGCAACACTTCTGGTATGCCACCAACTTTGGTTGATACAACTTTCAACCCACAAGATGCTGCTTCGACAATTGCCATACAATATGCCTCAGTTAGTGAGGTATTTAGAAATATGTCACCTTTAACTAAAACGTTTCTAACTTCAGAATGTTTTAAACTTCCTAATATTGTAACACAGTGTTGAAAACCCTTTTGTTCCCTGACTTCTTGTAGTAACCACATCTTTGGGCCATCTCCACCTATTATAAATCTAATATTTGGGTACCGTGGACACATATCAGCTATAACTGAAGCCATTAAATCTACACCTTTTCTATAAACTAATCTAGATACAATAACAATAGTGACTACATTAGGATCTCTTTGGCTTGGATCTGGAGTGAATGCATATGCATCAACTGCATTTGGAATTACAGACACTTTGTGAGCTCTAACTTTAGCTCGTAATACTGTGTTTTCCTTCCCCGTGTGAGACACACAGATGCATGCATCACACTCACACAAACATAGCTGTAAATACTTATTAGTTAAAACCGCTGACATATCAGCAAAACCAAACAAACTATGGTCAGTGAATACAGTTTTTAAGCCCATTAATTTTCCTATCATTGACACCTCATGAGCTAATACACTGAATGCAGAATGCCCATGAACTATTTGTATACATTCTCGTATCAAAATGTAGCGGACAATTGCAATATTGCATATCATAGTTGGCAATGCACATTGGTTGTAGAATACTCTAATCGGCAGGTAGTAAACCTTCAAACCTCCAGTTAAGTACCGTATACCAACACGATCGGCATAGCAGTGAGTTATCACGATCACTTTGTGCCCCCGTTTGATAAGACATTGCGATAGATTGTAAATGTGCTCTTCAACGCCACCAGTGTTTGGGTAGAAGAAATCTGAAGCCATGCATATTATATGTCTTCTCCTGGTCTTTATCGACTCCTGTAAGATAGAAAATTGTAAATATTTAGCGCCTAAAAAGGTCTAATTGTTAAGTATAATAATATAAGAAGTAAACAAACCGCCTGAGTGTTCATTGTCGATTTGCAGTTGTAAATAACTGCAATTTTGTGGGAATCATAACAATTCTTGGGCTGTTTTATTCATGTTGTCTTAAATTCTAAGTTACTATTTCGTTGAAATGAAATGCAGATGAAATGTTTTTCATTTGAGGTTAAATGATGTTTTTTGGACGAGTTGATCCAGTCTTTAAGTATTATCTATGGAGTTGATTTACTTGTCTCTGATTGATTGAGACAATTTGTCAGTAGTCTTTGTTACCATAGCCTAAAACTTAGACTCATTTTTATTTTTTCTCTCAATTGTCTCTGCAATAATCTTTGTGTCGTCCACAACTTAAAGTAAAGCAGACAACATAAAACACCTACATAGACAAGTGTATGAACTATGAGAATCTGTGTCCTTTTCCCTCCAAGAAAAAATGTCTATGTTCCTATCTTTTTTTTTATTTGTTGCAACACTGTGCAACACCAACGCACACATTGACAAAAATTCAATGCGTGGCGACTGGCGTGGCAGTCCGGAGTCTCCCTGTGTTGAGAGAAGTGTTGTGTCTCCCTGTGTTACAACGCTTCGTACAGGAAAACCCCAGAAATAACGTTCCATCGGTAAGTAAATTTCATAATATCAATGTAGCCTTGAGTTTTTTTCGTTTATCGCATCATATCAAGGTTAAGATAGCTAATATTTATAGTTGTTAAGACGAAACATGTAGCCATGCTAATATTGCAATAATATAAAGCTATAATGTTATGGTTTTCTGTAGAAATACATGTTTTATGTTGAATAATCTTTTGTTGACATTTCGAGAACTTGAAAAAATTACAGGGCCGGACTTGACGACTCTTTTATTATAAGTTTATAACTTTCTTTTAATTTCAGGTTTCCAAAGGATGAATACTTACCTGAGAAACCTATGGATGAAAAATATTAATAGAAAAGACTGACAGCCCAATTCATCAAGACGTGTTATATCCTCCAAGCATATTACAGCTGATTTAATAGAACGTAGTGTGTTCCGTTCTATTCTATCTCCTGGTGACATACCGACCATTTTCAAATAAAAGTAAGCCGAGGTAAGTAGTATTAAAGTAAAATAAATACTGTTGGAACTTGTGACGAATGTTTTATTTTTACTGTAGTATGACAAGTTTTATAATAATAAAAACTGTTGCTATGGAGACTGAAGGTACAGTCCTCCTAACATCCACTCCTCTTTTAGGAACTGAGGCCAAGAGCTTTAGTTAGCCTTTCCAGCCTGGGTGCGTATAAGGGCTTTGTGAAACAATCAGCCAGTTGGCCCTCAGTAGTAACTTGCTTGACCTCGAGTATGCCAGCTGCCACACACTCTCTGACATAGAGAGACCTTCGTTGTATGTGCTTGGTTCGGCTATGTTGCTCGTACGGCGAATTGTATGCTAGCTTTATTGTTGACTCATTGTCAATGTAAAGAAGTGGTGGCTTTTCAGTTTTAGTGATTTCCTCCAACATCTGCTGTAGCCATATAATTTCCCGGGTTGTCTCCGAAGCTGCCACTAGCTCTGCCTCCATCGACGAAAAAGCTATCGTCTTTTGCTTGTTACTCCGCCAGCTGATTGGTCCATAATACAAACAAAGTATGCCGGACGTTGCGTGCGCTGCTGTGAAATCTGCATCACTGTAGCAGATAAATTTGTTATGAGCATTATTTGACGAACCGAATACTAGGCTTTTATTCATTGTACCTTTTAGTTAGCGTAATATTCTTTTTACTCCTAGAATGTCTGCTCGTGATGGATTATCAAGGTTTCTTGAAGCGCAGCTGACAGCGAAATTGATGTTTGGCCTAGTCCCGACCATGAGGTAGGCTATCCTTAGCCTACCTCATGGCCCTGTGTTGGCTGTGGGTTCCTACCCACAGCCTGTCTATAAGGGAAGATTAAACTACTTTCCTTTTCATCTGATGCATTCTCTATTTTAGCTGTCTCTTTTGTGATTGGTGTCTTAACTGGTTTGCACTCAGACATCTTTACTTTTCTAATACTTTCTTTGTATAAGCTTTTTGACTTAATGTTATTATTGGGGTATATGGGGACACCAGGGAAAGACGATGTTTATCATGGAGAAACCTTTTATTATTGGAATGCCACAAACGACGCTCTTATACTCCATAGCTTCATTACGCCATCTTATTGCAAGCTCACTCAGTACAAGTTACGACGAGTAAAGACTACAGACCTAGTCATAGACAAACTAGAACTTTTAAGCGATGTGCACCTTATGTGCACATTGCACTCTTACACCCTTCCTCAATGTGTACATCACCCAAAAAAAAATACTACAATATTATATAATACTATAACTACATAAGTACATATAAAGCCGGGTCCGCTCCGCCTTGTTACGAACAAAATATTGTTTTGCTAACACGTTAGTGAAACATAATTTTATAACAGGCCGTCCACTGCGATTTTCGAGTAGGTTTAGATTATTTTTGTTAGTAACATATTTTTTTTTTAATTTATTGATCAAGTACGTACAATCATAAAAACACCATCCTAAAAACCACAGAGTACTTTGTCTATATAGCTAAAAACAAAGTATTCTCCTTATTCCAATCCATACCGCTTATCTAAACCGAAAAACAAAGAGATTTGACGAGTTGTGCCTCTGGCGAGCACAGATACGAAATGAATTAAAGTTCCCCCCGGCCCCCCCGCAGGCGAACGCGGGGATGTTTTCCATCCGAGGCGGCAAACAAAAACACTTTCAAAACAGTTAGGCCACGCCCCCAAATAGCATGACCTTGGTTATAATAACACGTTTGTGTTAGCAAAACACGATAACAAGGCGGAGCGGACCCGGCTTAACACAAACCAAAAAAAAAAAGAACTCCAACACAAATTGTGTACAAAACACTATGAAATTTAACTCTAAATGAAAACTGAAAAACAGGGCCACTCCTCTTAAACTTTCAAAACTAATAGTTACAAAAAAATATTTAAGAAAATAACATTTCTCTTAATTTCACAAAAACAACTCTGCTTAGACCCTTAGTACAAATATCAGCAAGCTGATCTCCTGATGGTACATACTTCAAACATGCAATTTTATCTTCAACCTGCTGTCTTACAAAGTGATACTTAATATCTATATGTTTCAGGCGCTTGTGATACTCTGGGTTCTTGGCAACATGAATTGCAGACTGATTATCAATGTTAATAATAAAACTTTTACAATCAACTCCTATTTCTTGTAATACATTTCTTATCCAGCACCCCTCTGCAATTCCTTTTGCTAACGCTATATACTCTGATTCTGTACTTGATAAAGATACACACTGTTGCTTGTTGGAGGACCAAGACACTGTACTACCAAAAACTTTCATGACATACCCTGATGTAGATTTCCTATCACCTTGATCCCCTGCCCAATCAGCATCTGTATATCCTTCTAACTGCACATTTACTCCATTTCTATAAACTAATTTTAATCCATCTGTTCCCTTAATATATCTTAACTAGATGATTCCAGCGACTTCGTCCGCGTGGATTTATGTTTTTTGATTCCCGCGGGAACTCTTCAATTTTCCGGGATAAAGTAGCCTATGTCCTTCCCCGGGACGTGACCTATCTCTGTACCAAATTTCATCAAAATCGGTTGAGTAGTTGGGCCGTGAAAGCGTAACAGACAGACACACTTTCGCATTTATAATATTAGTATGGATACTCTCTTTAATGCTTTCCACAAACTTTCATTACCACAACTTTGAAAACGACTTAAGTAGCTCAATGCATAACATAAATCACGTGTTCCTAACATGGCATACATGAGACTTCCTATTAACTGTCTGCATCTTTTAATTAATTCTTTATCTGAAGATTCTTCTTTATGTAACACTAAACCTTGTTCTATAGGTGTTGACACAGATTTGCATTCTTCCATCTTATATTTCTTTAACAAATCTTTTAAATACTGCTCTTGGTCTAATTCAATGACATCTTTCTTCCTAGTGATATTTATTCCCAGATATTTTAGATTATCACCCCCTAAATCTTTCATTTCAAATTTTCTCTGCAACGCTTCTTTTAATTTGTTTATCTCTTGCTTATCTTCACAAATTAAAATCAAATAATCAACATATAATAAAACATAAAACTTTTTATCTTTTTTATAATATAGACAATAGTCACATTTATTTCTTTCAAACCCTTCCTTAATCATAAATTGATTAAACTTCTCATTCCAATATCTTGGAGATTTCTTCAGACCATATAGAGAGCGCTGTAATTTTAAAACTTTACCATCTTCTTTCATTCCTTTTGGCTTCTCTATAAACACCTCCTCCTCTATGTTCCCGTATAAGAATGCACTCTTGACATCCATTTGTTGAATATCCAAGGTGTATTTACTAGCTATTGCTAATAATATACGCAGTGTAGGTAGTTTAGCCACTGGGGAATAGATTTCTGAATGATCAAATTTATCTTCTTGCTTAAAGCCCCTTGCAACTAGTCTTGCTTTATAAATATTTTTATTACCTTCTTTCTTAATCTTGAAAACCCACTTGGTGTCTATTAACTTCTTCCCGACTGGTAAACTAACCTCTTTCCATGTTTCATTTTTACACAATGCTTCTAGTTTTGCTTGTATTGCTTTTAGCCATTCTTCTTTATATTTTCCGTTAACTGCCTCTTCATAAGTCAATTGTTCTTCTCCTTGTGCTGTCATTGCTAAATCATTATCTTTAGTCCATGCTGGCTTTTTCACTTGTCTCTTACTTCTAGAATTTTTCTTTTCTTCATTTTTAGGAATATCTTCTTCTGCATCTAAAAATTCTTCATCTAAGTACTCTTCTATCATGTCTACTTCACTTGATGCTACATCTTCTGCAATGCTTCTTGCCTCTTCTTGCTGCTGGACATCTCTGTGTTCTTCTATTTCAATCTCATCATCTTCTTCTTGATTCTTATCCTCTTCTTGTTCTTCTTTAATATTCTTTATCGGTTCTACATTCTCTATTACCTCTTCATTCTCCGTTTCATCTTTCTCTAATGCATTGTGCGAGTTACTCTTAACTTTTACAAATACAATATCCCTATGAGTTTCTACTCTTCTTTTGTCTGGATACCATACCCTGTACCCTTTGGTATGTAAACCATAGCCCACAAAAATTCCAAATTTTCCCTTTGGGTCCCACTTCAATCTGTGTTGTTTTGGCACATGTGTACATACGGTAGCACCAAAATCTCTTAACAGTGTAACATCAAAACTCTTGTTAAACAACAACTCATATGGTGTTTTGTCTCGAACTTTACTTTTACCTGTACGATTTATTGTAAATACTGCTGTAAACACAGCTTCAGCCCAAAGATCTTTACCTAGACCTGACTGAATAATTAATGTTCTTGCTGATTCTACAATTGTACGCATTTCTCGTTCTATTCTGCCATTTTGTTCAGGTGTGTAACTTACTGTTAACTCATGTATTATACCTTTTTTTTAAAACAAATTCTCAACTGCTCTATTAACAAACTCTGTTCCATTATCTGAACGAAATCGTTTTATTTTACATGTAAACTCATTTTCGAACATCTCTAGAAATTCTTCAATTTTCTCTTTAGTTTCATACTTACTCTTTATAAAATAAACAAACCTAAAACTGCTATAATCATCTTTCAACAAAAGGAAATATGAAGAACCACCTACAGATACTTCCTCCATCGGTCCGCACAAATCCATATGTATAAGTTCGCCTGGTTTAACTGACCTACTACTACTCTGACTAAACGGTAACCTATGCTGTTTTCCCTGGATACATGGTAAGCACTGATCAGTCTGCCCTTCATATTTAATGCCTCTTAAATCTAAAAACTCTTTTACATACTTGTAATTCTGGTGTGCAAACTTAATATGCCAATCTGTTAAAGTTAACAAAGCTACATCACTTAATTTAAATCTCATTACATACATTTTGTCAAACTTGTCAGCTACTGCTGTTACTGACTCATTTTTATAAAACTTACATCCATTAGAATCTGATACCATTGTGTGACCTTTATTAACAGCTGATGCTAAAGAGAATAAGTTTACCTTAAGGTTAGGTACATACAGAACGTCATCCAACGTACGGGAAACATAACTAGAACCATCAAAGGCCCATACAATAACCTTTCCCGTTCCCAAAACCTCTAATTTAGTACCATCTCCTATTGTCACAAATCTCTTAGTTTTTAATTCACAAAACTCTGTAAAAAACTTTTTAATAAAACACATGTGGTCACTAGCACCTGAATCTAAAAAGAAACTTTTTGAATCAAAAGAATAGTTACATTCAATTTCCCTAGTAGAATGGCATAAAAAAGATTCAGATTTTGAACTTTTACTTCTCTCTTTATGCTTATTCTTTTCACTTGAATTATTCTTTTCACTTGAATTATTTTTCTCTGACTTATTTTTCTCATTACTTTTATTCTTTGGCAATTTACAATCTTTGATTAAATGACCTCTTCTCTGACAATTAAAACATTTTCTGTGCCTACATTCACTTATTTTATGGCCTACTCTGCCACACTCAAAACATTTAATAGAATGCCGCGTACCCACCATTAGTGCTGAGTCTTAGGTGCTGTGCTGGCGCTGCTGCTGGGTATACTTCCACTACGCTCCTCCTCGACCAACAACCGCCCGGTCAGCTCCTGCAAGCTCTGCTTCTCCTCCGGCATGCTCTCCCATGCAGATATAAAATACTTATATTTCTCGGGTAAGGACATGAGTATCTTCGTTATGGCCATCTGCTCCGATACTTTCTCACCTGCTGCTTGAAGCTGCGTCATGCACTCTTCCATGTTCGCCATAAATACAGCCATTGGTTCTTCGAAGGTCAAATTGAAAAACTTCTGTTGAAGTAGATGAACGCCCACTTTTGATGACGGTTCATATATGGTCATCAGCTTCTTCCACATATCTGCACTACTGGTACAAGAAATCAAGTATCTCATCACTGTCTCTTCCACCCTGGTAACAATTACCTCCTGGGCTTTTATCTCTCTGTCATCCCATGATTCTCGTGTTTTTCCCTCTTCTTTAGGCCTCACCTCTCTGCCCAAAACAATCTCTAATAGTTTCTTCGAACGAAGAACAATCTGCGTCTGAAAACGCCACGCCTGCCAATTGCGACCATTTAGAAGAATCGTCGTCTTATTATACTCTGAACTCGACATATTGCACGTTGCTTAATACACACACACACCTCACAATTATAAAGCGAGACGTAAACGCCGCCCTCGCCGCCAAGTTTCGTCGAACCACGTTGCCTCGCAGGACTCCAACCTTTGTTGCACCGCGACTTACTCGAATCCACTTTGTTTTGTTTTCTACACGTCTCGACTTTTCTTGTGTGGACCCATAACCTATTGGGGTATATGGGGACACCAGGGAAAGACGATGTTTATCATGGAGAAACCTTTTATTATTGGAATGCCACAAACAACGCTCTTATACTCCATAGCTTCATTACGCCATCTTATTGCAAGCTCACTCAGTAGGTACAAGTTACGACGAGTAAAGACTACAGACCTAGTCATAGACAAACTAGAACTTTTAAGCGATGTGCACATTGCACTCTTACAGTTATATTACCATTGTCAGATCTTTCGATTTCCATACCAAGAAAATATGAAGCTGGTTTTGTTACAATTTTGAAGCGATTTTGTAATTCCTTTATGAATTTCTTTCCATCATCCTCTGTAGTTGATGCAATTAGCCCGTCATCAACGTAAAGTGCAATCAACACTTTAGATTTTCCATTCTCTCGAATATATAGGCAATAGGCATGGATCAGAAGTACTCTGTGTGAAGTTGAAGCTCACAAGGAATTCATGTATACTTGTGTTCCAACATCTTGGAGCCTGCTTGAGGCCATATAAGCTCCTTTTCAGGCGGCACACTCTGTTTGTTCCATCGCTATAATCATCGGGCTGTTTCATGTAGATTTCATCTTCTACGTTACCGTTAAGAAATGCTGTTGACACATCAAACTGACAGAGATATAATTTCTCTTTTACAGCTACTGCTAATAGGGTACGGACGGTAGTGAGGCGCACTACAGGGCTGAATGTCTTGTCATAGTCTACCCCTGGTTTCTGTGAGAATCCCTTTACTACCAATCTTGCTTTATATCTCTCGACACTACCATCTGGATTGGCCTTAACTTTAAATACCCACTTGCAAGGCAGTGCTTTTCTGTTCTTTGGTAAAGGAACAATATCCCATGTTTGGTTCTCATGAAGGGAATTGATCTCGCTCAGCATCGCTCCTAACCACTTCTCTTTGTCTGTGCTTTCAAGAGCTTCGCGATAGGTTAAAGGTTCTCTATAGTTGTTAAACTCTTCAGTAGCAGCGAGAACAAATTCATCAAACCTTTGTGGTTTTCTGAGACAGCTGCGATCACGAAGTACTCGTTGTTCAGGAGGAGCTTCATTGGTAACTTCTTCAGTTGGATTTATTTCAATAATAGTGTCATTAACATCTGTATCTGGGATAGGTATTTCTTCATTATCATTACCTTGTACTGATTCTTGTTCATCATTTTCTTGCACTGACTCCTACTCACTTTCAACATCATCATCAAAGAAGTTTATTTCGGCGTAATGTTTATCATTATCCTTCAAAGATTTTGTAATTTCCGAGATAGAATTTCGTGTTTCGGTGTAGTAGAGTTTGTTAGTGAATCGAACATCTTTGGCAATTATGATTTTATGTTTTGAAGGTTCCCAAATTTTATAAGCTTTGGAAGTATCTGAATAGCCTGCAAACATCCCAGGTATAGCTTTTGATTTGAATTTATTATGTTCTTTGCCATCTTTCAGTAATATAAAGGCTTTTATTCCAAACTGACGCAGATGGAGGATGCAAGGCTTTCTTTGTACCCATTTCTCATAAGGTGAAGTAACAGTACCAAAATGTGCAGAAATAGTTTTATTGACGCTCCGATTGGAAAGGTAGTTTGCAGTTTGAATAGCTTCTCCCCAAAGGCTTTGAGGTGCTTTGGATTCGATCATCATGCTCCTAGCCTTTTCCAGTAGGGTACGGTTTTTACGTTCTGCAACACCATTCTGGTGTGGTGTATATGGTGCTGTTAATCGTTTTGTAATACCATGTTCTTTCAGAAAGTTATCAAAATTTTGATTGCAGTATTCCAAACCATTGTCGGACTGGAGACTGATAATTTTGTCACCAGTGAAATTTTCCATTTCGGCCTTGTAAAGTTTGAATTTGTCCAATACATCACTTTTTTGTTTTATGCAATAGACTCGGCTGTATCTAGTATAGTGGTCGATGAAAGTTACGAAGTATTTCTCTCCACCGAGGGTTTGAGTCATCGGACCACAGACGTCGCTGTGCACTATCTCAAGTCGTTTTGTCGTGCGTGGTGTATCATTAATTTACTAGGCAGTCTTTTAATTTTTGCTTGAATGCATATTTCACAATCTCAAGCTTCTCACCTGACTTGAAATCTAAACCGATAAGTGTCTCATTCTTCAATGCCAATTTCATATCGGCCTCATTCATATGACCTAAACATTTATGCCATTTATGAATTTTTGTGTCTTCTGCCAAGTTACATTTATCTTTGTTGTTGTATTTACACGATGCAGGATTTAAGTAGTACAGCCCATCTTTCCCTTTTGGCGCATCGAG
The DNA here is from genome assembly GCA_963932025.1 of Erebia epiphron. NCBI lineage: Eukaryota > Metazoa > Arthropoda > Insecta > Lepidoptera > Nymphalidae > Erebia > Erebia epiphron. Next base: position 37,066,643 of record OZ009946.1, on the reverse strand, counting down.
TATAATACCTTCTTCAGGATTTGTAATTGTGGCCTTTTTATCTGTAAATAAGACAGTCCATCCAGATTCTGTGGCTTTACCTATGGATAGTAAATTCGAGGATAGGGTTGGCACATAGAGAGTATTTGTCAAAATAACCTCTTGAATTTTACTTTTGCCTCTAACGTTGGCATCTAGCATAATAGTGACTTGGCCTCTACCAGTAATTTCAGCTGTTGCATCTTGGAAAGCTAGTCTTAACAGTTGAAAGTTAGATTTGTTGAGATTTTCAAAATAGTTTCTGTTATGAGACATGTGCGATGTACAACCGCTATCAAGAATCCATGTATTCTTTTCATCATCTGAACTCTTACTTTTGGAATGCATACATACAGTGTGGGAAGTTTTAGGAACTTCTTCGTTCGTTTCTTTCTTTTTCTTATTCTCTAGCCTTCTGCATTCACTGATCACACATGTCCTTTCTTCTTGCAAAATTTGCATGTTTTTACGAAATTGGTCTCTTCTTAGTGTTGGTAGTATTGGTATTGGAACCATTATTAAATTGTCTGGCTTCTGATTCTTCTAAAATTTTTACCTTGAGTTCTTCAGGTTTCGGTAACGTGTCTCTGGATTCTATCGCTAGACGAAAATTTTCGTAGTCAGGGGGTAAGCTGTATAGCATCATAACAGTGAGCAAATCCTCATGAATACGAATGTCCATATCCTGCAATTTGTCTACCACGTCCATGAACCTATTTAAATGCTCTCTAATATTGCCATTTTCCATTTTGGACAATATTAACTTCTTTAAAAGAGAGGCCTTTCTAGCCGGTCCCTTACTGGCATATATAAAATCAAGCAAAGTCCAAATCTCGTGAGCTGTTTTGCAGTTTTTTATTTGCTTCAATTCAGAGGGTGAAATTAAAAGTACTAACTCAGATTGAGCATTACCTTGGTCTTGTCTAAGTTCATCCGGAGACCGACACGTCGGGAGGCAGCGTGAAGGCTATCGAGCATCTCCTGCAGCTCTTGCAGCGAACTTGCGATGATGACGATATCATCGGCGAAGCGAAGGTGTGAAATGTGCTCTCCGTTCACGTTGATGCCTTGTCCGTTCCAGTCAAGCGTTTTAAAGACATCTTCCAAAGCATTAGAAAACAGTTTCGGGGACAGAACATCCCCCTGTCTAACCCCGCGATGCAATTGGATAGGTCCTGTAGACGCACCCTGTACTTGGACAGACATAAATGCCGAGCTGTATAGGCATTTCAAAACCAAGTTTCATTGCCAAGTCAAAGCATCGAAGAAGTAATACAAGTTGAATCTGCTACACCAGATAATTATAGTGAAGTAGAAAACGAGTTTCATGATTCGGTTGATTCTAATAATGTTGAATTAGAAGGTTCTCAACTTGAGAGAGAAGTTGAAGTTGTTGAGCGTCGATATCCTTTGAGGAATAGAGTTCCTAATAGGCAAGAGGATTTTGACTATAGTTTTATGATATCAATCGATCCAATATCAGTTAAGGATGCAATGGAGCGTAGTGATAAAACACTTTGGCTTGATGCGATGCATCAAGAGTATGACTCTCTTATTGGCAATCAAACTTGGGAGCTTGTTGATCGCCCGAGGGGGGTAAATGTTGTGAAATGCAAATGGATATTTAAGCTTAAAATTGGTGCTGATGGGACAGTGCAACGTCATAAGGCAAGACTTGTTGCAAAAGGATACTCGCAAAAGTGGGGAGAAGACTATTCGGAGACATTTGCACCAGTGGTAAAGCTTTCATCAATACGATTATTATTGGCTTTATCAGTTGAAATGAACTTAGTGATCCATCACATAGATGTTACAACAGCTTTCCTACACGGCGATTTGCAAGAAGACTTGTATATGGAACAATCAGAAGCTTTTATTGCCAAAGGTAACGAAAACAAAGTCTGCAAGCTGAAAAAGGCTATTTATGGTCTTAAGCAAGCTGCACTTTGCTGGAATGTGAAAGTTCACGCTCACATAGTTAAAATCGGATTAACAAGATGTAAATGTGGACCAATTCCAATATAAGTGCGGTGGGTTCATCTCTGCTATCAAGAAATGCACACAAAACATGGCTTGATAGCATGGATTGGACCCATCTTGTCACGGTGGTCACATGCCTCATGTCTGCTACTGGAAATGGACTCCCACCTTAATAAATGTGTAGTAACTTAACGGTGAAAACTTTACTGGCTCATGTAATAATCTCGTGGATTAACTTTAGTTTTATGGAAGCTGTATGTTTTCTTTTGAAATAAAAAAAAAAAAAATATGATCCGTGTGTTTATGTGAAGAGGTTAAATAACAGAATTATCGTTATCGCCCTTTATGTTGACGACTTCTATATATTAGGTTATGGGCTGGCCCGCCCGCCCGCCTAATTATGGAGAATAAATGCAGTACTACGAATATACAGAAGCTCGCAGGTGAATCAAACTATGGTTCATGGGCGTTTGCCGTGGAGCTACTACTTATAGACCTAGATTTATGGGATTGCGTAAGTAGCACATACGACAATACTAAAGATGAAAACAAGAAGCGTGACAATAAAGCGCGTGCTGGATAATTGATAGTGGAGCGACGTCACACATGACTAATAATAAAGATATATTAGCACCCATTAAACCTTGTGAAAAAATAGTAACTCTGCTTAATGCTTTATCCTTTTAATTCTATTAATTTTTACAGTAGTATGACAAGTTATATGATAATAAAAACTGTTGCTATGGAGACTGAAGGTATAGTCCTCCTAACAAGTAGGTTAGGTAGGTAGGGTGGTAACTAGCTACGGCCGAAGTCTCCCACCAGGACAGACCAGGGAAAATTCAGAAATTATGAATTCCCAAATTGACCCTGCCTGGTTCAACTTTTACTCCACTAGATGTAAGTTTTTCCGTTTGTAAGAGTTCCGTTGTCCAAATAAGAACCCTTATAGTTTTTCCATGTCCAAAGTCAGCTGAGGTAAGAACAAAGTAGGTACAAATTTACTTACCTGATTTTTCATGTAGCGGATGAATTCAAGTAGGTACGGTACTTCTTTCCCTTACAAGTATGTCTCCAACAGTTGATTTTAAATCGACATGCCCATGATTCAGTTTCCAAACTCTTTAATGATAAGCATGTGGTTTAAGGTTTATTTAGTTGCCTAGATTGATTTATTTGTTTGTATAAATAATTTATTAATATTTTTCCAGAACAAAAATGAATTTTTTCTCCCAGAATCGGTTTACCCAAGTACCTACTACCACTGTACCTTCAGTAGCAGAGTTACTAATGGTTCAGCCTAGTTGAACTTTTACTTCTCCAGATGTGAGTTGCATGTAAGCAATCGGCAACGCACCCATCTCGTAATTTTTGATAGTTTAACATTGTGTTAGTGTCGATCTGAACCTTAATTCCTGTTAAGATTAAAGTCCTGTTTGTTGTGCTGTTCCATTTTAGTTATGTGTTTGAGATTGTTAAAAGCGTGCTGTAGAATAAAGATTAGTTTGTTGTTTTATTTTTACTTTAATCCACTTCTGGTTCCTTAGAGTACATATTGTAACTCTTCTCGTTAAAAATGGCATTCCGAATCAGTTGTAGATTCACTTGTTATTCTAAAGCACTAATTCTAAAGTTTATTTGAATAAAAAACATGTGCGTTTAACCTGTTGATTTTTTTTATTTAACCTAACCTAATTTTTGCAATAATGATTCAATTCGATTAGTTTACAACATTTATTTGGCTACTGCCAAGAAATTAATGTCAGTAGGAACTTTCTATAAATAATATCCCCATCACATGGTGGTGATTACCATTGCGGACCCAAGCCCGGAACAGACATCTAGCACAGCTCTATCCTATCGAGGCAGGCTTTAGCCAACTACAAATGGTTAAAAGGTAGGAGCGGATGCTGAGAAAGTATTTTTGAAAATCCATTCCCTCGTAAAACAGGGATCTGAAATTTGTATGAAAATTGAATTTAACGTAAGCGAAGCTGCGGGCAAAAGCTATATGAAATTACAATTTTAAATTTTGTTACTACATTGCAGTTGTGATCGCTTGTGATGAAAAGTCATTAAAAGTAGGTACCTATGATAAATTTTAAAACCCTTACAAAATATAGCTTTTAAATGATAGGTAACGTTTAGGTCGTTTTTTTTTTCCACACGACTTAACCCTACATATTTAATATAATGTTTTATGCAGCAACAAGGTGCGGCCCTGAGATTTGTCTATGTGTGAGTAATGTTTCCGTGTGTTTGAAATTGCCACGCAATTTTTTTCACTACCTATATTGAATCTGCTCCCCTTTATAAATCTGTGTTGTCGTCTGTTACTAGACACATGCTGAATCCAGAGCCGTAAAGCTAGATAAAAAAAAACCGGCCAAGTGCGCGTCGGACTCGCGCACCGAGGGTCAGGGTTCCGTACAAACCTGTAGGTATATGAGAAATAAGTGGAATAAAAATACCTTATCTTTTAATTTTATTTTAATTTCAATTTAAAACCTACGCTATCTACGCGTTCATGCGGTAAGGGGTAGTAACTTTAAAATTACTAAAAATATTTTTATTATATGATGTACATAACTAAAAATTTATGCTTTTCGCAATTTTTCCTATATCTGTGCTATAAAACGTTGCTTCGTACCAAATTCCAAGATTCTGAGTTCACGGGAAGTACCCTGTAGGTTCTGATCACAGAGTACATTGATTTTAGGGGGTTTTGATTCCCTTGCGAGTGTCGAATATTTGCAGCATAAACGGCTGCATCTTTTGATTGCGTTGGCTTAGAGGTTTGATTTTTTCACAGCTCCAAGGGACAGCAGACCTGAGTATTTGATATGAATTTCAGCTTGATTTGATACCTCCATGTCCATGCGTTCCTGAGAAAAATGGTCTTGACACACAGACGGACAGACAACAAAGTGATCCTATAAGGGTTCCGTTTTGTCCTTTTGAGGTACGGACGGGAACCCTAAAATACGTAGAAACGTCAAACTTCAAAGTAAAAACTTTTTAGGACAAGACAAGGGGATAAGTTGATTTTTCAAGTTTGCTTACAAATTACAATTGTGTTTGAAATTTTGAAAGTTTTGTTTTAATTTTACTAAGTAAATGAAATAAATATGGAAGAAACAAGAAAATGTGATCGAAAAAGGAAACGGTTTGCCGCCCGCCTTAAAAGTTCTAAGGGAATATTTTGCACTGATCATCCGAGACCTGTAAAATGAACATAAGTTTTCTTTTAAAATTTATTTTTTGAAAAGGCTGATATGTAATGTGTTATTGCTATATTTATTTATTTTCAGAGCATAGTACTGTGCAATGTCGGCCAAGCAACAGGTTTAAACAAAGAAAATCTACTTAAAATGTTAGAAGCTATGCCGCAAAGTGTAAAACTTCTGAAGTTTATAGCTGAAAAGGGGGAATCTCACTCGTATGTTGTGTTTAATAACACAGAAAGTGCTCAATTATTCTATGACACATATAATGGCACAAAAGCACATACATGTGTACCAATTTATATGAGCTATGTAGATAGTGGTAAGTATTTCACAAGTACTTGAATTTCTTGTGCACAGTACGTCAGGTATCTTATCACCATTGTCATCATCCCTATTTTTAAACCCATAACTTTGTCTACTTATACAACCCCTGGGCTGACCAAGTGCAGGTTGTCCAACTTCACACAATTTACTGTAGAACTCTCAGATATAAGGATCCTCATGATAGGTTTCCTCACTGTCTGCTAAAACAATTATTGATATTTACTTAATTGCTTGTAATGCTGTTCACTGAACATTTAGAGTTGTGTGTTGGGATTTCCACTATACTACCAAATACTAAGCCAACACCAAATATTCACTTCACACACACAATTCTGACTCAAAAACTGTTTTATTTAAAACTAGATGATGACTTTGTCCGTCCGTGGTTTAAGGTTTTTGATTAACCACAGGAACTCTTTAATTTTCCAGAATGCCTTACGGAAAAATGCCTATGTCCTTCCCTGGGATAAAACCTATCCCTGTACCAAATTTTATCAAAATCGGTTGAACAGATGGGCCGGGAAAGCGCATTTATAATATTAATATGGATTGTTTTACCAAAAACATGTGATGTAATTTGATCTGGGATGAAATTTGATTGAAAACTGTTCAATTTTGATCTTTTTTCTAGTGCCAAGCAATGAAGTAGTATGTACATCAGAAGTACCCAGTGGCTTGAAAATAATAGAAAACTTCATAACTGAAGAAGAAGAGAAATTGTATCTAAAAATATTTGACTGGACTGACGAATCAAGCTTGAAGAACCGTCAAGTGAAACACTATAGCTATGAGTTCAGATATGGCAGTAATGATGTAGATCTGACTTCCCCTCTGTCAGAGAAGATTCCAGAAGAATGTGATGTGTTGTGGGCGAGGCTTAAGAGTCATGGCATTGATTTCAGGATACCAGATCAGTTGACTGTGAATAAATATAGTCCTGGACAAGGTATAAAGTGAATTGTATGTTAAGGTGTGTTTGGAGAGTAACTCAGTTTCCTTTAAATTCTAATGTCATTACCACTTTCTTAAAGAAATGATTGATAATGTGCAATTAAGATTTATAATTAACTACTTTGATGGTAGCCCACACTGGTGGTAGTACTTTGTCCACATGATTTAGGATTTTGGCAATCCCACAGGATTTAGGAACCTCCTTAGTTTTCTGGGATAAAAAGTATAAGCTATATCTGTACCAAATTTCATCAAAATTATTTTAAAAGATGGGCCTTGACAGGGTAGCAGATAGACACAATATCACAAATAATAATTATTTGATATAATTTATAAATTTTGATGAAATAAAATAAAAAATGCGTAATCTTAATTTAACTTTAATTATATTTTATAATCTAACTAGATGATACCCGCGACTTTGTCCGCGTGGATTAAGATTTTTTTATTCCTGAAGGAACTCTTGAATTTTTCGGGATAAAAAGTAGCCTATATCACTCTCCAGGTCCTCAACTATACCTATGCCAAAAATCACGTCGGTTTGTTGATCCGTTGCGGAGTGATTGAAAGACAAACCAACAGACAAAAACACTTTCGCATTTATAATATCAGTATGATAAACTTAGTAAACTAAGTAAACTTTGCTTCGCCTTGTGCTCTAGGCATTCCCTCTCACGTGGACAGACATAGTCCATTCGGCGACACGATCCTGTCTCTTTCTCTCGGCTCCGCAGTAGTGATGGAGTGGAGGCACCACACAGGCTCATACGTGCCGATACTGGTGCCCGCTCGATCACTGCTTGTGATGCAGGGGGCAGCAAGGTATATTGATTTCTCTCTCTCTCTCCTTTCCAATTTACACTAATTCAAAGCTTAGCAAGTATGGCTTATTTATAAATATTACACATAGTACTAAATCATCACTTTATTTTTTAATTTTAAATGTTTGTAAAGGCGTATTTTAATCTGCTTAACGTTTTAACTTCAAGAAAAACTATTCCAAATCATAAAAATGGCAATGTACCTATTTATTAGGCCGTAAAAAATAATCATATTAACTCTATGATAAAAATAATCTATAGTAATATTTTAAATGTGAAAGTTTTGATGAATGGTAATGTTAGTTACTCAATCACGCCAGAATGTCTGAACGGATCTGCATGAAATTTGGCACAGAGATAGATTATAGTCTGGAATAACATAGGCTACTTTTTATCCCGGAAATTTAAAGAGTTCCCACGGGAACCAAAAAACCTCAATTGACGCGGACGAAAACGCGGCGATCAGCTTAGTAATCACATAATGGTAGGACTTTTCTTGGGATAACAAAATGGTGGATTCCACATATTATAAGGGTCTTTCCACATACAACATCAACAAGTATTAACACTCAGGTTTATAAAGACATAAAGCAAGGTACAAAGACAAATGGTACACCTATTTAATATCAAAATGGCGATATAGCAGGATAAAATTGGATGAGTATTGCTACCTATAGAAAACAATTAAAAGAATCAAGGAGACTTTTACCCACTTTTAAATCAAACTATTTCTTAAACACGTATAGAATGATTAATTTCCAATAATTGCTTAATGAGCTCTCCGAGGCACAGAGGCACCCATCCAGTTACTGATTTGACTGATATGTGTTTTCTATACTAGGCCACTTATCCATCACTGTTTAAGATATTTCGTTTATATCTGTGGTACAGAAATTAAGTTACTTAAATAAATATTTCCAGATATGACTGGCAACATGGTATTCAACCTAGAACATGGGATCCAATCATAGAAGTCCGAACCCAACCAGAAACTAACAAACCAGTAAGAGTAATAACAAGCGACGTAACACACAGACAGACTCGCATATCACTGACATTCAGGTCTACGAGGCAGGGGGAGTGTGAGTGTGGGTATAGAGTGCTGTGTGATAGAAAGGCAGAGGTTATTGAAGAAGACACCGCTTCCAAATTAGAAGAGCTGCATGTGCATCAGGTTTGTTGATAATAAGAATATCCACCACCACCACCACCACTACAGCCGATTAACGTCCCACTGCTGGGCACATGCCTCCACACTCATAGGAGAGAGGGAATTAGAGCTTAAACCCACCACGCTGCTCCAATGCGGGTTGGCGGGCTTTAACGACTATTATCATGTTAGTGATAATAACCGGGACCGACGGCTTAACGTGCTCTCCGAGGCACGGGGGTGAAACACCGCCAACTTCCTAACTCCGGGCTAGTACTGAGAATTTCTAGTCAGAAAAACCCAATACTTAATTATGGCCCGACCCGGGACTCGAACCCAGGACCTTGTCGGCCGCAGTCGGACATGTTGACCACTAGACCAAAGAGGCAATAAGAATATAAAATATATAACTATAATAACGCTGGCTATTGACGATAAGTCACGATTTATAGCCAGTTTTTTGACTGTGAAATCTGAACCCACGTAAATTCTGTGCCCACCACAATCCACTGCCTTAAGTCATTTGGCGTCGATCGTGAGTGCGAAATCAAGCTACGTAAGCATGAGACTGAGAGTGTGCGAATTCTTTTAGGCACACCTGTCGATAGAGGAATGAAGATGTTGGACTTAACTCCCTTGACTTGAGTCAAATTACTTACCGTCTATGGCAAGCTTTAGGGTATATTATGTATCGTGACACATACATTTACTCTGCATTCAACTCGCGCGCAAACTATACTTATTGTAATGTCTTGTTTTTATAAGAGCATCTTCTTATTTTCTTGCCGGCTCTTCTCAGTAGAAGTTTTCTGAATCGGTGGTAGAGTCAAAATATGACATTACTAGCTGATGCCCGCGATTACGTCCGCGTGGATTGAGGTTTTTTGATTCCCGCGGGAACTCCTTAGTTTTCCGGGATAAAAAGTAGCCTTTGTGTTATTCCAGACTATAATCTATCTCTGTGCCAAATTTCAGCCAGATCCGTTCAGCCGTTGGCGCGTGATTGAGTAACAAACATCCATACATCCATCCATCATCTTTAGACTGCATCATCACTTACCATCAGGTGAGATCGCAGTCAAGGGCTAACTTGTAATGCCTAAAAAAAATTGTTAATAATAATGTAGGTATACGAGCAGATAGCGGGTCACTTCAGTTCGACGCGCCACAAGCCGTGGCCCAAAGTGGTGGAATTCCTACAGAACGCATCGCCCGGGGATATCGTACTGGATCTAGGAGCGGGCAATGGCAAGAACGTGTTGAAACGAAACGATATATTGCAGGTGAGAGGGTCTGAAAATTATTACAGTTCACTTCGGGCGAATTGTTGATTGATGCCGTATAATCAACCGATAGCGGAAAGATTACTTGAGATCGAAGTCTGTCTGCTACGCTTTTACGGCCCGTCTGCTCAACTAATTCTGACAGCATTTATCAAATGCTTTTTCCCTACAAAAGACATATGTACTGCACCTTTACCATAAGGTTTTAAATTATACTGACCATAAGAGTATTTGAGTAGGTAGGTATTCTTTCTCTGATCCTTAATGCTGTTGCGGTGTGTTTGAAGGAAAAACCAAGAATTAAAACATACTTTCGTTTTTATAACTATACTAGATAATACGTTTAAAGGTTTTTGAAAAATTCTTTGGGGCTCCTTGATTTTTCGGGATGAAAATGAACTCTTGTACGTCCCCGGGACACAACCTACCTCAGTACCAAATTTTGTTGAAATTGGTTGAAAATATGGGTGAAACAAAGCAGACAAACACTTTCTCAAATCAAATCTGTACTAATATTATAAATGCAGGCAGGCTGACGGACGGTTACAGACGGTGTCTGTACTACGCGTTCGTGGCCGATCTTTTCAACCCATTACGACGTTTGGTACAGAGGTACGTATGTCATGCTACTTTTTATCACGGAAAATTAATCAATATCGTCTATTAACAAGTTTATTTTTTATTTTTCATATGTGTAACGAGCAAACGAGCAGGCGGGTCACCTGATGGTAAGTGATTACCGCCGCCCATGAACATTTGCAGCACCAGAGGAACCGCCGAAGCGTTCCTCGCTTTTGAGATATTTGTTTATCCGCCCTTTGAAGAGCCCCATATTATAATCATGAGGGAACACAGAAAATGGAAGCTGGTTCCACAATTTATAATATCTATAAAGTTTGTTTGAATTCTGTGTATCAGCTGGCGGGCGAGAGAAGCTGGGGTCTCCTACAGGAGTGCAAAGCGTACATATCACCAGTGCCCCACGCGGATTGTTTGCGACTCGACCTGTTGCGGACTCCGCTGAGAGACGCGTGCGCAGACCGCGTCATATGTATCGCGGTCATACACCACTTCAGTAGCCAGGTGAGGACAGTTTGAAAACTCACTACAGCCCATTAACGTCCCACTGCTCGGCACAAGCCTCCACTCTCATAGGAGAGAGGGAATTTGAGCTTAGACCCACCACGCTGCTCCAATGCGGGTTGGCGGACTTTAACTATTTACATGTTAGTGATAATAACCGGAACCGACAGCTTAACGTGCTCTCCGAGGCACGGGGTTGAGAGACCACCAAGTTCCGTACTCCGGGCTAGTACTCAGAATTTCTAGTCACATAACCACTAGATGACTAGACTAACGAGGCAACTTTGAAATCAAACTGTAAATATTATTAAAAGAACTGTAACCTGACCACATAAAAAATATCAGAGAACCCCACTTTTTTGGATGTAACATCCGACATTTCGATTTTATTCGTGTAAAATGTAACCTGTCACCCGGACCATAGTAACAAATTGTTTAACACCAAAATAAAATCCTTGATTGACATCAAAATTGGTTCAAAAACCATAACCCCTTTTAATCGATTGCCTGAAAACTGAAAGAAATTACCAATCAGTGTATTTAAGAGAAAGCTGCATGAATGGCTCATAGACAAGTGTTTTTACTCCCTGAAGGAATTTTTAGAATGAATTTATTTACTTAGTCTTGTCATGTAATTTCTGAGAATAATATGGAATATATTTGTTTTGTTTAATAATTTTTACGTAATTTATTAAGACATTATTTTTATCTAAGACATTAATCATACACAATTTATAATTATCTTTATGTATAAATTATTTTCGTGGTATAACTGATTATGGCTGTCTTAATTAATTTTAATAATTTAAACTCATAGCATAACTTATGTTTTTGATTTGCATGTCAGTAATGACGAAACATGTATGGTCAAATTTAGTCTTTGTCATCCTATTGTACAATGTTTCTAGCAAATAAACGATTTATTTATTTGGGCTTTGTCGTAGTCGGGTAAAAAATCCGCTCGCCATTCAGTAAAATTTCTTGCGTCACTTCAGTAAAATTTATTGCGCCAAAACATTCCGCTCACTCACGCCATCTGCATCAGTCCAAATGATATTCGAATTTCGTATGTCATCCAATCAAATTATGGTTTTCTATCACGACTTTATTCAAATAACATATCAATGAATATTTGACTCGAAAGAATAACGTCTCGTCTAATGACTAAATAATCCAATTTAGATAAGAGTTCTAATTTTTTTTCTGTTCTGTTTCTGTGTTTTGTTAACTATGGGTTTGTAAAGTTGACTGATATAAAAATATTTCTTATTTTTTTATTTAAATATTAGCTGCCGATTGGTTTAATATGATGAGATTTTAAACCAATCGCCGGCGCACTACTGATCACGAGTCTCCTCTCTGTATGTAAGAAGAATTTTGACCATAGTCCACCACGTTGGCCAAGTGCGGATTTCACACACCTTTGAGAATATTATGAAAAACGCTCGAGCAGATTCCCCCGTTTTCCTTCACTGTTATAGCAAGTGATATTTAATTGATTAAAACACATTTGGCTTGATTCCAAATAGCCAATCTTAATAGATAATATTTAAAAGAACTACCCTCATTTAATAACTTTTCGTTAACACTATTTATATTCTTTTAGGTGAGAAGAATAGAAGCAATATCCACAATAGCTCGCCTCCTCCGCCCGGGCGGTCGAGCGCTCATCACAGTGTGGGCGAAGGACCAAACCAAATCCAACTACCTCAGCAAAGACAAGCAAACCCACGAGACAAACTTACACCTTACCGTAGACGGAATCAACTTACCCGTACACGAAAACCGAACGCAATTCAAACATAACGATCTACTAGTCCCTTGGAAATTGAGAAAAATCAAGGAAAATAAATTGGAAAATCAATCGAATACGACGTTATTGAGGTACTACCATGTATTTGAAGAGGGGGAGTTGGATAGGTTGTGTGATTTACCCGATTTGGTTGTGGAGAACAGTTTTTATGAAGAGGGGAATTGGTGTGTTGTTTGTAGAAAAGCCTAATTATATTGTTGTTGGGAAAAATTGTTGCATTTTATTTAAAACTAGTGGGCCCGGCAGACGTTGTCACGCCCTGAACCTAGAACTAGCTCGCAGCACCCCCTACCGGGTCCAATTGTGAATATAAACTAGAGTTAGGTCGTACTAGGCAAAATGAAATACTAAGTAGAGCAGCAACTGTCAATACAAACAACCTGTGATTAATATCTGTGGCATTGAAATAGAATGAGTAACTAAAATTCTACATCAATGATCTGTGGCAAAATACTAGGTTGAGCCAAGGATACCTAGTACTAGTTATTATTCTGTGCCAAGGACTATGATCAGAAATACTAGCCTTCTGTCCCTGTCTCTCGAGTGAATGTTATCATAAGAGGAAAACAAATAAACCTATTTTGAAATAATAGGAGCATCGCTTTCCTTCTATGTAAAAGGAAAGAGATGCTAGACTATCTGTGATGTTCTTGATAAACTACGACGAACTTGTCTTACCTGCATACTGTTTACAACTCTATTTATGTACTTATTACAATAATTTGATAAGGGTTGATATTTATTTGTTTAACCAGATTCGTGATTGTGAAATACTAGGTGTTGTAAAGTCACAGGTGTTTACTATTCTCTTGTTTGCCAAAAATAAGTAGACAGTCACGCAGAATTATGGAATGCATTTACACTGTGAACCTGGCAGATGCAGCGGCACGGCGTCAGTAAATGCGTAAGTAGTAAATTATGCTCGTGGTAGCAGGTATTTGTTTGATCAGGGAGCAATGGCATTTTGCTACCGAGTATTTGTAGCAGTGACGCTAAATACGCATCATCTCTCATCCCAGAACCCACACAATTTCAAACACACGCAAAAAAATTCATCAAAATCTGTCCAGTCCAGTTTTTGAGGATATAAACTGTCACCCTGGAGCGCGCAACCGGTCAAGGTCATCGGCGGCCGGGCCTTTTTTCTAACGGAAATCGGCCGCCGGGCCGGTCCAGACCATTATAAACTGAATTTTGATAAAGATGGAGTTTATTTTTGTTTGAACAACTTTAGACCATAGAGAAGTATTTTAAGGTAATCTATATACACTGCAACACTAAAATCGTCAAGTGCGAAAACAAAAACAAAAAAAAATTATGGTAAAAAGTCATTTGAATCTGTGCCTGAGTTTTTTTTGTGTTGTTTAATGTTTATTGTTTGTTAAGACAAGTGGTGACAAATACAAATAAAATCTCAATACAATATGTTTAAAAATATATTTTAGTGCAGTGTTATACTGGATTATCACTGAAATGTAATACCTATCTTTATCGGGAAAATATATTTTTGAAAAAAATAAATCGCGATCGTTATCGCGGTCGTTGACGCATTCTTTCCGTTTATATGTAATTGTTTGTAAACTTCAGCTTCTCTAGTCTCTACATCATACCTTCGTAAAGATATATTATAAACTAGAGGTCGCCCGCGACTTCGTCCGCGTACAATTGTTGATTTCCTATGAGATTATGAAATTTTCCCGCTGCAAACAGCCTATCTATAGAGGCTTTATATAGCTACCTAGCTTATGCAGGATTTTTTATTATTTAAAACTGATAACTTAAATGCTGATTTTCATGTCTATACTTCAGTCATACAATTGGCATGAAACCTTTCACCCCCAGTTCACCCCTTTTGGAGTGGATTTTCGTAAAATTTCTTATACAGGTTATTATTATTTAAAGCTAATAACCTAAGTCCCGATTTTCAATTCTCTAACTTCAGAAACATAGGACTTTCATACAAACTTACAACCCCCATTTCACCCTCTGTGGGGTAGATTTTCCTAAAATTGCTGATACAGTTTATTATAACTTAAAACTAATAACCTAAACCTCGATTTTCAAGTCTCTTACTTGAAAAACTTGGAACCCTTATGTAAGCTTCCAACCCCCATTTCACCCCTATTGGGGTACATTTTCGTAAAATTGCTTAAACAGGTTTTTATTATTTATAACTAATAACATAATTGCCAATTTTCATGTCTCTAACTTCAAAACAAAGGACTTTCATACAAACTTCAAACCCCTATTTTAACCCCTTACGGGTGGATTTCCTCAAAACCCTTTCTTAGCTGGCGTCTACACCGTAGAAGGAATCTACCTTCCAAATTTCATGTCTGTACGCTTTATAGTTCCTGAGATATCGTGATTAGTCAGTGAGTGAGTGAGTGGTATTTCGCTTTAATATATATAGATAGAAGATAGAAGATAAAGCCAATGCCGTTTACAGAACCATGATAAGTGGTCTGGGTATTTTTTTGAAGGCAATTTTCTAAAACGTGATGCATGCGGGGTGCGCGGGTGGCTCGCGGGTCGCGAAATATGAACCGTTCATAACAGACAAGGTCAAATTCGCGAGGCCTGAAAGGTAGGATCGAAATAGATATTGTAGTGGGCAGTAATGGGCTCCACCGAGAACGGTAGAGCATCACAGTAAACTTCCAGAGCGCTATTCGCTCTACTGGTGGAGCCAGACCATACTTAGATCAATATAAATCACATCAAAACGAAAACTCCTCGTGCATCGGTGTTTATGAGGACGGCCATATTTTTATTTTTCTGAGGGATGTGGCCACTCTAAATAATATTTGAACTAGATCCAGTTTGTAGGTAACACTGTAATTTTACTAAGTCATTTGAACCATGTCCACCAGATGGCGCTAGTTTTTTATGTTTGTTCGAAGACGACCTAGCATGAGCCGCACGGTGGTTCATGGAGTCGCAATTCGCAAAGTTTGACAGGATCCACGTTTGGAACGTTCTGACTGCTAAAGTTCAAAGTTTGTTGAAATGGCAAGTAAAAATAAAATAATATAGCCAACGTAACAGCCTTGTACTTTATTACAATAAATCTTCTACAAAACGAAAAATAATAGGTAGGTACAATAAAAATTCTATACAAAACAATAATTAAGTAACAATCGTACAATAAACTGTGGTAGGTATAACAGTCATTGGTAGTATGAAAATTTCCTAAGTCTATGTGAGGTCTATAAAAAAATAAAATTGATACTTATTATTTACCTACAGTAATTGAGATCAATTTGGAATTCAATGCAAACTTCAAGTCTGGGTCTAGATATTATATATTTTTACCATTCAAACGATATCTTTCAATTTGAATACGAATGGTTACATTGTATGCAAATTGTATGATTGTAATATGACACACTGTACACAGTACGTACCAATGTTGCGTGTGGCAATATTTTTTTAAGAAAATAACAGGGTGCACAGTATATCCTATCCGACGATGCGTCACTAAAGTTCAATTTTTTTTGAATACTTTACACGAATGGGAGATCCGAATAATTTCTAATTCATTCTTTGGCGATTCAAAAAAACTTAAACCATCCATTAAAATAATGGAGAGCTTTAGACAAAAACGCCTCGTAAACTGCACCTAAGGCGATAAATGAGTCTAGAAACCCACGTTTTCACATTATTTTAAGACGCCTCAAATTGTCGTTTGCAATTAATATCTCTACAAAAAACATCTAACAATAGGTGTCAATATTGCAATAAAAATATTATCTAATGCAAGGAAGTAGCTGGTATACTTACTATAAATAATTCCTTGTATTTACGGCTTCATGAGTGCCAACTGCAACAGCGGTATAACGGAAATCGTAGACAAGTCCGCCAAAACGGCGTCAACATTCTGTAAAGTATTCACCTGAAAAATATTCTCTTTCCTAAAACTAAGTATCGCTAGGGCTAGGAGCGGAAGGATTTCTAGACAATCGTAGCCTAGGATCGCGTCCCAAAGTAGCAAGAGCTGATCCGGGGGTAGGTGGCCACTGAACGCTCGCATCAGCCATTTAAATACCACGCGAATGCTGAAAATATTATAAAAACAATTTAAATTACCCGCGTAAATACTTTCTTAGGTCTTCTTGTTAGTCTATGGGCTCTATGGTATAACATAGTATCCTTATTCCATACTATTATTTTATTACGAATAAATACGAGAGTGTGTCTGTCTGTTTGCTACGCTTTCACAGCCTAATCTGGCATTCCGAACCAGTGGTAGATTCACTCGACTATTCTACATGCATTGACTATTGAATTCGACCGATTTTGACGTACGAAGATAGATTGCATCTCGGGAAAGGACACATTATTTATCCCGGAAAATCAGAGTCCAAAGTCGTAAGTCACAAGTCGCAGGCATCATCAAGCTTGATTCTAATACTTTTTTAATTGAATTAAAAAACTGTCCTACTCCTGCCGTACCTATAAAAATTATTAGATTTTCTTTATTAAAATATTAATAATAGTATGCTCACGGATTGACGTTGATGTTCCTAAAATGTATCCAAAGTAGGGGTTCGTTGGCTTCGAGCAGCCTCTCGTAAAGAAGGCAAAGTGATACGATACCCTGAAAATAAAGCGATTATTAAATTTTTGTCAACTACTCCATATGAAAGTAAAGCTTAGTACACACAGACGTCAAACGTATTTCTAAAACAATTTATATTTTAAATTCGGTCGGCACCATATAACCGGATTCGTTAACCGAATTGGCCTGTTTACCATTGATTGGTGACCATATGTATCGACCGTATTCGGTTTTCGGCCAACAGCCAGTTTCCATAAGTCTGTTATGAGTATGACCGAATACGGCCGGCCAACCGTAACAACTTGTATACTAACACAGAATAGGTAGGTAAGTACTAGGTTGGTCCAGCACTATTCTTACTTTGGCTTACCTGTGGATGAGTGGAGATATAATGTAACCGATGCCAGTAACGCATATAGAATGCGCGGAATATATAGTAGAGCTGAACTGGCTCGTCGTACAAGTAACAAAACGGAGTTGCTGAAAAAAGATATTCACTTAAATAATGATAGTCAATTAAATAATCTAAAAGATTTTAAAATAATTTGTTCGGTATTAAAAACAAAGAATGTGAAAATGGAAAAAACCTTAAACTAATTGGATAATTTTATCATTAGGTACCTACCCATATTGTAATTTGTACGTATAATTAATAGGGTCAAAAACAGTAAGCAGGTAAATATAGATAGGTAAGAAAATACGATAAAACCTCCCGTTTCATCATTACTTATCGTGAACTAGCTGATGCCCGCGACTTCGTCCGCGTGGTTTAAGTTTTTTTGATTCCCGCGGGAACTCCTCAATTTTCCGGGATAAAAAGTAGCCTATGTCACTCTCCAGGTCCTCAACTATACCCATGCCAAAAATCACGTCAATCCGTTGCTCCGTTGCGGCGTGATTGAAGGACAAACCAACAAACCAACAAACCAACAAACCGACAAACCAACAAACCAACAAACCAACAAACAAAATGACTTTCGCATTTATAATATTAGTTTGATTTATGTAGATACTAGCTGATGCCCGCGACTTCGTTCGAGTGGAGAGGTTTTTTGGTTCCCGCGGGAACCCTTTACTTTTCCGGGACAAAAATGTGATGGAATATCAAACATCCATTCATGTATGAATGGATGTTTGATATTCAATCGATCATCCATCCAAACTTTCAAATTTATAATAATATTAGTATAGATAAAAGAAAATATGATAAAAGAGTACCGTGAAAATCTCGCCCTTCATCCATTACGTATCACGAATTTAGCAGTACCAGTTAAGTGGCCGTTTTACATTGGCGGTTTTGAATGCCAAACGAAGTATAGTTGATTAATGATAGCGCACTCACCATACATAGTAAACCCATGGAATGGTATGACCCCGCTCGGTGGGAAGGCGGTGAGACACTCGGGCCCGTGTCGCCCTTTCACAGCCACAGTTAGGGCTGCGCCCGCCAGCGACCGCACAGCGCTCAATACTTCGGAGTCGCGAGAAAAGCACAGCATTACCTGGGGGTTAGTAGCTGTGATTATCTCATTGTACTTATCTCAATTGTCGTGATTGTCTGAATTAATGGTGTTTTTTTTTAAATTACAAGATAGGCTTGTGCTTGACGACGATCATGCCTAAAAAGCAATGATGAGATTAGGTTTGAGCGCGCTTGCCTAGGTAGAAAATTTACTCTTTCCTAGAAGACACGTGGCATGCAAGTTTTATATCATTTTACTCAATCGTAAGAGTCTCAGCTTATCAAAGATGATTAGGATGGTCGCATAATCAAATTGTATAGCTGGCAAACATTGGTACGGTACTGAAACTGACGGTCCCATCGGAAGATAAGTACCTATTTCTTCTATTAACCTTATTGGCTGATACAATAGTATAAACGTGGAATTGACCAACTAACCTGATAAAGTAAATCTTCAAACACAAAGTACTGGTCGTCGTTAGAAGCTGTCAACTGCACATCCTTGAATATCAGCTTGTCGATCATCAAATCCACTTCCAAAACGCTTTTCTTCAATTGATTGAAGTACGTTATTTGCTGAAAATTAAAAATAATATATATTGGTCCTTCGAGCCGAAAAAACAGTTTCAACATAAAATATGACATTTTAATTTTTCCCTTACCTGTTGTTTGATTTCGGCTCCTAAAACCTGCGACCAAAGTCTAGCCCTCAAGCATTGTGGGCTGCCTTTCTTCAAATACTCCTGTATGACCGGCGCATAGCCCAATGCCGCCACTCTCTCACCAAGTCCTATCCGCTCTGCTTCAAGGGTGGCAAACCCTGATACTGTGCTTGGCATGTTTGGATTGACGCCCAAAAGTGGCTCACCGTTTGCCCATTCTGCGTATGTTTTTCGCTGGAATAGTTGGAATTTGGATAAAAAATATACCCATCATCATCATCATCATCATCACTACAGCCTATTAACGTCCCACTGCTGGGCACAGGCCTCCACTCTCATAGGAGAGCGGGAATTAGAGCTTAGACCCACCACGCTGCTCCAATGCGGGTTGGCGGGCTTTAACGACTACTATCATGTTAGTGATAATAGCCGGAACCGACGGCTTAACGTGCTCTCCGAGGCACGGGGGTGAAACACCGCCAACTTCCAACTCCGGGCTGGCACTGAGAATTTCTTAATTGAAAAACCCAATACCTAACTTTTATGCCCGACCGGGAATCGAACCCAGGACCTCGTGATCCGCAGTCGACTATGCTAACCACTAGACCAACGAGGCAGTTACCCACTAAAAAAAATACCCACCTAGTTAAAAATATACCCACTTATCTAAAAATGTACTTGTGCATAGTCAAAAAAATCAGGCATTGCAGAACTCCTGAGTCCCAACAGAAGCAAAGCTTCAACGCTCTACGAAAGGTCGATTCGGTCCAGTCCACTAAGATACTCAGTCAATATGAAGAAGTAAAGTGAAATATTTTATGTGGGTCTCGGAAATTTACGGTACGCAGTATTTTTACATCCTCTTCGGATACAATAACGGTCTTCTCATCTTACTCCCCAGCAGTTGACTCCGAAAAACTTCTGTGGAAAAAGCTACGCTTCAATGAGTTGAGCGGGTGAAATCAAAGCCATACCAATTGGTCCAAATTTTTTACTTGAAGAGGTAGATGCGCAAACTCCCATTTAGGTTCATCCCTGAAAAAATAAAACATAAACACATAAATCTTGAATTAGGTCATAGTTACGCAAAAATAACTCTTGTTCTTTGAATACTCACTCTCTCGTAAATGGCACATATCCGGATAACGTGAGTAAAACATCTAAAAAGTCTTTTGGTGCGTACACTGGTCTATATTTTGACAAATCTAGAAAAATTATGCTCAGTTAAGTTATTTCAGAAAAAAGTAGAATTTGTAAAATATTATAGGAGGGAAAGGCAGACCTAAATTACCTAGACTATAAGTGCTAAGTTCATTCCATTTTTCTGCAAGCTCCTCTTGTTCGTTTTGCGGTCGAATTTTAGCTAATGAAGTTTCTAAATCTGAACACATCGAATTTAGCGATTTATGAATTCTTTTCTCCCATTGAGCACTAGCTTTTGACAACGATGTTAGGGGATCGAGTTTCTGAAATTGAATAGTAGGTACTAATTCATAAATAGGTAACAAAAAAATAAAAAATACTTACTTTTTTTATAATTTGTCGATATTACACCGAGTATTATAATTAAAATAGTGTATACTCGGCCTAAAAATACGTGATTTCCGGCTTAGAAAAAAAGAAATATTTCAAACAAGACTTACATTTTTGTTTTGTGTTCTGACCCAGTGAAAAACTGTATTCCTAAGCTTCGTGTCTAAACCTTTTTCCTTCATAGCTTGTTGTAAAGTTTGCTTGAAATCTTCTTTTTTAACATTTGGCGAAGAAACCAGTTTCTGTTGGAAGTAATCGACTTTGGGTCCAGCGCTCCACAGGATAGTACATAATAACTTACACTACTGTTTAAATATAGTCGTACCTACTAAATGTAATGTTTTGTTTTTTTAAAAAGAACAACTGCTGAATTTCTTGCCGGCTGAAGAACCGGTGGTAGAGTCAAGACATGATGTAACATAAGAGACACCTGTAAGTATGTGTACAATAAATAAATAAATTGAGTACCTATTGAGTACAGTTATACATTTAAAGAGAAATAGGTACGCAATGAATATTTTTTTTTACATAACTAAATGCATAATATTAGGTAGGTAAGTACTTACTTGTACATCGCTGTAAAATGATTTATAAATTGAAAGATTCTTAATTTCTTCTGCAAGTTTCATGGCTGTGTGGTGTATAGCATCATCTTTTATGTCTTCCATTATCACAAAAGTACTTATATTTAATTTAATAATTTCTAACAGAATTAACTTGTTTACGTTTTTATTTTTATTTTATAAAATCATACTTCACATGTGTTATCGGAATAGAATAGGTTTGTTTCCGAGGTAACGCATCAACATTGTAGAATTCTATTAGAATCTCTTTGGTTTCAACTTTATTTTATTTTACTGGTACCTACGTATATGAACAGTAAAGTTATTTTCAATAGAACTAAATTTTTGAATGTAACGCTTCCATCTTCCATCGTTGAAGAACAAGCAAGTTCATTACTACATTTACCACATTATATCAACACAGCAAGTCGAAGTTCACATCTTCTAATTATTTGAGAAAAAAAAAGACAAATAAGTTTGTGTGCACTACTAAAATTCTACATCAATGGCTGTGGTAGGTACATAGTACTAATCTTATATAGTATAAAATTTTCGTGTCACAGTTTGCGTTCCCATACTCCTCCGAACGGCTTGACCGATTCTCATGAAATTTTGTGAGCATATTCAGTAGGTCTGAGAATCGGCCAACATCTATTTTTCATACCTCCACGCGGACGGAGTCGCGGGCATCAGCTAGTAGTATGTATAATCTTATCATGAATATACATATTATTTCTATGGGTAGGTACCACAGATTTATAAAGGAAGGTAGGTACCAAAATTCTACATCAATGGCTGTGGTGGTTAATCGTCTTTGGACTGTATTTTGTAATTAATCTGTCAGGCTCAGTAGAACTAGAATCCAGAGCCGTTAAGCCAGTTAAATAAAAATAAAAAAAATTAATCTGTCAACGTCAAAATTCAAATGTCAATTACATTTGACATTTGTTTGGGAAACTAGAAAAAGTGGTTTGCAGAGACAAGTTAACCAGAGGTGGTTTGGTTGGATCCATCTGGCTGGATCTATTTTGGAAAACAAAGAAAAAGAAATGGGAAAAATATTCCTGGATCATATTGGAGGTACCCGCCTATTCTCATGCGCTGCTTGTGATGTAGTACTAACGAATCGTTCTGAATTGATTAGCACAAGATTCACTGGAGCCACAGGTATGTTGCTTTCTATTGAGTCAGCTGTTTGTCATAACATCGTTCTCAGCACACATTTGGACTAGCTTTACCTCTAGCGTTACCGTACGTTTATTAGCCAATAAAAGTTCACAATAGGTATGTATTTTTATAAGGCCATTATTGATATTTGCATGCGACTTTGTCCGCGCGGTGGTAGTTTTTGTTTCCTGCGGAAACTCCGAATTTTCCGAGATAAAAGTAGCCTATGTGTTATTCCAGACTATAATCTATCTCCGTGCCAAATTTTATCCAGATCCGTGCAACCGTTCTGGCGTGATTGATTAACAAACATTCATCCATCCAAACTTTTGTATTTATTATAAATATTAGTATAGAGGATTCAATCTTAATTGAATGACTTGCACCATTCCAGGTCGGGCATTCCTGTTTCATAAAGTTGTCAACTTAGTATACTCTGAAGTGCAGGACCGAGTGATGCTGACAGGAAGGCATATGGTGAGGGACGTCTCCTGCAAGAACTGTGGCACCAAACTCGGCTGGGTCTATGAGTTTGCTACAGAGGAAAATCAAAGGTGATCTATTTAATCATGACTTTCTCTTAATATTTACAATGTATGATGTCTGTGTACTTATTAATAACTTAGTAGGCCCACCCCACCAGACTTCCTGCCCTGAACCTAGAACCTGATTGTATAGCCCCCTACTGGGTCCACTTATGAATATTAACCATCCCGGGACCTACTTAAACACACAAACAATTCCATCCAAATCGGTCAAGCTGTTTCGGAGTTTTAGTGAGACTAACAAACATTCATTTTTATATACAAGAAGAATTTCTCAACTTTATAGAGAAACTAACCATTAAATAATTATACTCAATATTCATACAGATCTCAAATTGCTGGAAGTTTCTAAATCTACTTTTTGGTTTAGAACCATTATGGTTCTAAAATAAAATTGTATTAATATTTTCACAACTTAATTTTCAGGTATAAAGAAGGCAGAGTTATCTTAGAGAGAGCGTTGGTGAATGAAACTGAGGGCATAGAAGAAATTCCAGTAAATAATGATGACTAAATTAATTTTATTACATTATTATTTAGGCATTAATTTTTACGAATTTGTTAATCTTTATCAGAGTTTAACAACCATACAGTTCAGAAAGATTGTAAATTTTTTTGTAACACTTGATGGCATGGCAGTTTGATATTGACCTGCCACACCAACATGTCATTACTATGCTTTCGTTTCTGAATTGTTTGTTTGCTATGCTGTAAAGAGCTATAGGTGAAAAAAAAATAAGTTCTGGTAATTTTTATGTGAAGAAATGGAAAATTAAGACAAAATAATTCAGAGGTAATTGTTTTGATTTGTTGTGATTTTAATTTTATTTAACAAAATTATTTATAAGTGAAAAAAAAGAATAATGCAATAAACAAAAAATTATATTATATTCAATGTCTTTGAAATTATAATGTAAATCTAGCGAAATATCATTACGATATTTTATTGTTTTTGGTATGTATTTTACAGAGATTGGCATCCTGAATAAGCGCTGTCGGAACAAACAATGCCCAATCTTATTTACTTTAAAAATTTAACATTATAAAAAAATTGACGAGATAAGACTTTACGTCTTGTTCACTCCTTACTACAACATATTTAAAAGGGGTTACATAAAAATACTTACAATAATAAAAATAACCTCGCAATTTCTCTACCATACATACAGAAATTAAAATAAATTCATTAAAAAATACCTAATTTAAAACTTTTCACTGTAAAGTCAAAGACATTCCAACTCTGTTTTTAGTAGGCTGTAGTTGACTCTCTCTAAGGTCGACTAGTCGAGCGAAAACTGCCCCCGATCGTATAAGAAAATCGTAAACGTAATAGTTTGTCAAACATAATTCGACCTGTTTATGGAGTTCATAAATCATGTTGCACGTCAAAAAGCATGTGTGAACTCCTAAAACAGTCTGAGTAATACGTTTTAATCTGTCAAATGATTACGATTTGCTTAGACAATTGGGCCTCTGATCCGCAGCGCGCCTACCGCGAATTGCGTGTCTTTGAGCAGCCAATTTAAATATGTACATATTTTTATTTTTGTATGATAAAAAAAAAGTTTTACTCAGAATCTTTAAAAGTGTACAACAAACGATTACGTACAGAGGCTACACCCCTAAGAAGGTTACTAGTATTTTTTAATTAGCCCTGTATTATGCGTTCTCTATAAATATGCGATTCGTTGTTTTGAACGGGGGTGATTTGTGTTCGCATTTCTGATATTTTAACAATTCTGAAGGTAGTTGTGAAATGCCCATACAAATAAAAATAGGTCATAATTTGTACAATATCACATTTTATTCATTATTATATTATATAACACAACATATATCTCCTGCTGATAACAAATTGGTTCTCCCTATTTATGACCATGCAATATACTTAAGCTCAGCTTTACAAATTGGAATATATTATAAATAAAATGCCAACAACGTAAGATAGTATAGAATCATTTAAGCAATAAAATTAGACTTTGTTTAGAGAAGCGTTTTGTCAACTCAATAAAAAATAAATCATCGATTACATATTATATCACATTACAAATATAGGTAATATAATATCATCCATGAATGCATGATCACGAAATCGCCAGGTCCAAGGGACTAGTTATAAAATAAAATATAATAAAAAAGTACATAATATAATTTATCTTGACTTATAAAATTTAAGTATTGCTCAAATGATCCAAACATCTACATATCTATTCAAATAGAAAATAAATTTCTTAAAAAATATCGCACCAACGCCTAAGGCGATTCAGGGTCAAATTCATATAATAATAATATAATATAAGCACCTCGATTTTATAATATGCAAAATATAAAAAAAATACTTATTAAATAGTAAATTTAAAGTAGATTCAATGATTTCATTATAAAAAAAACTTTTGGTGGTAGACACAATGAAACAATGTATGTATATCTAACTATATCAGAATATTAAAATATTTAATTTGGAGGTAGTCTAATGTGGCCGAAAGATTTTATAATAATGATTGGATAGGGCTCTCCGCTGAAAATATATCCTACCAAATTTGTAACAAAATTCTACCAATTTACTTAAAATAGAAAAATATTTACGCCACTATAATTTTATAACCTAATACCTAATTTGTTTGTCCGATGACGCGAAATATTTGTCGGTGTATTTATTGAACATTATTCTGGTTTTCTATGAATAATAGTTTTTAAGTGTTACTGCTTTTTCCATAGCAGTAAATGTCGTAATCATAAAGGACCATTCATTAATAACGTCACACAATCTATTGCCTAACCCGGATATAGCTTCGTATTTTTCTCATTTTTAGGGTTCTGCACCGAAATAATATTTACTATTAAAAAAATTAAAACCTATACCTAGATTTGTTTTTTTCTATGTTCTTTGTTTCAGCTCTATATTAAAAACAGTACCTAATCCATATACAATTCGAATTCGGCGCTTAGTATAGCAAATCCTTACAGTTTGAAAGATGTGCCCTACCCTCAATGGGGAGAGATACTACCAATTTATCCCGCTAGGTGTCGTATCGTCGCTGGTGTTGTTTACATATCAATATCGTGTCAAACACCATACATTTTTAACGCGTTAATTAAATATTCTCAGATTAATTAATTTATTATTATGCCCATATGCACAACTGTACATGTTGTGCATTGAAGTGTAATGATATAGGCGCACAACGTTGTCCTACTGATGAGGAAAGAAGAAAACTGTGGGTCAATAAGCCTTGCGCTTAAAAATTGGAAACCCAGTTCATCCGCAAGGTTATGTAGGTAGTGCTCACTTTAGACATGGCGATTTTTATGTCGAGACCAATTAGAGGTGCTGATCAGTTTCTTTCGCTTGTAAACATTTAGATATTGTATATTGTCTTCAATATTGCAAATTAACCTGACAGTTACTAACGATAGGTGGCGCCATATGAGATTAGCTTTGCCTGTCCCTCTTTATTGCTCTTACGCCTTTTAATTATTATGATTCTCTTCTAAGCTATTACCGTATGACGTCATTAAAATAGGCCCCTAATAAAATACAATGTAATTATACAATCTAATTCAAAATCGATTCGAGATCACTTTGAAGCCTATTCTCCTTTTATCAGGCTTCGTATAGTACAATTTTAAAGCAACTATTTGAAACTTTTTATCAGGTCTCCGTTTCATAGGTAAGTAAGTTTATTAATATTTTTTTATCTCCATCTGACGACCTCCGTGGCGCAGTGTGTAGCGCTGTTGCCTTTACGTGCGGAGGTCCCGGGTTCGATCCCCGGCAGGGTCAATTTGGGAATTTATAATTTCTGAATTTTCCTTGGTCTGGCCTGGTGGGAGGCTTCGGCCGTTGCTAGTTACCACCCTACCGGCAAAGACGTGCCGCCAAGCGATTTAGCGTTCCGGTACGATGCCGTGTAGAAACCGAATAGGGGTATGGGTTTAATTTAACTGCCATGCCCCTATAACAGGTTAGCCCGCTACCATCTTAGACTGCATCATCACTTACCATCAGGTGAGATCGCAGTCAAGGGCTAACTTGTAGTGGATAAAAAAAAAAAAAAAATCTCACATTGGTGGCGCTACGGTACGATCATTTTCGGTCGAGCAAAAAAAATCTCAAAGGAATTTATATTTTGTTAAACAAGTTTTAATTTAAGTCTTTGTACTTTTTACGAACAAGTAATTGTATCGTTCCGTAGGCAACGGTCAACACAAATCAAATCCTTTTTGGCACACAGACGACAAACCCGCTACGTAGGTAGGTATCTACTCGAATATGCAGATCTTCATAGGTTCAGACCAATGGCATGCGCCAAAGGTTACTAAAACCGCGTGCATCAAACAACCAGTATTATTGATAACTACGTACAATATTAAATTCGGAATCCGGGATGGTACAGTCCAAAAGCATTTAAACTCGCTTTCGCACTTGCTTGGCTT
The DNA here is from genome assembly GCA_963932025.1 of Erebia epiphron. NCBI lineage: Eukaryota > Metazoa > Arthropoda > Insecta > Lepidoptera > Nymphalidae > Erebia > Erebia epiphron. The sequence continues at coordinate 37,039,063 of OZ009946.1, read as the reverse complement.
GAACTAAGACATCATTCGGCGGTGAAGAACTGGAGTGTTTCCCAGTGGTCACTGGTGGTACACTGAAGAACTGCAGGCCCAGTGGGAAATTTTTAACCTAATATTCGATCGCGTTACAGATAACTACCGTAACATCATCATCACCAAAAGGTCTGGTCTGGTTGGTCACTCTAAAGTGGAAATGATTTATATAGTAATTAGGTTAGGCTTACTTTAAGTTCTATTGTAGTTTTGTTTTTACTAACATTTATATGGAGTTATTTTTATTACCATTTATTTGAAACCTGGCGGTCGCCAGCGGTCTGTCATCAAGTGCTTGACAATGCATTTTCCACTATGCCAGTCTTAAAAGATCCTAACTACCTGGTTATCTCAGCACCGGCAAATTAAATTGTATCGCACTATTTGAAAGTTCAGCACCCCAGGGCGCTATTCGGGCTGCATCACAGGATCCAACTACTTACTTCAGTCACACAAAATAATGTGAAAATCTATAAAAGTGTCCTCATAGTAAAATTCTTTCCCAAACAAGGTCCTACTCATCAAATATTAAAACTTGAATAAATTTTCTTTTGAAACCTCACAAATATAATATACATACATATTTAATAGAAATATAATATATTGTGTATTGCAATTATTAATCATGAATCTATGATAACCAAATATTAAACCGCACAGATTCGAAAGTTACACCTAACAAATCTAACAAGTCGTTACAACACTACCGTTTCGCGGGGTCTGTGTCTACCCGCCTACAATATTTTCGATTTATAAAGCGTTTAAAAAGATTTTTCCTTTCCCAAAATGTACAAGTCGATAATCAAATTCGCAAGGACTCCATAGCTTGGGTCGGATTCAAAGCGACCAAGCCAACTCTCTGCTTTTCGGTTTCGATGAACTCTAACAAGGCCATGTAGATGAACTTGTACTGGGCTTCGTTCTGGACCATTCCGGAGCGTTGGTCGCGGACCATTTGCACGGTGCGGTGGATATCTATCTCGCAATCGAAGCCCTCTTTGCGGATTTGGTCGAGGATCATATCGATGACGATGAAGGTGCCAGTGCGGCCGATGCCGGCCGAGCAGTGCACGCACACGACTGCCTGCGCGGGCGCATCGCTCGCTGACATGATCTGCTGCAGGCGGCAGTTCACGTCCAGCAAGATGTTGAGCACGCGCCCCGGCTCCGACGGCACGCCGTGGTCCGGCCACGCCGTGAAGTGGAAATGATAAATCGTCCGCTTCACGTTCGGCTCGTCCTTTTTCGTCACTATAAACCGCCTCAGCGTGTAATCCTGCGTCGAGGATTCCGACTCGTTGAATATGGTGTACTTCTTTATAACTTCCGTCTTGTTCAACTCGGGCCAGTAGCGTTCGCACTTCACTTTGCCGCGCTCGATCTCCTTGGTCGTCATTATTATGATCCGCACGTCCTCCTGCCATATCATCGACCAGAACTGGTAAATCGTAGTCGAGAGGCAACCTTGGGTCGCGATGTAAATTTTGTTGTACACCTTATCCGGACCTCCGTTTTCTAAGGTTTCCGCAGTTTTAGGGATGGTCGTGTTCACGTAGTTCGGATTACTGCGGAGGACGCTCGGCTCGAACGGCGGTAAAAGTTTGAGTGCCGTTTCCGTAACCTTTCGGGCTTTTGGGTTGTTCCTCGATAATTATGACGCTCGTGTATGTCGGGGAGGATTTATCCTTGTTTTTAGAAGAAGTACCGTCTTTTCCGTGCGGGGAACTGTTCTCGTTGCTTCCGTTTAAATCATGCGACTCGGAATTGGAATCGATGAAGTCGCATCGAATATAGTTCGCGTTAATATAATCGGAGCCCGGCGGCGCGTCCGGTGGGATATCCCGAAGGATGACTCGCGTGTGATCGAAAGGAATGATGTTTTTGTATCGGTTCTTTCTAATGTTCTCTGGTTTGGAGCCTTCCATCCTATCAAAGAGTTGCAAGTTCTCCATCATCTGTAGTGTTTCGAACTCTTCCCAGAAGCCCTGTTTGTACGCCATGCTTTCAATGGGCCCCTCGTTCTCCTTCTGCAGCTGTTTGACTCTCGTGTGGAAGTGCTGCACTTGGATGCGAGTAGCGTTGAAGGGCTGAATGAGGCGCAACACGTCTCCAGTGGTCTCCACCATGGGGTAGTTTCGGTAGTGCTCGACTAGGCTGACGAGGTCATCGAACTGCAGTCCGCCGCCGACGTCGTATTTATTGTCTTTCCGTCTGATTATAACGTGCGTCACTCGGTCCCGCATCCGCACCGACAGCACAAAATCCCCGGGCTGCCTCTGCGACTCTCTTACGAGGAACGAGCCGTTCTTTCCGTTCTCGAGCATGATCCGCTCAGCTTCCTTGGCGGTGAGCTGCCCGTGGTACCACCTCTCGGTCGTGGGATCGGCGCAATTAAGCGGCGTCTTCAACCGAATGATGTTTCCGTTTTTCTCGCGTAACTGACCCTGATTGTCCATGTAGAACTGCACTAGCTCGGATAGCGTCGCGAATTTTTCACCCCCGTAGAGGTCGAGGAATTCGCCATTGTTCTGGATTTTGATGTGAGTCACCTCGGAGCCCCTGCGGACCGACAGTGTGAAGTCCCCCTTGTTGCTCATGCTGGGCCGGGCGAGGAAGTAGCCGTCGCGGCCGCGCTCCAGCAGCAGCCTCTCTGCGTCCACCCCGTTCAGTGCCGGATGGAACCATCGCCGTGTTATCATCTTACTCTAACAAAAGCACCACTCAATACTTACTCAATCTACAATTATCAGATTAATGTTTTGTCTTCTTTTAGCTTAAATCTCCATAAGTCTTCAGCGCTCATCTGTAAGAGAGATTAAAAAATGTATGGTCACTTTGGAACAATAAGTAATAACAATGATTACACTGATATCATAATGAATTAGTATGTTGGCTATTCTGTAACGCGTGCAACATCTCAGACAAGGTAGGTATGTAATGTTACTTCAATCTTGTCTTGATCTGAGCTAATATTTATTTATAAAGCATCAAACCACAGGTCATAGTTACAGAATTTAGTTAGAGATTATAGAATACCAGAATGAAATAAAGTCTAAATTTAGAGTCAAGCCCAGCAATAGAAGGAATGTGTGTCTCCATGAATTCCAATTCGCTACAATGTACGACATTGTAGTAACTCAATAGCTCAAGAATAATATGCGCAATAAGAATGTAGCATTTATACAACGTTAGTTTTAGTTTAATCGAAAACCGAAACACGTGTCGAATATTTTCACGTAAGGAATATTTATACAAAATTTCAATTTTTTTTATCGAAAACTAACGAAGTTATAAGCTTCTTGAGTTGGGTCATTGTCCTCGCTAAAACATGGTCACCCAAAACGCGGCGTCAAGACGGCGTGCGCTGTGACGTGTTCCGCCACTGTGCCGCGTGGTAGGTAGTAGGTAAATACAGCGCGGGAGGGTTTGTAAGAGAGACAATAGTCATTAACAATTGCACTATTACACTTCATTAATTAAGTATTTACACAGTACACAGTAATGTGCAAGACGGCGGTTAGAAGGCGGAACTGACCATTTTCCCTTAGACGTTGTATGAACGGCAAGCATGGGTGCCTCAAACTCCTACCGCGGACACATTGTCACCACATACCGTCAATGGTTGCATCATTTCCGTGTGTTGCACGTTCGTAAACACTGAAAACTCATTTTCTCATACGATAGCGGTAATATTTACGCGGGAGCAACCGATTGCGTGAATATGCGTGTCATACTCTTACGCAAGCTTCTGGACGATTGGCGCCGGGCGCGAGTGGAGCGCGGGGCGCGGGCGCCGGCCATTTGCTGGCGGGCGGGTTGATGACGTCATCGACTGCGACTCTCAATGTGACATTGTACCGCTTGCGACGCCGCAATGCCAGCTGGTTAGGTCATTCAACTATGTGTCCAAACTTGCAGGATTTTAAAATATTTTTTGGACAAAATATAACACGGTATAAAAATGGTTGCATTAGATTCTGTTACTGATTCTGAACAAACTACTTTCAGGTTTTGATTATACAAAAACTAATGTTGTTAACTGTATTTAAATGGACACAATAATATATTATAAATTGCAAATACAAGAGAAATATAATAAATAAATGATGATGCCTGCAACTTTGTCTGCTTGGATCAGTATTTAAATATCCGGTAGGAACTCATAGATTTACAGGGATAAAAGGTAGCCTGTTCCTACCCAGAATGGTTTAACTGATGGGTAGTCAACATATAGTAGACAGACACTTTTCCATTTATTATATTAGTATGGAACTATTAATGTCAATAAAGATCTTAAAACACAGCTTGCATTTGTAATTTTGGAGATCTGACTGTCAAATGGTTCATGTTTGGTTTCCCCAAATTTTTGATTACAACAGAACCCAATTGAAATCGTATCTTTAAAGTCTAGGATAGTGCAAACTTAAATTTTATTTAATTAGCATTTCATCCAACTGTTTAAGAAGGGTGAAAGCAACTTCTTTTTAATAATTTCTTAATTAATGGATGGATGTTTATTACTCAATCATACCAGAATAGCTGAATAGATCTGGAAGAAATTTGGTACAGAGATCGATTAGTCTGGAATAACACAGGCAAAATTTTTTATCTCAGATAATCAAAGAGTTCCCACAGGAAAAAAAACCTCAATCCACGGGGACTAAGTTGCAGGCATCAAATAAGTGGTTGTTCATAAAACTGTTACCTGACTACGGAGAATTAAAACAGAGACGCCCAATTTTTTGTATGTTCCTTTGTATCAATCTTAACATACAACATACATAAATACAAACATACGTAAACATACATACATAGACTGCTAAAATCATAACCCTTCCTTTTTGCTTTGCCGTAGTCAGGAAAATAAAATCCTATTAAGTATTGCAAGTGAGTAGAATAAATTATTATGGATCAGATTGTGTATAAATTAACTTACGAAAAATAGCTTCATAAATCCTTAAAGTTACTCAACTGCAATATTAATTTACCACAGCAAAAAGTAGTAGTTAACAGATCATGTACTCTGTATAAATTCGATATAGTTAGTAGGTAGGTATGCATATTAAGAAGGGACAGTATTATACTACTTTGTTCATTGACATATTACAATGGTGAAGATTTTTTTACATGCAATACAAATATCATTTTTAACACTTCTTACCTCCTAAAGGCACAGCTGCTTGTCTTAGACCGCAATCTTCCTGAAAAGAGGAATTAAATCTACTGAAGTATTGTTGCTATGCTGACTTTAGACTTTTTGTATCACTGTTTTCAAGGGCGTATTCACGGGTAAAATAGTGCACAAGAATGTAGAAGTAAATGCGAATCATAGAACAGTGAGTTGTTGCACCATTAAATAAAAAAATTAAATAAATTATTATGTCTAAACATTATTTAAAACAGAAAGTCAAAAATTAATTTCCCTTCATTTCTAGTGGCCACTGGCCTGCGGAATTTCATTTCAGGGAATGTCACCGTTTCTGTCAAACTCAAACGTCAATACATTGACATTGGCAGGTGTATTCAGGAGTTGCCATCCTTGTTAAAAATCACATGTGCTTCATTATTGATTCGCTTTACAATTTCAGCCAACTAGATCATAACGTCTTCTCGTGTATAGAGTCCTTTACTTCAATACTTTTCCATGCTCATCCAACCAACATCCAACCATCATCCAACCTATGAGCCCAGCACAGTAAATTCTTCTGTACTTGCGTCTTTTACTTGGATACTCGTATTTAATGGATAGCTGACGTTATTATAGCCGGCCACGATTACACGTCTTGTAAGTTTTACTCACGTAATTCGCTTATTTATGCGACTCATTTGAGTAACTCGTTGCGAAGCGTCGCCACGCCATAAAAAATGACAGACGTATCTACGCGAAAACGTAGCGACTTTCTCCATATCTACGGTTGTAACGTAGGCAGAGAAAGTCGCCATTTTCTATGGCGTCGCATCGCGTCATCGTCGCGTCGCTCACTTAGGACCGCGGATAGCTTACGCCATAGATAATACATATAGACTGGCTTACGCTATGTAAACAGTTTTGTACAGTCGCGTATTGCAAATAAATTACTTTAACTCCACGTGTGTGGCCTAACAGCCAGAGGTAAAATTACAACTGACTGTGCATTATTGTTTTTTAAATTCAAGTATTCAGTTAATATTTTTGAATTGAACGGCATATCAAGGCGAGCAAAGTGCGGGAAAAACATCGCTATGGTCGATTTATGAATGAATAGGTAGGTACCGAATGTTTAACAGTAAAATCCAAGACATTTTTAAAGCGGCATTTTATTAATGATAAAATCTACTTTTCGTTTGCATCAATCGTACATTTTTGAGATTTTCCGAAATAGCTCGAGATCACTTTTCTAACAGCATGACGTTTGTTTTGAGTGGAGGATTCGCCTTGCTGGTTCGACGACTTGGGCCAGTGTTCGGCAAAACTTTGACGACGGAACACCTTTCCCAAAGATTGCCACTTTTGCTCTGGACTTATTTCTTTTTCTTCGAAATTTTCATTGCTGCCCGAGGGTCTATCACCCTGTAGGTAAATAATATTAAGTACTTATTAGATTTGCATTTCATATTATTGCATTTACTCACTATAATAAGCAGCTGATAGACCGAATGTCCAGATTACTGGCACATTAATTTACACAGGCAGAGTACGACCGAATTTAGGCCAAAATTCAGTGAAAATTCAAGCGCTTTTATAATAACTACCAGTCCATCCAAGTTGGAGTAATAAAGAATCAAGAATCTTCTAGTTAAGCGCGTCCCATCTTAGGTCGCATCAATACTTCTCATCATGTGTGATTGTGGTCAACTGTAAGTCTATAATGAATTAAAAAAAAAGAATAATCATAAAATGTACTACTTTCGGTCCATTTCTTATTAGGTTCAGTAATTGGAGGTGTTCAAGCCCTGAGTTAAAACAGTGTTTACGTTCCGGCATTCGCATATCTCCCTCGTACGTCTGCTAAGTGTAGTTAAATTCACCCGCTAAGGGTAGTGCTTACTCAAAACCCGAACGCTTTACGCTATTTAGCGCGTGCTATACAGCCACGTTAGGAAAAATAAGGCAGGTGAGCAGGTCCTTACATCATTCGATTTCGTCGATCTTTTACTCAAAACCGGAACGCTGTACGTACGCTATTTAGCGCGTACTATACAGCTAGGTGTAGGTACGTTAAGAAAAATAAGGGAGGTCCTTACATCATTCGATTTCGTCGATCTTAGTTGATTGCGAAAAAAGTTTGTAATTGATTTCTTCCAAGTCTTTGGATTTTTGTATGAATGTATATCTAAATTATTATTATTAGCCGAGCCTTCTGTGGGTACTTTTTTGTTCTTCTTACAACACGCGTCCTCTTCTTCTTTTGGTATAGTCTCATTTTGAAACTGCGCACCTTCTGGACACAACATATTTTTAACAAGACACTAAATACTTCTAATATAAATAAATCCAAATTATGTTATTTTGCATAGAAACGGAGCAAATGCGTCATTTGTTAAATTATGTCAAAATTGAAAAAGGAAATTAATGTTATTTAAATTTTATGATTAAAACCTTGTTTCAAAAATACTAATAAAAATAAAAATACCACAAAAATACTAATACTTACTTCAAAAAACTAAGAAGGAATAGAATCCAGAGCCATATATGATAAATGCCTTTATAAATGCCCGTAAAAAACACTCGAAACCTTTGATTTTATTTATAGGAGCTCGAAACATTTAACATTTCCATTTATTTATTATTGCATTTAGTTACTAACTTATTACTATTGACCATATTTTTAAGAACGCAATCGCAAAAGTTTGTATGCAATGGTCGCAGCAAAGCGCAGCAAAGTTAATATTCTTTTTTTTTAGTCCCTCCTTACATTCTCCTGGGGACTCAAAAGTGCCCCATTCCTAATTCTATGTAGAGCCCAGAGCCGTGATGTAAGTTATTAAAAAAAAAACAAAAAAACCTAAAAAAACGGACTCTACTGTCTATGTTTCATGAAATTGCGCGGGAAAAAATCTAGCTAAATCACGAAAGCTGGGAGTGGAACGTGAAATTAAAAATACATTAAATTTGGAATAGAAAAAATTTGCTACCTTGGTACCTACTTGTTTACGAGTTTATAGTTAGAACTTAGAACTTTTATATAAATTTACAATGAAACTGACACGTAATGTAAATATTTTATTTTATTTAATTAAACCTATGTACCTATTTTAGGTATACATAAATCAGTGAAGAACCTACTTTTGATAAACTGTAAATTCTCTTACTACACAGGAATCAGAATGGCATAAAGTATTCCCGAAACTTGGTACGGACAATAATTACAACAGTTCTTTGAATTGCATAAAACAACTGACTAAAATAGCCGTTAGCTGTATCATGTATTCAAATGACGCATTACCACGAACCTGTTTCACGGAGGAGGCTCTCGAGGGCATGAGATTATGGATTTTGAAACAGAAGTGTGGCGATGATGCAGCAAAGTTCCTGAGTGCAGCGTTAGAGGACGCCTTCGATGCTTTGGACAAAAAATATGTTAGTTATAGACGCTGTCCATACTAATTCCATATTATAGATACTATATATAAATGCGAAAGTGTGTTCGTCTGCAAAATTTTTAAGATCTATCTGTTTATCTATTATTGCTAGAGTCGGTTTTGGGAAAGCAGAGAATAAAAAAGTTTTATTTAAATTAAAGGTCCGGCATCCCCAAATGTAGTAGGTAGATTTTTTTGATAAGTATTAATAATGTAGGTACTTGTATTTTGTTTACGGCCATTGCCAGTGTTGAAAAGAACCGTCTCAGCTTTAACTCCACTGACTCTACCAATAATACTTACCTGAAATAACTAATACTAATATTATAATAATGCGAAAGTGTGTCTGTCTGCTACGCTGTAACGGATCATTTTTTCAACCGATTTTAATGAAATTTCGTTCTTTGTCCCGGAAAATTTAGGAATTCCCGCGGAATTAAGAAAAGTCATTGTATTGAAATTATAATTAAGTAAGCAGTATTTTTTATATTCCCAGCTCCACAAACTGGCATTATGTTTGTACGAGGACGAATGCAAGCTCGGCAAAGTGAACGAAAGCCACGTGTTCGAGTACGTTTACACCAATGAAGCAGTGTCCATGAATATGTTGACAACAAACATGGACACGTCCAAACAAACCAGCTATACCTTCGAGAATATTCGCCAGCAGGCGGTTGAGTTCATACGAGCTAATCTAGCTCTGATGAGCTCTTGTCAGAAGTCGCTTCCGACGGCCTACGGGCTGAGTCTGAGACTCTATTATAATGCAGGTAGGTAATGTGAGGTATGTAATGTAGGTAGTGTGTGGGTAGTGTGTGTGTGTGTGTGTGTGTAAGGAAGGTAATATGAGGAAACAATGCTTGGCAGTAGATGATCGTATGGGAATGTTAGGATTGAAGTTAAACAAACCCAATGTAATTTACGAATATTATATTATGAAAGTTGATTATTTATTTAGTTACAAAGTCTATTGATATATTATGATAAACGATTTAAAACACTAATTACGGACTATGTACGATATAACAAATATAATAATTAATTGATTGAATTGAGTGAATTAGCCGGACATGAGATGCGTGTACGCGGCCTCCCGTCGTCGGGGTTCAGAATTCACTGATTGGAACGCCCGGGAGAATCCCGACCGAAAGCGAGTCGGAACGGAAATTCCCGAGGGTTCAGTAGGTCTCGTGGGACTTCGCCACATCAGCCCCCCCGGAGACCTTTAGGTCGATCATGACGAATAAAGAATTCGTTCTTTTACACAATTCGTTTCACTCGTTACAAAAGTAAGTATTATAATTAAAATTAAACATAAAACTTAATTAGGTATTAATTAAACTATTATATGGTTACAAAAAATAAACGATACAGTGCGATATTAGAAGTTTACGTACAATATTAATAGCTAAACGTATTCTCTAAAAATGGTTCTACATACTTATGATATGTGAGTTTACTCACATACGAAGGAATCTAACCCGTCTGCCAGAGCGAGTAACTGTATCAGGCTTGGTGGCAGGCGGTTCTGAAGTAACAGGTGAAAGATACGTACGTGGTTTTGGACCAGAAACATCGCTATACGCTTTGCATGCACTAGAGGCAGAAATTCTTATTTTCTGTAAATCCAGCGAAGAAGAAGCGTGCAAAAGATGTCTCAATTCGGAGTCCGTCTCTTGTGAAGAAGCGAGTTTATCTAAATTAATGCTATCAGTAACAGATTCAATCCGAGAGAGCGCATCGGCAACGACGTTGTCCTCTCCGGAAATGTGTCGCACGTCGGTCGAGAATTGTGACACGAAATCGAAATATCGGAACTGACGTGGAGAGCATTTTTCAGACGCTTTACGAAACGCAGCAACAATAGGTTTGTGGTCTGTCCAGATCGTGAACGGCTTCAGCTCGACCATGAAACGAAAATATTTCACGGCTTCGTAAATTGCGAGAAGCTCTCGATCGAAAGGGCTATACTTACGTTGAGCAGAGGTCAGTTTCTTGGAGAAGAAAGCAAGGGGTTGACAATTACCTTCAACTTTCTGCTGCAATACGGCGCCGATGGCGATATCGGACGCATCACAGACCAACATCAGATCCGCGTTAGGATCGTGATGAGCGAGCAGTGTTGCATCGACGAGGCTCTTTTTGCATTCGTTGAAAGCCTGTTCCAGCTCAACCGTCCAAGTGATTGGAGTGTTTGGCTTGGTATCCGTGCCGCTAAGTAGTTGGTGTAAAGGTGCTTGGATTTTCGCAGCGTTCGGTAGGTACCTTCTATAAAAGTTAATCATACCGAGAAATCTCCTTAATTCTTTCAAGGTCTTGGGCTGCGTGAAGTTCTGGATGCTATTTACCTTTTCTGGCGTAGGACTCGTGCCGTTTGCCGTAACTAAGTAGCCGAGGAACTCGACTTCCGGAACACCAAATACGCTTTTAGCGGAGTTTAAAACAGCACCATGATCTTGAAGGCGCTCTAGAACCTGTTTGAGATGAAATTCGTGATCGTTGTGGTCGCGTGACGCAATCAATATGTCATCTATATACGGGAAAGCAAAATCCAGGTCCCTTAAGATTTCGTCCATGAACCGCTGAAACGATTGCGCGGCGTTCCTTAGACCAAAACTCATGAACGGAAACTCGAATAATCCGAACGGCGTAGTTATGGCAGTTTTGGGTACATCCGCAGGGTTGACTGGAATCAAATGGTAAGCACGCACCAAATCAATTTTGCTAAACACAGTACAGCCATGTAGATTATGAGAAAAATCTGCGATGTGGCGTACTGGGTATCGATCGGGTACTGTTCGAGCGTTGATACCTCTGTAGTCTCCGCAAGGTCGATCAGTACCGTCTTTTTTAGGTACTAGATGGAGAGGCGCTGCCCACGGACTATCGGATCTACGTGCAATACCTGCTCTTACCATATCCTCAAACTCACGCTTAGCTCGGCGGAGCCGGTCCGGTGCCAATCTGCGAGGTCGACTGTACACCGGCGGACCGGGCGTAGTGCGTATGTAGTGGAGCGTTTGATGCTTGACTTCGCGCACCATTGGCTCACCAGAGGGTCGCGTGACCTCAGGAAACTGTTTGAGTAACTGATGATAACGAGAATTACCTGTAACAGTCTTAATTTCGCACTCTAAGGAAGATAACACGGGTTTAGCATTTACAATAAGCGTAGTCGTATTATCAACTAATCGGTGGTTCCTTACATCTACAAGTAGGTTATAATATGATAAAAAATCTATGCCTATGATCGGTCGGGTTACGTCGGCTATTACAAAACGCCAGCGAAAATCTCGCCGCAACCCGAAGTTTAAATTTAAGTTTATTGTTCCATATGTATTAATCACTGTACCATTAGCGGCAAAAAGTTTATAGTCAGTCTTCTTAACAATTGTCTTATTAGAACTTACATTTCTAATTGGGAACACACACAAATCAGCACCAGTGTCTATTAAGAACTTAACGTTAGAGTGTTTGTCCGTTACAAATACGCGACTCGGTGTGACGTCACGACAGTCATCGTTAGCCGCCATCAATGACTGCGTTTTTCGTTTTCCGATGAGTAAGTGCACGGCTCACGGCACTTAGTAGCCTTACTCCGAAATTTGCGGTGGTACCAGCAGTGGGCATCAGTCGCAGAATCATTGGATCGGCTACGGGAACGTCGGCGCCATCTCGTGCTGCTATTCGATCTCGAGCGGGATCGCGATGACGATGCTAGTGCGGCGACTTTGCGCGACAAATCAGCGATTGATTGTTTCAGTTCGCTGATCTCATTATTCGACGTCGACGCAGACAGCTGATGAACTTGCGGCGCGGTACCAATCACATCCTTAACTGTGTCCGCAAGTGTAGCCAACTCGTCGAGGCTACTCTTCGATTGCGACGCCAAGATTACTTGAATATGAGTAGGTAGTCGGCCCGTCCATAGGGTACGTAAAAAGTCGTCGGGTACGCTTGGACCAGCTAAACCTTGCAAGTGTCGCAGGAATTGCGACGGCTTACGATCCCCAATGTCCTCTTGGGTTAATAATTGACGTACTCGTTGCTCCTGTGACGACGAAAGACGTTTCACCAGCTCTGTCTTAATCTTATTATATTTATCACTATCGGGAGGGTTTTTAATAACGTCTCTTATTTCGGTTATGTACTTATAATCCAAATTTGAAATTACATAATTATACTTAGTCGTGTCTGCTGTTATATTTGTTAAAGCAAACTGCCCTTCTAGCTGTGCGAACCAAAGAGCTGGCTCGTCTGGCCAAAAAGGTGGGACTTTTACGCGCACAGTTTCTACCGCGGGAGATTTGTTGTCTTCAGCCATTGTTTAAAATAAAAAAACTTTTGTTACACTGAATCTATTTTCGGAATAAAACAAGTTCGTCACTATGCACACAAAGAATGTTCGAAATATGCAAGCACTTGAGAGTTCGGGACGCGTCGCCGGTTCACCACTTATGGGAACGTCGGGTGTCACCAGTTATGGGAATGTTAGGATTGAAGTTAAACAAACCCAATGTAATTTACGAATATTATATTATGAAAGTTGATTATTTATTTAGTTACAAAGTCTGTTCGCGCCGATGCAGCGAATTAATACGACGGCGGCCGACAGCACCCGAGCGAGCCGACGGCGGCGAAACAAGCCGTTAGAATCGGCCATTACGCTACCGACTTTAGAACGAAACAAGCAATTACGTTTTTCTTTAATACTAGCATCTTGCATTTGTGTTACCTAAATACAATAATCAATAAATCTAACAGAAGTTGAACCTTCAGTGTGTTATTATCAAGATAATCCTTCTTCGTGCAACCTAAGTAACAATTCTACAACAAAATTTATGGTGACCCCGACGTGATCGTAATCAAGGACGAATAAAAACGGCGAAATTCATCTTTGGAAGGCGCTTATTCCGAAAACCGAGGGAAGTAACGCTCATTCCTATACACATCTATAATCCTTCTTATTAATTTTGTTTCAGTTTGTACCTATAAACGCCGATAGTTTTTTCCTTGAATACGTCATACAAAAACATTTTTTCATATTACAAAATTTCATACAATATCAAGATATTTCATCCTAATAAATAGTTAACTTTCATCTTAATACATCTTACTTCAGTGTTATTAGTTAAACTCAATCATATTTCAAGTAAAATTTACATATTTAGCGATATAAAGTGTAGACATTTCTAGTAGGTTATAACGTTCATTTCATTCAGATTCCATAAGTTTATTTCGAAAGTTCCCTATAATTTACATTGTAAACAGTGTCGAATAAAGACTATATTGTCTTAATTGTACAGTGCATCAGTTATATTCTTATAATTAAACAATATTCGCCGACTATTTTCAGGGTCAAGCGGTGAGAATTTGAGTCGAGTCGGTCGCGAGCTGTGGCCTACCTCCCGGTCGTCTCGCGCGCCGTTCGATCGAGTCAGCCGTGCCACGATTCTCGCATCCGTTATTACGCTCGGTTGGTACCGGGTTCGAGGTTGGTTGATACATTGTTTTATTATTAACTTTAACCTTTTATATTTTTCTTCTTGTCGTACATTTTTGTTTGCGCTTACAAATGACCGAATTAAAAGAACTCATTGCACAAAGAGGACGCGTAAAAACACGCATTACTCTTTTCGAAAAATACCTTACGCCTCTTCTAGACACCAAATTAAATAAAAGCCAATGCAATGAATTAAGTTTACGATTAAGTAAGTTTCAAGATTTATCATACAGCTTTGATGAATTACAATCAAAAATAGAATCTTTAGATAAAGACGAAGAGTTTCAAATGAGCGAAAGAGAGGAGATAGAAAATAGATTTTTTAGCTTGATAGCACGGTCTCAAGAGTTGTTACAACTCTTCGAAAATGCTTCAAAAAATGAATCCTCTTCAGCATCTGTCAGTGGCTCCGACCGGTCGAAGCATCATAGTTTAAAATTACCTCCGCTTAAGATTCCTCCTTTCAATGGGGAACCAGGCAAATGGATCGAATTTAGAGACATGTATTTATCATTAATACACAATAATGATACTATCGATGATATTAGTAAATTTCATTATTTAAAGTCATACCTACAAGAATCGGCAAGTGAAGTTATTAGTTCTGTCACAGTTTCTTCTATCAATTACACTACAGCTTGGTCACTTCTTTGTGACAGATTTAATAATAAGCGACTTTTAATTAATGAACATATCAAGGGTTTATTTTCATTAGAACCTATTAGTAAGGAATCTGAAAAATGTTTACGTAATTTAATTGACAATATTACAAAAAATTTAAATGCTTTAAATTCACTTGGAGAACCAACAGAACATTGGGACTCTCTTATAATATACATGGCTTCTTCAAAGCTTGATTCATCTACAGCTAGAAAATGGGAAGAATTTAGGAGCACCCGTGATAGTGTGAACCTTAAAGACTTTTTTGAATTTTTGCGTCAGAGGGCAACTGTGTTGGAGACTGTTTATTCTAGCAAGCCTGTCAAATCAGATAAACGCAGTCAATTCGTTAAATCGAAATCATTTATTGCTGCATCACCCTCCTCGCCTTCATCACCATCTACTTTAGGTAACAATAATAACTGCCTAGCTTGTAAGCTAGATCATAAATTATATAACTGCCCTAAATTCAAATCGATGCCAGTAGATGACAGAATTGCTAAAGTATATGAATGGCGAATCTGTGGGAATTGTTTTCGCTCAGGTCATGGACCCTCTACCTGTAGATTAGGTGGTTGCCGTAAGTGCCACAGAAAACATAATTCACTTTTACACAGACAGTCCTCTCTTCACTATATTCAACCACAAACATCATCATCAATATCAGCTTCATCGTCACAAAGTCGTGAAGGAACTACTACATCACTTCTTACATCTAATACCACAGTTCCTAGACATGACAACTTACCGTCATCATCTTCAGTACCTACCAATGTAAAGGATCCTTCTTGCGTCGTTAGTATGTCTTCTCTGTCCTCAAACCAGGCCCTTCTGTCTACGGCTTTGGTAGAGGTAATAAATAACGGCAAATCTTTTACATTGAAGGCTTTATTAGACAGTGGTAGCCAATCTTCTTTTATAACCGAGGCTGCACGAGCTAAAATCGGTTTATCAACAACAAAAAATCACCTTCGTTCTATATACGGTTTGAATAACTCCATCATTAAGATCACTGAGCATTGCGATGTCATCATTAGATCTGTACACACCACATTTAGGATGCCTGTCAAGTGTTACATCATACCCCTTATTACTGACAGGCTACCTCAAGTTAACATTAATATCGATACTCTAGAAATACCTAACTATATCCAATTAGCGGACCCTAACTTCTATATTTCTTCAGAAATCGATATGCTTCTAGGGGCCGACGTCTTCTGGGACTTACTTTGTTCGTCTCGATTTAAACTGGGTCCTCATATGCCCACACTACAAGAAACTCATCTAGGTTGGATAGTTGCTGGCCCCATGGGGGGAAAACATCGTGATAGATCTGATAAAATTTATTGTAACTTTAGCAAGGAAATAGAACAGCAACTTTCCAAATTTTGGGAACTTGAAGAAGTACCTTCAGAAAATCCTTCTATTAATGAACATTTTTGTGAAAAACTATTTAACGAAACTACTTACCGGGATAACAATGGTAGATTTTGTGTACAAATTCCTCTTCGCGATTCAGCTGACGTTTTAGGTGATTCCTACGATATTGCAAAAAAGAGATTAATTCAAGTAGAAAGAAAATTAAGCAAAAATCCAAACTTACGTTTAGAGTACAATAAATTTATGAAAGAATATGAGGATTTAGGCCACATGTCTGAAGTTACTGCTTCTCATAATCATGGTTGTTTCTTGCCACATCATGCAGTAATACGAGAAAGCAGCGAGACGACAAAGACTAGAGTAGTTTTCGATGCTTCTTCTAAAACGTCAAACAACATAGCGCTAAATGATATACAGTATGTAGGACCAGTAGTCCAAGATGATCTTTTTTCAATATTACTTAGATTCAGGCAACATAAATTCGTAGTGTCAGCTGATATTGAAAAAATGTATCGACAGATCCTCATACAATCCGAGCAACGTCATCTTCAACAAATTTTATGGCGAGAAAATGAAAGTCTTCCTATTAAAATATTTCAACTAAACACAGTAACTTACGGCACTTCGTCAGCTCCTTTTCTTAGCACACGATGTCTACTACAACTATCGAAGGAATGCGAAGATGAAAAAATATCACAACTAATCAAACATGACTTTTATGTTGATGATTTTCTATCCGGTAGTAATTCGGAGCAAGAACTTCTCTATATAATAAACAAGGTTACTGAAACACTAAAAACAGCATGCTTGCCTCTACGCAAATTTCGTACCAACATACCTTCTATATTCGAAAATAATTCAAATATCCACATCGCTAAGGACTTAAATTTAAGTTCACAATCCAGTGCATTGGGCCTTAAATGGGATCCAGTCGCTGACGTCTTAAAATTTCCTACAAATATCGAATCTCCTGCTATCGCAACTAAAAGATCAATTTTATCAAATTCGGCTAAGCTTTTTGATCCTCTTGGCTTACTGAGTGCGTGCACCATCATACCAAAAATAATTTTACAAAAATTATGGATGTCAAAGTTAGACTGGGACGATCCTATTCCTTCTGATATTTCCGATTTATGGTTTAATTTTGTTTCCAATTTAGAAAATTTATCTAATCTTCAAATTCCCAGATACACACTCAGTAACGAACCAGAGACCATTGAGGTTCATGCATTTTGTGATGCTTCTCTTGAAGCGTATGCGGCATGCATATATCTCAAATCAATTGACAAATTGGGGCAGACAAGCGTTAATCTTCTGTGTGCAAAAACTAAAGTGTCTCCCGTAAAGTCACAAACGATCCCAAGGTTAGAACTCTGTGGAGCTTTACTCGCATCTCGCTTAGCATCAGCTGTTTTAAAGGCTCTACGGCTTCCAAAACTTCCAAAAACTTATTATTGGACGGACTCTTCAGTAGTTCTAGGATGGTTATCGTCTCAGTCTCGCGATCTTAAAACTTTTGTTTCTAACCGAGTTGCGAAGATTCAAGAGATGACTTCTTCTGGTGTCTGGAAACATGTACCAGGTACACACAATCCAGCGGATCTAGCCTCTCGTGGTCTAGACCCTAAACACATTCAAAACGCTACACTATGGTGGCAAGGTCCTCCATTTTTATTAAAAGACGAGAGTGAGTGGCCTTGTGATATAAAAAATATATATGAACTTCCTGAAAGAAAGGCTCATAGTAGCAAACCTAAACTAATATCTACATCTACACTTACAAGTACATCAACATTTACTACTATTACAAATTCTACAGATAAACATGCACATCACATAATAGAATTTGAAAGATTTTCAAACTTTGCAAGATTGCAGAGAAGCTTAGCTTATGTTCTAAGATTTATCCATAATGCTACGTACCCGAGTTCAAAGAACACGGGCCATCTAACAACATATGAACTCAAAAATTCACTTAAATATTTGATAAAGCAACATCAATCAGAAATTTTTGACGCAGAACTTAAACTATTAAATAATAAAAAGTGCTTACCTTCTCGATCACGCTTGCTCTCACTGCGACCGTTTGTAGATGAAGACGGCATCTTGCGTGTAGGTGGGCGTATCCAAAATTCACCTGAAACTTATAACAAAATACATCCTATTTTATTAGATTCAAACCATCAATTCACAAAATTATTATTTAAATATGAACACATAAAACTAATGCATGGTGGCCCACAATTATTGTTGAATAATTTACGTCAAAACTATTGGCCTATTGCGGGCAGACGACTAGCTAGAAGCACAGTAAATAATTGCAAAATATGTAGAATTATGAACGCTAACACACTTAATCCTATAATGGGTAACTTACCTGCGTCTCGGGTGACTCCTAACTTACCTTTCCAGATTTCAGGCGTAGATTTTGCAGGACCATTTCTAATCCGAGATCGCCTTGGACGTGGCTGTAAACTTACTAAAGGTTATTTGTGCCTCTTCGTTTGTCACTCAACTAGAGCTGTTCATCTTGAGCTTGCGTCTGACCTCAGCACCGATATATTTTTTCTTTGTTTAAAAAGATTCATATCACGCAAAGGAAAGCCCAGCGTAATCTATTGCGATAATGGTCGGAATTTTGTTGGCGCAAACAACGATTTGTGCCAATTTTTACAATCCATGGAAAACAATGAATCAATCAACTCGTTCGCTGCCAGTGAGGGCATAGAATTCAAATTCTCACCGGCTTATTCCCCACATTTTAATGGGCTTCTCGAGGCCGGTGTTAAATCCGCAAAACATCATATATATCGTATGTTAGGAAACAATCATTTCACGTACGAGGAACTATCGACTTTATTCGTGCAGATTGAAGCCATTTTAAATTCCAGACCTCTTACTCCACTTTCACCTGACCCAACCGATTTACTCCCGTTAACTCCTGGGCACTTCCTCATCGGTAGACCTCTCACCTCATTGCCATCACCAGCCTTATTAGACGTCCGGACAAGTCAATTGAACAGATTTCAACAACTTGAACAAGCAAAGCAACAGTTCTGGGAAAGATGGAGTAAAGAATTCCTCTGTGAACTTCAACAGCGAGCTAAATGGCGTATCAACAAAGGAAACTTACTTCAAGGAGACATGGTCATTATCAAACAAGAAAATTTGCCTCCTCTTAAATGGCGCATGGGGCGAATCTCCAAGCTCTATCCAGGAGCAGACGGCGTCTCACGCGTAGCTGATGTCTTAACTACAAAGGGCATCATCCGACGTGCCATTACCAATCTGTGCCCATTACCGTCAACATCCAATGAAGAACCTCAACTTCCCAAGGTCGTTGAGGGGGGGGAAGATGTTCGCGCCGATGCAGCGAATTAATACGACGGCGGCCGACAGCACCCGAGCGAGCCGACGGCGGCGAAACAAGCCGTTAGAATCGGCCATTACGCTACCGACTTTAGAACGAAACAAGCAATTACGTTTTTCTTTAATACTAGCATCTTGCATTTGTGTTACCTAAATACAATAATCAATAAATCTAACAGAAGTTGAACCTTCAGTGTGTTATTATCAAGATAATCCTTCTTCGTGCAACCTAAGTAACAATTCTACAACAAAGTCTATTGATATATTATGATAAACGATTTAAAACACTAATTACGGACTATGTACGATATAACAAATATAATAATTAATTGATTGAATTGAGTGAATTAGTCGGACATGAGATGCGTGTACGCGGCCTCCCGTCGTCGGGGTTCAGAATTCACTGATTGGAACGCCCGGGAGAATCCCGACCGAAAGCGAGTCGGAACGGAAATTCCCGAGGGTTCAGTAGGTCTCGTGGGACTTCGCCACAATCGCTTTCATACGAGCAAGTCTAGTTCTGATGAGCTTCTGCCAGTATTCAGCGTTTGAACTGAGTCTGCGATTTTATTACAAAGCGGGTATAGGTTCATGAGTTTATTATAATGCTTGTAGATACACAAAGTTTCTCTAATCTTTCACATTCTATTGATTTTTTAGCGAAACAAGGTCTCCAAATTTAACTTGGGTAAATTAACATTAGTCCACCCGTCTATCAGAAGTTACGGTTTGGGTACGGGCTTCGAGGCCTGGCCTCCTTACCAGGGTGGGGCGCGGGGTGTTATGTGCCCCGGTGAATGTCTTTTAGCCGTGATTGGCTAGGGGCCTGCCTTGAGGCGCAAAGCTATATTACTGCAGCAACAGCGCACGGGTGGCGCGCGCCACCCGTGCGCATGACACGGCGCGTTCGCCAGATGTGTACCTACTTACTTTTCATGACATTATGAGTCATGTGCGTAAATACAGCATGGTGGACCCTTTTCAAATCCTCATTCGGAGAGGAGATTAAAATGCTCAATAGTAGACCGTTGATGGGTTGAAATGATGGTGATTTTTTATTAAAACATTGTAGGGGAGACCAGGGATGAAAGTAACACGGGATGAACGTAACAAATGAGTTTTTGAACGACTTTTGTTGGTTACACTGAAAGCTGTATCACCAAAATGTGCAATTTTGAACTCCCCTCCCAACCTCAGTTGCGCTTACGGTGCTGTGCCGACGGTTTTTGAAATAACGAGTCGGTGCCGCAAAAATACCTCCGAAGTAAGTTTTGTCAATTTTTTTCAACTGTGTTTGTTTTTACTATGGTAGGTTTAAGCTTACGTTTCAAGTGTCAGTAAATAAGCATAACTATTCATCTTTTTAATGTAGAATTTTAAACGGTATCTTTCTAACGGATTTTTAGGTTATAGGCATGTGTTTGCCATATTATATTCGGTAAAATTTTTAGGTAGGGATGAAAGTAACAAGTTGTTTCTTTCATCCCGATTACGATCGTGACATATGTTATTGTGCCTTTTTATATTTCAAAGCATTGCATAGGTACTTATTTTCTTGTTCTAGAATGCCTAATATATATAAACGAAAGGTCAGTAGAGGTTTGGTTGCTCCAGAAATTATGGATTTGGCTACAGAAGAAATGCTTCGCAGAAAAGTATACCTAATCACCAAGAACCCCTCCTGAATTAACTGCGTGAATAGTTAATGTTACACAAAAACAATGCATGGTGGATAAGTTCCTCTCAAAAAGTTTTAATAAAAAATCAGAGATAGTATATATCTATCTTTTAAGGTTTTAATTAACGATTTTTATGATTTTTAAACTTGGTCTAAAACAATGCTTTAATTGCGAAGGTGTTTTACCGACATAGAATTAATCCCTATTAAAATAAATATATTAGTCATCTCAAGTATTTAATAAAAGATAAAAATTGTTCTTTACACCATTTCATTTAGATGAATAGCATAAGAAATATCATCGAAATAAAGTAAAGTGTAATAGAAAATGGCGCGGCTACGGCCGGCAGCGGCAGATGGGGTGATTTGTTTGTCACGGTTGATATCTAATTTTGAATTAAGTATTTTAGAAGTTTATTTTTTTTCTCTAGAAATGTTTTTTTTTTACATTTGTGATACTTATGTACCACATAAAAGGCTGTTTATGTTGATTATGAAAGTAACTTCATTTTTATTTTACTGTTACAACCAACCCGTTACACTGTTACAACCATCCCTAGGGGTAGGGATGGTTGTAACAAATTCCACTTTTTTTATTTGGTAGTTTTTCTCAAAATCTATAACATCTGTTGCATTTGTGCTAATGTTAAAAGATAGCTGAAAGACCAATCTATCATATGTACTGATAAGAATTTTGATATTCAACAAGCTCTGCGAGATATTACGAGAAAATTGAAAATTGTTACGTTCTTCCCTGGTCTCCCCTAATAAAACATTTAAATAGAGCCTAACTTAATTACTAAATTAATTAGGAGGTTAATTAACTGCCATACCCCTAACAGGTTAGCCCGCTACCATCTTAGACTGATTATCACTCAGGTACCATCGTCAGGTGAGATTGCAGTCAAGGGCTCACTTGTAGTGGTTATAAAAAAATACTATGTAAAAATCATGCCCGTGTCGAAATGCTGACAAGATTATTTTAGAAGAAGGGTGATTTTTCAATCAGATACGCCGACTGACTACCACGCGCCGGGGTTCACCGAGGACTCGGGCGCAGACCACTTAGACCACATCTCGCTCGAGGGCCTCACAGTGGGTCGCGTCCAAACCTCTCACCACAGGCTTAGCGTGCTCTCCTACGTCAAGGGACATGCCTTGAGAGCCAGCCATGAGGCTATCGTAAGCGTTTTTTTTAAATGTCTTCTAAGTAATTGCATCTAGTCATCATGCATTCAACGAATTTACGTAGACGGGCCCTGTCAAACAAAGAATGTGGACCTATTATATCTACTAACGCCATCTAGTCTGAAAAGCGGAACAGCGCTATACAGGTTAGGACCGTGATCTAAAGGTTGAACGCCTAATTTTTTCCTATGAAAGGGCCCATCTAGTACCTACCCATATCGATGTCATGCAACCTATCTTCTTTCATATAGGTTGCCTGGAAGAGATCACTCCTGATAATGCCGCCTTTACACCGTAACAAGTTGTAAATTTTGTCACAATTTGTCTTACCTCTGTTCTGTTATCTGTTTACTGGTTTACTGTGTAATAAACTGTTTTTACTTACTTTCACTTTACAATTTAATTTTAAATGAGGTATTATACGCGTGCATTTTTTTAATTCAATGGAAATTGGTGTTTAAATTCTTAATTTTCTGGGGTTAATATCCGTCTGCGGGGTGCAAGCAATCTCTGTACGGTGTAGGTACCTCATAACGTTCAAACGTCACTTCCGCTAGGAACTGCCACGAAAACGAACATCTGTTTTGTGGCTGCCATCTTTTTATCATTTAACTTCGATTATATTTATCACTTTAGTTTATATGATTATAAAAGCACCCAGTAATAATAGACCCCTAATTAGTTTATTTAGGTACCTACGTACTAACGTCAACCTATTGCCTTTTCAGCCATCGCAAAATCCCCCAATGCTATCGAATGACTCTGAAGAGTCGGGTAAGTAGTCTTGATACTTTTGAAAATATAAAAAGATGATTGAAATATACCCTGAGGGTAAAACTTTTGGTGTCCGGTTAAAAACATCCGGACACATCAGTATATGCGATGTTATCTGCACATGAGCAATGAGCAAGTAGCGCGGAAAGCAAAAGGTGGACTGACGAACGGATCGCGCACTCACTCCGTCGTAGGTACCTACGTAGGTACATCACATCCGCCAAATACATCAATCTTGGAAAACTTGTAATTGAGGAAACATTGAGACATTAATTTATATCACGCTCATATACCGGGTACCTAATTGACACCTAGTGTACGAAGTTTTTAATTTTTTTCAGTACCTACTATTCTAAGTTCTTAATTATCAGATAGCTGATGCCCGCGACTACGTCCACGTGGTTTAAGTTTTTTTGATTCCTGCGGGAACTCCTTAATTTTCTGGGATAAAAAGTAGCCCATGTCACTATCTCCACGTCCTCAAGCTCAACTATATATTCATGCCAAAAATCACGTCGATCCGTTGCTCAGTTGCGGCGTGATTGAAGGACAAACCAACAAACCAACAAACCAACAAACAAAAACACTTTTGCATTTATAATACCTACTAGAGGTCGCCCGCGACTTCGTCCGCGTACAATTGTTGATATCCTAATTAGATTAAGAAATTTTCCCGCTGCAAACAGCCTATCTATAGACGCTTTATATAACTTAAGCAGGTTATTATTATTTAAAACTGATAACTTAAATGCTGATTTTCATGTCTATACTTCAAAGTCATAAAATTTGTATGTTTTCATACAAACTTACAACCCCCATTTCACCCTCTGTGGGGTAGATTTTTCTAAAATTGCTTATACAGTTTATTAAACTCGTAACTTAAAACTAATAACCTAAATCCCGATTTTTAAGTCTCTTACTTCAAAAACTGGCGTCTACACCATAGAAGGAATCTACTTTCCAAATTTCAAGTCTGTACGCTTTATAGTTCCTGAGATATCGTGATTAGGTATAGTCAGTGAGTGGTATTTCGCTTTTATATAATTATTATGAACCTATATGTATTATGATTGTAATGGCGGTGGACTTGTTAGTGAGCATGAGAAAGTCCTATGCGCTGGTCAATCATATAGGTTGAATGATGGAAAACCTTAACATAAAATCACGGAAGGGTCAAAAATCCGAAAATTGATAACATAACTTATAGGGTTCCGTACTCATAGGGTGACGAATTGTTTGTCAGGCGCTACCAGTTTGGCGCCTTAATTAGTAAGCCATATTTCTCAGCTGATTACGTGTTGCTAAGACATATTTCTTGTTATTTACTTTAAAAATGTAATAAATTTGGGTGGTATGTAACCCTGTAGGTATGCGCGAGTCTGACCTTACCGGTTTTCTCATTAGATCCGGAAGATCGCTCAGCACGAGCCCGGTCCCGGATGTCGTGTCCGTGTAACAAGCACCATGATACAGATCCACGCAGGGATGATGAACTTCTCACTTGCCAGTAAGTCCATGTTCCATACTTTAATCTTGATTAGGTTTCATTGTACCTACACATACTTTTTGGTATTATATATGTCTACTAGCCGATGCCCGTCACTTTGTTCGCGTGGATTAAGGGTTTGTGGTTTCCACGGGAACTCTTTAGCTAAAGTAGCCTATATGTATGTTATTCCAGACTATAATCTACCTAGGTAGGTATCGCTGTGCCAAATTTGATCCAGATCCGTTCAGCCGTTCTGGCGTGACTGAGTTTTTTACTTTCGCATTTATAATATTAGTAATTCGCATAGATGAATAGAAAATTCATTTGGCTCACATTTTTTCCAAAATTAAGTTTGAATTTGTATTAATATCCAACTCTGTTGCGCAAGTTACTGCAACACGCGTCAGCACGCGGCGTGTTTCGGCGTGTTCGGCGACGCGACGCGACTGTCGCGGCACTGCTGCGCCGACTGTCGCGACGCAGACCGCACGCGAGCGCCTACAGACCTCAAACTTGACCCCTTGCCGCCACACCGGAGAGCTGTGAGTATCTACACTTTGTTTCAGATTTGAAGTTTTTTTAAAAATATTAAAAAAATACCATTAATCCGTTTGAATGCTGCAATGCTATAAACAGACAAAGCGCTCAAAGAAGTGTATTATTCCGAATTATTACAAGTTAAGTAACACTGTTATTTTTTCAAGTTTAGAAAGTAAAATAGGTAATTATTCTAACAGAGCCTTAATTCTAACAGAGTCTCAGCATATTCCGTCGAACCCTGCACTTATGCTCTCAACGCGAGACCATAGACGCGCAAATTCTCTCGGAGACATTTTGTATGTCATCAGCAAGCGCTTCCAGTCTGATGCGGATGCTGCACCGCCATAGCATCATCCTCCATGGTGCGGAAAACGAGTAAGACCAAAATTTCTTTAACTTAAGGCTGTTTTACGCTGAAGCAATAACATGTGACAATGTGGCATGCGACAATGTGGCATGCTAAAAAGGAAGTTAAGCACTAATTAGCATAATAGCATGGTGTTTTCATGTATTATACAGCTTTTTTTTCTGCATAGTCCTCTTAGTTTATAACCTTTCCCACTACCAAAGATCTCTGGTAGATTTTTCTTGTAGAGATGAGTACTTTCATGTCGACTATTTTTCTTTGTTCTACGTTTTCTATAAAAAAATGGTTTTTTTTTATAATACTCGTATAAAAAAAGCAAAAACAGTGAAGCAAAATACGTTATGACACGCTTAATGCGTAGCGAGTAGCGTAGGCAAAACAAAAACTTTCGCATTAAAATATACCTATTAGTATGATGCAGCCCTGTGGCATGCCGCAATGTCGCTTTAAGTATTGTGTTAACCCCCTTGCCCCATGTTTACCCAATATTTCTTTTATTTATTCCAGCTTTAAAAAACTCCAGAATATAAACGAAAAGAACCTTAATCTGGCAATAATTAAATTCAAAAACAAAATAGAAGAAGACGTAGCCAATTGTCTCATAGGCGAAATTGAGGAAGCTTTAAGTCAAGACTCTAGTAAATTCAACCCCCTTGAGGAGGTACTTACTCCTTTGGAGAAAAACGATCTTCGTCAGACTTCCAACCTCGTTCGGGTTGTAGAAAAGGGTGAAGAAAAGTCTGTTGGGGAGGATCCTATCTTGAATCAGTACAGAGAAGCCTTAGTGGAAGACGTAGTAAGAGATCCTCTTCCCAGAACTTATGAGTGGAGTAAAGCGACTGGTAAAAGAAAGACAGCTAGAACCGCTGTGTCTGATGTTGAAAATAAAAAAAGTCGACTTCAGCTTAAGAAAAAATAAAACAAAATTACGTTAAATAAATAGGTATATTTAAAGAAAAGTATATTTGAATATAAATTGAAGCAAAATATATCTTTGATTATATAAATTCAGTACGTAGTTAGGTAAGGGCAAGAAATAAAAACCTACGAGCAGTCTTAAAAATATTTATTTTTTGTACTTACTTATATTTATGACTAAAAATACACAATAAAGTTGATTTCTACAAACATTTTTAACAGTTTATACAACCATTTCTTATTCTAGTCTCAAAAATAATTTCATTCTCCACGTGACATTGGCAAAGTACATTGGACTGGTGTGGCACTAATAAAAGCCAATAAAATAAGAAGAATAAATTATAAAATAGTTTTCGTTGAATTTGATGAACTTTGATTTGATTGATCAAACCAAATTAATTAAATTACTATATTATATTTTACACTTGTTTAGTGAATCGGTGGCGGAATTTTATTCCATCATCTAGGACAAAAAAATTCGACTGCATTATTTATCCAAACTTTCTTTAATATGTAAGTATTGCTTATTAAGACGACTGACTTAGAAAAATGTATCTCAATATTCGACATTTAGTGTCGGGTGTTTGTAATCACCAAAATTGGTGAATACATACCCCCAATACATGGGGTTCCCGATAGGGTCTAGGGGTTTGTTATTCGGGGGTACGGCGGTTCGGTTCACTTTGTCCAGTTCCTCGAGTAGTTGCGCTAACACTGCAGGTTCTCTGAAAAGTTAAGTTTTTACAAAAAGTTAAGATATAACTTAAATGTTAAGTTGAATATTTTGTATCGTTACACTCGTAACTCGTTTTGTATCGTTGTATTCATTTACGGTTTTCTTGGAATGCTAAAATTATTTTGAGATTGCGCTTTTGAAAATTTGAATATACCTAATGTGGCTAATTCTGTTGTACACAATCTCTAAACCTAATTGACAGTTCTAATTTCTAATCTAAAGTCCCTTTCCGCAACAAGTTGTGAAAGAAATAGCAATATAAGTATTTATTAGAGCTGTCATTCTCCTTCTTGAATCTTGTCCTATGTCTAGTTCTTTCTTCTCTACCCCATTCTTGCTTGGAAATAAAGGAGAAGACCACTATAACTGGCTTGTCTACTTTTTTTCACTAAATCCACACTCAATGTTTATTTTTTATATCTATAGAAGGATAAATTGACTGACTGAAACATACGTTGCAGTGTATCTGTGTCAGCATAGGGTAATTATTATGTGACTAGCTGATGCCCGCGACTTCGCCTCGTGAAATAAGTTTTTTTTCATTCCCACGGGAACTCTTTAATTTTCCGGGATAAAAAAGCCTATGTCACTTTTCAGGTCCTCAACTGTGTTTTCATTAATAATATGTAGACTACTAAGTACCACTAAGAAAAATATCAGAGAAATTCCTACTAGATTTTCAAATACCCTAAATCGTGCGCTTACAAGATGGATCCCTCTGAAAACGAGCCGACGATACTGCCAGCAAGAATGGCAAAACGGTGAGAGACTTAGGGTGTAAAGAGATGGGGTACTCAACTAATACCTAATCTGTGTGCGGCACCGATTTCACCATCAGACGAGAATGTTGTCGAACGGGTTTCCTCGCCAACTCATGGAGATAAAGCTAGTCATCAAGTAGACTTATTATAAAGATCTTTCAAAGCGAATTCAAAAACTTACTCGTCAGCAAGGTTCTTGGTCTCGCATGGATCGTCCTCGATGTTGTATAGACACGGCGCTTTCAAAGCATTGCAAACTATCTGATTCTTCCTGCCGCAATTTATGGTGGCTGCCTGCCTGTTAAATAAAAATTTAGCGTACATAATAACGTACATTATAAACGATAACTTCTTTTTCTCTAATGCTTGGAAATTTGAGCATTATTTTGACAACCTTCTTTGAGATAAATCGAACTTGCTGTACTAGTAGCCAAATACATGCGAGCAGCGGCCGGGTACAGTTGTATGAAAATCCACATCCGTCGTGTTTTAGCGACCAAATAAATTACATAGTAAATTCATATCTGTTGTGTAATTTAAAAATCGATCTTTTACTCAGAAACATGGCAACCAAGGAGGTAACTTATCAAAGGTTTTATTCAAATTTCGAACTAGCTTGCAAATAGAAAGCTGTTTATTGAAAAAAAAAACAAATGAACACTTGAACGCGGGAAAAATTATTGTTGTTCGTTGTTCGTCATTGATTTTGAAATGTATTTGACAAAATAAGTTCAAGTGAAGACAATGAGTGTAATGAACTTACTTTAACGCCACCTGAAATGCAAGAGGCGGCAAGAGCCGTAATAGAATACTTATTACCGTCAAAATCGAAAGAAAAATATTTGAAAACCTATGAAAATTTTGTTCAATGGAAGAATGAAAGAAAATCGAAATCGAAGTTATGTCTAGGTACTACTTAGTTTTAATTTCCGCGCATTATTTGAGAAAAGTACTATACAAGCCTTGGCCACAACTAGGCATTGATGGACTTAAGTATGTGTGCCTCGGCTTCGTACACGTTCGTCCTTCAATGCTTTATGCTGGCCGCTGCAGTAATGTACTATACTTTACGGTTTCTTATATTAGTCCGAAACGTATAAATACAGAATATTGAATCAAAGTGTTAACTAACGCACTGCGTGTTCTGGTATTCACCACAGCGGAGATGGGCGGAGTATTTAGACCAATAGATGACGTGAAAAAATTATCACGTCATATTTTAGCAATAATCTGATTGGCCCCCTGAACACGTCTCCACTCTCCAGCCTTCTCCACTCTGGTGGCAACCAGGCCTCAAGCGGCGTTTAGAATATCAAAGCTGCTTTAAGCTTAACAGCTCTGTGTTTAAACGAAGGTACAGGTAATAGGTAAAGGTGGAAACCTTTACCTTAAAAATTAATTTAAGTAGATGGCTGTCTAGACACGCGATCTCGTGATTTTAAAGGCTCCCAATTGGATCTTTAAATGCGACCTCATTTTGGTTCCTTTTTAAAGTATAAAATAGGCTTGCGCTTGACGACACTCTCTAATTGGAGCGCGCTTGAGAATTCCAATAGTACCTATGCCTTGAAGGTACTTAAATCGTACGTGGCAGGAAACACGGAAGTTTCCTGCCACGGTTTCAAACTTTAGTGGTTCGTATCAGAAATGTTAGACAAAATAATTTCGATCTAGTATAGGTATATTGAACGTCGACCACAAAAAAAGATGCAAATAACGCTCACGGGTTCTCGCACTTCTGTGGTAAAACGGTTAAGACTAACCCAACATTAGGGGTCATCCATAAAGTTCGTCCCCTTCCCCGACCTTGTCACAGTTGGTCACACTTGGACCGAACACCGGACTAATCCATTCAATTTTAACATTACCTGAGATAGTATGAGTTTTCGTATTACCTGAGCTCTAAAATCTTCCCATCGTCAGGCATGAGCCCTATTCTGCTGATCGCGCAGCCAGCGAGCGACGTCTGTACCAGAGTGACGTCATAGCTGCCCCCGCGACCGCTCGGCCCGTACCAGTGATCCCAAGCACCGCCGTAGTTGGTGCCTTCGATGGCAAAAACATTTAACGAATGAATGAAAAAACTATTGCAATTTGCACACACATAATATATAGTTCGCGCGCGAGTTAAATGCAGAGTTAATGTATGACATAGAACACTTTCACAGGTTACTCAGACAGGAGCCATACTGTCAACGCTTAGAGACATATTTTTTCATTATTGTTGACTTTCGTGTTTTAGAAATTATTATTTTTATTTTAGGAACGTCAAGTTACGTGACATCAAATTGTCATTTTTAATAATATTGCTTAATGTATTTTTTTAAGCGTTATTGCTAATTTTCCGGGATAATATGTAGGCTGTATAAATTTAGGCTATAAGCCATCTCCATTCAAAATTTCAGCCAAATTGGTTCAGACATTGTGGTGCTGTGAAGGTGTAGCAAACACCCAAACGTTCACATTAAAATGAAGTTTATAGTAGGACTGGAAATAAGCACATCGCAAAAAATAGCACTAACAAAATCTCCATACCTTTGTGCAATTTCCATTTTCCGACGGTTATTGCAGCGCTTCCAAAAATGTCGTCAATATTATGCACAATACTCGTCCTGTACGGCTCGAGATCATTTGCTAGAGTTTCCCATTGGTCCACTCCGTCGATATGAGACAATGTGCTGAAAGAAACAAATTTCTATTAGTGCTGTAGTTATTTCAACCTAAGCGATGGCTATTCCAATCTAAACTGTGTGCCTGTGGGGCCAAGATTTTATCCAGAAACTAGAAAAAAAACTGCAAGCCGGTTTTGATGAATATGACTTGTCAATCGATTCGTCACTATGGTCCGGGTGACATCTTAAGTTGCTAGACATAAAATAAAGTAGCCATAGATTTAGGAGCGAGCCTTTAGCCTATCGAGCCTTTTGTATTTGACGTGTGTTAAACGCTTATTACATTGGAAATTAACCTAAACATGGAGTTTAATTTAAGCAGCCCTATAACCCTCTATTTAATAATCAGTAAGAAATAACACCTAATTTTTGGCATAGGTGATTACCTCACATTAGCCCCCGCCGCACTGAGTAGCGTGGGCAGCCAGTCCACCAGGTGGAACCTCTGAGTGGCGACGCGCGGCTTCTTCGCGACCAGCGGACTCCACAGCAGACCCGCGCCTCGCACACCACCTTCCCACAGTGTGTTCTTTACCTACAATTTGAGGAGCCTCATAGTAGTTCCCCGATTGTGCAAGGAAATCGTAATTGTTTGTTCTGTTCAGTCTGGGGAATCACCTCTGATTAGATAACATCCTTCCAGTATTGGCCAAAATCCATTGACGCAGCCAAAATGTCATAAATTCAGCCAATCAAAACAATTGAGACTGTAACAATGATTGATGCAGGTTTTACATAAACGCCCTGCTGTTTATGGAATTCATAGCATGTCAAAAATCAAAATCAAAATCAAATGTTTTTTTATTCAAATAAACTTTTACAAGTACTTTTGAATCGTCAAGTGAATCTACCACTGGTTCGGAATGCCATTCCTACCGAGAAGAACCAGCAAGAAACTCGGTGGTTGCTCTTTTTAAATAATTCATTTACAATAATTATTATATTAATGTGTACATAAGTAACCGCTGTCCTTAGCATTGC
Source organism: Erebia epiphron (assembly GCA_963932025.1). Taxonomy (NCBI): domain Eukaryota; kingdom Metazoa; phylum Arthropoda; class Insecta; order Lepidoptera; family Nymphalidae; genus Erebia; species Erebia epiphron. The sequence goes on along the minus strand of OZ009946.1, from coordinate 37,007,464 downwards.
TGGAGCGATCAAATCTATGCTCCTCTATCATTGACATAATCTTCAACAGTATAATAAGCTTTTTTTTAGGAGCATACATTTAATGGATTTCTTAAATTTGTGTATAGGCAAGTTTAAAATAGGTTGTGGAATTTTGTTATAGAAAAGAATGCTCATTCCCACGAATGACCTTCTGACTTTTTGGAGGCGGAGCGATGGAGTCACGAGCCTATTACGGCCTCTAGTTTGCCTATCGTGCAGATCGCAATTTTTTTTTGTACGTCAAAAAGCATGTATGAACTCCTTATACAGCAGGGCGACCTATCTTTTGCATCAATCATTGATACATCGCAATGGAAGTTTACTTGTTGAACAATTTAGCCATTGCGTCTATACTGATGAGAACTGGAGTTGGACATGATATCGAATATGGCTGCGCAGTTCCTCTATTTTTTGACGACTTCTATGGCACAGTGAGGTGAGGGCTGTGGTCTTAGGAGTGGGAAATCCAAGGTTCGATCTCCAGCAGGTTCAGGGAATTTATAATTTCTGAATTTTCTCAAGCCTGGTCTAGTGGGAGGCTTTGACCGTGGCTATAGTTACCACCCGGCAAAGAAGTGCCGCCAAGCGATTTAGCGTTCCGTTACTATGCCGTGTAGAAACCGATTAGGGGTTTAATATAACTGCCTATCAGGTTAGCCCACTAGCATCTTAGACTGCATCATGACTTACTACCGGTGAGATCACAGTCAAGTGTTAACTTGTAGTGGATTTTAAAATACTTACCCCTCTCAAAGGATAGTTGGAAGCTGCGTTGTCATTGAACCCCTCAGCAGGCCCGCCATTATCCGTGGTGAATATGACGATGCTGTTCTGCAGCAGGCCTCTCGCTTCCAGGGCTGCCACCACTTTGCCGACCGACTCGTCCAGTTTTGATAACACGGCTGCAAAAAGATATCCTTTAAAAGTACTGAAAACAGATTATTATACTGTTGAAGATTATGTAAATGATAAAAGAACATGGATTCGATTGCTCCAGCAATGCTAAGGACAGCGGTTACTTATATATCTACACATTGATGTAATTGTAAATGATTATTTTTTAAAGAGCAACCACCTAGTTTCTTCCTGGTTGTTCTCGGTAGGAATGGCATTCCGAACTTGTAGTAGATTCACTAGACGATTCAAAAGCACTTGTAATAAGTTTATTTGAATAAAAAAATATGAGTTTAAGTTTGAAATTGCAAAATTGTATCTACACAACGAGCGATCGTGACAGCGCTACGACGGGGACAAAGACAGGTAAGGAACGTGCTCAGCAAGTCGGACGCCCTACTTTTTTCTATGAAAGGGCCCATCTAGTACGTACATTTATATCGATGTTTATAAGTATCTCACCAGCAAACTTCCGCCTCTGAAAGTTGTCAATGTGAGTGAAGTTGGCGAGCAGAGATTCCGGCGCGCGGAGGAACTCGCTCGGGTTGCCGCTGTGCACCGCCGAGTGGGACACCATCAGGAATAGTGGAGAGGTTTTGTTATGGCCATTTATCACCTGGAAATAGGTTAACAATCTATACTTCTATACTTACTTATCCATACCTACTTAATATTATAAATGCGAAAGTATCTGTCTGTATGCTACGCTTTCACGGCAAATTCAAGAGTTCTCGCGCGAATCACAACAATTATCTGTTCAACCGAATTTGATGAAATTTGGTACAGGGATAGGTTCCCAGGGAAGGATATAGGCCTCTTTTAATCCCAGAAAATTCAAATCAAAAACCGACATCCCCGAAAATCAAATTCACGTGGACGAAGTCGCGGGCATCATCTAGTATACGTAATATCATAAATGCAAAAGTTTGGATGGGTGGATGAATGGGCGGATGGATGTTCGTTACTCATTCACGTCAGAACGGATCAGGATGAAATTTGGCACAGAAATAGATCAAGTAAATAGTCTTGAATAACACATAGGCTACTTTTTGTCCCGCAAAATTGTGGGCATTACAGATGTTTCTTTCACTTTCCCGTACACAATCTAAGTCTTGTCACCATCGATATATATATGTAGGTACTAGATGGGCCCTTTCATAGAAAAAATTGGTCGTCCAACGTTTAAAGCGCGCTCCTAACCTGTATAGCCCTTTCCTTGTCCCCGCCATAGCGCTGTCCCGCTTTTCAGACTAGATGGCGTTAGTAAAATAGGTCCACATTCTTTGTGTGACAGGGCCCGTCTATGTAAATTTAGGTCGTTGATTGCCACAGACAGTGTGCAATACATATATACAAAGTATAATAGGTAGGTACATATTTTGCTCGTAAAATAGCTTTTACTACTCCGCTTTTAAAACTTTAAAGTAGACTTTTCCCACCCTAGGGCTACATGTTACCGCACCGTTACTAGCCTGCAAAGGATGCATAAATATTAATTTTGCGCACTAGAGCGGTAATTTAATGGCCGCCAAACAAACCACAGCTATTTCGTCTTTGACAAGGTATTGTAGGTATAGTACCAAAGTTGGTACGATAAAATATCAAAACTCGGTGTAATTTTCATCACTATGCACTTGTAGCATAAATAACTATTTTAATCCATGTACATTTATTAGTTGTGTACTGAACGATATAATCGTAGACCGTACTACACCAATTATTACAAAAAATTATAGGTAGGAACTCAGGTAATTGCTGAAAATTGTTACCTTGACAGCTTCCTTCGTGTAGATATCGGTTGCATATTCACCGAACAAATCATGTGCTACGGAAAACCCTGCAAGAAGTTACAGCAAATATTAAAAAAACGTCCACAACTCACGAGATAGTAAATACAATTATTTGTTTTATTGATATAGGTAGAAGCCATAGAACCTGGCAGGTTAGCCCGCTATTATCTTAGACTGCATCATCACTTCTCTCACTCTCTCTGCGCCGCATTCCTCATTGCTGAGGGTCGTGACCCCTTTCCATTAATCACTTAAGTAATCGCAGGGGTTTTCTTGGTACAATAATTTAAATTCTTAGGTTACTAACTATTATTATGAGATGTTAGTGATAATTACCGTGACCGACGGCTTAACGTGCTCCCCGACGCACGAAGGAACCAAAAAGGCCAGATTCGGACTTCCAAATTCGGTCACCCATCCAGTTAACGACTTGGGTCAACGTTGCTTAACAATCACAATCGCAATTAATTTCGAAGATGCAAAAAATATCAGGTGCTAGGTAATTGAAGGCAGACCGGGAGCCTTCAGGCTGCAGGTTGTCAGCAATAATATAACTTATAAGCAAATATACCTCTTCTGAAGTCGTAGCCCCATTGCCCCTTTTCTTGGTTTGTGTGATCGTACATGTCGATCTTACCCGTCCAAAATCCAACATGGCTGTCGAATCTAATAAAAAAAAATACTATATGTCACCGTAAGATTGCAAAAACCGTTAGATTTCAATCTAACTAGCGAAATTGTCGACAGATTGTGAACCGTTCAATGTTCTGAGTGTCAATTCTTGAAATATTCATTGTATGTACGTTTTCTTGTCTCTTTCTTGTAGGTTAGGTTAGGGTTCGACATAAATAATAGTGCCCGGCTTCGGGATAATATACCTAACAGATTACAATCTACCGAAAAATAATGCGTTAAATTGTAATCTGTCGACAGTTTACAATTTCGCTAGTTAGATTACAGTCTAACGGTTTTTGCAATCTTACGATGACATATATAATATATGAAAACCACACAGGGTAAAAAAGGATAACCTTGAATAAAGTGGAAACCTTAATGGATATAATTATTATTATATTATATTATGGGACTATTAGAAAATTACGGCCTTGGTTAACTCGGACTTTTCTTGGTCTTTTAAATTTTAGTATCGCTTGAAAATTCAGAAATTAAAAATTCCTAAATTGACCCTGCCGGGAATCGAAACGGGGAAATCGAAACCTCCTACTCATAAGACCAATGCGCCCGAGGGCCGGAAGGTCGCCAAAAAGCCTAAACAAGTTTAGAATATTAAAACATGCTTATATCAATAAGTATCTGAACAATTTACGCACCCCCTATTCATAGGCAAGTATTCCTTCTTGTAGGAGCCGAGGTGCCATTTGCCCACTAAATGAGTTTTATACCCCAGGTCCTTGAGGTATTCCGGCAGAAGCTTCTCAGACAGTGGCAGACCACGAGGCTCTGCGCCGAATAGTACGGTGTGTTGCATGCCTAAAACAGAAAGGAATAACAATCTTCGTACTATCTCTTTGCGTCGTAATGAGGAATTCCATGAATCAAATAATGGTAGGAGTTTTCTTGGGATAATAATGCGGTGGGTTCCCAGTTCCCACGTCCTTTCGCATACGACTCGACTAAGAGTATTTAAACTATTATCAGATGTTGCTGATAATAACCGGGACCGACGGCTTAACGTGCTCTCCGAGGCACGGCGGAAACGAAAGGCCTTAGGCTAATGCGTTATATTTCGATGCGAAAGGCTATATTTGAACCTCCAATTCGGTCACCCATCCAGTGACCAACTTGGGTCAACTTTGCTTAACAATCACAATCGACTGGTATGCTTTGTCACAACTAGGCCACTCGTCCCTCATCCATATCCATGAAATTTGGTATTTAGGGGAACAGGTGTTTCAGGATTATTGGAGACTAGCTGATGCCCGCGACTTCGTCTGCGCGGTTTGAGGTTTGTTGTTGACAAAAAGTAGCCTATGTGCTATTCCAGACTATAATCTATATCTGTGCCAAATTTCATCCAGATCCGTTCAGCCGTTGCAGCGTGATTTAGTAACAAACATCCATCCATACATCCATCCATACATCCATCCATCCAAACTTTCGCATTTATAATATTATTTATTTGATTGATTATACTCGTAGTAAGATTCTACCTCCAAGGCTTTTGATTATTTTCAAGTCTGGTGGAATTTCTGAAAATTTCAGGAAGGGCCCAGAAGTCTTGGGCGCATCTCCCTGGCGCAGTGTTTAGCGCTATTGTCTTAACGTGTGGAGGGCCCGGGTTCGATCCCCGGCAGCGTCAATTTGGGAATTTATAATTTCTGAATTTTCCCTGCGGCCGTGGCTAGTTACCACCCTACCGGCAAGGACGTGCCGCCAAGCGATTGAGCGTCCCAGTATGATGTCGTGTAGAAACCGATTAGGGGTATGGGTTAATTATAACTGCAATGCCCCTAACAGGTTAGCCCGCTACCATCTTAGACTGCATGATGCATCATCACTTACCATCAGGTGAGATCGCAGTCAAGGGCTAACTTGCAGTGGATAAAATCTTGCGTCGATTCGACCGATCTAGTTTTAGCCGATCTAGTAGCTAGTTTTTTTACGCGGCGTAGGTACCTATTTTCAGCGGCTACAGCAACATGAAGAAGTATTTTGCGCCGCCGGCCGTGTACTTATCTGCTCTCTCTAGATATGCGCTTAAGATTAAGCCGTGCAATATCGGCATCAGCCGTTATAAATCGCGTGCCGTAAGTTGACCCAAAATGGCGGTCGTCTGCGCAGGTACATAGTACTACAGAGCCGAGCAGAGCATGCGCGGGGAGCGAGGGGTATGGGCTCGCGGCGCCCCTCATACCGCATTTCGTTTGACACCCGAAATGTGTTTCTGCGCATAGTTCAACTTACGCGGCGGTTATTAATAGGTACTTGCCTGTGTGTATCGGGTATTTGCCGGTCATGAGCGCGGCGCGCGAGGGCGTGCATATCGGTGTGACGTAGTAGTTGTGCAGCAGGAGGCCCGAGCCGGCCAGCGCGTCGATGTTCGGCGTCGGGATCTGGTTCGAGCCGTGGAAACCCACATCGTTCCAGCCCTGGGCAAACAATTAAAGTGAAAAAAAAAAGTTTGTGTGTGCAGAAGTGAAACTTCAGAAAAGTAGATAGCCTACGAGAGAATGAGATACTTAAATATAACTTGTATTCTATCTCATTCTCTCGCAGGCTAAATCCTATCTATGAATATGTTTTTCTCTTTTGGTGTCGCTTTGTCGTTTCGTTGAATTTTCAAATCACAACGATTCTTAAGAAGTTTCACTTCAATAATATAAGCAGCTAATCGAATTTTCAATAGCTTAGTAAAAACAAGACTTAACAATACTTATTTTTTCTTTAATTTGACTTGCTGGCAAGTAGATTGCAGCCTGTGGGATGCGTTTGCCTAGACTAGAGTAATCAGTTTCTCGTATCAATAGTGGACAATGGAAACCGGAAAAGCATTTATTTTTATATTTTAGCGGTTCGATTAACAAACGAGGAGGTAAACATACAAGTCAGAAGTGAGAACATAGTATTTAAGTACTTACTACTTATGTAAACATCAAAAGATTTTGTTATTTTTAAGCTAAACATCGACGTCCAAACCGGTTAATTACCTACTGTCATTCGGAAAAATTCACGAGAAAGACGAGGAAGAGTAGGTATAACTACTCGTAATTAATTTTTTTAATAAAATAACCTCTGTGCCGGCCGTAACCTATTATTTGAAAAAGAGATAAATTACATGTTTAGACATTTTAGGAATGCAGAGGAGTAGCGCCGTTAACATCCATACATTAGGTTACCGTTACTCAATAATCGTAGAAACGAAAGTGGTTTATTTGCAAGTTATTTCTGTACGGTTATACCTACTACTAACTACGAACAAATGAGTTCGTTGACTATTTAGAAATGGCATTTTATCAGCTCAGCGACACTTACCTACTTACCTAGTAGTAGCTCCTATGGATTACAATGATTTATTACAGAAATATCCCTTTTCTAAGTCAATAGGTACTTATGGGAATTGATCTTTGAAATTAGAATTGCTCTATTCAAATTCAAATGTTTTTTATTCAAATAAACTTTTACAAGTGCTTTTGAATTTTCGAATAAATCTACTCTACCGATTGTTCGGTCTACCTATCTAAATCTGTCTGAATTGATACCATGCCTAGCTAATGCAAAAAATAATCATAATAGGTAGGTTTAGTTTTTTGAGAATAACAACTGTATTATGCACCTCATGTAGGATGGTACCTCAACTAAGATTATAAGCATTGTTTTACGTACCGATTATATTTTTATATACTTATTCTTCGTAAACCGAAAAAATTACCTACGGTTAATCTCAATAATAATGATGATTTGTTTTATTTAATACTTGATTAAATACATTGATGAGGTGGAAATAATAGGTACTTTGTATTCATATTAATGCTTGCCGAAAAAAGTAGGAGAACGATCTATTAATAAAATTTTATCAAAAGCATAACATTCAGATAAGGTCTACTACAGATTATATTATTGTCTGGCGCAGAGTGACCTGGTATCTACTAAAAAACCGGCCAAGTGCGAGTCGGACTCGCGCACCGAGGGTTCCGTACAAACCTGTAGTAAGTTTTAAATTATTAAAAATATTTTTATTTTAAATATTTGAGTTGATTGTATGAAAGGTAAATTGCAGTTTACGATTTATGACGTATTAAAAAAAAAATTTTAAATAAAAATTGTAAAAGGTAGTTATAGCTAGGTACTTTTAAGATTCGTTCGTAATACTGTAGATGTAACACGACTAAAACTGTAACGACCAAAGATGTAAAACGGTAATAATTACCTTTGTTAATGAACCGCAAAACTAACTTTGTTTGTAGAGGTTTACTGTTAATATCAAAAAAACTATGCTAGTTAGAGCATTGGCTATAGTTTTCCTGTAAAATATACATAAATTCCTATTGAACATAATTATTTCAGATTTTTCGATTGGTAAACTCCGGAGATAAGGGGGGGGGGGGGGGAACGGTATTTTTTTAGACTTTTTCCACGATAAATCAAAAACTATCATGACTAAAAATAAATAAAAATCTGTTATAGAATGTACATAGTAAACCCTTTCATATGATACCCCACACAGTACAGTTATCTCACTTTTAAATTTCAACCCTCCGATTTTCCCCCCTTTTTAAATAAGAACAAAAATAATTTCCAATCTTTTTTAATTCCAGTGTCTTTGGGCCACTAATATACACAACTATTCCAAATTTCATGTCGATAGCTTTGGTATTTACTGAAATAATCGAGTGTGACGGACGGACAGACGGACAGACGGACAGACAGACGGAAAAAGTCGCACCATAAGGGTTCCATTTTACCATTTTGGTACGGAACCCTAAAAACCACGTAAGTACTATGGATATCTACACCTACATAATATTTGAATACCGCCCGCCCGCGCCCGCGACCCGGTCGCCCGCGACTTCGTCCGCGTACCATTTGTTGATTTTCTTTGAGATTATAAATTTTCCCGCTGCAAACAGCGTATCTATAGAAGATTTAGGTATATTAGCTTATGCAGGTTTTTTATTATTTAAAACTAATAACTTAAATGCTGATTTTAAATTGTATGTAACCTTTCATCCCCATTTCACCCTCTGTGGGGTAGATTTTCCTGAAATTGCTTATACAGTTTAATATAACTTGAAACTATGGAACGCTTATGTAAGGTTCCAACCCCCATTTCACCCCTATTGGGGTACATTTTCGTAAAATTGCTTATACAGGTTTTTATTATTTATAACTAACAACTTAACTGTCAATTTTCATGCCTCCAACTTCAAAAACAAAGGACTTTCATACAAACTTCCAACCCCCATTTTAACCCCTTAGGGGTGGACTTTCTCAAAACCCTTTCTTAGCTGGCGTCTACACCGTAGAGGAAATCTATCTTCCAAATTTCAAGCCTGTACCTACGCTTTATAGTTCCTGAGATATCGTGATTACTCAGTCAGTGAATGAGCATGGTATTTTGCTTTTATAAATATAGATTACTTAAAAATGTTATACAATGTATTATCCTTTGTTCGACCAGCACCACCACTCACCAGTGGGTGCAGGGGGATTTCCTGTTTACCCGTGCTCCCACTGCATAGTGGTTGGGAATAAAAATATGTCCATATAGGTACATATGAGGGCATTGCTTTAGTCTTTACGGAGTGGACAAAAATGGGGTTGTCCTATTACGTAAAAATATCAGCACTGTAACGATCGCAATCACAACTATTGAGACTGTAACAATGATTGATGCAGGTTTAACATAATTAGGTCACAGGTTACGGGAGAAGCTATCTATAACCTAGACCTAGAGGTAGCCGTAAGACCTACGAGGATGATGATTTAGGTTCTTTTTAAATGTACGCGTCTATATTTTACCTTTTGGCTTTCAATTGAACCATAAATTGAGCATTTTTGTCACAGGTAAATCATAGAGTTAGGAACGTCTTACCATAGATACCAATACTGTGGTCTTACTGACGAGGTAAGGAGATCATTCCAAAAATTTTTAAAGTTCTGATTTCCCAGTTCCCAATAATTGAATTTTTATACTTACAAAATATGTATCACTTACCAAATCGTCAGCAACAATCAAAACAATATTTGGGGGTACTTTTTGACACTCACACACCACTAGCAAAAGAAATAAATTAAAAATAATTAACAACATATTAGACAATTTGAAAATCTTTAATTTGAATATAGTAATATTTGATTCTTTGATAACATTTGAATTTATATACAAATAAGGTATATGGTCCCAAAACTACGGGTTGCGCGCGCGCAGCGTATTTGCCGACTGTTTAGTATCTGTGTCAATGTCAGCGGCGGCCGTTAAGCTCTTGCTATAGGCTCGCGTTAGATACACATACACTTTGCTCGTTACAAAAGGCGATTGAAGAAGGTGTTCTCAGCGCGCCTATTCCGGAAATCATTCATTTTTCCCCACTAGAACGGCGGGATTAGCAGTCTTTGTAACTTTTTGATTCTTTATTCACTGCACCGTTGATACGGAAGATGTCAAATCACGACACTTCCTAGTCTTAGAGCCTCATGAACATGATCCATGCTATAGTTCCACAAACTTATCTGACGGCGTCGCTAGTATAAAGGTATGAAAAATAAAATAAAAACTAACGACTGAAAGAAAAAAAAACAAATCGGTTCAGAAACCACGGAGATATGCACCGACATATATTTAAAAATAAAAATACGCGTTTTGAGCACCTCCTCCTTTTTTGGAAGTCGGTTAACAAAAACTAAACAGGCATAGAAATTAGTTCCAATTTTGGCCACCGGGCCAGATAAGTCTATGGGACTATAATACATATTTTATTACAAGTGTGAACGCACGAGCTTATGCGTGTCAAACCCACCACTCAAAGCCCTTGATTTGAATGGCTTAGGTCGTTAGAAACTTACCTACGTTACTTTTAGCGTGTTTAGGTCACTAGTGCCATAAAAATATGAATAAAACAATTGTATAGGAAATATTTATTTTATTATTATCAATGTAAATTACAGTCCGTTGCTTGTACCCTTTACATAGGTTGCCATAATAAAACACCGACTCGCGAATTATATAATTTATTGTATACCTACTTAAATAAAATAATACTATATGCCATGCAAGTTGCCACCTGTACTACGAGTATATAATAATATGAAGTATCACAATTCGCACGGTATGTCTATAGAAATGTTTTTAAAGTAACTAGTGCACGTTTAAGTTCGTAGTTCGTTCATTTTTAGACTAGACGACCTCTTAACAAAAAGTAATTTTTTCGAATTTCTTAATGATCATTATGACATACACATATTTTTTTTTGCAACTCCTTATATTAAGTATATTTTCTATAAAAGTTTGTGGCAGACTTAATACGTTCATAATAGCATCATTTCACATGCGTACGGAAAACTTAGTGTTGAATTATTATATAAATGCGAAATGGCTGAATATTGCTTTGGTGGCAAAACATAGATAAATAAATAGATAAGAATATATAAAATATTAAAAAGACAGATATATGTATATATAGTTGATATTAATTTAATAAAGAATCTGTAAATTTATTATTATAACATAACAATTTTAATACTATACATATTGAACACAAATGTATAACTACATCATTATATGTTATTATTATTATTATTATTTATAATAATATATTAATTATATATTATTATGTTCCACACATTCTATGCTAAACACCCGCGCACATTACGGCGAGTCACATCGTAACTCAAAAAAAATATTGTATATTATATAAATGAGTTTAAATTAAAACCTAGAAGAAAGGTCCTAGAAGGAAGGAAAAGAAAGAAAGTAAACTTAGTTACTTTTCTTAGTTGCCTTTACCTGGAATAATTCCAGAGTCCTCCTACTTATAAGATCACAGCCCCTTGACAACACTGCGCCAGGGTATGGGTAGGTAGGGTGTTTGTAACAAAAATATTTTTTATGAACTACTTTGATGTGTTAAATAGCGACTCGCCGCAATGTGCGCTCACCCTAATTATAACATAACACGTAAAATGCACGAGGAATAATACGAATGAAAATAAAAAACAAAGAAATATCTTACACCACGAGAATGTTGATTTATTACAATAAATTATTTATTATTATATTATAATAAAATTCATAAGTCTTCCTTATAAAATAAAAAACAACTGAATAAAGGAACGCTTTGTTCGAAGCTATAAGCATAAAGAGTGACTTCTCGGGAGTTTCTTTGGTGAATAATAAAGAGGAAGTCTGCGTGAATTTCTGTAACTAATTAATAATTAATTATTTTCTCATTCATATTAATTATCTCATTATCAGTAATGCCGTGGAAATTATTAATTTAAATTTAAAAAATACCGAAGACAAAGTTCTTACATATTATACCAAATTAATACAAATAGAGTCCTATATTATTGCTCTTGCGCACTACTCGAGAATAATAACCTACGCAAATAGTCGTAGACCTAAACAACTTTTCGGATTTGACGAATGCACAAGCGTCCTAATTGAAGTTTCAAGTAAATCAATTTCAGCAAGACTGTGTTAAAATTGTGAGATGTCAAATAACGGCTTAAGGCACACTTTTGAAAAACTGTGACATATCAAACCTGTTATTATTTCCGCTACATGATGAACAACGAGGAAAGTAAAATGAAAGTGAAACGATTGCGTCTCGTATATATGCGCGTCTATTTGTTTTTTTGTTCCGTTATATCAAAAATAATTCACTAAATAGTGGAAATAAAGTTGTTTACTTTGCACTTTCAAATGTTAGGAACGACGCGATGTGGGTCTCCCTCAATGTGCCTTGAACATACGGCATTTGAGATATTCGCCAATATTTGTGACAAGCTTTTTTACTTGAAACTTACTCCCAATGGTCTGAATGCCTCTTTTAGTAATTACCACGACATTAATCTAAAGAGCCTAGTACATATTTGCCTAATACGCTCGACCAATGTAATTAGCAAACGTAAATAGTGTCAATTGGCCAGCTTGCCGAATTTTGTGGGGTTTCAGACAAACATCGAATCATGTTGGCGCGATTAACAAGCAGCGTTTCACGTTGGCCAACATTTGTTGAAATTATTGGGCTAATGTGTGCTGGAGCCACAAAATAATTCGCTAAAGCGATCACACACACTCCTAGAAAATATTTACTAACAGAGAACTAACAGGTTTAAAATAAAGCAAGATTTATAGCACTAGGCATAGGACCGTACCATGACCGTAAACGGTCGGTAATATCTTATCGAAGAATGATTTTAATTTAGAGTTTAGACTGTATAGTTTTTTTTTCGGGAATTAGTCAAAGTATGGTCCTATACATAGTATATCAGTTGAAAACATACAAGAATAGAAGAGAATCATACAGTGCAACACATAGTGAGAAGATTGGTCTATCCGTCACCAGGCATCCCTCTCGCTCTAGCAGCTACAGTAACGCAGTACGCGTCTCGCTCACTCCTTGCGCGGCTTCCGTTTCCGCTGGCCGTCGCCCGCGCCCTCGGTGTCTACGAGTGGAGTCGTCTGTAGAAACGAACATTATATTAGAGCACGATTCTTCACTCTTCTCTGAATGAGAGAGGTTTGCCAATATTTTAAGTTTGGCTTTAATTTGACAGAGAATGAATGATGAATAGCGTCAGTTTTTATACTGTTTACATAGGTACTGCGCATACTTTAATAGTGTACAAGAATCAGCCTTTCTAGTTATGGTTCATTTTGGTGAATTTCATTATCGTCATCAGTGGAGAGCGTAGCACCCACCTAATACTGGATCAGCCTTTCTGGCGAAGGTTACCAAAAGTGCAGATATCTCTTAGTGTATTAGTATGGATGTCAACTCACGTCATCGGTGTCGGCGGCTCACGCGGGCCCCTCCAGGTCCGCCTTGCTGGGCTTGTCTTGTTCCCCGTCGTTGTCCACCGCCTCGTGTTTCCGCTCGTCCGCCTCCGATTGGTGCGGGTCGTATCCACTAGCGCGTCTTATTATAACAATACAACAAGTATCAACTCACGTCATCGGTGTCGGCGGCTCGCGCGGGCCCCTCCAGGTCCGCCTTGCTGGGCTTGTCTTGTTCCCCGTCGTTGTCCCCCGCCTCGTATTTCCGCTCGTCCGCCTCCGATTGGTGCGGGTCGTATCCACTAGCGCGTCTTATTATAACAATACAACAAGTATCAACTCACGTCATCGGTGTCGGCGGCTCGCGCGGGCCCCTCCAGGTCCGCCTTGCTGGGCTTGTCTTGTTCCCCATCGTTGTCCCCCGCCTCGGGTTCCTGCTCCTCTGCCTCCGATTGGTGCGGGTCGTCGTCCACTAGCGCGTCCGTCTTTTTGACGTCCGCGTCAGTGTCCTATGCGCAGGAGAAGAATTTTAATACAGGTAGTCGAGAACGAGTTTCGACAAGCTCTGGAATCCACAGCCCGTAGACGTAAACATACGTGTTGTTTGTGTGAAAAATTATAACTTAAATTAATTCATTTTTGCCTGACTGATAACATGCAAATATGTAATACTAGCCCGCAAACCCATCCGCGTAGTTTTTTTAAATTTTCGCGGTAACTCCTTAATTTTTCTGGATAAAATAGCCCATGTCCTTCCCCACGATACAATCTATCCCTGTACCAAATTTCATCAAAATCGGTTGAATAGATGGGCCGTGAAAGCGTAGCAGACAGACAGACACACTTTCGAATTTATAATATTTATATTATAGTACGGGATAAAAAGAAGCCTATGTCCTTCCCCAGGATACAATCTATCCCTATACCAAATTTCATCAAAATGGGTTAAATAGATGGGCTGTGAGCTTGCAGACAGACAGACAGACAGACAGACACACTTTCGTATTTATAATATTAGTATGGATATGCATATGGTACTCACGGCGCGCGGTCCGCAGCACATGTAAGCGAGCAGGCCCACGAGGATGAAGGATCCGATGATGACCACTGCGTACACCCACGGGTTTTCGCCGGCGAACTTCAGCGCGCGCTCCACAAACGACTCCTTTGACACAATAGCGACTACTTGGCAACACACTACTAGCACTATATACTACAACTAAGGACTGAACACAGTAACCGAAATAAGTGTTTATCTACTCCAGCATCGAAAAGTTCCAATTTCGAATTTGACAACTATATCGAATTGAACCCTCTTTCGTGTTTGCTTCTCATAACGATACAGTTCGTTGTATGGGAGCTGTATCGTTATGAGTCGTAGCTGTATCGATATGGTTATCTTCATAAATAGGATACCTATAGCTTAGCGGCTCTGGGTTCTGGCACTTTTGGTTTTTATTAATTTATAAAGTAAAAAATTATAAAGACGTCCTTGTCGTAGATAAAATCTTGTATGCAACTCAATCAAAATCAAAATCAAAATCAAATTATTTTTATTCAAATAGACTTTTTACAAGTTCTTATGAATAGTCAAATGAATCTACCACTGTACGTAACTAGTCATTTTAATTCTCGTACTATCCTATATCAAAAAACAGCACTCGAATTAAAATGACCCTCATTACGATACAGTTGCATAAATAGCTATTATCTACTCCAGCATCGAAAAGTTCCAATTTCGAATTTGACAACTATATCGAATTGAACCCACTTTCGTGTTTGCTTCTCATAACGATACAGTTCGTTGTATGGGAGCTGTATCGTTATGAGTCGTAGCTGTATCGATATGGTTATCTTCATAAATAGGATACCTATAGCTTAGCGGCTCTGGGTTCTGGCACTTGATTGATTTGACTTTTTTATTAATTTATAAAGTAAAAAATTATAAAGACGTCCTTGTCGTGGATAAAATCTTGTATGCAACTGTACGTAATTAGTCATTTTAATTCTCGTACTGTCCTATTTTGATACTCGGCAAGCCTCGTATCAAAAAACAGCACTCGAATTAAAATGACCCTCATTACGATACAGTTGCATAAATAGCTATTTAAACACCGTATTTTGAAACTGTTACAGAACAGAAACAGAAAGAAACTACACTGTAATGTAATCCAATCAATCTGTAACCGTTTATTTCTGTTAATAAGTGTTGTAATCTGTAACCCTAATAGGTTCTTGCACTAACAAATTACACGGTGTGACAACGCGGTCTTCATTGGACTTTACACACACTGACACAACATTGGCCATGTTTTTCTTAAAACAATTTCAACCATCGGTGCTTTCACCTTAGGTTCAAATTTGGATACGCGTTAACAGTAAATTTGGCAACATCGCTATTCCGGTTACAATTTAAAACAGTGTTAAACACTTTCATTTCTGTTACAGAAATATAAGTGTTTTGGGTTAACAGATTTAATTAAAAACACATTGAAAACGGTTACAGATTTGATTCTGTTATCAATTCAACCTGTAACACTCATAATTCTGTAACCTTTATGAATCTGTTTTTCAGTCCCTGACTACAACTATAGTAGTTTTATATACTGTGTGACTTTTTATATTATTTAACTGATTGCATTGCCGCTAGCTAGAGGTGATTAATATAACACGTAGCGCAATTCCATAGCACGGATAACGTGCTATCTGAGGAGCCGCCATGACGCTACGGCGTTATGAATATCACGCGATCGCGCGCAGCGCCTCGTAGCACTTGTAGCGGCGCCCGCTGCCGCTGAACGATAGTTAGTCTCGCGTAACGCGCTGTTATAAGTGAACGTCATCTTTGCGTGTTACGAAATTTAACGCGCTACGAAATTAATCGTGCTGCAAGACACACGCTTTCTTATAACAAGCGCATTATAACATTGCGATTTTAAATACATGCTAAAAATTTATAGTTTATAGTCCGTAGAGTGCTATGGATTTACAGCAGTTTTGAACAACTCTAATTGCCGCTAGCCGAGAGATAGCCTACACACACAAGGTAGTGTAACACAGTCGCAACCTCCTTGGCCCTCCGCAGCAGGTAAGTGGCGTACGCGGCGACGGGAATGGCGCAGTACAGAGCGTACAGCGCCCACCAGCCCGGCCGGTAGCCCGTGGCGGCCAGAACGCGCCCCCACCACGTTTGCTGGTTACGGTTAGCGTAAACGATCACACCGATTGGGTATTTCACAACTATTCAAATCATCGATATGTCACCGTAAGATTGCAAAGGCCGTTGGATTGTAATCTAACTAGCGATATTGTAAACTGTCGACAGACTACAATTTAACGCATTATTTTTCGGTAGATTGTAATCTGTTAGATATATTAACCCGATAAAACCTAAGTGCCCGGCCTGGGGCCGGGCACTACGTGTTTATTTATGTCGAACCCTAACCTAACCTACAAGAAAGAGACAAGAAAACGTAAATACAATGAATATTTCAAAAATTGACACTCGGAACATTGAACGGTTCACAATCCGTCGACAGTTTACAATATCGCTAGTTGGATTACAATCTAACGGTTTTTGCAATCTTACGGTGACAGATATATAATATGTAGGTACTAACTACTAGATAGGCCCTTTCATAGAAAAAAGTTGGGCGTCCGACTTGCAGAGCACGTTCCAAACCTGTCATAAGCCTGTCTTTGTCCCCGTCATGGCGCTGTCACGGTCGCTAGTCGTGCAGATAATTTGATATTATTAAGTTTACATCTAAAGTATAATTAGTTTGGCACTTTATTTTATGGTAATACATTTTTAAAAAAACGTTATTTAATCTTCCTATTTATTATTTCTATCCATTACGCAATCATTTAATTTCTGCGGCAAACTGTATGATATATTTTTTTTACTAACTGGCCTTACGGCTTCTATGACTATGACCTATACTATCTATGATCGAGTCATACAATTTCAAACAGTCATTCAAGATGGAGCATATGTCCCAAGCAAGTTCCCGCTTTCCAGACTGGATGGCGTTACTAAAAATCATCTAAAAATAAGTTCACATTCTTTGTTTGACAGAGCTCGTCTATATAATTTGAGGTCGTTGGTCCAGAAGAATCGAATTCGCAGCGAATCGTCTCGCGCGAATTCGATTCTTCTGGATTTCGATTGGATCTTTCGATTCTTTAAAATATGCGCGTAAATCGCGTGTACATCAGAATCTCGGCTCGCTCAACGCTCGCGTGAGTCGTGCAGTTTACGCGCGAACTTCAAAGTGAGTGCACGTATCAATGGAGCGGATGCGTATCCCCAAATAGGGATGATGCCTATGTCATAAATACATGTATTCTTAATGATTATTAAATAGAGGGTCTTCCAAAAGACATAAAATTCTCACCCTCAGTTAGCTTCAAAAACTAATCGAGGATGTGAAGTTTTTGAAGGCGGCGCCTGCAACACTATGTATTTCATACAGACTTCCATACTAGAAGCTCGTTTTTAAGTTTGATAATGAGTTGCTGATTTGATTTAGTTGTCATCGTCCTTATTGCTCGCGTGTTACACGTTCCCTCTGGACGCAACGTACGCACGAAATGATTCGCGAAGAATTTGCCCCTTCTGGACAAGGTCTTTTAGCTCAAACGCCCACACTAATCAAGTTAAGGCACTAGGGCTTCGACTTCAGACGAGTTCGGAGCCCCATGGCTGATGCCTAACGGTTTTCTATCGGATATACTTTGGAGGTATGCTCAGGAACTTCACAATCTCGTTCCTTCACCATTTTACCACAGAACCGCAAGTCATGGTGAACGTTGGTTGGCATATGAAATCGCTGTCCAATGATCTCGTAATAAACGTTTTTGTTCAACATGTCTGATACACCTAAAACTAAGGTTTGGAACGACGTCCTTCCGACGTCCGTGTTTAATGCTACTTATGACTTAAGTACCTTTAAGGCAAGAGTAAATAGGCATTTAATAAAGTATGTTACTATTAGTAAGAAAAGATTAACTAGGTATATTTTGTATCATTGCCATATTTTTATAACTCTTAACAATATAGCAATGATATAAAATATACCTAGTAAAGAGTTCTTAATTCTACACCCTAATTTATAACGAGTTCTTCAAACATGTTATCACACTAGTGCTGCAATGTGTCGCTTACCGCATCGCTGTTGATCTTGGCCCGCTTGAGCGCATAGGTCTGCGCGGCCCACTGCTCGGCCACCGCGACGTCGTCGGTAATGATGAGGTTATCGAACAGCAACTGTGGCGACATCGACCAAAGCTCGAAGCCTACCGCGTGCTGGAGGGAAAGGAAGAGAAGATTTATTCGGGAACTCTTAAATTTTCCGGGATAAAAATAGCCCGACTCGTAGTCACACCAGATTATCACACCAGTGTGACAAACAGGATTTTAGCTATTACTAGCTGATGCCCGCGACTACGTTCGCGTGGATTGTGAATTTTTGGTTCCCGCGGGAACTCAAATTTTCCAGGAAAAAAGTAGTCTGTGTGTTATTCGAGAGTATAATCTATATATGGGCCAAATTTCATCCATATCCGTTTAGCCGTGATTGAGTAACAAACATCCATCCATCCATCCATCCAAACTTTCGCATTTATAATATTAGTACACAGCATAGAATATAGATTAAATGACTCCCATGACTTTGTCCGCGTTGATTAAGTTTATTAATTCCCGCGGGAACTCTTAAATTTTCCTGGATAAATTACTTTTTACACTTTACTTCGCCTATATCCTTCCCCGGGATGTAACCTACGTCCCTATACCCGTACCAAATTTAATAAAAATCGGTTGAACAGATAAGCCGATAAAGCGTAACAGACAAACATACTTTCGCATTTATAATATTATAGTATGGATATTACAAGTACGCAAAGTAGAAAATTAATGTCAAGTCGTAATATTATCAAGCCTCAAGCCTCAAGCGAGGTGTGTCTCCTTTTTTTAGCAAATTATGAAAAGCTGATTGCAGCTTAACACAGACAAATAAAAGTGTGTGTGTTGTTGTTGTGTAAAATTCACACACGGCAAAAGTTAAACTTCAGAAAAGTAGCCTACGAGATAATGAGATAAATATAAATTGTATTCTATCTCATTCTCTCGCATGCTAAATCCTATAAATGTTTGTCTCTTTTAAGTGTCGCTTTTTCGTTTCGTTGAATTTTCAAATCACAACGATTCTAAAGAAGTTTCAATTAAAAATTGATGCAATCTTAGAAGGTAGGGGGTGTACTCACGATGGGTGTCATGCGGAATGGGTGTTCGTCGTTGAAGAAGTGTGGGTTGGGGATGCGGCGCGGCGTCCACTTGCCTTTGTAGTTGGGGTTCGGTACCAGCGGGGCTCGCCACACACCCTGCAAACACAAAATATTATAAGTGTTTCAGATGTTACTTTCTATACATCTTTAAATAGTTTTTCTTTTTATCCAAGACAAGTTGGCAGCCCTTGGCTGCGATCTCACCTGATGGTAAGTGATGATCCAGTCTAAGATGGCAGCACGTTAGGGGCATGGCAGTTAAAATTAACCCATACCGCTAATCGATTTCTACACGATATCGTCCGCTAACGTCGTCCGTAAAGCCAGAACGCTAAATCACTTGGCGGCACGTCTTTGCCGGTAGGGTAACTGGTAGCCACAGCCGCAGCCTCCCAGCAGTGGAGACCAGAGAAAATTAAGAAATTATTAATTCCCAAATTCAGGGGTCGAAACAGATTTCGACGTCAAAAATACTGACTTACTGACCAAAATTTTCAAAAATACTGACCAAATACTGACCTTTGTTCAAGTTCTGCTTACCCTAATTACACGACCTCCCAAAA
Source organism: Erebia epiphron (assembly GCA_963932025.1). Classification (NCBI taxonomy): domain Eukaryota; kingdom Metazoa; phylum Arthropoda; class Insecta; order Lepidoptera; family Nymphalidae; genus Erebia; species Erebia epiphron. Next base: position 36,987,449 of record OZ009946.1, on the reverse strand, counting down.
AAAGGAATGTAATGTTTTTAGGTTTCAAGTATTATTGTATGTATGCGACTTAACTTTCTTTTCGGGGTAATCTGTGATTCCACCATAACTTCTGAACGACTGAAGACATTTTAACACATCGTAAAAATCGGGATATCATCAGAATCCATCCGAATCTGCTAAATAATTTTTTTTAAAGTAGTTTTACCACAGGGTTTTCGTGTTTTTTTAATTTTTAATTTAATTAATAATATTATTTGGCTTTAATATAATACGGCTCTTTATAGGTAGTTCAATTCACGAAGACTCGCCCGCCCCACTCCTTTACAACCACTCGTTTCATGCGATTCGGAATGTGTTAAAAAACCGGCCAAGTGCGAGTCAGACTCGCGCAACGAGGGTTCCATACTGCAAGAGAAGTGATGAAACTTTAAAATAATCACTTTTGTTCATTGAACTACAACATACAGTTACTTGTAATAACGAACAGCAAACGTAACTTTGTTTTTAGAGGTTTATCCTACTAATCCTACTAATATTATAAATGCGAAAGTTTGTGTATGTGTGTGTGTGTGTGTGTATGTTTGTTACTCCTTCACGCCGCAACTACTGGACCGATTTGGCTGAAATTTGGAACATAGGTAGCTTATAGCCCGGATTAAAACATAGGCTACTTTTTATTCCGGAAAAAAATATAGTTCCCGTGGGATACTCAAAAAACCCAAATTTCTACAGCAATCTATAGCTACATCTATAGGTAGATTGTATAGTAAAGCTAAAGGAAACTTCCTTGAAAGCATGTGTAAAGATTGGAACAGGGAAGTACAACGGGAAAATGTCGACGTTTAAAGAGGATACTATAGTATTGCTACGGGATGAACTACAGGTGAGGATAGTAGCAAATAGCAGCTCAGGGAATCCGGGGTCGCATACCCGTACACTCATTCATAGTTACCGGACAAGCAACTAATCTAAGTGCCCCCTGGATCGTACCCATCCCCTGGATCTGGTGCCGTATTGGATATAAGGAAATCATATGTGCAAAAGATATCAAGAACTGCTAATAGCCGTGATTGCGAATGTCAATTTTCCCTCGGTAGTATTGGTTCTTGGTCACACTTGACCGAAGTTTGTGTTCGAAAATTTATGTTTATATAATATAAGTGCGGAAAGTTTGTCTTTGCTGAGCAAAGATTGCTCTGGAAACGCTATGTGAATGTGAGCGATTTTTTCTCTTCCTCTCTTCTTTAGGATTCGATGTGCTAAAATACTGACTTTACTGACCTTTTTTTCAAAATACTGACTTTTACTGACCAACGTCAAAAATACTGACTTTTACTGACTTTACTGACTTGTTTCGACCCCTGCAAATTGACCCTGCCGGGGATCGAACCCGGGACCTCCGCACGTTAAGACAACAGCGCTCAACACTGCGCCAGGAAGGTCGTCAAATATACAAGGTTTTCACCCCTACCTCCTTGACGTGCCATCCACACGCACGAAGCGCTTTGCGTCTTCATTCCTAATACGCATGGCTAGGGTCTGGAACACTACCAAAAACTGTGTTTCCCACCAATTAGGTACAATCTTTTAACCAAGAGTGAATATGCATCTTCTTGGCAAGCGCGTCCCATCTTAGGCCGCATCATCACTTCCCATCAGGTGTGATTGTGGTTAAGCGTAAGCCTATAATGAATAAAAAATAGGCTACATTTTATCCCGGAATTTTAAGGAGTTCCCGCGGAATTACAAAAACTTAAGCCACGCGTGTCTTTTTTTTTAAAATATATATAGCAAGCAAACGAGCAGGCGGATTCACCTGATGTCAAGTGATTACCGCCGCCCATGAACATTTGCAGCACCAGAGGAACCGCCAATGCGTTGCCGGCTTTTGAGATATTTGTCTATCCGCCCTTTGAAGAGCTCCATATTATAATCATGAGGGAACACAGACGATGGAAGCTGGTTCCATAATCTGCAAGTACGGCGCAGAAATGACCTGGAATAACGGCAGACGGAAGAAGACCAGGCATCCAGGTGGTCTTTACTTAAAGGCCTATTACACTACACTTTTTCAAGGAACCCTTACCCTGAATCAGTGTAGTGTAATACGATTAGGGAGAAAGAGTACCTGTGACATCGGGTCTTCCCGGTCTGCCGCGCTCTGTTGACCGGGCAATGTAATAAGACTTAGGGTGGTTAGGGAGCTCAGTGTTTCTCCGGCTCGCGCGAGCATTTTGACGTAAATTTAGTTTACTTTGTGCCATCTAGGTTCTCGTTCATACTTAGTTAGGGACCGATACTTAGTGCAGTGTAATAGCGATGCCAAGACTAGCGGCCACGCCCACCCTTGCCTCAGGGCCCTTATAAAGTGTAGTGTAATAGGCCCATTAACGGAAAAGTCGCGGGCATCACCTAGTACCTTATAGTTGGGGTTGGGTATGGTGGGTGGTTTCCACTTGCCGCAGCCGGGCGCCGCACTGCACGCGGGGTTGTCCACGAGCGGCGCCTCCCATTCCCCGTCCATCTCCTCGTCCCAATCCTCCGGCTTCTTCGCTTCGGGGTCTGACCAAAACAAATACAATAGGGATGAGGCTTATGTCAAAAAAAAAATGGCAGTCATAGGGAGGACTGCCGATAGAAGTGAAAACGAATATTTAATTTTTATTTAAATTATTAATATCTTTTTTTAAATATATATTATCTAAAAAACTAATATTATAAAGAGGAAAGATTTGTTTGATTGTTTGTAATGGATAAATTAAAAAACTACTCGACCAATTTTAAAAATTCTTTCACCTATAGAAAGCTACTTTATCAGCGAGTAACATAGGCTATATTTTATTTTCAAAAAAATTTGAGATCCCTACGAAAGTTGCAATAATAATTGGATTTTTTCAACTTCTTATTTATTTTTAATTATAAATATTCAAATTCTGACTTACTTTTATAGGTATCATTTTTGTCAATTGTATGTCATAATAAATACCAGAGAACTGTCTAACGATTTTTTAAACATTTTAATATCTAACTGTTGTAGACAGACTGCGAAATGCCTAAAAGAGCCAGGTCTCAACTTAGTTGTTAGTTCTAAGCATAGTTCCCAGGTGAGGGCAGCGAAAATACGTCGTATTGGAGACTCAAGTGCCAAGCGTTCACAGCGGTTTGCTGAACAATTTTGAGAACGTATGGTGGAGTTGTTCGTCTCAGTGCCCACTGATCATTATTGGGTTTAAGACCGTTGTGCCTTTGTAGTGGTATATAAAAAAATAAAAAAACGCGGCTAAAGAAGTTTTCGAGTGCATGCCGGAAACAGATGCGAGTAGGTACATGTTCGGCTCGTGCGCGCACCGTCCTCACTTATGAAATGCTCGTTTCATGTTACAGGGCATGTTACGTTACTGCAGTCTGTACCGGCTTTGTTTCGTCATGTGACGATGACATCACCATACCTAGCGAGTCCACGCATACGTGACTCGGGGCACGGGCACAAAACGGCCAAAAGCGGGCGGGTGCGCGCGCGCCGGTGCCGCCGCGAGCCTCGGCCTATAAAAGGAGTCCGGCCGGTGACCACCGGCAGGGACGCCCGCAGTCGTCCAACGCGCACGTGCCTTCCGCTTTTTGTGACAACTGTGCTAAGTTTTAGTGTCTTAAAACCGCGTACAGTCTCGCTCGCGTGCTCCGCGCGGAGGTGTAGCTCCCGACCCCATGGCCTGCCCGATCCCACGAGCCCGTGGTTGATCGAAGGCAGCGCATCGACTGCATCCCGCGCGTCGAGCCGCGTGTTTCCCCGCCGTAGATGGACCCGCGTCCATCTACTTCCAAAGGCCCTTTTAAGGGCCACCCACGCGACCCCTGTGTTCGCAAGAACCAGGTCGCCACCACGCCGCAGGCGAGTGATGTCGTCACCGCCAGCGCACGATCTGCCGCCGCCCCGCGCCCCGCTGCGTCGCATTCCGATGCCCGCGCGGTCGCGAGGCCCACTACGCCCTCCCAACCTCACCCCGCCACCTCCGCTGCCCCGGTAGTCTGAGCCGCGCCGCCGTCGAGCGCGCTCGTAACGCGTGCGCCGACGACCGTGATGACCGCCGCGCGATCGTTGCCGTCGCTTTTTCGCGATGACATCGCCGAACCGCGGAGTTCCCTACTGTGCCGACCTACATCCACGTGCCGTCCGAGGAACGACTCGGACGAGGAAGACGCCGAGCCAAAGAGGCGCTCACTAACTGCGCCCACCCCGAGCCCTGCGCCTAGGCGCAAGCATGCCGCCACGCCTCCCGCCGCCGCAGCGATGGATGCGGAGGACGACATTGCAGCCCCACACGGCGGATCCAAGGTCGAAAGGGCAGACCAGGTTGCCTTTTCTTGGCCTTCCTCCGGCGCACCCCGGGATTGACGCCAAACGTCTATGATGTCGACGAGCTACTGTGTATGCCGGGAGTCCGCATCGAGGTGCGCGGGAAGAAGGGCCCCGCGCAGTGCCACCGATGCCAATCCTTCCGGCACTCGTCGCACCACTGCCACCGACCGCAAGCCTGCGTTCGCTGCGGTCAGGATCACCGCGCGAGCGACTGCCCGAGGACTCGTGATCAGCCAGCCACCTGCGCGAACTACCGAGGTGAGCACCCAGCCAACCACGTGGGTAGCCCCGTCTTCCGCAGGGAGGCGAGGAACAGACGTGCGGGCGCCGTAGCGGCTACGGTTGGCAAACCGGCCGCACGCGAAGAAACCGGCGCACAGAGACCGCCGCAGGGGTCCAACCTAAGAACCCCTGCTAATGACCCCAAACCCCGAGGGGCCACCATGGAACAGTCCCGGGGCAAAAAGAGGCGCCGACGTGGGAAGAAGCCTTCCCGCGCGCCCTCTCCAGCTAGCGCTTCGAAGACCTCCCGCGCGCCCTCGCCTACGCGCGCCTCACAGACCTCAAGCGCGTCCTCGCCTACACGCGGCTCGCAGAAATCCTGAAAGTCAAGCGCATCGCCTTCGCCGCACTGGAGGCCGCATACACGGCCATGACGCGTGGGGAAGAGCCCTCTGAGAGTGTCTGATGACGGGACTGCGGATTCTTGCCACCATCGTAGACGTGGAACCGCTCCCAGAGGACATTCACCATCAGATGGAATCAATGACCCCTTGCAGCCTGGGCAGCACGTCCTCCGACCGCGCAGGTCGCCTTGCTGGGCCTCCCACCAGCGGGAATCACCCGGCAGGGCTGGACCGCGCACGGACGGACCGCTCCCCCCGCCCTCTTTCCCCGCTTCCCAGCGGGGAAATGGTCCGTAGACGACGGTAGGCGTCGACCCAAGGACCGTGCCGTCTCTATGGCACGCGGAAGAACCCATCTTTTTTTTTTTTTTTTCGGCTCGTGGTAACTCGGGCTCGACGCCGGCCTGGTGGACACTGGAGAAGTTGGTCGCATCAGGTCTTCGGCCAGAAACAACCAATCCCGCCGGATACCCCGTCGCCCCACGTTTCTCTAGAGTCTAGGTAAAGTGCCGTCTGCGGCACCTTAGATTCCCTAGGCTCCTTCCGAGCAACAGTGCCTCAAACTGAGAGTGTAAATATCGTGTGTTAGTAAATAGATAACCTCTAAGTACTTATTGCAGAACCTTGAATAAAGACTAAAGTGTAAAGTCGTTTGATTTGTAAGGGAATTCCTAATCCTTATGTACGAAGCCACGTGACCAGCCGTCGCCTGGACTCTTGGCTTCGTTACAATATTTAGCTGATAATTATTTAATGCTGGACTACTATTATCACTAAGCTTTCTTTTAATTGTTATTTTATTATTTCCCAAATATTAGTAACTAGCCGTCACCGGCGACTTCGGCTGATTTCTGATTCTGATTTCTTTTTAGTGTACTCTTAATCCCCACGGCTTAGGAGTGCAGTACCCTGCAGCATCAGAGTTGAGGAGTTGGGACTTTGGTGTAAGTATTAAGTTGTTGCTTGTCACCTACAATATGAATTTACCATAAAAAATCCTAAATCGCTATTTTTAAGGAGTTCTATACCCTGCATCATCAGGGTTGAGGAGTTGGGACTCAGAGTTGAATTGTATACGCGTGACTTGATACCTACTATATGAATTCCCCATCAAAATTTCCTAACTCCCTAGTTTTGAGTCGTAGGTATACCTACAGCATCAGGATTGAGGATTTGGAGTCAGAATTTTTTATGGGACCATTTCGCGAGCTTCCTCTAACCACTGAAAAAGAAATTTTTCAAATCGGTTTGGAAACCACGGAGATATGCGGTAACATAAATTAAAAAAAAAACATACGCGCCCAATTGAGAACCTCCTCCTTTTTTGGAAGTCGGTTAAAAAGATTTATGTTTGTTGTGATATAATTAATATATGCGGTCAACTTACTAACTTAACAACAGCGGTATACTCTGTCTCTCATAGTAGAGGGAGGGAGAGACACTTTTCTATCTATACTTTTAATATTATACTGGGGTGTCCCAGAAGTAAAGAGACAAGTCAATGAAAATTTTTTTTAATGAAAAATTGTATGTCAACTGTTATGTGTGTCATTATAAATTATACAAAATAATAATAAAAATACAATCTATATCAAATTTGCTCCTGCGATGCCTTTATAGCCGATTTTTCTCAAATTAATGCTTGCACGTCTCATGACTGCTTTTCCAGAAGTTGTTGCCACCCGTTTGGCCAATCTAGCCCATCTTTGTTTGAAAGATGTCAACGTTTTTGATTTTTCTGAATACTTTTTGTATTCCTTTTTACACAGAGCCCAAAACATTTCGATACCTCGAGCTTGAGGAACATTTGGAGCATTGTTTTGTTTCGATATGAATTCGACGCCCATAGATTGCAAATATTGAGTGACTTCAGACTCGTAATGACACGAAGCCATATCCGGCCAGAATACAACGTCTTCCCTCTGATAATACTTGTCTATAAACGGTATTAATCGCTTCATAATACACTCTCGAAGATAAACTTTTGCGTTCATAGACCGTGTACAGATAAATGGTTCGGAAACATTGCCGTTTTCGTCTATAGCTTGCCAAACCAGATACTTCTTGAAAAATTTAGACTTTGTTTTAACTTTTTCGCTGTAATCCACCTCACCACGACTGGTAGCGTGGAAATATTGCTTCCCAGGAATATCAGAGGGGTCAACCGGTACATAAGTTTCATCATCAATTATGAGAATTTTTTTCAAAGTTTTTTGGTAAACTCGACGGCAACCTCGCTTAGCACGCACTTCTTGGTCTTTCACGTACTTTGGAGCGGACAATTTCACAAAAGCCTTCATGCCCAGATCTTGAACTTTAATTCTGGATATGCTTGACTTAGATATTTTCAATTTGTCCGCCGCAGTCCTCACAGATGTTGAAGGTGCTTCTTTAAAAACCTTTTTTACCTTATCTATGTTTCGATCAGTTGCTATGGTACGTTGCCTTCCCGGAATCTTCTTAAAATCAGTCTCTCCTGAGTCTTCATACCGTTTAATTATCCTGTAGATACTTGTTCTTATAGCCCCTTCTTGAGAAAAATGACGAACTGCCTCGGATTTCCCATTATTCAGATAGTACTGAATTACTCTTTTTGCAAACGATTCTCGTTCGGTTCGCTTCATGTTAGAAAAACATCGACAATATTTGCAAAACCACGCGAATTTGACAGATTTGTTACGGGTGGTTACCATGGCAACAGTTATTTTTTTTTTGTGAAACCTTTTTCTTGGCCGATATGAACACTCAGTTTTGTCTCTTTACTTATGGGACACCCTTTAAATGCGAAAGTTTGGATGGGTGGATGTTTGTTACTCAATTACGCCAGAACGGCTGAACGGATCTGGACGAAATTTGGCACATAGATAGATCACAGTCTGGAGTAACACATGGGCTAGGCATTTTCATCCTGGAAAATTAAAGAGTTCCCGCGGGAACCACAAAACCTCAATCCACGCGGATGAAGTCGCGGTCATCAGATTGAAAGGAATAATTTTTCCAACCACCGCATTTCATCCTGCCATATCTTTATAGAACTTACGTTCTAAACAAATCTGTCAACGCAAACGTACCTGGAATCATCTCGGGTTCATCATCAAGCCAGCCGTCCGGTTTGACGGCGTTGGGGTCCACAATGGTAGCGGGCGCGTCTTCGTCCCAGTCATCCGGCTTGGTTGCTGTGGGGTCCACAATCTGAAATACATTATTTATTATTTAAAGTTCAATGTATGCTTTTATGTTCAATTTATGCTATATATTTATAATTCTTCTATTTCTTTAAAATTGTGCATTGTTGAGTCAACATCTACTGAAGTTGCTCCGGTGTCAGAGTGAAACTTATGTTGTGAATAATTTGGAAGATTTGTCTGGTGTGGTGAATATTGCAAGATACACATTGTACCACATATATTTACGTATTGTAGCGAATTAAACATCTAGTTTCTTCATTATCATGGACTTCCGCAAAGTCACGCCTGCTTCTATTCAATCTCTTTGTTATCCACTAGTCTGATAGCAACACATAAAGATGGCAGCACACTCACCTTCTCCCTCTCGTCCCAGTCGTTGGGCTTCTTATCATCAGGGTCGTCGATCTCTTCCGGCGGGTTGACGGGCGGAGTGAAGTCCTCCAGCAGAGAGCCAGCGTTGGCTTCCTTGTTGTCCACTAGTATTGTGAAGGTGTTGTCGGGGCGGACGATCAGCGTGTATAGATGCGGCTCTTTGTCTTTGTAGATGTCGTCGAGTCGCTGACTGAAATTTAAATGAAATTGAAAACAATAAATATTTAACAATATGTAATTCTAAAACGATATTATAACTCAAATTATTTTCCATTTAAATTTTGGAGCACTAAATTAATTGAATTTATTTTATTTTATCCATACTAATATTATAAAGAGGTAAAGTTTGTTAGTTTCCGAGTTGGGTAATTTATGTATCTACTGAACCGATTTTGAAAATTCTGGTACCAATAGAAAGCCACATTATTTGTGAGTGTCATAGGTTATAGGCGGAACTTTAAAAAACTTATTACACGCGGGCGAAGTCGCGGGCATCGGCTAGTTATATATAAGATTAAGATTAACTTTGTTATTTTAACTATTCTTACTAAAATATTATAACTAATTAGATAACGTAGTTCGATACTTGTAAGTGGGTGGTTGCGAGTTCGATCTGGTGGTGAGTGCTGTTACGGAGGTCGTCAAAATGATTGTATACTCACGTAGGTTTCTTGGCGTGTTTCTCCTCGACGGTGCCATTCTTGGGGTTCTTGTGTCTGAAGATGAAGTGCAGTTTGTTGTCGTTACCGCACTTGTCGGGTCCGAACATTATCGTGTACGGAGTTTGGTCGTGGAACTGGCGCAGATCGGCCTTCGTGCTCACGCCTTTGGACAGCAGTTTGATATACGCGCCGCCGCAGTTTTGACCTTCCTACAAAAAACAGGTATTTCATACTAATATTATAAACTAGATGATACCCGCGACTTCGTTAATCGGAAATAACGTTAGAGAAAAGGACTATAGGGAGTATTTGAAATCGTTTTAAGCATTTATATAAAGCATAATCAAAACCAACCTTTTAATGTACTCGTAAGTTACTATATTTATGTAAATTATCGTTTTTACTTGATTTGAGTGTGTTTGTGGGTGTGCATAAATAATAATTATTCAAAATCAAGATAATATTTTTCTTGAATCTGTATCTTTTTATGATTCCGTTGAAAAACAAGGGGCTCCTAAAATAAAATCTTCAAAAACTAAGAGCAACGCGGGCGCGTGGCCCGAACTGCACTGTAGCGTATCTCAAGCGCGCGTTAGCACTTGCTTTACGGAATTGTTCATAATTTATTTGTTTGTAACCATCGTATGAAAATGTTATTTATATAGTTAGAAAGCTAAAGAAATACTCTATATTTTTTATAATAACATTTATTTAGCTAGTTTCAATTTCGGTTCGATTTATTGAGTTAAATTGGTCAATATGCAAATGCATAAGGTAATAAATTCTATCTTTTTCAAATATTTTTATAATCATTATATCTACGTAATAGGTCTCAAAGAAGCAATTATAGGTCATTAAATAGGCTTTCCAAAGACACCTCACACAACCCATTTGTACAATTTTAACTCGAGAAATCATCAATAATCTACAACGGTCGGCCGCCATCTTAGTGACATCACAGCTAAGCGTGTGTACGCGTCCGCGTTCTACGACCGACAGTTTCGTGTTCTAGAGACCATGACGATCACATTCATTCTAGTCGTAGGTATATAGAAGAGGGTGCTACAAGAATCGTGAAGGAGACGACTTTTTGAACATTTGCCTATAGACTATTCTAGGATAACACTTTGCGGCGTTTTACTCAGGGCTTGAATGCATTCAATTCGCGCGCGATCTGTACTTACTCTAGTGACCTAACTTTACACCTCATATAGGGCTACAGTGCAATGATATGCAATAACTATTATTAAACATACACAAAGCCCATAAAACGCTTCCGAATCTTATGTTGGACTCGAGCCAATACGAGAGTTCATGTCTCGCGCAATTTCTTTGTGATATTTTTGTAAATTGTATACCTTTATAAAGGATTTCCGATTTGTCTAATAATGGTGAATTAATAAGTAAGTACTGAATTTTCTCTGTTCGGTTGGGTAGGATGCGGTAGAACCAGGGTTTTAACCTGGTTCTACCGCATCCTACCCGCAAAGTCTAGCCGCCAAGCGATTCAGTGTTCCGGTAGGATGCCGGGTAGAAATCAATTAGGAACATGGGCTCAATATAGCTTTTTATAGGATCAGATTACCCTTGAAAGTTATAATGTAAGTATCCCTTAGTAGACCTAGTAAATATAAAATAAAATAAAACATAACAGTCATAACCCAGCATAAAAAGAGAGAGAGAGAGAGAGTGAGAGAAAGAGAGAGAGATCTTCAACGGCGATATTTGTGAAATTCGGTTACAGTATAAATCTTCTGAAGTATTTGAAAAGTGTGAACTGTTACTAGAGGCATAGATTAATTATAATACCAAGTATAGATTGCTAACTCCCATATATTTTTTTTTCTAGGTTAATACTATCGTTAGATGGCGCTACCAGGCTCGCTCTTTATTTGATATGATGAAATTCGGTGAAATATCGTATTTTCTTGGTTCAATTTGTATTAATTATTTATACAAAATTATCAAAATACAAAAATTTGATAAAATCACTTAAGCAAATAGCAAATTTACATTCAACTAATTTTAACAAACAGCTTGCACAGTTACGCCATCTCAGATTGTGCGAAGAACTACAAGGTACCGGCGACTTTAATGCGCATTTAGCGAGCTTTGATTGAATGTATGAAGTGAACAGTCTATATTGGTTTATATATTGTCTTTGCTAGAGGTATAAAATTTTACAAAAACAACATATAGTGTGTACAGGACTATGCAATGTACTTACCAATATTTATTGACAAATAATAATTAAAATACCTATTACATAAGTTAGTTACGAATGTAAGTTCTGGAAAAGTGAAGCAATCATATAGTCATAAAATACGGTTGTTTTACGATGTAGCGCGCAGGTAGTAGAGAGTGGCGCTAATTGGCTTATCAGCTTTGCGTTTCAGACTGACTATGTAAAGTTATTGGGTTTTGAAAGCCCATGCCGGTATTGCATCATTTACATAATATTGAATGGTCCAGTTACATACAGTATAATGTATCCATCCCAATATTATAAATGTGAAAGTGTGTCTGTCTATCTGCTACGCTGTCAACTGTTCAATCGATTTTGACGAAATGTGGTACAGGGATATGTTGCTGGGGTAGAAAAGGATTCGCAGAAAATTAAAGAGTTCCCCGCAGGAACCAATAAACTTTATTCACGCGGCTGAAGTTGCGGGTAGTCGCGAATCGTCTAGTATCTTAATAGATAGATAATAGTATCTTAATAGAACACAACTAGACAACTCCCAAACTCGTAAATTGTTTAAACAAAAAATCTCCACGGGAACTCTTCTAATTTTGCTGGGATAAAGAGTACCTATCTTATGCCCATTTTAGCATGCAAACTATGCCTGTACGAAATTTCGTCAAAATTAAGGAAGGTAAAAAATGTATTACAAAGATTGCCAAAACTCAACCCAAAGGGAACTCCCCACCTTCGGCAAGGAATCATACTAATATTATAAATGCGAAAGTGTGTTTGTTTATTGCTTTATCTCGGAAAATTAAGAAGTTCCCGCGGGACGAAGTCGCGGGCATCAACTAGTTAAGAATACAAGAGATATTAGTTAAGGTGCTATATAACCAACCTGCATAGTAACTTCATACTGCACCACCAGTGGTTTGTCCTTGAACTCAAAGGGTCGGTCCAGCAGGGAAGAGATGGCTGCATGCTTCGCCTCCGTAGTGAGGACTAAGCCCTGATCGTTCTTGAGGATGCGTCTTGCTGGGGACTGGATCTAGAAGATTATCACAACTTTAATCTAGTTTCTTCATAGGATTTATACTGTTTACAATATCTGGGCATTGCCAGTAAGTCATTTGACTTAAGTAGTATAAAGATAAAAAGCCAAAGTTTGATTGCAGGTGCCAAGCCAACCCACTGAAATCCTTGCCCACCTAATCCATAGAATAAATTAATAAAAAAATCAGTTACAACTCCTCGATTGGGATCTGCAATGCATCAAGTTCAGTGTTTATTATTTATGCAGGTTAGCCACCATCTTAGACTATATCATCACTTTTCACCTGTAAAGTTTGCAGTCAAAGGCTAACAGAATAAAACTAAAAAAGTTTTAACTGATGTCCAAGAAGGAGGATGTCCAGAATTCATTGTTTTTTAAAAACTTATTTTTGAATAACTATCATGGTGACTTATAGTCTTACAAACCTATCTGACCCGGCGATAGCGTCCCGTCGCGCGAAATATTAAAAAAAAATTAAAATCTAAGAAACAGTCATAAAAATTAGTTCCAAATTTTGCCACTAGGCCAGATAAGTTTGTGGTCCTTTTTTTTTCGTCTGGAGGAAAAAATCCCTCCAGAATTCTGCCTATCGGCAGGGCGTGTCCGATTTGCACGGGCTAAAACAACATCCCCCTACGTCTTCCGGGTCGGCACCGGAAGACGTGGGGGGAGTTCCGGGAACCACTTAGCATTACTTCGTGCTGACCCTCTATTTCTTATTCTGTCTTCTTTTTTTCTGTATGTAAATAAAATATACCAAGAATGTTTTACCTCCCACTTGCCATCGTATTTGGCAATGTTTTCATCCACTCCCTGTTTCTTCGCCTCGGATTTGATCCACTTCTTCTTGAAGGCTGCCTCATCATCAAAGTGTTCTGCCAGGTAAATCTTTTTAGGGTCCACTTGTGGACTCTGGTAATCTTCTTCTTCTTCAACTGTCTGGAAAAGGAAAGGCCAATGTGATACCAAGATTACCTTCACTAAGGTAGTAAATTCATTTCACTAAGGTTGAAGGCTGCCTCATCATCAAAGTGTTCTGCCAGGTAAATCTTTTTAGGGTCCACTTGTGGACTCTGGTAATATTCTTCTTCTTCAACTGTCTGGAAAAGGAAAGGCCAATGTGATACCAAGATTACCTTCACTAAGGTAGTAAATTCATTTCACTAAGGTAATAAGTTGGATGTCAATAAGTGCAGTGTACCTATTTTGAATAAATAAATATTCAAATAAATAGATTTCCTTAGATTATAGAAAATGTAATCACAGAAACGTTCAGCGAACGAGTAAACGACGCGCTCAGCCCGGCGATTTGAGACATTTTCGGGTTCGAGTTTTTTCTTGTATCACAATTTCATTGTTTGTTTGCAGTAACGTTGAAACACGTAGGCTTTCTACGCAGGTAGGAGCCCGCCGTGCAAAGCGAGTATTGTACTTGTTTTAGTGAGAAGCTAACTACTTGATTACTTTTTCTTTTGAAAAGCAGATTATAAAAGAATCTTTAAGCAACAGTTTAATTTATAGACAGAGCGAAGCGAAGGTCTTCGAGTCTACTTGAGTGAATTTGCACTTGTCCGTCCGTCCATCCATCTGTCAGCGCCTTATAACTTCTGAATTACTGAACGTAATTAGTCCAAATTTAAATTAAATATAATATGTAAACCGATGGCCTCCAGCCGAATATGGCTTAAAAAGTTATTTAAAAAATCTTTATTTCAGGGGGCTCTCATAGAAGCGAATGTGAAGTAAATTATTTTTTACATCAATTTCAAAAGATAATTAGGAATAGAGTACAAATTTTTTTTTTTTTAATTTTTCCCCTAAAATTGACGAAATGGGGGGCTTTCAAAGTGGAGATTTTCTAACGTCCAAAGATGACCTCAGGACTCTAAATTTTCTGAAAGGCTGAGCCTGAAACTTGATCAATTATTTGAATTATATCCTGTACTACAACAAATACTAAAATTAGATACAATATTATAAGGAAACGAAATTATTACATTTTTAATGAGCTTATGAGTATGAGTATGAGTATTTTTAACAGAACTTCACAATGATGTCAATAGATGGCGCTCTGTTATGGCGATACCGCGAGGTCTCAGTTCGGGGCGAACCACTAGTATATTATATTATATCAGCATTGAGAAATCCAGTTTATCAAGCATATTCCTCATATTCAAATTTTATATTTTAAATATAACTGAAATTATATAATTATAATAATTAATGTACTCAATTTATTGAAGTATAATTATTTACAGTGCAGGTGTGGAATGATTTATTTTATTGTTAGGTAAGTACTATTATTAAATACTAGCGGACGCCCGCGACTTCGTTCGCGTGGCATACATTTTATAACTCCCACAGGCATTCCATAATTTTCCGGGATAAAAAGAACCTGTGCACAAAAAACATCCGTTGCTCTGTTGCAGCATGATTGAAGGACTATTTAACGTCCTTTGGGAAAGAATTTTCAATAACTGTGAATTACCTATGTATTTCATAATTTAAACCCGTTGCCCAAACGTCAAGTTTCATGGCTATAACTTGAAAAACGGCGGCCTTTTACACCAACTTAAAACCCCTATTTTACCCGTTTGAGGGTGGAATTTTTAAAAACTGTGACACACGTTATTCTTTATTTTTTACCTATAGCCAAAATACCAAGTTTCGTTGATATAACTTGTAAAATACCTTGAGAAATGAAGGCCTT
This sequence comes from Erebia epiphron, assembly GCA_963932025.1. Classification (NCBI taxonomy): domain Eukaryota; kingdom Metazoa; phylum Arthropoda; class Insecta; order Lepidoptera; family Nymphalidae; genus Erebia; species Erebia epiphron. Next base: position 36,972,313 of record OZ009946.1, on the reverse strand, counting down.
TGATACCAACTTTCATCCGCCATTTCACCCCTTTGGGGGTTGAATTTTCAAAAACTGTGAAATATGTATTTCTTAATTTTCAACTCGCAGCTCTTATACTAAGTTTCATGGCTATAGCTTGAGAAATGAAGGACTTTCATACAAACTTTAAACCCCTATTTTACCCATTTGGGGGTGGTGGAATTTTGAAAAATTGTGAAACACGTATTTCTTTATTTTTAACCAGTAGCTCACGTACCAAGTTTCTTGGCTATAACTTGAGAAATGAAGGACTTCCATACAAACTACCAACCCCTATTTTACCACTTTAGGGGTGGAATTTTGAAAAACTGTGACACACGTAAGTGTTTATTTTTTACCTTTAGCCAAAATTTCAAGTTTCGTTGATATAACTTGTATAATACCTTGAGAAATGAAGGCCTTTGATACCAACTTTCATCCGCCATTTCACCCCTTTGGGGGTTGAATTTTCAAAAACTGTGAAATACTTATGTATTTCTTAATTTTCAACTCGCAGCTCATATACTAAGTTTCATGGCTATAGCTTGAGGAATGAAGGACTTTCATACAAACTTTAAACCCCTATTTTACCCCTTTGGAGGTGGAATTTTGAAAAATTGTGAAACACGTATTTTTTTTATTTTTAACCAGTAGCTAACGTACCAAGTTTCTTGGCTATAACTTGAGAAATGAAGGACTTTCATACAAATTTCCAACCCCTTTTTTACCCCTTTAGAGGTGAAATTTTGAAAAACTGTGACACATGTACTTCTATATTTTTTACCGAAAGCCAAAATACAAAGTAACGTTGAAATAACTTGTAAAATATCTTGAGAAATTTAGGCCTATTATAACAAATTTCATCCCCTATTTCACCCCTTTGGGGTTCGAATTTTCAAAAACTGTGAAACATGTGTTTCTTCATTTTCAACCCGCAGCTCATATACCAAGTTTCATGGCCATAACTTGAGAAATGAAGAACTTTCATACAAACTTTCAACCCCTATTTTACCCCTTAGGGGGTAGAATTTTGAAAAACTGTGAAACACGTACTTCTTTATTTTTAACCGATAGCTCACATACCAAGTTTCTTGGCTATAACTTGAGAAATGAAGGACTTTCATACAAACTACCAACCCCTATTTTACCACTTTAGGGGTTGAATTCTGAAAAACTGTGACACACGTAATTCTTCATTTTTTACCGTTAGCCAAAATACCAAGTTTCGTTGATATAACTTGTAAAATATCTCGAGAAATGAAGGCCTTTCATACCAACTTTCATCCCCTATTTCACCCCTTCGAGGGTTGAATTTGCAAAAACTGTGAAATACGTATTTCTTTATTTTCAATTCGAAGCTCATATACCAAGTTTCATGGCTATAGCTTTCATAAAAATTTTCAACCCCTATTTTACCACATTAGGGGTTGAATTTTGAAAAACTGTCACACACGTAATTCTTTATTTTTTACCGTTAGCCAAAATACCAAGTTTCGTTGATATAACTTGTAAAAAACCTTGAGGAATGAAGGCCTTTTATACCAACTTTCATCCCCCATTTCCCCCTTTGGGGGTTGAATTTTCAAAAACTGTGAAATACGTATTTCTTAATTTTTAACTCGCAGCTCATATACCAAGTTTCATCGCTATAGCTTTCATGAAAATTTTCAACCCCTATTTTACCACTTTAGGGGGGTTGAGTTTTGAAAAACAATGACACACGTAATTCTTTATTTTTTTACGAAAGCCAAAATACCAAGTTTCGTTTAAATAACTTGAGAATGTCTTGAGAAATGAAGGACTTTCATGCAAACTCTCATCCCCTGTTTCACCCCTTCGGGGGTAGAATTTTTAAAAACTGTGAAAAACGTATTTCTTTATTTTCAACCAGTAGCTCGTATACCAAGTTTCATAGATATAACTTGAGAAATGACGGACTTTCATACAAACTTTCACCCCCTATTTCACCCCCTTAGGGGTGGAATTTTGAAAAATCCTTTCTTAGTGAGCGCCTACGTCACAAAAGGAACCTACTGTCAAAATTTCAAGTTTCTAACCCCAACGGTTTAGGCTGTGCGTTGATTAGCTAACGATTTTATATATATGTCACCGTAAGATTGTAAAAACCGTTAGATTATAATCTTACTCGCGAAATTGTAAACTGCCGAATGATTACAATATAACGCATTATTTTTCGGTAGATTGTAATCTGTTAGGTTAATTAACCCGATAGAACCTAAGTGCCGGCCGCATTATGTAAAACCCTAACCTAACCTACAAGAAAGAGACAAGAAAACGTAAATACAATGAATATTTCAAAAATTGGCACTTAGAACATTGAACGGTTCGCAATCTTTTGACTATTTACAATCTATCGAAAAAAAAGCGTTAGATTACAATCTTACGGTGACATATATAATAGATAGATGAAGTAAAGGTGTAAAATTGTGAAAGTTAAGAACATTGTAAACTTTGTTATCTGATTGTGACACTTAGATAGCTGCTAATAAGTCTATCATTTCAACAAGATTAAGTACTGTATTTAATTATTACTTTTAGGATTCCTTTTCTCAAGAGCAAAAAGGAACCCTTATAGGATCACTGTGTTGTCTGTCTATCTGTCAACTACCCTTTTCACTCTTTCAGGCATTTGCTAGTTTTTTTAATATTAACTGTGGAGACACCACAGGGGCAGAGTCCATGTTTGTTAACTGGTGCTCATCATCATTACAACCATTGCCGGCACACTTCTGAGCATGAGTCTCTCTCCTCTCAGAATGAGAAGGATTTAGCCATAGCCCACCACTCTGGCCAAGTGCAGATTGGCAGACCCGCATCGAAATTAGAGGTGTTAAACGGTTAGTGGTTAACGTTAGTAAACGATCTTTACTCCTGTAAAAAAAAATTTTTTTTTTACTACCGTTTAGCGATAATATAACACCTCTAATCGAGATCATTATGAAGAACTTTGAGCTTTCGGCTTTCGGGCATGTAAGTTTCCTCACAATGTTTTAGAAAATTCACCATTTGAAGCAAGTAATATTTAATTTCTTAAAATACATGTAACTACAAAAGAGACTTAGAGGACTTAGAGGTGTGTGCCTGGGGATTGAAGCCGCAACCAGGTGTCTAAACGCTATCACTGCCTAACTCATATTCAACACTCCATCATTAAAGTGATAGTTAGCAAATGAGCAGGCCTGTATAACAACTTGATGTAAAGAATTAGATTTCAAACCATTCCTTGATGAAAGAATTAGATTTCCATGAATAATTAGATTTCAAACCATCATCAAGATAAAATTATTTATTAGATTAAAAATACTTTTATGTTTTATCATAAGAAAGCCATCCTACATAGATACATCTCTAATCTCTCTCTCTCTAGATCTCCAATCTAGTAAGTACTTAAAAATATCCTAAATAGAAAATTAAGGTACAAACAATAGGTTTACCCATACCACTATACTATTCTTACAATTTTTTTAATATTTACTGGACCTAATCTGCATTTTTGACGTGACAAAGTCTTATAATTCGATATAGCCGGCTGCACGCACGAAAAAAGATGACGTATGCGGCATTACCTCGCTCTGAGGCGTTCCATGTAAGACTTGAAGTGCAAGCGAGAGCTCGGAACGAGCGACAAGGAGGCACAATCAGCCTTTGCGTTCGGCAGCGTTCGACATCCGTCTCTCTCCTACTTGAGCGAGCGATGCGTCTGCGTGGACAGCTGCTATACTATAGTACATTTACATGTTTTGATCGAGTATCAAGTGCAGTGATTTCCAATTACCTCCTTCTCTATATATATACAAATCTATTAAACAAATGAAATTAAAATTTTCTTTTGAAAAATGCTACCATTCCATCAGTATTTTCTTAAGACGTTGTCACGTTCAACTATCGTCAGTAAACCAACTTTACAGACAACCAATTTTTTTTTAATTTCTGCAGAAACTCCTTCATTTTCTGGAGAATTCCTAAAATTTCAGCACAATTGGTAGAAAAGATGGGCCATTAAGCTGTAGCAGACACACAGACACACTTTCATATTGAGTAACTTTTTTATGGTTTAGCCACAGAAGCGAGTGTGAGAAAAAATCAGCATCAGAGTAGTCTGATGTTCAGAGATAAACATAGGCAACTTTTACCCTGGAATTTATCAGAACTCCTATTGCATTTTGTTTCATAAAAATCTAAAGTCACGGGTTCTACAAAAATAGGTCACACTTAAACTAACCTCAATACTGATTCCATCATCATTATCTTCGGCCTTTGCACTCACATATGTAGCCACCAACAGCACTAAAGCCGCACTAACCAACACTCGCCGATATGCAGCCATCTGAAAAATTTACAACTAAAAACTCTTCATAGAAGACGTATTCGATTATAAACAAAATATATCGAGAACCACGCTATGTACTTACACCCCTAATTTAATTAAAAAAACAAACATAAATGGACCACAGTTCTCTATACCAGTCACCGGATAGCGGATATCCTCAATGAAAATAAATAAAACTAAAACCAATCCAATCAGAATTCAGAAGTCAGAAGTCAGAAGCTTTTCGAGTTAACATAATTTGTCGGCATCACTCTCCGTTTCGTACCTTGTTTTCGGGTTCGCACTAATTATTCATGAATGATATTTCCCGCTGCAACCTTTGCCAAATTTCACTACCTATATGAAATATTCTTTAGCTTAATGCAATCCACTTAAAGCCTGTTAATTAATTAAAATCAAAAGAATATCAATTTCTTCGATGAAATGAATTGCAATTGATGAATTCTAAATTCTTGTAATAGACAAAAAGAGTTTGACATTTTCTCACTTTGAAAGTTGGCAACTACTGAATCATACTGAATATTTATAGTCTGTCGGTCAATTCCATTGGTTGTTCTTGTGATAGCGACATTTACAGACAACCAATCGCAAGCAAACAGTTGTCAGCTGTGTTACTTGCAGCATGCTAGCAGCCAATGATATTGAGCCATAAAACAAAATAAGAAGAAGAAGAATTAGAATTTGGGATATTTTTTAATGAGCATCCTCTCATTGCATTCTTTATTTTATTGAGTAAAAAATTGTATTTTCTACTCAAAGCAGAGATTCAAAGGTTCTGAAGTTCTTGGCAAAGTTTAAATCAAAGACAAGGTTTCCGAGTTTTGATACCTTTTAAGTGAAACATAAATCGACATTGACATTTGGCATGCATTTGAGACCATTTTGAGACTTGGACCTTCCCAAACCTCCCTTTTTTACGGGAGATCCCGATCTACCTTTTTCTATTCCATCAATCAACCAGCCAACTTTTTGTTCCTTTTTTTTAGTTCTGTTATTATAATAGTTGTTCATAGTTTGTAAACACACGAGTAATAAAAAGCGGAGGAAAGCTGGGACTCCCCAAAAAAGTTTTTCATGGAATGACAATGAATCTATTCCCCTCTTCCTCTCTCATACACTCTCTCACACCTGCATAGAGTTTATATTTATATTTTTATGAGACTTCACCGCGTGGATTGGTTAGGTTGTTAATTCCCGCGGGAACTCTTCGAACCGGGATAAAAAGTAGTTTCGATCACAAATCTGTTATTCCGATCCGCTAAGTTACCATGTAACTAAGGTAATTGTTACCATAGTTCATAGGTAACATAACGGATCGGAACCGCTTAACTTATATATCAAAATATAGGTGATTTTAAAACTAACGCGATGGTATAGCATTGGCTACAATAAACTTGACATAAAAAATAATCAAAATTAATTAATTTAAAAATAGCTTGGACCGGATTTCGATAGGCAACCTATTTAATGTGTATATATCTATTACTAAATAAAAATAAAAAATAGGTTTCATCCATTAAACAGCTCGGTGAAGGTCGTGGTTATATACGGATCTTAGACTATCTGCTAAGCACGACACCTCAATTATTTTACTATGTTACTATCAAGTCTAGCGCATTGATGTAGAATTTTAGTACCTATGTCTAGCGTATAAGGACTAATAAACATTGACCCCCCCCCCCCCCCCCCCAACGTCTCCCCAACCGCAGTTTCTTGTAATTTTCTCAAAAAATATTAGTGCTAGAAAAGAAAATTATCTTCATTAAATTATCTACAAAATAATACCTAAGTTCATTTCGATAAGACTAATAGTTTCCGAGATATGTTAACCCTTTGTGCATGAAAAGAAAATAATTTGCATGTATGGCTTTTTGTAATGTAGTTTCTTGTGATTTCCATAAAAACTGACAAAGCTACAAAAATGTTGTCTGAAGCAAAAATGAAGGCTATTAAATTAGCTATAAAATGATATTTAGTTTAGTTTGATAAGAGTAATAGTTTTGGAGAAATGACTACCTATTGTATAAGATAAAGAAAATAATATGCAAATACCGTGTACGTTGTTTTTAATTTTCGAAAAAAAAAATTACAGAGCTAGGAAAAATTGATTGAAGCAATAAGAAACATAGTTAAATTACCTACAAAATGGTATTTACTTCATTTTGATAGCACTAATAATTTCGAAAATATACCTGTCATAGTTAACATGAAAGCAATATTTTTCAAAATTTTATATATTTTCTGTAATTTCTAGAAAACTTTTAGAGCTAGGCAAAAAAATCCTAGCAAAAAAAAACACCATTTAACCATTTATTAAAAAGTAATAGTTTATAAAGATAGGACTATTAATTTCGAATATATATCCATGTATAGTGTACGAAAATAAATAAAAAGATAGCTAGAATCCTATGTTATTTGCAATTTCCACAAAAACTATTAGAGCTGGAAAAAATCCTCGGATGAATAATTAATTTCACTAAATTACCCACAAAAAAGTCTCATGGTGAATATGGTGAATGTGGTGGTCAGGTAGGACCAATAGTTCGAGAAATATGGCAACCTATATTCCAAGTTTTTTTTGTTTTTCAAAAACCGTGGTTATATTTTTGAATTTTCACAGAAACTAATAGAACTAAGAAAAAAAACATCAGAAGCAAAAATAAACTTCATTAAATTATCTTTAAAATAGTTTTTAATTTATTTTGATAGAACTAATTGTTTTGGAAATATGGCTGCCTATCTGGAATAAAAAACTAAACCTTTGTAAAATCCGTAAATGTTTATTGTAATTTCAAGAAAACTACTAGAGTAAGGAAAAAAGCTGTCAGGACTTAGTACAAAGATTATTAATTTACTTATCAAAAAGTGTTTAGTTTATTTGGATAGGACAAATAGTTTTCGAAATATACCTTGCTGTTGTGTAAGAACCGGTGGTAGTCATGCAGACTTAGCATAATACTACATAATAAATAGAAATTAACCCATAAATGTAACATATTTTTATAACATCCCCTCCTCCCACAACCCCCCTCCCCCTTCCACAACCCCCCTCCACCTCCCCCAATTTTTCAAAAAAATAAAAAATACGCAAAATAAGCCGGCATATTTCCAAAACTATTTGTCCTATCATAATGATATATATGCCATTTGGTAGATTATTTAATGTAAAATATTTTCGCCACAGATGGTTTTTTTCTAGCACTAATATTTTTTGACAAAATTACAAAAAACTGCGGTTGGGGAGACGTTTGGGGGGAGTGGGGAGGAATGCCCGCGGCCCAGGGGGAGGGGGGGAGGATTTATAAGAGGTACTTCTCAGACCCCAAGGAACACTTGTGCCAAAAATCAGCTTTACATTTTTTTATTTTAGGGTTCCCCTAAAAAGCTTGCTTAAGTAACCTGAACTATTAATTAATGATCTAAAAGTTGCTTTGATTGCAATAATATCAAAAATGTATATTTTGTTGGTATGTTAAAAGAGCATTGATTCGATATTTTTTTACTTCAATTGTAGTAGGTACTAATACTAAAATAAAAGTATCCAAAAGGCTTATTACATATTCGTTTATCTGAAATCAGATAAATTCTCCCGTTATTTTACAATAATTTGTAGCGAATTATTTTCATTTAGCTTGGTAGCACTGCATCAAACTGACAGTGACACTGACAAGGTGTGCAATGCTTGTGGATTGTGGAAGCTGCATATTTATCTATGGGAAGCTGGAAGCCATAGATACATAAATATGTACAAGGAAGCCTTGGAAGGTCATTGAATTTTGTAGTTTTTGAGAGGCAGAGGTTTTTTCAGTTTGTTGAAGTTTTTAAATTACAACTGGGAGAATGTGAAGTACTTAATATTTCATGGACTTGAAAACTAGTCAAGCAGCCTTTTTATGTGCATTCGTAATTTTCTCTGAACCGCTTGCATTTAAAAGTCAAAAGGTAAGCATAATAGCAACTGCTATTATTTACAAATGTGTTTTTGAATAAGCGATAACAATGGCTTTACAACATAAAATAAACTGACCATGAATTTAAAATATCAAATGTTGGCCTGTTTCTTTACTTCTATCTTAAATCACAATCATAATGGACTTAGTTACTATCTTATCGCAAAAATAATTGGTCACATCCTGTAAATATTATTTTAAAATACTACATATTTTTATTATCAAACATTCGATAATAAGCCTGTAACTATTAGCCTTTTCCCTGTACAGTGTTACAAATAGTCAACTCAAAAGTGTACACAATTGATATAAAGATTAAATAGAACTTATCATGATTGCTTATTTACTTATTAATATGATAATTTAAAATTATCATTGTTCACATTACCCTTGTCACTGGATCCTGTAAGTTCACTCCTCTTCTCCATAGAAATAGCACCTGAACCAGGGACTAATGTACTCAATGATTCAAAAGCACTTGTAAAAGTTTATTTGAATAAAAAGCATTTGAGTTTGTGCTATACTGGACATTAATTCCAGTAAGTAAATTACTATCAATTAAGCTGCAAATACTGTGGACTCTTCACCAGAATAATGCTTGGGCATCTTGATGATTTAAATCACACTGTCAATCAATCCTTTAGCTTAGTTACTCAAAAATTAATTTATTTTCAACTAGATGATGCCCGTGACTTTGTACCGTGTGGATTGTTTCTTCAATTCCCACGGGAACTCCTTAATTTTCCGGAATATAACCTATCCCTGTATCAAATTTCATCAAAATCGGTTGAATGGTTGAGCCTTGAAAGCGTGGCAGACTGACAAACAGACACACTTTCGCATTTATAATATTAAAGATATATAATATGGGCTGTTAACAAACTTTATTAAGAGCCCAAGTACTGAAACATTGTTTTCTGTTCCGACGTTTTAGGATAGGAAAAATGAAAATTTCATTACCAAATTAATACCATTCGCTACTCAGTTAAATGAAGTATGATGTAATTAAAAAAAGTGGTCAAAAAATCGTATGGTAACTGCAGAAAATTATCGGGAAATTCATGGAAATCTCAAAAAAGGCGTTATCGCGTTCCGACTATTGTGATTTAATCTGAGACCTTATTAAAACAAAAGTTATTTCAAATTAATCATTAAAGATCAAGGAACACTTTAATTAAACAATATTTTCAATACAACTCAAAGTTTTTGTACAATGTGGATCCAAAGATCCCTCATACGAATTTTTCATACAAATTTACACTGGCTCGTGCAACCCAAATGTCAAAACTTATAGCCTAAGAGATAACTGTATTCCTGGTTACTATCTTTTGGTAACTATAATAATTATATCTCCTTACTATTAATTTTCATGTGATCCAAGAGGTGATATACGAGTTGTATTGAATACTTAAATCGTAAAATAACTTAAATGGGAGATATTTAAATACTACACATTAGCACATCAAAGCGGCGACACTTGAGCTATTTTTTACCCACCACGGAACGGACGGTATATATTATGTGTTTGCCCTAAGAGGTTCTGAGATTGTGTACTTTTTAGTTACCATTTTCCTGGAAAACGACCGGACCGATTAGTATGCAGTTTTTTGCAATAGATATGCATAACTTCTGTCAAAGTTCTTGAATATGTTTTAGGGCCATAGTCCACTAAGCTGAGCTGCAATCTTGATTTTTATTTTTCGATGTTTCCATTTTTCTGAAAAAGTACTGGGCTGATTGAGATGCGGTGTTTTGCATTAGATACGTTTAGCTTGTGAAAAAGTTCTTAGATATATTTTAAGTTATCGTGCTATCGTGCGCACTGCTACTCGTATCGTGTTTTTTTAATTTCCTTTTTTTTTATTGACCTTTTTTCTGGAAAACTACTTTGCTGATTTAGATGCGATTTTTTTAAATAAATACGTTTAGTTTCTGAGAAGGTTCTAGATATGTTTTAGGGCCATAGTCCACCAAGCTGTGCTGCAATCGTGAATTGGTAGGTGGTCATAGGAACTCCTTCTCATCGTAAACCCGTCGTGTTTGGACTCTTTTGATTTGTCTTGACAAGCGCTAACCTAGATGTTGCCCAGGGTATCGTGATGGAGCCAGGAGGTGGTCACAGGAACTCCAGTTTTTTATGCATTACATTTTGTTAACGTATTTTTGAACTGATATATTTTAACATTTATTTATCAGAATATTAAAATTTAACACAATTTGACACCTCTACTCATTACCATTTGGCCAAAGTCCTACACGCTGGTCAAAAGAACTACTGAGCCGACAAAGATGCAGTTTTGTGTTGATAAAACTACTTCTGCGAAGATCTAATTGTTGTTACAAATTTATAAGCTCACAATTTATAATGGAGCGCTGCAGTTCGTCGTGGGTTTTTTTAAAATTTTAATTTTATTACTTGACGTACTACTTGACCTACTTAACGACGTATTACGTCTTTGAGAGGCAATATCTAGTAAACGCCCCGATGAATAGAGCCAGTTTTTATACTGGTTACCTATGTACAGCGCATACTTTAATACTATACTAGAATAAGCGGCGATAAGTAGTCAGGTCCCCAGCCACTTGCAGGCAGACCATCACAAATTCCACCAGACGATAGTTACTGTTGTGAATGATACGAGCACTTGATGAGAACTGACATTTACTATTACTGAAATACATAACAATATTATATAAAATTCACATCATCTTTCCCTTTTATTTTTTAAATTAGATTTATTATAATTTTATAATTGGCTTAGATACGTAATTATATTTAAACAATATGTATCTAATCTTAATTTATTATGACTGAAATACCAACATCACAATATTATATAAAAATCATATTAACTGAAATACCAACATAACAATATTATATGAAAATCACATCAGCAGCTATCTCTTAGCCTACATATTTTTTGAAAGCTTGCCCCCTTAAGATGTAAGTTGTAAATTAGATTATCCATATGCGATCTATATTCAAGGGTGCTCTAAATGATTTCATCATCAGGATACAATATACAAGTAGGGCATGTCTTCATGGATTGTGTTATCATTGATCTAAAAGTATTTTTGACTGAGTGAAGCGAAGGTCTCTGAGTCCACTTGAGTGAATTTGCACTTGTCCGTCCGGCCGTCCGTCCGTGCGTCCGTCCATCTGTCAGATCCTTATAACTTCTGAATTACTGAACGTAATTACTTCAATTTAAATATAATATGTAAATATGGCTTAAAAAGTTATAAAAATCTTTATATTTCAGGAGGCTTTTTATAGCAGGAAGCGAATGCGAAGTAAAATATTTTTTATAGCGTTTTTTTTTTAAAGTCGAGATTTTCTAACGTCCAAAGTTGACCTCAGAACTCTCAATTTTCTGAAAGGCTGAGCCTGAAACTTGATCAATTATTTTTACTATATCCTGTACTTGAACAACAAATACTAAAATTAGATAAATATTATAAGGAAACAAAATTATTTAATTTTTAATGAGCTTCAGTATTTTTAACAGAACTTCACAATGATGTCAATAGATGGCGCTGATGAAATTTTATAGTTCATAATATGGATACCGCGAGGTCTCAGTTCGGGGCGAACCACTAGTTTATTTACACCTAGAGGCTGTACAAGATTTTGTGACTAGCGGTTTTGGGTTTCTGAAAAATCACATGGTAACTCTATTGATGATTTTCCAGGATAAAAGGTGGCTCTGTACAAAATTTTATTAAATTGGTTGAATATATGAGTCACTAGCGAATGCCCGCGACTTCGTCTGCGTGGTTTGAGGTTTTTTGGTACCCTAGGAACTCTTCCAGTGCTATTCCAGACTATAATCTATCTCTGTTTCAAATTTCAGCCAGATCCGTTCAGCTGTTGGGGCGTGATTGAGTAACAAACATACATACATACATCCATACATCCATCCATCCAAACTTGATGACTTAATTTGATTTGATTTATGAGAGCATATCAGACAGTTTTGTGTTCGTAATTTAAGTATGGATATAATTAGAGCCACATTGATTAATAAATGTGATGTATTATTCATTTACAGAATGGTATCAGTAATGAGGAGGTTTATTATAAGACTGTTTAGACTGCGTAACATAGTAATATTCACACTAATAGTGATATTACTGTACGCAATCAGAACTATGACAGATGTGAAGACTTTAAATGATGTTGCCAGGCCAGTGCGCTCATCCCTTAACAGGATTTTGTATAAAGACTATTTTGTACCAGCCAGTTTGAAGGTGAGAATAATAATTTTATTATTAAATGTTGCCATTATTATTAAACAATAACTCTTAATGTTAAGTAATATCTAAGACTACTGAGCAACAATTATTTACTGTAAATCTATAATGTTTAATGTGAAATAGGTACCCATGATACAGGATAAAGTAGTGTAGGTACCATTGGAAAAATTATCAAACTCGTTTTATGGTACTTAAACAAATATTTATGCTTTTTTATACTTTTCATTTGTTGCGTAAAGAATAAAACATTTTATCTTGGGATGTTTTCCACACTTCTATTATGTTCCATTTAAGTAAGTGATAATGCAGTCGAAGATGGTAGCGGGCTAACCTGTTAGGGGAATGGCAGTTAATTAAACCCATACCCCTATTTAGTTTCTACACGGCATCGTACCGGAACGCTAAATCGCTAAATTGGCGGCACGTCTTTGTCGGTAGGGTGGTAACTAGCCACGGCCGAAGCCTCCCACCAGGCACACTGCTATCACTGCTCCTTACTGGCACTACTGCTATTGGGATGACAGTTACCATATTATCCTTTTCTCTCGAGTGACTGTAATCATAAGAGGAATAGAGATAAACCTATTTTCATTATCCTAATAGCGTCTGGATTGAATTAATATGTGATTGGATGTTTTTTGGGAATGATCAAAGTGAAAACTAAAGTATAATATATCCAGGAATATGCTCTAAAGAACCTCATTTTTGAGGCCTCAATAAGCTTATTGTTATGCAGGAATCGAACCTGCACTTTTTTCTCTGGAAAAACCCTATAAAAACCAAAAATTTGAACAACATGGAGTTTATAATAACATTCAACCATAATATTTATCGGATAACTCCAGCAATTAAATAAAATTTAGCAATTAGACATTATTGTTAAATGTTTTAAGAAAAGAACAACTGCTGAGTTTCTTGTTGGCTCTTCTCAGTAGAATCAGTTTTCTGAAACGGTGGTAGTCTTGAGTGTTGACATATTATTAGTGACACAAGTTGTCCTATACCTGAAATAAATAAATCATTTATCAAATTAGGTGTGATTAGGACTAAGCCTATTGTTGTTCATTTCAGAAAATAGACTGGCATAATTATCAGCAGATAGAACATGAAAGGCAAAGAGTGGGTGAGTATCATTTTTATTTAAGTATTACAAAAAAAAGGAACCCTTATAGGATTACTTTGTTGTCCATCTGTCAATCGAATTGTTTGTGAGGCGCTATCAGTTTTGTGCCATATGTAAGGCAGTTATTTCACAGTTGATTAAGTGTTGTTATGACTTCTTTCTTATTATATATACTAAAATAATTTATATTGTGTGATGGTACGGAACCCTTTGTGTGCGAGTCTGACTCGCACTTGACCAGTTATTTTTTTCAAGGTATTGGTGAACAGGGCCACCCAGCCCACCTCTCAAGCAAAGACGCTGAGCTAGAAAAGGAATTGTACTCTGTAAACGGTTTCAATGGAGCACTTAGTGACAAAATACCTCTAAACCGTTCACTGCCGGACATCCGTCATATCGGCTGTCATAAAAGGCTGTACATTGAGTCATTACCCACAGTTAGTGTGGTTGTACCTTTTCATAATGAACACTGGAGCACATTGTTAAGGACGGCATATAGTGTGCTTAATAGATCCCCACAGTTTTTGATCAAGGAAGTATTTCTAGTCGACGATGCCAGCACTAAATGTAAGTCTATGTTTTTAGATTTTATCTGTTATTCTTAAGATTATATGAACGATAAATATTTAATAATCTTAATGTAAGTTGTATTCAGATTTTAATCTACCTATAAGATTACGATATAATATACAATACTATGCTGATAATTTTTCAGTACATTTGTAACAAATTTTGCTCAAAATTGTTAATTTTTGTTGTCATTAGTAATAAAGTAGAAACGTTTTCTGAACATTTACAGCGAAAAAGAGGCATAATTTTTAACCCCATTATTTTGTCTGAGCAAGTGTCTTGGACTGACAAGTAGTAGAGTTTTGGGGTCTTATTACGTAAAAATGAATGCTACAGTGTAACTATCGCAATTATCTATGATTGGCTAACTCTTTCGCTATTGGCAAAATCTATTATTGCAGCAAGAATACACATTGACGCACATGAAATAAATAATTTAATTTACAATAAGTGCAAGCACCATTATAACCATACCTTTTATTACTTTTCAGCATTCCTCAAAGATAAACTAGACGATTATTTAGCGAAGCACCTTCCAAAGGTCAAAGTGATCCGGCTAAAGAGCAGAAGTGGCTTAATAACAGCACGCTTGGCCGGCGCCAAGCAAGCCACAGCCGATGTGCTGATATTCCTGGATTCGCATACGGAGGCCAACGTCAACTGGTTACCGCCACTGCTAGGTCTGTGTATGTATATTAGGTGTTGTAATATTCGACCTAGTTTCTCCTGAATATCAAACCCAATTTCAATAATCTAATCGAGCCATATTTGTTCCGTATGCATATAGACAATTTCATAGTGAATATTAAACCCAATTTCAATAATCCCAACCCAATAATAACCCAATCAATATAGGTGACTAATTATTTGAATTGGCTCGCCTAGTGGACACTAGCCCTAACAGGATGCTAACATCAATACTGTAATGGCGCGTTTACATTCGGTTGGCCGCATTTTCCCGCGTGTTGGCCGAAAATCGATTGCGGCCGACGCATTAGATCACCGACGTAATGTGAACACGCCAACTTATGTAAACGTGCCATAATACTATTGTAGAATAAACAATTAGCACATTAAATATTGATACCTAATTATTATTATTTTTTCTGTCTATCTGTGTCTCGGCAATATATGTTGCGACATTGAGCCGTGCGGTTGTGGGTGACGGATTTTTATTTTAGAGCAAGGTATTATCCGTCCACTGACGGGATTCCCTATTTGCTGAAGAATCTGCGGGGCAGATCCGAGACGCTATTGCGTTTCAATCTGCAGAATCGGAAGCTGCTGAAACTTGAACCGTGAGCCCCTCTGGTGTTTTACTGTTTGCCTCAAATTCTTCTCTAAGGCACGTTTGCACTGCGAAAAATTATCGCCTGAATTTTATTCTCGCGATTTATTTTCCGCGTACAGATTTCACCTACTTTGAATGCGGTGAACGTCATACAACTCCGCACAGCACAAAATATTCGCGCGAATATAATTCTTACCGCACCGCGTGAAATTGTATCAAACCAGCGCGAATTTTATTTGCAATTACACCTCCCTACGATTTCTAGTGCGAACGTAGCCTAATAGTTTGATTAATACCCAATGTTACAAAATTCCAGAACCAATAGCGCTAAACTACCGCACAGTAGTGTGCCCGTTCATAGACGTGGTCGCATACGACACTTTCGAGTATCGCGCCCAAGACGAGGGCGCTCGAGGCGCCTTCGACTGGGAGTTCTTTTACAAGAGACTGCCTGTGTTGCCAAAAGATGAGGAAAACATGCCCGAGCCTTTCGAGTGAGTATGAATTGAAATGTGATGGGTTATATTAATTTTCGTACCACTTGCTCAAAAAAGTGACATTCTATGCCACAAAAAGCGAACATAACAATAGTCATTTTTAATCTGTTAAAAACAGGGAAAGAAAATTGTACTGAATTTCATTCATCCTCGTGGGGGAGAATGTGATTTAAATTTGGAATACTTACCGAAATTTATACTGAACTACATCTATGTTTACCTATGTTTGTCAAGAGCTGCTGAAGACATGGGCCCCTATGGCCGAAAACGAAGAACGGTCCCCGGACCTGTGAACCTTTCTCCCCCCCCTACCTAACATTCACGCACTTTAAAATAGTGCAGACCAACCTCCAGCATAAACACCTTGCGACGGCCACCCTAAGAAAGCAGCTGGAGGTTGCGGCCGAGACCATAGCCCTAATCCAGGAGCCGTGGGTTCGGGCAAATCGTGTTTGCGGCCTCGGCAATTGCGACGGTAAGGTATTTTACCATAGCTCGCAAGAGCCTCCACGAACATGTATATACGTACCACGATGCATCACTGCAACACTG
Organism: Erebia epiphron; assembly: GCA_963932025.1. Taxonomy (NCBI): domain Eukaryota; kingdom Metazoa; phylum Arthropoda; class Insecta; order Lepidoptera; family Nymphalidae; genus Erebia; species Erebia epiphron. The sequence goes on along the minus strand of OZ009946.1, from coordinate 36,955,722 downwards.
CTAACACATTACTGTTACAGAGATCTAACAGTAATAAAAATACATAACGAAATGAAAAAGAACAACGGGTGGACGCCTAGACCACTAGTCTTGGCATCACTGTATCTACCAATTGAGGGCCAGATCCCCACGAAGGAAGTCATGGACCTCATCAACCATTGCGAAGAACAAGAGATAGATCTGATTATCTCCGCTGACAGCAACGCGCACCACACGCTGTGGGGTAGCGACAAAAATAATGCAAGAGGTGAGTCGTTGGCATCTTATTTACTAACAACTAACCTTAGCATTATAAACAAAGGTACAGAACCAACTTTTGTGTCCAGTAGATATCAAACAATAATCGACATCACACTAGCGTCGCAAAACATAGTAGATCAAGTCAAAAACTGGCATGTGAGCAAGGAACCATCGTTGTCGGACCACTGCAGGATATGTTTTGAACTTGATCTCACCAGAACGCCAGAATTACCTCGAAGAAATCCGAGGAGAACAAATAGGAAACATTATAAAACACTCATAACAAGACACATAGGACAGAAGGACACAGCTGAGATCCAGGATGTGTCACAAATAGACAACAATGTAGATGACCTAATACGGAAAATAAGGACATGCTACGAGGCAGCATGCCCTCTAAAGACACGAAAGACAAAACAGGAACCAAAACACAGTTGGTGGGGCCCGGACCTTGAAAAGAAAAGACAAAGGTTAAGGCACCTATTCAATAGAGCAAAAAACACTAGACAGGACGTAGACTGGGACAACTTCCGAGAAGCGCAATCGCAATACAAGAAACTTGTACGAAGCAAAGACGACAAGTCATGGCAAGGATTCTGCACTAACATAGAATCATACGACACAGCGACTAGAATTAGGAAAATTCTAGCCGACGACAACAATCGCACACTTGGCACTTTGAAGAAAACTGATGGTAGTTACACCAAAGACGACAAAGAGGTCAGTGAAACACTCATACAAACACACTTCCCAGGCAGCAGAATAGTAGACAACCCAGACTGGGCGGATGATCCACAGGATACACCCTCAGAAGCAGACTGGGAAATAGCTAACAGGATAATCACGCATGAGAAGGTACGGTGGGCCATAGACACGTTCCACCCCTTCAAATCAGCAGGAACAGATCAAATCTTCCCCGCCCTCTTGCAGTGGGGGGCTACGGAGATAACACCGCGGCTAGTTCAGATTTTTCGAGCCTGTATAGCCTTTAAATACATACCAATCTCGTGGAGAGAAGTGAAAGTGGTATTCCTGCCCAAACCAGGTAGGAATGATTATACCGAACCGAAGGCTTTCAGACCTATCAGCCTGACATCATTCTTGCTGAAAACGCTGGAAAGACTCGGAGACCGCTTCCTTAGAGATGGAGCCCTAAGAACTATACCAATACACCGAAACCAACATGCATACAGCACCGGCAAGTCAACAGAGACGGCTCTGCACAACGTGGTAACGAAGATAGAGCACGACCTAGATAACAAACTATCAACACTAGGAGCCTTCATAGACATTGAAGGAGCTTTCGACAAAACCACTTTTAAGAGCATTGACAATGCTTTACAACGATACGAAGTACCCAAAACCCTAAGGCAATGGATAGGAACCCTACTTGAAAAAAGGGTCATCCAACTAGACATTAACGGTATAACAAAAGGCATAGTAGCCAAAGGGTGCCCACAAGGAGGAGTGCTATCTCCAATCCTGTGGAACCTGGTTGTTGACAACTTGATAACAAAAATGAACAACAACGGTTTCTACACCATAGGTTATGCAGATGACATAACGATTCTGATAGGTGGCAAACACGAAAACACACTTTGTGCGATTATGCAAGATGCACTGAGACTCATAGAGAAATGGTGCAAAGAAAATGAACTAACAGTGAACCCAAAAAAGACCGAACTAGTACTGTTCACAAACAAAAGAAAACCAGATGTACCAAGAATGCCAACACTCTTTGGTACAAATCTAACACTATCAACAGAAGTTAAATATCTGGGGGTAACTCTAGATAACAAGCTTAACTGGAAGAAACATATAGACACGAAAATACAAAAAACAACAATAATCCTAAATCAATGCAAACGCATGATCGGGAAAACCTGGGGTCTAAAACCAAAGATAATGCTTTGGCTATATCTGACAGTGGTAAGAAGCTCATTAACATACGCGTCACTAGTATGGTGGCCTAGAACGCTTCAAACGACAACCCAACAGGAACTACAAAAATTCCAAAGACAAGCATGCCTAGCGATTACTAGCTGCATGAACACCACTCCAACAGATGCCTTAGAGGTAATACTGGGAATCCCTCCCCTACATCTTCACATAAAAGAAGAAGCTACCCTCGCAGCGCTAAGGATTAAGACTTATGGGCTGTGGAGAGATATAAACACAACACATACCCGGATACTGTCAGGTGAAAACATGAAGTGTCCAATGTTAGGATGGATCTGTGACAAGACACAGAAGGAACACATAATCGAGAAAGACTATGAGATCAACATCTCAGAGACCGAAACACACAAAACTACTATAGACACGATAGATGTTTTCACAGACGGGTCAAAAACCAACCACGGCACTGGGGCAGGAGTGCACTGTCCCGAACTAAACATACATATCGCTCGCGCGCTCGGTAAGAATAACTCTGTTTTTCAAGCGGAGTGCGTCGGCATTACTGCGGCGGCCATGGCTATGGCCGACAGACAGGTAACAAACTTTCATATTAACATTCATAGTGACAGTCAGGCAATCCTGCGAGCATTAGCCAAAAGCACGACTTCATCAAAGCTCGTTTTGGATTGCCACAACACACTACAAACACTAACAAAAACAAACAGGGTATCACTCAGCTGGGTAAAAGGTCACAGCGGTAACACAGGCAATGACGCAGCCGACGAACTTGCTCGACGAGCCTCAAACCTGAAGGTAATGGGACCTGAACCGATCGTCCCAATACCATTCAGTGAGTACAAGACTTGGTTAAAACAACAAACAGTAGGTACACATGCCGAATTATGGGCAAACACCACCATTTGCAGACAAACAAAAGAGGCTATACCCAGCCCAAACCAACGCCTAACAAAGAAACTACTGAATTTAAACAGAGCTAAACTCAGAACGGCTGTAGGCATGATAACAGGACACTGTCCACTTAACAAACACTTATATGTTCTAGGTATAACCGACAGCCCTCTGTGCAGAGCCTGCATGGAGAGCGAGGAGACACCAAGACACGTACTACTTGAGTGTAGTGCTGTATCCACTCAACGAGAAGCATACATTGGCTCCCCAGCAACACTCCCGGAAGTCCTCGCCGACCTGGGCGGCCTGCTTGGATTCTGGAGTGAGCTCGGCTGGCTGGAATGAACCGGCGGGGAGTCGCACCAGAGGTCTCACGCACAACGGGCAGCTTTGCTTAAGTGCGGAAAAGCCCAGGGAGAGAAGAAGAAGAAGAAGATCTATGTTTACACCATTGAGTTTGTATATAAAGCATTAAACATCTTTTTGAAAAAGGAATACGCATTTATTATGCAGTTATGATTATTAAATAAAATTCCGAAAACCGACGAGGCCGTATGAGCTTGATGCCTTTGCTTTTCCGACAAAAAATATTAGTCTAGGAATTTGCCGCGTTTTTGTTTTCTTCAAATACACGTTAAGTTTATTTTAATTGATTTTTAGAAATAAGTTAATGTTCTAAATAGTTCCTCAGACGCAAGAACAGAGAAATACTCAAATCAACTCATCAACAATAAATGTACCAAACAAAAATGTAACTCTCTCTATCAATAATTGGACCAATGTTTCGAATGTTAACTTTTACTTTTAATTGTCATTATTTTTATTAAATGCTTATCTCATATTATTATTGTGTTAACTTTTTCGCAAATGGTACGAAAAGTAGAGTATTTTCCTCGGTGATAAAGCTGTCTTAGTCTTGGGTGAACTTAAATCCCTCGCTACACTCAGGACTCGTCTTAAAAAGCATTAAACATCTTTTTGAAAAAGGAATACGCATTTATTATGCAGTTATGATTATTAAATAAAATTCCGAAAACCGACGAGGCCGTATGAGCTTGATGCCTTTGCTTTTCCGACAAAAAATATTAGTCTAGGAATTTGCCGCGTTTTTGTTTTCTTCAAATACACGTTAAGTTTATTTTAATTGATTTTTATAAATAAGTTAATGTTCTAAATAGTTCCTCAGACGCAAGAACAGAGAAATACTCAAATCAACTCATCAACAATAAATGTACCAAACAAAAATGTAACTCTCTCTATCAATAATTGGACCAATGTTTCGAATGTTAACTTTTACTTTTAATTGTCATTATTTTTATTAAATGCTTATCTCATATTATTATTGTGTTAACTTTTTCGCAAATGGTACGAAAAGTAGAGTATTTTCCTCGGTGATAAAGCTGTCTTAGTCTTGGGTGAACTTAAATCCCTCGCTACACTCAGGACTCGTCTTAAATCCCTCGCTTCGCTCGGGAGTAAACCTCGAGTCCTTCGTTACGCTCGCGATTTAAATCGTCACCCGCGACAGAAGACACTGCTTTATCCCCTTGGTTAATAATCTACTATTATTTAATCGAAATTTATGTTACGAGTGCAGCATGATGATAATTAAGATTTGAGGCGCAAACTTTAACGCCTGGGCAAAAGACGGTGTGGTAGTATGTTTTCCCGACTGCGGAACGCACAGGGTTATTGCAATACATTTGCTCCTACTAAAATTATAAATTGACTTTTCTCACTCTTGGGAAGTAAATATTTTTTTTATTACGGCCATTTTTTTAATCATGGCAATCAAAGAATTCCCACGGGTTCCCAGTTTTAAATAAAAGATAAATCCACGTGGACAAAGTCACGGGCATAAATTGAGAACTAAATTTTAACTAGTAGTTAAAATTAGTTAAACTTAGTAGTAAAACGTAGCCCCGAACTGAGACCTCGCGTCCTATAAGAAGTCGTAGATGTATAGCCCGACAAACTTATCTCCGGTGACAGCGTCACTAGTATATAATATGAAAATAAAATAACGAAAATAAAATAAGTAGCAAACTAGTTCCCATTTTGGCCACCGGGTCAGATAAGTTTGACACACTAGCGTAATTTGAAAGTAAATTAACATTGAAAAGCGCCATCTAGCATACAGAATAAAAACCAACCAAATCCAGGTCGAGGCACCAACGTAATACGGTTACTTCGATTAAGATGGCGCAAGCGGTTATTGAATATTAATAGTTTGCTATACGTATGTTTGGTATGTATTTACAGGAGTCCGGTGATGGCCGGAGGGCTGTTCGCGATATCGCGCGTGTTCTTCTGGGAGCTGGGCGGATATGACCCGGGGCTCGACATATGGGGCGGCGAGCAGTACGAACTTAGCTTTAAGGTTTGCCTTTCTATTTTTGTATATGTCACCGTAAGATTGTAATCTGAAGCTTTTTTTTTCGATAGTTTGTAAACAGTCGAAAGATTGTGAACCGTTCAATGTTTTAAGTGGAAATTTTTAACCCCCGACGCAAAAAGAGAGGGGTGTTATAAGTTTAACGTGTCTGTCTGTGTATCTGTGTATCTGTGTATCTGTCTGTGGTATCGTAGCTCCCAAACGGATGAACCGATTTTCGTTTAGTATTTTTTGTGTCATAGATAATTTCATCCCGAGTGTTCTTAGCCATGTTTCATGAAAATCTGTTCATCCGTCTGAAGGTCATCAGCTTTTTTCTAGTCGGGGGTATTTTTAAATTTGTAATTTATTTGAAATATTCATTGTATTTACGTTTTCTTGTCTCTTTCTTGTAGGTTAGGTTAGGGTTCGACATAAATAATCAAGTAGTGCCCGGCCACAGGCCTATCTTAGGTTCTATCGGGTTAATAAACCTAACAGATTACAATATACTGAAAAATAATCCGTTATATTGTAATCATTCGACTGTTTACAATTTCGCGAGTTAGATTATAATCTAACGGTTTTTACAATCTTACGGTAACATATACATTGTACTACGTGGCGTTGACGTACTGACTGACTGAAAATAAATAAATGTTTATTGTCCAACACAAGCTTAAACTTATACATATTAATCTACACTAATATTATAAAGAGGAAAGATTTGTATTTTTGTATGTAACGAATAAACTCAAAAAGTACTGGACCGATTTTAATAATTCTTTTTTCATTAGAAAGCTACATTATCACTGAGTAACATAGGCTACATATTATTTTAAAATAAATTAGAGATCCCTTCTAAAATTGCAATAATGTGAATTAAGTCGGAAAAATTCACCTAATTTAACTTTTTACGTTAAACCTCTATTCGTTTATTAATTCAGACTGTCTTTTATGTCATATTTGTCAAGACACTTTAATGTCATATTTGTCAAGACAAACATAATAAATACAAGAGAACTTACTATATTTAATATCTAACTGTTGTAGACACTGCGAAATGCCTAAAAGAGCCAGGTCTGAACGTAGTTGTTAGTTCTAAACATAGTTCCCAGGCGAGGGCTGCGAAAATACGTCGTTTTGGAGACTCAAGTGCCAAGCGTTCACAGCGGTTTGCTGAACAAAATTTGAGAACGTATGGTGGAGTTGTTCGTCTCAGTGCCGACTGACCATTATTGGGTATGGACTATTTTGATTAAGTGCTACCCGTGCGAAGCCGGGGCGGACCGCTAGTTACTTATATAATACCTATATGTATTATGTGCAAATCTGTGCTTAAAATATGTGTGGTCAAAGGACCACCTCCTCAGCTTTATACCTACCTGTAGGAATTAGTTGGTCAGAATACTTATTTCCTGACTGACATGATGAAAAATGAACATTGGCGTAATTTTCATTTGGGTAAGCAGTGCTTTTATGGCTCTATGAGCTGCACGCCACTGGTCAAGTCTGTGGTATCTGTGGTATACAAACTTCAACGTTCGCCACAGATCTGGCAGTGCGGCGGGCGGATGGTGGACGCGCCGTGCTCACGCGTGGGGCACATTTACCGCAAATTCGCGCCTTTCCCCAACCCTGGACACGGGGACTTCGTGGGACGCGTGAGTATACACGCTAAAATTTTAATGACTGTTTCCAGCTAAATGATGTTTTCACGGTAGTACTATCTATTTGAGTTACTAGGTACCTAGTTGCGGTTGAAAATGAAACCGGCACATCGTTTGGAGGGTTTCAAAGTCTATAACGGACATAGGTAGAATTTTTTTTTGTGTTTTGTATATACAGATTGACAATTCAAAAATTTTAGATCAGACAGTGTTTTTCAGTCTGAAGTTTTTTGAGAATCACGGAAACCAAATTTTGAAGAATTGATTTAAAATTGAAAGCTTTAATTATTATGTATTTTCAGAATTACAGAAGGGTCGCAGAAGTGTGGATGGACGAATACGCGTCGTTCCTATACAAGCGACGCTCGCACTATCTGCGCATAGACCCCGGCGACATATCCGAGCAGAAGGCGCTGAGGGAGCGACTCCAGTGCAAACCTTTCCGGTGGTTCATGACGCAGGTGAGAATATAAGACAGGACGAATGAATACACGTCATTCCGCATGTTATTTTTAGCGTTTCCCTTGTTCCTTTTACGAAAGTATTTAAAAAGTACAAATTTGTCAAATGATTGTACGGAACCCTTTTGCATATTTTTTAATTTCTCAAATGGTTTAAGTACAGTAACAGTTTCTTTTTGTTTTTTTAGGTAGCATTCGATCTCACGGCGAAATATCCGCCAGTGGAGCCGAATCCGTTTGCTTCGGGACAGGTGAGTTTTCTGTTTTAACTTTATAATCAAATCAATACTTTGTGCTCAGTAGGGCATCCAACGTTTTGGGCAATTTTTGATTTGACATCATATTAATATTATAAATGCGAAAGTGTGTTTGTTTGATAGTTTGTTGACTTATTGGTTTGTAAGCAACCCAAAAATAGTGATGTGCCGGATATCCGTATCCGTATCCGCGGATATCCGAGGAAGAAGAAAAATCTGGAAACGTATCCGTTACTTTTTTGACCGTATCTTTTACGGATCTTTTGCCTTATTAATTTTCAATACATAGATGAAATTCCTTACGTAGGTGATTAGGTAGCAATGAAAAACTATTAAATTCCATTCAGATTATTTTTAATTTCTTAAAATCAAATATTTGGTACCCTTTATATTGCAAACATTTATCGTAGTATTAAACATTTACCAACCATACTAATAGCACATAACTCTAGTGTAAGGTTTACCCTAGAAATCTTTTTTGTGGACATTTTTTAAACTCATGTACCAATCACAAACGTTATCTATGCTGTCCAGTGTCACACTAAACTATAAACAAAACAAAATAAATACCCGCCCTTTGAAAGTCGAATTCGTCGTCAAACTTGCCCTGTTACGCAAAGCGTCATACGCTTGAGTTGAGTAAAAAAGTATCTGTATTCGAGGATCTTTAAACCAAATATCCGTATCCACGGATATAAATTTGTAACGATCCGGCACATCACTACTTAAAATGCGACTTTTTATAATTATTTCAAAACAGAAACACCAATTTTTTCAGTTTAACTCTATGTTCGAATAGTCGATAGTACTGCAGAAGGCAATTCACTTTGCAGTGTGTAAACGACCATTAGGATTTCACAGTGTATTTAAAACAACCCATTTCCTCAGATACGTCCAGTAACCCACCCCCAGTACTGTGTGGACGCTCACCACGGCCAGCAGATGGACAAACTGCAGCTCAAACACTGCACCGGCGCGGCGGCTGGGGAACAGGAGTTCATACTCTCTTGGCACAAAGACATCAGGTACGTACTTATGACTTTTTAAATGACTTGACCAGGGCAACTATGGGAGCTTGCCCAGGTTTCAAAAATCAATGTGCAGCAAAGATTTTTTTATTATTTGTTATATTTTATACTTTTCAGATAAAACCGTTTCAGAAGTCTGAAGGCTCACAAAAATAAAAATAAATAAAGAAAAGTTTCACCAAACAACTGATGCTTTCCCACGCTAGATGGCGTTAGACGTTGTGGTTTGCGAGTCTAAACAATTATTTTCAACTATTCGACCACGTTGTTCAGAATAAAATTAAGCTTTGCATTATTTGAGCAGGGATGAGGATAATACTGGAATAATAAAACTATATTTGCAATAATTATGTAATTCTTTTAATAAATCACGTTACATTGTACTGCTGCTATCCCATACTGGATGGTGCAAGACGTTTTGGCTAGCGAGTTCTACTAATCGACCACAGATGGCAGACATGTAATGTCAAAGGACGTTCCTTTAAACGCTGTGATTATTTATAAATGCTTTGTTCGATCAATTACACGTTTCATTGAAGCTTGTTAACAAATAAAAATAATATTATTAACAAAACATACATTTCCTTTCATAATATAGTGGCAGATGTACTTAATATTACTAACAACAATTTTATTGTTTAACGCTTCGTTACAACTATTTGACAACAGCAAAAACTCGATGATGCCAATGTCAAAAATAAATTATTTCTTACTTATTATTATTAAATAGAGAGTCCTCCAAAAGACCTAAGTTTGATAATCATTTTAAACCAGAGGTTCCCAAACTTTTTTTGCTCATAGACCCCTTTCAAAAGTTTGCTGGTTCCGGTGGACCCCCTGCAGCTAAATTTCTATCATATTTCCAGTCGACAAAAAATGTGAAGATAAATTATGAAAATTGGCGTTGCGAGTGAGTTCCAACCACGAAAAAAACATTCTTTGAAAAAAAAAAGAGAATTGATTGGTAAATTAATTAATTGATTGTGCTGTGAGTGGATGTCAAAAGTAAAGTTGACCATTCAAAAAGAAGTGATTCCATCTCAAACTTACATTTTTGACATCTACTCACAGCACAAAAACCAATCAATTCTCACTTATTTTATTTAGAAAACTCGGAGTGGTAAAAATAAAAAAATAGTATATTTTCTTGTGTTGTATTTATTCAAATACTATGTAAGTAACTATTAATTATTATTATTGTTATCATATTTTACAATATTATATTAAGTAAGTATAGTAAATCAAAATATAATTGTACCTACAATCAAAATTAAATATTAATAACGTAGGTAACGTAACTTAATGGGAGGGATGTACTTGATGTATTGACAGCAAATTAACAATATTTGGCTTTAGTTTTGTTAGGAATAACCGCAAATCTCCCCGTTCTGTGATATTCAATCTGCTCCTTTTTTTTGTTAAAAGGTTTGTTACGGCACTAAAACTTTTTTCGACAAGATACGACGAGGGAAACGCTATCAAAAGCTTTCTCGCAATTCCCCACAGTCCAGGATATTTTTCGGGTATTTCTGCCTGCAGCCAAAATGTTTGATACCCTCTTTTAAATTTCACCTTCAGCTCCTCATTAGTGCTAAGCTCGACCAGCTCCTCTTGTAATATCACATTCTCCACTTCCGTTTCATCAAATGGATTTATGATCCATGGTGGTATTTCCATTAACAGAATATCTTCAAATCTTATTTTGAAGTCATCATGCAGGGCGATTAAATGTTGAACGTATGTCTGAATATTCTCATCGAGGCATTCTACCTGTGACAAGTTTGGAAACTGGGAAAATTCGCGCCGACTAATATTTTGCTTCATAAATTTCAATTTTCCAATAAAAGCTGAAGTCTCGACACGTTGTACTGATTATGGAATATTACAAGTTTTTACAAGTAACAGTCGCTGAGCTTCTTAAAATATTATCTGCCTACATTGATAGGTGAAGTCAAGCCAACATTTTAGTTCTTCACTATCGAAACCAGATAAATTTTCGTGGACCCCCGCTTACGAATTGTGGACCCCCATTTTTCTGTCACGCCAACGTAGACCCCCGTCGAGTCTCCCGTGGACCCCTGGGGGTCCACCTGGACCACTTTGGGAATTACTGTTTTAAACAATAGATTAAAGAAAAAAGTGTGTTGAAATTTCATGACCTCACAACTATGTATTTCATACAAACTTCCACACTAGAAGCGCGTTTTTAAGGATAAAAAGTTCCTGATTTGATGGAGTTGTCACCATCCCTATTGTTTGACAGGTGTAAGAATAGAAACATGTGCTGGGACCTACCGGATTCCTCTCCCAAGAGTCCAGTGCTGCTGTACGGCTGCCATCTTGGAGGAGGCAATCAGTTGTGGAGGTATCATCCGGTAAGTCGCCCCGCAAAAGTTAGTCGAACGTGATTTCATACATTTTTCCTACGTTTCGTATCCCGTGTTTATTTATTCCAAGGTTAAGATGCAATAAAGACTTATACTACTACTATCTTTTAGTTACCTTAAAAATCGGCTGAGTTCGTTTTGGCCTCTTCTCACTAAGGGCGCGTTTGGAACCCTCGTAGCTTTAGTTTTAAAATATTGTAACTAATTATCACCATCATATTTTATAAGTAACTGAACGTCAATAAGTGTACAGTGTACCTAAATTGAATAAATATACTCTGACTTTTTCCAGGACTCCCAACGCCTCAAACACAGCACAAACGACAACTGTCTAGACTGGGATCCCTCGTCGCGGGATCTGTTCATCAACCCGTGCACAGACACAAACACGCAGCAGTGGCTCATAGACACTGTACACGCGGATATGATGGCCCAGTGGGACAGCATTGCGAAGCGAGTCACCGGACCCATTGAAGATTACTAGGGAGTAATAACCGGTAACTCCCTAGTTAAGAACTATATTTTTTAAAAATTAAATTTCAAATTATGAGCATGAAATAAAATAGTCAAGGCAATCGTCGCCTAATAAATTCGTGAATTATTATAAAATATGATGAGTAATGTTACAAAACTTGCCTCAGTTGTAGCATCGATTTTTGCTGTATTCATCGGCAAAGCCACAAAGTTTCGTTTTGCTTGTTAAAGGCATACTCAAAATAGTATTAAGTAGTTCAATGATGGCCGAATATTTACTGAGTCTATGAACCCATAAACGATTATTAGAGATTATATGTTTTGCAAGTATAATAAATAAAAACATTCTAGGACACCCAATGCTTGAAATTGTATAGATTGTAGACTGAGATCCGTTCCATTCTCTGCCTTAAACTATACCCATGCAAAAATGCATCGACCAGTTTTTCTGTTGCGGCTAGATTGACACACAACAATTGTGATCGACAGAAAAACATAATTTCGCATTTATAATGTGAGTATGTACTAAGTTGCGTAAATTATGTAACGTAAAATTGCCTTTGTTGCTTAATTAGTTAGAATTAATTTAAGGTAGGACGTGTTATCACACACACAGCTAATCTATACTTAAAGCATACTTTGTCTTTGCTCATAAGTCTTGTCTCTGACAGCTATCTCTTATATTTATTTTAGTTAGTGTGTAGATGTTATGCAATAGCAATTCAACCATTTTAAACTAATTTAATTAAATTCAGGTAATAAGATTGTAGGTAATTAATTTTATATATACTTTTCTTCAGTTATGTTAATCTTTTCCACGTTATCGTATGAAATTATTATAAAGTGTATAGTCCGACAAACTTATCTGACCCGGTGACAGCGTCGCTAGTATATTTTATGAAAAATGAAATAAAAACAAAACTAAACAGGCATAACAATTAGTTCCTATTTTGGCCACCGGGTCAGATAAGTTTGTGGGACTATAAATGTCCAGAGTCTGGACAGACAGACAGACTGTATAAGAACTGCACGCCGACTGCAAGATGGCTGTCTTATAGCAATAAGTTTGCACTCGGTTTGCAGTTCTACTCGCATTGCAGTTGAAATGCAGTGGTAGTGCAGTTGAAATGCAGTTAAGCCAACTGCAGAAAAGCTGCTTCGAGACTGCAAGTTTGCAGTCTTAATGCAGACTGCATTTTGACTGTCTAGACCCTAAGCAAACACAAAGTATGCCCTATAGATTTCAGGATTAGATTAAGTATTACTTAAGTTCGACTAATTTCGATTTGTATCTCGAAAAATAAAATACTTACTTAAACTTTGTTACTCGCAAATTAAGTGCGATAAATAATAATAAGTTTATTAAAAATTTATAATATCGAGAGAGATTATAAAATACTTACATTTTGAAAATTGCCCAAAAGAGATTTTTTAGTCAAGGTGCTATTTGTTAAAGCATCAAAATAAATGAGGCTTCGAAAATATTTTCTTATATTTTTGTATTAAAATTTTATTTGTACTTGTTGTATATTTAATATGATCTTTAATATATATTTGAAATTTTATAGTTTAATTATTATGTTAGTGTGTAGATGTTATGCAATAACAATTCAACCATTTTAAACTAATTTAATTAAATTCAGGCAAATAAGATTGTAGGTAATAAATTGTATACTTTAATATTTTCTTCAGTTATGTTAATCTTTTCCACATTATCGTATGAAATTATTATAACATATATTTTTACACAGCACAATATAGTCAATAGCATAATATGACATGTTAACAACTTGGACCGGTATTGGAGCATACAGTATAAAATGTATGAAATATGCGTTCCTTTTTAACGATACTGTAAATATTGGCAAATATAAAAACTGTCGTAGCGTAAATGAACTGAACGTTATCTAGTCTAGATTTTAGCCAGTAAAGTTGTATAATTTAAGTTTAATTAATTTGCAGATATTTTTTAGAACTTTTTGTTGTAGGTTCATTTATTTTACTATTCTATACTTTATTTTTATGTAAATATGAAAAGATCCGCTCATTTTGGTATCACATCATGTACCTACTCTATTGCTTCTAACTTGGACAAAAATACGTGCTGCCATTGAGATATCAGATGTGCTTTAAATTTGCTTATAAAGTCCCCACAAATGTCTTATAATGTATTTTTTTAATATTAGGGCTTAGGGTCTAGGTTGCATAACAACATCCAATTTTTGAGGTAAGTCTAACATGTGCCTATGTGATAGTTTATTAATGTCCCTAAAATGTGTATGTAGATATTTTAAATTGCTATAAATAGTAAATGTATTTTGTTAATGAAATCCTAAATGTATGTTCCATTGAGACATATCACTAGTTGTATGTAAGCACTTAATATTTTAAAATAAATTATTTTTACGTAATTAAATGTTTCATTTTATAAATTTTGTACCCATTTCCTCTTTTGATTGAAACTTATGAATATGGCAGTGAAGTTTGGTGCAAGGCAATAAGGCATTAGAGGGGAGGTGTATTTATCGTCATAGCTACAAATATGCTTGGTAGTAAAATGTCAGTGTAAGAAGTACCGGCACTCTCCGATCTTCTTATACCCGATGTCGCCTGCAACAGTAGCGCGTTAGTACTCATTATTACTCACCCACTGTCCTAGGTGAGATACGACGCTGTAGAAAATTACAGACGTATCTATGCGACAACGTATACTCGTGTCGTGTCGCGTTGCCGCGTTAGTCGCTCATCTATGACAACAGGTTAGTAGCGATTGTATCGCTTCTGAAGCATGCTGCAAGTGTGACAAAGGACCAAAAGTAGCAATGCAAAAGCGCGATAACGAATCGCGCTATTGAATAGCTGCAAAAAGTCGAGTGATATCTTTCGATACCGTTTTTTCGTACATCTATTGGTTATGCAAAAAAACAGTAGGTAAGGTGCTGTATATATAATAATATAGTACCACCAACTTATCTGGCCCGCAGGCCAAAATTGAAACTTTTTATGACTGTTTAGTTTTTGTTTTTATTTTAGTTTTAATATTTATTAGCAACACTAAATATGATAACAGCGACGCTGTCATCGAGTTAGATTAGTTTGTGGGTCTATCGTTTTCAGTTAAGTACGCCATAGTAGGTATATAAGCACTGCCAATTTCTCCCAAGGTGAACACTAAATTTGACAGCTCTTGTGTCAAATTGGTTACGACTTACGGTATATGGGGATAGAATCATAGAAGTGAAACAAAGGTGGTTTTTAATTATTTTTTATTACATATTCCATTAGAATACTTTCTATATTTATTATTGTACATGCTTACATCCGCCCATAGCACGCACGCCGTGAACTAGTTGATGGTACACTGCACATAATACACACAGCATATGCATTGGACAGAGTAGAATGGCCAATAAGACACCCATTAAACAACGCTTAAGTTTGTATTATGTATATCCACACAGTGGGTCCACGCCCATACAAAATATGACAGACCCAGCTACCATGATGGTTGGGTGGTTGACAAATCAACTTTTTTTCAAACTTCAAAACGCGTTCATAATATGGGATTTTGAATACTGACGTCATCATAGTTCGACGGACTTTTTTACTCTAATCAATAGTTTAAAATTGTTACTCAAAATAAAACTAACAGGGGACGTGGATATGACGACCCCTGGGAGATCCTCTATTTATTACTCACTAAAAAATAATTTATTTGAATAGTTTTCAAATACAGTTGTAGCGCCTAGAGGTACGGTATCTTGCATACAAATTTGACATTAGAGTGACATAATTTTGTATTGAAAATTCTTAATAGTTTCCTCCGCCACGTCCC
Source organism: Erebia epiphron (assembly GCA_963932025.1). Taxonomy (NCBI): domain Eukaryota; kingdom Metazoa; phylum Arthropoda; class Insecta; order Lepidoptera; family Nymphalidae; genus Erebia; species Erebia epiphron. Next base: position 36,940,188 of record OZ009946.1, on the reverse strand, counting down.
TATCACCCCGCAGCGTTGCTTTGTCTAGACGCCATAAAGAACTTAAGTAGGTATAATATTGTAAGCAATCATGCTATCCTTACTTTTGTTGAAAATGTATAGGATTCTTAGTTAATTCCTGAAACGTCGTTTGTCTATGCTGTATGTATTAATGCGCACTAACTATACTTACACAGAGTATTGGGGTCTAATCACCATTATCTACAATAATACAAATTAAATGCAGCGGAGATTTTTTCCTACATGTAAATGCAGTTTTCATGCATCCGTGAAGCTCTCTAAAATGTCTAGAAGATTTTATAGTCTATGGTATGTTTGTTGATGTTATACTAGGTAAAAGTCTGACGCCAAAATACAGACACGCTACGTAAAACTATAGGCCCACCTTAACCTTTAATTTGACTGTTAATTTATGGCATTGAAAACTTAACACCGATTTGTTTCATTCTGTCATCCGTAATGTGACATTCGAAAGAAGAAGACAAAGCTATGTTTATCTGAACAAGCACTTACTAAAGCTTAATATTCAGGACGTTATTTTTTAACGAGCTCTTAAATTTTAGGTATCACGTCTGTATTCAGCCGTAAGAGAGTTTACTGATCGATTGTTTAAATAATTAAAATAATAATAGTCATTCAAATATTCAAAAATCTGAAATTTTGTTTTCTGTATAACTTATATTTAGTTTAAATGGATAATCAGCTTGTTTTTCTCGGTTTAAAATAAATAGAATTAAGTAATTAGATAATTTACCGATCAGAATATGTTAACTAGGTTCTATAGCATCGACAGCTTGACTCGTCTGTTATTTAAAAAGTACAATTAATTCTGTATTCTAGAATCCTTAACTCCTTTATAAATAAACCAAGCGTAAAGATATGTACAATATTTTTTACACGTTACATCATTTAAGTACCTATTTACAAATTAGAATTCTTTATACAATCATAAAAAAGATAACTATATGCTCTATTATATATCACCGCAAAATCAATAACTACATTCACAATAGATAGTTAATTATTATAATATATACTGTATTATATTAATATTTAAACATTAAATTAAAAATACACCTTACAGTCTCTAAATAAAAGGTAAGACGTATTAAATTACAATGTATTGCTTTGTTTAGTCACATTTTGCAAAAATATCACCATGCGTCGGGGTCTCGGCCCTGAGTAGAAGATTAAAGTTTATTCCGATTTTTTTTATATTTTATAAACTCCTCGTAAAAAATATCGACGCCTTATCACCAATCGCTCAGTCATCTAGCATTTAAATTAATACTTCTAACACGGAATAGACACCACAATTTAAATGAGACACATTTATGGACATACAATATACCCTAATAAATCTACATTTTTTTACATAATATTCTTCTTACTGACTTACGACTATAGCAACTTGCACAAAGTACAAACACCAATAATTCAAAAGAAATTGGGGTCACAATGCCTATTCGTTAAAAAAAAATGTATTTTTTTCGGTTATTACTACAATACAATTGAGTTAGGTATTTTTCTAAAATTTATATTATTCTCTGTATATTGCATACATATTACAAATACTTATATAATTAAATATACTATTTTATAATATAAACACTTTCATAATATTGTACATACTATAATTTTTCAGGTATTCAGAGCGCACAATGACCACAGATAAATAATAAATATAAGTGAAATGTAGGAAAAACAGTCTGAGATAAGTCAGCAAGAAGTATTGACCCTAGTCTGGAAACTACCGCTCGTTTTTATTGCACAACACACGCAGAGTGTTACGTATTCACGTTACTTTTTAATTATTTTTATCTTTCCTATTTATTTAAGGACTTACTGGTTAGGGCTTACAAGGAGCAAAAACTAAGTAAGTACATAAAACATGCTGGCAATCAAAAAATCAGAAAAAAAAGAATAACTTACTTTTTATATTTTCTTTAAAAAAAAATGTTCTTTTTTTGAAAATAAATAGAATGAAGGTAGGTATTTATTATTACTATTTGCAAAGAGACTTCATTTTCGAATTATTATGCAATTTAAATAATAAAAAATTGGTGTAGATACATATCTGGAAACCTATGCTCTAACTAGCGATCATGTATTTTAATTTAATATAAAAAATCCAAAATAACATTAACAAATCTATAATTAAAATTGTTGATAAAATTATAATGCTTTGTGTCAAAAATGTCCTAAATACCTATTTTAATAAGAAATATTTCATATCGTTTTGAATGCTTAGGTGATTTTTTTTTCTAGATATTTCTATTACTTTTGTGATTATGGAAAGTTCTCTGAGTATTACAGATACTAACTATAAATAAAATAAAAATATTGGGTCAATAGAATAATAATTATTATCAGATGCTTAGATAAAGTATATAAAATTATTGCTTAAATAGTAGGTATAGTATTGCGAATTAATAGAAGGACCTTAGGCCTAACAATACAAAAGGAACAACTACAAGAATAAAATATTACCTATTTACAAATACCTAAATGTAGGGATCGAAAGAAATATTTGGCTAAAATACGTTAGGAATACATGATTTTTTTTGTGAAAAATTACATTAATCTAAACGTACGTAGGATTAAAAAAAATGTAAAATAATATCAAAATTGATTAGTAGGTAAATTGTGATCGAGAATGAGTATTTCCAGTTTTTAAAATATTATGCTCAGTTCATTATTAAGCGTTATTTTAAATGTTTTTTAATGACTCGTTACCCTGTCGTAAGTTATTTCAAGAGAGATTCATTAAAGATCGACGAAGAGAGTGTATTATAAACATAGGGTTTTAAAAAGAGTATGTTTCACTAAGATTAAGCGAACCAAAAGTGTCCTACTCCCTAGAGATTCAAATGTAACGTTTATCCGCTTCACAAGTCCAAGCTAGCAGTTCCGTCTCAGTAGAAACCTTTCATCAGTCCATAGAAACTTAAATGCGTCTACACTACTTCCATCACAAGAACTTCACATACACAGTCCACCAGATAACGTCTGTCCTATAAAAATTGTAAATAAAACTTCCTACGCGTATCCGAACGCAAGCGCCATTTTGTTTTGGCGCGAAACGTAAAATGGCGCGGTTCAATGGCACGATTAGCGAAGTCACGAGCGATGACGCGCGCGGCCGCTCTTTCGCCGTTTCCGTCTGCCGTCGCGGACGAACACAATGTTCGCAGGGTCGTCGGCCAACTGAGGGTATCTGGACACGGAGTGGACGTCTCTGGCCGCCCATCCATCCACTATGCCATGAGAAATGAGTTCCTCCTTTTCCTCCTCAGTCCAGGATCCTCGGCCCTCCCAGCCGGCGGCCACTAGAGCCTTCTCTCTCTCCCACGCTCGAGCGGCGGCTCGCTTATGTGCGTGCTTTAGGAGCTTGATTCGTTCTTGTGCCGGGTCCACTCCGTACCGCAAGACTATTACCGCTTGCGCAGAACCTTTGCCGACTGCGTGAACTCGAACCTGAAATAATGAATTAAATATTTAGCCTGTAGACATTGAGACGAGTATCTAGACGGTATTTTTAAAGTATTTTAAAAATTTTACATAAGAAAACAGGCACAAGTGAACTATTGTTTACCTCTAATCCTTGATCGTTAGTCTCATCTTGCGATACGTTGAACTTCCCAGACAACCGTCTTAGCTCTTCCATATCGTCTCTTATCTTCAGCGAATTATCTTTCACGAAGTAGAATACATCTTGGTCGTGTATACTAAAGTGTACATCCAAGAAGTATGAATTGTTGAACACGGTTGTTATGACATCTTCTACTACGCTGTTCGCGCCATCAGCTACGCTTATGAAGGCTTTTCCATCCACTCTGGATATGAGAACACCCTCGCCGAAAACGCCTCGTTTGTAGGAGACTCTTGGGAGGAGATTTCTTGTAATTGGTTCCATTTTTAGTAGAGGTGTTGGAACAAATTCGATATCGGATAGTTTGTCGTTCACCTACAAACAAAAAAATGATTTTTGTAAATTGGAGATCGAAAAAAGTGTAAAATCGGGAAGACATTTGCAAAAAGGCACACTGAACTTACAGAAGTGGTTGAGGACGAAGAACTTATTGAATTTAATATAGAATTTATGTTCTCAGTAGAAAAGTAATTATTAGTGATTTAGTATAATAAATTGGTAACGACATGTCTTACCTTTTCAATGATACATTGAAGACCAGACATAACACCAAAGTCAGGAGCGAGTTGGGGCGCCGTCACTGATGTCTTTGGTTGGAATATCATATCAGTTATGTATTTAGCTCCCATCATTTTGTTCAAGTCGTAACCGTACAATTGGAGCCAGCTGGACAAACTGGTCATATATGGGACATTCTGCTCTCGGTTTATAGGGTCATTATTTCTGAATCTGTATATGAAAATGTCTGTAGGCATAGTCAATTTGGTTGCTAAATGTTCCCAGCTGGGCGTCATCCATTGCCCAACGACCGGGTCATACAAACGATTTTCTAAGTAAACTAAGTTAGTGTTGTAGTCAAATATACCGCCTTGGAAGTCTACGGGTAAGTAGAACCCTGGGTTTGTATCTTTGACGATCTTTCCGAATGGGCTGCGTTTAATTTCTTTGATGATTTCACCATTCACGTCAAATATGACCAGAGGTGATCCGTTATGATCTGTAGCTACATAGAAACGTTGATCCTCAGTTTCTATGCAAGTTAAGAAATCTCTTTGATCGTACAAGAATCGGATCGTCTTTTCTGTCTTCGGGTAATGCATGTGCGTGATGAGATTGGGTGTTTGAGGGTTTGTGTAAAAGAATTGCGTAATGTTGTCCTTATCGTCCTTCCAAGCGACCAGTCTGTTCCTATCGTCATAATAGTACCACATCTGGAACTTATCCCTTTCAAATGCATGAACGAATTGCCCCCGAGAATTATATCGGTATTTTTGTTCTCCCCGCCTTATAACGAAGCCCCGGCCGTCGTAGCTGCTGAATTCAATGTCGCCATATTGGACAACTCTATCGCCAATGTCGTAACCGAGGTAGCGCTTCTCTCCATGCTCAATAATACCTATAATGTTGCCGTTCTCATCGAAAACGTATTTCCAATCGTCTTCGGATCCGACCACTTCCATGAGGTGTCCATCGTAATTGTAACTGATTCGTTCGTTGGATGATGTGTCGCCAATCATTATCTTCTTCGATTTAATTCGATTCCTTACATCATATTCCAGTTCGAGACGGAATACGTCGAACGATTTGATGTTCATCAGAACAGTTTTGATTCTGCCGTGATCATCGTAATCGGTAATCGTGAAGTATTGTTTGCTAGTGTCTTGCATTACTGAACGATTAAATGTGTTTCTGTAGATTCTTAAATCGCTTACACCTTCCAGGATACCCAGGTTCTGGTTGTACTTCAATCTTAGTTGTGGCATTTCCTTGCTATTGATGTTCATATCAATTGTAGAAAGCCGTGCGTTGCCATCGTATTGATATTTGAAATGAGCGTTGTTGAGACCACTCTTGGAGTTGAATTTCATCTTTTCGTCTTTTAGAATACCCGCGTGGTACTTATAGTCCTGTCGCAGTTCGTAATCAGGGTCAGATATTTCTACATTTTTCACAAGATGAGTGTTTTCGTGGTAGACATATCGAATAGCTGAAGCTCCGGCGAGTATGGTCTCTAGTTTTCCAGTACTATCGTATACGTAAAGGATTTTGCCAGATTGATGAGGGAATATCTTCGCTAAAATGTGGCCGTCATCGTTATACAAAATTTCGTAGGGATGTCTATTCATTGGTGAGAAGTACTGGTACTTGAAATAGCCTAAAGATGTCATTAGAGCGAACGTATGGATGTGACCTCTCGGTGTAGTGAGATTTTGGAGAGCGCCAGAGTCGTCATAATCGAGAAGATAGTCACTGCCTCTAGGAGTAGTAACCTTCAGCGGCAAGCTTGTAAACATATCTCTAAAGGAATAAGCCAAAGAAGAACCATCTCCGTTACGAATTTCGTGCAATCTCCCAGCTCTATCGTATCCGTACGTCTCATTCAATTCACCCCAACGCCAACTGGTAAGTCTATTGAATCTGTCGTAGTCAAGTTCTACTTCAGCGAAAATGCCGCTTCTAGGTCCCCATTTAACCGGCCTTGCCATTCTGTCGTAGGTGACATTCAGGAGTTCTACTTTGTCATCCATGAACACTGCTACAGTAGACGTGTCTCTATCATATTCGAGAGTTAGTAGATTTTCTCCATTCACTCGTAGTTTACGACCGATTTGTGCGACCGCTTTGCTGCTCTTTCCCTTGTTTGATTGAAGTCTTCGTAAGAAGTAGCGCCACTCAAATCGGTTTGCCAAATCACCACCGACTTCAGTTCTCTGTTTGGCTGGTACAGGATAGCTTTCACCTAATATAGGATCGATTTCCGAAAGAATGGTGTACGGAACGGTATCGGTTGATATAATATGACCCCATGGCATGCTAGATGATATGCTTCCGTCAGTTGAGATTATTGTCTTTGTCTCGGCTTCTCCAACCTTTGTATTTACTGATGAACCCTTTATTAGTATCGAAACAGGTTTCCTGTTGTTTTCAGTCACGAGGACAGTGGCACCTTTCAAACTTAAATCGAACGTAAGATTGATTATTCTTCCAGTAGGAGTTACCGCTGAAGTCAATCTACCAAACTCATCGTATTTGTAAATATAACTTCTGCCGGTGCTGTCGTACTTTGCTTTGAGCAATCCTGTTGTGCCATGATAATCGAAAGTCATATTAAAGTTGTCAGGCGTTCGCAATTCTTGTAGCATTTTCATTCTTGACATTTTCAATCTACATTTTTGACCCTTGGTGTTCTCAATTGAATTCACAAGGCTGGAGTAGTCACGCAACAGGAAGACTTTGTTACCAGCGGCGTCAGTGACAGTGCTTAGTTTTCCATTGCTAGTGTTAACCGTATACGTGAACACGTAGTTATTTTCGCCAGTGAGAATGTTTTTGGTCATAACATGCTGACCGAATCTGTTGAATATGTAAGTTTCTTGCGTGTCCGGTGCGTAAATTTCGTATTCCCTTACACCGCTTGCGTCAGGAATGCTTGCCATGACAGATCGAATCCTATAATTGGCTTGGTCTGCTATGTGCACAATGCCGTCCGGGCTGACAGTGACTGCTGAAATAGTGTTGAATTTAGAGTTGGAGGCTAAGAAATGGTCTGCTTCGAAACAATCACAGCCTCTTTCTAAGCAATTGCATTTTGATTCAGCACCGGCGTACAGAGAAATCTTTCCATCAGTGGTGATAAGCCTTACTCTATTGATCCTTTGTGAATCACTTTCCGCTACATACAAATCACCAGCGGCACCGAATCCAATGCTCTGTGGCATTACAAGTGTAGCGTAAGTGGCTAATTCCATATCATAGCCAGTCAAAGGTGATGGGCAGTGAAGGGGTCTGCCGGCAATGACTTTAACTCTTCCATCAGGCGCCATTTGCAGAATCATGTGGTCGTCGATTATATGCAAGCTGTTATCAAGTGGATTGATAGCGAGTTCAGTCGGCCATCTCAAATGAACTTCTTCTACACTTAACGTTCCTTCACACGGTATTGGTTTCCAATGAGCTCTATGCATATGATTTCCAATGACTGTTGTGATTATTCCATCTCTGTCTACCATTCTTATATTTGTACCATCAGCGAAGTATAAGACGTTGTCTGTGGACACGGCTACACCTTTAGGATACGCTAATTTTGCGTCTCTCGCCAAAGCTCCGTCTCCACAATGTGCTTCATCACCAGGAAGGCATCTCTCACCAGATCCTACAACGGTTTCCCAGTTCCTTTCGGGGTCGCTAAAGTCATCTGTGTTACGAACTTTGATGATTTGATGGGATTCAGGATCGGAGATGTAAAGTGTTCCATCTAATGGTGACAGAGCCATGTGGTATCGGTAGGAGACACGGGTCGCACTGCAAAAAGAAATAATGAACATTATATTTCAAATGTGTATATCGTTAAATAACATGGGCGTGAGTCGCTGTTGTGTGTGATGGAGACTTCGATTTATGATTCATAAATTGGAAATGGATGAAAAGAATTCTCACTCATCTTCACCTCAACCCATTGCCAGCAATTCTGAACACTATAGTCCTCTCAGAATGAGAAAGGGAAAAGATTTAAGTGAACAAATTCTTAAATTTTCTGACGAGATTTTGATTGTTCTGCGAATCTTCAACAGACAGTGTGGCCAATTACTAACAAAACAACACAATCTTAATTAATAACACAACCTTTAAACTCAACTTAAATTATGGCTTGAAACAATCGCAGTGGGCTCAGTTTGCAGTTAAGTAGTTATTACAATGCATGCCAAATTAAAATTAAATTAAATCAATATTTGTGCACCACACTGGTAGAATACTAGAATCCTTTATTTTTTAAGAACATCTTTGTACCGTATTCGACAAATTAATAATTTGAAGTTTGAAATACTAGTTGTGTCCCTTTCCGCAGGGAGTATTATAAAAAGGGTAAGCAATATTTTTAATGCTGTCATTTTTGTTTAGTTTAGAGAATGTATAGGTACACCAGAATCAGCCCCAGATCTTGATAAAATAGCCTTGGTAATTTACACGTAACACTATTAGCTTAGCATCGCATCAAAATTAGTGAATAGGCATCTTCTAGGCAAGCGCGCTCCACCTTAGGCTGCATCACCACTTGCAAACAAGTCTGATTGCAGCCAAGCGCTAGCCTATATAAAAACAAAAATAAAAATTACTTACTTCAATTTGACAACAGTCCGGACAGTGCCATCAGTGTTGATCTTCCTAACAAGATTGAAGTCGCCCACGAAGATGGAACCATCAGGAGCTGAGACCAGCGCCACTGGAGCCAGCAGTCTCTGCTTAACTGCGGGTCCGAAACAATCGTTTCCGCAGTCGAGTCCTCGTTGACGCCCATCGCCCATGGCGGTGATGATAAGGCGAGGCTTGTGCTTGAGGTAGATGTTAGTGCCATCACCCTTTTGGAGTATACCTGGAAAAAAGAGAAAAACAATCAATATCCTAGGTTTTTGCTTACGCAAATGGAAATTGTGTTAAAGACAGCTGATAGACAAGATGAAAATATGAGAAACTGCCTTCTTCGATTTTATGATGATGTTTGAAAATTACCAGTAAAAATTAATAAATGACGGGATACCGCAATAAAAGCGTTTAAAATGGATTGGAATATACAGAGAACTTTTGTTGGCCAAGGAATTAGTTTCCTCGAAGTTATTGTTTACTAGCGGGCCCGGCAGACGTTGTCCTGTCCTGAACCTGTACCCGATTGCAGCGCCACCTATCGGGTCCAATTGTGACGGAAACAATCTCGGGACCCACACAAGCACACACAAAATAATTCCATCAGAATCGTTGCAGCCGTTCTGAAGTTATGCGAGAACATACATTTCGGCTATAGATTCGTATTTATAAAAAAAAAATACTGTTACATCAGGGCTGTCTTAGATAAGATTTTAGGATGAGGGAGTTTACAATAATTACTAACATTAGGTTATTGTGTGTCCTTACTAACAACATTTATGATCTTAAATAGTCGATATAAATGATTTTCTTTTTTTAAACATTTACCTTCATGGAAATTGTATCTGTGATGTATATCCAGATTCCATCCACCAACATCAGAAATGCTCATGTCGTGACCGCTCAATTTAGTCGTCTGCACATTCCAGATAATGTCCTTACAGTCAGTGTACTGGTACCCAACTTTTACTAACGCCGTCGTCACACCGTATACCCTTTGCCTATAAACATTCAGTCTATTCCATGGATATGTGAACTTGATAACTGGATCTGCCTCAAAGGTCTTCTCGAAGAGAATGCCTTCGATGGTAATCCTCAGATGTATGAGAGCCAAAGTTGCTGGAACTTTCTCAGGAGTTAGTTGCAGTTGTATCGTGGAGAGGTATCCTGCTGCTCTTGAGCTGTGATAAACTAAGTTGAGTCCCGTTCCTGGGATTTGGAGGCTTTCTTGGACCACCTGGAAGATAAAATTTCGAGGGTTAAATACACGAATACTGATATTGAAAGAAATGATTGTCTCAATTAATAACTAAGGTTTTATTTTAATTTATAGGCTAGCGCTTGACTGTAATCAGACATGAAGGCGGAATAATTCTATACAACGATCTCAATTCACATAGACGGGCCCTGTCAAACAAAGAATGTGAACTTATTTTACTAATGCCATCTAGTCTGAAAAGCGGGACGGGACAGTGCTATGGTGGGGACAAGGACAGGCAGGTGAGCGGCATGCCCTACAAGTTGAACGCCCAACTTTTTTCTATGAAAGAGCCCATCTAGTACCTACATATATATCGATGATTCCGTATTCTAGCGGTTCGAATAAGGAACGAGGAAGCAAATAACTGTGTAGTTTACAAAGATTGTAAGTGTCCATGGAATTTTGCCTACGTAAGGGTGCAGACGTTGCCGATGTCTTGCGGTACGATAGTAGGGAAACTTTTGACCGATGTTCCAAGCTTTAGAGCTTGGAATTGAATCTTTACCAATGATGAGTGATGGTGATTTCTCAAATTCACATGTTGAAGTATCCCAAACCGCAAATATCTGCTCTACTCATTATAAAAAGAGACAATGCGATACATGACTTATCTGTATCAAGGTAATTGGGTAAATAGTAATAAAAGTACTCTTTCTACTATGTTTACCTGAGATTCAGCTAGTATAGCGCTCTTATCAGGACAAGCACCCTGGAAGCCATGCTTCCACGTGGCCAGGACCACGGGTTTCATGGCGTCGTAGTCGTGAGCGAGGCAAGCTTGAGGAGGCCCCATGCCGCCCTTGTCGTCCAACGTTGTCATCACTACTTCATCGATTATCACAACCTGAAGGGAATTTTGTTACGATATAGTACAGATATTTTTAGCTTAGGAGAACTACCCGAAATTAGGGGCCTTATGATGATAAAATGAATGCTACAGCGTCCTGATTGCAATCACTTTTGGTTGTCACTCTATCGGTATTGGCCGAAATCTATTGTTGCAACATGAATACCATAAATTCAATAATCAATTGAGACTAGAGTAATGATTGATGCTAGTTTAACATAATAAGGCTACTGTGCTTTATCTATACTAATATTTATTATAAAGAGGAAAGATTTGTTTGTTTGTTTATTTGTTTGTTTGTAATGGATAAACTCAAAAACTACTCAACCCATTTTAAAAATTCTTTCACTAATAAAAAGCTACTTTATCAGCGCTACATAGGCTATATTATATTTTCAAAAAAATTAGAGATCCCTTCGAAAATTGCAATAATGTGAATTAAGTGGGAAAAAATTGTTTAATCTGAGAGCTTCCGTGGCGTGCGCTGCTTAAATAGTAAAAGTTATACGAAAACAATGTATGGTGGAATTGTTCGTCTCAAAAAGTTCTAAAAAAAAAATTCGCGTATATCTATCTTTTATGGTTAGCTCACAATAACCATTTTTATTATTTTCAAATTTGGTCTAAAACAAAGCTTTATAATTTTGAAGGTGTTTTACTGACATTCTAATAATCCTTATCAAAATAAAATAGTTTTTCATCTCAAGTTGTTAACATAGACCAAATACGCCCTTTAAACTATTTAATTCAGATTAATATCATAGAAGATATTATCGTAGAAATAAAGTAACGCGCAACAGAAATAGGGGCGGCCGCGATCTGCATATGCAAATATCGCAGTGCTAATGTAAAACCTGATGTGCTGGTCATTGCCGACTGGCTATTATTATTGGGTATGGACTATAATGATTAAGTGCTACCCGTGCGAAGCCGGGGCGGACCGCTAGTACTAAATATGAATTTAGTGAATCCTCACTAAATGTTCACGAACAAGATGGTAGTTTGAAAAAGGCTTCTGAGAAACTTGGAATATGGTAAGAACTCAGGTAACTTAGAATATAAAATGCTTGTCTTGTTCAACTTCTTATCAATTCTATTGGACCATTTCTTTAAAGAGCTATTTAGATCAGAATCTGTGGCATCGTAATAGGGAGGCAAGAATTTGCTTTGCTATGACAAAGAATGAGTCAAAATAACAAAGATTGTGATATTAACTCAGTTTTTCTTCGTTACACCTTCGTTTCAATTGTTTCGCTCTCATCCAACCGAAGTTGATTCAAAACAGTACAAGTTTGCGGGAACAATTTGCATACTTTCTAGTTTTAACCTACTGTATTTCGCAGTTTGTGTAGTTATCAATGTTATGAAAATTAAATATAATAATGTCTCAGATACTAATATCATCATGATCGTCATTTCAACCCATCGAAGACCTACTACTGGGCACGAGTATCCTCTCAGAATGAGAAGAGTAGAACTGTACCAACGTATAACGAGTAAACTGTACTGTTAAAAGGTAACAAATAAAGGGGTCATATAATTATTAGACTCACCTCATTCCAAGGCACGAACACAACCTGCGTAGATCGCTTGAAGGGCGCCCTTCCGAAGTGAAGAGTAACAGCCCCACCTCCGTTTACTAACAGGTCGAACCAACCGTCCTCCCTCGTTAACGTGAACCCTTCCAAGGGCGTAGAAGTGGACACCCTTACACCGACCAAACCGGAACCCAGAGAAGTGACTACTCTACCCCTTATGACGGCGGAACGGCTGAAAATGGGATAAAACTTGATAAAGACGATGCCAATTTTGGTACTTACTTGAAAAGTAGGAAAATATTTAGGTAAAATTGAATTCGGTTAAACTACTACTAATAATAATTTAAAAGGTTATAAAAAGGGTTAAATTTGTATAGTTATGTGGTTAAATTAGACGATGACTATTTGTTATCTATGAATTAAGAATCAGGGAAGTCTATTAATAACTAGGTATTCAGGTACTATTGAATTAAAAAAAGTATATTTTGTGTAGAAGAAGAATAAAAAAAATACATATATTAATTATTGTGTTACGTGTATATATGTGTTGATATCTATATATATGTGTGTTTTGTGTCATTAAAAAGTATGCGTTTCTAAAGAAATTATGAACCCAAAGCCCAAAGCCCATCACTATTTCTACAATTTTGTCAAGACGACCAAGACTTTATTTAAAATACTATGTAAATGTACGATATTTTGGACATTTATATAAAAAGCGAAACACAAAACTCACAGGACAAGAATATATAAACGAATATACTACGTAAAAAAACATCATGCACAAAACTATACTTGTACAAATATGTCGGTAATTATTAGGAGATACCCAAATATAAAGTATATCTAATACAAGTATAACTAAATAATATGATATGGGCACACACACACTCCTACCTAAATTTCATTCTATTTCTTACCTCGTATTGAAGTGATTCCAAAACATACTGCGCAGCGGAAAGACGAGAAATTACATAGAATGAGTATCATTGGATACGACATCGTTGAAGAAGAAGAAATTAATAAATTAGAACATGTTAGTAATCAAGATCAAATGATATTCTTAAACAAAAATAACATGCAAGTGCCAGTTTTTGTTAGACAACATTAGGTAGATAATGAGGTCAATTCTATTGTGCACCATCTCTAAACTAAATTAAAATGACAGCTCTATTTGTATTACTATCCCTTTCATAATACTTCCTACCGAAAGGGGCAGCACTAGACTTAGAGCTGTCATTTTAGTTTAGTTTAGAGATTGTGTTAAACAGAATGTGTGATTAATCGAGTTATCAATTGGCATTAAAACATAAACGTTAATCTTGAACGTGTGGAAAACAGAAAAGAACGTGAAAACACTCTTATATAAATAAAACGAGGGATCGACTGGGGCACAACATTGCGTATCTTATATAATAGATATTTATTTGTTTCAAAATCATATAACATTGAGGATCAGTTGATGGACAGGAGATACCATCAAGTGATCGTTTAACAATAATCATAGGCGGCTATTAGACGATCAATGCGGCATGAACTTAATCCGTGATCTTGGATTAATACGATTGTCCATTCTATCAATCTAACTACGATCAATCAGAGGCTGAATTATCTAAGCAAATCGTAATCATTTGACGGCTTAAAACGTATTACTCGAACTGTTTAAAGAGTTCATACATGCTTTTTGACGTGCAGGCATCTATGAACTCCTTAAACAGGTCGAATTATCGGTTTGACAAACGATTACGATTACGATTTCCTTACACAATCGGGAGGCAGGTAAGCAAATTGATTTAATGCTAAATTGATCGTCTAATGGCCGCCTTAAGTCTAATCTGACACCGAAAAATATATAATGCGTACCTTTCGTTAAAGGTTTCCTGTTTAGCGTAGTTTTGAAGACTACCCTCGTCGATGAGGAATTTCATCCTTTCGAAGAAGGACGCGGTGATCGCTGGGGGCTGCTTCCTGAGGAGGATGTCCGTTGGTTTGGGCGAGGACACGCAGAGTTGGCTTCCCTTACACGCGGCGCTTTGACAGCATTCTGGGTCTTCACAGTCTACTAAGCCGTCTATACACGAAGGAATAAGAACACATTAACAAAATCATCACGCGAAATGGATAATGGATATACCATTGAAGAAGACAAGAATATCTGCAGGCCGAGTGGGAGTTTTTTACGCATTCGATCGCGACAACTTATGGAATTCATCGAACGCCAGCTATTAATCACAATTGCATACAAATCGTAGTTAGCGTTGTCGCGATCGAATGGGAAGAAAATCTCCCACTAGGCACTCAAAGAATAGGTAAGAATAAAACAACTCAGTAAGCCTACTTTAGTTATAAAGTACGTCATCAGCATCTTTTTTTTTATTGCACAAAAAGTTTTCCCTTGACTGCGATCTCACCTGATGGTAGTGATGATGCAGTCTAAGATGGTAGCGGGCTAACCTGTTACGGGTATGGCAGTTATAATAAGCCCATACCCCTAGTCGGTTTCTACACGGCATCGTACCGGAAAAAACCGCTAAATCGCTTGGCGGTACGTCTTTATCGGTAGTGTGGTAACGAGCCACGTTCCCACCAGAAACGGAGGTTTCGGACCAGACCAGTGAAAATTTAGAAATCATAAATCCCCAAATTGACGCCCCCGGGAATCGAACCCGGGACCTCCCACGTTAAGACAACAGCGCTCAACACTGCGCCAGAGAGGTGGCCAAAACATAATTTTAGATATCTAAGAAAAATAACTGTCACCTTTATCATTATCTTTGGAATCATCGCAAACTTGTTCTTTCAACGTGGTGCAGTCCGGTCCGTCCCATCCATCGAAGCATTTACACTCCCAATGTCCATCATTCGCCACTCTGCACTGACCGTGGCCGGCACATCCTCTTGGACAACCTTCCAAAGTGCAATGTCGTCCGTTCCAACCAGACACGCAGAGACAAGTGCCGTTTTTACATTGGCCGTGGTCACTGCATCGCGCGTCGCATAGTTTGGATGTGCAAAATTCGCCTGTCCAACTTGAATCGCACACGCAGGATTCCCCGACGCATCTGCCGTGTGGACCGCAATCCAGATCGCATACCTCTGCAAAAAACAATATTATAGTTATTCATACAGTACACGTTTTTCAAAACTACAGGCTCTGGAATGCTAATATTGGCAAACCATGAAAATTAATCATTATCAGTAAGCAAATGGCTATTCTAATCTAGCCTGACAATCATGGACTAGGTCCTAAGATGAGGTAATCCATATAGGATGAAGTGATAGGATGATAAGAACGCCTTGCTCCGATTTCTCCACTAATTAAGTGTTTTAAGTCCCACTAATTTTGTGTTGCATTTTATATACTTCTTATCTATATTAATATTATTAATGGGAAAGTTTGCATGGATGGATGTTGGATGGTTGGTATTCAATCGCATCTCAACGACTGAACGGGTCTGAGTGAAATGGCACGATTACAGTCTGGAATAACACATAGGCTACTTTTTATACCGGAAAATTAAAGAGTTCCCGCGGGAACTAAAAACCCGCAATAAAGTCACAGGCATCAGTTAGTTCCTCCATAATTATGGTTGCATAAAAGTCAGACTTCAACTAGTATTACAGGGCTATTCCTTTCTTCTTTGACTAAAGTAGGAAAAAGAATTTCACATAGAAGTAAAATTGAGTTTACTTACTTTACTAGAACTGTGCAAATAGAAATCTCACCTTTAGAACAGTCATCGCCAGACCACCTTGCGTGGCACGTGCATGTTTGAGTGTCCACATCAAACGTGCCGTGTCCTGAGCAATCGGGCAAGCATTGGAGAGCATCTTTATCCATCGTAGCACAATCCAGACCTTTCCATCCTTTCTTGCACACACAAGCTCCTTCAATACAAAATCCGTGGCCGGAACAAGTTGGGTGAGGACAGTCGATCTCTTCGCAGAACTTTCCCTTGTAACCTCTCACGCAGGAACATTTGCCGTTAACGCAGTGACCATGTCCATTGCAGTCGGGTACTTCGCATTCGTCGTGACGTAAGGAACACTCCTTGCCTTTCCATCCAGGGTTGCATTGGCATTCTCCGTTGATGTACTCTCCTCTTTGGCTGCATAACACTGGACATACACCTGAAAATGAAGCATGGCAATTTGAACTATGGAATAATTCCTTTAACCTAGATACGTACGCGTTTTCCTTGTAGACAATATTACAATCCATACTATATGAATACATATTATAAATGCGAAAGTGTGTCTGTCTGTCCGTCTATCTGTCTATCTGCTACGCTTTCACGGTTCATCTGTTAAACTGATTTTGATGAAATCTTACAGGCATAGGTTGTATCCCGGGGAAGGACATAGGCTATTTTTTATCTCGGAAAATTAAAGAGCTCCCGCGGAAATAAAAAAAACTTCACGCGGACGAAATCGCAGGCATCATTTAGTTATCATATAGCAAAATTATTCCAAGATCGAGCGCAAATATTAACAAATATCATTTAACGATTTGCTAACAGCTAAAATTCTTGAAAATGATTCAAAATAGGTAATATATAAATAATAATATAATGGTATTTTCAAGGATTATTGTTGTTAGTAGATTTCTACTACCACGCAACACTACAAATTAATTGCCTTCTAAAGGTAAGAACTCATTGTAGAGAAGGGTAAAGGTTAAATAACCTTGGTCCAATTATTCGTAATAAAAAAGTACTTATTATTACGGATTATATCAAGTTCTTTTTTATGTAAGACGTTTTATTAATTTAATAACAATGTTCTCATATTTTTGACCTACAACAACATTGGAGTTTTATGTCTCTTACACTCTCTTTCTGTTTTAAACCGATTTTTGACAAAATGAGGAGGTTCTAAATTCGGCTCGCATTTTTTCTTTCGTCGGATTTTATAGTCTGTCAAACTTATCTGACCCGGTGGCCAAAATTAGAACAAATTTTTATGCCTGTTTAGTTTATGTTTTTATCTTATTTTTCATAGATACTAGCGACGCTGTCACCAGGTCAGATAAGTTTGTGGGACTATACAGTTTTATGATACTAGGAACTGGCAAATATACTCACTCTCACTGCAATCGTCTCCTCCAAAACCAGGCTGACACTGACAGTGTCCCATCAGACACTCCCCTTTCTCCGAGCAGCCGTTAGGACAGTTGTGCGTCATGTCATCAGCGACCATGGCTATGAAGGAAATCTCCTGAGGGTCCCCGTCGTCGTTGTACACAGAGAGAAACCAGTGACCTTGTTCCATGTAGTGGGTTACTTCCTTCTTTACGGACGGCTGTATGAAAATAATATACAGGTTAGTTAAAATCAAACAGAAGGCAAAGAGTTGGAAACTGTAATCAGTATGGGCGACCTTATTTAAGTTTTTTTTAAATAGAGGGTGATGTTACTAGCATGGTATATTCCTTTAATAAGATTTAATAACGCTTCTATTTTATTCTATAGATTTAAAATAACAAGCAGGAGGTACCGGAAACATACGAGGAACGAGAAAGATTAACGGAAATTGCATAAAAGTAAGTTCAAACAAAAGGCTTAAAGCGACGTCCGATTCGTCGATCCAGTGGGTATTAGCAGAATTTATTTCTACGACTCAAATACTTACATGTGAAGCCCTCGTAGTTCGAGCTTTAAATCCGCTTAGGACTTCTAAGAAGTGATATTGAGTATGCGTCGGCAGAGCGTTCCGTCTTGCATAAACACCTATGGATGCCCCCCTGGGTATCATGTAGTCGAATTTCACGTAAGCAGCTTCCGATTGATAAAATTGCATATTCCAGTAACTATATGGAGGGATTTCTTTTGATAATTTTTCACCTAAAGTAATTTGCTTAAACGTTGTCCCATCGGGAGGGAACGATTGCGCGGGAAACGTGCGCGCACCTATAATATAAAAACTGTATTAACATCACGAATAGGGGGAAGTAACAAAAATATTAGAAGCAATATTTTCGTATCAAACCATGCAATGTGATGACCTAGATTCTGTGTAGCAAAAAAAAACATTCGTAAGATTGACTACTTGTATACCTACGACTCGATTTAAATTTAACGCATAGGCAAATTTGCCGAAATTACAAAAAACTATAATGGAGGCACATGCAAAGTATAGATACAGTAACTAAAAGTATTCTACAAGTTTTTAGATGAGCATGCGGGTTAGTACGTTAGACACCAATGCTTGAGAAGACCCGAAAGAATATGGTTTGGCGATCGTTAGTAAATTATCAGAACGCAAATTTTTGAGACCTCACCTTCCAATATAAGTATTGGTGGAGGCTTTATTTTGGGGCATATGCATTTTGGAGCTAATGTAGTTATACAACTGTCCGATTCTTTAGATATATCAGTACTTGATCCTGTTGTTGTCAAGTCATCAAAATGGCTGGATTCTGAAGAATCTAGAGTGGTTTCATCTGTAGTTTTTACCATGCCCGATTTTGTTGAAAAATCTGTAGCACTTTCTGTCATTGACAAATCATCAACAGTTGTCTCCGTAGGCTCTCTAGCTGTGGTGACATCTGTAGTACTCATTATTGGAACTTCTGATGTTGTGTTTGTGCTATTATAAGCTGGAGTTGATTCTGCCATGAGTCCAGATGAAGGTTTATTAGTAGCAGTTGGTTTTTCCACATATTCATCATAAAAATCATCCGCAGTCACAATAGTATCACATACAGGGCATGAACATTCGCAACTTCCCCCCAAATTATCTGTATTCGCTAAGGTCTTTGTAATGTTTGGCGAACTCTCAATTGTCACCGGTTTATTAAAATTGGTTGGCATAGTTGGTTTGGTATCCATTGGGGTTATCTTTACAGTGGGGATTTCATTACTATCACCAATTGTAGGAACTTTTACAGTCAATGAATATAGTGGCTTATACGATTCATTGTTAGCATCATCTGAAGATATAGTGAGATTAATCAACACATGTTTAGCACTTGGTACTGTTTCTGAAGTTTTTGATTCAGTAGCAATATTTAGAGTTGACGGCTCACTTGTTGTAGTAGTTTCAGTTACAGTGCTAGTATTTACAACATTTGTTGAGTTAGTGACACTCTGTGAAGACTGTATTATTTTAACAACATGCTCGTCTTTGGGATAAGCGTTATGTGTGGTGAACAAAATTGGATTTGCTGTGGATGGATTTGTTATTTTTTCAGTAAAACTCGAGTTTGTGACTTGTTCTACCCCTGATGTGAAATGTGAAGTAGGCGGAGAGGTGGTTGGAATAGTTGTCCCGATATTAATAGGAGTGCTGCGATCTCTTTCGTAATGGTATTTTTTAGGATCAGCTGACAATTCATTGGGGTCGTTAGGAAAAATATGTAGTTCCTCATTAACTTCGTTTAGTCTCGTTAATAGTTTTAAATACTGAAGCTTTTGAACACCATATGAGTAAATCGAAGGAAATGAATCGCCTTGCATATCTTCTGGATCGTAAGCGATTTTATTTTTGTTTTTCAACTCAATTTCGGTGGGTTGATCCACTTTCCTTTCTGTTTTAATATTGGATTCATATTTGGATGTTGTTGATGTCGTTGTTTTAGTAGTATCCCGCGTTGTCTCAGTTGTATCGTTATTTTGCAAGGGTGTCGTTATTTGTACAAGCGTTGTGTTATTAATTGTTAGATCACCAGTATTAACCGAAACACCAACACTGCTAGACACAGAAGCGTCATTAGAAACCATTGCGACTTCCGTTTGCTGTTCAGTCTCCTCCGTGGACACACCATGCACTAAGCTACTAGTGGTCACAGAAGGCGAAGTGATTAATTCATGCACATCTACAGTAAAAGAATCCGTGGAAGAAACAGAAGGTAAAGAAGCATGCCCATCTACACTTCTACGAGGGCGCGAGTGACTTTCTCCTTTACCTGAGGCAGACGACGTCGAGCTTTGGTGCGGTCTCGCTAAAGACTTATTAGCTGACTCGAGTGTCGTCGCTTTCGATGCTGGGAACTTATCCGTCGTATCTCCAACTAATACTGAACAGGGTTTTGCATTTTGATATGACCAGTTGTCAGTAAAATAGGACGCTGTGGAAGAAAATTAAAATAAGTTTAAACGATTCAAATGGTTTCATGTCACAGAAACAAATTACTTATAGGTATAAATAGAAACCCGACTATAATTGTAATATGCCTGTATATTTAAATCCCGATAACAGCGCATAGGTTTTATGAAAAGACAAGCTTATGACCGCGAATTTGTCCGCGTGATTTAAGTTTTTTGATTCCCGCGGGAACTTTTTAATTTTCCAGGATAGAAACTAAAAAGGAGCCTATGTCACTCTCCAGGTCCTCAACTATACCCAATCCAAAAAATCACATCGATCCGTTACTCCGTTGCGACGTGATTGAAAGACAAACCAATAAACCAACAGACACTATCACATTTATAATATTAGTATGATAAAAAAAATGTGTTTCAGTAACAGACACGTTGTAATTTTCTTAAAGCATTAATTATATTGATCACAGTCCAATCAGGATAATCCCAATTTTTTATAGAGAGAGATTCAGATAATTAGGATTAATCTAAAGAAATCTACGTACCTGACATATAAGAGGCAATAGATAAAAGGAGGACAAATAAGACTATAAACACGATGGCGGTGCACTTCCAAGAACATCTCGAGGAGAGGCCCTTCCTGAAGTGGAACCGGGATGCGGCTGGAGGGAAGTGCGTCGCCCTGAGGTTGTTCCTCACGGGGAGGACGGGCACGGGCACGCCGAAAGCGGGATGCCTGTCACTCCTGTCCATCCTTTCTAAGGTTCCTTTCTCTTGTTTCCCTGGACTACTGCACGACGAATTTGATTTGTAGTCCATAGACGGATTCTTTTGTAAGTCCCCTGAAAATTTACAAGGGTTATTAGTCAGGTTTTGCTCTATTCAAAATTGTCATACTTTTGTCCATTAGAAAACGGTATTAGCCCGTTGAACAGAGATATGGTGAAATAGGGATGATGCCTGTCAAAAATAAATTATTTCTTACTGGTAATTAAATAGAGGGTCTTCCAAAAGACCTAAAATTCACATCCTTGGTTAGTTTTAAGTTTGATAATCATTTTAAACTATCGATCACAGCTATCATACAAACTTCCTTAGTAGAAGCGCGTTTTTAAGTTTGATAAATAGTTGCCGATTTGATTGAGTTGCCATCATCCATATTACTCAGATTTTTTTTAAAAGAGCACAACCACAAAGTTTTTTGCTGTTTCTTCCCGCTGGGTATTACATTCCGAACCAGTGGTAGATTCACGCTACGGTTCAAAAGCACTCGTCAAAGTGTACTTGAATAAAAAAGTTTTGTATTGTATTGTTACAAGGTTTTTGCATTGCATGCATTGTATTGTTACCTGAAGGCACGTAGAAATTTCCAGAGGGGGTGCGCACGAGACACGAGGGTTCGAAGTCGACCAGGTCGGCCGGGTTGCCGGTGATACGGCCGTTCAATCGGGGCATGGTCGGGTTGCGGGGCGGCACATCGGGCGGCGGCCGGGTTCCTTCGAGTAGACAACCTGGAAAGACGAGGGAAATACTTAAGTATTTTCTTATTTCTCTTTACATCACTGAATGCGTGTGTGAGTGTGAGAGTGAGTGTGAGTGTGTGTGTGGATGGTGTGAATGTATAATATTATTATAATACAATATAATATAATGCAAATTTTGTAAATATAATTCGTAGTAGTAGCAGGTATTTTAATTTATCTATTCTATAATTAAGTAATAAGTTGTTTGTATGATTGAAATAAAGAGAACAGTGATATAATGCAATGTATCAATTTGGCGAACTCCCTGGCACACTGATGAGCGCTGTTGTCTTATAAGCGGGAGGTCCTGTGTTCGATCCCCGGGAGGGTCAGTTTGGGAATTTAAAATTTTTGAATTTCCCTGGTGTGCTCTGGTGGTAGGTGTCAGCCGTGGCTAATTACCACCCTACTGACAAATACTTGCCGCCAAGCGATTGAGCGCTCCGGTACGATGTAAAAAATACGTTTCATTTGGTTTAAAGGGTGAAGGTCGACCCAATGTGAGATCTTAGAACATTGTTAGTAAGTAAAATAAAAACAATCAACTTAATTAAATAGCGCTTAATTATTATTTTTTATTTCAAGAATATATTCAGATATGGTTTCATCTCGTTCGTAAGCGCTTGACGGCTTACGGCTTAGGGCTTGAATTGGACACAGAATACTAGGGTAGGGTGGTGTAAGACGGCGCGGGCGATAAGTTGGCGCATTCGCGATTGGCTCGATCTGGTGTGACATTAGCATCTAACTTCAGTCGTGTTTTGTTGACTATTTATGATGGTATGTGCTAGCAAAAAAGTAAACCATTTGCTTACAAACTGATTGTTGTAGGCAAGTCTAAAGATTTTGGCCACTTTTGATCTATTTTTATTATCATTTGCAAGCGGTGTCGTTCAAAAAGTTACTATAAATTCGGTGTTTTGAATGACTTGTTGATTAAACACTTACTTCATCTTAGCCTAACAAACGAAATAATTCCGATATTTCATACGAGATGGCGTAAGTATATCGATTTCTGCGTTATGGGAAAGTATGTAAGTTGGCGCACTGAGTGGGTGTACAAGATGGCGCGCGCCAACTTAGAAATACCCTATTCCATTATTTAGGGTTTACGCTGCTTTTTAACTGTTTCTTATTTCTTCAGTTGCAGAATGTTAATTGAAGAATTGCAGAATGCCAGAAAACTCGATACAATCAAATAGCCAGGCCAGTAGGTACATCAGAAGATCCCCATCCGAATAAACAATTCACTGGTCAGGCAACCACTGTTAATGCCCAATCCAGTTTGTGCACAATTTCTGATTATGTTCCACGATTGCTGAACCAAAACCCAAAAACCCTAAAAAAATCTTAAAAGCACCAAATAAATATGTATAATCCAGAGAAAAATTCATAAGAAACCTCAAAAAATGTCAAGAAATTTATAAGAAACCGATCGAAGAAGACTGGATCGAATGTTCAGTTTGTCAAGAATAGTGGCATGAAAAGAAAACAGGATGGATATATTGGATTTAGTGTATTTAAATGCGACATCAGTCTTTCATAGCTAATGTTATCACATGCGCCATCTTATCAACTTTGCTGCGCCAACTTACCCGACAGGTTGTGTAAAAGTGTGCATTTCTAATTTTTTGAGTTTTGTTGCTAATTAACCCAAAGATATACAATATGATTTTGATTTATGTTTTCTTTTCTTACTAATTAATCAAAGAATCAAAATATATAAATTTGATTTTAAAACATTGATTTTTCATTTTATTATGACCGATTGTTTAAAAAGTGCGTCATCTTACACCACCCTACCCTATTATTTAAGTTTACTTAACTATTTCTAAAAGTAGCATAAAAACTCTAAGGAATATTTCATATTACAATGTTTATTTTGCATCCACGCTCGCGCCTTTCAATAATAAATCGTTCATAACAAGGAATTTTCGTTCAGGAAACTGCGGTGGTAAATTCATTACTCTCTAATCACAGTGCAGGGGCGAATCGATCAAAAGGGGCCGCTACAAAGAACCTCCAGTTTTGTCCGGGGTACGGAACCCGGCTTTCTTTCCGCGAATCGCCGAAAAAAAACACAAAAACCCTTTTAAAATTAATTGAGTTTTCTTGCGGCTACATCGACCGCTACAATAAATTAATTAACGCTCGAAGGAATCCTTAAAATTTGTCGGGGATCAAAAGTTGGCTGGCGGTCGGGAGATACGTACTCGCGGCGCAGTCTAGCGAGCATACAGTGTAGAAATTGCCAAAGTTTGCGGGCGATTTGGATAGCCGTGATTCTTAAACATTTAAATATTTCAAATTCAAATCAAGGTTTGTTGTAGATCTACGTTGTTTAGGTCCATAACGAGAGCTGTGAAAAATTACTGGGCTGAGTTTTGTGGACAAATCAACAAACAAACACTTTATTTATAACAATACTAGATGACGCCTGTGACTTCGTCCTGGTGAATTAAGGTGTTTGAAAAATCCTTAGGGAACTACTTAATTTTCGAGCTTATATAGCCTATGTCATTTCCCGAGATGCAACCTATCTCCGTGCCAAATTTCGTCAAAATTGTTAGTAAGATTAGCTGTGAAAGCGTAGTAGACAGCCAAACAGACAGGCACACTTTCGCATTTATAATATGTAGTATAAATTTGTAAGGAAGAAAGGAATTGTTCTTCTAATTCTACAAATTTTCTATATTAAGAATCGTAAATTGAAATCTTACATTTAAGGCTCATTACTGTACATTTGCTAATCCGAGCTCAGGGTGGTGGGGTAGATAATGCTTCGATTTTCCATTAACTTATATTAGCGCTGGGAGAGTCGGCCGCGCCCGCTCCGATGGCTCCCGATCTAATATATTTCCTTTATTAACTAACTGCCGGAACACGCGATCTTTGATCCATTTCTATACCCTCCACAGGCCTGATATTTGTTTACCAGCTGGTGGTAGCTAGTCTGTGTCATTGTGTCAGTTTACATGTTTTTTTTTAGAAGAAAATTAAAATCACATTCTGACGACACCATTTGCTGTCAAGTACTGTTGAAGAGTTGGTCTGTTTCTCATATTTGTTTAACTGATGAATGACCCTTTCAAAGTGTTGCTATTTAAACTATTTTTCAACTACCTTATATTTTCGTACGTCCACTAAGTAACTAGCAATGAAACGTCACATTCCTTGTTCTAAACTTTTCGATGAATGTATGTTACCTAAGTTGCAGTTAAATCTGAACTACCATGATAATAACCGTCCCGGCCCAGGCATAAAAGTAATATCAAAATTTAATAAGTCAAATAAAAACGGCAACTAATCTCTATAACCCAATCCATAAATTAGGATAGTAAAAATAGGTATAAGTATCTCTTTTCCCATGATTACAGTCACTCGAGAGAGAAACATAGAATGCTAACTGTCATCCTAACAGCATCTGCATATGACAGTATACAGTCCTTTTAGAGCTACAAAATTTATCCCTCGCGTATACAAAAAACAAAATACAAAAAACAATAGGCGAGCGTTGTAACTTAGAAGCTTGTTTGTTTGTTGTTACATAAATTCTGATTAGCATACATTAAGCGAGCTCTGCATAGGCGGGGATGGAACGTCGCAATTTGTTTACCGAACCGCTTGAGGATGAGCTGTGGAAAGTTATAATAGTGGACACGAAAAACTAGTAAATTATATCTCTGTTACAGTTTGATAGTTTAGAAATGTCAAACTGTTTTAACAATCTTCTTAGCTATTGAAATGTGAATCGAATAATGTAGGGTACATTATTACTACGTGTAAAGTCTTAAAATGTGTTTTGGTTACCACCATCACCACCACTACAGCCCAATAACGTTCCACCTTAGACCCACCACGCTGCTCCAATGCGGATTGGCGGGCTTTAACGACTATTATCGTGTTAGTGGTAATAACCGGGACGGACGGGGGTGAAACACCGCCAACTTCCTGACTCTGGGCTAGTACTGAGAATTTCTAGTTAGTCAGAAAAATTAATTATGGCCCGACCCGGGACTCGAACCCGGGACCTCGTCGGCCGCAGTCGAACATACTAACCACTAGACCAAAGAGGCATTTTGGGTAACAATCAGCATTCAATATTTTTAGAGTAGGCGATCACTCATTAAAGCAATAATAATTTTATAGGAGAGTTGAGATCCAACACTGATTGGATTTAAATCCTCTATCAAGCTACTGAAGCTCCCTCTACATACTATGAATTTCGTCAAGATCCACTTTACATACTGGGACATTTCTAAATGATCATAGTAGGTCCTACCTAATTTAGGAGTACAAGTGCACCCATTAATACACACGTCACTCTGCGTTCAAAAACAAAATGGCGGCCATTTATTCAGTGTCGGGGAGTGGGAATTATGCTAATCGGACGAGTGTCTTTTGTGTGTAATGGGAGGTAATTACTGGGGCACCTCCCGGGGACACTTCGTCTTGTGGAAGGGACCCCGGTTGCGAGGATTCGGGAATTCGACACTCGTTAACCGAATCGTCTCAACTTTAAAGGGGAACGGGATTTTGAATGCCGCCCTGGGATTTGTCGATCGAACAAACTTTTTTCTTTTTCTGCCGAATTGCGTAATTCCTATTCCCGGTGTTCGGGGTAAAGCTCAGTTTTCATCAAACCAAAAAACATTTAAACTTATAGGATTTTTTAAATTCGCACCCAATTATCCTCTGACGATGTGTGAGACCTTTTTGTGGCGAGGTTTGCTCGCTAAACGGTTGCTATTCTTATAGGTAAACTAGATGATGCCCGAGGTCATGCCTCGATGATCGGGGTTCTCTTCGTAGACTCATTGAGAAGAGATTTGAGAAATCCCAAAAATATCTATAAAAATAACCATGCCACGCGAATGGGAAAGAGCTAGTCTTTACTCACTTACGCTAAAACAGACACCGAGCCACATGGCTCTAAAACATAAAAACAAACGAACCGGAGCTCGGATAGTGGCATCAATGTGATTGTTATTCAGCTTTATGTTGCATACGCGAGACGCGCCAATAAACGATATGGGGAGTAAAATGGACGGAAGCCGGCACTGGAAAATCTACTGTTATCGATTCGACGTTCTCTAGCGCAGATGCCGATTTTTGTTTCCTTGTTTGAGAGGATTTTGGTATCTTATCCATACTTATATACTAATATAAATGCCAAAGTGTCTGTCTGTCTGTCTAGTCGCTTTCATGGCCCGGCTTTCAACCGATTTTGATGAAATTTGGTATAGAGATAAGTTGCATCCCGGGAAAGGACAAAGGCTACTATTTATCCCAGAAAATAAGGAGCCCCCGCGGAAATAGAAAAAACTTAATCCACGCAGACGAAGTCGCGGGCATCAGCTAGTACTGTAATATATCTTGGACACTGTTGGTTACACAGAATTGGAATTCCCTAGTGGTTGGTTATTAGCGTCGGTTGCCGCCACAGACCATATGATACAATGGTCTGATCACTCGGTGGTTGCCGCCATCGAAGTACGATGGTGTATAATAACGGGACTATGGGAAAACGATGGCTCTATAAAACTACCGTATTACACAACTGTGTAGTCGTAGCCAAGCGCTTAGATCTATATTGGTTGGATAATAGATCTATATTGGTAACACCATAGATGTACGTTAGTAATATATCCTACGTAAAACTTGTAAGAACCTCCCGTACACGTCAAACTGTACAGGTGAGAGGAACCCCATATTAATCACGCATAAAGTCCAACTGTCAAACGTATACATCTCTTTCAAGTCGTTCCGCAGCGCGACGTTGATGTATGAAGCTGCACGCTGAAGTCGTCAGCGTCGTGTAACTGGATACATTTAGGCAATTTCGGAGCCGTTGCCACGCGCCGACTATCTTAAGCTCGTTTGTGTAGTTTCACCATTCAAAAATACACTGAACCGGGACATATTCAGAGTCAATATCAAAATATATTTATTCAAAGTTGGTACTTACACAGTACACTTAATGAACGTCAAGTATACAAAGTACAAGACGTGATGGTGATAATAAACGACGGTATCTTAAAACTAAAGCTACTAGGAACCCTGTTCCAAATGCGCCCTAGTCTAAGAATAGCCCACAACAAACTACCTAAGTATTGACTATATGAAGATATTGCTCTTTTATCGAATACCGAACTTTTTTAGACTTGCAAGCAGGTCTGATTGCATTCAAATGCTAGTCTATAAATTAAAAACCAAAAATTCTGGCTGTCGTATTTTCCATTGATTGAACATAGAAGTAATGCTATAATGTTTAATGCCATAGCATAGCTACAGGATAATCCGCAAAAATCTGAAGAGACAGCCAATCTACCCAAAATGTAATTTTGCATACACCGCTTTTAACTTTGGCATTGTAATACCGTCAAAGTTTCCGATTTACACAGGCAAATCGGTGCGCAAATGCAAACATTAATTCATACCCAGTTATAATTTTCCATACTTCGACCACACACCGCGCGATCTCCGATCTCCAATTTTAAATTTAGCACCAAAGTTAGTTCTGAACACGCAATATTTATATGAGGGTGCAGTACCCTTACCACAAGATTTTAAATCATACCTAACTTGATCGTATTCGTATCGAACACATTGGCGTCAAAGTATAATGAACTGCATTGTTTTATGCCTGTATTCTGTATTAATAAACCAACATCAGATAAGAACAGGCTTTCAAGTCTCGGGCAATCTATGCTTAGGACCGGTTATAAGCATAGATTTCCCGATACTTAGGAACGTTTTCTTAGTTCATGTCGGTCTGTTAATGTGGACCTTTGAGCTAAATTTCGTTTATGCATTCACAGCCAGTGCAGCGCTCTAAACGGAAACGTTTCGAAAATTGTGAATCTGTTTCGTTTACTGAATGTGGAAATTTTGGGAATTTTGGGTCAATTTTACTTTGACACCCAATGTGTTCGAACGCTCCAAATTCCAATTCGATGAAATAGGTGTGATTCAAAAACTTGCGGTAAGGGTGCAGAGCTGCGATTTATAGTTAGGAAACAATCGGAAACTTGGTCCGGCGTCGTCGTGACTTCGTTTTAATTAGTGCCCATTCATCGTGAAACAATTGAGTCCTCCAACAAATCCATTATCGGGAACTTTTCGATAGTCGAAAGAGGTGTATTCAAAGTTTGCGATTGTATGAGATCGCAGGGCCTCTGAAGAACACGGGCCCCCGATGCTACCAATCTATCTTTGGAAATTTTCCATTCAAACGATTTCTTAGGTCCATTCACGTGAAGTCATCAGAAGTGGGCCCGGCACGGCCGGGTATTTAAACTGCTTCGTAATTAATTATCCGGACGATTTATCTTCTGACGGCAATATTGTTTTGAAAGAAATTCTAAAGAGGAATATATTCAGACTCTAGGGTTTGGATTCATATACCCAGTTGGCGCATGAATCCGTTTTATGTTTGAGCACCTGAGCTGTAATAGTCTAGTGGTTAAGAACTCGGCCTCCTATTCGGATAGTTCGGGGTTCGATTCACGGACACGCTCATTCTCTGCTAACTTCTCGGAGTTATTGTGCGTGTTATGCAATTAAATATCACCTGATTTAACGACGAAGGA
This sequence comes from Erebia epiphron, assembly GCA_963932025.1. Lineage (NCBI taxonomy): Eukaryota > Metazoa > Arthropoda > Insecta > Lepidoptera > Nymphalidae > Erebia > Erebia epiphron. The sequence continues at coordinate 36,910,594 of OZ009946.1, read as the reverse complement.
AAGTATCGAGAGGAAACATGCATGCTTGAGAATTCTCCATAATATATTCTCAAAAGTATGTAAAATCTGCCAATCCGTGCTTGGCCAGCGTGGTGGACTATGTTCTAAGCTCTTTTCACTCTCAATGGTAGACATCATGCTCAGCAGTGGGGAATCGATGGGATGGTGATGCAGCGGCTAACGAAAGAGAAATACCTACTTACAGAAATAAAACAGGCTAAAGTGAGATAGGTCTACAAATTGTAAAGATATAAGATAAAGTAAATTGTACGATATAATATTAATTTACTCATTATAAAACACTCGAAAGCATTTGGGCGATATTTGTCGCGCGCAAATCCCATTATTCAGGGGGGAGTTAAAACGGCCCCAGTCCTGATAAGGCGAAATATTTAACGAAACCAGGCCAACTGAAAGCCATCGATTAAATACCTACATGCGTAATATCATTTGCCGGAGCGATTTTCCTCTGTTTGACCCAGTTCTCAATTTGTCGTGACGACTTGTTTTGACGTATCGCAGAAGCAGCTATCCTGTTGAATTGTTTAGCTTTATTCTGCATCAATCAATGCTTCAATGCTCAAATCTCAAATTGCCTGAATTTATGGTATTTTTGCTGCGACAATGATTATGCAACGATAGATTTTGAATTATGACCAATGGTAAAATAGTGTTGGTAACACTATCAAAGATGATTGCGATCGTCACACTGCACTGTAGCAAATAATAAAAAAAAATGCCCCATATAACAACAATATTTACTCAAATATTGAATCCTCAAAAAAACCATCTTTATATAGGAAAAAGTCGATTTGACGTTACAAGTGGCAGTTGCGACTTTACGTGTAGGTATACTACGAGTTGACTATTTGATGATTGATTACTTACTTAATATTCTTTGTTGATATAATCATAATTATAAAATTACTATACAGGTACAGGTTGTTAAAAATTATCACATCTTCAAGAGGGCCCTAAGATCACAGGAAAAGACGCAAAATTTGCGTTTTTCGACGAAATTTGTACGATACATTTACGATACGATCTAATATCGTCACGATACATAGCAAACCGGCTTACACGGAAGATAAAATTCTACTTCCTTCAAAAGAAATTTTTTTACATTGACGCTGCGGAATTCTTTATTAATACCGAGTCTCGGTGTTTAAAAGTTGGCGCAGGTATTTTCCGAATTCTCGAAGATTAAAAGGTCTTTGATCATCGTTTCAAGTGATTAATATACCTGGCCGTTTTAATCGTCTCAGCCCGATGTTTGCGCAGCTATATCTTTGAGTGTCCATTGAAAGTTACGTACTTAACTTTTTGGGACATTTCTGAATATTAAAATGCCCTTTTATGCTTTTAAGTTTAAGTATTGCTGAGTGGTCTATGTTTATCGGATTATTGACTTTCAAAGAAATCCATTTTACGAATATTATAAAACGAAAGTGTATATCTGTTTGTTACCTGCGACGGATATCAAGATCCCGAAAAGTTAAAATGTTTCTAGCGCGACTGAATATTGAATAGCGACATCTAGTTTCAAATATTTAAGTTCTTGGGTTGAAGTTAGAACCGCGAGCGACCAAACACGGATGTTCTGAGCAGTCGTTCTGAACTGCTCGCGCAGTTGTTACTTCTTGTATAAGCAGTTTCATATTAGGTATGGCAGTGAAAGGGATGTTCGCAGTATGAAGTGGTCGATCATAAGTCACGACAACTGAAGTCATGAGTCCGTGTAATGCCGCTCTTAGAAACCGCTAAAAATAACGTGGTCGTGATTCATAATAAAAATGTATTTTTTAAATGAAAAGAAATAAAAAACCAAGTTGGTTAATTTTATATCAAAGGCACAGGAAATAGAGCAGAAATCGTTAGTCCCGACAACACTCCGACTTTGGCGTCCGAAATTAATTAAAGAAACTGAGAACGCTTTCATATTTAGGGTTCCATAGCAAAGAGTTGAAAAGGAACCTTAATGGTGTCGTTTTATTCCCTGTTTGCAACTTGTGCAAGTGTAGTACCAATTTAGATCCCGTAATAAAGCTAATTGGGGCCAAAGAACATGCTTGTAGAACTTTTGGCAGATTTTACAAACTACAATTCCTTACACTAATTCTGAGGTAGTGGCTTTGTGCGTCAATGCATATCAATAGGTTCCGCTGGTTAAGCAACGTTGACCCGAGTCGGTTTTTGGATGGGAGAGAGACTTTTTTATGAAGATCAAGCGTCATTGATTATTTATTCAAAGTTAGTTAAATAATTAAATTTCTTTGCACTTTTTGAACGCAAGCCTATTGCAACAGTTTTAGTTAGTAAGATACGAATGATAGGTATGTGAAAAAGCAACTAAGTATTTCACATAAATATGCAAAACTTTTTCAAAATCAATAAGTACCTACTTAAAGTATATATTTGTCGAAATAACTAGAATGGTAGTTTTCTACCCCAATTCTTCCCCAACCCATTAATAAACCTTCAAATAATATCTACCATGTAAATCACTAAAATTTATTGGATAGTTTCTTGAATACATTTTAGTTATCACACCTTTTTATTTCGCCCAACAAAATTTAAGTGTAAAGCAGACTGCTATCATGAAATATAATACAATTAAAAGCATGTAAATCCATACGCGCTGCAATGTATCATGTCAAACCGCGGCCGCTTGGATGTGATAAGATTACTAGACAAAGGAAGTCCACCCATATCACTACCACTAAATACGAGCCTTTATAACTACCCTATACGACTACTATACAACTACAATCTGAATTAAACCCTAAAAACAAAACGATAGAGTCGAAATTAACAAATGCATTGTTTATTAGAATCGCAACGTCAATGTCTGCTTCGTTAAAGGACACTCAGCTTTATTTATGTCGACATACAGGCAATGTTGCTTTGTTTTATCCCGCTATTGAATTGGTTTTAATAAATTTAGACTTTATCCTTGAACAAATAAAGTTCAAATTAGTACACTCTAGAGATTTCAATAGTGACTTTTGTCAAGGGAATTCAGGCTTTTCCGTAATGAGGTTAAAGTCGGTATTTGATTGGAGGTTAAAGCTCGGTCGGGTAGTATCCGGTACGATAAGGAGACGTTGGCTTTAGTCAGTACGTCACGCAAGCACTGCACTAAATTATGTTGCGATTTGAGATATAAAGCGAATGGACGCCACCTTGCAAGGCGGTTTTTTTAATAGTCCTGTATGGTCTATGCCTATGGTAATGTCTATGGGTTAGCCGTTAGGGGACACGGAATTAGCATAGGCCATGGAGTGATGGTTGGTTGTTTGTGCTAGGTATACTTTATTTTCTAATAATATGCTCGCAGATGACCTCCTCGGCGCAGTAGAAGTTATTGTCTTATAAATGGAAGGTTCCGTGTTCGATTCCAGGCTGGTATTGTTTCTAAATATGAGAAGGAGGAGGCTTTGGCGGTGGATAGATAGCACCCTAGCCGCAAAGTCGTGCCTCGCAGCGATTTAACGTTTAGGTCCTACATTTTCTATGGATTCGAATCACTTCTCGACGTGAATCGTCGGCCTAGGTGGCCGACGATTCACTTCAAGAAGTTAACTGCTGGGTTTCTTCTTCTCAATAGAACTTCTTTCCGAACCGGTGGTAGAGTCAAAACATGACGTAACATAAGAGACACCTGAATGTCCTACATGTTTTAAATAAATTGAGGATTGAGTATATGAGAAGTGAAGTCGCGGGCACCATCTATTACTTAAATGAACACTAATAAATCACTTACAATTGGTAGCTTTTATAATACTTTTATACTGAAACAATATCGCGTGCGTCGTTTCAACAAGTCTTCCACCGAGACTCGTTGAGAGCTCGGTTTTGCAATTAAACTGAAACGATACGATTATTGATTTATGAAATATGGCTACCTCACGTCACAATGTTATTAAATCTCTGCCCTAGTTTATTCCTATAGAGAAAGGAAACGTTGTTATTTATAAATCAAATCAAATCAAATAATGTTTTATTCAATTTAGGTAGATATAACTACTACACATATTGACGTCCACCTATTTATAAAATATAATGGTGATAATCAGTAACGGTATCTTAAAACTAAATCTACAAGGGTTCCAAACGCGCCCTGGTCTGAGAAGAGCCCACAACAAACTCAGCCGGTTTATTTTTATTTTTTATTATCACCATTTCACAAATCATCAAAAAATAATAATAAATATTATAAATGCGAAAGTTTGGATGGATTGATGTATGGATGGATGGATGTATGGATGGATGTTTGTTACTCAATCACGACGCAACGGCTGATCGGTCTGGATGAAATTTGGCACAGAGATAGATTATAGTCTGGAATAACACATAGGCTACTTTTTATCCCGGAAAATTAAAGAGTTCCCGCGGGAACCAAAAAACCTCAAACCTCGCAGACGAAGTCGCGGGCATTCGCTAGTCCTAACTAAGGAACTATCAGAGCCGTTAGAGCAAATTATTGCCAAGCTTCCGTGTCATTTAAGTAATCCTTTACATGGTAATAAGATTTAAGTTTATAGTCCCTTACTTAACTGGCCCGGTGGCCAAAATTGGAACTAATTTTTATGCCTGTTATGTTCTTTTAAATTTTATTTTTCATATATACATTTAGGAAACAGAAGTGGAGTAAAGTGAAACTAAGCAAATATAACAAAAAAACCACAATTTATTCTACTAAATGATTTTAACATATCACAATTAAAATAATCAAAAAAGGAACACACTTAAATCTGAACACAATTATGACTCATTAAGAGTTTCACAATAACGCAGTTTACAGCTCGGAAGGTGACAAAAGAATGACTACGCGGTAATACAGAGAGCGCTTTTTATACACGTTCCTGCCCGCTTTTATAGGTTTTAGTCGGGTACCTACACTACTCACAATAATTTTGCTAACTCGGCCTATCCTGATTGTGCGCCGCCCTCGGCTGCACCGGAAACAATTTCATCAGAAGCAGGAAGGGCTGGTGTGCGTATGCCATCTTCATTAGCTCCCCCTCTTGCGGTGTCTCCTGAACTAGTGAGGGCACCCAAAGATTCACCCGCATCGTCACAGTTACTGTCATCAGAACCTGAACTTGCAAGTTCACACACACACCACGTTAAAAACGTGCCAGGTCAGAGCCTGATGCGCATTCAGAGAACGCGACTTCCCAGGACAAAACCTGCCAGGACACAGCCTGATGCGCATTCAGAGAACGCGACTTCCCAGGACAAAACCTGCCAGGACACAGCCTGATGCGCATTCAGAGAACGCGACTTCCCAGGACACAGCCTGCCAGGACACAGCCTGATGCGCATTCAGAGAACGCGACTTCCCAGGACACAGCCTGCCAGGACACAGCCTGATGCGCATCTAAGAGACGCGACTTTCGAAGCCAGCCACTCCAGGTCGCCAGCCTCGGAAGCACGCTGCATCTGGGCAACACCAGTCATACAGCTCGACCAGCAAGGCAATTCACCTCACACCCAAATACATCAAACGTGCTACTGTAATCATAAGAAAACATTAAAATGTTCGGTTGAATCTAACTTTCAAAAAAAAACAGCGCAACTCTCGGGACACCATTCTCCTTTCCAAGGAACCATGTACTGAGCTGCAGAAGTCTTTAGTGCGCTCACGCACCTACCCAAAACCATGGGTACCATTGTGATTTTCACACCGGACCCTAGGTCGACACACACATTCGTGCTGCATCTCCCTGTCGGTGGTAGCCATTCTACCACCCACCTGACAGAGTGCTATGCCACACTCCTCGCAGGTCTGCCGACATAACCTTCTTCTCAATCTGCCCACTACATACAACGCTGTCCGCTGTCATCCACTAGCCTAACAGAGCCTAAAGTAACCTAACCTAACATGTAAGCTTACATTTTGACCTAACAACTGAACTAATAAGTAGCCTAACGTTTGACCTAACAACTGACCTAACGTCTGATTTCCGACTAACCTAACTTTACTAGAGAAAGCATGTAACTAAATTGGATGACAACAAGCAGAGCCATAGGCAATGTTTATGCAAATTAAGTTGAAAGTGTCTGTCACCGAAGAACGTGCCGCGTAGTCCGAAGCACGACTTCGAGGTACCACTCCAAGGCACCGCTCCAGGACCCCGCTCCAAGGCACCACTCCAGGGCACACCTCCAGGGCCCCGATCCAGGGCACCACTCCATGGCGCCAAACATGTAACAGAAATTAAAACCAAATCGTTATCACGAAACGACGTGATCATCGTGGCTATCCATACATAGCAGGTAGTCAACGCATAGTCAATTACCTTCACAAGCTCTCTGACTTAAAAGTTCATTACCAGCACAGTTACCAGTACCAGCACAGGTACCAACAAAATTATTTGACTGCTTCAGCAGAGCTCATACATACAAAGCCGATAGAATTCACAGAACCTGTGGAGCTCTCAATAGAGCTGGTAGAGCTCCTAGATACAGTAGCGCTGGTAGAGTACCAAGACACAGTAGAACTCGTACAGAAACAAGAGACAGTAGAGCTGGTAGAGCATAACGAGTCAGTTGAGCTCATAGAGCAACAAGAGTCGGTAGAGCTGGTAGAGCCCTCACTAAAGGTCGCTCAACCATAGTACAAACCACCACGTCATGTCATGTCATGTCATTGTACCATGTCGAAACAACTTTGAACATTTAAAACATCAAACATCATCATCGATGAACACAGAAAATGAGGAAAGTTTACTCATACCAGTTATGTTCAACCATATCGAGTAGGCTAACGAGCAGCCTCGCGCACTATACAAGCACGCAGCTCTGCGCGACCAGTAGACGCGCAGTGTCACGCCTCACAGCGTGGCATGCGAGCGCGCAGCATCGCACCCTAGGCGAGCGCACAGCCATGCGCAACCAGGAGCGCGCAGCATCGCGCACTAGGTGGGCGCGCATCCCTGCGCGACCAGTGGACACGCAGTGTCACGCCTTAAGCGCGGCAGGCGAGTGCGCAGCAACGCGCACTAGACAAGCGCACAGCCCTGCGCGACCAGCAGACGCGTAGTGACGTGCTCCACACACGCGGCATGCGGGCGCGCAGCCCGGCGCGACCAGAACGCCTCACACGTGGTGAGCGCCGAAGACGAAAGGAACATAGAACAGAAAATGAACCTTATCGAGCAATTTAACTTCATAAAAACCCCTTAACGGTTTCATACTATCAGGACAGGTAGGTATGTAGACTCGTAATCGATCCACCCAAAACTTGACCGCAGGTGAAACGAAAACAAACTTTCTATCCATGAAAGTAGAAAAACAAAACTTCTCTAATCAAAATAGAATGCAACATTCAACAACAAATTACGTAACCTGGTTCGGTAATATTAACCTGTAAAACTCAAGTTAATTTTAACGTTTATCAGAACTATAAATATGTTTGCTCGTCCATACCTGACCTCAACAATTATTGTTTTGTGTACAAGCACTATTCCTTTGTAAAAGTATCACAGAAGCATTAACAAACCCCAAGGGATACTAGCGGGTTTAACAGGTTTTCTTAAACCGCTGTCTAACATCACGAATGCATCGCATCATTTGAAAACACAGTGAGCGTTATTAATTAAGAGACACTTTTTATAAAAACAGCATGTTTAATTGAATCGTAAAGTGGGTATAATCTGCCTTTTAACCATCACGCATTTTTTACGTATTTGACTTTCTAAATTGCGGATGATTGGTATCCGATCGTAACTAGGTCAAGAGTTTTAAATAACAACCCTCATTTTAAAAACAAAAAACTAAATTACGCAAAAACAATTTATCCGTGCATCATGTTTTAGCAAAACATTACTTTATGACTCAAAACTCAGCAAACTTAGAGGTTTCAAGTTATGTATCCAAACTTAGGGTATGAGTCACCTCTTTTTCACAAAAATATTTTTGTACCCGGTCGGTACCCACAAAGGTTCTACTTTTGAACAAGATGTTTCTGCTAGACACTTTATACTGTTCACAAACTAGCATTCAGGGTGGTTTAGGGACTCAAATGTAGGCGTTATGCCAATAACAACCACTGAGCCAACACAGCTTGCTAATTTAGTGGGAAATTATCATAAAATGGAAATCGCGTAAATACAATTGCGGTCTAAACCTTTTCTTAACACAATTAACAGTCAATTCAGTAACATGAATTACTGTTCATTTACTTTGTGGCTACGCTTGGTGGGTATTACATCCTTAAGCAAATAAATTAAATGGTCTTACCGATGTCGCATATTACGTCATATCACCAGAGGCTCGATGGTGTCATCACCTCACCACCATTCCAGGCAAATGCCAGGCGTAACACGGGAAAGCGCGCAGCACCGCGGCTCCGAGGCACGCAGCAAGGCACGACAGCGTGTCGCGCAGACTGAATTGCCCTCGTGAACGCTGCCCAGAGCGCCCACGTGGCATGCACAGTTGCACACCCAAGCGCACTCGTGAGGCGCCTCAAGCACACGAGCTGTGCAACACCACATCTCGGCCACACTCCGCGAGCCAGCGTTACCAATCACATGAAAACAAAGCACAACTTTAGCACACGAATAAACACTGCACATTACGCGAGTCACCCTTCGAGAGATATCTTGATTGGTCACGTGATCAACTTTAAGCACTTTAAATTTGGGTATGTTCCTTTTTGATTCATCTCGTATGTGGGCCTATTTAGCGGTCCTTTATCCCACTTCTGAATTTAGGAAACAGAAGTGGAGTAAAGTGAAACTAAGCAAATATAACAAACCAACCACAATTTATTCTACTAAATGATTTTAACATATCACAATTAAAATAATCAAAAAAGGAACACACTTAAATCTGAACACAATTATGACTCATTAAGAGTTTCACAATAACGCAGTTTACAGCTCGGAAGGTGACAAAAGAATGACTACGCGGTAATACAGAGAGCGCTTTTTATACACGTTCCTGCCCGCTTTTATAGGTTTTAGTCGGGTACCTACACTACTCACAATAATTTTGCTAACTATACATACTAGCGACGCTGTCACCGGGTCAGATAGATAGTTACGTTTGGGTATTGGGGGTTTTGTCAAGAAATTCTCCACAAAAGCGTAAAGTTGGCGGTCAAATGCCTTAAAGAACACGTAAACTTGTTAGTCTTGAGACTGATCTCTCCGGTCGCGTCGGATTGCCGTCCCATCGGACACTAGTGTGTGTACATCTTGCGTAGCTGGCTAGTCTCCGTGGAGATGCCGAGATTCAAGAATAACATAATGGTGGATTGAAATATAATAGGTAGGTATCTACCTCCTATAAATAAGGGTATTAAAAATACCCTTTTAGGGTATTTTGAAAGGGTATTAAAAATACCCTTTTTTCTCATTAGCTGAAAAAAAATAGAAAATAAATCAATAAAATATAGCCGTTTGTTAAATCCACTAGCCAGACATGGGTATCGGCAGACTTGGTAACCGGAGTCAATTGTGTTTTTGCCCATTTTTCCCTATTTCTCCCTATTTCCCCGTTTCCCGGGAAGCTCTAACGAAGGCTCCCGTCGTCCTAACTAGACGGCGATTCTTATTATCAACACTGTAATCTACGTTTATTTTGCTTTGAAGTTTTTGATCGCGAGTTATAAAACTGAACCTTTTGAACTCCGCTCTCTAATGAGAAGACGAGTAGATAAATTGTGGTGATCTATAGGATAAACTGATCTATAGGATTTTTTTTGAAGATCAGTAATTAACTATGTAACTTGAAGGTAAATTAATTATTCAATATTTATTTTTATTTTAGAAAGTTTGACAATGACAAATGACAATTATAAAAGTCAACGCAGTGACGTTTGGCATTAGCCCGTCATATTTTGGCTTGACACTTGACAGCTCGTTCAGGAATATTGAAGTTGCAAGTGACAAATAAAGCTTGCGGCACACTATAGGTTTTTGTTTAATTTGACTTTATACTGTAATTTTTGTTTTTGTTTTTTCTGATAGTTTTAATTTATTAGTGTGCTTTTATTGTGTTATTTTTTGTACAAATATTTAGTTTTCATCCTGTCATATTTACTTCTACTGGGCAGCTGGCGGATTAGGATATTATTGTTAGTAATTGTTTAAGACCTTTTGGTTTTTACTACTAGGTATTTTAGTAAGAGTATATTTATTTTTATATATATTTTTATGCTATAATAATAATTAATTATGCTGTCGAACAGTTTGGATGATATGGATAGCGATCTCTTTCTGTCTGCATCTAGTGGTGAATTGTCCAGTGATGTTAGTTTTCACAGTACATCTTTCATTCCGCTTGATGTCTCCCTTGATTCTTGTTTCTCAGACTGTGTGAAAAATTTTAATGTAGTCCATATTAATGCACAAAGTATCCCGGCTCACTATCCCGATATGCTTGCGTCTTTTGAATCACGTAATTTACATGCCATTCTGGTCTCGGAGTCCTGGCTTAAAACTCGCTTACCATCAACTTCTTATTCGCTGCCGGGATTCCGACTTATCCGCAATGACCGTACTGGTAAGGGAGGTGGTGGAGTAGCGATCTACTTACGATCACATATTCCTTTCACTATTGTTAGCTCGTCTTCACAGCCTCCAGTACCAGACGCGGCCGAGCACTTATTAGTCGAAGTTCTCCTATCTCACACGAAAATCCTCCTTGGGGTGTTTTATTCCCCTCCCTCTCATCCTAATTTCTTTCACTCGTTTGAAAGTTTACTAGAAAAGATAGTCCCCTTGTACAGTCAAACCATTATAATGGGAGATTTTAACACCTGTTTACTCAAGGATGATCATCGCAGCAAGAAACTATTAACTGCAGTGGAATCTTGTAATTTGCATGTCCTTCCACTTACTGCTACGCACTTCTCTCCTGGCTGTACTCCCTCTCTTCTTGATCTAATCATAGTCTCTTCTCCAGATCTTGTCTTCAAACACGGACAGTATCCTGCTGACGCATTTTCTTATCATGACTTGATATTTCTATCCTATAAAATTCGTCCTCCAAAAGCAAAGTCGAGAATTCTTCTGCAGCGTAACTTTGCAGGGATTGACAAGGATCGCCTTTGCGAAGATGCTAGGCGTTTGGACTGGAATGCAATCAGAGATGTTGAATCGATTGATAGTAAAGTCGAAATTTTTAATACCTTAGTGACACAGCTCTTTGATACACATGCACCCATAAGACCGATTAAGATGAAACACCTCCCAGCACCTTGGTTATCAGATGAAATTAAAATCTTAATGGATAAAAAAAACTCAGCTAAATATAAATTTAAGATGAACGACTCTGATGCCAATCGGTTGAAATACCACAAAGCCCGGAATCGCTGTAATACACTGTGTAGAGATGCTCAACGACGCCACATACATAAGTCAGTTGAAAATGGTGATACTGCTAAAACCTGGAAATTTCTTGAGTCACTTGGAGTTGGTAAATCTTCTCAAAAACCTTCTATTAATATTGATATTGAACTCCTTAACAAACACTTTTCTACTTCCGATACAATTGATAGTGTCGATAAAGAACATACTCTTAATATTCTTTCATCCTCCTCATCTCCAGACTTTTTACCGTTTTCTTTTGAGTCTTTCACTGAATGTGATGTTAAGAAGAACATATTGTCCGTCACGTCGAATGCTGTTGGCACAGACAGCATCAGCCGTAATATGATCGTACCCATTCTTGATTTTGTAACTCCTATCCTAACCCATATTCTGAATTGTTCCATCAGCACTAGCAAATTCCCCGAAGCTTGGAAAACTGCTCAAATTGTTCCTATTCCAAAAAAGTCTAACCCATCTTCAGTCAATGATTTCCGTCCCATTTCTATCTTGCCATTTCTTTCAAAAATCCTTGAGAAGTTAGTCTACCAACAGTTGAATATTTTCCTTAACAAAAACTTCCTTCTCAGTCCGTTGCAATCGGGATTTCGTCCCGGTCATAGTACGGTAACAGCGTTGGTCAAAGTTACTGATGACATTCGATGGGCGATGGACAATAAACAGCTCACAATTTTAACCTTGCTCGACTTCAGTAATGCGTTTAATACCGTTGATTACGACATTTTGCTGAGTCTGTTACGTTCTATTAACATAGCTCCATCGGTGATTGACTGGTTTCGGAGTTACCTCAGAGGTCGTCGACAGCGCATTAAAATTGACGATACTTGTTCGTCATGGTGTGATGTGACGGCCGGGGTACCTCAGGGTGGTGTGTTGTCTCCTTTACTGTTTGCTATCTTCATTAATTCTATTACCCCGTTCATCTCTTCTCTCTACCACATGTATGCAGACGATATCCAAATTTATCGCTCAGCACCCTTAGAAGATCTGGACGCTGCTGTTTCTGCCGTTAATACTGATCTAACTGCTGTTGCTGAATGGAGTAAGCAGTATGGGCTCCGCGTTAATCCAGTCAAATCACAGGCAATCATTATTGGCAGTCCGGGATACATTGCAAAACTTGACCTGCGAGGACTACCCCCGATCTGTTTTAATGGTGTTGTGATCCCATTTTGTGACTCCGTTAAAGATCTAGGTATATATTTAGATTCACAACTGTCCTGGTCTGGGCATGTTAAAGAGCTGAGTAGGAGGACTTTTGCTACGATGAACTCTTTGCGACGGTTGCGCTCTGTCCTGCCAATTCCTACCAAAGTTATGTTGGCGCAATCTCTCCTTCTTTCTATTCTCGATTATGCTGACGCAAGCTATATTAATTTGACTGAGGATCAACTTAACAAGCTTGAGCGACTCCAAAATCTCGCCATTCGGTTCATATTCGGCTTACGCAAATATGACCACGTATCCGAATTTCGTCAAAAGCTCAAGTGGCTCCCTATACGCCGTCGCCGGGATCTGCATGTACTTTCTCTTCTGTACTGTGTGCTATTTCATTTAAAAACTCCTTCCTACCTTAAGGAGAAATTCAGTTTTTTTGGTGTGCAATCCGATATAAGACCATGCCGAACCTTAACGCTGAAAACCCCAACTCATAAAACGAAGTTCTTTAACAATTCGTTCAGTGTTCGAGCCGTTCAGCTATGGAATGCGCTTCCACTGACCATACGCCAATCTAAGTCACTGGACATATTCAAAAATGCTGTTAAGAATCATTATCTTGCAAACTAAAGACGACAGCGAAAATTATTCTTCAAGCATAGTTGATATACTTACCTATATGTTATATTTCATATATATTAGTATATTTTATAATTAGCAATATTATGTAATATTATTTATATGTTTATTATTGGTTTATGTATTAGTATGTAGTTATTTGGATGTAAGTATATTATAGATCCACCTGCAGTCTATTTTCCCTTATTTTCTCCTTTTCCTAAGGTTGCCTGGTAGAGATCGCTACCTAAGCGATAAGGCCGCCTTTTGTATCCTACTTCTGTCTGTGTTTACTTTTTTTCCAATTTTATCTATGTAATTTCATCTTGTGGTGGTACAAATAAAGTGTATAATAATAATAAACTGACTGACTGACCGATTGCGAAGAAACTTTTGTAGTTTGAAAGTATTTCATATTTATAGATTCGTAAAATGTTACGAAAATCGGTCTTCTTGAACCTCAGATAATATATTTTTAACCGAAGCCTAGACAATATTTGATGACCTGGCATTCCCGTCACCCCCGGCATTTATAATTTCTGAATCTGTCTAAATTCTTATGTGGTGGGAGGCTTCGGCCGTGGCTATAGTTACTTAGTGTGTTTTTCCCTGTGTCGGACGTACACAATGTAAGGTATTTTGATGGAATTTTCCAATTTGATCCCCCTAAAAGCTATCGACTATTATCAGATAGCCCCTCAAATCAGGGCAGGAATCAGTCACGGATCCAACTGCATTCTTCGTAAGACAGCTAATTTGGCCCCCGTTTTCGTGAAACGTTGGCATCCATCAGCCGCCCCGGTGTCACCAGGGTCACCAGATGGCTGTGATTTTCTGGATTATCCTGACTTTCTGAGGTTTGTCTCAAATCCTGATAAAATAAATTGGACGTGTTTTTGTATTAGATACACTAGCAATCCGTCCCGACTTCACATGTGTCGCTAAATTATCTACATAACTATACTCAGTTTCATTTGTTTACTCTTTGTATTTTTGTACCCACAAATTAAGGTTTCTTACTTTCAATTACTTTGCTCATTGTGTGTGTTACCAATTACCTACTTTGCATAGCGGTGTAAGTGGCCCTGATTGGCCCAATTAAAAAAACCCGAAATATTTTTAATCCTTATACAGATACTAGATGATGCCCGCGACTTCGTCCGCGTGGATTCAATAAGTGGAGGGAACTCCTTAATTTTCCGGGATAAAAGTAGCCTATGTCCTTCCGCGGGATACAAACTATCCCTGTACCAAATTTCATCAAAATCGGTTGAACGGATGGGCCGTGAAAGCGTAGCAGACATACAGACAGACACACATGGATAGTATGGATTCCAGTTCCCCTGGCAACCCTGGCCCGTCCAGTATCGGAAGATTCAATGAATGATAACGACTGTAATAAATACAAGGCTCCTTGAATGGCCGTAATTAATTTAATGGTTTTCGACAAAGAAATATGTTCAGCGAGATAGCTGGATTAATAGAAAGCGATAGAGCAAGGCGTTACTTTGTGAAATTATACGCTGTGCTACCAAAACAAGCAAGTTCTTATATAAAATAGGTATTAAACAGCGCACGTGTTTCCTGCCACATATAACTTAAGTACTTAAGTAGTAGTAAGATTATTATTAACTTAAATTTGTCTGGTGGGAGGCTTTGGCCATGGCTAATTACCAATACCACCCTACCGGAAAAAAAACCATACCTACCCCTAGTCGGTTTCAATAAGGCATCTTACCTGAACGCTTAATCGCTTAGAGGCATGTCTTTGCCGGTAGGATAGTGTATTTGCTGGTAGGATGGTAGACAAGAGAAAATTCAGAAATAATGAATTGAATTGAATCTGCCGGGGTTCGAAACCGGGACCTCCCAATATAAAAATAAGACCACAGCGCTCACTACTGTTTCAGTCGCCAGGGAGATCGCTAAAGGTAAGCAAAGTCATTAGTGTTTTAGGATCACCTGTCACAAGAAACTGGATATGAGACGATCGATAATTAACTATGCTTCTGCCTAAGGCGCGGGACATATTATAGAAGAGGCGTCGGGCGTGGCGAGTGGCGCGGTTGCGGCGAGCGGGCGCCGCCGCTTCCATCTATTTCGTACAAAATGTATGTGTCACCGTAAGATTGCAAAAACCGTTAGATTGTAAACTGTCGAAAGATTGTGAACCGTTCAATGTTCTGAGTGTCAATTTTTGAAATATTCATTGTATTTACGTTTTCTTGTCTCTTTCTTGTAGGTTAGTTTAGGGTTCGACATAAATAATCAGGTAGTGCAGGTAAATAACAGGTAAATAACAGATTACAATCTACCGAAAAATAATGCGTTATATTGTAATCTTTCGACAGTTTACAATTTCGCGAGTTAGATTATAATCTAACGGTTTTTACAATCTTACGGTGACATATGCAAGCGGCGAGATGCCGCGTATACAGAGAAGGCGAGGCGCGGACGCCGCTTTCATACTTCCAATGCCACGCCACGCGCCGCGCCCCGCTGCGCCTATCGTATATATCCCGCGCCTAAGGGAGGTCACCCACGGCGAATTTTGGCCGTTTACAAAAGCGATTCAGTAGTGATACACTCGATTCAACGTCATTTCTGCATCGCTATACATTTGTATTACAGTTGCGCGACTGTTGTGGCCTGTGGGCGACTTAGGGTAAAAGTAGGTGGTGCCGCTAGTCACTACAATACACGACTGTACCGATGCTGCATCGCGACTGTATCACAGGTTGGTATAAATGCTGTAAGGAAGGTCGTCGTTTCAACCTATATAGACGTCCACAGCTGGACGATGGTCTCCTGCATGAATGTCCACAAAACGGTCTTGTGATGCTTGCTTCCAGCGACTCAACGGAGGTCGCTCACGTAATATCGTGGTTTGATCGTGGTTATGTGGGCGAAGGTAGAATGAAGCGGAGGTATACGACCAGCGGCAGTATCGCGGTTGTATCGCGGACTTTTTGCGATTGTATCGCGTCAAAAAGTCACCGTGGGCGACCTCCATAAACAACACAGCTGATACACCTCGAATAGGTAGATGCCAAAATCACCACCATGACAGTCTGTTCTAAGCGATTTCCATTTATCGGTGTATGTAATACGTTTTGAATTTGCGTGTGCTGTGTCTTATGACCTTCGGTGGTTTTGTAGTCTGCGAGCTGGCGTACGATTTGTTAAAAGTACTTATTTCAAAATACTCCTATTTCATTTAAATGTGGGTGTACATAACGTCAAGAACTTTTAAAAACTGTAGAAATATCCCCGAACCGTTTATTTATCCTTTCACCAAAGGTTGTCTGTAAGAGATTGCTCTAGCAATAAGACCGCCTTTGCACATTTCTATGTAGTCTAACTAGTTATTAAACTGTATACTGTATATTTTGTGTGTGCAATAAAAATATCTAATAATAATAAAATAAATAATAAACATAATACTATGTAGCAAGATATTTATTATTGAAATGCATTTTCGCTAAACGGTTTCTTTGCTGTTAATTTCAAACAAAATGTAACAGATAAGAAAGCAATAATCAGAAAAAAAATCAAACAAAACTATGTTGCATATTTGTCCATTCAAACTATTATCAATGCGTAAGTGTGTGTACGTAAATGCCAACGAATGAAGTAACGGGCATCATCTAGTGTTGATAATAATCGTAAGGGAATTTTATGTTATGTATTTTATTGAGATGGGTACCTATGCCACGCTGTGTGATGATTTCATCAGCTCAAACAGATCATCAGCTCTTGGACTACAATGTTCTAGGCGTTCGAGCAGGCTTTCGGTGCGCGGCACGAGATGGCCGATAACACTCGCCTTCATTAACCTTTACCCCAAACCATTAATTACGTTAAACAAAAACAAAGTGAGCTGATAGGCGGTCAGATAGCAGGCTTGTCTCGTTGTCTCCATACGGGGCCTGGGGGGCCTGGGAATGTGTTTCTTGTACCTATTTAGGACACTACGTTATACCATAATGGTAGAGTTAGTACCATAATGTGTTTGGAAGTGTTACTTTCATTTATTATAAAAGTCTGCGAATTGATTCGTCCGCTGACTTAAGTACCTACTATGTTTTTATTCTATATTTTTTTTAGGCATTTTATTAAACTTTTGCATACCATGCATACCTTATTAAATAAAAAAGGCCGCAGGTACTTACTTAAATATTAGGTACTTACAGCTCATTCACTGAATTGATGGCACAGAGAATGCTTGCATTTTGGCGACTGGCATAGCATAGCAGAAAAAAGTCTATAATGCTATGACTACGACAGGCTCCTGAGAAATTAAAAAGTATATACCTATCTACTTACATGGGACTTAAAAAAATCTTAAATCTAAGCCGACTAAGTCACTGTTTAATGTGATCGGCTAGTGTGTAATGACTAGCAGTACCTACCTAATAATAATCAATATGTATGCCTATGTTTAATGACTCAATGCTTATCCAGACCAGACCAGAAAAAATCTAAAATTATAAATTCCCAAATAAACCCTGCTAGGAATCGAACCGGGGACCCAGGTTAGACAGCGCTCAAGAATGCGCCAGGGAGGTCGTCAAAAAAGTCTGCATATCGTCGCAGTCTCGCAGGTCCTTAGAAGAGGTCATTTGACCTACCACTGTGGATGAAGATTGATGATCGGGCGTCTCCCCTCAGAAGCGATCGGGGGTAAGCGCGTAAGAGCTCACGCGATTACGCCGGCAAGCGGTCCCGCATATATCCAAATTTGCCGTGATGGACGTTCTCTTCAGGATAAATACCCGCGATAATCTCCTGACGTGGCGAAGAGTAATTGATCTTTTCAATAGGGGGGTGAATTTTTTTATCTACCTAAATATATATTTTGTTCATCCAAATTAGGTACAACATCCGATCTATACTTCTATCAAATTATCAAATAATTATATAAAATATATAAATATTATATGTATGGGTGGATGTTTGTTCCTCAATCACGCCAGAACGGCTGAACGGATCTGGATGAATTTTGGCAAAGAGATAAATTATAGTCTTGAATAACACATAGGCTACTTTTAATCACGGGAAATTAAAGAGTTCCCGCGGGAACCGTAAAACTTTAATCCACGATAACAAACTTCAATCCATCCAAACTTTTGCATTTATAATATTAGTATAGATGGAAAATGTTATCCGCATTTGTGTATTGTACGTACGGGTGAAGCGCGCTTCCTAATCGTCATTCCGACGGACAAAGCCGCAGGGAACGGCTTGTTATTGCGTGCAATAATTGTGCAATCATACCTATTATATCCATATTGCCAAATTGCGCTTTATTTTCAGCGGTTACGTGCTAAATTTCATGCGAACCTTGGCTGCATTTTCGGTGACCAGCGGCGCGGTGTCTTTTAAATAAAATAAAATAGCCTTTTATTACAGAAGTTTAACATTGTTGGTTTCTGTACAAATTATATCACAAGTCTCTTAGTTCTGTGTGCTTTGCGGCAAAAGCCTCCTCCAGCTCTCTATTAGGATATTTCTCTCCGAAATACATATGTCTTTTAACTAACAGATAATAAGTGGGTAAGCTTGTCTCTCGAATAGAAATTTCTTCCAGCTTTTCTTGAAAATGGGTGAAATGTTAATGTGTAGAATACATAATGTAGAAATGTTTCAGTGGCGAGCGAAAATCCGTGATACGAGCGAGTGTTACGAGTATTAGCGGATCGCGAAACCGCAAATAAGTTAGCGTTTATTGATCATGTAAGCTGTACTATTACCTATTATGTGATGTAAGGTATTAGACATGGGTCCGCGTATTCCGCTACCGATCACCGAGAACACAACTTTGGAACGCTGCCTGCCTAGGTATAGTCCCACAAACTTATCGTAACTAGTAAATCATCATCATCATCATCACTACAGTCTATTAACGTCCCACTGCTGGGCACAGGCCTCCACTCTCATAGGAGAGCGGGAATTAGAGCTTAGACCCACCACGCTGCTCCAATGCGGGTTGGCGGGCTTTAACGATTACTATCATGTTAGTGATAATAACCGGGACCGACGGCTTAACGTGCTCTCCGAGGCACGGGGGTAAAACACCGCCAACTTTCAACTCCGGGCTGGCACTGAGAATTTCTTAATTGAAAAACCCAATACCTAACTTTTATGCCCGACCGGGAATCGAACCCAGGACCTCGTGATCCGCAGTCAACTATGCTAACCACTAGACCAACGAGGCTTAAAAATTAGTTCCAATTTTGGCTACCGGGCGAGATAAGTGGGTGGGACCATATCTAGCTACTAATTTTATTCCGCTTCCGCTTACCGCTGCCCACCGAAAGCGCAACCTAAAAATTAACGCTAAATTTTGGCCGTTCAATTTTATTGTAATGTTTTATTTTAGCGGCCTGCGTGCGGTCGGCGCACGATATTATTTATGCGGGTGTAATGTTAGCGAAATAGTTGGACAAAGCCCGATAATTTATCAATAATATCCTATAAATAATTAGTTTTGTTATGGCCCCGGCTATTATTTTAATCAATGCATTATTATTAAAGCCACCCGAACAAAAACGTACGTTTTATATGCCGTAGCATGTTTTATTCACGCTGTCAATTCAACAATGACCTAAATTACTTACACCATTTTTAATTGAGCTTTAAGTAATTATTATTTTATAAATTAATCAAAGTAATTGAGTTTGAACGATGCCTGGTTTGCTTTAATTTTGATTTTATTAAATTAAGAATTAAGTAACTATTAATAATGTTATCAAAGCTTTAACCCAAAATGCCTTGCCTTGTTTGATTTGATTAAAAAAAAATTAAGTCCATACCAATCATACCTACTAATATTGTGAATGGGAAAGTGTGTTTGTTTGTTGGTTTTTCCTTCAATCATGCCGACGGATCGACGTGATTTTTTGCATGGGTATTGTTGAAGACCTGGAGAGTGACATAATTATGCTACTTGTATTCCGGAAAATTAAAGATTGTCTGTGGAAATTAAGACAAACTTATTCCACGCGGACGAAGTCGCTGCAATCATCTAGTTGATAATAATTACAACAGAGTATTTCATGCCAAATTTTAGCATAAAGAATCTACAGACCCCACAGGGGAACCCTGAATAAGAAAAAATAAAATAAAAATGGCGGCCTGTCAATGTCGAAATTCCCCGCGCTTCACCGGGACGATGTGCATTTATCACCAGCGATGTACCCAATATCTTCAATATGGAGGGCTATTCGACACCGACTGAGTGGGCCATTCACTCGCGCCAGTAGACAAGGGTTATTATACGAAGTAAAAAACCTCGCAGTGTCTTCACCTAATTGGCCGTGAACTTTGGAGTCCCCGCAGACTTCAAACTCTTGATCGGATGCTAGTTTAGTGAACTTTAGTCGATTGTTGGTAAGATTTAGGGTTCACGAAAATTGACGGGTTTTAAATCAGTCGCTAGCAATATCTGTTGGTTTACCCGATTGGTAGATTCACCTAACGTTTAACACCACCACCACCACTACAGCCCATTAACGTCTCACTGCTGGGCACAGGCCTCCACTCTCATAGGAGAGAGAGAGAATTAGAGCTTAGACCCACCACGCTGCTCCAATGATGCGGGTTGGCGGGCTTTAACGACTATTATCATGTTAGTGATAATAACCGGGACCGACGGCTGAACGTGCTCTCCGAGGCACGGGGGTGAACCACCGCCAACTTCCTAACTCCGGGCTAGTGATGAGAATTTCTAGTCAGAAAAACCCAACACTTATTATGGCCCGACCCGGGACTCGAACCCGGGACCTCGTCAGCCGCAGTCAAACATGCTAACCACTAGACCAACGAGGCAGTCGTTTAACAAGGACGTGGAAAATTTTATTTGAATGAAAATTAAGCGCCGAATTGAGGACCTCCTCCTTTTTGGAAGAAGGTTAATAAAATATGACGAAGATGATAAGAAAATGACTTTCGACCGGTTGCTTCCAAGCCATTTTCTTTGGCGTAGGAGGCCTATACTTAAGTGTATATAATCCATGTTAGTGTAATAAATGTGTAAGTGTGTCTGTTTGTGTTTCTTATTCGATTTCACCTCCTATTTGTTCCACCTATTTTGACGAAAGGTACAGATATGCTGTGAGATTACTGAGCTCCTGAGATTGTATCCCAGGGAAGAAAATAGGCTCCTTTTTATCCCGGATAATCAACATCATCGAGTTACTACATAATATGCATGTTTTTGATTAACTCCATAGCAAAAATTGCTCTGCCAGCGTAGGTAACATAACTACGCAGTAATAAATGTAACGGCCGACTAATTACAGTCAGTTTTGTCCGAATCAACTAAATAATTTCATTGAATGTCTGCGGTTTGCGAAGGCCTTTACTTTGACTAAAATAACGATTTTTGCTAACGTTTGCTGCAAGAATGTCAGTAGTCACCCCCCTACTCTATTTCTACACACAAAACCATGTAAACGATTAACGCTCTCTTGTTCAACGTGAAAAGGGTTGAAATCGCGTGCAAGTGGAGTGTAGTTGTTTAACTAAGTGTAGTGCAGGTCGTAAGTAAACGTTAGGGTGGGTAGAGAGCGCTCAATTGCGGTAAAATCATATCGGGTATGAAATAAATCAGCAAGTTATGGTGCCTTGGGACGGCTCACGTTACGCCCCGATTCGTTATGTTATCTGCATTTTAAAATAAAATGGCAGCGCTATGGCGGTTGATTTGACGTTGACAGGTGCGCGCTGTCACAAACATTAAGTTATTATACGTTTCGTTGGTTTTCGGATTACGATTATTATGAATGAAGCTGGAATAAACTACGTTTTGTTCGGAATTTGTGCTATAACGCTACCTATCGTGTTAATAATAATTATTTATAAACAATATTTGTGTACGTTAGTGTAGGCAAAAAAAAAACCCGTTTATTGAAAGCATTGAATTACTTAATTTTAGTTAATCTTTAGTGGTATTAATCCCTAAACAAAAATAGCCTGGAATCCAGAGCTGCAAAGCTAGTAAAAAAACGAAGAGGAAAATCAATTTTTTTTAAATAATATTTTGAAACAACGTAAGTATAATACTCGTATATTTTAACTATTTTTCTTAAAATGTACTCATAATAATAAAAAAATATAGATTTAGAGAGGCATTACTAAAAAATACCGTATTATTTGGTAAAATGATAAGTAGACTAAGTACAGATAAAATAGAAGATGCTCTTTCGGAAGTAATACCCTTTTATAGTTTATTTATGCTGTCTTCGGGAGTGATGCGCAAACATGGACCCTGGGCCAATGTGACCCGGCCGAAACACATTCAGGGGTCAAGCACACTCGGTCCTTTGTATCCAAACACATATAGCAGCGTGCATTAGCAAGGGATCCCTTTCTTGAGATTTTTTTCGCCCTTCGAAGATGGTTTTCCGGACGCGGGGGGCTATTGAATGTCATTTTGATTTATATGGGAGCTTATTTTACTTTTTTTTCATATAGAACTAGATTTTGCTAGCGACTACATCCGCGATTACAAATTTTATGCTAATATTTCATGATTTTACAGATACATTAGGCATTGGATTTTCAAAGATTATTTCCTACCGGATGTCTACTTCATACTTATTAGCTACTAGCTGATGTCCGTGACTTCGTCCGCGTGCTTTAAGTTTTTGTTATTCCCGCGGGAGCTCCTTAATTTTCCGGGTTAAAAAGTAGCCTATGTCACTCTCAGGTCCTCAACTATAACCATGGCAAAATTCACGTCGATCTGTTGCTCCGTTGCGGCGTGATTGAAGGACAAACCAACAAAGCAATAAACCAACAAACAAACACACTTTCGCATTTATAATATTCGTATGATATATATATCTGTGCCTTCAGCCCGATCCGTCCATGCAGTGGTTGTGCGTTAGATCAATCAGTCACCTTTTACTTTTATATGCTTACCTTTATATTAATTAGTTTTATAGCTGGGTGCGTAATATTGTTAAAGTAAACGTCGCTTGTCGTGTAAGGAAAAGTGGAGGGCACCAGAGGGCACGGAAGGTCGCCCATGCGATGGTCAGACCACATTGAGTTGGCTGCTGGCCACCGGAGAGTAAAGCGAAACCTCGTCAGTTGTTTTTTTTTTTTTAATTTTTTTTTATTTGATCTACCAATAGAATAACGAGGTCGAAGTCTTCCGGCAACATTCGGTTGATAAATAATGTAGCTAGGGAGCTGGTGGTCATTTTACGTCGCTGGGAATATCGTGTCATAAAACTTGCATAAATCAGCTGTAAATAAATAGAATTACATGTTAGAAGTATCCACCACTACAGCCCATTAACGTCCCACTGCTGGGCACGGGCTTCCACTCTCATAGGAGAGTGGGAATTAGAGCTTAGACCCACCACGCTGCTCCAATGCGGGTTGGCGGGCTTTAACGACTATTATCATGTTAGTGATAATAACCGGGACCGACGGCTTAATGTGCTCTCCGAGGCACGGGGGTGAAACACCGCCAAAAGAAGTATACAAAACAATAAATTTAAATAAATGATGATGCCGTTGTATGAAATAAAAAAATGAGTGTGTAAGCCGTTAATTGATGATGAGACCGCTCTGCGTAGTGCTGAGTGAGAGAGTGAAGAAGAGAAAAATAAAATCCCCTTTTTTATCCACTACAAGTTAGCCCTTTTGAATCGTAGGGAAAATCAAATGCTATGAAATGGCCCCCTTTTGTCGAAAATGTAATTCTTGGACTTGAGTAGGTTATTATATTTTCAGAATAATCACGGAAAACCTGTTATTATTCAAAAATTCGTTATTTAAAAAAATCTAAGTAGTGGAAAATAATATGGAAATCCCGATTCGTTAACTTATTATAAGCAGTAAGTTTTAAATATTCAAACTCCAAACCAAAAAGAAAACGGAAAGGATTGTCTTTTGTTGTTTTTATGGGATCGTCTTGAAAATCCACATTATGTAAAATCGTATCTTTGTAAACCCAAGCTTTCCAATCAATCAATCAATTTCTCACTTGATATAAAATATAGATTAGATCTAACAATATTATGTGAACACTGTAACGTAAACGATAGTCAACATATTTTACTCCGGGCCCTGAAAGACAGATCGACGCGCGGCCAAAGCGAATGTATGAAAAATGGCTGCTCTCGTCTTTAAACCCCATTTACAAATGTAAACTGAACTGATCCGGGGTGGCCCGGGATGCCCACTCCATCTATCTAAGTGGCCCTGACGGATAGTCCCGATACGTGACAATGGGATGACCCCGGACACATTTGCATGGTAATAGATTTCTTTTGGGATTCCCGTGGGTTTGTATGCACGTGGATGTAGTGGATATTGATTATTTTTTTGCTTTACAAAACTATGTTTATTGTATGTTATATACGTATTAAAAGTACGCTGTACAGCGCGATGGAATTCCCAAACGCACGTAGCTTCGATGCTTGTTATTTAACAATGACTTTTTTTAACTAATGACTGATGAGCAGTGGCGGCCTTAGGGGAGGGCAAGCAGGGCAACCGCCCGGGGCCTCACTCTTGCAGGGGCCTCGCGCTCTTGCCCAACAGCGCTACAGCCCAAGTAGGAAAAGTCATTGCGTACTAATCTATCTATCTACTGGCAAAAATCTACCGACCAGTGCCTCGCAATGGCTAAGGCCGCCCATGCTGATGAGCAAAGAGTCTACCTAGCCTACCTTTATACCTTTTTTTTTTTTTTTTTTTAAACGGGGGTAAATCTTCTTCAGATACCCGGCCTCCCAGGAGGCAGACCGGGTTATGTGGGATTTGTACCCACTAAAACCCCCTCGGTGACCATCCTCAGCGCATAATGAGAGGCTCCGGGAACTCTATAAAGAACCTGCGCCGGTGCCTCCCTTGCGCATCGCCCATACTGAGCTCGTCCCTGGTTCAATTGAAACCGTCCTCAATGATCGTTTCAACAGCTGGGGGCCACGGCCAGCTGTTCTCTTCCAGGGGTCACATGGTATTGGGTGGAACGGAAAGAGCCCTAACTCTGGCAACTCGCAACCCCGGAGTCCCATCAACAGGGACTACTAATGCGACGGATCAGAGCGCTGATCCCTGCCACCCTGACGTGTCCGTCTCCGACCCGGGTCACTGCGCTCTCGAAGTCGCTCGGCGGTCTCCTTCTTGATCATCACTCCTTCACAAAAGGAGACCACCGCCCTCCACGAGTCCTCTTCCGCTAGCATTGCTGCTATTACTGCAGGTGGTGAGAGGTCTCTCCCTATTTGATTAACCAACCCGCTACGCTCGTTGTCCCAAGCAGGGCACAATTCGAACGTGTGCTGTGCCGTGTCTTGGTCCTCGTCGCAGTGGTGACATCGAGGTGTTGGCTCGCGACCGATCCGACACAGATACTCACCGAAACACCCATGTCCGGTGAGTATCTGTGTCAGTCTGAAGGTCACGCTACCGCTCTTTCTCTCTAGCCATGCGTCTAAGTTTGGCAATATGGCTCCAACAATGCGTTGTCGTGCGTTCCTCCCTTCCTCCAGGCGTGCACGCCAGTCCTCTATTGCCTGGCGGTACGCGCGCCTTCTAAGTGTTCCAGGTTCTACTCTGTCTTCACTATTCTGACCCTCAGCGCGAGTCTGGCTATACACCCTCGCGTCCATATCCGCCAGTATGTCTATGGGCGGAAAGCGAGCCAGAATAGTTGCCGCCTCAAAAGATATGGTGCGATAGCCACGTGCAACCCTGATGCACCTTTATACCTAGATATTGAACAGAGAACAAACCTGCCGCCTTTTTGTTATCTTTTCTAACTCATTCATACGTTTAAATAACTAAGTAGCCCTCTATTAACTGAATTACTCTGTGGTCAGGCTCTGAAAAAGCTGACAAATAAAGCACGGGCACTCGGCCGTGTCTGATGCAATTATACACGAATTACAGGTGCCGCTGCACGGGTTTTATCAAGTTATTTTAAAGGACCACGCGATTTAATCCAATCACACTTCTGAACCGTAACTGCAATATAAAATTGAATCAGATTTATTTTCGTTTTAACGAGGCACGCAGTAATAATTAATTAGTAGTTATGGAAGTCAAAAAGGCTGTGATGGATACCTAGTTAGTACACGTGTTAGTTGAATTAACAGTGATGGAAAACATCGTGAGGAAACCTGAGAGTTCTACCTACAATGTTCTCAAAGGCACAGAATAATATAATCGAGCCGCGAGAGTTACATAATCAGCCGCTGTAACAATTCATACCCATGCCTTGCTATCATTCAAATAATCCTTTACACTGTAATAGGACTTTTCTATTAGTTCATTGATTTATTCATCTTCATATTAAATAGGTAATCACTGTCGTTACATTATCAAGAAAGCTGCCGGTGCAACAATATCATTTCGATGGTGAGCCCACCCATGGTAACAACAGGTCTTAGCATCCTGTTTACACTCAGGTGACAATTTATGCACCTCAACGTAACGTACCCAAATTGCAAACAATGGTCATCCATGGAATATAGCGCGAAGTCGGCGAGATCGAATCCATATTATAGTATAGCAAAAGTTTTTAGTGAAACATTGAAAACAAGCACGGTAAACAGTCGATATCACTAAAACCACTATAAACAATGATTAAAAATCACAATGACTGACAACTTGAACTAAAGACTTCAAATACGTTTCTTCTTCTTTTCTGTCAATGACGTTTCGTTGCACAAAATGCGTGAATACGAAGGTAAGGTTTTAATGCAACTATATTATTATTCATTATTATTTACATTAAAATAATAATTATGTGTCATTTTCAATAGTTAACAACACAAAATAACGAATTTAAACAAAGACCTGCAGTATGATTTATGTAATAGGAGTTTTTTTTTTTACTTAACAACTCTTGTTTTATTTAGTTGTGCATGCACTATGCGTAGAATGTAATGCAAGTGCCGCAGGAAGTGGACGAGGGAGCTACTACCACCGCTTAAAGCAGTATTATTTCAAAGTAACGGTTGAATGTCACGTACTTTGACGTCCTTAAAATAATGATTATAACACTACAACATGAACGTCAACAATATTAAAATAATACGGCTTTAAGCGATGGTAGTATGCCCCGTGTCAGAGTTTTGATCTATCCGTAGGTAGATCATAAAAATGACGATTTTTGGACGTTTATATCTAAATAACCATTTGAGGTGTGCTTATGAAATTTGGAGCACATACGTATCTCGCGGGTCTCAATATATGAGATAATGTTTAAGTGTAATAGTTTTTGAGTTATGAGGGGGTCAAAAGTGGCTCCAAATGGTTCGTGTAATATTACACACGGTGCTGCCAGTTCTTTCTTTTTTGGACTTTGGCTGGACACGCTTCCGCGTGTCTTGATAGTACTGACGTATGAAGTCTACCAATCATATTATAATACTGTATCTTATGTATCATTATGTGGTCCATAAATTATTAAATCACGTAAAATTTTGTTGAATATAGACATTCGTGAAAATTATTATTGAAAGCAAATAAAATCTTGCAAATTAAGAATTTTAAAAACCCGATAGAGCTGATTATCTTCAAACGGCTGATCATATTTTTTTGGATCACAGCTAAGAACAAAATAACAAAAGAACGAAGGTTATCGAAATTGGTTCATATGTTTGGGAGCTATCATGCCACAGACAGATATACACGTTAAACTTATAACTCTCTGTTGGGGTTGGAGGTAATAAAGAAACTTTAACAACTCAAGTATCCATACTTCCATACTAATATTATGTGAAAGTGTGTGTGTCTGTCTGTCTGCTACGCTTTCACGGCCCAACTCCTCAACCGATTTTGATGAAATTTGGTATAGATATAGATTACATCCCGGGGTACGACATAGGCTACTTTTTATCCCGGAAAATTGAAGAGTTCCCGCTGGAACTACAAAACCTCAATCCTCGCAAACGAAGTCGCGGGCTTCAGCTAGTAATTTATAAAGCTACAACTTTTTTGCATTTAAAACTTAATTAAAACGATAAAGAACTCATATTTTCCAACTATAATAAATAGGTCGGTATCTTGTAATGGAATCAGTGTCGCCTGCAGCTGTCAACTTGTCTTGATGGATGACGTCATTACGCCGTGATGCATTTAATCGAACCCAAATGCCCGTCACCCAATCGGCCAACAAATATTGTTAGTAAAAAAATCGATCTGCATGGTTTAAAAAACATTATTAAAACAACCCCTCTGGGTTTTAAATTTCTGAATTTTCTCCGTTCTGGTATGGATTGTCGTAACCCTAACAGGTTAGAGCCCGTTGTTATCTTAGACTGTTATAGTGAATTAAAAAAGCATTATTTAACATTGTTTCAAAGAAAAATATAAATCATAAGCAATTATGAAAGTAAAACTTAAGCAATTTAAAAAACCTTTCACTGTGTATCGCATATGGCTGATAGTTATTATCCATATTAATCCATACTAATATTATAAATGCGAAAGTGTGTCTGTCTGTCTGTCGTCTGCTACGCTTTCACGGCCCAACTACTCAACCGATTTTGATGAAATTTGGTACAGAGATCAGGTTACACCCGCGGAAGGAAATAAGCTACTTTTTATCCCGGAAAATTGAAGAGTTCCCGCGGGAACCAAAAAAAAATATCTGTTCAACCGATTTTGATGAAATTTGGCACAGGGATAGGTTGTACCCTGGGAAAAGACAGGCTACTTTTTATCCCGGAAAATTGAAGAGTGCCCGCGGGAATCAAAAAACATCAATCCACGCGGACGAAGTCGCGGGCATCATCTAGTAATAAATAAATCAATTCGTTTCTATTTCGGACCCACTAGTTAGTTATACCGCTGCGGGGAATTCAGCTGTGACGTCAGAACATTGCAGAAGCCGATATTTGAGTGCTTTTAAAATATAGAAAAGCCTATTTTACCCACCCGCTGCGGTCTTTACATCTAGCTTCATAGATAGAAAGGTTCTTTGCAGTTGCTTTTTGGTCGATCTTTTTCCATGTTTGTGTCTACTCTACAGAGTAGAAATAGGGTATTTGCCTACTAGTCAAATCAACAACTTTTTTAACCAACTTCAAAAAAAGGAGGAGGTTATCAATTCGGCTGTATGTTTTTGTATGTTTGTTACGCGATAACTCCGCCAATTGTGAATAAATTTTGATGATTCTTTTTTTGATTGATAGGTAGGTCATACTTCAGTGGGGGTTTCGGGTCTCCACATTGGTCATTGGCAGTTGGCACCTCATTGGCACCGACTCTGAAAAATATTATTATAGAACTACATTAACTTTTCTAAATATTAAAATATATTCGGTAATAAATTAAAATATTTTTGTAGTGTTTGTGGTTATTGAAGTCGGTTTTTTTTTTTTTTTTTCTTTTTTATACATACCTAATATTATGTGTAACTACTCAACAGTGGATTGCAATATAAGCAATTAAATATCAGTTGATTTTACTGTAAAATATCCTTCTGTCTGTGTATTTTTTTAATAAAGAGGAACCACCGAGATTCTTGCTGGTTCTTCTCGATAGGAATGACATTCCGAACAAGTGGTAGATTCACTCGACGATTTCAAAGCTCTTTTAATTAGTTCATTTGAATAAAAAATGTGAGTTTGAGTTTGTACGCATCACGCTGAAACTACTGAAGTCACACTGAAGTATAGAGTACGCCTAACTGCCACACTTAGAGACGCTTAATCATTACTTAGAAACTCCTTTCCTGATGTGACTGATGTCAGTTTAATACATAGACAACTATCTACCCTCAATACTTCATTTATTTCATGTAAGACTATACAAAGTGTCTCTTATATTACATCATGTTTTTACTCTACCACCGGTTCGCAAAGGAGATTCTCTTTTTGGATAATTAATACCTGTGAAAAACCATTAGGATGGTTATATTTGTTTCCCTGATTTAAGCAAAATGGAACCTTCATTCCATTAAATCAGTATTCAAGTTAAAATCCAATAAAGCATTGCCTCTAAGTTCATTTAGGGCTTTTAAAGCTGCTTACAGATTCCGCGCAGGCCTACATTAAAGCGGGCGCTCAGTAAGGCTGTCCTTCCACCAGACATGTGCCTAGGTGAGCGACAGAAGCGACGCCACACGACGCGAGGCGATACGACTCCATAGAAAACTGATGTATCTACCGGATTCCGGATCTTACCGGATTTGACACCGACTCCGGATTTGACACCGACTCCGCGCGCAGCGGAGACTTTATCGCCCGCGACGCGGAGTCCACCGACTTTGACACCATCTCGGCGTGCGAGAGCGACCCCATTGCCCGCAGCGCCGAGACACCCATACAAGACACGGGTCCTGCACGCGGAGGTGATGACATCACCCGCAGTGCACCCGCAGTGCAGACCCAACACCGGATATGACACCCGACCTAGGGGCCCTACAAGGCAGGCCCTAGCCGATTTTCCCGGCACAGAGTTGCCCCGCACCCCGCCCGGGTAAGGAGTCTCAGCCTCGAGGCCCGTACCCCCGCTTGACCCTCACGGGCCAAACGGAGAAGACCCACTGACGATGATGTATCTACGCGACATCTGCCATTTTCTATGGCGTCGCATCGCGTCGCGTGGCGTGACGTCGCTTCTGTCGCACCCGTTGTCCTAGGTGAGCGACAGAGAGTGAGTGAAGTGAGATGGGATGCGACGCCAAAGAAAACTGACGTATTATACACGATATTGACCTCTAAGTCAATGTCCTTAAGGTCATTTTACTTTGACGCGAATGTGATCGAACGCATCGAATTTGCAATGCAAAAATTTACAGCTAGGCGTACTGGTATCTATAAAACTTAGCTTCGTTGAACCCTTTCCACCAGAGCTTAGCTAAGCTAAGTGGGTTTGCCACACATCCGTACCTTAGCATTACGCTACATCTCTGGTGGAATCGCACCCTATACAAACGGGCGCTGAGTAAAAATAAACAAAGTAAGGCAATTTAGGGCGCGGACGTGACAGGTGGCCCTAAGAGCTCGGGAATTGGCTGTAAGTAATCCCGAATCCGCGGCCTGGCTTATCCTATCTCATGAACAAATAAAAAATACCTATCACGCAAAACCTTGGCGTCTTCGCGGAGATGTTTAGCTGTGTTAAACAAGTACCTACCTGACATCAGGTCAGTGCTGGATTTACAAATTTGCCGCCCCAAAGCTATAAAATTTTTGCCGCTCCTACTGACTTCTAAAATTAGATACCTACACTGCTCACAATAAAGTTAATTCCTTTTTTTTTAGGGAATAATCTAGTTTCTAGATTATTTTTACAACATTTTTTTCTGTACCAAATTTTTTTTGGGCCAATTTTGCCGCCTCCCTAATTTTGCCGCCCTAAGTTTCAGCTTTTTCAGCTTCTATGGTAAATCCGGCACTGCATCAGGTTGTCATGATTTTCGGGTAAAACAATTATAAGTACAACTCGTTTCTATCCTGACCTCTTCTGCGTACAATTGATTTTTTTTAAATGATCATTCATCATCAAACATCATTTGTGACCAATATTAGACGAGCGTAGGATGTTGAACAAAAAAAAATAGTGTGTGTGTGCAGTGCAATTCACACACGGCAGAAGTGAAACTTCAGAAAAGTAGCCTACGAGATAATGAGATAAAATATAACTTGTATCTCATTCTCTCGCAGGCTAAATCCTATTATGAATAAGTTTGTCTCTTTTTTGTGTAGATTTTTCATTTCGTTATTATTTTCATTACATTTTCAAATCACAACGATTTTAAAGAAGTTTCACTTCAAAAGCAAAAATCTACATACTGGGTCGGTAAATGATACTATTTATCATTTCTTGCAGTTTGGTATAAAAGGTCGGAAGTGCCCGGGCAATGCCGACTCTACCCTGCTCTATACAACCCTCCGAATTTGTCCACAACATATCACACCTACATTGTATAAAATAAACATATTCCTTTCATCGGCAACATATAACCGTCGATCCATCAACATCACCTATTACAAGCGTTTCAAAAGAATGATACACTGCAACAATTTTCAATGTCCGTTGTTTTGGGTTCCGTACCCAAAGTATTCAACGGGACCCTGTATTATTAAACCCATATCAGCTAAAAACAGGTTTTTAAGTATTTGTCAATCTATGCTTAAAACCGGTCTTTACCATTGATACTTGAGAACCTGTTCTTAGGTGATGACGGTTTACTAAAGCCTCCGCTATTTCTCATGAACCGTAATCTATTATTCATTTCATTACGGTTTACATGCTCAAATTTTTCACGAGTATTTCTATTACAATTTTATAATAAGCAAAATATAATAAAAAAATAAAGGAAGTCCCCCGCATAAGAAACGTGATTTTTGAGCGCCTATCTCATTTCATTTACGAAAGTATTTAAAAAGTACATAGTGTTAAATCGTGTAAGTATAATGGTACGGAACCCTCTGCGTACAACTCCGACTTGCACTTGGCCGGTTTTATTACACACATTTGCGCCGCGAATCGCAGTGAGGCACAATCGATATGACCCCTCGCGCCGGACCGCTTTGTGTCCGGACTCCGGTCGCGGCGGACAAAAAGAGGAGAAAAGGAGGAAAAATGACCCACTCCCGCCTCCCGCGGCTAATCCTATTTGCAACACCAAATAAATTATATTGACCACGGATAATATCTAGGGTCTACCGACACCAATGTCACAGCTCAGCGATCATACAGTGGGCCTTACGCAGACCTAGGTTCCCTAGACAGATTCGGCTCCATAACAATTTATCATATATTTACGCGATTTACTCATGGATGCTGCTTACTGCTGGATACCAAAGTTCATTGTTAATTACAACAGTTCAGGAATGTTTCGAAAAATTCGCAGGTAACTACCACAATTTATTTTAAACGTTTCCCTTACTTAGTATACCTGAGTGTGTAAACTTATCGCTAGCAAACTATGTACTATGCAAGCGTGCGCTTAATGTAGATTTTACGTATGGCTCCCAAAACAGCGCTACTTGTTAGTATTAAAAAACAACTGATTTACCAGATTCGTTCTGAATCGAAAGATTAATTGCCTCAATTCTAGAGACGATAGATTCGAGGCTTTTCGTAGTTCATAAAAATAACCTAGCTTTAATTGTGAAAAGCGATCGCGACCCCTGCCACGCAAATCTCCTGCCACGCTGCAGTTGCTTGGAGTTTTCCTGACTGTATGCTTGCTAAGCTGCGGCCACAGCTCCGAATATTTGTCACCTGTTACAGATAGTCATTGGCGAAGTATATTTTATTTGCGCCGCGTCGCTGGAATTCGGTTTTTTGTGGTAGATTTTGTGGCAGTACAATGGTCACATAAACGACTCTTTCGAAACTTAAAAAGGAGTAATAATTTTTTAATATTTTTATTAGCTGATCGCGACTTCATCCGCATGGTTTAAGTTTATGATTTTCTCTGGAATTCCTTAATTTTTCGGGATAAAAAGTAGCTAATGCGTTATTCCAGACACTAATCTATCTCTGTGCCAAATTTCATTCAGACCCGTGCAGCCGTTCTGGCGTGATTGAGTGACACACATCCATCCATCCAACTTTCGCATTTACTTCAAAATGACAAATATTGGATAGAGGTAGGCGTTACTTTGCGGAAGTCCATGGGGGGGGGGGGGGGAGGGAGTTCGGGGGGGGGGGGGGGAGGGAGGGTGGGTACAACCTCGGTAATGGTTGTACCATGCTACCCGCGCAGAGATTACGTTAAAGTCAGTGATCAGACACATCTGACACTCAGCGTTCTTTTTACGTGACGGGACCTATAGCAATAATTCCATCGTTCGAACGTAGGAAACCTCGCAGGGCCCATAAAACGATACAGCCGTAGAATTCAAAGAGTGATAATATAATTCCGTTGAAAAATGTATATCGGCCGGGTCCTCGCGGGGCCACAACCGGATAAATATAGCGGGGGGCGCAAGCTACTTGCGGAAAATCTCCATCCGGGGGTATAAAATATTGATCTAGGGTTGCTCCATGTATTTTTTATGCCACTAAAAGTTAGCCCTTGACTACAATCTCACCTGATGGTGGATGATTATGCAGTCTAAGATGGTAGCGGGCTAACCTGTTGGGGGGTATGGCTGTTATATTATAAACCCATTATCGGTTTCTACATGGCATCGTGCCGGAACGCTAAATCGCTTAGCGATCATTGCCGGTATGGTGGTAACTAGTCACGGTCAAAGCCTGCCAGACCAGAGAAAAATTTAGAACTTAACGAATCGACCCTGCCGGGATTGAAACCCGGGACATTGCACTTTTGAGACCACAGCACTCACCACTGCGCCATTGGGAGGTCGTCGGAGATTCTCAAATAAAGAAATTTAGTAAATTTAAGAAATTATTAAATAGTGATAACCCTGAACAATGCGAGAATTTATGAAAACATAAAAATGCGGAGGTGCGAACTCGCTGATGGAATACCCTTGTAGACGCAGACTCCCGCAGATCTCGACGCATCTCGGGTATAGGGATGGAACTTTGTTGTACCGCTGAAAGACTTCATTCCTTTTTTCTGATGACTGTTTTCGAGCACACCCACAACACGCCTTTTCACACCTTCCAAAGGTCGTCTGGGGGGTAGGGCTCTCGAGCTTTAAGTCCACCAATTGTACATAGCAGCTAGTTCAGGTTATGCACTAAAGTTAAGAACAAAAAAACAAGTGTTGCGTACCACGTCGGTTCTAAAAGTGTGAATTAAACGTATAGAACGACTATTTCTAATGAATATCGGGTACTATGCAAGTATCTTTCTCCACTACAAGTTTTAAGGTTACCAGGTTGAAAGAATTCCAACTACACATCCAAATCTGTTCAGGCATTTTGAAGTTATGGTGGAATAAAGAAAGTCACATACATACATGCATGAACCCTAAAAATATTACACTCCTTTTTGGGCTGTCGCGTAAAAACAAATACATATACAAGCGTATATTGCAGCTTATATTGAATTGTTCTAAATTTTATTGAAATGGGATTTTATGTTAGTAAAAAGTAAAGTAGGTACGTACCTACCTTAATTATTTTCCTTAGCTATAGATGTAATGTTCAATCTCCATAAAAATATAGAAAATATAAGTCGATTAAAAGTTGCGGTCAAAAGTTCATAAATTAAATTCCAAGGGTCTGTGGCCTTTCCGGGTGTGTGCTCATTTTTTTAACCCCTTCCCTTTTAATCCACAGAGCGCTATGGCGGCCATAACTCAGACCTTTATTTAGCCACTAGATTACAGCTAACAAGGTACGCGGCCTTTTATTTTGGCCGGGGGTGATGGAATTATTGTGACCGGGTTTTGTTGGTATCTTGTCAAAAGTTATTTTTAAAGTGCAGAACTTCTAGGCTTTAGGCAAAAGTCCGCCATGCTGGTCAAGTGCGGTTTGGCAGACTTCACAAACCTTTGAGAACATTATGGTTAGTCCTCAGACATGCAGGTTTCCTGATTATGTTGTCCTTCATCGTTAAAGAAAGAGATCTTATTTTTTGATTACCTGATATTGCATTTCAACGACAAACCTTTATTTTCTACATACCTACATTACAGTTTACTTGCTCAAAACATACTACATAGCTCCGAGAAGTTAGAGATGCGTCTGCGGGGATCGTACCTGTAACCTTCGTGTACAACTTAAAACCACAGAACCTGCTTAGTATAGTAAAACGGCCTAAACTGCCAGCACCAAAATAAGTTGAAAGTCTGCTCATAAACCGTGAAGTGGTTTCAAATTTCACAGTTGGAATGGCGATAGATTCGGCGTGTTATGAGCAATATGGATTAGTGCAGCCTGGGCCGTGAGCACCCGCACACGCTCCATAGTCATGTGACCTTTACGAGGATTACGTAAATTCTATATTGATTGCGATTCGTTACTCGATACCTATGCTGCTAATAGGATTTCGAATTGCGTCGTTAATCCTAGTTAGCATGTTTGACTGTGGCTGATGAGGTACTGGATTCGATACCCGGGTCGAGCCAAATGTAGGTATTAGTTTAGAGATCGACGGTATTAAGTCCCGTGCCTTGGAGGGCACGCAAAGCCGTCGGTGCTGCGTTGGAGGTCCCTCCGGTCCGTTGCCGTCCTAACGAACTTTAGAGTGAGGGAATAGAAAATACCCTGTGTTTACACACGTGTTTGTACGCTTAAGAAGAACTTCAAAAAGACGAAATTTTTGTCAGAAATTCCTATAAATTTCTTGTCCGATTCGGGAATCGAATCCTACACCTGACCATCTAAGCTAGACTTACGAAGTATAATTGACTGCTATGTACCTACCTGGACTTTAGGTAACCTATATAAGAACCTAGATTTTAGGTAGGTATGCCTTAAATATTCGATAGTCGATAGTCGATAGCTTCGTTACTAGGCCAGGCATACAATCAATTATTACCTACCTAACATGTTTGTACGGTGTAAACTATAAAGGGTATAGCGAGTTTTAGTTTTCGATACAATAAGGCACCTGAATAGGTTTTTGAATCTTATTGATATCGATATTGTAACGGCTAGGCTTGTCTACTTTGCCTATTTCCACAGCGTGATGTCTTACGGCATTTTGTTGTGGGGCAGAGCAGCTGATATCCAAACAATTTTTATATTGCAGAAAAGAGCCACCCGTTCTATAATTATAAACTCGCATCACGCGAATCACTTCGTCAAAAATTTAAAGAGATTGGTATACAATTACGGTGCCTTCACAATACATTTACAATAATAATATAGTCTTTGTCAGGCGGAACATTAATCTTTATAAGAAAAAAAGTGATACTCACAATCGATGTACTAGAAACCGCCTTAAGCTAGTAACAGCGTCATATCGTGTACGCAAGGTGCAGAAATCCTTTGTGGGGTCGAGTGTACGCTTTTATAAAATAGTTCCCAAAGAATTTCTAGATTTACCATTACATAAATTTAAAGACTGTATTAAACAGCATTTGTTAAGTCGAGGTTATTACACCATCGATGATTTTCTGACTGACAAAGTTGCATGGAAGCAACTGGCTTTGCATCCAGTGATCCACAATTCAGTGTAATGCTTGATGTATGTGTTGTATTGTTTACATAATCTTGTAACCTTTTTCTTTTTTAAGAAAAGAGCGACTGCTGAATTTCTTGCCGGCTCTTCTCAGTAGAAACAGCTTTCCGAACCGGTGGTAGAGTCTTTAACGTATCATAAGTGACACAAGTGGACCTACATGAAATAAATAAATCATTTATCATTTATCATTTATCATTTATATTAAAGCTGAACGCACTATACGTAACAGTGCTGCGCAACTGCTGTTACGTAATGAACGAGAAGGGGTTAGTCCACCACGCTGGACAAGCGCGGATTGGCAACATTATGAAGATCTTTCGGGCGTGCAGGTCTCATCACGATGTTTTCGTTCACCGTTTAAAACAAGTGATATTTAATTTCTTAAAACGCACATAACTTCTAAAAGTTGAAGTTGCGTGCCCGGGGATCGAGCCTGCGAACCCGTACAGGAACGCGGGTGTTTTAACCACTAGGCTAAAACACCCGCGGAACACCGTTCCGCACAGCTTGTCTAGCTGTGCGGAACGGTGATCTGTTTCCGCACAGCTAGACAAGGAATAAGGCTGAATTTTTCGAAATTCCCACGGGAGCAGAGCAGAGCCGTGGGCGGTCGCTAGGTAGAATATACATGCGAAAGTGTCTGCCTGTCAGACT
The DNA here is from genome assembly GCA_963932025.1 of Erebia epiphron. NCBI lineage: Eukaryota > Metazoa > Arthropoda > Insecta > Lepidoptera > Nymphalidae > Erebia > Erebia epiphron. The sequence continues at coordinate 36,872,779 of OZ009946.1, read as the reverse complement.
ATCTGTAACTTTTTCATGACCTCTCGTTTATCCTGATTTTGATATGATCGGGTAGGTTATTCCAGAGATGGTCAAAAGCTAAAAATCTAAAGACACAAAGGAGTCTCGGGCATAATCTAGTAAGAATATAAATGACTATCGCTGTACAATTTAATCAAGAACATTAAAACACTTAATCTAAAAAGTAATAAAAATATCGCAGCTGCAATATGTCATGGCGAAATCACCCCTTGCATTACCCTCGTATTCATGCAAGAATATACGTAGTAACAGTGACGTAACCATTACTATACTTACATACATTGCACAATTTCAAGGGGAATTACTTGGGTGCCAACTAACAAAACAGCAGTGTACTTGGTAACATAATAGTTATATTATACTAGAGTATCTCAGTAGCGCACAGGCTTCCGCTTTACTCCCCCTATCGATAGGGTTGTCAACATTGCGATAAATTGCGATATTATGAGAGTTGAATGTTCTGTACCTACTATTATTATTATTGTAATATTATTTAAGTTTTGTAACACTAGTATTTTTTGTAATTGCACTATAAGATGACAGTCATGTCTGATGGAAAGCAATTATGAGGTCCAGATTGGATTGTGCTTGCCTAGACGTTGATTTATCACTCTTGCCTCAAAGAATTAGGTTAAACGTGGCAGAACACCGACGCTGAAAGGGCGTTTCATATTTTAGCATTTTAAATCTAAAATGTTGCATAGAAACGCGTCGTACGAGTAGTCTGGAAGTCGATCACATAAGGATACAACACATTTTCTCGCGTTGTTGTAGTTGAACGGTTTAAGAAGAACGATACGCTTAATCCTTATCACGAAAGAAGGCTGCGCTAGAAGTCGCATATTAATGCAATTAATGTATGTAAAATGTATTAATTAGTTCCACTTATTGCCATGGAATTATTTCGTTATAGACACTTAAAAGGGCTAACTGGAATTGGAATTAAATAATTGTGGCAAGTTGGCAGCCCTGCATCTCAGCTACTATCTCATCCCGGGCGGGGGCGCGATAACCACTTTTTATACGCATAATGCGGGGATTCCGCGCTAAGCTGATAGAATTGTGGCGGAATCAGCGGCCCTTTTGAACTTCTATTAAATTGTAACACTCGCGAGCTCGCGCCAACGCGTCCATGAAATTGTGGGCTTTATTGAAATCGTTACAGTTTTTTCCCCTGCAAGAATTCAGATTAGAAACGTGTATCTTCAAAGGCTTAGCAACTGGCTTAAAATGCAACCTCAATTCTATGATAGATGACCGATGTTTCTTTTCCCAACTGTCGGGCGCTAATATTTTACTTTTCTACGTGCTAACATTTTTGATAAAAAATACGCGCCGAATAGAGAACCTCCTCCTTTTTTCGAAGTCGGTTAAAATCATACTATTTCAAGTCACTTATATGCAAGCTAGTGTTAAGAAATTGCTATTTTTGTCATATAAACCAACAACAACCAAAAGACCAATTTTTAGTTACAAATAAAATGTGATAAAAATTTTATTTCTTAAGTAAACATCACGGATAAGAGAATCTGTTTTCAGTGGTAGTCACACATTCATCGAAAGACGAAAGACAAAATCTCAAACTGCAGCCAATGTCGAATTCGTTCTCAAAATAACAGTACCTTAACTTTAAAGGTTGTTAACTATTATGCTTCCACAAGGATTAGAAACAAGTTAGGAGCAAAAACATTTTAATAAAATATTAGCTACAAAAGCATAATCTCAAAGTTATTCAAAAACAAAATAGCATAAGAAAAAAAAACCACATTTTCCCAACAAATTCACAAGAAAGCGGTGCATGCAAACTTTAAAAATAACACCGCAGAGAGCGGCCATTTTGTCGTAGGCGAAAAATGCGCGAAAATAGCACCGGTGTAAAATGGCGGCGATATTTATAGTTTCAATTAACGGACTTCGCATGCCCGTCCCGACTTAAAGCAGCTAACCGGGACGTTATTAGAATAAGTAATAAAAATTCTTACCATAACAATTTGTAAAAAGCACCGTTCTAGTTTTATAAAATTAAATAGAGAAACCTAGGACTAAAAATGTATTCACCTCATGCATAATATAAGCCATGTACACACGAGTTTGTTCTTTTTGGCAATTTCCGCTTACTGTAAATGCGAAAGTGTATTTGTTTGTTGGTTTGTCCTTCAACTATGCCACAGTGGAGCAACGTGATTATTTGCATATAGTAAGTTCTTAGGTATGTTTTAAAAACTCGGAAAGTGACATAGACTACTTTTCCTGTTAAGTAGTTAAGAAGTTTCAAGGTTTTCAAAAACCAAAATCCAGGCGGGCGATGTCACGATGATATAGTAAGCTCTAATAATATAGGTCACAAATCACAATGCAAACACTGGCCTAGAGATATAACATCAAGCGTAATTCGTAAGCTTTTGTGAAAGGTATTGATATCCAAATGGGGCGAACTGAAAGATAATTGTTGATAATTTACAATGTACAAAAGATATCGTATTGCAATAACATGACATAAAATACAACACGTCAAATCTCGTCGAATTACCGGTTTTCAGGAAAACAAACAACCCTAGGATTTACCGATTTTCAAAATATAGGTAGTTATGGTGTCAAAATATAGTTTTTGAGTTGTTTATTTGAATCGCCTATGACAAGCAAAAATTCCATATCTAGCCATAACGCGTGCTGTTACTCGTACTAGTTAATGCTCGCGGCTGCGCTCACGTCGAGTCAATTTTGAATGGTATTTTAGGGGTTCGATTTTCAAAAATCCTTTCATAGCGGATGCCTAAGTCATAAAAGCCATCAGTATGCTTAATTTCATCCCGTTTGAGCTGTCTATAGATCGATCTAAGATCTGTCTGTAATTAATCTTTTCCTTGTAAATATAGGTATGTTTGCGCAACATCGGGAAGAGTGGCGTGCACATGAGGAGGCCTATGTCCATCAATGGATGAAAAAAGGCTCATAAAGAAGATGTTTAGATAAATATAGAAGCAACATGGTCATGCACATGGAGAATATTGACATTCCCACAAACTATAGAGCAGTTTCCACATAGAAAAATATATTTTGGCGCGAAAAATCGTAAAACTTATCGCTCGAAAGTAATGGCCGCGTAAAGTCGCTCATCAAAATTAATTCGTCATTCGAAACCGAACGGCTCATTTGGCCGGCAATAATCAGAGTGTTAAACCGTTTTAATGCTACTTTATAACCGCGGAAATAAAAATAAATTCGCTTTAGGCTGTATCAAGTTTAAACATTACGTTGCTACTTCAGTTGTTATTCTATTTTACTTAGACCAACTGTACTATTACCTATTCTGTGTTCAGGTATTTGTGCACTTGGCTAGTTACCATTCTACCGGCAGACCTACCGGATGCGTTCCGGTACTGACGTGTGGAAACCGATCTTAACGATCTGCAGGGCTTGAATTTAATATTAATTCTGGACCCCGTTAGCTCACTACCATCTTAGACTGCATTATCTAAATATATAAAAGGAAAAGATCTGACTGACTGATCTATCAAGGCACAGCTCAAACTACTGGACGAAACGGGCTGAAATTTGGCATGCAGATAGCTACTAATTAGTATGACGTAGACATCCGCTAAGAAAGGATTTTTGAAAATTCAACTCCTAAGGGGGTAAAATAGGGATATGAAAGGACATTGTTCCGTCCCCATACAAAGTTCGCCTAAGAACCAACCGTCATAAAACATTTATTACTGGGTTCAAATTAATACCTTTTTATGCTTGAGAGCAGATTAAAACAACGGACACTTGCTAAGAAATTACTTATTACCAAAAATATTTTCAATTTTGAGGATATTTCAGCTTTCGCAATCAATCTGCTTGATCAAATAAATGTCATCTTTAACCAATTGTAATACAGCTGTAAACAGTATGTAGATAAGACAAGATTCGCAGTAGTCCGTCAAAATCATTACAGATGGCGTTATTAATAAGGATGCAGGTATCGTCATAGTTCATCGATAACTTCACAGATGGCGTTAGAAACATTAAATTATTGTACTTTCAATAGATGGCGTTGCCAGATTCAGAATACTAGCGCACTTAGCACTTTAAGCTGCTTTTATCTTGTTTCTTACGATACGGATCTAGCGCTCAAGCGGTTGTATTGGATATTATTTTAACCTGTAAGTTATTGATCTGTGGTTAATAATCGAGAGACGGAAACGTATAGTAATCAATTGAATACCCATTTATTTACTTTTAATTAATTTGAAGTGTCCGTTGAATTCTAATATTTGGAATAAAGGTTATAAAATAAGCTAAGAATTACTGTATATTTCAAACGTATGATGATTCTTAGGCGAATTTGGTCAATGTCCTTTCTGTATGTAGTACGCGTAGACGAATTCGCGGGCATAAGCCTGCAATCAAGTGCTATTTAACTTGTAGAATAAATAAAGTTTCAAGTAATTTCATGATAAGGTAGCGCAAACAGCAGTCGCGTAGCATTTAAATACCGAACTGTCAAATTCAACATTCACGATATGAATTTTGTAAAAATTAAGCGGAACGCTGAGTCGGCGCGCGTTGCTACAATTAAAATCAAGCGACTTCAGCGCTCGAAGTTTAACAGCGTCTATTTAGGGACAATTACGTCGCGTCATCGCCCATTGTCCAGCGGCGATTAAACCCGAGGTACAATGGCACCAATCCGAGCACTAACGAAGCGACTTCGGCCATTTCCGCCCCACTTCGGGTCGGTCAAAGATGTGTAATTTGCGACCACCAAATTGGAGAGCGAGTTTTGACGGAATTGCCCGAAGTTGAACGTTTGTAAGTGGACCTGCGGAGGCGGTGAGCGAACTCGGCGAACTTTGCTAGATTGGTTTAACTGGACCGTTTTTGACAAGCAAGCCTGCATAGTTTCTAAAGGCTATTTGGCCAATCTCCCATTAGAAGCCTAATTGGTATGGACGATAAAATATTATATTCCCATTATTTGGTCCCCAAAGTCAACGCCTGCTAACGATATTATTGATAGAAATATAGTGCAATAATTTCATCTGATTGGCTAACACTCTTTCTCTATTTACCAAAATCCATTGTTGCAGCAATAACACCAGAAATTCAGCCCATCGTAACTTTTGTAGCAATGATTGATGTAGCTTTTTAGTTATCGAGGGGCTGAAATTCACCTATAGTGCTTTAAAAAGAAAAGCGAAAACAGACTAAGTATTGGACTAAATGTCTGCGCCCTAGCGAAAACACACTACCCGTTGTCCTAGGTGAGTGACAGAAGCGACGCGACGCGATAGGGGTTACCACCCAAAGGGCAATGTAAGGCAATGTGTCCAGTGTGCATATTACCATAGCTTTAATCCGCTTAGTTTTAATATCGTTGTCGTTCTTTACAATTATAATCCTTATTTCACGGACGTTAAGGTATACGGGGCACAAAACTATACTATAAAATAATACTGCTTTAAGCGATGGTAGTGACTAGTTACCCCTGAAATTCAGCTATACTACTTTACTAGCTCGCGGGTAGTACCAAAATTAGTAAAGTTCACGTCATTATATTGGCGCCTCACCAAGGGCGGTCTTTGTCATCGGGTAATTGCGCCGCCGCTCTCCAGATAAACATTACGGTCAAACTAACTAACTAACTAATCTTTAGACTGAACTTCCCTGTTTTATAGCCCTGTGCTTTTGTTTCGGCGATTGTTTTCATGAAATGGATACAGGGATACGATACATATCGTAACCCTGGTACATATACCTACGTGTAATCCATACTAATATTATAAATGAGATAGTTTGTCTGTCTGTCTGCTACGCTTTTACGACCCATCTGTTTAAATAGTTTGTATCCCCTGAAGGACATATAGGCATTGCGTAGACAACCTACATAATAGGTTTTAAGAACCTGAATAGTCACATATTCGTAGGATTTTTTTGTCCCAGAAAATCAAAAAGTTCCCCAGTTATTTCCCAAATCAAAGCGGACGTAGTCCTAATATTATAAGTCCTAATGCGAAAGTGTGTTTGTTTGTTGGTTTCTCCTTCAATCACGCCTCAACAAAGCAACGGATCGACGTGATTTTTTGGATGGGTATAGGGAAAGTGACATAGGCTACTTTTTATCTCGGAAAATTCAGGAGATCCCGAGGGAATTGGAAAGTCTTACTACACGCGGACGAAGTCGCGGGCATCAGCTAGTTACTTAAATAATAATAAAACGTAATCTACGTAGTTATGTCTTTAGTAACGTATCCCGGGCAACATGGTTGTCAATATTGCCTATCGAAGGTTAAGAACTTTGCTAATATAATGTCAGTCGAGACACGCTCGGGAAACTTCTAATGAAGTTCTGTAATATTGACTTTGTACAATATTTTTAGATATAGGCTTTACCAACTAATTTGTCTGTATATTAGATTTTGCCCGTGACTTTGTCTGCTTCGATTTGGGAAATAACGGGGGATCTTTTTGATTTTCCGGGACAATATGACTATCTAGGTTCTTAAAACTTACTTTTGCAAAAAATCACGATGATCCGTTGCACTGTTGCGGCGTGATTGAATGACAAACCAACTAACTAATAAACGCACACTTTCGCATTTATATAAGTATTATTGCGGAAACGGATACGGAAGTACGGATGCACAGACACACACACACATACAAACATTGGGATACACATTAAATGCGTCAAAAATATTTGTTTTCAAAATAATTACGTGTTTTCTTTATTTTTTAACCGACTTCCATAAAAGGAAAAGTGTTTCTCAATTCGATGCGTATCTTTTTTTAATTTACATAAAACAAAAATATCTAATTAAAACAATATTAAAATCTAAACATTAAAGATATCCAAACCGCTGCAATGAGGCAGTTTTCTATTTTAATTTTAGTTACCTCTATAATTTGTTTAATTCATGTGAAATGGTCTGTAAAATTCTTGAAGCAGCGACGTAAAAACGTTGGCTTGTCTATTGTCTTTTTAATGCTTGAATGCGACTTCGACAGACTACAGGATACTTGTTTTAGGAGTTAGCCAACCAAAAAAATACTTTGCTATGGAATTACTAGCTTAGCTTATACGACTACTAGAGGTCGCCCGCGACTTCGTCCGCGTACAATTGTTGATTTCCTATGAGATTATGAAATTTTCCCGCTGCAAACAGCCTATCTATAGAGGCTTTATATAGCTTATGCAGGTTTTTTTATTATTTAAAACTGATAACTTAAATGCTAATTTTCATGTCTATACTTCAAAGTCATAAATTTTTTATGTAACCTTTCACCCCCATTTCACCCCTTTTGGGGTGGATTTTCGTAAAATTGCTTATACAGGTCATTATTATTTAAAGCTAATAACCTAAATCCCGATTTTCAAGTCTCTAACTTCAGAAACATAGGACTTTCATACAAACTTACAACCCCCATTTCACCCTCTGTGGGGTAGATTTTCCTAAAATTGCTTACACAGTTTATTATAACTTAAAACTAATAACCTAAATCCCGATTTTCAAGTCTCTTACTTCAAAAACTTCGAACCCTTATGTAAGCTTCCAACCCCCATTTTACCCCTATTGGGGTACATTTTCGTAAAATTGCTTATACAGGTTTTTATTATTTATAACTAATAATTTAATTGCCAATTTTCATGTCTCTAACTTCAAAAACAAAGGACTTTCATACAAACTTCCAACCCCTATTTTAACCCCTTAGGGGTAGATTTTCTCAAAACCCTTTCTTAGCTGGCGTCTACACTATAGAAGGAATCTACCTTCCAAATTTCAAGTCTGTACGCTTTATAGTTCCTGAGATATCGTGATTAGTCAGTGAGTGAGTGAGTGAGTGAGTGATTATTATATATATAAAAGCGAAATACCACATTTCGCTTTTATATATAATAATATAGAAGAAGATAGAAGATAGAAGATATCGATAATAATGTAACGTAACTATGTAGGTACTAGCTGATGCCCGCGACTTCGTACGCGTGGACTGAGGTTTTTTGGTTCCCGCGGGAACCCTTTCATTTTCCGGGATAAAAAGTAGTCTTTGTGCTATTCCAGACTATAATCTGTCTCTGTGCCAAATTTCATCCAAATCCAATCAGCCGTTGGGACGTGATTGAGTAACAAACATCCATACATACATCCATCCATACATCCATCCATACATCCATCCATACATCCATCCATCCAAATTTTCAAAAAGTCCCACAAACTTATCTTACCCGGTAAAAGCATTGCTAGTAAATAATTAAGAAAATAAAAAAACAAAAACGCAACAGACATAAATATTTGTGCCAATTTTTTGCCACCGGGCCAGATAAGTTGGTGGTATGCTACGTTACGACTTACGATGTACACTGTCTAATGCATACCGCTATCTCACTTGGTGGTAAGTGAAGATGGTAGCGGGCTAACCGGCTGGGGATCGCAATTCGCAATTATGTTAAACATATACACCTCATTGTTTTCTTCGTACCGGAACGCTAAATAACTTGACTTAATATCAAGGAACAAGAAGCTTAATTCACTATAATCCGCCAAAGCAGACAAATCTATGTGGTACAACGTGTAGCTTGCGAATGTAATGCCTGCTTCTATCCAATATTTGATATCTCGTGGGCAAAGCCAGTACTAAAATTAATTAAGTACTAGCTGATGCCCGCGACTTGCGATTGAGGTTTTTTGCTTCCCGTGAGATCTCTTCTATTTTCCGGGATTAAATTAGCCTATGTTTATTGTATTATTATAGACTAAAATCTATCTCTGTGCCAAATATCATCTAGATCCGTTCAGCCGTTCTGGCGTGATTGAGTAACAAACATGCATTTGAGGTTTTTGGTTCCCGCGGGAACTCTTTTATCTTTCGGGATAAAAAGTAGCGTATCTATTATGCCAGACTATAATCTATCTCTGTGCCAAATTTCATCCAGATCCGTTCAGCCGTTCTGGCGTTAAAGAGTAACAAACATAACTTTCGCGTTTATAATATTAAGTAAGGAAGTAGGTATAGAATTAGGTATACAGTTTCTGGGGCTAGTACATAAATAAGGAGATCCTTAGTTAATAAAGCATTCAGACCACTAAGCTTAACGAACTTAAATATACACACAATTTATTTGCGAGTCCGCCAACCGACCGCCCTTTGTTCTTAAACGTTATTTTGTAGAACAATGGCGGGAAATAATGAACTGCTCCTTAAGTTCCGATAAATTCTGCATCTCAACTATTATCGTGGTGGCGCTCTGTGGCGGGAACCCGGGGCCGGACTGCCAACGCTTAAAGCAATACCTAAGCAATGTTACTCAAAATGACAGTTTCATGTCACGTACTTTGACGTTCCTTAAATAAGGATTATAATTCTAAAACACGAAAGTCAACAATAATGAAACAATATGGCTACTAAGCGTTGGCAGTATGGCCCCTGGCGTGGTTGCGATTAAGGTCTAGCCCCACTACAGGTGCACGGCGAGGCGCGGCGCTGCGCTAACAAAGACACGTTTTGTTACCGACCTATTCGATACCGTCACAGAAAACCGTGGTTTCAAGAAATAAAATGTGGTAAACTTGTTATTTTTTCGGATAAATCGTAATATTTTTTTTAAATTTCAGAAAAGGCTTGCGCTTGACGACAATCATGCTCAAAGCGATAATGAGGTCCAGGTTGGAGCGCGCTAGCCTCTGAATTAGGTATTTGACAACTACACAAATAAATTATTTTTTATTAATTAATTATTAAATAGAGGATCTCCCAAAAGTCGTAATAACCACGTCCGCTGTTAGTTTTATGTTTGAAAACCATTTTAAACTATCGAATGAAGCAAAAAAGCTCATACTTAGTGCGCGTTTTGACGTTTGAAAAAAAGTCGCTGATTTGAATTGTTGTCAGATACCCAATTACAATAAAATAAGTACTAACTAATGTAATTAAGCTGCAAAATATCTAATTTAAACAACACGAGTGACCCGGGGATGCTGTTAGCGGTGCAATTTAAATTCCAATGCTGCACCGCGCCTGAGGAGCTCGCTCCGGCCTCTGGAGGACGCGCGTTATAACTATGCTCCAATTACAACTACAATTCTACTCAATAATATGCACTAGCTCACCCGCCCCGATTCCGTTTGAATGAAATTTCTAAGTTACATCCTTTTCTAAGTGAAGGTATGTAACCTTTCTGTTATTCCACTATATTGAGGTGCAGGGTCGCGCAGGAATAATACCAAGATATTTCAACGAGATTTCTTTATTTTTGCTACACGGCAAATCAGAACACATTCACTTTTCACAGAGACCGGCCATGACACAAGGAAGTACAAATCAATGTTGCCAGCTTAATTTCAGTGTTACAATATAAAATTTATACTCCAACACTCCCACTTAAATTTTATAATGTTGACATCCCTTTTCTTAGGTATACAAATACCAAGTTGGCAACCCTATGCATTCTTAATAATACAATACCATGATTGACAGCCCTATGCTCAGTGAAAATATTAACAAAGCTGCCAACCCTACACTTAAAGAAACATAAACAAATTTGACAACCCTAACAAAATGAAAATTGACAACTATGCTTAGTGAAAAATTAATTATAAATTGACAGCCCTGGGCTTATTAAAACCATATCCACATAGTTGTCAACTCAACCAAGGAAACAATAATCATCACTCAAAACAACCTCTATTTAAAATAAATGTATTTGCTGGTAATGCTTTGGTTAGGAAATCAGCTAATTGATTTACTGTACTAACATAATTGATACCTACATATAATACCAGCTTCAACCTTTTCTCTTATAAATTTATATCTCACATCAATATGTTTTGACCTCTTGTGATATACAGGGTTATGTATTAAATTTATGGTACTCTGATTATCAATACATAGAGATATCAATTTTTGGGACTCGCTGATGTCAATAAAAAGTTGTCTTAGCCATAACAATTCTTTTGCAGCTTCTGCTGCTGCCGCCATAAACTCGGACTCTGTAGTGGACAAAGCCACCGTATTCTGCTTACGACTAGCCCATGTAACAGGACCACCCCACCATTCATCATAAATATATATCCTGAGTTTGATTTTCGAGAGTCCAAGTCTGAGGCATAGTCAGCATCAGAAAATCCAACTAATTGACTTTTACAATTACAATTATATGCAATACACACACTTTTAGTGTTAACCAGATACCTAATAATTCTTTTTATGGCATTTACATGGCTCTGATTGGGGTGATTTATATATCTACTTACAATATTCACTGCAAATGCTATATCAGGTCTAGACACTGATGCCAAAAACAATAAAGCTCCAACAGCCTCTCTATATGGAAAATTAATCTTACAATCACATAAATTCCTAGTTAAGATCACATTATTATCAGCAGGTGTATTACATGGACTTGCATTTGACATATTAAATTTTTCAATTAACTGCTCAATATATTGCTTTTGATGTATTATAATGGAATCACTAGACTTTATAATTTCCATGCCAACAAATGAGTTTAAATTTAACACTTTTATCTTAAAACTCATCATGAGATCTCTAATAATTATTGACAAAACTTCCTTACATTTTGAAAACAATAAGGCATCATCTACATAGAGCAAAAGTATAACTTTAAAATTATTAAAATATCCAACAAAAATACAATTATCAGACTGACATGCTTTAAAACCATATGTCAACAAAAAGGAAGTAAACTTCCTATTCCAGCACCTTGATGCTTGTTTCAAGCCATATAAAGATTTATTCAATTTACATATCATGCTTGGGTCAGCTTGTACACCTTCGGGTAGCTCCATATAAATGTTCTCTGCCAGCTCACCATATAGGAAAGCAGTTTTAACATCAAACTGTTGTATTTCAAACTTCTCTCTAGCTGCAATACTTAATAAAATCCTAATGGAATCATACCTTACAGTAGGTGAGAAAGTTTCCTCATAATCAATTCCTTTGACCTGTGTGAACCCACGGGCACACAGACGGGCCTTATACCTTTCAATTTCACCATTACTCTTTCTTTTTATGGAGAATACCCATTTACATGTAATAGTTTTTCTATTCTTTCTCTCAACTATTTCCCAGGTTTTGTTCTCGGAATGCGATTGCAACTCCTCTGATATGGCTTCCTTCCACTTTTGACTATCTTTACCTTGAATGGCCTCTTCAAAGGTTACTGGTATATTGAACTCTGTGATATTCACTTCATGCTCATTTCTATGACGCCTTGGCCTCAATGTGATGTGGCGTATATCATCTTCATCACTATCTATTATCTGTGATGGTTGATACGACTCATCACAATCCTTAGAGCTCTTGGGGCTCTCTTCACTAGTATAATAATCTAAGTTTGTTGATCTGCTTGGAGATGCACCTATACCGGACTCAGAAGTACTGTCATTCTCTTCCTCATTTATACTAATCTTAGTGATATTCTTCCTTATTGAAGGCACATTATTCTCATTAAAATTCACATTCCTAGAAATGGTAATCTTATTTGTCTGAGGATCATACATCCTGTAGTTCTGGTTATCATATCCTACCAACAACATGCATTTACTTTTCTTGTCTAACTTCCTTTTTTTCTCATCAGGTATGTGTACATAACCTTCTGAACAAAGACCCTTACATGGTTAAGACATGGTTTATTCCCAGTCCATAATTCATATGGTGTAATGTCTTTTGTCTGACTGGACGAACTTCTATTTAATATATAAACAGCACAATTTATAGCTTCTGCCCAGAGCTTTAAAGGGGCATCACGAGCATACAACATAGACCTTGCACTTTCCATAATAGTACGTATTTCTCTCTCTGCCCGACCATTCTGTTCTGGTGTATACGGAGCTGTACACTCATGAGTTATACCCTCTGCGTCAAGGTAAGCTCTGAACTCCTGGTTCACATACTCACGACCGTTGTCAGTGTGTAATATTTTGACACTGTGCTGAAAATTATTTTTAACTAATTCCACATACCTTTTAAAACAGCTCAGGACATCACTTTTATGCTTGATGATATACACATGCCTGTAACTAGTTGCACCATCCTTGAACAACACAAAGTACCTTGCTCCTGATATAGAAGCTTGCTCTATGGGTCCACACACATCACTATGCACTAAATCGCCTGGTTCACTTTTACTTCTGTCAGATTTTCCAAAAGGCAAACGGCTTTGTTTACCATATTGACAGGCTTCACAAATAAAGTCCTTATCCTTTTCAGTTAAGGTAACTGGTAGAGTACCAGTGGCGTGCAGTTCGTAGATGCATATAAGCACTGCTTACCCACAACGGAATGAAAAGTAAATTACTTAATAATAAAACAACTGTAATATAAATTCATAAAAACGCCATCTATAGTAAATCACCACCCGCATCTATATTAATTCTGTAATTATCACGAAGATGGCGCTGTCATGAATATTATCCATAGTCAATACGCTCCTAAGTTTACCAATAACACTAAACCGACGCGACGCTAGCGCCACGGAAGAAGCAAAAGTTAAAAATGAGTATGATTGAAGGTGTGTGTGTTTCATATTCAGTAATACAACACGAAACACGTTTACATGTGTGGGTCATCACTCTAGTCCGCACGTGGCTACGTCATAAAAAAGCATAGCTTCCGGAAACCGCGCGATCAACTCAGGACTTATTTTATTAATGAAAAATAAGTAACTGTATTTACCTAGATACCAAAAAGAGTTTTTGAAATTATTAAATAAATTAAAATTTTGAAAGGTATTTCTTTCTACTGATTTTGTGTTCTAAGAAATTATAAGATTCTAAATTATTAATTTAATATTTTAGTACAAATTTTAAATAATCAAGTCAAAAGCAGTCCAAATTAAAAAAAAACGTAATACGGCGACCGAATAAACATCCAAAAGGGGTAAATAGTATATTACACATTCTTTCACGCAAATAATAGCGTAATTAAAGTATTGAAATTAAATATTTTAATAAAAGAGTTATTTAGCGAGACTTCCGCCGGCCACACATACGCTCGCGCCATATTGCTGCGTTACTTATGTTCTCCGCTAGGAGTTTAGGTGTTCTGTGGTTATGTTATTGTTTTGATTGCGAATTGCGTCCCGTTAATTTTTTTTTTATCACGTTCAAGGACATTTATTTGTAAAAAAAACACGTGAATAATTGTGAGAACAGCATGTGAGAACTAATATAGGGATTAGTTATTACAAAATGATTGGAATTGTTCAGAAATCCTATCTTCGAAGTAATAATCGGTAACGTACCTATCTACTTACATAATATTATTATTATTTTAAGTATCTACCTTCTACCTTTTTGGGTGGAAGACGAGAAAGAGTTCTTGGTGTACTTTTTTGCATCACTTAACACTCGCGATTAACTCATAAAATGTTTTAAGTAGTACCATGCTATCAAACCATGCTAACCTAGTAGTTAGCATGGTTTGTTAGCATGGTTAGCATGTTCGACTGCAGTTGAGAGGTGCAGGTTCTATCCCGGGTCGGACCAAGAATACTTAGATAAGGTAGTTTGATATTAGGTTTTGTTTCAAGAAATTCTCATCACTGGCCTGGAGTTGGAAACTGGCTGTTTCACCATCATACCTAATTAATGCTTACCCTGGCTTCGAACCCTGTGCACGCCACTGTAGAGTACCATTGCTCGCCATTTTCTGTATTTCTTTAACATTTAAATGCCCAAGGCGCTCGTGCTATACTTTTAAACTTGTTTGTGTAATGTAGCAGCAATCTTCAACTATTGATCTTATGTTTAATTCATAAAGGTTATTCTCTTTTAATGTAGCAGACATCACAACTTCATCATTTTTCAATATAATAGCTTGACAGTCTCTCTTAACAATGACATATCCTTTTCTTGTAGCTGCTCCTTCGGAGAATAAGTTTCTACGTAACTCAGGCACATACAGTACACCCGTCAGAACACTTTTCTCCCACTTTCCGTTGACACACCGGTTAATCATTACTTTGCCCTGGCCACGAGCTTCCAACTCTTTTCTGTTTCCTAACTTTACTTTTCTATCACTGTTAGAGTGATCATTATATTCTTGTAGTTCACAGAAGAACTCACGCCTATAAGACATGTGCACAGATGCTCCGCTATCCAAAATCCATACATCTGCATCTGTATTTACCTGTAAGCATTCAGCATTAAATGCTAACATACTCTGCTCTTGGGATTTCTTCCCAGATTTCTTAGGAGCCCTGCAAAACCGGGCAAAATGACCCCTCTTATTACAGTTGTAACAGATGAATCTATGCTTTGAATTATAAGCACTATCGGATGAATCCTTCTGATTGGAAACATTGTTCTTCTTGACCTTACTTATTTGGTTAGAAATCTTTTTGTCAGCTACTAAGGCCGTCTCGACTTCATCTTCATTTGTCAAACTAGCTTCCTCGTCTAATAACCTTGCTGTTAGGTTATGTATAGTTTGTAATTTGGGATCTAAAGACAACCATGCCTGTCGAAGGGACCGGTATTTTGCAGGCAAATTACTTAATATTTTGGTCATGACTGCATTGTCACTGATATTCTCGCCTCCCTCTCTTAACTGCTTCGCCAAATTTTCCACTTTGGATATATGCTGCGCCATGGTGTCACCTGGTGCCATCTTATACTGGTGAAAACGTTCATGGCACATCATTTTATTTATTTCACTTTTCTGTTCAAATATGGCTTCTAACTTCTCCATGATCTCTGCTGCAGTTTCACAATTTTCTATGAGTGTTATTTGGCTCAATTCCATTGATGACGTTATTATGTACATAGCCATGCCATCATTTTTGTGCCACTGAGTGAGACTCTCGGCTGATGTCGGCATTTTTTTATTTAAATCGATGCCCTTGGCTTTTAAAGCACACTTGATATGGAATTTCCACTGACGAAAGTTTTCACCATTAAACTTTTTAACAGTCATTAGTTTGTCGTTCATTGTGATACGATACAAAATAGCGATGGAAACAATGGAAAATGATGCAATCACAATGCAATAGGTTGCCGGCCGCGTGCCACCGCCACGTGCAATACGACGCACAACTCACAACTTTTCTGCTCTTCGTTTTCGCGATCCTGGGCCCATAACCTATTGAGGTGCAGGGTCGCGCAGGAATAATACCAAGATATTTCAACGAGATTTCTTTATTTTTGCTACACGGCAAATCAGAACACATTCACTTTTCACAGAGACCGGCCATGACACAAGGAAGTACAAATCAATGTTGCCAGCTTAATTTCAGTGTTACAATATAAAATTTATACTCCAACACACTACAAGTTAGCCTTTGACTGCGAGCTCACCTGATGGAAAGTGACGCAGCCTAATATGGTAGCGAGCTAACCTGTTAGGGGCATGGCAGTTACATTAAACCCATACCCCTAGTCGGTATCTACACGGCATCGTACCGGAACGCTAAATCGTTGGCGGTATGTCTTTGCCGGTAGCGTGGTAACTAGACACGCCCGAAGCCTCCCACCAGAAACCTGGCATTTTTACGTTTCGAAGACCTCTCTGGCGCAGCAGTGAGCGCGGCGGTCTGTAAGCGGGAGGTTGTTCGAACCCCGAGAGGGTCAATTTGGGAATTTATATAATACTTGATGATGCCCGCGACTTCACCAGCGTGGATTAAGATTTTTCGATCCCCGTGGGAACTCCATTATTTTCCGGTGTCCTTCCCTGGGATACATAATATTATATTATGCCAAATTTCATCAAAATCGGTTGAAAAGATGGACCGGGAAAGCCTAGCAGGCATACACACTTTCGCATTTATAATAATTTAAATATTTAGTTACGTTAAGGCACAACAACATTATGGTACAACACATAGTACATGAATTAAACAATATAGAGCAAGCATGTTAACAAGTTTTCATAAGTCAAAAAATGTATATTTTCTTGAAAACTGTAGTTACTCTTAGATCTACATTGCAACGTAAATTAAAGTTACTTAAATATGTAGCTGTCAGTTTAAATGCTCGCGTAATGCTCATAGTATTAACTGAGGCATAGCCTCACTGGCTGCGGTCGAGTACGTACCTACTTTATGACGTTCGCATATGAGACCGCTTCAAAAAGTATAACGTTTAACCTACATTTTATGAAGCAATATTTTTTTAATTTGTAACACATTTACTTTTACGTCTTCTTTCGCGTTTTTATAACATTTTGAAAAACGTAATATTTCCTGTGTATCTTATATATTTTCCCGGACTAAAAAGGGTTCAAATTCATTTATACAACCTAGACAGACGTTGTCTGTGTACCTACGTCGTTTTTAGTCAACGTTACATTGAAAAGTTAATCAAAGTCATTGAAAGGTTTAAAGTCATCCCGCAATCTAGTACTCTAAGTCTCGGGAGTTACGAAGTTTAAAGAAGAAGAAGATTATTGTCACTAACATGATAATAGTCGCTAAAGCCCGCCAACCCGTATTGGAGCAGCGTGGTGGGTCTGAGCTCTAATTCCTTCTCCCCTGTGATAGTGGAGGCCTGTGCCCAGCAGTGGGACGTTAATGGGCTGTAGTGGTAGTGGAATCTAGTACTGCTATAAACTGGCTAGAACCGGCTGAGGCCGGATTTTTCCGCATAAATGTGCTTCAGGTTGCAAGCTAAACCGCAATGAAGGCATCAATCACGTGGCGTGGCGAAAGCTACCACTTATCAGATCTGCCCTATTTGCTCGACTACTTATAAGTAATTTCCGCGAATCGATTTGTTTTTTGGCATAGCACTGAGGATGGTTTAGAAGAGCCGTATGTAACACTGCGTTTAAAATTACCAATTAAAATATTACCTTTCTATTCACAGTTTTGGATTTTTCAAAAAATAGTTAAATAACTGTAAGAGGACAAAATAAGAGTCAAATAATTGATATATTTTCTTGAGATTGTTATTAATAAGTATGTATTTACTTTATATGCGAGTAACTAAATGACGAACTAAAATTAATGCTAACATTCAAATGCGAATCAAGATTACTAGAAGAATTATAAAATCCCTGAATAAAGTTATACATCATGAGTATTAATACGTCAACAGTGTCTTTGACATTTACTAGAAAAATATTATAATTAAAACGCGGCGGTAGCCTCTTTAGTTAAAAATAATTCTTTACTTTTTAATTTATCGCATATCAGGATTCTACGTTGCCTTCATTCATTAAAACCTAGCAATATACTAGTCTAAGTTTAGACATAGTCAGCGTCTCTGACAGATGGGCGATATAATAAAACGTGGCGGTAGGCCCGCAAGTAAAAAAATAATTTCCCCTCTATATTTGAATTTATCACAGATTTCTACGTTATGCGTACGTGAAGACCCAGCTTTAGATGTTTAGACATCGCCAGTATCCCTGACA
Organism: Erebia epiphron; assembly: GCA_963932025.1. Classification (NCBI taxonomy): domain Eukaryota; kingdom Metazoa; phylum Arthropoda; class Insecta; order Lepidoptera; family Nymphalidae; genus Erebia; species Erebia epiphron. The sequence continues at coordinate 36,854,398 of OZ009946.1, read as the reverse complement.
GGTTTGTGATACAATTAAACGCGGCGGTAGGCCCGTCAGTGTGTAGACAGCTTAATAAGCGTGATATCCGCGAGACAGGTAATCTATTGCCATGGAGAGCCACTTGTCAAAAGTCGGGCGATAGACAGACGTTGATTAAAAAATAATTTCCTTTGCTTTTGACTTGCCTTCCCAAAACAAAAGCCTTATATCACCTTCATTTCGTTTCGTGCCAAGATTGTTTTCCAACCGAGCCTCTCTAGTACCCAAACCCAATAGATTAAGTAAGTTGAGGATAAGTTGAGATAATTTTAGGGCGCGTTTGGAACCCGCGTAGTTTTAAGATACCGTATTTGATGATCACTATCATATTTTATAAGTTATTGGACGTCAAAAAGTGTACAGTGTACATAATTTTAATAAAATAAATATTTGATTGATTGATTGATATCTCTAGTGCATTAGTGCACGCTGAGGTCTTACAAGTATGAGGTCCCGGGTTTGATAATTTCTATTTTTTTTGGTCTTGTCTGGTAGTAGGATTTGGCTTTGGCCTCTTAGTTTTAGCCAAGCTAAGACGCTAACCTCCTAGTTAGGTGTATGGCAGTTCAAATCTTAGGCACGCACTTTTAACATTTTGGAGCTACGTTTACGGAGGTATGTTTTAGTCAATTAATTAATAATACTAATTGTTTCCTCTGAGCTACCTGCATACCCGAGAGCACTTCATAAATATTTCAAAGGTGTGTGAAGTTTGTCAATCCGTACTTAGCCACGTGCCAATGTGCCACGTGCAAAATGGCCAAAAGTGATGATCAATAGGGACGTTACTGTGTTTACTAATGAGTCCATCGATTGGTAAGTCAATGAATGAGTCTCATTTCTATTTTTACTAAAATAAAACTAGTTTAACTTAATCCCGCCTATCTAACCACAGAAAAAAAGACAATTCGAAACGAGTGAATAGAAATAGAGGACGTTAGCAACCCATTCAGTAAAGCACCCCCTTCAAAATGACATCCAATTGTTTCTTAACACTGCAGCGAGGGTGGGGGTACAAAACGCACACTCATTAAAAACTTTTCAACGCTTAATGAAAATCTTATTGAACCGACTGCAGTGCACCCGGGCACGCCCGGCCGGGTTGAGGGGCTGAAATGGCCCGGGTAAGTGTGTTACGGATGGATCGCTGCCTTTGATTCGTCACATCAAAGACGATATCGTTCGTTCCACGCTAAATCGAATCAGGGAGCTTTGTTTCTACACTACGGTAGGTAAATTTGTGAGGGAACTTTGTAGTTGTGTCTACTATTGGCATAGGGTGTATAATTCGTGTAGAACTGCTGACCCAGCCTATCTTCACTCGAATGGAATTTCTGAAAATCATTCCTTAGTGCCGGTCTACGTTATAGAGAGAACCTATGCAAAATCTTCAGTTTCAAGTTTGTTTAAGTTTTCAGTTATTCCGTTTGTTTTATAAAATAGCTAGGTGATGCCCACGACTTCGTTTAAAATTTAAACAAGTTATCCCGTATCCGGGTTTAACGGTAAGTTATTTGGGATAGTCCGGGATAAAAAATAGCCTTTATTGTCATCAGGATTTAATTTTGACATTTTATACTGAGAAATTATGTTGACCAAAAAGATTAAAAATAAATAAAATGCAAATAACTCAAACGTTAATATTAAACCGGTATAGTATTACTCGCATTAGCTTCACATTTCATTAGCGTAAGTATAAAGTTAGCAACTCATACCGCTTGTTACAATGCTAGAAATGCGCAGGAAAATTCCCATAAAATTTCCTTGGATTATACGTTTGAGAATACTTGGAAGCACTTTGAAGGGAAATGTAGGCCAATAGTAAGCAGTTCCGCAATATAATTTTAAACACGGAAAAATGAATTTCCAAAACAAAATTCGCTCTTTCACCGGCCGCGCTCTCTTGAGTCTGAATAAGGAATTAAATGAGCTGCCCAAATAAGACGTAGTTAGTCGAAAAATAAATAGCGAACTTGGCTTGAAGTAAACTCTGGATTGGGCGGAGTTTTGGAAGCATAACATTTAACACTACACCGCACGCTATTTGTCGAGACGACCGCCGTATAGCAATAAAGCAACTGGGGGTTAATTCTACTCCCGGCTGGCAACGGAGTTGTGTTAAAAACTAAACCAATATACTTCTTAAAATTACAACGCCAGTGGAGGGTTATGCAAGCGCACGTGACCGGGGCTTTTGGCAAGCGGCCGGTGTGTTAAGGCGCATCCATTCGGATTTTCAGTTGGATTTATATTTTTAAAAGTGTTACGGGTTGAATAGCTACGAGTATTGGGCAGGTTTGGACCGGTTATGTAATCGATGGTGTGACATATAGAATTTTTAAATCGAATTGAAATTGCATGTTACGTTAAACCTAGTCTTTTTTTGAAAACCTTAGAGATTGCAATTGCATGACAGTAATATTAAGACCATAGTACATACAAGACTCATACATGGCATCGATATACGACAGCCACAGCTGAAGCCTTCCCCCAGATCAGACTATATAGAAAACCTAAAAAGAAATTATGAATTCCCAAACTGACCCTTCCGGGGATCGAAACGAGAACTCTCGCTTATAGAAGACATCAGCGCTCACCACTGCGCCAGGGAGGTGCGGGATAAATGTCATCTAAATTGGTTTAGCGGATGGGTCATAATAAATATTAAGTACTAGATCATGCCCGCAACTTCCACGTCGTTTAAGTTTTTTTTGTTCCCGCGGGAACTCCTCAATATTCCGGGATAAAAAGTAGCCTTTGGCACTCTCCAGGTACTCAACTATTCCCATGCCAAAAATCACGTCGATCCGGTGCTCCATTGCGGCGTGATTGAAGGACAAACATTTATAATATTAATATGATTTTCTGAAATAGCGGTTATACGCAATGCGGTAATCTTAGGGCGGAGAAAGATTTTAATCAATCTCCTATTCTCTTATAGAAGAGATTGTTAAACTAGTTAGTAGACAGTAATAAGGTGGCATTCAGAGCCCCTGATGCCTGTTCGAGGTCACAGATTGAGGGAAGGATAGATGGAATCTTAGCAGTTTCTAAAACTGAAGCATGTGGTGTCCACTAGCCAGCTGATTCATTTATTTTTATTTTTATTTATTAATTATTTATTTCTATTTAAAAAAAACTCTCGGGGGAACTTTCCAATTTTCCAGAAAAGTTTCAAACTCAAGTTCAAAGTATTTTTATTCAAAATAGGTACCTACACAATACACCTTCTGAACGTCACGTTTACAAAGTATAAGACGTGATGGTGATAATTAACCACGGTATCATAAAACAAACGCTTCGATTGAAACTATCTCAGTACAAAATTTCGTCAATACCGGCAGAATTTTTGTCTGACAGACAGACAGGCATACCCACTTTCGCGTTATAATCTTAAGTATATATTTTGGTATTTGATTATCTTTTCCATATTAGTCAGAAAAAGTTGTCACTTTGCACTTATCAACTACATCCGGTTAACAGCTAGTTGAAAATATTTTATTAAATTGGCATCTTCTGTATTTCTTGGCGTGTGCTTTCCAGTCTATCCTTTACCTGTAGTCTGAGTTCGAGACCTAGATTCGTCTGTGCATTTTGAAAGCGCCCGGTTCTGCGTTAAGCTGAATTTTTTATGCGCTCTGTTTTTTGCTCTGGCTGCTTTTTCTATAATTAATTAGTAGTTTTTTACAAAGTTCCTCTTTTCAAAACGAAGTAATTAATTAATTAATGATGGCACGACATGGACAGCTAGCTTTTAGCTCTTTTTATATCCAAACTAGCCGATGACTTCGTTCGCGTGGCTTACGTTTTATTTATTTCCGCGGCACCTCTTTTATTTTTCGGTTTAAATAGCTTATGTTCTTTCTATGTCTGAGCCAAATTTCATCAAAATCTGGTGAAAAGATGGGGGCCGTAAAAGCGTTACAAACAAACTCACATTTGCATTTATAATATTAGAATGGATAAAAAAGCATGATTACTTACATTGTAGATATTTTATTTATCCATATTTCCCAAAAAAGGTTTTTTTTTGTTGATTTGACTAGCAAACTTGTCCCAGTTTCGTTTTCTTTTTTTTCTTAGATTACCCGTGCGAAGACAGTTGTTCGATGCTTAAATTCTAGGTGTTGATAAGATGTGCAGTCCTATACTAAGGGCGAAAACCCATTATCGCGAGAACAGGAATAAACTCATAGACGGAGGTGTTGCATGAGAAACACGTTTTGTCCTGTTACGTTAATATGTGCAGCTCTTCGAGCGTTTGCCCGCAGTGTGTTTTAGCCCTAACCATACAGACATTTCGTTGCGTTTAATTTCAACTAGTCAAAAACAGTTACCAGAAATCGCTATAAATTTTTACAAGCGCGTATGCTCTTTAGCGCAAATGGCTTCGCCGTAGCACGAAAGCTACGAGCTACGTAACCGCGTAGCAAACTCGTAGCACCTATTTAAGTTGGCTGGTTCTCTACGTAATATATTTAGTGAATCCATTTTAGTTTGTGCTGGGATTTGTGACAAAATTATTATGCGTATTTACTTTGAGTGTCCACCACACTGGCCAAGCTTCACATATTCAAGAACATTCAGGAGAACTCTCAGGCATACAGAGGCCATATTGCCAATGCTTACAGCAATATTGTTTCATTATTGTTAATTTTCGTGTTTTAGAATTATTATAATCCTTATTTTAGGAACGTCAAGGTACGTGATATCAAACTGACATTTTGAGTAAAATTGCTTAAGGGGACTCCAGCCGGTACCTTCTTCATACAAACGTAAACTCGTAATTACTACATTATTTGATATTGTACATTCAAAACTAAATATTATTTCGATTTGTCTCATAATTATCTAGGTTTATTGAAATATAAAATATTGAAAAAAAAAATTAATATTAAAGTTACGAGCCTCGAAAGATTCCTATTTTCACACTAAATTGATGACAACTTTGGGCGCAAATAAATAAGATTAGGAGTATGAAAATTATAAAAAAAGACGTGTGGCACTCGGAGACTGCCGCGGTAAAGCTATTGCATAGCATTTTTTATCAACTTGCTATGACTACTTGTGTTGTTGACTTCAAGTTGTTGAAAATATAAAGGCGAAATATTTTTATGAAAAGATGATTTTGGTTGCTATGACTACTTGTGTTGTTGACTTCAAGTTGTTGAAAATTCCTTCCTTTGCCTTTATATTTTCAACAACTTGAAGTCAACAACACAAGTAGTCATAGCAACCAAAGTGTTAGGTTTTTTTCGTTACGGAATTTCAGGATTCGGTCTCCACGCTCAAGGCCCGCGATAGAAGCTATGCAATAGCTTAAAATTATCAAGAAACATAGCTTATTTATTCATTAGTTGAAATAACTTTACTTTGGAAACATACATTTAGTAGTTTTTTCAAACAAACGGGTTTCCCAAACGACTGTTCAACCCTTTTCGCGCGCTTGATTTCGGTGAAACTTATCGCGCCTCTCACCCAAACCGGAGCAGGAGCGGGACGGTAGCACGGAAGTATGCGCGCATGCACTCGATACACTGAGTCTATCTCTTTTTCACACAATGTTATGTGAAATAGCTAACAGGTTACCTTCGGTCGCGCGTACTGAGACCTCTTAAGTATTGCTTTAGGCGTTGGCAGTAGGTATGGGCCCTGGTTTTCGAAGTTATAGGTTCGTACCTGAGATTCGAACCCCTGACCTCCAGAATAGAATCTTATCCTATTCTTATCTTATCCTTTCCTACTGTATTCTAAACTAGATGATTATAATAGCCTATGTCCTTCCCCGGGATACAATCTACCCCTGTACCAAATTTCATAAAGATTTGGAAAAGAGATTTGACCCGGAAAATTAAAGATTTCTCGCAGAAATCAAAAACCTAGCGGACGAAGTCGTGGAAGTCGCGTAAGCAGAAGCTTTATAAAACTCCTAGGAGTCACGTTATAAGCGTTTCCGCTTGTCCAGGCCCTTAAATCTCCTGATGAGCACTAAATGCGCAGCCTCCTAACCGAGTGACAGACACACAAACGAACACATTAATTAGGTTAAGCCACTCAATTATACGTGCACTAACAGGCACGGGGTCACTGACCCCGCCGGTTCATTGACCCAGCTGTTTGAGAGCCTTATATAAAATTCCTTATAATTAGCGAGGTTAAATGTAACCTAAAACGTGATTGTCACCTGAAGGCTGAAAATCATTTTTTAGAACATAGTTATCTTTGCCAGGGACCTGGCCTGGAAAAAAATTACGTGACCAAAAAATTTAAACCCAGTCTTTCTCTCTAGCATAAATGGAGAGACTCCTGTATGTAATAATTTTAGTTAGTGTTGCACATTTTTGCAATTTTCAATTTCTCAATTTTCTTTGGACTGGCCTGGTGGGAGGCTTCGAACGTGGCTTAGCGAAATTAAGCGTTCCGATAGGTGGTAGGGGTTTAATATAATAATACCCATACAGGGTATACCCCTGACAGGTGAGCCCGCTATCATCTAACATCATCACTTACCGCCAGGTGAAATCGCAGTCAAGGGCTAACTTTTAGTCATACAAAAAAGTACACTCGATTGGAATCGCAATAGTAAATTTCGCACGGGCCATTTCGCACGGCGCTCGAATTCTCTTTTTAAATTTAGTTAATATTTCACGTGGCGCCATCTGCGCGCCTTATTCCTTTTTCGCGCTTTATTTTATTTCATACCTTCTTCTGTTCTGTATTTTTATGAATTGCTCCTGTTATTACTCTGTGTACTGTTTGTAGTGAATATTGCTAGAATCTCTTTTTTTTAATTAGGTAAATAATAGAAAAAGGTAAACTTTATTATAATACGAAATGATTCCGGCGACTTTGTCCGCGTGGGCTAAGGATATTGGATTTCCACGGGAACTCTTTAAATTTTTGGGGAAAAAAGCAGTCTATGTCCTTCCCAGGGATACAATCTACCCCTGTACCAAATTTCATCGTAATCGGTGAGAGAGATGGGCCGTGAAAGCATATCTTTTGTGTGGATTTAAGTTTATAAAGTTTCAGTGTAAATTCTTTGTTTTTCCTTAATATACGCTATTTTCATACCAAATACCAAATTGTGTCAAGTTTTGTTCAGTCCTGAAAAGATAACCAACATTGAATATAGCCGGGTTTGGCGGGTTTGGCCGGCTTTAATCTTAACACACTTGTATCAGGTACATTTTGTGATAGGTAATTAACAAAACGCCATTCAAAACCACTACAAAGTTATAGCAAAACATTTAGGAAAATTACGTATAATATTAAAACTTCCACGCGGGCCGATTTCGTATGCCCTCTGCTATATAGGCAAAAAGTATAATAAGCACAGAGGCAACCCCCGAAACCTTTTGTTTCGTATCACTCCCGCGGGACGGAACTTCCCGGCTTGTGCCCGATACGGCGCTGGCCTATTAAAATGTTTTCGAGAAATGAATTCGCTATTTAAGCACCAATTAAGGGCTCGCCGGCGTCAGATAGCGAAAGCGAAATTCGCAACTCAATCGCAATTATTTCCAGCTCGCAAGAAAACTTGAGCGAGCGTTAATTGTGGGCTAGGTAGGCGACACCGGCTGGGAGATGCCTTTACACCTGACGAGTACGATACGAGACAGGACTACTATGGTTTGTCTAGCCTTGCCTTTACACAAGTTTAAGAAATTGATTAAAAGTATGCTCCTGAATAAAGCTTAAACTGTTGATGATTTTGTAAATGATATAATTAAATATAAAAAAATATTTTTTAAACAACCGACTTCAAACTCCCGCGCCAACTTTACAACAACAAGCACACGCTATACAAAGTACTTATTTTATTGTTGATATTTTAAAAACCGCTCGACCGATTTCGATAAAATTTATATGGGACCATCTTTGAAGTATACCCTTTCAAACAAAAAAAGAATTTTCAAAATCGGTCTAGGCGTCTTCGAGTAATCGGGGAACATACATAAAAAAATAAAAAAAAAGATTCCGACAAATTGAGAACCTCCTTTTTCGAAGTCGGTTAAAAACAGCATGGATTTGACTCGCTCGAGCAATGATTATCCCTGCGGTTACTTATATAAATCTACACATTGATGTAAATGTAAAATATTGGTACAACGTGCAGCATGTATATTGCTCACCCTCCTGCTTTTAAATATGCAGGAGAAGCAAGCAAGTTGTACCACAAACATTAGTCTGTTAAAGATTATAGCAAATTATGCTTCTTTTTACCATGGACTTCCGCAAAGTAACGTGTGCTTTTAGCTAACGTCCAATTTCATGTTCGGCAATTATTCTGGACATCAAAAGAGTTGAAACTAAAGCTACGAGGGTTCCAAACACGACCTGGTCTAACAAAAAGCCCACAACAAAGTCATCATACGACACGTCGTGTCGTTGGTACATTCAAAACGAAAATAAAGAAACAAAGTCGTTATGAAATGTCGTAACATATAAATCCCCCGATCATGGACAAGCAAGAGGTGTGACGTCATTAGCAATCTCCTCCGCGGCTGTGCTCGTGGCAAATTGAAGCAATTACAATGTACAGTTGTTTTGGTATCCCCTCCCTTCCCCTGTACCCCCACTTAAACTAATAATGCAGTAATTCCAATTCCGATGACGTTTGGGTGACAGTTTATTAAAAAGGGATAAACGCTTCTTTTTGGGTTGTTAGCGTATTTGCTTTGAGTGGCTATTCAGTATTCTGACCCCTATAAGGGCCGATTTTTCAAATGCTAAATATACATTGGATTTATGACGTTTGGACAATTTTTCGTGTTGGAAACCACTGTCCCGACACGACTGTGGCACGACTATCCCTCTTAGAATATGAAGGGTTTTGGCCTTAGTTCACCACGCTTTCCAAGTGCGGATCGGCAGACATCTTTGAGAACATTGTGATGAGCTCTCGGTCATGCAGGTTTCCTCACGATGCCGATTTTCTTCACCGTTAAATTAAGATTTCTTAAAACGCACATAGCTCCGAAATGTTAGGAATGCATGCCCGGGGATCGAATCCGTGACTACCTGAATAATGAAATGAAATGATTTCACGTAGGACGACTTGTGTGCCACTTATGATAAGTCAAGAATCTACCGCCGTTTCGGAAAGACGAATAGGAAAGGATAGGAATTGAAAATCAGTAAAAGTTTCCAAAATAATCCATACTCTAATAATAAAAATTTGTAAATAAAACTAACCAATACCGACCCATCATTTGATCATTATCTATTAGTTAAAAAAAAATCTTGTTGCATATTCTTCAACTTTGGGGCATACTACCATCGCTTAAATCCGTATTGTTTTAATATTGTTGACATTCGTTTTTTTAGAATTATGACCCATATTTTACGGACGTCAACGTACGTGACATAAAACTGTCTTTTTGAAATAATACTGCATTAAGCGATGGTAGTAACTCCTAGCAATATCTAAAGCCTGCAGGATCGCTTTATATAAGAGTTCCATTATGATCTTCAATAGTCGAACTTTAATACGAAACTTGTAAATTGGATATCTTAATAAGACAAGCTTATAGCCGGAGATCTGGTGGGCATATTTGTGTAGGTACTTTACATAAGAACTTTAATTGGTGACTATGAATTCATGATAGCACTACTGTGAGCGTGAATAAAAATTTTGAGGGTAAAATTGTCACATATTCAGTTTAATAAACAGTTTTCAAATGGTTCGAAGTCTTTTTGAAGACAAAGCGACACCAAAAAGAGACAAATATATAATAATATATCAATCAAATAAATATTATAAATGCGAAAGTTTGGATGTATGGATGTATGGATGTTTGTATGGATGGATGTTTGTTACTCAATCACGCCCCAACGGCTGAACGGATCTGGATGAAATTTGGCACAGAGATAGATTATAGTCTGGACTAACACATAGGCTACTTTTTATCCCGGAAAATTCAAGAGTTCCCGCACTTCTGCCGTGTGTGAATTGCACACACTTTTTTTTGGAAAGTAAAAAATCTTTACAAAATATCTACTTTTATCTTACCTGAGTAGGTCTACGTCAAATATTACACAATCTAAGCAAGCAAGTAAGCATGATTCAAGATTTACGATTGTCTGATCCTAACAAAACGCGTAATTTGCAACAGCCATAAAAGAAATACCTTCTAAGTTAGTTTAAATAAACTGTAATTTTACCACACATAGACTGGCAGCAAGGTCGCCTTTTCCATAATTGTACATACAAATACTATTGTAAACAATCCCTAAACTTATATAATATGACAGCTCTTAATACTTTACTATACCTAATTCCAGCTAAAAAAGATTTACCCGTCCATTAAAAAAGTTTCAGCTTTTATCAACTACCCCCTCTAAACTCCGCACCAGCTCTTAAAACAACAAGACAAGCTTATTATTTAACTTTAGGAATTTCAACATGGATTAGAATAATGCCACGCTAAACTAAACTTGTTTAGGAACAAAACAAAACTTTTCAAATTAGATATCGGCGGGAGGTCGGATATCTGTTTATGAGCTCGTTGAAATCTAAACGCGGATCGGATTTTCGAAACTGTTAATACGCAGGCGATATTTTGAGTTTACCAAGCTGCATGAGGGGTATTTTGCGTTCACTACAAGTTAGCCCTCTTGCTTTAAAAAAAAAAAAGTTAGCCCTTGACTGCAATCTCACTGGTAAGTGATGATGCAGTCTAAGATGGTAGCGGGCTAACCTGTTAGGGATACGGCATATTAAAACTCATACCTCTAATCGGTTTCTACACGGCATCGAACCGGAACGTTCAATCGTTTGGCGGTACGACTTTGCCGGTAGGGTGGTAACTAGCCACGCGTTGAAGCCTCCCGTCGGACTGGATCAGTGAAAATTCAGAAATTATAAATTCCCAAATTGACCCTGTCGGGGATCGAAAATCTATCTAATATTATAAATGCGATAGTCATTCCACGTGAGTAATAAACGTACATACGTAGTCACGGGCAGCATCTAGTTTATAATAATAATATATCAAATTATGGATTAATTATTAGAATTGGTTATACTCGTAACTATCGTAGATCGGATGATCTTATTAATATCACCAGAATCGCTGATTTACGGCTATTATGTTACGAATTAATTCGGTAATAATCTGAGATGAAAAAATGTAATAAGCCGACGTGATACTACATAAGTGGCCTCGAAGATACTTAATTAGTAAAGCCATGGATGATGGAGTCGACTAGAGCCGAATCTTGTCGAATATTATCGAGTCGTACAGTAGTATCATACTAATATTATAAATGCGAAAGTGTGTTTGTTTGTTGGTTTGTTGGTTTGTCCTTCAATCACGCCGCAACAAAGCAACGGATCGACGTGATTTGTTGGCATGGGTATAGTTGAGGACCTTGAAAGTGACTTAGGCGAAAATTAGGGAGTTCCCGCGGGTATCAAAAAACTTAAACCACGCGGACGAAGTCGCGGGCATCATCTAGTTGCATATTATAAAAGTGGATGACGTGGACTCGTCCGTATTGTGTTTCCACTCTAACTGTCAAATGATCTGATCTGTCTACACTCTACAGGATGTTCCATTCTGTGTCTTTCCTTTATTGCCGTATAAATTGTTTCTTGATAAATTAGATAAGCGCTTCTAAAGTAGGGTAACCATTAGCCAGCTATTAGCTTTATAATGGTCATTTAGTGTGCCTTTAGTCGTAATTTGACTGGACAATAGGCGTATATCGTCCGAACAGACAATACGAGATTGCATCGAGCTGACTCGACTGGCAGACAGTGAAGGAATGCCAGTTGAAATGGCCTCGTTAGTACACGATTTAGAACACGAGATGTACTTTGCATTTACAATGAAATGTATGCAATGGGTGTCTTTTATTATTAGATTACTAGCTAATTCCCGCGACTTCGTCCGCGTGGACTGAGGTTTTTCGGTTCCCGCGGGAACTTTTTAATTTTTCGGGATAAAAAGTAGCCTATGTGTTATTCTAGACTATAATCTATCTCTGTGCCAAATTTCATTAAGATCAGTTAAGCCGTTCTGGCGTGATTGAATAACAAACATCCATCCATCCATCCAAATTTTTGCATTTATAATATTATATTAGTATAGATGAATTATGAATGTCAATACAGCTAAGAATCCTGTTGGAAATTTGTTAAAATCTATACTGAAATCGTAAATGCAAATGTGTTTGCATGTCTGTTACTTTTCACTAACTCTGTTACCTTTGTATTTACAATGAAATATATGCAATGGGTGTCTTTTTTTATTTGATTACGAAATCAAACAAGAAAGAAAAATCAGAATCCTGCTGGAATTTCTTAAAATCCATACTTCACACTAATAATATAAATGCGAGAGTGTGTTTGTTTGCTGGTTTGTCCTTCAATCACACCTCAACAGAGCAACGTGATTTTTTTGCATGGGTATAGTTGAGTCAGGATCTACGTCAGGATTTACTTTTGATATTTGTCGTCTTTTTTTAAATTTTATACACGTCGTCGTATATTGCTCCTTTGTTTGAAGTCGGCAATGAAAACAGCGTACGTGGAGAAAATGTTTTAGTTGAAATGTTCTGTAAAAAGATACGACGTTTGAAATTCGTTAAAATGGGACAAACTACTGCGAAGTAATAAAAGCAAGCAGTTGCAAGTTGACATCACTTGTACATAGTTGTAACCCAGTTCAGCTATCGTACAGTTCGGTAACGGACATAATATTAGCAAGACAAGATTACAATTATTTTGCTAAATCATGAACTTCCGCAAAGTAACGCCTGATTCTATCCAATAGGACATAATATTATTAAATGCGCAAAGGGAACTTTTTGGAAGCTTTTTGGGTTGGGTTTTTGGGTTGGTTTCCTTAAAATTGTATGTATCCTAAAATATGTAATTTAAATAATGGAAATTCCAAGTAAGGGAATGCAATTAAATCAGAAAAGAACTACATAGAACCCATATAGGACTTTTCTCTCCTTTTGTTTTCAAATTAATGTAATTTATGTCAAACTGCGCCACTCACGTCAGATCATACTAAAATTATACCTACATCAATGCGTCAGAAACATTTTGTGTCGGCCTGCACACTGAGCCCCCAGTCTTATTACGGTTGTGATGCTGCAAAAATATTTGTAATTTGAAATAGAGCGATCTGTGAACTGTATAGTAGCTAAACCGTGGTAACTCTAAGGTTGCTCGTATTTTACGCAGTTAGTAGTTTTGAGTGCAGGTGCTTATTGCACTCAGGTACAAAGTTTTCATGAAATTTTAGCGTATTGTTACTTCTTACAGGAACCAAATACAAAAAAAGAACTAGAGAAATGACCACACAAAGTTTTGAAAACACTACTTACTCGTTTGTTGCAAACACATTTTACATAGTTACTAACGCGGGTAGACAACGCTTGTGTAATTAAGTTAATTAGCTCTATAATGACGATTTTTTTATCTCTTATAATATAGTGATAGTAAATGAAATCTTTCTATACACTGTTGACTATTTAAAATCAATAAACCAAAGCGGTAACTCGTATTTGCTTGCAACTTGATGGCCAAAAAGCACGATTTTTGTTGAAATATACGTCATATTATATTAAACTAGCTTTTGCCCGCGGCTTGGATTACTTTAATTCAATTATTTTATTTGCTTTAGATTGTATACAATAATTGGTGTCGTTATAATATAACAATATACAATCTGCCATGGAATGGATGGCATCATGGAATGGCATGTAAAATTAATTATTACAATCTTAACTTAATTCAAACGCAATTCGACTTTCATACAAACTTAAACACCTGATTTTAATTTTCAAAAATTGTTTCTCACCTACGTCATACTATCGTATCTGTATGCTTTTCAGCCAAATCAGTGGTTCGAGCTGTGCGTTGATAGATCACTCAGTCAGTCACTTTTTTCTTTGGTGGTCACAATAAATATCTAAAAATAAACTTTTATTATGAAAACAACAAAATAATTTGAGTTCATTATACTCGTACGTAATTTAATTTAATTTCGGAATTAATCAACGTTGGATGACAACGCTCTCCCAATTCTTTAATTGTGATAATTAAACTTAATTTAATCACAGTAATTGTTGCAGCGAATACTTATTTTATTTAATTGAATTACTGCACGGTCGTATTTTTGTACTGTGCAAAAAATATTATTTTGATAAAGGTAAATCTTTTATTAAGTGTAAGAGGAAAAATATTTTTATGACTGTATAATCCCTCGATTTATTTTTAATATTTAATTAACTAGCTGATGTGTGCGTGGAGTAAGTTTTTTAAATCAATCGGGAAATCCTTCATTTTCCGGGTTAAAAAGTAGTTTATGTAGCTGTTCAGTGCTCTACTATAAAAATATATCCATGAAAAAAATACCCGCGACTTCGTGTGCGTGGAGTAAGTTTTTTAAATCACTCGGAAAATCCTTCATTTTCCGGGATAAAAAGTAGCTTATGTCGCTCTCCAGGTCCACTACTATATACCCATGAAAAAAATCACGTCAATCCCTTGCGGCGTGATTGAAGGATAACCCCCTAAACACACTTCGCATATTTTGCAAAATTAGTTAGTACTTGGATATTATTATGTAAGGATTTTAGGTTTTAAAACCCCGGGGATCTCTTTAATTTTTAAAAGTACTTAGCCCATTTCACTATCCAGGTCTTCAAGCCGCACTTGGCGAGCGTAGTGGACTATAGCCCAAGTACATCTAATTCTGCCTACTGTCGACCTCAGTGAATTGGTTAATGATGTCTATGACGGTTCATCGGATGTTCAACATTTATTTTTGTAAATTTATCCATAATAATAATATGTATGTTACGAAATGATAATGTTTAACAGAAGTTCAAAATAAAGTTACCGCGGCCTCGCGGGCACAGTCGTAAGATAAACTCGACTCTATACAATAAAGTTCGCGAATGTTCGAGAGAATGTTTCTTTTTTCGCCAGAATCTACTGAATATTTCAGAACACTCTGTATTTACGTTTCGACTTTGCGAGTTCGACAAAAATGTTGGCCAGCTTTTTTTACTTCTTTTCCACGAAATAGGTAAGTATACGCGCAGCGATAAAGTTGTACAAGCAATCGGATTTTTACAAGGGGGTTATTTTCATCATTTATTGTAATATATTATCCTAATTATATCATTTATTGTAATATATTATACTTACTAATAATTATTAAAAACTAAACAGGCATAAAAAAATTGTGTGTGTCAGCTGTGATGCACGACTGGAGTTTACTCTTTACGAACGATTATAAAATATATAGATGTAAATGAGGGTAAATGAACGCACATTTTATATTACTGAAAACATGCTCGATACTTGATACATTTTTTTATATTAATTATTTAATTAATATTCATCAAAATACATTACATAGTCATGGAAACATAAACAAGTGTTACTATAGAAAAACGTAACGGATAAAGTTTGATTTTACTCCCCATAAATTTTTATACCCCGCTTATATTATTTATGCAAATCGATTCTAAAGGTGGTAAACTCCAATAAACTCCAAAAATTAGTTCCTATTTTGGCCACCGGGTCAGATACTTTGGTGGGACTATATGGAGCTACACACTTCACTGTCTTATGCCCCTCGCATTGCAGCCAACATAACGACGTCAATATTAACAGCCATACCAAGCGTATCGGCGGCGATAACGCGGCCCGCCGAGGATACCGGTGCCCGACGCCGCGAATTATGAGTGTGAGAGGAAAACGACTCCTTGGGCGATCGTAATCATATCTGCCAGCGAAAAATTGCCTCTAGCCGAGGGGAAGTTGGACAGGGTTGAGAATGCACTAGCCCAGAAAAGGTAATTAAAAAATCCATACTCATAATATAAAGGTGAAAGTGTGTCTTTGTGCCTGTCTGTCTGTCTGCTACGCTTTATCGGCCCATCTTTTCGACCGATTTAGATGAAATTTGGTATAGAGATAGGTATGCTTGCCTGCCTGCTTACGGTCATGTTTGTATAATGATACAAATAAAGATAGATAGAAAGATATTGCAACTAGTACTTAGCGTCTTAACCTCAAAAATAAATTATATTCGGTAAGAGAAAAAGCACTAAGGACAAAACATTTTTGTATTTGAGATTTTTATACATATATCCCACTTTTATGGGGATACTACTATGTGCATACTAGGTCAACAGGACTATGCGTCAGTTTCGTGTTTTTGTTCTTACAGGATAGTGAGTGTCTCGAAAAAATCACAAAGAAAGTTTTATACACCAAAGTTTTATTTTGGTTATGTATAAGTTATTGGATGCGTACAACTCAGAGTAGAGGTAGTGTATAGGTCAGGTAACCTCTACGCTACCTCTACCACAGAATAATATTATAATAGTACTGACGTACCTCTACTCTGACCTCTGCACGCCGTTTTAATGCACACAGGTTTCCATTACGAACAAGTAGGTACTCGTGCCAGTACCTACATTCACATCATGAATAAGATCGTCTAGACGCGTGCATTGAACACAACACGCTCCCGGGGGATGTGAGAGCAGTGAAACACTGCAAAACTGCAGCTAAACATTATCTCAGACTGTTATTAAAACATGGAAAAATATCGTACCGGAAGTTCTTTACTCGATAGATACTCATAAAGTTGATCTATAAACATTCTATAATTTATATCAAGTGCACTTTTGTTCTCGCTGGTCTGCCTCGTTGGTCTAGTTAGTGGTTGGCATGTTCGACTGCGGCTGATGAGGTCATGGGTTCGAGTCCCGGGTAGGGCCAAAATTGAGTATTGGGTTTTACTGACTAGAAATTCTCAGTACTAGCCCGGAGTTAGGAAGTTGGCGGTGGTTCACCCCCGTGCCTCGGAGAGCACGTTAAGCCGTCGGTTATTATCACTAACATGATAATAGTCGTTAAAGCCCGCCAACCCGCATTAGAGCAGCGTGGTGGTTCTAAGCTCTAATTCCCTCTCTCCTATGAGAGAGGAGGCCTGTGCCCAGCAGTGGGACGGTAATGGGCTGTAGTGGTGGTGGTGGTGGCACTTTTGTTCGCCAGACAAAAATGTTTTGTTCGTTGTGTGCTTTTACCCTAAAACAGCCACATGAAATAACCACATATGGTTCACATTTCATAGTATGATACTATTCAAAATCTATACTAATATTATAAATGCGAAAGTGTGTCTGTCTATCTGTCTGCTACGCTTTCACGGCCCATCTGTTCAACCGTAAAATTTGGTACAGGGATAGTTTGTATCCCGGGGTAGGACATAGGCTACTCTTTATCCCGGAAAATATTTTTCATTTCATTTTCATTTCATTTCAATTATTTTTGAAAAACATTACAATATTTTCGGTTAGAACTATTGGGGCAGTGGTTTCCACACTAGGATTCCCTGTATCGTGGAAACCACTTCCTTCCGAAGGTAGGTAACAATAAAAAACTTAAAAATAATTTACAATGTAAACGTACAACTTAACAACAACAAATTATACACATATTATATAACTACAATACATTGATTAATGCTTTTTTGTTGGGTTTAAAAGTGTGAGAGTGTGTGTGTTTGTGTGCGTGCGTGTGTGTGTGTGTGTGTGTGTGTGTGTGTGTGTGTGTGTGTGTGTGTATGTGTGTGTATATTACATTTTTTGTATTTTTTCCGTGTCTTCGTAGGTGAGATCTTTTAGCCATTTATTTATGGTATTTTTAGATGTGTAACGTGACATTTTGGTGATTTTGAGTGCTCTATTGATTTTGGTATACAGAAATGGTCCAGCATATCGGAAACATCTACGAGCCCACTGTGTGCGTAAAGGGGCACCTCCACCTCTGGAGACGCGAGCGGGTAATTACTGTTATGGATGCCGATTTGTGGAATCTCAGTATAACAGACTTAATATATAACTGTCTCACGCGCAAATATCCGCACTCTGAGTATAGGCTATCAGTGGGGTGGCGGTAAGGTTTTTTATAAGCAGTCTTTAGAACGGCACGTTGAGAACTTTCTAGTTTCAGTAATTTAGTAATGATTCACAAAATGATAAGTAAACAAGCCTTATCACCTCTGCATCAGCCACATTTTTCAGCCTTTTGAATATAAACATGAATTTGCGTAGCCTACCACTCAGATCATGTACTTGCTTATCCCACCGGAGGTATTCATCCAGTATAATTACTCCTAAATATTTTAAGTCACTGACCTGTTCGATTATAGGACAATCGCACAATCGCAATTTTTCGCAATATCCCGGATAAGGAGTTCCCGCGGGAATTGAAAAAACTTAATCCACGCGTACGAAGTCGCGGTCATCATCTAGTAAAAATAAAACATATTTATATACTGAATTTTTTCTTGAAATGTCCTACTATTTTGCTGTTATCCTGTATTCACTTTAACAACTCAAATACGAGGAAGGACACTCAAGAAAAAAAGGGGGCCGAGCCCATATATATAGACCGAATAACAAAATCTTTATACTTTTACTTAATGAAAAAAATCCTCAAAATACAACTAAACATAAAAATGAGTAATAGCCAATATTACACCTGACAAAACAGTCTATTATGAGCTAACGAAACAATACCCGATGACTTGTATTCTGAGCTGTATAATACAACGTCGATATTATGTTGCTACAAAAAGCGGTAATTTTTCTTCCTTGCCATCGCTTCAGAAAAACCTTTTATACATAGAGATATTATAGAGTAGTAGAGTGGCTATTGTACCATCGTGCACATCGATGAAAGTTGGAGTAAAGGGTGAAGGCCGTTATCTCCTAGGTGACAAACTTATAGACTAATATTAAATATTCTCCTAAAAGTTCTAAACTTAAACTTAAGTTTAGTATTATAATCCATTAATAAATAACGTTACAAAGGAACAAAAAGACTTATTCCGCTAAAACAACAACACTTTTTATTATGTTATGTTGGCAATTAATTGCATGCTGTTCTAGTATTAACCTATTATTAAAGGTATAAAATAATGACACGAGAAAAACATGAGCAATCTTTCGAATAAGAAAAGTCGGAAAGTGGCTCTACTCCTTTAAATATCCTCGGCGCTTAAGAAAAACATCCTTTACTGAGCTCCACAGTAAACCTGGGATTCAGCATCCATTGTTGCGCTCAACAAAGCAGAATCCTGAACATCAAGTTTCAGTCGTCTAAACGTTAAAAAATAATGCTAATTCACTTTACGGGGCCCCCCTCCCGTGAAATAATGACCGATCTTTATTTAAGTAATAGACGGAGAGCTGGTATAAGCTGAGGATGTTATTGACAGAGGCTAAACAATATTTATCTTTGATCATTTAGCTTTGGCACATCGATATCATGTTTGCTTATCGCTGAACCTCCGGCTTACTAATATGATCTTTTTAAGTATCTAAGCAGTAAGTGGTATTTAAGGAATTGTCCAATGCGATAGGTTTAGGTCACAACGCTGGCTAAATGCGGATTGGCAGACTTTACACTTCTGTAGAATACTTTCCTCATACTTTTTTCCTTTGCCGCAAAAATGTCAATTAATGTAAAAAGCTGAAGTATACCTGGGAGTCAGATCCTGGACCCCTGGCATAGAAGGCTCGATATAAAGGCTTACCGATATACCTCACAACAAATTGATATAAAGGTTCTCGAAATTCCCACCAGCTTTTGGTCTACGATTTAACGTCCGATCGTTACATAGATAAGAGAGTTTTTCCGTTAAATCGAGCCTCTTCCGTTCTTAACGACATTGCCCTTCGTTAAACAGAAAAGTGATTCAGGTAGTCGTTTGAGTTGAGTGTCTTTTTTCATTTCAAAGGATGTTTAATACCGCTTTTTGTTAAAATGGGTGATTATTTTGATATTGCGCTAAGTTGGCAAAGAGATTTATTTATAATTATGATAGAATGGCTATAGCTTAGGTTCGTTGTATAGCTAAGCTTTCTTTGTAAAATTTGAGTCCTTTTCAATTGAAATGAAAAATTGACCAACCTTAGACACAGAATTATCGATTGTAGAGCACGTGTTCAAAATTTTAATTGCTTAATATTCATACATACTAAAACTTCATACGTATGGAGAGCACTACGTATAAACTCTTGCTTTCAGATCGGATATTTTGTCCTTGCGTTTTGTGTCAAAGTCTTAACAGCCATGAGGTATCTATTCTATCTCACAATTCAATTCAAAAATTCTTAAAAATTGCAAGACAGAGCAAGTAATTTCCGCTAAATCGAAAAGTAGCCAATTGGCTCGTTTTTAAGACCTTGAATGAATTTTTATCCTATCTGTTAAAAATTTAAATATCTACAGATGTTTCAAAAGTAAAACAGTTTACAAAATGAGAATTTATATTGATATTGCTGCGAGGTAATGCGGTGGGG
The DNA here is from genome assembly GCA_963932025.1 of Erebia epiphron. Classification (NCBI taxonomy): domain Eukaryota; kingdom Metazoa; phylum Arthropoda; class Insecta; order Lepidoptera; family Nymphalidae; genus Erebia; species Erebia epiphron. The sequence continues at coordinate 36,834,022 of OZ009946.1, read as the reverse complement.
AGGAGTAATGAATTCCTCGAAATTCCTCAAACTTAGCACTCGCCTAATGGTGAGTTAGTGCGATAAAAGAAATGCGCATTTTAAGGCCGGGAGTTTAGTCGTTTTTCAACATTATGAAAGTTTGGAAAACTTGAAAAAAAAAAACAAAGTGCTTTTAGAATACATTTGCGAGGCATAACCTTGGTAAAACTTTTGAGACTTGGTCAAACAGTTGTCTTTTTTTACATTGTAATAACAATTATATGTTTTTGAGCTGATAATATTTTATTGTCTGTAAGCACTTTCGAAACACTTGGAAATTGAGAAACTCCAAACTCGAATTTGTTTATTTCATAAGTACAAGTCATAAAGCATACAGGTGCCTCTTGAGAATGGTTTGACCACTGTCCACCACGCTGGTCAAGTGCAGATTGGCATTATTCGCATTCTTCGAGAATATTATGATGGAGTCTCGTGCCTGCCGGCTTCAATTTCTAAAACTGATATTACTCCAAAAAACTTGAGGCCCGGGGATCGAACCCGCAACTCTGTGTAGGAGGTCTCATTAAATCACTAGGCTATCACTGCTCCATATATTTTATGGCGATAAAATTGAACTACTAGATGATGCCCGCGACTTCGTCCACGTGGATTAAGGTTTTTTGATTCCCGCGGGAACTCCTTAATGTTCCGGGATAAAAAGTCCTATGTCCTTCCCCGGGATACGCCCCATCCCTGTACCAAATTTCATCAAAATCGGTTGAACAGATGGGCCGTGAAAGCGTAGCAGACAGACAGACAGACAGACATATAATATATAAAAAAATAAAAAAATATAATTATAAATATATAAAATATATAAATGTATATATTAGTATGGATTAATCATAGCGCTACAAAGGACTGTGGTACCTATTATTATGATGTGAAAATTTGGGGAATTTGTCAGTGAATTGCGGCCATTGAAAGCGATGAGGCTGGCTGTTAGACCAAGAGCTGGTAATCTATATTTGAACTAAATGATGCCCGCGACTGCCGGGATAAAAAGTCCATGTCCTTCCCCGGGACACAACCTATGTCTGTACTCAATTTCGTAAAAATCGATTAAAAAGATGGGCAATTAAAGCATAGCAGAAATACAGATAGATAGACAGACACACTTTCGCATTTATAATATTAGTATGGATTTGAACTAGAGATGAGTCCCACTGTCAGTAAGCCATGACTCTCATGCTCATTTTACACGCGTGGATCTAAGGCGCGTGTGTTTCATACAATCCGAGGCTTCATTGTCAACTAGCTGATGCCCGTGACTATGTCCGCGTGGAATGAAGTTTTGTGGTTCCCGCGGGAACTCTTTAATTTTCTGGGATTAAAAGTAGCGTATGTGCTATTCCCAGACTATTTTCTCTGTGCCAAATTTAATCCCGATCCGTTCAGCCGCTGGGCCGTGACTGAGCAATAAACATCCATTCATACATCCATCCATCCAAACTTTCGCATTTATAATAAGTATAGAAGCCGCAATTACACTTCTAAGTTTTACTCACGTAAGTCGCTTACATGGGTTACTCACGAACTGTAATCAATCTTGTGAAAGTCACGGGCATCAGTGAGTCACCCATAATGCAAGGTGTAAACACAGGGCTAATGTGATCGTTAAAAATGTTTCAAGCGAATCACTCATAGGCTCTCAGATTACAAGACGCTGTGAAATGGATGGCGTTTCATTACAGCGAGCGATTCAGTAATTAAAAATGCCTAATTCTTGCTTCTTCGAGTGGAAACTCTAGCTCAAAGAAGCCACTGGTTTGGTTAACTTGGTAATTTGATGTCGGCATCAAATTATAAGCAGGGATAGTCTGGTTGTAGATAAATAGATACCTAGACGATTTATTTGTTCACGAAAACAATTCACAATATGTGCTTACATCAGTAAGTCAATACAAATAAGAAACGCCTTTGGCCTCCTATCCATTGGTCCGGGGTAACTTTTCAGGGCTTTCTGCATTTTAATATATCCTACATGAAATCAACATGCTGCCTGCATATCTGCCTCGTTGGTCTAGTGGTTAGCAAGTCCGACTGCGGCTGACGAGGTCCCAGGTTCGAGCCCCGGGCCGGGCCATAATTAAGTGTTGGATTTTTCTGACTAGAAATTCTCGGTGCTTGCCCAGAGTTAGAAAGTTAGCGGTGTGTCACCCCCGTGCCTCGGAGAGCACGTTAAGCCGTCGGTCCAGGTTTTTATCACTAACATGATCATAGTCGTTAAAGCCTGCCAACCCGCATTGGAGCAGCGTGGTGGGTCTAAGCTCTAATTCCCTCTCTACAATTAGAGTGGAGGCGTGTGCCCCAGCAGTGGGACGTTAATGGGCTTTAGTGGTGGTGGTGGTGGAAATCAACATAGCATCAAGCGAAGTAAACAGCTGAACTTTAAAATGTTTATCAACAATATAATCTATTCACGAATAATAATTCAAAAGCTGATATCGGATTTATTGCGTGTAAAATTATTCGTGCAAGTCAATTTACAACTTTCCAGACTTAGCAATACCTAGCTGCCTACTTAATTCGAGTTAGCACCAAACTTGATACTGAAAAAGTTTGAATAATTTAAAACTTTGGTTTTGTGTAAAACTGTCACGTTCGTAATTACTCGATCATCCACGTCTTGAGTATTAATTTAAACACGAAAATTGGTCGCGTTTTTTTGATTTGAAACACTGAATTACGTACTAACTTTACCTACCATTTTATAAAAAAAACTTTGTTTCCTTTACGTGGGGTTGAAGTAAAACTAGTATTCCATTTCTGAATAAGAAAAGTTTTTTGCCAACTTCAAAATAGTTTTTTTTTCGAACAATAAATTTTAATGCGAAAACGTTTGCGAAAAAAATGAGAAATTACTCTTTTTAAAAACGCTTAATTTTTTCAATACCAAACCATAATCTTACAAATATCATAAATGTGCAGGTTTGGATGGTTGTAAGATTGTATGTTTGGATGTTTGTTACACCTTTACACCACAATGACTGAACCGATCTGTCTGTAAACTGTAATGGAGATGGCTTATAACCTGAATAAACGCATTATATCCCGGAAAATTAAAAAAGTTCCACGGGAATCAAAAATCTTATTCCACGCGGAAGAAGTCACAGGCATCATCTAGTTTACGGAACTAATTAAATATTATATTATATTCAAAGAGTATCTAATTAACTAACTACAGATTAAATAATAATAGGAACTATTTTACTCGAGCGATTAAATCGCGACGGGCAAATTACGTTAACAGTGATTGTTTACCAGTTTGGCGGCAAGTTGTCGAATTTTAGCAACTTACCCGTTTGAGCACGCCTATAACGGCAAAGTTCGGTGAATTTTAGCAACTTATCCGTTTGAGCACGCGTACGATGAAGTTCGCTCAGCCGCCAACTCGCACAGGTGCAGAAAATTAATACGCGACGATGGAACGTGAAATTTGTTTATCAACTTTTTATGCGAAATTAAGTGTGTTCAAGTTTTGCTTTATATTAAAGCCATATTATTTTAATACATCTCTGTGAAATACGATTGACTTTGAACGTTTTCTTTACTCATAGATGAATGAAATAAGTACAATAAGCGATATTGAATCATTCTTGGTTGTTTACACTCTAATAAAGATATTATGGACTTATTACTCGGAGGACCTTACTCATTACAAGAAGTTAGACGACAATCCTACGCTACACGCGCCGCATCAGAAGTAATAAGAGCAACGCGATTGAAAAAAAATAAGGGTAGATACTTAAAAAATTTCGCTCGCAGTGCTGTGCGAGCTGAATTGCATTTTATTACGTCGCATGAAGAGCCGCTATTTATTTGACTGTCTTTGCGGAGTAATTCCTCTGTACCTAAAAGGTCCTTTTAAGTATACATACAGTTATAATGTTAGTATGTTAGCTAGTTAAACTGAGTTGGTGCAACCGAATGGGAAAGTTTCGAGGACGTCTCGAAATTGATTTCCGAGATATTGAACATTATACTCGAACTCCAGTCTCGAACACGAATTAATATTCGCATGAAACTTACGTGGAACATGTGAAATTTAGTCAAATGTGTACTGTTACTTGTTGAGGTATAGTTGGGTATTTTTCATTACATAATATTGTATGAAGTTGAGGACATTATTGCTTTAGACTAAGCAATGATATGTATGTTAGTAACGAATTACTCTTTGTTAACCAGAATTAGATATTAGACACAAAATCTTGACGAAATATTTTCAGGAAGTAAGGGTGTACAGACGGACTTATTACTAAGAGTGATTGTTTTCAGGTAGCCTATATGGAAAGATATAATAAGTACGTCTAGCTGATGCCCGCGCCTTAGTCCATGCGGATTAAGTTTTTTGGTTCCCTTAAGTTCCCGGGAGAATTCCTTAATATTCCAGGATTAAAGTAGCCTATGTCCTTTCTCAGGATGAAACCTATCACTATACCAAATTTCATCAAAATCGGTTGAAAAGATAGACCGTTAAAGCATAGCAGACAGACAGATAGACAGCCAGATAGATTTATAATATAAGTATGGATAATAGTAGTCAACTATATACTTCCTAAACAATGAAGTTTTGTGCGTGTTACATCAGTTCTGGTAAACTGCGACGGTGCAACTGAATGCGGAACTTTGCAGATAGTGCCCGAAATTATATCCGCGATATTGAGTATAGAACGGATCCAATATTCACAGGAAGCTTGTTCAATTCGTTGTAATTAAATTCATCTATTAATATTATGGCTTTACCAATAAACGTGTATTAGCGGTTTCTTAGGTAATCAATCCATACTAATACTATAAATGCGAAACTGTGTCTATCTGTCAGCTGCGCTTCAACGGCCCATCTTTTCAAACGATTGTGATGAAATTTGGTATGGAAATAGGTTGCATCCCGGGGACCGCTTTTATCCCAGAAATTCAAGGCTTCCCGTGGGAATAACTAAACCTTTACCCGCGCGAACTATAGAAACCATCTTTCTAGTAAGTACTTTATATTTTTTTAAAGAACAGTAAAGAAGGGAATAGGGATGATGACATCTTAATCAAATCAGAACCTCTTCATCAACCTTAAAACGCGCTTCTAGTACTTATGGTAGTTTGTTGTCGGCCGGTTTCTGAATTGAGAATTTCATGTTAAGTCTGTCTCAAAGACTACTTAAGGATTAACTAAGCAAATTGTTGCTGAATTAAGCATTCAAGCAAAAACAGCAAGTTCCAACTCTCAAACCTTACACAATGTCAATTCAAAAACAAAAATATGCTTTATCAGTCCTTAAGTAGTCTTTGAGACAGACTCAACATGAAATTCACAATTCAGAAACCGTCGTGTCATTGTTGTGACGTCATCAAATCTCAACGAACTGTTTTCTTTCATCTATAGTTTAAAATGGTTATCAAACTTAAAACTAACCGAGAATATTAATTGTAGGTCTTTTGGAAGAACCTCTATTTAATAATCAGTAAGAAATAATTTATTTTTGACATAGCCATCATCCCAAGATTTATATACGAGAATAACAACAGATTAAAAAAAAATTATAAATTTTATAAATTTTTAAATAATTTTTTTTTTTTTTTTAAGAAGTTGACATGTCTTCTCCTCTATATTTGGTTTAATATGCTCGAAGATGGACTTCCGTGACTTTGTTTATTAAAACAATACTACACCGGATTAAATAGAAAAAAACATCATAGCACTTTTACTAAAAACACACCTTAAAAAGTTCACTTAACCGCTCAAAGGTGGTTATTGTTAAAAGAATGGCCCTTAATTAAAACTGGTGGGATTAACCGAACAGCGTTCAACGTTGAATTATGTTCAGATTTTAGCGAAAAATATCGAAAAATACCCATTGTGAATAGAAAAGCAAAGCGGTGGCATGCTTTCACATAGACTGACTTGAATTATTAAAATATTAATAAGTTCTCTGTAAATTTTCTGAAACAAAACGTTTTAGGCTTCGTTCGCACCGCGAAAATCATTCGTGCGATTTTTTTTTCACAATTCTGTAATACTAGAAATTATATACCTAAGGGTATACGCACTTGCGAATAAAATTCAAGCGAAAAAAAATCTCTGGTTTGATACAAATTTCACGCGGTGCGTTAAGAATGAGAGGATGCAGGAGCAGGATGGAGGAGCAGGTATCTCTTAAGGTATGTCTCGTTGTGACTCTAACACTGGTTCGCAAAGTAGATACTGAAGAACCGGCGAGAAACTCAGTCATACACGCTGTCTAGCCAAAGAGCATCAGTCATTAGACATTAGCACATTAGACGGTTTCACGTTTTTACGAATTAGGTTCCCATCCAAATGTTAGTTATTTAGCTACGCTAGGATACCTAACTTCAGCAAGTAAAAAGTTAAATGCAAAAATAATATTATTCCAGTCAATGTGAATGTGGCCGATATGCCAGCTGAGTGATGGATTTACTCAATATACTCGCCAAATGGAAAAAATTGATGGTCGACGCTTTTCTATGCGTTTAGTTTATTTTGCGACAACTTTTCCCGTTACTATCGCCTTTACATACATTACCGTCGTACATACGCGTGAACAAGTGATTTCAATATTATTATTCATTAAATGCCATGCTAGGCATTTATTTTAATAAATTAGTCTTTCATTGTACTAAAAAAAATTGGTTATCCACATGAATAAACTTTAATTTAGCAATTCGCACAAAACACCACAGCAACGCCATTACAGAGTACCATAGACCAGTATTCCACTCTCGACCACGCAGAGCCATAGAGTACAAAATTAAGGCCTCTTTAAGACTGAGCCTAACAATTGAAATTTCACGTGATGATGATGATAAAGTCTAAGATTTAAATAAAACCATACCACTTACTCCGTGGTTTCATAATAATATTTAACTTCAACCGTATTATTTAAAAACTGTAAATAATACAAATTTCATGTGTATTTTTGTGCGTTTGCAGTAGATAGTGTAATTTTGTGAGTGTAATCAGTGGACTGTTTTTATCTAAAGGTCACTTACGTTCGTGATCTGGGCGGTCGTAGGTAGATCTCAGCATGCCTGGAAAGAGGAAAATATTTTTTGAATTTTTATAACTCATTTTTTTTAAAATATTTTTACATGCACAGCACAGTTGGACAAGTAACATTAAGACACCGAGTAATTATATTATCATGTTTACATTTAAATTTTGCAACAATATACAATGTACCGCAATTTAATCTGACAAGTGGAGTACATACTGTTGATGTGTAAATTACACAGACTACATTTTATACGTAAAAGGTCAACCTTTAATGGTATATCTTAATTAAATTGTTTTTGGTAGAATATTTTTATCGTGTTCATTAAAATATTAATATCAGCAATATTTTTTATTTCACTAAAATTAGCTCTTGACTGCGATCTCTATGTGTAATAAGTAAGTGATAATGCAGTCTAAAATGATAGTGGGCTAACCTGTTAGGTAGTTATATTAAACCCATACTCCTAGTCAGTTTCTACACGTCATCGTACCGGAACGCTAAATCGCTTGACGGTAAGTCTTTGCCGGTGGGGTGGTAACTAACCACGGCCGAAGCCTCCTACCAGACCAGAGTAAAATAGAAATTATAAATTCCCAGATTAGCCCTGCCGGGAATCGAACACGGGACCTCAAGGTCGTCATTTAAATACGACAAAGTAGGACCATTTTGTTAGCTTCAAGTGTAATTATAATATTACGCTTACATGCCCTGTTAACAAATTAATCAAATCAAAGAGTTATTAAGGTTTAGATTAATAAGTTAACAAGCTTACGGTGTAATGAACTGGATAATTAGAAAGATTTACGAGAACAAGTCTTACACTTCCAATTTCGTATAATAACCCTCATATTATTAACAACTAAATGATGCCCGCAATTCCGTCTGCATCTAATCCCATGGAAACTCTTAGATTTTAAGGTTATAAGTCTATGTCATTCCCAGGGAGGCATGCAATATTTCTTTGTACCAAATTTAGTCAAAATCGGTTGCAAATATGGGCCTTGAAAGCGTGTTAGTGCCTATACCGAGTTCTGGGTTTTTTTTTTTTTATAGGCTTGCGCTAGGCTGCAATCAGACCTGCTTGCAAGTAGTGATGCAGCCTAATATAAAGAGGGTTGCCTTGACGATGCCTTGCGGTACGATATTAAAAAGGTGACGGTTTTATACCCCTCGCATGCCACTGGAGACAGTGTAAGCCAATCAGAGGTGATTGCGACAAACACATTGTAGCTGACGAAAGGTGCTACAGAGCTTTAGAAAAATTAATGAGCAGCGAACAAAATATAATTGATTGACGCCCTTCAAAGTTGATTCCATTCACCAATTACAGCCATTGAGATAAAAGCGGAGGCCAATTAGTTTGTTTAGCGAGGTGCACTGTGTTGCCATGGCGACCGGTTTATGGGCCCGCTAATTGACCGGCCCGCGGATGGGACTGACATTTTGTATCACTTAACACCTCCGCTCCGTGTTACATACAAACGGACGGGTGTACGTTTGTGATGGAAATTGTAAGCAGAAATATATCGGTTTCATTGTGTTTTTTTTAATTTTTGTGTTGAATAATGCCTGCAGTCACAATAAATACGAAGTGATGTGATATTTTCGACCAATTTCTTTCAATATAAAAATGCACTGTTACTGTAATATTTTATTCATTATAATATTACTTGTTTTCGAAAAGGACAGATGATTATTGGCGATTTAAAGAGAAAAATTGCCATATTAGGTTAACTAAAGATTTAATAAACCCGTAGTCCAGTCATTCATTAACTTATTAAGATTCAAATGTTATACCTGATTCTCGCGTTTTGTTTTAATTCCCGCAGGAACATTCCGGGATTAGAAGTAACCTAAGTCCTTCCCCGGGATACACGTTACAACCTATTTATGTACCTACAAATTTTCATCAAAATCAGTTAAAATTATGGGCCGTAACAAACTCACATTCGCATTAGCAATGATTTCAATTTAACTTTACTAACATAAAATCTTACAAAATGAAATATCCTTTCGTGCGCGACTGTACTACGTCTCTTACTATAACTCTTTAGAACGGGCGTCTCAATAGGTCCTGACACATTGTACAAACACACAGACTGAATGAAATACAACAGCCATTCTATGAGCATTGCGTCTCTTTATTGCTTTCTTCGATTGAAATACTGATTTTACTGTCGCTTAAATTGGGATGAAGAAAGTTTCACAGCCATTATGACACCTCCAATTAAAATTAATTATTATTAAGGGCTCTTTAAAAATGTACCCATGCACATAATGCACAAAACGTATTTTAGAGTTTAATGAATACAAGCTGATAGTAGACATCTTCCGCGTGGATTTAGGTTTTTTGGTTCCCGCGGGAACTCCTTAATTTTCCGGGATAAAAAGTAGCCTATGTCACTTTCCAGGTCCTCAACTATACTCATGCCAAAAATCACGTGGATCCGTTGTTCCGTTGCGGCGTCATTGAAAGACAAACCAACAAACCAATAAACCAACAAACACACACACTTTCTTTTTAACATTAGTATGAAGTATGATGATATCAGCTGTATCTTCACAGTTTTACGAGCCACCTAAGAAAGGACTAGGCGTGGCCCAAGTACGGTTTGGCACACCTTTGAAAAGTGAAAACTATATCAAATAAAAAACTAAAACCACGCGAAAGGTCGCGGGCATTAGCTAGTACAACTAAGGTTTAACCGATTAAAAAATAGGTTCTCGATTCGGCACGTATTTTTATGAAGTCAATTCGGCGCTCGTTTTTTGTTGAGTCCCATACGAACATCTTTCGTTCACAATAGTTGTTTTTTGCGGCTTTTCAGAGTTCCGTTGGTAAATATCTAGTACGGTGCAGTAAAATATACTTTATACTACAAATTTTGCAATTTTAATGGTAACCTGAAGCGCTTGTCACATTTTTGGGACTTTTAAAATGATATTCCTTAGCTGTGTTTTCTCTATTATTTTAAACTTTGTAGCTATATTGATCACAGGCTAAAATTAAATAAGAGTTGTTTTTCCGTGAGTGAACGTAGTTGTGATATTTTTAACATAATATGAAACAAATATTAAGATTGTTTTGCATACAATATTAAGCAAAGAGAAATATTATATTCCAATGAAAAACATAGAACTAATTGACGGATGAAAAGATAGCGAGGGAAATAAAAAAATATTGAACTTAAATTAAGTACTTAGATATATCATTCCAAGTTAATAAAATAGAGATATTTACCTACTTTTAGCTTTTAGCTAGCTGTTTAGGTTTACGTAAGTATAGGTAAGTATAAAAAATCTAAGTAATCAATTCCACGTGTATTTTATACAGAACCATTACTTGCGATCGTCAGTCCAACTTGACCGTAAATTCATTTGACCATAATTCCATTCATTGCGCGGATTAGCTACAGGCCAATTAAATCAGTTTCATTGACTTGTAGCAGGACAATATACACAAATACGCCTGATTTTTTAGCAAAATAAATAACATCAAACTGAGGGTAGATATATTTTTATGTGTAAAGCAAATTTTCCGCATTCCCGGACAGGAAGGCCTCTGGCGTTGATAAATAAAGGGGTTTTCACACTGAATGAAGCGGGTCTGCTATGAAGCGCGAGTTTGGTGTGAATAGGAGAAAATGGAATCGTTTAGTGATAGATAAAATATAAGGAACCATGGCCAAAGGATCAAAATTTGCTTCAACACCTTTTGCTAAGGTAGGGTTAAATTACCTTTGGCTAAAAGCTAGTAGATCCCTGATAGTAGGAAAGTTGAATGACAGTTCCAAGCTTAGGATAATGTTGATCAAGGTAAAAAATACTTTTAATCATATTAAATTATTAAATAGTATTTTCTTAAAGTGATTACTAATACAATAATACATTAAGCATAACGTTAATATTGATAAGGCATTAGGCGTTTTGTAATAAATCAATTTAATTAATTAAATAGTAAGACTGACTTGTCGTATAAACTATTTTTGATAAGGTAAATACATACACAAGTTTAAACAATGCTAACACTAATTTATTTTGATCATTAAGGTATTATTCTCACTTCCAAGACTAATTTTGTAAGGAAGGATTGTAGGAGCTCCAGGTCGTTAAAAGCGCAAGTGGTAGGACTCTATATAAGGGGGTGGACAGGGCTTAGCTATCCAAGGCCAAAAGATGCGACTCAAAATAGAGAAGATTTCCGCGTGATGACCACCAAACTTCGTTTTGAAGAAGGCACGCGTTGATGAGAAGTTATACATTCGTTTCATCCATTCAAGAAAACGCGTCGCTCACACGAAATGACTGTTGATGGCTTTAGAGTTTAGTATTGGTGTTTTTTCTAGCAATATGAAGTTATTTTAGCGACTGACCGGGGTCGGGACGAAGTATTATTATTATGATAGCAAATACAAGGCGCGTCAGATCAGACGTTTGCAAGCTGGAAGGTTTGTACTGCATGATTGAAGATGGGAGTTTATTGTTGTAAGTTGATTATGAGATCTTTGTTAACGTATACTTGCTAAAGTCTATGAAAAATATGAATGAATGTAGGTAGGTATTGTCAGCTTTGCGTTTTAAATTGAAGTGAAATTTTGGAAAAAATAAAAGATTGTGTATTTGTTTAGTGATGAAGGTTTAATTAGGCTGATATTATTTTGACTCATTTGATGTATTTCACTCGGTTTATTCTTTGGCGGGGATACGCCATAATATTTTAATAATTAACATAAATACTAATATTCTGACTTTGAAATTCAGTCTCCTACCGGCAGACTCAGCGATTATTGAATGCTTTTGTGTTTAGATCGCAATTTGATTTAGAGCTTAGCAGTAGCAACTGCAGTCTGATCAAATGATTAATTTATTGTTGTTGTGATGTTTTGGCCAAGTTTTATACTTTTGTTTACATTAAATCTCTCGTGAAACCACTACACGTTGTGACCATTCGCTCGTGCACGTTTTGAAGAGAGTACAAACATATATTAAAAGCAATTTTAATTTCCCCACTTCTGGAATTATGCTTACAGTATGCATTACTGATTTAAAAGAGATTTCAATTCGTAATTTAGTAAATAAAATAGTCAATTACAAAGCCCACCAGCCAATTTTCATGGACATAACAATATGACAAATGATGGACTTTCATAGAAACTTTCATTCCCTATTGATAGGGATGACATACCCAAGAATCCCTACTTCTTCATTCTATGCCATTGACTTATATGTATACTGTAGTATACATATAAGTCAATGTTCTATGCCTATGTCATACAGGTAACCTGTTATTTCATGTTTCTTAGCCCAGCGGATTTAGCTGTGCGTTGATAGATCACTCTAGAGATACACTTAGATGTTTTGATTTAAACTCTGTCTTAAACTTAACCTTAATTTAAAAAAAGATACGCGCCGAATTGAAAATCTCCTGCTTTTTTTTAAGGTCGGTTAAAATTTTATCAATAACGTACTAGACGCATCAATGCAATACATTTTTGCGGGCGAGTTAAATGCATAGCAACTAAAATAAGAATGAAACTATGGCATAGTATAATTTTGGTAGTTGAAACTTAAAGGAAAATTGGACTCAATATTTTTTCGCCATCGCCTTTGCATGAAATCAATCGAATAAACCACATGGTACAAAATACCGTAACATATCAGTAGGTAGTAGGTACCTACACAGTTCTACCATAACAGCATGAGGCATACAAAAGCAATACAAATGGCCAGATAAATGGGTCAAATCGAGCACAATGCACGAACCCGTCAATGCGCGTGACCGACCCGGCGCGGCGGCGCTGGCCGGTGAATAATGATTATATTTAAGAGCGCGTTGATATGCGAATATGTAACCAAATACGAGCTTAAAATTGGGAACTTCGCACATTTGTTTACGTCTCAATTCAATAGTCATCAAATGATAGACTATGAGACATAGGTCTCTTGCGTGGATTTTCACACCATGTCTTCTTCTTCTTCTTCCTGCCCTTATCCCACGCTATGTGGGGTCGGCACAACATGTTCTCTTCTTCGACTCACTTCTGTTATCCGTCAACCTATCATTCACCCCTTTTATACGCATATTATCCTCTTTCACACAATCCATCCATGTTTTCATTGGTCTCCCTCTACTCTTTTTTCCTTCCACATGCATATCTGTCATTCTTCTCGTAATATGCCTTTCTTCCCTCCATATTACATGCCCATACCATGCTAGCCTATTACTCCTCATCTTTTCTATCACTGGCGCAACTTTCAAACTTCCCCTTATATATTCATTCCTAATCTTATCCATTCTAGTCACACCACACATCCATCTCAACATTCGCATTTCGGTCGCATGTACTTTTCTTTCATCCGTCTCTTTCACCGCCCAACATTCTGAACCATACAATGCGACAGGTCTAACGACTGTCTTATAGATTTTCCCTTTTAGTTTAAAGGCCCTCGTCATCAAGTGAAAATGAAGATCAGAGGCTTAATTGTCAAAGCAAATCGGACCCATTTGACAGCTACGTATTACTCGAACTGTTTAAGGAGTTCATACATGCTTGTTGACGTGCAGGCATCTATTAACTCCTTAAGCAGGTCGAATTATCCGTTTGACAAACGATTACGATCTCCTTACACAATCGGGGGGCAGAAAGGCAAATAAATAATTCAAAATGGTTATTTTATTTTCATCATACCTATTCGAAAAAACGAATATTGGCTTCAGAGGATAGCGGGAGCAAAATGTAATTTTTAGGCCCATGGGACTTTTCATTTCTGTTCTGATTGGTCCGCGTTCGTGCTTCTGATTCGTGCTTAAACGTATAGGTAATGTCCATATACATAGTAGGTTGATACTCCTAGCTTTTTCTCATACGTAATGATGAAAAATAGTGTGTGTCACTCGGGGCCAAATTTTTTGTTCTCGGGCGGCGTATATTGAATTCCTCGCTACGCTCAGGATTCTACTTTAGAATCTTTCACTTCGCTCTGAATTCAAATAGCGCCCTCGGGGAACAAAAATTTTCTTTGGCCCCATATAACACAAATTTTCGCAATCGAAGTGGAAAGTAGAGTAGGTATTTAATTCGAGACTAAAAGTCATTCTATTCGATTCTATAGCATTTCTCGCGAGGCTAAATATCTCGTATGTAATGGCTCGTTTTTACCCCTAGTTGAACAATCTACAATTAGTTAGATATCGTTTGGGTGTTCTTATATCAGTGGTTGACGACAAACGCGTCGTGACAGTACGTCGTGAGTCGTGAGCCGTCGCACGTGGCGCGGTCGGAAGTCAGATACGATCACGACGCTGCAGCGGCCGCTAAAGTAGGTATAATAAGTGGTCGTGACGACAAAAACGGAAATTGTCTCTGTTGCATTAATGCATTTTCTGGCTAGGAATCTGTTTATCGGCTTCTTTGTATTTTATTTTTAATTCATGTCTATGTAAAATGTAAGATTTATTTTTCAAATCCACGTTATATCCCTGAGAGTTTAATATTTGCAAAATTGAAGTTTGCCAGCGTAGTGTAACATTCCCTGAAATCTTTTATGTCTGAGAGGGAACACGAGCTCAGTGGGTAGTGGGTCGGTGAGAACCTCAACGTTCAATCTTTGCAACCGATTTTCATGAAATTTGGTATAAAGATAGAATGTATCCCAGGGAAGGACAATTTTTATCCCGGAAAATAAAGGAGCTCCAGCAAGCATAAAAAAAATGTAATCAGCGCGGACGAAATCGCTGGCATCATCTATAATAAATTATTTAAAAACAAATCAAGTAAATCTGAATAATGAACGGGTTTAAAATGCATGAAAAATATATTATGAAGGCACATTCCTTCATACTTATTATAAATTAGAAATAAAATATAACATTTACAAATTACACGGTCAATTTTAATGATTCCATGTTAACAAGTTGTTACTTAATTATGTACACATAAAACGTGGTGGTCATCGACATAAACTTGACTCGCAACCGGTCCGCGCAGGCGCCAGATGTTTGCATGAGTCAAGCGCACGACTTTTATTTATTATGTCATAATTAATATTTAAATGCAATCCGCTTTGGCTGTCGCCATTTATCTCAATATCTGTCTTTATTACAATCGCAATGAATATTAAAATTGTTTTTTTTTGTCAGTAAAAATTTGTATTTTTGTTGTGTGATTACGAAATACTGCACGAGACAATTTAAGTCTGTCAGATTTTTAATTTATTTTTGTCGAGTAAACCTGGTCACTGGAGGTTTTACCACAGAATACTTCTAATTAATAGTACCTTTGTCAAGAACTAATAATATTTTGGTAAGAGAGTCTGACCATAAACCCAATCCAGATGCTGTTGGGATATTAAAAATAGGCTTATCTATTTCCTCTTATGATTACAGTCACTCGAGAGAAAAGAATAGAATGCTAACTGTCATCCTAATAGAATCAGTTAGTCAGTTTTAATCATGTGCACACTAGGGGCCAGGTATAGGTCAAACGTATGCAAAGGAATGGACCAACATTTTGTCCTGTCGCGCTAGAGTGTTTGGATCCAAATTATAATAGTGAGTTACGCGGACTTTTTCTCACCACACAAAATTTTTTCGTCTTAATATTTACTCGCTCTTTATGGGAACGATATTTCCAGCATGATCTGAATAGATGCTCAATTGACTAACTTTGGACGAAATCTAGCAGTGCACTAGACAATAGTAATGATGACAACTCAATCAAATCAGCAACTCTTTATTAAACTTAAAAACGCGCTTCTAGTATGGAAGTTTGTATGAAATACATAGTTGTGACGTCATCCAACGCACTTTTTTCTGTAATGACTATAATATATACTAATGAGAAATACGAAGTCATGAATAATTTAATCTCAAAAAGTCGGTTATTTACCTACCTGAATGTCCATGTTGTTTCGATTTGTTATGTCTGATTACATTACAAATATGGGCAGAGATAAAATGAAATTGAAGTATCGGCTGCCATACAAAATGATGACTTTTGCAATACAAATAAACATTATCGGCTTTTTATGTGAATTCGGTCAAGTGCGAATTGGCTACACGAGGGCTATCATCGAGTATTATCGATTTAATTTATTTAGTTATTAATAACTAGCTGATGGCCGCGACTTGGTCCGCGTGGATTGAGGTTTTTGGTTCCCGCGGGAACTCTTTAATTATCCGGAAATGAAAAGGTGCCTATTCCGACTATAATCTATGTTTATGCCAAATTTCATTTCTGGCGTGATTGAGTGCCAACATTCATCCATCCATACAAAATTTCACATTTCTATATTCTATAACCTGACCTGTATCTGATCTCACCTGATGGAAAGTGATGATGCAGTCTAAGATGGTAGCGGGTGAACCTACCATACCGGAGCGCTGAATCGCTTTGCAGCATATTGTCTTTACCGGTAGGTTGGTAACTAGCCACGGCTAAAGCCCCCCACAACACCAGACCAGAGAAAATGCAGAAATTGACCCTATTGGTGATCGAACCCGGGACCTGCCACTTATAAGACCACAGTGCTCACCACTACGCCAGGGAGGTTATCAAAAGTCGTGGGCATAAGCTTGCTGTAAATAAATGACTAACCCCATTCATTGTGTAATGTCCATAAGCAACTGTATCCATGTCACAACGTTCCTACCATACAGGTTTTATTCAGGTTTGCAATTAATATGTTGGATGGTCAACAATTATACTCAGAGGTGGCTCCTTAGTGACTTTCTTTATATGGAATTATCGTGCTTATCCTTACTGTGCTTGAATTATAAGGTAGCGGTTTTATTAAACAGCAAAAAGCGTATATGGTGTTCATGATAAATCAAATATAAATATTATAAATGAGAAAGTTTGGATGGATGTATGGATGTATGGATGTATGGATGTATGGATGTATGGATGTATGGATGTTTGTTACTCAATCACGCGCAAACGGCTGAACGGATCTGGCTGAAATTTGGCACAGAGATAGAATATAGTCTGGAATAGCACATAGGCTACTTGTTATCCCGGAAAATTAAGGAGTTCCCGCGGGAACCTAAAAATCTCAAATGGATGTTTGTTACTCAATCACGCCAGAACGGCTGAACGAATCTGGATGAAATTTGGCACCGAGATTATAGTCTGGACTAACTTTTTAACTTTTTATAGGCTACTTTTTATCCCGGAAAATTCAAGAGTTCTCGCGGGAACAACAAAACCTCGATCCACGCGTACGAAGTCGCGGGCATCAGCTAGTCATAAAATAAATGCTATCAACTTGTTCTTTGAAGTAATAGTTCGATTCTGTGAAAAACTCATAAATCATAACTCATGTTTTTTTTATTCAAATAAACTTTTACTACTGCTTTTGAAACGTTGAGTGAATCTATCACTGGTTCGGAATGCCATTCCTACCGAGAAGAACCAGCAAGAAGTTTGAGGAACACAATTCATTTTACACCTAACAGAAATATTAAAAACCGTTTCCAATTAATTTTGTTAAAAGTAATTTGTAATTACAGTCAATGGTATGACGATTTATGAATGTTTCTCCGGTTAATTTATATTTTTTCATTCCATAAACTTATAAATACTTTAATTTTTGAATTAGAAGCTATAGTTTTTCGCTAATCGCCATATAACGTAACCACGGTCTTAAGACATACCACACCCAAGCTTTCCTTATAACTCCTTACAAAAATGGTATTGCATAAGAAGCACTATACTTATCTGGACATGCTTCTTTTGGTCGTTGTAAATTAACCGCAATTATTTCTTTTAGTAAACTTAATGAAAATACTTTATAGATAACAAAGTGTCGATAAAGTGTTTTTATTTATGCCTGGTTTTATCTGATGTATTGCATTATTGATTGAAGGGCTAAAATTACATACTGCAAGTTTTTTTTCTTTAAAACAAGTTTCCTTTTTATACGATAAACAATTTGTTTTCTTAAGTAAGATTTTTTCGAGTTATTGCATCGAACTTTTTATTTAAATTAATTTAGTTGAGAATGTCGCATTAAGGGACGAGACGAATACTTTTTTTTGCAGTTAATAATAATACATACTGCGCAACCACAAGCAAGGACATGGTCTAATACCTTTTTTTTTAATCTATTGGCTAGCGCTTGGCTGCAATCAGACTTGCTTGCAAGTGGTGATGCAGCCTAAGATGGAGCGCGCTTGCCTAGAAGATGCAAGATTTAAACGGAAGACGGCTTTACGCCGTCGGTCCGTTGAGGTGAGTCACCGCCAACTTCCTAACTCCGGGCTAGTTATGAGAATTTCTAGTCAGAAAACCCCAACACTTAGTTATGGCCGAACATGCTAACCACTGGACCAACGAGGAAGATACGCCTGTATTAAGTAAACGCATTCCATGGTTTTACTTCCATGATTTACGACCTAGCTGACAAGTCCGCGTCTAAAACGCCCCTTAAACTTTTTTTCTCGTAAAATAAGAGGTTAACGCATCCAAAAAGGATATTACTTCCAGAGATTACAATCTCATAGAACCCTTTTTATGGATCGTGGCCCCTTTGAGGAAAATAGTTGGGAAATAGATTTAATCTGTTTTGGTACAGCATATTACATGTTGGGAGCTAAAAATAGATTTAATATTATCTTCTATATTGGAGTCGTATTATATTAAGTAAAAATACTGGAATTAGCTTTTCCCGAGTAAGAGTTGGCTCTTGAGCTCTACTAAACTTTTTAAATGAATCTTTTAAGGGCTCCGTATGATGTAAAATGATGAAAACGGAATCTTAAGCGAATAATTTTGTCAGATTTTTTTTATCTACTACCAGTTAGTCCTTGACTGCGATCTTACCTGATGCAGTGCCTGCCTGATAAGTGATGATGGAGTCTAAGATGATAGCGGGCTCGCCTGTTAGAGACATGGCAGTTCTATTAAACCCATACCCTAATCGGTTTCTACTTCTTACAGACCTCGTACTGGAACGCTAAATCGCTTGCGCGTGCAAGCGATTTAGCGTTCCAGTACGAGGTATTTAGCGTATTTGCGGCATGTATTTGCCGGTGAGGTGGTAACTAGCCCCGACCGAAGCCCCCCACCAGCCCAGATCAGGGAAAATTCGGAAATTATCCTAAACTGACCCAGCCGGGGATCGATCCTGGGACCTCCGCACGTTAAGACAAAAGCGCTCAACGCTGCGCCAGAGAGGTGGTTTTGTAAAAACCTTTATGGTCAATACCTTTTTTTTAACACTAAAAATCATTTATACCGTAAAAATTACCTGCAATTATTGAATTCTTGTTTTTGTTACTCACAATTTCAAAATGTCTGAGGTAGAGTTTCGAGCCTTCGAGCTACCGAAGACCAAAAAATTAATCACCAAGAATCCCAGCTCTTATAAAAACTTCTTTCTCATTCCTTTTTAAAACAGGAAGTTATGCTATGTCAATGATCTTTAATATATAAATATTATGTCAATTTAACGAACTAAGATAAACGACGAAGAGCCGCTAGGATATGGAACGCACTTCCGGCTTCCGTTTTCCCCTCCATTTTTAATATTGGTATCTTCAAATCAAGAGTGAATAAGTACTTAAGCTATTAGTATCTTAACGAACCTAGAAAGTGAAAAATAGTAAACTTTTGATCCGACATTCAAATTTAATGATATAGGCAATAATAATAAATACATAATCGGAATAATTATGACATTTGGTGATGTAGACTTAGGTACTTGACATACATTTTGACGAAAAGGCCTCACTATGATTTCCTTCAAACTATTCACCTTCTGGAAGGGGGTATTTCCTTGAAACAATCGCAGTTGGCTTAGTTTATAGTTAAGTAGTTATTGTAATGCATGCCAATTAAAATTAAATTAAATCAATATTTGTACACCACACTGGTCGAATACTAGGATCCTCTATTTTTTAAGAACATCTTTGTACGAACATATTTGGAAGAACATCTTCAAATTATTTATTTGTCGTCGAATACGCGACAAATAAATAATTTGAAGTTTGAAGTTTGAAGTACTTGCCAGCAAGTCTGATTGCAGTTAAGCCAAGCCAAGTCTACAGATTAAAAAAAAATTCTATTTATGCTAAAAGTTATATCATATCAAATAATATTTAAATTAATCGAATATTATATAGGTATAATCCGTTTAGCTAGCAGAAAATTGCTTTCAGGTACAATATGCTATATGTTACTTATACATCTTATGATACGTTAAATTTCTTTTCAGAGTCGGACGTTTCACTTAACCCCGCGCTATCAGCATAATGTAAAGCTGGGGGCACACGGACAGAGATAAATTACCCGACACTCAGCAGGTGCCTGTGTGCACGGGGCCTAATGGTTTAAAAAAGTAATCAGTCATTGCACCGGGTCGAGATAAACTTGTCGAGTAATTGTTGGAGTTTTTTTTTGTATTCAGGGTGAAAAAATAATTGAGATTTGAATACTAGTTCGAGATTACGCTTAGTCCAAGTTTTTATATTAAAAATTAATTCGATTGATCGTATTAAGCGTTCGATCACATTGGTGTTGAAGTAAAATGGACCTAAGCTCTTGATATAAATACACAAATTCTGAAGAGATCCATAACCTTTTATAGAAATAGGCACCAAAGTCAATGTCAAAGATTTTATTCAAAGTAGGTACAAGTTGTACACTTTTTGAACGTCATACAAAATTATTATATTAATCATACTATCATACTAATATTATAGATGCGAAAGTCAGTTTGTTTGTTGGTTTGTGGGTTTGTCCTTCAATCACGCCGCAACGGAGCAACGTGATTTTTGGCATCGGTATAGTTGAGGACCTGGAGAGTGACATAGGCTACTTTTTATCCCGGAAAATTAAGGAGTTCCCGCGGGAATAAAAAAAACTTTAACCACGCGAACGAAGTCGCGGGCATTAGCTAGTTCATTAATAATTCATTATTTCTTAATTACGGCACCAAAATGTTTTTCTTTTAATTTACACTAAACGTAAATAAAAAAATCGTATCCAAATTGATCAAGCCAGAAGTGAAAAAAATCGCAGACATATTATGTTATGTATGTGACTACATACCTACCAGGTAAAATTGATGACCTCCTCTTCGGCATTTGTTTTAAAATCTGATAATACTTTTCATAGTAGTTTTTTTAGTTTTGAAAGTAGGTTCAAAAGCTCCCTAGTGTGACATCGCTAAACAACCCAACCCAACCAAACCCAAACAACAACACAACACAAGCAAAACATGTCCATACGATGTGTCAACCCGTTCACAGCGGGTTGTGCCGCGGCCGCGTATTTGGTCGGTCACTGCGACCCGATATGGCAACCAGCCGTCGCCTTATACGGTATACCGCCGCTTGCACCTTGATACACAATTGTCCCCGATTCTGTAGTATCTCGGATCTACGGTGTTTTTTTTCTGTTTATAATCTGGAAGCTGGTGGACGATTTGCTTGAAGGCTTTGCACGGATCAAATTATAAAGTAAAGTAAAATATACTTTATTGTACACCATAAAAAGACAAAAACATTCATATTAATGGATATGGGGCAACGGCGGTTATGGGTGTCTACTATACTATAGATAGTAGTCGTATACCACTATATCACTGGGTATATCCAGTAACGGATGTCTATCGGTTGAAGACAACAAAATGAAAAGTTGATGGTGCAGAGAATTATCAACATAAAATAAATCATCTAGATTCTAGGTCGTGCAAATTATTGATCTATCCATACACAAATATTCGATACGAATCTCTGCAGTGGGTAACAAACAAAAACAAACAATGTTTTTGTTTGTTACCTTATCGCACCTCAACTACGAGAGCCAACTTTTGGTACAACACTGGTTCCACAGCCGTGGAAGTCAAAGATTTTCTATGATTTTAAAGGATAAAAAATAATTTCCAAAATCCAATAATACTCGTGGATGGTCGCTTCGGGACGAAGCATTGACTAAAACCTAAAAGTCTTACTTAAGGTCTTAATACCACCTTTAGTGGACTTGTAGTATCTATTATACTGTAAAGTTTCAAGTCTTAATATTTGCATATTTAAAACTAAAAATTGGGACTGGTGTAAAACATTGTACAAATGGGCCGCTAGCTCTCGGGCTATTATAGTTAACAACGCACAACGCTCGTTTTGAAAGCAGCATGTATTTTATAGTATAAGACACGGCGGCAAAAAGTAAAAGAATAAAGTATTTGTTGTATAGCGTAAATACTGCTCCCTTATTTGTAATACGCTTGCTCCAGAATAGGTGTTCGTAATGGTGTTATTTCTAGAAAGGATAGGGAAAATACGAGATACAATCCTTTGCGCTAACAATATATAAGATACTTGAAGAGGCGACGTTCCATACGAGATAAATCCAAAACACACAAAAGGTATAAGACAAAAGGTCCACATGAAAAGTCCACGTTAAAGGGGGGCAATGTTTTGTTCTGTCGCCCAGAGTGCGCGCTATTTTTTGATAAGTATATCTTTTTGTCTCTCACTCTCAATGGGTTAATAAGAGAGAGAGTTGCCAGTTCACTACTGAGCACGAGTCTCTTCTCGCAATGAGAAGGGTTTGGTAATAGTCCACCACGCTGACCGAGTGCGGATTGGCTCCTGGCAGACTTCACATACCTTCGAGAACATTATGAACAACTCTCGGCCATGCGAACCATTAGGCGCTTTTCCAGTGACTTCAGTAGGAGTTCACGCCAAGAAGAAGACATACCCCTATACTTATTATAAAGAAACACCCCTATAGTTATTATAGTCCGACCCGGAACTCGAACCCGGGACCTTGTCGACCGCAGTTGAACTTGCTAACCACTAGACCAACGACGAGGAATAATGTTAGTAAGATTTTAATTTCGTTTCTTGACTACGAAGATGAGTGGTATCCTAAGAGAAAATAATAAATAATGTATTTCTTAAGAAGTTCTCATGATGTAAAAGAGCCCTTAACTGTGATTAAAGCGACGAAAAGCCCCGGTTATTTCCAAGGGTCTTAAGACCCGTTAATTACTACCTACGCTCGAATTAAATACTGCTCACTTGGCAAGGAGGGCCTATTTAGCGATTTTTCCTTCCGCGATCGTTGGAAAATCTTATTTTTTCTGGAAACACTTTTTTATTTTTTATGAAATGATTTTGGTTTCATGTAATTTAACCAAGACTCTTGTCTTGGTTTAATTACATGAATCGCTTAAATCCGTATTGTTTAAATATTATTGACGTTCCTGTTTTAGAATTATAATCCTTTTTTTGGGACGTCAAGGTAGTAACCCCGAAGGTCATTTAAACTAACTCTTAAGGTTCTGTCTTTTTGCAAATGATTGTATTCTTCATTTATGAGGGTCGACCTCTTTCATTTATCACATAACTATATGAGTTTTCCGCGTGAGTTAAGGTTTTAATACCCTCGAAAACTCTTTAATTGTATTATCATCTAGCCTATGTGTAATTCTGAGTTTCAAATAATATAATATATAATATAAATATTATAAATGCGAAAGTGTGGATGTATGTATGGATGGATGGATGTATGGATGTTTGTTACTCAATCACGCCCCAATGGCAAAACGAATCTGGCTGAAATTTGGCACAGGCATAGATTATAGTCTGGAATAGCACATAGGCTACTTTTTATCACAGAAAATTAAAGAGTTCCAGCGGGAATCAAAAAACCTCAAACCACGCAGACAAAGTCGCGGGCATTCGCTAGTATGCTATATAACTATACTAAATTTCAGCTAAATCGGTACAGTTGATGTCGCGTGAAGGAGTAACTAACATTCAAACTAACAAACATCCTAACATTCAGATTTATAAAATTATTAGTAAGATAAACGCGTACCAGAACGCTAAATCACTTTGCGGCACGACTTTGCCAGCTTACTAGGGGTGGTAACTAGCCACGAGCGACGCTTCCATCCAAAGTCCCAACGAAACCTGAACCTATTTAGAAATTATAATTTTCCAAATTACTGGGTATTACTCTACCGGACCGATACTATAACTTTTTAAGTTTTCTTATGCTTAAATGACGTGTTTTTTTAATAACCATAGGGAATTTTGTTCATGGAAATGGAAAATTAATTCTTTCTTCTCTATAATGGTGTTAAGTACCAGGAAAACACGACAAAGAAAAGTTCTTTACGAAATACCTTCACACAAAATTTCGCAGCTTCCTTCACAAACCTGACGTAATCCCACGAAGCCCCCTCATTCGCAATATTAAAATATGATTCGACGCGGGATCCAACTCAATCAGCGATCGCACCTTCCCAATCCTCTTATCTTGAACCCTGAACCATTCGAAAGCCCACCTTAAACCTAGCGCCTTTAAACATATTTTGCATTAACCAATATCCTGCATAATGGCCTAAAGGTGTACACACATTTATCACGATCGTACGCGTACAGTTCACACAAAATGTCTACAAAGTGTTGCTGTCAAAGTTATGAGCTTGCATGGCAATATTATACAAATTATTCACAACATCTTATCATGATGTGCGAGTTCAACTTAACTTCTAAACATTAAAAAAAAAATTAGACATAAATACCTACTTACTTGGCTAGACTAGTCGCTCAGTAAATACTGTGGTCCATCAGTATTTGCCGAATATAATTATACCGTGGTATTTATTGATCGTGTAATCTAGTGTATTGATGGACGTCTAGTGTATTCTGTCAACGGAATGTGATCTTATCGTATTTATCATACTGATGGACCATAGTATTTACTTAATGTCTATTCGGAAAATTGGATGCTTGCGGGACGAATTACTAATGTGTTATCAGTTTTATATCAGCAGCTATGCCTTTGGACATGTAATTATGGTGAAATTCTGGTGAAATTAATGCGTAGGCGAGCCGACCTTCAAAATTGCATAAAGAGGGGAAGTGAGTGTTTCAGGACAGAGGGATACATGGTGTTAATTATTTCACAACGAGGAATTTAATTTGTGCCGTTGGTACACTTGTGTACGCGTAGGGGAAATGCGTTCATAAATATTTAAGTAATACAATATTTTTACTCGATTTTATTATGTTCATAACTAGCTGATGTCCGCGACTTTTATTAATTCCCACGGGAACTCTTTAATATTCCGGTACCTATAAAATGTAGCCTATGTCACTGTCTAGGTCCTAAACTATACACGTATGCAAAAAATCACGTCGATCCGTTGCTCTGTTGCGGCTTGATCGAAGGAAATTCGCAAATTCACTTTCGCACTTACAATATTAGTATGATAATAATTAGTTAAAATTCTAGGATTTGAAACCCGACCTTCTCGAATAAGAGGACGAAGTTTTAACAACGAGGCTATTACCTGCGTTTTAATTGCCCCAAATCGCTCTCCAGTACCTAGTAGGAAGATCAAACCATACTATCCATACTAATATTATAAATGCGAAACTGAGTCTGTCTACTACGCTTTCACGGCCTAACTTTTCAACCGATTTTGATGAAATTTAGTACAGAGATAGACTTTTTCCCCGGGTAAGGACCTATAGGCTACTTTATATCCAGGAAAATTTCAGAGTTCCCGCGGAAATTAAAAAAACTTAATCCACGCGGACAAATCATCTAGTTAATAAAATCTGTTCCTTATGCCTAGGGTTTCCGTATTAATGTTAACATTAATGAAGGGAAGTGGTAAAATGAATGATTAAGAGTTAGCACATAATTGTGTGTCTGCCTGCGTCAATGGAGCGAGCTAGCAGCACGCGCGCACAATCGAATGTGCATATCAATCGGTTGTGCTGGTGATGCGCTATGGTATCGATATATAATAGAAAATAAATAAAATAATAACAACATTTATTGCAGTGCTGGTGTACAATTTTACGCAGGACTAATTAATATTCATATTATCGACTTGCTAGAAATGGACATTTTTCACTTCTTTCAAGGAAATCTTGTTTGGTATGGGGAAACCAAAAGTGCAATCTGGAACGTAAGTTAGTGGTCTGACGGATGTGATATATTGGCTTCTCGCTACTATCATAGAAAAATAGACTTAATAATGGTAAGGACGTTAGTTAAATCAGTGACATTTAAAATTGTATCAGTATATTATTATTTAAACACCAAATTTTAACTAAATTATTGCAGGTACAATGACAAGACCGTTGCTTTGAAAGTCTGTTCCAGTTCTGGGGCCATACTGCCAACGCTTAAAGCAATATTACTCAAAATGAGAGTTTGATGTCACGTATCTTGACGTTCCTAAAATAAGGATTATAATTCTAAAACACGAAAGTCAGCAATAATGAAACAATATGGTTTTATGACCCTAGATAGTAAATGTCTCCAGCATGATATTTAAAAGAATGCCTTCGTCAATAAATATGTATATTTAACAGTTCTACCTAGCATGCACACCAATAGAAGTCATCATGGGTAGTCAACAATAATTTGAGCTAAATTGACTCTAGCATCGACATCGACAAAGCGCATCCCTATCGCAAATCGCAGGCTTTAGAGCACATTCCGCGGGGGCGCACATTACCATGTCAAACGCGGGGTTGGGGGGTGGAGGGGGGGAGGGATGGTGAATTTTTAACAAATACTCGGCCCAAATGCAATGCCTATGTACCCGATTTCGACTACATCAATTTAAGTGTACAACAAAAGGTCACGTACCAATTATTTAAGGCTTATTTCCTGACTTCGTACGCGTGGATCGAGGTTTTTTGGTTCCCGCGGGAACTCTTTAATTTTCAGGGATTAAAAGTAGCCTATGTGCTATTCCAGACTATAATCTATCTCTGTGCCAAATTTCAGCCAGATCCGTTAAGCTGTTGGGGCGTGATTGAGTGACAAACATCCATACATCCATCCAATCTTTCGCATTTATAATATTAGTAAGATCAGCGTTGGGGCACCTGGTACCTCAGATGTGCGCCATTATAGTGGCTTCGTGTCTGAGAGGCCCGGAGTCCCAACACAAGCTGAGTGGCTTACCTGTTTGTTGCACTGCTGTACAATACAGTGTTGATATCGTCTGTACCTAAGTGTTTTAGTTTAAGTTTGTTTATTTTTAATATTTCTAATGTAACATACAGGAGTGCTCAAATAAAGATTTTCCTTTCTTTCTTTCTTTCTATAAGAAGTAAGATTAAACGACAAAATATGTAACTGGGTCAAAATATCAATAGTTTAGCAATAGTCGTATTTATCCTAGTTCGTGCACGTTACTTACCTACTTATATTAATTCAAATGATGATGTAATTATTAGTTATCTGTGAGGCAAAATCGTCACAGATACAAGCTAGGAATTCGGTAACCTAATGGATGTTATGAGTTTCTAGGAGAACTTAATCAAAAGACCTGGGGAGGTTTTGGCCACTGCTAGCTACCACTTGTTCTGCCAACAGATTAGCGCCGTTACTCAAAGCGTATAGACACTCTTTCATGCTGGCTCTTCTCAGTAGAAATTCTTTCCGAATAGGTACTAAAAGCATAAAATTAAAAAGTAGGTACCCTCCTCCATGCATCGGGTCCTCTCCTCTCCACTCTATTCCTCACTGCTGCGGGTCGTGATCTTTGGCACTGGTATCTTGCAGCGTAAAAAATACCACAGCCCTTTCATATACCTACTTATACACGTTTTTACAAAAGTATTAAAAGTAAAGATTTTTTTTCAAAATGGTCACTGAACGAAAATAATTTCAAGAATTTGATATTATTACATTTACATTTAGGTACATATATTACATAGTTCGGCGTGATTGAGTAATAAACATCCAATGCGAAAGTATGTCTGTTTGTTGGTTTGTTGGTTTATTGGCCTGGCGAGTGACATAGGCTTCGTTCCCGTGGGAATCAAAGAAACTTATTCCACGCGGACGAAGTCGCGGGCATCAGCTAGTTCGAAAATAAGCCCCCGCCACCACTGACTCAGCAAGTGATATAATTTCGCCACGCTTTGAAAGCCATTAATGAAATATATTGACGTCTCCCCATTTATCTTTTATAGTAATTTAACTTTATAAAACGCAAGTCAGTCTGTGTATGAATGTGTTACCGTGGAGAAGAAAAGCCGGGGTTTACGTCATCATCGCAGTTATGGCAATTTTCGGGAAGGAAACACGAATGAATATAAAAGGAGACTTAACTGATAATAAACGGTCTAAATAATAATAACAGACTAAACCACTGGAATTGGATCTAATAACTTGAGGTTTTGTATATGTCACCGTATAAAAATTCTTTCCAAATAACCGCCTTCCAACGCCACTGTAAAGTACAAAATAATTTTGATTTCTACCCACTATGTTGAAAAATATACGCGCCGAATTGAGAACTTCCTCCTTTTTTGGAAGTCGGTTAAAAATTGCAAAAACCGTTAGATTGTAAACTGTCGACAGATTACAATTTAACGCATTATTTATCGGAGGATTGTAATCTGTTAGGTATATTAATGTGGCTGGGCGCTTACTACCTGATTATCTAAGTCGAACCTTAACCTAACCTACAAGAAAAAGACAAGAAAACGTAAAAACAATGAATATTTCAAAAATTGTCACTCAGAACATTGAACGGTTCACAATCTGTCGACAGTTTACAATATCGCTAGTTAGATTACAATCTAACGGTTTTTGCAATCTTACGGTGACATATACAAGACTTAATATAGCAGCACAGCATTCAATACCTACGTATTGGTTAGGTTAGCACCTATTTTCAGGCAGGGCATGATGAAAAATAAGCATTGAGCTTTTTTAGCTAAGGTAAGCAATACTTTTTTGCCTCTATATCGTGCACGCTACTGTACCTATATAGGTTCATTTTATAACACAGACCTAGTAAAGAATTAGAAAGACGTGCGCTTCAACGTTTTACGGAACGTTATAAAATTTAGACTACGTACGAGTGAGATGGCAGTCAATGAGGTCAATTATTATGTACACCACCTTTGAACTAAACTAAAATGACATCTCTATTTATATTGCTATCCCTTTCATAATACTCGCCGCGGAAAGGGGCAGCACTAGATTGATAGCTGTCATTTTAGTTCAGAGATTGTCAAACAGAATTGACCACGATGGCTATTTTATCATCAAATGAAAAACATCGAGATATTTTCACTTATAAGAGCACAGAGCTCACTTCTGCTCAAGAGTTTCTTCTGATGATCTTAAGTTTTTAAAGAGCTTTACTTAAAAACAACTTCACCCAGCAGGTAGTGTTACATAACCACAATACACCTTACATAACCGTAACTTCCGTAGCGTTAACTCGAGACCTGACGGCTGACAGTCCTTAGAAAAAACTAAGCGAGGCGAATAGCTCTTTCATTGCTTAGTCAGGGTTACTGGTGCCATTAGGCGTCTCGTCCAAGGATATATCACACCAAAGATGACCATTATAATATAAATTATCACAGCGTAAGTAGGTATATTATCCTCACAACAGTGGATCGACGTCTATACAAATTGCAGACCACAGGCCATCTACATATTTGTGGCCTGTGACGTGTACACATACATCTTCCGCTATATTTTGTCACACAATGACAGGAAGATGTCATTGGTTGGTTTGATGACTTCCACTGACCTGATCTTATTTAACAGACGTTTATTTAACAAAAATCAATTCAAACAATGTAATAAATAAAATATTTTTTTGATCAGATATTTAACTTACCATGAACGAAGCCACTTTCGTATGATTTTTGTAGTAAACAAAATAAATTAAATGGTCCTTGAAATAGCGAAACGTCTTTCAGGTTTAATACCGAAATGTAAGTGTATCTTTACGTGTGTTTAAGTGTATCTTTAGTTTTAGCATATCAACGTCTTCTGTGCTTATTGCGAGATAAATCCACGCGAGAGCCCGCGTTAAATGTTACGTGACTCGGCGTTTTAGATTTTCATTTATGTAAGCACTATTATTCACGAGCTCGACTTGAAAATGTGACGAAAATTTAAGCATGTCTCCCTAATTCGAAACCTTGGTGAAATCACGATCCTTCTTAATGGCTGTCAGTTTTGCATTGTTGGCTAAAAGACCATTGCTAGAGTTTCCGAACACAAGAAAGCTTGCAATAATTTGCTTTACTAGATAGATCTGTATAGTATAACGCGTAACATGCGATAAGTACCTATATTAGGTACCTACTATTCAAGTTCGCTTCTAGGTCACTTATATTAGGTACTATTAAAGTTCGCTTTTAGGGCAGGTGTTAAAGCGACC
The DNA here is from genome assembly GCA_963932025.1 of Erebia epiphron. NCBI lineage: Eukaryota > Metazoa > Arthropoda > Insecta > Lepidoptera > Nymphalidae > Erebia > Erebia epiphron. Next base: position 36,803,804 of record OZ009946.1, on the reverse strand, counting down.
GTATTTGCTCGACAACTCGATTGGTTACTAAGCCAACTTTGTGAAGTATCCACTTTTATTTTACATCAATACCTAGTGCCTACATATTATACTTGCTACGCTGCTGCTACGTTTTCACTTACTACTCTACACTACGTAGCTTCCTAGGTAAAGACAAGCCTACTTTTAAACCCAGAAATCAACAAAATTTCATGGGAATTTTCAAATCCTAAATCTATAATATAATATCATTGGGGTCAAGGTACATAACATTCGATGTTCGAATAAGGGACTTAAAATCCAACACATCCATTAAAAGAAGGTATAATCGATAAGCGAAATTGGTAAAGTCTATTTCCTTGGGCAAAGGAGTTAAAGGCCCTCTGCTTGAGTGCCGGAGGGCGAGGGAGTGCCTCACCGTGCCTGGCACCTCATAATAATCTGCCTCGTACCCTTGCCACAAGTTTTTAAATCACACCTACGTGGAGTGTTTTCAAGCGTTCGAACACATCAGAGTCAAACTAAAATGATCGTGTATCTACTCCTAGCGATGATAGCTTAGTGGTTAAGACACCCGACCTCCTGTAGGGGGTTGCGGGTTCGATCCCCGGGCACGCCACCTCAAACTTTTAAGAGTTATGTGCGTTTTAAGAAATTAAATATCACACAAACGGTGAACGAAAACGTCGTGAGGAAACCCGCATGCCCGAAAGTTCTTCGTAATATTTTCGAAGGTGTATACTAATCCACACTTTACCACCATGGAGGACTATGGCCAAACCCTTCTTATTCCGAGAGGAGACTCGTGCTCAGTAGTGAGCCAGTAATGAGTTGATAAGACGAAAATGAACCTCGATGGTTATTAAAATCGGTTGCACTGAATTTGTGATTTTAAACCAATAGGTTTTTGTTCCATTTTACTTTGATGCCAATGTGTTCGAAAGGTCGAATACGATCAACGTAGGTGTGATTTGAAAACTTGTGGTAAGGGCATCGTATATAAAAGGGAATTGAGAGGTATGAACTTGCGGTAAGATTCCATTAAGTTCTTTCACCTATAATTGGTGTGTAATTTTGTTAAAGTTTCGTGCGTTTTGTAATTGGATTCCTTGGTTGCTTAGTGCTTACTCTTGGTTGCTGAGTGTTGAATAGGCTGCATTGTACGTTTTTTTAAATTAATCTTGGAATAGGCTGTCATCGATTGGATGCGAAAAGACGAAGACAAGCATAAATTAAACGTAAAACTAGAGTCTCTAAAAGTCTCTAGTCGTCGGGGATGTTTGCCGATGCGCGTGTGGATTGCTTCTACACTACTATGCGCAAACGGTACACATCCCTGGTGCGCAGGGTTCGGGCTAGCTCCAATGGCATCCTGAGAGCATTTTCTGACAGGTTTGACTGTCAGTACCTGAACCATTGTCATATGGTGCACGTGCTGACACATCAAGGCTGTCTCAGATAAGGTTTTAGGATTAGGTAGTTTTAGGTTTACTAACTTTAGGGTATTGTGTGTGTGTTCTTACTAACAAAATTTATGATCTTTATGGTCGAAATAAATGTTTTTTTTTTAAAGGTATTTTAATTCTTAGGATTTAAGCACGTCTTGCTTTAAGCTGTGTAGATATTTTTCATTTAGATAAGTCGTACAGCAAATCAACGCGATGTCTACATAATTACCTTTAACATTTTAAAAGTGCGGGCATTATTGTTCGACTAAATGTATTACCGTATTCAATGTACGTTTTAACACCTATTGTTGAAATCGAAATAAGTAATATTAGTTCGAGCGAAACAAATACAATAGAAACGGCGAAACAAAAAAGAAATAACGAATATTTTTCAGCCTTTCATCACATTTAATATTCATCGTTGAAGTATGAGGTGTGTGTTAGACAGAACAGCTATACTGACACGTAGGTAGGTATACACATGGAAAGATTGATTTATTAAACACCACAACAGCTGTGGTTTCGTTTGTGGATACAGTTTCAAATGGATTTGTTTGAGTGAAATATTTACATTGGAATCGTGCGTGTTGATGGTATTTTTCTGATTTTTCGTGTGCCTATAAAATTCATGTAGCTAGAAACAATGTAGCGGTGCAGCTCTTAGAGGGTTTAACTGCTATATCTCTAACAGGCCTATGTCCTTCCCCGGGATACAGTCTACCCCATGCCGTGAAAGCGTAGCAAACGGATAGACAGACACACTTTCGCATTTACTATATTATAGTATGGATTTATATTCGTCGCGGGAGAAATCCCCTACCGTGCCGTGCTGTCGATGGGCGCAGGCCCTTAGGGTTCCTTTTGAGGTGCAGAACCCTATAAAATTTGAAAGGAAAGGAAATGAAGGCGATCAAGCTATAATCCAATCAACCCATTACGAATTACGATCCAATCTCTAACAAGTCTTAGGATGTTAGTATGTTCGTCACACGGTACCTATCTGTGTAATAGCATCTCGATTCTTGGCCGACACAACGAAGATTAAAGGCCGTCACGGCTAATCAACGCAATTACACTGCACTCCCACTACACTAATTGCTCGGCATACAGCTCTGAGGATCTATACACTATCATGCTACACATAGGTACATATTAAAGTGCCTATCTACAATAGGTATATAGATAAATATAGGCTCTTTGGTACATACCATTGTGTACTAGAAAGGCCTCGACTGGCGCCTAATCTTTTCAAAATCACTTGGGAAGTCCTCGGTTGCGCCTTGAAGTTCCAATATTACTCAGCCGTGAATTGCTTTATTTCCGGCCTGGGCAGTAATCTATCTATATTATAAAATATATTATAAATGCGAAAGTTTGGATGCATAGATGGATGTTTCTTACTCATTCATACCAGAACGGATCTGAATGAAATTTGGCACAGAGATAGATTATAGTCTGGAGTAGCCTACAGGCTACTTTATATCCCAGAAAATTAAAGACTTTCTACCGCGGGATCCGAAAAACCTTTTGAGTAATATTGCATAAGTAATTATTGCTTAAAGCGTTGGCAGTATGGCCCCTGTCTTACGTCAATACCAATGTACAGGGGGTAAAAGCTTCAACCGTATGGCGGTGTAGCTTCTTAAGGCCGCCGAAAGCCAATTACAACGAGTAACAAATTGATTTTGTATGTGGGTCAGTGGAAAACGAGTTGCAAGCTTATGTGTTAACAAAATAACGTTCGTTAAATTTTATTTACCATAGCTTTTGCCTGAGGCGCTGCGTGCGTTCACAATGGGGATGATGACAATCATTTAATCAAATCAGCAATTCCTTAACAACTATTTAAACAAATCAAAATTAAAAACGCGTTTCTGGTATGGAAGATTTAAAAAACTATAAATAATAAGTAAATAAGTAAATTATAAATAATAATATTATGTATCTGTTATATCATTAAGTATTATATTATATAATATGTATGTTGATATGTATTTATTTATGTAAGTATATATATTATATAATTATGTCATTAGTATGTATATTTGTGTGTTTATGTAAGTTTATGATATAATATCTCATTTCATGCTATCTCATATCTTGTTGTACCTATTCTTCCTCCACAACCTTTCTCACTGCCAAGGGTCACTGGTAGAGATCTCTTATAGAGATAAGTGCTTTCTTGTCCATTACTTATCTGTTTTTCTTAGTATTTCTCTTCTTTCTGGTTCTAAATAAATTAAAAATAATTTTTTTTTTAATTCCACTACACTGACTGACTTGATTGCGATCACACCTGATGGTAAGTGATGCAGTTTAAGATGGTAGCGGGCTAACCTGTAAGGGGATATGGCAGTTACCCTAGTTGTACCCTAACGAACGATAAATCGCGTGGCGGCACTTCTTTGCCGGTAGGGTGGTAACTAGCCACGGCTGAAGCCGAAGCTGACCAGACCTGAAAATTCTGAAATTTTTAATTCCCAAATTGACCCTGCCGGGAATCGAACCCGGGACCTCCCACGTTAAGACAAGGAAGGCTCTTCATAATTAACTTGTTAGTTGAACCTACAATTTTATTGAGAAAGTCCTTGTTTGTAAAGAAACATGAAACGTCATCTTGACAACATACGTGTGGGCCGTATGACTTATCGATCTGTCGATGCATTATTGAGCGCATGTAGGTACGCTAAGTATCGACATATTCTACTCATGGTTGTCAATTTCATGAGATTGAATAAATACTTTCTTACTAATTTGATACAGAATTCCATATAGTCTCTATTGAAATTTAGATTTATGGTTAATCCGTAGTCCATACTCCATACTAATATTAATACTGTGTGTCAATGATGCGTTGAAAGCTTGTGATGGGGGTAGCGAGAGGATACACATCGAGTCTATACATTGCGGCGATGTAAGTAGAGCACTTAATAAACTTAAACGAAAACGTTTCGCTGGCCCAGATGGCATTCCACCATACATAATCAAATATTGCAGCAACGTGTTTCTGGCACCATTGCGTTATATTTTCGATGTATGCTTTAAAAACTCTTATTATCCAGAAGTTTGGAAAACATCCAGAGTAGTGCTTGTTCCTAAGAAGCAACCTAGTTCAGAAATAAATGATTTCAGGCCTATAGCTGTTCTATCGGTCTTTGGAAAGTTGTTTGAGTCTGTAATAGAGTACCGTATAAGAAAACAATTTGAGTACCAACTTTCCGAAGTTCAACATGGGTTCAGAGCGGGACGCTCCACGACCACTAATTTGTTAGCATTCTGGACTTATGTCACTGGAGCTGTAGATGGCGGTGCGCAGGTGGATGCGGCTTACTTACATTTTCAAAAAGCGTTTCATGCAGTTGATCATGACGTTCTTCTTAGTAAGTTTGCATCTGTCGGTTTTACTCCGTCTCTACTTAAGTTCTTTTCTAGTTACCTGGCAAACCGGAAGCAGTACGTACAATATGAGGGGTATCGCTCGGAACCCTACTATACATATTCCGGCATTAGTCAAGGTAGCAATTTAGGTCCTTTGGAATTTTAATTCTAATTAATGATTTACCAAATGCAGTTACCCGAGCTAATTGCTTATTATTTGCGGATGATCTAAAATTGTTTTATAAGATTGAAGACTCTTCTGACGGCCAGATTCTTGAGGGTGACATTGATAATGTTTTACAGTGGTGTAACAAGAACAGGTTGTTTTTTAATATTAAAAAATGCGCTGTCATCACCTTTACTCGGAAAGCAGCACCAATAATTGCGAATTATTGGCTAGGCGGATCGAATATATCGCGCGTGACTACGATAAGGGATTCAGGCACGAATTTGTCAGAAGATCTGACATTCCGTGGACACATACAAGATATCTGTTCTAAAGCATATAGACTTTTAGGGTTTGTGCTCCGTCAGGCGCAGCATTTTAAATCGATTGCTGCAATTAAACTGCTCTACAACGCTTATGTGAGAAGTAAACTCGAGAGCAATGCTATTATATTTTGGAATCCATATGAAGCCAAATATATAGATATGCTCGAAAAAATACAGAAGAAGTTTATTAGATTGTTGTACAGGAAACAGTACGGCTATTCAGTGGGTTATCCTACTATATATTCAAGTCTCTTCCTCCTTGGAATGATAGGATATGATAGGTTGGAAGTGAGGCGCAACATAGCTCTACTTCTATACGTGGTTAATTTGGTACAGGGCAAAACTAGTAATTCAGTCATATTGAGTTCTGTAAACCTGCATGTACCAGATGACTACGTAACTGCGCGTCGTCGCAAATTATTTGCATTAAATTATTGCAGAACAGTAATGGCTGGGCAAGCTCCACTGGTTCGTGCACTGCGCTTGCTCAATGATTTAGCGGAAAAGAATTGGGAACTAGACATTTTTCATACCCCACCGCTCAAACTCGTAAATAAAATAAAACCTTTGCTAGAAAGTAAGTGATATGTGGTTCATTTTAGTGTTTTAAATGGTTTTTTTTTTAAATTTGAGTTTTAATTTTAAATTTTATTATGTCTTTTTTGTTAGTTTCGTTTGTTTTATATTTGTCTTATTTTAGTTTAGTTTTAAGGTATTTTTAGTCTGGGGAGACAGCACGTAGCAGACAGACAGACGGATAGAAAAACAGACACACTTTCCCATTTATGATATTAGTATGGACTTATGGATTACAGATAACACAATTTGGGAGAATTTTCTACAATTCAATATTTTTATTTGACAGCCCTAGTTACACCGCGGCGTATAATATTGCGTTCGACATCAGCTATTTACCTGCTGCTATTTCTGGAGCATTGTTTATGGAATTCCTAATGCCAGTAGTGGCGAGTTAGTAGTGACATTTCTCCAAGGCGCCATTTTGAAAGTACTATAATGATAGACTATTTCGTTAGGTACTCCGAATTAAAAACGATTTACGCTAATTTAGTTTTCAGCGCGTTAATATTTCTAATTAAATCATTTGCACTTAAATACAGTTTGCATGTCTCAATAAGGTGAGCATATTCGTGCTAGATATAATATTACTTCATCACAACTACAATATCCATACTAATCCATACTATCTACTACTATAAATGCGAAAGTGTGTCTATCTGTCTGCTACGCTTTCACGGCCCATCTTTTCAACAGATATTGATGAATGAAAATAGGTACAAAATAACGAATAAGTATATTTGTTTGATTGATTTATATAATTGAATTTTATGTGTTTAACATTTTACAGTACCGAAGCAGGTGATGTATTAATAAATTAGCGTGATTGTGTTAATTGAATCCGATTTCCTCCTCAGTAATTTCAGTATGCAAATACGGCCAAGTTAAATATTTACCTTTTAATTGTGTTACGGGTAAAATTAAATGGCAGAACCCGCCCACCGAATTTCGTAAATAATATTTTGTACTTACGTCCTTATTAATCATGGAAATTTTATGAGTTTTATGTGCCTCTTACCTCCTTAATATGGTTTACCCGTTGTCCTAGGTGAACGACGCGACAGGAATAACCGGTAGCTAACCCCACAACGTGGCCAACGCTGACGCGTAGATAAGTTTGTCATCTTCTATGGAGTCGTATCGCGTCGCGTTGCGTCGCGTCGCGTGGCATCTAAGTACAACGGGTTAAGAGCGAAAACGCACACGTCGGAAGGAAACGACGGTTTGGTCTGTCGTACTCAGTCAGTGAAGGTTGCTTTTTTTTCTATATTCGATGTCAAGTTGTCTACGATCTCACCGAGGCTTGGGTGAATATACCACCGGGGGGAAATTGACGATGTAGTCTAAGATGGAAGCGGGCCAATTTGCGGGGTGTATACAAGTTTTAATTCAATTCGATTACTATTGTGATGACGTGCTGTTCAGTGATTTTATCTATCGATATTTTACTGGCACATACCTATTTACCATGGCAAAGTATCCGTACCTACTAATATTATAAATGCGAAAGAGTGTCTGTATGTTTGCTACGCTTTGACAGCCCATCTTTTCAACCGACTTTGATGAAATTTGGTTTAGAGGTAGCATTCATCCCGGGAAGGAAATAGACACTCGGTTATCGGAAGTCGCGGGCATAAGCTAGTATTATCATTAAAAAAAACTTTTTATTGCAAAATTCAACTTTAACATGCCAATTCCAACGGTGGAATAACTAGATTACATCAAAATAGAAACAAGCGAACACCACAATGGAGACGCTAATCTCCACCGCGTCGAAGGCGACAAAGGCGTCACGACGATGACGTCACAATACACCCGCCGACAGTTATTACATTCTTGAATAATGGGAACAATGTGGCCGACCGAATTTAATCAACGCAAACGGCTGAGTCGTATGCTGACTTATTAATAAATAAACTAGGTAATGCCCGAGACTTTGTACTGTGGCGGTTTTCCGCACATAATCCAATAGATGGCACTACTAGTAGCGCACTAAGAACACGAAGAGCCTGAATCGCGATTACGAAGTTTTCTCTGAATATACGAGTATATATATTACGACTTCCAAATATCAATGAGGAGTTCGCAGGATGATCATCCTTTTGTTACAGTCGAGCCATAATCACCTCCATCCATCCATCAGCCTGCATTCGTCCACTGCACTGCCGGACATAGGCCTTTTGGAGAGCGCGCCACCACACACGCTCCTCCGCTTTCCTCATCCACACACTTCCCGCTACCTTTTTAAGGTCCATCGGGCAGGAGGTCGTTCCACACTGCGTTTACCGGTACGCGGTTTCCACTCCAGAACGCGTCTGCCCCAACGGCCATCGGTTCTGCGACAGGCATGACCTGCCCACTGCCACTTCAGCTTACTAATTCTCTGGGCTATGTCAGTTACCTTAGTTCTCCGGCGGATTTCCTCGTTACGAATTCTATCCCTCAGAGAAACCCCCAACATAGCCCGCTCCATAACCCGATGAGCGACTTTAAATTTGTGGAGAAAGCCAGCTGTCAGTGTCCACGTTTCCGCTCCATACGCACCCGTACAATCCATCCATAATCCGTCCGTCCATAATCACCTGCTCCCGTATAAACCGAAGTTAGCTTTTCTTATATTCTTATACGCCATAGAAAATGACAGACTTATCTACGTGGCAAGTGGCAACGTACCTAAGCTACTTGCTACCACGAGAGGTAACGGGCTCTCCGAGGCACGGCGGTGTCTCACCGCCTACTTCCAACTCCGGGCTGGCACTGAGAATTTATTAGAGAAAAAACTCAATACCTAACAATTTGTATGCCCGACCGGGAAACGAACCCAGGAACTCGTGATTCGCAGTCAACCATGCTAACCGCTAGACCAAAGAGTCCCGCGACTTCTTATTCGCCCAAAGTAGCTTTACGATCTGCGACCGAGTTCTTAGGTCAATGTGCCTGTCACATCTAGGATATATTATAGGCTTACAGTAGGGCTAGCATGCGCACAACGAGTGCAAATATGTGTACCCGTTATCTCTATTTGTACCGAAGCTAACATGGTTACACATATGACTTGTCTCATTAAGTAGAGATAAAAGTAATATTTCTTATATCTGTGATATTTTTCTTACATGCCGACTATTTTTTCACGTAAAATACCGGATTTTGTCTTCTCGTCGCGAGATATCTCGTTGTGCGCATGCTAAGCCTGCTGGAAAACCATAGAGGTGGTAAGGCCTGGCACATATTATTAGTTTTAAATATATGTCTAACAATACTAATGTGCATCTATTACAATTATTTTCAAGACTGTGCTAAGACTAGGCTGGAACAAACAACAATCCGTATTAATTACCAATTCGCAATTGAATATAGTACTCGCAACAGCATCTCGTAGTTCATGCGGCAAAGTTTCCCACAGTTTCACCGTCCGAGGCTGCTCTTAACTGTTTATGTTTGACTGGCATTTGTTCGCGGCTTTGTCCGTGCATAAACGTTTTTTACCCGTTGTCCTAGGTGAGCGACAAACGCGGCAACGCGACACGACTGTATCAAACAGTAGCTGACGCTTCCCGTGGCCTAAGTTATCGCGTAGATTCGTCCGTCATTTTCTATGGCGTCGTATCGCGTTACGTCAGGACAACGAAAGCGATGTGACACAATGCGACGCGATACGACTCAATAGAAAATGACAAACTTATCAACGCAATAACGAAAGCCACGTGAAGGGCCTACTGTTTGATACTGTCGTGTCGCGTTGTCGCGTTTGTCGCTGAGGTACCTAGTACAGGGTCATATTGAAACACAAGATTTTTATTGGCGATGACCACACTAATATTATAAATGCGAAGATGTGTTTGTCTGTTGGTTTGTCCTACAATCAAGCCAAAACAGAGCAACAGACCGACGTGATTTTTTGTTGTATGGTCTGTGGGTATAGTTGAGGACCTCGCAAGTTTCACTGGCTACTTTTAATTCGGAAAATTAAGGAACTCCCGCAGGAAGTAAAGAACATCTTAATCAAAGACGAAGTCGCGGACATTAGTTAGTGCCTGTATAAAATATAATATTTACTATAACCTTATACCATATTTGTACTGTAACGAGCTTGACAAAAGTGAGTGACTTTATATGGGTTTTGTTGAGCAATTTTAACTGTAGATCGAAACAAAAGATTTCGACTAATCACTTTATTTCGTTTACTTTTATCACGGTATGATTACGTACTAATTTAGGTGAAACATTAATAACCATATTTAGTACTTAATGGGATCATTAGCACATTTAAACTTATATACATTAGAAAATATTAGTTTTTTAATGGGTTTTTAAAGCCATCGTGTCTTTTATCGCTCCGTGAAAAGTTGTACTAACCAACTTTACCGTCAAGTTTTACTTGCTTCAAATGTTGCGTCACGAAAAAAGTTTTTTATTGCTGTAGATAGAAATCCTACGTAGTCAGATATACGAGTGAAAAATGAACTGTGGAAGGCATAAAGCGCCGGGCAAATCGCGTCGCTTACGAAGGTTTCTGTGATTTGTTTCACCACCACCACCACCACTGCAGCCCAATAACGTCCCACAGCTGGGCACAGCCCTCCACTCTCATAGGAGAGAGGGAATTAGAGCTTAGACCCACGCTGCTCCAATTCGGGTTGGCGGGCTTTAACGACTATTATTACGTTAATGATGATAACCAGGACCGACGGGTTAACGTGCTCTCCGAGGCACGGGGGTGAGACACCGCCAACTTACTAACTCCGGACTAGTACTGAGAATTTGTAGTCAGAAAAACCCAATACTTAATTATGGCCCGACCCGGGACTCGAACCCGGGACCTCGTCGGTCACAGTCGAACATGCCAACCACTGGACCAACGAGGCAGTGATGATAAACTAGACTATACATTCTTCAGCCTAGTGCTAAAGTAATCCATCTTAAGTGTAATGTCTCTAATTGTCAGTGAATAATATCATCAAATACCCAATAAAAGGGAATATCTTTCAACACTCAACCTGAGGGGCGTACAACGGAGGTGTTTGCTGAAGGATCGACAAAGGTGTGTAACGAGAGGGGGTGCGGAGTGGAGGGGAGGGGAGGGGGGAAGGTTAAATTATAAAAGTTTCCCTGTTAAAATAAAGGCAAGATGCGGGTGCTCGAGACAGTTGCGTTCCAATTGACTGCTAAGGGCTCCCACGAACTATACAACTATATATTTATTATCTACAACTGTTTGTCGGAATAAGAGGTACGACAATTCAACAAGAGAGAGTTCTTGTATCTACAAGATACTATATACTAGTAGTAGCTACAAATTCTAACATTTAAACTTTCGTGAGTGTTATCCATGCTAATATTATAAATGCGAAAGTGTGTCTGTTTGTCTGTCCGCCTGCTACGCTTTCACGGCCAATCTATTCAACCGATTTTGATGAAATTACTTGAAACTTAACTGAAATTAGTACCTACAAATCTCCATTTAGTTCAAATTCTAATTCAAATGTTTTTTATTCAAATAAACTTTTACAAGTGCTTTTGAATCGTCAAGTGACTCGGTAGGAATGGTATTCTGAACCAGTGATCTACCGCTGGTTCAAAATATTATTCCTACCGAGAAGAACCAGCAAGAAACTCTTGTTGTTGATCTTTGGAAAAAGTATTTTAATTTAATTATCACATTATTTAACTCTAAAATACATCATTAGCGCGAAACAAAATAGCAAACTGAAAACGTTAACGCAACGACAGTTAACTACGCAGAAAACACTTAAACCGCAAAACTCATTGCATTACCTCATTACGAAATAAAAACATCTCCCCGAACTGTAGTAACTGAGGAGTTCTCGTTAGCGCAGGTACCCGTGAAAGGATAATGTCGTTGCGTTTAAATTACTTACCAACTAGTTGTCTGTTGACGGCACAATTAATCCGTCACCACGCAAAATTAAATCAACGAGACAAGAAACAACATACATTCTAGGGTCGTAACGGAGGCGTTCTTAGCAGAAGCAGAGGCGGATGCGGAGGTGAAGGGGCTTTGCCTCCGCCGATGCGGAGGTTAACGGAGGCGGAGGCGGAGGTGGATTTCTCCGATCACATCGTCCATTTTTTGTGCTTTAGGATGCGATGAATCCCACATTTGAGGATTCTTTTAAGGTCACTTGTCTTTTTGCTTATTGTAATGGTGTAACTGACGTCACCTGCTTCGATTTGTACCTCTCGCATTGTAAGTCAACGTAAATATACCTCCGTTACAACTCTGCAAAAAAACGGAGGAGGCGGTTGCGGAAGCGGAGGTACGATTTCTTGCGAAAGTTCCGCACTTACGGAGGCGGAGACGAGGTTCCGTTACAACCCTAGTACATTCCCACCTTCAGAGCACTGAATGACTAAACAGGGTGTCCATATTTAATCCCGGTGGTATCGGTTAATGCGGGTGTGTATGCATATTTCAGGAAAGTTGGCGCTCTGTCGCGCATAATGTGACGTGAGTTGTGGGCAAAAATTTACGTTCCGCTAACCAGTGTGCGTCCGTCTTTAGCCCTCGAGAGTGGACGGGATATTAAAAAAAAAAATTAATACTAGATGATATCGACGACTTCATCGACGTGGATTTATGATTTTAAATATCCTGTGAGAAGTTTTTGATTTTCTGAGAAAAATGGAGCCAATGTTATTCCTGGGATGCATAGGCCGCATGCTATCTCTGTATCACAAACTACGTCAGAATTGGTTGTTTAGGGCCTTGAAAACGTAGCAGATATTTATAGTACATACTTTAACTCATGAGTTATCGCAATTCCTGCCCTACCCTACCGGCAAAGACGTGCCGCCAAGTGATGTAGCGTTCCGGTACAATACCGTGTAGACACCGATTAAGCGTATGGGTTTAGTAGAACTGCCACACCCTAAAAAGTTATCCCGCTATCATCTTAGACCACATCACTTACACCAAATGAAGACTACACGGGAAAAAAAGGATTGTCAAAAAAGGGTTACTTTGAATAAAGTGGAATCCAGACCAAAGTCATAATTAGACCTTCATAGCCTGTGATCGCGACAGTTATTGATAATACCTTATCGGCAGAGTGAAAGGTATTTCAGTCTACACGAATTGGGCAATCAGCTTACAGTTTAACAAACCTACGCCAAATGTTGAAAGGCTACCTTCGTCCTCCAGTTTCTAGCCGACCCAAGGTGCTTCAGCTTTTCTGGAAATCTCTCACGTTTCGTGGCCGGTCCGACCGCACGTATATGTAATAAATATATTTTGTGGCATTATGAACTTTCTTCTTTATGACTTAAAGAATTTAGTTGTATATTTATAGGTCCAATTTACGGGAGAAGTTTTTACACGGAGCAATTTGCTCTGACCTTTGGGTACGTGAGCTACTAAGTAACAAGTTGCTTTAACAGCATAATGAATTACATAAGAGGTGATTCTTTATTTATTTATAGAATAATGCTTGGTTTAAATCAAGCCTGCTAGTAATAAGTGATGATGCAGCCTAGAGCTCACTAAGCTTGCGTAGTGATGCTCATTCACTCTTTATTTAAAGGAACGCATAAATGTGTGCTTTAAAGTGAAAGAGCCTATTGAGGAAATTGGTCCCATTTGGTCTTTATCCGCAGTTTCATACCATCAGTACCTATCAGCCCCACCCACAATGCGCACTCGACGATTCAAAATCACTTGTAAAAGTTTATTTTAATAAAAAACATTTGAGTTTTAGTTTGATAGTTAGCTTTTTTTTTGTCCACTACAAGTTAGCCCTTGACTGCGATCTCACCTGTAAGTGATGATGCAGTCTAAGATGGTAGCGGGCTAACATGGTAGGGGTATGGCAATTATAATAAACCCATACCCCTATTCGGTTTCTACACGGCATCGTACCGGAACGCTAAATCGCTTGGCGGCACGTCTTTGCCGGTAGGGTGGTAACTAGCCACGGCCGAAGCCTCCCACCAGGCCAGACCAGGGAAAACTCACCTACCGGCAGGGTCAATTTGGGTATTACAAATTCCCAAATTGACCCTTCCGGGGATCGAACCCGGGACCTCCGCACGTTAAGACACGTTAGACAACAGTGCTACACACTGCGCCACGGAGGTTAAGCTAACGCATAAGTAGTAACGCATGTGGTAGTTTTGAAATACGTTCAAAGGTAAACCTAAGTTGGTTCAAACTTAAACTAGCTCATTCGTAACAAATCAGGCAAGAGGACATCACTAGTTGAGTTAAATATTTAACTTTTATGACCCTGTTTTACGTGGTTTCCGTAGGTGCAAAGACTATCAGTTTATTCACGTTCCGTCGTCCCGAGAGATCGATAAAGAGAAATAACTAATGCCCGGTTCACATTATTCCAGAATCCAGTCGCGAACTAGTGATGATTTTTGGGGCTTATAAATTCATGAGTATCTTATCTTTAGAACACTTTTTTTTAGTTTAGCCAATATAATTGCGTCATTAGTATCTGTTGATGGAAGTACAGTAATTATTTAGGACAATAAGATGGTTCTTGTATAAATGCAACGCTGTAAAGTATATGGAAAACGGATACGAATAACGAAATAAAAAGAATACGATGTAGTCACCACAAAATTTACGGTATCTTATTTCAGAAAGTCAAAGGCTGCAAAGTTCGTAGTAGCACTCAAACAGTTGAATTATTTGCATTGTGCATTTGATTAAAATTGCATTGCGAGACGCTGTCAGTCGCGTTGTTTTACTACTTGAATAATGGCAACCAGCCTTAAGATAAGGTCAGTTCTTTTCACCTGCAATCCACGTATTTAATTTGGCAATGTACAAAATTTACGATCTTGATGCATCTCCCCCTGGTTGTTAGGCTCTTCATAGCAAAGACCGCGGGGAAATCTAATAATTTAAAGCGGATATAAAAAGGTAACTGCGGGAGATCGTGCACTAAGATTAAATTTTGTATGTATAGGTATTTTTTTTTTCGGAAATTTGAGGGTGTTCTTGAGAATTAACCTTCACAATTATTAGGGAAAGAAGACTTTATGACACAAGAACATTATAAATATTATAAATAAAATAAAATTACGGTAAGTTAAAATTAAGTTAGTTAAGAAAAAGGAGTAGGTAAGTTTTTATCCCTAGCTATATAGCTACTTATTCTGAGTTTAAAAAAAATATTATTAAGACTATTTTCAATGCATTACTCTTAAAGAGTAGAATAGAATATAAATATTATTTAAGGCCAAGTAACTTTTTTACCTACAAAATTGCAATTAAAGTGCACCTGAATTGTCAATTGCACGTGATACTTATGAATGTTTTAGAACGCGCGTAGAGAATTAGTGATACATCCTCTTCGCAATTTAGAAGCAAACAACACATATACGCGAACGATATTTGAGTTATATTCTGTACACATTAGCTAAATGAACGGCGGACGCGCTCTAACTCAATTTATATAACGAATGCCATATATTACCGCATTTCTGAACAATCTACTGCACGCTACACTCGCCAAGTTTGCGGGAACCCTGCAATGTCAACAGTGAGCGAATAAGGCCATTCGTCGTCGAGACACCGAGCAGAGCGGACGTCTCATATTTATTTTATTAATAAATATGTTAATGTCTCAGGTAAGTGGCGCGGCTGCATTATTCATCAGAGGTACGAGTAGCTCAGTTGACATAACCATGGATAGCGCCCATGCAAATTCAATCCGGCGAGATGGGAATTATCATAATTGTAAGTGAGGTTTTTGTTTCTATACCTGCCGGGGAAGTTTAATCCGAAGTTTGCGCGACACTTTTAGTTTTATATAAAGCCGTCATCGCGTCGCCATTTGCAATTCAGATAGTAGGAAAAGGCGGACGAGCCGGATCCGTTCCGCAACAACTTTTGCTGGCGGATTTGTTTGAAAAATACACAGGTTTCGTCTTTTTCGGTCGGGCGTAGTCGTCCCCGCTTTTTAGTTACACAAATTGAATAATCTTTTTCGTAATGTAAACGCGGAAAGTTTCCGCTGGAAGGGAATTGATTAAAAGTTGTGTTGAAACAAGGTTGGGAACTATGTCTTGAAGTTGGAAAGCAATTCGGGGAGTGGTCATTAAGGGATTGAAAAACGAGCGATTAATCACTGAGCGAATCCGGGACATTTGCAGAATTACTGGTTTAGCTTTGAGCCTTTACATTTTTAGTTTCAGTTTTTGTATTTAGTTTCATATAAGTAAAGTTTAGAGGATGGACAAAGTTAAGAAAGACATGAAGATATAAGGAGTTTGAACCTGGAAGGCAGCTGCTTCTGACCAGTGCCGTAACTAGGGCTGTGCCAGCTGTGTCCATGCACGAGGCGCTAATCTTGTAGGGGCGCAGAAATGATCAAAACCAGTATTGCGTTATGCATGGTAGGCAGTTATAGCAGAAGCTGACAGCGGGCGTGTAAAAGGCTAGTTATGACACTGTTCTGACCTCCTCCAATGGAGAGTGGAGCTAAATCAAATTAAGACGAGAAGCTTTGATAACCATGGTACATACATTGTCTTGTTGGAAAAAAAAACCATTAAACGCAATATCACGTAGTGAAATTTACCACTTGTTATTGTATTTTGGTGGATCGTCGAGTGATTCTAGCACTGGTTTGGGATACCCTTCCTATCAAGAAGTGCCAGCACGAATCACTCTTTTGAAAAATTAGACTGTAAATAATAAATTAATGTGCAATTTGTTTAATAAATATATTATTGAACTCTTTTTAATTTGTTTTTTTGGTTAATTTTGTGTGTTTATTAAAAATCATATCCGCACATCTGCAACCACGTTAATACCTATACATTAAAACATATGACTTGTTCATGTCGAAGCCCGTACACGGCAGTGGCGATAAGACGCCGGCTTATTAAGGCAACATGCAAATTTGCGCGATAAAGTCGGAATATTGTGGCGCTGATTTACATTCCATTTTAACGTTTTCATTAAAAATTCTATTACAAATAGTTTACTTTTCCCGCTGTTTCGTAGCTGTAGAAAAAATCTTGTTTTATGGTTATAAGTTGAAAAAAATCACGATGACCAATTCTACCAATTTTTTTAACGTTATAATTGTCTTTTTTATAGTGGGTATAAATATCTACCTTTTTTCGTTTTTTAAATGCTATTTGCGGATTAACAGCTGTCGTTCAATTGGGCTAATCCTTATTAATATTTCACTCGGACATCATATCAAGATTTTCTCATATTAAAAATGCGAAAGTGTGTTTGTTTGTTGGTTTGTTGGTTTGCCCGTCAATCACGCCGTAACGGAGCAACGGATCGACGTGATTTTTGGCATGGGTATAGTTGAGGACTTCGAGAGTGAGTACTTTTATCCCGGAAAATTAGGGAGTTCCCGCGGGAATCAAAAAACTTAAACCACGCGGACGAAGTCGCGGGCATCAGCTAGTAATAATATAAAATATCAGGTAGGTTAGCGTTACGGTATCGAATAATTTCAATCGATTTTCCAATATCGATACTATAAAAATCTATTGAACAGGCGTTGTACTTATATGGGACGTTACAAGGCGTAAAAAACCTAATATTTAATGAATGATAAAAGAGGCCATCACGACTTTAATAATCCGGTAGCCCCAATAAAATCGATTTCGAATCGGGCAAATCGAAGTGTTCGTGCATTTTTACGACGACAAGATTACATGTCAAACGTTTACCGATATTATGTGCTGTTTTATGTCGCCATCATCCTGTAAATAGGTACAGGGTGTTAAAGTGGCCCCTTGACTCGTAAATTCCGTTGGATTGCTCTAAGCCCACCGATCTGTTTTTATGTCACACGGAATTGTCATCTGGCGTTTATCGCCCCTGATATTTTTTAATATGTGACCCGGTACGACTTGTTCTACATATTATAAGTGCCGGTGTTTTGGCCTCCTTAACAGTGTATCAAAAGATCGAGATATTTTTATTGTAATATTATTATATCTGTATTAAAAAAAAAAAATTTTAATTAATAAAAATTATAAAACGACAACTCAAACTGCTGGGTCTAGAAATTTTTGAGTTCTATACGCATTTCAAGGTTCCCGTTTTCCTAAAAAAGAATTTCAGATATTACACCCGAGTGAAATCGGGAATTTCATCTAGTTAACCTAGATTATTCTCTAGAGAATAGTGTATGATGTGAAGTAAACCTCTAACTATACTTAGTTTATGCATTACAATTTGATGTTCTACGTGACGTACCTAACGTTAGAATATTTAATTTACAAAAATGGAACTCTATTTTCTGTACATAATAATCCTAGAATCAACTCTCTACATAACGCGCAGTAAGTAAACGCAATATCATCTGTTTCTTAACCGCTAAACTAATTCCAAATTTAAAAATGCCGAAGTTCAATTTTCGAACGTCGCTCGGCTGCCAATCAGAGCGGCGCGCGGGTCGCTTATTTCCGTTCCGTTACGATTTTTTCCCTCGCGTCTTGACACGGACAAACTTGCCGCATTCATCACTTGGGCGCTGTAGAGTTAGGAATCGTGAGAAATGGTATTGGTGGAGTATCGATATTTTTATTGAATTGAGTTATTTTACATTGGTTTTATATCAAATAGATAGAATTATGCCAAGGCGCTAAGATTTAATACTATGGGATTGAAATGAAATAACTTGCAATTAAATTAAATGATTTATTTATTTCACGTAGGACAACTGGTGTCACTCATGATACGTCAAGACTCAAGACTGTTCGGAAAGATGTTCAAAAGAAAAGCTCCATGCTAATAGAACTAAATGCGAAAGTGCACGTACCTATTTATAAAGAGACAGGTCGCATCTCGGGGTATGACATACCTTGTATCCCGAAAATCCACACGGACATCACCTAGTTTTTATTTAAAAGACCAAGGATCCAAGTAGGTAATTAAATTATTTTATTTTTTTGCAAATCTTAACATCTTTTGCATTAAACTTGTTATATCTTAAAAGGATTTTACCAAGCCTTTTTAGAATCTATGTATACCTACAGTATAATATTTGAAGGCTTTGTGTACTATGTACTTAACTTGAAATTATTGTTGAATATGTATATCCTACACATGCCCCTAATACTTATAATAAGTTTTCATGGAAAGTTTCAAAAATCGAACACGTTCTCTTTTTAAATAATTTTGTGCCACTTAAACTTTAAGCAGATAATCAAGTCGCTCTATATTTTCGTAACTCTGCTTCGCAAGCCTACAAAGGTGGATGTTTTAGCAAATGAGCGCCGGCGTAAAGTCGACGAGGTGGCTGAAAAATTTGTCGGCGCCTCACTTGCATAAAAGAGAACATTCGTCTTGTTTCGGCGGGCTGTTTCCGTATTGGTGTTCAGCTTTACGGGGGCTTCGACTTTCTAAATAGGTTCGAGATTTGAATATCTTTCAAAGCTTCTAAAAAAGTAACGCTTTAAGGTCGAGCCACACTACAGAGCCGCGGCGCGGCAAGTATCCATCATAATATAATAAATGTGAAAGTATGTCTGTCTACTACGCTTGCACGGCCCATCTGTTAATCCGATTTTGATGAAACATGGTACAGGGATAGTTTTTATCCCGGAAAATTAACGGGAATTAAAAAACATAATCCACGCGGACGAAGCCGCGGGCATCATCTAGTAATGAATAATACTGTCGCAGTGCATCTCCGTGCCAGCACGAACACCAGACATTGTTCAAACTGCAGTTGGATTTTTGAAACCTTTTGGAATTAGTATTATCATATTATGCAGATACGAACAGAGAAAATTGATTTTCTTTTATTTTTGGTGCCTTTGTCAACCTCTAGCAACATCAGTGACAAAGTCGTTGAACCACGAAATATTTGCTTGACGGATTTGATATTGTCACACAAAGCGTACCCCCGGAACGAACTAATCAAAGGCCCCTACCACGGTTAGGTAATTCGACAAGTTTTCAACTCAATCAGTCCTTTAATATTTGCACAAAACGAGAGTAATTTGGTTAAACGGTTTTCATTTTGAGAGTTTCTGAAGTAAGGGTATAACATACGTAAAGGGAGAGGCGCCCTCGACGCAGCGTTTCAATACTTGACGGTTTACTCATGAGTGATTTTAACGACGATAAGCTCAAGGTTATACCAACTTTTCGCTTCTTACGATAATAATAAGTTGGGGAAAGTGAACAATTAATATCTAAAAGATTTATTGGTATAGAATACTAACATTTGAAAATCACTGATATAAAATACCATAATAGTATGCCCTATTTGATATTGGATGAAACTTCCTAAAGACTGACAGTCTATATCCGATCAATAATTAACAGACAACGTACAGGCAAAGTGAAAAAGGTAAGTATTTAAAGGTCAAAAAACATAGTTACACACGATACGACGCCGTGTCGTGGTTATTTGCGACGCACGTCGTCGATTCCCACGACATGACACAACGTTGCAACGTGCCAACTGCCACGATACGATGTCGTATCGTTTGTTAATTTTTTGGCCCTAAGAAAGGATTACAACAGATGTTATATTTGAGTAATAAATCCTTTGTGGGGTCGAGTGTACGCTTTTATAACATGGTTCCCAAAGAGTTTCTAGATTTGCCATTACATAAATTTAAAGACTGTGTTAAACAGCATCTGATAAGTCGAGGTTATTACACTATCGATGATTTTCTAAACGACAAAGCTGCATGGAAGCAACCGGCCTCGTATCCAGTCACCCACAAGTCAGTGTAATACTAATTGTAACGTAATGTATTGTTACTTATTGTAACCTTTTTCTTTTTTTTAGAAAAGAGCAACTGCTGAGTTTCTTGCCGGCTCTTCTCAGTAGAACCAGCTTTACGAACCGGTGGTAGAGTCTTGACGTATCATAAGTGTCACAAGTTGTCCTACATGAAATAAATAAATCATTTATCATTTACCATTTTATCATTTATCAGTCAAGCCTGAACTAGAACTCAACTAACAAAGTCTTTAGAAACAGACGTTTTTTACAGGATAATGATCCGTATGTTTTCACAATAGGCTGTGTGGTTATTAACAAGCCTGCGTATTAATCCACCAATTAAAACTTTGCTTATGCAAAAACGTTCCCCAAACAACTTGTTAGGGAACTCAATGTTCACGATTCTTTTGAATTTAGTCGGTTTACCTTCCCTTCCGTTTTCCATTTTAAATACAACTTTGCGACGGAATGTTTGAGTCTGTTAATATTTGGTTAATGAATTGACAAATTGTGGATTCGGATGATTGTCTAATTTATTTTCAGTATTAAGGCTGGCATCCATTAGGCTTGCCGAGTCGAGTCGAATTGAATTGCAATTATTCGCTACTTATCATCCTGTCATATGAAATTGCATCGACCACGGCGTGCCGAAATGCGCCGAATTGATTCTTTATACGCGGCGAAGGCAACAAATACTACCAGATTCGATTCCACGCAATTCGGCTGTAGTCAACTCCGGACTTTATAGTAACGTGTTAGGATACATTTTAACTATCTAATTATATCAATAAGAAATGAAATAAGTGTAATTGGTCAAATAAAGCATATGTACTCCCTTCACTACACTTCAATGAATGAGCTTGCTACTGTAAGCAATAAAGTTACCATGAAATCCCAAGGTATGTATAAACTTACTCGTTGCGGGGTAAAAATGTCTGCCTTACCTGTGAACAAAAAACAAAGACATAAGTATAAATACTACATTCAACGACCTCAATTTATATAGACGGACTCTGTCAAACAAAGAATGTGAATCGCTCTAGCGGAGACAAATACAGGCTTATAAAGGTGAGGAGCGCGCTCTACAGATCGGACACCTAATTTTTTTCTATGAAAGGGCCTATTTCGTACCAACATATATATCGATGACTACATTACAGTGAATTTCGACAAATCACTACAAAGTATTTCAGCATCAGTCCGTTTAGACAACTCAAAAGTACATAAAACATATAATATAACCCAATTCAGATGCTATTAGGATAGTAAAAATAGGTTTATCTCTTTTCCTCTTATGATTACAGTCACTCGAGGGAAAAGGATAGAGTGCTGTCATCTTATAGCACCTGGATACTTATTCTGCGTGGGTTAAGATTTTTGATTTTCACGGAAACTCTTTAATTTTCCGAGATAAAAAGACGAGATGCGCCGTGAAAGAGTAGCAGACAGACAGACCCACTTTCACATTAATACTATTAGTATATATAAATTATTATTATGGTTCAGAGTCTGTTTATTTAGCAAGGCATAGTTTATTTTTGCCAAAAAAATATATTTGTGTAAGCAAGTTCTACTTCGGTCGTTTTTTTTCTCGCCGATGTTTTGCCAAGGCGCAATGCACACCACTGTGTTTACATTCGATTACGGACTTGTTTTTATGTGGAGAGTAAATTATCGATATATGTTTTGGTTGTAGTACCTGCGCCATTGCATTGCAAAGGGAAATTCCAGCTCGCTAACCTCTTAGACTGCATCATCACTTACCACTAGGTGAGATCGCAGTCAAGGGCTAATTTGTAAAGTATAAAAATGCATGTTTAAATTCAAGATGCAATGTTTTAAACTAGACATATGGAACAGCTGTTACGCCTCTTATCGGTTTCTAATGGGGTAGATACTAGATATCGTAACCCAAACGCTAAATCACTTGATAGTTTGCTGGTGTATTCAAAATTAGTGTTAGTGTTATTTACAATATGGTTGATATTTCTATGGCAGTTTGTGCGACATTGTTCCAGCTTACATCGTTTAATCTCTTAAATTTATAATATGAATAGTACAATTAACCAAATTAACGGTCTCTCTCTCTCACACATTGATATAAGAAAACTAAAGATACTCATAGCTTGGTAATGTACCCTAATGTATCTTCGTTTTTTGTTAAGTGTTGATTTTTATACGCGCAATTATCGCTACTAATTATCAAATTCGGGGTCATAAGCGGTACAAGACCCTGGAATATACCCGCGAATAAAATAAAAAAATAAAAGAATATACAAAATACAAATACGAAATTGTTTATGCTCCAAAGAAACAATTTTGTTTTTGTATTCGATGTCATGTTGAAAGCAACTTTTGCCAAAAAGGTCAAAACTTTCGCAATATGATTCCATAAAGGGTTCAAAAATATTTGCGATCTTTACGATCAATTATCTCCAAAACGTAACATTTGAGAATAACCTAATAATGTCTAATAGAGAATAACCTAATAATCAAATAAATATTATAAATGCGAAAGTTTGGATGGATGGATGGATGGATGGATGGATGGATGTATGGATGTATGGATGTATGGATGTTTGTTACTCAATCACGCGCCAACGGCTGAACGGATCTGGCTGAAATTTGGCACAGAGATAGAATAAAGTCTGGAATAGCACATAGGCTACTTTTTATCCCAGAAAATTAAGGAGTTCCCGCGGGAACCAAAAAACCTCATCCACGCGGACGTAGTCGCGGGCATAAGCTAGTGTCTAATATGACCGTTTTTAGGGCTCCGTAGTATAGTTTCGCCATGTCATTACTAGAAAGCTATAATTTGGGATGGGTACACATATTAATTACGCTCCTAAAACCTCGTCCTATTACGCCAGGACATTCTGTCTTGAGTTGTCTCTTTCGGAAAACCTTCGCGTTCTAAATTCGAAGTCCTTGGCTACTGTGGCCATTTATAATATGAACCCAATCCAAATATAAGTTAGATTGTAAAAGTTACGATGGTGGATCCGTCTACTATGCTAGCAACCATACAAAAATTCTAACTAAATTTTTAAAATTGAATGTGAGTTCTGTAAGTAGCTTTCTCGTATTGTATATCAATGGTCTTACACGAAAACACATTAACCCGCTCCGCCTCGTTGGAACGACGAAATATTGCGCTCGTGTCGTCGTTATATATTTTTTATTAATGAATATTTAATAAATTAATTTATAGCTTAATTTTAAAGTAATTAGTAGTCATTGGTTGTGAATCAATTTACATACATTATGGACTTGCTGGAGAGTACCGAACGAAATTCGAGATAAAATATGAAGGTGTAGTAGGCATGGTGTGGGTATTTTATTTCACCGCATACTCACAAGTCACTGTGTAAGTAACGAGATGAAGATAGTAAAAATCTTTTAAAAATAAATAATAATTTAAGAAAATTTTAAATATGATTGTAATCTCTGAGTTTTAATTACCTATTTAGGATAAAAATTAATCAATCTCTTGATTATTTAACTAGATGATGCCCGCGACTTCGTCCACGTGGTTTTTTGATTCCCGCGGGAACTCTTATATTTTCCGAGATAAAAATTAGCCTATGTCCTTCCCCGGGAAACAACCTATCCCTATTACAAATTTCATTGAAATCGGTTGTACAGATGGGCTGTGAAAGCGTAGCAGACAGACAGGCAGACAGACACTTTCGCATAATATATTATAATACTAGATGATTCCCGCGACTTCGTCCGCGTGGACCAAGTTTTTTCGATTCCCGCGGGAACTCTTGAATTTTCCGGGATAAAAAGTAGCCTATGTCCTTCCCCGGGATACAACCTACCCCTGTGCCAAATGTCATTAAAATCGGTTGAACAGATAAATTTTTTGATTCCCGCGGGAACCTTTGAATTTTCCGGGATAAAAAGTAGCCTATGTCCTTCCCCGGGGATATAACTTATCGCTGTACCAAATTTCATCCAAATCGGTTGAAGGGATGGGCCGTGAAAGCGTAGCAGACAGACAGACAGACAGACAGACACACTTTCGCATTTATAATATTAGTATGGATTAGTAGATATGGATAGATACAAGTAAAATATTTTCAGGTTTTACCCAGTCCAGATGCTATAAGGATAATACACAGCCTTTGACGATATAATTTCAGTACCTACCATCGAATTCAAAACCAATATCAGAAAATAGGAAATATTTTCAGCCCTTTCAACAATTTAAAAGAACATTTGCCGCCCAATATTCACACTTGCAGCAAAAGAAAACAGGCGGACGCAAATATTGGGCTGCGAAAATAAAAAATGCCATCAAAATAGCACCAGCAATATATTCGCTTATATTACGAGGGGAGGTTCGGCCAAAAAGGATAAACACGTTAAAGGGTGCTCTTGACTGTTCGCTATCCACAAAGAAAACACTTATGATTGTACGCGGGGTGGTATTTTCTGAGAGTCCGGAGGAAATTTTGAGGAGGTGCTTGGAAAAACAAATAAAAGTAAAGTGAACGTAGTTCATTATCCTGACTGAATTTCAAACGGATGCTAATCTCAAAGGAGCCATCTTTGAGCTAACTACGCAAGAAATAATATTATTATAGTGCACAAGTGTGTACGCAAACCCTTACACTCACCCACCCACACTGTCCATTCCCTTACTCTCATAGTCCAACGGGACGGAAGTAAGCTCGACTCCGAAGATTAGACGATAGATTCTTCAGTCAGTTCTGTTAATCATGAGTGATGAACTGATGAATAACTGGTGAGGCAGAGAATTATTCACATATTATAACATGTCATCCAAACATCATTGGTCGCATTACACGGTAAGTTATCTGACAGTTACAAAATTACTGATAAAGTTGACAGCAAAACCTATTGTCTGGTGGATCTGTGACGCTAAAATTAAGACTAAATTACGCTTTCTTTTACCTAAATTGAAAACACTATACTTATATAAGCTTGCCAAGTTAAGTTTGCTTCAAGCACCATCTCAAAAAATTTCTTTACCTCTCGGACTAGCAGGGGAGGACGGGGGCAAAAGTCAATCGAAATTTGCCAACACTCTTCTCCGTGCAAGATGGAACGCCAAACAAATGTGGATGTTATGCGAAAATTACAAGAAAATTTTATTTCATTCTACGTTATATTTTTTTTACTAAGAATAATATTCCAATCTCATATTTTTTATGATATGAGAAAAACAAAATATGTGAGGTTTAATTTTTTTATCTCTGGATTTTATTTGTGTGATGATTTTCTTGCACAAAACTTTTTCGGATTGTTGACAAAATATGAGCTTGGAAATGTTATACGTGTGAGATCAAATTATCTATGCTGAATATATTCAGTAGACGCAAAAGGGTTAGGAATGAATGGAAAAGTAACAAAGAAAAGACACAAAGGGCGTTTACAAAGTCAAAGCATAGACACGTAGCGTAGAGATGAAAATATTAAACATTTTGGTGGAAAAGACATGTAGTAATTCCGTAATAGAATTGCAGCTTGTTAGCGCGCAACGCACGTTGAATACATGCTACGTACGTGGTTAGACGGAGGTATGGGTGGTACAAGTGTTAGCGGACTTAAAAGCGAAGCGATTTAAAGTTCTCATATGTCTCTGTTAAGAGTTATCGTACATTATAAGAGGGATGATTTATTATATATAAATTACAAAAAATTAGCAAACTGACAAAATTATATAGAAGCAATATTGGTATTACCACCACCAATTACCACCAATACCAACAAATTTTACCAATGTATTAAATTAAGTAATTTTACCAAATGTACCAATTTCTTTTGGAGTTTTGTTATCACCTGTTATGTCAATTTCTTTCGAATATAATTTTGGCTATATGGCTAATACGTGTCAGTATTTATATGAAACGTGTGATTTCAATGATTTTAAGAGTTCTATTATAACGAGTTTGTTGTGGGCCGCTACTGAGACCTGGGCGCGTTTGCAAATGTCGTAGTTTTACTTGTTAGTTATCGTTATCAATTTTTGTCACCATTACTTTCCTGTTTACTAATTTAATCATAGTTAAATTTAACTATTGAGTTTGACATTAAAAAAAGTGTAAAATGCTACATTTTATGAATAAAGAACATAAATTAAACTATACTTACAGCAAAAATAACAAGTTAATTTCGACAAGTTTCTCTCCGCTAGCAGTAAGCAGCATACTATTTAGCGGTGCACGTACCGCGCCCGAGGCGTTCTTGGATTAAGCGGGTTTCAGGCGTAAATATATGATGTTTTTGCTTGTCAACAATTTCTACAAGTCGTAACTACATGTTTTAGTAACTTACACAACTTTTAACAACAACTTCTTAACTTGTAACACAACTAGGAAAACTGTGTAACACGAAAAAACAAAACAAATTCATTTTCGTTATTAAAAATATATGTCGGATAAAAGTAGCCTAAGTCGGAAAAGACGGGTGACGTGTAGGAAAGGCGGGTTTTAATTTTCTTTTAAAATCGGCAGAACTGCTGACTCTTAGTAGGTCACCAGCTCTGCTGTCACTATCTACAGTACTAGAACTGATATCAAAGGCAAAGGTTATCCAAATGATCCACTGAAGTTAATTATTGAAACCCAAAACTAGATTAACACCCCCAGACACGTAAATAAAAAAACTACAAACCCTATTTCAGACGAAATAGGAATTTCTGGGAAATTAAGATGAAAATAAAAATAGCCCATAAAACCATGTAAAATATTGAGAGATTTAATTCACCAAATTAACACTTTCAACTGAGATCCTGGTTATAAAAATGTAAAATTAAGTCGAATTCACTTCAGTTTGTGAGGAAATAAGGATTTAAGATTTTACATTTCCTTGCATAATATCGCTTAGCAGAGACTATAATTCCTTTTAATATGATTTGTTTCCCAGCAAACTCCAGTCCTACTTTGATCTCATAATTTAAGCTCGTTTAGTTCTATTCGTCTCAAGTAATCCAATTTGCGTTAAACACTTTTGAAAAACTTTCAAGCAGAACTCCTTAACGGTGCTCGAAATGCTATTTCGATTTCAGCTCTTGCAGATATTTCAATAAAATCCACGTTTCATTGCACCTCTCGAACATTCTTTGAGTTATTGATTCTTTTACCGGTGCCTTTATGTACTTCATATTTATACAAACGTTTATTCCATACGATAATAAATCTTACGCGCTTTCGTGTTCAGCTGTCGCTGATTTAATTCCAACTTCTATATTGACCTTTGCATACTAATACACCGGTATAAGAAATGAAACTCCATAGTCCAGAAAAAATATTTTAAACTCAGTCCGCTAAATCTTGATAACGTTACTAGCTGCTACGCTGTTACGAGACTTTTTCCGCATGGCTTGTTTTTTTGGTTCCCGCGGGAACTCTTTAATTTTCCGGGATAAAAAGTATCTATGTCACTCTCCATGGCCTCAACTATACCCATGCAAAAATCAAGTCGATCAGTTGCTCTGTTGCTACGTGATTGAAGGACAAACCAACAAACCAATAAACAAACAAATTTTTAATACCTATTAAGTACTAGCTGATGCCCGCGACATCGTCCGCGTGGTTTAATTTTTTTGATTCCCGCGGGAACTCCTTAATTTTCCGGGATAAAAAGTAGCCTTTATCATACTCCAGGTCCTCAACTATACACCCATGCCAAAAATCACGTCGATCCGTTGCTCTGTTGCGGCGTGATTGAAGGACAAACCAACAAACCAATAACCAAACAAATTGATTGATGAAGTATATCTCCGTATTTAGGTCCAAAATATTTTGATGCAGCCTGCCTGTAGATACGATAATAACAATCACCCAAAGTGACGAGGGATTTGATGGAAACGGCTTTTGTAATTTTGAGTCTGAATGTCCCGTAAATGTCATTGTAACCCGAGTAGAGGTATCACAGGGAGTCCCCTTAGCACAGCGTAATCTTTTTTCGAGCTCTAGGGCTACCTATTGAAGCTTTTGCGTTCGCCACTTCCCCGAGTGATACTGGCTGGCATATTCAAAAAAGACAACAACGAACCTCTGGTTATCCTGCTTGCTTCAAAATGGATGGAATGGCCATAAACAATATTCTGAAAGTTAAAGACTATGAGTGAGGAAAAATGGTAATTATATAGGACTTATTATCAATTTACTGTCACATTTTTCGGTTTACATAAATAAGTTATTAATATTATAATGCAAAACATTATTCAGGATGTGGTGTTTTGAAATTTTGCCATAAAATATTTTCCATAAAGCAAAAGCCATTTATTAAAAAAAGAAGGAGTTCAGAACTTTTAATAAGTAGAGAAAAGCTATTAAAAACGTGACTCGACTACGTTAGATTACTTTTATTTATTTATAAACGTGGACGTTAGTGTACTTAAGTCATGCTATAAATCGTTTCCTACTACCACTTTGTTCACTCTGGTTAGGGGTTTGAACGTTTTTATCACTGGGCAGTTTATCACTACAGGTCACGACATGTTTCCAAGGTCGGGCGATAATTATAGCCACCGAATTATTCAGAGACGATATTTTAAATAATGTTGTTATTTAAACTTGACTGCCTCGTTGGACTAGCGGTTAGCATAGTCGACTGCAGATCACGAGGTCCTGGGTTCGATTCCCGGTCGGGCTTTAAAATTGTTAGGTATCAGGTTTTTGAGTTATGAATTTCTCAGTGCCAGTCCGGAGTTGGAAGTTGGCGGTGAGTACTCACATGCTTCGGAGAGCACGTTAAGCCGTCGGTCCCGGTTATTATCACTTTAACATGAGAATAGTTGTTAAAGCCCGCCAACCCGTATTGGAGCAGCCTGGTGGGTCTTAGCTCCAATTCCCTTTCTCCTATGAGAGTGGAGGCCTGTGCCCAGCAGTGGGACGTTAATGGGCTGTGGTGGTGGTGGTGTAATTAAAAAAATCGCAGTTAGATTTATTTTCACCCAGACCACCCGCTTTGCGAATTACGTCAGGGTTATTGAACAAAGTTTCCCTTTATGAAGCGTTACATCAGCTGAAAATAAAATTGGGGAATTTATTAGCTTCTTTCATGAACATTGAAAGCTTTATTGTTGAAATTTACTTAAGAGCATGCTCTGGAAGGTTATTTAATTTGAAGGGTATTTTTGGTAGCTGTTTTATATTGCTCCTTTTTACGAGCAGGTACAGGTACCAGCATTTTCAAATTTTGTACTTGCGTCTTCAGTATTTGTATTATTAGATCCCCTAATCTGCAACATGTACCTATATTTTTTGCTATAAAATTTAAGTTAAGTCATAATACTATTCATAATACTTTTTAATTTTCATTCTGTACCAACAAATCTACACGCGTAAATTAGTCAAATAAAGAAATTGGCAAATCTTTTTTGAAGACAAAAAAAAAACAACATCTTTATAGCACTAAAAGCATTTCGGAAATATTTTATTTTATCTTACTATCTTATCTTACTTCTTACTTCTTACTAATATTATAAATGCGACAGTTTGGATGGATGTATGGATGTATGGATGTTTGTTACTCAATCACGCCTCAACGGCTGAACAGATCTGGCTGAAATTTGGCACAGAGATAGATTATAGTCTGGAATAGCACATAGGCTACTTCTTATCCCGGAAAATTAAAGAGTTCCCGCGGGAACCAAAAAACCTCGAAACCACGCAGACGAAGTCGCGGGTTAGTTATTTATATAAAAATAGAAAAAAAATTAGAACAAAAGCACTCCCTTTGAGACCAGTCACAAAAATGAGTTGCAGTGATCATTATACATTCATAGACGACTGACTGCGAAAGATTCTTTCGGCTTTTGCATACTTTCTGGAGTAATTTTCAAAAGTGTTCACGCTTTAGGGATCTACCGCAGCGTAATAATATAATGGTCCCTATCTTAAAGGCTGTAGAGAGTCGCGTTTTCACCGTATCCAAGTATTTGAGATAGTTCTTTCACTTTATGTAAGAGATACTTTGCCGTTTCAATAGTATATGTTTTGAAGGAAATATAAAAATACTCATTTCATCCCTTCGACGTGAATTCAACACTATCCTTACAAAATAAAGGTAGACATTTTTAAATGTTTCTCTGTAATATTATGGAAAGTAATACGACTATTTTCTTGCAAAGTTTGGCAGTAATTAAGGTGGTTTGCGTTTATGGGGGCCTTTAATTATAGTCAAATTAAGGTTCCAAAAATTTACTGAAGATGGTATTTAAATAGCTTCAGACTAATTGGCGAGTAAGATGAAAAACATAACTCGATCTTGTACTCTTAAATATATAAAAGGAAAAGGTGACTGACTGACTGACTGATCTATCAACGCACAGCTCAAACCACTAAACGGATCGGACTGAAATTTGGCCTATAGCTATTATGACGTTTTTGAAAATTCAACCCCTAAGAGGGTAAAATAGGCTGTTTGAAATTCGTGTAGCTAGTATGTAATATTTCTTTATAAAATTTTTGAAGATTGTATCAGGGCTGGTAATTTCATTGATATTATGAAAATTGAGGGTATTCCAATGGATACCTAAGAAAAATCATTTGGATAAAGGGAGCTGCGCCCTGCAGTGTCTGTTAAAATTCCGGCGTTCTATTAAGAATTCTCCCGTTATTTACACGAACGATAACTTATAAGTGCAAAGTGAAAGCTGAATCCGCTAATAATAATACACGAAAACATTATCCCGACTCCCCATTACCAAGCGTTTTGCTCTTCAAGGATAAATTACAACGTTATGAATAAATTTCACATAAAACTTGAAACTGCACCTTTGCTCAAAGAGAGCGGGACGTGCTTATACAGTAACGGGAGTGTTAGATAGGGAGACGAGATAGGGCGAGTCATAATCCGAAAATTTCATTAAGAAGTCTGGCGATTCGAACAGTTCGCTGATATCTAGAATATTCGGCCGTCCTTATTAAGACGCGGCGAAATTTCTTCCATTCCGTGGGAGATTTTAATATAGTCCCGCTTTAGGGGTGCAATTATGCGAGATATCGATGAAGTTTGCACCGTTTTCTCGGTTCCGATGAGTCGTTAGTACTTGATTAGTAAGTTCTTTTGGCTCGCTTTTCAGTTTTATTTTCGTAGTGGTTGAAAATTCGGAACGAAATGTTAAGAAAATGAGATGACATTTTTTGATAAGAAATCTGAGCACAGATGAAATAAAATGAATGTGTTACTATGTAATTCCTCGAATATCGATCGATTAAGTATAATCTGAAACGTGTCTCTATTACTGTCCACAAAAAAAGGACTGTGGTGCGTAAAATCTTATTCAGAAAATCAACTAAGTACAGCAAAAACCGCTTTTAATCACTCCATTTCAAGTTTGAAACCTATACAACGAAATTTTACACACCTCCATTAATTACGCCCATAAAGTACACATTTTTCGGTTAATCAAAAAAACCTGTCGGAGTGTCGAGGGTCCGTTTTGCCCCAGCCTCCCCGCCATTAGCGGCCGCTATTGCAGTCGACTTTCCCCGAAGTTGATTCCTCTGATTCCGGTCCTTTTTAATTCAATTAACAATTAAAACGGTCTGTGTTTATTTTATTTTTTCCTCTTGTAATTTGCTCAATGAGTTCCGTGTAGCTGAATAAGCGAATAGATTTTCATTCATGAATGTTATTTTGCTTCTTGTTGTTTTTTTTAGCCTAGCTACTGCTCGTGACTTTGATCGTGTGGGATATCAAAAAATCTAGCCTTGTTCTTAAATTAAAACAGAAAAAAGTTAAATAAAAATTTAAAATTGCAAAATAGTTATTTGCTTTTAAACTAAAAACACTATAACACTATTGTATGTTATAGTATCTATGTATTGATGATGTTAAAGATAATTATTGAAGAAAGAAATAATCGTAAGGCCGTAAGTTTTTACGTTTTAGCGTACATCATACGATTCGCGACTTACAAGAGTGTTTACATTTCGTAAGCTACTCATGTAAGCGTCTTACGCGAGTAAAACTTTATAAGCATTAATAGTAAAAATGCAGGTAAAAAGCTTAATTAAAAGACAAAAGCAGCCGAATATCAAAATGCGTGCACACGATCACACTTTTATACAATTAATACAATTATCATATCAAACGAGACCGAAGCACTTGCTTCAAAAAAAAAAGAAACAATCATTGAAACCTTTCATCCTCTTATTAAACCGATGGGGTTACATACCAACTTAACTGGAGAAGTTGCTTCGAACGATTTACGACTTTAAATCTAGGTTACTAAGAGTTATGTAGTGCGCAGTGATAAGTGTGCCACATAACGAGCTTTCGCCATTGCAATCAAAGGTTCGGCCATTTAAATAAATCTGGATTTGAATCTGAAATGTAAAGTGTCGGGGGTGCGGTCACATCTGTTAGAATAGAGTATACTCTATAGAGTAGCTATTAAGTGGCCGTAATAGATACCTATATTTCATCGTGAAGCGTATTAAAAATCGAACGGAAATGAAACCATTTAGATCTACTTCGATGAAAGTGCAAATCACTATTTTCATTGCAAAATATTCATTCAAAAGTTTTGGCGCTGATGCCATTTTCTGCTGATACTGTAACCGACTAGTATGACGTATGTACTGTATTATTTAACAACTCATCTAGACAGCGTTCGGAAGGATTAGAAATATAATCGGTCCGAAATACATAAGTGCATTTGCAATTTGAAAGACCAAACAAAAGACAGTATTCGAGCAGTGCGTTTTTTGAGTGATACCGTACGATCCAAGGCATGGTCGCTGATTTTGATGAAATTTGGTATAGTGATAGGTTGCAACCCGGGGAAGGACATAGGCTACTTTTTATCCAAAAAGTAGTCTATGTCCTGTAAATGAAAGAGTCCCTGCGGGAATTTAAAAATATTAAATTCACGCAGACGAAGTCCGGGCATAATTTAGTATTAAATAATTTTTAGCAAAATTTAATGCATATAATTGATTAATAATAATATTACTAAAAATATAAAACCCAATAGACGATGTAATTACACATTTTAGATACTAGTACAAAGTAAACCACTGTTCGGAATCCATACGATTCCAGCACATTTAAAACCGCCCTGATTACACTTGCACAAACCAATCTAATAGCAACCTTATATACTGTCCACAAGTATCAAAATCACTTGAAAAAAACTTGTATAATTTAAACGTTCAATGTGTTAGAGCCGTCCGAGGAAAAATGATGGGTCTTTAACTAAAATTAGTGCCCGAAGGTTGGTAATGAAGTGTTGGTCTTGCAGGTCATGTTGGATTGCTATTCCACCTGATATACCTAGGGGGCTGGGGGGTAATGTAATAGGCTGCAGACCTTTATAAGCCCAAGTTAAAAGCTGGTTTCGGCATATAATTTTATTTATTTTAAAATACAAATCCATATTATATCATTATATCCATACATAATATTACTATCGACATGAATTTAAAAAATTATTCCACGAGGCTGAAGTCGCGGGCATCAGCTTGTTATGAAATGAAATGAAATGATTTTTATTTCACGTAGGACATCTTGTAAGTTACGGCTCTACCATAGGTCCCGAAAAATGATTCTACTGAGAAGAGCCGGCAAGAAACTCACCAATTGCTCTTTTTAAAAAGAAAAAAGAATGTTAGAATGTATAGCTAACCATACTTTAATATTATAAATGCGAAAGTGTGTTTGTTTGTTGGTTTGTCCTTCAATCACGCCGAAACGGAGCAACGGATCGACGTGATTTTTGGAATGGGTATAGTTGAGGACCTGGAGAGTGACATAGGCTACTTTTTATCCCGGAAAATTAGGGAGTTCCCGCGGGAATCAAAAAAACTTAAACCACGCGGACGCAGTCGCGGGCATCAGCTAGTACACAATACATACTGTTACATAATTAGGTACATTAAGTAGTACCAAACTTCAGATATGAAAATATTTTTAGTGTCTGTCGGTCAAAATATGAAAGCTGAAAATGGTGAGAAATCCATACTTCAAGATGTCCTACGTGAAAATATACATCATTTCATTTCACTTCATTTCAATAGTACCTAGTCTAATACAGGTCATGTTGGATTGCTATTGCGCCTGATTTAGGGGAGGTCGGGGTGGTGATGCCCACTAGCGCCGTTTTAATGTTCTTTATAGGTCGACCCTTTATAAGCCCTGCTTTAGTACGGCTTCGTACGTGTTACTCGACGTGAGGAATTAAAGCGTACAGTTGCAGATATAATACACTTGTGAGCAATCTAATCGAATCACATGCTAGGGGTTATTGTTAAAGGCTAACAGACGGAATGGTGCCTTTTTATAACTAACTAGCTAGCAGACTATGGTCTATCGCTGTGCCACATTTTATCCAGATCCGTTCGGCTGATCTGGCGTGATTGAGTAACTAACAAACATCCATCCATCTATCCATCCAAACTTTCGCAATTTTAATATTAGTAGGTATAAGTAACAAATGAAAATATATTATTTATCCACTTTGAAATAAGGTTGGAATTCAGGAATTAAGATTAAACGGAGGAGACGCAAAAGGCGCGCGGTGACCAGTGCTTTATACCAGTTTTCCTAGGTGAGCGACGAAAGCGACGCGATGCAACGCGACGCGATACGACTCCATGGAAAATGACAAACTTAGCTATGCGGCAACGTAGGTCACGTCAAGGATCAGCTACTGTTTGATACTGTTGCGTCACGTTGTCGCATTTGTTGTTAATGTAGGACAGCGTATAAGCACATATTTTTATCTTTTATGCCTATTATCTTTTTATAAAGTAAATAAAGGTCAGTTTTAATTGAAATGAAGAAGACGATCTTAAGGAAACGCAAGTTTGTAGTCACAAAAAGATGTTCCTTTGTTCATACGGTACTCCAAAATCGACTATACGTAGCTATAAATCTAACTATAATGCACAATAGGAGATGATTTTTCAAAGCAAAGCCGTGGGGTGTGCGCGCGACATAAACGCAACAATTAATTTCGCGAACGTCTCTCGGGTATATTAAACTGTTTAATTCACAGGCGATCGCGATTTACAAAACTGTTTAATTCATAGGCGACAGCGTGAAGCAAATTAAACCAAACACAAAAAAATTGAATCTAAGGTTTAGATGAACCTGGGCCATACTACACCGCTTAGAGCCATATTGTTTCATTATTGTTGACTTTCGTGTTTTAGAATTATAATTCTTCTTTAAGGAACGTCAAGGTACGTAACATTAAACTGTCATTTTGAGGAATATTGCTTAAGTACTGCTTTAAGCGTTGCAATTATGGCCCCTTATCAGAATTGCGGTGGAAACATTATCATCTCAGTACATCGCTGGTCTAGGTACTGTTGATAACGAGTCTCCTCTAAGAATGTAAATAGTGTAGGCAATATACCACAACATTAGCAAAGTGCAGCTTCGTAGTCTTCTCTCTTTGAGTACATAAAAATTACTATTAGTCCTAGTAGTGTATTTACTTTTTACCAACTGAATTTAGAATATGTGACAGTACCTATGTTACCTTTGAAATATTATATTTATTTAATGTATGTTACTTTAACTACTTGAGCATTTCACCTCATGACTCGCTATTTGTAAAAAAAACTTGCGATTGGGACACTAAGCCATTGTCACAGTTCTGCGTTCAGCGACACGTCTCTATGCGAATATTTCTTATTGAAAATTTTTAGGTATTAAATTTTAGAAGAAAGAGTCGCTGGTCGCTTATAACTTAAGCCGTGTGTAGAGTAAACTGGAACAAAATGGTGAGACATTAATCTTTGGCTCACGAAAAGTATTGTATAGATTACGAAGGGGACTAAGATGTTTGCCCCGACTCCGCTTGCTAATCAGGGTAGAGCGGGGTTGATGGCAAATAGTGTATAGCGGTTGTAAGGGTGCCAACTCACTTACCTACTCATTGCAGTTGAAGTGAAGGGTTCAAATAAAAATATAGTAGAGCATTTATCATCATATTTTACAAATAAGGCGCTGTTTATTTTTGGTTTATTTATTACTACCTAATGCCCGCGTGGATTGAAATTTTTTTTTTATTCCCGCGGGAACATCTTAATTTTCCGGGATAAAAAGTAGCTTATGTGTTATTTTTAGACTATAAACTATCTCTGTGTGTGACAGTGTGTCAGTCTGTCTATTTTTCTGTTTGTCTGCTACGTTTTCCCGGTCCAACTTGTTAACAGATTTTGACGGATACATAGGATACCTGGTAAATTAAGGAGTTCCCGCGCATAGGGTACCTTTATTCCAGAAAATTAAGTAGTTCCCGCGGGAATAAAATTAAAACCTTAAACCACGCGGACGAAGTAGCGGGCATCATCTAGTTTTGTATAAAATTTATGTTAACACACAGCGCAAAAAGATTTTTAAAATCGTAACTAAATGCTAGAAACTTAAGTTAAAATGTTTCATTGCCTTAGTACTTGTATAAATTATTATTATACACTTTAAAGCAGTTAAATACCGAGTGAGTCAACCCCTTAACAATAAAGGTCTGTGTGCAGATTAATCAGAGTGCGGTGTGGATTCGCATTAAAGTAAATTCCAAACAACATGTCTACATAAATTGTCTTAATGGCCCGCGCCCCGGGCATGATACAGGGCGCAATGATTATCTAGGTACGTACGTAAGCTCAAGTTTTGTTCCCTACTCGACTTAGCGGTTAACAAATTGACATTTTAATATCTCCTGTGTGTTGTTTTGAATGTCAAAAGTTTTCGTTTTTGAGCGTTATCTCGACCGCGGCGTTTAATTTCTGTTTCAAATTCAACTTAACATTTAATTAATCCCCGGCTGGGTTAAATTGTTTTTTTTTTTTAAAAAGCTACCGTCGAGTTTCTTGCCAGTTCTTCTCTGTAGGAATGACATTCCGAACTAGTGGTAGGTAGAATCATATGACGTTTCAAAAGCACCTGTAAAAGTTTATTTGAATAAAAACATTTCTGTATTTTCTCTGGTCTGTTGCGGGGATTTATTGGAAAAAAAAATCCAAGCAAAAATGATTTTGTGTAATTTTCTTCCACTATAAATCAGAAAGTGCACCGTGAAGAGGTAACAGACAGGCAGACGTACGTACTCATCTAAATAAATACATAAAAGGTAAAGGTGACTGACTGACTGACTGACCTATCAACGCACAGTTCAAACCACTCGACTGATCGGGCTGAAATTTGGCTTACAGGCAGCCATTATGACGCAGACATCAGTTAAGAAAGAATTTTCGAATGTTCACCATAAGGAGGTTAAGTAGGACTTTGAAAAATATGTATGAAAATCTAACCTAACGGGAGCAAAGCCGCGGGTAAAAGCTAGTATTATAATTAAACACAGTCTAAGGAGATACGCTCTTAAGGATAATAAATATTATGTACTTAAGCTGTGAAATAAACATGTTTTTGGTATTTATGTTTGATTTTCAACTTCTAGAATTTTCTTAACTTCCTGAGGAATATTTAGGCTTTCTTCTCAGACGCTTAAGTTTTGTTATGCCACCAGCTACTTAGCGTTGGATAAATAGAGGTTTTATCTCTAGTATGTTGTTTTAAATGTCTTGAACTCCAGAGTGTGTGTGTGTAACTTTGCAGCGTTTATTTTTGTTTCTGAGCTACTTGTTAGAATTTATCATTTTGACTTTACAAACTACTCGTAGGTACCTAGATAAAAGTAAGAAAATACAGACTTTATACTTACTGGGCCTTTTAAGACACAAGTACACACTCATGACTTTTTCATAAACGTAAAATGCTTTGTTCGCGGTTTTAACCGTAAACACTTTGGAGCTGAAGTAAAATAAGTTGACCTTGCCACTTGTAACGGGTTTTCAGCATACAAAAACGGTTTATGAATAAACTTTTATTTATTTTTTGATGAAAAGCGGAGACAAAATACGAGATACACTCTTTCTCTTCTCCCTCAGGTATAAATGGAGAAAAACAGT
This sequence comes from Erebia epiphron, assembly GCA_963932025.1. Classification (NCBI taxonomy): domain Eukaryota; kingdom Metazoa; phylum Arthropoda; class Insecta; order Lepidoptera; family Nymphalidae; genus Erebia; species Erebia epiphron. The sequence continues at coordinate 36,765,329 of OZ009946.1, read as the reverse complement.
TTTTTTTAAGCTACTTTTGAACATTTTGAATCATCATCATCATCATCCTTAACCGATAGACGTCCACAGCTGGACATAGGCCTCTTGCAAGGATTTCCACACGCCTTGGTCTTGCGCCGCCTGGACCCAGCGGCTTCCTGCGACTCTCCTGATGTCGTCTGTCCAGCGAGTAGGGGTCTGCCAACGCTGCGCTTTCCCGTGCGTGGTCGCCACTCCAGCACTTTGGGACCCCAACGTCTATCGGTTCTTCTAACTATGTGCCCCGCCCTTTGCCACTTCAGCTTCGCAACACGTCGAGCAATGTCGGTTACTTTAGTTCTTCTGCGGATCTCCTCATTTCTGATTTGATCGCGCAAAGAAACCCCGAGCATTGCTCTCTCCATCGCCCGCTGAGTGACCCTGAGCTTTCTCATGAGGCCCATAGTTAGCGACCAAGTCTCGCAACCGTATGTCATCACTGGCAACCCGCACTGTTCGAAGACTTTGGTCTTCAGGCACTGAGGAATCTTGTACGAGAAGACATCTCGAAGCTTCCCGAACGCTGCCCAGCCGAGTTGGATTTGGCGGCTCACCTCTTTCTCGAAATTGGACTTACCTAGCTGGACTATGTGTCCCAGGTATATATACTCGTCTACAATTTCGAGTGCAGAGCTCCCAACCATTACTGGGTGGAGCGGAACATGAGCATTGACATGATTTTCGTCTTACTCATGTTCATTTTAAGGCCCACCTGTTGGGAAACTCTGCTGAGGTCATTGAGCATTGCATTAAGGTCACCCAGAGCCTCTGCCATGATGACTATATCATCGGCAAACCGAAGGTGAGTGATGTACTCGCCATTGATGTTGATACCAGATCCGTTCCAATCCAGAAGCTTAACATTTTGAATACTTTCAAGTAATTCTCAGTAATTATCAGAAAAGAGCCGAGAACCGTCGATGCAAGATGTCAAGATAACATAAAAATATATTAACGAAAGTAACTTTGTTCTTATGCGTGGAAATGACATGTCAAATCGTAATGTGTGTGTGTGTGGCAGCATGTCTTTGCCGGCTCCGACGGAATTTTGAAAAAAGTTGATGCATACGTGCGAAGTCGCGGGCATTTTCTAGTTAAAAATATAGACCCTAATGTACCCCATAATAATACCATAAACACACTAAGTAATATTACTTATTAGCCCATTCGCTAGATGGTAATAGATGATATAGTTGCTATTATAATATTGTAATGGAATTTTATGATAACAAGAAAAAAAAAGTAAACACAAAACCGTTTTGCTGGATTCCTCGTAGATTCCGACTACATTACTAGCTTTATACGCCACTTTCCGCGAAGACTGCTTGTTTGTTACGTTACCGACTAGAGAGGGCCGAGCACGCGCTCAATTATCTTGTAACTATATCGGGAAGCAAGTTGTCCGATAACATACCATATACGGTAGCTTCTTAGAGCTTGATTACGTTAACTAGCGGCACGGTAGCGGGCGCGTTCGCGATATATCAGAAGCCCAATTGTCTAATCAAATCGCAATCATTTGACAGCTTAAAATGTATTACTCGAACTGTTTAAGGAGTACATACATGCTTTTTGACGGGCAGGAATCTTTGAACTCCTTAAACGGGTTGAATTATCCATTTGACAATGGATCCACACACACTGGGGGCTGTAAGGCGCTACCTCGAGCTAAGCGCTACGCTAATCGTACTTTTAAGGATCTACTTACTTGCTAAGGTACTATTTACAATAACTAGCAAACAGAAAAATATATATTAAGTATATACTAAGTATTATATTATTTGTGTAACTGTTTATGTATTAGTATGTAAGTATTTGTTTGTATGTTTATTAATACACCACCCGCCAGTTAATCTCCTCAACTTCTCCTAATCCTAAGGTTGCCTGGCAGAGATCGCTGCTAAGCGATAAGGCCGCCTTTTTGTATTCTACTTCGTTCTTTGTTTTTTTTTCTGTGTATTTATTTGTGTTATTTAAGTGTTGTGGTGTTCAAAATAAAGAGTAATAATAATAATAATTAAATAACACTAAAATATGATTTCTTCTTTATTATCTTTACATTAACTGATTTCAGTTTTTTTAATGCAGTAAATATTTATTAAATTTCGTAGTAAAAGACCCACAAAAATAAGGGGCAATGATTTAATAATGAACGTAAAGAACGCTACGAGCGAATACCAATTCTCCTTCTGTTCAAGTCAGGCTTTCATCCCGCTTCTGCGAGTTTAACGTGGACACCTGTTTAGCCTTTACTTCCTAGGTTTCTTGTTGGTACCTAACTAGGCACCTAATGTGGTTGAACTACTTTTTGTAGAGAGTGCAACGTTTGGATGCGTATGTTTTTATTTGTGACAAAAGGGTGAAAGACTTTTTAATTAGTATTCCATTTTTTTACGTTTGAGTGAGTTCGTTCGATGACCTTACTTGTTATATTGATATTTTTTTTATTCTACTACAAGTTTGCTTTTGACTGTGATCTCACTTGATGGTTAGTGATTGTGCAGCCTAAGATGTTAGCGGGCTAACCTGTTCGGGGTATGGCAGTTACTCGTATATCGGTTTCTACACGTCATCACACCGGCTAAATCTTGGTGGCACGTCTTGATGTCAAAGGATAAGAACCACGATCGTTCCCTGATTAGTTTTCTTTGAGAATATGATTTTCAGCTGAGGTTCATCTTAACTATACAATCTGATATACTATGTTTTAAGGTAAAGTATATTTTATTTTATCACTAGTAAGTTATTTTAAGAAATAGACGCATCAGAACATCCAATGACACATAAACCAATATTAAAAAGCCAGAGCAAAAGCCGTTTTATTCCACTATTTCTCATTTAGCTTTCAACAGCGAATGCGCCTGACGCTGCGGCTTCGTAATATCCTGCCTGGACTCTTCCAAAACAGGCACAGAACTGACTATACACCCCGCGTCCTCTACGCTATAATATAAGGGTTTGGACAAACAGCGCGCGACAAAAGCTTGACAAACGCGGCTTGTAAAAATTGAAGGCTGTATTGTACTTCCGACCAACTTCCGCCGTAGAAGACGAACTCCAGAGTGAATAGCTATCTGCGCGGGAGATATTATAGTGCACAATTGTGTACGCAACAAAGCTGCACTCTCTATTCCCTTACTCGCATGGGACGGAGAATCCGACACGACAGGAGTGAGACCAGGCGCAGGACCGACAACATTAGGGCCCAGTGAAGGTTACAGGTTAGGTATACATTATTACGAGTACATGACAATAGATAGACAGCGCTGAGTAATAGCCTTACAAAGCATTATATGCGTTCTGGGCATAGAGGTAGTGGTTCTGGGTGACGCCCTGCAGTCTCGCTTTCAGTACGTCCAGCCCTTAACCATCAGATTAAAACGGCAACTGATAAACGTTGATGTAACGCCACTCACGGCTTTATTACAAAAGCAATAAAGGCTATATTCAGCGTCAAAGGTTTGAAATTAAAGCGTCGAAATGAAACTTCGGCGTATTTGTTTCGTTCACTTGGCGTTCTACATAATAAAAGGACGTTTTAGTTGTGGTTTGGTCGTTTGTTGCAATGCGGATTTTAATTTTATACACCATCTGTTCCGCTTGTTCAATGTTGCCATGCAAATATTGTTTTTAAAGTCTCACTACGTTTGGTTTGCACTTTCTGTATAGCAGTGGGCTTACTACCAACGCTTAAAGCAGAATTGTTTTTACAATTTTACATGACGCACTTGGCCACTGACTGACGGCCAAAGCCTTTTCATCCAAAGAGGAGACTCGTGCTCAGTGGTGGCTAGCGACGGTTTGAAACGATAAACCATTGCATTGCATGTGCATTGCAGGTGCATTGTGGGACGAGTGCATGATGTGTACTGCCCGGGGGGACCCTTCTGATCCTATACCATTATAAGTTTGAATGGTCAATATATAGCGCTATTCTCAGAAAATTTTGATATCGCGATTCAGGCTTGTATGTAAGTTTTCGGTCGATTATCTATATGTACCTATCCTGCGATGTAGATACAATTAGCGCCATCTAGTTAACACTGTGGTAACCGCTACAACATAATTATTATGATTCGATATTCGCGACTTAAATTTACTATTACAAATAATAATTATGAAGGTAAACACGAGACCACACACGTAAGTGACCCCGCTCGTGGGATGGCATTAAATAAGAGAGCCTTACGTTGACCCAAATACTACGTATTAACCTAAAACAAAATGCCGCCCGCCTAGAAAATAACGCCCTATATGGATTGATGTCTGTTTTCAATCAGTCAGTCAGTCAGTCACCTTTTCCTTTTAGATGTATGTTACATGTAATACTTATCACGCAAATTACAACACCGTAACGAGGTACCATCTCATTGTAATGATATGAAGGTCAATGCAAATAAATTAATATGAATTTAAGATGATCAAAAGTGGTTGCTAAAAAAGCAACCGCCATTATCCATAGAATTAAAAGTGACCTTGCCTGTTTGTACTTCAGTGGAATAATTTCATTAAAACTCGAGTGGGTCGAATCTTTCCTCTAATCAAAAGGTTAAGCCTAATTGGGTACACTCCGCGATATGAAAGGCCGAATAAAACATACTCAAATAAAAGTTCTAAATGTTATGTTAATTAATATACTCTTTTTTTATTCCACTACAAGAACGACATGAGCTTAGAACAGGTTCTTGAGTATCGGTCTTAAGATCATGACTTATATCTTAATGTCGTGTTTTCATCTGAATTTGGTAATTTTATATTAAAATTGGCAACGAGACACGACCGAAGCCTCCCACCAGACCACACCGGAGAAATGAAAAGAAATGATTTATTTATTTCACGTAGGACAGCTTGTGGCTAATAAAAAATTTCAAGACTACCACTGATTCGGAAAATTCAACTGAGAAGAACAGGCCAAATAACTCAGTAGTTGCTCTTTTATTTAAACGAAAGTTACAATAATTATGTTCAATGAACCGAACCTGGGAGCTTCCACTTGTATAAGACCACTGCTCTAGCGAAGTCAGCAACTTACGACTTCATTTCTATTCATTCCTAACTATGAGGAATACGACGCAAAGAGAGAGTGGGAGAGAGAGACAGAGAGATGGGAAGACTTGGAAAACAGGTCGATAGTGAGCTTTGAAATTGCGAAAAGGAAGGGTAATTATTACCTACAGAAATAATTTTAAGTAGGCACAGTTAAATAGAACGACAATGTATTTACAGTGTTATAAAGTAAATTGCTTAGCACGCGAGCAGCGGTCGAAATTACCCCGAAAGCCAGACTTGCAGTCGGAGTGAATTAATAGGGTTATTGGGGCAATAAATACCGAGGTGCCACGAGGTGCCTAGTTTGCGGGCCCGCGGTCAGCGAGACCCCAAGATGTTTTGTGACGCTAGCTCCGTGCGATGTGAAAACGTCGGTTCAGGGTTAATTAACGGGTGGGACTTGGACCTTTTGTTTATTAGTGTATTTGTATACCGTTCACTTTAACCCTCTACAGTCTATATGGATGGGTGTTTGAAATTCCGAACCGGTAGTAAATACTTCCATAAACTTATTTAACCCAGTGACAGCGTAGCTAGTAAATATTAAAAATTAAATAAAAACAAAACTTAACAGGCATAACAATTAGTTCCAATTTTGGACACCGGGTCAGATAATTTGGACTGTACATGCGTTTGCGTTTCTTTCAAGTAAGTAGATCTCCTCCGTACTTGAAAGAAACGAAATTGTTGATGATAAAACGGTACGTGTTCTTCCTATCAGTCGTTTGGTGGAGGGGTCTAGATAGAACAACGCTACGGGTTGATAGCAACGAAACGGTGGAAACTGATATAGTTTTCAATTCAAGATTCTGTAGACATCCAGCAAGAAACGGTTTTGAGAAAATTCACAACCAAAGGGGTTGAAATGGGGGTTGGAAGTTGCGCTGAGGTGAAAGTCAGACATTCAAACAAATAGGTATTTAAAAAACGCACTAGATTCAATTCAGTTCCACAATTTCTCACTGAATGGGTAATTTTACAGTGAATAGGAAAACCATGTTATATCAGGCGGAAACACGTAACAACGTGTCCAAAGTGGCTCGGCCATTAAACTTGCACGTATCGCTGCACATGTCCAAGTGTTTGCAATAACTTGGCCGATATATCGCGTTTCACCTTAAGATATAAGGGCACGGTATGAGGCGCAAAGTTGCAAACCCTATTCTCTGAGTGGCTATCAAATAATTTAATATAAAAAATTCTTTTTAAACAACCGACTTCAAACTCCCGCGCCAACTTTACAACAACAAGCACACGCTATACAAAGTACTTATTTTATTGTTGATCTTTTAAAAACCGCTCGACCGATTTCGATAAAATTTATATGGGACCACATGGGAAGTATGCCCTTTCAAATAAAAAAAAGAATCATCCAAATCGCTCCACCCAGTCAAAAGTTCTGAGGTAACAAACATTAAAAATAAAAAAACAGTCGAATTGAGAACCTCCTCCTTTTTTAGAAGTCGGTTGAAAATGAAAACCACTGATGTATGTTTTATCTCCTTTGCAGGGTAGCTAGGACAATGCTATTTTTATTTTATCGCAAATCTTTAATGGATAAAAAAAAGTGTGTGGGTGTGCATTACACACGGCAGAAGTGAAACTTCACGAAAGTAGCCTACGAGAGAATGAGATAAATATGACTTGTATTCTATCTCATTCTCTCGTAGGCTAAATCCTATTTATGAGTATATTTGTGTCTTTTTGGTATCGCTTTTAAGTTTCGTTTGATAGAATTTTCTATTCACAACGATTCTAAAGAAGTTTCACTTCAAAAATATACTATGTCAGTGGCTTTAATTTTTTGATACCCACGTCTTTGTTGTTTCCGTATTGATCTGAAGCGTATAGAGTGTCCACCGGCGGCTAGCGATCTTCCACATTCATTAGGAGTCTCAAAGCCCGAGCGTGCCATTTGTCACCGCCGTAAAGACAGCAACACCCTAAAGGCCACTCACGGGGCATGCAAATCGCACTATAACGATTCTTCCCACCCCTGCCAACTTCCTTACTCCGGGCTAGTACAGAGAATTTCTTGTCAGAAAAACCCGATACTTGTTATAACCTGACCTTGGACTCGAACCCGGGATCTCGTCGGCCGCAGTCGAACATGCTAACCACTAGACCAACGAGGCAGTCTTCAATGGAGAGAAAATATTATATGCAAGTGGCTTTAATTTTTTCATAGGCACGTCGTTGTTGTTTCCGCATTGACCTGAAGCGTATAAAGTGGCCACGGGCGACTAGCGACCTTCCTCATTCATTAGGAGTCTCAAAGCCCGAGCGTGCCATATGTCACACCCATAAAGGCAGCAACACCCTAAAGGCCACTCACGGGGCATGCAAATCGCGCTATAACGATTCTTTCCACCCTTAGATGCAATAAAACAACTTGAATTAACTGGAGGATTCGCATAGGGTGTACTGGCGTTTGGATTTTTATGGACTTGTCCGAATTTTGCTAAGTATTCTTCTAGGTAAGACTCATAAATCAAGTGGTTGCGAGGACGCATCAGTCAATGCGATTGTTAATCAACTTTAACCCAAGTTGGTAATTAATGGTGACCGTTTGCCATTTCTTTTCAACCATGCCTCGGAAAGCATCTTAAGCCGTCAATCACTAATGTCTGATAATAATTATTTAATACCTGAGAGTTCTTAGTCGGGTTGGATGCGCAAAGACCTAGTAATAATACGTATAATAATATTATTTGAGTTGAATTAAAGTATTTACTTTAATTCAACTCAATCCACTTCACCCACGGTCTTTACCCACGGGTTTTGATAAAATAATTACCTACATAATTATTATGATCTTAATATGAAAAAATAAAATATCTTCAAACTGTTACATGTGTAGTTTCGCTAGTTTGTATTCTTCGAATAAACCTACATACGAGTACCATAGTATGTAGCTTTTTGTAGGTATTTTAGGAACTGTGATAGATTACTATTTGTTTACTATTTTGATGCCAGCTCCCTTACTAAAATCCGTATTACATTTAGGACTTTATGATATTTCACGATATAAATGGTAACCCCACAAGGGTACCTGGACTCTTGACCGTCGCACATTGTTGTTGTTAATGAAAGAGGATAAGAAATGGTATTTTAGGAAGGACGGTTATTGCTGGCTCTCTACGTACCAGTTTGGGGATTTGACATGTATTTTATTGGCTCATAACTTCAGCACTAAGTACTGAGGTACTTTAGACCGACTTTTATTGACTTTGTACAAAGTGTTACTGTTATTATTACAAGGGTTAGAAACTTTCTTATTACCTAGGTGTTAACTGACTGACATTTCAACGTTGAACTCAAATTGATTAGTCCAGATATTTTGCATGTAGGTCCATTAATAAAGAAGACCTAAACTAAGAAGAAATTTGATATTTTTTCTAATGGCAAAGACTCGCCACCAAGCGATTAAGCGTTCAGGTACTAAGGTTAGGTAAGGTTCAGGTTTAATATAATCCAAGCAACTTGTAGTGGAATAAAAAATATATAACAACTAGGTACCCCTTTTGTTAAGATTCAATCCAAGCTTAACGAAGCTTTTTAATTTAACCTTTTAATTGAAGCCTGCGTTCCCAACTGGTAAAGTTATAATTAACGTTCGTCCGGATTTTGACCCATTTAAAGGGCTTGACAGCACATAGAAGATTAACCCCAAAAGTTAAACTATAAACTACAAATTTTTTCATTGTCTGTTGGTAATTATTACCAAAACGGTCAGTTAAGTCCTTATTATCCTCTCTATTAATTATTATTTCAGTTTAAAGCTTAAGCTCGAATAAATAATGCAGTTTTAGGCACAAACATATGAATAACTAGATGATGCCCGCGACTTCGTCCGCGTGAATTAAGGTTTTCTGATTCCCGCGGGAGCTCTCGAATTTCCCGGGATAAAAAGAGGCTTACGTCTTTCCCCGTATACAACCTGTCCCTGTACCAAATTTCATCAAAATCGGTTGCACAGATATTTTTTTTTATTCCCACGGGAACTCTTGAATTTTCCGGGATATATCCTTCCCCGGGTTACATCCTATCCCTGTACCAAATTTCAGAAAAATCGGTTGAACAGATGGGCCGTGAAAGCGTTGCAGACAGACAGACAGACACACTTTTGCATTTATAATATTAGTATGGATTGAGATCACGTGAGCGACTTTTGTTTCAAAACCATCACTTGCTAAGTCATCATTTGCCCAGTGGGAGGCTTCGGCCGTGGCTAGTTACCACCCTACCGGCAATGACGTTCCGCTAAGCGATTTAGCGTTCCGGTACGATGCCGTGTAGAAAACGATTAGGGGTGTGGGTTTAATATTACTGCCATACCCCTAACAGGTTAGCAGGCGCGGTCGCAGCCAGAAATTTTGGAGGGGGTCACTCACTACACTAATAAAAAACCGGCCAAGTGCGAGTCGGACTCGCGCACCAAGGGTTCCGTACAAACATGTAGTAAGTTTTAAATTATTAAAAAAACTACTTACTAGATCTCGTTCAAACCAATTTTCGGTGGAAGTCTGCATGGTAATGTAATATTTTTTTTTGTTTTATCATTCCCTTATTTTGGAAGTTACAGGGGGGGGGGGGACGACAACACACATTTTACCACTTTGGAAGTGTCTCTCGCGCAAACTATTCAGTTTAGAAAAAAATTATATTACAAACCTCAATAATAGATAATCCACACGTATGGGTTAGATGAAAAAAAAATTTTTGAGTTTCAGTTCTAAGTATGGGGAGCCCCCAAAATTTATTGTTTTTTTTCTATTTTTGTACGAAAATCTTAATGCGGTTCACAGAATACATCTACTTACCAAGTTTCAACAGTATAGTTCTTATAGTTTCGGAAAAAATTGGCTGTGACATACGGACGGACAGACAGACAGACATACATGACGAATCTATAAGGGTTCCGTTTTTGCCAAATTTGGCTGCGGAACCCTAAAAATAGGTATCTGGAATAAAATAAACATTATTGCACAAGACACAATTTTATTTTATACATCACCTATAAAACAAATGGAAGTCGTCTTTTTACATTTGCGAATCGGGTGATAATATTTGAGACGTCTGGTACTATTTCCGGGTGAATGTTTAGATTGTAGCATATTCGCAATCGTGTGGTTATCCTCGCTATTTACTTACATGGAATTATCGAATCAAATTTCGTTACTGATAAATCAATATTTATCTCTTTTAGCACAAAACACATAATTCTACTAAATTATGCATGAAGAAAATGCACTTAACCACTCTATATACAATATGCATATCGTCTTCCGACGCTCGGGGAATACGACCGTTGCCGAACAGTGACGAAGATTTCTATGCGCATTATCACTTTGGGTTGGGAGCACTGTAGTTCGGTTCCTTGTTTCTAGACTATAAGTCATTTCCAAGTTATTTTGGCCATCGTACGTAGTTCATAAAAACACCACTAGATGTCAGCAAACTAAATTTATTACTGTTAGGGGATAGCTAGAAATTTCCTTTTATTATTTGGCAAATTTTTGAGATTTTTCAATTTGACCTTAGATTTTGGGGGGGGGTCATGTCCCCTGTGACCCCCCCCTTCGGACCGCGCCTGCAGGTTAGCCCTCTACAATTTTAGACTGCATCATCGATGACATTGCAGTCAAGGGATTTTTTTTGATCCTTGTAGTGGATTTAAAAAAAAATATGAGCATAAAAATAATATTTCACAAAATAAATGCGGGCAAAGTTGAAGAAATCATTTAGTTTAAAAATATATTACAAAAATATCACATTAAAATGATAACCAAATTATGAAAAAAAAAACTGAAAAAGTAAGCAGAGTAAAAATATAATTGAATAACTTAAAACGTTTCTTTTTGTCTCTGGCTATTTGAAAAGGTCTAAAAGCCTTTATAAGAGATTTAGTGCTGCATGGATTAAAAGGGTTTTAATAAAAGTTTCGGGCTGGCTTAATGGACCCGTCACAAATCGATCATTAATTTTAATTTGTGTAAAACCAAAGTTGTTCGGCCTTTTTATTAAACTTCTACATAAGTATAATAAAAATAATTCTTCGGTTTTTCCACGAATCCGATTCGTAAGGTCTAGTATATAACTAGTCTTAATACCACACGTAAATCTCTTGCATAAACATGTGCAGTATGTATAAATAATCATTTGGGATCATCTGTGCGCCTAGTGTATATGAATCATACTAATATTTTAAATGCGAAAGTGTGTTTGTTTGTTGGTTTGTTGGTTTATTGGTTTGTCCTTCAATCACGCTGCAACGGAGCAACGAATCGACGTGATTTTTGGCATGGGTATAGTTGAGGACCTGGAGAGGGGCGGCTACTTTTATCCCGGAAAATTAAGGAGTTCCCGCGGGAATCAAAAAAAACTAAAACCACGCGGACGAAGTCGCGGGCATAAGCTATTACTCAATAACAATATTAAAAACTCAAAAATAATGAATAAGCTCGCCTTGCCCCACACACTTTCTAAGCGATACAAATGAAGAAACGCTCCCAGCGGCGTTATTTATTAAGAGCTTTTTCGCAGTTTTTCGAGTTTCCACTTCCGCAGCTAAGTAATGGCGTATGGAGCGAGCAGTTTGACAGTTCGACTTTTTGAAATTGCACAGAAAACGGGTTAAAGCTCTTAGAACAATATGACGCCATGACGGCTATCATTTGTAGTCGATTGTCTTTTATTAATTACTAGCGGAAGCCCGCGACTTCGTTTGCGTGGCATACTTTTTATAATTTCCACCACCACTACAGCCCATTAACGTCCCACTGCTGGGCACAGACCTCCACTCTCATAGGAGAGAGGGAATTAGAGCTTAGACCCACCACGCTGCTCCAATGCGGATTGGCGGGCTTTAACGACTATTATCATGCTAGTAATACCGGGACCGACGGCTTAACGTGCTCTCCGAGGCACGGGGGTGAAACACCGCCAACTTCCTAACTCCGGGCTAGTGCTGAGAATTCCTAGTCAGAAAAACCCAACACTTACTATGGCCCGACACGGAACTCGACCCTGGGACCTCGTCAGCCGCAGTTAAACATGCCAACCAGTAGACCAACGAGGCAGTTGCAGGCAGATAATTTCCACAGGTGCTCCTTAATTTTCCCGGATAAAAAGTACCCCATGTCACTCAACTATACCCATGCCAAAAATCACGTCAATCCGTTGCTCCGTTGTGGCGTGATTGAAGGACACACCAACAAACAAACAAACACACTTTCGCATTTATAATATTAGTATGATATGGCTAGCGGATGCCCACGACTTCGGTCGCGTGGCATAAGTTTTTTAATTCCCACACACCTCAATTTTCCGGGATAAAAAGCAGCTTCCAGCCTCCCTCCAGTCCAGTCCAGTCACCCTCCAGATCCAGGACATTGGGTCATCCAAATTACTCAAGAATCCGCTTTAGGTATGTCAGTCAGAAAGTAGTTCGCCATTTGTAGACCCTTTGAACTACTTGTCAAAGTTTTCGACGACGAGGTAAAAGAATTCCCCATTAAAAAAAGACAAACGGATCAAATTGGTGACTTTACCTTAACAATTCTCTCAGATTGGTCTCTTATTGGTTTTATTGGCGCGTGTGTTAGGATTCCATGGATAACTTTGGTACAAAATCTTTTGTTTTCCGTCCAAGTCAGCGTGAATTTTATAAGAACAAGGGTGGATAAGATGGGATGAGGTTAAAACTTCCGGATTTTAATCTACCACTGGCTCCATCTTTAGCAAGTTTATCTTAAAACTAGCTGTTATAATTTGGCTTCTGTTTTAAAAACATGGCTTTCAGTAAATAGTGTTTTTGGTGTTCTCATAAGTTTAAAGTGTGCATTTGTTTTTGGCATTATAGCTCCCAAACGCATGAACAGATTTTAATTTAGTTTTTTCAGTTTAATTTTTCTAAGATTTCAGTTTCTATGATTCAAGAAAATCTGTTCAGCCGTTTGAAGATAATCAGCTTTTTTTTATTGTTTTCACTTTCACTAGAATACAATGACGAGGTCTAGGCAGGAGCGCGCTTGCCTGCAGGATGCCTTTTCAGCAACGACCACAATTTATATAGATGGGACCTGTCAACCAAAGAATGTGTACTTATTTTACTAACGCCATCTAGTCTCAAAAGCGGGACAGCGCTATGGCGGGAACAAGGACAGGCTTATAAATCTAGTAGGTACCTACATATATATCGATGCTTTTCAGTCTTGCCGCGAAGGTGCTGAAGTTGTACGTAGCAGGAAACACGCCGGAAAGGCGTTTCATTCCTTACCGTTTCGTATCAGAGATAATATTCATACATCCGTCATGCTCTATCCATAATACCTGAAAACAGTAAAGAAAAAAGTTCGCAGACGAGTACCGCCTGCCGAGTCGTAGGAATGCTCAAGTTCCACCAAACTTCAAGGTTTTCATTCCAAACCGTTCTAAGTCTGACAGTCAAACTTAAATACGACGTAACATTCCGCACAGAAGACGATTTCATGGATGAAGTATTACCGTTTAAAGCTTGAGACATATAAAACGCGCGACTGCAACGTCTGACGCGTCTTTTTAAGCTAACTAAAAACTAACTGTATAAAAACTTCTCCAGTGCAGTGGTGTGCCCTGAGGTGGAAGGTCCCAGGTATGATTTCTGGTTGATTCACGTTGGTTCCCGTCTGTTTTAGTAAGAGACTTAAGTTAGTGACGATCGAAAAAGCCATACACAGCTGGTCTTACAGGTTAGCAATTTTTGTGCATTGTCACTTATCACCAAGTGAGTCTCATACTCATACTCATATGTTTATTTTTTAAATTCATTATAGGCTTACGCTTTGGTAGTGTTCCAGACCCTAGTCATGCAAGGAATGAAGACGCAAAGCGGTCCCAACGTGCTAATATAGTGGCATCGGCAAGCGTAGCATTAGTTGACCTCTCACTAGTTAGAATCAAACGATTTCAGGCAGTGCAAAACCGTGGTGTGTGGGATTCCCTCCGATCGTCTACCGTTTGGTGACACCGACGACATCTTCATTACGTAGATACAGGTCCCGCATCGCGGTCTATATGTTTCAGCCTTAAAACATTCCACTCATCTCTCCGCGCCTCGAGAAAAGAGAGAAAACTTTTCTCCACCTGCTTTAATCCTGGCAATGTGTTTTGTCGCGGGCACCATTGTTGCCTGGGAAACTTTTTTCTTTATCCCAACTTTTTTATCTTTAATTTTATTTCGGCCCGGTTTTATTCCACAGCTTTTATACGCTGCGATTGTCGCGGGTTTATCGTTATTGGAACAGTTCTTTAAGTTGGATCGCGAGTTGCGCTGTTATTTTTGAAGTATAACAAAAGAGTAAATTCTTTTTTGTTTCTAGTCCTCAAGGTCCTAGATCAGTGAGATAGAAAATGAAGAAAAACTAGACTATACGAAGACTCGCAATTTTTTTTTGCGTGGATTTACTAGTAGGTATATTTTACTGCATACTATTAAAATCTTCAACGTAGTACATTACTTTTTTAATCTTTTAAATCATAATTCGATTAGAAAGCTCGCTTTAACCGTACGACATTTTAACAAGTCACGTATGTATAATGTCGTTGGTTCTAAAGAGTCTTCTAATCACAATTCACTTTGAAAACGACCTAAAGCTGATTTCCTTATTCCTATTCAGTGGTAAAGTTTGTATTATTATTGTAAACGGTAAAGAATATTATACAGAAAAAAAAAACCCGTTCTGCGAGATAATATTCAAACGGTCACGTCTCTTATTTCAAATGTTATCTTGTTGAATTAATTAGAATTCTTTTTGTAGTTGTCTCCCGTTATCAGAAACAAATGGCGCTTGTTGTGACTTCGAACTGGGAAAAGTTTAAAGTCAACGTAAATTCGAGATGTTTTTACCCAGTACAGAGAACTTTGCCAGTTTGCCGAGCATAACTGGTATACTGGTTGCGTATATTGTAAACTAGACTTCATCTGCGTGGATTAAGTTTATTTTATTTCTCCGAAAACTTTTTAATTTTCAGGGATAAAAAGCTTATGACCTTTCCATAGGGATGTTTCCCAACCTCAATACTAAATTTCGTTAAAATCGGTTGAAAAGATAGGCCGTTAAAGCGTAGCATATAGACAGACAGACAGATAGTCACATTTTCGCATTTATAATATTTAGTATGGATACATTTTATAACGCCCTTTTAACATCCTACTAATATTATAAATGAAAGTTTTCATGCTTTTTCCTCTTTCACGCCATAACGACAGAACCGATTTGGCTGAAAGTAATATAATATTGTACTACGCAACATTTTATCCCGGAAAATTGAAGAGTTCCCGCTGGCATACCACCAGTAGCGCCATCTTATATGTAAATACCGCTACAACTCTTACCGTATCGAACCGAAATCTCTTACTGGTTGACTTGTCACCGCACTGTAGTACAGATAATCAGGCAGGTCACCCGTGCGAAGTTGGCTAACTAAACTAGAGGATAACGAAGATTGCACCTCGAATCCGGCAAGGACCACTATACTCCATATCGTAATTTTAACAAAGGCATCGACTGCGTTCGACAGGCTTGAGGGGTCAACGGGGGTAAAGATCCCTTGGGAACTGGGGGCTAAAGGGGAAGGGGAGGGGGTAAGAGAGAGAGAGGGGGTGACACGTGGTGTCCGACACACGGGTTCATTCGTCTAACGAGGCAGTGACTTCCGGAAAACTGCTTTAAAATTCCCGTCGGTTGACTTATTTGTGGGAGTCCATTTTTAAGCTGGCATTAACGTGTTAGTTTATTTTTGCTTGCACTTGTTTCGTTATCCGCTTATAGACACTGTGATTTATAGATTGTGCGTGTGTGCAGTTTTTGTGACACTATTACACTTTTAGGGAAAACATACTACGCATAAAGAAAAACACGAAGAAATGGGGGTCACTAGGGTGGTGGACTATGGCCAAACCATTTTCATTCAGAGAAACGACTCGTGCTCAGGTAGTGAGCCGGTAGTGGATTAAATGTACTGAAAGCGAGATGCCTACTTTTTTTTTTAAATTGCAAAATAGGGTTGCGCTTGACGACAATGAAACTCATCATGCAGCAAATTCGTACATCTATACCTACTAATATTATTAATGCGAAAGTTTTACTTTGTTTAGCGTGTGCTTGTTGTTGTAAAGTTGGCGCGGGAGTTTGAAGTCGGTTGTTTAAAAAGATTTTTTTATATTAAATTATTTAACTTAATTTAAACACTAAGAAATATGCAAAACCGCACTCCAAATATATTATAATGTAGTCTGTGTGAGTTCTTTCAGAATGGTAAGTACTCGCTTTCTCAATAAAAGAAGTAATAGAGTCGTTCGCGTTATCCGTCCAATATACTTAAGATAGACGTCAGCCATTGAGCAAAAGGATTTCCATTATAAATCCAGTACGAATAAACGACATGGGGGACTCGGGAAGGAGTCGGATGTTGAATCAGCAAGGTCTATAGGAAGCTCGGAACTTTGTAGTCCGCGAACTGGTGGTAGAATTTGGTATGTCCCGTTTTTATGACGAAAGCATGCAAGCTATCTCTGTACCAAATTTCGTCAAAATTGATAATAGGCCGTGTAATCGTAGCAGATACACAATACAGACAAACAACCAGACATAGTTTCGCATTAGTAATATTA
This sequence comes from Erebia epiphron, assembly GCA_963932025.1. Classification (NCBI taxonomy): domain Eukaryota; kingdom Metazoa; phylum Arthropoda; class Insecta; order Lepidoptera; family Nymphalidae; genus Erebia; species Erebia epiphron. The sequence continues at coordinate 36,748,606 of OZ009946.1, read as the reverse complement.
AGTAATTAAAATTATTCAAATTTTATAGCTTGCATCAGATGTGTTACTTTAATGCTTATAGATAAACTTCATAGTTTGTTTTATTTGTCAGCCCAAGTTTTGTCGCATTTGCAACACTGGTGAAAAATGGGGTTTTACTACCAATTTAAAATAATCAACATTATCTAGGCATCATTCAGGCAAGCGTGCTCTAACCTAGACCTACATCTTTTTAAATGAAAAGACCTTAATTTCCTCCTACCTCATCTCAAGCTTTTCGCAATTACAATGGCTTGCATGCTTTTGTAAAAACACTTCCTAACTTCAACCACTCACTCCCATGTTTTTATTATTAGAAATCTGCTCAACATCCTACAAACACAATATCTCAGATTAGGGAGAATGGCATGGTACGTCACCGAGTAAACAGCGTGTGTTGTACACAAATCGAGGAGTGGACCTCCCCGCCTCCGCCTCTGCCTCGGATACCGGGCAAACAACGTAACGTGCCCTTATTACATAGGATCGATTACTTTTTTCTTATTGGATTGGCTGACGTACAAAGATCTCTTGTCTGATTTTTTAATTTTTATCTTAGAATAGTTTAGAAACTTCTCCAGTGTGAATCCTCACACTAGAATTCTAGGGAAGTTTGTGTGTGTTGTGGGTCTCCTCCGCTTGGCCCGTGAGGGCCAAGCGGGGTTACGGGCCTTGAGGCTGAGCCTCCTTACCCGGCCGGGGCGCGGGACAACTCTGTGCCCCGGTGGGTGTCTTGAAGTCGAGTAAGACCGGCTAGGGCCTGCCTGGGAGGCTACGGGCCCTGGTGTTGTGTGGGTTCGCACTGCGGGTGACGTCATCACCACCGCGTGCAGGACCCGTATAAAGGGAAGTCTTAACTATTCTTCGATACTGCAAAATATCGCTACTAGATGGCATTAACAGTCGCGTCGACTGGATTGAAAATATACATATGTATTTCAAAATTTCTGTCCAAACTGGTAAGTGAACCGTGGCGTAGCGGTCAAAGGCGTTCCGGGCGCGATTCCTAGAGAGACGCAAGTTAAAATCCTGCCGGTTTCGCAATTTTTGATATCTATTAAGAACTAGCTCAGGCCTTGATTGAGGAGTTTTAGTTCCCGCGGGAACTCTTTAATTTTCCGGGATAAAAAGTACCCTATTATTTAATCCGGACTTCTAACTTTACGTCTGCAAAATTTCAAAGCAATCGGTGCAGTAGTTACGGCATGAAAGCGGAACAAACGTACAAACAAACTCACTTTCCCATTTATAATATTATAGTAAGGATATAAGATAAGAAGATAAGAAGATATCAAAATATCTATCTATAATCCACCACATAGATTTTCCTTCTGTGGCGGATTATAGCCAATTAAACGACTAGTTTTGTCATGGACTTCCGCAAAGTAACGCCTGCTTCTATCCAATTAAAAAAGTTTGAGCAGTACGTTGCCAGATACGTCACTTAGTCACCTTTGCCTTTTATGGGGGCTCAGGCACACAACGTTTTATTAACAGCGCGACAGTAATTAAACAATTGCAGAGCATTATTTCATTAGCGCACTTAAATCTAATAAAAACATTGTGCCGCGCGAATTATACAATTTTAATTAGTTTGTGATGCGAGTTTTGTTTTGTGGTGGCAAATATTAATTTTGTTCTGTAATCGATTATTAAAAATGTGTATTTTGAATTAATCATAATCTAGCGTGATGGTAAATGATGATGCAGTTTATGTGTTATATTAAACCTATGCCCTACCTACCCTACCTACCCTACCCTAATCGGTTTCTACACGGCATCTTACCGGACCGCTGCCACGACCGAAGCCTCCCACCAGACACACTAGAGTAAATTCAGAAATAATAAATTCCCAAATTGACCCTGCCGGAACCCGGGACCTCCCACGCTAAGACAACAGCGCTCAACACTGCGCTAGGGAAGTCGTCAAAATTATCATAATTGAAAAATTATTGATGAGTTACAGCCTAGTACTTGAAATAGTATTAGCCAAAGGTTCCACTAGAGCTTTTTAAGTTGACGTACATCATCATCATTTCAATCCATCGTCACCCCACTAATGGGCACGAGTCAGCTTTCAGTACGAGAAGGGTTTAGCCATAGTCGACCACGCTGGCCAAGTGCGGATTGGAAGCTTCACAAACCTTTGAGAACATTATGAAGAACTCTCGGGCATGCATTTATCATTACGATGTTTGCCTTCACCGATACTTAATTGCTTGAAAGTTGAAACGCAAGTAATTACCGAAAAGGTAGAACGTGCCCAAGCGTCGAACCTCTACTACCCGAATAGGAGGCCGAACGACTTTATAACCACTAGGCTATCGATTAAAGCCTAGTAGCCCGCCAACCCGCATTGGGGCAGCGCATGGTGGGTCTAAGCTCTAATTCCCACTCTCCTATGAGATTGGAGGCCTGTGCCCAGCAGTGGGACGTTAATAGGCTGTAGTGATGAACGTTCGTATGAAAAGGATAACTTAGGCTGCATCACCTCTTGCAAGCAAGTCTGATTGCAGCCAAGCGCTAGCCTATATATTAAAAAAAAAACTTACCTAAATTTCATAGCTAGATAATTATACTCAGCCAAGTTCTCTAAAATGACAATGTTAAGAAAAAAATTTACCTACTTCAGTCTACATTTACACCTTCCACTTTGAAACAACTATCAAAGAAGGCTTAACACTTAAATATACAGAGGTGAACGAGAATTCTTTCTTTCCTCAAGTAATTAGTGCGCTTAAAAATACTCCGCGCAAAACGCTTGCCGGGGCAAAGTCAAGTGTTGCAGTGCCACGTTTTATAATTATTGTTGCTTTGCCTTTAGGTTTTAATTATGACGAAGAATAAATGCCTTTGCGAATGATGGCACTTTCGGCGCCACGCGCGTCGGTTAAATGTTTACTAGCCTAAACTAATTACTTTATTATAAATCAAGTCCGCGTGGAATGGTGGCAAGAATGCTGGCTGCATCTCCGCGCTGGACAGCCAGGTTTTATATATATATATATATATAATATATATATATATATAAAAAATATATATATATATATATATATATATATATATTATAATAATAAAATAATAGTAAAGTAATATTAAAACGATAATAGAATGGTAGTATAGTATGGGTGTATATGAATGCGCGACTAAAGGCTTACGGGGAAGTTTCCCGTCGTTATGACCGCTCGCCAAGGGTGGGTATGGCGGTGGTGTAGGAGGAATCAAGCAGTCGCAATCGCAACGTTGTTGTTGTGCGCGTGGGGCGATACATAAAATTAATATATTGAGCAGGTATATTTGCAATAGATCGTTTGAACGCACTGTGTTGTTGGATGCTGTCTAATGTGAGGACCCTTAGCGGACCTAGCTTTGAGAGCATTCGACGAAATCTTATCTGCCTCTGGTGGATTTATATACATATCATAACTACAACATATTTACACGTATATTACTAAAACAATAATTATCACAGGTCGGGTCAGGCTGTGGAGCGCAACGGTGTCTCGCTTCAGCGATGCCTCAGCACGGCTGGTTCTGTCTGGATGTCTACCTAGTTGGACGTTCAGATGGGATTGGTTTGTTGTTGAATCAGAGAGCTTGCTTTCTGAGCGCAGTGCAGTTCGAGTATACTTCTACGTTCCGCAAAACGTCTGACTTTACCTTGCGATCTACTATCTAAATTACGTACGTCGTTCGCAGCACTCGAACGATAACTGACCATGGTTGGAAGGACGCTGTTTATTATTGCCCAAGGTTGGATTATGCGTACGTTGCGCCTGATATCTTACTACGTTTTGCACTACGCTTGTTCAGCCTCGACACTTCAGAGTTTCATGGATTCACAACCCATGTTACTTGTAAAAGCATAGCTTCACGACCTATGCTGCGGCACATTGGCTAAAAACCATGTTACGCACAAACGACATCCTATCACCCATGGTGGTTCCGCGCTGTATTTGGTATAACATACTATTACTGAAGGGTGCATCACGCCTGTGGCTTTGTTACGTTGCGACGAACGACCCTGCAGTGCGTCCGGTGTATCCTTGAAACCTATTACAGGTATATGTGGGAGTGCACCACTCTAAAAATGCAATTATCCAGCTATACGCTGACATAAGTGGAACGCACCACTCTAAAGTATGCTCGTACATACGTTGCGCTGGCCTTCGCGATTGATGACCAAGTGGTTAAAAGGGGGGGGGGCTGTTGACTTTTGGTATTCTTAGAGATGTATTAGTCCATGTATTAATGTGCCTCTTGGGGTACCGAAGGAGGGAAGAAGCCTACCGTTGGTGGCGGGGAGGAGCCAGCCAGCCATCATTTATTTTTTAGAAATATAAATGATGCCATACAAAGCATCTTCCTTTTCTTTATAAAAGGTTATAAAAGGAGGATGCTAGCACTTGGGTTAGTTCGTAAATATCCCGAAGAGATTTATCTCTTCGCGATCACGGTACTTAATGCCTGTTTTAAGTTAACTGAATTACATCTAAAATCTGTATATACTTTAGTCGTTGGGTTGATTGAATTCGAGGCTTCCGAAACTCTAAAAGATCTTGGTTTATTATGGACACAGCAATGTTGTGAGGGTCTTACTGCTAGATGTATCACGTGCCATTTTAAAGAAATATTGAATATTATAAGTAGAGAGAGGTGTAGATGCTTAGGGACCCCGTCAGGATGGTTACAGTACTCATACTGATAGTCAATAATATTAAAACAATGCGGCTTTATATGATGGTAATATGCCCCCAGTTAAGGGTACAAAGGGTAACTTTGTCTCTAACCCCCATTATAGCCAGTCTCAAAACCCTCGCCCAGACAATGCCCTTCCTGTCACCGTTCAGGCGTCTGCATCCGTCACTGGAGTTTATTGATCGGCTACTTTATTATGAGCTAGACTTTCACCATGACTTTGTTCAAACCCTGGCTTTTCAAGATCAAGATTTTTTTCAGTGTGAATGTAGAAAAAAGTTGAAGATTTTTTCATAATCCATATTTCTATCGTCTTTCTGTTGCCTTTAAACGCCCCATCTCTTTATACCGATTTTGACGAAATTTAGTACAGCATACATAATTTTGTTTTTTTTTTTTTGTGATGATGCAGCCTAAAATGGTAGTGGGCTAAGCTGTTAGGGGCATGGCAGTTATATTAAACCCATACCCCTATTCGGTTTCTACACGGCATCGTACCGGAACACGAAATCGCTTGGGCACGTCTTTGCCGGTAGGGTGGTAACTAGCCATGGCCGAAGCCTCCCACCAGGCTAGGCCAGGGAAAATTCAGAAATTATAAATTCCCAAATTGACCCTGCCGGGGATCAAACCCGGGACCTCCGCACGTTAAGGCAACAGCGCTACACACTGCGACACGGATGTCGTCAATATACATATTATACGTAAGCATGTAGCTTGAATGTTGAAGATATCCAGAGGTTTTTTTTTGAGAAATTGAAGATATGATTTTTCAAAATTCTTCTAAGACATTATCTATTACAGTATATTATTTATGTATTTAGAAGATAAACTTGAGAAATCATTAGTTCATAAATCTATGTTTCCCAAAGTTCCACGATCGAAACTACCTGATGTTGCCTTGAACCCTTCCTAGCGAGTAGGTACCAGTCTAACCCTTGCATTAAACAATTCACACCCCGACTCCAACCCACAGGTTATAAATATCAGCTAACTGACGAGACGTTTCCGGTACAGCCTTCGAAATGGGGGAAAACCAAAAAGCCTTAAACAGTACAAAATTGTTGAACCACAAAATTGAACTCTATTCCCTGAGCCATAAGGAAAAAAGCATATAAAGTCTTAAAGGTAAGTGTTGCGTTACAATAATTGCTCGTTAAAATGCTGTTAGATTTTTCCAACACGAAATAATGTTATAAATTTTTATATTTGGAAAAATTTAGTAGCTTTTTGGCCAAATTCCATAATTTTTGATTAAGGTAACATCTTTATTGTGGGTTTAGTAAAAAACTTGGAGTGGGGAGCACACTTATATTATTATTTGTAAACTTAATATAATTTTTATCGAACTTGGAAATATTAAGACTTATTCGTGACTATTATATTATTAGCATATTTATTATTTCGATTAAAAAAATATTGCCAGGTTAAGTTTTTTTTATATTTTTAACCACCATCATATCCCTTCTACCTAGGTTTTGTTGCAGCAAACATTTTTAATTAATGACGTGAAAAACTGAACACGGAACTCTCTCTCTGCGTCTGAGGGTCGTGACTCGTTCCCTTTAATCACATAATGGTAGGAGTTTTCTTGGGATAATAATGCGGTGGGTTTCCACGTCCTTCTGCAAAAATGTCTTTGAAAATGAATCAAACTTTTACGTTTTAAAATTTTATATATTTATCTATGTATTTAGGATTTAGAAAAACAGTAAAAATCCACTAAAATAGACTTTTTCAAGCTTTTTGAATTTTAAAATGACGTCTATTTACACCAAATATACTTAGAATTCTAAATTGTTCAATGTTCATAGTACCCAAGAAATTGAAAAGAAAATTTATATAAAACTGTTATTTGTACGTGCAAACTAAAATGTTATACTTCTAAAAATTTCCCTGTGCAGGAATAAGGAGCGTTCTTGTTTCATTTTCCAAACAAAAATTATATTAAATACAGCCCCGTTCAGTTTTCCAACTCGGTGGGAACGCACGAAAAGTTTTCCTATATGCAACTGAAAAGTGTAAACTTTTAGCTGTAGTGGAATTTTCGAAATCGATTCTTGATACCGGAGTTTAAGCGGAACAAAGTTGTGTGGGTATAAACATACCCTTTAAGACTCGACGTCTTTTCAATATAAGTATCTATTATTTATTAGCTTCACCTTTAATGTACCTATGTAGTGTAATGTAAAAATAAATAAAAGGAAAAGGTGACTGATTGATCTATCAACGTACAGCTCAAACCACTGGACGGATCAGGTTGAAATTTGGCATACAGATACAAATAGCTATTATGACTTACTACTTAGGCATTAGTTATGAAAGATTTTTTGTAAATTCGACCCCTAATAAAAAATAGCGTTTTGAAATTTGTATGCAAATCGAACCGAACGTCAGCGAAGCCGCGGGCAAATCTTGGAAGTCTTTAACAATAATTTTCGTATTGATAAAAAACTTTGCCAATGTATGTCATACCGATGTCAACACAGCAATTTGGTTCCATGGATCTGATCTAATGATGGAACCAGGAGGGGATAGTGGAACTCCTCAATGTAAAGCGTACCCCTCATGGTAAAGCGTTACTACTAAGTTTATAATTTTTATTATTTCTAAGATACTTACTGGATGATAGATATTACATAACGGGAATAACTTCAGATGTGAAGAATTTACTTGCCACTCACCTGAAACAATATAAAATATTACTAATTAACAAATATAACAAAAAAGTTGACATTTTGTATAAGGGGCATATTGATCCATGAGAAAGTGCATCCACGTGGAGTATGAAACAAGTACCTGCCTATAAGCTAGAATGCTTCGTATGGGTCCAGACTGCGGAGTCAGTCAGCGAGTGACGGAATAAGTCAGTTTTTTTAATATAGACTAGCGCTTGGCTGCGATCAGAATTGCTGGCAAGTATTGACGCAGCCTAAGGTGGAGCCTAAGGTGGAGGTGGTGGGTGAAACATGGTCGCTAACTATGGGCCTCATAAGAAGGCTCAGAGTCACTCAGCGGGCGATGGAGAGAGCTATGCTCGGAGTATCCCTGCGTGATCAAATCAGAAATGAGGAGATCCGTAGGCGAACCAGAGTAACCGACATAGCTCGAAGAGTCGCCAAGCTTAAGTGGCAATGGGCGGGGCACATAGTTCGTAGAACAGATAGGCGTTGGGGTCCCAAAGTGCTCGAATGGCGGCCTCGCACCGGGAAACGCAGCGTTGGACGACCCCCCACTAGGTGGACGGATGATCTCAAGCGTGCAGCTGGGAGCCGCTGGAAACAAGCGGCACAAGACCGTGCTCTGTGGCGATCCATGCAGGAGACCTTCGTCCAGCAGTGGACGTCTATAGGTTGAGACGACGACGACGACGACGAAGGTGGAGCGTGCTTGCCTAGGAGATGCCTAAGTATTATACCATCAGGTGAGATTGCAGTCAAGGGCTAACTTGTAGTGGATAAAAAAAAACTTCTATAAATTGCATTTTACAACCCGTCAATTTTGCAAATAACAGTTCGAACTCCTAGGGGGAAATTTGCATCACAACTCCGCAGCGCCCAAATCTCGTGAGCAAGGCATCTTAGTTGAACTCCAACAAATTACACAAACAGCGTTATCCGGGTGACGCCGCCGCCATGTTTGTCCGCCATGTTTGACGCGCTGTAATTAGATAATTGCATAACACCGGTTCCGCTGACGAGACATTGTTTACATGTCTCGCTATAGGATAGACGGGTTTTGGGCATTTATTGCACATCGCATTTACAACCTTCTAAAATCTAATCCATACTCATATTACAAATGTAAAAGTGTGTCTGTCTGTCTGTCTGCTATACTTTCACGGTCCATATTTTCAACCGATTTTGATGAAATTTGGTATAGAGTTGGGTTTGTAACATATTCTACTTTTTATCCCGGAAAATAAGGAGTACCTGCGAGAATAAAGATTTTTTTATTCTTGCATTTACTCCTTAATTTTCCTCATCCACGCGGATTAACTCGCGAGCATCATCTAGTCTTTAGTAAAATATTGTACCTAGTTGTGAAAGTTTGTCCCATTACTGATACGAACCACTAAGGTTTGGAACACCCTTCTGGCGTCCGTGTTTCTAAGCGCAAGCCTATCCTTTACCTACTTTATTTAAAAAAAAACAATTTCATGAAGGAACTCCACAAACAGAAGATAGTTTGATAGCTCAATAATAAGTAGTTTTTCAACCATACAATACACACAAAGGCTGTTACTACATAAGGTGCGTTAGTAATCACCGTGCGAAGCCGGGGCGGCATAGCTAGTGTATGTACTACCTAAGTATATGCGTAGGTTGATATTAGCCACAGTCGTGAACTGCCAGTAACCTCAAGCTCGAAATTATTTTTTGCGCCAAAACGTTAATTAGGTAAGCTGTTATTTTTATCTCAAAAAACGCTGAGACACGAATTTTAGCGAGATTATTAATTAGCGTTGCCAGGGCATTCGCCGGCGCGGGCCATCCGTCACAATTCATCACGGAGCAGCGCCGGTGTTTACATCTACCCTCTTTCTAGTGGAAATGTTCAAAATTATACGCGAAATCTTTTTCTACGTATTAAAAATGCTCATTAGCAGAATTGTTTTTTCTGATATACTTAGTCTCATTTCAAACAAATCTAGACTATAAATAAGTACTTATGTATTCACGGATCTATCTTCAAAATTAAGTTTAAGGGTTCTTATTACTATTTTAACTTAAAGAAAGAAATTTAGAAATTTTTTAGACTTAAGCTTAACTTATGCTTGTACAAACATCATTGCTAAGTTGTTGCCATAATCAATTACTCAGCTTAATATCTAAATCAGTACCTATCATTTTAACCCATTAGAAAGTCTAGTCAAGTCAAGCTTGCCATGTGTGGATTGGAAGGTTTCACCCGACTTAGAGAACATATTATAAAGAACTCTACCACGTACTCTCTACTCTAGAACGTAGATGACTTCACAATCGTGCATTGTCGAGTCAACATCTCCTGAAGATGCTCCGGTGTCGGAGTGAAACGTAGGGAGTGTTTTGGAGGATTGGTGTGGTGTGGTGCTGTGCTTGTGCGAATGGCTGGGTGGTGGGGGTCGCATGCTACAGGTGAAAGACCAACCACCAGTACCTACTACGCAGATTTGTCTACTGTAGCGGATTATAGCGAATTAAACTTCTAGTTCATTCATTAAGAACTCTAGGTCTAGGGCATGCAGGTTAAGTAACTCACGACACCTCGTGACGGTGTATTGAATAGGTATTAAAATTATGCATCAATGTGTATAGAAGATGAATTTTCAATTAAAAGACTTGCTGTTTTCGGCGATAACACTTGACAGACATTTTATTTTTCTACTCTTCTTTTAAAAATTGAAAACCAAATAGGTATACAAATAAAAATAACAAAAATGGCACAGTAAACAGTGTTCGCGTCACAGTCCTACCAGCTGGAGAAGAGTGCTGAGCTTAATTACTTACTTGGATAAAAGCATTGGGGAAAGATAAGGACATAAAAATCTAGCAAGTCGTTAACTTTGGTATGAATAAAATATTATGTTTTCTTTAGATAAAAAAAAAATCATCACTCTTTTGATGACTCACTTTATAGATACAGTATAAAGCAAAGCTTCTGTGCGTAGCATTACATTGCAATTTATTAATACAGCCTATTTGCGTTCGTACTACGAGTATGTATAGGTACAGGGGATATGGGATTTTATTTCTTTACACCCTTACATTAAGCCTTTATTGTTACGTGAAAAGTTTTCAGCGAAATTCTAACGTAGCTCACTACCCTTACCCTTACCTTAATCGTAATCAAACGTTCGAAAACATTGGCGACAAGGTTAATTGGACCCAAAATCCCTTGATTTAAAATCACAAATTCAGCAAAACCGATTTTAATTTTGTAACGTTTCCATTGGGAACGCTGGTTGTGAATGCATACATGAAATTGAGCTCTAAAACAATGGTGTTAAGTTCACTTTGCTTTGACGAAATGAGTTCGATGCTCGAATACGATGAACGTAAGTGTGTTTTAAATTCTTGTGGTAAGGGTACAGGTGAGAATATGAAGCCATTTGTTATTCAAGAGTAGAAGGGGGATAGACGCACAATTTGTGTATAACGCTTGGGGTAGACGGGGGCTAATTTTACGGTATTTATATGGAAATTCGGCATATTTATGTTGCGTAGATCGTTTATCAAAAAAAGAAATAGGCGTTTTTTTAAATGGAGATATCAGATAAGTACAGTTAAGTAGTTGTTTATAGGTGCGAATCACGGAGCTGTTATTTGATTTAAAAAGGTTTTTTATTCCGCCACAAGTTCCACTCACCTGATCGTAAGTGAGGATGCAGTCAAAGATGGTAGCGGGCTAACCTGTTAGGGGCATGGCAGTTATATTAAGCACATACACCTAAAACAAGCCAGGTCAAAGATAAATAGATATGATCGCAATTCGCAACGAAGCAGGTACGCGGGAGACGTTTGAACGGTACGGAGTGTAACGACAGACTAATTATAACTTGCATTGTGATCACGGCCTAAGCGTCCCTATCTGCCAACCAACCAACCAATCACGTGGAAGTCCAAATTCTCAGTGCTTGGTTCATTCGGCGAATAGACTATAATCGGTTTCTACACGGCATCGTATCGGAACGCTAAAGCGCTTGGCAGGACGTCGTTGCACTTCACTAAAAATATCACTTGGTTCAACGTTGAAATAAAAAATCCTAAGGAAACCTGCACGCATGAGAGTTCCTCAAAATGTTCCCCACGGTGTGTGACGTCCGTCGTCCGCTTAGTATCGGTCAGTTTAGTAGACTTTGGACAAATTCAAATCAAGATGCAAGCGCACTCCACTTTAGACTGTAGGTATCACCACTCGCAAGCAGGCCTGATTGCAGCTAAGCTTTTTTTTTTATCCACTACAAGTTAGCCCTTGACTGCGATATCACCTGATGGTAAGTGATGATGCAGTCTAAGATGGTAGCGGGCTAACCTGTTAGGGGCATGGCAGTTATATTAAACCCATACCCCTATTCCGTTTCTACACGGCATCGTACCGGAACGCTCAATCGCTTGGCGGCACCTCTTTGCCGGTAGGGTGGTAAATAGCCACGGCCGAAGCCTCCCACCAGGCCAGACCAGGGAAAATTCAGAAATTATAAATTCCCCAATTGACCCTGCCGGGGATCGAAACCCGGGACCTCCGCACGTTAAGACAACAGCGCTACACACTGCGCCACGGAGGTCGTCAAAAGCGCTAGCTTATGAATAAATTAAAAAAAAAACGGTTTCTTATGAGAGGAGATCGGTCCAACAGCAAATTGGCTAACTAAACACACCTTACTCAGGCATACAGGTTTCCTAGGATAGTTTTTTCATCGTTAAAGCAAGTAATATTTAATCGATAACACATCCGATAATTTATAATAGCAGATGAACGCACAGCCCTAGTGAGCACTTTATCAAGCATAACGACAGAGATCAGCGGACCAAAGCGCGGCCGCAAACACTAATGCGCCGGCTATCTAGACATTACACGCCTTGTTGACGACCGTGGTAATGTCGCAGTCAAATCTGAGAATCCGCCGTATTACGTAACAGCTCGCCGTTTGAGAACATAACTAAGAGCTCTCGGATATGCAGGTTTCCTCACGATGTTTTCCTTCACCGTTAAAGCATATTATTTAACTAGCTTTTGCCCGCAGCTTCGTGTTCGTTAAGTTCGATTTTCATATAAATTTCAAACCCCTATTTTAGGGGTTCAATTTTCAGAATTTGATTTGATTTGAATTAAGAGATATTGAGAGGAAGCCGAGTAAGTCTTTTGTATGGGCGTCAACGCACTGTATTAAAATAATATACTTACACACTATGATTGAACACTATCAAGCAGAACATAACCACAATTACACTAACTAATGCGATCTGTTTGTAATCTTAGCATTTTACGCACAGTTGGAGCCGATTTAGTAGCAACGCTAGTGATGTGGATTCCAGGTACCTCCATGATGTCCTACCGACCGAATTTAGGCCACCATGGCGGCTTACCTCCAGAGAGATTAATGAAATGAGGTCACGCCCCTCAGCAATGAGGAATACGACGCAGAGAGAGAGAGAGAGAGAGAGAGTATTTCCCCTAAACTATCAGAGCTTTCTATAGAAACAGCAAAGACAATAGTAACAAGGAATCGACAAGCAATAGATGAACTTGTAACCTGACAATCATCGCAGCGATCTTATGTTCGTGCCTGTACGACAGCGGGTTAGATCGTAAACAACTCGAACTGAGGAACAAAATATAAACTAGTATGGGATTGCTAATGTATATATTATTTTACTTGTCTTTATAAACGAAAAAAAACTTGCAACAATTTTATTATTACAGTTTTTCTTGAAAACAAAATCGTATTTTGAAACCCAACGATTTTTAAATTTTGGAACTAAGTTTGGAATAAAAAAAGTTTTTTTTTATTTGTCGATAAGAAACGCGTAACGCTGAGACGAAAATGTGAGTCATCTTATAACCCTGAAGAAAGCGATTTAGCGTTCCTGTACAATGCCTTGTAGAAACTGATGATAAGGATATATCTACCCCTGCCAGGTTAGCCCGCAGCCATCTTAGACTGAAAAATTATTTACCACCAAGTGAGATCGCAGTCAAAGGCTAACTTGTGGAAGAATGAAAAACAACGTAAGCGAACCTAATTATTTATCTGAATTTAAACAGAACTTTGCAATTCAAAACGATCAAAAAAGTTTCATTCAATACCTATCTTTGCATAGTGACCAACCAAGGGCTTTCTTTAAAAGTGTACTATATTAGCAATGCACTCAAAGGCCCTTGTAGCCCCCACCACTCGAACCGAGCTAATATCGTTGTAGTAGAGAGTGCTTCATCATTGATGATGGAAATCAATTCAATTCTATCGCATTTGCATCCACTGTGGGGGTTTTAATCAGAAGATTACGCTATTATTGCTTTTTGATTTGATCCGCTGAAAGAAACGGCTGCTTTTTTTGTATTTAACTTTCATGGATGGCTATTATATTTACTTGAATCGTCATTATGAATTTGATATTTATTTATAAGCTTTAGTACATCAAAGTACCAATAAACCAAAAATAGGTATTTATTTTTATTATTTTAATTGTTCTTAATTATAGTGATAATATTCTTTGTGAGAATAGCTTTATATAAACTGCACGGCTAAAGCACATGAGTAAATATTGTATGTTTGTCACAAGAAAATCGGGAACTATTTTAAATTAACAACCCCAGCTAGTAACTATTTACATCCGTATTTAATCGTTTTATCATAAAGAGATGCAAGCCTCATGAGCGTTGGTTTTAATGTTTTCTCTTATTATTAGACGTCTTTAGTTTAATTTCGTTTTCTCCCAAGTCCAAAGTGTTGGTGGCGATACGTCGACGGCAGGTCGTGACGCTGTGTCGTGGTATTGCAGCAATTTGAGCGCATTACCAGCGTATCAGTTAAACGTCTCGTGATGCCACGAGGAAAGTGTTGCGGAGAAATTGCACTCTCCTAAACACCTTTCAACTCTCTATAATACAAAATACCAGCAATAAAACTTGCATGAGAAAATATGAAGAACAAAAATAAACATTCGAATTTTTTCATCCCGACAGTTATAAAAATAAAAAATGAATTTTATACGATTTACTTAACTTAGGAAACTGATTGCCAGGGCAAATGAAATCTAAAAAAGTGTACAAACAAACTAACAAACACATATATACCGCCTCCGTTGCGTCATGGGTAAAAGAACTAGAAAATACCAGAACACATACACGAGTACCTTGGTACGGTACCAATTTTGAATAAATATACTTCGACTTTGAATATTGTAAATGCGAAAGTGTGTCTGTCTGTCTGCTACGCTTTAACGGTCCATCTCTTCAACCGATTTTCATGAAATTTGGTATACCTCAAGGTAGATTGTATCCTAGGAAAGAACATAGTCATACTTTTTATCCTGAAAGAAGTTCTCGCTGAATTAAAAAAACCTTATTCCACGCGTACGAAGTCGCGGGCATCATCAAGTCTATACTTCTATACTCTATTATGAATATTATAAATGCGAAAAGTTTGGATGGATGGATGCTTGTTACTCAATCACGCCAGAACAACTGAATTAATCTGAATGAAATTTGGCACAGAGTTAGATTATAGTCTGGAGATATATGGGCTCCATTTTATCCCGTAAAATTGAGGAGTTCCCGCGTTAAAAACCTCAAACCACGTGGACGAAGTCGCGGGTATCAGCTAGTAGATACAATATAATTGGCACAGCCCTTGTGAGTTATCAGCGGGTTGACTCCATAGTAGTAAAACTAAACATTGGGTGGGCCCGCGGGACGCCACGATATCTTTACGACTGTTCGAGTTAGATTGCTTTTTGTTACCGTCATTATTATTATATTGGGAGTGTTGTATGGACTGTGTTATTGTAAGTATTGCCTAGAAATACACGTGTATTATTGTTATAACTAACTGACCCGCCCTGGCTTAATCCGGCTAATGGCTTTCCGGGGTATCAAGTTGCTTATGTCCTCTCCCGGGATGTCATCTAACTCTATACCAAATTCAATCTGTTTGAAAAGATGGGCCGTTGGAGCGTAGCAGTCAGACAGACAGCAAACATACATGCTTTCGCATTTATAATTTGCTAGATGCCTGCGACTTCGTCCGCGTGGATTGAGGTTTTTGGTTCCCGCGGGAACTCTTGAATTTCGAGGGACAAAAAGAGGCCTATTACTTCCTCGGGGTACAACCTACTCCTGTACCAAATTTCATCAAAATCGGTTGAACAGATGGGCCGTGAAAGCGTAGCAGACAGACAGACTTACTTTTGCATTTATAATATTAGTATGGAAGTATGGATGTAGTACAGAAGAAGTTCTCAAGATTATGTGAAGAATATTCAAGGGACGAACACGCTATATTTTTATTGACAAATTAGTTTCCATGGAATTTAAAAAAAAATCTT
Source organism: Erebia epiphron (assembly GCA_963932025.1). NCBI lineage: Eukaryota > Metazoa > Arthropoda > Insecta > Lepidoptera > Nymphalidae > Erebia > Erebia epiphron. The sequence continues at coordinate 36,732,860 of OZ009946.1, read as the reverse complement.
AATCCTCGAGGATCATCAATTAGTATAGCTTTATAAGTAGAGCTTTATTAGTAGCATTATAGAAGACTACTGCTTCATTTAAATTTAATACCAGATTTAAGCCGCTATATTTTATTCATACAGCTCCATTGCTCAGCCGAGGTCACGATTTTATTCTTCAAACTACGTCATAATATACAGCATTGCTATCTGAACTGCATACAAAATAAAAAGGGGTTAAAAATAGCATCTCCCGATACAGTGCATGACATGCGAGCGTCGTTCGGCCGTGAAATGTAAGAGGTGACATTCACGTAATAAGAACGCCTTTCAGGAACACGCTGTATATAAAAATTCATAGGTTTTTTTCTTTACAAATATGACGCGAGAGTAAAGGTTTTTAATGTTGTAGTTTTCTTTGGAAAAATCTTGATGGTTTCGCTTGGAAGTTTTTTTCTTGCATGAGATTTAAATTAGTGACGGCAAGTTGCTTACGGGTTGTAGTCTAGGCCATCCAAATCATGCCTAGTTCGGCTCTCTAGTTCTCTATCTCTAGTTTTGCCGTCTATTTTTAGGGTTCCGTACCAAAATGGTAAAATGGAACCCTTATGGTGCGACTTTCTCCGTCTGTCTGTCCGTCCGTCACACTCGATTATTTCAGTAACTACCGAAGCTATCGACATGAAATTTGGAATAGTTGTGTATATTAGTGGCCCAAAGACACTGGAATTAAAAAAAATTGGAAATTATTTTTGTTCTTATTTAAAAAGGGGGGAAAATCTGAGGGTTGAAATTTAAAAGTGAGATAACTGTACTGTGTGGGGTATCATATGAAAGGGTTTACTTTGTACATTCTAAAACAGATTTTTAACTATTTTTAGTTATGATAGTTTTTGATTTATCGGGGAAAATGTCTAAAAAAATACCGTTCCCCCCCCCCTTATCTCCGGAGTTTACCAATCGAAAAATTTGAAATAATTATGGTCAATAGGAATTTACGTATATTTTACAGGAAAACTATAGCCAATGCTCTTACTAGCATAGTTTTTTTTTATATTAACAATGAACCTCTACAAACAAAGTTAGTCTTGCAGTTCATTAACAAAGGTAATTATTTATTAATAATGGTACGGAACCCTTCGTGCGCGAGTCCGACTCGCACTTGCCCGGTTTTATTTTGTAATGTAAAGCTCTACCACCAAACTGAAAAATCAAATCTATACTTTAACATTATAAATGCGAAAGGTTTGATGGATGGAAGGATGTATCGATGTACGGATGGATGTTTGTTTCTCAATCACGCCCGAACGGCTGAATCTGGATCAAATTTGGTACAGAGATAGATTAAACACTACAGAGATAGATAGAGATAGACTAAGGTCTGTGATAACACATAGGCTACTTTTATCCCCGAAAATCAAAGAGTTCCCGCGGGAACCAAAAACCTCAATCCACGCGGACGAAGTCGCGGGCATCAGCTTAGGTAGTTTAGTTAGTTTTAATATAAAGCTCTTCCGAAATTACCATGTCTGCTTCTAATCTACACTTCTACACTAATATTATAAAGAGGAAAGATTTGTATTTTTGTATTTTTGTATGTAACGAATAAACTCAAAAAGTACTGGACCGATTTTAATAATTCTTTTTTCATTAGAAAGCTACATTATCACTGAGTAACATAGGCTACATTTTATTTTAAAATAAATTAGAGATCCCTTCGAAAATTGCAATAATGTGAATTAAGTCGGAAAAATTCACCTAATTTAACTTTTTACGTTAAACCTCTATTCGTCTATTAATTCAGACTGTCTTTTAAGTCATATTTGTCAAGACACTTTTATGTCATATTAACATAATAAATACAAGAGAACTTACTATAAATTTAATATCTAACTGTTGTAGACACTGCGAAATGCCTAAAAGAGTCAGGTCTGAACTTAGTTGTTAGTTCTAAACATAGTTCCCAGGCGAGGGCTGCGAAAATACGTCGTTTTGGAGACTCAAGTGCCGAGCATTCACAGCGGTTTGCTGAACAAAATTTGAGAACGTATGGTGGAGTTGTTCGTCTTAGTGCCGACTGACCATTATTGGGTATGGACTATTTTGATTAAGTACTACCCGTGCGAAGCCGGGGCGGACCACTAGTTAATAATAATCTTAGTTAATACTCTTAGTTAAAATAAGAGTACTTTTAATTTCTTAAACATAGTCTATATGAGATATTTATTCTGAAAGTGAGCACTCACTGCACCGTTTCGAGCTGGTGGTGGGGTGCACTATTCAATACAAATAGGTTTATACCTATATTTATTAAGGAAGTACCAAATCATACACAGTACATTAATTTCTCGAAAATATCCCCCACACATTCCTCAACATTTCGGCGGCGAAAACTTTTCAAGATTGATTCCAACGTCATTCGTAGAGGGTGAATTAAGGCTTCTGCAATATTTTAAATTTATTTGCGATTGCGATGCAAATTATGAAATAGAGTTGGGGAGGGAAGCTTGGTTTTTCATATTTTTTTATACTTCCTTCCCTTAATCGAATAGGGGGACTATTGTTAATTCTGAGGGCACGAATGTTTACTTTTTTCAAGGGATGAATTATTATGCAATTATTGGTGTCTGGTACCCTTTGATAGTTCGTTGAAATTCCTTTGAGAGTGACGTTTTGGGAATGTATAACATGGTTTTAAGAATCTTTTGATGATTATACCTATATTTCATACAAAACAACTTAGTTTACAATTAGAATTTTCTTAGAATTTTTTACGTAATCGATTTCTTCAACTCACGGAGCTATTCTTTTTGCATGTTATTAGCAGAGTAGGTACATCGAGATGGACGAGTAGCCTAGTTGCGACAACGCATATCATTCGATTGCGATTGTTACACAACGTTGACCCGAGTAAGTAACTGGATGGGTCACCGAATTTGGAAGTCCGAATTTGGCCTCTTCGTTTCCTCTGTGCTGCGGAGGGCACGGTAAGCTGTCGGTTCCGGTTATTGTCACCAACATTCTGATAATTAGTCGAGTCGTATGCGGAAGGATCTGGGAACACCCATGGCATTATTATCCAAAGAAAACCCCTACCATTTTGTGATTAATGGAATGGGATCACGACCCTCAGCAATGAGGAATACGACGCAGAGAGAGAGAGAGCAGAGTACCTACATTAAATAACGTATCATTCTACACTTTTTTGTAAGTTTGACTTGACGTTTATGTACTACATAATAAGGTCTTTTTCTTTCAGTCACATAAATATTCGGTATTATTGTTTGTTTAGAAATACAAAGTATCAAAACTTTGCATCGCGTATTCACCGCGTGTTGGAGGGAGGGGGGCGGAATCTTACGGCATCTTTGAATGACAAATTTGTTTCATCTCTAGCGAGGGGAGGCGATTCATTTCGTGGGTTTAAGGTAAATTTTGGCGAGATTGAGTGACTTATTTGGAAGTGGCTGCCACAATTTGTTGAAATGTTTGTCGCCGGAGCAATTTTAAAATATCGCCCGAGTTCCTTGTGCGTACATTTACGATTTATTAAGATTTGCGCCCTCGTATCTGAAAAATGCGACTGCATTTCTGTATTTTTTTGATTTTTTGGATGGTGCTTTTACCCGCCTTAGCTTTTAAGAAAAGTGAGGCTTTGTTTCGAGTTCAAGATGAGTAAAATCCATAGTAAATATTCTAAATGCGTAAATTTTGTCTATCTGTCTATCAGAGGTCAAAATATCTCTGCGGTTTTATCATTAAACTTATTCGAATTCCCGACCATCCGGACGTCTATAGTCTATACTCTATACCACCGCGATACATAGGTATAGATAGTGAAAAAGAAAGTAACATCTAGTATTATAATATCAGCTATAAATTACGATTGCAATTTGCACGGCCCCCGCAGTGATCGTGATCGTATCTCTACGACCACCGTCGGCTACTGACAAACGATACGCCTACCACCCACCACACTGAGCCAAGACCATAGCAACCTGAGTAGAGCTCAATAGAATCCATACTTATATTATAGGTAAATGCGAAAGTGTATCTGTCTGTCTGTATTTCACGGCTCAACTACTTAACCAATTTTAATGAAAATTGGTATATCCCGGGGAAGTACAGAGGCTACTTTTTATCCCGGAAAATTGAAGAGTTCCCGCGGATATCAAAAACACATCAATCCACGCTGACGAAGTCGCGGGCATCATCTAGTCAGGTCTAGCCCCACTTGAGATGCACGGCAAATATTATTTTCATCCCACCATCTCGGAAAGAGTATTTTTACTCTTCGATATCTGAATGCAAAAGCCGTTATTATCCTCTTGAGGATAAAGTAAATTTAATTTAGAATATCGTGTGCACGTTAGTAAATATAAAATAACTATTGTATGACATTGTATGGGGCCGCGTCGCTCAGGATGCATCTGTTTGTCGCGTCGCTTATGCGGGCCCAGCCCCATACAAAGTCATACAAATAATATTTGCCGCTACGTGCCGCGCCGCTTCGTGCACCTCAAGTGGGTCTAGACTTTAACACAAGTTAAGGTCTCAGCCGACCCGGCTCACTGCAACGGGTACCTTATGTACTACCTACAACGATACAAACCTATTTTTACCCTCGACGAAGCGGAGACGGTATATGTGTTTGCCCTAAGAGGTTGTGTGTTTGTTTGTTTGTGCACTTTTCTGTTACCATTTTTCTCAAAAAGTACTGGGCCGATTGAGATGCGGTTTTTGCATTAGATACGAATAGCTTGTGAGAAGGTTCTTAGATATATTTTAGGACCATATAGACAACCAAGCTTAGCTGTTGTCTATGATTTTAATATTTCGATATGTTACCATTTTTCACAAAACGTACTGGGCCGATTGAGATGCGGTTTTTTGCATTAGATGTGTATAGCTTGTGAGAAGGTTCTTAGATATATTTTAGGACCATAGACAACTAAGCTGAGCTGTAGTCTATGATTTTAATTTTTCAATATGTTAAAAATTTTCACAAAAAGTACTGGGCCGATTGAGATGCGGTTTTTTACCCTCGACGAAGCGGAGACGGTATATGTGTTTGCCCTAAGAGGTTGTGTGTTTGTTTGTTTGTTTGTGCACTTTTTTGTCACCATTTTTCTCAAAAAGTACTGGGCCGATTGAGATGCGGTTTTTTGCATTAGATACGTATAGCTTGTGAGAAGGTTTTTAGATATATTTTAGGACCATAGACAACCAAGCTGAGCTGTAGTCTATGATTTTAATATTTCAACATGTTACCACTTTTCACAAAAACTACTGGGCCGATTGAGATGCGGTTTTTTGCATTAGATGTGTATAGCTTGTGAGAAGGTTCTTAGATATATTTTAGGACCATAGACAACAAAGCTGAGCTGTAGTCTATGATTTTCTTTTTCAATATGTTACCATTTTTCACAAAAAGTACTGGGCCGATTGAGATGCGGTTTTTTGCATTAGATGTGTATAGCTTGTGAGAAGGTTCTTAAATATATTTTAGGACCATAGACAACAAAGCTGAGCTGTAGTCTATGATCTTAATTTTTCAACCACTGTTACCATTTTTCACAAAAAGTAGTGGGCTGATTGAGATGCGGTTTATTGCATTTAGGACTTCGTGCGATTACAAAATAGGAAACTGGTACCAAAATTTTAAAAAATCAGCGCCATTTTGAAATTCTTTGTTAATTGACCGATTTCGTTCAAAATCTATATTTAGGGCTCCCTGGGATCACAAAACAGGAAACTGGTACCAAAATTTTAAAAAATCAGCGCCATTTTGAAATTCTTTGTTAAGTGATCGATTTCGTTCAAAATCGATATTTAGGACTCCCTGGGGTTACAAAACAGGAAACTGTTACCAAACTTTAAAAAAACAGCGCCATTTTGAAATTCTTTGTTAATTAACCGATTTTGTTCAAAATCGATATTTAGGGCTTCGTGGGATTACAAAACAGGAAACTGGTACCAAAATTTTAAAAAAATCTGCGCCATTTTGAAATTCTTTGTTAATTGACCGATTTCGTTCAAAATCGATATTTAGAGCTCCCTGGGGTCACAAAACAGGAAACTGGTACCAAAATTTTAAAAAATCAGCGCCATTTTGAAATTCTGTGTTAATTGACCGATTTCGTTCAAAATCGATATTTAGGGCTCCCTGGGGTCACAAAACAGGAAACTGTTACCAAAATTTTAGAAAATCAGCGCCATTTTGAAATTCTTTGTTAATTGACCAATTTCGTTCAAAATCGATATTTAGGACTCCCTGGGGTTACGAAACAGGAAACTGTTACCAAAGTTTTAAAAAATCAGCGCCATTTTTGTTTATTTTGTTATCACCATAATAAATGAATTCAGTTTAGTACAGTAAAATCTGTACTACTTGTAAGTCTAACCACAACCCGTGAGCTGCTTTAGCAGCTCGCGCACAGGGCGAAATACTAGTTAGATATATATAGCTTGAGAGAAGGTTCCTAGATATATTTTAGGACCATAGACAACCAAGCTGAGCTGTCTCTATGATTTTCACAAAAAGTACTGGGCCGATTGAGATGCGGTTTTTTACCCTCGACGAAGCGGAGACGGTATATGTGTTTGCCCTAAGAGGTTGTGTGTTTGTTTGTTTGTTTGTGCACTTTTTTGTCACCATTTTTCTCAAAAAGTACTGGGCCGATTGAGATGCGGTTTTTTGCATTAGATACGTATAGCTTGTGAGAAGGTTTTTAGATATATTTTAGGACCATAGACAACCAAGCTGAGCTGTAGTCTATGATTTTAATATTTCAACATGTTACCACTTTTCACAAAAACTACTGGGCCGATTGAGATGCGGTTTTTTGCATTAGATGTGTATAGCTTGTGAGAAGGTTCTTAGATATATTTTAGGACCATAGACAACAAAGCTGAGCTGTAGTCTATGATTTTCTTTTTCAATATGTTACCATTTTTCACAAAAAGTACTGGGCCGATTGAGATGCGGTTTTTTGCATTAGATGTGTATAGCTTGTGAGAAGGTTCTTAAATATATTTTAGGACCATAGACAACAAAGCTGAGCTGTAGTCTATGATCTTAATTTTTCAACCACTGTTACCATTTTTCACAAAAAGTAGTGGGCTGATTGAGATGCGGTTTATTGCATTTAGGACTTCGTGCGATTACAAAATAGGAAACTGGTACCAAAATTTTAAAAAATCAGCGCCATTTTGAAATTCTTTGTTAATTGACCGATTTCGTTCAAAATCTATATTTAGGGCTCCCTGGGATCACAAAACAGGAAACTGGTACCAAAATTTTAAAAAATCAGCGCCATTTTGAAATTCTTTGTTAAGTGATCGATTTCGTTCAAAATCGATATTTAGGACTCCCTGGGGTTACAAAACAGGAAACTGTTACCAAACTTTAAAAAAACAGCGCCATTTTGAAATTCTTTGTTAATTAACCGATTTTGTTCAAAATCGATATTTAGGGCTTCGTGGGATTACAAAACAGGAAACTGGTACCAAAATTTTAAAAAAATCTGCGCCATTTTGAAATTCTTTGTTAATTGACCGATTTCGTTCAAAATCGATATTTAGGGCTCCCTGGGGTCACAAAACAGGAAACTGGTACCAAAGTTCTAAAAAATCAGCGCCATTTTGAAATTCTGTGTTAATTTACCGATTTCGTTCAAAATCGATATTTAGGGCTCCCTGGGGTCACAAAACAGGAAACTGTTACCAAAATACTGTTACTAAAAAATTTTAGAAAATCAGCGCCATTTTGAAATTCTTTGTTAATTGACCGATTTCGTTCAAAATCTATATTTATGGCTCCCTGGGGTCACAAAACAGGAAACTGGTACCAAAATTTAAAAAAATCAGCGCCATTTTGAAATTCTTTGTTAATTGATCGATTTCGTTCAAAATCGATATTTAGGACTCTCTGGGGTCACAAAACAGGAAACTGTTACCAAAATTTTAGAAAATCAGCGCCATTTTGAAATTCTTTGTTAATAAACCGATTTTGTTCAAAATCGATATTTAGGGCTTCGTGGGATTACAAAACAGGAAACTGGTACCAAAATTTAAAAAAAATCTGCGCCATTTTGAAATTCTTTGTTAATTGACCGATTTCGTTCAAAATCGATATTTAGAGCTCCCTGGGGTCACAAAACAGGAAACTGGTACCAAAATTTTAAAAAATCAGCGCCATTTTGAAATTCTGTGTTAATTGACCGATTTCGTTCAAAATCGATATTTAGGGCTCCCTGGGGTCACAAAACAGGAAACTGTTACCAAAATTTTAGAAAATCAGCGCCATTTTGAAATTCTTTGTTAATTGACCAATTTCGTTCAAAATCGATATTTAGGACTCCCTGGGGTTACGAAACAGGAAACTGTTACCAAAGTTTTAAAAAATCAGCGCCATTTTTGTTTATTTTGTTATCACCATAATAAATGAATTCAGTTTAGTACAGTAAAATCTGTACTACTTGTAAGTCTAACCACAACCCGTGAGCTGCTTTAGCAGCTCGCGCACAGGGCGAAATACTAGTTAGATATATATAGCTTGAGAGAAGGTTCCTAGATATATTTTAGGACCATAGACAACCAAGCTGAGCTGTCTCTATGATTTTAATATTTCGATATGTTACCGTTTTTTACAAAAAGTACTGGGCCGATTGAAATGCGTTTTTTTTCATTAGATGTGTATAGCTTGTGAGAAGGTTCTTAGATATATTTTAGGACCATAGACAACAAAGCTGAGCTGTAGTCTATGATTTTATTTTTTCAATGTGTTACCATTTTTCTCAAAAACTACTGTGCTGATTTAGATGCGGGCTTTTTGTTTTAGATATATTTAGCTTGTACCTAGATGCTGCCCAGGGTATCATGATGGAGTCAGGAGGCGATCATGGGAACTCCTTAAATTCTCATCGTATACCCGTCGCGTTTGGACTCTTTTGATTTGTCCATTTGAAAAGGGTTTGGCCATAGTCCACCACACTGGTCAAAAAAACTACTGAGCTGTCAAAGATGCGGTTTTGTGTTTTAGATATTATGCAATATATACGTTTGCTACGTTCTAATTGTTGTTTCAAAGTTATAAAGGTCAAGGGTATAATGGAGCTCTGCAGGTCGTCGTGGGTTTTTTTAAAATTTTTAATTTTATTACTTGTTGCATTAGATATGTTTAGCTTGTGAAAAGGTTCTTAGATATATTTTAGGACCATAGACAACCAAGCTGAACTGTAGTCTATGATTTTAATATTTCAACCACTGTTACCATTTTTCACAAAAAGTACTGGGCCGATTGAAACGCGGTTTTTTTCATTAGATGTGTATAGCTTGTGAGAAGGTTCTTAGACATATTTTAGGACCATAGACAACTAAGCTGAGCTGTAGTCTATGATTTTAATTTTTCAATATGTTAAAAATTTTCACAAAAAGTACTGGGCCGATTGAGATGCGGTTTTTTGCATTAGATATGTTTAGCTTGTGAAAAGGTTCTTAGATATATTTTAGGACCATAGACAACCAAGCTGAACTGTAGTCTATGATTTTAATATTTCGATATGTTACCATTTTTCACAAAAAGTACTGGGCAGATTGAAATGCGGTTTTTTTCATTAGATGTTTATAGCTTGTGAGAAGGTTCTTAGATATATTTTAGGACCATAGACAACAAAGCTGAGCTGTAGTCTATGATTTTATTTTTTCAATATGTTACCATTTTTCTCAAAAACTACTGTGCTGATTTAGATGCGGGCTTTTTGTTTTAGATATATTTAGCTTGTACCTAGATGCTGCCCAGGGTATCATGATGGAGCCAGGAGGTGGTCTCTTACTCTGAAAATGCCTTCACATAAAACCAAATTTTTTGGAAATTCGTTCACTGTGCAGGCAATTGAACTGTGGAATGCACTCCCACTGAATATAAGACAGTCGAAATCGCTGGGCGTGTTCAAAAATGCTCTTAGGACGTATTACCTTGCTAATTGAAGACGACTTTAGTTTATATTTAATTTTATTGTATGTATATGTATGTAATTGTATATTTAAGTTCATATTATGGTATTTATATGTATAATAATATTTGTTAGTTTATAATATATGTATGCATTGTATGTATTAAGATATTTGTGTATTGTTGTCTATGTATTGTTATGTATTTTTTTTTTTTTGTATGTAGTATTAGTATAATTTTGCGCCACCTGCAGTCTTATTGTTTCCTTTGTGTTCTCCTAATAAGGTTGCCTGGAAGAAATTGCTACTTAGCAATAAGGCCGCCCTTTGTACTTCTTTGTTTTATTTTATGTTTACTGTATTTTACTTTTGTTATGTGTGGTACAAATAAAGAGTTTAATAATAATAATAATAATAATAGGAACTCCTTAAGTTCTCATCGTAAACCCGTCACATTTTGACTCTTTTGATTTGTCGTGACAAGCGCTTTGTACTAAGATGCTGTCCAGGGTCTCATGATGGAGTCAGGAGGCGATCATGGGAACTCCTTAAATTCTCATCGTATACCCGTCGCGTTTGGACTCTTTAGATTTGTCTTGATAAGAACTTTGTACCTAGATGCTGCCCAGGGTCTCATGATGGAGCCAGGAGCTGGTCATAGGAACTCATCGTAAACCCGTCATATTTGGACTCTTTTGATTTGTCGTGACAAGCGCGCCTCGGAAAGAGAAGGGTTTGGCCATAGTCCACCACGCTGGTCAAAAAAACTACTGAGCCGTCAAAGATGCAGTTTTGTGTTTTAGATATTATGTAATATATACGTTTGCTAAGTTCTAATTGTTGTTTCAAAGTTATACAGGTCAAAGGTATAATGGAGTTCTGCAGTTCGTCGTGGGTTCTTTTAAATTTTTTAATTTTATTACTTGTTGTATAAAGCTTTTAAACTGTTCTCAATTGATTAGCTGTTACCTGTTTAGGAGTTCCGCCTTCAGTCTCCAAACTATTCATCGCATCTTCATAAGCTTTACCTACATGGGACGAACCTGACAGTATCAACATTTAAACAAAAAAGTGTTGTCAAAATCGGTTCACATTCCAATTCTATTTTGTTGTTCAGTACTTTCAGTGTTAGTTATTAAAACAGATAGACAACCATTTTTAATTTTTTGGGCTCTATATCTAATAAAGCTGCCTCCAGTGAATTTTTTAAACATATTATTATTATTTTATGTAAGGGAATCAAGTCAAAATAAGTCAATTAGTCAAAATAAGTACTTATTTGCAAGTGTTGTTTTAAAACCCCTTTTATCGAAAATTGTATCGCTTACCACACGAAACTTACTTAAACTAAAATGCTTTACAATTTTAAAACAGACTCCATCAACCGTGTTCCGTCGGTAGCCAGCGCCTAGTCCAGAACACAGCCCGGAGCGGCCAATCAATATAGCGCTGCAATTATGGTAATGCTAACCGCCGGCCACTGCGAGCCGAGATGCTATTGAAAATGTAAACGAGGCGACCTCTTTTATCCCCCTGGTAGCCTAGTACAGCGTTTATCCGAAAATTTTTTTTTTTTGTTTGTGTACACTTTTTTCATGTCTAGTCCATCTACGAAATTTAAAAACCTGAAACTTAATCCTTCCTTTACTACAAGGGAGAATTTTGAAAAAAAGAGCACTAATTTTGTACTGACTTATCAAGTCACTTTCCCAGTTTACTTATATAGTAACTAGGTGATACCCGCGACTTCGTCCGCGTGGGTTGAGGTTTTTGGTTCCTGAAGGAACTTCTTAATTTTCCGGGATAAAAAGCTTTAGCTTAATTGTTATTCCAGACTATAATCTATCTCTGAGCCAAATTTCATGCAGATCCATTCAGCCGTTCTGGCATGATTGAATAACAAACATCCATCTATCCAATCATTCATACATCTATCCATCCATCCAAACTTTCGCATTTATAATCTATACTGTATACTAGAATATATTTATATTATTATTTAAAAAAAACATATTATAGTAAACAGTACGAGGAAATTGCCTTGCTTTTTTAAAGCTAGCTCGATATTTTGTCATCTTAAGATTACATTTTACGGTATTACACCAAAGTTAGGCCATCATTGCCCCTCATCACGAGGACATCGCCTCATGCGGCGCTATCGACGTCCCCACTCCCTGACGTTTCAAGAAAAAATCTAATTACCGGGGGTGAAATTAAAAAGGCCCGGTCAATCCGTCTGGTGGCGGCGTGTAGGGTTACCTGCAGATGGAAAATTTAAAAGTCCTGAGAATGAACCTAATGGTTTTTTAAAGACCTGAATAGTCTACTGTGCGATGACTCTGGGCCCATGGTCATTGGAGATGAAGAATTTTATAAATAACGTGTTCCAAAAACTGCTCCACGCCTCAGACCAAGAGTTGGTGCATGTTTAGTTCAACGGTCTTAACCTTTCCATTCAAGAAATAGTGCCAGTGTTTTGAGCACCATGCCCATTTTACGTCCCCTTGGACGGCGTGTATATTTTGTAAATATTATTAGTAGTATTTTTAATTTATGTATTCTATAATTATAATTTGTTTGTATGATTGAAATAGTATTTTATTGAAAAATCCTGGCCGGAATCCTGTCAAGAGCCCCGAAATCCTGTCATCTCAGGAAAAATAACAGGATCTCTTTTAATGGTAACCCTATGGCTGACGTGGCGCCGTAATTAAAACTAAAATGGGATTTTCTAGGCCCTTGTTAGGTTTTGCCGCGTCTCCTAACGACCGCTCTTCCTGTTTCATTGTCTTGGCGTTACCACTCAGAGGTTTTGCTTTGTCGCTCATTTCATTTATTGTTTAGAATTCAGATCTAGCATGAATCATGCAAAGTTGAAATAAAGATCGTCTACGGGAAAATAATAGATAAATCCGGATATTTTCCTATTTTTCTCTATTACCGTTCTTGTAAGCGCAGACAAAAAAGTGCGTCGAATTTCGATGACGTCATAGTTCAGTAGGTATTTCATACAACATCTCATAACTACTATACACGCGTTATGGAGTTCGAAAAAAAAATGCTGATTCGACTAGTTGTCAAATGCCCAATTAGAGGAGCGTGCCTGGGCGTCGAACCCCTGACCACCCGAATAGGAAGCCTGACGTCTTAACCACTAGGCTATCACTACTCGATCGTATAAAAGTACCAGAAAAGAAAAAGTTCCAGTTTTGAGTTTTTTGGAGTTTTACCCAGATTTTCGACCGATAAATCTACAAACATATTATTAAGTACCTGTCATTCGAAACATATCCAAACTCAACTAATTTCATACCGGATTTTTATTGATAAATGGCTTGTTTGCAAAACTTTTAATTAACTCGGCTATTACCTCCTAATGGGCCCTAATCACTCCCGAGAAGTAACAGCAAGTCAATATTTCAAAGTTTCACTAATTAACGCAAAACGTACTTATGTACTTTTGCTCCGCTAGCGTTTATTTAATAAATACCTATTAAGACGAATTAAATTTTGTTCCGCTTTGTAATTTGTATTACCTAATTCGCCAATAGGTCAAGTTTGTAACTCTCTAACGGCTGGTTTCTGAATTGAGAATTTCATGTTGAGTCTGTCTCAAAGACTACTTAAGGACTAATTAAGCAAGTTTTTGTTTCTAAATTGATACTGTGTAAGGTTTGAGAGTTGGAGATCATATCAATATAGTATCAATTCAGAAACGTGTTTGGAAATTCATGAAAATCATCATGTACATTGCCCGAACAAAGCAAACAAAACACGTTGAATTATCTCATTTTTGGCACAATGCTTTATTAAATTAACATTTGATATCGCTCGTGTCACCAGCGAATGAGTGCGATCCAATGCGAGAGTAAAATGAATGATTGAATGGAATAATACATTCGCTTTTACGAACAATTTGGGTTATCCGTCGTCCATAGAAAATGACAAACTTAAGGGTCGGCTACTGTTTGATACTGTCTCTTCCTATTCGGCCCGAGTCGAGTCTTCGCGTTTATAACTGACGCGTTATCATAGGTGAGCGACAGGAGCGAGGTCACGCAACGTAACGCGATACGACGCCATAGAAAATGACAGACGTATCGACGCGTCAATGCAGGCCACGTGAATGGTCAGTTTGATGCTATCGCGTCGCAACGCTTCGCGGTATCTTGTTTGTCGCTCACGTAGGACAACGAGTAAGCGACGAACGCGACGCGACGCAATACGACTCCATAGAAAATGACTAATTTAAGTGTTATAGCTACTGTTTGATACTGTCTCGTCGCGTCGAACGAGTCACGTAGTCGCGTTGTCGCTGACACGAGGCAGGGCCTTACAAAAACAATAAAAGCCTTGCAAATAATTTTGAGTTACTTTATAAATTTGCACGTCAGCAATGACGAAACATGTTTGTTTTTAATTAGTTTATCTTGATTGAACAATTTTTCTTGCAAATAAACAATTGATAGATTTCAGTAGTTATATAATATCCAATACTTTTAATAGAAAGTTGGCCATATAATTATTTCGCATGTTCCCTTCTACAAGAAATTGACAGTTATTTTTTTCCAATTCAGACATAACAGCTAAAGAAATTCATACCAAAAATATTAGTCATCGAGATAATATAACTGAAATAGCCGCAACCCAGACAGCGTTTATCTATCTTAAAGTCTCAGACGCCAGACAGTACAATGTGATAATTTTATAGTATTCCATAGAACTCATATTTTTACAGATTGTCCGTCTTAAAATGGTTTCCAGCGTCTGCGCGGTCTCTAGGGAGGGTCCTCATCCTGTTTCCAACTCTCCGACAATTTCTCCGGCTTCGAACCCGGCAATGATCGTAATAAAGGGACGGGACGTATGAAAACGTACAAAATTACTTAGTCTAGGAGGCGGTGAACTATTTATTTCGGTTTCCTTGTCACCCTATAGACGTCCACAGCTGGACATAAGTCTGTAGTGGGGACTACTACAAGTCGCTGTCTTGGCCAGCCTGTATCTAGCGGCTCTCTTTGACTAGTCGGTTGATGTCGTCCATCCACCTGGTTTGCAAACGCTGCGCCTTCCAGAAAACCATTAGTTATTGTATATAGAAAATTATTTTCGATACGTAGACTGGATAGATAGCCGATGGATTTGGAAGGTTTTCCGATTAAGATATTTTTGCATTAAACTGTGTTGTCAAAAATCATAATTTGAGAAAACAACCTTAAAATACACTTCGTAGTATTCAAGGCTTGCATCTAGTTATATCTTTACTAAATACTATTGCGAGAAAGATACATTCAAAATTATAACAACTGAGTAGGTATATGAGTTGGATGGATATAACTGTCAACACTGAGTGACATATTTGCTCATCTGCAGAAAATGTACCTACTATAGGATAAACTTGGCATAATTTTCTAGGTACAGGTTGTATAAGCACATTGAAGAACATTCCACTGGCTCTCAAAGTATCTAGTCGGGATTTGATTCGTAATTGCACATGTTAGGTTTCAACACAAAGGTCTTTAATTCCGTATTTCACGTCGAGCCGAGGGTGGAATTCGGAAAAATGTCCGACCAATGATCACAGGTTTAATTGAAGAGTTCCCGTCACAAAAGGAATTTCACGTGAGGCCGTCCTTTTGGACTTCACTCTTTTCCCGTCTTTACAACATCACGCTGTGTAATTTTTATTGTCCTCCCGACCGAATTTCGGCCACGGGGGCCTATCTCCAGAGATCAGCCATCTGCGCGGAAGATATTGTAGTGCACAAGTGTGTGCGCATACACAGGTGCGCTCTCTGTTCCTTCTCTCTGCCAACGAGGCAGTTGTAATTTTTACGACCTCCCTGGCGCAGTGGTGAACGCTATGGTCTTATAGCGGGAGGTCCTCGGTTCGATTCACTCGATAGGCACTCACCATTGCGTCAAGGATATCGTCAAAGTAGTGGTGTAGAGGCCCGGTTAATTCCCGGCGATCGGGGGTTCGATTCCGGGCGCATATCGGATTGCCGTCTTATAAGAGTACGGGAGCAAGGGAATAGAGCGCGCAGCTATTATTTTACAAAAAACTTATTGGCAAAACTTCATTGCTTTGTTAGACAAGTTAGATACTACTACACTTCACTACTTATATTTTTTTTTAAAGAAAATCGGCCGTAAATTTGTTATGATTTCGTACGGATTGTTTAGTTATTGTAGAAATACTCGTAACATTATTAAATGCGGTTTTGTTGTTAACAATTAAGTAATTTGTAAAGATGTATGCATTTTTAACCACCATGCTCGGCATGAGCATGGTGGTTAAAAATGCATATTTCTGCGTTAATACACTGTACCACTCGTCCTATCTATGTTGTCATGTCATGTACAATAATATGTTAGGTGATTAAAAAAATATACTCAGCGAGTGATGCAATTGATCCCATGTCAATGTTTGAGATTACATACCTGCAACAATAAAATAAATAAATTGAGCATTGTTTCAACACTTTCAACTCGGTAACTTTAACTTCAAAAATATGAATTTACAGATCATGACAGCGTGGATTTAATAAAATCCTAATTTATTTTTTTGATAAAAGAAGCATTTCTGATGACACGAACTACGCCTGAATAAAACTTCAAAACTCTTCTTTCTTTCTTCTGGAAAGGTTTCTTCACATGCCCGTTGACCTAGTTGAGCGACGAAAGCGACGCGACGCGATACGACCCCATAGAAAAGATGGACCGTAAAAGCATTGCTACCCGACATATTTTCGCACCGTCTTAATATACTCGTAAGTCAGAAATAAGCTTTTACATCAACGTATTTTAGTAGTTTTAAGACAAAGGACGCCTTTGTTGACTTAATAAAACTCAGCTAGCGCCCTAAGAGGTCGTAAAATCTCCATTTTACGGGCGAAACGATTAGCCAAAAATAAACTGTTGTAAAACCCGAGTCGAGTAAGTATAAAAACTTTCGGCTTGCCGTCTGAATTTTTAGTGTTTAGTGCACGATGTTCCTAAGAAAATTTATCTTTGAAGAAATACGTTTCATCTTTAAATGGTGACTTCAAACCGGCTAAGCACTGTATTTTTTAAAATGTTTATTGCAAAATCAGAACTAGCCGCTATGTATAATAGGCAGACAGCCTTATCTCCCAGTTGGCCTTTGGAATGTGTGAAAAAGGACTGTATTCTATGAAACACTAGCTGATGGCAGTGACTTCATTTTAAAATCATACCCCTAATCGGTTTCTTAACGGCAACGTACCGGAACGCTAATTCGATTGGCGGTACGTCTTTGCCAGCAGGGTGGTAACTAGCCACGGCTAAAGCCTCCCACCAGGCCAAAAATTAAAAAATTATGAATTCCCGAATTGACCTTGCCGCCTGCCGGGGATCAAACCCGGGACCTCTCACTTATGAGACCACAGCGTTCACCACAGCGCCAGTCGCCAAAGGTTAGGTAAGTACTCGTATGTTCTCAAAGGTGTGTGAAGTCTGCTAATCCGCACTTGGTCAATGGCCAAACACTTCCCATTGTGAGAGAAGACCCGTGCCCGTGAGCTAGCAATGGGTGGAAGTAATGAAAACCATAGCCAGCAAAACGCTACTTTTGAAAAGAAAACCTCATGAAAAAGACGAAACTGCTTTTAGTTTTGCAGTCTAACTTTTGCATGCTACTGAATAACTACAGTAATAAGTAATAACCCAAAAGTCCAGTCGGAAATGCACAAAAAGCCAAAATATTTGATACGAAAGCGCATGTAAAACGTGAAATGTTTATGCTCTAAGCTGGACACCTAACGCAAGTAGGGCATGGCCTGAATAAATTACTATACTGCAGCAATCCTGTTAGGCTGGGCACACACGGGAACCGTGACAGCGCTGTTAGCTGAAAAATGCGTGAATGAAAAATATAATGAAAGTGCGGACGGGAAGCAAAAGAACGGGCGTGATATTAGAAACGATTAAATGGCTCGAAAATGCTATTGGTTTTTAGATACTATCATCCATACTAATATTATAAATCCGAAAGTGTGTCTGTCTGTCCGTCTGTCTGTCTGTCTGTCTGTCTGTCTGTCTGTCTGTCTGTCTGTCTGTCTGTCTGTCTGTCTGTCTGTCTGTCTGTCTGTCTGTCTGTCTGTCTGTCTATCTGTCTGTCTGCTACGCTTTTACGGCCCAACTACTCAACCGATTGTTGAAATTTTGTACAGAGATAGATCCCGGGGAAAGACATAGGCTACTTTTTATCCCGGAAAATTGAAGAGTTCCCGCTGGAATCAAAAAACATCAATCCACGCGGACGAAGTCGCGGGCATCATCTAATCGTATATAACTGCCTCGTTGGTCTAGCGGTTAGCATGTTCGACTGCGGCGGCCGGGTTCGAGTCCCGGGTCGGGCCATAACAAGCATTGGGTTTTTCTGACAAGAAATTCTCAGTACTAGCCCGGAGTTAGGAAGTTGGCGGTGTTTCACCCCCGTGCCTCGGAGAGCACGTTAAGCAGCCGGTCCTGAGCCTGATCTCTCTCCGGTAGTGTCGGATTTTCCGTCCTATCGGGCTATGAGATTTAAGGAACAGAGCGTGCACCTGTGTATGCGCACACACTTAAGCACTATAATATCTCCCGCGCAGATGGCTAATCTTTCCGGAGATTGGCCGCCGTGGCCGAAATTCGGTCGGGAGGACATTATTATCATCGTGTAATATTATATGCATAGTAATCCTACTTGCAAGTAGCAAGGTCCTGGGGTCGTTTCCCAGTCTTGTCAGTTTGGGAAAAGTCCTTTTAAACAAGTCAATTGAAAATACAGGCAAGAAAAATAAACAGTTTTCCAACCGCATCGTTTCGCCTTCTCATGCATCTAAACGTCTAAAGGATGAAGGAAAGCGGCTCTCAAAGCCGTACTGTTGTAGGTACTGTAAAGCTATACGGTAGGGTACAGGGTGTACCATGTTTATGGAATGGAATACAAGTGTTTAGTGCACGATGTTCCTAAGAAAATTTATCTTTGAAGAAATACGTTTCATCTTTAAATGGTGACTTCAAACCGGCTAAGCACTGTATTTTTTAAAATGTTTATTGCAAAATCAGAACTAGCCGCTATGTATAATAGGCAGACAGCCTTATCTCCCAGTTGGCCTTTGGAATGTGTGAAAAAGGACTGTATTCTATGAAACACTAGCTGATGGCAGTGACTTCATTTTAAAATCATACCCCTAATCGGTTTCTTAACGGCAACGTACCGGAACGCTAATTCGATTGGCGGTACGTCTTTGCCAGCAGGGTGGTAACTAGCCACGGCTAAAGCCTCCCACCAGGCCAAAAATTAAAAAATTATGAATTCCCGAATTGACCTTGCCGCCTGCCGGGGATCAAACCCGGGACCTCTCACTTATGAGACCACAGCGTTCACCACAGCGCCAGTCGCCAAAGGTTAGGTAAGTACTCGTATGTTCTCAAAGGTGTGTGAAGTCTGCTAATCCGCACTTGGTCAATGGCCAAACACTTCCCATTGTGAGAGAAGACCCGTGCCCGTGAGCTAGCAATGGGTGGAAGTAATGAAAACCATAGCCAGCAAAACGCTACTTTTGAAAAGAAAACCTCATGAAAAAGACGAAACTGCTTTTAGTTTTGCAGTCTAACTTTTGCATGCTACTGAATAACTACAGTAATAAGTAATAACCCAAAAGTCCAGTCGGAAATGCACAAAAAGCCAAAATATTTGATACAAAAGCGCATGTAAAACGTGAAATGTTTATGCTCTAAGCTGGACACCTAACGCAAGTAGGGCATGGCCTGAATAAATTACTATACTGCAGCAATCCTGTTAGGCTGGGCACACACGGGAACCGTGACAGCGCTGTTAGCTGAAAAATGCGTGAATGAAAAATATAATGAAAGTGCGGACGGGAAGCAAAAGAACGGGCGTGATATTAGAAACGATTAAATGGCTCGAAAATGCTATTGGTTTTTAGATACTATCATCCATACTAATATTATAAATCCGAAAGTGTGTCTGTCTGTCCGTCTGTCTGTCTGTCTGTCTGTCTGTCTGTCTGTCTGTCTGTCTGTCTGTCTGTCTGTCTGTCTGTCTGTCTGTCTGTCTATCTGTCTGTCTGCTACGCTTTTACGGCCCAACTACTCAACCGATTGTTGAAATTTTGTACAGAGATAGATCCCGGGGAAAGACATAGGCTACTTTTTATCCCGGAAAATTGAAGAGTTCCCGCTGGAATCAAAAAACATCAATCCACGCGGACGAAGTCGCGGGCATCATCTAGTCGTATATAACTGCCTCGTTGGTCTAGCGGTTAGCATGTTCGACTGCGGCGGCCGGGTTCGAGTCCCGGGTCGGGCCATAACAAGCATTGGGTTTTTCTGACAAGAAATTCTCAGTACTAGCCCGGAGTTAGGAAGTTGGCGGTGTTTCACCCCCGTGCCTCGGAGAGCACGTTAAGCAGCCGGTCCTGAGCCTGATCTCTCTCCGGTAGTGTCGGATTTTCCGTCCTATCGGGCTATGAGATTTAAGGAACAGAGCGTGCACCTGTGTATGCGCACACACTTAAGCACTATAATATCTCCCGCGCAGATGGCTAATCTTTCCGGAGATTGGCCGCCGTGGCCGAAATTCGGTCGGGAGGACATTATTATCATCGTGTAATATTATATGCATAGTAATCCTACTTGCAAGTAGCAAGGTCCTGGGGTCATTTCCCAGTCTTGTCAGTTTGGGAAAAGTCCTTTTAAACAAGTCAATTGAAAATACAGGCAAGAAAAATAAACAGTTTTCCAACCGCATCGTTTCGCCTTCTCATGCATCTAAACGTCTAAAGGATGAAGGAAAGCGGCTCTCAAAGCCGTACTGTTGTAGGTACTGTAAAGCTATACGGTAGGGTACAGGGTGTACCATGTTTATGGAATGGAATACAAACATTTCATAGTGTCTCGGAGGTTCACCTCATTCTTATTATGTTAGCGAGTGAGGATTTTCACGACAGCGTACCACGTTGCATTATTTATTGGGTAATACCATCGATATACAGAACACAAGATCAAGTAACAGAAGATGAACTGACTACCTTTACTTCACTAGTCTAGGCAATAAAGCTAGAGTACCCCAACAATAATTCCTCAGGCGACGAAACTTTACAATATGATAAAGTATCATGAGTTAAACGTATATTAAAAATATCCAATAAAAAATCAGAAAGGAAGTAAGGTCTTTTATGCTATACCCAATCGTTAAAGCAGTAAGGTACACTGTCGCAGTTTAGGTTTGATAATAAAATCGGTTTAAATATCGATGTTCTGCATGATTATTTCGTTTGATATTTCGGTTTAGAGTACAAGTAAATATACTACCTACTATTATTATAAAAAGAAATAATCTTATAAGGATATACGTTTCGGTATTACTATATCCTTGCGGATTCCTATATCAACGGTAAAAACTTTATATTTCCACAACATAACCTAACAGATGGTTGGCTCACCTGTGGACGAACTACAGTTTCCATTTTCAAAGGAAAACATACTCTGTTTATTTGTATTTATAATTCATTTTCCATTGTAAGGGAGCTGTTGGAATATTTTTGTTTTCATAGCTGTATAATCGCCAGTCGAAGTAATTTTCGTGGGATGATTGTGTCCTGTTAAATGTTTTATTCAAATCCAGAGTTTCTCATTTACAGTGAATTAGATTTTTCTGCTGTCTGTGTGGAAAAAAGGCGGGTTAGCCGATTTTATGTAGGTCCACTCCTCCACTTGAGATGCAAGGAGCGGCGCAACACGAAGCTGTAGCGTCAAATATCATACTAATATTTTAAATACGAAAGTGTGTTTGTTCGTTGGTTTGTCCTTCAATCACGCCGCAATAGAACAATGGGTTGACGTGATTTTTGGCATGGTCATAGTTGAGGACCTAGAGAGTGACAAAGGCTACTTTTCATACCGGAAAATTAAGAAGTTCCCGCGGGAATAAAAAAAAAACTTGAACAACGCGGACGAAGTCTTTGGCATCAGGTAGTTATTTGTATGAGTCTGTACGGGGCCGCGTCGCGCAGTGCATCTCCGTGTCCAACTCTATACAACCTCATACAAAGAATTGCCGCTACGTGCAGATCGCGTCGTGCCTCTCTTGTGGAGCTAGACCTTTAGACGAACCAACTCAAAAGAGGAAACTCTTTTCATAACACAATAGCATACAATGATACACTCACTGCCATATATGCCTCTGCTGCTAGAATCTTTGATATTTAAATTCCGTTTCCATCCATTTATTTGCGCTAAATAAACTCAAGGAATTTTCCAGAGCACACATTTTAACATGTAATATTTAGATGAAAAATATTCTCGATATCGTCAGTAGGTCTTTGGATCTCTGCAACTGAAGTGCATTACTGCTCATAAATATACTGGAAATGTGCAGATACTTTATCTGCATTCATGGAGACGAGTGGCTCTCTTTACTTGGATATATTTCTTTTCATCCGAACTCTAACGACTACTTTAAAATGTAAACTTTCATCATACTGTTATTAAAAAGGTGAAACTGTGTTTGTTTGTTAGTTTGTCCTTCAATCACACCGCAACGGAGCAATGGATCGACGTGATTTTTGGCATGGGCATAGTTGCGGACCTGGAGAGTGATATAGGCTCACTTTTATCCCGGAAAATTGAGAGTTCCCGCGGGAATAAAAAAACTTCAGCTTAATTGTTTATATATTGTTTTGACTGGTGGTGGAGGAGGCCAAAGAGGGGCAAACAGATTTAGCATTTCATACCTTTAACCCGTTAGCTCGCTTCCGTCTTAGACTGTATATCATCACTAATTGTCACCAGGTAAGAAATCAGTCAAACTCCTTATATCTGTTAGAATAGGCTCTACAATTAGCTCCCAGAAGACATGTTGAAGATGTCTCTGAATAAGTTCAAAGTTAATGTAAAACGTAAACTCGTTGAAAAATCTTATTACCATGTAAAGGATTACCTAAACGACAAGGAAGCTTGGCAATAATTTGCTCTAATGGCTCTGCTAGTTCTTATTAATTAAGTAAGATGATTTGTGAGATGGTGATAATAAAAAAAAAACCCCGGCTGAGTTTGTTGTGGGCTCTTCTCAGACCAGGGCGCGTTTGTAACCCTCGTAGCTTTAGTTTTAAGATACCGTAACCGATTATCACCATCTGCACGTTTTTATAAGTAAGTAATTTTTAACGTCAATAAGTGTACCTACAGTGTACTTATATTGAATAAATGATTTGATTGATTGATTGATTGATTGATTGTTTGAATAAGAAAAAACCTTGCTACCTGAATATTTTGAGGTTCTAAAATCTTAAACTCAATAATAAACTAAAAACTCAAACTCAAACGCTTTTTTTATTCAAATTAACTTTTACAAGTGGTTCGGAATGCCATTCGTACCAAGAACAAACCGTAACTCGAAATATTATAATTTTGTCAACGATACACATATTGAGAAGAATAAAAAAACCGTTTTCGGCGCAGTCTTATGGAAATTTAATTGATTGATTTTTGGAATCTTTGGCTTTAGGTTCTACTTTCGTCGTCAATTCTTTTACTTTTTACCAAACCACGAAAGAAGAGTTATATGATTTATTGTAACACTACTGATCTACTTAACACCTTCTAAGTTAGTTAACAGATGGGATCGCAGTCAAGAGCAAACTTATCAGCAAATCAAAAATCCAACTACTTTAAGTCGACTACTAACTTGGAATGGCTACAATTCTAACATTTACGACTAACCTGTTTTTATTAACATTTCGCTGTGACTCGAGTCGGGAACAAGTCCTGCCTTATGGGGTACGTGAGTGGGTTCAAACACACGACCCTCTTTCATTCTGTCGGCTCAGCAGATTTCCGCGAATCGCCAGTTTATGGCACTCTCTGGCGCTCCCTTGGAACGGGTTTCTTTACGACTTCTATTTATTTCAGCTTATTCTTTTTGTAGTCAACTTATGTTTGTAAACTTCGCTCTTATTAGGGTTCCGTAGTCCGTACCGAGGAAAAAAGGAACCCTTATAGGATCGCTTCGCTGCCTGTCTCTCTGTTTGTCTTACCTAGAATCATGAAATTTGGCAAGCAAGGTCTCACAGCATAAGTATAGGAAAATATCCGAAAATCGTTAATTAGGGTTCCGTGCTCATAGGGTGTAGAATAGTTTGTCTGACTCGCATTTGACCGGTTTTTTATTTAATTGACTCTTTAGTCTAGTGGTTAGCATACTCGACTGCAGATGATGAGGTTCAGTTCAAAAAATTAAATACTAGTAACACATACCTATTGGGGTTTTCTGATGAGTAATTCTCACTACTAGCTCCAAGTTAGGTTATGGCGATATTTTATCCCCTTGACTTAAGACTGCACCTGATCTCTCTCAGGTCTTTTCCAATTTTCCGCCCCAACAATAAACTGCAACTGCGTAACTACAGTTGCTCGCTAGCATAATTTTAACAATAAATTTCCCATAAATAAAGCATTAAATTCACGCTTCAAAATCATATGCTACATTTGACAGCTGGTAAAAATAAAATCATCGGCCATATTGTCAAATTGAATTGAATTCGCAATACGCGCGAAGTGTTGTGTCACACGCACGCGGCTGCTTGCGACATGAGGGCACGTTGTAGGGATTGGCCTCGCGCCCAACTATCGATAATCACATGCTGTATCGATAAATCCACTTTTTTTATCAACTACAAGTTAAAGTTAGCCCTAGACTGCGATATCACCTGGTGAAATTTTGATATTTAGAATCACCACTCGGACGAAATCGCGGGTATCATCTAGTCCATGCTTAGTTATTCAAATTAGGTACACTTTACACTTTTGAACATCCCATAAATATAAAACTTGAAGGTGAAAACCAATTACGTATCTTAAAAGTAAGCTATGAGGGTTCCAAACATGCCCTGGTCTGAGAGTGAGAAGAGCCCACAACAAACTAAGCCAGGTTTTTTTATCGATAAGTGTTGTGAGTGAACATCACTACACTCTATGATGCATTACAACGATGCACTGACAATGGCAAGGGGGGGATGGGGGTTCTTTGTGCGCGGAAGAGCTCGCTACTCTTTTGGCAGCGAGAATTAGTAACTCTTACTAAATTATGCACTCCAAAACGCTTCGTGTTTGGTACCATACTATCCTGTCTAAACTATGCTAAAATTTATAATTTACTAGCTGATGCCTGCGACATCGTCTGCGTCGATTGAGGTTTTTTGGTTCCCGTGGGAACTCTTTCATTTTTCGAGATGAAAAGTAGCCTATAGTGTTATTCATATAATCTACAGTCTGGACTCATCCAGATCCGTTTAGCCGATCTGGCGTGATTGAGTAACAAAGATCCATCCATCTTAATTTTCGCATTTGTAATATTAGTATAGACTAGTCTTTGCTCGCGGCTTTACTCACGTTAAGATCGATTTTGATGTGTTATATCATTGGCTAAAACACTTTTTTAGCAAATGTATTCACCGGAATTTAAAATCTACTTCACCGACGTGAATAGAAAAGCGCTAAAAGATTAGGGTGAATACAATTTTCGAGGCTTAATTAAATCCATCAATACACGCTAAATTGAATACTAAGCTCGTACCTTCACGATAAATAGGTGTTACGTATTTTTCTAATAGGCAGTGAATACCTACACAATCTTGGTTTACGTAATAAACTAAGGCGATTATTTATATTCAAAAAGTAGTTGTTTTAAAAGATATTGTCTTATTGATTATTTGAATTGAATTGAAAGAAATTAAAGAAGTCCTTGGTTTTTGTTACTCGTGTTGAGTCAAAAAATTTATAGAGGTCAATTTTTTCTGGAAAGCTAAATAATAAAAAAAAAAAGTTACGCAGTTCCGAGTAAAGCGTCGAAAACTTGAAGTAACTATGTGTTAGTATAGTATACATAGTACTTATAAGTTTTTCTGGCAAGCTAAAAACAAAGAAAAACATTGTCATTGAAAATATTTTTGCATTCCCGAGAGATGTTCGTTTTCAAAGGAGTGTGAAGACTGCTAATTCGCACTTAGTCAGCGTGGTGGACAACGGGCATAATATTCCCATTCTGAGAAGAGACTCGTGCTCAGTAGTGAGCTAGTAATGGGTGGGAATTATGATGGTGATTTTTGATTAATATCTCAATTAAAGGAACTTTTGTCCGACATGGACTAAACTATGCCACAAAATATATATTTGACACAAAAAGGTGTTACAATGATGAAAGTCTCTTGCATACTACCACAGTGTGGCGTACAAATACTTAATATGTGTATGTTAGAAATCCTTAAAAACGCTATCAGCTTATGAATTAAGAGTTCACAAGGTTTCTTGAGGCGGGTGTTTAGTACGGATCCACGTCTTATCGGGGGCCCGCAGGCGGGACCTGAGCGTATTTTTGTTAACAACTTCTTTTCAGGAATTTTCACTAGAAAGCGGTACTCGTTCCTACATTGTTGTGGGGCGCAGTTTGATTTCCTTGTTATCGGGTTATGTACCACGTTTTCCAATGTACAATCGCGGTCTGAAAATGTTAACCGCTTTATGGTTGATAATTGCATGCACCCATCTGTATCAGAAGATCAATATGTGATTTGATTAGGCATAGATCATAGATTTTTTAACATGTATCGGTTGCTGCAGTATATGTCTAGAGGGTTTGTAGCGTAACTCGACTACGGAACAAATTAACTTGGACTCAACTCAACTTACTTTTTTGGATATATGTACATACCACGCGGGCATGATTTATATAGTAATTAGGTAAGGCTAGCTAGCATTAAGTTCTATTGTATTATTTTCAATTTAATATGTTACTTTGTTATTAGTTGTACATACCTACATATACATTTTTCAAATGTACATACACGTACCTACAATTTTTAAAAAATGTAGCCTATCTTAGTCGGACCATAATAACGAATTGATTGACGCCGCATTCAATCTAAATCGGCTTAGTAGTTTAGATGCTATGGTGGAAAACATACATAAATATAAATACATACAAAGTTACTGTACGCATAGTTATAAAGAATCTTATTTAAAAATGATAAACATTTTCAGACCGCAACTGTACCTACACCATAACGAAGAACAGCTTCAAGTTTTGATAAAGAAAATTGAAGAGTTTTCACTTAACTTCAGAATAAGACTCTACGCACACTCGCATTTTGTGCACGCTGATACTACTACTAAATTTTAGTCACGACACGTTTATCGTGCTAGGTACTTAGACGCGCTCTTCCATTCATAAATTCGTGGCGTGTAATGTCGCGTAGATAAGTTTGTCATTTTCTATAGAGTCGTAACGCGTCCCGCGCGTTACCCTATAGTAACGCGCGGGACGCGTTGGAAATGCGTATTAACTGCCCGATACAACTGCAACAAACTGCTTAGCGTGAGTAGATAATATTTACGCCGCGTGTATAAGGCTTGAAATTAGTTACATGTTTATTTTTTATTCTACTAGATGATGGACAGCGAAAAGCTAACAGACAGATAAACTTTAGCATTTGTGATGTAGTTCATACATTATAATTTGAAGAGTTTGGTTCTGTTGGTATCATAGTTAGTCATTTCTGGTCATCTAGCTAGCTTAACTGTTAGTTATTAAGGTAAAAAGTAGTTTTTATAATATTTTTGTATCCAAAACGTGACAGCTGAGAAAGACTATAATCCATAATCCATACTAATATTATAAATGCGAAAGTGTTTATGTCTGTCTGCTACGCTTTCACGGCTCATCTATTCAACCAATTTTGATAAAATTTGGTACGGGATTATATTGTATCACGGGGAAGGACATTTTTATCCCGGAAAATAAAAGAGTTCCCGAGGGAATCAAAAATCTTATTCCAAACAGACAAAAAATAAAAATCTATATTCTACAACTACCCTACCACCACTACATCCCATTAACGTCCCACTGCTGGGCACAGGCCTCTACTCTCATAGGAGAGAGGGAATTAGAGCTTAGATCCACCACGCTGCTCCAATGCGGGTTGGTGGGCTACTACCCTACCGCTACCTAGTACTTACCTATTATTTCATCCGTGCCGCTATCAGGAAGAGCTAGCAACAAAAGTAGACAGTACATAAAAGTGTCATGTAACTAATTTTCACCGCAACTTTCTTCCATCTTAAACGATATATAACATTCAAAAACTTTACTAGGAGCCCCCTTCGACTGGGGAAAAATGCGAACACAGTATTTGTATTAACGTTACACACTTATTCTTCACCCAGGCTGGAGGAAATCGAAACTTATTCCGCTAGAAAATAGGACTGCGTGCGGGTGAAAATGTATTCAGTGATGTTACTTGCTTCGTACTAAAATTGCCTCTTCCCTCAATCTCTTCTTTTCCTTTTGTTGCGACACAGCATTTCGGATTTTTGTATTTTATTTTCTATTATTTATTGCCGACGAAACGGATGTGTCAATATCAGTTCTAGTTTGTTAGTTCTCGTGTAATTCGAGCCCGATACTAAGTCTTTGAAACCATTCTTTTCTACTGTACTTATCTACGAGTGGTAAAAGATGCTTTCATACTAAACTTAGTGATTGTCTGAATTTAGAATTTGTAAACGAATGTGAATTAAAACAATATTTCATGTGACTCAACGTTGTAGACAAAACCTTAATTAAATAGAACTAGAAAGTTCTAGATCTATGTAGAAGTTTAAGCTGCATAAATACAAGACCCACAAAATTATCTGGCCCGGTGGCCGAAATTGGAACTAATTTTTTGACTGTTTAGTTTTTGTTTTTATTTTATTTTTAGTAGATAATAATATTTAGAGACTTAAGTACCTACTTTATAAATTTGCACGTCAGCAATGACGAAACATGTTTGTTCTTTAATTATTTTGTCATTTTAATTGTACAATGTTTCTTGCAAATAAACGATTGATTGATTGATTGAGATACTAGACTACTACAACGCTGTCACCGGGTCAGGTAAGTTATAAATTTACTTATACTTAATGCCATTTAATAGTAATATGCCATTTATGATCCTATGCCAATCAGTCAGCCGTACTATTCTTTTCAGATACAGGATTTGAATTTTGAAACCTGGACTAAAAAACGAATCCAATAACTTATTTTTTGATTGCCATTCGCTTTGCATTTTCCTGTGTCAATACAGTATAGTAAAAAACATCTAAAAATTGAACACTACGTCATGAACAAGCCACCGATCGGCGACCGGCACAAAGACGGACCACGAGTTTTCTAACACCCTATTTACATCGTTAGCTTTCCATTTTGCACCCATTTTACACCCATTCTGCACCTAAAACGGTCGACAAACGTGAACGAACGGTACCTACCTCTACCCTATGTAGAGACAATAACCTTGTACTGAAACAGGAAATACTTTTTTATCGTCTCAAACTCACACAGTTTATATCGTGTAGGAGATACAAGTTTTAACTATGACACGTCGTCTTGTTTGGTATCTTACAACTTGTTCGCAATTCTGATTCTACTGGGACGAGTCTATTTCTATTTGACGACCTCCCTGGCGCAGTGTTGAGTGCCGCTGTCTTAACGTGGGAGGTCCCGGATTCATTCTCTGGCTGGGTTAATTTGGAAATTTATAATTTCTGAATTTTCTCTGGTCTGGCCTTTAAGGAGGCTTCGGCCTTGGTTAGTTACCACCCTACCGGCAAAGACGTGCCGCCAAGCGATATAGCATTCCGGTACGATGCCGGGTAGAAAACGGTTAGAGGTATATTGGTTTAATATAAATGCCGTACCTCTAACAGGTTAGTCCGTTACCAATTTAGACTGCATCATCACTTACCATCAGGTGAGATCGCTGTCAAGGGATAACATGTGGATAAAAAAAAGTTTTGTGTTATAATATACTGCCTTTTTTTATCATAAAACTATACACAAGGTCACACATAGGTATAACTTAAGTACCTTCAAGGCAAGAGTGAATCGGCATCTTCTAGGCAAGCGCGTTCCAACCTAGACCTCATGCTTTGCACTAAGCATGATTGTCGTCAAGCGCAAGCCTATCACACAATAAAATAAAAGGTTAAATAGTTAACTGGAAACTAGCTAGTTAAACGTTTTCACTAAGCGATGAATTCCAGGATTTTGCAATATTTCGCAGCTAAAACTAATTCAAGAGCACGGCTTCCAATTAGGTTCGTTAAAACTTGCAAAGCGAAAATTGTGCACAACAGAACAAAGCTAAATCTCAAACTAAAGGTTCCCACAAACTAAAGACTATTGAACACTCGATAATTTTTCTTTAAAACTGTGATCCACCAGCAGTGCGAGGAAATTGAACGATGAGGCAAAGAATCAAGTTATATTGTGAAACTGGAGTTGACTGTCTCGTTGGTCTAGTGGTTAGCATAATCGAATGCGGATCTCCTGGGTTCGATTCCCGGTTGTCATAAAAAATTCAGCCAGCCGGTGCCAGCCCGGAGTTGGCCATGAGTCACTCCCGTGCCTCGGAGAGCACGTTAAGCTATTGGTCCCGGTTATTATCATCGTGGTGGGTCGAAGCTCTAATTCCCTCTCTCCTATAAGTAGGCCTTTGCCCAGCAGTGGAACGTGGTGGTTAATGGGCTGTGGTGGTGGTGGTGTAGTTGTCTACTGCAGAAATGTTGCAGTGGGCCGACCTCCCTGGTGCAGTAGTGAGCGTGGTCCAAGACTCCCACCAGACCAGAGAAAATTCCCTGCAAATTGGCCTTGCGGCAGGGCTCGATCCTCGGACCTCCCACTTTAAGACAACAGAGCTCACCCCTGCACCGGGGCTATTTCAACCGAGCATCTTGCCTCTCTAGTAAATAAGTATCCGGATAAAAAGTTTTAGTCTGCAGGGGCTCTAAGCAAAAATTTAGCGGAGCAAACCACTCGAAAACTAAAATCTCGAGACAAAGGCGCCGGTAGCCGGGCCTGGCAGTGAAGGCGAACTATCGACGAGTTGGAAAAGACGCTGGCGAAAGCGAAAACTCGGCTCTTATTTTCATTTAAGTTTCAAATTGCAAGCGCTTTTCAGCGCAAATTGTATTGAAATAAGGATTGGATGAGGGAAAGTTTTTTTGCTACTTTTAAATATCAACACACCACACTACATTAAAGTACTTACTCTAATCAAAGGTTTCTTACTCTTATCAAAGTCCAGTATACCTACACATCACCACCATCACTTTGTAAAATGCATTTATTTATTGACCTAAATTCCCGTTATTTCTTTCACTTTGCTCCTCTCACCAAAGGTTGTCTGTGAGGGAACGCTTTAAGACTTAAGTGATTAGACTAAACTAAAGTGATCATGCAAAACATTGTACTGTGATTTACTTTCTGAAACATTATTAACTCTCTAAACTATGTCCTATATTTGTGTGCAATAAGGTATTAAATAAATAAATTCCCATTTTCTCCTTCATCTTGTCTCTATGCCGCGCAAATTGTACTGGAATAGGGATCGATAAGTGAATTGGAGGTGCGACCTCTTTGGAAGAAGCGCGGCGTATATCTTGGCGATGGAAAATTTTCGGAAATTGTCCCAGAGATTTATCACCGAGCCGTGCCGCGGATGAAATTGTTTTTTGATTTCGCGACACCAGCAAGGGTGAAGGAAGATTGTTATTGTGGTGGTAAACTGCGTTTTGATGATCTTCCTTATTGAGTACTATTTAGCTGATACCCGCGACTTCGCCTGCGTGGATTGAGGTAATTTGAACTCTTTAATTCTAAAAAAAAAAGTAGGGCCGTGAAACTGCACCAGACCGACAGCCACATAGATAATCCATACTTATAATTATAAATGCGAAAGTGTGTCTGTATGTATGTCTGCTACGCTTTCACGGCCCAACTTTTCAACCGATTTTCATGAAATTCAGTACAGAGACGGTTGGAATCTCGTGGAAGGACACTTAGAGAGATAGATAGATACATAGATTTATCCCGGAAAATTAAGGAGTTTCCGCGCGAATACAAAAACTTAATCCACGTGAACGATGTCGCAGGCATCAACAAGTATTAATATAAATTCTCAATTCTGTGGAATCTATGAAAAATCTTGCCAGAGGTAGAAGCCTAAACGGTGCAACGTGTTACGCAATTTGATACCCAGCCTCACTGACGTTTTTACACCCGTGATATTTTTGTAGAACGACAAGTGTGCCCCTTAATTATCCCTATTAAATGCACGATGGACCGACGAGAGATAAATGAACTCCCAGTTGAAACATATAGCTATCCCTTTTACACGGAAACACATTTTTTAGACACAGGACAGAGACAAATAGTTTTTTCTCAACTCTTAAATGTATGCCGGAAGTACTTTAATATGGCAACGCTTCGTTAAATTTTTAATGTGTGTCTGCTTAATGAATGGATGTTCTTTTATTTTAAATTTCCATATGTTTGTACGACCGTTTAGCATTGCTGTAATAGAAAACTTGGAGCGAAGGTTTCATTTTTCACTAATAGTATATTGTTAAAGTGATGAGAATACTATAGAAACTACAACAGAAAATACCTTAAGGAATACCCTGAAAAAAAAGAATAGAAGGCGTTGAAGAAGTTCTAGGTACAGAACAAGTGAATATAATTAAAATTATTAAAAACAACGACTGCTCTGCCGTAGCCCGTATTGAATTTTCAAAAATTTATAGCCCGTGTCACTCGGGATACTGAACTATAGTGTTATATTTTTGGTATCTACTCATCATTTTCTAGATGATGATTATATAGTTAATCTTATTTTCGAATATTTTTTTTCAACTTTAGTCTTTAATGCGGGACCATGGTCACCCCATCAATATTTTTTTAAACTTTAATAGCCTATGTCACCCGGAATAAGCTAGGGATTCTAATGACATCTCATTTATCAAAATCGGTTCAGACGTACATGAACCCTGAAAACAATATACTCCTTTTTTCAGGCAGTCGTATAATATACTCCTTTTCTCAGGCAGTCGTATATAAATTAAAACATCATGGAAGAAAATGATAGATATAATAGAAGGAAAATCGAAGAAGAGACCAAGAACCACAAAAGGTGGTCGCGCCGAAGGTAATAAGGAATAGATTTGAGTGACCTTAATCACCCTAAACAGTAAATATAGCATGGGCATTTTCCATGCTAAATAGTATCTCACTTTCAGTGGAAGGAAGCAAAGAACACAACAAAATTAGTAAACACGCACACAGATGTGCTATCAACACATGGAAGAAGGAGATTTTATATCGAGAAAATATATGGAAATAGCAAGAAAATCTATTTCATACGTTAGGCAGGTAAGTAGTCTTCTCCAGTCGTCTGCTGTTAGTTAAATGCAAGAAAACCGCGTGTCGGCAAGCAAAGATTATGTAATACCATTTTATTTAAAACGAAACTTGCCCTAGCAAGAGCGAAATGAAGTGAAACATTTCCGTATAAAAGTATTTCTTCAAGAAATAACATAATGAAGCTTAACTTAGCTTGACGCTACCTGCTCGAGTTAGAAATACTTTTTTTCCACGTTAAAAGAAGTTGGGATTGCAGCTATCTCGGTAGTATTATGCCTTTACAAATGAGGTAGATTTTTTTTCTTCTTTTTATGTTATTCAACGCTTCCGTATCGCGGGGTTATGAGGGAAATATGACGTCATTAGTGTCATGAGTGGGATCGCGTGGGTTAGGAGTTTCTTTATTCTATATCTTTACAGCGAACATTTCTTAATCTGGAATGGGTATTATTATTTATCCATTCTACTATTATATAAAAGCGAAAGTGTGTCTATAATATGTTAGTTGCATACGTTTGCATGGGCCTGTTTTTTTGCTACTTTTTCATGTGTTATTATTGCCCCGAAAAATCCATAGTTCCATACTAATCCATATCCATACTACGAGTATTAATATTATAAATGCGAAAGTGTGTCTGTCTGTCTGTCCGTCTGTCTGTCTGTCTGTCTGTCTGCTACGCTTTCACGGCCCAGCTACTCAACCGATTTTGATGATATTTGGTACTGAGATAGTTTACATCCCGGAGAAGGATATTGACTACTTTTTATCCCGGAGAATTGAAGACTTCCCGCGAGAATTAAAAAACCATCCACGCCGACGAAGTCGCGGGCATCATATAATCATCTAGTACGCTTTCACGGCCCATCTGTTTAACCGATTCTGGTGAAACTTGGTATAAGGATAGTTTGTATCACTGAGAAGGACATAGGCTACTTTTTGTCCCGGAAAATTAAGGAGTTGCTGCAGGAATAACTACCTAATTCACTCTCCATTCCCCACTCTCCTAGCCAGATTAGTAGAGGCTACTTCATCGGCGTCGAGTTATGAAGTCGCCTACAGAATTATTAGTTTGATGTGACGGATGTGTCCTGAACCAAGCTGTTTGCAGGTTGCCTCATGGTTTAAAAAAAAACAAAATTCAAATAGACTTTTTACAAGAGCTAATAGTCGAAGACATTGATGAATTTCTAAAAGATATCTAAAAACTATTGTCTCGTACCTATAGTAATTTGATATTTAAGATGCCTTTCCATTAATCACATACTTTTCACATATTTTAAGAGGATTTTCACGCGGCAATTGCGGATCTGAGGCACTCAGCCGTCAGGGGAGTTCTGCGAAATTCGTTCCCTCAAAGCGCGCCTTAATCCTCAAGACGAATATCTCGATGCTAACGAACGAGCCGGAATAAACGCGGGGTTGCGATGAGAGACAGAAAAAATGTATAATTCTTTACTTAATCCCTAGTTCAGGGGACGGTTACAAATACTCGGAAGTAACGTTGATAGATGCAGGTTTTATTGTTATATCTTAATCGTTGACAACCTAGTGATTAAGACCTCAACCTTCTTTTCAAGGGGACCGGAGTTCAATCCCCAGGCATTCAG
Source organism: Erebia epiphron (assembly GCA_963932025.1). Lineage (NCBI taxonomy): Eukaryota > Metazoa > Arthropoda > Insecta > Lepidoptera > Nymphalidae > Erebia > Erebia epiphron. The sequence continues at coordinate 36,698,050 of OZ009946.1, read as the reverse complement.
GCAGCTCTAACTTTTCGGAGGTTTAAGCCGTTACATAATATTGCTTGTTGTAAAGGTGAAGCAAAACATGCATACCTGAAAGTTCTACATAATATTCCCAAACGTCTGTAAAGTCTGCAAATGAATTTTCGCCAATCTGCCAGCGTGGTGGTCTCTTCACTTCCTATCTGAGAGGTATACTCAGGTATTTCAATAAATGCCGTAGTAAGTAGATCATCACTCATTTGTCTACCGCTCGCGTCTTACCGCAAAGTCCTCACCCCATAACATGTTTCCACTCGTTATTCCCAATACCTTTGTGCGACAGTCTCGAGACACAAAGCCGAAGCCTGCTTAGTTTGCTCCAGAGCACAAAGGAGCCCCCATCAGTACTCGGCAAACCCGAAAAAGTCCGAGCCCTTTGAGGATCCAATCCTTTAATACTAATTGAATCATAATTTCGACGACGGAAAAGTTTCTTTTTATGTAAATCTTTTGGCAAAACTCAAAGGCCCGAGAAATAGGTACAGGGGGAAATAATCTCAAAATTTTGTGAAGTCCGCCGAATGAAAGAGGTCCATGTAATCGGGATTAAAATTTATTACGTTTCCTACGTTCCCGCGTTGCTCTTTCCTAAATTATTTCGATGTTTGCTTTCCTTTTCCTTATATTTTTTTCTTGAAACATTTTTACTTGTAAAGTCGTGACAATTTTGCTAAGGCATTAATTTCTCCCACGCCGAATACGCGTCGTCAAAATGATTGTACTTACGTTGGACTTCGGTTAAAGAGTTTGCGGCAATGCAAAATGAAGCATGTGATAGCTAGAAAATTGCATTACAGAGATACTTGTCAACTAGAAGTCAATTTGTAGATGCATGACTTATTGTCTCCTTGACCTAATGGGTTTTAACATAAAATTTAAACTGAGTTTTGTTCTGAGTCTTCAAAACTTTCTAAATTTTTCGTTTTCTTAAGAGACTTTATGTATGTCAACCGAATTTTTGATAGATAAGAATTGTTTATAGACAATAACAGAAATTAATATAATGACAATCTCCATAATAAATTGCCCATGAACCTAAGCAATTAACCTGGCTTGGACAAAAATGGCAAAACATAATAAATCTTATGATTTTGCACGTAAATATAATATAAACTTTAGCTAAGAAATAAATAAGACATACACCTGTCTCCTCCAGATAAGCCGACAGGTTCCGGACTTGAGAGGAACTCGGTGACAGAGGCCTCTCCAAGCGATGCCGTAATGGATTTTTATCCTCACGGAGATTTAATAGGAAATCCAACGGAGACCTCGTTTTAATTTGCCTGCCGTGGGACTGTATAAGCGGTCGAGATTACATTGAATGCAATTAAATTGGAATTCATGAGCTGCATTGCGCCCTCGGATGCAGTCGATAGTGGATCGATTGGAATTTGTGGATCATTGTACTACGAATACAAAAAGACATAATAATTATTAAAATAAACTTTTACAAGTGTCAACAAGTATTCAGTGTGTTACAAGTTATCGAATCTTCATGTATTCTATCATAATTAACATGCACATAATTAACTTCCTATCGAAAAGTACCAACGAAACTTGCTAATTAATTAAAGTATATATGAGTAACAACAGGTCAAATCAGACCTCCGCATTCGGTGTCCAATCCATTTACTGACTTGGCTCAACGTTGCTTAACAATTGCAAACGACTGGCATTGCCACTAGACCACTCATATTATAGTTCCTAGTATTACAGCGTCTAGGAGCCACGTTTCAGGCTTAAATATCACCAAACATCTCTGGCGAAAGCCAACTCGTGATTTTAGCTACGAAAATCCAAAGTAGCTTTAACGAAAAATGGCTAAATAGCTTACCGATACGATATTTACCGTACAGAGGTAATTAGCCCGAGCCAAAGTGTGCCAACTATAAATTTGTATAAAGTTCCAAAGTTACATTTTACACGGGAATTAGAAACGGGAACAACCTTGGAAATTGGAACAACTATTCAACGTACAGCAGAAGGCAAACGATGTAGCTCGGGAGCAAGTAGGCAAATTGAGGGAAACGCTTGACTAAATATATTTTGCTAATGAATCTAAATGATTATGGTCTTATTCTCTAAACAATTTCCTTTTGACGAATTAGCACACTATAACAAACAAATAGAGTTATATGAACTGGTTTTGAATAAAATAAAAGCATTATTTAAAACTATATTCCGAATACTTGAATTGCAAACTTTTCTTCTCAATCGGCTTATGAACTGACAGCACAGTTTCTAGCATAGTACCTAAGTACATTATTGACTTCATGTGTGCATAGGTTGTCTTAGCTACACAAATGTTGTCTTAGTTAAATAAATGAAATAGGTGGTAAAAATTTACCAACAAATTCAAAATCTTTACACGCTGTTTTTTAACATAATAATATATTAAATCTGATACTAAAATTCTTGTTTTGTACTTTTCAGCTCTCTTCAAAATTTTCTACCAGCTCTCGTGACCAGGTGGTCTCGTAACTCGTCCCGCAAATATTACGGGCGAACATTTCGATCCCGAATGTTTTCGATGTTTTCCCGGTGGTCCCGAAAACTTTCCCGAAAACCGAGACCCCTTGTTTGTTTACTCACAGTTTTTGGGGCTCCAATTTAAACTATCACGTCGCTGATATACAGAATTAAAGAATTACACCGGTTCGTGTTTAATGAGCAGTGAAATATTTTGATGTCCCAAAATGGAGTTACAAAATGATAAGATTTGAATGACACAAAAGTTGTGGACCCGGATCAATATGTCAATGTTATTGCATCATACTGGCATTACATTATATTAATTGCATTACATTAAAATGGCTTTAAATATTTAGATTATTTTTACAGTAATTGACTTTATCTAAAATAGAAACGTGATTTTAATTTATTATTCTGCAGTTTTTATTTTCCTTGGCAAAGTTTAAGAAAAAGTTTTAAACACTAACTACTAGATGGTGCCTGCGATTTCGTCTGCTTGGATTATTTTTTTATTTTTGATAAAATGCAGCCTATGTCCTTTCTCAGAATTTAACCTAAATCTTATCAAAATCGGTTGAAATGATGGGCCGTTAAAGCGTAGCAGACAGACACAGAGACAGACTGACTGACAGATAGATAGACGTATTTTCGCGTTTATAATAATATAAGTATGAATTAAAATGGTATTCTTAAAATTTTGCACCTTTCTGTGACTTTTTTGGACTTACTAAGTAATAAGTATAATAATGTCCTCCCGACCGAATTTCGGCAAGCGGCCTATCTCCAGAGAAATTAGCCATCTACGCGGGAGATATTATAGTGCACAAGTGTGTGCGCATACACAGGTGCACTCTCTGTTCGTTTACTCTCATAGCCCGATGGGACGGGAAATCCGACACGACCGGAGAGAGATCAGGCGCAGGACCGACGGCTTTACGTGCTCTCCGAGGCACGAGGGTGAAACTCCGCCAACTTCCTTACTCCGGGCTAGTACTGAGAATTTCTTGTCAGAAAAATCCAATACTTGCTAAGGCCCGACCCGGGAATCGAACCCGGGACCTCGTCAGCTGCAGTCGAACATGCTAACCACTAGACCAACGAGGCAGTCAAAAATTAATAAGTATAAATAAGGGACTAATAATAAACGATTTTTGGGAGCGTATATCAATGGTCCCAATTTTAACTATCGTAGGTTTTATTTGTCGTTTAGTGGGATGGTTGTCCCAGCGCGGTCTGTCCGTCCTAAACCTTTGCCCGGGCAGCATTTCCCTCGGACAATGTTTTGCTTCTCCCAGAAATTCGGGGAATAATTTCGGGAGCATAATGGGAGTGGTGTTTAATCTTTAATTCGGGTTGTCCTACATCCGTGTACTTCATTTCGGCTCGTGTGCGTTAATTTGAGTAAGTGGTGCTATAAGGCTGCCCTGTAATTAATATTAGTCAACCCATATTTGCCCTGTTTCTTACTAGTTCTAGTTTAGAACCGGTTAAGTAGACCGCAATCATCCAGTGTGGTTTGGGGAATAGTTTTACCTAAACTGTTACCATAATAAGGTATTGATCTCCGTGAGCAACAAACAGGACAACGCGACTCGATATGACGTGATGCGACAGTATCAAAGAGCGGACTCTTCACGTGCCACATTGTAGGCTGTAGTGTAGACGAGTTTGTTATTTTCTGTCATTGTTTATGAAGTCGTACTTATGGCCGTTCTGGACCAGCAGCGTGGAATCCCTCGCGAGCGGCAGTTCAGAGTCCGTGAGCGTGGCGTCGGAGGCGTGGTCAAAGGCAGAGGTCGGGGTGGTGGGCGCGGTGGGGGAGTCGGACAGGCCGCGGCGCGTGCGACGACGAACGCTATCGCTGCTATAGTCATAGATTACTCACCGTTCTGAACCAGCAGCGTGGAATCCCTCGCGAGCGGCAGCTCAGAGTCCGTGAGCGTGGCGTCGGAGGCGTTGTCAGAGGCAGAGGTCGGGTTGGTGGGCGCGGTGGGGGAGTCGGACAGGCCGCGGCGCGTGCGACGACGAACGCTATCGCTGCTATAGTCATAGATTACTCACCGTTCTGAACCAGCAGCGTGGAATCCCTCGCGAGCGGCAGCTCAGAGTCCGTGAGCGTGGCGTCGGAGGCGTTGTCAGAGGCAGAGGTCGGGGTGGTGGGCGCGGTGGGGGAATCGGACAGGCCGCGGCGCGTGCGACGACGCCCGCTGCCGCTGCTCGAGCCGCTGCCCGAGCCGTATGGGTGGAGGCGGCCCAGGCCTGCCAAACAAAAGAGAACCAAATAAAAACAGCTGCATTGGATCAAAACAAAAGGAAAAACAGCGATTAAAGTGTTCTTTGGTAGGTTACCAGACGTTAAGGTGACACAAAACTTGTTTAAAAACCAATATAATTAGATATGCTGTAGCGTAACCTTTAACTGTAAGAGTGTAGGAAGTTGTTCAGAAGTTACATTACAGCTACGCTGCATTAAAATAATTCTTGGTATAGCAGTCTTTGAAGAAAATTTAATACCAAAATAATACAATTCTATCGATCTTATCTAGCACCGGAAAAAAAAACTCCACTTTCAAACTCAATATTTTAAGGATATTTATTTTATCTTCCTTTTAGGAGGCAGAGAGGTTATTACACTTCCACGTACTAAAAGGTAATTGTATTATCCTCAGTAACAATTTTCTGAAATCCTTCCCCAGGATTGTAAAATGAGGTGTAAACGTTTATGGGTAAAAAGCTATTTTCTGGTTCTCCCGGAACTGGTTTCATCATAAATTTTACATTTTGCGAGTCTAATCGGACATAATAGGAGATCTTAACTAGGGGAAAAAATTAATAATATAGGCGAAAATGCAGAAAAATATTTAGTTCCCACTAAGTTGGGACAAAGTCGAAGAAGAAAAACACAATGCTTAAGTGCTTTAGTAATCTTAGTTTTAACATCAACTGTATGAGGAAAAACATGCCAACCTTTCATGTAACATCGGAACAAATAGAACCAACACAGAGACAATGCGTCTTAATACAAAACGAAAACAACATCAAACGGAAAACAACTTATATAGACGGTAAGAAGATAATAGTAAAACAAAGGACAAAAATAACGTTTTTAAGCTCCATATTTAAAAACCATTTTCTCTTGGTGACATTTAATAATTCTGTTGATACTTGTTTCTATTTTTAAACAAAATGTTACCTAAATATAGCTCACGCACTTCATAATACGAGAGAGATAGATTATTTACGGAGCAAATATTCCACTATTTAAATAAAAAAATTGTATGTAGAGTCATCGTCGTCGTCGTCTCAACTTATACAGGTCCACTGCTGGACGAAGGTCTCCTGCATGGATCGCCACAGAGCACGGTCTTGTGCCGCTTGCTTCCAGCGGCTCCCAGCTACACGGTTGAGATCGTCCGTCCACCCATTGCCACTTGAGCTTGACGACTCTTCGAGCTATGTCGGTTAATCTGGTTCGCCTACGGATCTCCTCATTTCTAATTTGATCACGCAGGGATACTCCAAGCATAGAGTATGTAATTGTAGAGTATGGCAGTTATATTAAACCCATACCCCGCAATCGGTTTCTATACGGCATCGTACCGGGACACTAAATTGCTTTGCGGTATGTCTTTACCGGAAGGATGGTAACTAGCCACGGCCGAAACCAGACCAGAGAAAATTTAGAAATTATAAATTTCCAAATTGACCCTGCTGGGGATCAAACCCGGGGCCTCTCATTTATAAGACCACAGCCCTCACCATTGCGCCAAGGTGGTTGCTCGCAAGCAAGATGCGACAAGCTACCATATTTATTTTAAAAAATCTAACATATTCATAACGAAAAAACGATTTTCTTCTATAACAAAATTTGACGAAAAACAAGATAAAGGAAAAAGAAGCCACAAAAAAAATAATGTAAATAATATATAGAAAGCGCGAGCGTAATTAAGACTAATAAGGCTTCGGTATATGACAAAGAGTACAATACAAACCTTCCGCAGAATCTAATGTAAACAAGGGAAGCCCAAGGCATTACCTATTCAATATTTTACTTGGAACCAACAAGGGGCTTATAATTGTAATATTGTCTATTCAACACTTTCTTTGTGATCGTCCTTTAAATCTGAATATTTTGTATTGATATTATTGGTGGAACATTTCAACTCAGAATAAATTTTCTTAGCTTGCTTCGTCCAGCGTCCTCGCTTCCCATCAGGAGATAGATTACAGTCAAATAAAACGAAATATTTCTGCGATGCTCTGGAATAAGATTTCATGACAATTATCGAAATGGGCCAAGTATTATTTACGGAAAATCTTGATACTTCAAATGTAATAAAATTGGACACACAGGATTTTGGAAATAGGTCAAGCCGCACATCGAACGGAGATTTATAGAATTACGACTATACCATCAACATAAAACAGCCCTGGCTTACCGTTCGGATTCGTTATAAGTACCGAGGCACTCAAAAAATATCTCATTATCAACTTCATAAAAGCTTATCCCGAGCCTGGAGCAACATTTACAAAAAGACTTCTTTAATCCTGTGACTAAAGTCTAATCGTATGAGACCATTAAGGGAAAAGTATCAGAAGGGAATGAACCGTCCATGTTGGAGAGCACTCCAGACGAGTGAAAACTTTTTAATTCAAGGCAAACATCGAAAGAGCCTTCCGTCAAAGGAAGGAAGAAAATAAAATTAGTTTGGGCCGTACCTCATTACCGGACTCTGTAATTGAATATGCAAATTATATGTGAGTACTTGAGTACATTTTGTAAACGACGTCAACAGGCTAGGTTGATTTAGCTTGACGTGACGTGAATAAGCCAAATTATTCCCAAGATGCAAATTTTTTATTTCTGCAAAGAGCTCGAATAATTCACATACGAGTATATTATACAGATTGAAGAGAGTGGTTATTCAAATGAAAATATAACTAAATATTTCACCTTGCAGAAAACTGTATGCCCGCCACTTCGTCCGCGTGGACTACACAAATTTCAAATCCCTATTTTACCCCCTTAGGGGCTGAATTTAAAAGCATCCTTTCTTAGCGTCTGTTTCGTCCAGTGGTTTGAGCTGTGCGTTGATAGATCAGTCAGTCAGTCAGTCAGTAACCTTTGAATTTTATATCACCTTTGACAAAAAAAATATGTTTATTTTCAGACCATTTAGTCCATATTATTATGTTAGTAAAGTATTAACTCAAAAACTATGTTAGTATACACAAAAATAAAACATAAAACAAAATAACTAATTTAAATATCTGCTGTTGCATGCTATTTAGATGACTAACTGAATTATATTCGATGACCATGTATAACGAAGTTAGTGTAAAAAAAATCTATAGTTTTCTATATTTAAGCTATTTCATAGCTTCTATCGCGGGCCTTGAGCGTGGAGACCGAATCCAGAAATTCTGTGACGAAAAAAAACCTAACACTTTGGTTGCTATGACTACTTGTGTTGTTGACTTAAAGTTGTTGAAAATAAAAAGACTATTTTTATTTTCAACAACTTGAAGTCAACAACACAAGTAGTCATAGCAAGTTGATAAAAAATGCTATGCAATAGCTTTGCCGCGGCAGTCTTTTTTTTTATAGTTTTTCTATATCGAAAAAGTATTTAGTCAACTAAATCCTTTTTCGATATAGAAAATTAATGTAAGTGTTAAAATATTTATTGGAATCATATTGAAACCGATCTTGGTATAATATGGTGAATAACAAACAGATTTTATAGCTGAAGGTAGATTTTTTAGTTGGTTGAAAATCATAATCAACTTTTGTTCAATAACGTAATTAGGAATGCAAAGGGAAACCTCCATAAAAGACCAAACAAAAAAGGACAATGGGCTCGTTAAGAAAATTCAGGACCCCCTTCCGTTACCGCAAAGAGTAGAGTTGGAGCAGACGCTCGGATATGAAATGCTAATTGGAATCCCATAAAGTTAGTAAAAGAACAATAAATTACAAAACAATATAAAAAAGTATCTTCAGTATAGTTAAGTTTTTAAATCTGACTTCTATCGTTAGGTATGACTATTAATATCACATATTTTAATAGTAGATGAAAATGCAGCGTATTTAAGAACACAGCTGCTACGCCTATGTCTTACAATATCATACTAATATTATAAATGCGAAAGTGTGTTTGTTGGTTTGTCCATCAATCACGCCACAACGGAGCAACGAATCAACGTGATTTTTGGCATAGGTATAGTTGAGGACCTGGATAGTGATATAGTCTACTTTTTATCCCGGAAAATTAGGGAGTTCCCACGGGCATCAAAAAACTTAAACCACGCGGACAAAGTCGTGGGCATCAGCAAGTGATTTAATAAAATAAAATAAATAAAATATTACCTCAGAGATAATAATAAAGGAAAATTCAAGTTTCATGACAAAATACTTTTAGTAAAATTTTCTCATATAAAATATCGAGAAATAAATTATGTAATAGAAAATAATTTACGTTGTATTATATTCTAAAACAATTTTAAAAACATACCAAAGCCTATATCATCATTCTCTCCCATTAGTATCCATAAGGTACTATCCTTTTCGATAGTTCACTTTTATGCAACACACAATAAAGAATTATATAGTTTTATATTATTGAAATTCTTAAAATATTAGTGTTTTAACTGTATTAAAATACTATCACTTGAATTACTAAAAACTAATAAAATCTACCACACTAGAAACACACGTTTTGAAATTTACAGAGAAGACCAGAAATAAATAACTAATCAACCAACAAACACAAAAATAGCGTTCGGCTTCGATAACGCAAAATTTTATTCGCGACCCAAAACTGGATATTCTAGAATGTACGTACGCATCAGTCACGTGGGCGTAAGGGACTAACATAAATAAAAACATTTGCCTGTTTCCTCTCGCAGAGATAAGGCATTTGATAATGGTCCTTGGCGCAGGATGTCCGCGGAGATTGCTGGTGACCGGTCAATTTTAATGAATTCATTCGGTTTTGCCAACTACATCATATCATACTAATATTATAAATGCGAATGTCAGTTTGTTTGTTGGTTTGTTGGTTTGTCTTTCTATCACGCTGCAACGGAGCAACGAATCGACGTGATTTTTGGCATGGTTATAGTTTAGGACCTGGAGAGTGACATAGGCTACTTTTTATGCCGGAAAATTAAGGAGTTCCTGCGGGAATCAAAAAAACTTAAAACACGCGGACGGAGTCGCGGGCATCAGCTAGTATTATCATACTTTACTGACTATACTCGTAGATCGTAGGTACTAGGTGGCTAAACGCAAAGCCTCTGCCTAACTTCTCGAGTGCTCAAAGCAATGTGTGACCTTGTTACAATATCAAACCATCTTGGGACGAGAATATTTATGTTACTGGATTGAAACGTCTGCATTATTTACTAATATTATAAATGCGAATGTCAGTTTGTTTGTTGGTTTGTTGGTTTGTTGGTTTGTCTTTCTATCACGCTGCAACGGAGCAACGAATCGACGTGATTTTTGGCATGGTTAATAGTTTAGGACCTGGAGAGTGACATAGGCTACTTTTTATGCCGGAAAATTAAGGAGTTCCTGCGGGAATCAAAAAAACTTAAAACACGCGGACGGAGTCGCGGGCATCAGCTAGTATTATCATACTTTACTGACTATACTCGTAGATCGTAGGTACTAGGTGGCTAAACGCAAAGCCTCTGCCTAACTTCTCGAGTGCTCAAAGCAATGTGTGACCTTGTAACAATATCAAACCATCTTGGGACGAGAATATTTATGTTACTGGATTGAAACTGTCTGCATTATTATTAGATTACTAGCTGATGCCCGCGACTTTGTACGCGTGAATCGAGCTTTTGTGGTTCCCGCGGGAACTCTTTAATTTTCCGGGATTAAAAGTAGCCTATGTGCTATTCCAGACTATAATCTATCTGTGTGCCAAATTTCAGCCAGATCCGTTTTCCATCCATCCATCCATCCATCCATACATACATCCATCCAAACTTTCGCTTTCGCATTTATAATATTAGTAAGATAATCTTAGACACTGTATCTGAAGAAACAATTGAAAATAACTTTTGAATTAATGTTGCACTAACTTGTTATATTGTGTCCAAATTTCAGTACTAAATTAATATTTAATACGTGACGTGGAGTAAAGCGAAGCACTGTAGGAAGACTTGTTGTGAATTCGTAAAGAACTTGCTTCGAGCTTTGTTGCGAGTTGGTGATGAATGTTACTAGACATATTACAAATTTGCGAAACAGCAGTGGAGCAATTTAGAGTGTTAAATCCTGAAAATGACTTTTTGAGATAAATATAAGATATAACGGAAAGTTTACTGTCATGACTAATTTAAGTACAGTCCATCAAACTTATCTGACCCGGTGTCAACGTCGCTAGTATCTATTAAAAATAAAATAAAATAAGTTATTATTCATTAAAAATAAAATAAAAATAAGTTATTATTTATCATACTAATATTATAAATGCGAAAGTGTGTTTGTTTGTTGGTTTGTTGTTTGTCCTTCAATCACGCTACAACGGAGCAACGGATCGACGTGATTTTTTGGCATGGGTTTATTTGAGGACCTGGAGAGTGACATAGGCTACTTTTTATCCCGGAAAAATAAAGAGTTCCCGTGGGAATCAAAAAACGTATTCCACGCGGACGAAGTCGCGGGCATCAGCTAGTTTAAAATAAAATAAAAATAAGTTATTATTTTATTTTGAATCGCATAAAAATTAGTTCCAACAGTGGCCACCGGTCAGATAAGTTTGATGGACTATACAAAAACTGAACTCTGACCAACTGAGTCGTATGAACCAATGACAGACTCAGATCATTTAAAGTGAGCGAGTGACTAAAGAGATAGAGCTTTTTAAACATTGAAAATTGACGGATCAAAGACCTAATCCAATTTACAAGGGTCACCCAGTTACCTAACAAACGAATTTTATTAAGTTAACCTTGATTCGCCACATGTCCCTTGGTACAATCAAGTTTGCCTACACAAAAATCGAATTACAACAAAATTCAATCCAGCGAAATAGTGAACTCATAAATATACAATTGTCGAGTTGCTTTTGCAACAAAATCACGTCTACATGAGTAAGGAGTAACCCTCCCCAAAAAGAATTCGCGAAAACACACACGAGGAATAAACGCAAATTCTGCTTTCCGCACGTATTGCTAGCACTTCGTAACTGGCCCTGAAAAGAAACTACAATTTAAATCGTACAAAGTTGAATAAACGAACCGATAAACCTGGAATCCCTGAGGGGAACAACCTGTCAAAATTTGTCATTGCTCGAAAAGAAAATTTCAACCACCCCATATGAAATATATGAGTAGGTACTGAGTATTGATGCGTATCATTTGGAATACACAATTGGATCATTGATTCAGTTTTAAAAATTCCGTTTTCACGGACCTATTCAGTCGGTAATCTTCGTTAAGTGATTTTCAATAGAAAAAATACAATTTTTTCAGTATGTAAATCAATATGAATTCACGCAGTACCTACATCAGATATAATATTCTAAACACGGCATTCCGCGTTAAGGCAAACGCAGAAATTTGTCACATGAGCGATGGTTCACCTACGTGTTTCGCCGTCCAAATCCCAAATATAATCCGCTGCCGTGCGAATAAAACGCACCTTTATTACTTTAACGGGAGATGTTTAAATTCCGTGCGGCCATCTTCGGGGAATTCACATTTTATATGACAGCGGACCAGGATTACCCACTGAATTTATATCTTAGCCATGTTATCAAAAAGATCGTTTTCGATTGCGCACGTACTCTTTTCGAACTGAGTTGTAGCAGCCAGGAGTGTGACTGTATGATTTCATGCCAGCCAAAGTAAAGAAGGTTGACAAATAGGTCGGGCGTGCCGATGTTCAGTTTTATTAAAATTAAAACGTTCTATCGTGACATTAATATAAGTCACTATGGTTGAAAATTGCGTGCTCCGCGACGTATAAATTTACAGTAAGAACACGGGGATGAGCTGAACATTTTTATTATCATCGTACTAGTTTATTGCGTCTCGAGCTTAAGTATTAGATATTTCTAATATATTCACTGTCGAGCGAGTAAATTATGAGAAACCACAAAATAGCTATTATAATTAAATTCTCTTCACATCGGTTGTTAGTCAAACCTGAACACCATTTGTAAATGAATTTAGTCCTTGAGACTGTAGAGTGTAAGTAAACAGAAAATGGGAACTGAGATAAAATTGGATCCGAGCAAAACAGCCGAAGTAGCGAAGCTACGTCCAAAGCAATAATTCAATCTTAGTCGCACAATTTCACCGACAATTTATTCGACATGAACTGTAGTTGTCAAATGCTGACGCTTACGTATTGGAGGAATAATGATAGACATAAAAGAACTGAAGACAACATTGTCCCTCAATATTGTGATCACGTAGAAGAAACGCCAGACATGGTGGAGACGCAATCTTGGGAGAAAGAATTACATTTATACAAAGAATGGGGAAATCACTGGTAATTCAATGCATAGGAGCGATGAAACATAAGTAAATTATGGTAGATGAGAAAGAGAATAAACCTTTATTTCAGCTAGCCATTTTCCGTATGACTTGTAACCGTTGTGTAAATAAACTAAGACAAAAAGAACAATTACAAGATTAAGTAAGAGAGAGTATAGGTTAATGGCTGAGTTTTAGGCCTCTGATTCGGAAGGTCCAGGGTTTGAATCCCAGGCATACACTACTGACTTTTCAGAGTTAAAAACTTTTAAAATATTTGCGCTTTAACGCGTGCTCATAATTGTCTCAAATGAGCGTGAAGTCTGCCAATCCGGTCTTGGTCAGCATGGTGAGCGTCAAGATAATATAGCCATACTTTGATATTTAATATTCTGGAATTATATTAAAAAAATAAAAATAATTTAAGAAATTATATTATTGACCCATGCTCAGTAGTGGGCCAGCGGCGATGGTTTGTGATGATAAAAAAAATTAATATACGTACTAAAGAATTAAAGCCTTGAAATTCCATCAAGCTATAATTAATTAAATAGGTTCATACCAAGTTCAAACTTTGTTTGTCAGGGCAGAATTAATAAATTTTATTAGACATTGTCAGAACTATCAAAGTTACAAATTAGATCCGTTTATTGGCAGAGACAAGGGAGAAACCTATTAGGAGACAAAATTGTTTCGCTTATAAGATGAGCTAATATTTTGCGAAATTCAATGAATATTTGAAATTGCTTTCAGGCAAAATGAACCAGAAAATCAATTAGTTTGTCGATATGCGAGCTGGGCCAACCAGCTGCGCTTGAGTGGAATTTCTAAAAATCATTACTTATACTTATAAGTCATCAAGTAATACTTACTCATGAAGTCTACTGTCCATTGGTTACCTACATGCAAAATCTCGACTACTGTGTTCAAATTTTTGAGTTGTACTTGGATGTGTCAGTCAGTTTCTCATTTTAAACTTTCAGATATGTACAGAATAAAGATAGTAGAGGCCAGCTAATGCAGTCTTGGTAGATTCATGTTTCAGGCATCTCACATCATGGTATAAATATTTACGTTATTGCTTTGAATTAGGTTATCGAAGAAACTTAATTGCCATAGTTACCATACTCTAAGGAATTTGATACAATGCAATTATGCAATTAACGGTAAACATCAATCTTAACCCGACAGTTGTTCAGCAGAGATAATGACTTTCGTCGACATACTCTGCCAATCCCTAAGGTACAATCGACCACAACAAGCCAAATAAACAGAGACGAGCGATCAACGCAATCATTGCGAATCATTCGGACTTAGATCCAAAAATCCGTAGTGCGAGTGTTTGTTTTTGATTTTTGTCTAAGAGTCAATGGGGAAATGATGAGCACCGCGCTGCACGTCGCCTTTGGGAATTCACCCCATACCGACACAGCCCCTTTATAATTTAACTGCTAAAGAATTTTACGCCTTGCATTAAAGTGTATAGGATACAATTTTAGTTGTAGTTTCTGAGGATTAACTCCGTTTTGTTGTTGGGACGGTCACATATGGCGTCAAACGGGCTACGGCGAGTGACGGCACGCCACTCGAGGGAGTCAGATTGGCCTCTACTCGGGACAGCCACTACGTCAGAGCAACTTGGACACTCAAGATTTAAAGCAATGGGATTGCACAGATTTTAATTGACTCAGTTTTGGTCCAGTGATTTAGATTAATGGCACAGGGAATTTGAAACGCAATAGACACCAAACAAACGCGATTTAGTTGGTACTTTGCAGGAGTATTATATTGTGGTATTACATTCGTCTATTACGTTCGTTTACCGGTAGATACGGGTCACGACATATTATTATGTAAACCACTCTATTATTTTCATATACCTATACCAAAAAGAACTTCATTCTGGACCTGCTTTGGCACAGCCGCCCAATCTAACTATTTTCAAAAGTCCTTTCTAAGCGGATATCATACTAATATTATAAATGCGAAAGTGTTTTTGTTTGTTGGTTTGTTGGTTTGTCCTTCAATCACGCCGCAACGGAGCAACGGATCGACGTGATTTTTTGCATGGGTATAGTCGAGGACCTGGAGAGTGACATAGGCTACTTTTTATCCCGGAAATTGAGGAGTTCCCGTAGGAATTGCAAAAACTTATTCCACGCGGACGAAGTCGCGGGCATCAGCTAGTCTACGTCATAAAAGCTAACTGTATGCCTAATTTCAGCACGATCCATCCTGTGTGCGTTGATAGATCAGCCAGTCAGTCAGTCACCTTTTCCTTTTATATATATTTAGAAGATTAAAGCTATAGTTATGACTTAATCAGTATAGGTAAATCATACTAATATTATAAATGCGAAAGTGAGTTTGTTTGTTGGTTTGTTAGTTTGTTGGTTTGTCCTTCAATTACGCTGCAACGGAGCAACGGATCGACGTGATTTTTGGCATGGGTATAGTTGAGGACCTGGAGAGTGACATAGGAGTTCCCGTGGGAATCAAAAAAACATATTCCACGCAGACGAAGTCGCGGGCATCAGCTAGTAATTGATAATTAAGAAGTTACAAATTCGTAGAGGTAACAACTAACAATGTAGTTAGTCGTAACTGAAAAGCAGCGTAATCAGCTTAACATGCCGCTAATTAGACGCCATGTTTGGGTTAGTAATGATCTCGGATCAAAGTGAACTGATAGTATACATCTTACGCAAACCGCTGTTTAGATAGTGAACTCGAGTTTACAATTCCACCTGTAATAAGCAACTGAAGTAGATTAATAGATAGTTGATAAAACAAAACAATTTTAAATTTCATTAAGTATTAAGAACTAGCTGATGCCCGCGAAATAAGATTTTGTTAATGCCCACTAGAACCCCTTAATATTCCAGGATAAATAGTAGCCTATGTCATCTCCAGGTACTCACAATACCCATGCAAAAAATCACGTCGATCCGTTGCTCTGTTGCGACGTGATTGACGAAGTGCGACGTGTCGCGTCAGTTTCTTTCAGATACGTCAGTTTTCTATGTGTCGTATCGCGTCGCGTTGCGTGGCGGCGCTTCTGTCGCTCACCTAGAACAATGCACCGGGTTACGCAGATGCTATTAATAAGTAAACGTTATTAAAACTCATAGACATTAATAACTTTGAAGTGACGCACCCAAAGTTTGTGTGAGAAGAAAATATATGATATAGCTTTCTTAGATGTAAGTTAAAATAATATAGCTCACTCTCAAAATATTCAATCTAAAGTAAATCCTTCAGTACTCTCCGTTTAAACGATACGATCGCGATCTTAGACTTGTGATTTATTTAAGTCGTTGGGTATTGATCGCCGTATGACGCTGACGTTACAGGGGAATTCGCTTCGAAACCGGGTCAACCGGGACGATCTTATGTCGCTGTGACTGTTTGTTTGGCGTATTCTGTAAATAGCCATGTCTTACCTAACGTTCAAACATCGAGCTTGATTGAGATTCTTAGAGTTATTTGCTTATTAGGTATTAGGCAATTTTCTAGTTACTAATATAGGAGGGACGAGTGGCCTATAGTTGCGACAACGCATATCAGTCGATTGCGATTGTTAAACAACGTTGACCCAAGTCGGTAACCGGATGGGTGACTGAATTTGGAAGTCTGATTTTGGTTTATTCATTTCCTTCGTACCTCGGAGACACCGAGAGTACGTTAAGCCGTCAGCCCCGGTTATTATCACTAACATGATAATAATCGTTAAATCCTAAAATTGAAATAGTACTCTTAGTCGAGTCAAATGCGGAAGGAACTGGAAACCCAATGCATTATTATCCCAAGAAAACCCCTGCTCCTGCCCTGGCTGAATTATGTGGTTAATGGAATGGGGTCACGACCTTTAGCAATGAGGAATACGACGCAAAGAGAGAGTTAGTACTATGTTGAGTAGGTATTACGCTTTGGTAATTTTGTAGTTAAAACTTTAGTTCCTGAATATTTAATACGTGATTTAGCGTTTTAAGTTGTAAATAGTAAAGGCTTTGCAGAACTTATGCGGCATTCAATAATAAAAATTACTAGCTGATGCCCGCGACTTCGTCCGCGTGGAATATGTTTTTTTTTTGATTCCCACGGGAACTCTTAAATTTTCCGGGATAAAAAGTAGCCTATGTCACTCTCCAGGTCCTCCACTATACCCATGCCAAAATCACTTCGGTCCGTTGCTCCGTTGCAGAGTGATGGAATGACAAACCAACAAACCAACAAACAAACACACTTTCGCATTTATAATATTAGCATGAAGTATGATAAAGAACTTGAAGTTTATATTAATAAAACACGTTTGAGCTTATTTTAATTTTTTTTTTTTTAGTTTGAGTTTATTAAGAATTAACTCCTTCTTATTTCCAATTCATTTTATAATAGTGCTTCGTTTTATTTTTGTTGTAAGAAAAAATTACTTTGTCGCTCATTTTTGCTAATATGTACCTATATTATCTTTTAGGCTTAAGTCTGTTTTAGAAGAATATAACATTTTAAAATGTTATTTTCTACAATTTAAATTCGCATCTATTAAATATAATTTTTCAAAGCTTATCTTAAATGTTTTCATTTAAAATGATGATAATATCTGTCTACGACTAGGCAATGAACCACAAAATGTACAGTCCCTAACAATCAAGGTCAACAGAGCGAAAAAACCTCGAGGCAAAGTCCTTGTTTATTTATTTGAATTAGTATACTAAAGCTCCTGAACAAACAAACTAATATTCTTTACTACTAGTTACTTAGTTAGTTAGACCTTGACTGCGATCTCACCTGATGGTAAGTGATGATGCAGTCTAAGATCGTAGTAGGCTAACCTGTTAGGGGTATGGCAGTTACATCAAACCCATACCCCTAGTCGCAACGCTAAATCGCTTGGCGGTACGTCTTTGCCGGTAGGGTGGTAACTAGCCACGGTTGAAGCCTCCCACCAGATCAGACCAGAGAAAATTAAAAAATTTAAATTCCCAAATTGACCCTGCCGGGAATCGAACCCAGGACCTCCCACATTAAGGCAACAGCGCTCAACACTGCGCCAGGGAAGACGTCAAAGTTGAATAAATCTAAAGGAAAGTCAACAATCAACATTGAAAGACCTCTATTAACAAGACCACACATGACACGAGTCAGATGCAAACACGAGATTCTGTGAAATTATATATTCTTAATGAGACGTAAATTGTTCAATAATTCAATAGCAATGGCTTTAATGTTTACGAACGAGCATTAAGTGATTGCCTCAAACGAGTGATAAACTTAAACACAAACTACATGTGAAGTTAATGAGGAACTTAGCTCTAACTGACCATCTTAATATAAAAAGATGTAAGATAAATTCTATTTGAGATCAGTATATGTAATAATATGAGGCCGTTGACGATTTAAAAAATATGAAAGTAATTTTTTTCAACTAATCATGTTGAGTTAGGATGAATAAAGTTAATATGTCCCAGTATTATAGTTCAAAAATATTTTTATAAGTTTCAAATAAGATGATGTTGTGGCTCATTCGGTTGTACACAATCTCTAAGCTAAATAAAACGTACATATCTAAAGTTATTCTTGTTCCTTTCATAATACTCTTTCCGGAAAGTGATGGCACTATATTTAGAACTGTAAATTTTACAAAAATAGACAGAGATCATGTACAACAGAATTAGCCGTAATATACATTTAAAAATAGAAAAGAACGAGATAATTATGTAAGTAGGTAAGTAGCGAGGAAGAGCGGGACCAACTACTACCTACTTGTAAGAAAAACTTCACTCTAAAGTTAATTCCAAGTTGATAAGTTTGATTGCAGCCAAGCATGTGTCTATAAAAAGAGTTAAATAAGTACGTAAATGAAAAAGAGATAAATGATGAAAAGAGACAAATTGTTGCATTAATAAAACAGGTCAAAGCACGTAACAGAGAATAGAATATTATAATATACTACTACGAAAATCTACTTTAACTCTAACAAAGTCACCGACATCCCCTACTCGGTAACGAAATAAACATCTTTAGTGCCGTTTAAAAATCTTTCTTCGAAACTAAGATCGTATCGATACGAATGGAGATGGAAGTTAGGCGTTATCAAAGTTTCTATCAATGCGTTAGTGAGTCAGTGTTTCGTTGAATTTGTATACCATTTAAACGTAAGATGCGATAAAACTTTTGAAATTGTCTTTGGTGTCCATAAAAGAAGTTACAGTCGAACTATTTAGACTTAGAGAGTATTGATTGTTCTTATACAGATTGTGAAGAGTTTTGATTCTTTTGTTATTAACATTGAAGGAAACTCAGGAATTAATAAAATTTCGTGATTTATAGAAACAACTTGTGTTACTTAACGAATCTAACTTCTAAGAGACTCTTTCATAACCTTTCCAATACAAATAAATGGTACTTAATAAGATCTAGAGAAAAGGTCGACAAAGTCTGATTTCCATAAGAAGTGATTATAGCTGGTAATTTTATGAGGAATACTAGCTGATGTGATGCCCACGATTACGTCCGATTTTTTAATTCCCACGGGAATTCCTTATTTCACCGGGATAAAAAGTAGCTAATGCCACTATCCAGGTCCTCGACTATACCCAGTACCCATGCAAAAAATCACGTCGATCCGTTGCTTTGTTTCGGTTTGATTGAAGGACAAACCAACAAACCAATAAATCAACAAATAAACTCACTTTCACATTTGTAATATTAATATGATTTAAATAGATATATCCTGGGATGTGCCTCGGAGAGCACGCTATGCCGTCGGTCCCAGTATATTATCGCTAACATGATAATAGTCGTTAAAGCCCGCCAACCCGCATTGAAGCAGCGTGGTGGGTCTAAGCTCTAATTCCCTCTCTCCTATGAGAGAGGAGGCCAGCAGTGGGACGTTAATGGGCTGTAGTGGTAGTGGATCTTGGGAAGTAATTAGTAATCGATTCGCTCAGTGCGTACATAATTTAAATTAAAGGAATATCGAATTGCACAGTAACAGTAAACCGGAGGTAAATAATTGAAGTAATTGTTGGGTCAGATCGGGTCAATTAATCATCGGATGCGGTCCGAAGCCACATTACCAATTTATGTCCACCCAAAATACGATGACGCGGCTCGAAATGTATGTTTTGTTGTCCGAGCGACTCGGTCGCTTAACTAGTCAAACATTATGATGAAAAGCTGTTAGCCATTATTAATTATTTATTGTTGCAAAAAGTGGATTTCAGAATTGAGCGAATTATCATTACTGTCGCAGTTTGGTTATTCCTCTGTTAAAGGTGATCATTTGTGCGCTGGCAGACGTATAGATACGCGACAACAAAGACCACGTAGAGGGTCAGCAACTGATTCATACGACGCGTTGCATCGCGTCACGTTGCCGCGTCGTCGCTCCTAGGACAAGTTATTGACAAGCGACGCCTCGCGGATTCACTTCAGTGGGATTTGTTATCTCATGTGACCTTATTCCTTGCCTACATTGTAAAGATAACTTTTGAGTATTAGTGTATCGAATAACCTACTCCTCTTTTGTGTAAAATTTAGTTTTCTAGGTCCAATAGTTTGGGCTGGGCTTTGATGAGTAGTCAGTGTATGAGTGTTTTCTTGCAAAAGATTTGAGTACATAGATTTTAAATACCTACATAGTTTTTTATACAAACCATTCGGTCCCGTTTCGAACTTCTCGTTGTACTGTTCGATCCGATCAACTCAACTATCTTTAGGAAAGTGATTCCGAATTTCCTGTTCCCATAAAAAGCGATAAATAATGGTGGCCATAAAATCATGGGCCGTGATGAGGATATTCCAGTGTCAATATCATAACACCGTACGGGGGGCACGCCACGTTGGTGGCACGATAAAACTCTGATAGTGTTAAGGAAAAATAAAAATATTGCATCGGCTTTGACAAGTTTACTGAGAGCTGTCAAGGCTGGTAATGTGGTAGGGGTGTCTGAGGAAGCTGGGGATCGCTTACAAATGGGCGATGTTTGTCGTCGTGACATGTAGGCGGTCGAAGTGCCACTTTAGCGATCCTGTTTTTATACTTTTACTGTGTGAAACTATCTCAATGTAGAGCATATAAATGGTATTCAATTAGGGTGACCTGAAATGTTCAGATATTCCAATTTACGTATTTTTTTTATTTAACTAAAAGTTAGCCCTTAACTGCGATCTCACCTGATGATAAGTGATGATGCAGTCGAAGATGGTAGCGGGCTAACCTAGGTGTATGGCAGTTATATTAAACCCATACGCCTAGTCGGTTTCTACACGGCATCGTACCGGAACGCTAAATCACTTGATGGTACGTCTTTGCCAGTAGGGTGTTAACAAGCCACGGCCGAAGCCTCCCACAAGACCAGACTAGAGAAAATTCTGAAATTATTTATTCCCAAATTGACCCTGGGACCTGGGGCCAGGGCGGTATAATACTAAGGGAATGTTTTCAAAGGTTTATGATGTCTACCAGTCAACAAATGGTCATTGTGGACTATGGCCTAAATACTTCTTTCTCTCTAAGGTAATAGTGGACTATGGCTTGTGATGACGATGATGCATTGATGACCAGTTAAAATTAGATTGATAAGTCTATATGTATAAAGCTGACACTTTGCACAGAAACTGTTTTGAAAAACATCAAACAAACGTATATTTAGTTCGCTTTAGTTTTTAGAATTTTGTTAGAAATTCCGTTTTACTCACTAACCCAAAAATCACGAAAGCTTAGTCAACTGCATCATAAATACAACATCGAGCCGGAGTGCAACGCCTAAAAGCGTCCTAAAAAAACTACTGTCACGTCCGAAACAATAAAACCTTTGTCTCTATGGTAAAGATATTTAAATTCTTCATTCGTAATAGATAGGATAAAGCGACTAAATTATCATGGGTTAAAAATGGGCCAATGTCTTCTTCATATTATTTTTTATTTGTTCACATATATTTTTCAGCTCAAAGTGATATTTAAGAGACAAACCAATAAGTAAATTAAAAAATTTAGTGACTTTTGTATATGTAGCCTATTTATAGTCGAGACTTAAAGTTTTCAATATCAGTTATATGTATTTTTTGGCGTTATTCAATCTGCTATTAACAAGGGTTTTAAGATTACAAATCATACTAATATTATAAATGCGAAAGTCACTTTGTTTGTTGGTTTGTTGGTTTGTTGGTTTGTCCTTCAATCACGCCGCAACGGAGCAACGGATTGACGTGATTTTTGGCATGGGTATAGTTGAGGACCTGGAGAGTGACATAGGCTACTTTTTATCCCGGAAAATTAAAGAGTTCCCGCGGGAATAATAAAAAACTTAAACCACGCGGACGAAGTCGCGGGCATCAGCTAGTATCTTCATAAAAGGATAGGATAGAAGGTTTAGATAGAAGACCATCTTCAAAGCGGAACAGACTAGTTGAAAGCTAGAGTGGGTTACACAGATATAAGCTGACCTAAGACCTTATTGATCCATCAATGCTCATAGAAGGTATAAGATCGTGCTCAAAATCCTGTCTATTCTTAAAGGCGAATCTCTCTATACCATCGGGGAGTGTGTGAGTGCAGTAAAGTTATCTTTATGTCTCTATTCCTCCAGAAATAGACGGCCATATGTTTACATCCACTCAATACTCACAAAAGTTGAATGCGTTACGTCTGGAGATACAACACGGGTAATTTACATCGAGACATAAAGACTGTATCACACGACACAACGACCTATTCGTTCAAGGCGGTTTTATTCGTTCTTTAAAAAAAGAAGTCAGTTTATAAGCGTGTAGACTGTTTCGTAAAAATCTTAAATCTTTTAATACCTTTGATCAACATAAGTTTTATAAATTCGAGTTTTTGAGCCTTTCTTCATAATAATCATGGATAACTGAGTATAGGTTGACAGATAACAGAAATGAGTGGGAGAGGAAAACATGTAGTGCCGACCCACATAGCGTGAGAAAAGGACAAGAAGAAGAAGATGAAATGAGTATCCAGTGCATACATATCAGCGCATTGTTTTTGCGTTTATGATAAAGCTCCAACCTCACCAAATTAATTTTATTTTCACATACAAGCGACGCTGCCGGGTCAGATAAGTTTGTGGGACTATATACTCGTAGCTTGATTCCTATCTTGTATGTAAGCACTCTTATGCAACCCATTCATTAGATGTGGTACATTGTGACCAACCTATTGAGAGTTCTGACATGTGTACTCGAAAAGAGGCGGATTACAATACTTTAACGTTTCGGACGTTTTTATTATAGTTACCTAGACGGATTGGAATTTTAACACGCTCGTCCGCGTGGAATGAAGATTTTGGTTCCCGCGGGAGCTCTTTAATTTTCCGGGATAAAAAGTGGCTTATGTGTTATTCCAGACTATAATCTATCTCTGAGCTAAATGTCATCCAGATCCGTTGAGCCGTTCTGGTGTGATTGAGCAAAAAAAAAACATCCATCTATCTATCCATGCAAACATTCGCATTTAAAATATAATAGACTAGTTGATACCCGCAACTTCGTCCGCGTGGTTTTAGTTTTATATTATTCCTGCGGGAACTCCTTAATTTTCCGGGATAAAAATGTCACAGGGTAGCCTATGCCACTCTCCAGGTCCTCAATTATACCCATGCAAAAATCACGTCGATCCGTTGCGCCGTTGAAGCGTGATTGAAGGAAAACCAACAAACCAACGAACAAACTTACTTGCGCATTTATAATATTAGTAAGTATGGATATCTCTCACCAAAAAAATATGCGTGTTTCTGTACACGGTATTGGAAACATCAACTGGCATTTATTTGAATTAGTCCCGTCATGTTCGCCCGATTCCCCATAGCGTAGGTTTCCAACATGCCCTTTGGATTAAGCCAATTTTGGATACAAGAAAAGTTTGTTTTATCCGTAAAAATATTGTACGAGTCGATCCCGTATAATTACAGATGTTAATGCCCCCTTTTTAGTCATAAGTTTTTACTGGTCTACTATTTTAATTGATGGTAAACGATGACTCAGAACTGTACGATTGTTCGAAATGTTTTTGATAAGAAAACGTCTATGACTAATAATATAGGCGATGAAGATTTTGTGAAACTAGATTTTTAAATTCGCACAATTGGAAAGCACTTGTTCATTTGAATAAAAAAAAAAAAACTTTGAAATCTGGGAGCAAAACCAAACTTATGAACTTACTAGCTGATGCCCGCGGCTTCGTACGCGTGTATCGAGGTTTTGTTGTTCCCGCGGGAACTCTTTAATTTTCCGGGATAACAAGTAGCCTATGTGCTATTCCAGACTATAATCTATCTCTGTGCCAAATTTCAGCCAGATCCGTTCAGCCGTTGGGGCGTGATTAAGTGACAAACATCCATCCATACATCCATCCAAACTTTCGCATTTATAATATTTATTTGATTTGATTGATTATTTGATTGAAGAAGGATAGTCCCACTGGCCAAAATTGGAACTAATCTTTATGCCTGTTCAGTTTTTGTTTTTGTTTTACTTTTACTATATACTAGCTGTCACCGAGTCAGATAATTTTGTGGGTTTTTATAAGGAACATGATAATATTGCACGGGAGCAGGTGATATGGCTCGAGCGTAACAAAGTATGATCATCCTCCGAGCGGGTGTTGTGCTCGGGGACTGAACGGTTGGCATCTTTGGAGGTCGTATATATAGCGTAATTCAGAGAACACTTCGTAATCGTGAGTTGGGCTCTTCGTGGTCGCGTGCATCGTACTAGTAATGCCATCTATTGGATTATGTGCGGACTGCGAAGACCGTCACAATATTAAAAAAAGACGTGTGGCACTCGGAGACTGCCGCGGTAAAGCTATTGCATAGCATTTTTTATCAACTTGCTATGACTACTTGTGTCCGGGTGTCCAAGGGAAACAAAAATTTTGATTCCCCTTGGACACCCGGACTATTGAAAACATAATTCTTTAAAATTATTTCGCCTTTATATTTTCAACAAATTGAAGTCAACAACACAAGTAGTCATAGCAACCAAAGCGTTAGGTTTTGTTTCGTTACAGAATTTCTGGATTCGGTCTCCACGCTCAAGGCCCGCGATAGAAGCTATGCAATAGCTTAAAAATCTTTGTAATAAACCAAAGCATCAATCAAAGGAGCCACGGAACAATATAAATCCGTCATCGCAACAATAAAGATGGCGGCCGGTAATTCGGTCGCGTTTGGAATAAGAACGCAGTTAATATGGAACACGGTTCCCTCGTCGACAGTTAGGTGAGGTGATGTAACCTTGTACCTACGTATCTACGTGACATTGGTGAGGTAAGCTGTGTTATGTGGGAATAACTCCTGATAATATTAAAAGAAAAAGGAACTTTATATCAGGCTATAAAAGATAATCTCAAAGAATACTCTTATATTCCCTTGAATAAAAGGAATTCTGAATCAGTGCAGTAATTGAAAAGCTCAGTAGTACCTAAATACTTCGGGGGACCCATGTTTTATTCCCTGTTCGACCCATCTGTCTTTCCACTTGTCTGTCTGTCTGCTACGGCCCATCTTTTGACCGATTTTGGTGAAATATGGTATAATGATAAGTTGCATCCCGGGGAAGGATATAGGATTCATTTTATCTCGGTATAAATAAAGGAGCATCCGCGGGATTGAAAAAATTGAATTAACGCGGATGAAGTCGCGGGCATCATCTAATATGACATATAATACCTACATAACTCGATGGATACAAGCGGCTCAAAATCAAAGATTTCGCAATCCATAAATGAGACCTAAGTCCAGCAGTAGACATCCATGATCCATCCATTAAAGATAATAACAAATGCCACAAAATTAAAAGTTTGATAAAAATATTTTGATAGTCTGTTCGTATAAACGCAGTAATAGTTAGAAGTCTGGATGAAAAAAAGATTCAAAAAGTCAAAATCCTAATCTAAATCCGTCATCGCGACTATAAATGGCGGACAGCTATTTAATGGAGGTGGAAATAAGGCGGGCAATATGGGACATGGCTCCCTCGTCGGCAGTTAGTGAAGGTAGAGCGACGTCACCTTGCACTGGCATTTTAATAACTGCCTTTTTATAGAGCAGTCGAGGTGTTTGCACGTTGAACCAATTTGAAAATTTACTTCCTGTCCTGTACGAAGTTTCGGAGTTATGTGCGTTTGAAGTATTTAAATGTCACTAGCACTATCGGTGAAGGAAATATCGAAAAAACCTGCAACTGTTTTGCAGATCTGTACAAGGTCATTCATAATGTTCTCAAAGGTGCATGGTGTCTCCACAGTTGGCCATTAAAAATATAACCCTGCACCAAACTTCTTCATAATCGGTATAGGATATTATTGACACGCTGTCGAATCCATACTAATATTATAAATGCGAAAGTGCGTCTGTCTGTCTGCTACGCTTTTACGGCCCAACTCGGTACAGGGGTAGATTGTATCCCCGGGAAGGACATAAGCTACTTTTTATCCCGGAAAAATAAAGACTTCCCGCGGAAATCAAAAAATCTTAATCCACGCGAACGAATTCGCATGCATCATTTAGTTCATAATATTAGTATGTCAGTCGTTAAATGCTAGATCAAATAAAATGATAAGTTCTATATTTTATTTTACTAACAAGTAGGGCAATTTAACAGAAGCCCTCAATAAAACTGATACACTGCTTATATTATAATCTCCACAAAGCCTTTAAGAGGGAGAAAATTAAATAAACATCGGAAGACCTCTCTAAGAGTATGAGAGTAAATCATTTAATTATTCTTCGCAAATAAACGAGGCGATGAATTGAAAAATAAAAAGTAATTCAGGAAAAAATATTACTTATTGAAGTCAGGACGGTTCATATTTATGAGTTTTTTGTGTATATTTTGCTGTTATTGTTTCCATGTACTTTTATTTTTTGGCACATCATCCTCAGCAAATAATATGCATCCACAGTTGGAGGCAAGCATCTTAGCACCAGCGTTCTATATCGCACCTTTTGTTTTATGTTTAAGATCACATAAAAAATCAAAACAAGAACTGAAACTTAATAATCATTAAAATATATGTGCTTAAAAAAGAAAGCTTACAAGAGGCATAATCTAAAATGGAACTCTAGTAGTAATAAAGAGATACTTATATACCCATAGAGTGTTTATTTATTATCGTTTTCTAATGAAGGCAGTGTAATTTAGTTATTAGGTAACTCGCAATTTAAAATCGTCTATCAAGCAAAAAATCTAAAACATTATTTAGTTGAAAAGAACAATAGGAAACTGTAGCAGGTATATATCGAGTAAAACTAAACGATACAAACACACCGACATTGAAAATATAAGCAAAAAAAAGTAACAAAACTCAATGTACCGTACGTACAAAGGTTAGATGCGACTTTGTGACGCTCGCGTCGGCCTCTATAAAATATTTTTCGATACCAGGGGAAATTGGTCAAAAATGACTGCCGAGCAAGATTATACTGTGCCGTCCTACACGACACGCGAAAAGGAAATTTAAACACATCGATTTAAAGTTTAGTTTTGCACAACTTGACCTATATTTTCATTTCGTGGAAACTCGTCTACTGTTCTTGTATTATGTAGGTTATTTCGGAGTACGATTTCCATATTTTCAGGCTTTTCTGGATAGGCTTACTTTAAACGATTAGACTAAGCTTAAATTATTTATTGTATCTTCATATTATTCAAAACTAGAATTATTTTATCAAAGCAAAAATGCTACTTACTCAGTATTTTTTTTAATACATCGGGGAGTATAGTCGTTTCAATTAAGTCCGAACTGAATTAAAATTGCATATTATCAATGTCAGTCTCTGAAGGAGATCAGTTGGAAAAGAGTCAAAAGTAGTAATTTTAAATCATTGCGTCTACGTGTATCTACAATGTCTAAAAAGTTTACAAATCACCCTTGAGGGACGTTCAAGTTCCATTATACATAAACAGTCGATAGAAACTTTCTTTGCTAAAAAACTAAACTGCTTTTCTGTCTTGTAACCATGGAAATCTATTGGGAAACAAACTGCTGTTTTAGAACTTTGTCCTCCTTTATTAATTCATAAATGGTTACCCTATGCTGAAGCTTGGGAGCTTTATTTATTGAAACCTTATTACCTCAGTCTGAAGTCGATTTTAAACTTTAAGATATTACACTGTTCATGGCGTTCAGTTTTGTCTTATGGCAAATTTCATGATTTTCCTATCATGACTGTCATATTTTACGTGAAAATTTTCTGTGGACATATGGTTTCCTTTTCTATATTGTGAATTCTTTTTAGCTTTCTTTTTGCTTGAAGATTTATTGGAGAGTTAATATAACCTTACTCTTTAAGATTTATGCGATTCATATAATTCAATTCTTGTTTTATCGCTTTCTGGAACGCTGGGGTGCCAACTGGGCACAAATTATTTCTCCAAGGCCACGTAAAATGGAAAAGAAACAAATGATAACGATATTTTTTTAATCGAAATTTAATAGGTATTAACGTTGTCTTTTGAATTCTAGAAGCATTTATTTATTGGAACAAAAAAGGAGGAACGTGGCGAATTTTTTTTTAAATAGAAGACATTAAAATAGTTAAATATAAGACGTAAGAACAGTAGTTGCCCAAATATTACCTAGTTTTACGTTTTTATTGTTGTTAATGATTGTATTCAATCGAATATTCGGTCGAATACCGCACGAATTGCGTTTTCATTATGGAAAAAATTACGAGAAAGTATAAATTTCTTCGTTTTACGCGATCGTCCTTACACGGACACGTAATGACTCGATATGTTACGGTATAAATGGCTCAGAAAAATAAATGTCCACATTCTCCCCTTACGAGGGTTTTTATTCCTCCTTTCTGATGATACTGTAAGTTTTATATACATATTTTATTTTATAAATTTAGTAAAGTACTCGTTATGTTTCATTGCTAGGTTATGGCCCCTACTTCCATTTTTATCAAAGTACGAACAGACACGCTGAAAAATGGTTTTCCACACCCTGACTATTTTTGAAAGAACTATCCTACGACATCCCACACCCTGGGATAGACGAGAAGGAAAAAAATGCATCCCCACTTTACGTGTAGGTGAGGTACACTAAAAAAAATCTTTTTTCAAATTTTATTTTAATACGTTGTTTAATACTTCTACTCGTCCTTCTTCGTACTAATAGTCTCTGAGCTAAGCCACGGACGGACAGACGGACGTTGGACAGACGGATAGATGGACGGATGGACGGACAAGGCGAAACTATAAGGGTTCCTTGATGAATACGGAACCCTAAAAACGACTGAAATGGACCATTTTTTATTTTTTTATAAGTAATTTCAGGAAAAAATGTGGATTGTGATTTATTCATGCTCTAAGTTCAACGCTCTATCTTAGCTTAGGTTTTAAGTCAATAATAATCCTTTTTTATTTAATAAATCTCTTTCTCCACACACAATAATAATCCGATCTTTTACTTTTCAACATTAGAAAAACTACACCCGAAGGGATGCCGTTATAAAACAGGATTGCAAAGTTTTTCTATCTAAAACTTACACCATAAATCGTTACGGTTCTAGGAATGGCAACTATGAGAGCTCTTAGTAATTTTATTGACAATTTATGGTGGATTTGCATTTCAGTCATAGTACCTTACTTCCCAGGCCGGAAATATAGCAATTCACGGCTGAGTTATATTTGTATGAAGTGATTTTAAAAGGACAATATGGTAAGCGTGAATTGCTATTTGACCCTGTGTGGTACTTTTCTCATTGCCGATAGAAGGTGTTGACATATCTTTACTCACGGTAAAATCTTTAGCGGCAATGATATGATTTCCTACTTGAATGTCAAATGCCTGAAAAGTACTTACAGTTTTTTTTAGTAATGAAAGCATTTCCGAGCAAGTAGGAGAAAAGTAATTTGTATGAGGGTTCAATCGAAGTAGTGTAATAATAAACTTAGCGATTGTTAGAACTTTTAAAACTTCATATTTATTGGAAATGTCCAACTGTCAAGTAAATTATAAGGCATGCTCTACAGTCTACTGCATACAAATTACGATATGTCCATTTTAAAGTGTTCAAAGATATTTTTATATTCATAAGATTTACTTAAACCTATTTTGAACTTATTACTGTATGTTTAGAGATTATTAAGTATGTAAGTCTTGTGTGGTGGTGCATGTGAGTGGTGGTGGCATTGCTTGCTTGGGAACTTAGCTTTCTTGCTTGGTTGGGAAGGTAAACGGTGCTTCGCTTGTAACTGCATGCTTGACCATACAGAATTTTTTCTGTTGGCGGATTATAGCAAAATAATTGTATTCTTTTCTTGCTAAGATTATTTTGTTGTCTTAACGTGCGCCTCCCGGGTTCGATACCCAGCAGGAGCAATTTGGGAATTTATAATTTCTGAATTTTCCCTGATTAGGCCTACTGGGAAGCTTCGGCCGTGACTAGTTATCACCCTACCGACAAAGACGTGTCGCCAAGCGATTAAGCGTTCCCGTACGATGCCGTGTAGAAACCGATTAGGTGTATGGGTTTAATATAACTGCCATGCCCCTTACAGGTTAGCTCGTTACCAACTTAGACTGCATCATCACTTACCATCAGGTGAGATCGCTAAGGGCTAACTTACTAGTGGATAAAAAAAAATAAGAACGTTTTTCTATAAAGAAGCCTATTTAGCTTCTTTATAGAGAAACGTTCTTATTTTTTTTAATATCAGGTGTTGCTTCATTAATACACACAATAAGACCTGCTACTTCTGGCACAGCTTTTCACGTTTCAAAGAGCTTGAAACTGTAGACAAGCACTTAAACCGCTACAGCTACAGTGAGATTTTAATCAGGAGAATCTCTGTCGTTCCCTTAATCAAAGGAAACTTAAATAGCTCCAGCGACGTCATCAAGCGACGCCCGACCGGTTGCGTCGACTTTGATTTGATTATGTCTGCTATTTCTGCGTGTTAAACTTTTGTTTCTATCTACTTTGCTTCTGAGAGCACTACTAGGTACAGAATCTGTGAGAAACCATCCATATCTACTATCAACATGATCACCAGTGAAAGAAAACATCGCGAGGAAACCTGCACGCATGGGTATACTTATTATGTTCTCAAATTAAGGTCCGTGCGCGTTGCTTTATGTCTGCGTTAAATCCAATGCTAGTCATTAGCATGACAGACTGTGGTCTATCTTTAACCTCCTTATTCAGTCGATCGGTATTTTTCTACGCCACTAGTAGCCCTTCACTGCAATCTTACCTGATGATAAGTGATGATACAATCGGATCCAATCGGTTTCTACACGGCATCGTACCGGAACGCTAAATCGCTTGGCGGTACGTCCTTGCCGGTAGGGTAGTAACTAGCCACAGCCGAAGCCACCCACGAGGCTAGACCAGAGATAATTCAAAAATTATTTAAATCGACCCTGCCGGGGATCAAATACAGCGCTCGCCATTGCGCCAGGGAGGTCATCAAACTGATGACGATGCTATAAACTCCTACTTATGGTTTCATTTACACTATCGTTTATTAAAGTGAAAACTTCTTAACCCGTGTTGAGCACTTTTTAACCGACTTCCAAAAAAGGTTCCAAACAGGAGGAGGTTCTCAATTCGGCGCGTTTTTTTACCCACTATGTTGAAGTCGGGCGACTCTGATGCGTCAACTTAGCTTATCCTTGTTATAACCGCCCGACATCAACATAGTGGGTAGAAATCAAAATTATTTTGTACTTTACAGTGGCGTTGGAAGTCGGTTTTTTGGAAAGAATTTTTTTAACACTAATAGACATATCCACCCCACATTGTGACTCGTGAGTCAGATAATACGGTACGCTCATGTTATTGCAAAAGTTCGTAGTTGGGTATAAAATATTAAGGCGGTTTTTAATTCACCGGCGTAAGAAGCGAGTGCGGCCGGCGGGCATCAGTATCGATTTTATATTATCGAGTCGTTATATGGAGCGAATCGATTCTGCCGCGTTACATTTGTGGACAATGCGGTCGGTGGTCGCAGCTATTTTCAACCTTACCCGCTTTAGACACCATTATGATATTGAATGAAAACAACCTTCCGTGTTTTCTCTGACGAGTACCTATTGAGAAGAAGTATTTTTAAGTTTCACTAGATAATGATCGCGATGTGGTCCACTTATATAAGTACTAGAAGATTCCTGCGACTTCGTCCGCGTGGACCAAGTTTTTTCGATTCCCACGGGAACTGTTGAATTTTCCGGGATAAAAAGTAGCCTATGTTCTTCTTCGGGATACAACCTATCCCAGTACTAAATTTCATGAAAATTGGTAGAACAGATACATTTTTTTGATTCCCGCGGGAAATATTCAATTTTCCGGGATGAAAAGTAGCCTATGTCCTTCCGCGGGATGTAAACTATCCCTGTACCAAATTTCATCAAAATCGGTTGAGTAGTTGGGCCGTGAAAGCGTAGCAGACAGACAGACAGACACACTTTCGCATTTATAATATTATTATGGAAGTATGGATATGGATTAGCAAAATGAAGAACCTACATTACTGAGAGGTTCAACGCTTAAAGCCATTCCCTACTGCCCATTAACGTCCCACTGCTGGGCACAGGCCTCCACTCTCATAGGAGAGAGGGAATTAGAGCTTAGAACCACCACGCTGCTCCAATGCGGGTTGGCGAGCCTTGACGACTATTACCATGTTAGTGATAATAACCGGGACCGACGGCTTGACGTACTCTCCGAGGCACGGGGGTGAGACGCCGCCAACTTCCTAACTCCGGGATAGTACTGAGAATTTCTCATCAGAAAAACCCAACACTTTATGGCCCGACCCGGGACTCGAACCCGGGACCTCGTCAGCCGCAGCCAAACATGTTAACCACTAGACCAACGAGGCAGTACGAGGCTAAAAGCCGTATTGTTTCATAATTGTTGACTTTTGTGTTTTAGAATTATAATCCCTATTTTAGGAACGTCAAGGCACGTGACATCAAGCTGTCATTTTGAGTAATATTGCGTATTGCTTTATAGGTTGACAGTATGGCCCCAGACGATGCGCACTCCCAGTTTTTCGTGACATAAACGGACCCTTTCGCATAATTAATCGAATATTGGTAGTATTTGTGCTGTATTCAATAAAGGCTAGACACATCGTTTATCTTTAATAGTTTGAGACTTATCCATCGCAAGCCTATTATGTTGAAAGGGGCGGTTTCATATATCTTTCAGAATATACTATTACAAAGGATCACTAGACAGGCATGCTAACTTTAACAAAGATGTTAACTCAATATGAAAACACCGTATTGCTCATAGGATTTACTTTACTGGCATGTAAATCTGAGTATCCGATCATTATTTCGATATCGATATTTTTATGATATAATTAATCGATTTAACATAAGTTTTATGTTACATCGATATGAGTTTATAATTTTCAAGACGAATACAAAAACAGTGTCATGCTAAGTTACTAAATTACTGGACCCCAATTTAGAATACGTACTTCTATAACGAGGGCAAGGGGCCTAGTTGTGACAACGCTTATCAGTCGATTGCGATTGTTAGGCAGTCGGTAACTGGATGGGTGACCGAATTTGAAGGTACAAATTTGACCTTTTTGTTTCCTCTGTGCCTCGGAGAGCACGTCAAGCCGTCGGTCCCGGTTATTATCACTAACATCTGATAATAATCGTTACAAAAACCTAAGTTAACGCTTAGTCGAGTCGCGTCTGCGGAAGGACATGGGAACCCACCGCATTAGTATACCAAGAAAACTCCTATCATTATTTGATTATTGGAAAGGGGTCACGACCCTCAGTTATGAGAAATACGACGCAGAGAGAGACTTCTATAAACATGAATAAAACTCGACGTTGTAACTTGTAATACGATGCAAGGGGGTTCGCAAAGCGGAAGTGAACGTGTGCAAAGGACCTCCCTCGCAGTATGCACGCGAAATAAATAGCGCTAGTGCGATAAAAATCATAACGCATAACCGCGGGTCGTACGTTACCATATTTCTTGGCACACTGATTAGATATGGAAAATTATAGCCCGAAAAATGGTGGGAAATTTTGAGTAGGTCCTTATTAATAGTTATAACTTAAAATTGTAAGTGAAATAAAGGGTATTTTTTATAGGTTGTAAGTAACGCGGCATTTGCCATACGTTTTTCTTATTTATATCTACATCTTTTATACCTACTATATTTTAGAATGCTATAATTTTTATTTTTAAATTTTTTTGTGATAAAGGATAACTCCTTCCAAAATTATTTTTGTAATCAATGGTATCCCGTATCATGATAGATAAATTAAATGTTATTATGGTCAAAAGTTGTTTGGATTTTTATTGGTGATGAATGGAGTTTATAATTTAATTTTAAACGAAATCGTCGATTTTGATGAAATTTGGTACAGGGATAGATTGTATCCCGGGAAAGGATATAGGCTACTTTTTATCCCGGAAAATTCAAGAGTTCCCGCGGGAATCAAAAACCTTGATCTACGCGGACGAAGTCACGGGCATCATCTAGTAAGTATATACGAGTATGCGAAGCTAGTTTAAATTGTAACTTTATTGTCGTATTATGAAAGATAAAGCAGGAAGGTAAATAAATAAATAAAAAATATTGAAACAAATTTTTCTATCTATCTATATATCTACTCTTTCCCATAATTCCCGCCAGCTCTTCGAGCATAATATTCGCGGGTGAAATAATATCCTGATATATTCGCTCCAGGGCGATAACGGAGCGAAAGATGGCCCCCTTAATGGTAGGAACCGGTCGGAATTGACCGAAATTGGACGGAACCGGCCGTAAGGACCATCCGAAGACGCGTAGTTTTACATATTATTTTACCGGACGCCATTGATTTCTTTAGAAGATACACAGTCACCCTTTGATTATAATACCCAGCGATAAATGCACATTTTCCAGGGTTAAGTACATAATGGAACAAATGCAGCATTTCACCACAAGATATACAGTGACCCTTTGATTATGATGCACAGCGAAAAATGCACATTTTCCAGGCTTTAGTACATACTTAATGGAACCAATGCTCCAGTTAAAATAGTATTTCACCCTATTAAGAAAATATAGACAACGCCAATCTTCAATATTTTTTAAGCTATTGCATAGCTTCTATCGCGGGCCTTGAGCGGGGAGACCGAATCCAGAAATTCCGTAACGAAAAAAATATTACAATTTGAATACGAAGGTAAATTTCGCCACTATCTATAAGGTTAAAGTAGCTCAGGTGGGAAATGGGCGGTCACGATACCAGAAGACCCCGGTTCAAACCCAGATGTTTCCAGTCCGATTTTTTTTCGGTTATTATTATTTTTATTTTATTTTTCGATTATTATTATTTTTATTTTTATTAAATTTTAATTTAATTTAAATTGATTTACCAAAAAAAATGTAAGTGTTAATAGTTTTAACCGTTTTAACCCGTTTTTAAATCATTATTTTTATCGTTTTATCGTTTCATCGTTTTTAAATACATTTTAAACGTACTTCAATCGCATCGCCATGGCCGACAAGCAACCGCTCGACCAGAGGCCGCCGAAACAGGGAAGAGGACGAACAGGGATTCCGCGCGCAGTGGCACGCTGGAATATAATGGACCAATCCATTACCCCGTTCCCTGCCGCCGAGTTCGTCAGTCGTCCTCCGACCACTACTACTACCGCCGCCACCACCTCGCCGATAGAATCGGAAACAAGCGAAGACAGCGACGACGATACGCCTGCCATCGTAGCCCGCGTAGTTGTACCTACGCCTGGCTTCGAATTGGCCAAGCGCGCACGTCCGAGCTCCTCCTCCTCAGGCTCGTCCGGAAATCAGGAGGACAAGAGGGTTAAGCTTAGCTTAGCCCTACCCGCACCGCCCCCTGACTACCAGGACTACAGGCTATGCAAATTGCAATAGCTTTACCGCGGCAGTCTCCGAGTGCCACACGTCTTTTTTTTTTTATATTGTAATAAGTAATTGTATCTTTCCGTACCTGTGCTGCATGTATTGGTAAAAAAATCACTATAAAAAGTCCGTTTTAAACTCAGAACTGACTACTGTCAGATTTGTGTGTGGATGTCACAATGTAATAAGTACTCAACTTTTATTCTATTTCCCCCTCATTTTCACAATTTCTTTCAGTATTTGCAGGCAATATGAATGCAATGCCATTTAATAAAGGAGCAGAACGGATCAGCAGATGTTTAGTGAACAACGCCATACATAAAATTCATAGCACCAGAGGCATGGCCAATACATTACTGGCTTGGAACTTGTTTATCCGCCCCTCTTGAATACACTTCATCTCTTTGGTAATCTTTGGTTTTTCATATCAACGTCGGGACCGTTAAATTACGGCGGATTTTTGCGTAGAACATATTTCGTGAAGGTGCGTTATGAAAGCGATCCTTGGCTTCAAGACCCGAGAAAGGTATAATTATTGCATGCAATATTTCACAGGGGTTTTCAGTTATCCTTCCTAATTCGATTCTGTTATGGATTGTTATTGCTAGGGCTTTGTAAAATAGATCTTCTTAAGCTGCTGAACCAAATAATTTCCGCTTAAGGTTCTTTTTTTTCGAAAACCATCAGAATGTTGTGGTAATAATCATGTCTATTGTCTACGATAAACTCCTAATTGTATTCACTAAGGCCACAATTACACTTGGATGTTTTTACGTAAGTACTTTCATAATTAATATTTCAATGATATGCGAATTACGACTTAAAAGACAGTGTTTATTTCACAATTTACAAGACAAGTGTGATTGCGGCCTTTATTACAAATATCAACATCTCTAAAGCACAACATCACAAAAGCTTTGTTATATTATTGCAGTCAGTGTTTTACAGTGATTGATAAAAGCAGTGATGGGTGATATTTAGTTAGTTTTTGTTTTTATTAAGTACCTTCACCCGTCAGAACATCGCTTATCGACGATTGAATGGAACTGGAACGAAAAATAAATGGGTCAGGAAAATCATAATAATTAACATGGTCAATGAAAGTAAGTACACAAAATAAATATAACCTTTAGTTATAGACAATTATTCATCGTTGGAAAAATACTTCGAGGGTTTAATCTTAGGGTTTAGATAAATCCACATGCAAAATATCACGTTCCATCAGTTTGAGCTTACTTTGCCTTAAGAACAACTACCTAATCACGACTGTGCTCAATTTCATATTGTTGGTAGGTCCTTAAAAAATCTATAAAATATGTCTCAGTATTTCCAATTGTTATTCAGGCAGTTTAGGAATTTCAGAATTTCGATTCACCCAGAATTTTAGCATCCTGTATCTAAATATCTAATGGTTTACAGTCCCTTTTAGTTTTCTAACTCTTTGTCCGTAAAAATATATCCAAACAACCCGTCAATTTCCATTGAAATCCCCGCCCATCGAATACAAAATCAGCACCATTCTATAACCCAAACCGAAACAAATGTGAACGTCGCATTCTGAAAATCGGCTTTCTGCAATCGAATGCATCCGACAAGGACGGAGGTAGAGTTATGGTAGGTGTGAGAGAGATGGATGCAATGCGGACAGTACCAGACGCGAATGGAATTGCAAATGTGCGAACGGGCGAAATCGCAACGCTGCTCAG
Organism: Erebia epiphron; assembly: GCA_963932025.1. NCBI lineage: Eukaryota > Metazoa > Arthropoda > Insecta > Lepidoptera > Nymphalidae > Erebia > Erebia epiphron. The sequence goes on along the minus strand of OZ009946.1, from coordinate 36,660,455 downwards.
TAGTGTACGGGAGCGCTTAGTTTTCTTTGGGATACGTCAACGCCGGTATTTGTATAAGTTCTACTACAAAGCACAGCACAGACTAGACGTGTAGTAATTGTTCATGCATTTTCTGTTTCAAATTCTTCACCAAAGAAATCTCACAGCTACAGTTTTATATATACTCCTATACTAATAATATTATAAATGCGAAAGTTTGAATGGATGGATGTTTGTTATTCAAACACGGAAGATCGCTGAACGGATCTGCGTGAAATTTGGCACAGAGATAGACTATAGTGTGGGATAATACAAAGGCTACTTTTTAACCCGGAAAAATAAACAGTTCCCGGGGGAATTTTTCGGGATAAAAAGTAGCCCAAGTATGTGTTAGTCAAGACTATCTCTCTCTGTCTATCTAAGATCTATATCTTTGTGCCAAATTTCATCCAGATCTGTGCAGCTGTTCTGGCTTAATTGAGTAACTAACATCCATCCATCGATCCATCCATCCAAACTTTCGCATTTATAATATTATAATATCTATATAGTGTTAAAAGGAAAAACAAATAGCGTACATGATCTCACTGCTGTGGTTTTGTAGATTGGCAACACTGGTCTGAAAACTCTATGTTTGATTGTATAGGTATTATGGCAGCCGTGTTTTCTGTGTGAAAATTGCTAAATAAAGTATGATTAAATGGTTAACGAATGTTTCGCCTTATTAAATAGTATAGAAGTGTAATCTCACGTTAAATTAGAGAAAATTTGCGTCGAAAATAGTTAATATTTTTATAGCACAAAACCACCGCTAATAACAAATGCAAATTGAGGAAGGCCAAATTAAAAAAGTTCCCGAATTGAATTTTTAACGATTGCCCCGACGATACTTCCTCCACGGTTCAATGCGATAGTTTACGGCGAGGGAAGTTCATTAATTGAGTTAGAGTCGGGCGTAGAGTTTGTTTTTACGCTGTCTTAGTCAAGGAGGTTGAATTCTTGAGGAATATGCTTGAAGGCGAGGCCTGGGTCAATTCCCGGTCGTGCATAAAAATTGATAGGTATTGGGTTTTTCAGTTAAACAATTCTCAGTGCTAGCCCGGAGTCGGAAATTGGCGGTGTTTCACCATTCGAAGAGCAGGTTAAGCCGTCGGTCCCGGCTACTATTACTAACATGATAATAGTCGTTAAAGTCCGCCAAACCCGCATTGGAGCAGCGTGGTGGGTCTAAGATCTAATTTCCTTTCTCCTATGAGAGTAGAATTATCAGCCGTGGCTAGTTATCACCCTACCGGCTAAGACATTCCGCCAAGCGATTCATCGTTCCTGTACTGCGAGTTCGATATTCCTGCGATCTGGCATCCCAACATCTGTCGGTTGTTCTAACTAACCCATTGTCCTAGGGTAGCGACAAACGCAGCAACGCGACGCGATGCGACTGTCTCATACAGTAGCTGGCCCTTCACTTAACCTACGTTGTCGCATAGATGCGTCTGTCATTTTCTATGGCGTGGTATCGCGTCGCGTCGCGTGGCGTCGCTTCTTTCGCTCACCTAGGACATCAGGTAAGAAATACCGATGGTTGGTCAGTAATGGCACAGTCACCAACTCCCGACAAATAAGTAGGTATTTGAAAAATTTATTTCACAGTTTAATTTGAAACTTTATTAGAGAGATCAGTTCGATAATTGAGTTAGTGCAGAGACGTTGGATTGTTTTTAGTTTACTGGCGCAGTCAAAGGAAAAATCTTTTAGAATATTTTTCAAAGGTGAATCTCGGACTTTGCAATCTCATTATTGGGCCAAGTTATCCGTGCCGAGTTTGTTTTCGAGAGCAATCCTATCCGGGGAGAATTTTTAATTGTAGTGGTGATTATTATAGTTGTTCAGAGAGTTGGTGTTCTACTTTTTTTGCAGAGTTGTTTCCAGGTGACAATTATTGGATGAACCGTATAATTGCGAGTTGCTTTTAAGGATTTTCAATTCAGGTTATGTTTTTTTAAATAATTGCGTTTGAGTTTTGATAACTAAACAAAAGCAAGGATTTATAACATTATCATTATAATATCCGAAAGTTTGGATGGATGGATGGTTTGTTACTCAATCACGCCAGAACGGCTGAACAGATCAGGATGAAATTTGCACACAGAAACAAATTATTCTGGAATAACATATATGCTATCTTTTATCCCGGAAATTGAAAGAGTTCTTGCGGAAACCGAAAAACCTCAATCCACACGGACAAAGTCGCGGGCATCAGCTAGTGTTAAATAACGCTTGTCGTGTATGGCACAACCTGAAAAAGGCATTAACTCAGCAGAATGCCTTGCAATAAATTACAAGTTTTCAGCTCGAGCCCTCCAGGTGACGCCACGGCTTCGTAACTATATGCTTAATACTAATCAATTCTAGTTAAGGCTAGTAACGCTTAAAGACTAATAAGTACCTAACTTTTAACTGCTTATCATCAATCAATAGGGAACTATTTCATGTTTCAAGTTAATAATATAGTCTTTCTGAAATCGTGCATGACTTAGTAGGTAAATTATGTTCGATACGCACTTTAAAGAATCAATTTTTGTAAGACATCGTTTTGTGTGCGTTTATCAATTAACTGTTTATCTTTCACTCACTTATATAACTGTAACCGCAGTCATCCCCATGTTGTTGCGACTCACCTGCAAAAAGATAAAATTTATATTAATCCAAAATACTTGACAATTGTTAATTGATACTTAATTGTTGATTGTTAGGTACTATCATGGTGAAAATACTTAATTATAATTTTTTGTTGATTCTGCCTTGATAATTTAGGTTGCCTGAAAAAGTTTTTGATTTTCCAAGATGAAAAGTAGCTTATGCTAATCTCCACGATGCAAGCTATATTACCTCAGTATCTATCAAATTTTCCGGGAGACAAAGTAGCCTGTTTCCTTTCCCGGCATGCAAACCATCACAATAACAAGTTTCATCGAAATCGGTTAAACAGGCTTATGTTAAGTTCACTAACAGAAAAACATTAGAACAGTTATGCCTTTTAAATCCATAAAATAGTATGGAGGATATTTATTTAGCACTAGGAAAAAAATTAAGTATTCGAAACATGTGCGGCGGCTTGTTTTGTCTGCCCTAGCTAACTAATGAAACCTTATTCAAGAACATCTATTACCATGCAAATAGAGTTCAAAGTAGATAGGAATAAACTATTTCTATGGTGACCTTTTCTTAGTGAAGTCACAGGAACTTGCCGTGAGAACATATGTAGTTGCATTACCAGACGATTTAAAACTTTCTATCACGGTTTTTAAGGTTCAAAATGGAATGGTGGAAGTTCATCAAATTTCCTATGCAATCGTCACGGCGTATCGCGCTCGATCGTCACGCGGCATTAGATTTGAATCTTGAACTCTTTAAAATGGAATAATGGTGTCTTCCGTGTACCGAGGGGTGCAGTTAACTTCACGCCTTGGATTAAAATCGTACATTTCAAAGTCATCCTTATTGCCTTGCGTAGAAAGTTTATAATTGTCTATGCCTGTGAGGATTATTCGGGCGTAATTTAATATTGCTTAATTTTGTTCATTAGACATAGGACAACTATCACGAGTCGAGACGAACTGTAGATTTGTTGGAATTTTTCGTCGTCCTTACAATTCTCAATATTATTTGTGGGTTAAATATTCCGATTTAGCCTATCAAGCACCGCTTTTTGTGTTCTGCTTGTCGTGTAGTAGAACTAAGAAAATTCTACGAGTATTATAAAATAGCATTTTATAACTTAGCACAAGACTCCTATTTTTGTTTGGTTTTTAAATACATTTTTCTGTGACTTCGAGACTATCATGTGAAAGTTATTCATATTATAACGGATACCACTTGATCAAAAGCAATATCACTTTTAATAAACATCAGAAACGTCCCATTTTCATCAAATTTTGTCTATCAATTTTACCAGAATCTATTCGTCCAGTTTCGGCCGCAGATCTGATAAACTGATCTCATTACACAAAGGGCCTTTCAAATTGACACTTTTACCAAAAATATTTCCCCGTAATCATGAGAAAAAAAAATTCGGCGAGTGCGTAGTGTAAACGCCGAAAATTCTCATCGTCAGTAATGACGTAACTCTATACTTTATGGGCAGCAAGGAATTTAATTTTGCCTTTTATTTTTTACCCACGATATTCTCTGGGAAGTGGGGTAGTGTGAAATTTGCGCAGATCACAAAAAGAACCCTGCCAAATTTTTTGTTCGTTATAAAATGATTGATTTCTTTTATTTTAAATGAAACTTAGGGTATTTACTGAAAGCGTATTTTGCTTGGGTTTTAATTTTCTCACAAGAGCAAGTTATGTCATAGATTTATATTAGAGCAAAGAACGTCTTTATGAGGTCAAGTGATAAACCCTGATAAATTATTTTAGGACTTCCTCGAAGGACCAACTTATATTTGTCTCGGAAAAAGAAAAGTTGTCGACATTACGAATCATATATTCAAGTAGATATTTCCTTAGGTACTTTATTTGTTGTCTTTCCATCAAATCCTCTCAGTTTTTTTAGCTTGTCAATGTTAACTTGCTAGCGTCTGCGTAATGTCATGTTTGTAACGTATGACAAACTAGCTAATGCCCGCGACTTCGTACGCGTGGAACGAGGTTTTGTGGATCCCGCGGGAACTCTTTAATTTTCCGGGATAAAAAGTAGCCTGTGTTAGTACAGACTATAATCTATCTCTGTGCCAAGTTTCATCCAGATCCGTTCAGCCGTTCAGGTGTAATTGAGTAACAAACATCCATTTGAGGTTATTTTGGTTCCCGCGGGAACTTCTTAATTTTCCGGGATAAAAAGTAGCCCATGTGCTATTCCAGACTATAATCTATCTCTGTGCCAAATTTCAGCCAGATCTGTTTAGCCGTTGGGGCGTGATTGAGTAACAAACATCCATCCATACATCCATCCATCCATACATCCATCCATCCAAACTTTCGCATTTATAATATTTATTTGACTACCTGATCATGCCTGCAACTTCATTCATGAGGATTGACGTTTTTTGGTACCCGCGGGAACTCTAATTTGCCGTGATAAAAAGTAGCCTATGTAGCTCAGGCTACTTATGCAAGCTTTGTATGGGAACCCTAAAATAAAAAACGTAAAGCTGATTTTTGGCACAAGTGTTCCTTGGGGTCTGAGAAGTACCTCTTAAAAATTCCCCCCGACTAGGCCGCGGGCGTCCCCCCCCCACCCCCCCAAACGTCTCCCCAACCGCAGTTTTTTGTAATTTTTTCAAAATATATTAGTGCTAGAAAAAAACCATTTATGGCGAAAATATTTTACATTAAATAATCTACCAAATGGCATTTAAATCATTATAGACTAAGAGATAACTGCATTTTTGGTAACGATCGCCAGAAAAGCTGATTCAATATTAGATGGGTGAAGGTCTCTCTACTCATGACGATAGTGAAAGTTTTCCCGCATGCAAATGGGCCTTTCGCTAGAAAAGGCCGCTCAAAAACGGTTCATGGTTTCCAAAAATGAACCATAATTAGAAAAGCTGATTCTTATACAGTATTAAAGTATGCAAAGTACTTATGCAAACAGTACGAAAACTGACGCTATTGTCCGGGCCTTTCACTAGATATCACCTTTCAAAGACGTTATGAACATACATACTGTAAAAAAATATTTATTTATTTATTTATTTATTTATTTTTTTATTTATTGGTAGGACACACCCGATAAGACATTACAGTTTCCCAATAAGTCTTATCAAGCTATAATGTAACATAATTTAATCACTAAAATTACACATAAAATAGGAATTACTAAGAAGACATTATCAATTAAATTTTGATTAACTTAACATACAACAACTAAAAATATACATAATACAAATTAGATTAAAAACTACTTATTCTCTAATAACAATTTTATCATGCCCGAGAGCTGGATCAGTGGGGTGTGGAAAATGTCTAGTCCTGAAGTTTTACGAACCAAATCATTGAGTAAGCGCAGTGCACGAGCCAATGGCGCATGTTTAGCGAGCTCTGTTCGGAAATTGGGTAACGCAAAAAGCGTACGCCGACGCGCAATTGCATACCCATCCGGGACGTGCAACCGAATGCTACCCAATAAATTGGAATTACATTTTTTTCCTTGGATCAGACTGATAATGTATGAGAGTAAGGCTAGATTGCGCCGCAGTTCCAAAGTATCATAACCAGTCATACCAAGGAGAAACAAGCTTGGATATATTGTAGGATATCCTACTGAATACCCAAACTGCTTTCTGTACAGCCACCGAATAAACTTTCTTTGAATCTTTTCTACCATATCGATATATTTAAATTCATGTGGATTCCATACGATGGCATTACTTTCGAGCTTGCTTTAAAAGCATTAAATAAAAGCTTTATTGCAGCAATAGATTTTAAATGCTGCGCTTGTGTAAGTACAAAGCCTAAAGTTCGATAAGCCTTGGCACAAATACCCTTGATATGATCACGAAAAGTTAGATCCCCTGATATATTTGTACCCAAGTCCCGAACCGCAGTCACTCGCGATAAGCTTGTTCCACCCAGATGATAATGTGTAATGAGTGGTGCCACCTTACGACTAAACGTGATGACAGTACATTTTTTGTCATTAAAAAATAACTTGTTCTGCCAACACCATTGCAACACATTGTCAATATCTTGTTGGAGCATTTGAGCATCAGAGGAATCCTCAACACTACAAAACAATTTCAAATCATCCGCAAATAGCAAGCAACTAGCGCCAGTGATTACATTTGGCAAATCATTTATTAATATTAAAAACTCCAGTGGGCCCAGATTACTGCCCTGACTAACGCCAGAATATGTGTAGTAGGGTTCCGAACAGTAACCGTCATATTGCACATACGGCCTCCGGTTTCTTAAGTAACTGGAGAAAAAATTAAGTAACAACGGTGTGAATCCTACGGAGGCCAACTTACTGAGAAGCACGTCATTATCAACTGCGTCAAATTATGCGTCATATTAGCAATTCTTATGTGTCTATTGAAATGAAATAAAAAGCATTTTGTAGACGATTTTATGAACTTTCATTTTGATCTTGTGGTTTTTTTCTAGCTCTTATACTTTTCGTGTAAATCACAAGAAAATTAAAAAAAAATTCAAAAAAATAAAAAATACGCAAAATAAGCCGGCATATTTCCAAAACTATTTGTCCTATCATAATGATTTAAATGCCATTTGGTAGATTATTTAATGTAGATTATTTTCGTCATTGATGGTTTTTTTGTAGCACTAATATTTTTGAGAAAATTACAAAAAACTGCGGTTGGGGAGACGTCTGGGGGGGCGGGGGGGAATACCCGCGGCCTGGGGGGGGGGGGATTTTTAAGAGGTTCTTCCCAGACCCCAAGGAACACTTGTGCCAAAAATCAGCTTTACATTTTTTTTTAGGGTCAATGTTTATTAGTCCCGTACTAATGTGTTATTCCAGACTATAATGTATCTCTGCGACAAATTTCATCCAGATCCGTTCATCCGTTCTGGCTTGATTAACAAACATCCATCCATCCATCCCTCCAAACTTTCGCATTTATAATACAAATATAGCCCCTTTTTTGACCACTGAGTAAGCTTTACAGTAAGCTTTAATAACAAAATTAATAATTCCAAAACTAAGCCTCCAGGCCTATAAAGAACATGAAGAAAAATATGTGGTTTTAATAAAATTCTAGATTATTTACATTATTAGTTGATGTTGAATATCAGTCATGTGAAAAAAAGACAGAATATTGTAAAATGTAAACTATACTTAAAAATCTTAACATAATGAAGGCATGATACATTTTGAATGTTCTAAATTCCATACAAGCCTGGGAACGATGAGGAACAATACATAAAGGTTATGGGATGAGCAAATATACGGGCTTATTGAATGATCAAGTAGGTACTACTTATATGATAATGAGCGGTTATTAAAACCCTTACATCCCTAAATTTATTATGCCTAGCTTTAATTATTCTTTTTTAGCTTTAGAATTTTATAATGGTCTTAAATTGTGGCATCAATCCTTAATAATATTATTTTTTTCACAAAAACGATCGACAAAAATATAACTGATAAAAATATATTTATCGAAATGTTCTTTAGAATATTTTTAGGTTTTTATCAAACGTAATATCAAATCATATAATATATTATTTCTATTCTATATAATTATATAAAAATCAATTGCTGTTCGTTTGTCTCGCTAAAACGGCTTGACCGATTTAGATGAAATTTTTTGTGAGTGTTCGAGTGGGTCCAGGGATGGTTTATATACATAATTGGACCCGATAGGGGGCGCTGCAATCGGGTTTAAGGTTCAGGGCAGGACAACGTCTGCGGGGCCCACTGTATTATATTATAGTAAAATAGGAACTGAGGACTCCAGTTTTCTCCTAAAATATATTTTTAAATTCCTTCCTCTATAAAATTATTTGTTATTATCTGTTAAAAATGTCTGTTAAAATTATAAAACGTTTGAAATGTTTGTTGAAATAAGTAATCGTTATCTTAATGAGCACCTAAAGAGTTAACCTTTGCCCACCAAAAATAATTCAAAGGATCCATGATAACATTGTGACAAGCTGGCCAAACCAGGATACTGATAAATAATGTTTGAAGGTCCTGAGAGATATCAGAACAGTATTTTATCATTTTCTGTTTGCCAATATCAATAGCCAAATATAACGGATCCATTTAAAATTCTATGAATATTCTAACTAACAACTAAAAATCTTTCAGAATTATAAAATGCCACTCACTGCTTGAAAAAAATATTTAAGTATAAATTATTTTACTTGATTTAGTCGTAACTTGCTAGGGTGTAAAAAGGGAATACTCAGTGTGCGTTGCCGCATATAAAATATTTGATAGAAACAAAATTACTTCATTAATCCAACCACTTTAAATAAAGAAGTAAGCAAAGCTAAATACTTAAGTAAAATATTTTAAATCTACAGAACTATTAGAAACATAACTTCACACAAGTAGACAACCAAGAAATTAGAAAGAAACTTTCCAATAAAGCGTTTTCTAAACGGTTGACAGCTTAAAGATTGTGTATGAAATGTGTGCAGTATTTTTTAATTTAGATACTGACTAAACTACCAGTAGCTGAAGGCGGTAGGGGGCGACGTTTCTTCCGGTTGCGACGTCTGGGAGTTTTCCTAATGACGCGAATATTTCCCCTTCTGACGTTTAATTAACAATCAAAAGGGTGGGGATGGGGGTGTTAGTATGTAAAAGCCTTAACTAATGTGCTGCCAATCATGATGGAGGTTACTATAAGGTACTATAAGATACTATAAGGTGTTAAAGTTAAATTAGAAAAGGATACAGAACAGCGAACTTTAAGAACATAATGAGCTAAGAAATAGTTTTTCAATTAATATTATCTAAGTCAATCAATAATAAAAACGATCAACAAATAGCGAACTTTAATTTTGTAAGGTTGATGGGTTTTGGAAAGAAGGAAGAATGGAAGAAAAACCGGCCAAGTGCGAGTCGGACTCGCGCACCGAGGGTTCCGTACTCAAGAAGTAGGTATAATTACCTTTGTTAATGAACCGCAAAACTAACTTTGTTTGTAGAGGTTTAATGTTAATATCAAAAAATTACGTTTGTTGTATCGGAGCCCCCCTTTAATATTTACTTTATTGATATTTAATTATTTATTTTGAAAGGTAATATACAAGTTAATATTCTGTGAAAATTTGAACCGTCTACCTGTTACCGTTTTTAATATTGAGCAAAAAAATACGAAAAAAACACGTTTATTGTATGGGGACCCCCCCCCTTTATATGTATATTTTTTTAATTTTTAGTATTTATTGTTATAGCGGCAACGGAAATACATCATTTGTGAAAATTTCAGCTTTCTAGCTATCACGGTCTATGAGATACAGCCTGGAGATAGACAGACAGACAGACAGACAGACAGACAGACAGACAGACAGACAGACAGACAGACAGCGGAGTCTTAGTAATAGGGTCCCGTTTTTACCCTTTGGGTACGGAACCCTAAAAATGAGACAGCATTGACATGCTTAAACTATATTTGAATGCTTAGACAAAACGATAAAAGAGAATCAAGTAACAATAGATTTTTCAATCTTAGATTAAACTAGATCTCAGTACTAGATATTATAAAAACCAAAACAATCTATTTCTGAAGAAAAAGCACAAGCAGATGCGCAAGCAATCGTGCGTCGCAGACCGCAGTGGGAATTTTTTCACTTAAACTCAAAAGAAAGCTGATTCCTCAATCAAATAGTGGATGCTGACTTTTTGTGATCATCTCCGTGATCAATTTCACAAACGCAATCCCGCGTCATGATGGAATGTAGTAGAAGTAGATTTTTTTGTGATTTGGTGTTTGTTTCATCCAAGGATTTGGCTGAACTAAGAAATCTATTTACTTTTATCTACTTGTAGCATTTGAAATTATATTTTTATTAAATAAATGTTTAAAAAAAATCAACTATTTATTTAAGTAGAGCACTATCGCCTAAAACATACGTCTATACCTATCTTAAGGACAGTTAGTTTTCTTTAAGTTAATGTATTTCGTTTTGAAACTACAATTTATTAAATTCAATATTCCTCTACTAAAGGTTTGCTACAGTATAAAATTCAAAATTAAATAGCTGTTTGGCTACTATTCTTAGATCATAAACATGCTATTTTAATATTGTCATCACCGTAGACCACTTAATTTCAAGCCCAGCAATACAACCAAAGTATTGCACACTTAGCCATGCTTATGCTAAACATGCCCTATCATTACGCCACTAAAGTTATAAACCCTAGAGTGCAAAATTCTGTGGTCACGTTTTAAGGCTTGCAGTTTTTTAAACAAAATTTTTCGAGCGATTTACAAAAGCCTTAAATCAATAGTGTTTAGGTAGATTTTTGCATGTTCTGTATGTTTTCTAAAGTTGCCTGCAAACACAAGTTACGCACGCTTGCCTTCACAAAAATAACGAACGATGTCATCGAGACAGTATAGTATCACCTCCTGAATGGGGATCTCTATTATGAAAAGGGTCTTTTTAACGTTTCAAAGGAATACGAGGGGTTTTTCTAATAGCTAATTTTATAGGGTGTGAATGTCATTATGGCTTATTTAGAAAAATATACTTTTTATTTTAGAGTTTCAAGCCATCTGTTTCTGGTTTGTGAAGAGTAATACTGAGTAGTTATTGTGACTTATTTTATCGAAATATTTTTTAAAGACCATGAAAAGTATTTTTTGAAGGGTAGATAAATGGTGTTAACTCTTTAGTCATTAGTTACTTTCAAATTATAATCATATCCAGAGTCCAGATCTGGGTATCGTGGCCAATAGGCATGATGACTGATTTTGAAAAATGGTCAGATTATGTTCGGAAGTATCTACTATTTCGAAAATATATCTTATTTCAGCAGAAAAATAAAGTTTGGTAGATAAAATTAGCATTTGAAATTTAAATTTTAAAATTCACGCCAAAACGTTCGGCGGTGTCATGGCGTCGTTCTGACGTCACTATTGTTTTTACCAATGTACTCTGTGCAGTGTGCAGTAAGCAATAGTGTGATTTTCAAAGCTAGAAAACAAACAATTGTGACGTCATTCGCTTCTTGGTGTTTTGTCCAATATGGCGGATTGCTGTATTTTATAGTTTTATTTTATCATAATAAATAGCAATCTTACTCGAAATAGAAAGATAAATACGTTTTATATAATCCATGAATCCTATTTCATTAGATGAATTCATAATTTCATTGATTCTTGGTTACTGTCATCATGCCTATTGTACTGACTAGTATTTTTATTTTATTTTAGTTTATTGTTTCTGTTTATTTATGTGGTGTACAATAAAGAGTATTTCATTCATTCATTTATGACCAGTTGATTTTTAATCTTATCTTTCATCCCTTTTTCCGTAGGTACACTTCTCTGAATCCATTTTTTTTCAATAATTCTGTGTATCTCTCTTTATTTCTTGTTTTATTTTTTTCAGAAATAGGACATTATCAGACGTTTTACAGGAACTTATTTATCGTTATGTACATCTCTTTATTTCTCTTAAGGTTCTCTTAGTTTATTTATTTACTACCAAATTAGTAGGATTTTGAAGTGGTCCTAACAAAGCACATGCCATTTTTAGCTAACCAAAGTGTAGCAATAAATCAATGTAATTTGAAAACTACACGGTACAAAGTACCGCGCCTGCACATTACGACTGCCACTAAAACTTGGGAGCTGTAACTTTTACACCGACGATAAATCTCTACCGGTTTACTTGCAGTTATTTTATTGAGATTTTTCACAAAAATTTCTTCCTGTAAATGAGCTTCCGCCTCCACTAACACATTACTTAATCTCTCTTCCTTTCTTGAAGTATATTCATCACTTAAAAGATCCAAATTCAAAAGATTTCTTAAATAAACATTCACTTGCTTTGGAATCGTCAAGTACCACTGGTTAGAATAACATCACAATGGTAGGATTTTTATTTGAATAATACGGTTATATTATTGTTTTTTTTAATTTCGGGTTAGGATTATTAATCAGAGGTAATTATGTATTTTCGAAGGCTATTAATTATTTATTCAAGCCGGTTAGCATAGCATTTTGGCCTTCACTAAAATTAATTATTGAATTTAACAAGTAGTGTCGACTTAATAAATTAAATAATTAATTTAACTACTTGTTAAATTGGAATTATATTTTGAATGTGGACATAGAATTGTTTCAAAATTATAACACTTCAATTAATAAACCTTTATAACAGTGTATGTTCTAGAAGCTGGCACTATCCAGTCAATTACAAAAGAAAGTCCAAAGTCTTTCATTTCAAAAGTTAAAAAAGAAAAGACAATGAAAGAATTTTCACGTTCAGCATCAGCGTTCAGTTATTTGTCGCGGGTCGTGGATGCACTCGATGTCGGCATTATTTCTTTTGGATTAGTGCAATAAAAGTTTTATTGGTCGTAAATAAATACGATCGGTTCACTTTCCGACCGCCCCCTCACTGTAGTAGCGTTATAGTTTAGCGACCACACAGTTGGGAAGCGCCAATGGCAGGTATGATAGCCTTTGAAGGCGGGGACATTCGTTATTTTTTTAAAAAAGGAGATGATTTTACCACTAGTAGTCCGACACTATGCAACTCGGAATCTAGCCTTGGATAAGAATTTTTCCGTTCTACAAGAAAAAAAAAGTTGGCCAGCGCCAACGGTATCTACTCGTACCTTGCAAATTGCAACTACTACTAAAAACAACAATTTTTTTTTAGCAAATAGCAAGATACCTACTACCTAGCTTTTTAATGGTTTCAGAATCCTAAATTAAGGATCGAACAGATTATAGTTTATGGGCGATTATCTGCGACTTCTTCTCCGCAAGGCCTTTATGGTTGCTCTTTATCGTTTACTTATGACTGTGCGATCGCTACACAGTGGTATCATGGCACTGAATCTGCACTTTTTAGGAACAAATTTAACTGTCTCTTTCAAAAAAAAAAGGCTTAGGTACTTACTTAATATAATTGTATGAAAATTTCAGTTTTGTCTTATGGCTTTATTCAAATTGTATTGAATTTTAAAAACAGTATGGCAGTATTGGCCCCAGTCATATTCGTCAGCATCACAAATCGAGAATGCACTCGATATTGGTATTACCTACTACTTCTGGATTAGTGCAATAAAAGTTATGTTGATCGTAAATAAATACGATTGCTGGCTTACCCAGAACCGTAATGTATCGTTGCCGACTCTAAATCTGCAGCGCAATTTACTATTTTAATGAGATTTGTGAAGTTTTTGGCTTCAAATAAAATAATATTATTTTATGGATTGACTTTTGATGCAATGCAGCAAACAATTCGATTTGGATTATAGTAATAACCTTGAAATTTTATATCTTTAGCTTTTTCTGTAATGGAAATTAATCATACTAATTTTATGAATGCAAAAATGTGTTTGCTTGTTGGTTTGTAGGTGTATTGGTCCTTCACACACGATGCAATACAGCAACGTATCGACGTGACTTTTTGTATGGGTATAGTAATTGAGGACCTGGCTAATAACATAGGCTATTTTTATCCCGGAAAATTAAGGAATTCTCGTGGAAATTAAAAAAACTTATTCCACGCGGACGAAATGACGAATGACGAATGAATGGTACATCATCTTACTTCTTACTAATATTATAAATGCGAAAGTTTGGATGGATGGATGTATGGATGTTTGTTACTCAATCACGCCCCAAAAGCTTAACGGATCTGGCTGAAATTTTGCACAGAGATAGATTATAGTCTAGAATTGCATATTATCCCGGAAAATTAAAGAGATCCCGCGGGAACCACAAAACCTCGATCCACGCGTACGAAGTCGCGGGCATCAGCTAGTTGTTAATAATTATTATCAATCTGTTGTAAAATTTTATAAAAATAAACTCAGAATGTATTAATTGTCAACTGTTAAGCCTGATACATGGACTCCGGATACCCTGTGTAACACCTCAAATGTATAAACATTTATAACACAAAACATCAGAAACCATACTACCAACGCATAAAGCAATACTTAAGCAGTATTACTCCAAATGACAGTATGGTGTCACGTACCTTGACGTACCTAAAATAAGGATTATAATTCAAAAACACGAAAGTCAACAATAATGAAACAATATGGCTTTAAGCGTTGGCAGTATGGGCCCAGTTCAAACGTCAAAGCTGCTATTAACATGGGGTCTGGCAAAAAGCCGCGGCTAAAGTGACGGTCATCTCTCACGGCTGATGATTAAGTGGCTCATTTAAATGATAAGCGCGACTCCTGATTAGGAGTTGTCTGCCGTGTTGGGTTTGGTTTTTGTGCCGTCAAAATCGAATGTACGAAGGGAATGATAAAAGTTGGCTAAGCCATAATATTTTTATCATTATAAAATTGGCTAAGCCATGATAAAACTATTATGATTTGGTAAAATATATTTATATTACCTGATGCCGGGATAAAAATTAGCCTATGTCACACTCCAGGTCCACGACTATACCCATGCAAAAAATCACGTCGATCCGATGCTCCGTTGCGGCGTGATTGAAGGACAAACCAACTAACAAACACACTTTCGCTTTTTAACCGACTTCAAAAAAGGAGGAGGTTCTCAATTCGTCGGAATCTTTTTTTTTTTTATGTATGTTCCCCGATTACTCGAAGACGCCTGGACCGATTTCAAAAATTCTTTTTTTGTTTGAAAGAGTATACTTCAAAGGTGGTCCCACATAAATTTTATCAAAATCGGTCGAGCGGTTTTTTAAATATCAACAATAACAAAAGTACTTTGTATAGCGTGTGCTTGTTGTTGTAAAGTTGGCGCGGGAGTTTGAAGTCGGTTGTTTAAAAAATAATTTTTTATATAAATTATATAATATCAGTATGGTTTCTAATGACAGCTTCAAGGATGTACAGTGCACTCATCCTATAACTGAGTTAAAAACGAACAATAAGCAGTAGATAGCAAACTCAGCATTATTAAAATAACATTATAATATCTTTATTTAGAAATCACACCTTATGATATAAATAACATATTGCGCAAAAAGACTGGTAACTTCATACGAACTAAAGGTTAGTATACACACACCAGTTTGTCTAACTCCGTCTAACAGTTCAAGTATGGCTGTAAATCTAAAAGTCCGGCTAACGTATTAGCCAACTGTTAGAATTAGCCGAGCCACGCTCGAACTTTACGGCTATAAACTGAGAAGTGGTGCTCGAGTTTATTAGTTTATTTGACGTACTGTGATGTAAGTGTAACTTGACGAAACTGAACGTATGCTCTTGGAGGTATATTATTTTGGCTTTTAATCCTTACCCAGAAGGCATTCGGTTAGTTTAAGAACCTTGCAAAGACTACAACTTTACCTAATATTTTTTTCATATTTTGTTAAGCAAAATTGAAAATAAACAATTAGTATGAGCATGGATTTGACTCGCTCCAGCTTTGCTTGGGACTGCAGTTACTTGTATCTGTAACCGTAAGATGGTAAAAACCATAAGATTGTAATCTAACGCTTTTTTTTCGATAGATTGTAAACAGTCGAAAGATTGTGAACCGTTCAATGTTTTAAGTGTCAATCTTTTTGAAATATTCATTGTATTTACGTTTTCTTGTCTCTTTCTTGTAGGTTAGGTTAGGGTTCGACATAAATAATCAAGTAGTGCCCGGCCGCAGGACGGGCACTTAGGTTATATCGGGTTAATAAACCTAACAGATTACAATCTACTAAAAAATAATCCGTTATATTGTAATCATTCGACAGTTTACAATTTCGCGAGTTAGATTATAATCTAACGGTTTTTTCAATCTTACGGTGACATATCCATAGATTTATTATTGTTGAAGCAATCCTAAATATATGCTTGTTTCATAATAATTAATATTTTTTATTGAAAAGAACAACCACTGAGTTTCTGGCTGTCTCTTCTATTAACGGCATTCCGAACCGGCGGTAGATTCACTCGACGATTTAAAAGCACTTGTAAAAGTTTATGTGAATTCAAAACATTTTAGAGTTTGAGTTTGAGTCACGAAGCTGAAGGTGCGATGGACGTGGCACATAGCTTAAAGAATTTAAGCATTGGGGTATCAAGATGCATAAATGCTGGCTTCGTACATGCAAATGCATCAATGAGAGACCGTATAATATACGTCGGAGAAGGTGCACAACCTCAAATAACCGGGGTCCGATGGATGCAAGAATATATTATTTGGAGATCGCTTGTGAAGATCTTTATCCAGCAGTTGACACGTTCATCAAAGCACTCACTATTGCTAAAATTTGTTTAAGCTTGCGATGGTGAAAATTTTGAAAACTGTAACGTTTACGCCAAAATTGTTTAAATAACGAAATGAAACATTCATTCCGAACTCGACGCCCAATCAAAATGGTATAACGGGCGAAAATACATCGGAAATCATTTAGCAAATTGAACCACACCATACAAACAACATGACTCTTATATCAATTGAAACAGAGTCGCAATTCACATTATAATTTCAAAATTTTATGGAGAATGGAGTGGTTCCTATTTTGAAAGGCATAAAGTCGCAATTTTGTGGAAATTTTCGTCTGTACATCACTCCGTCATTAAGCGGCGTGCAAACACGGATAGAGAACAAACAAACAAGCAGACAAGCTGTTGTAATCCCTCTGTACGCGGCGCGGCGGTAGGTAGGTACGCTAAAGGTTCCTTTGCTATGATTGACGTTAACTCGTTTAGCTGATCCGTTTCACAATTGACAGTGCAAAGGATAGTTAAACTAATTAATTTTAGTTTGCCTGTAGTTGCCGTGCAACTATAGAAATCCATGCTTCCATACTATCCATACTAATTAGTGTCTGTCTGTCTGTCGGTCTGTCTGCTACGCTTTCACGGCCCATCTGCTCAACCGATTGTGATGAAATTTGGTACAGGGGTAGATTGTATCCCGAGGAAGGACATAGGCTACTTTTATCCCGGGAATTCCAGAATTCCCGCGGGAATCAAAAATCTTTACCCACGCGGACGAAGTCGTGGGAATCATCTAGTAATATTAAAAACGCGAAAGTGTGTTAGTTTGTTGGATTGTCCTTCAATCACGCCGCAACAAAGCAGCGGATTGACCTGATTTTTGCATGGGAATGTCGAGGACATGGAGAGTGACATAGGCTACTTTATATCCCAGAAAATTAAGACGTTCCCGTAGAAATTAAAAACTTATTCCACGCGGACGGTCATCAGCTACGGTGAAGTAGGTATAACATATAGAAAACACTACTAGCTGAAATCTTCACTATCTCGGCTATCTCGCGCACTTTTATCTTCCGATCTTCCATTACGATTTTGAGGACTTGGTTAATATTTTGTTGAGTCACTGCTTCATTTGGACGACCTGAGCGTTCCCCATCTTTTGTGTCCATGCGACCGCGTTTGAAGTCGGCATACCACCGACAAATGGTTGCTTTAGAGGGAGCTGATCCCGCATAACATTTTATAAGCCATTGCTGTGCTTCAACAGTATTTTTTCCCCTTAAAAACAATGTTTTATCAACACGCGAAACTCGTTTTTTTCCATTGTATCGAAACTACAAGTGTATTAAAGGTCTGCAAAATCAATATTTTAATGTTCCATTTTAAAAAATGTTACACATATCTTTTATTGAAGGCCAGTACTTTTTAAAAATCACAAGAGTTTTTAATATATACGCCATTTCCAAGTTAGTCTCGGGACTTATTGAACGATCTAGTACTTATTTTACCCCTGACCGGTGATAAAAGACAACTTCAAAGTTGAAAATACCGACATCATCACCACAACCTCCGTGGCGCAGTGTTGAGCGCTGTTGTCTTAACGTGCGGATGTCCCGCGTTCGATCCCCGGCAGGTTCAATTTGGGAATTTATAATTTCTAAATTTGGCTGGTCTGCCTTGGTGGGAGACTTCCGGTGCCGTGTAGAAACCGAATAGGGGTATGGGTTTAATATAACTGCCATGCCCCTAAAAGATGGGCTCGCTACCATCTTAGACTGCATCGTTACTTACCATGAGGTGAGATGTGACTGCGGTCAAGGGTTAACTTGTAGTGGATAAAAAAATCCTGAACTCATCGCTGGCTCACTTCTGAGCACTAATCTCCTCTCACAATAATAAGTTCACCTCGCCGAGGTAGTTTTTACGGAATTCTTTACGTATCTAGAAAATCTAAAACAAATCGGCGCACGTTTTTAATCTTATTAGAAAATACTTTACAATAATTCTCTTCAAAAATATACCTAACATTGGCAAGCCCTGACTTTTCTTGCATTCACTCTTAAAACCTATTTACGTTGTCAGCTTTTAGCACATATCAGACTTAAAAAAAAGTGAATTATATCACTTTTCACACAGATTTTCGATTGCAATTCCATCCAATTTGTTTTCCGTATGATTTGTTTGTATTTAAATGTATTTATATTTTGTGTGTACTTAATTAGAAACTTTTATTACTCTACGGAATCAAATAGATTTTATAAATGCGAAAGTTTGGATGGATGGATGAATGGATGGATGTATGGATGAATGTTTGTTACTCAATCACGCCCCAACGACTGAATGGATCTGGATGAAATTTGGCACATAGATAGATTATAGTCTGGAATAACACAAAGGCTACTTTTTATACCGGAAAATTAAAGTGTTACCAAAACCAAAAAACCTCAATCCACGCGGACGAAGTCGCGGGCATTAGCTAGTAATCTATAAAGATAAAAAAAAAGTTATGGTTAAAATTAAGTCAACCTATAAATTAGAAGAAAAGCTAGTGATAACTACCTACTATAGTAGAGACTGCATGTAGTTTGAAAAACCCACTCAATTTCGAATGCGGTAGTAAGAACTCGTGTAAAAGGCAATGTCTGCACAAATGGGATAGTTAGAATCACTGAATGTACGATCATTTGGCAAGACGCACTGGCGTTGCGGCTTATGGGTGATGAAGGGGCGCCATAAAACACTCTTGGTGTCTGGGCATTTAGGTCTTGGGGCACATTAGGCTTCCCTGAGACATTACGCTCTGTAATGGACCAGGTTCTGACATCAATACCTACTCAATTTGTTTTTTAAACTCAAACTCATATTTTTTTATTCAAAAATCTTATTTAAAGTGCTTTTGAATCGTCGACTGAGTCTACTATTGGTTCGGAATGAATTCCTACCGAGAAGATCTAGAAAGAAACTCGGTTTATGCTCTTTTGAAAAAAAACATTTACAATTACAACAATGTGTACACCACATCGTGATGTGTTACATCCTTACTAATATTATAAATGGGAAAGTGAGTTTGTTTGTATGTTTGTTCCGCTTTCACGCCGTAACTACTGAACCGATTTGGCTGAAATTTGTAACATAGATAGCTTATAACCTGGATTAAAACATAGGCTACTTTTTATCCCGGAATCCTTATCCTTACTAATATTATAAATGGGAAAGTGAGTTTGTTTGTATGTTTGTTCCGCTTTCACGCCGTAACTACTGAACCGATTTGGCTGAAATTTGGAACATAGATAGCTTATAACCTGGATTAAAACATAGGCTACTTTTTATCCTGGATAATTAAGGAGTTCCCGCGGGAACCAAAAAACCTAAATCCACGCGGACGTAGTCGCGGGCATCAGCTAGTCATTTCATATAGGGCATCCAGGACGTGTCTCTTATGTTACTTCATGTTTTGGTTCGGAATGGAGTTCTACTGAGAAGAACCAGCAAGAAACTCAGCAGTTGCTGTTTTCATTAAAATAAAAATGTTATAATACGTAAATTATATACAATAGGTACGGTACATACGTTATTTAAAAACGTCTTGTATGCTGACTTGTGGGCTGCTGGATGCGGCGCCGGTTGCTTTGTTATTAAGAAAATCATCAGTAGTATAATATACTCGATGGAACCTCGAGATTTAGACTTAGTTAGTAGTATTGTAGTGATAAGAGAGTACCTATTATGCCTCTGACCGGTATCCATTGTACTCACAAGTCGGAAGATAAAATTAATGAAAATAAAATTAAATGTAGATTCGAAATAAATTACACCGTATTTATCGAACCCAACGAGATTCACCACATCCCCGAAACAAAAGCCAAAAAGTTGGTTTGCTTCATTGCTTGTTATCTACCATTTGCAGAGGTTTTAATTGGTTTATAAATAACTGCCCTCCTGCCCTGCCCTTACCCTCCGGAGGCCGCACACGAGTTATGACCTTAGGGTGGGTATATTAAAATACGGAAATCTTTAAACAATGCGCAATTTTAGCGGGAACCGTCTAATTAAATTTTCATACTTTGTTTCGGCGAGAAATTTTGTTTATTCTCAAATTTACGGAATACTTAAGCCTGTTCGTAAGCCTTTCGGAAATTCTCGGATTCAATTCGGACTGTAGTTAAGACGGGAAGTAAAATTTTTGGACTTACAATATAATTGATCTAGTAAAATTTGTAAGACGTTAAAATTTATGTCGGAAAATAATTAACTGGTAGGATACCGAGGAGCAAAGATGGCGTCTAATATTTGGGTATCGATATTTAGGTTATTATTTTTAACTTACTCCGGAAAACTATATTAAATGCTGTTAGAAATATACGTTAGATGAGATTATAGTAGACACTAGTAGTAGATCTTTTATCTTGTACAAATCACGTGACTAAACATTAAAAACAATAACTTTATCTTTTAAGATCCCAACTAAATCATGTTCTGAAATAAATAATAACGACGCCAAATGTTGAAAATGAAGAAGCCATTTACATAAACCTGTATTAATTATGTTTGTATTAATACTACGAATACATCACTCGGTTTTCGCGGTAACATCGGATTGACAAAAAGCCTCCCTAAAAGCCTCTATGTTATATTTAAGCAAATCTCTATAAAGTAATTTTGTTTTAAGGAAAATTGCCTCGGATATAACTTAATGTTAAGTACCTACAGTAAATAATGTAATACACATCGTTTTCGGAGCAAAGATATGCTGTTCTTTATTCGTCACACAATTTGTTTTAAGGCGTTATTCTACATAGCTTCTGAAACAAAATGTACTAAGAAATATAATTATCTTATTCAAACACACTGTAACAAGTTGTTTCTATCTACCGCAGCCAGATTTAAGTGAATATAAAAAGTTTATTTTCTTAGAAGTTCTTGAGTTAACGAACGAGAATCGAATTCAGAACTTTATGCTTTTGAAACAAGTACCTGAATAAAAATATACCATTTTGCCTTCCAACCCATAAGTAGGTACTGTATAAATGCGAAACTGTGTTCGTCTCCCTGCTACGCTTTAACGGCCTATGTTTTCAACCAATTTTGATAAAATTGGTATAGAGATAGGTCGCATCCCGGGGAAGGACCGGAAAATTAAGGATTCCTTGGGAACAAAAAAAACAGCGCGTACGAAGTCTTGGGCATAATCTTGTAAAGAAATTAAACCTGCAATGAAGTAAACCACCCCGAGTCAATATCCTACCGGCAATTAGGGAGTATTAATTATTATTGACTACGATATTCTGTATTTTCTTTTTACCTTATTGTTTATTCAAAAAAATCTAAATTCAAATGATTTATTCAAATAGATTTTTTAAAAGTGCTTATGAATAGTCAAATTAATCTACCTATTGTTTCTGTTTTAAGTGTGTGCAATATAGGGTTTATCCAACTATCTATCTATCTATGTTCTCAGGAAATCTCAAGTGATTTGATGGGCGCCACTGAATACAAGTAACGTAATTATGACCGTGATCTTAAGATATCGTCGTGAGAGAGACTTGGACCCTGCCATCTCACCTAATGATGATGTAGTCTAAGGTAAAATTGGACTAACTTGGTAGCGAGAATGGATTTTTATTAAAATCTTAATCAGTTCCTGCGCGGAATCGTGGCACGTCTTTGCTGGTACAGTGCTAACTAGTCTTGGCCGTAGATCAGATAAGCGACTTAGAAATCCATACCTGAAGCCTTCCAACAGATAGTACCAGAAATTGTCCCAGCCGGGAATCGAGCCCAGGAGCACTCTCTCTCAAAGGTTTTTTTTATTCAAATAAACCTTTACAAGTGCTTTTAAATCGTCGAGTGTATCTAACATTGGATCGGAATACCATTCCGAAAGACCACAGCGTTTACCATACCAGGTTTGTTTATAAGGTTTTCCTCCAAACAGGTCACTGCCCCCAATAAATAAGAACCATGTCCCCATTATGTACCACTATGAACGACGCATGTACACATGTGTTTATTAAGTACCTAACCATAAACAGTATAAGTACAATTCCACCGTATTAAGTCGTGTGCACAAAATGAATTTAAATTGAACTGTGATCGCCTATTTGTATGCACGACATAGTTGGACCAGACGCAGTGAAAATATCACACGTGGGACTTCTCGCTTTATGACTACCGTTGGAAAGAATCAATTTTCTATAAACACTGGAGAAAACAGACTTTAAATTAAATCGCGTAACTTACCCCACACTTTTAGTGTTCCGTACCAAAATTTTAAAAGGAGCCCTTTAAGTGCAACTTTGTTTGCAGATAATATTATAGCCATCTGTCCGTTTGTCACAGTCGCTTATTTCTGTAACCAGGTGCAATACAATTACCAATTTTAAATACACAACATTTCCAAAACAGAATTGTCCTCAGTAGCAGGTATTCCGTATAAAAATTGATTAAATGCGCCACACACACTATAAATAATTACATATCCTTCTGCGCAAATGGCTTATCTCTGTGGTAATTTCATCTTGAATTATTACGTCGGCAAATTTTAGAAGGAAAATTTTTCTTCAAATTTTAATTAGTTGTTTCTCTTACTTGCATTGATGATTTAAGTAATATTATTACTCAATAGTTACACACACTATAACGGAACACTCGTGTAGTAATAAAACTCGCACTTCACCAATTATTACTAGATCCCGTTCATCGTTTCGTTACATTATCTTTATTTAAACTGGGTATAGGCACATCATAACTATATACTTATCCAGTGGGTCGACGCCCATACAAATCGGCTGAGAGTGACAGTATTTTGTGTTAAAAATTCTGCCAGTTTCATGTCACGTCTCTGTCTACACGCAGCGTTGCCCTGACGCTTCCGTCGAACGACTGGTAGGAAATAACACATCTCCTTAGACTGTGGTATAGGCAATGATCTTTTATACCTATATAACTAGAGGCGGAGAACATAGTCTACGCACGTCGCGTGCCGCATGGCATTAATTTGCTTAACAAATCGGCTTGCTGACTATAGTCACCGATTGGCTTGTTGATTAAACAACATAATATATACCCAAGTTTCCGTATGACGTATCTACGCGTAATATATTATGGGTCGAGATGTTGATTGAACTAACATTTATTTTCGATTTTTTGAACTCCAATTTTTAGCTTCAGAAGAGATGCGAACCCACGTGTTCATTATTGATAAATGATTGATTTATTTCACGTAGGACATCTTGTGCTACTTATGAAATGTCACGATTCTACCACCGGTTCGGAAAGCAGTTCTGCTGAGAAGAACCGACAAGAAACTAATTGGTAACCGAGCAAGCTATAGCTAGCCATGAGGCAACCAACGCGGCAGTTTCTATAATAATAAGTCAAATAAGAAAAATGTGATCATTTCCCTTTAACAAAAAAGGTCCCAGTGATATATAGACCTATCAATAGAGTGTCGACAGATTCCACCCTACAAAACTCCCTTATTATAGCTTCTCTTGAAATACTGCAAAAGATCGCATAGACAACGTATTGGGTCGCATCGCTCACCACCCTATTCTATAGCGAATGACGGTTGATTAATGACCCAGAAATAGGGGGGTTTAATTTCATGCACAATATTTTAGAGAAGACTAGCTGATGCCCGCGACTTCGCGTGGAATAAGTTTTTTGATTCTCACGGGAACTCTTTAAATTTCCGAGATAAAAAGGAATATAAGTCACTCTCCAGGTCTTCGACTATACCCTTGCACAAAATCACGTCGATCTGTTGCTCTTTTGCGACATGATTGAAGGATGAACTAAAAAACGACACACAAACACACTTTCGCATTTATAATATTAGTATGAGTATGATTTTTTAAATTAATGTTCGCGTTTAGTGGAAAAAGTTAAGTATGAGTAAGTATGTTATTTTCAAAACAAGGTTACAATATTAGTAGGTATAGTCTATGCTAAAGTAAGACTAAGATGTATAAAATTAGGAACTTAACTTTCTTCGAGGTCAGGCCTCGTATAGTCAAAACTATGGGTTGTGGGGCTACCCGAGTCGTAACTGAAGGGTTACAACCTTTAATTACACCAGAAAAATATTCATCAGGATTACAACTGTTAGGCCTGAAATTAAAATATTCAGGGCATCTTTTATCTGTGGTTCTGGATGCTAGACTGGCAACCCTAGTCTAGCATAGACTCCGATAGAGCAATGTGTAAAGACTAAAGATGGAGCCGACTGCCTTGTTCGTGTAAATTGCTAAATAATAGTAATAAATAATAATTATATGGATAACCAGTGTTTCCTTCTAATATTAGAATGAAACCTGGTCCAAGGCATGGAGTGATCAACAATAATGAGAAAATGTATGAAGTAAGTACGTAGGTATGTACATTTTATTTGATTTGATCAATCGTCAAAGAAGTGCTCATTAAAAATCCCTCGGGGCCAAGACTCCTTTGTTGTCAGCCCAATCAATGGAGCCAAGTTATTGATGTTGATGATTTCGAGACCGTGATTTATATGTGACGCTGATGAAAGAACAATTGCGAGGGGGGTTTTATGAAAATTGATGATTTGACTGAAGCAGTGTCACATTACGTTTGAATGAGACATCTTAAATGATAAATTGATTACGTCGATTTAAGGGGAGTGCCTTTTTGTTGGAAATGTATCACAAGAAGACGTTGCGCATTATTTTTATTGTATTTGGAATTTAATCTGAATACATAGAAGGAAAAGGGCAAAAGCTAGTTTTTTAATAAAATGTCAAACTAACCGAGCGTTTTTGTTTCTTTTTCGAAGGAGGACCTAAAAAGTGACAGCTGCTACTTTTTAACCAGAAGTTTTAGTTCAGGATTTTAAAACCTTAAATCTAAATGGACACTAAAATAACTTTGATGATTGTCTTGAAGTGTTCAATAAGTTCACGTATTGAAAAACAAGTATTCCGAAATTTTCACGTCATTGTGATTCAAACCAATCGAAGCGACGTCAGAAGAACGTGGTTTGTGTAAACTAATAACGAGGAAACCCTTATACAAAATAAACCTTTAGCTAAAAGATAATATTTTTCTAAGAGATAGTGAATTTACACCTTAATCGAAGCATCATACATAATATTCTTAGCAAAAGTCACCAGAAACCGCCCGGGGACTATAGCGTACTCGACCATCGATAGAATTCCACTTGCACGGTCGAATACGGCCGAATAAAATTTTACCGAAATTGAATCGGCCGCCCGCCGCCAGCAGACCGTAAAATTGGTCGGGCCGGCCAGCGTGCTCAGTATCTTCTTCGGTGTTTGGCCGAATTATGTTTGCAGCCTACACTCAACCTTTTGAATTAAACATGGCCGATGCGACCTGTGATTTAGTACGCGCTGTTCCGGCGTAGACTGGCGACACTTATACCTTACATCCGTTTTCGGTTACATGTTTATGGAGATGCTAGGCTGTTGGACGCTTTCAGTAGCGGTCAACCGATTTATGACCTTTTTATTCGCGTGTAGTGATGTTCTTAATTACATTACTCGTCGTCGTGAACTTATCAGACTCTACTATATTTTCTACTCGACATGGTATCAAAATGATTGGAAAGCATAATCGCTTAAAATGTTATCAAACAAAATAAATATTTATGGATGAAAATATTTTATTTTTCGTGAAGCACCATCAGACTTCGTCAAATAACGTCGATTTATTTATATTATTATTTGTGTAATAAACAAGAAAGTTAATACAGAATTGATACAACGAGGACTCCTCGGCAGAAAGTCCTTTTGTTGACATTTAATACACTAATGGATCCCTATATCTAAGATTAACGTTCCGATTGATTCTGATACCGCCCACGCGATTGAAAACATCTCTATTTATTTCTTTTTCATTTTACTTTTGCTGGACACAGCTCATCAGCTAATAATAAGTACACCTATAATGCCAGAAGCATACTTATGACTAGCAACAGCTGGTGCCAACGGTTTCTACCAAAGATTATTATTATATTACATAAGAATAGTTCAAGTCTTTTATAAGTTGTTTTAAATTATCAATTTAATCTAGGTACTTACTGGTTTAGAATGCCCTTTCCACCGAGAAGAAAGATAGACACTCAGCGTTTGCACTTTTTAACTATTAATTTAAAATTTAATTAGCCTACAATATGACAGAAGTAATTGCAGCCCCCCGCATTTAACATTCACATAATCCTTGATTTTATAATTTATATTCTTTCTTGCTATATGAGAATCTCTTTCTTTTCTATGAGAATGCTTTAAATAGAGTATAGCGAAACATGCAGATTAAAAGCCCTTATATGCGTAAAATTCGAGCTAGAGGTACGCATAAAAATAGTGCAACGTGTGGGCTTTGAACCGTCGACCTTTCGGATTTAGTTCATTGGAGCTTTAAACCGTTGTCTGCCACCCACGCGATTTAAATCATCGGTTTTAAATAACGCATTGAATCATAATAGCTGATAACGTAAAAAATATACAAAAATATACTTTTCGGGAGAAAAGTCCTATGTTTTATTTTGGAAAAAAATAATATCAAGACCAGTTCAGCGGTTGGGCCATGAAATTGCTACAATCAGAGCTATTTTTGTATTCACAATATTAAATTGGAAATATGTATCAAAAGCGTCGCGTCAATTTGGAGGACGGGTCTCGAGTGTGCTTCTAGCTTAATGATTATATTCATGCTACGCCTATTCAGCTATCACATTCATCAGCCCCAATGCTGCCTTTTGCAATACATTTCCGATTTCTTTCTAACTCACCCCAGCCATTAACCATTTTTACTGCATCACTTCTTTGGTACTGACCCCCCAGAAGTCCGTTTCAATGGCCGGTATTGCCTATTAAACGCGGGGAAGTTTTGTATTCCACGGACCGGGGAAAAATACAGCAGCCATACCTACTGGATAGGAAGTAGCAATTTGCCCCTATAAATGCAGGATTGATGAGTAATCAGATATTAAACAGATTGCTTCTTTTGAGAAAAAAGTTTGTTTTGTGCTTTTATTTCGTTTTGTGAGGATAATTTAATGATGTTCCGGATAGGTGTTGTCAGAATGTTGTCAGAACTAATGCTGTCAAAAATGCTATAGGCAGGACATGTACAACAAATGAACGAATCAAAAGCCCCAAAGTGTTACTGAGCAGTAATTTGGGCTTTATAGGCTAAAGGAAGAAATAGAGACTGATTGATTAGCGGAATAAAGGAGGGTTTTGAGGGTTTAAAGCCAGAGGGAAGCTGTTTCTGATGGAAAAATCAAGGCCCAACCAGGGATATAAAAGATGAGAAGATGATTATGAAATAGAGTCGCACCTATTCGTTACAGCTTATGATGAATATAGATGGATAAAAAAAACATAAATCCAGTAAAAATGATGACATAATAGTAAATTTAACAACCTACCTTAGATTTTAAGGTGAATCATCATCATCATCATCATCATCACTACAGCCTATTAACGTCCCACTGCTGGGCACAGGCCTCCACTCTCATAGGAGAGCGGGAATTAGAGCTTAGACCCACCACGCTGCTCCAAAGGTTAGGTTAGGTTAAGGTGAATGTTAAATGATAATAACAGGCGATGGTAGCGCCGTGGATCCATAATTGAATTCAAACGTCGCTTTAATTCCGAGCTGTTGCCAAAAATTAGCTTAAAATGCTCGCGAGCGAACTTGCTAAGCCTCCCGCGCGAAAACGATAGTGGAACGAGCTTTTAAGCTAAAATTATTAAGCTAAACTTGCGAGCTTCTCTGTACCACCATAATACAACTTTTGGCGCCTCTCTCGCCAGTTTATCTCTAGAGTTATGTAATGTCAACTATAAAAACTACCCTTAAGTTACCGCTAAGGCTAATAATAATGTTAATTTTAATAAAGAAAATCGTAAGAATTAAAAAATAGACCATATTATGACCATGTATATTATATTATTGGAAAGTTTAAGCCTTTCTAAACCACTGTGGAAGTCCAGTTAGTCGATATTTTTATATCTCTCAACATTTTAAAAGCTGCCTTTCTGGTGTTGGTGGCTCCTTTAGTGCTGCAAATATACATGGGAGGCAGTAATCACTTTAGACGGATTAGATTAACAAAATACACTAAAAGGACTAACAACACTATTTTTTAATATTATTAATGCGAAAGTGTGTTTGTTTGGTGGTCTGTCCTTCAATCACGCCGCAACGGAGCAACAGGACGACGTGATTTTTGGTATAGGTTTAGTTGAGGACCTGGAGAGTGACATAAGCTACTTTTTATCCCGAAAAATTAAGGAGTATATATAACAAAAAACTTAAACCACGCGGACGAAGTCGCGGGCATCAGCTAGTAATAAATAGGTTGCAAACTCAGCTTGTGCTAGGCATTGGCTACAATACCCAGTGCTGATTTGTTTCGGTTTGCTCCTGACATAAAAGTATTTAAAAATTAAGTGTGCGAATACAAATAAAAAGACAAAATTTTACATTGCATAGACAAAATAATAATTTAATATAAAAAATACTTTTTTCGTACCACTTGTTCAAAAAAGTGACATTCTATGCCACAAAAAGCGAACATAACAATAGTCATTTTTAATCTGTTAAAAACGGGGAAAGAAAATTGTACTGAATTTCATTCATCCTCTAGGGGGAGAATGTGATTTAAATTTGGAATACTTAATACTTACCGAAATGTATACTGAACTACATCTGTGTTTACACCATTGAGTTTGTTTAAAAAGCATTATACATCTTTTTGAAAAAGGAATACGCATTTATTATGCAGTTAAGATTAAAATTACGAAAACCGACGAGGCCGTATGAGCTTGATGCCTTTGCTTTTCCGACAAAATAATATTAGTCTAGGAATTTGCCGCGTTTTTGTTTTCTTCAAATACATTTAAAACGTAATTGAACCAATGTTTCGAATGTTAACTTTTACTTTTAATTGTCATTATATTTAATAAATGCTTATCTCATATTATTATTGTGTTATTTTTTTCGCAAATGGTACGAAAAGTAGAGTATTTTCCTCGGTGATAAAGCTGTCTTAGTCTTGGGTGAACTTAAATCGTCACCCGCGTCAAAAGACACTGCTTTATCCCCTTGGTTAATAATCTACTATTAAACAACCGACTTCAAACTCCCGCGCCAACTTTACAACAACAAGCACACGCTGTACAAAGTACTTATTTTATTGTTGATATTTTAAAAACCGCTCGACCGATTTCGATAAAATTTATATGGGACCACATGGGAAGTATGTTCTTTCAAATAAAAAAAGAATCATCCAAATCGGTCCACCCAGTGAAAAGTTCTGAGTGAAACATTAAAAAAAAAATACAGTCGAATTGAGAACCTCCTCCTTTTTTTGAAGTCGGTTGATAAATGTTCTACTGACATTAGTAAAACGCTTACAAAGATCCAGTTTCATTTATTGCGCGGCGTAAAAACTATGTCGTCTGTACGTATTGGCTGTACCCAGTAAGAAGACAGGACGCGATTTATATCGCCCTGGCGCGGAGTCTTTATCTGTTAGTGCTTTCTTCTCCAGCAAAAACTATTTGTTATTGTGCCCCCGTTTCCTTCCTGTAGCGGCTTCCTTTTAGTGGAAATTAGCGGGGAGTCTCCCCCTCGAGTTATTTTAGCGAATGCTTTCTTACTTGATACTGTGTGGTTTGCCTTTATCTATGACTTTTGGTGAGTGTATTTTCATTGGGATATATTGAGATGTAGAGTATTGTGTATTGAGATATAGATATTGAGCTTAGATTAGATAGTCACGGCCGAAGCTCCCCACCAGAAAAGTTTGTTAAGTACTTCTTAGGAGGTCGGCGTTCATTTTGTTATACAGAACGAAGTGTAGAATCTAGATAAGAAATATCTATCCGGCGTGAACCAAGAAACTTCAACCACGTGGACTAAGTTTTGGGCATCAGCTACCACCACCACCACCACTACAGCCCATTAACGTCCCACTGCTGGGCACAGGCCTCCACTCTCATAGGAGAGAGGGAATTAGTGCTCAGACCCGCCACGCTGCTTCAATGCGGGTTGGCGGGCTTTAACGACTGTTAACATGTTAGTGGTAATAACCGGGACCGACGGCTTAACGTGCTCTCCGAGGCACGGGGGTGAGACACCGCCAACTTCCTAACTCCGGGCTACTGCTGAGAATTTCTAGCCAGAAACCCCATGATTATGGCCCGACCCGGGACTCGAACCTGGGACCTCGTCGGCCGCAGTCGAACATGCCAACCACTAGACCAACGAGGCAGTCAATCTAGCTATCCAATAAATCCATAGTTTGAGCATGCTACCCTGTACTTGGTTTTATAATTAATCTATGCCTGTAGTCATGGACTTCTGTAAATGAGACATAATATCTTATTTGGTTTAAATTAGTGATGTGCCGGATATCCGTATCCGTATCCGTATCCGTATCCGTATCCGTATCCGCGGATATCCGTGGGTGAAGAAAGATCCGTATCCGTATCCGTTACTTTTTGGACGGATCTTTACCTTATTAATTTTCAATACAAAGAAGAAATTCTATATAAAGGTGATTAGGTAGCAATGAAAATCTACTAAATTCCATTCAGATTTTTTTATTTCTTAAAATCAAATGTTTGGCATCTTTTTAAAACAAACATTCATCGTAGTGAGTTTTAGAGTCACGCGCACCGACACCGATTGAGTACAAAAGTTAAAATCCGTATCCGTATCCGTATCCGCGGATCTTGACACCAAATATCCGTATCCGGATCCCGCAATAATAAATAAATAAATAATTAATTAATTCCGCATCCGCGGATATACATTTTTAACTAGTTAGTTAGTTTTGTTTTTTCACTAGTTTTAATAGAAGCCGACCTTTTAAGAGCCAAAAAAATTTTAAATATTAATTTT
Organism: Erebia epiphron; assembly: GCA_963932025.1. Classification (NCBI taxonomy): domain Eukaryota; kingdom Metazoa; phylum Arthropoda; class Insecta; order Lepidoptera; family Nymphalidae; genus Erebia; species Erebia epiphron. Next base: position 36,628,757 of record OZ009946.1, on the reverse strand, counting down.
AACAATCTCGCCCGATTCAATTTAACACAAAACACCCAGGGGCGATGATCGCACTCCCACAGTCTCGGGGTCCGAGTGAAATATCAATTCTCGACTCGCTGACCGCAAAAGTACGTTCATTTATCAGAAAGCGGTGCACTGTTTAAATAAAACATCTTCTGAGGCTACAACTGTATTTGTTGAGGTCAATTCCTGCTTGTTTATTTTAACCATTCACGTTTACAGCAAAAGTGAATTCAAACGTGTTCTGAGAAAAATTCGGGTGTTTGCATGCTGACCTGTATTTCATTAGTCTAAGCATATCTGAAAATTTTGACCTTCGGTTTTAATTATTTATGCCTAGTCATACGAAAGTGTTTTTTGTTGGTTTGCCCTTCAATAACGCCGTAACAAATTTTTTTCCATTGGTATATGTGAGGACCTGAAAACTGATGTAGTCTACCTTTATCCCGAAAAATTGATGAGTTTCGGTGGGAATAAAATCTTATTCGATGCGGATGAAGTCGCGGGCATCAGCTAGTACCTTATATTTGATATTTTTTTAACCAACTTCCAAAAAGTTGGAGGTTCTCAATTCGGTGCGTATTTTTATTTCATAATTATATTCATGGTGCTTTCCTAGCGTTTTCTATACTTACTGTGTTTTATAATACTACCTACGTGTGACGGGCTTATCCGTAGTAGGGATTCAGACCTAAAGTAGGGCTATTTTTAAATTAGAATAATGTTAAAAAACAACCTCAATAAATAAATATTTATAGATTGTTTTACTATATCGGTCCTATCTAACTTGGTAAGAACCCATTATTACAATACAATATTATGTTGGAAAATATTTTACCGTGTGGCAACTTGACGAAAGTAGCTTTCAAGATTTGACATAAATCCGTGCTGAAGAGAAAATAACTTGTCATCGCAAAAAACACATTTCCATATACGGTTTAATATTTTCGGTTACAATTGAAAAGCTCCGGAGAATTTTTCTCCTTTCACGTAATCTAAGCAAAACACGCCTAAAAGCTACCAGCAGTGCTAGCACAATCAGCTTGACAACACCTTTTCGCGACATTTTCATCCACAAAGCGAGCGATTTGACTACCTCCCTTGTGTAGTAATGAGCGCTGTTGTCTTAACGTGGGAGGTCCCGGGTTCGATCCCCAATTTGGGAATTTGTAATTTCTGATTTTTTTCTGATCCGGCCTGGGGGGAGACTTCAGCCGTGGTTAGTTACCATCCTACCAACAAAGATGTATCGCCAAGCGATTTAGCGTTTCGGCATTACAATGCCGTGTAGAAACAGATTATGGGTATGGTTTTAATATAACTGCCATAGAGGCATCTTCTAGGCAAGCGCGCTCCACCTTAGGCTGCATCACCACTTGTAAGCAAGTCTGATTGCAGCCAAGCGCTAGCCTATATATTAAAAAAAAAATACCCCTAACTAATTAGCCCACTACCTTCAGGTGAGATCGCAGTCAAGGGCTAACTTGATAATAAAAAGAAAAAAAGCGTTGCGAACACCGCGAGAGAGATATACCTATATGTCCAACTGATTTCGCTCGGGCTGCCTCGTGACAGAAAATTCAAAGATTTTCATAATAGCAAATCTACAACGACAAGAAAAAAGACTCGCGAACCCCGCTTATGGATGGTTCGTTGTCTAAGCAAATACCATTTGAATAATGTGAAACGGGGGGTTTATTTCTGCGGGGTTACTACCATCGCTTAGATCAGTAATATTTCAAAATATCAGTTTAATGCAATGACCTCAATTTACATAGACGGGCCCTATCAAGCAAAGAATGTGGACTTTTTTTACTAACGCCACTAGTCTGAAAAGCGGGACAGCGCTATGGCGGGGACAAGGACAGGCTTATACAGGTGAGGTGAGCATGCCCTACAAGTCGGACGTCCAACTTTTTTCTATGCAAGGGCCCATCTAGTACCCACATATTATATATCGATGGTTTAATGTCAATGATGTCTCTAAAATAAGGATTATAATTGTAAAACACGAACGTCAACAATATTAAAACAATACTGCTTTAAGCTAGTACGCCCGCTGGTTGTGGATTCCATGAAATCTGTTTCACCAATCGAAAGCTTTCAATCACTGATTTATTTATAACGACTGTTGCAAAGACGTCGGTTTGAGTGAAATTGCGAACTGTCAATAGAGCTTAGTCAATAACTGGTGGTTATTTAAACTGCTACTTACATGGTCGATGTTAGTTGAAAATTCAAAACATAAACCGTCTTCTATATCAGTTTAGCTGTGGTTTTAAGATACCGTGGTTAATTATCAATATCACGTCTTATACTTTGTAAACGTGACGCTCAGAAGGTAGTAACTGGTCCCTGTAGGTACCAATTTCGAATAAATGTACTTTGCTGAGTTTTGAGTTGAGTTTAGTTACGTTAGTTTCTAGACATAACTGCTACATTGAAGAGGTTGCTTGATGTTTTGTTGTTGGTACTTGGACACAATGACTGTATAAACAGGCTCATCAAAGTTGTAACCACAATAGACCGAAAAACATTTTAAATTTATAGAAACTTAATTCAGGATCGAATTAGAATGGATTTCCGACATCTGATAGATTTGATTATAAACCATATCTATAAAAGCCAACTGAATAAAACTGTCTATCTACCACGCTTTCATGGTTCTTGAATTGTTGCAATGCAATTTATAAAACGCATTTTTGAAAATTGTCCAGTCAATTTTAACGAAATTTTGGTACAGAGATAGGTAATTGCATCCCGGGTAAGGACTACTTTTTATGTGGTCAAAGTTGCAACGTCATATTATTTAGTAGGTAGTCTTAAGTAATGGCAGGTTAATGATTACAAGAGTAACGTTACCTTCGAAAAACCATAAAGAAGATTTTTTTTATTACTCTGATAACATATTACATATTACACGACAATATACTGTATGTTTAAATATTCATGAACACCTATCCGACCAGGCTATTTATATGGAGGAGATAAAACAGAACATGATTAAGTCATAACGAAAATTCGTGTAGACGACAAACATAATATGTTCGACATATCTAATGGTCTGATAATGCCGTCTTCCTTATCTTAGCCGTGCCCCAAAAACCTCTTCATGCGTGCTTACTAAAAAACAATATAATGTTTATCTTTATAACTTAACCGTAGATTAACTGGCGGTTACATTAACAAGAGGGTGATATGACCCCATGATTGTTTTACGATGCCATAAAGTACGGCTTTACAATTTGTGTTCCGTGGTACATAAATTGAAATATTATGGATTGTTGTCGTTTGTTACTTTAATGCTTTAGTTATTTCGGTAGGTAATTTAATGTCGAGTTGAGTTTCAGAAAGGGACAGGTTATCCTTAGCATGCGATTGAATTAGCTCATTAGAAATGTAATTTTAACGATACTAAACATATGAATTGAAGTTTTTATAATTAATTCCCAGAAGACATAATATTGGCGATGTCTCATAACAAGTTCAAAGCCTTTATAAAACGTTAACTAATTAAAAAATCCTATTACAATGTAAAGGATTATTTTAATGATAAAAAAAACCGGCCAAGTGCGAGTCGGAATCGCACACCGAGGGTTCCGTACAAACCTGTAGTAAGTTTTAAATTATTAAAAATATGGTTTATGCTTTATGAAATTAAATGTTTTTTTAAATATTTGAGTTGATTGAATGAAAGGTAAATTGCGGTTTACGATTTATGACGTATTAAAAAAAACTACTTACTAGATCTCGTTCAAACCAATTTTCGGTGGAAGTTTGCATGGTAAAGTACATCATATATTTTTTCTAGTTTTATCATTCTCTTTTTTTAGAAGTAACAGGGAGGGGGGACACACACATTTTACCACTTTGGAAGTGTCTCTCGCGCAAACTATTTAGTTTAGAAAAAAATGATATTACAAACCTCAATATCATTTTTGAAGACCTATCCATAGAAGCCCCACACGTATGGGTCATATGAAAAAAAAATTTTGAGTTTCAGTTCTAAGTATGGGGAACCCCCAAAATTTATTGTTTTTTTTCTATTTTTGTAAGAAAATCTTAATGCGGTTCACATAATACATCTACTTACCAAGTTTCAACTGTATAGTTCTTATAGTTTCGGAAAAAAGTGGCTGTGACATACGGACAGACAGACAGACAGACATGACGAATCTATAAGGGTTCTGTTTTTGCCAAATTTGGCTACGGAACCCTAAAAAGCATGGATGTGAATTGTTCCAGCGTGGCGTGGCTAAATAATCAAATTGTTAATTATAGTTCCATCAAAATATATACGATGTTTTTATATAGTTTCCTGTGGGCTCTTCTCAGACCAGAGCTCTTAGCTTTAGTTTTAAGAAACCGTAATTGATTATCGTACGTAGTTTTGTAGTAGTTTCGTACGTCAATAAGTGAAGTTAATTTGAATATATAAATATTAATTGATTGATTAATTGAAGGCAAATGAAACAAACTGGAAATTGAAAAAAGTGAATTTAACTGTCATGCCTAAGGGAAACATATAAATGTGTTAAGGGATACATACTAAATGGTAATCTAGCGTGATTTATATCTACAAAAGCTCGACTAGGTATATATAACAACTTCGCTTTTCGCATTATTACGATACAAAAGCACTTTTTTGGGTTCCGTAGCCAAATTTGGCAAAAACGGAACCCTTATAGATTCGTCATGTCTTTCTGTCTGTCTGTCTGTCTGTCCGTCCGTATGTCACAGCCACTTTTTTCCGAAACTATAAGAACTATACAGTTGAAACTTGGTAAGTAGATGTATTATGTGAACCGCATTAAGATTTTCTTACAAAAATAGAAAAAAAACAATAAATTTTGGGGGTTCCCCATACTTAGAACTGAAACTCAAAATTTTTTTTTCTTCTGACCCATACGTGTGGGACTTCTATGGATAGGTCTTCAAAAATGATATTGAGGTTTGTAATATCATTTTTTTCTAAACTAAATAGTTTGCGCGAGAGACACTTCCAAAGTGGTAAAATGTGTGTGTCCCCCCTCCCTGTTACTTCTAAAATAAGAGAATGATAAAACTAGAAAAAATATATGATGTACTTTACCATGCAAACTTCCACCGAAAATTGGTTTGAACGAGATCTAGTAAGTAGTTTTTTTTAATACGTCATAAATCGTAAACCGCAATTTACCTTTCATTCAATCAACTCAAATATTTAAAATATTTGTACGGAACCCTCGGTGCGCGAGTCCGACTCGCACTTGGCCGGATTTTTTATTCAACCTGTCAACACTAGTGAAATGTGATTGATTTTACAGTTAAATATTCGGTATATTAGACTAGGCGATAATAGTTATTTGTTAAACAAGAGTGAAAAGTTGTTTTTTAACCGCGTGCTCAATTTTGATGACCGAGCAAGCGAAGGATTCAAAAATTAGAATCCTGAGTGTCAGCGAGGGAATCAAAAGAGCACGAGGTGAAAAATCTTTTCACTCGAGTGCAACACGTAACTTTTCATCCCACCTCAGCGAGGAAATGAAATACTTCTCGCGTGATTGTTGAGGGAGAAAGCTCATTTCCGCATTTTTAACAGTTTCAGTCAATTCTTTTGGCGTCAAATTAACTTTTTCGTCACTAGAATCACTCATTTTAGGTTATTCACTTATTTTCAATTTTCTTGTTTTTAAGGTTTTAATTTTAAACAATATGACGTGAAAGGAAATGGTGCGCGCAAAGCAAATTAAAAAAGTAGGTAAACCAAGAAGGTTACGAGTGTGAGTTTTTAACAAATTAAAAACGGTTGTATGGAAATTCGGCACCATAGAGGTAGAAGTAAATAGGTTTTAATGATGTTTTGAATTCACAAACTTCATAGACGAGTGATATTTACGTGATATTTACTAACGTGCACGCGATGTTCTAATAGTTATTTGTGTTATATGGGGCCAAAGAAAATTTTTGTTCCCCGAGGGCGCTATTTTGAATTCAGAGCGAAGTGAAGGATTCTAAAGTAGAATCCCGAGCTTAGCGAGGGATTCTAAAGTAGAATCCTGAGCGTAGCGAGGAATTCAATATACGCCGCCCGAGAGCAAAAAATTTGGCCCCGAGTGACACACACTATTTTTCATCATTACGTATGAGAAAAAGCTAGGAGTATCAACCTACTATGTATGGACATTACCTATACGTTTAAGCACCAATCGGTGCGCTGCCAGGCGGTGGGCGGCCGCTTCCTCGAGATCGGCAAGCTGGACCTGTCCAACAACACCGCGCTCGGCATGAGCGTGTTCCTCAAGAACACCACGTTCCACGGCATCCTGCTGGACGCGCTGTTCGGCGCGGCGGGCGAGGGCGACGACAAGGCGGCCGCTGCCCGCCACCGTGTTCGGCGAGCGCGAGCTGGAGCCCGCCTTCCGCTACATGGCAGCCGGCAAGCACATCGGCAAGGTGCTGCTGCGCGTGCACGAACGCGGACCAATCAGAACAGAGAAATGAAAAGTCCCATGGGCCTAAAAATTACATTTTGCTCCCTCTATCCTCTGAAGCCAATATTCGTTTTTCGAATAGGTATGATGAAAATTCAATTTACTTTATCCTCAAGCTTTTGCATTCAGATATCGAAGCGTAAAAATACTCTTTCCGAGATGGTGGGATGAAAAAATACATTATTAAGTATTGGTTCTTATTATCATTCGCGTTAAAAAGTTTTCCACTATGCCATCTTTATTTATTGCAAAAGGTAAATCAACACTAAAGATGCACGACGAGGTAGTTATCTAAGGACTAAGTTGACGGTCCCTATTAACGTTCTAAAATAACGCGATATTATAAACTCTATAACCATAGTAATAAGAGTCACATTAAAAAGTTTGCCAACTGAGTATAGTCCCATACCAAAGTTTGTTATTGGTAAGCATGTGTGGCAAGTAAACAACCCATAAATTAGTTCGTGTGGACATCCCTACTCTAAGTTGATAGATGGACCGGGAACAGTAAACAGTGCAATAAAAACCCAATAGTCATCCAGGGATGGGCAGTTTATTTATTTTTATTAACTTTCCATCGTTTGACCGATGTTAGAAGAGGAGTACAAACAATGAAAAATGAAATTACGTTATTCATATTTACAGAGTCTTCTTATGAATTTCCTTTTTTTTTATTCCACTACAACTGCCCTTGACTGCGATCTCAACGCGATGGTAAGTGATCATCACTCCATCATCAATAGCTAACTTGTTAGGGGTACGGCAGTTATAGTAACCCCATACCCCTATCGGTTTGCACACGGCACCGTACCGGAACGCTTAATCGCTTGGCGGTACGTCTTTGCCGGTAGGGTGGTAACTAGTCAGCTTCCCACGTGACCAGACCAGTCGCCGCTTAATAAAAAACACTCACGATAGCAATTAAACCCTATATAAATCAATTTCTCTTTTCGCAAATACGCTCAAACAACTGTGGTGTACTCTGAACCAAGGAAAAAACAAATGAAGTGAATGTGCTGTGAAATCAAAGTATCATCATCCTGCCTTCTACTCCACGTGTTATCAATTTTTACATCCTGCAATCTAGATTCCTTACAGTCCTAATCTAAAGAGCTAATCGAAGGTATTTATAGTTCTAATTTTTGATATTAAAACACACCATAGTTTTTTGGTGAAAATGCAATATTTATAAATTTCGAAATTGACCCCACCAGAAATCGAACCCGGGACCTCCCACAATAAGACATCACCACTCACCACAGCGCCAGTGAGGTAAAAGGAGGTTTTTCTATAAAAAATATTGTTTTGAATCATATTTTGCTCATTGCTGTACTTTGACTTGTTAATTGTTTAGCTATTGATATCTACTGCCTTTTTTTTACAACCTTTTTAAAACTCATAATATAAGCATAATATTTTCGACGACCTCCGTTGCGCAGTGTTGAGCGCTGTTGCCTTAACGTGCGGAGGTCCCGGGTTCGATCCCCGGCAGGGTTTGGAAATTAAAAAAAAAAAAATCTGAATTTACTGTGTGCGAATAATTGCTGATTTTAGGAATTAAACTTCTAATTAATTTGTTTAACTCTGCATAATTCAGATAACAAAGCAATCCTATAAAAGCTTTAGCTTCTAACAAACTAAATAAAATTTCGGTTATGAAATACACGCACACGGCGTCATTTAAATGTTAGATTGTAAAAGTAGGATAAGATTTCGACGAAATTTCTAATTAATTAGTAAAAGCAATAGGTTCAAAATAATTAGGTAGGTATAGATTTCTGAGTGCGTTAGCGTTTTTAATATTTAGGACAATGAATTTAGGAAAAAACACAATGAAACGAAAGAGGGAAATAAAGATCCTTAAACGGCCTCTCTGTTTACTCCACCGGAGCTCCATAAAAAAGTTCGGAAGCAATTTAAACTGAAGCTCTATAAAATTCAGGAGAGTTATCCTGAGACGCATGGTACATTCGGTGAAGAAGAATGCGAGACGATCCCGTGAAAATGGCCGATTCAACTTTTTCAATTAAACGAAATAAGTACGAAGGACTTATTTGAGTCTAAAACTGATTAAAGAGACACGTTTTTCACAGACGAGCTCTGTTACGAAGGCGGGGAAATGAGAACCTTAAATCTTCTCCTTGTTTACTCCTACGAAGCTTCACTACTGAAAGTAATTTAAACAGTTATAAAGAAGAAAATTGATTTAAAAGTAGAGTAGGCTTTACTAATAGATTTACTAGTATTCAAATAAAAAACTCATTTCCAGTAGTAAGTATCTTTGGAAGTACGAGATGTAAAACAAAAAGTGTAATAAATATCATGAAAAATACTCGTTATCCAATCATTTCAGAATTATAAAAAATTAAACGGAATATTATGTTAAACTTTAGTAAAGTAAAAACTTTGTTAGGTCAAGGAAATTTGTACACTAAATTCTGGTTTTGCTGCTCAGGTGTTGGTAGAGAGACGTCATAATTTAAAATCCAAGAACCGATTCCATTCAGATTCAGATTCAGATTTATTTATTTGTGTATACAGTTGTACATAGATGTTAGTTTTACAGAACGGTATCATGTATTCTACCACAGTGTGGTGTACAAATATATTAACTTATAACTTAATTACAATTTATATTATTAATAAATTATTATTATTTATACATAAATTATTAAAACACCATGCAATGATCCATGACACATCCTTAATTCGATATAAATGCTAGAAACACGTGATAGACACTTGGACAGACAGCGTAGTAAAAAAATCCCAGAACTTTTTGGATACGGAACTCAAAAATGAATACAAAAGGATCCAGTGAAAATGGGCGATTTAACTTTTTCAATTAAACCCAAATCGCGGGTTTATTCGACCCAGATCTGGATGACTGGAATATGCTCTGATGCGTCGCCGAAATGAAAATGTTTCTATTGTAGTTTGAAGCGAGTTATAATAAAGAGAACAAAACGTCGCGACCCTAACGCCCCTAGTGGATTTCCAATTTATGGTAGTTTAGCGACTACCCGCAGTTAAAAAAAGTATTCTTTTTTCGTATTCACCAATACGTGATTCTTTAAAAGGTTAGATTTGCATAAATGTTCGGTTTCTTTTATTCACATCTCAAAATGGTTAGTTTACTTAGCATATGTTTTTGGATGTTTATTGCAATAATAATGAAATAAATAAGTTATGGAGTTTAATCAAAATTTTTAGAATAAAGTAATTAGCAAATATTGCAATGTTTAATTTTAATTTATTGTTTCTATTAATGTTGTTTGTCAAATGCGATTACCAGTAAAACACGATAGCACAAAGTAAATTAATTAATAAATTCGTAGCGTTAGCTAATTCGTGTGACCCAAATAATTGATTAGCCCTAATATGTGGAGGAATTTTTATTTTGACTTCATAATAAATAACGCAGATTTATTAAAACCTGCGAACTTAATAATAGGGCTTCAGTTTGAGTTTATAGGCTTAACTTTCTACCGTCAGCATCCGAGGTCAAACATGCCTAATGTATTTAATTAAATTAGGTACTTTCATCTTATCATTATCAGAACCTTTCTCCGACTACGGAGCACATGTCTCCTCTTTTAATTTTGACGACCTTTCTGGCGTATTTTAGGGCGCTGTTGTCTTAACGAGGTCCCAAGGCAGAGGCAGGGTCAATTTGGGAATTTATAATTTCTGAATTTTCTCTGGTCTGGTCTGGTGGGAGGCTTCGGCCGAGACCCTCTCGGTAGTTTCGGTATGATGCAGTGTAGAAACCGACTAGGGGTATGGGTTTAATATTACTTTCATAACCCTAACAGGTTATAGCTCGCTCCATCTTAGACTGCATCATCACTTACCATCAGGTGAGATCGCAGTCAAGCTAACTTGTAGTTAAATTTAAACTACTTAATAGTAAAACTACAAAAGTTCAACTGTTTAATCCATTGTGACAATTTACGGTATAGAGATATTACGAACAAAGTGCCTAAATTCACGCGGACAAAGTCGAGATCATCATCTAGTAAGATATAAATTGCCAATTCAATTCTCATTTCAAGTTTTTCTCTCATTCCTATTGACTATAAAAAGGTATTCGGCCCAAATGTCAATTTGATTCGACCTTCCAAGATCGAGTTGTCGACAAATTGTTCAGCCTACATACACATATATGAATATAATATTATCTTCGTAATATTTGCATGAGTTGACATCTCAATTTTCTTATATTTGAGCTTATCAACACAATTTTTCGCCTTTCCGCCCCGAATTGTGTTTCGAGGATCCTATTAGAAAATATGAAAACATCTCCGGCGCGCCATTCGAATAATCCGTCTTGGAAATAATAGATTCCTTGTTGTTGTTGTTATTTTTATTATTATTGGGATATTTTGTGGCTGACATGGAATAATGATGTCAACAGCTGGTATTATAATGAAGATTTACTATCAATGTGAAGTATCGTAGTTTTGATGAACTCCCTGGCGCAGTGTCGGGCTCTGTTGTCTTAACGTGCGGAGGTCCCGGGTTGGATCCCCGGCAGAGTCAATTTGGTAATTTATAATTTCTGAATTTACCCTGGTCTGGCCTGGTGGGAGGTTTCGGCCGAGGCTAGTTACCACCCTACCGGCAAAGACGTGCAGCCATATGATGCCGTGTAGAAACCTATTAGGTGTATGGGTTTAATATAACTGCCATGCCCCTAACAAGCTAGCCTGCTACCATCTTAGACTGCATCATCACTTACCATCAAATGAGATCGCTGTCAACTTGTAGTGGATAAAAAAATGTCCACATAAAAGTTTTCTGTCGATGAACTTTAGCTGTTAGTTTCTGGAAGGTATTATTTTACACTTCTACTTCGTCTTCGTTTACGACGTTTCTTTTTGATCCTATAAACTAGTTTTTTTTTAAATTGGTGGTCAAGCCTAGGGTTCCTATTTCCTACGAAAGGAATATTATCTTCAAATTTCAAATATCTATTTCCACTGTTACAGGCTGTGCGTTCAATTTGTCAACCAGTGTTAGAGTTTAAATAAGAGGATACATCGAGAACTAGCCTTTGCCCGCGGCGTTGCCCACTTCAGGTGATTTTCATACAAATTTCAAAGCCCTATTAGGGATTGAGTTTTCTTAGCAGATGCCTACTTCGAAATAGTTATCTGTATGCCAAATTTCAGCGTGATAGGTACGTCCAGTGGTTTGTACTGAAAAGTTGAAACAAATAGGTATGAGAATCAATCATAAGCGTCCATAAAAATCAAAGTGACAGTAAAGTGTACCCGGAGTAAGATTTGTCAATAAATCGACAGTAGTTAGTTAATTAACTTGTCCATAACCTTGTCCTAATTAAACTCGATCAAACTCCTTCCAGTAAAGTTGACACACCAACTGACCGAATAGAAGGCAGCCTGTGACCGCGGCAAGTATGACGGTTCTCAAGTGAGCCCGAAGTCGGCCGAACTTTGCCGAGCGGGGCCGAAGTGGCCCGAGCGATCAATACCCCGTCCTGGCACCCGCGCCTCGCGTCAATTCCGGGGGCAAAAGTCACGCCGCTTTCGGGATAGCCGATTTCTGACGGTCAGGTCCCCATTGAGTACGTGCGACTCTCTAGGTACAGTAACGTGTGACACGCGATGCAAAATCTTGAATTTTAGAGGCGTTCCACATTCGAATTTTCAAATCACGTTCGATTTTCAGTTCGTACGTTAAATTTCTTCGAACGGATTTTTCAGTTCCAGATTGTGGTATTTGACTGGAGTTGATTTTACTGCAGCTGTCGATCTAAAGAGAAATGTAATTCAACAGTTTGATCACGATCCTTGTATTACCCTTGCTCTAGTTTGAATGAAACTCTATTTTAAGTAGTAGTCCCATGTCTTTCTGAATCTAATTCCCTATCAAGAACATAATATTATACCTGGGTAGAAGATAAAAATTTCATTAAAATTACTTCCACAAATAGCTTGAAAGATTTGAGTCGAGATTCTAACAAAATAAAAAAGAACATGCTTATACAATCTTGCACACTGCTAATCTATACTACTTAATCCATACTAATATTATAAATGCGAAACTGTGTCTGTCTAGCTAGCTGTATGTCTGCTAAGCTTTGACATCTTTTCAACCGATTTTGATAAATTTTGTTATTGAGGTAGTCATCCTGTTAAGGAAGGATATACTTAAATAAATAAATAAATATTATATAATATAAATATATATACATATATATATATATATATATATATATATATATATATATATATATATATATATATATATATATATATATATATATATATATATATATATATATATTAAAACTAGGTACCTATATTTTAAAAAAATAAGTGCACGGCATAGTATAAGTTGAGCGCGAACTCGCCAACAAACTACATGTGTAGTTTGGCGAGAAACAAAATTTTGTATTTTTTTTGTGCATTTCATAAAAAAATAAATTAAAAAAAAAAAAAAAAAAACTTAATATATCGGAAAATTAAGGAGGTCCCCTGGGTATTAAAAAAAACAATCCACGCGGACGAAGTCGCGGGCATCATTTAGTACCAACACACACACATCATCACTTACCATCAGGTGAGATCGCAGTCAAGGGCTAACATGTAGTGGATAAAAAAAAAAAAAGTACCTAAAAACGGTAAGCTGAAATGTGATGAAGTATGGGTGTGTGTGTGAGAGAGAATTGAATGAATGAATTGAATGCTATTCAATGTTAAAACAAACGTTTAAAAGAATGATGAATCACAAGTAATCGTTTAGCGCAAGAACCTGTAGACAAGCATGTCACAATAATGGAAAAATAATGTCATTTCATAAACAAGAAAGCATTAAAGATAAAGTTGCCACGTTCAATAATTAGGTCACGAAAGATGCGAGATTAACCGCGGCCCTTGTCGTAGACGTGCTGCACGAAATTTTAGCTTTATGTACTATTACTTAATACTTAATTATTTCATAAATAGTTTCATAACTTCTTACTTCATAGTTTGAAAAATCCTTGATTTACGCGGACTAAGCCAAACTACTAAGGCAAGATACCAGGGGCCATACCGCCAACGTTGAAAGGAATACTTAAACAATATTGCTCAAAATGACAGCTCGATGTCACGTACCTTGACGATCCTAAAATAAGGATTATAATAATATCGACAATAATGATACAATACGGCTTTAAGCATTGGCAGTATGGCCCAAGGGGCCAAATTGGTATAACAAAAAACACTGCGTTACCCACGCAGATGTTTTGACCTACGATATCTCTAGTGTGTTTCTACGTCACGGACATAAGCTAGGATATAAGTTTTTTTTAAAGTAAGTATTAATTTATAAATCTGTTATACCAATTTTACAACATACTAGCGGATACCCGGCGTGTGCTATTACGCTAAAAAATGAAAAAATAGTATATTGTGATACAAGGGTGGAAAGTAGGTTATTGCAAACGAGCTGTCATTAATAAGCCCGAGCCGAAGGTGAGGGTTTTTAATGTCACGAGTTTGCAATAACCTTCACACCCGTGTATCACACGACGTTTTTCAATACAGTTGTGGGAAATAGTAATAAACAAATCAAAGAATTACAAGTTTATTTCAACATACATACGTAGGTACATAGTAATTAATTCTGAAAATTGAGAGTAAAGCTTGAGCAATTACTAAAATTCAGCGAAAGTTGCTGCTGTGCACGGGTTGAAGATCGCTCAAATCATATAGACTCAGTCGTATTTTTCTCGAAACATGTAGTTTCACTGAATTTTAGTTGCTGTGACTGCCGTTTCATGAAAGCTGATAATTTTAGGTAACTTTGGAGATCTATGTCATTATTTGTTTTGAGAGTAGTTTTTAACATGGAATAACTTGACCACAATGTAGATGGTTTATATTTTCCACTCAATTCATGAAAATAAGCTAACAAAACATTTTCTGAGAATGACTTAGTTTTTTTATGTTTTCTCCATGAAATAAAATTATTGTAAGCTATCATATATCTTTCTCGAGATTTTGGGGGCAAAATTCCATCTTGCGCAGTTTTCGCCTCAGATAAAATATCTGGTGGAGTTAATTCCATTTCATCATTAGTACTAGAACTCTAATAACAAAAATATAATCAATTTATCACATAAAAAATATAAAAAATCAGCAAATTACCAGGCGCGTATTTACACCTGGACATTTATTTTTTTTCAACGAAACTAGGCTACGGGTTCGTACCTACGCGTATACAGCCTATTCGATTTTTGTCAAATGTTGAAAATAATTAAATTAAAACTGGTAATGAAATATAATCAACAACCATTTAAAAGAATTTTGGAAATTCAATGCTAAAACGTACGGTTTCATTCATTTTTCCTCGTAAAAAGCCTATCCGATTATATTCTATGTATGAAAACTCCTTGCTACTAAACTTTTTTAATTGACTTGGAAAATTTAAAACTAAACTGCAAAAGTAAGTGCCGAGCTTGTAAAAGTAAGTCACGACCGTGTAAAAGTAAGATGCCTATGCGAAAGATTCAATTTTCGAATCATATCTACAGCCTCTGAAAGTGCGCCATGTTTGACAACTGTATTGAAAAAAACATTTTAGCCTTATTGCTTTTTAATGAAACCGGATTGGGGCACATCGGTTAGATGGTTTCAAAGCCTTCGGACATAGTAGGTAGAAAGAACTCTTGTTATTTATATATATACTGACTAGCTAATGCCCGCGACTTCGTCCGCGTGGATTGAGGTTTTTCGGTTCCCGCGGGAACTCTTTAATTTTCCGGGATAAAAAGTAGCCTATGTGTTATTCCAGACTATAATATATCTCGGTGCGAAATTTCATTCAGATCCGTTCAGCTGTTGGGACGTGATTGAGTAATAAACATCCATCCATACATAAATCCATCCAAAGTTTCGCATTTATAATATTAAGTATATAAGTAAGTAAGTAAGTATTAGTATAGATATAAACAAATAATTAAAGAAAGATAAAATAAAAAGACTATGTACTTCTAATAATTATACTAAAGAAAAATACACGCCGTCAACAAAAAATAGAAAAATTGCATATTTAAGATTGAAAATTAGTGACTACGGCGTAACCAGTTGGGACAGCTAATCCAATAGTGGGTTCCAATCAGTCGCCGTGGAAATTGAGAGAGACATGTCTGTGACAGAAATCGGCGCCGCTTATACGACTCTTCGTCTGCCAAGAGCACGATTGACCTATATAATGAGAAATTTACAGAAGATATAAAATTAATTCGTGGATTATCATGTGCTACTTCGATGTACCAACGCGACTTTATAAGCGGAGTTAGAATTTTTTTAATAGTCTATGTTGCAGCGGTTCGCTCCAGCACAGACGAGAGGCGTGGGGAATGATGAAAACTACTGTATTTGAATACTTGTGTATATTTTAAATTGATAATTGAATTATTATTTCGTACGGAGCGGAGCAAAATTGAAGAGGAAGTGTAAGTCAAATCATAGACTTTTTTCGACTTCTTGATGCCCGTACGGCCGGCTCCGGGTTCTGGTTAGTTGAACGTTGCTATCCATGCAAAAAATTAACGCCCATCCAGTGCTCCATTACAGCGTAATTAAAGGAAAAGCACACACACTTTCGCATTTATAACATTGGTAGGATACGTTGGCTCTCAGCGGCTATTACATGATGTCCGATTATTTTTGAAAGGAGTGCACGTATAAACATTTGTTTATACGTGCACTCCTTATAATTCAAGTGTGTTAATGATACTCGATTAAGATTATTTATACTAATTATCACAATGAATGCGACTATAATATTACTGAAACTCAAACTGTTTGAATGAACGCGAGGGCATTGCTCCCAATTTTAATTTGTAGACCAATAAACATCTATGCCACTTCATATTTATATATTTTAACAAACACTGGGTGATGTCCGCGACTTTGTCAGCGTAGATTAACTTATATTATCCACAGGAAGGTCATAATTTTCTTAAATAAAAATTTGCCTATGTCTTTCCCCGTGTTATCGGTTACTGATTGCACGTGAAAAGGTATCTGACAAGAACTTTTTCACAATCATAATATTTGTTTGGAATTTTTACTGATGGTGCTTTCTGTGATATTGAAATATAATTTAATCAAGCAGTACCCCGAAGGCATTATTAGATTTTATAGCATCAAGAACTCTGAACGATCAATAGCAATTAGTTATGAGCGGATATGCCACACAGCGGGGAAATTCGGAAGGCCCAAGGAAAATAGGTCACGGGCGGTACACTTCTAAGCAGGCTGGGGGAAAAAATACGATTCACTCGTAGAGTGGAACGACACGAAATTAAAATATGGCCGACGGGCGAAACTAGGCCTTTCATAGAATAAGGACGTCATTATTTCGGAAAGCAGACGGTAGAAAAAATGTCTTTTTGCTCCAGTTCTGCCCCTGTTCGGACCGGAGCGGCGTCGTTAGAAAAATTTGGCGTTGCCGTTCACCATTGTGAAAATCCTCAACGGCTTTTGTTAAATTTACGAAAATTATTTTGCGACTTAGGTCAAAGCTGCATTACGGGTTGTTTTTTTATGTCCTCTTTGTACGTCATTACTATAAGAACACTGCAGCTTTTTCCGAACTACATATTAAAAAAATATTGATTTTTACTTTGACTTTGTTTTACTTAGGTATATCTAAGAACCTTCTCACAAGCGTTACATATCTAATGCAAATAACCGCATCTAAATCTGCCTTGTATTTTTTAAGAAAGGAGGTAACATATTAACAAAAAAAATCACGATTGCGGCGCAGCGTAGCGGACTTTGACCTTAAAATATATCTAAGAACCTTCTCAGAAGCTATACTTAGCTAATGCAGAAAACTACATTCAAATCAATAGTTTTCAAAATGATAACTAAAAAGTGCACAAACAAACAAACAAACGCACAACCTCTTAGGACAAACACATATACCGTTCCGTCGTGGGTAAAATACAATTCATCAATTATTCATTTGAAGATGGTATAAATCAATCAATTCATAATTTATTTTTAGTGATAACTGATAAAAACTCAATAATTATGTATTGTTTTTCATTCATTTAACTGGCTGATAAATAATTTATGTAACGACAAGAATTATCGCGTTGTTTATTGACAGTTTACAGTTGATGCTATCTAAATTATGGTTAACTATCACAGTCAATCTGGTTCAACGTTCAGCCGATAAGCTGATTCTCATTTAAATATTAAATTAGTTTCAAATTAATCTGGGAACTATCACAAAATTTATAGGTAACAGAAAGCCCCTCAACACAACGTGAGTTAGGTATAATACCTATTTTTATATGACGACTGATTAATTATTACTTTCGTTACTATTGTCATATTATTGTATCAGATTTGTATATTGAACGTTTAGAAATTATATATGGGTTTAACGCAAAGTAACGCCGGTTTCAGGCCAACCTAATGAATAAATAAATACAAATGGTTAGAATGACAAAAAGACGCCCAATTGTGGTGGCCGCGAATTTGTCCGCGTGGAATACTATTTTTTCTTATTTTCCGGGATACAAAGTAGCATAAGTCACTCTACAAGTCCTCAAATACCCATGCAAAAAATCACGTCTACCGTTGCTCTGTTGCAGCGTGGTTGAAGGACAAACCAACAAACCAACAAACAAACACACTTTCGCGTTTACCACAAGTTACAGGAAATTAACTATAAAATAAAATTTTAAACTAATCCTTAAATATACCTACTAAAAAAATATAAAAATAAAAACCTAATCAAAAAGACCACCCCTGGTTGCCCCTTTCGCGTTTATATTATTAGTATGATTTATGTCGATATTTTTTGGCTTACATAAGGTTTTTCTGTAACCTTTCATCAAAAAACCGGCCAAGTGCGAGTCGGACTCGCGCACCGAGGGTTCCGTACAAACCTGTAGTAAGTTTTAAATTAAATGTTTTTTTTTAATATTTGAGTTGATTGAATGAAAGGTAAATTGCGGTTTACGATTTATGACGTATTAAAAAAAAACTACTTACTAGATCTCGTTCAAACCAATTTTCGGTGGAAGTTTGCATTGTAATGTACATCATATATTTTTTTTAGTTTTATCATTCTCTTATTTTAGAAGTTACAGGAGGGGGGGACACACATTTTACCACTTTGGAAGTGTCTCTCGCGCAAACTATTCAGTTTAGAAAAAAATGATATCACAATCCTCAATATCATTTTTGAAGACCTATCCATAGATACCCCACACGTATGGGTTAGATGAAAAAAAAATTTTTGAGTTTCAGTTTTAAGTATGGGGAACCCCCAAAATTTATTGCTTTTTCTATTTTTGTAAGAAAATCTTAATGCGGTTCACAAGATTAACCGATAAAAAACAGCCGTTTTTGCCAAATTTGGCTACGGAACCCTAAAAATTATGACTTATTTTCCTTGGGTTTGTTTATATAGACTTTGGTTCGTATCAAGTTGAAATTAACACCTTTAGCGGCAAGTTTACTGAATGGATAACTTAACCTCAACACTAACATGAAACACAAGACATGCAGATTGAAGAAGACGAAACATAATCTCATAATAACAAGTAACCGCAAGAGTCTTGAATATAATTTGAGTTAAGATTCTCTAACGCTCTCTAATGCCTCTTAATACTGTGTGACACCAATGGTTGTATTAATGAGTTTATCTGTTTAACTTGTAGTTTGCGAATTTATGTTATTAAACTAGTAGATGGCTCACGATGTCCTATTTAAGCTTAATATTAGTAGTAGGATTCATTGACTTGAAAATGGAACGTTCTGGGTAGCGTATGTCCTTCCCCGGGATGTAACCTACCTCTTTACCAAATTCCATCAAAATAGGTGGAAAAGATTGGCTGTCAAAGCGTATATAAGCGTAAGCGTATATTGCGTATACCAAATGGGCATTTGTAAAGGTAAAAAAAGCAGACAGACAGGATCTCCTTATGATATACTAGATGATGCTCGCGACTTCGTCAGCGTGGATAGGTTTTTGATTCTCGCGGAAACTACTTAATTTTCCGGAAAAAACTAGCCTATGTCTTTCCCCGGGACCATATTTATCCCTGTACCAAATTTCATCGGAATCGGTTGAAAAGATGGGCCGTGAAAGCATAGCAGACTGAAAGACATACTTTCGCATTTTTATAATATAAGTTAGGATTATAATCTTTCTTTTTCTATGTATTGCACTCATGTGATCTCGGATAGGCTCTACAGTCTACGGCGTAGCCGTGTGAAATATGAATACATATAATATGTATAGTTACTGTTTTACTTTTGAAAGTTTTAAAATTCATTCCTATTAGGTAGGTATTAGCTATTCGCTGGTATTAAATCTACCACCGGTTTCATAATGCTCTAAAAAGTTATCGGTATAAATTTCACGCCCATTAGATATGACTATTTATTAAAAACCGGCCGAGTGCGAGTCGGACTCGCGCACCGAGGGTTCCGTACTCAAGAAGTAGGTATAATTACCTTTGTTAATGAACCGCAAAACTAACTTTGTTTGTAGAGGTTTACTGTCAATATTAAAAAATTACGTTTGTTGTATGGGAGCCCCCCTTTAATATTTACTTTATTGATATTTAATTATTTATTTTGAAAGGTAATAATATACAAGTTAATATTCTGTGAAAGTTTGAACCGTCTACCTGTTACCGTTTTTAATAAATTATTTTCGTTAATACGAAAAAAACACGTTTATTGTATGGGGACCCCCCTAAATATATATATTTTTTTAATTTTTAGTATTTGTTGTTATAGCGGCAACGGAAATACATCATTTGTGAAAATTTCAGCTTTCTAGCTATCACGGTCTATGAGATACAGCCTGGAGACAGACAGACAGACAGACAGACAGACAGCGGAGTCTTAGTAATAGGGTCCCGTTTTTACCCTTTGGGTACGGAACCCTAAAAACACTACGTTTAAATTATTGATTTAAGTGTTGTGTTTTTAAACTACAGTATAGTAGTAACTATAACAGATAGTGAGTAATAAAAACAAATAGCTAATGTGGAAAAATCGTAGTATGAAATCCGAAGTCGGTTAAGGCGTACCGTAACGAAATTCCCGAAGCGCATGCATCGTAAATTTACGCCACACAGGAGGGTAAGTTGTGTACTTTAGTGCGGTAAGCTTTTACGACCGGGCTCAAGTTGGGAGCGAATAGCTTGAGAGGTGTGAACTTTACCTAGTTGTTAAAAAAATAGCATTGAAGCTTATGCGAGTGATATTATATAACATGAATATAAGACGGATTCATTATGGGTTTTGTTGCAGAATTTCTGACTATTTTTGAACCGTAGAGTTAGGTGAATAGGCTCATGATTAGGGATGCAGATGGGTTCAAAATCTAAACCGGTTGAAATGTTGAAGCTTAAATAAATATATGAAGTTAACATGTAAAAGCTTATGTCTCTCTCCAAGTCCTAACCTATATTCATGTAAAAAAATCACGTCGATCCGTCGCTGTGGTATGATTGAAGAAAAAAACAAACAAACACACTTTCGCATGTTTAATATTAGAATATGATACATTCAGATTCACACAGTGGGTCGAAGCCCATATAAAATTGGTGGACCCGGCAGCTAAAAGTACGGTATCCTCGTCTATGGTTGAGAGAGAAAGAGATGCTGCCATCCCACAGCGTTGCTATGGCAAAACGCCTCCATAGAACTTATCTCATTAGACTTTGCTAAAACGCTTCTCCCTATGACCTGAACCATGTTATTTAGTATACACCTGAGGCTGTATAAACTGCCCGCTCTACTCTTCCACCACGACACGATCGCGATTTTTACCATTCGGTGATTAAAGAACAGCTGATAAACCAACTTTCGCATTTTTAATAATGATTGAAAAGGCAAAATCGCTTCTCCCTATCACCTGTACCACGTTGTTGAGTGTACACCCGAGGCTGTATACTCTGCCCACTCCACTCTCCGACCACGACACGATCGCGATCTGAACCACTCGTATAATATAAGCATGCATGTTTCACACCATTGCTCTCTACTTCATTAACTTCCAAACAAAATTAACTGAACACCTACATCAGGCGACTCGCTCCCAACTGCCCCGGTGCCTCTGCCCTAATAATAATAATATAACTTTTTCATGTAAAAAACAAAAACAGAACTTTTCGTAAGTTTCCGTTAACGTACCGATGGCACTTTTTTTCCCAACTGCCCCGGTAGCGGGGCAAAGGTACCGGGGCAGATAGGGGCGAGTCTTTTAGACTAGAGTTATATTAAGGACGAAGAACTGGATGGGTCAACTGATAACATTGGATAATGTTTGGAGGTGTACTCTCGAAAACGCTGAGTCCAGCAGTGGACACATACAAGTTGAAAGACTCGTTTATATGAAGCATGCATGTTTTATACCATTGCTTTTTACTTCATTAACTTCTATTAACTGAACACCTATTAAAGGCTAGAGCTATTGTAAAGCACGAGTGCCCTAAATGTGACAACGCCTATCAGTCATTTAGATTAGATATTTAACAAGTTGATGACGTATATCAAATTTAGGTACATAATTTAAAAAAAAAATTGTTTCACAAAATTATTTCGCAATAGGTTGGTTTATGGTCCAAAAAAGTTTAGTACGATTAATATCTTTTATGCAAACTAATGGATTTGAAATAAATGCCAATACTATTGAGTTAAATAGTACGCATCCACGTTTTTAGTTCAATTTTGTAGTATCTTAATATATACTAGGTACCTAGTTACTTAGTTTATGTACACAAGAATTTGCCTTAAATTTTCTCTAAAACGGAAATTATGCAAAATAGATCAATTATCTATAATGTTAAGACTTAGGATCTTCACTACATTTAGGTAGATACAATAAAATAAAGCCATATGTTTCATTATTGTTGACTTTTGTGTTTTACAAAATATATAATCCTTACTTTAGGAACGTCAAGGTAATATTGCTTAAGTATTGCTTGAAGCGTTGGCAGTGTGGCCCCTTTAGGTAAATAAACCTAAGTACTAAAATATTTCACAGCTACATTTACTTAAAACGAAAACAATTTACTCCCAGTTTGTAACTCTATTTGTCTTGCTTAATTTTCATAAACAAACGGGTGGTTTATATTAATTTAAGTAAATATAACATACAAAAAGGTTAAAACGGAACATTGTTACCGTTACCAATTGTATTCTAATTCGCAGTTACAATATATGAACGCGTGAAAACATTGTTAATAGACAAGAGCCCCAAGAGGAATATACCTAATTCCGAATAACAGGGTGAAATATGTAGTTTTCAGTAGAATGAATGAATTTTATAGCTTAAAAAAGTATAATCCCCCCACTTTTTAAAAAAGTTTTGGAATTTGACGCAATGAATACTCGTAAACTACGTACCTAAACTATTTATTCATAAGAACTTTAAATTTTTTTTACCATTATTATACCTAATACACTAGTGGTAGATTCTTTTGACGATTCGAAAGATTTTTGATTTTTTTTTAATGCATCGCATCCTTAGTCTTAAGTGAGTTACAAAAGTGACGCGATGCAACGCGACGGAATACGATTCCATAGGAAATGACAAAACTATCTACGCGATAACGCTGGCCATGTGAAGGGTCAGCTACTGCTTGGTATACTGTCGCGTCGTATCAAGTCGCGTTGTCGCGTTTGTCACTCACGTAGGACAATGTCTGAGATTCAGTTTTGTAGCAGAACGTCCGTCTAGAAACTTACTTGTTAAGCCTAACAAAAGCTACAAAAGTCTCTTAAAAGTCAAAATCCAAAGCAGAAGCTGTGTTCAAACTCCCCAAGGAATATTAAACTACACAAATAAGACAGCAGAGAAAACAGAAAGTGAAACATGGCAAAACGAAGTCGATATTAATTACCAGTCGTTGTTTGTGACTTTTTCTCCCTAATTTTCTCACTCCGCCTTTATAATTATGCGAGAAACGTACGATCGTTTGAGAGTTCGTTTTGTCGGCGTTAAAAAAAACCTCCCACCATCAATTTCCCGGAGGACGTTTCGTCTGAGATTAATTCCGACGGAAAATAAAATACATTCGACGCTGTTTACATACGTTTTTACGAATAAATAGACATACATTTACATATCGCAATCTTCATTTTTGATTACATGATGTGTACATTAAACTTTATAAGTATACTAGCTGATGCCCGTCGTTTGTCCACGTTGGATAAGTTATTTTTATATCCCTATGTCACTATAGCCTGTGTCACTCTCCAGATTCTCAACTATGCCCCTACTAAAATCACGTCGACCCGTTCACGTTGCTCCGTTGTGGCACTTTCGCATTTATAATATTACCGTTCTTCTGAATTCCAGAAGACTTGTCGATATCACAAATCTTATCCTCATCTTAGCACGGATACCCAAAAGCACACTCAAGGAAACCCAAGTAGGAATGACGTTAGACACAGCTGTGCGTTTGCGTACACGACCAAGTACTAGGCCCCTCAAAAACAATACACCCTCCCAAAGCAGATCGAATTTCTCAAACAAACCAGGGAGGGAAGAAGGTCATGCATAAATAGACGGGTGACTCTCTTAATCTCCACTCAGTGACACTATAGATTAGCCGAACCAACGCCTGCCCTGTCAATCAGGGCTAGGAAATGGTTCGGGGGATTTGCATTCGGCGTTCGAAACAAAATGGCGTACTCGGAAGCTGTCAAAATAAACGTGAGGAGCTTTTGCAACAAATCTCCAGAAAATGACTTTGTCACTGGCATAGTCGCTTTTGTAACTTTAGTTTTAAAATAGGAACACCTTTGTTTACTGTAATTAAACTCTACTTCAGCATTAAGTGTTTCCTGAAATGCACAAAGTATCTAGAATCACATGGAAAGAATAAGATAGGTACGTCATTGGACAGTTTCTTAGTTGTAAAGTAAGATCACTCAACGATTAGCCAAATAGTCTGGATAGATTGCAATAACATTGTGTACCTTCTTCATTGGTACTCAGTAATAGAAAAAAGTCTTGAGTTTTTAGTAACTAAGTACTATGAGTTTAACTAAATATATGATGATCATATATTTACATAAACATATGATGTGTGTGTGATCTTAACGATTTTGATTACCTAATATATGCTGGTGCAGAGAAGATAGTATTACTTTTTTTTAAGTAGGTCACCCCTCACCACTCACAAACACTCTAAATACATCAATCACAAAAAAAAAACAAGACAGCCATATCAGCAAGAAAATAACAGTTTTAATGGACCTCAATGCAGCTCCTTAAACGTCAAAGGATTATGTAAAAGCATCACTTCCAAAAATGGTACAGAATCGTTTGACAGCAATCCGTTGACAGTTACAAATGTAACCACTCGTTCTCTTCATTATTATTCGTATTTAGTGCCGCAATGAATCAAAATGGATTGCGGTTTGCGGAACTTTGGAGGCAAAAAAATTGCTCCAAACTTGAAGAGTTGTTTGTCAAATAAATCGTTCCCATTCAATTACTTAGAAGAACTTTTAGACTTGTTATAGACAAGTTTGTTACCTTACTTACTGTTGAAAGGAGATAAAATATATTTATAATCTTTCTCCAACATTGAATATTATGCCACAATTTAGTACCGCTTAGTTGCCTTCTTCTTTTACATGTCTAGTAGATTTCTTAGGATGTCATTTAGAAAGAGCGTAGGTATTTTAAAGCGTAGGCAGACAGACACACTTTCGCATTTATTATATCAGTATGGATATGGATGTAATGGGATTCATCCATGAACCATCTTAACAATACTTTTTGAAATGAAATGACTTATTTCGCGTAGGACAACTTGTGCACTTGTGAAATATCGTGACTTTACCACAGGTTCAGAAATAGATTCTACTGAGAAGATGAGCAAGAAACTCGGCAGTTACTGTTAGCGCAGCTGAGCGCTGCGCTAACAGTGATTTTGAAATTTAGAATATCTAAAACCCATACCTAAATTAAAGTTAGGCTTGCACTTTGGTGATCCTGACGCTTACTAAGCAAACAATATTGATGGGGTGTATACTGTATTGGTTGAAGTGCGCTCATATAGTTTTAATTTTCTTAAAACATTTAAGTAACCATTCATACCTATATTAAAGATTAATTATTATGTATATAATAAACAACATGTATTTTTAAACCTGTCTCTTACGTCATGTTTAACTAGAACAAAATACTTCATTGAGTGGTATACGTAAGTTCCACAGTAGACGACTATGGCATTCCTTTGATAAAATTCTACTAAATGTGATCCATTGTTGGTTCTGGCGTTGATAAAGAATAATGGTTCTAAAGTTCGAAAGAGAGTCACGACCAAAAATTGTAACTCATTGATGTTTGAACGTTCTGTGACTTTTGTTAATTTTTGTTACAATATAGCTTAATGCTGTTTGGGAACACACGTATTTCCAATTTCTTTTAAAATTTTAATACACGATTCTGTTGTCTCAGGAACACGCATAGAATTGTTTGCTACTAATTGAATAAATGGAAACGCCCAGTTGACTAAGGGGTTTTGGCCAAGGTGCAGCCATCAATGAAACAAATTGTAGGCATAAGGATTGAAATCGTAGATTAAGAAACAAACACTATTTTGAACGTAAAACTCGGACGAACTTCTGTAGAGCATGTTTAAAAAAATTCAAGTTAAAATAAAACAAACATGTAGTTTTCGATTTTTTATTAATTTTCACGTAAATTCATAACTAGAACGTCGTCTACGAACTGGGCTGGGGGATTAATATTAGCCTGATATCTTGCCCAGCCCAAGAAACACATAGTTATCACATGGGCACAACAGCCTACTGTCCTTCGACCAGCTATACGTAATCCAAAGTAAAGCCAGGGTCGTCATCGGGAGCATCGGCAGAGTCCATAATAGCAGCAAAGTCGTCAGGTTTAAATTACAGCAAACCGAGGAAGAAAATCACGATTACGAAACACACGACAGTAGCAACCGATGAACGTGAATAAAGAGAATAGAGATAAACCAATGTCAATAATGTCTATGGCCATAGAGATGTATGACGTGAGCCAATGATGATAAATCGATGTTACGTACATCGATTCATATCGATGTGTACATTCACTGAATCAGTTCAATTGATTAATCTAGCATGTCTATGTTTATTTATATAATATTTTATATAATAAGGTTTTTATAAGATAGCGATAAAACCATTAAATAACCAAAAGCGAAAAAGCTTTGCTTTAATTATTTTTCTGAAAATATCGATCTCGGATTATCGATTGGTATCAATTGGTATATCGACTTTACGAAATGATGATTGCACTCCCTACATTGTCAAGATTGACATTGCGAGCCACGGCCCACGAAAGTGGTTTGAAAATAAAGAATGTCGACTGAGTTTCTCTTTTAAACTAACTAATTATTTCCGAGTGCTACGTACAAATAGGTAACTGGAATATACTAGTTATTAAATATGTCTTTTTATGATATTCATTACATTGCTGGCTGCTCCTTGGCCAAAAATGGGCTGTTCCCTTTGCTGATATTTTTAAAAATAAAAATGAAGTGTACCAAAATCTATCGAATAATAATTTAAAATGAAACTTGAAAGACGATGAAATAAGCAAAGAAGATCATGAAGTTGTTATTGGTAGTAGATTATAGGTATACCGTATAATCAATGTTCAAGAACACCAACCGGCTTCAAATCATAAACATATTATAATTTATAATAAATTGGTGGTAAATTTTTATTTATTAAGACCATAGTCTTCTTATTAAGAAGTATGGTCGTTGAAAAAATTCCAAATTTCATCAAAATCCGTAAAGTGTAACATTACTTCAAGTCGCTTTACATGTTCGAAAGCTACAAATCCCTAGCGTGACGTAAGTGGTCAGTGCTGCCATCTATTGAGCCGTATTGTATTGACGGTTACTTTAGTATTTCTTACTCATGATGGCAACTTCACACACATAGCCAGACACACATTCATATTTTTTATATTATTATCGATTTTTTTGTATTGTTATAAATAGATTATTGTGATGAGATCGAGAAAATCCTTCTTTGAAACAATAATCAAGATAGGTTTGTTATACTTTTGATAATTTCTTCATCTTATATTAATTGTCGGTCTCTTTATAGCTCTTCTATTCCACGTGAAAATGAGGAAATGCATTGTGATGGTGTGGCATTAGTTAAAGCTGTAGAGCAGAATAATAAAGAGAAGTATAAAGTTGGTAAACTTAGACCCACTTGCACATTGACATTTAAATAGATTTTAGCACTCTTGTAATGTTGTCACTTTTGTGCTATCGCATTATGGCCAAAAAGTGATTACATTACAAAATTTAACGAAATCAATTTTCAAGTCCTTTTTAAGTAGATCCACTAGAGTCTACTTAATTATATAATTGAAAATAAATAGACTATTATTATGATATATTTACTTTAGTAAACTTTATTATAATGTAAATATAAACATCCAAAGACTAATAAGCACATTAGATGCATTCCAAGAATATTTTCGCTTAAAACGTTTTCAGTGTAAGAAGCCCAAAAGGAATATAAACGGCGCATGACGAAAGGCGACAGATGCATCCCCGGCGGAGGAAACTCCTTAATCCTCTCTGGAAATAATGACAGAACTAACACCTTTACTAGCGTCGACTCTCTTGGCTTGTCGTGTTGGTATTAACCTCGTCAATGGTGTTTATTCACGTTCAAACAAGTAAAGGATTAGTTAACTTTGATTTGGTAACGTTTTCCTTTTCTAAATCTTTCACATTTAGATTTCGAAAAGGAAAACGTTACCAAGGATACCACTTTATTTGAAACATCTCAGGGCCATCTTCGTTTCTATTTATATTTTTACTTTAGATACGAAATTTTTCTAGAGCTCATTCTAGTTTATAATTATTATTATTAGGCCTTATTTATGCTTTATTTTTTCTAATTCGTTAGAAGATAATAGTTTTTTATTCTGTCCAAGAAAAAATTGTTACGAAGCTATCAATAAAAAATATCTATTGGTCTAAAGTCTAAACCAAGAAAGTTATCTTTTGATATTATGCAAGACATTTACAGTATTTCATGATGAAACGGAACTATTTTAGATTAGGGAAATAGGAAAATGTTGATTTATGAGTATCACGTCACGTAGGTGCTATTACTAACACATCGGAGAATAATCGTGCGAAAATTACAAAATACACTTTAATAAAAGTAGGGTACATTGTACCGCATTGCTGCAGGCGATTTCAAGTTGGACGACCACGTTATCTCGGCGACAGTTTTCGGGTTGAAATTTTTCGACCGGTTTTACATTTTCCATGGAATATTTCCCTGGAAAAAAACAAGTAACTAGGACAGTGGAACGGAATCGTATGGACTTGAGGGACGAATTGCTGTGTCAAACGTTTTGAAAAAGTACCCCGGTTTTTTCTCTCTTTCGCTATCATTTATAGCTATAAAAATACTCCTTCCATTAAATCCACTTGGATTTGTGATCTTGCTTTGTGTGTTTTTTCTGTTACTTTGACCTCGAATAGTAATAAATATACATCATATTCAAAATGTACGAAACAGTGGAGATAAGTACCTATTGCCTCTAATGTGTAAATAATTATAAATAAAATAATCGCGGGAAAACAAAAAATATTCTTAACTAAATATACTTATCCGAATCCCAATATATCTTTAAATTACCATTCAATTCCATATTGTTATTTTTAATCAGGTTATAGTACATTGGAAGAATATCTAACATCACATTATTAAAAGTCTGCACCCAAGTAGGGTATATTATACCGCATTGCTACAGGCGATATCGAGTCCCACCGCCAACTTATCTCAACGTCAGCATTCAGGTTAAATTTTTTCCGATCAGTTAATTTTACGGATCGAAAAATATTCGGGAAATATCTGGGGCAGAAGCATGAGTTACGGACGCCGAAGATTTATGGTATTATGTCAACTGTTTTGACAAAACGGCACTGGATTTTCGGGTTAATTTTTTCCCCGCAAAAAAGCTTTTCCACAGATGATATAAATGAAAAACATTGATCGTCATGAGTTTTATTACAATGAAGTTTATTGGAAAATATAATCCAGTTTCGATAAAATTAGGTACATCCTACCGCATTGCTGCAGGCAATTTCAACTTGGGCAGCTACGTTATCTCAACGACAGGTTTTTTGGTTAAAATTTTCGATCAGTAAATTGAACGGGGTAGAAAATTTTTCAGGGAAAATCTGGGGCACTAGTACGGGTTACGTACGGCAAGATTTATGGCGTTATGTCAGCTATTTGACAAACTACCACCAAACAGCTTGTTTTTATTGCTAAAAAAGCTATGTATTTCATGATACGGCTTTCAAATCTTCACACAGAGTACTAGTGCAAAATAGCGTAGTGTAGTTTGGTAGCAAAACAATGCAGTTTGGTGCCACCCTGTAAATTTGTACCAAGGTTGCTGGGTGTAATTCAGCTGTTATAACCCAGATTTCTAAAACATCACGTTATTTAAAGTACTTTCTAATACAAGATCTAGTAAAACGTTGAAATACAAGATGGGAAAATTAAACACCTTTCAAAATCTTCATAAAGCCCGTGATTTCATCCATGAAAAATCCCGGGGAACTTTTTAGTTTTCTGGTAAAAAATAAAAAATAGGCTATACTACTTACTACCATTCTCCAGGTCCTCAATTACTATACCCATTGCACAAAATTACGTCAATACGTTGCTCCATTACGGCGTCATCAAAAACAAACTGACAAACCAATCAATCATCAAACTGTATGTTTTTTACTTTTGCCTTAATACTAATCCTGGTCCTAATACTAGTCCTGGTGTTAATACTAGTCCTGGTCTGGTATGAATGTATAATTAATATCTTCAATGTTTACACTGGTGATATTATAATATAAAACGTTATCGCCGACGAGAAGACGCAAATTGCGTTTACGAAAATCCCTAATGGCTTATCAAACGTTGCCTTGTCTTTCAAAATGTGGGAGTTTGTGTAACGTGTGCGTAAATCTATGACAAATTACGCTTCTCCCAACTTCGGTGAGAGGAGCTTTATAATTTCATAAAACGATAGGGATTTGTAAACAGATTAGCGAGTTTGGTTATAATTTACGTTTAAAGTAATACCATTTATCTAGGCAAGATTTATTATGAACATTATAACTTCAATCTGAATGTTTTTTTTTCTGTAATCAACAGCTTTTTTTCTCACATAACATTATTATTTCTTAAAACTAAAATAAGGGCAAAAAGATTACAAAATCATACAATTTTCTAAAATAAATAGGTACTTAAAG
Source organism: Erebia epiphron (assembly GCA_963932025.1). Taxonomy (NCBI): domain Eukaryota; kingdom Metazoa; phylum Arthropoda; class Insecta; order Lepidoptera; family Nymphalidae; genus Erebia; species Erebia epiphron. The sequence goes on along the minus strand of OZ009946.1, from coordinate 36,597,956 downwards.
TTAAACAAGTGCAAGTGCGTAAGTGTAAGTGGGTATGTGTGTGTGCGTATGTGTGTGTGTTTTATTTCATATATTAATTTTTTTAACTTAGATTAAGTTTATTTGTTGTAATTTTTTAATGGTTATACATAATTACATTATTTACGTTTTCAACTGCTTAGTAAACTTTGTAAAGAGAAAGTAGTAAAAGTCGCGTATTCAAAAAAAAACTTTTTACTTTATCAAATATTTTGGTATTAATATTGTCAAAAGACTTTACTTTTAGCTAAAACTATTTTAGGGGTCTCCATCATTAGATTACTACTAAAAAGTAAAAATAGTCGAAAATAGTTTTGAATTTCTATTTCCACCTTCTAGCGTTAACTTTATTTATTTCATTGCTATCCCCAAGGCTGTCACAACACTAACTAACGAGACCGAGAAATCAGATCGAATCAATTTAGTCCATTATGATTATTGGCTCTAATGAAATTTTCGTTCAATCATTGCTACAGATATACGTATAATTGCCGGTTCGTCTTGTTTCTCATGCTTCATCAACAGCTTGATATAATTTGTTATGAATTTTACAGAGTCAATTTATTTGACTGCATCGAAAACAAAATTTAATAGTCGATTGAGAGTTTGTGTATTTTATCCACATGTTTCAAATTGGATTATAGTTTCTGATCTTGGCTCTACTATTAGGTCGATAAAAATCTCAACTTTTTAATGAATGGCGCCTATTACTTTTTTTTTTCATGGACGATTAGAATTACTACAAGATGGGTTTGGGCTTTGTTATTCTTTAGACATCGTGTCGTATTACTACGCATCTTTTTACTATATATATATATATATATATATATTGTATCAGTAATAGATGTATACAGAGACGTCTCTAGCCCCCCTCAGACAATGAGAAAAGCCATAGTCAATTCCATCATTATTATGACCATCATCTCAATAGCATTTGGACTTCCTAAATAGGAGGCCAAAATCCTAATCACTTGACTATCACCGCTTTTTACTCAATCACATCTTACTAATATTATAAATGCGAAAGTTTGGATGGATGTATGGATGTATGGATGTTTGTTACTCAATCACGCCCCAACGGCTGAACAGATCTGGCTGAAATTTGGCACAGAGATAGATTATAGTCTGGAATAGCACATAGGTTACTTTTTATCCCGGAAAATTAAAGAGTTACCGTGGGAACCAAAAAACCTCAAATGGATGTTTGTTACTCAATCACGCCAGAACGGCTGAACGGACCTGGATGAAATTTGGTACAGAGATAGATTATAGTCTGGACTAACACATAGGCTACTTTTTATCCCGGAAAATTTACGAGTTCCTGCGGGAACAACAAAACCTCGATCCACGCGAACGAAGTCGCGGGCATCAGCTAGTACTGTTATAAAAATTCCATGTAAAATGACACCGTATTTGCTTATCAACCCTTTTATCCGAGAGTTAGTGAGTTAGATAAATGCGAGAGACCAAATAGGGCATCAATCAGGGTCGGCTGTCCACAAAATTGATATCCGCCGCTTCACCATTTATCACTTAAGACTTGGAGTGCAGTTACTTTAGAATTTACGATTAGGTCTGCACTTTTTTAATGAAAATTTAGAATTATAATTTACTATACCTATCGGCTAGAGCTAGACTATTACAATATTACTTAATTATAATGTAACTCTTTTAAATTTCAAATAAATACCTAAGTAGTTTACTTTAGAAACATTTTGATAGGTGTATAGGATTCTAGAAAGAAAATCATAACTACCTACTTGCCAAAACGAAAAGTAATTTTAATAAAATAATACTTAATTTATCTCAAATTTTATCTCTATGAATTATTAATGTTAAAATTGACAGAATACCATTAAAATATCTAAAGGAACGGGTCAACATCCTTGAAGTTTCATTACCCAACAATAGATGGCGCTACGAGTACAGAAAGCCACATATCTGCGCGAGCGCAGCGTGACCAATCGGCACGGCCATTCATACCTCTCGCATCGTTTGTAATTCATTCTAACCGATCGCTTTTGTAGTGAAGCGTAACTAATCGACAAAGGAGCCGTGGCTCGGAACTGAAGACATCATTTCGTAATCGAAAAACTGACATTTACGGCTTTTTCAGCTTAAAATTTCTAAGCATACGAAGTACCTAGTACGTAATTTAATTTGGAACAGAAAACACGATTATTGAATTTACTCTGTAGGTTTTATAATCAAGAACAACAAACAAAACAAATACTATTAAAAAAACATGTTTTATTAAAACAAATGCTAGTTATAGAATGGGAAGGAAACTTCACTTTGAAGAATATTACGACTCACGACTGAAAAAATGTATCACTATTTCACATGCAGGATTAACAAAATATAAAATTTTTATGTTACAATCTATGGTTACAATTGAAGGTCATCCTTATAAGTAATCAAGTTAGCAAGATCCTTTCAACCCAGAGAAGTTAAAGATTGCAGCGTTATTAAAATGTATACATAAATTGATAGGCTATAGTACTTACCACTTTAAATAGTTATTCATGTTATTATACTAATTACATAATCAATATTAAGATTATTAGATTGCTTCTTGTGTATAAAATAAAACATAATAAGTACAACTTTATCTTGTTCGTGTGGTTGTAGTCTAATGAACCTTAAAAGTTTGAAGACCAAAATCCCTTATCACTGATATTATTACCACCAGGAAAAGCAATGCTTGTTCCTCACAAGAATCCATTACATAATCTTACAAAAACCTTTCGGAATTCCAAACAGACTGGCTCATCAATCAATACCTTACCAGCATAAGCCTCTCAGTGTATGGTAATGAGTGTTATCCATTCGGTGTGTATTGTGGTGGAAAATTGAAAAATAGTGCCGACACCTTATATAGAATTCATTTATTCATTGGTGCAGATGTGCCCCAACAATGAGAGCTGTTGTCCGGATTTTCCATATTTCGGAACTCGAGCCTCGACAAATATGAATATAACTACAGTTTTGGTTTGATTCAATATCTTCTTATTATTGTTGATTTATGTGAATTTTAAAGATAAAAATTAAATAATTATCTATATTATAAATATTTACTAACGTATTTCGGAATCCCTGCATGTTGATAAATATATTATTATTAGCTAAATGGCTAAATAATACCTAATAATTGCCAAACTTAACCTCAAAACTTAAAAGTCAGATTACTCCAAACTCCCAGTTAATATCTTAATGATTTTTTTACTATATAATCCTGCGTATATTTCCAATGTTTTGCCGTTAATTTCATTAAGACGCAAGAATGGCTCAAATCTCATACAAAAATGGTCAAGATCCTTTGGCGCGTTTTTTTCCAAGAAAGAAAAGAAAGTGGCAAATGATAGAGTTAATTTAATATTATATTTATTCAGTGTTTTAAGTTACTTAATAATTTTCAACACCCAGTCTTGACAAACTTCTTAACACAATGGGGTAAACTGCATTGAGTGATTTCCCCAAACGAACATTATAATATACCATCAGTAGATAAGACCAAAACTTCAGAAAAAGACGTCTACTTAGCTTAGGATTTCTCGCACAATATGATTCGTTGTCATAAGCGTAGAATGATTAATGCTTAACCCAATTTCAGCCAACAGATGGCTACCACTCGCTGCCAAACTATCGCATTCACTATCAGCTTAATAATTACCAGAATATTAGCCGCGCGTAGCATATTAGTCTTTCGTTAATCTGCTACAGGCTTTGTTGATGTTTATGAAGCTTTCATACTGATTAACGTGAATTTATTTGCATCATCCAAATAAAGGTGCGCTCTGATACCGGTTATAATAATTATGACAAACAATATGCGCTTGCCAATATTTGTAACCAAAGTTATGGGGAAAATTCTGTACTTTAATACTATTTTCACAAATTCATTAATTAACTAGCTGATGCGACTTCGTCCGCGTGGAATAAGTTTTTTTTATTCCCACGGTAACTCCTCAATTTTCCGGGATAAAAAGTAGCCTATGTCACTCTTCAGGTCCTTAGCTATACCTATGCCAAAAATCACGTCGATCCGTTGCTCCGTTGCGCAGTGATTGAAGGACAAACCAACAAACCATTAAACCAACAAACAAACACACTTTCACATTTACAATATTAGTATGATTATTTATTATTGATTGAACACAATCAAAGCGAAAGATTTGAGTTATATTTGTTTATTCTGTAAACCAAACCAATAAAAATACCTTTCTTATACGATGTTGAAATAAATCGTTCTTACTTAACTAGATAGAATTACTTTTCAGACCTATAAATTAAGTTATACTATTTCTTAAAATTATTATTTTTACTGAATGCATTTATTGATTTAGTTTATTGATACTACAGTAAAGTAAAGTAGTGACTTGATACTGATTTTGTTGTAATGACTACGGATGATATTGTTTTTAGTTGAGTTATATTTTTTTTTGTACTCAATAAATTTTGCTTATATTAATAATAATATTATCATGACGTGTTAAAGCTTTATGATATTTATGTTGATAAACAAGAATTTTGGTATCTGTGTAAAATAACACTTATAATTTCAAACAGCTAGTACAATAAAAGCAAACTAATAGAAGCTAGAAAAATTATACAATTAATTTGGCTATAAATTTAACAATTTGCAATGGGCGACAGTATCGAAAAAGAGCAATAGGTATTTCGAGTGTTAAACTTTTGAATGTAATTGAGAAATGTATACTGCAGTTAAATATCCATTGAATTTGATACACGAGTTGAACAAAGGTAATATTTTGCAAGATTGACAGACATCAATTGCCTCAGAGCATGATAATAAACCTCACAAAAAGCAATATAACATGCTGGGGTCCTTTAAAACCAATTTGTATCGGCTTTACGATTACTCCGAACCATCAAACAAGGGGAAATATTGTGTTTTTATGTCGTATTAAGTTTTGATGCCATATTATATTATACTAGTCACTTAATATTTAGTACATTAGACACTTAAATTGTACATAATGTTATTGTTAATTTTGTGGTCTCTTTATGAAGTTTTTGTTATAATTCCTTACATTGTACTTATTTTATGTATTTATACGCCTATTTCTGTACTTTCAACAAGTTTATCGAGTTTTATACCATATAAACTGATAACTTGATATATTGACCGATTAACATTTCATTGAATCTCAGATACTATTTTACTTAATTTCAACAACATAGATACTAAATAGGTATGATGTGATTAAAGAAACATTACAAGAAAGCCTTTTTCCCAAACTTTAATACGATACCTAAGCAAATACTTTAAAAATATCGGGACATAATAATATAACCAATAACATAATAATTGCTTTGCTTTAGATCCATTGTCAGTTGCATCCTAAAATTACAGGCTCAAGCTTACAATCGACAAACAATAATTACAGAATGTGATTGCTGTAATGGTGTGGGGCAATTAGGGATTGTTTTTGCGTGTGATGACATTTTGTTCTGGGAATTGTTTGTGTTGGTTCAAAACACGTGGGAGTTCTGTGCCAGTGCCTTTTGGATGCATGTGTCGACCTCGGGTTAAATTAACCGGAAACTTTAAGTTTGAGGTATGTGTATAGTTAAAATTCCGTGCGAGTCTGTTGCAGAGTCAGAAGTTAATGCGTTTAACTTCTGACTGCAACAGTCTCCCCACGGAAGCATTTTGCTTAAGAAATCTCTGCCTATTTTATATAGTCAAAATAAATAGATCAAAACTTTATTTACATTTATCAGGCGGTGAAAGAAATCTCAAATATAGAAAAAGAATTTATCTTACCTACCGATTTACTAATTAGGGTTCCGTACCAAAATGGTAAAATGGAACCCTTATGGTGCGACTTTCTCCGTCTGTCTGTCCGTCTGTCCGTCCGTCACACTCGATTATTTCAGTAACTACCGAAGCTATTGACATGAAATTTGGAATAGTTGTGTATATTAGTGGCCCAAAGACACTGGAATTAAAAAAAATTGGAAATTATTTTTGTTCTTATTTAAAAAGGGGGGAAAATCGGAGGGTTGAAATTTAAAAGTGAGATAACTGTACTGGCTGGGGTATCATATGAAAGGGTTTACTTTGTACATTCTAAAACAGATTTTTAATTATTTTTAGTCATGATAGTTTTTGATTTATCGGGGAAAAAGTCTAAAAAAATACCGTTCCCCCCCCCTTATCTCCGGAGTTTACCAATCGAAAAATCTGAAATAATTATGGTCAATAGGAATTTATGTATATTTTACAGGAAAACTATAGCCATTGCTCTAACTAGCATAGTTTTTTTGATATTAACAGTAAACCTCGTACTCGTCGTCAAATAAACATATTGGTTTTTGCCTGATTGTTTTGCTTCAGTACCTACTTCTTGAGTACGGAACCCTCGGTGCGCGAGTCCGACTCGCACTTGGCCGGTTTTTTTTCATTTGTTAGTGCATAAAATGAAATTAATCTTTGTAACCAAAAGAGAGCTACATTTTTTATGTTTTATACTTGTTTTATATTAAAAATACAATAGCAGTTAACTTTATGCATAAAAGATTGAATGAGATTATGCTGAATCCAATCCTGTTGTATTGAAAGCTGATAGGAATGTAAATTCAAACAGAAACAAATTTCCATTACCGGTAGCAGATAATGTAATCGATAAGATGAATCTCATTTAAACTAGAATGCAACACGGCGTGACACTGCATTTTGATCTCAGGTCTCAAGATACAAACAAAACCGAAACCTTATTATATTATAAAAGTTAAGTGTTCTGTTCATTAACTAATTGAGAATTTTTCTTTTTCAAAGTGAATGATGCCGCCATTATTTTAATCGCTTTGGTATTATTAGAAAAGTTAAAGGATTAAATTGATGTGACAACTGTCATGTAAAAAATAATTCACAAAATTTAAATACATCGAATAACAAGTTAGGTTTATCAAATACTAATTATCACTACCAATTATTCTAAATGCTTAGAACCAGAATCCACTTTTCATTTCAATGAAATTTTTCACTAAACTTTATTAATAAACTTGATTCATGTTTTTCATATTTCCAAAATATAGATATTAGTCGGGACATAAAATACGAGTTCATGTTTAGACTCTACTACACTAAAGTTTACTACTGTGAATGAGCTTAAAGAATGGAACCCTAAAAATGATCACAGGATAAGAATAGAAGATGTAAATTATGTAAAGAGTGAATACGAAAGGGCGGAACCAAGTTGACTTGATAGTCAACTCATAATAGCATCGTGCGTGCTCCGATAGCTAGCGCAACTATCGCATGGGTGGTCTTGTGGTTAGCCTATATCAATACAGTTTTTTACTATTTGCAGTATACCAAAGCGTGTTTATCCGAAGGTGTTGGAACAACGTGGAATGATTTGTTGACTCTTTATTGGCTATCGATCTCAATGGACAAACGAGCTTTTTTTGCTTCTCGCTGTGATTTGAAATATGACTTTAAAAATATGTGTATAGGACCGGCATTTTAAATATTTGTTTAGTCGGTAACAGGGTAAGTGATATTGAAGAGCAGATATTTCGAAATGATTTTATAAACATTAGGTTAACTATCGAACGTAGTTATAAATTACTAAGTCTAGAACTATTTGTTCGATATTAATAAATTTGAAACTATACCAAAACAATTTGATGTTGATAGGAAATTCGAAATACGAGTACTTGCCTGTATAGTATATGATTACAAACAAATACAGTTTGATATTTAATAACGGTTAAGGTTTTAAGATTAAACTAAATTAATATTGCTTGATGCTTGGTTGTAATTATAAAGTCTAAGCATTTCCATAAAAACTCGACGATTTGATTAGCAAATCTAAAAATTAAGTGTTCACTAATGAATGTTAAATGGAGGAAAAAACCAATTAATATTCCAAAACAATAGAAATCGTCAAGTGATGATTCAGTTTTTAACGACTAATGGAGTAATTTAAACCACGGAATCAATGTTTACTAATGGTTTAGTTTACATTTAAATAGATTACATTTTCTTATTGGTGTTTGTTGATACTTTGTTGTATGTTGATTTCATTTATTGAGAGCTTGAAAGATAAAGTTCTAAAACTAGTTTTTAAGTTATAATTTCACCTTACAGATATGACTCACATAATATTGATTAAGCTTTAATAGATCATCGGCCGATCATTAATGGTAGACTGCAATCCGACAAGTCAGGTTCAGCCTATATTATAATATATCATAGTCGTAGCAAAATCTTGACATTTTAGCTGCAGGAAAATGAGCTTTTTTGAAATTTTATCAAGTTACATCAAAACGGGTCGGGGTCCCTACTTCTTGAAAGTAAGTAAAAAAGAAGGTCTCAGTATTTTACCTCTTTTAAATCCAAATATTTTCACTACGTTATCCCAAATAATTTGTAATAAGAAAAAGCTCTTGCCTTAGTACTCAAAATTTCCTTTCCATTCCAAAGCCTTCGTAAATTACACAAATTACTTAAACAAATCACGTCAGTCACTACTTTCTTCGCTGGTAATTTTCTAAAGCTCTTAGCGCCTTACAAATCGTGTCGCTCTCGTCTAGCCCTTTATCGGCTTAATTGAACTAAATCATCATCAATTTAGTTAAACGGACCATCGTTCTTGTTGGTTTTAACTTTTAGGTTATCTCGGAAAAATAAATAAAGTAGCCACTGTGGTTGCTCATTAGCCGTAACATGCTGATCTTAAAGTGATACAAATGTTTCCGTTTCGCTGCTGCTTACGAACAGTGCTTGTTTGTTTATGTTGTAATTATGAGAAGCTTCGTTATGTGTTTTCAATTTATTTCTTGTAACTTCTTCTTTATTACTAACTAACTGACTTGCCCTGTCTTCGTTGAGGTGAAATTTCTGTGTTGGTTTCCTTTTATAACTAACGCGATGGTAATGAAGTCCTCAAAGACTGCAGTCACTTACTTGTTGTAAGTATTTATGACGTCTACTTTATTTTTATTAGTTATGTAGAGAAATCAGACAAGTAAGTTAACAATAAATTTGCCTTAGTTTAGAACGTGCATTTTTTCATTTGAATGTGAAATAGTGTGTTTTTCTAGATTTGAACTTGATGGTATAGCCATCGAAACTTCAGTCAACAATATTATCCACCGTCAATAATAACAGGTAGTCTAAGACAGTATTGCTAGCTGAAAGACAAATGCAGAAAAAATCACCTTTCAGAACGTTTCCGTGATTCAAGAGCTTTGACTTGAGCTTTCACTTTAATGCGGCAAACGTCCAGCGCAAGGGTGGAACCAGTCACATGTTTGCAGAATACTACCCTGATTCAGTAGCCGCAGTGCGAGATATCCCTAATTACCACAAATCCGTGTAACAAACCGTAACACTTACGTTGATCGAAGAAGCAGCGGTCCAGACCATTCATAACGTATACAACCGCATAGTGCACACAATTCACAATTTTTTATTTGTCACGTTCACATTCACTGTTGGTGTACAACCTGCAGCACTGAAAACAAATCACAGCGGATGTTCGATCTCGTTCACTGCACAACGTCAGGGCGGGTGCGTCGTGCACCGGCACAGGTTCACCAGGACGTGTTACCCTGGCGGCGGTCGGCGCGCGACTGGCGTGCGCGCGGCGCTTTGGCCGGCGAGCGGTGGTGGGGTGGGAAGGGGATGCGTGCGTTCGGAATCCGCTTCCCACGTGCTCTGCGCCGTCCCTTTCTTCAGGACGGGTTAGCTTTTTAAAAGCGCGGGCCGTCGACGCATCGATATGCCCGGGGCGATGTTTCTCAGTAACCTTGTTTATGCGTATTGCAGCTAATAATAACACGCGAACACTCCGCCGTTTGTTGTTGTTTGTTGCGTTTTTTATTGCACTTCATCCAAGCACTTCTATTATAATGTTTGAGTTGGGTTCGGATCTTGTGCAATGAGCGTCGATAAGCTTTCCGGTTGAAGGCACAATACTCTTGCGTACTTTATTGCCAAACAAATGACATCCACCAAGCTTTGCTAAGAAGGGTTAACAGATACTTACAGAAACATTTCAAAAATTTATTGAATATGACATTTCATTTTATATCTAAGAAAACAAGCATACTTTTAAGCTTAAACCATTCAAAGTATGTTCTGGGAAGAAAAAAATATGTCAAATAGAAAAAAAATAAAGAATTTACTCAGTAATGCGATAAGGGCGTAACGACAAAAATAGGTCTACTTTAAACGAATGATTAATACAGACTACACACGTAGTTAAAAAGAAACAACGCACCCAAAAGAGGACAAGTTCTAAGATAGGGAGACAAAACCTAATGCGTTTCTCAAAAAGTTATTTCGGTGTTATCGGCTTGTCAGTCATCGCGGACTTTTACAGCGTTTTACCAAATACCAAAGATAAATGGGTTTGACTCATTGTTGAAAGCTTGCGTTTTTGATTTACGATCGCAGTGAACGGGTTAAAAGTGTTTTTTAAAGTTAATAATATTTTATAGTGATTAAACACATTTTAGAAAGGGAGTATTGCTTGAATAAGTTTGGGGCCTGGTCGAAATGACCGATATTAGGCCTGAAACGCGGTTAAAGTAAAGTTAAAAAAAAGGTACCAATTGATGCTTTACAATTGCTTTACTTTTCGGAGTTACGCGCTTTTTATGAAATTAAATACCACACAGTGAAGAAAAACATCGTGGGGAAACCTGCATGCCCGGGAGTTAATGTTCTCAAAAGTACCAATATCCACACTTGGCCAGGATGGTGAACTTTGAGAAAACCCTTCTCATTGTAAGAAGAGTTTCGTGCTAAGCAGAGAGATGGCCATGGGTTCAAATGGCGATCACAAATGGCTTCACATTCCCACATCAAATATCACCGCTCAGGGTTTTCCTGGTGGGAGGCTTCGGCCGTGGCTAGTTGCCACTCTACCGGCAAAGACGTGACGCTAAGCGATTTAGCGTTCCGGTAAAATGCCGTGTAGAAAATTTGAAACCGATTATGGGTATGGGTTTAATATTACCCCTAACAGGTTAGCCCGCTAGCATCTTAGACTGCATCATCACTTACCATCAGGTGAGATCGCAGTCAAAGGCTAACTTGTAGTTGATAAAAACGATTTCAAAATTTCCACCAAGGTCCTAAATAAAATCAATTATTTATCGATATATCAATTTATGTTGCATTTCCCCTTTTAGCGCTATCAAAACATAAACACTATACGATCTCGGATGCCATAATAAAAGTAATGTATGTGTTATTTTATTTAAGCCCCTCACTATCTCAATTAAAACGACTCCCACGTCTGGGTACTGTAGGCACCATTAGGGATTCCTCGTTGGAGTGTTAAGAACATTACAAAGCAGTATAATCTAATAAATAAACAGTGGGGACACATTTACGCGGAGTGATTAAGGGGTTGGGTTGTCTTTATTCGGGCGCTCGGGACCAAATTTGGGTGTAAGATATTGAAACTGAGGTTACCCAGACACTACTGTATAATTTATCTGGAGGTACTATCAAGGAATGTCTAGAAAAAGAGCTTTATTATTGCGTAAAGAAGAAAACTAGCGAGGCTGTCTCGAGCGTTCCCGCTCTATAAAAATTACCAACTCTATTGTCTAATGTGTGATAGAAGCAGGCGTTACTTTTTTTTAATATATAGGCTAGCGCTGCAATCAGACTTGCTTGCAAGTGGTGATGCAGCCTAAAGTGGAGCGCGCTTGCCTACAAGATGCCTAATCACTCTTGATTTGAAGGTACCTGTATTAAAGGAGGAGGGGAGAACGGAAGCCGGAAGGGCATTCCATATCCTAGTGGTTTGAATTAGAAACTTTGCGGAACTTCACGCTAATGAAAGAAGTAGAACTTTATTTCGTTATAATCCGCCCCAGTAAGTAAATCTATGTGGTACTTTATGTATATTCACCACCACACAGTACCACATAGATTTACTTACTGTGGCGGATTATAGCGAATTAAAGTTCTACTTCTTTCAACTCTATTGTCTACTCTATTGTCGTTTATAGTAACGATGGCGCTTGTAAATCTTCTAGCCTGGATTATTTTACAGAACGCCAAGTGATTTATCGTTTTCGAGCCTGGATGCTTTAGCGTTCTTTGATTTAGCGTTCCGATACGATGACGTTATGAAATCGATTAGGGGTATGGGCTTAATATAACTACTCGTACCATAGCTTAAACAGCCAGGTTAGTCCGCTAGACTAGCTAGTATAGATGCAACAAGTTTTTAAACAGTAGCGACTTAATAACTTACGACAACAGAAGGATACGCGAGAGTTTCATAATAAATGTGATTTCTAGAAGACTGAAAGGATGGACAGACCCAAATTAAAGAAGTTAGATCCAAAGTCTTCAACAACATTCTACCTTTAAGTGAACAATAGAAAACGTTACAAGTTTGAGCTGACAACTTAACGTGAGCTTAGTACAAGTTGGAAACTCGAATAATCCCGACGTAACCGTCTCGTTGTCGTATCAAATTGCTTGAAGAGTATTCGCTAAGTGTATCATAACTTTGGCGCGCTTAATCAGACCCGTGCTTGCGATACCTAATTCTTGATATACTCGTATTGTGAGGTCTGGAATTTTCGGTCTATTCTTTAAAAAAAAGTGAAGTGGTTTTTTTTAATTTTTTTATTTGAGGAAGCTCAAGACCTCAAAATAAAGTATGATATTTTTACCAGGAAAAGTCGCTTTATCAATGGAATAATGAATTTATGCGTTATTTACGCAGCGCACGCCATGGAAGCTCTCAGATGATACTATTTTTTCCGACTTAATTCACATTATACAGCATTTTCTTAGAGATCTCTAAACTTTTTCAAAATAAAATATAAAGGCGAATGACGTGGAATTTCCCCATCGGTACGTTGTTTGTTTTAACAATGTTTTCAAATGTAAAGCCTGCTATTGCGTATTTAGCCAGCGGGGTGGACTAGCTTTTTTGCTTTTAAAAATATTCGACCCTTTAAAAAAAATATCCATACATATACCCATTTACATACAAATAAAAATGATAGCAGAAATGATACAGAATGACAAACGTTTTTAGGGTTCCGTACCCAAAGGGTAAAACGGGACCCTATTACTAAGACTCCGCTGTCTGTCTGTCTCCAGGCTGTATCTCATAGACCGTGATAGCTACAAAGCTGAAATTTTCACAAATGATGTATTTCCGTTGCCGCTATAACAACAAATACTAAAAATTAAAAAAATATATATATTAAGGGAGGTCCCCATACAATAAACGTGTTTTTTTCGTATTTTTTTGCTCAATATTAAAAACGGTAACAGGTAGACGGTTCAAATTTTCACAGAATATTAACTTGTATATTACTTTTCAAAATAAATAATTAAATATCAATAAAGTAAATATTAAAGGGGGGCTCCCATACAACAAACGTAATTTTTTGATATTAACAGTAAACCTCTACAAACAAAGTTAGTTTTGCGGTTCATTAACAAAGGTAATCATACCTACTTCTTGAGTACGGAACCCTCGGTGCGCGAGTCCGACTCGCACTTGGCCGGTTTTTCACCAATCTTGTGAATCACAATGCATTGAAAGGCATTGAGCACAATAAGTCATATCCGAGCGGAGATCTATAGGATGTTTATCACAATTTGTGAATTAATCTAGCGGAACTATCCCAATCCATCATGTATAGCTGTGGGGATACACAATTCTATCTCTGGTCTCTTTTGCCGGTTGTTTTTTTGTTTAACCACTACAAGGTAGCCTTTGACTGCAATTTCACCTGACGTTAAGCGATATGATGCAGTCTAAGATGGTAGCGGACAAATTTGCCGAGTTTCTTCTCTGTAGGAACGGCATTCTGAACCAATGGTAGATTTACTTGACGATTCAAAAGTACTTGTAAAAGTTTATTTGAATAAAAAAACATTTAATTTGATTTGTTTAGCGATATGGCAGTTATATTAAACCCATACCCCTAATCGATTTCTACAAGGCATCGTACCGGAACGCTAAATCGCTTGGCGGTCTTTACCGGTAGGGTGGTAACTAGCCACACGGTCGAAGCCTCTCACCAAACCAGATCAGAGAAAATTCAGAAATTATAAATTTTCATATTGACCTTTCCCGGGATCGAACTCGGGACCTTCCACGTTGACAGCGCTGACCGCTGCGCCAGGGAGGTTGTCAAAAGGTCGGCGTTGGCGTTAACGTAGTATGGGACGACCAAAAGAGGTGGCGGAAGTAGGGTGGATGAGGAAATCGGAGGACCATAGTGGCGCGCTCTCCAAAGACTCAATTATTTATGTCCAGCAGTGGACATAAATAATTGTAGACAAATGAAATGCCTATGGACTAAAAAAGTTTCTTTTTAATTGTGAGATACCCTTGCGCTTGACGACAATCATGCTTAGTGCAACGCATTGATGAGGTCTAGGTTGGAACGCACTTGCCTAGAAGATGCCTATTCACTCTTGTCTTCTTGGTTCTTCAAGGTTCTTAAGTTAAGAAATCCCATGAACATTTGATCAAACATTTGCCCCAACCGAACATACAGTTACCGTTCGACACGCACGAGTAGATCTAACCCCGCATTAGTGCAATAAACTTGACAATAACTTAATTCCAAGCAATGAAGGGTGAATCCCCGGGGCCGCCTGCGTCAGATGACAACCGCTCCAATTTAATCTGATTAGAAGAATCGATGAGGTTTGAACGGTTCAGACTTGACACGGGAACCATCTAAGCAAATTACTTCGGCAAATCTACATTAGTGTAAGCCAAAAGCTTTTCCTAACCTACCCTTAAAAAAGCAAAAGCAAAATGAAAAAGTACCTACTTAACTTATAATAAGAATATTATAGGTAGGTACATAATATACCTACTTATATAAAAGTATATGTATCTACTGATAGAAATTATACGTGTCCTACTATAAGTAAATTTAAATAGATATGTTTATAATGCATTGCATGCAAAGGATAATTATAATACCTATAGAATAACGTTGTTAAATATTGAATATACATAGATGTCACCGTAAGATTGTAAAAACCGTAGATTATAATCTAACTCGCAAAATTGTAAACTGTCGAATGATTACAATATAGCGGATTATTTTTCAGTAGATTGTAATCTGTTAGGTTTATTAACCCGATAGAACCTGATTATTTATGTCGAACCCTAACCTAACCTACAAGAAAGAGACAAGAAAATGTAAAAACAATGAATATTTCAAAAATTGACACTTAAAACATTGAACGGTTCACAATCTTTCGAATGTTTACAATCTATCGAAAAAAAAGCGTTACATTACAATCTTACGGTTTTTACAATCTTACGGTGACATAGATATTATAATGTAATATTTAACGTTACAAATCACAATATCTGCTCTGAAATTTGCAAGCTTGGATTACATACAATTAACATTAATAGATCTTTTATACACAAATTGACGATTGTTTCTCAAGACTATTAATTAATTTATTATAAATGACATTTTATATATTTTGTTAGTTGTTATTTTGATCTTGTTTAACTTTTTTAAATTTCTATAATTGTATGAGTTTGTTTCATTTTTTTTTTGTAATCTTGTTATAAATATTAGTTGAGTAAATTGTAATTTTATAAAGCTTTATACAAGCCAAAATCGAAATAAATAAATGAATATGAATGCTATTTTACTAATGATTGATGGCAGGTATTGTACTCACTTACAGTATTCTTCGAATACCAATCAATTAACTGTCAATGAACAGCTGGATTTACCTGAAAAGAGACAAAACTAAATCAATTTTAAATTTCAAAAGATAAGAAATTTATCTTATCTTATCTTAAAACTAGTGGTTCGCCCCGAACTGAGACCTCACGGCGCCATCTATTGACATAATTGTGAAGTTCTGTTGTAAGGCTCATAAATTAAATAATTTCGTTTCCATATAATATTTATCTAATTTTAGTATTTGTTGTTCAAGTACAGGATACAATTCAAATAATTTATCAAGTTTCAGGGTCAGCATTTCAGAAAATTTAGAGTTCTGAGGTCAACTTTGGACGTTAGAAAATCTCCACTTTGAAAGCCCCCATTTTTTTTTTAAATTGTTCCCCTAATATGGTCAATATTAGGGGAACAATTTTAAAAAAAAATTTTGGACTCTATTCCTAATTATCTTTAAACTAGCGGACGCCCGCGACTTCGTTCGCGTGGCTTACGTTTTTTAATTCCCACAGGCAGTCCTTAATTTTCCGGGATAAAATAAATATGTCAGTCTCCAGGTCCTCATCTATACCCATGCAAGAAATCACGTCGAACTATTGCTCTGTTGTGGCGTGATTGAAAGACTAACTCTCTATTTAACGTCCTTGAGGATAAAATTTTAAAAAACTGTGAAACACGTATTTTTTATTTTAAACCAGAAGCCCAAATACCAACTTTCATGGCTATAACTTTAGAAATGAAAGACTTTCATACAAACTTATAACCCCTATTTTACCCCTAAAGGGGTAAAATAGGGGTTATAAGTTTGTATGAAAGTGGAGGCCATCGCTTTATATAAATAATATTTAAATTTTAAGTAATTACGTTCAGTAATTCAGAAGTTATAAGGCTCTGACAGACGGACGGACGGACGGACAAGTGCAAATTTACTCATGGAGACTCAGAGAACTTCGCTTCGCTCGGTCAATTAGAAAAATATAACCCTAAAAATACTAGCCTGGGTAGCAATAAATCAGCTTATTAGATAGTTTTAATTTGTATGAAAACTACCAAACTACTGCATCTTGATTATGAAACTTACATCTATATTAATTTACTAGCGGTCGGCCGCGACTTCGTCCGCGTACAATTTCTGATTTCCTATGAGATTTTTCCGCTGCAAAAGGCCTACTTATAGCAGCTATATAGCATCGGCAGGTTTTAATAAGTCCTTAATGCTGACTTCAAAAACTTATAACCTTCATGCAAGCTTTCAACCCCTATTTCACGCCCTTTGTGGTGGATAATCGTAATATTGCTTATGCAGTTTACTATGTTATACCTGCCTTACCTATACCTGCTAATATTATAAATGCGAAAGTTTGTATTGATTTATGGATGGATGTTACCCAATCACACCAGAAAGAATAGTCTGGAAATTCTGGAATGACACATAGACTACTTTTTTAAATTAAAGAGTTCCCGCAGGAACCAAAATACCTCAATCCTTGCGGTCAAAGTCGCGGGCATCAGCTAGAAATTATTATTAAGCATTATTTTATTCTGTATCTGGTCAGAATAGAGGAATCAACACTTCGCTATGTCATCATAACGGATGGGCGACCCTCGCCATCGATCAAAATGGCGCCCCATTTGTTATTGCGATTATGTTATTTAATAACGATACCGACTCCTTCCATCGTATATCTTTATTGTCCTGGCATATTTTCTTCTACTTACGGTACCTAAGTCCTCCAGTTTGTATTTTCAGCTGCCTGTCTGTGTGACACAGACATTTTAAAAATCTCTACTTATTAGTATTTATATTGATAGATAGATTAATCTTTTTTGCCACTAAACATAAATATATAAAGTTAACAAGTACAGAAAACAAAGTTCAAGTTATTTATTGGTTGGTTTGTTTTTCAATCCATGTTTCCTTCATAATCAAAGCATGTGATATTTAATTGCTACAATAAAAATGAGAAAAGTTAGAACTGTAGGCCTTGGGATTGAACCCTGGATCACCCGAACAGGAGTTTGAACGTTTCAACAACTAGGCTATCACCGATCTTCAAGTTACCACATAATTATCTCTCTATCTTTTGGGGATAAAAACCAAGTCGTTACCCGGGATGCATAATGCAAACTATCTCTGTACCAAAATTCGTCAAAATCTGTTGAAAAGATGGCCCGTGAAAACGTTGCAGACTGGTAGACAGATAGACAAACAGACAGACAAACACATAATATAATATGTGATATTAGTCTTGATTCAATAGGAAGTTAGACACGATTGTATGATTGCATCTATTTTGTTGCTAAATAACAGTAGACACATACATGCACTATCAAATAAAAGGAAATTCTAGATTTCGGTCATCTTTAATAATACCTTATTATTAGTCTATTTACCGACTTAAGTCAACTTGATTAGTAAAAGTTGTACCATTCTACCTGTCTCCACTAATTGTCCCCACGCCCCATCGATTAGGGCGGGTCGGACGAGATATTTTCGTTACGTTTACATCTAATACGGACAGACAGAAGCAATTACTTATAATAAGCGTAAGCACATGTGGTTAAGTGCATTTAAAGTTTAGATGATGACTTTTACATTCTAATCTTATAATGTAGAGAGCAGAGCTACTGGTAGTACAAACAAAACTTTTAGTTGAACTAAATTGGTAGAGCCAAAAACACAGAAAAATTTTCTGAAGATCTATAAGTAGAAAGCCCTGCATTCTGTTCCCAGATATATTCGGTAATTTATATTCAATGTTTATTTATCCAAAGTAGGTGCCACTGTTAACTTTTTGAACGTCCAAACATAATTATAAAAAATGATGGTGATAACGTTGTCTTAAAACTAAGTTCCAAACGCGCACTGCCCTCAACAAACTCAGCCGGTTTTCCTTTTATTATTATTTTATTTATAACTAGACTTCGTCCGCGCGGAATAGGTTTTTTTGATTCCCGCGGGAACACGTTAATTTCCCGGGATAATTTAAAGTAGCCTAGCTATGTAATTCCCCGAGATACAACCTACATGTAAAATGTAAAATGGCATACAGTAATGTATTTCTTGTTCAAAATAATTCGGTCAGCAAAGTCCTAATAGGTCACAAGTTCACCAAACAATATTTAAAAAAAAAAGTTGATTTGAACCAGACGGCCAGACGATAATCTTGGATCTTAATTACAATGAGCCCTCGTAGCAGGGACCTATGCACCTCCAGTGCCATTCCAACTGACAAGCGATACAAAAATAGGCATTGACCTCCCGTTACACCGACGCGTATCGTTTGCGTAACATGAATGTATAATTTAAAGAGATATTTTTTTCGGTTATCATGATTCAGCTTTAAGAAAGTTACGATGAACACAATTTTGATGTGGGACGCTCATAACTAGAAGATTGATTTTCAAGAAATATGCTTAGATAAGATTCTTTAGAGAAAAAAGTCTTGGTTGCGCAGCATTAGTGGGCAGATTTTAATTGCCAGTGACGGCGATGCAAGAAAAAAAAAGAACCTTCGCTAGTCAGAAAGGCACCCAATTGTTGATGTTACATCGTAATGTTTCTTTACGATGTAACATCATCATCATTATCCTGGCGCTACCCTTTATGGACCTGCTTTAGTCAATTTCTCCTTCCATCTTTATCCTATGCGTGGCTCCTATAGTTTCTTAGTCCGATGATTTTGGCATCTCGGTTAACTTCGTCTATCCAGCGCAGCTTTAGCATTCTCATTAATCTCAGTCCATCGGGCTGTGAGCCTGTGACGTCATTAATTTATTTGTGGGCCGCTGGTCGCCCATAGCCCATACGTTGCACATACCCAGCCCATTTTAGTTTGGTTACGGTTGTAGGAATTTTTGTGTTGGACTGTTGGCTTGATGAGGTGAAAAGGCAAGACTCTTGGCACAGTGATTTAATAATATTTTTATAGATACAAAGAATACACGTCTTAGCCCTGTGGTAGTTTTTGAGGTAAGTGACAGACAGACGTTCTATTTTACATAATAAGTGACAGGGTGAATGAATAGTGAACGATCTGTCCATAAACTAAAAATCCATTTTATGCTGTGTTTCCAACAACGATACCATACGGTGTAACAGGTGCCCTCTTACAAGTGTTTCCTCTGACCGCGCTTAGAGATCAAACGCGCCGCATGAAGCGCACAGCTGATTGTATCGCACACTGGGAACCGATCGCTTTGTTTATTGCCATGTAATTATTGTATCACTGATTCGTATATCACGGTAGAACATGACCATTTAAATTAAAGTATATCACTCCCAAGTGATATGCGTTTTGACACGAGGTTTATAAGAAAGCACAAAATAAGTACGTTACGGCATAAAAATCAATGCCTAAAAACAAAAGTCTTGGACATTTATTTCCAGTGAACATGGGCGCTTACTATGGGCCTGATAAGAAGGCTCAGGGTCACTCAGCGGGTGATGGAAAGGAAATTAGGGGATCCGTTGGAGAACCAGAGTAAAGCGGAGTACACAGTTAAAATAATCGATAGGCGTTATGATACCAAGGCGGCTTCGCTGACTAATAATCTCTGCTAGGATTAAAAGGAGACAGTAGTGTTGATAATGATGACTTATAAGAGAAAAGACTTAACGGTTTTTAACAGACTTAAACGACACGTATCTTTTTTTCCTTTGCCCCGTGCCAGTTAATTTGTTTCTTAAAAAAGTTGATTTAGTTCTACATAAAGTGTACCGATGAATAATTATTATGCTCCGGGTAACAAAACAAGCCGTTGCATAGTTTATACTTCGTTACCGCCTCATAAAAGAGTCAACGAGAGGGCCCCGCTGTTTTATTGCGTTGTAAAAAAGAGTTAGAATATACCGTACGATATTGTTCCACTTAGGCGTACGATACGACTATACGTTATCTTCTATTAACTTTTTCCCGATTGGAAAACGGGGGAAGTTTTGTTTAGTTGAGACAACACATAATCGAATGTGCCAGATAGCCAACGTTATTACATGGCAGACGAACAGTTAAATTAAATACACAACCTCAACTCCTGCTTGGTTGGGTAAGAATACTCTAGTCTAGGCCTTAGGTCACCGAAACACGACTATGCAACAACACATCGTGGGTAATTCTATTGTACAAAATCTCATAATTAAAATAAAGTAAAAAAATTATCTATCGTTATCTAGTGTTAAGTCCTTTCACAGACAGACAGACAATAGAGTCGTCTACGGAGTCGTATCGCGTCGCGCTCACCTAGGACACGTGTAATATCGTGTCGGTATCGTTTGTTTACAAGTCCCATCAATATCTGTCGGTGCGTTATGCATTCATCGCTTACATACAATGATCTAACGCTGTCGCTCGACAAATTTAATAAAAGCATGACAACATAAATACAGAAAAAATTTCAACAATCTGACATGTACGACTTTCTATTATTTAAATGCAATTTTGAAATGTAGTTAATAGTTATCGAAAATACTAGTTTTTCCGTATTTTGTTACTGGTTTATTTCACTGATATACCTAATCAAAATATAGGATTTAGGAATAACAATATCGGTAGAAGTAAGAAGATTTCTATAATGGGCGCATTATACTACATAGATAAGTTCTTGCGGATTATAGCGAACTAGCTGATACGCGCGACTGCTCCGCCTGGTTTAAGTATTTAAAATTTCCGCGGGAATTCCTAAATTTTCCCGTACAAAAAGTATCAATAATTTCATCAAAGTTGGTTGAAAAGATGGCCGTGAACGCGTAACAAACAAAAAAACTAGTTTAATAACAAAATTTATGTATACTTCAGTATTTATTTACAAAGTGTCGCAAAATCAGCGCACGCCGCGACCCACAAAACTTGTTTTCGAAGGAAAATGTATATTTCTTCTACGAGAGCAAGTTTGTCTTAGGTTGAGAGCTGCAACGGCGAATAAATAAGGCTGAGAATATATTGGTAGGGCGACAGAGGTTTTTTTACCCCGCACGCTAAAAATACTTTTTTTCCACTAGGTACACGTAAATGAAACCCATATCCCTTATCAGTTTCTTCACTTCATACCAGAACGCTAAATCTCTTGGTGGTAACGTCGTGGTAACGTTTGCCCGTAGGGTGGTAAATAGCCACAGCCGAGGTCTCGCACGAGACGAGACCAGAGAAAAATCAGTACCTAATTAATAATTCCCGAATTTACCCTGCCGGAAATCGAGCCCGGGACCTCCCACTATAAGACCACCACTGCGCCAGGGAGGTCGTCAAAGTTGTCATAAGTTTGACTGCTAATTAGATATATGTTTGTGTCTATCTGTGCCATTGTATTGATGAAACGAATGGACTGATTAGAATGCAAATATTTTTTTATTAATGTATCATATCTTATCTTACTAATATTATAAATGCGAAAGTTTGGATGGATGTATGGATGATGGATGGATGGATGGATGTATGGATGTTTGTTACTCAATCTCGCCCCAACAGCTTAACGGATCTGGCTGAAATTTGACACAAATATAGATTATAGTCTGGAATAGCACAAAGGCTATTTTTTTTAATCCCGGAAAATTAAAGAGTTCCCGCGGGAACCACAAAACCTCGATCCACACGTACGAAGTCGCGGGCATCAACTAGTTAATTATATTTTATCCAGTCAGTTCATTAAATAGCCAAAACTATTAAAAGTTCAAGTCAAAATGATCTCTACCTTCCAGCCGCAAAATCTTTTCATAAAGTTGTTTCACATAGAACGGGCAGGTACAAAACAATTGGCAACCGTAAAACAAATCTAAACTTTTCCGCTACTGACCTAATAAAATGAAAGTAAAATCCAGTGGTAAGTAAAGTTACAAAGCTTTTTCACGTTTCACACTTTCTCTCTTTTAATATTTTTTTCATATATCATTACATTATTATAATTTTATATTAGGTATATATGTCTTTCGATATTATAAGACCTGTGCACCATTACTAATTAAGTTATTTTATAGCACTTCTACTCTTTCAATGACCAGTCAGTGTGATAGCTGTACGGTTGCCTCAGCTTCCGTGAGCCCTAAACATTCTATACAGTACTCAGACGCTTTCAGCCAACGAAATAAAATATTTAGGCGGATTCTGTAGTTTGTTTGAGAGTTTGAGGTACAAATTAAAAACGTAAGGCTTTTCGAAAAACTTCGCGCTTGGAGGATCTTCAATGTACAGTGTACAACTTCCCATGAATATAAATGAGTAGTAGAGTTGGTTTTTACTTATTTTGTCTTGGTTTTGAAAGCTTAAAAAACTGAATGATGTTTTTATAGTTACTGTACTTATTACTTATCTCATTAATACGACTAATACATAATATGTGAGGAAATATTTTTTCCAGATCTTCTGATGAACACTGATTTTGGTTATGATAGGAAGCTGACTCGTTATAAAGAACCTTTCACGATCGCTTTGCTAGTCTTGTAGCTATTTGTTGTTGGTTGGGTTGCATCTTCAAGCTTAGGAGAGCATACAAAGCTTGGACGGTGCGAGTGAGGGAATAGAGAGTACACTTCCCGTAGATAAATCGATACTAATCAAGTGTACTTTTACAGCTTAATGCAATAATTTCTACACAAAGGTATACGTATAATAAGGAATTTGAGAGACATTCTGGCCAATTCTGTATAAGACAATCTCTTTACTAACCTAAAATGACAACTTTAAATGTAGTTATGTCCCTTTCCGCAGGGAGTATTATGAAAGGGTTAGCAATATTTTAAATGCTCACATTTTAGTTAAGTTTAGAGAAGCAATATAGAATCAGCCCCATTGTTTTGGAGGTTACTAAAACCTTTATTCCCAGAAACCACTAGTGGATCTTCCAGAAACCACTTGTAAAATTAATCTGGTCCATCATTTATCAATAATTCTGTTCATGTATCATATAAAAAATACGAACAACCTATTGCACGATCTTAACATCATAACGAGGCATTGTCGGTAATGTCACGTAAACACACGCGGCTGAGACTACAAATCGATTTGTGGCACCGAGTAGGTACATCGATATTGCACTGTATCGATTTTTGAGATCTTCCATTACCTACCAGTTTCAGTTCCAGTATTTTGATTCTTATGGCTGTTCTATTAAGATACAATTTCTTTAAACCTGATGATTATTGAGTGCTTTTGATAAGCTTGTTTACATCATGTTCCTAAGCCTTAATATTTCTTCGCATCAGATTTGAGCTTCACCTGTTTTGTGATATCACCGATCACATTACCATGGACTTTGATATAATAATACTCCAACATTTACCATCATTGTAAGAGTAGGAAATGTATTATTTAAAGTAGGAACTTATTCCTCAAAAGTAAAATTATGGTAATTTTAAAATATAGGGAGTCATAGCTATGAGAATCCGTATTAAATAATTATGTCCATAGAAGATCCTAAAATTTTCAAATATAAAAACAAATGTAGGTACATTATTGCAACTGACTATAACTATATGCCGTAATAATCTCTCTAGTGAACAAAACCGTTTTCTGCTGGAACTAAGTGTTAAGGCTAGCGTCCATAAGAGCTGATTTGAATAGAGTCGCGTTGAATTTGTTAGATAATAACTCGGTGGATAGTAAGAATGTATTCGGTTACATAATGAGCGCTAAGCTTTGAGCAACATAATATAAAATGCAGTTTATGACTGTATGATTTTTGTCAGTAAAAGCGATTCTTATCTCTCACACGAACAAATTACTTTCCATATTTAGTCTTTACTCATAACAAATGGATTTTGGTAGGCATATTTAACGCTTACCCAAGATTTCGTACTTGATTTTTGATTACTGGCAAAGATTTTTAGACTATAAAACCAGCCAGGAAAGATGTTTGGAAGTCAGTGAAATCATAACAATATTATAAATGTGAAAGTGTGTTTGTTTGTTGGTTTGTCCTTCAATCACGCCGCAACAGAGCAACGGATCGGCGTGATTTTTTGCATGGGTAATGGGTATAGTTAAAAGGACCTGGAGAATAACATAGGCTACTTTTTATCATGGAAAATTAAGGGGGAGGTCCGTTTGAAACGCGAACAAAGTCGCGGACATCATCAAGTAAACCATAAGTAAACTGTAGTTTAAAGAAGCATAACGTAACAAGTGGCTATAATATTATCATCGATTTCATATTATCCATCTGCGCACGCGCATCGCTTAGTAAACGCTTTGTTCTAACGAAACGTGAAATGCCCATTCAATGTTAAATGATCCGCTTCTAGGTCAAGACGTACCTAATAAAACTGGTCGCACATTTAAGTGTGCTGTTAACGAAACACAAGGGACAAATTTTTTGTATCGAAAATTGGGAAACAATCATCAGCCGAGTTTCTGATGCTGCAGTAATTTAACTATATGAATCCGGGCCAGATTTAGTTTCTAATATGTCGTTCATATTCCATTTGTACAGTCTACTCGATACAGGCTTTCATATCAGAAAAACTTATTCGTGCTAAGGTGTAGTAGAATGCCCCAATACTAAAATGAAATCCTTCCAGCGTCCGTGTTTATTGCACGTATTGCCAGCTGTAATTATGTATTACCTACCTATTCTGTGGTGTTGCCACGAAAAGGCATCTTCTTCTCCAAAACATGGCCGGAGTTCGTGGTTGCTGATGTTATTTGATTCCTAGTACGGTAGGTACTACGTACCACATTAGGATGCGACATTGGTTATGTTGATAGGCTATCAGTATAATAGTGCACGACTTAATAATAATTATAGTATATTGTGGAAAATACGCTTAGAACCTGCTCCTTTTTTGAAGTTTGGTAAAGAGTGGCTCTTGCCGCTTTCTCTAATGAGCGATCAGCATTAGTCAGTATTGTGTTTTGTTCCAATAATTTGAACAATGTTTGTTTTTAACTGTACGAGTTCAGAATTTATATTGACGTTTTTAGAATCGCGGTCGACATTCTTTGAGTTTTGATTGATGATCATCCATACTCGTTACATGGAGTTGGTTATTGTGTACACTGAATTAATAACAGTACTTTGTAAGCTTTATATATTTTAAAATATTTTACTCACAAATGAAGAAATATAAATCAGAAAAGGTTCTAGTTTCTAGAAACTTAGTGTTTTAATGAAAATTTACTAACTTTGACACAGGGAACAAAAGAAAATATGTTTTTTTCATTACAGAAAGATGGGAATATGGATATATAACAAGATGACGCCCGCGATTTCGTTCACGTGGAATTAGGTTTTTGAAAAATCTCGTGGTTACTCTTTGATTTTCCGGTATAAAAAGACTATGTCCTTTCCTAGGATGCAACCTATCTCTGGACCAAATTTCGGTCACATTCGGTTGAACAGATAAGTAGTGTAAGCGTAGCAGACAGACAGGCAGACTTTATCATTTTTAATATTTAACCTAGTATTTATTTCATTGGAAAAAATGACGTAGTTTATCATTTTTACTTCATGTGAGACACCCACCATTTAAAATACCTATGCTGCTGTTCATAGAAAAATCTCAGACATTAATTTATGCATGCCGTCATACTACTCAATACTCCCTCTTGTTTCATTATTTATTACAACATCTTTCTATATACAATAACAATAGAACATTTTGACCCAAATGTAGACAATACGCACCTACGCACATCTATTGATACATGGTGCTATATTATTGTCTTTATTGTTTCACTTTCACTTTACTGACACATAAGAGCACTGATGCCCGCGACTTCGGCTGCGTGTTTTTTAAATTCCTGCAGCAACTCCTTAATAATTTTCCGGGATAAAAAGGAGCCTATGTTATATCCATGTCATAAATCTCGTCGATCCATTGCTCTGCTGCAGCGTGATTGAAGGAAAAACCAATAAACCAACAAACAACACTTTCGCACATCTTTTAAGTTTGAAGTACACTTCATTAGTAAAGGCTGTAAAATTCATATGTACTTGATATCATAAGGCTACGAGAATACGAGACTGATAGAAATATTTATTATCTTACTTCTTACTATCTTACTATAATATTATTAATGCGAAAGTTTGGATGTATGTATGGATGTTTGTTACTCAATCACGCCCCAAAGGCTGAACGGATCTGGCTGAAATTTGGCACAGAGATAGACTCTAGTCTGCAATAGCACATAGGCTACTTTTTTAAAATTAAGGAGTTTCCGCGGGAACCAAAAAACCTCAAACCACGCAGACGAACTCGCGGGTATTCGCTAGTATATGATATAATCTGTTGCTTTTCTCATCACTATAAACCGATTTGCATGAATAAACAATTGGTTAAAGGGTCTGGATTATGGAAGGGGCATTTTTCGCTCCATTGATTCGTTCGAGGGAATTAATTACCTTCTCCAAAATAAGTTCTTATTTGGTTAAATAGTTATTAAAGGAAGAGATATTGCCAACAATTTCCGGGATAAAAAGTAGCCTGTGTTATTCCAGTCTATAATCTATATTTGTGCCAAATTTCATCTAAATCCGTTCAGTCGTTCTGGCGTGATTGAGTAACAAATATCAATCCACCCACCTAAAATTTCGCACCCATACTATCCATACTAATATTATAAATGCGAAAGTGTGTCTGTCTGCTACGCTTTCAAGGCCCACCTATTCTACCGATTTTGATGAAATTTGGTACAGGGATAGGTTATATCCCAGAGAAGGACATACGCTACTTTTTATTCCTGAAAATTAAGAAGTTCCCGCGGGAATCGAAAAAACTTAGTCCACGCGGACGAAGTCGCAGTAATCATCTAGTTTATAATATTAGTATGGAAGTATAGATGAGCTTATTGCTCATAGACACTCATAATAATATTATAACGAACAAGATCGGTAAGTAAAAAGGACTATTTGTTTACAGCTTTTTCCGGAATATTCTGAATGCCACGTTGTTAAAACTAGATAATATGGCGATAACACTAATAGCCATGACACACGGACAGCCAATTAGTCAGCTTGTTACATTGTGTGTGTATTGACAGTGGGGTAACTGCCATGGCTTAAAGCAGTATTATTTCAAAATGTCAGTTCCGTTCCCTAAAATAAGGATTATAATTATTCTTAAACACCAATGTTAACAATATTAAAACAATACGACTTTAAGCGATTGTGGTATGCTCCCTGTATCTGTTTGTCTGTCTACTAGGCTTAAACAGCCCATGTCTTAAACCGATTTTGATTAAATTATGTATAGAGGTAGGTTACATCCTGGGAAAGGAAATAGGCTACTTTTTTCCCGAAAAAAATAAGGAGTTCCTCCGGGAATCAAAAAGACCTTAATCTACGCGGACAAAGTCGCGGGCACCATCTAAGTATTAGTAGTAGTATACCCAATATTATAATCCACGTGGAAACCCGACTTAAAGTTAGCAGTCAGCAACTCTTTTTATAAAGTTAATTTACATTTCAAAGTACGTAGGCCATTTCAGTTCATGGCCATGCAGTTGGAAAAAGTATTTAAAACCTAACTTTTAACCTTTATAAATCATTCGTACACGTGTTTGAGCGATCCGTCAGTTCATTTCACGACCCACTTCCAAACTACCAGTACCTAGTTACTGTGACCCCTACCACATGATGTTTTTTCATACCAACGCATGTACCAACGACGAACGAATTCGAGAGTTGGCGCTAAAGTAAAATGAACCTTATCTGACTTGTTTTACAGCTCAAGTTCATCCCTACATCCACAGTCAGCACTCCAAGCGGTATCTTGTAGTAGCGTAATTAAATTTTCGTGATACCGTAATTAATTATCACCATCACGTCTTATGCTTATTTTAGTGACGTTCAAAAGTGCACAGTGAACCAAGTTTGAATACTAAATTGAAATTAAAATGAATTTATTTTTTCTGAATGATGGTTACAGTATGAAAAAGCGCAGCATATCCAGTCAGGCCCGATTGTAGAAACGCCGAGTTATACTTTTATCCCAAAGTCACAGAATATACGTCAGAGTTACCTGCTACTTCTTTTAAAACTTCTGTCAAAATTTCAAATTTATTCCTTTGTTAAACTAACTGGGTTACTCGGCCTCTCTGAGAAACTGGCCTTAAAGATATAATAATTACATGATTCAGTAAAATTGGTTGAACTTTCGGTACACGATCGGTTTTATTTGATTTATACTCTGACGCCAAAGTGTTTCGACCATAGAGATAACTATGGTTTCGACGCTCGAATACGCTGAACGTCGTGTTGCTCAGTGTGAAAATCTCATGGTAAGGATACTCAACTGGTTCTAGTTGAAAAACATTTCGAGTAATTGCATTGGAAACTCATTAGCGGGATGCGAAATGCTGATTCAAGCTCGCTATTTTGTTTCTTTCACATTTAAAAACGGGGTCGAAGTTAGCGTGGGCCCGCTAAATAGTTACAGTGCTTTGGTTTCTACTAATTTCTTTAGACAACAATGCTTGAGTTAATTTATTAAATTCTGTTATAGCGTACGTACTCGTATGTGTTTATGTGATTTCATGTTGTACTTCGCAGCTATAGGAATATTTCTTTGAAAATAATATAAAAACTTAGCGACTTTTACAAATTTTTATGAATAAAAAAAGTAAATTGGAATCCTTCTGCAAAATTTTGGTGAGTTAAATTCTGATAAATTAGAATTCTAGGTAGTAAATAAATTTATTAATTCTTTAGAGTTAGATGGTTTTCCGAAAGATGTAAAATCCACGTCTTCTTTAGACTGCGTCTTCACTTACCATTAGTTGAGATCGCAGTCAAGAGCTAATTTGTAGTTACTAGTGAATATTTAAAAAAAACATTCATTACACTAATATGTCAAAAATAAACTACTTAAAATGCGCATCAATTGAAATATATACCACTTTATTAAGAAGTATTTCTCTGTTTAAGATTAGAGTTTGCAGACAAAGTTAGGACAGCAAATTTCAATAACTTAGCTGTTTAGAGTTTTACATAAAAGTGAATGATGGTCCATAATGAAATTTTAGTCTCTGTGAATTTTAAAGTCCATTCTATATAAATATAATAACTTCACTATTAACAAAGTTTATATTAAGAACGTTGGCATAAACTTGCTTACTTAAATTAGTTCTTTGAGTTAAAATTCAATTAAAGTTTACAAATTAGTTCGATGTGATGTTCATAGACTTGAGAATAGTTTCAGAAGTGCTACCTTGAATGGTGACTATTATAATAAAATTAGTATTAATTTTATAAGAAGCTGCGGCTGAGAATGTAATAATTGAACTATTTTATAAGTTACTTACTTGATACTCGTAGTATACCTCAAGCAGAACTATATACTAATTTTATGCATGCGAAAGTCTATCTTTTACAATTTGTGTCGTTTAACAACTATTTCTTTAAAAGTAATTTAAATGTCTGTTTGTCTTCTGTATATGGACTAATATTATAAATGCGAAAGTGTGTCTGTCTGCCTGCTATTTCACGGCCCATCTGCTCAACGGATTTTGATGAAATTTGGTACTGGGATAGGTTGTATCTCGGGGAAGGACATAGGCTACTCTTTATCCCGGAGGATTAACGAGTTCCCACAGGAATCAAAAATCTTAATCCTCGCAGAAGAAGTCGCTGGCATCATCTAGTTAATAATATTTATGCTCAGGTTTCGAATCTTAAATGAAACAAAGGATGATTAAATTTGGATCACTCTATCGTCGATAGTCGTAACAGAAGGCAGAGAATTCTTCAAAAGTATCAAAAGTTCAATGACACACTTTCCTATTCAAAACATAAGATAAATAGGCCGAACTAAAAAGGAACAAAACTCGACCAAGCACCCCACATACCATTAGCCCACATTTTAAAAAGACATTACAACTAAATCTTCACAAGATAACAACACCAACAATACGTGTACTAACGTAAGACAATTAATCAAAATGAGATATGGGTAACAGGAATAGGTGCATTCATTTATACTGTATCGAACGGGATCGTGTGGGATGCTGCGGTCCAAACACTGATGTATATAATCTTTGAGTAGATTTGTTGCAGCAATGTAACACTGAAAAGTCGATCTAACAACTAAGTTATCACATTTTCAATAACAAGTATACCAAAGTTAATATCGGTCCTCCATACTAGGTGTCCCGCCCATTGTCACTTAAAATTCGCTTCGCTGAGCCATGTCAGTTACTTTAGTCCTTCCACGAATCTCTACAATATATCTGATGTGACTCAATTAACTTGACCCAATAACCAATTATTGGTTACTATAATCATACTATCCACACATAATGTTTATATCAGATCTTTAAAAAGCTAAAAGTTTGAATACGAACTTTGTTATGAAAAAAACATTTAAGTACTTACTTAATTAATTTTTAAATTCGTTCATGGGGTATGTCCCATATCATAGTTAAAATTTTAAATATTGTTGACGTTCGTGTTTTACAATTATAAAATCCTTAATTTAGGGATGGGTACGTGACATAAAGCTGTAATTTTGAAATAATACTGCTTTATTCGATGGTAGTTACATTTTATTCTGGGAAATTAAAGTGTTCTTGCACAAATCAAAAACTACAATCCACCGAGACGAAGGCGCGATCAACACAAGTTGACGATATTATTATTCACCATTTTGTTAAGCTGCATCATAGTTTGTATCAGTATATGATTAATACTACCAATAGTCTTAAAAAATGTACCTAATGGTCTTAGAATTCTTTTCCATACCGCCCACAATGGAACTTTTACCTACTTCTAACTTTTGGCTGATGTATTTTCAACCTTAAATTTATACAAATAAGAAAGTATTCATTTTTGTTTTGTTCAACAAATGTATAAAATAAAATTTTGTATGGACGATATGTAAGATATTAATGTTATGCTTTCGAAACCGTTACTTATCCTTGTTCATTCTTTGTATTGTAATTTATGGTATAGTTTATATTATTGTTTTTTAATCCACAATAAGTTAGCCCTTGGCTGCGATCTTTGGGTAAGTGATGATGCAGTCTAAGATGGTAGCGGGTTAACCTGTACGGCAATTATATTAAACCATATTAAACCCATACTACTAATCGGTTTCTACACGGAATCGTACCGGAACTCTAAATTGCTCAGCGGTACGTCTTTGGCGTTAGGGTGGTAACTAGCCACGGCCGAAGCCTCCCGCCACATATATTTATATATTTTTGAGCTAACCAAAGCCTACACATACTTTTGAATGTATCAGTACTCTATAGCGCGGTATGAAGACCCAGATTCGGTTCTAGATAACAGTAATTTGATTTAAAGGTTTTCTTGGGTTTTATCATTTCTGTTTATTAGAATTAGTTTTTTGACTGGACTACCTACTCAGTAAAAACGTATTTTATTAGTGTAAAAGGCAGATTTTTACTGAGAACAAAATCAAAATGTTGATAATTAGGTCTATTCGATTCTTCTCAATGTCTACATTATTAAAGTAAATCTCAGTGGTTTTGAATTTTATTACAAAAGCATTGTTGTAATCTTTAGAATTTAGTTTACGAAGACTTTTAACGTCTAAAGCTATTAAATAATGAAAATAGCTAGAGGAGCTTTTCTTAACCCTACTAATTATTTTCTCAGACATTTAACCTTTCTGAACTTTATTTTACTACTAGCTGATGCTGCGACTTCGTCTGCGTGGAGTAAGTTTGTTTAATTCCCACGGTAACTCCTTAACTATACCCATGCAAAAAATCACGTTGATCCGTTGCACTTTCGCGGCGTTATTGAAGAACAAACAAACATACTTTCGCATTTATAATATTAGTATGAAGTAGGATAGGTAATGAAATTGGTTTAAACTAGGTATCTAACGATATAAAGCAACATAATCCATACTAATATTATAAATGCGAAAGTGTGTCTGTCTGTCTGCTACGCTTTCACGGCCCCTCAACTGATTTTGATGAAATTTGGTATAGGGGTAGGTTACATCCCGGGGAAGGACATAGGCTTTTTATCCCGGAAAATTAAAGAGTTCCCGCGAGAACCAAAAAACCTCAATCCACGCGGACAAAGTTGCGGGCACCAGCTAGTTATGATATACATACACATACCTGAAACAAAAAACATAGCTACATAACCTTTAAAATGCTTTACTTCTGTGACCTTGACCTCGACAGTTCTAGATTCATTGTATATCTACACGTGCAACTTATCAAGCAAAACTGGGTCCAAGTAAAAGAAAAAGACGTAGAGAAGTTCTTATAAACATGCTTCAGCAAGGCTTTATCGCACACCAAAGATGGCTAATCTCAGGAGGCTAATCTCTACATCTAGTGAAGTGCTCGAACTAGATACAAAACGGCGATTAACCAAGTGAGTCAAACTGGTCAGTAGTTTGAACAAGACTTTGTTATTTCTTAACTCAGTCCTCCAGTGGCCGAGACTTGGCCGATAATTTTAATGGCTTTTAGTTCATCGAGTGGAGTCATATACTCCCATGTACTAATCCTGATTTTACAGGAACATTTTAAATGTCATGACAACTCTATCAAATCAAAAACTCTTTATCAAACTTAAAAACGCGCTTTTAGAGTGGAATGTTGGTATGAGATACATAGTTGTGACGTCATCAAATTTCAACGCACTGCTATTTATTTTCTTAAAACACACGGAACCATCTCCTTCTTTTCAACCGACTTCAAAAAAAGGAGGAGGTTCTCAATTCGACTATATTTTTATATATTTTTTTTATATTTGTTACCTCAGAACTTTAGACTGGGTGGACCGATTTGGATAATTCTTTTTTTATTTGAAAGGACATACTTCCCAAGAAGTCCCATATAATTTTTATCGAAATCGATCGAGCGGGTTTTAAAATATCAACAATAAAATAAGTACTTTGTTATAGCGTGTGCTTGTTGTTGTAAAGTTGGCGCGGGAGTTTGAAGTCGGTTGTTTAAAAAGAATTTTTTATATCAAATTATTGGCAGTCAGGTAAAAAGTAGTCTCTTTCCAAGTAAATCATTCATGGGCCTAAGGCGCTGTACCTAATATATATATGAGAAAAAGAACACAATATTATAGTATTGTAAATAAATCATAATAATAACATGATATTACCTAAAAATTTTAATCAAAGCAAAGGTCATTATTTTTACTCATAATAATATTTACTGTGTTATTAAAGTACGACTAGGTGCCTTTAAGTAAATACATTAGATATAAAGTAACGATAAACAGTGTTAGGTCACTGGTCAATATTATTTTTTAAGGGGGAATGGAAGGTCAAGACGATACATCAATAAAGTAAACCCCTAAAGTGTAAGATTTGGTTGGTGAAGAGGCCATACTGTCAACCTTTAAAGCAATACTTAAGCAATATTACTAAAAATGACAGTTTAATGTCACGTACCTTTAAAAGATTTTAATTCTAAAACACGAAATACAACAATAATGAAACATTATGGTTTGTGTAGCGTAAAAGGGGGCTTTAAAAGTAGTGTATCCATCAAACGGTGACAATATAATGTATGCTTGTAAAAATAATTTGCTGTTTTCAAGACCTTTAAGCAGACATTGACGCATCTCAAAACACAATTTAAAAAAAAATCCCTGCATTGAAATTTATTTTAAACATACCTCTAAATTTTCCTATTAAACCAATTTTTCTCCTTATTGAACCCAATAATTAGCTCTAGAAATATAAGATAAAATTCATATTTCTATATCAAACACATTGTCGGATTCATTTGTATTGAAAAGTTAATATTTTGCGACATACGCTTGCTCGATTTCACCCCCCGCGCCAGTGTTTTCATCTCGTGAGCTCACAGCGCCTTAAGCGTTGGCGGTATGACCTCTGGGTTAGCTCAATACCACAGAAAAGCCAGATTATTTTAGCGTAAAAAATGAAATAAGAGGGTTCTACTTAAATAAATTACTTAAATAAAAAGTGCAAAATGCCAAGACCGTAAACACTAGTTTTGACTTCACTACCCAGTCAAACGTTTATTTATCCTGCAAATGAAGTTTGAATTAAAGAGAGTTTGTGATGGTTTATTTAAGTTTTATTAAATTTTAGACGAATAAAAAGCGAAATGACGCAACCAGTATTGACAAAACAATGTATGCGATTAACATACAAATTTTGACCGAAAAGGTGGCCTTTTATGTTCATTACTTCATTTGTCGTCGCGATCAACCGACAGACGTCCACACTCCACAGCTGGACATCTCTTGTACAACTGGGACTCTTGCAGAGACTTTTGTGAGGAAAACTATGTTTAGATTGTTTGCTATGTTCTGTAGAATTCTGTTATATATAACACGAAATTAATGAAAACACAGTTTTTCTTGTAATGTTTCTTAATGATTTTGATTTTTGACAGACCTTGTTTTGTCCAGAATTTGTTGAAACAAATTCCACAGTTTTAGGTATAATCGTCGATAAGGGCAAAACTTTCAAAGGCAAAAATACTTGACCTCTTAGCAAACTCTAGGTTCTTTTGTTCCAAGGCGATTATTCCGAAGTAATAATAAATTGGAATCTTTGTGAGAGGTCTTATAATAATACTTGAGAAGCGCGTTAATTAAGGCCCGTGTTTTAGAGGACGAGTGGGCGTGATCGACCCCACAGGGATGCATCGATTGTTAAGGCCAAGATTGTATCGCACAATTTATTTTTATTTTTGTTTCTTTAGTTAATCGGAGATAATGGTGTTGCCAGCGGTGGAACGTCTGAGAATCAGAGGCCCAATCGTCTAAGACAGGCGTAATAATTTTAAACGACGTCACGTACCTTGACGTCCCTAAAATCATATCATACTTATACTTACTATTATTATAAATGCGAAAGTCACTTTGTTTGTTGGTTTGTTGGTTTGTCCTTCAATCACGCCGCAACGGAGCAACGGATTGACGTGATTTTTGGCATGGGTATAGTTGAGGACCTGGAGAGTGACATAGGCTACTTTTTATCCCGGAAAATTAAGGAGTTCCCGCGGGAATAACAAAAAATTTAAACCACGCGGACGAAGTCGCGGGCATCAGCTAGTAAGGATTATAATTCTAAGATACGAACGTCAACAACATTGAAACAATACGGCTTTAAGCGATAGTAGTATGCCCCCTGGTACGATCTTTTATAAGTTTCAGCTGGAACGCTTAACTTTGGGTACGGCAGATTTTAGTTTTATTGCATTAAATTGTACGATTTTGCCCGTGGGATGATGGGACCGTTCGCTAACGTGACCTTTTGCGAACGGGACCTTTTTGTATTGGTTGGAGTAGGAACATTAAGCGAATGGGACATTATGCGGCCGATTCAGTTTAATTAAAAATTCCGATTCCCACTCAAAATTACTTGTCCTTATAATATCTTTCAACATAAAAATCAAAGACGCTACTGCTTGGCGCTACCTTGAAAATAGTAAAGATAAATACTTCAACAGTGCATGCATAAGTACATAATATTACTTATAATAATTATAAATAATAAAGGTGATTTAATATTAATCAACAATTAAAAGGAATCTTACTGTGTGTAAAGCCTTATAATATCTGATATTTCTCTGGTCTCGGTAGTAATTAAAATTATAATACTCAGCAAGTTTCTTAATTCCCATGCGCGTCTCGTCTTCCCCTTAAGCGTTACTCCGGCAATTAAACACCTTAATCTGTATAAAATATTTTTGCTTTCTTCCCATTCTCGTACAATATTAATTTTAATTAAACGGGAAACAAGCCGCGTTGTTTTAATTAACGATTATTGTTTTAACGCGCCTTTCATGTAACTAACGTATCATTATGACAATCGCTTTTTTTAAAATTAATTTTATACTATGCTTCATTACAAGTATTATTTATTGTTATTTCAACATCACTACACTAGTCAATTAATAAGAAAGATAATGCCCACGACTTTGTCCGCATATATTTCAGTATCCAAAATCTAGGGAAGCCCGGAATAAAAAGTACTTAGCCGATGTCACTTTCCAGTTTGTCAACTATACCCTGGATGCAAATTACATTGCTAAGTTGCGGCGTGATTGAAAAAATAACCAACAAACAAACACCCTTTCACATTATAAGAGTATGGGGTACGATATGGTATGGCACAAACTAGAAATATTGAAAATATCTTCTACGATCTTGACCTTACAGTACTTAAGTAGATTTCAGACATTCCCGCAGATCTTTTGCCCAAAGATTACAAATTAAAGTGTATTCGCATAAAGGCAACAAAACATAGTACTTAGACTAAGGTTCTTATTGGGATCGATGTCTTTACGGAGTTTTAAATAAATGCACAGATACTATCTGAATTGAACTATGTAACCTTCTACACGGCTGCCATTTACACCGAATGAATGTTGGTAAACGAATTTGTACCTTAATGAAATGTGTAGGAGCTGTCAACGTCAAACTGTTATTCGGATTTAATATTTTCTAACAATTAGTCTAGTAGCAAGCAAGACGATATTGCCAAAATTAGGTTTTCAGACAAAGACATTCCAATAGGTACCGTGTCTGTACTGTCTGAAACTGATTTCTCTCCGGTCATGGTAAACTTGTCGTCTTATCGGGTTAAGAAAATAAGGAATAAGAGTGCACCTGTTTTTCTGCGCACACATGACGTGCGCTATAATATCTCCCGCGCAAATCTCTGGAAATTTGTTGCCATTACTGTAATTGAGTAGAGAGGAAATTATTTAATACTAAATGATTCCCGCGACTTCGTCCGCGTGGACCAAGTTTTTTCGATTCCCGCGGGAACAAACAAAATATTGAATTCGATTGTAGGTAATGTTGCGGCACGGTGTAAGAGACGGCTGAACTAACGAACGAAACGGAATTGTACCGTTGCTTGGAGTAATAGCGTCTAATTGTTTAGCTCGCATCGATGGATCGGATAGCATCGAGATAACCTTTTGCCATTCAACGGTGATTCTTATTTTTCTTGTTGTTTTTCGTTCCGTTTATGTGATTCTAAAGATACGTTTCAGATGTGATTTCAATTATTGTGTAAGCTTATAGATACGATGTTGTGTTACTATATACATGTACTCGTATGCTGTGATACTATTGGCATTTATTTAGTAGGTGACTGCGACTTCGCTCCCGTGGGAATTTAAAAAAATCCAGCCTTAATCCTTGTCGTCATACAAGCCAAGTTTGGTCCAAAATTACAGCTTTCTAAGTCCAAGGGTTTGGGCTGGGCGCTGATGCGTGCAGTCAGTGAGGGATTGAATCAGGACTTATCTTTTTGCTGTGCGGGACCACTTAGGAGACCACTGGGCTTGGGGGTTACTAACATGATACCATGTCCATCGCATAGGAGTAGGACCGCTTGCAGAAACGCTGGGCTAACCTTTTGACCCAGAGTTAGCTACTATTTTGACAGAATTCGTATAAAACTTCATCCGAATTTCAAATTTATTCCTGAGTTAAACCATGGAATAGGTACTAGTTAAACGTAACCCGGCTTCTCTGCACACATTGGCATTGGCAGTATGCCCCCTGGCCCGTATCATGTTTGTCGAATATTGGTTTATTCGTCGAACGAAATCAGCTAAAATCAGTCCCCCGATTGTGTAAGAAATCGTAATCGGAATCGTTTGTCAAACGGATAATTCGACCTGTTTAAGGAGTTCATGGATGCCTGCACGTCAAAAATCATGTATGAACTCCTAACGATTTGCTTAGACAATCGGGTCTCAGTTTCTCAAGTATCGATCATAAGCTAAGATTGACCGATACGTGACAACTTGTTCTTATCTCTATGGGCGTCAATATATTTCTACCTACTTATCTTACCCATACGAATATTTGCAAAACTATACATCTGATAAATTTTAATATGGAAAAATTGCCAGCCCCAGTACGTACGCGAAATTGATTTCGGAGTTCGGATTGAATAATAAATTTCAACGAACGTGAATGCAAATTTCTGTTTGTAGGTAGGTGTATTTTTTTGCACTTGAATTACAGCGACGGGACTACGGATTTATAGCTGCTAAGAGCGTAACAATGAAACTAGGTTTTGAAGGCCTCCCTGGCGCAGTGGTGAGCGCTGCGGTCTTATTGTGGGAGGTCCCGGGTTCGTTTCCCGAGAGGAAATAAATAATATCTGAATGTTCTCTGATCTGAGACCCGATTGTTTAAGTAAATAGTAATCACAGCTTAAAACGTCTTACTCGAACAGTTCAGGGAGTTCATACATGCTTTTTGACGTGCAGGCATCTATGAACTCCTTATACAGGTCGAATTATCCGTCTGACAAACGATTCCGATTACGATTTCCTTACACAATCGGGGGGCTGGTCTGGTGGAAGGCTTCGGCTATACCTAGCTAGTTTCGCCAATTTACCGAGAAGTAGTGTTCCGTTTCGATGCAGTGTAAAAACTATTTAGGGGTCCATGGTCTATAGGTCTAAAATTGCAGCCATAGGGCACATAGATAGAAGAACCTATAGGCATTGGGGTCTTAAGGGACTTGAATGGCGGAATCACATACTAATTTAATTTTCATTATTTTTATCATCTGATCAAATTCGATTTAAACCCAGGGAAATCCCCGAAATATAAGTAGAGTTAATACAAACGTATGTCAATCGAAATCCCGTATTACCCTGTGTAAATACCGTCACATTAGCGCAACCGACAAATTATTTCTGAATATTTAATGCCGCTTCACATTGCCTCCATATTGTTCAGAACATAATACTGACCGGCTAACTATTGAAAATTCAACTCTAATTACGTTTGAGTAAAGTTCAATATCAATCATCAATTCGTACAGTGTTGACTGTCCTGTAAGATTGACTTACCAATTTCGACTTCATTTCTGATAACAATAAAGTTCATTTTCGATTGTCAACACTTATTGTTGACTGGTATAATTTATGCAGTAGAGGCGATAAGCAACTTTATTGGCTCCGGGTTATGGTTCATTATTGTTAATGGACTACTTTAAAATTATCCGAAATTTTCGTTCGGAATGAATTGAATAAGTTATAAAAATCCGATTTCTTTGCCGTTTTATGAAAATTGGCTGTTAAAATTAAAAACTTGTAAAAAATATTGTGACATTTTTAAAAATAAGTAAGAAAAGATTTTTTATTTCGTCTATTGGGAAAAAGGCTTGAAAAAGAGCAATCAGACCAAAAAACTGGTGCAATTTTAATTGGTACAATAATTATTGTTCTCTAAGACGTCCCGCTGAACATACCTACTAAATACTAATACTTTAATCAAAGTCTCTTTTTGTGTCGTATTTCTCATTGTTGAGGGTCAAAAATACTTTTACCATTATGTGATTAATGGAATGGGGTCACGACCCTCAATAATGACTCAATGAGGAATACGACGCAGGGAGAGAGACATTCGTGATTACATATTAATTGATTTCAGAAAAGTCGTTGCATTTCAACGCCACACTCAGTAGATTTACGAGGCGCTCCTTTATTAAGATAAAATAGACTAGATGTCTATTTTTACTGATGCAGAAGTAATGCAAGCACAAAAAAACAATATTACATTTTAACTACATTATTAATGACTGCACAATTAACTGTATTTACTTTTAAGAGCCGTGATGTACGGCCGGTAATTTAAATAAATGTCGAATAGGGTGACAATCAAATCAAATTAGTTGGAATGGGGAATATGCATGTGATTTAGAAATGGACAAAAAAAATTATGTGTATTCTTTCTTGCTAAATAAACATATTCAGATGATTATTTTTACAAATTATCATTTTTCTATTAATAAATTTAATTATTTAAAAGTAGTCTTTTTCAAATTCCGCCAAAACGCAACGCTATTGGCGGAACGAAACATGACGTCACCATCCACTCTAGTATGTGTCGACTGTTGACAGGTCGCTTGTTTTGTATGATTATTGAAGGTTATTCGCATTGCTTTGCCGCTATTTATGATAAATTATTAGTGTTTTTGGGAATTATTAACTGAAAGCAGTGATTCCTTGTGAAATAACCCTGTGCGTTCCGCAGTCGGGTAAAAAGACTCGCCACAATGACTGAAAGCGGTTTTGTCAAGGCAACTGAGAAATTCTTTTCCAATAGAACTTATCAACAGTGCAAACAAAAAACCTAGTTATAACGTTTTGTGATCAAAATCAACACTCGTAGTCAGCAATGAAAATCATAATATTTATAAATTTGTAACATTAATAAATAAGTAAAAATATAGGGAATCAGAACAGTTTTATGAACATTTAATTAAATTTTTAGGTTAGTTTATTGTATATAATGCTCGCGAGTCCTAATGAAAAAGATTTTTGATAGGTAGGTATATACATATTTAATACTCACGTCGAAATGATCTTCACAACAATATAAACTACTCAAGCACGATACATTTTCTCTCCTCTACACCACTTTTTCTTTATATTTGCATCTTTGGGCATATGAAAATAAATCTAGTCAGGTGCAGTTTTAATATTATTTTTGCACATAGGGACAATACAATATTTATAATAAGCTTTTGGGTGCTCTTCCATCACAATATAATAATCTTTTACGCTTTACTTCACTCACTTTTATTAAATCTGTGAATCAAACACTTCGTTGTTAATTTATTCCTATGAATAAACGATGTCGAACGACGACAATGAACGCACCGTGACGTCACAGAACGAGCGCGCCAAAATGGGGGCGTTTAAATCGTCCGAAAATGATAGTAGTTTTAATTAATTTTTCTTAGCTTATTTAATAAAATTGTGCAAGTGTTATATTTTTTTCCTGTTATATAATTAATTAAAGAATGGTTTAAAATAATAAAAAAAATACATGCATATTCCCTATTGTCGGGACGGACGGACGGACGTCCGGTGCGAGTGAAAGCGTTTTACTATCGTAGAATTACTACTACTAGTACTCGTTGTACTCTTCTCAGACCAGGGCGCGTTTGGAACCCTCGTAGCTTTATTTTTAAGATACCATCACGTATTATAGTTAAAAGTGGCGTTCAGAAGGTGTAGTAGGTACTAGGTACCTATTTTAAGTTTCAGCACCTATTTTACCGAGGTGCCTATTTTATTTTGAGTTTGAGTTTATAAATTTTGAGTTTGAGTAGTAGTACATAATTTAATACTTTTTTGCAACAAAACACATGAGAAGAAAGGTGACTGACTGACTGACATATCTATCAATGCACAGCTCAAACCACTGGACGGAAGAAAGCTAAAAGAACCACTAAGAAATAATAAAAGGAATTTCTGAAAATAAAATAAAATAAAAATTTCTGTACAATACTAATAAAAGGACTTATTGATGTGCCTGCGAATTGCTCGAACGCTTTAAAAGTTCGTAGTGCCTCGTGACAGAAGCCGCCTACATAATCGCAAGACGTTTAGTTTGCCTCAAGTGAGAAGCAATCTTGGTCACCACGGACCGTTGTATAGAATGTTGTCCCTCGCAAATATGTTATCGGAATAGTATAGATATCTTCTGTGATAGCATCAAAACAATCAAAATAATAATTTTTAATGTTTAATTTATTTGTTGTTAATTTAGTTGTTTTTATTAATTATTAATCTTTTTTATGACTAAACTGTAGTTATTAATGTTTTTAGTTTTTAATAATTAGTACCCAAATAATAATATGCACGCCATGTCCACATCAAGAAGACGCAATTATAAATACCTCAGTGAATTTTGTTAAACTTGTTTAAGGTTGATTTTGTAATTGCTGTCGGTTTTGTGGACTAATTTATAAAAAGAAAAAACAAGGATTTTTATAAATGCGAAAGTGTATTTGTTTGGTGGTTTTCCTTCAATCACGCCGCAACAAAGCAACGGATCGGATTTTGACTTTACTATCATAATTTAATGTGTTTAATTCATAGGATTAATTGGGACAAAAGTGAATGTTTGCATGCCATTTTATGGCTAATTTTGGATTGGTTCCTATTTTCCCTGTAACACCTCTTTTGTATACTCTATCTAGCAAATAAAGTATAGACCTGAAGACTCTACACTCTAAGTTTAAGCCAACGAGGCAGAGTAAGTTATTATGAATAAAAAACAATTATGCCCGTTTTCACTAACAACGAACAAGGCAACGCCTAGTTAAGTAACGCCTAATCTAAGGAGATCCCTAGGCAATACATAACGTTTCACCAATCCATTTTCACTAGGCAACTCCTAAGCTATGAATTGCCTAAACTTGTCTATGAATTTTTGTATCGTGTTGTCAGTACACTCTGCAGTGTTCAAAAACTGACAGTTTTTGTGTGTGTTTGACGTTTAACAGATAGTCTGTATTTGTAGTCTGCGACGTAACTATAATAATATATTTCGAACTTTTGAATAGAATTCGGTTTT
Source organism: Erebia epiphron (assembly GCA_963932025.1). Taxonomy (NCBI): domain Eukaryota; kingdom Metazoa; phylum Arthropoda; class Insecta; order Lepidoptera; family Nymphalidae; genus Erebia; species Erebia epiphron. Next base: position 36,554,984 of record OZ009946.1, on the reverse strand, counting down.
TTTAATTCGCAACTAGCTGATGCCCGCGACTTCGTCCGCGTGGGTTGAGAATTTTTGTTCCCGCGGGAACTCTTTAATTTTCCGGGATAAAAAGTAGCCTATGTGCTATTCCAGACTATAATCTACCTATCTCTGTGCCAAATTTCAGCCAGATCCGTTCAGCCGTTGGGGCGTGATTGAGTAACAAACATCCATACATCCATCCATCCATCCATACATCCATCCAAACTTTCGCATTTATAATATTATACTAGCTGATGCCCGCGACTACGTCCGCGTGGATTGAGGTTTTTTGGTTCCCGCGGGAACTCCTAAGTTTTCCGGGATAAAAAGTAGCCTATGTGTTATTCCAGACTATAATATATTATCTCTGTGTCAAATTTCATCCAGATCCGTTCAGCCGTTCGAGCGTGATTGAGTAACAAACAGCCATCCATACATCCATCCATACATCCATCCATACATCCATCCAGACATCCATCCAAACTTTCGCATTTATAATCTTTATTTGATTTGATTTATTGATATTTGATAGTAAGATTTTATATTAAAATAACAAAAAGTATCGTACCTATCACAATGTCGGCTGATAAGATCTAAAAACTCCAAAAATTCTAATAGATCTTCTGTACTCGTATAAAAATTTAATTTTATTAAAAAGACAATAATAGCAAACACCAATGAGCACGAAAATCGAAATGATACAATATAAACATAACCATTATGAGCGCTGAGCGGCTGATAGTTGTCGAGATGTCATTATACCTCTTTTTAGGGGTTGCCTAGCATTACGCACCGCCCAATCGGTGTCGTAACTTTAGGTGGCGCCTAACGTCGTGAGGCATCACCTAAGGGTTGGTGAAACGTTTTTTCTCCCTAGGCATGTCCTAAATATTTAGGCATCCGATTTAGGCGTCTCCTAGGTTTAGTGAAAACGGGCATAAATAACGTATCCATCCTTTTCGATGGATAGGTTATTACTGATTTTTTTAATTTTTTTTATTTAAGTTGACTTTGACAAGTGCTATTGAATAAGTACCAATGAGATTTATTATGCCGTTTGCTAAATAAGTCCAAAAACTTAGACCGGGTCACCAATTAATACCAATCAACAAACATACATAATCCCGTTTGCATGTCAAACCAAATCGCTTAAACATTGGCAAATGCTTCACAATCGGCAACGCAAGAGGAGGCCAAACAAACTGCAATACCAAAAACACAACCACCTAATATTACTCTAGAGGTAAATGAAATAGAGTTGAAAATCGTTAAAAGCACAGCCACTGTCAATAACAGAATTAAAGCACGCACGCTTATATTTACAGAACAGTGTTTTGACTGAGATAATGAGATGCGACAGTGCATTGCGGAGCTGTAAAGCTATGATGTAATACCCTAGAAATTGTGTTTAGTGTATTGCATGGGTTTATTTTGGTCAAAAGGCCAGCAATATTGCGCAGTTCTTACAGCTTTGGACGCTCAACGGGCTGTGCGTCTAAAACTGTTTCTTAAAGTGAAACTACTTTAGAATCGTTGTGATTTGAAAATTCAATGAAACGAAAAAGTTAAACGAAAAATTGACACGAAAAAAAGACAAACATAAATAAATAAACATACATAAATAAATAGGATTTAGCCTGTGAGAGCAGCAGGGGTCTTCTCCGGTTGGCCCGTGAGGTCCAATCGGGGGTACGGGCTTCGAGGCCTGGCCTCATTACCCGGGCGGGGCGCGGGGTAACATTGTACCCCGGTGATTCTCCTGTGAGAGGATGAGATAGAATAGAAGTTATATGGTCACGACCAATAGATGGCGCTGTACGATATTGGCTACTTTTCAGTCAGAAGTTTCATTTTTGCCGTATGCGAATTGCACGCACACACTTTTATTATGTTTCTGTGAGAAATGGAATTGGCTACAAGAAAATTAGTGGTAGAGACAAAGTTACCAATTTGCAGATCATAATTATTATCTTAGATTTTTCTATATTAGAGCGCACGTGGCGCAGCGGGGTTGCATATCAGTCCGCTACCGAATTCCATCCAGTTACAATCTTACAGTAGGCAGTTTAATATTTCGCTATGATTATTAACGAGGCCACTGCCTCGTTGGTCTAGTGGTTAGCATAGTCGACTGCGGATCACGAGGTCCTGGGTTCGATTCCCGGTCGGGCATAAAAGTTAGGTATTGAGTTTTTCAATTAAGAAATTCTCAGTGCCAGCCCGGAGTTGGAAGTTGGCGGTGTTTAACCCCCGTGCCTCGGAGAGCACGTTAAGCTGTCGGTCCCGGTTATTATCACTAACATGATAATAGTCGTTAAAGCCCGCCAACCCGCATTGGAGCAGCGTGGTGGGTCTAAGCTCTAATTCCCGCTCTCCTACGAGAGTGGAGGCCTGTGCCCAGCAGTGGGACGTTAATAGGCTGTAGTGATGATGATGATGATGATTATCGGCCATAATGTATTGTGGCATTGTCCATAGTCCATACATAGCAGCAGTAATAAGGTATATTCACGCAAATGGGTAGTTAATTTTAATTTTGACAGCTTTTGCTCCGTTTTCGAAAACGGTATTCGTTTTCGAATGGTCTTGAAGCTCGCGACTCTACACTATAAGTTGGAATCGAGTGAATCCGCGGTAGCCGAACTAGTTTATTCTAAGACCGCAACTGGTATAACCTTTTCAGTTAGTAAACATGTCACGCATTTAACCGTCATTTATCTAAAACCACTAGAAAATTAGGCGGTTCTATTGTAATAATATTTCAGCCTCCATTATATCGGTGCTGCTAGTACGCCGTTAATATTTGGTATTTTCCGTTAACACAACGATTTAAAGCGGGCTTTAAAGAGCTTGTGTTGGCGGCCATTTTGCCATGAAATACACCATCATTTAATTTGCTCCTAATTATTGAGTGCCGTTGTCCTACAATAGGCAGTGTGTGTGGAGAACCGAAAACTTTATTATCCGGCCGCGCTGCGGTTCGCAGGACTATCTATTGAAATATCTATTGAAGCGTCAATAGCTAAATGATTAAGAGTACAGCGTAAGTATATAATACTAGCTGATGCCCGCGACTTCGTCCGCGTGGATTGAGGCTTTTTGGTTCTCGCGGGAACTCTTTAATTTTCCGGGATAAAAAGTAGCGTTATCCCAGACTATAATCTATGTGTCAAAGTTACTCCAGATCCATTCAGCCGTTCTGGCGTGATTGAGTAGTAAACATTCATCCATCCATCCAAACTTTCGCATTTATAATATTAAAGTAGTAAGTATGTTAAGAAGTAAGTAGGTGTAGATATTCATACAGTGGCTCGACGCCCATAAAAATCACAAAGCAGGCTACCATGGCAGCTGTTATCATTAGACATCTAATTCTAGAGGTATGATGGTCTCATGGTTGAGAGAGCTTGGAAACACCGCGGAACTTCAGAGCGAAAAAATTTTGTATTGAAAATTCTGCCGGTTTCCTCCGTCAAGTCCTAGTCAACCCGCAGCGTTGCTATTTCTAGACATGGACATGGAGGCCCATGGAACGTTGACACCAAATTAGCTTCTAATTTTATTTCAATAGGAATAAATTACATAAACAAAAAGACAAACCAAAATAAATAAGTAGGTACGTATTTCCCACTAAAAAATCAAGTATACGCAATCACAGCAAGTAAACCGCATTACATTTTTATAAAAATGACGCTATCTGAGAAACCCTCCCTCCGACAAGGTGTTGGGCGCGCAAATAATTTATTTCTCTCTACAAACACAGACAACATAAGTCGCGAGAAAAATAAGCAAACTACCCACTTTAAGAGACGCGGCAGTCTTGCCAAGGAAGGCACTAAGGAAATCGAACCTTCTTGCAGCGGTCGAAATTCAAAAGTCAACCGTGAGACTGCGGTTGTGGGGTCTTTACGACACTATCTAGGTGGTAGTTTTCTACAAAGGGGTATAAATTTCGAGCCCCGTCGAGGAGCGTCGCGTCGACTTTATTTAATTTCATAATAAATTGCAATAATTGCATTAGACGGGCGGCGAGCGAATAAATCAGGCGATACGGACGTCGCGCGTCGAGCTCGGTTGTCAAGTAGCGAAAACGGCGTGCTATTGGCTACGAGTCATGTTTTGGTGCGTTGCCCCGACGGTGTCGTAAACTTTAAAATACGTCGTAAGGAAATAATAGCGATTCTATCAATGCGTTCCATGTTTGCCGAGTGCATTACACTCTGATATTTGATACGAATCATAAATTTATAACATGAGCAGATATGAATGTCAAAACATAATAATATATATATAATATAAGAATATTATGAAGACGTGTTTGAATACGTTCAAAATGGTAACGATTAGTTCTCATAAAATGATCTTTTTATACTCAAACAAAGCTTTTGATTCAAACAAAATCATTTCTAACTTTGAATAAGCCGGAAGTAAAAGTCATTTTTATCACTTTCGAATGTTATCCCAAAATGACTTAATCCCATTTAGCGCAGCGCTGTCGCAAACAATTAACATTAAACTTCCAAGCTTATAGCTAACACTATTATTGCATCCATATATCTCCGCAGACAAGAAGCAGACTGGCGTGTAACCCTCGCAACTCTATTATGAACTAAAAATACCCCAGTACTTATGAAGATTCGATTAAGCCAAGCCAGATTAGGTCGACCCCGATAAAGATACACGGAAAAACAATTAACGAAAATACTGAAACAATGACAGTGTATATAAAGTTTGTCTTTGTTTTCCTATATCTTAACGTGCTTGCGGTAGGCGGGTCTGGCGGACCCGTGAGGGGTTGTGCCGAGCTGAAATAGGTGCGGCATTTGAGGGTTAAACAATGTGCGCCGTTACACTTCAATTTATTGTTTTTAGATAAACTTAACTGGAGATTAGTGGAAGAGTTTGTGCGTTAATTAAAACGAACACCAGCTAAGAGTGTTTATTTGTGTTAAATTTACGACGCGTTTTATTTGCGAACGGTTTCTATTGAAAAGTTTCCGGAATACCATTTGCATGTATTAAAACTTGATACAATAAGTTTGAGATAATGTTATTATTCATGACGTTTCTTTGAAAGCTTTATTTTTATTAAGGTAATTTCAGATTTAATGAGAATTTATTATTTTGTGTTCTAAATTGACTAAGTGTTAAAAATATATTATTTTCTAGTAAAAAAGTAACCTATACTTTTCCGTAGGGAGCATTACAAAAGGGATAGCAGTTTATTTAGACTTGTCATATTGTAAGTTTAGAGATACAATAGAATTACCTACAGTATCAAAGTGTGATGATATTATAGTGAAACTACAAACAATAACATGCAATTCCACCGAGCTATTGTTCCCTTCGAAATAAACTTACATACGAGTTAGCCCAACCGATAAAATCGAAGAGAAAGCATAGGATCTTCAATATAAACAATGCATAAACAAAGACTCGGTAAGAGGCCAAAATATGTACCCTGGCAAGTGGTATAGGTACGTTCGCGAAAATAGCCTGTATTATTATACAGTTAGGATTTAAAATGGTTAATGCTAATAGTTGGTCTGCAGCGACGTGTGTAGACGGTTCGTGCATCAATCGAATTCTGCTCCGCATACTAATAAACTTGGGAACGACACGGTTATTAATATTTTAGAGCTTAAAACCTTGTACTGGACGTGGCTCACAAGAAAGGGTTTGAAGTGAAAACTTTTTTAGGCGCGTTGAGCACTTTTTGGTAGGGGGTAAAAATGTAGATTCGTGTGACCGACATGCACGCGTGACCCATAATATGCTCGCGAACAGCGACATGCTCGCGAACACCGAGATGCTCAAGTGGTTACGAAGACAAAAGGTCTTAAATATAAATAAACTACATTCGAAATTAAACTTAATGCCTTACTGTTAAGGTTTATATTTTAATAAATTTAATTAAAAAAAATATATATTTAAATATTCGTTTTCACTTCTACCGGCAGTCCCTATGTCTACCAATTTTTTTTATTCCATTACAACTTAGCCCTTGACACACGTCACCTGAAGGAAAGTCAGGTGAGATCGCGTATCTCACCTGTATGACGCAGTCTCAAGATGGTAGCGGGCTAACCCGTTACTTACTCTCTACACGGCAATGTATCGGAACGATAAATCGCTTGGCGGCACCTCTTAACCGGTACGGTGGTAACTAGCGACGGCCGAAGCCTACCACCAGACCAGACGAGAGAAAATTCAGAAATTATAATTTTCAATGTCAATGTCACGTTAAGACAACAGCGCTCAACAGTGCGCCAGGGAGATCGTCGAAGTGAGTCAGAGAGCGTTCATGTACTTCATACACAGATTTGATACAAGCGAAGAAGCAATTGGCGGGACGCGATTTGTCATGCGAGTTGTGAGTTGCGACCCATTAAAGGACGCACATCAGTCGATCACGATTGTTAAGCACCATTGATCCAAGTCGGTAACTGGATCAATGCACTACCTAACTAAGGCACGGAGGAAACGAAAAGACCAAATTTGGACTTCCAAATTCGGTCTTTTCGTTTCCTCCGTGCCTCGGAGATCACGTTGAGCCGTCGGTCTCTGTAATTATTTAATTTAAACTAATATTATAAAAGCGAAAGTTTGGATGGCTGGATGTTTGTTACTCCATCACGCCGGAACGGCTGATCGGATCTGAATGAAATTTGGCACAGAAATAGATTATAGTCTGCAATAACACATAGGCTGTATATCCCGGAAAATTAAACAGTTCCCGCGGGAACCTAATACCTCAATCCACGCGGACAAATTCGCGGACATCAGCTAGTAACTGATAATAATCGTGAGTAACCTATCGGCCCTAAGATAATTGTTATTGCCACATCCAGCAAGTCTTTGTATGATACCTAATTGAAGAATTCCTATTGGATATCGAAGCATATTATTAAACTTCATTTAACGATCAATTCTGACCGCATAATTTTATGATATGGAGATTGAGGAAAAGAGAAGAGAAAACTTAGAATCATACTATTAATATAAATGCGAAAGTGTGTTTGTTTGTTGGTTGGTCCTTCAATCACGCTGGAATGGAGTAACGGATCGACGAGATTTTATTTTGCATTGCATGGGTATAGTTGAGGATCTGGAGAGTGACATAGGCTACTTTTATCCCGGAAAATTAAGTAGCTCCCGTAGGCATTAATAAAAAAACTTATGTCACGCGGACGAAGTCGCGGGCATCAGCGAGTGAGGATTATACCTACAAGTAAGTAAATTGATTCATGCGCATGTAAACTATCGGAATCAAATTAGGTAGGTAAAGGTAGGTACACTTCTTTACGTCCGGACGGTGATAATCAATAACGGTATATCTTAAAACTAAAGCTACGAGGGTTCCAAACGCGCCCTGGTCTGAGAAGGCCACAACAAACTCTGCCGGTTTATTTTTTACTAGGAATCACCATCTCACAAAAATGGTATAGGTATTTAATAGAACTATAATTAACAATTAGATTAATTGGCCGCTGGAACAATTCATTCCCATACTTTTTTAATGATACAAATATAAATTTAATGATTAGGTATTTGAATGAGTAAATAATCATTTTGACTCAAGAGGTCATCTTTGTCCTATCCGTCAGCTAACGTTCAAAATTTAAATATCACTGTTATATTATCAATAGCCTGTCGGATCGTGATGTTAAGTCCGTGTTATGTAGAAATTTTACTTCAATCTTATCTTGTCTAGATAGGTAAGATGATACCGCAAAGAATACTTTAAGATGAATCTGTAAGTAACTCGACACCTACGTGATAGAATGATGAGTTATTTTAAACTAGCTTTTGTCGGAAGTTTTTTAACAAGACGCCATAGTAAAAGTTTGATTGTAGGTAGGTATAACCTAAGTCTACTTGGTTGAAATGATGCAATTTTATCAAAGATGTTATCCGAAACCAACTTGCAAATAACGTTTTTTTTATTGTGAGATAGGCTTGCGCTTGACGACAAGCATGTTAGCATGCAAAGCAATGATGAGCTCTAGGTCGGATCGCGCTTGCCTAGAATATGCCTATTCATTCTTGCCTGGATTATAATATTAGCTACCCAGATATTCGTTGGATCGCTTTTGTAATCAGAGTGGAGTAGTTAAGAAGTGCCGTCAACTAACAGTTGGCAAGTTAGTTTGAAATTAATCGATGCACCCTTTCGGTGTTCTGTTAACTTCTGTTAACTTAACGAACTGATATAACAGTTTCCTTATGTATGTTAAACATATTGTATATTATTATAATAAAGATATAGTACATTATTATAATTTAGTATGCGTACCCATGCATAGGGCTAATTTTAAAATACTAATTGCCCCTGAGGGCAACTTCTCTACGTCATAATACCAAAAAAACTTTTTGCGGTTCACTCTAGAAATCGCTCTCATCTCTCACTCATTCGACTGTGAATGACGAGGTCCTGAGTTCGATTTCCGGCTCGGGTCATAATAAGGTTCTCATTATGCCCGCGACCGCGTCCGCGTGGTACTTATTTTGTATCCTGCATGAACTCTTAAATTTTCTGGGATAAAAAGTACTTACCTACTCTATGTCCTTCAGGATGAAATCTACAACATCTTACCAAATTTGAACAAAATTGGTTGCAAAGATGGGCCGGGAAAGCGTAGCAGACAGACAGACACACACTATCGCATTAATCATAATATTATTAGTAAGTATAGATATGGATTAGACAAGATTGGAAACACAAATTTTCCGTATTTAGGTATCCGAAGTTAGAAATTTGGCGGTGTTTTACCCCCGCGTCTTAGAGAGCACGCAAAGTCGTCGCTTGCCTGATCTCTTTCCGGCCGTGTCGGATTTTTCCCCCTTGGACTAGGTACAGAGGAAATACTGAGTGCTTCTTACCATGACCAAAATTAATTTTTCATTTTCATTTATTTTGCATTTTTAGCCCTGTTAGGGCGAAGCAAGTTAATAATTAAGATTACAGTAATTCGATCGGTAAGACGTACCTACATCCATGAATAATTCTAGAGCACATAATATGATAAAACGCTAGTTTCAGGGTCCCCAGACAAAGTACTAACAACGAACAATCGTAAATACCTAGCTGTATTAAATTCCGCCCAGACTCAGCTGCGGATATCGGTATTAATAAAATATACCGTCGTCTTATTATGGATGATTCTCATGGGCGCGTGGAATAACTATTATTCAATTGGCGAGCGAGATGCCCTGGGATCGGTTTTTTAGCCAACTGGGTCGGGCGCCGTCGTTACGTTTTATGAAACGTGCCTTTTTTACGGTGGACGCCGTAGATACAAAAAGAACCAAAGACATGACGAAGCTCAAACTCAAACATAATATGTTTTTTTTGTCTAGAAGATGCGTTCGCCTAGAAGATGCATATTCAATCTTGATTTAAAGAAAAAAATTATTTTAAGCGGATGGAAAAACGGAAGCCGTTTGTAGTAAGTTTATTCGAGCAGACTTTGACAAGTGCTTTTGAATCGTCCTGTGACACTGGCTCGGAATGCCATTCTTACCGAGAAGACCCATCAAGAAACTCGTTTATTGTGTCACGGCAAACACACGATAATACTTTATTATCGTCTGTTTGCCGTGACACAATTAAAAAAACCAACCAAGTGCGAGTCGGACTCGCGCACCGAGGGTTCCGTACAAACCTCTAGAGGTATATAAGTAAAAGTTATGGTATTTTTATTTACGATTTTTATTATATGATGTAACTAAAAATTTATGTTTTTCGCAATTCTTCCTATATCTGTGCTATAAGACGTTGCTTCGTACCAAGTTTCAAGATTCTGAGTTCACGGGAAGTGCTCTGTAGGTTTTGATTCCCTTGCGAGCGCAAGAAAATTCGAAAATTTGCAGCATAAACGGCTGTATCTTTTGATTGCGTTGGCTTTGAAGTTTGATTTTTTCACAGCTCTAAGGGACAGTAGACCTGAGTATTTGGTATGAATTTCAGCTTGATACCTTTATGCGTGCCTGAGAAAAGGGTCTTGACACACAGACGGACGGACAACGAAGTGATCCTATAAGGGTTCCGTTTTTTCCTTCTGAGGTACGGACCCTAAAAAACGTAAAAGCATACAAATTTTGTGTTAAATCGACGCTATTAAGTATACAATTACAAGCAATTGATTTTGCGTCCAGCGTCCCACAGGATAGTGATAATACTTAACATAAAGGGTGCAAATTAGTATCCTTCTTCTGTACCATGATGTAACGAAAATAATATTATTATCTTAGTTTTATAAGCAAACTTGATTATGTATATCAATGATCGTGGCTGATAAATTTTTATGCTCCTGCGAGTTCAACAAATTCACCAACTTTATGATAAAAACTTGTAGATAGTGGCCCCAAAAAATATTGGCATCACGTACGGTATATAAAGCTTTATTTATCTTAAGATTAGGAAGCCTGAGGAGAACCGTGTAACGTCTTTAGCCAAAAGCTGGAGTTTTTTTAGTAATACTTTGGTAGTAGCTTACTATGTTTAGTTCATGATTAGACTTTTTAATCTATTGCATAGCGTCTATCGCGGGCCTTGAGGGTGGAGACCGAATCCAGAAATTCCGTAACGAAAAAAAAAAACCTAACACTTTGGTTGCTATGACTACTTGTGTTGTTGATTTCAAGTTGTTGAAAATAAAAAGACTATTTATATGAAAAGATGATTTTGGTTGCTATGACTACTTGACTTGTTGACTTCAAGTTGTTGAAAATATAAAGGCGAAATAATTTTAAAGAATTATGTTTTCAATAGTCCGGATGTCCAAGGGGAATCAAAAACCTTTTTGACTTTTAACCTTTTGACTACTTGGTCATAGCAAGTTGATAAAAAATGCTATGCAATAGCTTTACCGCGGCAGTCTCCGAGTGCCGCACGTCTTTTTTTTAATTTATTTTTACTTTTTTATTTTTTATTTTTAGATTGATTGGAAATCAAAGAGGATGGGCGGTTTAGTTATTTTTTATACACCCTCGTGATATGGGTATCAATTAAATGGGTTTGCTAAGAAGAATACGTGAAATAAAATTACGTTACACTAAATTCAATATGGCGGACGATAAAAGCATGTTTTTGTTGTTGTAGAAAAAATATTTTCTTAATGATATGAGATTAAAGTTTGCCATTTCAAATAATTTATTTGTTTTTTACAAGCATTAACCGGTTGGAAAAATAAAATCAATAACTAACTCGAGCTGAATTATTAGTTAAACTCGTTGTTTTTAAGGCGTTATGTTTGAGAGCAAGTCAGACCTTGCCTAAAACAATTTGAACCAAGAAGTCATTGTTACAAACACTTATTGCACGGTATACACTGGCTTAAAGGGCTTTATTATTAAGATGAGGGTAGGTCCTAAACAAACGAACGGTCTAGCGCAGTTACCTGACCTTGCAAACTATAATAAGCTGTGTTAATAAATGGAAGGGAACCAAGTTGGTACATATTATTGATAATAAGTTATTATATGAGTTACACATCCATAAACTAATATTATAAAAGCGTTTTCATTGCCCAATTGTTCAGCGAATTTTTGCGAAATGATACAACTGGGTTCTTAAATGAAATGAGTAAGAATTCAAGGAAAATGTAAATGACAAAATAATATCATTAATAAAACGGTTTCTCTACAGTATCGTACCGGAACGCTTAAACGCTTGACGGTACGACTTTGCTGGTAGGGTACTAGCCACGGCCGAAGCCTCCCACTAGACCAGGCCAGAGGAAATTCAGAAATTATAAATTAACAAATTGACGTTGCCGGGAATCGAACCCGGGACCACCCCCTATAAGACTCAGTGCTCATCACTGCGCTAGGGAGGTCGTTAACACATAATATAATCAAGTATTCACAGTTAAATAAAAAGTAAGTTCAGATATTCAGCGCGGCAAATTCCATGGTCTTCCAATAGCGTGATTCAATGTACTACTAACGCCATCTATTGATGTACCATAAATATACAGTCGGAACAATTAAATAGTATAACATTTTTTATTTCATTTCGTATTCGTTCTAGCGGTCAATTTGTTTCCAATGCCCACATCTAATTGCAGACATCGTCCTTCCAAAGGAAAAAAACGCATTGAAATATTAATTAATTGTCTGCCCATTCTATGCAAATTTTGATACGCAAATTAAAAATGCATATTTTGTTTACACTAAAATGTACTCTATTGAAATGTGCTAAAATTTTAATTTGATTAATCACCATTACGATTTACTGTTAATCGATTCGAATCGATTGATGGCATGTGCATTGATGATGCATCGATTGAACATTCGGTATACACAAACAGATTACCTATTCGGAATGTCCTAATAACCTATGTCTTTATGCCCGAAAAATTAATGCGCGACTTATTATACGCCTGAGTAGAATGATTTCGGGTTTACATAACCTATTTTGATAATAACTGGAAGCTTCGGTCATAGCTAGTCACCACCGGCATAGACGTGCCGCCAAATGGTACAGCTGTACACATGTGCACACATTTAAAGATGCATTTACTGTACCCTCATTCTCATAGTCCGTCCGGTGGAACGGCAATCTGATACAACAGGAGAAAGATAAGGCACATGACCAACGGCTTTACATGCTCTCCGAGGTAGGTACTTGGTGTATTAATACTTACTCCGAATCCGGGCTGCTTCTGGGAATTTTGTGATAACCAGATACAATACAATAATATCAGAGTATGTATTCAAACTCATTACCCGAAATTTTGTAAACAATACAACGGAATATCTACAAATATAGAAAACAACACATACCTACATTTCCGAGAATAGTATAAATGATGATAAAATATGTTCCAATATTATCTCATCACATAATTATGTTACAGTGCGTATGTGCATAATAAAAACATTTGGAACTGTCTAGCTTAACTAATGACAGTATTACACTGAACAATACCTTCATTATTATCGAGGTAAAGACAAATTTAAACCCTGTTACGCCCAATTTAAAGTTGAATTTTGGTTGTCAGTGGGGTGATATCAGATTAGTCTTTTAATAAAAATGAAATTGACTATGAAGTTGTTTTAGAATATTTTTAGAGATATGTTACATAGTGTTTTGAGATAGGACAGATGGGACGTGGGCGGAAGGACGATCGGATAATGGCTTTTGTTTGAGTTAGAACTAGTTTACACCTAGCGGTTCGTTCCCTATTCAAGCGACAGAGGTAGATACTCAAAAAACCTAATTTAATACTTTTTTTGAACAAAATAAAAACGTAACTAGCTGAAGCCCGCGACCTCGTCCGCGTGGATTGAGCGTTTTTGGTTTTCGCGGGGACGCTTACGTTTTCCGGGATGAAAAGAAGCCTATGTGTTTTTCCAGATTATGTATCTATCTCTGTGCCAAATTTTATGGGACGGACGAGCGGCCTAGTTGTAAAAACGTATATCATTCGATTGCGACTGTTGCAACGTTGACACAAGTCGGTAACTGGATGGATGACCGAATTTAGAGGGTTCAAATTTGGCCTTTGCGTTTCCTCCGTGCCTCGGAGAGCACGTTAATAATATAAAAATATCTTAGGTAAACCACAAACCACAAAAATACTAATATATTCTTTATCAAAAGGTACAAACCCAATACAAATTATTAGTAAATGTAAAAATATACAATGTCAAATAAAAACAAAACTAAAATAAAATAGTAGATACTTATTGCCATAGTGGCAATAGTTAGGCAATTAAGTATAAGTACATACTAATGACCATGTCATACGTATGTCAACTTATAGTAGTTTTGTGTCTGGGTTACTTCCTATTTGCCTCCTGGTGCACCGAAAGCCAGTGTTATGCCGTCGGTCCCGGTCATTATCACTAACATCAGATACCCCCCCTCCATGCATCGTCATCCTCACTGCTGAGGGTCGTGATCCTTGCCACGGAGTATCTTTTCTTTTATGATGTTGCGCCATCTTGGTCTGTCCGTGGCATGGTGCAGAGCAACGTGGACCCCGGTGTGCCGAGTGTGGTGCTTATTTGGTCGGCCCAACGCATAGGGCTACGTCCTCTTGGCCTCTTTCCTTCCACTTTGCCCGTTAGCAATAATTTCTCCAGATTGTCGGGGTTTCTGCGGGCAATGTGTCCGAAGTACTCGAAGGTTCTCCGTAGGCATGTGGTAGATAGCCTGGTGGTAATCTTCAGTTGCTTTAGGATGGAGGCATTGGTTCTGAAAGCCGTCCAGGGTATCCTAAGCATTTTCCTCCAGCACCACATCTCAAAGGCATCTATGCGTTTGCGGTCTGTAGATCGGAGAGTCCATGTCTCCGAGCCATATAAAAAGATAGAAAAAACCAGGGAATTCACCAGTCTCTGCTTTGTGCGTGTCGATATATCTCTGCTACTCCAGATCTTCGACAGCTGGGTCATAGCATTTTTAGCCATGCCAATCCGCCTGCGCACTTCCGGTTCAGCTGAACCATTGTGGGTTATGCAAGAGCCAAGATATACAAAATTAACAACATCAGATAATCAAATATCAAATAATCAATCAATCAAATAAATATTATAAATGTGAAAGTTTGGATGGATGGATGTATGGATGGATGGATGTATGAATGGATGTTTGTTACCCAATCACGCCCCAACGGCTGAACGGATCTGGCTGAAATTTGGCACAGAGATAGATTATAGACTGGACTAACACATAGGCTACTTTTTATCCCGGAAAATTAAAGAGTTCCCGCGGGATCCACAAAACCTCGATCCACGCGTACGAAGTCGCGGGCATCAGCTAGTAATCGTTATAAAACCTAAGAGTTTAAATACTCTTGGTTGAGTCGATTATCCCAAGAAAACTACTACCAGTAATGTGATAAATGGGAAGGGGTCACGACCCTCAACAATGAGGAATACGACGCAGAGAGAGATTTTTTTGCGAGAATCACAACAATAATATGGGGACAAAAATAAAAATAATTTAAAAATCAACCCAAAGATTTTAACAGCAACTAGTCGGTAGATCGGTCGGTAGATAGGTACACCATCAAAAGAATAACCTCTTATTTGAAGAGTGCTAAAAAATCAATATCAATTTGGAGCTAGAAAGCTTGTGGAAGGCGCAAATAGAATTTCAGTGAGGTGAGAGACATATTTTGACCCGAGCAGTAAAGTTGCTTGCAATCTTGCAATGTCAGGTTCATGCTGCGACCCGGGGACAGTGAGTCACTGAAGTTACCACTTCCTAACTCGTGTCCAAGCGCCCACGGACACTCTACTAGTATTATATTGTTACTAGATGATGCCCGCGACTTTGTCCGCGTAAATTTAGGTTTTTTTAACCTGTGGGAACTCGTGCTTGATTTTCCGGTATAAAAAGTATTAATATTGATAATAATAAAAAACAATAATTGGGCTTTTTTCCTACAGATCTCGAAGATCTCAAGAAAACGAGGAGTCCTATAGTTACGATGGGATTTCTTATAACCCAACTCTGCGCAGACGATGTTGTGGGTCAAAGATATAGTAAGGGCGAAAACACAAAAGACCACGCGTGCTCGTACATAGGGATTTTTTAAAATTTATATTTCTCAATCTAGGTAGGTACTACAAGTTAAGCCCTTGACTGCGATCTCACTTGATGGTAAGTGCATCATGCAGTCTAAGATGGTAGTGGGCTAACCTGTTGGGGCATGGCAGTTATATTAAACCCTATTCGGTTTCTACACGGCATCGTACCGGAACGCTAAATCACTTGGCGGCACGTCTTTGCCGGTAGGGTGGTAACTAGCCACGGCCTAAACCTCCCACCAGGCCAGACCAGGGAAAATTCAGAAATTATTAATTCCCAAATTGACCCTGCCGGGGATCGAACCCGGGACCTGAACACGTTAACAGCACTCAACACTGCGTCACTCGTCACCTACACAGACTACAGCGGCTCAACTAAACGTGTTTCATATCAAGCCGGCGTTTCGCGCGGACTTTTTGTCCTGTCGTGTCCGTAGTGTTTTCGCGTAATGATCCTTGATAGTTTTTATAATATGAACGTTAACTTACACCTGTTCTGGTCGTGACTTCCCTTATCTGTTCCTCGCTGTTGTTTTGCAAACTTTATAACATCCATCTGCCAGAATCATTTAAAAGAATGTCTGGTTTCTGAATTGGGAATTTCACGTTGAGTCTGTCTCAAAGACTATTTAAGGACTAATTAAGCAAATTTTTGTTTCTGAATTGATATTGAGCCGGTTTCTGAATTAAGCATTCAAGCAAAAACAGCAAGTTCCAACTCTCAAACCTCACACAATATCAATTCAGAAGCAAAAATTTGCTTAATTAGTCCTTAAGACGTAGTCTTTGAGACAGACTCAACATGAAATTCTCAATTCAGAAACACGCCGAAACATTAAACTTGAGTTTTTTATTTGATTAATGGTTACGTGTACCTAAAATCAATTCAGTTATAATCCATACTAATATTATAAATGCGAAAGTGTGTCTGTCTGTCTGTCCGTCTGCCTTTCTGCTACGCTTTCACGGAGAAAAGTTATATCCCTGGGAAGGACATAGGCTTCACAAAATCCCAGACGTGCGGCATAATATTATGATAATAGTATGTCAGTCAATTTATTGTTTTATGTGTACAGAAGATAACTGAGACGTCTTCACGCCACTCATTGTTAATTTATTGTTAACGCTAGCTGATGCCCGCGACTTTGTCCGCGTGGTTTAAGTTTTTTTTGATTCCCGCGGGAACTCCTTAACTTTCCGGGAGAAAAAGTAGCCTATGTGTTATTCCAGACCTATCTCTGTGCCAAATTTTATCTAGATCCGTTCAGCCGTTCTGGCGTGATTGAGTTACAAACATCCATCCATCCATCCATCCATACATGCATCCATCTAAACTTTGGCATTTATAATATTAGTATAGACTATAGAGTATAGATAACGTTAACTTAAGAGAGACTTAAAGGTGAATGTCCTACGAATAAACACAAATACCTACCAACTAAGAATCCTTATAATAAAGGTCGGGACAATTGTCCTAGTGTAATTATTGTAAGGAATCCTCTCTTTTATATGATTGTCCCCTTACCATTGTCTTTATGTTACGGTGCTGCTTAGAGTTTCGCTTAAAGTAATGAGGATGCTATAAGACGCGGTTGTATTGTTTTGTTAGTTTGCCTTTTAGTGTCTAGGGTGTAATTGCGTAATGCGTTCGCAATCTTAATGATTGTTTTTTTATTATTTACTATAACTGCGACCATGTCCGCTTGGATATCAATTTCAAAAATCCAGTGGAAGGTTATAGAAATTCCGGGATTAAAATTGGCAGTAGCATAATATTATGTCCTCACACGGGATACAATTTAATCTTTAATCAGCCAATTTTGTCAAAATCAGTTGAATTAGCCTAGACTCTAGAGGCTGCAATAGGTTCGTGACTCCATCGCTCCGCCTCGAGAAATTCCGAAGGTCGTTCGTTCGTGAGCATTTTATCAATGACGAAATTCCACAACCTATTTTAAACTTGCCTTTATAAAAGTTTAAGAAATTCATTAAAAGTATGCTCCTGAAAAAAGCTTATAATATTATATTGTTGAAGATTATGTAAATGATAAAAAGGCTTGGATTTGACTCGCTCCAGCAATCCTTTGGACTGCGGTAACTTATGCATCTATATATTGATGAAATTGTAAATTATTTTTTCAAAAGAGCAACCACCGAGTTTCTTGCTGGTTCTTCTCGGTATGAATGGCATTCCAAACCAGTAGTAGATTCACTCAATGATTCAAAAACACTTGTTTGTTTATTTTAATTAAAAAACATTTGTTTTGATAGCCTACTTCCATGTTAGAATGAATTATTACTTAAGAGTCTTGGAACCAGATAATATGCTCGCAGTCTAGGGCTGATCTGTATTAAAGACCAATGATTTAAGCTTTATTAATGTACTAAAGCTCAGCGAATCCTTAAATTCACAGAGCAGGAATTGCAACAAAGGAATTTTAACGGAAAGACAATAGCGGAGTCGGCGGCCATTGTTCAAGCTCCGCGATCCCCGATCAACATGTGTCCGGAGTGATAACATTTGAACCCGAGATAACAGCGCTTTTGCTATGTGTATAGTTGGAAAATAGCATGTACCGAGCTATTTTTATTCAAGCATTACTAATTTTATAAATGCGAAAGTGTGTCTGTCGTGTTTGTAAAGAAGGATAGGTAGTAGGTACCCGACTTTGTTACCATTTTATTAATAGGTATATATAGCGAGCAAACGAGCAGGCCTGATGTTAAGTGATTACCTCCGCCTATGAACATTCGCAGCACTAGAGGAACCGCCAATGCGTTGCTGGCTTTTGAGATATTTATTTATCCGCCCTTTGAAGAGCCCCATATCATTATCATGAGGGAACACAGATGATGGAAGCTGGTTTCATAATTTGCAGGAACGTGGCAGAAATGACCTGGAATAACGGAGGTGGAGGTGGAGGCCGTAGAAAAATATTACAAATTATAGACCACTAATGAATTTGGTTGTCATAAAGGGGTCTGTTCAACTATCATTGATACAAATTCACGTCTATTTAGTTGTTCTAAAGGGGTCCGTTCAACTATCATTTCTGTATGCAGGGGTACATTATCGCTATCCCATACTTAATGGAATAGGACACACAGCTTGATAAATTGACCAACATAAATTAAAACTTAATTATTTGACAGAACCCAACCAGAATCTTAGTTCAACCTAATATTGACCTTCTTGGGGGAGGTCTCTCATATTATGATGGTAGACAAGCGTGAACAGGTGCGGTCAAGTTTACGATTACAGGATATAGCTAAAGGTGGAATCTGAGGGAATTACATAACTTAAGTTATTATGGACTTGCCAGGGCGGTGATCACGATCCTCAGTCATGAAGGTCCTATAGCCAATAAAGAGATATAGAACCCATAAAGATTTTGTTAAACAACTAGCAATAGCTATCATTATTGTGACAATTTATAACACCTTATGTAAAAAATGATTCTGCATATAAATGATTGCAATTAATTGATAATTATACTTTCAAAGTGAATAACCAATTAAAAATAATTTTAAAACATTGAGTATGGAAAAGAAAGAACAACCAATTCTCTTCAAGTAGACTTGCCCACCATTTCCTTTTCCATCTCATAAAATTTATCGTCTCCAAAACCGAACCTAAAAACAAAATTTATACCCAGTGATATTTTCCAGTCTCTATGGTCGTATGTCTCTTTACTTATTCCGTTGAGTCAGCAGAAACACTGTTTCCAACATGGGGGGTGCAAATTTTACATTCGCCGACTGCGTGGCGCTCCAAAATTATTGATTTATTCATTAAGTTGCGACTTAGTTTCGGATTGTCAGGTTTGCGTGGCGAATTTATTGGGAGACGCATTCATGCGTGTATGAAGTTTCTCGTATGAAATATCGGCAGAGTTGGCTGAGAGAGCTCCCTATTATGGTAATAAATAATCGTTTGTAATACCTTTATATTTCTTTACCTTTTAGCACTTTGTTTTTCTAAGAGGTGTTAAGTAGAAGATTTTATAGAGGGACTATTATTATACGTTTCTTTTATAAAATTATCCTCTCTGTCAAACATTGATAAACTGTTTTTTTGGTTTTAATATTATGTTTAATTTGTTGATTTTAGTTTGTTAGTTTTGTTGGTGTTACTTACTTACTTCTTATTTTTAAACAAATATTTTACTGAAGTTCTAGTAAGTATTATTCAGTATGATTAATGATGATACTGATGATTTAGAACCAGGAACCTGAGTGTAGACAGAACATGTTTCGTCACTTTATAAGACATGGTTCAAACTTCAAATTAGTGGTAAAGAGATTCCTAAGGAGTATTTGAGTTATTTTGTATTTTGACTACGGAAAATTTATAACTTCCAAACCATTAACTTTTACCCTCTGAATTCCTTTAAAAAGAGAGTAACTCTTTCCCATTCATAACTCTTACTTAAATGTTAAAATTACAGTTATTAAATTTGAAATAGGTACCTTTATACGTCTAACAACCCTCGAGATTAAAGAGCAGGGTTTTATTGGGGGTGAATAACGAGTGGCGATAAGGACGAGGAACATCCCTTGACGTACTTGGTCCGCAGAAGAATTATTAGAAACAAGCAGATGCCCGTGACTTTTGATGACCGCGTGGATATGTAGATTTTTTTAAATGTCTTGGAAACTTATTGAATTTCTGATATAAAAGGTAGCCTTCGGCAAAGCGGCTCAGCAAACGGACAGACACACTTTTGTATTTCTGATATTAGTATGGATTCAGATGCACTTTAGTGTGTCTATTCAGGTGAGCGCGAGTTCACATTACATGACATGGAGCCAAATTAAAACTCGACTGGAAATTGCAATATTATGCATAATAATTTTATTTAGGTACCAAAATTAGGGTTTTCCCAAGACGTCGACGCATGGATTTGGTTTGTTTAAAGATTCCGTCAGAACTGCTTAAAACAAAAATATTTCAAGAAGTTAAGTATGTAGACATTTAAGAAAAAAGTATCATACAAAATTCTTCAAAAGATCTAGACGCGGTGGCTTAATTGATGATGTCAGTCAGTAAGATTCTAAATAGAATTTAGAGAAGAAGGCAGAATCTACAGAATGTAATAGACTTTTTATGTAGGTAAACTTATTTTGTTAAATAAGTACTTATGTAATGAAACCAAATTTTTCTTTAAGTACTAAAATCGGGTGATAATAAACCAAAAGCTTTGTATCTACAATTTACATTAAGCTGCATGTTTGCTATCTTCATTATTGTAGTCATGCCCTAGGGGTGGTTGTTCTATCACCGATTCGATCTTGACTTGAATGTAGTCTCCACTCCACTCCCCCATTGTCCAATACAAAGCCATTGGTCAACTAATGAATTGATTTAGCGCTCTTTACGCCAATTGATGAATGGGAAGATCGATCGCGATAACCTGCCCTACCTTTTTGGGGTTCCCTAATTTCTCTGGAGACTTCATCATTATAACTGGAAATTGGGATGGGATGAATAAAAAAGTCAGTATTTTTTCTTGGAAGTATCATTCACAGAGTTTTCTTGTGTTTTTATCACTGTAGGTATAATATTTTGAGTCTGTTCTGTTTTTTTAAACGTGAAATGAACGAAACAAGTAACTAGTTTAATGAAACCATCTAAAAAATAAGTAAGATCATCAATCATCGTGCTGCACCCACCGTACCGCAGCTCTGTAATGGGGCTAGGCCGATATAGACCTTTATGTACGACAGTACAAATCCTTGGAACAAAAAAGGGGTTCCTAATTCCTATAATTTTGGAAAAAATGAGATTATATAACCCATGAGACCAGTTCAGTCATCACGTCTCGTCATGTCACGTATTTGGTATCTTCTGTTCACTGACCAAAGCAATTGTATTTGTGACTTAAGAATAGTTCAGAGGCTTTTACTTGAACTATTCAGCTACCGAACAAGGATTTCCAGTTTCCATGCAATAGCTTGTTATTGGTAACCAAAATAGGGTCATACCACCCTTATAGCACAGTATCAACCGTTTTGATATAAATCTCAGTTTATTACCGATAGCAAAGGATTTATTCTTCAGTCGAAGGGAAGGACGATGCACTTGCCGTGTTTTCGTCCTTAAATCACAGGGTGAAAGAATATAAAAATGATAAGACGCTCCCATAGGAAGCGGGTTTTTATTGCTTTTGCTTAAAACGGGATAGGGTTTTCCGAAATGTGAACGTATCATGCAATGAACCTACCCATTATCTTTACAAACAAACAAATTAAATTAACGAATGATTATGTCAGATGCTAGGTTTCCGCCGTGGTTAGCTAGCACAAAGTAATGCAATGCGGTTCCGTGTTGACTTTTAAGACAAGCGGAGTTTGTTTTAGTCCATGCGAGTCGAATACGCCCTGCCAGCAGGCAGAAGCCCATATGAGATTCTTTCCTCCACCGAAGAAAAAAAGCCGTTCCGAAGAAAGAAAACATAGTTTCCGCTAAGCGACTTTGATTTTTGGTATGGTGTCGCGTAGAAACTTATAAGAGCTGTGTATGTATATATATTTGAAAATAAACTGCCATAATATACCGTCCTACTTTTATTAAAAAATGTACTAAATTATAAGTAAAAGCATGAATTCATTAAATATTATTCGACTTGCAAGAACATTCATACTCAAGAGGATATGAGGCTGTTCATTGAGGTATAATCATGTATTTAACTAACTTACTAACTGGATATTGCTCCATTTAAGTTAAAACATAAGGGGAAACGCTTACCGAGTCCACTTTAATAGGATAGTCACATAAAATAACGAGCTTTCAACCGTGGCCACTGAATTTTATACAAGACACTCTTTCTCCATTAAACTCAGTGAATAAATTAGAGACACAGCAGACTCACTTAAAATATAAACCGAAAGTTTAAAAGATCTAATAAAAATCTTACACAGACTACCAAGTAGTCGAAAACTTAATACAAGCACTTTTGGATAGTTTTAAAACCGTACCTAGACTGTGTAGGAAGACGACTTAGTGCGACTTCGCAGTTCGCACATCTCGAAAACGGCGAATGAGCATCGAACATCAAAATACCATAAAGTCAGAGTAAAATTTAAGTAAAGGTTGCTCTGTTGCGTTTTATTCAGAACTAGATTTGATGAAAATATTATATTCTTAACTATATTTGTCAGCTTTATTGGCGTCTTATGTTTTTCAGCTTGAAAAATTGGCGATAATAAATCAATAATATATTTTATTTTGATTTGACATTATCATCATTAATTTCAGTCCCTTACGAGAGAACGCAGATACTGTTCGCCAAGCGGATCATCATCAGCATCAGATTGAAATGATGAAAGTTGATGATTTACATATTGATATTGTTAGAGTATATAAGAGTCCTTGACTACGCCTCAAGCTTTAGCTCAACCGAAGTTATCTTCTTTCTCATTTCCCTTATCTAGAATAGCACACATCAATACTAGCTTTTAAAAACACATTCGATATAGATCAGCCAAATCGACACTTGCAAACTTGTACTAAGCCTACCATAGCCAGCAGTAAAACAGGGATGCTCGTAAAATAAAAAGTGTTTACTTGCCCCGGAGATAAGCGAGAACAAAGTTCGCTGATAAGTTTTTATTTCCTTTGGGGGTGAGCAGGTAGGCGAAGGAAACGGCATCGCCATAATCCGTATTGTTTTAAGATGTTTCATTTTCTTCAGACTGTGGGAGAAGCAGATTTCTGTGCGAAGAAAGGATCAGACGCTCATTATTAGTTTCCTTTATTTAGCTTCTTTCATCTGTTTTGTATGTTCAAATTTTTCGCTTGATCACGATTTGATTATTTAATTTCTGTCTCAAGAGCTTCAATTCATGAAGGGAAGATAATTTGTAGTAGGTTATTATCAAACTTCTCTTTTATAATATTATTATAGGAGTAAATTTTGCGTTCCGTTAATTATTAAAATCTGAAAAAACCAGCTAAGTATGCCTTTAGACAAAATTAGATTTACATTCTAAATACCAAAAGCAATTACGTTACTATTTAGTATGTTCTATACTCTATAGTTTATAGTTATATTGTTATAGAACTAGTTTAATGGTAACTTGGGATCCCAATGTCTATCGGATCTTCGAACTAAGACGTTATTTTTCAGGGTAAGTATCCATACTAATATAAAAAATGCATAAATATGTCTGTCTGTTCGTCTCTCTATCTGCCTGTAGTCTGCTACGCTTTCACGGCCTATATCTTTTTAACTGATTTTGACGAAATTCGGTACCGAGGTAGGTTGCAGCTCGGGGTCATTTTGCATGATATCTCCTTTTTAGGGTTCCGTAGCCAAATTTGGCAAAAACGGAACCCTTATAAATTCGTCATGTCTGTCTGTCTGTCTGTCTGTCTGTCTGTCTGTCTGTCTGTCCGTCCGTATGTCACAGCCACTTTTTTCCGAAACTATAAGAGCTATACTGTTGAAACTTGGTAAGTAGATCTACTCTGTAAACCGCATTAAGATTTTCTTACAAAAATAGAAAAAAAACAATAAATTTTGGGGGTTCCCCATACTTAGAACTGAAACTCAAAATTTTTTTTTTCATCTAACCCATAGGTGTGGGTCCCTATCTATGGATAGGTCTTCAAAAATGATATTGAGGTTTCTAATATCATTTTTTTCTAAACTGAATAGTTTGCGCGAGAGACACTTCCAAAGTGGTAAAATGTGTGTCCCCCCCCCCGTAACTTCTAAAATAAGAGAATGATAAAACTAAAAAAAATATATGTTATACATTACCATGCAAACTTCCACCGAAAATTGGTTTGAACGAGATCTAGTAAGTAGTTTTTTTTAATACGTCATAAATCGTAAACCACAATTTACCTTTCATTCAATCAAATCAAATATTTAAAAAAACATTTAATTTAAAACTTACTACAGGTTTGTACGGAACCCTCGGTGCGTGAGTCCGACTCGCACTTGGCCGGTTTTTTATTTCTGGAAATTTCCGCGGGAAAGAAAAGAGTTCCGCGGACCAAAATATCATCCACGCTGATGAAGTCGCGGACATCATCTAGTTTATATTAACATTTTGGCAAACCTTTTTAAAAAGCCATAGAAACCACCCGTTCGGACATAACTATTTTCCGATTTTCTTCGAGAAAGTTAACTTTATACTTAGGCCATTAAATCGAAAAGCAGTATAGAGGACTGCCAAATATCCTCCACGTCGGTGGATGAATCATTTTTAGTGGCCACGCGGAACGCCAAACCGCCTTCAATGGCCAATAAACACGCAGTAAAAATATGAAAGGGCCGCACTAAAGGTACTAAAACGTCATTATTATTTGCTGAATGTCCACCTTTTAAATGAAGCCGTCAAATTCGCGAAGGCACGTCGAAGGGTTGGCCGACGTTTCTTTGCGAACGGTCATTGATTTACTAATCCAACGATATACCTAACACCATATACTTGTGGAAAAATACGTCTTATATATGTCACCGTAAAGTTGTAAAAACCGTTAGATTGTAATCTAACGCTTTTAAATCTCATTAGATTGTAAACAGTCGAAAGATTGTGCACCGTAAAAACTGCTTACAATTTAACGTAGATTAGTAAGTATATTTTAATCTGTTAGGTATATTACCCTGATCGAACCTGATTATTTATGTCGAACCCTAACATAACCTACAAGAAAGAGACAAGAAAACGTAAATACAATGAATATTTCAAAAATTGACTCACATTGAAAAGTAGCCTACAAGAGAATGAGACAAATATAAATTGTATTGTTTCTCATTCTCTCGCAGGTTCTATTATAAAAATGCTTGTCTCTTTTTAGTGTCGCTTTTTCTTTTCATCGAATTTTCAAATCACTACAATTCTAAACAAGTTTCACTTCATAAACTTCATAACCACGGACGAAATCGTAGGCATCATGTAGATCTATAAATGAAACGGCAAAGCATTTATGATGCAAAATTTATAAGAGCTGTCTATGATTTCTCATATCAGCGTCTACGGTCATTAAAATCGCCGTCGCCATTATGTAGAAATTTAATACGTCAACGGGTTTGAGCGTGTGACAGGCTAATTACAACGGTTGACTTATGACTCCTTTTATAGGGCCATGTAGGGCCCAGCGTAGTGTGCACTCGGCTTAATAATAGAGGACACCGTTATTATTATCTTGTTTTTATGTAAATGTCAATAAAGGAACTGATTTTCATTAACGACTAGCTAATGCCCGCGACTTCGTACGCGTGGATCGAGGTTTTGTGGATCCCGCGGGAACTCTTTAATTTTCCGGGATAAAAAGTAGCCTATGTGCTATTCCAGACTCTCTCAGATCTCTGTGCCAAATTTCAGCCAGATCCGTTCAGCTGTTGGCGCGTGATTGAGTAACAAACATCCATACATCCATACATCCATCCATCCAAACTTTCGCATTTATAATATTTATTTGATATTTGATACTAGCTCATGGCAGCGACTTCGTCCGTATGGATTTCGGTCTTCCTATTAAGTCGTTAGGTCGGTTTAGGTTTTTTTTATTGCGATATAGGCTTGCGCTTGACGACAATCATGCTTAGTGCAAAGCAATGATGAGGTCTAGGTTGGAACGCCTTTGTCTAGAAGGTGCCTATTCACTTTTGCCTTGAAAGTACTTAAGTTATCAGGAAACACGTGCGCTGGGACGGTGTTCCATACCCTAGCGGTTTGTACCAGAAACTTTGAGGAAAACTTACTTTGTTGCCTGGTGTAAAAGCTGGCTCGATGGTTATTCGCGGAAGCGTTCCGGTACGATGCCGTGTGGAAACCGTTCCATGCTCTTCTCGATAGGAATGACATTCCGAGCCAGTGGTAGATTCACTCGACGATTCAAAAGTACTTGTAAAAGTTTATATTTTGAATAATAATCATTTGAATTTGAATTTGAATTTGGAACAGGTTAGCCCGCTTCCATGTTAGACTGTGTAGTCAGTGAAGTGAAATAAAAAACCAGCTTCCATCTAAGACTGTGCCATCACTTACCACGTGAATTCGCTAAGAAATTAATTATAGACTAATAAACCAAGTTGTAACATAGTGTAATGAATTTATTACTTTGATAGTTAAATTAATGTTCATTCTTAGCTAATAAAATGCATTGAAGCTTGAAAAAGTAAGATTATTCATAAAGAGCTTAAGTGGAAAACACCAGCGCATTGCCACTTGAGAGATTTTAATATCGTCCTGGTTTATTCCTCTAGCGTCGCCCAAGAAATTATCTTGGCGAATTAAACTCTGATATTTAAACTTTATATTAGTAACAGATAGGATAAAGTAACAAAAGTTATAACATGCCAGAATATTCCATGTCAATAATTATAAATAATCAACTCTCTACAAAATGCTTTGTAAGCTGGAGGTGGATAATTGATATTTTATGTTGTCTTTTTGAAGGAACCGTTTAAGTCGATGAATTGACGCTTAATTAATTTAATAAGTCTGCCTCACTCTGGTAAGTTCCAGAATTCGTTCCGAATAATATGTTATTAGTAGTAAAGGAACTCATACCAAAACTATATCATAGAAAACAAAGAGACATTTTATTAATTACGTGTAAGTCTGACTCTAGAATCATACTTATATTATAAATGCGAAAGGGTGTTACTTTGTTGGTTTATTGTTTTGTGTGTTTATTGGTTTGTCTTTCAATCAACTGACCAATGAATAAACGTGATTTTTTGCATAGGTATAGTTACTTTGACATAGGTTACTTTTTATCTATTATATATGGAATTAAGGAAATATAAGGAGTTTCCGTTGGAATTAAAAGCACTTATTCCCCGCAGACGAAGTTGCGGGCATCAGGTAGTATGTAAAACGAACAAGCTACTCTACTTATTGCGTAAATCTCTTTGAACTAGTCGCAATATCAGAACTGGCCAACCGTTATTAGTACCTTCTATAGTTGCCAAGGTGTTCCACCCCTCAATAAATCTTGTCTAATTTGTGTGTAATTACAGCACGGGCACAGCTCTCCTTGTAACAAGGAGTGCGTACCAGCGGGGAGCTTCGGCACGTGCTTACGCGTGACTCTGCTCGCATTAGCTGAAAACGGTTTATGAGACTAAATTATGGCAATGAAAATTCAATCTTAAGTATTAGTATTTAAAGTTGGAATTCAAATGAAGGGTGCAACAGTGGAGATTGTAAAGAACCTTTGATAACGATTTTGCAAATACCACAACTATGTCTATAGATATAAAGTGCAATATTAGAATGGTAATTTAGAAAAATAGTTGCCAAGTATCGTCTCACCTAAAAAGTATCCAAAGGTCGATGCTAAAATGCAGATAGCAATGTGTTTTTGAGTCTTTGACCCCTCGGAAAGATTATTTTAATAGTGAAATGAGAGGGTGCACTATTTCAAGTCAAATTAAAGTTGCGTTATTGTTCTGAAGACCCTCAAATTCGCAGCGGGATCGCGAGAACTAACGATTTAATTAAAGGGGTTCATATTTTTGGAACGAATGTTATTAAAGATTAAAGTAGGTACCTACTTCAACAGTAACTATTATTCAAAAGATAAAGTTGCAAGCAGATGAAATTAATGAAAAAGAAACATGAAATTCTAATAATACCTACTCGGCTGATTAGATGAACATAGAACAATGAACTCCTACAAGTATAAAATTCAGAAGCTTTCATAAAAATATGTGTGTCTGAAAGTTTATTTTTTAAACTGCGTAATCGAGACTGGTTGAAGTGTACAAGTAATGAAAATTATTATTACCTTTTTTTATTCCTCTACAAGTTAGCCATTGACTGCGATCTCACTTGATGATAAGTGATGATGCAGTCTATGGTAGCGGGCTAACTTGTTAGGAGTACGGCAGTTATAGATATTAAACATTTACAAAGATTTACTTTAGATACAGATTAACATTTATTTTACAAATGATGCCCGCGACTTCGTTCGCGTGGATAAACGTTTTTGATTCCCGCGGGAACTCCTGAATTTTCCGGGATACAACCTATCTCTGTACCAAATTTCATCAAAATCGGTTGGAAAGATGGGCCGTGAAAGCGTAGCAGACAGACAGACAGACACACTTTCGCATTTATAATATTAGTATAGAAGTATAGATACAGACATTAGTATGGACTTATGCTTAGACACCTAGTTGACCCGTACAAAGGCAGGTCGAACCAGCAAGTAGGTACATCAGAAGTCCAAAATGGACGCCATGCCTAAGCCCTTGCGTCCCTGTATAATTAGAGTAAGCGACATCACGTTGTGAATAAATTTAGATGTAATATAATTGCTATTTGAGTCGAGGGTCATCCATTTGGACAAATACATAAAGAGGTCGAATAAAGATCATGTACGATATATATTAATAAAAAAGGCGTAATGCATTCATGATATGAAAATCTAATTTGAATTTAAGTTTCGCCTTCAAGGCAAGGTTAAGCATCTTCTAAGCAAGCGCGTTCCATAGACCTCGTGATTGCTTTGCACTAAGCATGACTGTTAGTTAAGCGCAAGCTTACGAAATAAAAAAAAAAGTGTAAAACAGAATAGTTGACTGCCTGATACTAAATATCACACTGAAATCGTATCATAAAAATCTGAAACTTTCACGCTGGATATTCAAACTTTCATACTTAAATATAATAATGTCCTCCCGACAGAATTTAGGCCACGGCAGCCAATCTCCAGAGAAATTAGCTATTTGCGAGATAAATTATAGTGCACAAGTCTGTGCGCAAACACAGGTGCACTCTCCGTTCCTTTACTCTCATAGGTTGATGGGACGGAAAATCCGACACGATCGAAGAGAGACCAAGTGCAGGACCGCAGGCTTTACGTGCTCTCCGAGGCACGGGGATGAAACACCGTCAATCTCCTAGCTGCGGGCTATCATTGAGAATTTCTTGTCAATAAAACCCAATTCTTAAATATGCCAGCCCGGGACTCGAACCTGGGACCGCGTCAGCCGCAGTCGAATATGTTAACCGCTACAACAACGATGCAGTTAAAACTTAAATACTTATAATAAAACGCAAAAACAGGCAATCAAACAGTAAGCTATTTTTCATCCGAGAAAATTTAAGTTTTAAAATGGCTATTACACACAGACAGACGAACAGATCGACTGGACAGAATTATAAGGGTTTCTAGTTTTATTACGGAAGCCTAAATTAATAGAGTATATTAGTGACATTAAGAATAGTAGCGACATAAGTAGACCAAATGGACGCCTTGCTGGGTTAAGCTCTTTCATCCCAACATTATTAGTACAACTCAGTGTGTTGAATAAAGTCGCGCTACAATTGCCGTTTGAGCCATACAAATAAATCTGTGTCATTTGCGATCCATTCGTCGCCAAACCGGGCCGCTGTCCATGCATCGTATAGAATCGCTCTCCGATCGAATACATCCCCTATTATACCGCAATCTAGCGTCCAATTTACTATGTAAAATGAATCTGCATACTGACATTGCAACCCCAAAAAGTTGTTTCGAGTGTCGATACGAGACTGTTATACCATTTACGAGCCTGATTGAAATTTCGCAATCAGCAGGGGGAGCTATGATCGAATTATTCGTGTACATTTTTTGCCCTCAAACTTGCGGAGGTTATTCCATTATAATGGCCCTACGGAATAGAAAATTTACGGGGGATTTATGATTCTAATCGCGAGCCACTCGGTTGTTCAAAGTGATTATACGAGAGATAAGGCCCGGAGCGGAGTGGGTCGTCCCACGCGGTGCTATACGTCCGCACATGTATGTACCTACTAGATGATGCCCGCGACTTCGTCCGCGTGGATTAAGTTTAGTTTTTTAATTCCTGGGGAACCCCTCACATGATGTTTCTATAAATGAGTTGATTGCTAGTGATAATATTTAGCTTATATTCGTAAGTTTTCATACAGTGAAAATCTTAGTATCCGAAATTTATACTACACATAAAGCTAATCAAAAAGGTTTATTTGTTACTAGACGATGCTCGCGACTTCCGTCCGATTGGTTGGAGCTTTTTTAATTCCCACGGGAACTCTTAATTTTCCGGGATGAAAAAGCCTAGCCTATGTCCTCCCCCGCGATAAAACCTACGCCTGTACCAAATTTCATCAAAATCGATTGAACAGATTTGCCGTGAAAGCGTAGCAGACAGACAGACACACTTTCGCATTTATAATATTAGTAAATATGTAGTATGTATTTCTTTAGTTGTATGTGTATCCGGTGCTTTTGTGCTGGGAGTACCATTAATTGAACCGCCCGTTGATGATTATTACTAACGTTCGAGATAATTACTCAAATACTCTCAGATAAGAATGTCTTTACTAATTGACTGAGGTAAGCACGGTGTAAGACAAAGCGCGCGTTTTAATCATTAAAAAGATACGATTCGAACGTTCTTTGTTAACTGTTAAAGGATGGAATTCTTAAAAGGCCAATCGGTAAATTAAAACAGGAATCTTGCTTTTGGGAAAGCAATGATAAGTCTAGGTTGAAGCGCCAGGATAAAAAGTAGCCTATATTATGTGTAATTCAAGACTGTTATAATCTATCTCTGTGCCAAATTTCATCCAGATCCATTCACCCGTTCTGGCGTGATTGAGTAACAAATATGGACAAATGAGGAAAATTAAAGAGTTCCCGCAGCAACCACAAAACCACAATTCACGCGGACGAAGTCGCGAGCATCAGCTAGTAAGTTTCATAAGAAAAAACGTCTATTCAGCAAAAGAAACCGTTTCTTGTATATTTCGAAAACTAATATGAACGGACGACTTGTATAACTCAGAGTACAAACCTGGATTATGATTCCTTGTCGTTTACACTAGAAAACGACGTAACTTGTACCCTTAATTGCTTATTATGGACTCTATTCCACGATAATTAAGTTGTTTTTCGTGTAGAGGTTGTCATATGATTTGACTGTTTAGAGTGTGTTCGCAGCGGTGCGACACATTTTTCTCATTTTAGATGCATATTTTATAGAGCACGAACATAATATAATGAAAGGAATCTCACTAGAAACAAACAAATGAGTGTGTCTGGAGATGAGACCTTTATAGTGGAAAAAATATATGAACAAGTACGGTATGTGGGTAAATACAATAGAAATACAATAATGACGTCTCTAGAACATAAGTTATTCTGGATAAATTACAAACTTGACCCCAATAGCAAAAATTATTTTATCTACTCCAGCATCGAAAAGTTCCAATTTCGAATTTGACAACTATATCGAATTGAACCCTCTTTCGTGTTTGCTTCTCATAACGATACAGTTCGTTGTATGGGAGCTGTATCGTTATGAGTCGTAGCTGTATCGATATGGTTATCTTCATAAATAGGATACCTATAGCTTAGCGGCTCTGGGTTCTGGCACTTTTGGTTTTTATTAATTTATAAAGTAAAAAATTATAAAGACGTCCTTGTCGTAGATAAAATCTTGTATGCAACTGTACGTAATTAGTCATTTTAATTCTCGTACTATCCTATTTTGATACTCGGCAAGCCTCGTATCAAAAAACAGCACTCGAATTAAAATGACCCTCATTACGATACAGTTGCATAAATAGCTATATATTATACTGATATTTTTGAAGTTATACTTCTTTTGGCGCGTTAGGGTGAATTAAAATTATCAGAGTGAATTTTTACGATATCACCATCATATTTTTATGTAACTGGACGTCAATCCTACCTACCTATATTGAATAAATATCAAAGACTTTATAAGTTACCGACACCACAGAATAATATAATAGCACACGTAATAATAGTCCCAAATTCGTCACCCTGAAGTTACAACTTATAAGTCTTGCAGAAAAAGGCCTGCCAACATATAATAACAATAAATACACTTAATTGTTGGGTGAGAGCTGATAACTATATTCAAGATACCTATGTATTATTTGCTATCAAAAAGTATAACTTCTTGCGTGCGTAGGTACATAAGTACACACACTTTTTTTCTCATTTTATCTGCCTACCACAGTTTTAAAGGTTCCGCACAATAAATTATACTTAGCAGATCCTATGTAATGACTCCTTTAAATGCACCGTATCGTTATTTGACCCGAATGAGGAATTATATTTCAGGAATTCTATATTAAGGAGGAGGAACAGACAGGTTTGGACTTTAGACCAATGTTTGCGCACACAATTTAACAACGATTTCGATTTACTCTATTCATTTAAATTCGCTCAATTAATTAGGTCTGTAGAACATTACCTACAATTATTTTTTTTAACTCTTTCTATTGTTGTATGTCCTCCCGACCGAATTTCGGCCACGGCGGTCAATCTCCAAAGAGATTAGCCATCGGCGCGGGAGATATAGTGCACAAGTGTGTGCGAAAACACAGGTGCACTGTTCCTTTGCTCTCATAGCCCCATGGGACTGAAATTCCGACACGACCGGAGAGAGATCAGGCGCAGGACCGACGGCTTAACGTGATCTCCGAGGCACGGGGGTGAAACACCGCCAACTTTCCTAACTCCGGGCTAGTACTGAGAATTTCTTGTCAGGAAAACCCAATACTTGTTATGACCCGACACGGGACTCGAACCCGGGACCTCCTCGGCCGCAGTCGAACATGTTAACCACTAGACCAACGAGGCAGTCAATTATTGTATGTAGATAGTAAGTAGTTACCCAACAGTAGTGACTAGTATATTATTGTTATTACCAAAGATTGCATAAGAAGTAACCCGTTATGGTAATGCAACGAACATATTTAGATTGACGTCTCTGAAGCCTACCTACTCTACATTTACACCCACATTTCGGTATTTCCGAAAGGCCTCTACAGTGCAATGTTTGAAACAACTTGTGTGGTCCCGTCTTTTCGTTGTCTTAAGATGACACCACAAAAAATGACTGGGACAAGTAGCTGATATAAGTTATGCAAGCTATTTTTAGGATTTCGTCGCAATCACAGAACCCTTAACTGACGTCTAGTCCGACCGCTGTAATATCGTACTATATTCATACTAATCCATACTTAATATTATAAATGCGAAAGTGTGTCTGTCTGTCTATCTGTCTGTCTGTCTGACTGTCTGTCTGTCTTCAACGCTTTCATGGCCGATCTATTTAACCGATTTGGAAGAAATTCGGACATCCCGGGGAAGGACAAAGGCTACTTTTTATCCCGGAAAATGAAAGAGTTAAAAAACCTTAATCCACGCGGATGAAGTCGCGGGCATCATCTAGTATATAATATTATAAATGCGAAAGCGTGTCGGTCTGTCTGCTACGCTTTCACGGCCCAACTACTCAACCAATTTTGATGAAATTTGGTACAGAGATAGGTTAAGGATCCCGGGGAAGGACATAATCTACTTTTATCCTAGAAAATCAAAGAGTTTCCTTCAAGTTCCCTTCAGAGTTCAAAGGGAACCAAAAAACCTCAACCCTATATAACCTTCCCTGGGATACAACTTACCCCTGTACCAAATTTCATCAAAATTGGTTGAACAGGTGGACCGCGAAAGCGTAGCAGACAGACAGACAGACACACTTTCGCATTTATAATATTAGTATGGATACAGTAGTGTAAGTTATTAGTACACTGACACCCATATTCTTAGTCGTAACCTCGAAAGCCCCTCGACTCATCCTCACTCGAGGGAGCCTCAAGGAAGGCCTCGAACGTCCCTCGAAATTGATATTCTTAGTCGTAAAGCTAAGGAAATAATGAAGTTCCTTGAATGAGTGTGAGTCGAGTGGAGTCGAGGTAAAATGCAACGATTGCGTCATAATTTTGACGAATATTGCATTTGTTATGGTGGTTAACTTACTTTTTTATACGTTATTTGAACTGGCTTTCAATTTCAAGTGTCACATATTTGTGTCAAGTGTAAGAAATATGAAAGCGAACACAAGAAACCATAAAAACAAGCCAATTT
This sequence comes from Erebia epiphron, assembly GCA_963932025.1. NCBI lineage: Eukaryota > Metazoa > Arthropoda > Insecta > Lepidoptera > Nymphalidae > Erebia > Erebia epiphron. The sequence continues at coordinate 36,520,537 of OZ009946.1, read as the reverse complement.
TAATTTTAGCTGGTACCTAACCACTTGAGACAAATAGAAAAGTTTTGGGTAAAAAATATTGTGATACTTGTGAAGTTATTGACTTGGGAACAAAAATATTTCGTTCATAGTGTTTCGCTGTATTCAGACTTGTGTTGTCCTTTTTATTGTTAATTGCTACAGTTATATTTACTTGTTGAAATGTCTGGAACTGGAAGACAGTTTTTTGATGAAAGTGAAAAGATCTGCCTGCAAGAGCTGATATTAAAATATAAATTAAACTCCATGGCTACAACTATGGGGAATGCAGCAACTAAAAAAGCTGCATGGACTCGCCTTACACAGGAGTTCAATACCATTGAAACCAATTCAAAAGTAAGTACCTACTGTAACTACATAGTTCATAATATTATTATGATATTCTTTACATTTGGCAAACTGTATGAAACATTTGGGCATATTATTTCTTGACTAACTGGCCCGTATTTCGCATGTGTAGAATTTTTTAAATACATTATCACTGCTTACAAAAATCTTAAATCTGCAAAATCTTAATTTCTAGAATACCTAAGCTGTTTTCGCTGTACATCAATTGGTCAATCAGACAGTCCATTTACCTACAATTATTTATGTATAGACTAGCTTATAGCCGCAAAGTCATACGTGTACAATTTCCTTAAATCATTCCATAGATGGACAAATCTAAGGATACCCAACTTCTTGGGGGAAAAGTTGAATACGATACTCAAGATTTCAAATATCTAGCCTCAGCCGTTTAGGCTGTGTTGTCTTTTGAAATATATTGTATGTGTATATTATTATTTTTCAGAGAACTGAAGCTCAACTTAAAAAATGTTGGGATAATATGAAAACAAGGCGTAAAACTATGTTGGCCCAAGAAAAAAGGGAAAGAATGAGAACAGGCGGTGGAGCGTTTAACCCTGAATCACCCAGCGCCTCTAGCCTAGCCCCAGTACTAGAAGATGCTCTTGCTGATCAAACGGATGTTGAGTTAATAGATGTAATTGACAGTGATAATATTCCTTCTAGTGAAGGTAAATGGCATTGACATCCTTACTAATATTATAAATGCGAAAGTGTGTTTGTTTATTGGTTTGTCCATCAATTACACCGCATCAGAGCTAGGGATCGACATGATTTTTGCATGGGTAGAGTTGAAGACCTGGAGAGTGACATTTAGGCTTTTTATCCCGGAAAATCAAAGATTTCCCGAGAGATTTCAATAACTAAATCCACGCGGACGAAGTCGCGGGCATCAGCTAGAATTTAAACAGATACAGCTTTTTCTAATTGGTATGTTTTTTTTACAGTATTGCAAATAGAACATTTGATCTTGCCAGATACACCTGAAGTTTCGGCTGCAACTATTGAGACCAGAACACAAAGTTTAAATGAGTCTTTGGCAGGGAGAGGTAAAGTAAATCAACATTTATATATGTGTGTGTGTTGTTATAAAAGCCAACATTATTATTGTAACTGTTATCTAATAACGATTATTATTTTTACAGATGATATTCTAAACACTACACCGCGCATTTCCGATTCCCGTTTGACTGATTATAGCAGTGTAGCTCCATCGCAAGGTACGTAATATCTACTTATTAAAAATCCTAATTATTATTAAATTCATTGTTTAATATCGATCTCACGGCTCTGTTCCGGTAAAATATTATGTAACTCCCATACTCCTACCACGTTAGCCTGCCATTATCTTACATTTAATCATCACTTACAACTAGGTGAGATCCCAGTCAAGGGCTAACTTCAAGTAGCAGAATTTAAAAATAAAGTAGCTTCTCGAAATAATTGGAAAAAAGTACCTCAAAATACTTTAATTATATGCATCAGACAAACCGACCTTTAATATAATGACTGTTACATTTCAGGATCAAGAAATATACGGACGAAAGTTATTGAAGAGGAATTCCGTATTCGTCAAAAAACTTACGAAAGAACCCAAAAAAGGGAAGAGGAGCTGCACAAGTTAAAAATAGCAGAAAAGGAGTGGATGATTAGAGCAGCGGAGGAAAATTTCCTTAAAGTTAAAGCCGAAAGAGAAGAGGCTGAATTAAGGTTATTAAGTTTAAAAAATAAAAATTTACAAAATTAATTTAGTCTTCATTTATTTTAACACCATACATAATATGTATAAAAAAATGAAAACAATAATAACATTTCATGAAACAAATAATTCAATATAAAATCTTAAGCTTAAAACTATCCCTATGTTTACACTTATTAATAAAGTAGGTAATAATTAATTTACATAATTGCTAACTAAAATGTCTTACTATAAATGCAGCTCTAATAACACTACCTCGTGCTGTATCATTTGTCTGTGAAACTGGAACCACATCAAGATCGTTCATGGGTTCAGGAATTTCTTGATTCGTCTCAATACTAATATTATGTAGCACAGCACATGCTACTATAATATTACATGTATTTGGTAAATTATTTTGTAATTTTCTATTCAAACAGGCAAATCTTCTTTTCCATACACCATTAAACCTCTCTATAATATTTCTTGTTCTTATATGAGCTCTGTTATATTTAATTTCAGGTTGTGTTTGTGGATTATGAACAGGCGTGTACATGTATGACGTTTGCGCATAGCCGCTATCGCCAATTAGTAAACCTGCAAATTCCCCTTCTTCAAATCTCATGTGACACCTGCTGTTTGTGAATATTCTTGAGTCATGGACTGATCCCGGCCAGCGTGTTACAATATCATATATTTCCATTTGTGGGCCACACACAATTTGTACATTTATTGAAAACCAACCTTTACGGTTGCGAAATACTTCGCCGTTTTGTCGGTTAGGATTTTTTATAGGTATATGTGTACAATCTATGCATCCTATAACCCCAGGAAATCCGGCAATGCAATGAAACTGTATCTTCACATTACCTTGCTCAGGAACATTGGGAAATTTAATGAAGCGTCCTATTTTTAAAGCTAGAGCTTTTGAAATATTAGCCACAATCTTTGAAACGCCTGATTGACTTATTTTGTGCAAATCTCCGCAAACGATCTGTAAACAATAAATACCATTAATTAATTATTATCAATAGGTATATATAATAGGTACTAGATGACTATAAAATATACTTCTGCGTAGATTTTGGTTTTGTGGTTCCCTGGGAGCTCTTGTTTTCTGGGATAAAATTTGCTGAATTTCATGAATCTGTTGAACAGATGGGTCGTGAAAGTGCAATAAACCAGCGCTTTCGCACATAGACATAATATTATTACTACTCACTTCAATATCTATGCTTTCGCATTTGTCATTTGGAATTAACTAGGTTTTGCCCGTAGCTTGGCTCACGTTAAATTATATGGATACCTAATATGGATGTCGATTACACAATAAATGTTGAATAGAAATCAATGCTTTGAATTCCTCTTACATAACAATCATAAGATTACTTAAGTACTACACGACTGACTGTAAACCACTTATTTGTACTTACTTGAAAGTTTCCTGTTGCGTAAAATCGCAAAGCGGCTAGCATTTGAATCATGGGTGGAATTGGCATTCCACGATTGTTAGAACCCACAGGATTTTGGAATAATAGTGGTAACAAAAACTTTGCCACAACATCTTTGGTAAAGCGATATCTAATTTTAAATTCATGTTCATCGTAAAACTCTATCGGATTTTCTGCATCTCGTAAATATCGACGCGATAAGTATTCGTAAGGACTATCCCACATATATTCAATAAACTCTTCGAAAGACATTTTGAAACTGATGAAATACGCGTTATTTAGCTACGATACACTCAAAACTATCCTCAAGGTAGATGCCGATCAACCTTACGTTTGACAGTTGCTTACTCCACTCATACTCACCTCGAGTGAGGAAACTCCTCGAGTGGAGGTGCAAAATTACAACTAAGAATACGAAATTGCCTGAGTGAGGTTGAGTCGAGTCAAGGAAATCATGAGGTTACGACTTAGAATATGGGTGTGAGGCATAGTTTGATTTCTAAGGAATAAATAAATTCAGAATAAAAGTAATTTTAAATTCAGGAAATATAGTTTACTTACAAGTGATGAATTGGTATTTTTATACGACTGCCTGAAAAAGGAGTAAGTATATTGTTTTCAGGGTTCATGTATGGCGTATGTATGTATGTGAGTTTGTATATTCCACCATAACTTCTATACGCCTGAACCGATTTTAATTAATGAGATATCGTTAATATCCCTAACTTATTCCGGGTGACATAGGCTAGTGAAATTTGAAAAAAAATTGAAAGGGTGACCATGGTTCCGCATTGAAGACTAAAGTTGAAAAAAATAATTCGAAAATAAGATTAACTATATAATCATCATCTAGAAAATGATGAGGAGATTCCAAAAATATAGAACACTATAGCTCAATATGCAGTGATTCACAAAAAAAAATCATTTAATACGTAATTACGTAGTAGCAGTGGTAGCCGTACTTCCATTCGAGGAGGATTTTGTATTACACGACTGCCGAAAAAAGGAGTGTTATGTTTTCAGGGTTCGTGTATGTATGTGTGTCTACGGCAGAGCAGTCGTATTTTTTAATAATTTTAATTATATTCACTTGTTTAAACGCATTGTTAAGATGGCTTTTTAAACACATCTTATCTATTTTTATATAATATATAAAATGAATCCCTATTTCCCTCGGTCACGGCATCACGCGTTAACGGCTGGACCAATTTCGCTAATTCTTTTTTTGTTATATAGGTGAAGACCTGGAGAGTGACATAGGCTTCTTTTTATCCCGGAAAATTATGGAGTTGCCGCGGGAATAACAAAAAACTTAAACCACGCGGACGAAGTCGCGGGCATCAGTTAGTTTTTAAATACAAATCATGCTTTACTGATACTTCAATGTCTTTGTACATATTCAGAGGCCATACTGCCAACACTTAAAGCCATATTGTCTCATTATTGTTGACTTTTGTGTTAGAGAATTATAATCCTTATACATATTAGAAACGTCAAGGTGCGTTACATCAAACTGTCATGTGGAGCAATATTGCTTAGGTATTGCTCTAAGCGTTGACAGTATGGTCCCAGTTGTCGTATTGCTTCATACCCGATACTCCTTGCTCTATTGAAATTTAATCTCACTTGATTTACTGTTCCGCCCTCTCACACTTGTCAAAGTCATCCTTATTTATTGGGATTACCTTGGTTCTATTACACAGGCGATCAAGTCAAACTTATAAGTTGTGAGTTACGCAATGTGAGTAGGAAAGTACTTTCGAGCATTAACCTAGACTCCAGAATCTAGATTCAAATTTTTTTAGATCTAGAAGACTTTGCTCTGTCTGTCTGTTAATTTTCCAAAATTTACTTACCGATTATGGCGAAATTTGGTAGTTTAGAGATTACAAAAATTCCAGATACGTGCATTCTAGAAACGAGATTTAAATAAACGCAGCTCATTTACCAACGGCCAAATAAAATTAAATCGAAGTACCTATAACACGTCTTGATTTACATAAATTAAATTGAATACATCGAATAATATTTAAAAAATTATAAGTTTCACAAATCTCATAATCTTAGTAATAATTTCTACCAATAGGTACTTTAAATGCATATGTGTGTGTTGTTTGTTGGTTTGTCTTTCAATCACGCTACAATAGAGCAACCAATCGACGTGATTATTTGCATGAACTTTTTTGCTTAATTTCAGCTCGATCCGTTCAGTGGTCAGAGCTGTCCGTTAATAGACCAGTTAGATCAGTGAGTCAGTCAGTTACCTTTATCTTTTTCATATTTAGAATTTTAGAAGATTTTTTAAGTACGTAGTACTAGTATTACTTTTTTAAGAACATTTTTAAGTAACCCACTTAGCATTATCTCTATAATATTTATTTCATTTGTACGAGTAAATGATACGAGTGTACATTAAAAAATTACAAAGAGAAATTAAGTTATATGGCTTCTTTAATACGTGTTCTTAATTGGATAATAATATAACGAACGATCATTTATTAAACATCCATATAAATAAATGTAATAATAACTACGACTAAATATATTCTAGAGATTTCGTGTCAATCCGTAATGTCAACTTTATTTTTCTCCTTATTGTTAACATGACGGAATTTATAAAAAAAATACAGTAAGTAAGTCCCATAGATATAGAGCTATAGGTTACGATGGGTATAATAACACATTAACGCATCAAATATCAAATCAATCAATCAATCAAATCCAATAAATATTATAAATGCGCAAATTTGGATGGATGGATGTATGGATGGATGGATGTATGGATGGATGGATGTATGGATGGATGTTTGTTACTCAATCACGCCCCAAAGGCTGAACGGATCTGGATGAAATTTGGCACAGAGATAGATTATAGTCTGGAATAGCACACAGGCTACTTTTTATCCCGGAAAATGAAAGAGCTCCCGCGGGAACCAAAAACCTCAATCCACGCGTACGAAGTCGCGGGCATCAGCTAGTAAATATTATAAATGCGAAAGTTTGGATGGATGGATTTTTGGATGGATTTATGGATGGATATTTGTTACTCAATCACGCCCGAACGGCTGAACGGATCTGGATGAAATTTGGCAGAGAGATAGATTATAGTCTGTAATAGCACATAGGCTACTTTTTATCCCGGAAAATTAAAGAGTTCCCGCGGGAACCACAAAACCTCGATCCACACGTACGAAGTCGCGGGCATCAGCTAGTACTTAGATACATTCATTAATGTAATCTTCAACAGTATAATGAGCTATTATCAGAAGCACAAGTTTATCATGGGTTGTGGGATTTTGTTAAAGAATAATTATTTGTTAACATGTAAGTATGGTAAAAGCATAAACACAGTGAATAAATCACATGTCTGTCCACTGTTTATTTTCAATTACTGGGCGTCGTGAATAATGCCAGAACAGCTGTTCCGCTGGCAGATTAGTGAGTTATGGCGGGGGGAGGGGGAGATTGGGTTATTAATTAAAAAAGTTGAGAGTTTTGACCGTTCGCGCCGAGTTCGCAAACTGGTGACACGGTTTAATGGAGCCGGGGGTTGGTGCATAATTATTTTATTGAGTTTATTTTTATATTAAGGACTTATTATTGCCACGAGTAACTAGTAACTTCCAATAGTCCCACTAGGTGTACGGATAATTCATATGTGAGTGGCTGGAAGCAAGCGGCACAGACCGTGTTCTGTGGCCGTGATCCATGCAGGGGATCTTTGTCCAGCAGTGCTTACAGTTTTTATTTTTTAATTTGAATGAAATTTTTAATGTTTAGTGTTTAATTTAGTTTTAATTTAGATTTTAATATATTTCACTGTTTTAAATATGTATTTATAACTAGATGATGCCCGCGATTTCGTCCGCGTGGATTGATGATGTTTCCCGCGGAAACTCTTTAATTTTCCGGGATAAAAAGTACCCTATGTCCTTTCCCGGTAGGTTATCTATCTCTGTACCAAACATCAAAATCGGTTGAGAAGTTGGGCCGTGAAAGCGTAGCAGACAGACAGACAGACAGATAGACAGACAGACAGACACACTTTCGCATTTATAACATTAGTATGGAAGTATGGATTTTAACATTAGTATGGAATATTTAAAGGTAACTAGGCGATGCCCGCGACTTCGTCCGCGTGGATTAAGGTGTTTTGATTACCGCGGAAATTTTCCAGGATAAAAGTAGCCTATGTCCTTTCCCGTGATGCAACCTACCTCTATACCAAATTTCATCAAAATCGGTTGAGCAGATGGCCCGTGAAACCGTATCGAACAGACAGACGGACACACATTCGTCACATTTATAACTCTTATTGTACATAATCTTAACCCATATAAAACAACCTTAACAAGTGATGCGATACAAGAGAATGGATATTTTCATCGTCATAACTCGCGATTACCTACCCTGCAATTTAAAGAACCAAGTTACCCTTTTAGAGGTATTGTTGAAGCGTATAAACATGGTCAAATGGTTGAGAGATTGACGTAACCACTAGGTTCTTACTTCGTTTTTGTTTCGAGTATGGTTCGAGACTATTTTTTGCCCAGCCCTAGGCTAGTATTTACTGTAATTGATGAATTGCAAATAGACTCGGAGAAGGCATAATTAGCCTTTTTGCTTCTTGCTTGTAAGTTTTTTTAACAAATAAAATATCAAAAATGTTAGTGTAGTAGAGAAAGTGGCCAACACTTTATCCTTAGATCAAGCGATGAACTTATATAAAACTATATTATGTCTGCAACTTCGTCTTTGCCATTTTTTTTTATGGTAAGGATTTTTGAATAGGTGCAACAAGTCTGGATTTATTTATAAAAACGTACCACTCCTTACTTACTGTGGTCACTTGGTGTACTTGTACAGCCTTGGATGAGTATTGGTGGGAAACTAGGTTTATTATTTCAATGAAACATAATAGAAACAAACATAACAAACATAATATAAAGTTGCTTATCCACTATATTATGCATCAAGGCAATTCGTTAAACTAAAGGCCATGGTTCCCGCGAGAAATACTCCTCGGCAATCACGGACGATGATTTCTATAGGTAGTATACTAGGTGTACAATAGAATAGAATAGACGTCGATTATAATCAAGATTTCATCTTCGCTTTAGAGGAAATGTTTGATATTAGAAATGAAGTAATGAATCCGATTTTTCTTGATTGAAAAATGTAAGATGAAATACCAGGTCCTAAATTAGCACAAAAACTATAACCTTTGCAGAACGATAACCTAAGGTATAAGAATCAAATCAGTCCCATAGACTAATTACTAAACTTTGAAAATACCATAGTCACCCTAAATCCTCGACGTAACGTACCTAGTAGAACACGTTATTATGAGAGATAGCCGTACTTTTGGTAACTATCGCTAGGAAGGCTGATTCGGTATATGGTGGGTGTAGGGCTCTCCATTGGTGGGAATAGTGACGGTCTGCCAGCATGCGGCTGGCCAACTGTTTACATCGCCGGTCAAAGACTAGGGTTACAAAAAAATCACAAAAACTAGGAAGGCTGATTCTAGACCATCACATCATCATCATCAGTTGTTGGTGTTTCATCTGTGCGTTTATTCTAAGTTTTTACTAGTCCAATTAAAATGGTCCCAAAAGCTCTCGATTAAAAAGTCACAAATTCAGTGCAACCGATTTTAGTTTCGAAACGTATCGCTTGGAGCACTGGCTGTGACATACACGAAATTATGCTCAAAATCAATGCTGTTAAGAGGCATACTACTATCACTTAAATCAGTATTGTTTTAATATTGTTGACGTTCGAGTTTTTCAGTAATATTATCCTTATTTCAGGGACGTCAAGTTACGTGACATTAAATTGTAATTTTGAAGTAATACTGCTTTAACCCCCCAGTTCTCGCTCAGACTATAACAAGAAAACTTAACAACAATTCATAGACCTCAAAAAGCCCTCTTTCAGCATTCGCGCAATTATGAACCGAGTGGCCATAATTATTGGCTGAACGCTAAAAGCTGCAATGTTGCACAATTGCAGAAATATGTCAGTTTCGAGCTATTGTATAGCCGCAATTCACAAAGGGACTTTCCTGTGGCTTACTAAAAGTTCTTACTTATTTAGCTAATATTAGAACTTGCTGTCTGTCTTCTTTGTCAAGTAGTAAGGATGTTCGATTGCGGATGACAATGTCCTGGGTTTTATTCTGGGTTCGCCTGATCAATAAATCAAATAGTCATCACTGTTTCAATCTACAATGATTGAACTGCTTTGGCTAAAATTTTGAATGGGGAGATAGCTTTCTCTCTCTCCAGTCGTTACTTCATTGCTGAAGATCGTGATCCTGGGGATTTTGCAACCTTGTGCGGATTAAATTTTTCCATCGGGTTCTATCGGAGGCCAGTCTTGCAATGGTGTGAAATTTGCACTTGGAGTCCCTCAGCTGGTCTGACCATCTGGTTTGTAGTGGAGATAGCTTAAGCCCTGAATTAACACATACTTAAGTTACACTAGCTGATGCCCGCGACTTCGTCCGCGTGGATCGAGATTTTTGGGTTTCCGCGGGGACTCATTCATTTTCCGGGATAAAAGTAGCCTATGTGTTATTCCAGACTACAGTAATAATATAATAATTTCTGTAAACTCTCCTGATAATATCTGTGGCAAATTTCATCCACATCGGTTTGGCCGTTATGGCGTGATTGAGTAAAAAATATCCACCCATCCATTTCTTTAAACATTTACATCCATACTTATATTATAAATGCGAAAGTCTGTCTGTCTGTCCGCCTTTCTGCTACGCTTTCACGGCCCATTAGTTCAACGAACGAAAGATTTGGATGAAATTTGGTACAGGGATAGGTTGTATCCCGGGGAAGTACATAGGCTTACTTTTTATCTCGGCAAAATCAAAGAATTTCCGCGGGAATCAAAAAAACTTAATCCACGCGGATGAAGTATTAAATAAATACTTAGGTCATATTTTATCTCGGAAAATTAAGTTTAATAACCTCTAACCACGCGGACCAAGTCGCGGGCATCATCCAGTTGTGTGCACACACATACATACATGTTCAGAACCTTGATGGACACACTATCGTGTGTGTTTATCGTAGTATGCAGTAATGTATAATGCACCTATATATTGTACAGCTGTCCATTATAATTAAATCGCCAACCAACGCATCACCAGGGAATAGCCGGGCGCTCTTAGTTTATACCGCGTATTCATTCTTTATGAGACCAGTTTATTTGCGGTTTATTGAAATTACCTAGAATAGCCGCGTTAATTAGATAATAGTCCATTGCAGTAACATAAATAGGTGCTTTAATATATAATACTTTATTAATAACAGAAAATATTAGTCAATAAAACAACATAAAGTGGAGTATTACATACGAATTACGTAATTGGATACAAAATAATTATGATTCGTATGAAATTTTTTGTCTCTACAAGCAACCCGTTGTCGACGCGACGCGACGCGATACGACGCCATAGAAAATGAGAGGTGTCAAGGGACACCGAGATGAAACGAAGTACCAAAAGTTGTAACGACACTTTTTGCTATAGTTGTAAGCCGTACGGCGTGCGCGTGTTTCTCTGTGTCAATTTTATTACAATTCCTTCACTAATTGACCGAAGGAACTTCGTTCCATGCGGGTGTCCCTTGGACACCAGGATGGAACGAATAACTAGCCTATGTAACTATTGAAAACATAATTGTTTAAAATTATTTCGCCTTTTTATTTTCAACAACTTGAAGTCAACAACACAAGTAGTCACAGCAACCAAAAAGTGTCGTTAAAACTTTTGGTCTTAATTTATTCCGTCTAGCCCCCTTTCGTAACGCGTGATAAGGAACGTCGTTCCAAAATTTGTCTACGTGACAACGTAGGCCACGTGAAGGGTCAGCTACTGATTGATACTGTCTGTCGTTAGGTGGTAAGTGTTCATGCATTCTTAGATGGTAACGGGCTTAACCTATGCCCATGCTCTAAGCGACTTCTACACGGTAACTTACCGGAACGCTAAATCGCTTGGCGGTACGTCTTTGCTGGTATGCCAGTAACTTATTACTATTTATTAAAACTTAACTTTTATTATATTAAACAAAGACACTACCAAACTCATAATCGTATTATGCGAAAGTAAAAAAGTAACTTTCTTTTTTGATTGTTTTAAGCTAATTTTTTGATTGTATAACTACCTTATAAGTTATATTTTAAGATGGATAATTGTATTTCTTTAAAAAAATTATATATACCAGTAAAATATACCAATGAACAATTATCTGCTCAATAAATATATAACATTACATACTAATATTTTCACTATGATGAATCATTATAATTCATTATTATTAATTCTCTACCAGGAAAACTATGTGACGTAATCTATATTATTGTGTTGCATTTATCAATTATTACAATTGTGAAACTTAATAATGTTATCGATGTTTTTATTACATTGCTTAGTTAATTTTAAAATTTAACCTAGTTTTTTATCTTTAGAATATTAATAAGCAGCTACTCGTACTTTACAGGCAAAACAAACGATTAAGCGTTCCGGTACAAAGCCGAATAGAAACTGATTAGAAATATGGGTTAAATAAAACTGCCATACCCTTAAATAACAGGCCAGCCCATTACCATCTTAGACTGCATCACTTACCACCAGATGATATTTCAATTTGCAGTCAAGGGCTACCTTATATATTGTAATGAAAGAATGTGGATTTGTACTCATTATTATTTTTTTGAATAATAATTATTAATGTTCCTATTACCAAAAATCTAAATTGAAAACTAAACATTGAAAATATCATCCAAACCGCTGTAATGAGGCAATGTGCCCAGAACGCACAAAGGATTTAGCATCTTCGCCCCACGACCCCAGGGTTTCAACACCACAATTATTATATACCTACTAGATGATGCCCGCAACTGCGCCCGTGTGGATTACGTTTTTTTGATTCCCGGGGGAACTCCTTAATTTTCCGGGATAAAAGTAACCCCCTTGATGTAACCTACTGCTTTATCAAATTTCATTAAAAATCGGTTGAATAGATGGGCCGTGAAAGCGTAGCCGACAGACAGACACACTTTCGCATTTATAATATTTGTATGGATAATTTCATACTTATATTTTTGTACTCATTGAGTTTTCAGTTTTCACCCAGTAAATTACTCTTGAGGTTTGATTTAAGAAATTAATTAGGTATTTTCCTGGACTAACAAAGGAATCTCGAAATACTACCTCGTTTCTGAATTGGCAAGCCAAAGCCTATCCAAACAAGAAATAAGGAGCAAATAAACAATAAAGCGGAAATTGGGAAATTAGCGGAAATCTTCAACCCTAAGTACACTTTACATAGGGTGACCAAAATTAAAACGAAATTCAGGACAAAGAGAGAAAACCCATCAAAACTTTTCTATTTCTTTTTAATATTGATTGTTTTGATATTGAATTATGGACAGACAAACTTTTACATTTATTTATTAGTCATTACCAATATATAATCTGTCTCTCTGTCTGTCTATCTTTCTACCTGTCTTTCTGGCTCCACCTTTATAATTTATATCGACTCTATAATATTACGGAAAAAGCCAAAGACAAATTTGTATACCGGAGAATTTAAGAGTTTCATGACGATTTTACAATAATTTAAATCCAAGCAAAATACTCGTGTAGCTTAATTTCCTGTTTTTTAAACATACTGTACAAAAATACGTAGTATATCATAGCTACATGTAGTATGTAAGGTATGTAACCTATCCGTACGAATTCGGGGCGGGTTTAGTCAGTCATTTTGTACACAAATAGCACTCAACTATTTCTAAGATAGCCCAATAGATCCGTTATAATTGCTAAGTCATATTTTCTTAAATATGATTGCATGATTGTTTAATTAATGATCATCCACTGCTGACAATGTATTATATTCTATTTCCCTTTGGATTCAATTTCAGGCTTTCAAATGATATAATACCGCTCAAATTCGCCTACACAGCAATCATGTTGTGATCTAAAGCATGTGTTCTGCTTATAGGCTAAAAGATGATGGATAAAAATATAAAGTGTATGTTTATTGTAACGTGGACAAACAGTTCATTGAATGGGTGGGTCCGTGTGGATTTAGGCTTTTGATTGCTGTGAAAACGCTCTAATATTCCGATATAAATAATAATGTTGTAAATTAGTACAGGTTTTAAGCTATACTCATTCCAAACAGCCGAATCAGTTCATTCTGGCATGAAAGAGTAACAGACAAACATACAAAATTACAAATATAAAAAATTTCACATTTATGATAATATTACATTTGAAAAATATGTGATCAATACATTTGAGTTTCAATCACCGAATTTGATTGTTCAGGTACTGGTTGCATAATGTGACCTCTGTCTCTCACACTACACGTATAACATCCAACCAAGAATCAGCTCGACACAGCCATAAATCAAAGTCATGGGAGACCTTTTCAATTAATTCTCGCCGGAGGCCCAAGAAATATTTGCATCAGAATATGTAATAGCTGTAAGCGCCTATTGTCGGTTCTTAGCCCGTAAAAAGGGTCAAGATTTGTTCGGCGGCCTATTGTGCGATTCTGGATTGTTTGTCTATTCTACCGTTGATGTTCATATTTGATTTTGGCGAACGCTGCTCAGTTGGGGTAGGGTGACCATGTTTCCAATTTCTTTTAGAATTCTCCTGATTTCTTATGAGATTTTTGTAGCTACAATAGTATCCTGGTTGCATCAGAATATGTAATAGGTGTAAGCCCCACTGTCGGTTTTTAGCCCGTAAAAGGGTCACGATTTGTTCGGCGGCGGAGACCGAGCGCTGTTCAGTTGGGGGTAGGGTGACCATGTTTCCAATTTCTTTTAGATTTCTCCAGATTTCAGTGGATTTCTCAGTAGTTTTTGGAGATGCTCTACTGTACTCATCCCCTTGACACTGTGTCAAGGGGATGAATATAGTGGTAGGCACGATACAATAATTACATAGTTCAGAATATTGAATTTTAATGTGAAATAGTTTGATAGATGCATAAAATTTTATTTATTCTAGAAAATCATTTCTGAAATGACTTCGGAACCTATATTTAATATTGATATGATATTCGCAGAGTAGGTAAGTCAAGATGGATAAGCAAAGAAGGGTTATTTATCAAACGCCCATATATCTAACTGATCCTCATACAGAAATTTTCATGCCCCTCTTACTTAGTTAACCTCAGTCAGTATCTACCCAGGCAATTTTCTCAATATTAAAGTTCCCTGACACACTTAATACAAACGAAAGGAGTCTAAAACATTCAACATTAGGTACCTAACAAGCTACCAAATATCTCTCAGACCCATTACAACTAGCGGGAGAGAACGGGCGTAATATCCAGAATTCCTCGTTCAGGCATCCACTTTAAATAGACCCTCGAAGTTTCCAAACATTACCGTAGAATGTATGCGAAGTTCAGATGTGCAGAAAGGGGTAGGGGGTCATTAGAACTGGTAGTTACATACGAGGCGAATAGTTACGACCGACGATAAAGTTTGAGTTTCGTGAAGAGTGAGAGCGTTTCGCTTGATGCTATTACTAACCCTACGTTTGTTTTTCATGTAGAGCATTGATATAAGTAGTTAGTACAGTCACGGTCAGATGTTTACCACCTTAAGATTCATAATTGCATGGACCCATCTGTGTCAAAAGGTCGTTATCTGGTTTGATTAGACATAGATCATAGATTTTTTTTTACTTTTTCAGTAGGTGGCAAAGTTGGCAATTACTACAACTGATGTAGAAAACTTCTTTCAATATTTTTAGTACATGTCACTTTAGGCTCAGAATACAGAACAAATTCATTCTAGAAATTCTGTATTCTGCATTGAAATAGAAATAGGTACTAAAATTCTACATCAATGGTATTCTGAGTTTATAACAAATGCGATGATGCTAATGTGTCAAACTTGAAATCAGGGAATGAATTCCATTGTAAAAAGTTATTGATACCCTTTTTGTTTAATTCGATGTTTGTAAACAAACGTAATAAATACCTTATTTAAGCGTTTAAGACCTTAATGCACGCAGTGTTTTAAATATTATAAATTGAAAACTGATAAATATTATTTGCAGACCGCGACCACGGATTTCACACACCTTTTATCAGGATAACTCGGCATGAAGAACTCTTCGGCTTCGGCTTCGGAATTCTTTCTGTAAACTTATTGTTAGGACTATAAATATTTTATATTGATTAAAGCAAGTGCTATTTTATTGCTTAAAGCGTACCTACATAGCTATTAAAGTTAGAAAGGTTGGGAGTAAAAATATGTGGAGAGAGTAATACACAAAATCAGGTGAAATCCTTACTTCCATTCTAATTCATAATAATACGTGTATCTGTCTGTCTGCTATGCTTTCACGGTCCATCTTTTCAACCGATATTGACGAAATTTGATACGAAGTTAGGTTGCGTACGAGGAAGGACATAGGCTTTTAATTCCGGTAAAATAAGGAGTTCCCGTGGAAATCAAAAACCTGAATCCACGCGAACGAAAGCGCGGGCATCTAGTTCCAGATACAATATGTAACGGCTGGTCCAAACGGCGCGTTGCTTGAGCGTTGCGTCAACGTAGCGCTGACGCTGCGTTGTTTTACATTCTAATAATTAAAAGTGTCCACACGGTACGCTGCGTCGACACAACGCACCTACGACGGAACTGCACCCCCGAAACGAAGCGGGCGGGGGTGTACTCATTGCGACGTCTGTAGTAACGCTGCGATGACGCAGCGCTCATGTGGCCAGCTATGCGTTAAAATATATGCGTTGCGACGACGCAACGCGCCGTGTGGACTAGCTCTTAGAAAGAAGAGGCTAAAAACAAAGCACCTTTATATCAAGCTCACGTCTACGAGCACTTAGAACCGTTATTACAAGTAACAGGCGAGTATTTTAATCAACAAAATAAATGTTGCAATTAAATAAGTGATTATCGTGCACTACAGTCATCATACATTACAAGGCAAGTGGTTCGCCCCTCGACCCGGCCAACGATGGGGGATGAAATTAAACATTTGGGGGCTGTAACGGGTTACGTGTGAGCCTCTTGCTATAAAACTTTATACTGGATGAGATTATAGAACAGATAACGTTTAATAGAGGTTACTAGATGGCTCTTGCGACTTTGTCTTTATAAAAGACTAGGTGATTCCCGCGACTTCGTCCGCGTGGATTAAGGTTTTTGATTCCCGTGGGAACTCTTTAATTTTCCGTAATAAAAAGTGTCCTTCCCTGCAATGTAACCTACCTATATACCAAATTTTTGCAAAATCGGTTAAAGAGATGGGCCATGAAAGCGTAGCAGACAGACAGACATAGATACATACTTTTGCATTTACAATATTAAGTAGTATGGATTTTTAAAGCATTCAGTGGAAACGATGTGATTTTCTGGGATAAGAAGTAATTAAGTAACTGTCTTTCCGCGAGATGTAAACTGTCTCTGGATCAAACTTTAAATCGATTGAAGAGACAGAAACACTTTCACATTTTTAATATTAGCTAGGACTAGATTATGCCCCGGACTATTTTCGGCGAGGTTAGGTGTACAAAAAAATAGCAGATGGGCCGCAGAAAACGTCACAGACAGACAGATGAACATCTTAACAATGGAAAAACAATAAAGACAAAGATATACTACAACCTCACAAAATACTGATCCTAAAAGAACTTCTTCAGCTTAAAACTTCGTCCAAATAAGAGGATCGTGAGAAGGAACTTGTGAGTTGTGGTTGCTAAACTAGTAGTAGAAGATATTTTTGAAGTAAAACGTCTTTAGACACGAGTTATAGAGTAACTTTCGATGTATGTAACGCTACATCACTTCCGTAGTACATAGCCCACAGTAAGGCCGGCCATACACGGACAGCTTGAAGCATTCAGGATGGACTGCTGCAAGCTGCAACGGCATAGTGAACTACAGTCTTCTACGTAAACACATACATGGAACCGCTCGAGCAGTTGCGACTGCTTCGGGCGGTTGGCAGCAGTTATCAATGGTAGCTTTAAGCTGTTGACTATGACTATAAGAGCGGTTCGTGTATGTTGATCATTTGCTAACTGCTCGAGCAGGCTGTATATGGCCGGACTAAAGTGCCCACAAAAATATAATTCAAATCCCATTGATGTAGAATTTTAGTTATCCAATCAAATCCAGTTATAATTTCAAAAATAGAATTTCGCAAGCATTGAGGTATACCAAACAATTTGTTTTTCAATAAACAAATAATGTGTAAAGTTTGTTGATTTGTTCTTCAATCACGCCACATTGGAGCAAAGGATCGACTAGGTTTTTGGAACGACAGTGCAAGTCCTTAGAACATTATAATATAAAGACATCGGCTACTTTTTATTATCTCAGAAAATAAAATCATCAGATCATTCAAAAGTATTTTAAGCTCTGTAAAATATCACTTCTAGTATTTCTTCTTCTAATTCTGCGAAAATTAATATGTAGGTAAGCTATATACTTCCATGTTCATTTTGCTGGGGAGATGTTATTAGAAATTCAGATCTTAAGGCTTTGTAGGTATGTACGTACTTACTTTACTATGTCGCTTAGTTTTTACGACCCACGTGCTCTCGTAGGTAACGTTCAAAAAGGGATAATGTTAGATTGAGATTAAAAATGTAACATTATCAAATCGTTGATAATGGTTTAATTTCTAAGATATGCAATGATGAGAAACCATGGTTAAATGCTCCAAGCGAGAATCAATATTGAAGGCTTGTTGTGCAAGTGGGCCTAAAATCTTAACTAACCCTATTATTACTTAAAAACTATGTAGGTCTTGGCACACTTGACTTTTCAGAGATATGCGCGTTAGAACAATAAAAATAGTATAAGTTTTCATAGTGAATTCAAGTAGATGAAAATAATGCTATTAGGTATTCTTACATCTCAATCGCTCGTGTAGATACGGATTGAGAAATAATTGAACTCACATATTATAAAAAAAGTCCATTAGGTAATTGTAAATTAAGAATCTGATGAAATTAAGAAAATGTTTTACATTAGAAATAGAAGTTTTGTCTCCAAAATCAGTCAGTTTTTTTTGTAAAACATATTATGCTCAGGGTTATCTCTTCTACGACTAACTGTGTATCTTTGGTTTAATATCAACGTATTGAACTCTTACCTTTTAAGGTAAAAAACACCCTGTGTAGAAACTTCTAAAGGCGTATAGGTTAATTAATTTACACAGGTCAAAATTTGTACTGATAATATTAGGGAAAACTTTTATGAAGCATTTTAATTAAACCAGAAATTAATTATGATACTACCAGCTACAATGAAGAATCAATATAATTTTGAAATAGCTGATGCCCGCGACTTTTAAACAAGGGCAAACCATAATTTTTGTACGGCCATAATATCCATTACAACTTACAAGTCTTAATCCAACTAAATGAAATGAACCAGTGTATCCCTTCGGTCATATACCTACAATCCCATGACTTCTGTAAACCGGCCAAATAGGAGTGTCTCAGTCATGGTATATAAAAGGTCCTCTCTGATAAAGGGTGCAGCAGTATTATTGAAGTGAAAACTTCTTTAGCCGCGTTGAGCACTTTTTGGTTGGGGGTAAACTTGAGGATTCGCGCCACCAACACCGACACCATATCCGCGTTGTTACGAAGACAAAAGATCTTAAATATAAATATACTACATTCGTAATTCAACTTGCATGCCTTAGTTATAAGGTTTATATTTTAATAAAAAAATTTCAATAAAAAAAAATTGAAAAAAATATATTTTTAATATTCGTTTTCACTTCTATCAGCATTCCCTATGACTGCAAATTTTTATATAAGCGATAAGCGGTGAAGGCCATGTGCTTTTGAACCGTCGAGTGAATCTACCAGTTCTACCACTGGTTCGGAATGTTCTCCGAGGCACGGGGGTGAAACAACCGCCAGTTTCCAAACTCCAGGCTAGTACCTACTGAGAATTTCTAGTCAAAAAAACCCAATCCTTAAATATGGCCCAACCCGGGTATCGAACCCGGGACCTCGTCGGCCGCAGTCGAACATGCTGACCACTTATGTAGACCGACGAAGCAGTTTCTAACTTATTATGTGTTATTATGATGTATGGAAAAGGCTGAATATGAGTCAATGTAACACACAATAGGAATGATGACCAATCAATCAAATCAGCGTCTCTTTATCAAACTTAAAAACGCGCTCCAAGTATGGAAGTTTGTATGATAGATAGATAGATAGATAGATGAAATTACGAAATACATAGTTGTGACGTCATCAAATTTCAACGCACTTTTTTCTCTAATCTATAGTTTAAAGTGGTTATCAAACTTAAAACTAACCAAGAATGCGAAAGTTAGGTATTTTGGTAGCCCTTCTTTTTAATAATCAGTAAGAAATAATTTATTTATGACATAGGCATCATCCCTTTTCGGTTAAGATTCGCCCTATGTACTTGTTCCCCACTGACCCAAATGCATCAGTTACGCGGCACGCAACGACAACCGTGACTGACGGCTTAACCAGCTTAACTATCCGATCCCAGCATCCTGTCTATGTGAAATGTGCCCAACAAGATCCGACTGCCCTCTCTGGCCAGCGGAATCCGGGTCCCAATACAATTTTCCGGCTGGATGCATTTTGAATTTATAACTAGCAAATTGGTTGTGCCAATCCATCTAGTTTGTGAACATCCTAAAATTAATTGGTAACTGCGTAATAGATTGATGGGTTAATAAATAAGCTGGAAGATGGATGGTATGTCACATTTTGGTTATTGTACTTTTATAATATTACTAACAAGTTCATGCCCGTGATGTCTGCGTGGTTTAAGTTTTTTTTTAATTCCCGCGGGAACTCCTTAATTTTCCGGCCTATGTCACTCTCCAGGTCCTCAACTATACCCATACCAAAAATCACTTGTTGCTCTGATACGGCGTGATTGAACGACAAACAAAACTATAATATTAGTATGAAGTCTGATTGATGCATGCGACGTTGTTTGCGTTAGAAGCCTATTGCGTCCCCGGGGTAGGCTTTTTTTAACAGGTAAAAGGTATCCGACACACAGATAAAAAGATAAATAGAGATTCAGCCAGATAGACAGACTCACAGAAATATATCATATTTGTTCTTTAATTAGTTTGTCATCTTAATTTTGTAATGTAAATAAACGATTGATTGATTAAACGATTGATTGATTGAAAGTCAGCGTGGATTGAAGTTTAAAACCTCAACATCCATTCATACATCCATTCATTCATCCATCCATCCAAACTTTCGCATTAATAATCAGCTAGTATAATATATTCTAGTTAGCACAAAGTGAAGCAATAAAAAACAAATAATACTCGAACCACAAAATAAACAGGACGATATCTGGCTTATCGTAAAGTGTCACCCATTTTACATTTTTTATCGGAACCTTTTAAATACCCATCTCGGTTTACAACCCGAAAACTAATCCCCGTAGAGTAAAGTGCCGGAGCAAAAAAGCTCTAGTTAAAATAGCAGATTGCAGGAATACAGAAAAAAGATAATACTAATGAGCCAGTATGAAATGTGAAAAAAATATTTGGATTTTATGTTAAATCGAAACCAAAAAGAAATTCATGAAAAAAAATCAGTAGCAATATACTCAGTATTGCTACTGATACAAATGACTGTAGATTGGGTATAATATCAGTCCAGTCACTAACGTGTCGTCAAAATAAATATTTCTTAGAACTTACACCAATAACGTTGCAATAACGGAACAGACTTGTATTGAATACCTAAGTATGTTATTCTATTAAAATTCTACATCAATGAGTTCTACCAGAAATCCCCCGACTTCGATAAATAAAATAAGTCGTTCGAAAAAGAACTTTAGGTTTTGAATCAAAATACTGCCTTTTTTGTGAAGTGAATTCTTGGACAGATGGACTTTTCTGAGCCAACAACTACTTATGCCTCCTCAAAAATAGACAGTTGGAAATAATGATTTGGAAATAGATAACACACGTTCAAACATGTCATTGTAATATGAATACGGCAACAAAGATCCATTATAATATGTTTGGGGTGTCGGAAACAATAATAAACAAAGGTCTTCCCGACCGGGACTTAGCGCGCCCTACGAAATCACTAAGTTAAACCAATGTCACTCCAGAAAATACCCGGACACTGAGAAATCCTACGAAAATACTGTACAAGCATTGGAATTTGAAATCTATTTTAAATGATACAAAGTCCAAATTGAATTAACAAGCAACTGCAATATTGAGAGGAAGACGAAAATACTTACTTAGAATTTTAATGAGATGATAATAAGGTTGAAAATCGTGATGCAGGAAATACCATTTTATATTGAAAATTTGGTGCGATTAAACCGGATACTGGCCGTTGCTAATTTGGCAACGCAATAAACTCAGAACTGGTGGGTCCAGTACAGAAAGGGTGCTCAGTTAAAATTTAAGCACGGAAGTTATGTTGACTTGAATATCTGTTTACAACTCAAATAATCTAGAAGTCCGTTTATAAAATTGTTCTTCAAGTAGTTGATCTTTGGCTCAACTATCTAATAGTGGTTATAATATCTAGTCATGTTTTGTAAAAATACTTATTTAAGCAGTTTTATGTCTCGCAATAATAATTTCGCTTGCTTTGAGATACCTTATTTATACCTATTACTTATTTGTTATTACAAATATCGTTTATATACAAAAAGTAAAAACATTGTTGAGAAAAATTACTACTTCTTTGGGATATGATACTTTTGAAGTTGGTAACATTATAACAATACGTCGTTGATTAAAATTAATAATAGAATTTTGCAATGATTTAAAAATTACAACTGTCTCTTAAAAAACGGATTGACGTAATTTTTGGCATGGACATAATTGAGGACCGAGAGTAATATAGGCTACTTTTTGTCCCGGATAATCGGGTGAAAACTTAACCATGCGAACGAAGTTGCGGGCATCAGCCAGTTGCAAAATAAATAATTAACGTCTTTGTTTAGATACAGGCATACCTAACTGCGAACGAAAAACCCTGTAAAATAAAAATCAGGTCTGAAACCAAAGTAACAGTAAAAGTCTTCAAGTTCGTCCCACGTGTTGTGTCGGGGTGGTCCCAGATCTGTAAAACTCTTGTATTTTACATATTTTTTTATTGAATCCCAGTAACATGTGTTTGCAGATAAGCTGTAGTCATTTTTATCAATGGCGCAACGTATACGATACGATGTGACGTGATGCGCCAGTCAGGATTAAACTGGAATGTGCTAGTTTACACGAACAGACATGAAATATAGCAAAATATTAGGATTAGGAAATATTTAGGATTGCGTTTGAGTAGAACCGTACCTTATGGACTTTTCATTACCGACTGGCTATAAAGAATCCTAATACATGACTTGGTCATAAATATTATTTGCTAATGAAAAATGATGTAGTTACTAAGGGTTTAGTTGAAGCCGTCTACTATTGCGAGTTCAGTAAAACTCACCCCGTCTCGGAATCGAATCTTAGACCTTTCGTTGCTCGTACCTGATGGACACGAGTAATAAAGCAAGCCTCTACATCAAATACATTTTCAGAAACGATTGACAATTTTTATCGTTGGTTCTAAAAACCATCGTTTTGAGTTATTTGTTTTAAAGCAGGCCTGATTTATTATTAGGGATATTCTAGTGTTGTGAGACAAGTGGCCTGCTAGAAATGTAACAAAAACATGAAGTTTTTAAGAGTTTTTGCCGCTTTTTTTGTCTCTTATTTAGTAAAGTTGAAACCACAAAGTTTAATCAAGTATACTTAATTTTTATAATTTCATCATTGTTATTCAATTTTACAAAACATAATTAAAATTAAAATATTTTGTTTTGTATTTATTTTCTATATGATATTTTCTATACTTGTAGTTTGTACGTTGCATGCGTTTCTCGTTATGAATTAATTTGGAATTAATTCAACATCATTGCATATTTATTTTTTAATGCGACGTTAAAATGCGTTTTTCCATTTTAATAAGTATATGGTTCGGTCAATCGGAAAGGGCCTGTTATTGTTATAATATTATTAGTTCAAGTCTCTCTAGTATAGTTTCAAATGAAAGTATAAATTATAACACGACGTTTAAGATAATGAAATTACAATATACAATACAAGATAAGTTTTCTTTTCTACATGGGAAATTCATACTTATCCACCAGTTAACAAAGGGCAAAGACAAAACTATAACACTATAACTGCAACAGTCACTAACAATCTTAGGACGATAAATCTTCCAATGCCATCCAATTGTCCACAACTAGGTCGTCAGATTGTCCGCCTATTTATTCGTCTTCTTCATCTCAGAGAGTAATACCTCTGGGAGTAGACACAGAGCTCACGTCTCAAAGAAGATGTTTTGAGATGTTTTTCTGAGTGACTGAAATATAGATCTGCAAACTTGTAATCCATACTCCATACTAATATTATGCGAAATTGTGTCTATCTGTATGTCTATCTGCTACGCTTTCACGGTCCATCCGTTTAGTAAATTTTTATGAAGTTTGGTTTATAGGTAGATTGTATCCCGGGAAAGGACATAGCCACTCTTTATCCCGGAAAATTAAGGAGTTCTCGCGGGAATAAAAAATCTGTATACATGCGGACAAAGTCGCGGGCATCATTTAGTGCTGCAATAAATTATTGAGATTTGAAATTGAGTCTGACAGGACCTTCACAAAATATTTATCCACGCAAATAAAGTGCTAGGTCCATACTAACAGTTAGACTAGGTACGATAGATAGGAATGTGGAGCATGCAGCCTTGAACCACTACCCTGCTCCAAAGCAGTTTGTAGTGTTACACAAACCTATACAACCTAAACAAGATACTACATTTTTAGAAAGTAAACAGACAGGCAAATCGATTGGTGATTGGCATTTACTATCAGACAGTAGACGATTGGATTATTTGGATTGGTGCTTTTTTCAACCGACTTCAAAAAGGTTCTCAATTCGACTGTTTTTTTTTTTAATGTTTGTTACCTCAGAACTTTTAAATGGGTGGTCCGATTTGGATGATTCTTTCTTTATTTGAAAGGGCATACTTCCCATGTAGTCCCATATAAATTTTATCGAAATCGGTCAAGCGGTTTTTAAAATATCAACAATAAAATAAGTACTTTGTATAGCGTGTGCTTGTTGTTGTAAAGTTGGCGCGGGAGTTTGAAGTCGGTTGTTTTAAAATATTTTTTTATATTAAATTATTCTTGATTTACGCAGGTTTCCTTCCGATATCGCATAAATGTGCAATGCAATCATTTGAGAATTTGGTCCCCATAAAAAATGATAATCGTATTGTCAGTCAGAAGCACTCAAATAGCTGGCATTACATGATAATATTTTAACACAATCGCCATGATTGCGCAATACCTACTACCACATATTTTTTTTGATCCATTGATCCTTTACTATAGTAAAGAGTCATGTTACGTTCATCTTCTCCTTCCCTAGGGATTTGGTAGTGTTGCTTTTTGCCTTCATCCTCGTACATTTAAGTTTTTCCCCTTTTCAATTTTCCTTTGTGTACGCAATTGTATTAAGTTGTTTTGTCTGATAAATTCGTTGGTATTGCTCTCGGAAGTTCTGTTTTAGAATCAGGAACTAGGTCACAGCTTATGTTGTATGTTGTTCTTTGTTGAAACCTAGAGACATTACTAGATTCATAAATTTCATTATGCAAGTGGATTCAGAATACGGAAAATACAAAAGTTACAGACCTTTCATGTTAATTATAGTAAAGTGAATAACCTCAATTTTTACGTTTTTATACGTTTAGTACTTTGTACATTTTATATTTCACAACCTCAATTCTTTTCATAGAGTACAAAGCAAAATTTCAACATTTTGTTCTAGCATAGTCGCGAAATTATAATAGATTTAGTGTTTCAAAATAAACATTAAAAATTGTACCTAGTTTGTGAATGTAACATTTTTAGTTTAAGGTGGCGAAGAACTATATTAGAATCATTTATGATGACTCTTTCCAAGCGCAAAGTATAGCGCAAAGTACCTTTTCCTCCTTTTTATCTATCATACCAAAGTTTTTTCTATTCCACAACAAGTTAGCCCTTGACTGCGATCCCACCTGATGCTAAGCGATGATGCAATCTAAAATGACAACGTGCTAACCTGTTAGGGGTAAGGCCTTCTTATCAGTTTCTACACTACATTGAACCAGAACGCAATACATTTGGCACGGCTTGCCGGTAGAGTGGTAACTAGCCACGGCCGAAGCCTCCAACCAGAACAGACCGGTTCCGGGGTCCGATTCAGGGTGTTCCGGTATGATACCGTGTAGAAACCGATTAGGGGTTTGGGTTTGGTAATACATATAACTGTCATGCCCCTAACAGGTTAGCCCGCCACCATCTTAGACCGCTTAGATTTAGACTCACTTACCATCAGGCGAGATCGCAGTCAAGGGCTAACTTGTGTGGACAAAAAAAGATCAGAGAAAATTCAGAGATTATAAATTCCCAAATTGGCCCTGTCGGGAATCGAATCTGGGACCTCCCACTTCAAGACCGTAGCGTTCACCACTGCACCAAGGAGGTCGTCAAAATACTGTGCGCAGCGGAGACTAATCCTAAATCTATGTATAAAATGTGAGAAATCAGACAAAAGTAATCCATAAATACAGAGTTGTCCAGCCTGTGTCAGTCCGCAAACTATAACCCCCTCAACAAAGCATCTACAATCGCAACACGCCTCCACAATCTGCGTCCCGGCCTTATGACAGGTATGAATCGACGCCGACTTTAGTGTACCGAGTCCCAATTCATAGAAAACAGCATTTTATGAATCTTTTCTTTCAGCAAATAAATAGTTGATAACAATTTCCAACAACGGCTTCATGTTTATTTTTACGAAACCTAAAATTCTATACTACCAACAACTTAATCTATACTTAATTACTTAATCAAATAAATATTAAAAATGCGAAAGGATGTATGGATGGATGTTTGTTACTCAATCACGTCCGAACGGCTGGATCTGGATGAAATTTGGCACAGAGGTAGATTATAGTCTGGAATAACACATATGCTTTTTTTTATCCCGGAAAACAAAGAAGTTCCCACGGGAACCAAAAAACCTCAATCGTCGCGGACATAGTCGCAGGCATCAGCTAGTAATACTATAAATGCGAAAGTTTGGGTGGATGGATGTATGGATGGATGGATGTTTGTAACTCAATTACGCCAGAACGGCTGAATGGATCTGTATGAAATTGGGCACTGAGATATAGTCCAGAATAACACACAGGAATACTTTACATCCTGGAAAATTAAAGAGTTCCCGCGGGAACAAAAAATACCCAATCTATGCGGACGAAGTCGCGGGCATCAGCTAGTACTTCATAAACCTTTTAAAGTTTATCATACTATCAGCTCAACAGTTTTTCTCAGTTCTACTGCAACTCAGGTTTTTTAATACTAACATTATTTATGGATTAATTTATTTTAAAGCGACTGCTTTCCTATCAAATTTGGACATACAAAATCTTATTATTTATTTTAAAAATGTTTAGAGATTTTTAGCTAAAGCCTTAATCAGTTTTTATTTTAATATACTTTTTATGGCTAAAACCTGTCACTTGCACCAAACGGCAACACGGCAAGGGTCCACCGAATGGACCCATTTCATTCGGTATTAGTCATGATGGCGCGGATTTCTTGCCTTGGAAATTTTCTCGTCGGACATAATTAATAGGGCACGCCTATTAGTATGCCCCATTGAGTGTCAACTGACCCCACGACAGGGCATCTGCGATAACCGACCCCCCAGCTGTCGGGGTTTTGAATCTGGGCGAATACGAATAATGTGAAATGTTGGTTAGTACCTACTGATGGATTTAGTAAAGTATTATTACAATTCTGTGTACTATTGATAACATAATATTTAGTATATTATGTAGAATTATTTCATACTTGTAGAATGTATAAAGTTAAGTAAAGTCCCACAAACTTATCTGGCCCTGTGACCAAAATTGGACTGATTTTTAAGCCTTTTAGTTTTTGTTTTTATTTTATATAGCGACGCTGTCATCAGAATAGGTAAGCAGAGTTATCTAAAATATGGACCAATAGGTCGCGGGTTCGATTCCCGCCATATGGTGTTTCTGTAAATTTGATAGAAACTGTGCTTCGTAAGCTTCCATACAGTGAAAATTTTAATATCCCAAATTTTTATCTACTTCAACAGAATAGGGAATAGTACTTTTACTACCTACTCTTAAAGCTTATCAAAAAAAGTTTACTTGTTACATTATGTAGTTTCAAAAGCAAATATTAATTAGTGATTATTTTTACTCACCGACACCTAAAAGGTCAATTAAACGAAATAATTGGCATTCAGCAAGCACGGAACATTGCCCAAGATTCATTTAATTGCCCAAGTACCTACTAGGCTCATAATAGTTCTTAATTTACTTGTGAGCGGTCGCAAACCACTTTAGTTCGCGAGTCCTTTCTTGTTTGCCTCGGGTTCAGAATAATTAAGGTTTTAAGAGCAGTTTTTTTTCGTTGTTGTAAAATAATGACCTTCATCTTTCAAGTTGGTCGATTGCACGGGGGATGGAGGGTTTAAATAAACATTGGTCGTTGATTTAAAAATGGTTTAGATAAATTTAATTATTTAGTTTTTCTTAGTGTAGATTGAGTATTTTATTAAACTTTTTGGTAAAATCAGGATCTCCACTATAATATTTTTAACAAAAAATAAATTAAATAAATTGTAACATCAATAATTAATAGTAAATATCATATTTATGAGCCATAACTTAAGGATTCCTCTATATTTATTAAAACATACATGATATGTATTTTGTACAAATAAATTAATAATTGTTTTCGCAAACAAAAACAGTAACGTTACACCCCTACAAAACAAAAACACCAAAATAATACACAAGAAGCAAACATCCCGTACCTAGATGAAATCGTGAAATCATGCTAGTGTGTACTGCATGATCCATCTTATCACTAAAGCGATGATAAAGTTTATACAACTTTATGACTCAGTTTTACAGTGATACCAACGCAATTTCAGTACGGGTGCTCTAAAATCTCTCAGGTAGTATTTTTGTTATCGCCCTACATCAACCCTACATATCCTGGGTTCCGTTCGGCGATCCTAAAACCGGCAATACAGATCGCACGTGAGATGTAGGGGTAAATATACATAGAGATTTACTTCTAATGCAGTGCGGATTACAGAGTTTTCGCCGGTGAATACTCAACAAAAAATCCGCCTTGCTTACGTCACCCTGAAGTTTTAGCTCCTTACTCAAATAAAGAAAGGTCTTCAAAAGATTTGATATCAAACATTTCACAACTTTCCTTGTGATACGGTGTGGATTACTTTAGATTTTTTAATTGAGCTCATGAATCAAGTTTGCGTTCTTTTGTTTGAGTCGCCAATGAAAAATATGTCGAGTTAAAATATGTTTTATTTAGTCGCTCGTTGTACGAATAGAAAAAGCTTTCCAAATCATACATTTCTTAAAAAGAAATGTAGCCAAGTCTCTTTTTTCCTTTCATAGCATTATCTTATCTATCACAATTTGTTTTAAGGACATATCTCTGGATATATATCAGATTTAAGTGAAACCTTAATGCTAAGCCCTGCACGTCTACCTATCGACCCTCGTTAAGTTCAACCCTCGTAAAAATAATTCCTAACAATTTAATTTTAAAGTTTGGACATAGGCAATATACACATTTTGGGATGCCAAAGTTTCACTTAGCAAAAACAATTTCTGGACTTGCCACATAAAAATTTTTAGGACCTACAAGGTCATTTCTTGTCTGACGAAAATCATCCTTAATGGAATGCAATGATGTGGTCTTGGTTGGAACGCGCTTGTCTACGCGCTGATAAAACTAAAAATATTAATTTTATGTACCTATCTCGAATATGGATTTTACAAGGTATTTTTAATCCTCTACAAGTTAGCCCTTGATGGCCCGTGATGGTAAGTGATGATGCAGTCTAAGATGGTAGCGAGCTAACCTGTTAGGGGTTAGGTTATGGCAGTTATAATAAACCCATAGCTCAAATCGGTTTCTATACGGCATCGTACCGGAACGCTAAATCGCTTGGCGGCTCGCCTTTGCCGGTAGGGTAATAAGTTAATAACTGGCCACGGCCGAAACCTCTCACCAGGTCAGACCAGGGAAAATTCAGATATCATAAATTCCCAAATTCACCCTGCCGGGGATCTGACCCGGGACACAGCACTCAACAGTGCGCCACGGCGGTATATATAATGGTTATGGTAATGCTAGATGTTGTTCGCGACCCCATCAGAAGTTATAAATTCCCAAATTTACCCTACCGGGGATCGAACCCGGGATCTCCCACGTCAAGACAACAACACTCAACACTGCGCCAGGGACGTCGTCAGAGGATACCTACTATAAATACAGTGGCTAAGGATCTTGTATAAACTTCGCGTTCTGAGATTCAATTAGGATGTTATTGACATTGGACTTAGTGGGCCCTACCTAACGCCTAACATTACATTAGCATAGTTGATTAAAGCGCAAAACACACAGGGAACGGGCGCGGGTCGGGCGTAGGTCAGGTCGGATGCGCGGCGGGTTGAATTCCTTGTATTTATATTGACGACATCACACAGAACGCGGACGCGGGTCGGATGCGTGGCGGGTGACGCTGACCAGGCCCGCGCCCGACCCGCGCCCGTTCCCTGTGTGTTTTGCCCTTAAAAGGTCTCCTCGGTAGTTGTTGAGTCGTAAATGTCAACCTTACACGCCATAAATCATCTCAACCACAGGCCCAGAACTTTACACAACCGGGAAGAGCGATATAGCTGAGTTAGGTGTGGTAAGTACCTAACTAAAACTTAAGTCAAAGGTCAATCTTAAGTTATGAAATGAAATATGTACAGATTAAAGCCGGATAATTTTCACGGGATATCTTGTATTATAGTGAGCAAGTGTTTACTTAAACACACCCCCACCTTATTATAAATTCTAAATCCCAAATTGACCCTGCCGGGGAAGGAACCCGCGCTCAACACTGCGCCAGGGCGTGACGTAAGTATGGTAATATTAGCTGCAGTTATTACAAACTCTATGTACTAGGTCATAGATTCATAGGTTCATGAATAATCAAAGGCGTACGTCGTTCATATAAGACAACGGTATTAAAATTTCAGCGCGGATTCGGTATCGTGGTGTTCGACCGTCCAGCTTGTACGGACAGCAAAATAAATTGTTAATTTATTAAATAGCTTATTATATATGCAATTTTCCCATTTCACAGTCGAAACAGTAAACATTATAGTGCTAGCTGATGCCCGCGACTTCATCAGCTTGGAATAAGTTTTTGATTTCCACGGGAACTCGTGAATTTTTCCAGATAAAAAGTAACCTATGTCAACTATACCAATGTGAAAAAATATCACGTCGATCCATTGCATTGTTGCGGCGTGATTTAAGGACAAACCAATAGACAAACATACTTTCGCATTTCTAATATTATTATTATTATTAGTATGATTCTGTAGTTCAACCGAGTCACAAAATGTGTTTTAATAAACAAAAACTACCTACCAGCTGTTTTATCGTTTTCCACTAAATTTGCTGCTCGAAATCATAGTTCACGATAGCAACATCCTATCCACAGTGTAAGAGAGAAAGACAGAAAAATAGTTTATTCACCAGTAATGTCACAGACAAAACTAGATACAAAAAAAATAACGTACCTTATGCGTTTATAAGATCTAGCCTCACCACAGAGCCTCGACATAGCGCAACAGTCAGCACCTAGCGGCATTGAAATAATATAGTACATTATACCTCAATGCCTAGCGGCAAGTATTCTTTGCATGAGGTCGTATTGAACTGGGCCCACTTATTCGACGCGGCACGGAGATGCACTGCGCGACGCGGCCCCATCCAATCTCATACAATTAATATTTGTCGCTATGTGTCGCGCCGCTCCATGCATCTCAAGTGGGGCTAGATTTTTGTAGTACAAATCTACTTGTTAACCTTTTTTGCAGTTCAAAAAACAGACTTTAAAACATTGGTGAAAAGTTTTTCTGCAGTCAGTACTAATTCATCATGCATTATGCCCTGCATCGCAAACGTGGTGTGTTTCCATTGTGATATCGTGACCCGATTCCTCGCCCCTATTTATAGCTCGCGACTTTTGACTTGACTCTAGACATGCTTTTTGAGGCATATGTAGGACTTGGGTTTGTATGGCTGCATATCAGTGGGAATCGAAAGTAGAGCAGTGGGTGCAATTTGTTTTTGGGATTTTAACGTGTGTTTTACTTTTTGACCGACTTTAAAAAGTTGTGTATTCTACCCGTATGTATGTATGTATGTTTGTTTGTTTGTTAACAATTTTATCGGAAACCAAAGATTTTTTCATTACCGTATTTTTTATTACCACTACATAATTCTTGCGACTTCGTCCGCGTGGATTTATGTTTTTCGAATACCCCGTGAGAACACTTTGATTTCCTTTACTATAAGAATCCAGGATTGTATTTTTACTTGCGCAAGCTATTTTGGAACAAATTTCGTCAAAGTC
Source organism: Erebia epiphron (assembly GCA_963932025.1). Lineage (NCBI taxonomy): Eukaryota > Metazoa > Arthropoda > Insecta > Lepidoptera > Nymphalidae > Erebia > Erebia epiphron. Next base: position 36,488,421 of record OZ009946.1, on the reverse strand, counting down.
GGTTGAATACAAATTGACCTTGTAAAGGCTATTAAACAGAAAGACACAGTTTTATTGCATTTTTATTAGAAAATACTTACTGGAATAGATGATGCCCGGATCCGCGTGAATTTAGGTTTTTTTCAGAAACTCGTGACTTCAATTTTCAGAGATAAAAAGTATCTCGTATTCCAGACTATAATCTATCTCTGTGCCAAATTTCAGCGAGATCCGTTCAGCCGTTGCGTTCTGGCGTGATTGATCAATAAACATCCATCCATTTAAATTTACGTACGATTAGTACTTACTTATCCGCCTTTGCGCACTTGCTATCTCTTTTTGCTTGTTAACTTTTTTGTTTCTTTTTAATGTTTTGTGTGGCAATAAAGCAATTATCTACCTATCTATCTATCTATCAATAAAAATTAAAAAATACATAATATACACAGTATTATATTTAATACTATTTATAAAATAATCATGAATACATAATACAAATAAGATGATTGATCACCGAGGCCCGAAGTGCGAAAACTATAAGACCAATTACTTGTTTAATTAACCGTATGAGAAATAGCTGATGAGGCCTTTAATGGAACTATAAATCATACGAGGAGGTCCGGTCCTGTTCATTCATCACGTGAATTAATAAAACAAGACCTTACTATAATAATAATATCGTCTTATATTTATATACTAGCTGATGCCCGTAACTTCGTCCTCGTGGAATAAGTTTTTTTTAATTCCACGGGAACTTCTTAATTTTCCGGGATAGGAGGCCAATGTCAGTCTCCGGGTCCTCAAATATGAGCATGCAAAAAATCACGTCGATACGTTGCTCTGGGAACGGATCGACGTGATTTTTGAAGAAGGACAAACCAACACACACTTTCACATTAATTTACAATATTAGTTTGAATTTTTTTTTAATATATAATGCCCGTAGTTACTTGGTCCGCGTAGAAAGATTTTGGTTTTCAAAAATTCAGCGAGTAAAGTTTGTTTTTCCGCGAAAAAAGTATTTGCTAGACGAAATAATTAATGGCAGGAGATATTAATATAATATAATATATAAATATTAGTTATTTTTTTAAATTCCACTACAAGTAAGCCCCTTTGCGATCTCACCTGATGGTAAGTGGTAATCTAACCTCCCACCAGGCCACATCACAGACAGTTAAGAAATTATAAATTCCCAAATTGACCCTGCCGGGGATCGTACCTACCTGGGCTATTGCACATCAAGACAACGCCACTACACTGCCAAAAATAATAAATATTATTCGAGTAACATAAAAAGCCTTTTGCTTTTTGATCCGCTTATAATATTGGTTTCTTCAAATCAAAAGTGAATAGGCATGTTCTAGTCAAGCGCGCTCCACCTTAGGCTGCATTTACTGCCAGCAAGTCTGATTGCAGCCAAGCGCTAGTCCATAAATTAAAAAAAAAAAAAAAAAAAATAGTTTTTAGGACATAGGATTTTGTAGTGCACAATTTCTAAACTAAACTAAAATGGCAGAATAAAATTATTGCTTACCCTTTCACAAAACTTGACCGTTGTGAAAAGGGACAGAACTAGATTTAAAGCTGTCATTTTATTTTAGTTCAGAGAGTGTGTTAAATACAGAATTGGCCCCGTTGACTTACTCAACCATAAAGCCGTTATTCATTCGCCAAGTTTGAACCAAATGGCTCTAAAGGGCTCCTACAATTCCAACCCTTTCAATAAACATCGAAATGCATAGCAGTAATAAAAAGACAGACTGTGAGTGTTCCCTTTACCTCAATATGCTATCCGCTTACTAAAACATAGCTAAATCATACATTTAATTCTTTTTCAAATCCATACTTAACATTATAAATGCGAAAGTGTCTATCTGTATGCTACGATTTAACAGCGCATCTTTTCAACTGATTTTGATGAAATTTGGTATAGAGGTAGGTCCGGGAAAGGATACCTTTTATCCTGGAAAATTCCCGCGTAAATAAAAAAAAACTTAATCCACGAATTCGAGGGCATAATCTAGTATTAATTATAACTAGGCGGAGATAGCCTGGTGTTTAAGACGATCGATCTCTTATTCAGATGGTCTCACAATCAAATCTTCAAAAGTATAATAAGTTTTGAAAAACTTGTATCACGAAAAATTCCCGGAAAAAGCGTTTTTTAACGCGAAAAATCGCCGAAAACCGGTCGTACAGCTTCGCGCGCGCGTTTTAAGGAGTATAGTTATAATAGACTTTTTAAACTCGTGTAAAGGCACAGAATAGGTAATAGCAGGTACGTTGTAAAGGCGAGGCGAGTTTCAGTTGCTGCCCTAAAACAGTGTTTTCGCACTTATCTGCGTTTTAGTTTGCTTAAACCAGCAGTACGAAGTACGAACCCTTTATTGCCTACACGCAATAATTTATTCCGATTCTGTACGTCTTTTGTTTTACCCCCCTCCCCCTCAATTGCACCCGCACTTGAGATCGGATGGCCCTTTAGCACACTGTTATTAGTCAACCGAGCGTGCCATAGTTTGTTTTTGTTTTAGTGCTTGTTTATTGTTTGTCTAAGTCAAGTTTGTTGGGGGTGATTATTTCAATGAATGCTTGTATGCAAAGCTTTGTTTGCTTTTATAGTTTTTTAATTTAGGCTACTACAAGTTAGAACGTTGCCAAATTTAATCTAAATCGGTTGAAAAGATGATCCGTTAAAGTGTAATAATAGACAGACACAATTTCGCATTTTATCGCAAGTTATGATGAAGTCTCAGATTGTAGCAGCCTAACCAAGGAGGGGTATGGTTTTTAATTAACCCATTATATTTTTAGCCCGCTACCATCTTAGACGGCATTATCTCTTATGAACTGAAATGAAATGAGGTGAGGTGAGATTGCAGTCAATGGCTAATCTGTAGGTGCGTAAAAAACCCATACCTATGATTGTTTATAAAAAACTGACAATGATCATACTAATATCGACGACGAAATGGATCGACGTGATTTTTTCATGGATATAGTTGTGGACGGAGAGTGACATAGGACACTTTTTATCCCGGAAAAAAGGATTTCCTTCAGGTATTGAAAAAAACTTATTCCACGGAGACGAAGTCGCTGGCATTAGCTGGTTGTAAATGAGCTTCTTAAATCTCCATCTGTAAGAAATAGTGCAACAGAAACTAAAAAAGGTCAAATTTCTAACCGACTCAATTTCCAGGTAACTATACAATAACATAGACTTAGAGTTAACATTAACGTTTAATTTATTTTACGTCCAAATAATATACTAAACCATCCAGTGATCTCATCATCACACAAAAATGTTCACCAGACGTGCAATGAGCAATACGTGTAGGATTAGATATAGCGCTATAGTCTAAAAAGCTGTAATATTCCATCTTATATATATGCTAAAAAAGTTTTGATATGTCGCCATAGGCGCTATGCACGTTGTTAGAGTGGAGCGAAGCATTTATTTTGGAATAACCACAAATAGATTATCATGGTTTACAAAACTGAGATTAAGTTGTAATTAAAAAGACTCGGCTCAACATGACTGTACAGTACGCGCGCGAGTTGAATGCAGAGCTTTTGTATGTGTCACTATACAATACAATACAATACAATATAATACGCTTTATTTGTACCACCACAACAAGTAAAGATCAACAAAAGAGAGAAGAACAACAAAAATTGGAAATAAAACAAACACAGACAGAAGTAGGATACAAAAGGCGGCCTTATCGCTTAGGCAGCGATCTCTAACAGGCAACCTTAGGAAAAGGAGAAAATAAAGGAAAATAGACTGCAGGTGGTTCTATAATATACTTACATTCAAATGACTACATACTAATACATAAACCAATAATAAACATATAATAAAGATGTAAATAATATATAATACAACTAATTATAAAATACACTAATACATATGTATAATAATATATTCGACTCAGCTTAAGGAATAATTTTGGTGTCGTCTTTAGTTTGCAAGATAATGATTCTTAACTGAAGTTTTGAATATGTCCAGAGACTTAGATTGGCGTATGGTCAATGGAAGTGCATTCCACAGCTGAACAGCTCGTACACTGAATGAATTGTCATAAAACTTCGTTTTATGTGTTGGGGTTTTCAGTGTTAAGGTTCGACATGGCCTTAAATCAGATTGCACTCCAAAAAAACTGAATTTTTCCTTGAGGTTTTCTTCACTATACATTAGTTCTGCATTCAACTCGCGCGAAAAATACATTCACTGGCCTATAGGTAAATATTAAATATTTGTAATAATCATATGTTAGTCATAAAATACTTTCGTTGAGATCCTAGGATCTCCAAAAACGCACTGGTATTTTTCATAGAAAATAAATTCTTGAAAAAGTTGTTTGCAATTTTTATGGACCCACTGGTCCATTACGTTATAAGAGTAGAATATTTTCTTCCTTCGCAAAGAGGGACCGACATAGGTTTACCAGGCTCATAACAATCATAGGCTAAACGCGAATTTCCGCGAAATTGCCCAACAAACGTCAGGGCATAGCTTTTTACAACCGAGCCGTCACATAAAAATATTAAGTTTATTGGAAAGTTAAGGATAAGTGCCCCTGAAACGATATTTGAGGGCACGATCGCACCTATTATGATATGATGTAACTTTACGCTCGTGTTTTGTGTTCTTGGAAGTTGTTAATGGGTTGTGATGGGCCATAGACACTAAATTGGACAGAGGTGTCCTTAAATAGAAAACTATATTGGAACCAACTTAATCGGACACAAAATAACAAGCATTTAAAATATGTTATTTAAATTAATCAAATTAAGTTTAAATATCTTTATGTAAAAGAGGTGAGCTTGCCGTAATTAGTCTTGTAACTTAATTTGATTTCATTTATTAATTTAAATCATTGTACTGAAATATCGACTGTTTTTATTATATTTATTAAATGAATTATTATTACTTTCGGATTTTGTTATTATTTAAATTTATTTTTTGCTGACATAATGTGGAAAGCGGTTCGAGTTAGAATACTTAATAATATTATTACCATCAAGTGAATATGTAGTAAATCTAAAAATATAACAATATATTTCATATAGCAGGTAAAGTATACCTAGTTTTCTATGAAACCGTATAATTTCGTTCCAAAACCTTCACCGCTCTGTCATTATAAAGCAGTAAATAAAATGTTTGCCACTTCTACAAAATTCTAGTGTTTGTTTAGAATATTCCATGATAATAGAATACACGCTGCGGTTTTCTCAAAGTTGCGAGGCTTAAAAGATATAAACCGACGAGTTACGAACCCGACCCAACTTTAACGACCCATACGAGATACCTACTCTACGTCAATCGGCTGGTATGCAGATGGGAAGAGAAAATTTAATGCGGTGACAAAATATCGTGCGGTTTTGAAGATTGACGATTATTTTTTGAATCTTTTGACGACCTCCCTGGCGCAGTGTTGACTGTTGAGCGCAATTGTCTTAACGTGGGAGGTCCCGGGTTTGATTCTCGGTAGGGTCAATTTGGGCTGTGGCGTGCACAGAGTTTTAAGCTAGGGTAGGCATTGGTAAGTCAGTATATCTATTTACTTACTGTCTTAATAAGAGATGAGCATTGGCGTATTTCCACTTGGGTAAGCAGTGCTTTTATGCCTCTATGACGCATGGCACTGAATTTGGGAATTTATAATTTAAGATTTTTCTCTGGTCTGGTCTGGTGGGAGGCTTCGGGGCCGTGTCTAGTTACTACGCGGCACAGATGTACCGCCAAGCGATTTAGCATTCCGGTACGATGTCTTGTAGAAACCGATTAGCGATGTGGGTTTAATAAAACTGCCATACCCCTAACAGGTTAGCCCACTACCATCTTAGACTGCATCATAACTTACCATCAGGTGAGATCGCAGTAAAGGGCTAGGTCGTAGTTGCAAGACAGACGGACTTTAAATTGATTTTTATCGTGAAATGTTGCAGTAAGTTATGTAACCTAATGAAGAAATAATTTTTTTTTGTAACTGTTTGTGTTTTTCGAAATAAAAATATAAGTAGAATGCATTGTTTCTCTCCTGTATTTACTTATTTCCTTTCACCTTACTTTATCAAGAATTTCCCTAAGAAAAGCAATAGTGTTGTTCCATTGTTCCCGGAAATGAGGTTATTCTTTTATTGTTGGGACAAAGGCGGCACTTAGTCTCCGAGCGCCACCAATATTTATACAAACGACGTTTTCCCACTCCTTGGGGTACGACGTGTTATCGTTGCAAACCTTCTACAATAAAAATTCTTTCCAAAAAACCGACTTCCAACGCCACTGTAAAGTACAAAGTAATTTTGATTTCTACCCACTATGTTGAAGTCGGGCGAGTCTGATGCGTCAACTTTGCTTATCCTTGTTATACGCCCGACTTCAACATAGTGGGTAGAAATCAAAATTATTTTGTACTTTCCAGTGGCGTCGGAAGTCGGTTTTTTGGAAATAATTTTTATTTTTAACTTTTTAGTGTCAGGGTTGAGGATTTGGAGTCGGAATTTTTTATGGGACCACCTCGAGATCTTCCTATAGACGACTAACGAAAAAAAATTCAAATCGGTTCAGAAACCACGGAGATAATATGCACCGACATACATTTAAAAAAAAAAAAACCTATGCGCCGAATTACCTCCTCCTTTTTTGGAAGTCGGTTAAAAATTGGGATAAATTTTGCTGACAAGTATGACACAGTACAACAAATGAAGACCTTGGCGCAATCATGAGTGCAGTGCTTTATAATTTCTGTTAAGTATATATATATACCGTAAGATTGTAAAAACCTTAAGATTGTAATCTAAGGCTTTTTTTTCGATAGATTGTAAACAGTCGAAAGATTGTGAACCGTTCAATGTTTTAAGTGTCAATTTTTGAAATATTCATTGTATTCACGTTTTCTTGTCTCTATCTTGTAGGTTAAGTTAGGGTTCGACATAAATAATCAAGTATTGCCCTTAGGTTACTAGGTTCTAGGGCCTTAGGGCACTTAGGTTCTATCGGGTTAAGATTTCAATCTACCGAAAAATAATCCGTTATATTGTAATCATTCGACAGTTTACAATTTAACGGTTTTTACAATCTTACGGTGACATATATATACATTACAGTTGCCCAATGCGTCTCTCCGGGCTACAGAATTAGAGTGGCAACAGATAAAAACTTAATATACTAGCTTATAATTAACAAAATACACAAAAAACACATAATTTGGTACACATGTCACAAGAACAATTTCATTCCAATAAGACTACACTATAAACGTAACACACATTCAAAATTTTTTTAAATTACTTTTGTGAGCTGAAGCGGTGGGTGTGGAAGAATCTGGACTGGTAGGAGACTTCGGCTGTGGCTAGTTATCACCTTACGGGCAAAGACGTACCGTCAAGCTATTAAGCGTTTCGGTACGATGCCGTGTAGGGATATAGGCTTAATATAGCAGACTAACTAACTAACTAGCTGCCTCGTTGGTCTAGTGGTTGGCATGATCGACTGCGGCCGACGAGGTCCCGGGTTCGAGTCCCGGGTCGGGCCATAATTAAGTATTGGGTTTTTCTGACTAGAAATTCTCAGTACTACTACTACTACTACTACTACTACTACTACTACCGGGTACTAGCCCGGAGTTAGGAAGTTGGCGGTATTTCACCCACTTGCCTCGGAGAGCTCGTTAAGCTGTCGGTCACGGTTATTATCACTAACATGATAAGTCGTTAAAGCCCGCAAACCCGCATTGGAGCAGCGTGGTGGGTCTAAACTGTAATTCCCTCTCTCCTATGAGAGTGAAGGCCTGTGCCCAGCAGTAGGACGTTATTCTGTAGAGGTTGTGATAGCAGACTAGTTCACAACGAAACCCTAAAAAGCCACAAAACTACCTCCTGAAATTCACAGTAGGAATTTTAAAACACGAATGACTATGACCTTTGCAATATTTATAACTAGGTTCTGAATGGCGTGCCATTTGCTTTGTGGCATTTTAATCAAAGAGGGCACCATGGAATTACTCAGCTGACACCGTGGTTTTGATGGAAATGTCCCAAGGGTGGTATTATACATTGCCGGAACTGTGTGGCTTTACTATTTGATTGGTTCCTTCCTCGTGCCTTCTTGACATAGATTTGGTTAGACGTACATGTTAGTCGATTTCTGTTATGACTGTATTACTGTTACTACTTCTTCTTCTCAGTAGAATTATTTTTCCGAACCGGTGGTAGAGTCTTACGACTTATCATAAGTGGCAGAAGTTGTCCTACGTGAAATAAATAATTTCATTTTCATTTTTTTCATTACTATTTTTTTTATCCACTACAAGACGGTAGTAAATATAATGTCTCACCTCACCTGCGATCTCACCTGATGGTAAGTGATGATGCAATCTGAGATAGTAGCGGGCCGTTAGCAGTATGGCAGTTATATTAAACCCATACCCCTAATCGGTTTCTACAAGGCATCGTAACGGAACGCTATATCGCTTGGCGGCACGTCTTTGCCGGTAGAGTGGTAACTAGCCACGGCCACAGCCTCCCACCAGGCAGATAAATATATCAAGCATAAAATCCCGATTTACAATCTGTGCTTTCACATCAGAAGTAATCAGGTGTTAAAAGAGAAATAAAGCGGGTGAAATCAGCTAACACAAAGGGTGGCAGAGCATCGACCTTTAAGGGTGGACTCGGGAGAAATCAAGTGGACAATTGATGGATTTTCCCAGTAACATTCCCTTTTTAATTATATTATTAGCGATAAATTAATCTTTAGAATAATAGTGGGAACCATAATATTAGGTGTCTAATAGCCTAAGAAACAAAAAAAAAACATAACTTATAAATACTAATTTTATAAATATGCGAAAGTTGGACGGATAGATGGGTGTATGGATGTTTGTTACTCAATCATGCCATAACGGCTGAACGGATCTGCATAAAATTTAGCATTAATTTAAGCTTCGTGTACTCGCCGTTCATATACCGTAATACAATAAATAAAATTACATAAGTCAACATCATTTAATTACTAAAAACATAACACACGTGTTAAAATAATACATTTACATTACACACAAAGCAAAGTACTCAACTAATTATCAATCAATCAAATCATTTATTCAATATAGGTACACTGTAGGTACACTTATTGACGTTAAAAATTACTTACTTATAAAACGTGATGGTGATAATCGGTTAAGGTATCTTAAAACTAAAGCTACGAGGCTAAAGCGAAAGCTATTCACCTTTATACATCCCAAAAAGGTTTTCAGCGCTCGTTCAACGCAGTAATTTACCTGTAACAAGAAAAAAAGATGGAGAATTAAAAACATCCGCAAAAGAAAAAAGCTTATTCGGAAAAACATCAAAAGTTCCCTGTCAAAGAGTCATAAATATCCGTGCGGCAACGTGTGCAAAAGATGAGTACAGAGTAAAAAATTCAGTACTATTTACTCACTAGGTGTTTTAAATGTACCTAGACTGAGTTGGCTTCAGATTTTAGAAAATATATGTTGTGGCAAACCCAGATATTTATAATTAAGGCTTCCACACATAAGCGTCATATTATGTCGCTCACTTTTTTTATATGAAACGTCGAAATAAAATTAAACGATTAAAATGTCTCTAAACAAGCACCCCTACTAAACACTTATTTTTGTTACCAGGTGATGTCTTCGACTGCGTGTAATTAGGATTTTAAGAAATAGTCTACGTTGCTCTCCAGTCATTGATCATCCTAATATATGAATGCGAAAGTGTGTTTGTTTCTTAGATTGTTAGTTTATTCTTTAATCACGTCGCAACAGAGCAACGGATCGACGTGGTTTTTTACATGGGTATAGTTAAGGTCCTGGAGAGTGACGCCTATGTTACTTTTTATCCCGGAAGATAAAGGAGTGCCCGCGGGAATTGACAAAAGTTATTCCACGTGGATGAAGTAGCGGTCATCAGTCAATGTAATATTAAAAAACACGTCATAACCGAGGTGAAGGCCATGACTAACTATGACCCATCTTCAAAGAAGTAGACGAAACCCCATACACAAATCGCTCGTCTATAAGTACCCTTAGTAAATAGCCGTAGCTAAAAGATACGTTTTGGAAGTCAGCAGATGGTAAGCGCAATTCAGACTTCAGAACGAGTGACCTACATTCGGCTTTAAATTTCACGGTCATTATTTTTTCAGTGAAATTTTTTGGAAAATTCCTTTGGCGTTCGCTTTAACAGTTCTCAAAACCGCGCTCAAATTAGAGTGCATTCTGTATTCTAGTACACGAATGTTAGTTAGTAAGTGCTTTAGTTAAAAGAATTTTAACAGAGAGCACGAAATTACGTAATTGAACATAAAAATAATGTAGAACTTACTTGTAACATGAGCATTTTCTTTATATGTGAGTAATTAAGTACTAATTACACTTATTTAGCTCGATTCAGCTTTTATTCATGCAGGACTGGAATTTTCTATGGAAATGTATTCACATCCATTCAGCTACGTTAAGCTTAATGGATGTGTATGTATGTGTGTGTATCTACATAGAAAAAGCCGTGTATCGCATATAGGCATACAGCAAATCAAGGACCAAAAAAAACCCGACGAATTGAGAATCGAGAACGTCAAAACGCGTAGGTACTTAGTGTGGGTCATAAAAGTTTGACGCACTTTTTTACTTTGATCGATAGCTTAAAATTGTTATATTCAACATAATATAACTAACAGGGGACGTGGATAATATTACGACTTTTGGGAGATCCTCTACTTAATGTGAAATGGGTGTTGTGGGCTCTTCTCAGACCAGGGCGCGTTTGGAACCCTCGTTGCTTTAGTTTTAAGATACCGTAACTGATTATCACCATCATTTTTTATAATAAGACAATAAGTAATTAGACTTCAATAAGTATAATACAGTGTGTGTACCCTCATACGAATAATAATCACTAAAAAAATATTTATTTTACTAGTAATCACTAGTCAAATACCCAATTTTGTAAACTCTGTCCCATACATATTATACAGGCTTGGCTTATTTAAATAAATCCCTAGTCAAGAAGGTAGTCACTAGTCAACCGGCGATCTATAAAAGTTCGCATAAGAAAATATGCTTCTCGTACAACCTGAGAATTTACATTTAAAGTAACCCAACCCTATTTCCATCAGGCATCGGGGCTCGGGAACGAGGCGGGAATGCAAAAACTCCTCAATTCCATATTAAACTTTCATATGCGATGCAGTTAATGCATTACTACTATCTGAAGCTCAATATGATGCGTGCCTTGCGTCTCTTTGATAGAATGGCCAATGATACATAAGTTCCTAGATAGACTATACCCTAGTCTATCGGTAGTCATATATTCTTATTATTTACATTTTGTAACATTATTCTTTTTATGAAAAGAGCTCTTCTCAGTAGAATCGCTTTCGGAACCGGTGGTAGAGTCTTGACAAATCATAAGTGACTCAAGTTTTCCTACGCAAAATAAATAAATCATTTATCTAATTTTTCAAGATTAGAGACGCAGTGAAAGAAACTTGTGACACAATTTCATTGCCATCCAAACAATGTCACTGTAGCCAATCGATGGACCCACTTGCTAATGCAATGGAGAATGCGTACCTACTGGGAAGAAAAATGATGTATGATAACCATGCATTTTAAAAGGCATCGTTAAAATCATGGCACAACACCGAGCGAAAAGACAGCACGGACACATTTTTTTTCTGCTGGAAAAACAGGCATGCACTTTTGTATGGAGTTGCACAGTCTTCTGCGAAACGACGAAACGTGTTCCCCGTATGACGCGGATGTTTCGCGCGGATCTTTTATCCTCTTCTGTCCGTAGGGTTTACCGGGAAACCGTGGGTTCGCTAGGAATGGCGTACACATGAGCAGGCCTGTGACCAAAGATGAGAATACGTGGTCAAACTTTCTAATGTGCTAGCGAGTAATCGTTTGCAAAGCTCATGCTAGTCCTAATACCTTCATCGCGTCGTATCAAACAGCATCAAAGCCTTTTTGATGGAATGAATATCATATTTTTGAAGGCCTTAAATTTTTTAAAGGAGCGTGCGAACATTTAAGCATAAAAATTTCAATTTATCACGAGGTCTTATAGGTCTTTGGGGTGAACAAAATGGCGACGCTTTTAACGCGGGTGAAAAATAATTAATCATGTATGTTTTGGCGTGACTCCGTAAGAAAATTTGCATGTGTGGTGAATTTTTTTTTTAAATTGCGACGAAAATAACTCTTTTGACAATAATTATTATTTATCATAATCGAGTACCTACCTAAGCTCGACCAGATTATTATTATTATGAAAGATTTTAACCATTTTATATTATATTTTAGCTTACACTTGTGTTTATATAAAAATATAAAGTCATATTTTATCTCATATCCCAAAATAAGCTGTATACGAGTACTTTCAGACTTTAATCAAATTTCACCAATGATCATAAAAATGTTGATAAGAAAATTTTCTACGGACTTCCATAATAAAAAACTTATAATAATATCCTTTGACAGACAGGACTTAGTATAAAATATTATTAGCAATATCTTTTGGAGAATAATACAAGATGAAATATTAGGTAAACAATGAAGAAGATATATGCCTATGGCGCGGCGGCGGGATCCGTCGACGGCACTCGTATCAGTCGAGTGTCGCGCGCGCACTGTGAATTAAGATAAGTGAATTTAGACGTTTCGTACTCACAGATGAATGAAATAAGTACAATAAGCGATATTGAATAATTCTTGGTTATTTAAACTCCAATAAAGATTTTACGGACTTATCACTCTGAAGATCTTTTTCATTACAAGAAGACAGGTTAGCCCGCTACCATCTTAGACTGCATCATCACTTACCATCAGGTGAGATCGCAGTCAAGGGCTAACTTGTAGTGGATAAAAAAAGACAACCCTAACATCATACGCGCAGCGTCGGAAGGGATAAGACCTACGCGACAGAAAAAGATAGGGTGTGTAGAGACTTAAAAAATTTAGCTCGCAGCTCTGTGCGAGCTGAATAGCATTTTACTTCAAGAGTCGCTATTTATTTAAACATCTTTGCGGAGTAATTCTTCTGTACTTGAAAGGTACTATTAAGTGTTCTGTGTTAGTAGACTAGAATGCCAAATATAGCGTTGGATTTAATCAAAAAGTCCCAAGCGAAAATGTGAAGCGTTTACCTTCGATAACTTAATAAGAAGACAATTTGGAGATGTACCATGTTATTGTGAATTCTGAGAAAAAAAGAAATTTAATCAAGCGCACAAAAGGCTGTATATATGTAAAAGTACGAAAATAACACGCGTTTATATTTGTTTGGGTATGTAATAAGTGTTGTAGATAGAAAAACATATAGACCGTGTGTACTCATATTTCCCTTTCTACTTCATTGACTCGAGTTTTGAATGAGGATATCCGTAGAAAATCCAGAGCAAGCGGCATCGTTCTACAAGTAGCTACTAGTACTAAGTATGGATACTTTTATAGATCTTCTTAGCCTTAATGATAAGTTTATGGAACTAGTTACTATAGACCTTTGTTCCACTTGTTCTTCCTGTCAGTGCTTTTCAAATTTGTAATTTAAAATATTATAATTTGTGCACTTAATACACTGGTAAATTAAATTACAACCTTACTATATTTTTTTTGAAGCGCTGATGCTGATGGCCTCGTGGTTAAGACAACCGAGTCCCGACCAATCCTGTACGGGGTCACGGGTTCAATCCCCGGGCATGCACCTCCAACTTTGCGAAGTAATTAATGTGCGTTTTAAGAAATTAAATATCACCTGCTTCAAACAGTGAGGGAAAACATCGTGAGGAAACCTGCATGCCGGAGAGTTCTTCATGATGTTCTCGAATGAACCTTGCCAATCCGCACTTGGCCAGCGTGGTGGACTATGGCTAACCCCTTCTTATTCCGAGAGGAGACTCGTGCTAAGTAGTGGCATATCTGGCAGTGGGTTGATGGAAAGATATATTTTTTATTATGTTTTTATGTTTTCAAAGTAAACAAGTTCATTCCGGATGTGGAAGTCTACCGCTTTCTCTGTCTATGGTGATAATCATACGCACAATACGAAGTAGGTCGAGTAATTCGCGCTGTGTACTAACATCTAAATACACGTATCAGTGCGAAAATAGCCTCTAACAGATAAGCAATAGAACTTAAATTTAAATATAAAATACACAACGCTTGGTATCGCAAACGGAGCACTCAAGGGAACAAACTTTTGCATATGAATAAGAGGCTGATTGAAATTTTACGCTCCTGAAATTTTTTACGCATACGTTAGTACTTTGCGCCCTTAAAAAGCAGGTGTTTTACGACTATCCCGGGCCGGATCCCCCGGGCCTGTTTATAGATGTCGGATTTATCTAGCTTTTATGCGGCATGAATATTTTTTGGCAATTCTGTAGCGAAAGTTGTAATCAGCCGAACACGTGTTGTTCGGTTTTCACACTTTTGTTCCTTTTTTTCTGTTTTCTCATGAGACCATTCTCAATATATGTATACACAGCAAGTAAATAGGTACGTAAGTACGTCAATTCATTGTTATTTTCACATCTCATCAAAGAATAATTATAGTTAATCACCCAAGTTTGATTCTCTACGTTTCCATTTAAGTTTGCGAGGTAATTCTTTAATCAAATCCTAAAATTTAAATCACAATTTATTTACGCAACGTTCAAGAAATATTAAAGAGAAAAAAGAATTCATCACAATCCAATGATTTCAGTTTTATGGGTCAAGTAGACAATAATAAAATATGGTTTTTATCACGTCTTAAGTTTAATCGGAATATTAATGTTTAAAATGTTTTATTAAAATAAATCTATCGTGACCAAAGACAATATATAAACCAGTATAAGACTGTTCTCTTCATACATCTATATCAAAGCTCGCTAAATGCGCATTAAAGTCGCCGGTACCTTGTAGTTCTTCGCATTATCTGAGATGGCGTAACTGTGCAAGCTGAAAAATAATTAATAACGAACATAGCTATTGCCATCTAACGAGTAGTAGTTGAATCATCAACTCGATCAAACTTACCTAGTGCCATCTAACGTATAGTTATATATCCATGACTGCCTCGTTGGTATAGTGGTTAGCATGTTGGACTGCGACCATAGATTAATTATAATACAGGTTTATATATTGTCTTTGACTGCGACCGACGAGGTCCCGGGTTCGAGTCCCGGGTCGGGCCATAACAAGTATTGGGTTTTTCTGGCAAGAAATTCTCAATACTAGCCCGGAGTTAGGAAGTTGGCGGTGTTTCAACCCCGTGCCTCGGAGAGCACGTAAACGTGTCTAATTATATATATTTTTTTAAAAACAATCTTGATCACTTGTTTTTGTGTTTTTTAAAAGTATTTCTTATATATGTTAGTTATTCTTGTTTTTTGATTCTTTCACAAGTCAGCCCTTGACTGCGATTCAACCTGATGGTATTTGATGATGTAGCCTAAGATAGTAGTGGGCTAATAAGAAGGGGTATAACGGCTTGGTACTTATAATAAACCCCAAATCGATTTCTAGGTACGCTAAATCGCTTGGCAGCACTTGGCTTCGCCGGTAGGGTTATAGCTAGCCATGACCGAAGGCTCTAAGCAGATCAGAACTAATGTGCCTATAGTTCTGAAGTAGGTAGACTCAAGAGTAATGGTAAATTTAGTTTTTTTATCAAGTACCTATTTCTTGAATAATGCACAATACCTACTGTAAATATTTTTTCTTGATTATTACCTAAGTACCTACCTAAATTATATCGCCATCAACCAGACTTCTACTGTAATTAGCTAGCTATAAATAAAATAATTATCTATATTATATTTATTTACTAGATAATTCCCGCGACTACGTCCGCGTGGACCAAATTTTTTCGATTCCCGCGGGAACTCTGAAATTTTCCGGGATAAAAAGTAGCCTATGACCTTCCGCGGGATACAATCTATCCCTGTACCAAATTTCATCAAAATCGGTTGAATAGATGGGCCGTAGAAGCGTAGCAGACAGACAGACAGACAGACAGACAGACAGACGGACAGACAGACAGACACACTTTCGCATTTATAATATTAGTATGGATTTACATATTTCGGAACCCTGCATGTCGATAAATATATTATTATTAGCTAAATGGCTAAAGAATACCTAACAATTGCCAAACTTAACCTCAAAGATTAATCGTATAGCAGCAGAATCTCAGAGTCCAGAACAAGCGTAGGTCAGCAGTTATGTAGCAGGATCTCGGAGTCCATTAGTCTTATCACGGTCACAAACAAAAAAAACCGGTTAAGTGCGAGTCGGACTCGCGCACCGAGGGTTCCGTACAAACATGTAGGTATATCCTATAAGTAAAAGTTATAGTATTTTTATTCAACTTATCTAATATTTTAATTTCAATTTAATACCTCTACGCGTTCATGCGGAAAGGGGAAGTAAGTTTAAAATTATTAAAAATATTTTTTTTCTTATATTATGACTAGATGATGCCCGCGACTTCGTCCGCGTGGATTGATGTTTTTTTTTTATTCCCGCGGGAACTCTTGAACGCGGAAGCCTATGTCCTCCCCGGGATGTAACCTATCTCTGTATCAAATTTGATCCAAATCGGTTGAACAGATGGGCCGTGAAAGCGTAGCAGACAGACAGACAGATAGACAGACAGACAGACAGACACACTTTCGCATTTATAATATAATAGTATAAGTATATATAATAGTATGGAGTATGGATATAGTATGGAAGTATGGATGTAACTAAAAATTTATGCTTTTCGCAATTTTTCCTTTATCTGTGCTATAAGACGTTGCTTCGTACCAAATTTCAAGATTCTGGGTTCACGTGAAGTGCCCTGTAGGATTTGATTCCCTTGCGAGTGTCGAAATTTGCAGCAAATAATAATAATAATAATAACTTTTTATTTCAGGCTTCAACACCCATAACTTGTTAGTAACAATCACTTAACCTATGTTAGTAAAAAAACAACATAAAATACCTAAACTAACCTACCCTACTCTCAAACCTAAGCCTCGACACATTTACAGGTCTCTTTGAGGCCTCCTCATGAGAATGTGTGCACCATTCCAGCGCCTCCAGAGAGGGCTGTCCAGCTTAGTAGCCAACGTACTGAGGAGGGTGTTGGTGCTGCTCACTAGCCTGCACATCATAGACGCAGCACGCTTGCGCACGATCGCGTAGAAATCATCCACGCGAGCGTCCGCGAACATGGCCGACGCGCTGCAGTGTCGAGGCCTCCTCAGCACCGCCCTCAGCACATTGTTATATTGAACACGCAGAGCATTGTAGGTCCGCTGCGTATAGTCTATACACAGACTGCACGTGTAGAAAGACGGCAAAGCAAAAACGGCTGTAGATCTTTTGATTGTGTTAGCTTAGAAGTTTGATTTTTTCACAGCTCCAAGGGACAGTAGACCTGAGTAGGTATTTGATATGAATTCCAGCTTGGTACCTACCTCCATGTGTTCCTGAGAAAAAGGGTCTGGACACACAGACGGACGGACAACAAAGTGATCCTAGGGTTCAGTTTTTTTCCTTTTGAGGTACGGAACCCTAATTATTAAAAATATTTTAATTAAATGATATAACTAAAAATTTATGCTTTTCGCAATTCTTCCTATATATCTGTGTTATAAGACGTTGCTTCGTACCAAGTTTCAAGATTCTAAGTTCACGGGAAGTACCCTGTAGGTTTTGATTCCCTCGCGAGTGCAAGAAAAATCGAAAATTTGCAGCATAAACGGCTGTATCTTTTGATTGTGTAGGCTTTTAAGTTTGATTTTTTCACAGCTCTAAGGGACCGTAGACCTGATTGATATGAATTTCAGCTTGATACCTCCATACGTTCCTGAGAAAAAGGGTCTTGACACACAGACGGACAGACAACAAAGTGATCCTATAAGGGTTCCGTTTTTTCCTTTTGAAGTACGGAATTTAAAAACACAAGAAACGCACAATTCACTGAGCCGGCACCATAGATCTTACTCTTACTAATATTATAAATGCGAAAGTTTGGATGGATGTATGGATGTATGGATGTTTGTTACTCAATCACGCCCCAACAGCATAACGTACCTATCTGGCTGAAATTTGGCACAGAAATAGATCATAGTCTTGAATAGGTAGCACATAGGCTACTTTTAATCCCGGAAAATTAAAGAGTTCCCGCGGGAACAAAAAAACCTCGATCCACGCATACGAAGTCGCGGGCATCAGCTAGTTAATTATAATACCAAGTACCAACCTGGTTTATAAGTATATCGTCTTTGGCCGGCACCAAAACAAGAGGAAAAAATTATTTTAGTGCATCGTCAGTTTGTGACGCCATCTATAGGAATGCAGCATAACTGCATGGTCCACTAGCTGATTATAACATAAGAATACACAGAACTTGTTTCAAATCGAATTACTTCTGCAAGTTAATTTTGTTAAAATTAATTGAATGTAAATTTGCTATTTGCTTATGTGATTTTATCAATTTTTTCTATTTTGATAATTTTATATAAATAATTAATACAAACTGAACCAAGAAAATACGATATTTCACCGATTTTACTATAATCATTTGTCGAGCGAGCCTGGTAGCGCCACCTATCGATAGTATTACCCTAGAAAAATTTTTATATGGGAGTTAGCAATCTATACTTGGTTTATAATTAATCTATGATCGTGACCAATCATGGAGACAGATTGAAGTTACTAAGCGCAAACTTGACATTAATTATTACAGGCGCGGTCGCAGCCAGAAATTTTGGAGGGTGTTACTCACTACACTAATAAAAAACCGGCCAAGTGCGAGTCGGACTCGCGCACCAAGGGTTCCGTACAAACATGTAGTAAGTTTTAAATTATTAAAAAAACTACTTACTATATCTCGTTCAAACCAATTTTCGATGGAAGTCTGCATGGTAATGTACACCAAATATTTTTTTTAGTTTTATCATTCCCTTATTTTAGAAGTTACAGGGGGGGGGGGGACACACATTTTACCACTTTGGAAGTGTCTCTCGCGCAAACTATTCAGTTTAGAAAAAAATTATATTACAAACCTCAATATCATTTTTGAAGACCTATCCATAGATAACCCACACGTATGGGTTAGATGAAAAAAAATTTTTGAGTTTCAGTTCTAAGTATGGGGAGCCCCCAAAATTTATTGTAAGAAAATCTTAATGCGGTTCACAGAATACATCTACTTACCAAGTTTCAACAGTATAGTTCTTATAGTTTCGGAAAATTTGGCTGTTGGCAAATTGGCTGTGACATACGGACGGACAGACAGACAGACATACATGACGAATCTATAAGGGTTCCGTTTTTGCCAAATTTGGCTGCGGAACCCTAAAAATAGGTATCTGGAATAAAATAAACATTATTGCACAAGACACAATTTTATTTTATGCATCACCTATAAAACAAATGGAAGTCGTCTTTTTACATTTGCGAATGGGGTGATAATATTTGAGACGTCTGGTACTATTTCCGGGTGAATGTTTAGATTGTAGCATATTCGCAATCGTGTGGTTATCCTCGCTATTTACTTACATGGAATTATCGAATCAAATTTCGTTACTGATAAATCAATATTTATCTCTTTTAGCACAAAACACATACTTCTACTAAATTATGCATGAAGAAAATGCACTTAACCACTCTATATACAATATACATATCGTCTTCCGACGCTCGGGGAATACGACCGTTGCCGAACAGTGACGAAGATTTCTATGCGCATTATCACTTTGGGTTGGGAGCACTGTAGTTCGGTTCCTTGTTTCTAGACTATAAGTCATTTCCAAGTTATTTTGGCCATCGTACGTAGTTCATAAAAACACCACTAGATGTCAGCAAACTAAATTTATTACTGTTAGGGGATAGCTAGAAATTTCCTTTTATTATTTGGCAAATTTTGAGATTTTTCAATTTGACCTTAGATTTTGGGGGGGGTCATGTCCCCTGTGAACCCCCCCTTCGGACCGCGCCTGAATTATTAAAAAACAAAAAAGGCACTCATGATTAATAGCTTATTTGATAAAAGGGTTATGATGAACCTGCCACGATTTAAGAGTCACGATTTTAAATCGTGCAAACTTAAAGAGGGATTCAGATTTCTTGCATATACTGGTGCACAGTTTAACGTGTTTCCCTGCAAAATTACATCTCGCGAAACTGGTTCGGATCTTGAGAACATTTGTATTTGCAATAACTCAACTCAAACTGTTCTCTGAATAGAGTTATCTATTAACAATCGCGTTTCTCATAAGACGCGTTTTCCACGTAGACTTTTAAGAAATAAACAAGTGCGAGTCGGACTCGCGCACGAAGGGTTCCGTACCATTATTAATAAATAATTACCTTTGTTAATGAACCGCAAGACTAACTTTGTTTGTAGAGGTTTATTGTTAATATCAAAAAAACTATGCTAGTTAGAGCATTGGCTATAGTTTTCCTGTAAAATATACGTAAATTCCTATTGACCATAATTATTTCAAATTTTTCGATTGGTAAACTCCGGAGATAAGGGGGGGGGGGGGGGGGGACGGTATTTTTTTAGACATTTTCCCCGATAAATCAAAAACTATCATAACTAAAAATAATTAAAAATCTGTTTTAGAATGTACAAAGTAAACCCTTTCATATGATACCCCACACAGTACAGTTATCTCACTTTTAAATTTCAACCCTCAGATTTTCCCCCCTTTTTAAATAAGAACAAAAATAATTTCCAATTTTTTTTAATTCCAGTGTCTTTGGGCCACTAATATACACAATTATTCCAAAATTTCATGTCGATAGCTTGGGTAGTTACTGAAATAATCGAGTGTGACGGACGGACAGACGGACAGACGGACAGACAGACGGAGAAAGTCGCACCATAAGGGTTCCATTTTACCATTTTGGTAAAAAAAACTGTTTTTTAGGAAGTTATGCCGGGCAGAGGACCGGGGCTAAGAAAATTAAAGAAGAAATAATATTAGTATGAAAGGAAGAATATAATGATAAATGATCTATTTTGAATATTTGTCGTTATCATAATCCACCTTGATAAATATTATGGACTTGAAAAACTACTTTTTTTACTTTGACCTGTGAAACATAGGCGACAGAATTTCTATATACGATTTCCTATACTGCTTGCCATCAGTGGATCTCCTCTCTGCAAAGACTCTTCGGGTGATATTTAATAAGACTGCTCTTTTTGGGGTCGGAAATTCAGTAAGAAGTATAAATAAAGAGCCAGATAGTATAAAAATGTGGAAAAGTTAAAACTTGCTCTTTTGATAGCCGCATAAACAAAGGACGTCTTGAGAGCACAGAACTATATTACCAGGAAGTTAAAAATAAATTCAAGTGGGAGCCCAGTATTAACATTTTCATTGTTTTGCCCTCCGGCGAATGCATTGAAGCCGAGGGATATTATAAGTTACAGTACTTAAAGGTAAACTTGGCGTATACATATTACTATCTCGATTTTTCCCATCCAAAAATACTTTGCCACTCTTATGACTAACAGAATAAGGTGGTCATTCTTCTGGATTTCAAGTGATTAATGGATAAGTTAAGTTTGTTTTTCGATGAAGAAAGCGTTCATTCATAGACGAGGGATGCTCCCTTATTTTTACTCCCCTCGCAGGTTGTCGACGGAATTTTTTTAATCATGTTTTATACCCGTATTAATTTACTTAACGAGCATCTTAGTCGGGAGGTTTTTTTTGAATGCCCCGTCGCGTTTTTCGATGAATAAGGAATGAGCCTCAGGGTCCGGCTTGTTTTGAAATCTGATCATTTGGAAAATCACTTGTGATTATGATATTGCCTGTTTGGTTATGCGTTGCGATCGCATTACGAGCGTCCTGTTATAGTTGGTGTATGATAATAAATCGTTCAAAAGCGTGACCGTATCGAAACACGTTTTGTGTAATAAACTTTTTAAAAAATTTATTTAAATAATAATTCACTTCATTTTGACTTCACATATATTGTGGGTGTTAGAAGTTAAGCGGTTGGTTTATTTTTTCCTAGCTTTTTTGGCATATGCATTTTATAAATCAAAGAGTTCTCACATAAAACCAAAATCCACGCGTCTTGTTAGAAATAAATTCAAAGCAATAAATTGGCTGATAAGAATTTTTTACTTTTGTTTTCGAGGTAAATAAAAATATATCTGGGTTGCTAGCTTTAATTCAAAAATAACATACCTACTTTGAAACTTCTCTTTTGATTATAAAGCGTTAGTGAAGCGAAAGTATAACTTTAGAGACTTTGAATTTTTGATTCAATACAGGTATCAAGAATCAAGATCAAAAAAAATTAAAAATACTTTCGCTTTCTAGTAACATTTACTACTTTGTAAAAATCTACCAATGTAATCATTGAATTTTTTTCTTATATTAGTTTACCAAATAAAATTTTATCGAAAAAGCTTTAATAAAGGGTGGTACAGAATACCTACATAAAAGTTAATTTCCAAAGTTGTTGTATCGATGGTAAATGTAAATTTTATATTATAAAGCTGCGATTAAGATGCAAACTACGCTATTGTATGGGGCGCCCGAAGTGCAATCATCGCTTTGCTAAACTTCAGGAGGCGTACTACCATCGGTTAAAGCCGTATTGTTTTGTTTTAATATTGTTTGTCATTCGTGTTTTAGAATTATAATCCTTATTTTAGGAACGTCAAGGTACATGTTCTAAAACTGACGCATTTTGAAATAAAACTGCTTTAAGCGTACAGTATCATGAATGAATTAGATGATAATGACAAATCATTATCCAAATTCGAGTGTAACGTTTAGACGTCATCAAAATTTCCATAAACTTTTGTGGGGCATAAATTATTTCTGTGTACTTTTATTTAAATAATAATAATATGTAGTAAAGTATATTACTATATTTACTATGCTAGAGGAAAAAGGCAATGAAGAATGAGAGTACATTACTTTTACAATTATTTTTAAAATTTTAGACTAGTGCTTGGCTGCATTCAAACCCGTTATTGTTATCATTGGTTGGTAGTGTTATTAAGTACTATATACTCAACATTCAATTTATTTATTACATGCGGGACATAATATAGGCATTGGCGTGCAGTTCATAGAGGCATAAAAACACTGCTTACCCAAATGGAAATACTTCAATGTCCATTATCATCAATACAGCTAGTAAATAGGTATTCTGACCAACTAATGCCTACCCCAACTTCAAACCCTGTGCACGCCACTGCATATAGGTGTCTCTTATTTTACGTCATGTTTTGATTCTATCAACGGTTCGGAAAGAGTTCTACTGAGAAGAGCCGGCAAGAAACTCAGCAGTTGCTCTTTTTTAAAAAACCTAACAATTCTATTTGACTAGAAATTATAATTGATTTCATGCGGTGAAATCAAGTCTCAATCGGCCCAGTCTTTGATGTTAGTATAAAAAAAGTAATACTAAGCAAATTTTATAAATTTAATTTTAAATATTTTTAGCTGACATAAACGGACTTTAAAACATCAACCTGTAGGACGAGAAACGCTCGTCTCTTGTCGCTCAAGCCTCTAAACACCTTCGTGCGAATTCTCGAGGTGTTGTTTACCCTTAATGCGATTTACTCCCAAGTATCCGCTAAGCCTATAATTAGAAAACTTTTTCAATTAGTTTAAATTCGCCTTAAGTTGGGAAAGATTTTTGAAGCTCAGTACATTTCGGCGCCCGCGTCTGATAAAATGATTTTACTCGCAAATTTTCTTGAACAATGGAAAAGTAAGTACAAGTAGCTTAGTTGTCAGGTTGAAACTGACGTAATTACGCGTATATTTTTACTATTAAAATGGTAGTTGGTTACTAACTTACTTACTTTTTAGAATAAAGGAAACTAAGTTTGTTACTATATCAGCATCTAGGATATTTAATAATACAGTGTGGCGAATTATGTTGTAGGTACACAATCTTAAAAGCTAAATAGACAGGTAATTTATAAGTATATTTTTCATAATTCTCTGTAGACAAGGATAGCTATACATTCAGACCTGTTTTAATTTAGACTGTCAGTAGCAATACCGCATGCCATTACAAATAGGACGTATCAATACGTCCTATTTGTGTTGGCATGCGAAGACTTTTTCAGGCATTTTCAATTTCTTGCGAGACATTGCATAGCGGTTAAGCCTCATCTGGTAACAGAACGGCTAGCTCAATCTGCGCAAAGGATCAGCCTGGCTGTCGAGCGCGGAAGTCTTGCCACCATTCCACGCAGAAATGATTAGGTTTTAAGTTGTGTTGTATTTTTTTAAATAAATATTAATTATTATTCATCATAATATTGTAAATAATTTTTTATTCGTTTTTAAATATCTTCAATACAAATAATACTTAAGTACAAAGTTTATAGTGCAATGCAAGATTGAAATAAAAATACAAATATTTTCGTACCCATTAATCTAGTCTAGTAAATATTATAAATGCGAAAGTTTGGATGGATGTATGTATGGATGGATGTTTGTTACTCAATCACGCCCCAACGGCTGAACGGATCTGGATGAAATTTGGCACAGAGATAGATTATAGTCTGGAATAGCACTTAAGCTATACTTTTTATCCCGGAAAATGAAAGAGTTCCCGCGGGAACCAAAAAACCTCAATCCACGCGTACGAAGTCGCGGGCATCAGCTAGTAAATCATAATCAGTGAGGTGCGATGGATCGCAAAACAAAGTTCTCTGAGTTTTTTGCTCCACCAGGGGGCATACTACTAACGCTTAAAGCCGTATTATTTTAATATTGTTAACGTTCGTGTTTTAGAATAATAATCCTTATTTTAGGGACGTCAAGGTACGTGACATAAAGCTGACATTTTTTAATAATGTACTGCTTTAAGCTATTGTAGTAACCTTCCAGTTCCGGAAGAATTGTTGTGCAGCAGGCGCTTCGTGACGTCAAGCTGAAGTTTTACATTTAATTAAAGACTGCGCCGCCGTATGTTTTGGTAAACACAGTGTGTGTGCGCAGACGAGCGGTTCAAAATGTACCTTTTCTTTCTTAGTACCATAGTAGTCTTAGTAGGTTGTAGTAGAGTTCCGTGGGGAAACAGGGACCCTTTTTTATTCCACTACAAGTCAACCCTTAACTGCGACTTCACCTGGTGGTAAGTGATGATCCAGTCTAAAATGGTAGCGGGCTAGCCTGAAAAAGTATGGCAGTTATATTAAAAACATAACCCTAATCAGTTTCTACACAGCATTGTAAAGCAACGCTAAATCGTTGGCGGCACTTATTTGCCGATTGAGTGGTAACTAGCTGGATAAGTGACGCTTCTTAGACAATTTTTGGAAAATAAATACCGTTCAAGAAATATTGACTAAGTAACAAAATATTTATTAGCTCGGAGATTTAGCGTCAAAAAATCACCAGACCAAAACATGTCTACTGAAAAAAAAAAGCGTTTATAAACCGTCCGTCTGCACTCACACCAGGCGCCACGTGTTGTTTCAACCCAGATGTGAATAAGAATTGCACGCATGGCTCTGTGCAATTTTGCATACCGCCCCGCCGCCCGCCCGCCGCCTGCCCGCCGCCCGCCCGCCTGCGCCGACGCCCGGAGACATATTGCGCTTTATGATTTCTTTACAATAGGGGGTGACATAACACGCGTTATGTTTTAATATTTTGTACCTTAAGTACCTAAAGTAGTCTATTGTAATTAGAATGTCTATTGTACCTATATTGTTGAAAGACCCCTTACTAGACGGATAGCCAATCTCAAGCGAAAGGCAAAAAGCCGTATTCTGCGAAGATCCATGCAGGAGACCTTCATCCAGCAGTCAACATCTATTGGTTGAAAAGATAACCTACGATTGGCTTTGTCTAGATTGGCTAGTTAGAGGTCTAAGTTGGAACGCGCGTGCCTAGAGGACGCTAATGTACCTACTATAGTGGTACTACAGTTGGTACAGCACAGTTTATCAAATAGGTTGCCAAAGTTAACAAATGATAAGAAACTGACTGAAGTAAATGAATATCATAAAACGAGGTAGGGGAATAGGTAGAAACGTTTTTAAAAGGTAAATTTCTCTAGGCTAGACATTATTTATAAAAAAATGCTACTAACCTTAGAATTACACAACCAGTAAAAGTGGTAGTCAGTCGATTCGTGATCTAGGTCTTTTTTCTCTTTTCTACCATCTAGCTAAAAGTAACCTTGAGTTGCATTCTAACTTCTAATGTTCTACGTGGCTGGCTGAGGAAGGCTGAGGACCGGGTGTGGTGTGTGGACCGGCGTTCTTTGGGAAAGACCTATGCTTAGCAGTGGATGTCCGCAGGCTGAGATGATGATGTTGATCTAACGAACATAAGAATACTTTTGTCAGTACCATATGAACGACAATATTGTAGGTACACACCAATATCCAATCTGTTAGTATTTTTTATTTGTGTTGTAAAATAAATAAATAAATGAATGATATTGTGATATCTTTAATAAAAGTTAAATTAAAGGCTATCAAACGCTGACATGCAATAATAATAAAACGTCTGTATCAGGAACCAAAGAAAGGAGTAAACTTTCCACTTAAGAACAAAGCAGATCAAACACTACAATACAGGCGCCTTATTTCATTTCTGTTCCCATCTATTTTATGACTCCATAAATAAATGTAGTGACAGTTTTTATTGCACCGAAACTCAGTTCCGGAGCTCGCGGGGAGGTGATTAACATCTGTACACGCATTCGGAATACGAATAAGTGATAATCCACTATTTCCGAGTCCAACTATATGATTTGTTGTTCGGGGAAATGTGATTGTTGTTTACTGTTCCTTTTTTGAAAAAGGACTATGTTAACCGGCTACGCATGGGTAGGTTTACCTTATGTACTAAAACGTTAAAAATCTACCTTTTATTAAGCTTTTATGCACTGATCGTGATTGATTTTCTATTACCCGTTGATAAGTTCAGCCCGTCATCTCCGTAAATACTCATCACATCTTCACGGAATCAACATGGGATAATCTTAAAAGCATAAGCTATGTAAAGAAAAATAATTTTCATTACTCCATAGATAAATGTAGTGAAGGTTTTTATTGCGCCGAAACTCAGTTCAGGGGCTCGCGGGGAGGTGGTTAACATCGATACGAATGGGTGATAATCCACTGCTTCCGAGTCCAACGATATGATTTGTTATTCGGGGAAATGTGATTGTTGTATTGTTCCTTGTTTGCAAAAGGACAATCAATGCTTTAATGTGAAATTCAAAAGTGTGTCTGACATATCTATTACCTATTTAGTAACAAACTATAAATTCTGGTTGTCAAAACTAGCCTACTTACCAAGATTTAAACGGCATAATTTCAGCAGTAGTGGATATTAAGCAACGGTTTAACGAAAAAATATTAGATTTACTTGACGTTTTAAAAGTAGGTATGTACTTGTAAATTTTATTTGAATATATTTATTGAACTAAATTTTTGAAGCCAACATCACTCAGTAGCTCCAAAATTGCAGCCAAGCGCTAGCTTATAAATTGTTAGCAAAAGCAGTAGATGTCCTGTCCGGTAGAAACCTATATCAAATTTGATAATTTCTCGTCAAAGAGATGACTAACGGCCGGTTTCTGAATTGAGAATTTCATGTCGAGTCTGTGAATTGATTGTGTGTAAGGTTAGAGAGTTGGAACTTGCTGTTTTTGCTTGAATGCTTAATTTAGAAACCGGCCCAATATCTATTCAGAAACAAAAATTTGCTTGATTAGTCCTTAAGTTGTCTTTGAGACAGACTCAACATGAAATTCTCAATTCAGAAACCGGCCGTAAAACAATTTTCTCCTAAACGAGCAATCAATTTCCCACTCTCCTATGAGAGTGGAGGCCTGTGCCCAGCAGTGGGACGTTAATATAGGCTGTAGTGGTGGTGGTGGAGCAATCAATGATTCAGTGACTGCATTAAAATAGCGAAATTATCGGAACTTAGCGGAATATCGGCCTTGACTCTTCCGTACCGCCATAAATTCCCGCCATCGCCATTAAGTAATGGGATTAACCCTCGCATTTGCTTTTACGACTTGCGCTTTTCGAATCGATCGGAATATATATTTTTTGGATTGTAACCTGTATGTTAGTAGTACCTAGTAATAAACGCCAGACTTATGCTGCGTCATAAAACAGTACAATATACGACCTAGCAATTGTATATTTTTTTACCTTTTTTATGGTAAAATATCTGGCATCTTTAATAATTGTATGGGGGTTGAATGTTTGACGACCTCCCTGGCGCAGTGGTGAACGTTGTGGTCCTATTGTGGGAGATCCCGGGTTAAATTCCCGGCAGAGTCAATTTGGGAATTTTTGAATTTTCCCTGGTCTGGTCTGGTGGCCTACCGGCAAAAACGTACCGTTAAGCGTTTTAGCGTTCCGGTACGATGCTGTGTAGAAACCGATAGGGGTATAGGATAATATAACTACCGTACCCCTAACAAGTTAGTCCGCTACCATCTTAGACTGCATCATCACTTACCATCGGGTGAGATCACAGTCAAGGGCTAACTTGTAGTGGAAAAATAAAAGAGTTTTAGTTTGAAATGCGAATCCATACTAATATATTCTGAGACACGCTCGTACAGACAGTCAAACAATAGAGACTTTGTACATAATATCTAATTGGTTGTGATAGTGAAGTGATGATTGTAATACCATCTGACATACAACGCAGTAAGTAGGTAAGACGGTGCGTGAGAAGTGGACCCATGTTTGGCTTGCCGGTGGATTGAGTTACAATAAACCTATGTCAAATTGTATTAAGGAGCAGTCGTGTTACCTATTGTAAAATATTCATGCGAAAACGTGTAAAGTTTAACGCTTATATTACATTATCAAAAGCGTATCCATACAAAATATTATATATGCGAAAGTGTTTCTGTCTGTCCGTCTATCTGTCCGTCTGTCTGCTACACTTTCACGGCCCATCTGTTCAACTAATTTTGATGAAATTTGGTACTGGGGTAGGTTATATCACGGGGAAGGACTTAGGATTTTTATCCCGGAAAATTAAGGAGTTCACCGGGACCAAAAAAACTTATACAACGCGGACCAAGTTGCCTGCATCATCTAGTAACAAATCAAATAAAAATAATGTCCTCCTGACCGATTTTCCAATCTTCGCAGAAATAAGCCAATAGCTATGCACTGGATAATATAGTTCACTGTGCAGATAGCGGAAACACAGGTGCACTATACGTTTACTCCATAAGATTGCAAAATCCATGCATCCGCATAAATGCGACAGTGTGTCTGTCTGTCTACCTGCAGTGGCGTGCAGTTCATAGATTCATATAAGCATTGCTTACCCACAACGGAATGAAAGATAAACATAAGCAAATTACTTAATAATAAAACAACTGTAATATAAATTCATAAAAACGCCATCTATAGTAAATCACCACCCGCATCTATATTAATTCTGTAATTATCACGAAGATGGCGCTTTCATGAATATTAGCCATAGTCAATACGCTCCTAAGTTTACCAATAACACTAAACCGACGCGACGCTAGCGCCACGGAAGAAGCAGAAGTTAAAAATGAGTATGATTGAAGGTGTGTGTGTTTCATATTCAGTAATACAACACGAAACACGTTTACATGTGTGGGTCATCACTCTAGTCATGACCGCACGTGGTTACGTCATAAAAAAGCACAGCTTCCGGAAACTGCGCGATCAACTCAAGACTTATTTTATTAATGAAATATAAGTACATAACTGTATTTACCTAAATACCAAAAATAATTTTTGAAATTATTAAATAAATTAAAATTTTGTAAGGTATTTCTTTCTACTGATTTTGTGTTCTAAGAAATTATAAGATTCTAAATTATTTAATTTTTTAGTACAAATTTTAAATAATTAAGTCAAAAGCAGTCCAAATTAAAAAAAAAAACGTAATACGGCGACCGAATAAACATCCAAAAGGGGTAAATAGTATATTACACATTTTTTCACGCAAATAATAGCGTAATTAAAGTATTGAAATTAAATATTTTAATAAGAGTTATTTAGCGAGACTTCCGCCGGCCACACATACGCAGTACGCTCGCGCCATATTACTGCGTTACCTATGTTCTCCGCTAGGAGTTTAGGGTGTTCTGTGGTTATGTTATTGTTTTGATTGATAATTTGCGTCCCGTTAATTTTTTTTTTATCACGTTCAAGGACATTTATTTGTAAAAAAACACGTGAATAATTGTGAGAACAGCATGTGAGAACTAATATAGTGATTAGTTATTACAAAAAATTCTTTCCAAAAAACCGACTTCCAAAGCCACTGTAAAGTAAAAAATAATTTTGATTTCTACACACTATGTTGAAGGCGGGCGAACTTGACGCGTCAACTATGCCTATCTTTGTTATACTCGCCCGATTTCAACATAGTGTGTAGAAATCAAAATTATTTTTTACTTTACAGTGGCTTTGGAAGTCGGTTTTTTGGAAAGAATTTTTATTTTTAACTTTTTAGTATACTCTAAATCCCTACGGCTTAGAAGTGCAGTACCATGCAGCATCAGAGTTGAGGAGTTGGAAATTGGGTTTAAGTATGAAGTCGTTGCTTGACACCTACAATATTAATTCACCATAAAAAAATCCTAAACCACTATGTTTAAGGAGTTCTGTACCCTGCAGCATCAGGATTGAGGAGTTGGGACTTGGGTTTAAGTATGAAGTCGTTGCTTGACACCTACAATATTAATTCATCATAAAAAAATCTTAAATCGCTATTTTTAAGGAGTTCTGTACCCTACAGCATCAGGGTTGAGGAGTTGGGACTCAGAGTTGTATCGTATACACGTGACTTGATACCTACTATATGAATTCACCATCAAAACTCCTAACTCCCTAGTTTTGAGACGTAGGTACACCTACAGCATCAGGATTGAGGATTTGGAGTCAGATTTTTTTATGGGACCACCTCGTGAGCTTCCTCTAACCAATGTAAAAAAAAATTTTCAAATCGGTTTAGAAACCACGGAGATATGCACCGAAATACATTAAAAAAAAAAAAAAAAAAAAAAAAAAAAAAAAAAAAAAAAAAATATACGCGATGTTTTAAGTATCTACCTTCTACCTTTTTGGGTGGAAGACGAGAAAGAGTTCTTGGTGTACTTTTTTGTGTACTCGCGATTAACTCATAAAATATATTAAGTACCTAGTAGTTGAGCATGGTTTGTTAGCATGGTAAGCATGTTCGACTGCAGTTGAGAGGTGCAGGTTCTTTCCTGGGTCGGACCAAAAGTACTTAGATATTAGGTTTTGTTTCAAGAAATTCTCATCACTGGCCTGGAGTTGGAAACTGGCTGTTTCACCATCATACTTAATTAATGCTTACCCTGGCTTCGAACCCTGTGCACACCACTGTCTACCTGTATGTGTATGTTTATCTGTCTGACTGCTACGCTTTCCTGGCCCATCTTTTCAACCGATTTTAATCAAATTTTGCACAGAGGTAGGTTGCATCCCTCGTATCACCGAATAGTAAACCTATTGAGAGCTAATAGCCACATTTTCGCTTTGAAACACATCTCACCACTTTCAGGTGGGGGACGAGGTAATAATAGCATTTCTTATTGGCTGGCTCAAGGTCAACTTTACACAGTTATAAGTACAAAGTATATGTTACCGCGGCACTTGGGCTGCCCGCTGCGCGACAAAAATATATTGATAAAAATTACCATTGGGAAATCAATACAAATAATTTTATTCAAACAGCAAAAGACAACCATATCGACGTAAGAAAACGTATTTGCTGTAAGTAGCAAGAATGGCGTAAGTAGACTGAATACACAGCTATATTCAGAAAAAAATTCTGCGTCGAATGGTCTGGGTCTCATATCGCTACGACAACAAAAACTTTTAAAATAGGGTTTAGTTTTGAAAAGTTTACGTGTTCAATTTGCTGTAAGTCACTAAAAAAACGATGTTTTAACACTCTTTTAACTTACAGCAAAAGTGCGGTTTATTATTAATCATCTGATATAACTTACAGCATTCTTACGGAATGAAAGTAATATGTGAAAAGATTACTTACGACATTCTTATGGTGTGCAAATTGAGCACAAGATTACTTGCAGCATTCTTTCAGTCTGTAATTTAAGTTTGCGATAAGGTCACAGCACTTTTATATCGATGCTTTTAAAAATATTTTCCTTGTTACTACATTTTAGCGAGTTATAAATAATAGGTCTTTACCTATGAAATTGCCGTTTTGTATGGAATAAGTGAAAGTACTTATTTTTTCAAACTTTTTTATTTCTGTTATTCGAAGTAATCACCCATGCAATCGACGCATCTTTGCCAACGCATTGGCAGTTTATTGATGCCCTTCTTGTAAAAATCAGCTGGACGGGAGGCTACAAACTCTTCACAGGCATTTTGTACTGCCTCTCGGGAATTGAATTTTTTACCCACTAAAAAGTTGTCTAAATTTTGGAAAAAGTAATAGTCGGTAGGTGCAATATTACAACAATATAACAATATTGATCCTTTTGCAACAAATTGGCAAGGTAAAAAAGCTTGATAGATTGGTATTTAAGCTTAAACAACTTCTGGTGCAAGACGCCCTTTGAAAAATAATTAATATGTACGTTCTTATAGAGCAAGCTATATTTTTATGTAACAGTAATAAACAAAATAATAAAATTATCTACAGCATTTTATTTGTACCACACATAAAAGTATACTTTATTTATACCATTTAAGTGGTATCAGTAATTTTTTTGAATTAGTCTTACATCTCTTTATAGTACGTTATTTATTAAATATTTCAATTATAGCATTTTAAATGTCTGGAAATATACGGAACTTAGCTATCTCCATAGAAGTCACTAAACTACTTACAACGTTCTTTAGGTCTTTGAAATGAGAAGTCAATTGCTGTAAGTAATGAAAAGCCTACTGCAAATAACGTAAAGAAAAAAAATTTAATTGCTGTTCATGAGTAATATTTTAACAAAACCGTGTTCCAAAAATCATCTTTCTGTCACTGATAAATAAAAAGATATGATTTTTTTTCTAACTTTTTTAAAGTTTTTTGGCTCTGGTGAAAAGTTGGTTTTTGGCTACTTACAGCAAATACGTTTTCTTGCATCGATATGTATGATTATAGATAATTATCTGATAAGTATATAAATTTTTTTTAATTGCCCAAGTGCCCAAGTTCTATACTAAAGAACAAAGTTTTCAACAACAACTTTTAATCAAATAAATATTAGACATCTAAGCTGTTCTTCTACTTCAGAATTGTTCGGAATTTAATGAAATATAAGTTTTTACTCAGTAAATTAATTTATTGGCATTCAAGTAGTCTAAGGCTATCGATATAATTCATCGATAGTTAAGTTACACGGGCTACACTGGGCTATGCGTGGAAGAGACGGAGATATGTAGAACAACATGTGAAAGACAAAGATATACTGAAAGACATCAACGGGTTCCTTTTCATTTTGGTAAATATTTTTATGTTTTTTATTTTTTTGCGTATTAATTATTTTCATTTATTATTACA
The DNA here is from genome assembly GCA_963932025.1 of Erebia epiphron. Classification (NCBI taxonomy): domain Eukaryota; kingdom Metazoa; phylum Arthropoda; class Insecta; order Lepidoptera; family Nymphalidae; genus Erebia; species Erebia epiphron. The sequence continues at coordinate 36,454,886 of OZ009946.1, read as the reverse complement.
AAACTACACTTACTTATGTAATGTTATCCCATCCTTTACATAGCTGCCCCCCTAGCATGGGCCGGAGATAAAAATTTTATCCCCTCCGACAGTTTTATCCACTCTCCGAGTATGGGCACAGGGGTGGATATAATAATCGACGGTGATAAGGCGGGGAAAGACTAGTCCCCGACTAATGTCAAGGAGTCATAATTTTTTATCTGTGCTTTTGATTTTGCTTGTTTTCGTTACTCTTTAATTTTTATCCTTTCCTCGGGGAGAAAATGTCCCGGCCCATGCTAGGGGGGCTGGAGGTATTGCTTCTCTTTCCACGCCGTTTAATGCTACAGAGAGGCCTATTTTTAGTTTTTTACTCGATCAATTTCCGAGCACGGTCGAATACGGACTGAGGGCGGCTATAGGCACAAAACTTAGCGTTAGTACTGATACTGCTAACATTTGGCTGGTGAGGGGGCACGCTATGCTCAGTCAATTGGTCGTATGGTCTATGCCTCGGAAGGACATAGGCTGATTCTCTAGTGTCTCTGATCTCTAAACTAAACTTAAATGACAGCTTTAAATTTAGTTCTGTCCCTTTTAGTTTAGTTTAGAGATTGTGTACAACACAATCAGCCCCATAGGCTACTTTTTATCCTGGAAAATTATGGAGTTCCGGCAAGAATTTAAAATTTAAATCAAGTGGACGAAAATCACGAGTAATTTAATAGAAATAGCGTAAAACTTCAAAAAAAATACAGTAAACAATATCATGAAAAGACTTCCCCTTAACCGAGTATCAAAACACCGTGAGTAATTGATACGGTTTTTTTGAATATTTGTGGTTTTTAGATCGGCCGCCTCTTGTTAGAATTACGACTCGTCAGATCTATGCGATAACCTGAGAAAGCCACTTTTTAGGCTAAGAGACGATAAACTAAACGTTCAATGAATTAATACCGTGTAATGTTTTTTAAAATAAAACATAGTACTAATATACACTATAAATGTATAGGTGAATTTTGGAATAATAAGTTATCTTGATTTACCTTACACTAGATGGCGCTGTACGCTATTGCATCGCGCTAAAGTGTCGCTATGTTCTAACATAGAAACCTGTGTGAAGTTCGGTCTTTCGTTACAGACAGACAACTTTCCGGGTATAAAGCCGCAACGCGGTTTATACCCGCTAATTTTTGCAAGCCTCTCCTAAATGAGGTCGAAATACGTTAAACCCCTTCATACAAAAGTTATCACCTATGATTAGGCATCAGGCAAGAACATAACATGCATTCGATGCAGTTAAAGCGGATTGCGCTTGCTCAGAAGATGCCTAAGGCTTAATTTATACGAAGCCTAAGGGTTTTACCACAATGAGCAATTTCTGTGTCAGAAATAAGACAGTCAGAAAAAGCTTTATGTATAGGGTACTAGATGATGCCCTAACTTCATCCACACGGATTGAGGTTTTTTGGGGCATTGGGGGAACTCGACGATACAAAAGCACTTTTAATAAGTTTATTTGAAAAAAAAAAAGCATGAGTTTGAGTTTAAATTTTTTTCTTTACAAAAATTTACGTTCTTTTTATATAGCTACTGCGTCAATCATAACATTTTATATATTGTTTTTAGTAAGTATTTAAAAAAAATGAAGTGAATCCCGTGTAGCAGCTCTTGCACTATTTGTTTGGGCCCGTCCAATTTCACGGCTCTTATTTCATCTTTATGAAATAATTTGGAATTAAGAGGCTCGTCGATTTCACTCCCTTTTTACGTTTATCAGCATTTATAATTTTGTTATTGAAATGAGCTTTTTTATCACTTATTTTATTGTTATTTCGACTTAAGTTTAAAATACCTAGCTCAAATTAAGGTTTCAGTAGATACACTTTGAGATAAAGAGAACTATAGTACGAGTACTAGCTGATGCCCGCAACTTCGCCCGCGTGATTATTCCACGTTTTTTAAACTCGGGAACAGGAACTCTTTTTCTGGGATAAAAAGTAGCCTTGTTAATCTCCGAGTCCTCAACTATACCCATTCAAAAAATCAGGTCTGATGAATCAATGATTGAAGAAAAAACCAATAAACAGACATTTCGCATTAATAATATTAGTATGACTATAGCTGATTCCCGCAACCTCGTCCACGTGGTATATGTTTATTTTTAACTAGCTGAAAAAAAATCACCGGAAAATTAAAGAATTCCAGCGGGAACCAACAAACCTCAATCCACGCGGGTGATGTCGCGGGCATCAGTTAGTTTTACATATAGAGCAGGGGTTCCCAAACTTATATGTATCACGCCTCCCTACTGCATAAAATGAATATACCCACGCCTCCCTTCGGCCGGACCCAGCAACTAGCAGCAAGCGGGCTCGCCAAGTAATAAGTTGTAAAATAAAATAAGGGGAATTAAGTCAAAAAATACATTTTCAGATGTTTTATTATACAAAATATTGCTTTCACACACGGTGCAGGAAGCGAGGTGCGGTAACTGTGCTATGCGCGGGCGACCGGAGTTATCACCGCCGTCGCGCGCCGCGCCCCCCTGCGCATGTCTTTGCGCCTCCCTAGTGCGGCGTGCCCCCCACTTTGAAAATCAATGAATTATAGAGGCTAGCTTACGAGAAAATTTGTGCCAAGCCCATACCAATACTGTCGTTTGATGAAACTTCCAAGAGACAACAATCTATAAGAGTTTCCAACTACTCGGCGGGGAACTACAAAACTCAATTCCAAAGGAACAATCACATTTCGGTGCTGGAGTAATTCAAATAAACCTTTGTCAAGCGTAAACGCTTTATAACAGTAAACTTAGCACGAGATTGAATATTTCGCCAACGATGATAGATTTCGAGCATCAATACATGATGTCAGAGTTAATAATATGGACCTTTTGTTAATGATTATAATTGATTGATAGTTTACCTAATGTTATAGACTTGGAACGAAAATTCGTTGATTGTTTCAAAATCATGCATTATTGACACTACCGATTTTTCGTTCGCAGTCGACGCCGGTTGTAGATTTATATGAATATATAGTACTAGGTACATATTAGTTGGTTATTTTAAATGATACGTTATAGTTACCATTAATTAGTCACTACCAAAAATCAGACTTGGACCAAAAGTACGCTGTTTCAAAATCATGCATTTGGTACAGTATACCTACCGATTATTTGTTCGCAGTCGCCGCCCGGTTGCTGAGTATTATGTCATCGACGAAAATGAGCTTTAAAACAAGACATTTTAGACTCATTTTAATTTGACGTTATAGTGTTTTGAATACTCGAAATCTATCATCTATGACGAGATTAAGCTCGTGCTGACCCCTACAGTAAAGGAGCAAACTTCATCTTGGCACGTCTTAGAACTCCACAATGAGAAACAGTAGCCTTATTTGCTACACAATAAATAAAGGACGAAACACATGAGAAATTACTGGGATACCCTTATGAGTCCTCATTATTTTAATAGTGTAAATCAAATACGCACAAACGAAATTAAACTTTAATTCAAACGTGCCAGAGTTAGAATTTAATTCAGCAGTTTGAGTTGAATTTCTGCAGTGACAAGCTTTTGGGTGGGCCTAAATTTTGAGTCCTATTTTGTATGAGTTTAAGTTCATTTTTGTTTGGATAACGGGTCAATTTCTCGGTTGGCCGGTACAAAGACCGCACACTGTGTCTTGACGCCTACGCTCTTATTACCGGACCACTCAAATACCACTAAGATATCGACGGGGTCGAATAATTAACCACGTATAGAAGTTGGTGGTATTATTTATTCATACCCCTTTCAAGTGTAGGCAGGACAAAAGATATTTCTTCATTTGTAAGTTAGGTATTTTGATTCGTTTTAAAATAAGGCTATTTTTATTTTTGATGACAAAGAAAATGTTGTAAAAAATTATTTTGATACCAGTAATTCTCCTGGTAGGTTTTTGGTTTTCAAATTTTAGTTTTCTTGCAGCTGATGGTGTTTTAAATATATGGCAAGTAATTTTTTAAATTTATTTATCAAGTACACTAGATTTAAGCGACACGTCCGATATTGATTAAGGCCTTCTTTAGACCCAGCAAGTCGCTGGATCAAAGAACTACTTCCTATGCAAAAAAAGTCAGTAGTCATGAATAAGCTAACACAAACAATAGTTGTAAAGCAAAACAAATTAGGTAGGTATATACATATGTGATTCAGTGTCGGCAGGACCATAATATTATGCGCCCACAGTAGATCCCGTAAATGCGGGATCTCACATTTGCGGGATCGAATCCTCTACAGTCTACACGGAGGCGCGGCTGCTGTTTTTTAACAACTCAAACTATTTTTTAAACAAATCGTTGATATTGAGATAGTGAACATGAGCTCGAGTGTTCCCCACGCGTCGCACTTCGCGAAGCTAGCCGAGTCTCACCCTTATCACCGTGCATTAGCTGCCATTCGGCGCGCAGTGCCTCTATCTACCCACGCACGCCGTCACTCGATGTGCTGCAAGTTGCGACTTTACTCTACTAGCCTCAATTTGTCCGAGCACTCTCTACATGTAACCAAGCCTTTAGTCATATCAGACCAACTCGACCACCAGTCACGCTTAGTATAGAGCTATCGAGTTACTTTGTGAATGTTTATCTGTTTGTTTATGGCTTTTTTCAAACTCGTAAATAGAAACGGATTAAAATATCCGGCTGAATGAATAAATGTTTAGGAGCTTAAAACTTGATCTATAGAGGCTCTTATGTCAACAACTATGGACGATCAACAGTAGGTATGGTTTTTTCATTTTATTTTTCATAGGCATCGGATATTTTTAATAATGTTTCATGTTTTCTCTTACGCATTATCTAGTCAGCGAGTGAGTGAGTCAAGAGTTTATTTTTATTATAATTACTAGCTGATGCCCGCGACTTCGTACGCGTGGATCGAGGTTTTGTTGTTCCCGCGGGAACTCCATCCAGATCCGTTCAGCCGTTCTGGCGTGATTGAGTAACAAACATCCATTAGAGGTTTTTTGGTTCCCGCGGGAACTCTTTAATTTTCCGGGATAAAAAGTAGCCTATGTGCTATTCCAGACTATAATCTATCTCTGTGCTAAATTTCAGCCAGATCCGTTCAGCCGTTGGGGCGTGATTGAGTAACAAACATCCATACATCCATCCAGACATCCATCCAAACTTTCGCATTTATAATATTTACTAGCTGATACCCGCGACTTCGTCCGCGTGGATTGAGGAGTTTTAGTTCCCGCGGGAACTCTTTAATTTTCCGGGATAAAAAGTACCCTATTATTTAATCCGGACTTCTAACTTTACGTCTGCAAAATTTCAAAGCAATCGGTTCAGTAGTTACGGCGTGAAAGCGGAACAAACATACAAACAAACTCACTTTCCCATTTATAATATTATTAGTAAGCCTCTCGCCTATAACGTATCGGACTTACGCTATGTGCGTTTAAAAAAAATAAAAATATGACTTGCTTTTTATACGAGCAAACCATCGTGAGAAAACCTGCTTTGAGAGTTCTTCATAATGTTCCTAAAGGTGTTTAATGTCTGCTAATCCGGACTTGGCCAGCATGGTGGACTACGGCCTTAGAAACTCGTGCTCATTTAGTGAACCGGCATTGGGTTGAAGTGTAGATGATGATGATGAAGAAGGTATTTTTCCTCAATAATTATTATTATCATGCCTGCGCAGTTCTGACTTCAAATAACTTAAATACCCAGTAGGTAATACAGTTTCAGTGAGGCAAAGTTCACTCGGATTACTTTCCACCGCGACTCGGGATGGTAATCAGATTACGGATCTAGAGCAAAGCACTTTCATTGTTGACTGTACTTCGTTACCCTGCTACATTTACACGACGCTGGATTTAACGTGTTTCATGAAAAATCTAATAATTTGTTTGATAGAGAAATAATATGTAGTAGTTCTGTATTTACGTTTCTCATATTCACATTTCTGATTTTCTTAATAAAAAATCTTAGAAAATCATTGAAGACTCAGTTTTTCTTCTCTGTGAATATTAACATTATTAACATAGCATTAACTGCGCAGTTCTAAATTCATTAATTAAATACCAGTAATAGACAACCTGTTGAGTCAACATAGCACTTAACATTCCCGTTTGGTGAAGGATACGACATTAATATAACGAGATGATGACCGGTCCTACAGTGGACAGGTATGAAAAGTTAACTAAAATCTAGGAAAACTGAACCAATATACACTACTGTCAAAAGTGCTAGTATCTAAAAACTACTAACACCATTACAGTGCAGCTAAGTCCACTTAGATCACTTTATAACACGACTCGAAACAATTAGCTTTATCCAGTGGGATCTTTATTTAATTTCCCTTGACAAAATCAAATAAGTATAGGTAAGTAGCCTATGTCACTTTATAGGGCTTTCATTACTACACCCATGCAAATATCACGTTGATTCGATGCTCTTTCTAAATAGCTGGTGTCTGTAATGACCAATGACGACGTAAACATTTTTGGGGTCACTTCATTGGATGTGCGTTCATTTTTATATTAGACCACCTCTATTTAACATAATAATACGAGTAAAAATCTAAATTATCAAAAATAAGGGTGAACTAAATTAAATACTTTTAAAGAGAAACGTATTTACACTTCAGTGTCAAAAGTGCTAGTATCTAAAAACTACTAACACCATTACATTGCAGCTAAGTCCACATAACACGACTAGAAACAATTAGCTTTATCCAGTAGGATTTTTATTTAATTTCCCGGGACAAAATCATATAAGTTTAGGTAAGTAGCCTATATCACTTTATAGGTCTTTCATTACTATACCCATGCAAATATCACGTTGATTCGATGTTCTTTCTAGATAACCGGTGTCTAAATGACCAATGACGACGTAAACATTTTTGGGGTCACTTCATTGGAGGTGCGTTAATTTTTATATTAGACCACCTCTATTTAACATCATAATACGAGTAAAAATTTAAATTATCAAAACTATAGGTGAACTAAATTGAATACAGTGTCAAAAGTGCGAGTATCTAAAAACTACTAACGCTATTACAGTGCAGCTAAGTCCACTTAGATCACTTTATAACACGACTCGGAACGGTAATTAGATGGTGGCACTTTAATTGTTCATTGGACAGCGAGATTTGTTGCGAACTTGCATTTATTGTATAACCTTTCTTTTTATTCCACTACAAGTAAGCCCTTGACTGCGATCTTACATGATGGTAAGTGGTGATGCAGTCTAAGATGGTAGCGGGTTAACCTGTTTGAGGTATGGCAGCTATATTAAACCCATACCACACCCAACGGCAACCCAATTCTACACGGCATAGTACCGGAACGCTAAATCGCTTGCCGGTAATATCTCCAGCCCAATGGACTGATGACTTCCTGGACTGGAATGGTTTGATGAGGAAAACGAGGCCCATTTTCACTTGGCCCATTTTCCTGGGCATAGGCCCAGCAGTGGATATGACTGAGCTAATTGTAGTTTAAAACCCAATTGTGTTACTCATAAAATAAACAAAATGGGGCATTAACAGAACAAATGGTTCACCCAGGTTTACACTCACGATAAAGTTTTAATAACCCATAACATGTTACTTATTTACTTGATGATTCACACATAACGCCCCTACACTTAGCTCATAGAGCTACAAAAGATCACTAATAGGTATTAAGTATGGCCGTAATTAATCTCACCCCTTTGCTGACTTGCACTGACCACAGGAAACGGGGCTCTGAGTTGCAAGTCATCCATATAGGAAGTAGGATATGACCGGTTTACATCATATCGGTGCGCTTTGAGCACTCAATTTGAGATATCATCATTATCATTTTAACTCATTGCTGGCTAATAATAAATAGCTGAACACGAATCTCCTTTGAGGACCATTAAATCATTTAATTTTATCAAATGGTACTGTCAAAATAATAGAATCTTCTAAAGTGTATGTTATAGCACGTAAGGTAAAATTTCATAGTCATGCTAGTTGCAACAAGCTTTTTCTAAGCCGTCTTTATTATTTGAAATGTTTAAAATGTTCACATTGATTTATAACCTCTTATCCACACAGGTTTATTTTTTTATATACTAAAATTTGTCTTTGTATATGGCTTTTGATTTTCTCTATATACTGATTTTTTTCATTTCTATATGTCTTAGTACGGTAGTGGTATCAAGTTTCAGTATAAGTGCGAAATGTCAAGTATGCAGCTCTTTAGAATTGCTCGGAACTCAATCTTAAGACAGATACGTGACCAGGTTTTAATTTAGTATTATGCTACATCAATTATATCAGAAAAGAGGCGGAGCAATTCAATTCAGACTTCGTACAGACAAAGTGTAAACGAAATCCGGGGATCCCATTACCAGCTAGTGGATTGAAGTCAACAAAGGCAGGAATCAGTGTACAATGAACAAACGCAGCATTGCCCGTCGATGTATGGAAACGGATTACGTCTTAATGGCCACGGATAATGCGTTTATTGCATTAATGACACCACAGTTTAGTAAATAAGCTAGAGATATAGTGAACGGAGAGTATTTCTTTTTTTAATGCAAAATAAGCTTGACCTTGACGACAATCATGTTTGGTGGAAAACAATGTGGTCTAGGCATCGATATATATGTAGGTACTAGATGGGCCCTTTCATAGAAAAAAGTCAGGCGTCCGAGTTGCTGAACACGTTCCTCACCTGTCATATCTTCATTAGCCTGTCTTTGTACCCGTCGTAGCGCTGTCATGATCGCTCGTCGTGTAGATAATAGTAAATTGTTATTAAGTTATCATCTAAAGTCTAATTAGTTTGGCACTGTATAATTTTTATTTTAAAGGAAGTGTTTCAATTCACAATTATACATTTCCAAAAAAACGTTATTTAATATTCCTATTTAATATTTTTATCCGTTACGCAAACTGTATGATATTTTTTTTTATTAACTGGGCTTACGGCTTCTATGGCTATGAATTTTAATATTATCTATGACCGAGTTTTGCGTTTCACCGACCGAGCGAGCGTTTTCAAGCTTTCATTCAAGATGGGGCATATGTTGCAAGCAAGTTCCCGCTTTTCAGACTAGATGGCGTTAATGGCGTTCTTTTCTTTTTTTGATCCTTTGTTTGACAGGGCCCGTCTCTGTAAATTGAGGTCGTTGGGTCTAGGTTGGAACACGCTTGCCTAGATGATGCCTATTCACTCTTGCCTACTCTTTTGAAACTCATCATTTTATTTCTTGGACATGTACCTACAGGTGTTATAATACCTGCGTCTCGTTTTGACTAAGTAGGTATTTTCCGTGTTAAGGTTTCCGCTAAATTTTACCAAATGTTGACAAAATCATTTAAGCGGATGTGCCGATAGAAGGGCAGACAGAATTTCTCATGTAAACTAATATTATAAAGAGGAAAGATTTGTTTGTTTGTTTGTTTTTTTTTGTTTGTAATGGATAAACTAAAAAACTGCTCAACCAATTTTAAAAATTCTTTCACCTATAGAAAGCTACTTTAACAGCGAGTAACATAGGCTATATTTTATTTTCAAAAATTTAGAGATCCTTACGAAAATTTCAATAATAATTTCCTAATCAATTGTATGTCATAATAAATACAAGAGAACTTACTAAAATTTTTTTAAACATTTTAATATCTAACTGTTGTAGACAGACTGCGAAATACTTAAAAGAGCCAGGTCTCAACTTAGTTGTTAGTTCTAAACATAGTTCCCAGGCGAGGGCAGCGAATACACGTCGTATTGGAGACTCAAGTGCCAAGCGTTCACAGCGGTTTGCTGAACAAAATTTGAGAACGTATGGTGGAGTTGTTCGTCTCAGTGCCGACTGACCATTATTGGGTATGGACTATTTTGATCAAGTGCTACCCGTGCGAAGCCGGGGCGGACCGCTAGTTTATAATATTATTATAGTAACTGAAGGATCCAAGAAATAGGTAGATATACATTTACTAAGTTAAATATCACTATCACTATTAATGGAATATATACACCGTATCAATGATAAAATCTGCATGATAATATTATTAAATGAGATGCAATAAATTTATATTGTAATCCTTAAATAAATTGCAAGATAAAAAGTGTCATCTGCCACAAAACTTACAAATGTAATCCCATATCTTGTTTTCAATAGCCATTTAATGTTGTATTGACCACGTTTCTAGTCTAAGAGATAATTAAGTTATTGTTTCAAGGCTTTATACAGATCCAAATTGTAGAAACATTATACAGAGCAGAGCCCTTTAGGAAAAACACGCAAAATTTTCAGGTCATATAATATTTCATGTAAAATTGAATTAAATTAGTATTCTCCCTCAACTCTTTTGGTCGGTAGTTATTTTCTTCAATTGGTCATTTAAAGAAGTTCTATTTGGGTTATTTATAATTTTTAATTCATTTTGTTACGGTGATGTGGTTAAAGTTTTTGTTTTAAAACAGTTTGAACGTTTGAATCACATTCAGAAATGAAGCTGAAGTAGATTATAATGCAAGATTATCAACCCGCAGATAAGTAGTGAAACATCAGTGAGGCACTTTTAAATGAAAAAAACCGTTTTTGAATAGCATTTTGACCTACAGTTTAATAAATATGCTTTTGATACTACAAATATTACCTACAGTGTACTTAATTATTTTTATATAAGTTAGTTACCAGAATTAATTAGTGACATTGGTCCAGTGTCACACATTGAACGAATCGTCCACTAGTTCTTATACTACATAGAATATCGCGAGCTATTCACAACTGCATTACACACGTAACATAATCCAATGTATTTCACTTTAAGTAATTTTCAACTTTACACAAAACTATTAAAGTTCACAATGGTTTATCGTTAAATTATAATAGCGCCTACGCGAACTAGATGCTGTGATATATTTTTAGCATCGCATAAATAACGTTTATTTTGAAATTCAATATTATCACGAAATTATTCAAATAAATCTTTATTTGAAATGGGCATTTCTGTGGACTAAAAATAGGAAAAATCATAAATTAATATTACAAGTAATAATAAATTATACTATTCAAAGAGTAGAAGAAATACATGATATAGCATTAAGTTGAGATTAAATCAAACTAATACATCTAAACTAATATTTTAAAGCGGAAAGATTTGTTTGTTTGTTTGTATGTTTGTTATGGATAAACTCAAAAACTACTCAACCGATTTTAAAAATTCTTTCATCTATCGAAGGCTACATTATCAGCGAGTAACATAGGCTATATTTTATTTTGAAAAAAATTAGAGATCCTTACGAAAATTGCAATAATGTCTACGAATTTCAACGAAGTCGGAAAAAATCGTCTCTTCTGAGAGCTTACGAGGCGTGCGCTGACTAAATAGGTAAAGTTACACAAAAACAATGTGGCAGGTGTGGTGAGGACGGGGACGGACGTTCTATTAGGTACTATGTAATATTTAAATGTAAAACCTGTCCACTGCCCTCTGCCCACTTGCTACATTGGGTATATAGACTATTAGGATTATTAGTGCTACCCGTGCGAAGCCGGGGCGGATCGCTAGTAATATTATAAATACGAAAGTGTGTTTGTTTGTTGGTTTTGCCTTTCAATCACGCTGGAACGCAGCAACGGATCGACGTGATTTTTTGTATGGGTATAGTTGAGGACCTGGAGAGTGACATAGGCTACCATCCCAGCAAATTAAGGAGTTCCCGTGGGAATCAAAAAAACTTAAACCACGCGGACGTAGTCTTAATAAATAATTAAATTGTCAATAATACTGAGAAAAAGCTAATATTTGAATGCCACCAATAGCTATAATTTCTAAACTTAGAAAGAGCACAAAACGCACAAACACACACAAATTTATCGTATTTGTGAGTCGTTATTACCGCCACCTCGGTATGACATGGCGGCATAATGGGCCGATAAATTCGTCCCTGCCCGTCCCTGCGCTATTTTTGCTTTTATTCCCATTTGTTTGTGTCCTGCGTTCCCGTTTGGAGCGTGGGCGAGCAGTAAGTACTACAGCACTTGTGTTTTAATCTTTCCCTTTTGACTTACATTATATGTACATATTGTTTGTACCTACATCTTACTATTTTACTAATATTATAAATGCGATAGTTTGAAGGGATGTATGGATGTATGGATGGAGTGATGGATGTTACATGGATGTTTGTTACTCAATCACGCCCCAACGGCTGAACGGATTTGGCTGAAATTTGGCACGGAGATAGATTATAGTCTGGAATAGCACATAGGCTACTTTTTATCCCGGAAAATTAAAGAGTTCCCGCGGAAACCAAAAATCCTTAATCCACGCGGACGAAGCCGCGGGCATCAGCTAGTCAATAATAAAATTATAACTAGTTTTTCCCGAAAAAAAGACATCGATTCCACATAATATCTCTTTTTGCGTCGTATTCCTCATTGCTGAAAGTCGTGACCCTTTTCCTTTAATCACATAATGGCAGGGGTTTTCTTGGGATAATAATGCGGTGGGTTCCCAGATCCCTCCGCATACAACTCGAATAAGAGTACCATTTCATTTTAAGTATAAGTTTTTTCAATTCCCGCAGGAACTGTTCAAAATTTCATCAAAATCGGTTGAAAAGGTGGGCCGAGAAAGCGTAGCAGACAGACAAACACACTTTCGCATTTATAATATTAGTACGGACTGTTGTAACTGGAATACTCCAGTTTCATTTTGCAATCTTCATTTTTCCACCAGGATCACGTTCCTATCCGTCGCTTGTAGCTCTCGGTAACTAATTTGCATTTCCTGCGTTTCAACTGGCGCCATATTTATTCCGGGAATAATCCGCACCTGTGCTATTCACATCAAACGGCAAAAAGTACCGCGGATATACTCGCGATGGGGGAGGCGATATGCATAGCTTCTTTTATCAAAGCAGCAGACCATTGGGTCCACAAAAAGTGCTAGTAGGTATAGTATAAAAAGTAAAAAGTGCTTGATTAAGGAAATCAGTGTTCTGTAAGCAATCTAGACATAGCCGGGTTCTATATTTTAAAATGTGAAAATATATTTAAAGAAACCATGTAATGGCATTCCTGTAAATTCTTTCCTATTTTTTTTATTTTATAAAATAAATTTTAACCTTAATACTCTTCCTCCTGAATTTTTCGGGATAAAAAGTAACCTTTGTACTTCCCCGGGTTGCAACCTACATCTGTACCCAAATATTTTATCAGCATCGGTTGAAAAGATGGGCCAGGAAAGCGTGACAGACTTTTTTTACCTAATATAGTGTTAGCGTTTATGAATAATAAGAGCTCATTTGACTTTAAATTGAATCAAGAAATATAACATCATGACAAAAACGTCAATAAACTAAATGTGTCTTCTATAAATAAGATCGCTTGGCGGTACTTGAGTCATTCTTTATCTGTTAGTGAAAGTGTAATTATTATTGTCACCAGTAATTGTGATTGGTGTTTCGGGTTAACTAAATCGCATTATATGTACTTAATAACACATGAAATAACCGAACGTGGAATTATACTATACGAAGCATCATCTGTGTGTATTATTTACAAGAGTTTCCTGCCTTCGTGTAACAGCTCAGAAGTGCTAATGAACCTCGTCTTCGGCTAAAATTAAAGGTACGTGTGAATCGATTATTATTTTTAAGTATAGTAAATAGTATCTTAATTCAAATTTCGAGTGTTAACCAAGCAATGGTATATATTGAGTTTAACAAAAATGTGATAGTTGTTTTTATTACAACTTGCTCATAAAATGTTATACATTTTTGAAGAATAGAAATAGTCTTATTTTGGAAGTAGCTAAAATTGTAAAAAAAAAAAAAAATAGAAACTTTAAAAAAGTATCTGAGTGTAAAAAATTATATATATGTTATAAAATATATATATGATTATGTATCTAAATGTTTATACGCCTTGTAGTGGCAATTGCATAAAATAATTCTAATAAGTAGCAGCCTGCATACATTCGATTTAGTTTTTTTTTTAATGGGTTCACATGATTTTCGTTTCGAATAGCTACTTCGATTTTTGATACTTATGTACCATGATGTATTCCTTTTCTGTGTTGGTTTAAGTATCAGGCAGTAGCTGTACCTTGCCATACCTAGTACTGAGTAGTGCCAACATATCAAAAGTAGTAAATTATTTTGTTTCGTGAAATTTTAAAAGAAAGCATGAACGAAAAGAATTTCAAACACAAACATTAAAAAAAAAAATTTTTTGGAGCAACCTCTATAGTAAATAGTAATCACGCGTAAACTGCAATCTGAAACCGGTTTCGCTGGCAGCGACGCGATGTTGCTAAGCGCTAAGCTAAAATTTTTGTAGATTACCCACTTAATTTTTAAGTTAGTCGCATGTTTATTTCTTTAGTTATAATAATTATGTCTTTCCTATATATTAACACGGTGCAAAGTAAAGCTGACTGTGTCACTGTTTGTAACACAATTTCATATCAATTTATAATTTAAAAAAAAAAAAAAAATTCAAAGATAATAATATGTAGATGTCATTATTAGTAAGCTGAAAAATAATCCACACACATTTTACATTAATTTATTATTTCCCAAGTTTACTACCGATGAAATATTTTTGTGTATTTCTTCTGCACGATTCATAGTAGTGGCGAGCCGAAAATTAACGTGTTTCTGTTTTTTTTTCCATGTGGATATCAATTACTTCAATGAGTGCCTGCGGTGTGGGCAGGGTGTGATGATGGTGCTCTGACGCTGCGAACTTGATGACGTGAATGCTGTTATGGAGGCGCGTGTGTACTTGCGGTGTCGGAGGCCACATTGCTGCGATGGGCGAGTGCTGGACTGTGGATGACATGGAGGCGCGTGTATACTTGCGGATTTGGAGGCCACATTGCTGCGATGGGAAAATACTGGACTACGAATATGGTGAAATCATTCATTAATTTATCTATTTAATTATGGGTTGATATGGAATCATGTACTTATTGCTCGGTCGAATAAGAATGTTTTTAATGGAATAAGGGCCGGTTGATTCAAATCAATGGTTATCGTAGCTTACGTTGACTTTTGTTAATTTACTAGTGTTGCTTCATGGTAAAAATAATGATCGACGCCTTCTTTGACTAACGCTTGTGGGCGCCATATTGGGAGGTTACGATCCGTCAAAATGTGTTGATGCAAACCAACCTAAGCTGTAAATTTATAAAAATCGTTAAGACTGATTTTTAACAATTTCATGATTGGTTTTGAAATAGAATTTGTTTATTGAATTGAATTAGAATTAGCCTTTGTTATTTAAAGAGAAAGAAATCAATTCCATTGAAAAAACATTTTTTTTCGTATTGTCTGAGGAATAACGTGATTTTATAACATGATTTTGTAGGTAAATTTTATGTTTGATTATATTACGAAATTGATCGATCGAATTGAATGATGATTGAATACTGATGTCAACAATGTTGTGAATATAATGGACAATATCAAGGTTGAAATGAAAAACTGGCTGTTAGTTGACAAAGTTATTTTAGTCGCCACCGAGTTTCTTACTGGTTTCTTGTCGCTAGATCGTGAACGAAGGTGGTTATGCAACTGGTATTGTGAAAGATATATATGATTTTAGTTGTTGTGAATGAAGGTGGTCACTCAATTGATAATGAGAGAGATATGTATGATATTAGTTGTGATGGACGAAGGTAGTCCACAAATGTTATTGTGAAAGTTATGTATGATTTTAGTTGTAGTGACCGACATTGTGAAAGTTAGAGTTAAGTATTAGGATTACTGATTGTAAACGTGAAGTCTTCATTTGTTTGTTGTAATCTCAGTTCAATAATGTGAAGGTTACCTGGCTGCTTCACAAATATCCGATTGCATAGTATTCCTTTTATGATCAAAACTCCCAATAAACTAGTTTATCTAAACTATTATAAAAAGGTATATTTGCTTAAAAAAAGAAAACATAATTTTTCACTGTAAAATCAATTTTATGTGGGCTATTCGTTTAACATTCTTTTAAATATATTGTAGTTACAATTTGGTATTCTGACTGACTGTTCTAACAATACACAGCTGGACGAATCGGGCTGAAATTTAAAGATTATGACGTGGACATCTGTACATAGCTAGGAAATGATTTTAGAAAGTACAAACCCTAATAGGGGATAACCGGATGCCCATAAAGATCGAAGGCAAGGTATAAAAAACGGCAGTCTGACCTGCAATGCTTGTACGGCACAGAGTGCTGGGCAACCAAAAAGACTCGCGAATAGAAATCGCGTGTTAACGAAATGAAGATGCTTAGATGGGTGCCCAATGAAACTAGACTCGATAAAGTGCGGAATGGGCAGATCAGAAGAAGTTTTAAGGTTGCCCCAATAACGGACAAAATGGTAGAGGGTCGTTTACGTTAGTACACATTATGCGGCGAGAAGAGAATCATGTTGTGTGGAGAGTATTGGCAGAACGCGAGGCGGAGAGGGTACCCTGCAGCCACGTGGCGGACAACTGTAACCTGATATGGAGCGCGAAGCAGTTTCAGCAGCAGACAACCCAAGACAGAATATATTGGCGCAAGCAAATGAGAAGAACTGACTCCAAATAATGGAAAAAGTCTAGAAGAAAGAGAAAGAGAATCACTAAGTGGATAAGATAAGGGTTTGAAAAAGGAAATTGTAACTCAAGCTGCAGAATTATTACTTTTTGCTACGGAACCTAATTTCTGATGTTATTAACTAAGCAACGGGAAAATGAGATTTTTTTTGCAACAATCACTAAATATTTCAAAGAAAGCGTCAAGTAAAGAAAAACAAACTACTTCTCCTACTGATATAATATATCGCCATCAAATTTACAAACTTAGCCACAGTGTTTACAACTCACCAGTATTTCACGTTTTAAAGCTTCATCATAATATAATATTCCTCATTTAAAGGAAGAGCACCATTCGAATTTATGCAGTTAAATCGATTTTTTTAAAGTTCTATATGTATTAAAATCTTAGGTTAGGATTCAACATAAATATTCAAAAGTAGTTATGCTATTTTGGGCTAATATACCTTCATTCCATTTATTATTTATTATTGCTTTCATGTACAATGTTCATAATACAATCATAGAGACATGAGGCCCCATCATGGTATTGCAATATCGAATATTTTATACAATCAATTAAACTTATAATGTCAACTTAATTTATAAAAATTTCAAATCAAAAATTAATTCAATAAATTTATAGGTACATAATATTATAGACTTTCACCCTTAACATAAAACTTAATTAACATACTAAGAAACTGTAACGGTTTTGGTAAATTGAATTTAAACATGGCATGGCGGTTAGTATAATATGATATTTTTAAAAGTCATTATAATCGTATTTAAAAGTCATATTATGTCCATGGAACTAATTCTATTACGTCTATGAGTATATTCTATTACGAGTAATCGAGCAAGTAGTCAAATAACCAGTTAAATATTAAGTCAAATAATCACACAATAAAATAATAAATAATAAAAATCTAGTCATGTCTGTATTTTGTACGATTAGAATTAGTTAAATTGAAATATGGTTGAGATTTCGGTGGCCATGTACTACTTTTGTACTAATTTTGGTGATCGTTTGCTATTTTTGGTGATCGGCTAAACATTTGCCCTTGGGGGTTTCTAATATTTAGGGGCCATAAATCTGATGATAATATTGGGTGAACATTATAGAACGAGTTGTAAATTATACATGTTTCGCTGTACTTTTAATACGCCGAGTTGTATTTACTTAAATAAATAAAAAAAACAATATTTATTTGCAAGATTATGGGTACAGATTAGGTCTTGAAGTGGTAATTTCACTAACATATTCTACCAAATATTCTACCAAATGGTGTGCAAATTGTTTCAAAATAAAATTTACGATTAAATTACATTACATTCGATAAAAATAGCACTAACTTACTCATTTAAAATTATTAAAAACGTTTTAAAAAAAAATGTTAAATGTCACCGAAAAAAAAATATAATTCGAAGAAATATAGCGGATACGATAGTATTTTTCAGACTTACATTGATAGTGTCTGACTTAGTGATTTGGAGGAGTTTTTGGTGGCGAGTAGTGCTATTGAGAGTGGAGGTTTGTTTAATTAGCACCCGTTTGAAATTCGTAACAACGCGGTATCGGTGACGCGAATCCACAAGTTTACTCCCGACTAAAAAGTGCTCAACGCGGCTGAAGAAGATTTCACTTCAAAAAAATAGAACGAAGCGAAAGAGAACGTATTATGTTTATACGTAAGCCAATCGGTAGATTAGCCTTAGAGATAGCTTCTAAGTTTTGTGATGATTAGAGTTAAATACAAATAAGTTTTGTGAAAGTTAGATTTTAAGAGAAAAGCTTTATGACGATTAAGTGATTTGAGTCCTGAGATGACTCCTAAGTTTTGTGATGATTAGAGTTAAATAGAAATAAGTTTTGTGAAAGTTAGATTTAAAGAGAAAAGCTTTATGACGATTGAGTGATTTGAGTCTTGAGATGACTCCTAAGTTTTGTGATTATTAGAGTTAAATAGAAATAAGTTTTGTGAAAGTTAGATTTAAAGAGAAAAGATTTATGACGATTGCGTGATTTGAGTCCTGAGATGACTCCTAAGTATTGTGATGATTAGAGTTAAATAGAAATAAGTTTTGTGAAAGTTAGATTTTAAGAGAAAACTTTTATGACGATTGAGTGATTTGAGTCTTGAGATGACTCCTAAGTTTTGTGATGTTTAGAGTTAGATAGAAATAAGTTTTGTGATAGTTAGAGTTAAACAGTAAAGTTTTATGACGATTGAGTGATTTGAGTCTTAAAATGACTCTTAAGTTTTGTGGTCTTTGTGATGATTGAGTGATTCGAGTCTTATAGATGACTCCTAAGTTTTATGATGGTTAGAGTTGATGAGAAAAGTTTTGTGATTTTAGTGTTTTCCTAAAGTCTTCAAGATTTTGGAGTAAAGTTTTGGAGATAAGCAGTATGTGTGATGAGCAGCCGATCTTGCGGTGTCTTGAGATTTTGGAGCTAAGTTAGGGGGATAACCAGTATGAGTGATGAGCAAATTAGCTTTAAGGTATTTCTGATTTTATTTTATGTGTTTAGAAAGCTTTGAGAAAGCTTGGAAAATAATTATGTAATTTGAGATAAATCATAATTATTGATACCATCAGTGCAAAATATCAATAGTGAAACTAAAATCATGATGACGAATTTTAATAAAAAAAATTGTTCTTAGTCACTTATTGTTGAGTGATGGAATCAAACTAAATTACAATGGATTTTTGGATCGAAATTATGCATACTATAATTAATAAAAAACACTTGGATTTCCAAAAAAATAAATAAAGATATCATGTCAATAGCAATTGGAGGACCAATTAAATGATCAGATGGCCGGAACAATTACCATTTACCGATAAAATTACTATTTTTTTTTTCCATTCTGCAGAGTTTCTTGCCGGTTCTTCTCTGTAGAGTATAGGTTCCGAACCGGTGGTAGATTCACGCGAGGACTCGTCTAAACAGGACGGCCGAGCTGTTAGCGTTTATGAATAATAAGAGCTCATTTGACTTTAAATTGAATCAAGAAATATAACATCATGACAAAAACGTCAATAAACTAAATGTGTCTTCTATAAATAAGATCGCTTGGCGGTACTTGAGTCATTCTTTATCTGTTAGTGAAAGTGTAATTATTATTGTCACCAGTAATTGTGATTGGTGTTTCGGGTTAACTAAATCGCATTATATGTACTTAATAACACATGAAATAACCGAACGTGGAATTATACTATACGAAGCATCATCTGTGTGTATTATTTACAAGAGTTTCCTGCCTTCGTGTAACAGCAGGTAAGTATAAATTGTCGTCACCTAGCCGTGCAGCTTTTTGTCAGATGGTTTTCCATTTCCATTTGCACCTCTGTATGTATGTGTTTGTGGTTAGGGGTTTCATTTACTATGATTTTTGTTTAAATTTCTCGCAAATAATATAAAATTCTATAACCTTCATTCTGCGTTCTTTCAATTATACAACTACCCACATGTTTTCCTCCATGTGTATACTTTTCAAGCAACTTTGCCGAGGTTTTTCTTAAGTACTCGTGCATCGTACTACAAAATAATATGTCTATGACTGGTCATAGCTGTTTCAGAATCAAGTGTCCATTGGGGTCGAATTTTTCTGGAGGTGACACCACGAAGCGGCACAGAAGAGGTAATAGTACAGCTCACAGGTACAGCTGGTAGCGGTAAGCGCCCGTTTGCTGGACAAATAACCTGAAAACGATAATGGTAATCGGGTTGACTAACTGATTGTCCTTTTTCTATTTCAACTACACTTAGAGCTTTTGCTGGAAGTACCTCTCCTTCTTCAAGTATAATAATATATTCTATACTAAAGCTCAAGGTCCTAGTGAGTCACCAACCTCGAAGAAGATTACTATCGTAAGAGTAAACTTCTCTATCCATACTCTATAGCAATCTTCGCGATTGTGTAAAGCTTGCATAAATTGGACTCCTTCAGCTGGTCACCTTTCACCCTAAGGCCTATTGCACACTATAAGAAAATGTCTTGTGTCTTATGAGAAATGACTTATATTTTCAACCGACTTCAAAAAGAGGAGGAGGTTCTCAATTCGACTGTTTTTTTTATGTTTGTTACCTCAGAACTTTTGACTGGGTGGACCGATTTGGATGAATCTTTTTTTATTTGAAAGGGCATACTTCTCATGTGGTCCCATGTACATTTTATCGAAATCAGTCGAGCGGTTTTTAAAATATCAACAATAAAATAAGTACTTTGTATAGCGTGCGCTTGTTGTAAAGTTGGCGCGGGAGTTTGAAGTCGGTTGTTTAAAAAGAATTTTTTTATACTTAATTATGTATGCGCGTGTCTGATCCGACACAAGAAAAAATATCTTGTAATATGTATGGTCTCATAAAACAAACATTGCGACCGAATTTCTTATAAGACATTACTCATATTAAGACTCATGAAATTTTCTTATAATGCGCAAAAGGCCTTAAGAGCTTACCTAGGTAAGGCACTGGCGTGCCTAGGTAAGTCTTGGCTCTTTGGCCACTAAGAATTCAAACAACTCATTTAAAAATCAGCATAATTACTACAAATAAACAGTACGAGCTTCCTGATTACAAAACAGTGGGAGCTTGCAACTAGCGGTGCTGGGCACTCCATAAAACACATTACTTTGCTTAACTGGGCCACGCATATGGGACACTCCTGTACCGCCTATGTGCGACGTACACAATATTAGCCATGGGAGTGCCACAGTCTAGAAAATCAGTCTATCAACTTCACGTAAATAAAGAAATCTCTATTTGGAATTACCAAGACCACAGATAAAATAAATAGGAGCTAAACTGTGACACAAAAATATTTCCGCAAAGGACAAGGGTCAGCGTGTTAATTTAAACTTTGATTTTGATTTTTAAAATCGTAATCTAAATTCTAATAATGATAATATGATAATGATATTGACATTCAATTGTAAAAATATGGATTTTTGTTATCTGAAATAAATAAATTGAATTGAATTGATTACAACTGAATAGTGTACACAAACCATAATAACGTTGATTTTCAACTTATTACAACTTCAAATTCGAAGTGATTGCTTCCGTTTTTCTAATTCAAGCCACTAAGGATATACTGCTTAAATAAGAAAAAACTAGGCTAAAACTAAAAAGTAATGGCTTATATTTTGAGGGAATTTTAACATACCTAAAAATCCACGCTCACGAATTTAGACTATATTCAAAGCTTTATCTATACCACGTCTATACAATACAATATACAATAAATACAATACAATGGGATTTCTTAATATTCTGGGAGTAACGCTGTGTTAACGGAGTAAATCTGTTAGCGCCACAATTTCATTCGGCAAAGTTACAGTGACACATCTGCTTTTTATAGGCTGTGGCGGCAGTGTAGATTAATGTTAGTGGGTAGGACAGTCGCACGGTCCCGATAGCAAGCCGGACGCATCTATATTTGGCGCGCTGCGGACTATAATGAGCTCCGATGGACTCGAGGAATCCAATGCAGTGGACATTTTTCAATCCAGTTACTTAACTGTAAATGGTACCTTTTCAACCAACAGTGTTGAAAATTTCTAAAGGGATTATTTCTCTGGGCACAGAATGTTGAATGTTAAATCATTGTATTCTTTCCGTATATCTACGAGTACATCAATCCCTTTAACGCAGGTTGTAATAATTTTTCAATTATCTTAAGGGTTTTATTTGAAAAGTAATGTGGTAGGCTTTGTTAACATTTTGTAAGGCGCGTGACTCCCTACACGCGGAATATTATGTAATACGCAAAATTTACAAAACGCAAGATGTACAAAATGAAACAAGCGAATATAATTAAAATTATTAAATAATACGACTGCTCTGCCGTAGACACACATACATGCACGAACCCTGAAAACATAACACTCCTTTTTTGGGCAGTCGTTTAATAAAAAATCTCATTTTTATTAAATGATATTTTTTTGTGAATCACTGGATATTGAACTATAGTGTTATACATTTTTGGAATCTACTCATCATTTTCTAGATGATGATTATATAGTTAATCTTATTTTCGAATATTTTTTTTCAACTTTAGTCTTTAATGCGGAACCATGGTCACCCCATCAATTTAAAAAAAAATATTCTAGCCTATGTCACCCTGAATAAGCTAGGGATTCTAACGATACCTCATTTATCAAAATCGGTTCAGGCGTATATAAGTTATGGTGGAATATACAAACTCACATACATACATACATACATACATACATACATGAACCCTGAAAACAATATACTCCTTTTTTCAGGCAGTCGTATAAACAAGTGAATATAATTAAAATTATTAAAAAAAATACGACTGCTCTGCCGTAGCCCGTATTAAATTTTTCAAAAATTTATAGCCCGTCTCACTCGGGATATTGAACTATAGTGTTATATATCTTTGGAATCTACTCATTATTTTCTAGATGATGATTATATACTTAGTTAATCTTATTTTCGAATATATTTTTTTCAATTTTAGTCCTTAATGCGGGACCATGGTCACCCCATCAATTTTTTTTTAAATTTTACTAGCCTATGTCACCCAGAATAAGCTAAGGATTCTAACGATACCTCATTTATCAAAATCAGTTCAGACGTATAGAAGTTATGGTGGAATATACAAACTCAGATACATACATACATGAACCGTGAAAATAATATACTCCTTTTTTCAGGCAGTCGTATAAAAAGAAAAAGAGTTACTGATTTGTTTGTGTTGTCATCATCCCTATTTTCGAAGCTGCTTAAATAAGTTGCATTCGGTTTCTACGATGGATAAATAATAATAATAAAATAACTGACACAGTTTCTCCCAAAATAGTCTTACACGTTACAAAAGCTTTATACAAAAAAGTAGTAAATATGTCCGCGAGCGGGAAAATAAATGTAAAAAAAAATTATACAAACATTTTCAGGGGCGTCCAATTTGCATTTTAATGGAGATCCACGCGTACGTAACAAGTTTAACTAATAGGCGTGAAATGAGAGCAGGCGAAATGGGAGCTATCGCGTGTACCTACTCCCGAACTATATACCCATTAAACGCTGAATTGTCCGTTTGTCTTCGTCCCACAATGGGAATGGAAATAGCGATGTTTCTTACGTCAAACTCAAATTATTTTTTGGTGATTCTTTGAAATATAGACGGTCTTCTTAAAGACGTTTGATAATCTCCCTGGTACAGTGATGTGCGCTGTTATGTAAGTCCCGGGTTCGATCCCCGGTAGGGTCAATTTAGAAATTTGTAATTTCTTTATCTTCTCAGGTCTGGTCTGGTGGGAGAATTAGGTCGTGGTTAGTTACCACACTACCAGCAAAGACAAGCGTCCCTGTATGACACCGTGTGGAAGTCGAGTAGTTAAAGGTTTATAACTACCATACCTCTAACAGGTTAGTCCGCTACCATCTCAGGCTGCATCATCATTTACTGGTGAAATTGAAGTCAAAGGTTATCTTGTAGTGAATTAAAAAATTTGGTTTTCCCGTATTATTCCATATTCCTATTTATCGACTACTCATTGACATAATCTTGCCTTTTCTAAAAATAGCAAGAATCGCTGTTTATAAAAATACGTCAACTGAAAGATAACATGATAACACAGTGAAGCTACTTTCCAACTCGAAAATAAAACTCCATAACAAAAACCATTAGTTACATCTGTTAGAATAATCCAAACATTCGTAAATACAAATTCAAGCCAAGAAAAATCGCATAGAAATCTCGGTTGAAAGCGTATTCCACAACACGATACATCTTGTAATTTTACAAATACAACGTGAACTGTGTCTACGGGACTCGGTTTCCGATGAAAATATGTTTTTGCGGCGAAACACGGCTCAGGTTATGCACTTATCATATGCGACTGCACGCCGCATATGCCGAGATAGCGTCCCGGACAGCTTTATGTGGCGACAAGATAGAGATGAGGTAACTCGTAGATAGACCTTTGTTCTACCCATTTATGCCTACTTGTTCTCAGAAATATTCATAGTTTTGTCGTATTTATTGTCATTTAAAGTATTTCCTTGTTTTTGAAAGTATAACGTCCACTGCAATAGAGTTTTGGCAACTTTTCATATGAGATGGCATTTCAATAATATGCTAAGATACGAGTAGCGTCCCAGACAACTCAATATGGCAACAAGATGAGGAAACGACTAGAAGTGCAATTTGCTACGCAGGTGTAATTAGATGCGTAACAAATTATACCAAGTTAACAAACACCATTTTTATCTGATTATTTATAATACTCTCATTTAATAAAAATATCAAGATTCATTTCTAATTTGAGTTTGCTAACCAGCGATTTTTCCTGGTAGCAGCCGGTGCAATTACGTCTCTAACTAATAGAGCTTAGTAAATCTATAATACCATTAGTGCTTCTCTATATTACAAACAGTAATTTTCAGATGTTCTATAGGTACCATTCTATTTTTAAGTATAAATCCACACAATAAAAAACAAAAAAAATCCATCATTACAGAACCAAGTGCAACCATTAAGTAGGAAAAATGATTAGGCAGATCGTGAAAAAAATTCAGTAAGTGCAAAAAAAGTGTACCCTCTACAATATTAAAATATTCTTTGACATCCCAAGAGTTTCTTTTCTTATTTAGAATCATATTTCGCCTGCGAGACCGATTGTTCCGCCAGTATCAGCACAACAGCACTGTCCTTTTACCGACTGCACAATATCCTCTGAACGATGAACGTCGCCACTTGGAACACTAATATTTACTCCCAAGCTTGGAATGACAAGAAATATACTTTTGTGGCGATCGCTTTGGATTTTACTTTGAATATAACATTGTTTTTGCTTAAGTCGATCACAATCTCTTGTAATGTTTGAGCGTAGAATAATGAGTTAAAAAGTTATACTTAATTAGCTACGAAATTGATACCTAATGATTCATCTGACCATAAACTTATCTGTAGATGGAGATAACTTAAATTATACCGTGAAGATACGACGCCGTGTAGAAAGCGATAGGGATACGGGTTTAATTTAACTGCCGTACCCCTAACAAGCTAGCCCGCTACCATCTGCGAGATCGAAGTCAAGGGCTAAAGTGTAGTGAAATAAAAATTAAAAAAAATTGTCACTACTCCATTTTTCAGTCACTTACCACGAAGATCCCTTCCACCAGCCCCCCTATTCTCTAACTCCGACCCGTCATGAGAATTTGTAAATAAAGAAGTTTGCAGACGACCGCAAACATTTTCTTGGCATAAAATATAACCTTAGTGCAGAATTTTATTTATATAACTTAAAATCTGTTATATGTATTTAGAGGTAATTATGAATGTAAAAAAAAACATAACATAATAATATTAATATTGTGTGACGTGTCGCATAAAAATTGTAAATAAAATAATCCCGACGAAAACCATGTATTAAGTAGTCAATAAAATTACAATTTAAAAGGACCTAATTTTTTCCACATTAAGAAGTCAATAAAATCGACTCTTTATGATCCAGATATCGCAAACAGGAACCTCGACTTTGATGATTCATGATTAACATTCCTTCGCGGAATTCCATAATGCGAAACAGACGCGAGGATTCTTTAACATTAACAAAATAAACGATTCAGGAACGAATGCGTCATTTTACGCTTAATTATGGGTAATTATTGTATTATAGAGGTCGAAAACTAGTTGTTTTGACGAGCACCCTAATGCAGTGGTATTTTTGTCTTCTTTCTTTATAAATATAAAAGAAAAGGGAGACTGGCTGGCTGATCTATCAACCCACTGGACAAATCGGGCTGAAATTTGGCCTGCGGATACCTAGAGTTATGACGTAGACATCCACTAAGACAGGATTCTTGAAAATTCCACCCGTAAGGGCACAATAGGGATTTGAAAGTGAAGCTGCATTTGGAATTGTTTCAAATATATCTGGTCTGGTCTAGTGGGAGGCTTCGGCCGTAGCTTATAGGTACCGCCCTACCAACAAAGACGACGTGCCAACTAGCTATTTAGTGTTCCGACACGTGTAATAAATACTTGTGTTTCGGCACGATGCCGTGTACTATACCGATTCACGATATGGCTTTTTAGTGGGCTCTAGTTTTTCTTACTTGTCTGTGTTCTGACTTTAATAACCTGACCTTTTAACCCAACATGGCAAACAATTATAATCATTTAAGTTAAAATATTAGCGCAGATTTATTCGCATGCAATTTCACTATTCAGTTATAAATAGTCCCACCCACAAGCATTCACGTGTGGCCAAAGACTTGCACTTAAGGCTATAGACACACACAACGCGAAACAAAACATGTCTTACAATAATTATAATACAAGGAACTTTATGACATTCAGCCTGGTTTCATAATATTATCAGAAATTTCTCTCAGAAAAATCTATCCCTCCCACTTTATTAACATCAGCAGCGTACGTCCGATTAGACAACAGTCTGATAGTCAGTGGCAGAAATTTCTGATAGTACCTGCTTACCGAGCTTAAAGTCCCTCAAACTCTTCTGACCCGGTGGCCAACATTGGAACTAACATTTATGCCTGATTTTATTTTTCATAGATACTAGCGACGCTGTCACCGGGTTAGATAACTTTGTCGGACTATACTACGAAGGATGGTAGGTGCGACCAGGAGGCATACTACCATCGCTTCAAACCGTATATTTTAATATTGTTGGCGTTCGTGTTTTAGAATTATAATCTTTATTTTTGAGACGTCAAGGTACGTGACATAAAACTGTCCTTTTAAAATAATACTGCTATGTGCGATGGTAGCAACCTTCCTGCAGTCACACACTACAGTAAAAGTAAAGGTCACTCTAAAGTAAAATGGTGTGTTTAGATGATGCATATACCTATTAATATGCATCATCTAATACGGTTCACGGTTTCACGGTTGATTTGAATGTACCTATTTTAAAAGTGTAAGAAAGAGCGGAAGTCAAATTCCATATTATACATAGCTCGATCACAGCGAATTAAAAACTAGGAAGTACCTACATTGTTTCTTGCGTGTTCGTGGAATTTGTCATATGGCAGGCTTCAGTCATAGCTACAGGTCGTACGTCGTAGCTAAGTAGGACAACTTGTGCTACTTATGATAAAATGTTACATTATGTTAATGTTAAATTAAAAATATAACATCCTACTGGCAAATCCGTACCACAAAGCTATATTTGCGTTATTCAACAGCATCGTGATACGTCCGCGTAGATTAAGGTGTTTTGGTTCCCGCGGGAACTCCTTAGTTTTCCGGGATAAAAAGTAACCTATGTGTTATTCCAGACTATAGTCTACCTCTGTGATAAATTTCATCCAGATCCGTTAAGCCGTTCGGGCGTGATTGAGTAACAAATATCCATCCATACATCCATCCATATATCCATCCATCCAAACTTTCGCATTTATAATATTTATTTGATTGATTGATGTTTTATAATGTTCATGTTATGCCAACCTCTTTTTCTTATTATTATTTTTGTTCAAAAAATGAAAGCTGATTTTTATAATATTCAAACTTTTTCATTTATGGGTAAAAAAACAGAAATAAGTTTTTCGTAAGTTTCTTACGGAAGCGTAGCGGGGCAAATGGCACTTGATCTGTGAGAAAAAGTTGCATCTGCCCCGCTACGCGACGACGCCGAGGCTAGCGGGGACGATGGCACTTTTTTTCCCAACTGCCCCGCTAGCGGGGCAGAGCCAGCGGGGCAGATGGGACCAAGTCACTTACCGACTACTTACCGACTACTTACCGTCTGTTAAGATCATGGTGTATCGCGCTCTCTTTGTCCAACTCTTTAAGCGCTCGCGATTTATTGTGCGCGCAATCTGTGATTGCGCGCACAATAAATCGCGATACATAGCGGTCAAAATGGGTCCTGTTCATAAAAGGCAGTCTGATGGCGCCTGCGCATTGTAGAGGAACTTATAAGGCATAAAATATTATGACAATTTGTTTATTTCCTTGAGCCTTGTACCCAATGGGTCATCGCAGACGGTCAAGGCAAAGTGTACAGGACCTCTTGGTTTAATATTACTGCATTACTACTAACAGGTAAGCCTGGATACCATCTTAGGCTGGATCATCACTTACCACTGGGTGAGATCGCAAGGGCCAACTTGGTCGGACATACTAATATTCCATATTGCATACTTATTATAAACTAGCTGATGCTCGCGACTTCGTCCGCGTGGTTGATGTTTTTTGTTATTCCCGCTGGAACTCTTTAATTTTCCGGGTTAAAAAGTAAAATCACGTCGATCCGTTGCTCCGTTGCGGCGTGATTGAGACAAACCAACAAACAAACTGACTTTCGCATTTATAAAACTAGTATGGATGCGAAATTGTGCCTCCTGTCCTGTCTGATGTCTGTGTGTCTGTGTGTACGCTTTAACGGCCCATCCTTTCATACGATTTCATAAAATTTGGACTTTTAAGGAGGTACGCGTTGACGAAGTCGCGGGCATCATCTAGTAAACAAAAATTTTTTTTTTGTGGTGATTCCTATAGATAAGAAACCTTCAAGTCATAACAAGTCATGACTCTACAGATAGTATAGAACCTCGTAAAATAATAGGAAATTAACCAAACGATTCACGCACTTCCTCTCCTTTGTTGTCCTAAAATGGTTTACTAAAATAAAATAATATAAAAATACTTAACGATTTCCTGCATTACAAGTGCATTAGACTAGATACTACCCGCAACTCTCTTCATCTGCTTTGAAATTTTTGTTAGTAGTTCAAATGTTAGTAGACCCCAATACAAGTCCTACGTATTTTTGCCGTGTAGAAACCGAGTAGGGTTTAATATAACTGCTATTACCCTAACAGTTTTGCCCGCTACCATCTTAGAGTGCATCATCAAATACCACCAGGTAAAATTGCAGTCATAGGCTAACTTATATACCAGCAGTGGACGTCAGTGCATTGAGTTGAGATAGCGATAGACGACGAAGCAATTGACGGAGTGACCATAAAGAATACGATACACTTTCATCTTTTCGTCTCTGACGTATAGTCCCACAAACTTACCTATCTGACCCATGAGTGACAGCGTTGCTAGTAGATATGAAAAATAAAATTTTGTTGTGGGCTCTTCTCAGACCAGGGCGCGTTTGGAACCCTCGTAGCTTTAGTTTTAAGATACCGTAACCGATTATCACCATCATGATTTTTAAGTAAGTAATTTTTAACTTCAATATGTGTACCTATATTGAATAAATGATATTATTCAATATTGACTATTAAAATAAAACAAAAACTGAACAGGCATAAAAGTTAGTTCCAATTTTAGCCCCCGGGTCAGATAAGTTTGTGGGACATTAAGAATAGATACTCAAAAACACACTAGATTCCCTGGAGAGTTTATAGACCTAGGATATAATATGATAATAATTGATATAATATGAACTATCTATATAATATGACAGTCCCTGCTGAAGCCGTAGGTATATGTAAAGCAATGGAAAACCACGGACAACGAAGAATTCAATAAACAAACAGACTCACTATCCTAATTATAATATCAGTGCGTATGTGGATTCACAAAGAGCTCTTTGTGTCGCTCAACCCCCTTACAGTTTTTACGACTCCCACTTGACGGAGAGCAGATGTTTAAAACAAATACGCATCAAAGTGGGAGGACAGGGCTAACTATTCTTTTCTGAGTGTAAACATTATGTTTTTCAATGTTATTTATACAGTATTCATCATCAACATGGTCGCTTAGTATGGGTCTGATAAGAAGACTCAGGATCACTCAATATGTCTTGAGTATCCTTACGTGATCCAATCGGAAATGAGGAGATCCCTAGGAGAAACAGTGTAACCGACATAGCTCGAATAGCCCTACGTTTAAGTGGCAATGGACAAGGTATATAGTTTGAAGAACCGAACTGACCCGACCGAATCTCGGCCACGAAGACCAATCGTAGACATTAGCCATCCGCGCTGTACAGTGTGTGCCTACCTTAATAATTTTATTATTGCATACATGCATGTATTTACCTATTAATAAGTATAAGTATATACCAATAATGCAGTCCATTATCAACTCTTGGGTCGTACACTCATTTCCATCGCCTGGTCCCAACCAATCTTAGATGACGACCCTGCCAGGGGAGATATTATAGTTCAAAAGTGTGTGCGTATAAATACAGGTGCACTCTAATTCAGGTCCTTACATAGCCCAATGAAATGGATACATTGAAGCAACATGTACTAAAGTACAGTTAATTATACCTCAATGGATGGAAAATTCGACACGACCAGAGAGAGATCAGGCGCAGGCGGCAGGACCGGCAGCTTTACGTGGTCTCCGAAGCACAGGAGTGAAAACACCGCCAACTTCCTAACTCCAGGCTAGTACTGAGAATTTCTTACTATGTGATTATGGCCAGTGGACCAACAAGGCAGTCATAAGTTCGTAAACAAGTATAAATTACAAATTTAAAACAACCCCCGACATAATATGGAAGTAACAGATTAAGAAAAAAGCTGATGACTTTCAGACGTTGCGTTGGCATCCTTATGTGGTCATCCTTATGTCCAGTTTGCCCGCACGAAACGTTTTTGCTCAACGTTTCTGATCCAAACCGCTAGGATCTGGAACACCCTCCCGGCGCACGTGTTTCCTATACCACGTATAATTTAGGTACCTTCAAGGCGAGAGTGAATAGGCATCTTCTAGGCAAGCGCGCTCCAACCTAGACCTCATCATTGCTTTGCACTATGGATGATTGTCGTCAAGCGCAAGCCTATCTAACAATATTAAAAAAAAAAAAAGTATGAACAGATTTTTATGAAACATGGCTAAGAACACTCGGGATAAAATAAAAATATTTGAAATTACGTAATATATGTGACGATAATAATTATAATAGGTTTAAAATGTTATTTCTTAGTTTTTAGAGTTTATTTTTTGTGTCAGGGGGGTTTTAAAATTTTTAATTTTATTTTTATTTTGTCTTTTTTAAAGTAGGTATAATTGAAATAACACGGTACCAAATTTCGAATTGATAGGACATATGGCAGGTAGTCAGATCCACTCTTTAACTATTAAAGAGCTGATGATCTTCAAACGGCTGAACAGATTTTCATGAAACATGGCTAAGAACACTCGGGATAAAATTATCTATGACATAAATACAACCAAACGAAAATAGGTCCATCTGTTTGGGCACTACGATACCACAGACAGATACACATACAGACACGTTAAACTTATAACACCCCTCTCTTTTTGCGTCGGGGGTTAAAAATAACAATATGTTTTCAGCTGAATAGTGAATACTCAGTCGTAGAAGTAGGCAAATAAGTTCTCAAGAAAAACGCAATGTATAGAAGCTGTAGAAGTATGTAGAGTATGTTTTTACAGCCGTCTCAATCGGCAACGAGTTTCTAACCGAGAAATAGATTCTTGTTTGCTTATCCCTCGCCCGCTGGATAACCACATGTTAGTATATAGTAAAGGAGATAACAGCAAAATCAAGTGATCAAGCAGACAATGCTTGGTATTGTATTCACTGTAAACTTTTTTATACTTATAATATCATAATTAATGAGAAAGCGCGTTTGTTTTGTTGGTTTGTCCTTAAATCACGCCGCAACAGAGCAACGGATTGACGTGATTTTTTGCACAGACGAAGTTGCTGACATCAGTTTAGTAAGATTTAAAATATAGGACGTGATGATGATATTTAACTACGTCTATTTCGTTCAGTAAGACTGTTAATTAGATAGACCGGGATCCGGGAATAAATTCCGATTTATTGGACTGTTCAATCCAGTTCGGAAACGTAATATTTATTCCGTTCAGTTAGACTGAGTTAGATAGTCGAACAATCCGAAAAGAAAAAAAAACACTCTTTTGATCGAAAGGGCCGACAAATTGGAATTGACTTAGAACATAATGTTATGGTTCCGGAACTGATGTGTTACAATGGACAATATATTTTGAGATTGAGCAATTTATTGTAGGTTTAGGTATTAGGTTTTTTGGTGCAGCTTTTTTACATACAATTTAAAAGCACTTTTAAAAATGTATTCAAATAAAAATCATTTGAATTGAAACATTTAAATACTTACACAGTTATGCGACTGGCTCTCAGTTAATTCCAGTTTTACCGCCAAGTTCAGAAGATCGATTCTTAAGATAACCATAACAAATCACGGCTGTAAAGTACAACAGTTTTATGAAACTGCTATGCATAAGAATACAATTATTTAGAAAGTAGATAACATATTTTTATGATCGCAAATTATTTTTGTTTTTGCTGTATTAGTATAATATTTGTTTATTCACACCAACAACTTCCATACATTATAATTATTACATAATATTTCCAACTTTTCCCGTATGGTTGTCAACTATAGGTGTGACAAATGACAATACTAAGTTTTATTTACTAACATGCACTAGTTTACAATTATCCTATAAAAAATTTATCCTATGTTTACAGACTGGATAACAAAGGAGATCAGTATACTTAACTAACTTGTATTAATAGCTGTATTGCTTAATGTAGTGCTTGCTGTTTTTCTATAAATTATTCTAGAATAGCTTTCTTTAGCTTTTAGATTCCTTTCTTTTTCGTCTATATGACAGAGACAGCCGAAGTACAAGTCAGTTTCTAAGTACACACTAGACCCTGCAATTTTAGTCAGTCATTACTTCAGTAGGCCCTTTGCAATTCGTGTGTAGTCATTACTGACACACGACTCAGAGAAGCCTCAATAGGCCCGATTAGATAGCTAAAAGGCGCTAAGTGGGCAATAGAGCGAGCTACACAAATAATATCCCACTAGCTCGAAAATCGAAAGTAGAACCCAGGACCTCTCTATTGAAAGCTTAACCACAGCGCTCGCAATGCCGCCAGAGCAGGCGAGCTCCACAGGTACCTAATAAAACTTGCAGAAATTGTCAATATGGCAACTATAGCGATTTCTGCATTTTTATTGCTGGGGGCCAAAGCACTATTATTTCAATGGTATTAAGCCCACAAAACACTATTAAGTTATGTATTATGCTGATATAATAATATTAACGATAATAATTATGCTCTGACCTGGCAACGATAAAACGAGAAGTTTTAAATCTCAGGATGGCGCGAGAATGTATATCCGGCATTTTGGATTTATTTGCCGGGAGATAAATAAAATGCATCTGCTACATTATAAGGGTATTTTTGGACAAAAAAATTGGGTTAGACCGCGTCGGTGTATTTCCGGTACGACATAAGGGTGGCTTCTCACCGTGCGTCTTAATGCGTATTGGATTTCACGTATTGACTCGAGTATCTCAAGTATCGAGTATTCGTAAGCTTCAGATTAGTAATGACGGTGATTAAAAAAGTCAAGCCATGCGATGCATTGGATTCGGCGAATAGCTGCACAAGTTTGCTACTTAGCTGTCCTTCATGAAATTTCATGTCGTAAAATGTGCCCCACAACATCAATTTCAATTTCAATTTTTATTTATTGTGAATACAACAATATGTGCACATACAATATACTCCTTAAAAACTAGACAAGGTTATTATTATTCTGATACAAATATATAACATATTTTTCTGGTTTCAAGACCTGGTTCTGTTTTTGTATGTTTTAGTATCAACTATCTACTGTCGTATTGCAAAACATGGTCAAGATATGCAACCGTACATAGTTAATATT
This sequence comes from Erebia epiphron, assembly GCA_963932025.1. Lineage (NCBI taxonomy): Eukaryota > Metazoa > Arthropoda > Insecta > Lepidoptera > Nymphalidae > Erebia > Erebia epiphron. The sequence goes on along the minus strand of OZ009946.1, from coordinate 36,420,664 downwards.
AGCGGACACGTAGGAAAAAAATTAGTTTCCTCGTATAAAATGCGAACCGCTATTCCGTTTTCCTCTCCTCACACACCACACTACACTTTACTGATAGGCGGTGGCCGTGCAATTCATAGAGGCATGAAAACACCGCTTGCCCTAATGGAAATACGTCAATGTTAATTTTTCATCATGACAGTCAGTAAATAGGTCATCTGACTAACGAATTCCTACCCTAGCATCAAACGCTGTGCACGCTAATGTTGATAGGTAAGTCCAAATCAAGACTTCAAGATTGAACATGCATTATACATCTGCTGCTACATCGCTACATCCAGCAAGTTTGATTGCAGCCGCGGTAGACTATAAATTAAATAAAAGTGGTTCGATGCACAGTGAGAAGCTACCCTTAGGATTTAACTAATGACTAACGAGTTGACTTGGTATAAGCTTGGCTTTTGTTTGACCGACTGTACATCATCCTGATCGAAATGTTTGCTTTATCGACTAAATATGACTGAAATTGATTTACGCAATAGCGGCAATACCTATTTAGCGGTGATAGCCTAGTGTTGACGCCCTATTGGTGATCAGTTGGCAAAGGAAAACATCGTGAGGGGTACATTATCTAGTTAGTACATTAAGATTTTTAACCAAATATTTCGGATTTTTCAATTATTATTGGGAATGATGTAGGTATATTCACAGCTTAGATTTTCATTTCTGACATATTATTATTATTATTTTATTTCAATCTACGGAGGAAATAACAGGAATGAGAATTTGTTGCTTTTGTCTCTCTTTTAGAACAACACTGTCTTTTTCCAGCACGATTTGACAAGTATCACTTACACGTTTTATGTGAATAGAATCGTAAAGACTGCAATATGATAGTCTGATTTTAGGGTTCTATATGTTTAAAATAAAACCATTATGAGTTTAAGTCGATAATAGAGCGTAAATACTTTCACATGCTCACTCAACTCATTGCCAGCTCACTACTAAGCACGAATCTCTACTCTAAGTAATTTCGCCATAATCTACCACGCTGGCCAAGGGTGTATTAGTAAACTTCACATACCCTTGAGAACACGATGAAGAATTCACAGGCTTGCAGTTATCCTCTCGATGTTATCCTTCACCGTTACAAAGTGATATTTCAATTTCATTTCTTAAAATGCACTTAACTAACTTCAAAAAGTTATTGCGTGCCAGGCATTGAATCCCTGACTACTTGAACAGGGAGATATGATATGGTAATTAAAAAATCACATCGGACACTATTTAATTTGAAATGCAGAAAAAATACGGAACCTTCCGCATAAAATCTCTTCGTGCTTTAGTGGTTTTATTTTTTTGTATCCCAACTTGAAGGCCTTTCTATTTGAATTGGTTTTGACTTGACCATCACTCTGGCATGTAAGTTGAGGTCACTTGGTAGTGAAACTGATACTGTTTACGTTTCACGTGTTACGTGTTGTGCTTTCTAATGAAAGTCAAGTGACTGCTTTGGACAGTCATTGTTTTATAATGCACTTACGATCCCACTTAAGTATCTCTTAGTTTTATTTAAGAGTCTCTTAAATAGTGTTATGTGGCGCTGGATGAGAATACTACGAATACTGTTGGTAGATCAAGCTTTTGATGACCTCCCTGGCACAGTGGTTAACGCTGTGGTCTTATATAGTAAGGTTCGATCGATCAGGTTTGGTCAGTCTGGGAATTTATGATTATTATTAAATTGTCTCTGCTCTGATCTTATAAGAGGCTTTGTCCGTGGCAAAGAACTGCCGCCAAGCGAGCAGTCCAGTACGATGCCATGTTGAAACCAATAAGGGTTGTGAGTTTAATATAACCGCCATACCCTTAACACGTTTGCCCGCTACCAACCTAGACTGCACACTGACTTACCAGTTATCACCATAACAATATATCTTATATCGGCAGTACTGAAAGGCTACGTTGCTTTTATTTGCTAGTGGGATAGTAAATAGCCACGACCGAAGCCTCCCACCAGACCGGACTAGCACAAAGTCAGAAATTATTCCATACCCGGGACGTCCCACTGTTTTTAATATAAAGGCTAGGCGCTTGACTGCATTCAGACTTGCTTGCAAGTGGTGATGCAGCTTAAGGTAGAGCCCGTTTGCCTATAAGATGCCTATTCACTCTTGATTTGAAGGTACTACATTTAAAAGAGGAGGGAAAAACGGAAGCCGGAAGGGCATTCCATATCCTAGCGGTTCGAATTAGGAACGAGGAAGCAAATCGCTAACCTAAAGCTAACAACAGTATGACCACTGCACTAGAACCATTTAAATGTTCGATTCGGAAGTTGGAACAATGGAGTCGGTCGGCGCCAAAATTATTCGTATTCGGCACCTCACTGACGTTTCAGAGGCTGCATTGCGGAGGTTCGCCCGCTACGGTGGAAATTCCGAATTTGCATTTTGATACATTTAAAGTGGCATTCGAAATTAACGCTTATTTTAATACCAATCAGGTTATTTATTATTTTTTAATGATTTTTATACATTACAACTTGTATTTTTTAATGATTTTTTAATGAAATTTAGGGGACCGATTTTTGTTTCAAACAATCAGTCAAACCAGGTTTTTTGTTTATTCTGCTTACAAGCTTGTAAGCCCTTGACTGCGATCTCACCTGATGGTAAGTGATGATGCAGTCTAAGATGATAGGGGCAGTTATAATTAACCCATGCCCCTAATTGGTTTCAACACGACAGCTGGTGCTTGAATGGCGGTCTCGCACCGGAAAGTGCAGCGTTGTACAGACGACCTAAAGCTATTAGCTTAAAGCAGCTGGAAGCAAGCGGAAAAAAGACCGTGTTTTTAGGAGATCTATGCAGGATACTTTTGTCCAGCTGTAGAAATCTATTGGAGAATCTATTGGTTGAGAATACGATGACGAATTGATCAGGCTAACCCAAAACCGAAAAGCATGAAAATAATTCCTTAATCTAATCTATAAAAATTGGATGTTTCAGATTGTTACGTTGTTTAACGTTATGTTTTTACTACGACTATTCTTCGTCACTTATTATATTATAGTACCAACAGAATTACATATTTCGGAAAGACATATACCAGCTACAAGACTAGCTATTAATCATGATGAAACTCTGATGGGGTGTTGACCATTTACATACTCGTAGAGACAATCTTATCCTCCTTTATCAATAAAATTCTGTGGTTACCATTACCATTTTTAAAACAATTTAAAGTCTATCTCAAGATATCGGAAACCAAAACAAAGGTGCGTTGTTATTCAACACAAAGCTTTTAAATATCGCTTCCTCCTTATCAGATGGCTACCGGCGGCCATCTTTACGCTTTCTATTTTGACATAATTATATTAAATGTGATCCTTCACACCCAATTACGTATCTTATTACAATGCGTTAAGATCTTTCACACGCTTTATAACAGGTTAGTGTCGAAGCGACGAAAAGTTTAGGTGTTCCGCAGTTAAAATTAAAATAGTATTTTTATGAGTTTCGTTGAAGTTTCTTTGTAGTCAACAGGTCTTTGGTCTAAGAAAACTTTACTTTCATATTCAACGTGTTTTTGCCTATCTGTCTGTCTGTCTGACTGCTACGCGTTCACGGCTCATCTTTTTAATTGATTTTAATGAAATTTGGTATAGTGACAGGTTGTTTTCCAGGGAAGGACATAGGCTACTTTTAAATCCAGAAAAATTAGGAGTTCTCGAGGGAATAAAGCTAAACCTCAACCACGCAGACGGAATCGCGGACATCATCTAGTCTATTTTAATTTATTAGCTGTATTTACAAATAGTACACGGAACCCTAAAATTGACTTAATTTAAGCAATATCTTAAGTGTGATGTTAACCCAAAAACAATGTAGAGGAGGAAGCGATTTATTTAGAGTACCTATGTTATTATTTCTCTTTCGTTTTCTGGATGGGGGATAGAGACAGATTCCTGAGTAATGTGCATGTCATAGTTAATTAGCATCAAATTGTGTTAAGGGTAGGTTATAACTTGTATGTTATTTATTTTTTTGTTTTTCAACAATTGAGAATAAGCTAATAATCAAATCCAACGAAACGGTGGGAAACCGCTGGATGAAGGAATATGTTTTTAAAAAGCAGGTGATGTTTATCAGCTATCATTGATATAATACATCTGTTCGCATGTCTGTGTGTTAACCTTTACACGGCCCACTTGTTAAAACTATTTTTATTCGATGTTGTCGATATTGTTTGTATCCTAAAGACGGATATCAGCTGTTTTTAATTTCGGAAACAGTTTTTTCGGGTGTACGGGAGCAGGTGATATGGCTCGACCGTAAGAAAGGATGATCATCCTCCGAGTGGGTGTTGTGCTCGGGGACCACTGATCCGACCGTTCATCTTTGGAGGTCGTATATATAGCGTAACTCAGAGAAAACTTCGTAAGCGTGAGTTGGGCTCTTCGTGGTCGCGTACATCGTACTAGTAATGCCATCTATTGGATCATGTGCGGACTGCGAAGACCGCCACACGGGATTTTGGAGAATTAATCTTAAGTATCTTCATACAAGTTTGCATGCTAACTTTAGCTAATAATAATAACTCCCACAGTTTTAACTTTTTTTGGGAGATAGAGGCCAAAACATAATTGTCAATCTTTGTAATTTAGCAAATAAAATTTGTATTTCCTATTAATTATAGTGCAGCCTACCCCTTAAGATTAAACCTTCTTCACACGCGCCAAACAAGCCAAGGGCCACTGCGTAGGGCCGAGCATTTTTCGTTGTAACTTTCTTAATTGAGGCCACATGTCCCCAATATCAGATGCATCGGAGATCACAGATTGCATCTACAGCACTTTATCGAGGGCGTAATTCGTGCAATAAAAATTAATTAAGTTTCATTAACGATTTGTTTTTTAACGTGATTTAGATTTTGTACTATAAAGATCACGAATAAAATATGTGGAGTCGGGCCTGCTTTTTTTGGTTTATTCCGTAACCTGCAATTATTCTACTTCAAAGGTTGGATTTATTAACACCGGATTTTTCGGTCTAGAAGGTGCACAAATTCTACTCAATATAGCAAGTACGGGAAGTGTGTTTGTACCAGTGGCATCGACTAGGAAAGTTATTCATGGTTATTGAAGTAATATGACGCTAGATCGGTATACCTCAATGTTTATGGTAAATACTTTAATCCCGTGAAATTAAAGGATTCGAGATTTGAAACAAACCTCATAAAAAAAACTGATAAAAATGTGTGATAGTTTGACATAAAAATCAAACATTCTAGAAATATTATAATTAGAGAATTTGATTCATAAAAACATCTACCAACCAGGTTATATATTAATATGAAATACACCAGTTAATATTAAAATCAAAGCGAAAATAATACAAAAGATTAACACCCATTAAGACCCAAAATATCACAAAAAAGGGTGTTAATTAAATATCCATGCGTCAAATTGATCAAAGCAGTCCAACAATTAAAAGGATACATCGAAAAATATCGAAAAGAGATCTTATCGGGACAAGCCTATCACACATTACATAATTACATTGGAAAATAATCTTAAAATTTAACAGGATAAAGTTGATATTTGATTGGAGGGAAAATGATTTTGTGGTTTACCTCCACACCAATTTACGGGAATCGTCTGAGTCACAGATAATTAAATAACAAAAAGAATTGAAACAAAAAGCGGCTGATTTATTTCGTGTTTGGACAAAGTGTGGGTGAGCCTTTATATTTTGGGTCGCGTCGTTAGGGTTGGTAATCACTTAATTCGTGTATTGTTGGTACTTCTCGATGTGTAAAATGTGTCACTTATGGTGATAAATTAATTTGTCAAACATGTTTTTGAGATTTTTAGTTTTATTTTTTAAGTCGTGTAGGCGTATTCTTATGTAATGTTATCGTAAAATTATGAAGCAGGTTGTAAAATAAATAGATCAGTATTAATTAAATGTGTTTTAGGACAATGACTGAAGATTACGTGTTTAATTTCTTTTGATGCCTCGTGTTACATTTTTAAAAATTGTCAAACAAAAATAATTAGTATGCTAGCAGGCAAGTCTATCAATTTAGCACATAACATCTTAAAAGTTATAACTACTCACTTAAGTCAGGAAAATTTCAGTTAATTAAGGAATGTGTTGAATTTTCTGTTCAATTATGTTGATGATCAATAATATCATGTTTAATGTTTTTAAAGTGGTTTTAGTTCAAAAATGGGCTGGCACTGACGTTTTTTATACATCAAGCAATATATTATTCAATTATATTATATTATTAAATTATATAGCAATATATATATAAAATTATATCAAGACCTCAATTGCATGACAGTTACGTTTATGTTCGTATTCAATCCGACATAATTTATGATTCATAATTTAATATGTAATTGTAATCCTTACTAATCCTTACTAATATTATAAATGGGAAAGTGAGTTTGTTTGTATGTTTGTTCCGCTTTCACGCCGTAACTACTGAACCGATTGCTTTGAAATTTTGCAGACGTAAAATTAGAAGTCCGGATTAAATAATAGGGTACTTTTTATCCCGGAAAATTAAAGAGTTCCCGCGGGAACTAAAACTCCTCAATCCACGCGGACGAAGTCGCGGGTATCAGCTAGTAATATTATAAATGCGAAAGTTTGGATGGATGTATGGATGTTTGTTACTCAATCACGCCCCAACGGCTGAACGGATCTGGCTGAAATTTGGCACAGGGATAGATTATTGTCTGGAATAGCACATAGGCTACTTTTTATCCCGGAAAATTAAAGAGTTCCACCGGGAACCAAAAAACCTCAAACCACGCAGACGAAGTCGCGGGCATTCGCTAGTATGTAATAACTATTGAACGCGATCTTTAAAAATATTAAGTTGACATATTTATTTAATTTTGTTATTGTCCTGTTAATGTTAATGTTAATCCTAATGTTTTAAATTAAGATAAGTGTAACCCATTGCAATGCCCTGACGGGGCCTCATGTAGTTAATGATTGTTATTATGTACATGAAAGCAATTAGCAATAAATAAATAAATAAATAAATATTATGCGTACGGTGTACCGTAGCTACAATATTTATATCAAACTAGAGGACGCCCGCGACTTCGTTCGCGTGGCTTAAGTTTTTTAATTCCCACAGGCACGTCTTAATGTCTAAATAAAAAGAATGTCTCACTCTCAAAGTACCCAATTATACGCATGCAAAAAATCACGTCGATCCGTTGCTCTGTTGCGGTGTGATTGAAGGACAAACTCTCTATTTGACGTCCTTGGGGACAGAAAATTCAAAAACTGTAAAATCCGTATTTCATCATTAGCGGAAGCCCAAATACCAACTTTCATGTCTATAGCAGCTTGAAAAACGAAGGACTTTTATACAAACTTTCAACCCCTATTTTAGCCCTTTGGTAGAATTTTGAAAAACTGTGACAAACGTTCTTCTTTATTTTGTACTGAAAGCCAAAATACCAGGTTTCGTTGATATAACTTAAAAAATATCTTCAGAAATGAGGGCCTTCCATACCAACTTTCATCCCCTATTTCACCCCTTTGGGGGTTGAATTTTCAAAAACTGTGAAACACGTATTTCTTCATTTTCAACCCGCAGCTCATATAACAATTTTCATGGCTATAACTTGAAAAATGATGGACTTTCATACAAACTTTCAACCCCTATTTCCAACCTTACCATCGCTATTGCAATAACATAAAATAAGCAAACAATGCGTCCACATTAAGTTTCATTTTCCCCACTGACCAAAAAGCCTATTCATAAGTTGATATCAAAATTGGTTTAAAGTACAGGCTCAGGCGGCTATATTATTTATCTATTAATTGAATACTAAAATACGTGTAAAAATCACTTCGTAATCATTAACCTAAAACAAATTCAAAGTTTAATATTGTCTCAAAAATCTGGGCATCTATTTATTATTAGAGTTATCGTACGTAGAGATGTCGTACTGTTAAGCACAGTTTTGGTAAAGGTTCCAATAGAAAGCTGGTTAAAAATGGTATAAGATTCGAAATTACTTCAGATACCTATATGAATGGGCGAACATATTTTTCAATAGGTTACTTGAAAGAAATTCAAATCGTAGTCACGTAACTAGACACCAGCTTTTTGAAAACTTGTTTTGGAACTTTGTAGATGGCGTTCAAGATAAAAATATTTCAGAAATCGCTTACTCTTCATACTTGAACCACACACACACAGGTATCATACTTTTCTGTAATAATATTATGTGTGCCGATCAGTGGTTTCCCACCACAGAATTTAAACAGAACGGATTAAAGTACCGCCTATAATTCGCCGATCGAACTACACGGCTCACAAATCCCGGGGCCTATAATAATATTAATTGTTTTTATATTAAAATGGCCGCCAACGCAAACAAACCTGAACGTGTATTAACGTGTATGGACTCATAGAGCTTTATATACTAGAGGTGGTAATGTAAAACTGCATCAACGTGATTTTTGCCTATCGAATTGACAACTTTTGCAATGTTTTTGTTTAGTATCGTAATTTTCATAATATTACTAAACAGCGTAGCTCATGTGGAATTTCCAAAAATGTATTTCTAAGAGGAAACCCACAAGTCTTTAGTTGCTATCGGACACCAAGCTGTACGTTGATAAATAATATCACGTCAGTCAGTTTAAAATGTTGCAATTGAATAGCAGTGAAACCCGGCTTCACTCGGAAAGAACTTGGTAAAATCATTGCTCTACAAAGTAATATCTACATGTGAAATGTCAGTTTGTTTATCCAGAAATTCAAGCTGTGGGCTGTGCGTTATATAGTGCGGTATATAGTTTTTTATATATGGCGTTACTATAATATTTATGTCCTCTATATTTACCTGATGTCCGCGTCTTCGTCCACGTGGATTGAGGTTGTTTTGGTTCCCGCGAGAGGGCTTAAGTTTTTCTTAGCATATATGTTATTCCAGACTACAATCTATCACTGTGCCAATTTCTCCCAGATCCGTTCAGCCGTTCTGGCGTGATTGAGTAACAAACATCCATCCATCCATTCATGAAAACTTTTTTTTTTTTTTAATATTAGTATAGTTGTGAATGCTTTTTAGTTAGATGCCTGATACTCTATGATCTAAAACTCAATGCACTTACGAATTTGTGTCAGCTTCGGTCGGTATTACTTAACTATTTACGATTTAATATGCGCTCAGTGACATTGAATATTGTAAGGGATAATGCTTATAATATTCGATGAGAGCTGATATGTGACGCCATTATGTAGTATAATTGGACAAATTGCACACAATTGTTAATTCAATGCGCTGTAAGTTGCGCAAATATGTATTAATTATAATTAACTAGCTGATACCCGCGACTTCATCCGCGTGGATTGAGGAGTTTTACTTCCCGCGGGAACTCTTTAATTTTCCGGGATAAAAAGTACCCTATTATTTAATCCGGACTTCTAACTTTACGTCTGCAAAATTTCAAAGCAATCGGTTCAGTAGTTACGGCGTGAAAGCGGAACAAACATACAAACAAACTCACTTTCCCATTTATAATATTAGTGAGGATTTCAATTTGAGAAAAACAAAAGTAGGTTTTTGCAAATTGAAATCAAATTGTCTTTGTGTTAAAATAGTAATTTTGAACTTAATGTCTTTAATCTGATAATGAAAACAGAATTAAAAAAATAAAACACTACTGCCCTACTATTTATATAGTTTTTTTTTTCAAATTGCCACTGTCACTTGGGAGGATGGTGGGATTCTAAAGATATCCCATCCCATTCATCCAAATATGGTCAGTCATTAAAAAGTTATGCTGGTAGGTACATAAAGATAAGATAAGATAAGATATTTATTTATTGCAAAAATACACGTGAAAAGTTCTTACAATATTTTTGGAAACAGTGTACTACCAAATAATATGGCGTGCAATATATTAGCAGCTTACATCTACTTATTATTACGTGATGCAATTTAACAATTATTAATTAAACACATCAGTACCACACATCATTTTCAATTACAGTTAATAATAATAAATCACATAGTTATCCCTGAAATATAAATAAAAGCTGAATATAAAATAGTTACAAAATGTCAATTTGAAATTATTAAGATACTGTACGTAAAAGTAAACATGATTTGTCAATAATTAATATTATCCTGCAAGAACTCATGTAAAGTGTAATAACATTTATTTAATAATAATTTAAACATCTTTGATTTAAAGTTATATGTATTTTGTTTTCTAATGCTCTCAGGTATTTTGTTATATATGTGGCCATGTTATAAACGTTTTTTTTGAATAAGCTTATTCTTTGCCTTGGTATCACAAGCTTATTTCCATGTCTATTGGACCTTGAGATCGTATCGGCTATACTTGGAAAATGATCTCTATGTTTATGCACAAAAACAGAGACTTCAAATATATAAAGACATGGGAGAGGTAAAATCTGCATCATTTTGAAAAGCGGCTTACATGTTTGTAGGGGCTCAGCTCCACATATAGCTCGAATACATTTTTTTTGAATGCGAAACACCCTAAGGATATCAACGGAATTGCCCCACAGAATGAGACCATAGCGTAAAAGTGATGATACATATCCATGGTATGCGCAGAGAGCAGTTTCCTTAGATGTCACCTCTTTAAGCTTATATAAAACATACACAAACCTATCTAATTTTTTACATAAAGCATCAACCTGTAGTTTCCAATTAAGATATTTATCCATTACTAGACCAAGGAACACTGTTTGGTCTACCTGTTCAATCGCCACATTGTTGCAAATTACATTAGTATATATACGTTTGAAATTGTATATATTTTGTCTTGTTAACATTTAAGGATAAATTATTTTGACTCATCCATTGAACAATATTACTCAAGCTTTCATTTATTTCTTGTTCAAAGGATTCTTTATTTTGACACTGTATAATAAGAGTCGTATCATCAGCAAATTGCACACATTTACACTTCACAGAATCAGGAAGATCATTTGCATACAAAAGAAATAATAGTGGGCCTAATATACTTCCTTGTGGCACACCATAACTATTTATTTTATAATTGGATGAAAATGATAGTTTTGTATTACCACAGACTTTAGTTATTTGAACGCACTGCTGTCTATTATTTAGGTAGCTTTGTAGCCATTTGTGTGCATTTCCTCTTATTCCATAATTCAATAGTTTATCAAGGAGTGTTTTGTGACAGACGAGATCAAATGCTTTAGACATGTCAAGGAAAATGCATGCCACCGGGACTTTTTTATTCAGACTCTCGGTTATTAATTTTGTAAGAGTGAAACAAGCAATTGATGTAGAGCTGTTTTTTAAAAATCCAAATAGTTCAGGTTTCAATAGTTTATGTTTTGAGACAAATTCATATATTCTTTTGTACATAACTTTTTCAAATACTTTAGCTATGATGGGTATAAGAGTAATTGGCCTATAATTATTTAGTTCTTTTGTGGACCCTTTTTTATGTACCGGTTTAACAACCGAGTTTTTAAGTCGGGCTGGAAATTCTCCTTGTTCAAAAGACATGTTTATAAGATGACTAAGAGGACGTGATAAATGTTTAGCACAAAGTTTGATCGCTTTTGTATTTAGTTCGTCGTATCCTGTAGAATTTGTATTATTTAGCCCCATAATAATTTTAAATATTTCAGAGTCATCTGTAGGATAGACGTAGATGCTGTCTCTGATATTATCAATACTGTTAGATAGGGTTGGTGTGTTATGTGTTCTATTGGTTAAATTAATAAAATATTCATTAAATTTTTCTGCTATATCCCTTGCGTCAGTATATTCGGCATCATCAATTTCTATGCTACTTATTTCCTTAATTTTAGTGTCATTAGTTGGTACAGAATATTTTTTTATTACATTCCAAGCCGCTTTACATTTATTTTTTGAGCGTATCACATATTTAGAATTCGCTAAACATTGTGCCTGGTTAATACACTTCTTAAATAATCTATTATAATTCTTATATTTTCTTTTGTTTGATTGTTTTTCACCAGGATTTAGACGATATGATAGATAAAGAACCCTCTTACAAATGCTACACTTTTTTATACCTTTAGTGATCCAGGAGTTCTCATTGTTTCCGGTAACTTTAACTCTAATTAATGGAAAACATAGTTTATAAAATAGGGTAAGTGTGTCATGGAAAGAATTAAATGAATTATTTATATCACTACTGTCAAGTATGTCATAAAAAGATATTGACTCTATGCACTCACAAAATTTCCTAATATTATCATTATCAAAGTCGCGTTAAAATTCATACCAGTATAAAAATTTATTTTTTTTGCTAACACTAGGAGTACCAAAGGTAATTGTTTGACAAGATTCATGGTCAGATAGCCCTAGATAATGGAGTTCTGGTTTTACATCAGAGATATTACTGGCAATTAAATCAATACAGGATTTTTTCCTAGTAGGCCTTAAAATGTGATGGCTCAGATTACTATTATCTAAAATTGATTGGAATTCCTGTGTCGATGAATTTTTTGTAAGTAGGTCTATATTCCAATCGCCGCAGAGTATAATACGTTTTTTCTTCTTTTTAATTAATATATTGGTTAGACTACTAAGGTTTTGTAGGAATATATTAACGTTTGAGTTAGGTATCCGATATATGCAGACAATAATGGCATTGATAGACGTTACTTCGGTAGCGCAGTACTCAAAGACATATGGAATTGGTTTGACAGATAAGGCTATCGGTCTATTTTCCAAGAATTTATTTAGCAGAATACAGCTTCCACCTCTCCGCTCCGACTTCCTACAAAAAGATGCTACTAGTTTATAGTTTTTTTAATTTAAGGTTCGATTCCGAGCCATTTTTTATAAACGTTTCAGTTAAGCAAATGATATCAATATCACCAATTTTTTGTACTAGTTCCTCTATTGTAAGATGAAATAATTCCTGTTTGTTCAAAATACCTGCTATATTTTGATGCAATACTGTAATGGAAGAGTCTGTTTGTGCATTATTCAAGAAAAAACTGGTTTCCACTATTTCCAGAGGTCTTAGTCTTATTTGTTTTGTCACTGTCTTTAATTTTATTAAAATAATATGGAATAGTCATTTGGATTAGTGTCGTCTTCGATTTTTCAGTATTAGTAGTTTTTTTTTGAAAATAATAAGGTATCGTACCTTTTTTGAAAATGTTATTTTTTTTAAATATGTTATTGTTATGTTTCGTGTTCAAATAATTATTTAATAACAAGGGGGTTTTTGCATTATTTTTAACAATGTAGCGTTTATTATATTCCAAGCAATCAATCTCTATATTTAATTTAAAGCATAGATGATGCAGGTTCTGTAACAGAGTTCTTGGAGTGTTAGGATAATATTTATTGTCAATAGTATTTATAAATTTACAATTACAATAATTACGAGTTATTAAATTCATACTATTATTCAATAATTTCACATTTAGATGAGGATTGTCAAAAACATTGAGTACAAATACTTGATATGGTTTGAGTTGACATAATGCATTGCTTAATTCCGATACAATATAATAAGGATTTTTGTCATTAGATCCTATTCCTATGATCACAATATCATCCTTATTAAGCAGGCCGTCGCAGCTGCTAAGTACTTGCGTTGCAGTTGCGTGCAGTTTGACAATAGAAGTAACTGAATATACGTCATTCCATTGACTTTGGCGTTTCATTATAATTTCACTTGATAGACCTTTAACCATTTGGTCTCCTAGTATCTATCGAGATCTATATAGTAGTTATCTTTCGAGATCTGGGATTAATTTCTGTCTGTAGTTGACTTTTGACTATGCGCTGGGTAGGTTCGTGTTTTTCTGTCTTCATACTTTCACTAGAATTAATCTTATTTTGAGCTGTCATATGTAAAGAAACTCATATTCATACCTACATGAATTCTGAAAATATTACACTCCTTTTTTGGGCAGTCGTGTAAAAATAATAATTTGCCTTTCTTAAAATCGCTGAGGCCATACTGCCAACGCTTAAAGCCATATTGTTTTATTTTAGTTGACTTTCGCGTTGTAGAATTCTAATCCTTATTTTAGAAACGTCAAGGTACGTGACATCAAAATGTCGTTTTGAGTAATATTGCTTAAGTATTTCTTTAAAATTTAGCAGTATGGCCCCTGACTGTGGAAAATGTCATTAATAAGATTTTAACGGTAGCTCATTATGGACCAACGAGAAACTACGTTCAAAGTTCTAAAAAATGTATTAAACTTACCAAACTAAATAACGAATTAACATTTTAAGTCGTAAAAGTAAGTAAAAGGTATAAACGTAAACATAAAACGTCGGATTAATTTAAACACGCAGTATTCACTAAACGTATTCAACCCATCAAAGTTACCCACAAAGCTGAGAGTTGTTATTTTTAGAGCCAGCATAATTTTCTATACTTAATAAAATTACTTGTACCTACTTGAAGGTGACAAGTCGTTCATTTCGTCAATCAGTAAAGGAGACGGTTCAGATTTGTATGGGGCGTAGGCCAAGTCTTGTACAAGCAGAGAAATGAAGGAAAATAAAATACTAGACCCGTTTTTATTGGTCAAATCTACGAATTCGTCGTAATTTCAGTGGTAAAATTATTTAATCTTTCCAAGTTATGGAACACTAAACATGATAGGGTAACAATAGCGGATTCATATTTTTTGACGTTTTCAAAATGAAAATACTTTATTTTGACAGTGACTGTTAGAAATGACATTTGATACATTTCGCGCCTACTGCCTTCTCCATGGCTGAAGGTTGCCATCTTGGAAACGTATCGAAAACTTAAAATACATTTTTATTTTTTTGCTCGTTATTTACTTTACAGTTCTAAATTATTATATTTTTAATATAATCTATGTATTTTCCTCTATTCATGGTAGAGTGTACAAGAGTAGGCCTAAAATGAACCTTTTCCTTTAGGCTAAACTTGCTTTTATATTTTATAAATAAATGGATAGGGCCCGCGACCTATTCATGTGAGTAAGTTTTTTAAAAAATTTATCCCAGATATTATCAAAAAACTATATTATGCTGCATAGGTAATATCCATGCAATAAACATTATGTCGATCCGTTGCGGTGTGATTGAAATTAACAACTCAACAAAAAAAACACAGTTTCGCATTAATTATAGAATAAGAAATTATTAATAAAGAAGTGCATCTCTTATTAATACTCTGAGACAATATAAATGAGAAGAAATATATTATGTCATCGCATATGATGGTAAGTTAATTTTGTCATGTTACATCAGTGAAAAGTGCCAACCAAAACTTCATCCCTAGCTGGGCATCATAATATAACAAAAGTAAAAAAAACATCCTATAGTAATATTAAAAAAGTTTAAATAAATATCTTTGAAATGCACTTTTTACTGTGGAATGTTGGTACGGTCTGTTTCTCCATGGTCTAACTTACTCAGTGCCACGAATGAAGAGATCAGTCAGGAATATAAATTATAGAATCAATCCGACGCAAGCACTAACGAGCACAATGTGGGAAAATTAAACTTAATGTGATTAATATTTAGTGTACGACATAAATCTTTTGAAAAAATGTACAGTCAACAAAAAAAATACTATAAAGTAAATGTTTAAAAGTTGTGACCCTGTGTATATTATTCGTATGTAACTTTATCATAATCCATAAGCGAGATAACCCTGAACTTAAATAGTTATTTGTTATACAAGAGTGAAAAGTTTTTTTTTAACCGCGTGCTCAATTTTGATGACCGAGCAAGCGAAGGATTCTAAAATTGAATCACGAGCGCAGCGAGTGGTTCAAAAATTATAATACTGAGCGTCAGCGAGGGAATCAAAAGAGCACGAGGTGAAAAATCTTTTCTCTCGAGTGCAACACGTAACTTTTCATCCCACCTCAGCGAGGAAAGACATGACGTGAAAGAAAATGGTGCGTGCAAAGCAAATTAAAAAAGTACACCAAGAAGGTTACGAGTGTGAGTTTTTAACAAATTAAAAAAGGTTGTATGGAAATTCGGCACCATAGAGGTAGAAGTAAATAGGTTTTAATGATGTTTTGAATTCACAAACTTCATAGACGAGTGATATTTACTAACGTGCACACGATGTTCTAAATTCAATTTACTTTATCCTCAAGAGGATAATAACGGTTTTTGCATTCAGATATCGAAGATTAAAAATACTCTTTCCGAGCTGGTGGGATGAAAACTTTTTTATATTAATCAAAACAAAATAAATGTGAAATTGTATCTTTCGCGGTTCATCTTTTCAACCGATTACGACGAAAATTTGTTCCAATATAGGTTGTAGTCCGGAGAAGAACATTTACTAATTGTCCTAAAAAATCAAATCAGTTTCCATGAGATTTTTCATAAACCTAATTCCACGTGTGACGTGCACAAAGGTTCACTATCTATAGTATTCAATAATGGTCTTACCATATCAAGCCTCAGTTGATAGCTCATGATGACAGTCAGCAAATTTATTCTTTTCAGTTTCCAAATCTCTTTTAAATTTACGTTTCCTATGATAGTAGCCGTTTTCGCGTTTCACAAAACGTTTTTATGCTATCGGTACATAGACATGTTTACTGCATTTTACCCGGTGAGCGTTCCAACCACTGCACTATTAGTGTAACTGTTTTATTGACTATCATTAAACTAATTGACGTATCACACAATCTACCAAACTCGCAGAGCTTTTATAGTTTTTGCTTTTTAAGTTTTAAGTCTGCGTTGCCAGTTTATAGCTTTGAATTAAGATTAAAGGCGATACTACAATATCATGTTGGCATTATTTTTTTGTGTTTTTTTAAATAATGTAATTAAATACTCATTTGCCAATCGTTAGGGAATCGGTTCATTTATCACTGACATCTGATAATAATCGATACAAAAGAAAATTTAGATGTTTAAATACTCTTAGTCGAATCTTATGCGGAAGGACGTGGGAAACCACCGCATTGTTATCCCTCCTGCCTTTATGTGACTAATGGAAAGGGGTTACGACCCTCAGCAATGAAGAATAAGATCCAAAGAGAGAGAGAGACATCATCATACTAATATTATAAATGCGAAAGTCACTTTGTTTGTTGGTTTGTTGGTTTGTTGGTTTGTTAGTTTGTTGGTTTGTTGGTTTGTCCTTCAATCACGCCGCAACGGAGCAACGGATTGACGTGATTTTTGGCATGGGTATAGTTGAGGACCTGGAGAGTGACATAGGCTACTTTTTATCCCGGAAAATTAAGGAGTTCCCGCGGGAATAACAAAAAACTTAAACCACGCGGACGAAGTCGCGGGCATCAGCTTGTTTATTATAAGTAGGTAATAAAAAATAAAAGATGATCTTGAAAATGAATCGTGACAAGAGGTTTAATATTTGTGTTTATATTTATCAACTATATTGTGCAATATATAATGGTGTACCCACGCCTTTACCGAGTGAGTTTCAAGCAATGGTATCAAATTTCAAATAGTTCATGTAGCTTTACAACAAGGTCGTATTTCTTCGACACTATGTCGTCAGCTCTCTATAAATTACCAACATACAAAGTTTACTAACCGATTTAGAACGAGATAATAGAGCAGCCTGAGATATTTGCATGGATTAAAGCCTGACTCACATTTTCAAAAAATATAAATCTTCTCAGTGGAAAAATCAGCAAGTTAACCTGAAGGGAGGCTTCGGTCGTGGCTAGTTCGCCCTACCGGAAAAGACGTACCGCGAAGCGTTTTACCGTTCCGGTACGATGCCGTGTAGAAACCGACTAGGGGTATGGGTTTAATGTAATTGCCATGCCTCTAACAGGTTAGCCCGTTACCATCTTAGACTGCATCATCACTTACCATCAGGAGAGGTCGCAGTCAAGGGCTAACTTGTATTGGATTAAAAAAACGCTATTAGAACATTTTTAGATAAATCATCCTTCTTGATCTAGTGACGGATCATTTTAGTTAAGAGCAAGTTACGATTGTTATGCCCTTAATTCAAACAAAGTATAGACAGATAAACAAAACTTAATTGAGTAAAGGTGAACCGTCCTCTAAAACTAATTATGCAAAAGAAATCCACTTCTCATTCCTCGGGCGTAAGACCAAGTGCAAGTCATGCTAGCCCACCGAGGATTCCGTAGCTTTAAAAAAAACTTGATAGACGTCTCCCTCAACTGATAGACATGTCTCTTTACTCTTGCAAGGACTTCCACATTCTGCATGCGCCGCCTGGATCCAGCGGCTTAATGTGACTCGTTGTTTGGTTAAATAATAATTAATTAATTGGTCAACCATTTCATAAACATTGATTTTATACTGATTGCATTAGCAATTATTATAAAATCAATAAGTTCAGAAGATTTCACAGTGTTAAACTAAACTGTAATAAGGTAAGCTAAACCGTTAACCAATGTTAGTTTATAAAAAAACAGTACAAGTTAGAGATTAACTAGAAGAGTAATTTACTTTTCATGTACGTCCTAAATAAATTTCTACCACTACAGCCTATTAACGTCCCACTGCTGGGCACAGGCCTCCACTCTCATAGGAGAGAGGGAATTAGAGCTTAGACCCACCACGCTGCTCCAATGCGGGTTGCTGGGCTTTGACGACTATTATCATGTTGGTGATAATAACCGAGACCGACGGCTTAAAGTGCTCTGCGAAGCATGGGGGTGAAACACTGCCAACTTCCTAACTCCAGTCTAGTACTGAGAATTTCTAGTCAAAAACTTAACACTTAATTAATTATAACCCGACCCGGGACTCGAACCCGGTACCTTGTCGGCCGCAGTCGAACATGCTAACCACTATTTCTACGGCTATATAAGGGTATATTAGCTAAGCTTATAAGGGTATTTTAACTATAAGGGTAGCTAACCTTTTTTCTATTTAAGTACGGAACGCTAAACACTTTCTCTTTCCACATCTTTTTTCTTTTTAATTTGTCCCCTTATAAAATTCATTCATTAGAAAAAACGGCAAATAAGGTACAGGAATAAGATGCCCGTCATAAAAAGCAACGAGCCAGCCCTAATGAGGGCGTAACGTGTTTTTATAAAACAAAATCAATTTGCTAAAATGTGTATAACTAAGGTTTTTTTCTGTGCTTACATCAATTTGTTTTATTTCACTACAAGTTAGCGCGTGATTTCGCTTGATGGTAAGTGGTAATGGAGTCTAAGATGGTAGCGAGCTAACCTGGGGTAAGGCAGCTTTATTATTTTTATTTTAGCTAGCTTAGCTTAACTTAATGTGTACCTGGTACACACGGTACTTTTTTGCTCGTGGTAACTAAACACGGCTGAAGCCTCCCACCAGAAGTCCAGAGCAAAATTCTGAAATTATAAAGAAAATAGAAAAGACTCTAGACTGAATAGTACTGAAAAATTCTACACAGAAATACTCTATTTATATACCTATTATTCCTGCCCGACCCGGGTATCGTACCCAGGACCTCTTCATCCAAAGACAGAAAGTTACAAAATATATAGATAGACCGTGGTGGTCAAATAAATGTTCAAGGAATATACATATTTACTAGATGATGCCCGCGATTTCGTCCGCGTGGATTGATGTTTTTTTATTCCCGCGGGAACTCTTCAATTTTCCGGGATAAAAAGCCTATGTTAGCCTATGTTCTTCCCCGGGATACAACCTGTCCCTGTACTAAATTTCATCAAAATCGGTTGAATAGATACATTTTTTTTAAAGTAGCCTATGTCGTTCCTCGGGATGTAACCTATCTCTGTACCAAATTTCATCAAAATCGGTTGAGTAGTTGGGCCGTGAAAGCGTAGCAGACAGACAGAAAGACAGACACACTTTCGCATTTATAATATTAGTATGGATTAGTATGGAAGTATGGATATGGATTCTAGAGATGGTGGGACCTTAAAAAAAGGAAAATCAGAAGATCAACGGTGTCCAGTTTCTTATAGAAAAGATAGCCGTAATAGTATAAAAACGTAGTATTGAAATGTCGACTTGAAGATAGGTACTAAAATTCTACATCAATGACTTGAAGTAAGTAAAAAGTATTTTCTTAGAAATCCCGTTACCGACCTTCCCTTTGGTAGAGCAAAAAGCTGAACAATTCTTTTCAATTCTTTAGGGAATTTCATGTCAGCAATCGTTCATGCTGCAGAAGAATATCGTTTGAGGTTGATTGGACCGAGGTCGGTAAGGGGGGATTGCAATTCTCCAATCTATTAAGTTTATAAATTCGATTGATTTATAAAAGGCAGGTTTAGGTGACCTTGGTTCTGTAACTTTTAGGGTCCCGTTGTAAAGCGGGAAATCGTGTTAGTTTCATTCAATACGTTTTTTAAGATTTTTCAATAAAATTTGGCTTGAGCTTAAAGGTCTAGCCCCACTGCAAAGGCGCGGTGCGGCGCGACACGTAGCGGCAAGTATTCTTTGTGCACTTATGTCGCAGTGCATCTCCGTGCCACGTCGCTTAAGTGCACCTAACTGCAATACAAAATCATACAAAAAATATTTTCCGCTACTAGAATAGATTAAAATCACTTGTAAAAAACACGTTGTTGTCACGTGTGTAAAATTAAAATCACTTGCAGTGCCAAATTATAACACTATTTACTATGGTAAATCTTTTACGGTAGCTGCGACGCGCCTAAGGAACTCACTACCTGATAGTATTTTTATGAATAACCCATCTATTCACACATTTAAACTTCGTCTGAAACATCATTATCTATCTATCTTCTCTATCCTAATTATAAATAATAATATGTATTTGTTATATCATTAAGTATTATATAATATGTATGTTCATATGTATTTATTTATGTATATATATTATATATTTATGTCATAAGTATGTATATTTGTGTGTTTATGTAAGTTTATGATATAATAATTCATATCTTGTTGTACCTATTCTTCCTCCACAACCTTTCTCACTGCCAAGGGTCACTGGTAGAGATCTCTTATAGTGATAAATGCTTCCTTGTCCACTATTTATCTGTTTTTCTTCGTATTTCTCTTCTTTCTGGTACTAAATAAATTAAAAAAAAAAAAAGATTTAGGGCGCGGCGCGGCGCGTAGCGGTAAATATTCTATGTAAAAGTTTGTTTGGAACTGGGCCCACTTAAGCGGCGCGGAACGAAGATGCACTACGACATAAGTGTACAAAGATCCTTGTGGCACCGCGTCTCTGTAGTGAGGCTATATCTTTACAAAACATGTGGAGTCTGCCGATCTGCACTTTTCCAGCGTGTTGAACTATAGCTTAACCACTTGCCATTCTAAATCTAAGAGCAGACTCTTGATCAACTTTGGGTTTAGGTGACGTCTGAGATTTACTGCTTCCTCGTTATTTGGCGATCAGAAGTGTTTTGAGCTAAAGGAACCCTAAAAATTGTTCAAACCTCATTGTACTTTAGGTCCATTCAATTGAAAAAAACCTAAACCACAAGCAACCAGTAAAACGTTCAATCCGATTTCTGAACTGAATGGAAAATTCAAATAAATGAAAAGCCACGTCGCATATTTCGGATATCGCTTAACTCGCTTAGTACAATCCATCACAATCGAGATTCCTGAACGAACTCCTCTCATGGGATATTACGTCTTATTGTTGAAATTGTTAGGATGAAATTTGGGTGAATGATTATCATGGTTTGTATGTGGTAATAGGCGACGTGGAGTGACCGGATTGGTCATTGTTTGGCAAGGAACAATGACTACACGTAGCGTAGGAACGTTGGAATCTGCCTTTCGTATCGCTCAAGGCTTCGGTTTTATATGAAAGGCCTTTGGAACTAGTGATATAGCCATGGGTACACCTAATCGCCTTGTAGTGGTAGAGGCGAATTGAATTGAGCGATTCGTTCAACAATTTCTACGCTATTTAGAATCTTTAGCTTAAAATTCTAAATAGCTTAATAATTCTTAGCTTAAAATTCTAAATAGCTTAATAATTCTAAATTCTAAAAAATTATAAATTCTAAAATTACAAATTTACCAAAACTTTAAAAAAATATCTGTCAGAACGTGTGATTTAAAAAAAAACAGTCTTAATAGGCATGATGACTGATTTTGAAAAATGGTCAGGTTATGTTCAGAAGTATCTACTATTTCGAAAAAATATTTTATTTCAGCAGAAAAATAAGGGTTGGTAGATAAAATTGGCATTTCAAATTTAAATTTTAAAATTCACGCCAAAACGCTCGGCGGTGTCATGGCGTCGTTTGTGACGTCGCTATTGTTTTTACCAATGTAATTTGTGCAGTGTGCAGTAAACAATAGTGTGATTGTCAAAGCTCGAAAACAAACAATTGTGACGTCATTCGCTTCTTGGTGTTTTATCCAATATGGCGGATTGTTGTATTTTATAGTTTTATTTTATCAAAATAAATAGCAATCCCTCTCGAAATAGAAAAATAAATACATTTTTTATAATCCATGAATCCTATTTCATTACATAAATCCATAATTTCATTGATTCTTGGTTACTGTCATCATGCCTATTATAACCTTGATATAATAAAATTTTCATTAATTCAGAAATAATATTGCTCAAGTATAATTACATTGATTTTGAATATCGTGCCTAAAAAAGGGCCCGAAAGGTCAGAAAATTTAATAATAATTATTATTATTGTCGATGCTATTACAAACATAAAATAAGTATTTGACATTATACAAATAAATTGAAACTTTCAAATCTTTGCTCAGTTCTTTCCTTAAAGTATTCCTGCCGAATAGAAATTCTAATCCATCCTAAATATATGTAGACATAGTAAAAAGCAGCAAAGATAAGTTAAAAATATATAAGAAACATCAAATTTCTAACAAAGTAGTAACAAATTTCTAAAGTAGGTATGTGACAGAAGAATCAAGTCGAAAGTTCCTAACAAATTAATGGCGACGCACCGGCAAAGCCTCTCCGTAAAGCCGGCGCTGCCTTCAGCGTTCATTTTTATTAGTTCCAAGGAAAAGGTAACTTTCATTATGACGTAGAAAGAAAGGGCCTTATTACCCGTAACAAGGGCGTAACACTTAACGTTTAATAGCGACTTAAATCCAACGGGCAAAATTTATATCAACCCAACCTTTTAAACGTCTTACACACAATCGAGCCTGCATGCTCCACACGAGGCTTTCACCATCGGTAATTGGATGTATTTCCTGATTCATTAATGTGATTCTGAAAATGTTTAAACCACTGGTGGGCATATTAATGTACAAAAATTTACGCTGATTTCAAAAAGTGTACACAAACAAAAAGAAAAATGGGAATTTATAATTTCAGAATTTTCGCTGGTGTGGTCTGGTGGAAGGCTTCGGCCGTGGCTAGTTACTACACTTTCGGTAAAACCGTACCGCTAAACAAAATAGCGTTTCGGTACGATGTCGTGCAGATACCGTTAAAGAAACCGATTTGGGGTATGAGTTTAACATAACTGCCATAGTTACTAGGCAAGTAATCCTCAGATACCTTGCGTATTTCTCTAATGAACTTACACGTGGTTACGTCGAGCATGTATGATCGTAGCACACAAGCCTTAGAACCTGTATAAGGCTTTAGTTGCAAATGCCGAAAACAAAAGCTAATAACATCGTTATGGACGGAGGGCACTAAGTGCCGTCATCTGCATAAGTAATTGTTACTTTGGAAATTGGATAAGTGGGAGTCGCAGGGCTTCAAGATTTTCACTTTTCCTTCACATTCATTTATTAGGAACTGAAACTGGTTTAATTTACCGTTCTTTTTGGCAGGATCAAAGACTTGGGCTGGAAAATGTGAACGTGAAAAAAAAGAATTAAGCTCTGCCTCTCCATCTTTACTAGAGGAAGAGGGACAGTTCACCTGTATGTAATTATTACCCACGATGGAACATGGGTAATAAACATTTTGTACACTTCCAAGTAGCTCCATTAGTTGAAAGCAAATTGTTGCAGGTTCGAATACCTTTTACGGCTATTTTTTTTTAAATAAAAGTCGAAAAAGCCATATCCTTATCACCCCAATGGCTTGTTCACTTTACCTTTCGAATATGAAAAGAACCACGAATGTCCATAAAATCTAAATATCTACATTTCGAATTTGAATTCAAACGAAACCTTTCGTTCGTTCGTTTCTAGTGTTCCAAATAGCGAATTCGATTCGGCAATTGTATGAATCGCTCGCATAAACGTTTGATTCCAGTGTTTTAGTTAAGGAAATATGGTAACGCAGGGCGCGCGGGTCAGCGGGTCAATATACCGCAAGGTACTGATAGTGTGAGTACTTTCATTGTAAGGTCAGCATAAATTACTTGAGGAATTATTCAAGAGACGACTATGACCTCCGTGGCGCAGTGTGTTGCGCTGTTGTCTTAACATGCGGAGGTCCCGGGTTCGATCCCCGGCAGGGTCAATTTGGGAATTTATAGTTTTTGAATTTTTCCTGGTCTGGCATGGTGGGAGGCTTCGGCCGTGGCTAGTTACCACCCTACCGGCAAAGACGTGCCGCCAAGCAATTTAGCGTTCCGGTTTCCGGGTTTAATATAACTGCCATGCCCCTAACAGGTTAGCCCGCTACCATCTTAGACTACATCATCACTTACCATCAGGTGAGATCGCAGTCAAGGGCTAACTTGTAGTGGATAAAAAAAGAGAAGTTTATGCGGCTCAAAGTACCTTTACGTAGATTTTTGGGCACAACACATACACATTTTTAAGGCTTAACAAACTATCAGACGCATAGACCAGTTACTAGAGCATTTCTACACACTGAGTTTGATTAGTCAGTGTTCAAATGAAAACCTAGCTAAGTTTGTATGAAATGCGATCGAAAGCATATCTCTCCTATGAAGCATTGTGATTTTTGGCGTTGAAACATCTAGACTTCAGTCAAATAAAATACAGGAGTACTGTTGTTAAAAAGTCCATACTCTATAATATAAATGCAAAACTGTGTCTGTTTGTCTGCTACGCTTTCACGGGCCATCTTTTCAACCGATTATGATGAAATGCGGATCAGAGATAGGTTGCATTCCGGGGAAAGGCATAGGTTTTTAACTCAGGAAATAAAAGAGTTACCGGGGCAATAAAACTCACCTTATGTTCATAAGCTTGGTTAAGTTTTTTTAATAATCCTATAGTAACTCTTTGAATTTCTAGTTTAAAAAGTATGTCCTTTCCCGGGATAAACAGAATATAGGCCGTGAAATGAAGTAGTCAGAGAGACCGTGATGGACAGACACAATTTCGCATTTATAATAGACGTTCCTGGAATCTGCTGACGCTACACGAAGTCGTCATAAAACGCGATGCACCGGTGTTATTGCAACAAGTTAATTTATGCCCGCCGCGTGAACCGATTCATCAGGGTTTTGTAATGCGGCGTTGTTTCAGGCCCGGGCTGCCCCGGGGCCAGCGAGTGCGTGCCCCGGCGATACCGTGGTAATTCATGGGGCTTAGGACTGGGCTCAAATAAATCCACTGTCAAAAATATTGTACGATAATTTAGCGTTTGACTATGATTTCCACACCTGGATCTCTACCTACTAAATAAAATATAGGATATGAAGTGAAAATCATAATATTATAACTGCAAAAGTGTGTTTGTTTGTTGATTTTTCCTTAAATCACGCCGAATCAGAGCAACAGATCGACGTGATTTTTGCATGGCCATAGATGAGGACATGAAGATATAGGCTACTTTTTATCCAGGAAAATGGAGGAGCTCCCGCGGGAATAAAAAAAATACGCCACGCGGAAGCATCAGCTAGTTAAGACTATAATAACGAATTAGCAGGTTTTACATAATAGGGTTACAAAGCTTACGAACAAACAGTAGCCCAGCATTCTCACGGAATTTTACACGAAAAGTTCCAGTAATATGGGCAGAGGTAGGAAAACAAATCGCAACGCCTGACAGGCGAAATTAAAGTTCCCCACCTCGACAGATCCACGGAATTAAAAACCCAATCTAA
The DNA here is from genome assembly GCA_963932025.1 of Erebia epiphron. Taxonomy (NCBI): domain Eukaryota; kingdom Metazoa; phylum Arthropoda; class Insecta; order Lepidoptera; family Nymphalidae; genus Erebia; species Erebia epiphron. Next base: position 36,394,735 of record OZ009946.1, on the reverse strand, counting down.
GTTATCCCATACAATTACCACTCACTTACCACACCCTCCTGTTTAAGGGTGGGCAGTAATAATAAAGAGGCGTCACGTAGAACGATTCCTTCGGGATCTTGGGCTAAGGGGTGGTGCATCTTGCATTTGTTAGGGGGTAATTGACTCGGGGGTTAATGTGTAAGGTGGTAGGAAGAAAATTGACTATTATTATATCGGGGACCAGCCGATGGGGAATCAAAAGGTAACCACAAATACTTACGAGACTACGAGGATCGGTGTGTCAGTATGTAGTCAGTGGTTAATCGTTATTGGTGTCAATATTACAAAGTGATTCTTCGATTTATAATAGCTAAAAGCAGTATTATTTTGAAATTTTGGTTGACTCCCAAATAAGGTAAGGACTATAATTCTGAAACAAGGGCATAAACAATATTAAAATAATATTGATTTAAGCGATGGTAGTTAGCCCCCAGAAGCCTTGATTGTCAGCTCAGCAGAAGCTCACGACTTCAGTTGACGATCCGAAAGAATTTGGTAAATGCTTATTTAAATTGCATGCGCTTTAATAATAAACCTACCCATGGATAAAAAGACTTCCTGCAAAAAAAACAACAACGAGAAATGTTTGCGTTCCACCTTTACGACCTACTTAATATTTGAAAGCACAATTATACGATACACAAAGCAACTTTAAAACGCGACCTCAAAACACATCCGCGTATCGTTTATTATAATAAACGCCACCTGTGACGTAATAACTCATCATAAAATGAGCTCGGTTTTTCTCGGCGCGCCGTCGGCGAACCGTAAAATACACAGCCTTATAAACTTGCTCGAGTTTAAATGTTTGCTTTGATAAACGTAAACTGCTCAAATTTTATGACCGTTTTGTCACTGTTTACGCTTTTCAACCGACTTCACAAAAAGAAGGAGGTATCTCAATTCGACAGTTTTTTTTATGTTTGTTACCTGAGAACTTTTGACTGGGTGGACCGATTTGGATGATTCTTTTTTTATTTCAAAGGGCATACTTCCCATGTGATCCCTTAAAATTTTTATCGAAATCGGTCGAGCGGTATTTAAAATATCAACAATAAAATAAGTACTTTGTATGGCGTGTGCTTGTGTAAAGTTGGCGCGGGAGTTTGAAGTCGGTTGTTTAAAAATATTTTTTTATATTAAATTATAACTACGGGTGCACATATTATGATCTATTCTTGGTGACGTCACAGTATAGTACCTACGCAAAAGTTCCTATTCCGTGAGAATTTTGAAAAATCCTTGTCTTCATAATAAAGGGAACCTCTGTGCGAAATTTGCACAATTTTCACTTTGTCCAAGAGTATGGACTGAAAGTTGATGAATCAGTTACTCAATTGAACTTGTATTTCTATAATAATATAATAGTGCTAGCTTTTGCCCATGGCCTCGCTCACGTCAGATTTAATTTTAATACAAATTTCAAAGCCCTATTTCACTCCCTTAGGGGTTGAAATTTCAAAAATCCTTTCTTTGCGTCATAATAGCTATCTGTATACCAAATTTCACAACCCGATGCGTCCAAGGGTTTGAGCTATGCGTCTATAGATCAATAAGCCAGTCGGTCAGTCACCTTTTCGTTTTGTATATTTAGATTTTGATTGTTATCTAATATCTATGGACAAATTTTCAGCTTTAATCGCATTTCTCCAAACTTTTGGTTACAATTTTGGTTACCATAATAGGATTATAAAAAAGACCAGAAAGTGTTCTGTTCTGTTAGGTCATAGGGCGTTAAGTTAGTGTTATAATAACTGGCACCTGTGACGTCATAGCTCATCACAAAATGAGCTCGGTTTTTCTCGGCGCGCCGTCGGCGAACCGTAAAATACACAGCCTTATAAACTCGCTCAAACTGCATAAATCTTTGCTTTGATACCGGGAACTCGATGGGAAATTATAGGAATAACAATTTCATTATGCCGCGAGCTTTAGAAAATTTATGTTCCAGTGCTGCCGTTTTGAAAAATATAATTATGAACAATAGCGTTAGAGCTTATTTAACTTTGTTTACAGTTAACGTTCTTTGTAGTTAGTTTTTCTATAGTTTTACATTACAACATTGTTGTTACAAAGTAGCTAAACCGACTCTTAAAAATCTTAACTCTTATAGATTCCTTTACTACGAATTTTATGTTTTTCTATGGTTTTCACACCATTTATAAAGAGTGTAACATAAAAATATAATGGGGCTAATTCTGTAGTGCACAATCTACTAAACTAAAACTAAAATTAGAGCATTACAACTATTGCTAACCCTTTCATAATACTTCCTACGGAAAGGGACGGAACTAGAATTAAAGCTGCCATTTTAGTTTAGTTTAGAGATTGTGTTACACAGAATCAGCCCCAATGTTTCCATGCCTGTGCTGTCTATTCCGTCTAAGCTTATGAGTCTGATTGAAAAAAAGATTCGCGAAATGCGCATAGGATTCTCCAAGGTCTCATCTATGAAGTTTTTCTCAGTACTAGCCCGGAGTCAGGAAGTTTGCGGTGGTCCACCCCCGTGCCTCGGAGAGCACGTTAAGCCGTCGGTCCCGCGCCTCTCGGTCCCGTCGGTCTCTCTCCGGTCGTGTCGGATTTTCCATCCCATCGGGCTATGAGAGTAAAGGAACAGAGGGTGCACCTGTGTATGCGCACACACTTGTGCACTATAATATTATCTCCCGCGCAGATGGCTAATCTCTTTGTAGATAGGCCGCCGTGACTAAAATTCGGTCGGGAGGACATTATTTTATTATGAAGTTTACACATATTCTAAAGCACCAGGCAAAGAGCTTCGCTTACGCATTTCTTTGAGAAGACTTTAAAAAGTCAGTCAAACTTTAAAGTCAGGTAAAAAAGAAGAATAATAAATTTTACTTGATAATATTAGGGTTGAATCGTATCAGTCCTAGTTTTGATATCGGTATTTATCCTTACTTATATAATATATAATATTATAAATGGGAAAGTGAGTTTGTTTGTATGTTTGTTCCGCTTTCACGCCGTAACTACTGAACCGATTGCTTTGAAATTTTGCAGACGTAAAGTTAGAAGTCCGGATTAAATAATAGGGTACTTTTTATCCCGGAAAATTAAAGAGTTCCCGCGGGAACTAAAACTCCTCAATCCACGCGGACGAAGTCGCGGGTATCAGCTAGTTAGTTATATGAGCAAACAAAAAAAAATATGCACTATTTCAGCCAAACAGTTAAGCTGTTCAAACGAAAGGAATGCTTAACTTTTTAAGCTACTTATTCCCACGTGCTATTCAGTTATAAACTGTGAATGAAATAAAAAAAAATGTGCTCAAAAATGTTCAGTGTAATCAACTTTAATCCGATTAAGTAAGGAAATGAAATAATCGAGAGTAAGGATTTTGAGGCTTAAAGTTTTGTGATAAGGTTTTAAATGGACTGAAGTTTTTTGTACATTTTTAAGACGACAAAATACGAGTTTTATAGTTCATTAATAGACAGTACAAAAGGATGAGGATATGTCGTGAGCCTTGGGATCTTAAGAGATCTCTAGACAAAACGCTTTATGTAGACGTCGATACTTTACTTGACGTAGGGTTGCCTCTATTTACTTTGAAAATTTATCAAAACAAAAAAAAACTGAATTTAAGCTAAAGTACTAAAACTTCGATCGAAATAAGTAAACTAGAAATAAAGTACCTACAGCTTACAAGAAATTATAGTACCTACATGTTATATCATATAATTAGTAATTAGGTTAGGCTAGCCGAGCTTTCTATACCTACATTATAAACATTTTGAAATCTACGCAATTATTTATGTAATCCCCAGGGAAAATACCAGTTTCTATTATCTGCATGGAACTGAATAAGTTTAATTAGACCCTAAGAAAGAGGTTTAGGCACAATAAAACTGTAGAGTCCTACAGAAACACTCTAGGATATTTTGAAACCCCTTTACTAAAGGGTTGATTGAAACTACTTCTAGGTATTAATTTCCCCCCACGATTCGTCACGACGGTCGTAACTTGCAGTTGAATTTGTAATATGATCGTTAAATCTTTATTGCACTTCGCGACTAGACTTCTCGATTTACTCATTCTTATTACTTTGAATTGTAATTCTTACTATGAATTTTAAAATGTACTATCTTTCTTTGGTGGATTTACGATTATTTTAATAATAGTCTAAGTCTAATAAGTTTAAGATAAATTGTCAATTGTTTGCTTCATTGTGATTTATTAACAAAAAAATTGGCCTTTAAAATTATAACTAAGATAATTAACTATTTATTTAAACATTAGGTATATTCCATGAGAATGGAAAATGCTTAAATTAAATAAAATGTGTAAAATATCAATTTTGTACTTCACTTAATTTTTTTTCTACTTCATTTTTTTTTAAATTGTTACTAAGTAACAATTTCTAAATAAAAATGATTTTCATCGTATATATTATGGTTGTATCGTAATTTTTTGACAGCCCTGGAGTTCCGACAACCGTTTTACTGTCTCCATTAATAGATGGGCTTTAGGCGATCATCTTCTTAAAAAAATCCCCTCCATTTTGAGGATTTCATGCTTCAATCGCTTTCAATTAGACTTTTGTTGGGGGTCCATAGATAATATCATCAGCGAGTAGCGTTTGCCATGAGGAATTTTCCTAGTAGAGGGAACTTTGTCAAGAAATATTTACTAACTAGCTGATACGCGCGACTTCGTCCGCGTGGTTTAAGTTTTTTGATTCCCGCGGGAACTCCTTAATTTTCCGGAATAAAAAGTAGCCTATGTCACTCTCCAGGTCCTCAACTATACCAAAAATGCCGTCATGCCAAAAATCACGTCGATCCGTTGCTCCGTTGCGGCGTGATTGAAGGACAAACCAACAAACAAACACACTTTCGCATTTATAATATTAGTATGATATAATAAATGCGAATATGGCGCCTGTTTGTCTGTGTATATCTGTCAACTACGCTTCCACGTGCCACATCAATTTTGATGTAATTTAGTTAGTACATAATATTTAGGACATACATAGGCTAAAATCCTATCCTGGAAATCTATAAGAGATTTTTCTAAAACCATTAACTTACCACAGAGATTTCCGAAGTGAATACATAGATATAATGTTTACCTGTAACAAAATTAAAAAATAATCAATTTTATTTAAAAAAAAATAATCTGTTAATAGATTTATAGACAAACGTAGGACATTATGAAATAAAAAGAACTAGCTGATGCCCGCGACTACGTCCGTGTGGATTGAGGTTTTTTGGTTCCCGCGGAAGCTCCTTAGTTTTCCGGGAAAAAAGTAGGCTATTTGTTGTTCCAGACTATATAAATTATAATCTAGCTCTGTGCCAAATTTCATCCAGATCCGTTCAGCCGTTTGAGCGTGATTGAGTAACAAACATCCATCCATCCAAACTTTCGCATTTATAATATTTATTTTTTATTAATTTGATTATTTGACAACATGTGTTTTTTAAACAAAATTCAAACTTCTAGACCTCGTCGGCCGCAGTCAAACATGCTAACTATTAGACCAACGAGGCATAAAAGCTTAAAAACCAATATTCTTACATACATACACGTATACTAAAAGCTTCAAACTAGGTTGTAACTCAAAATTACAACAATATCCTAGATTAATGTTGCATACTTGATAAGTATTAGGTACAGTCATAATATCTGTCGGTCCGTAAAAGCGATACCATAAAACCGTTTACGTCTTTCATGTTGGCGGTAATGCAGCTAAAGTACCGCAAATTATCTGTTAGGTTGGCACAACCGTTCATTGTAATACTAAGACCTAGATTCGAGTTAGATACCGGTTATAAGTTAACTGGAGTTATCTATTTGTTAAACTAGGGAGGAGCTGCTTTTTTAAATATTAGATGGCTAAATTTTATAATTTTATTACAGTGCTTCACACACGAGGATAGTTTCTAAACTTACTTAAACATACATATCAAAAATTCCGGAACCGGCAGGATTTGAACCTGCGTCTCTCTGGGAATCGCGCCCTGAGCGCCTTTGACCACTAGGCCACGGTTCACTTACCTACCAGTGCCGAAATTTGAGATATGCATCTGTAATCCAGTCTTCTAACGCGACTGTTTATGCCATCCAGTAGCGATACATTGCAGTATCGAAACTACTTTCAAGGCCCATATTCGATGAAACTCATTGAACGAGGAATGTAATATTTTGCGTTAAACTAAATTTTATAACTTTATTACAGTGCTTCACACACGAGGATAGTTTCTAAACTTACTTAAACATACATATCAAAAATTCCGGAACCGGCAGGATTTGAACCTGCGTCTCTCTGGGAATCGCGCCCTGAGCGCCTTTGACCACTAGGCCACGGTTCACTTACCTACCAGTGCCGAAATTTGAGATATGCATCTGTAATCCAGTCTTCTAACGCGACTGTTTATGCCATCCAGTAGCGATACATTGCATTATCGAAACTACTTTCAAGGCCCATATTCGATGAAACTCTTGAATTTTTTGAATTGGAATTTTTGATATGTATGTTTAAGTAAGTTTAGAAACTATCCTCGTGTGTGAAGCACTGTAATAAAATTATAAAATTGCCGCCGGTTCCGGAATTTTTGATATGTATGTTTAAGTAAGATTAGATTGCTAGCTGAAAATTGCTGGAGTTTTTTAAATTTATAATCCGCACTTGACCTGTGTGGTGAAATATAGCCCCAAGTAGGTACTTTTGCCTTAAGTTATATTTTAACTATTTACATGATAATGACAGAAGTTAAAAAAAATAACACCTAACTCACTAGTGCTGTAAAATGCAGTCCGCTTACGAATAAAAATAAAATCGATCGCTTAGCTGTACGTTTTGACAGTACCATTGTTGCTATCCTGTTGTTCCGCGGCGATATGTTTGACGTGTTCAGATAGTTAATGAGATAACGCCCATGTCATAACGTACCGATGTGAACGACGCTTTACTATGCAGTACCGTTTACAAAACAAGTGCTGTAAATTAATTATGACGCTATTGATATTATTTTAAAACAGTTTTACTCCGGTACTAGCATGGATATTGCGTTTGTATCAATGATAAATTGATTGCTATTAACGCAATTGCTGTATTTGGCTAAATTTGGAGCAGTATTAAAGCAACTGTTAATAAAAAGCCACTAGAAATATAGCAACAGCTTATCAGAGATAACAGCGATGCGACTATGCATTGAAACTGTTAAACTTTTGACTGTTCACTGGTGGTGGAGTTTATTTTGGTATTTAGAAAATATTATATAAATAATAATATTATTATATTAATATTATATTTATTTTAACTTATCTGGCCCGAAGACAGCGTCGCTAGTAAATTTTAAAACTAAACAGGCATGAATATTTGTTCCAATTTTGGCCACTTGGTCAAATAAGTTGGTTGGACTATAAGATTGTTTGACAGTCTCTTGTGAGTGTGTTAGTCTTATATGTTGGCCTAAATAACATACAACAATCTAGGCCCTTAAGAACTATACCACAGTATACCTGATTAGATACTCGATAAACGCAATTTTGTAACCTTTTGAAACGAAGAAACCTTTTATCACAAAAGAAAAGCGCGCTGAATTGGAATGTAATACTTTTTAGAATGTTGGTTATAAATAAACTCGAATTCCATTATTTTTCTGTTTTGACATAAGTGGAGACCGAATATTATTACAGTTTTTTTTAGGTTCAAGAGGCAACTATCAGTAAGAAAAAAGAATCAAAACTGTCTGTCAAAATTGAAATAAAACGAAAAAGTATGCAACTAAACTGATTCTTGATAAAAAAGTAAACCTGTTAAGTCACATATATTTAAGTTATTTTTTTAATTGTTTTGTTATCCGCTGACATGATGTCAGAGACTTTTTTAATGCGAGTTTAGTTCTGAATTTTTGCCACTCACGATGGTCGTGATGGTGTTTACTTTAAAGTTATTATATATTTAAGTTTATATGTGAAACATGAAACAAATCGAAATTAAAACCCTCGGTAAACAGAGACGCTCCGTAAATTACACGTCAGTAAAACAGATAACCTATTAGAAGATTGCAGGAAAAAAATAAACTGAAAATAAAAAATCAAATTCCCTCGTCAATGCCAGGGCATAATTAAAAAGTTTTAGTGAATATTTTTCTAATTTCCTTGCCGACGCTCCCCGAGGTCGACGGTTGTCCGCTCCATTTTGACTTTTTCTCATTTTCCCATTAGTTTCTTAATTAATACCCCGCGCGGAGCCGAGTGTGAGCCGAGGCGAATCAATCATAATCATCCGTTGTAAAATATTTTAATATCCAGAGCTGAATTCATCAGAGTTCAGAGTCAGCCTTTATGGCGAGCTGTAAGAGACCGTTTACTTTAGTTCTTAAATCTCTAATGCGGTGTTTTTGCGTTGCAAAGGACTTTTAAGTAATTATCTTAGCTTACTAATTTTATTAATGCGAAAGTTTGGATGGACGGATGTTTGTTACTCAATTACGCCAGAACGGCTGATCGGATCTAGATGAAATTTGGCACAGAGATAGATTTTAGTCTGGAATAACACACAAGCTACTTGTTATCCCAATTTTTTTTAACCAATAATAAATAATAAATAATTTATTTATTTCACGTAGGACAACTTGTAACATTTATAACATGTCACAACTCAATCACCGGTTCGGAAAGCTATTCTACTGAGAAGAGCCGGCAAGAAACTCGGCAAAATACACTCACAAAACACAAAGTGGCATCAGGTTGGTGTACAAGTCAAGTTTGTATTGAACACAAAGTGACAACCTGGTGTACATGGTTCCTAATATTACAGTGTTACTAATTGTTAACGTGATTATATGGATATAAAATGTACAATAAATATCGATTATAATTAATTATATTATTACTGCTATCAATCGTTATTTAAAGCATTAGTTACTTTAGTTTCCATCTGCATTTAATCCATACCATGGGTTTACATTTTAATGTTTAAATTACAAGTTTTGTAAATTAATCCGCGGATAACTCTAAATTGTAATAAAAATGTATTCCTAATTATAGCTTTGAGTATATTTAATTAAGTTCCATCTTTTTTTATGGAGCTAAGCCATAAATTATGACTTTAAAGCTACATACCGGAAGGCATCATCATAGGTACACCCGCTACCATCTTAGACTGCATCATCACTTACTATCAGGTGACATCGCTCTTAAGCTCTAACTTGTAATGGATAAAAAACCTGATAAAGAGATCCTTGATTTTAGTTGAGTATGGACCTTGGATGAAATATGGACTAGATTTCTCAGTTAACTATGATAAATTAGGTCTGTTTATAAGACAGACCATAAGTACAAAATTTAAGAATAACTTACTAGCTGATGCCCGCGACTGCGTCCGCTTGGGCTGAAGTTTTTTTTTATAATTTTCTGGGATAAAAAGAGAGCCGTGTGCTATTCCACACTATAATCTATCTTTGTGCCAAATATCATCCAGATCCGTTCAGCCGTTCTGGCGTAAATGAGTAAGTAACAAATACCCATCCATCCATCCAACCTAACTTTCGCATTACTAAGGATAAAAGTAAAGGATAGTGTTTTATCCTTTAGCCTTATTCTAGCAGTGAAAAGAAAAAATATCCAGGAATTATAGCAAGAACTGTGAAGAAATACACAAATAATATTTATTTTGCGCAAACGGCGAGCAAATCTGACAGGCGAAGCAGATTGGCCAAGCCAAAGCTGCGTCGCGGTGTTTTAAGGAAATCCCGGGAAGAATCCCTTTGTTCCCGTGATATTCCGGGAAATGCACAAGATGGAATACTTACTAAAACACTCGCTCAGCGTTCGACAATCTAGACCGAGAGCCAGAGGTCTTGTTTTTTTTTTTATCTACTACAAGTTAGGCCTTGACTGCGATCTCACCTGATGGTAAGTGATGATGCAGTCTAAGATGGCAGCGGGTTAACCTGTTAGGGGTATGGCAGTTAAATATGGAATCCTATTCGGTTTATACACGGCATCGTACCGGAACGTTAAATCGCTTGGCGGCACGTCTTTGCAGGTAGGGTGGTAACTAGCCACGGCTGAAGCCTTCCACCAGGCCAGACTAGGGAAAATTCAGAAATTCAGAGATTCGGTTGTGCACAAATCATTATTTTAGTATACTTTATACTAATGCCCGATTTCAATAACATTGCCTGAGTTTTAGGGGACCAATAAAACCAAAATGATAATTACAGAACTCTTTTTGCAGGACTTTTGGAACATACCTGTTAAATTATAACTTCATATAATACCAATGTCAACAAAATGTTAAATTTTGCATTAAAAACGGTGATGTTTTCAAAGCTGTCCTTCACATTATTTTTTTAAGTGCTTATAAATAATAAAATAATATCCTTCCGACCGAATTTCGGTCATGGCGGCCAATTTCCATAGAGATTTGCCATCTGAGCGGGAGATAATTATTGTGCACAAGTGAGTACGCAAACACAGGTTCATTCTCTGTTACTTTACTCTTATAGCCCGATGGGATGGCAAATCCGACACGGCCAGAGAGATATCAGGCGCAAGACCGGGGGTGACACACCGCCTACTTCCTAATTCCGGGCTAGAAATGATAATTTCTTGTCAGAAAAACCCAATATTTAAATATGGCCCGACCCGGGACTCGAACCCGGATTTTATTCAGCTGCAGTCGGACATGCTAATCACTAAACCAACTAGGCAGTCATAAATGAAATGTGTAAATGAGAGTACCGTTCACCGGCTCTTAGACTATCCGCAGTAGTAACGCCGGTGCAGCGGTTGCGTTTTTAAATCGCCATTTATTTTCGCTTTTATTGCAAATTTTTATTACGACTTGAATTAAAACCGCGTTTTCGTACCGCCCTGCATTTTACTGTTACAGTCTAAATGTAACCTTAATTTTTTCGCCTTACGTTATACTTTTGCTTGGCAATGCATGTACTAATAGGTATGTTAGGGAAAATTAGGTTTTATGAAATTTCTTTGATGGCATTTGAGTTTGAGACCCGACGTTGCAATCGTATAAAACCTCATAAAATTGTTATTCACGAGTTAGTAACAGCTCACTATCTAAAATTGATTTATTCAATCTTTATAAAAAAAGTTTACGAAATATTCTTGGTGAGCAAAAATTCTTGTCAGCCATATTTTTACGTTTGTACTGGTGAATTGCTGGATAATAATTAATCTGCAGTAGTCACTAATTTTTTTAAACAAATATTCCGATTATGCCGATAATAAATATGCCGTTAAAACATATATTTGGCAATTGAAAAAAATAAAAAAAAACTGTGTGTGTGCAATTCCCACACGGCAGAAGTGAAACTTTAGAAAAGTAGCCAACGACAAAATGGGATAAATATAACTTGTATTCTATATCTTGTATTCTTTCTCATTCTCTCGCAGGCTTAATCCTAAATTGATAATATTATATCAAGTTTGTCTCTTTTTAGTATCGTTTTATCGTTTCATCGAATTTTCAAATCCAACGATTCTAAAGAAGTTTCACTTCAAAAGTCGGCCTTTAGCATCAACAGTTTGAAATATATAGTTCCGTCTGCTAAAAGTACCTAACGCTTCAGGCGACCACGGAGTCGGGTAAAAATGCATTAATATGCGTCAGTGTCATCATTGTCAATCATTGCCAACCGCAAGCTAGTAAACAATCCATACCTACTTGTATGATGTCATTAAGTGCGAAACTGTATTTGTCTGTTTGTCTATTCAAGGTACATTTGTTCAAGCGAAATTAAAATTGGTACAGAAATAGATTGTATTCCAGGGAAGGACCTCAGAGGAAGGACATTACTTCATTGTCTAAACCAAAGGTTCCCAAACTTTTTCAACAAGCCCCTTAGCTACTCGAAATATTTCTAGGGTACAATGTTTCTAGGTAAGTACTTAGATATTCTTTTTGGACCGAAATCAAAAATTCCACCAAATTGGAACAGGTTAATCTTGTTTTAAGGCTGCAGTTGCATGAGAGTCCAATGAGACTCTCTTCTTCTTCTTCTTCGAAGTGAATTCTGATGGAGCTTGCACATGGAAAGGATCTTGTATCCACGTTAATTTTTACTCGCGAATACCTAAGTAGTTTAGTTTCCAGACCCGATTTCGAACCGATCCGACCCGATTCCGAATTCCGATTCCGAACCTGGGTGCCGCGATGCGCGATGTGCAGTTTGGGAGTTCCTGATCTAAGCTATAAGTCCACGCGGAAAGTCACGCACGTGGGCGTTATCTGGAAAATCTAGATGCCATTTTCTAATAGTACTAATGCTAATATTATAAATGCGAAAGTTTGAATGGATGGGTGTGTTACTCGATAACGACAGAACGGTTTAACGTATCTGTATGAAATTTAGCCACAGACATAGATTATAGTCATGAATAACACGTAGGCACAGAGGTAGTATAGCCTATAGAGTGCGTGCTTCTAAGCAAGAACAGTAGGCACCGGTAGGATCATAGCATCGTTCCGTCAGCAAGCCCTTTAGTCAAAGGAACGCTAGCTCTGAGAGCGCCCATCGCGAACTCGGGACCGAAATTCCGTTTTTAAACTGGAAAAAATGGTTAAATGTGTCATAGAAACATGTAAACATGATTCTCGTTATCATAATAAACATAATTCCAACATCACATTTCACCGGTTAGTCGTATTTTGTAAACTTTCATGTAAAATAGAAATACGTGTCGCGGGGGTGATACAGACGTGGGACGCAAGGTAACATAATACCGCCTGCACCGCCCCGCAACCTCGCTACGATAGCCGACTGTTCACCGAATCGAATAGTGATGTGATACATTCGACTCGGGCGCCGTCACAGATATCGGCGTTCCCTGGGATCAAAACAGAGAAAATTGATAACAAAATTTAAAAAAAATTAGCGCCATAGGTTTTGAAATTCGTTATTGTTGATCCGATTTCGTTCAAATTACGATTCAATTTCGATTGAGGGTTCCATGAGATCATAAATCTTAAAAGTCAGCGCCATTTTTAAATTCTTTGTTAGTTGGGAAAATTTTCTTCAAAATCGATATATTTTGGGGTTCCCTGAGATCACAAAAGAGGAAAATGTACAAAGACAGCGCCATAATCAAATTTTTTGTTATTAGGCCGATTTCGTTCAAAATCGATATTTGGGGTTCCCTGAGATCTTAAAAGAGGGAACTGTTACCAAAACAAAATTAAAAAAGGCCAGCGCCATATTGAAATTCTTTGTTATTGGGCCGATTTCGTTCAAAATCAGGATTCCCTGAGATCACAAAAGAGGTATCTGTTACCAAAATTAATAAAAAAGGCCAGCACCATATTGAAGTTCTTTGTTATTGGGCCGATTTCGTACAAAACCGATATTTAGGGTTCCCTGAGAACACAAAAGAGGTATCTGTTACCAAAATTGAAAAAGGCCAGCGCCATATTTTTTTGTAACATAATTATGGACAGAAACTAAAGATAAATATTAACGTATGTTATGAAAGAATGTTTATTAAATTCAAAGAATTTATTTTCGATACTTTTATAGTAAAAGAATCAAAGAATCAAACTTATACTTTTATTTTATAATAGCACATTAAAACACAGGTTTGCACATTTTTTACATATTTTATGCATTCGATATACATCGGATATATATCAATCCATACTAATATTATAAAATATGCGAATGTGTGTCTGTCTGTGAGTTACGCCCAACTACTTAAGCGATTTTGATTAAATTTGATATCGAGATAGGTTACATACCGGGGAAGGACATAGGCTACTTTTTATCCCGGAAAATTAAAGAGTTCCCGCGGGAATAAAAAAACAATCCACGCGAACGAAGTCGCGGGCATCAATTTTTCAAATCAAATAAATATTATAAATGCGAAAGTTTCGATGGATGTATGGATGTATGGATGTATGGATGTATGGATGTATGGATGTATGGATGTATGGATGTATGGATGTATGGATGTTTGTTACTCAATCACGCGCCAACGGCTGAACGGATCTGGCTGAAATTTGGCACAGAGATAGAATATAGTCTGGAATAGCACATAGCCTACTTTTTACCCCGGAAAATTAAGGAGTTCCCGCGGGAACCAAAAAACCTCAAATGGATGTTTGTTACTCAATCACGCCAGAACGGCTGAACGGATCTGGATGAAATTTGGCACCGAGATAGATTATAGTCTGGACTAACACATAAGCTACTTTTTATCCCGGAAAATTCAAGAGTTCCCGCGGGAACAACAAAACCTCGATCCACGCGTACGAAGTCGCGGGCATCAGCTAGTATAATTTAAAAAAGAAACTTATTCATATTACTAAGTAATGGCATGGCTCTACCAAATAAAATATAATTATTTAGTATCACAGCCAAAACCACCAAGTTTATTCGACCAAAAAAACCCATTACTGATCATATTGAGCTTAATCCATTAGGTGTTTCATCAAAATAATATGCCAAAAAAATTGACATTTCGCACGGATACAGGAAATACCTACCTCGTGATTCCATATTCGCCTATCATTAAAGTTATGATCATTAATCATGTTAATGATAATAACCGACCCGCATCGTGCATGTTGTAGTCAAAATGTGAAACCTGCCACTTCAAGCTTGACCCAATTAATCTAGTAAATAATATTCTCCAGACTTCAGACTCCAGGGGCCATATTACTGCCAACGCTTATAGCCATAAGTTTCGTTATTGTTGACTTTCGTATTTTAGAATTATAATACTTATTTTAGGAACGTCAAAGTATGTGACATCAAACTGCCATTTTGAGTAATTTCTCTAAGCATTCAGGGAGGTCCGGGATTCAAATTTCTAGCACTTTAATTCAAACCAGACTAATATTGTTCTGCACCACGTCGCGTCGTAAGATTTGCTTATGATTAAGGACCCTGGACATTAAACCAATACCCCCAATCGGTTTCTTCTTTCTACATAGCATCGCATCGGAACGCTTAATCGCTTGGCGGCACATCTTTGCTAGTAGGGTGGGAACTAGCCATGGCTGAAGCCTCCCGCCAAACAAATTCATTCTCACTCTCGGGTAAGCGAAGACTAAAAATCATTATTCAAATCAATCGAATAAATATTATAAATGCGAAAGTTTAGGTGGATGTCTGGATGGATGTATAGATGGATATCTGGATGGATGTATGAATGGATGTTTGTTACTCAATCACGCCCCAACGGCTGAACGGATCTGGCTGAAATTTGGCACAAAGATAGATTATAGTCTGGAATAGCACAAAGGCTACTTTTTATCCCGGAAAATTAAAGAGTTCCCGCGGGAACCAAAAAACCTCAAATGGATGTTTGTTACTCAATCAAGCCAGAACGGCTGAACGGATCTGGATGAAATTTGGCACAGAGATAGATTATAGTCTGGACTAACACATAGGCTACTTTTTATCCCGGAAAATTCAAGAGTTCCCGCGGGAACAACAAAACCTCGATCCACGCGTACGAAGTCACGGGCATCAGCTAGTGTACCTACTATAATCAAATTAACTGGCCTAATCTGTGAGTAACGAAGCTTCAGTTATTGACTGTAACACAATATAATAATATTGATGAGGGACGGTTCACACTTGACCGCCTTCGTGACCCCTGCTTAAGTTTGAAAGCCTCCGAGCTAAGGTCAAGTGTCAGATTGAAATACTTTGATGTTTTAAGGGTATCTAAATATAGCCAAGTGCTGTTAGGCGGAACGTACACCAGCGAAACCGAGACGCAACGTTATGGTTTGATTTTTTGCTTACATTCAAACTAAGTTTTATTTCCTTAAGTAAAACGTGAAAGTCGATATCAAAAATAAACCACTCTACTCCATCTTTATGCGTCAACCCTTAAGGTCTAGCCCCACTTTGACGACCTCCCTGGCGCAATGTTGAGCGCTGTTGTCGTGATACCGGGTTCGATCCCCGGCAGGGTCAATTTGGATATTTATAAGTTCTGAATTTTCCTTGTTTTATCCTGGTGAGAGGCTTCAGCCTCCCCTCAGTTACCACCCTACCAACAAAGACGTGCCGTGTGTGATTTTGTGTTCCGATACGATGCATCATATTAAGTATATCATTATAGTTAGGCCGTAAGAACGGAGCAGATAGACAGACAGACAATCTTGCAAATTATTAAGGATTATCAAGATGCCTGAAAGAGCCATAAAAACGCTTGGCATTGCATTTCTCATCACTGGAAAGTCAGCCGCATCGATAGCGTCGAATTGCGATGACGTCATTTGAGTCAGCCGTTCCACAGAATAGCTAATAGTACAGTTGTACGTACGCCATATAATATTTCAATGCGCTAAGTTCGTAGCGAAACTCGACAACCGTGCAACCTAACCCACAATGGCACAACTGATGACATAAAATACCTCCTTTTACAACTCCGAATCCATAATAAAGGTCCCTTTGCCTCTGTAATCAGTGACCATAACAGTAGTCAGTTAGCGATGACAAAAGTACTCTCTGAATGTCCAACAATAATTACAGAGGTCCCTCGGTCTCGGACCTTAATCTTACGGTAGCCGGTTGAAATTCGACGAATTGTTGTGCATAGCTAAGACGGGCGCCACTATTGAGTCTCGAAAGGAACTGCGACAAGTGAGATTATTAACCGACTTTTCTTAACGTTAATCTTTCGCGATTGAAGTAGGTTGCCACTTGCCAAAGTTCTGATAAAATCCTAATCTGATTTGTTACAATTTTTTCGTTTCGAGATAAATTAACTGAATAAATAAACAAATTAATTGAATAAATTATTAAGTTAATTATCTGAAAGCACATATTTTTTTGTAAATCTTTGCATTGGTTAGGTAGAATTTCTTCTCATAAAATTTTCATTTCATAAACTGAATTCCAAGAGATTTCTTAGACTTTTTCTTACTTAACTCAAGTATTCACACATAATGAATAAAAGTAGCTGTTTCTTTATTTAATCAACACAACAAAACTGTTAATAATGTCAAGTGTTTAATTATTGTAAATGATATAAAATTATTTACTTTTCTTCTTCTAGCCCGGGAAATGAAAGAATTCTCATGGTATTTTTGAAAAACCTAAAATGCGAGCAAAGTAGCGGGTATCATTTAGTTAGACTATAAATAATATTCCTATTCTATGGTAAACATCAAACAAAGCTCAGCAAATCTATAATATTTGAATAACTTCGAGAACAAGTAGTAACGTCTTTCGAGCGTACCTGTTGATATCAAGGAACGTTAATACCTGTTATTATTCCTTTGTCGCTTCCGCCATTTTAACAGATGATGCGCCTGCGCAACCGTTACGACTCACCTGCTACCAATTTGTTACTGAACAACCGTTTAATTTGCCATAATAAAGGGTTAGTGATAATGTTATCCATTCAAATTCAATTCAATTGAAAATTCCTTAAACATTTCTTTGGATACCTTTTGTTGTAATTTTTTAAGCATTGGATACACAACGCATGATGGTTGTCTCAACTTAAAATTATATGAAATGCGAAAGTGTGTCTGTCTGTTTGCTATGCTTTCAAAACCCGTCTGGGCTACTGATTTTGACGGAATAGTGATAGCATAGTGGTTTAAACGTCCGGCTAACCGGTTGGGGGTTCGATGTCCGGACACTTACTACTAACATTTCGGATCATTAAGTGAATTTAAGAAATTGAATAAACTCAATTTATTCATTACATGTGGGACATACAGGTGTCTCTTATGTTTTAAATCTACCACCGGTTCGGAAAGAAGATTCAGGGATATCACTTGCTTCAACGGTGAAGGAAACCATCTTGATGAAAACTGCACGCCGAAAAGTTTTTTCATAATATTCTCAGAGGTTTGTGGAGTCTGCCAATCCACTTTCGGCCAGTGTAGTGGACTAAGGCCTAACATTTTTCAATCTAGAGGGCAATGCCGGCCAGGTTGTTGTACTGAATCTTTTTTTCGGTCACAAGCAAATTAATACTTGTTTCGCAGCATTTGTGAGAATTCAAAGCACTAACCAATGTTTACAAAGTTGTATGGAACGCTTGTATGGTCTTTTTCCCCAGCGTCTCATGCATATATGTATGAGCCGAACAAATTGACGAGTGGTCGTTAAAACGCGTATGTACTCGTTATTGTGTGCACTCCGCCGATTTTATCGACGCTTTTTCATTGTGCAGGATTATAATAACGCTTTTATGTAGTGCCTAGTATAGGTACCAGTACTGTTTTTTTTACTAGCCGATGCCCGCGTCTTCGTCCGCGTATATTGAGGTTTTGGTTCCCGCGGGAACTCTTTTTTCCAGAATAAAAAGAAGTCTGTGTTTTTCCAGACTATAATAATATATGTCTGTGCCAAATTTTATCCAGATCCGTATAAACGTACTGGTGTAATTGAGTAACAAACATCCATCCATCCAAACATTCGCATTTATAATATTAATATGGACTAGAACTGCCCGCGGCTTTGCGCTCGTGGGAATATCAAAAATCATCTATAAACTAGCCAAAAATTTGCAATAGAGCTACGCAATAGATAGTAGTAATTTCGCTATCCTGCATTTATTCCTATCCACTGTTTAGGATCGGAATAGTTGTGGAATAGTGCATCGATCAATATGTTGCTAGTGCGGCACCTGCACCTAAAGGCGACGACGCAATAGATGTGACACTGATGTATAGACACTATTTGAATACAACGCTCGCAGTGGAGCAGTAACCTACTGCTCCACTGCACTGGTGTTACAGGTTTTAGATATATTTTTATCCTCTGCTGTTTCTTAGCAGGATATTATAGTTCAATCATTCGCAAAGTTATAGTGTCAGCGATTTTCTTGACATACTTTGTAATTATTTTATAATGGCCTCTAAAACTCGACAAATTAGGCTTCTGACTTGGACGTGGATCAATAAACATTAGATTTCGGTACAAAATCCTTTAATATATTATAGTCTACTAGATGATGCCCGCGACTTCGTCCGCGTGGATTAGGATCTTTTGATTCCCGTTGGAACTCTTTAATTTTCCGGGATAAAAAGTAGCATATGTCCTTCCTCGGGATACAGCCTACCCCTGTACCAAATCTCATCAAAACCGTTGAACGGATGAGCCGTGAAAGCGTAGCAGACAGACAGACAGACACACTTTCGCATTTGTAGTATTAGTATGGATTATAGTGTGATCGAAGGTGTGCTGTAAGGGTTACGGAGGAAGCAAAAAAGCAAAATTCGACTCTTGGCTAGCGTGGTAGCTATGACCTAAGCCTTTCTCATTCTGAGAGCAGACCTGTACTTAGTAGTCATGAACTGAAATCGAGATGGGTGAAAGTAAATAAGATGAAGTAAACAAATTTCTCCACCGAATTATCCATATCAATCGACGATTCAAAACGACGAAATAATGACGCAGCTCAGATTGTCCCGGGCCTGTGTAATTAGTGACAGTAATCTCTCGTCGAACGAGACCGGCCGAACGATTGCAGATCCCATTTAGGATAATGGCCGGCCGTAGTTGAATGATGACCGTGCTTCTAGCTCCTTCATTCACTCGTTCACAACCATTCAGCTGTTTATAGCTATAATTTGGGAGCTGTTGACAAAATCTTTACCTTTTGTGGGTGTTATAAGTTATAATTAAGCATCATGGACTAATTAAAATTAATTTCTAGCATACTCGTATCATTCACACTATACTTAATAAAACATTTAAAAATTCATAGACTAGAAAATGGGCGGCCATGGTTGACTGATGAACGTGTTCAGAGCTCCTTCTTTCACTCGTTTACAACCATTCAGCTGTTTATAGCTATAATTTGGGAGCTGTTGACAAAATCTTTAGCTTCTGTGGGCGAAATTGAGTATTGTGATGTTAGCAAATCCAAAAGATTTGCTTCTGGCATAATATTAATTTCATTCACACTGTAATAATATTTAAAGAAATTAATAGACAGGGAAATAACAGGCGGTAGTCCGTGACCGTGACCGTGCTACGAACTCCTTCATTCACTCGTTCACAACCATTCAGCTGTTTATAGCTGTAAATTGGGAACTGATGGAAAAATATAGCGATATATAAATATATAAATCCATACTAATATTATAAATACTAAAGTGTGTCTGTCTGTCTGTCCGTCTGCCTGTCTGTCTGCTACGCTTTCTCGGCCCAACTACTCAACCGATTTTGATTAAATATGGTACAAAGATAGTTTACATCCCGGGAAAGGACTTAGGCACTTTTTACCCCGGAAAATTACGGACTTAAGATTAGCAGCACAAGGAACAAGCGAGTGTGTGGATGCCCAAACCCTAATCAGTCGCATGTTGTCAAGTGAGGACGAGTGGCAAAGATACAGCAAGATGCTGAGGGCCATAATGCTAATAAGAGAGGAAAGAGAAAAACAAGAAAAAAAGGAGAGAGAACATCTTGAGTGTCAGCATGAAGAAATGTAAATCGGTTCCGTGCTGATCTCGCAGACAAGGGGGGGTTATTTTAGTCCGTGCAAGTCGGACACACCCTGCCAGCAGGCAGAAGTCCGTAGGGATTATTTCCTCCTCATCCAGAAAACAAAAAAAAAACCCGGAAAATTGAAGAGTTCCCGCGGGAATCAAAAAAACTTAATCCACGCGGACGAAGTCGCGGGCATCATCTAGTTAATACATAAATATATAAGGGAACTTTAGCATCACGATGTTATAAAATTCACACTCCCACCAGCTCCCTGGTTGCATAGTTTGAAATAGACTAGTAACTGATTCCTCTGCATGACGCGATGCATGTTGTTTTTGTGCTGCTATGCGTTACTAAGTGAGATATTTGCTTGTAATTTGGCGTGACGCATAAAATCATTTGCACTAAATACTTACTTGTCTCATGAGGCTAGTAACAAATCTGGAGCCATACCGCCAACGCCTAGCCATATTGTTTCATTATTGTTGACTTTCGTGTTTCAGAATTGTAGCCCTTATTTTAGAAACATCAAGGTACGTGACATCAAACTGTCATGGCCCCTGGTCAACTGGCCCCTGTATCACTACCGATGCTTAAATCACTATTTAATTTATATCTAACGGTACTCATAACCAAACTAGCTACGAGGGTTCCAAGCGCGCTCATTTTGTCCGGTCTGAGAAGAACCCATGTTCTTCTCAGACCGGACAAAATTTATTTTCAAAATCAGTCACATTTCGTAAAGAACCTCGCCGATAAATCGAGAAAACTTTATTTCACGTTCAAAAACCTTCAGACAATGCAATGTATTCTAGACTATAAAACGTCCAGAGTTCTAGATAAAAACTAGCGCTCTAGGCTTTTACCTTTACAAAGGCATTTCGCAATCGCTCCCGGCATAAGAGCCTCATAACAATCGTTCAAATAGATAAAAGAACGGTATCATTCACTGCTCATTCGCGATGAAACACTTCAACCAGCTCTCGAATGGCAAACAAGTCTCGGACTGGATCGAGTACAATCAGATCGAGTTGAACTGAAAAATCGATTCAATTCACATCACTATTCAAATGGCCCGTGTTGTTCTATTCAGGGATTTGAATTTGGAAAGTTTTGAGACTATTGTGTCTTTGATTCGCAAAATTGCTCTGAATCGGTCTACTTTCGATTGTGAAGTATTCGTATGGAGTGCCCTTTAAAATGGAACTTGTCTGCGTGGATTTAGGTTTCAAATTCCATGGGCAATCGTTAAATGACCGGGATAAAAGGATGGAAGGATGTTACTTACCAGGTCAGAGCTTGGGCTGCGCGTTGATTATAGTGTCTAATTTATGCCCTAACGTACTTGCCATTAAATGACAGCTACCAAATTTGAAATTCGGTACTAATAAGCATAAATAAGGCAAATATAACATAACCAGTTAAATTAATTGCCGTCAAACATCAAAATTAGTTCTATTAACGCGTAACAATAGCCTAACTGAAGAATGTAACAACCGGCACAGGAATAGACCCTCTATTACAAGGAATTTAAAAACTATATTACCTCGCAGTTTCAAATTGCTACAGCCCGATAAATTTGAAGAGGCACTTGCCTTTTCAAAACCGAATCGGAATGCCCGGACTGGCGTTCAAATTTAGCTTGAACGCAGAAATATAGCCGGCTTCCAGATCCTAAATTTAGACAGTCTTATTCCAACAATACTGAGTTCATATTGACGGTACTTTTCAAAATGTTGCAGGCAAAGAGACCGATTTGAGACATAATATACCTGTCCTATTTTGTATTACTTAGTAAATGCATGTTCTTCCACAGAATGATTTTTAAATGGATTTAGAATTAAAATACTTATTATTAGTTTTGCAAAGATTGGCTATCTCTTACTATGTTTTTATGATGATGAGGACTCTTCACATAATATAATGAGGACATCATAATATTGTCATACTTAATATTATACGAAATGCGAAAATGTGTTGGTTTGTCCTTCAATCACGCCGCAACGGATCAACGGGATTTTTGGCATGGGAATAGTTAAGAACCTGGAGAGTGACATATATTACTTTTTATCCCGGAAAATTAAAGAGTTCCCGTGGGAATAAAAATAACTTAAACCACGCGGACGAAGTCGCGAGCATCAGCTAGTTTAAAATACATCTACGAAGACATTTAAAAGAACCCTACTTAAAAGAAAAAAAAATACGACCAATACCGTTTTAAACAAAACAACTATAGTAAAAAGACGAAAACTACTTATACCACGCAGCATTCCCGTTCCCGTGTACCAAAGAGAGAAAAAGAAAAACAACGATAGATAACATCCACTGACAGAACTGAACCGTACGTCACTAAATCCACTAATTTATCGCCTAATATATTAACGACTAATCTCGAATAATACCCGGTATAAAAAAACCCGGTTCCCGTTACAAAAGAAACTTTTCTGATTAAATCACTATTTGGTAGTGGCACATTAAAAATAAACTCTGGTATACCGGAGGCGTAAAGCCATTGACTTATAATTACCAATGGATTTCATTTACTATAGGTATTGGTCAAGATACATGCATGATTACATCACCCATATTTTATTCAATGTAAATACAGTTCTAGGGATATTTAAGCATTGTTCTAATGTCTAGCATCATATTCTATGTGATAAAAATTAATAATTCACAGTATTTATGTACTGCAATCTACAGTTCGCGCGCGAGTTGAATGCAGAGTAAATGTATGTGTCACCATATATTTGCTCTGCATTCAACTCGCGTGCGAACTGACTCGTTGTCCTAAGTGAGCAACGAAAGCGACGCGTCGCGACACGACTCCATAGAAAATGACAAACTGAAAGGTGAATGATGTTGCAGCCTAAGATGGAGTACGCTTGCCTAGAAGATGCCTAGATTAACTTAGGCACCTCAAATATTCTATTAAAAGATTGTTAAAAATAAAGATCAGCTGTTGGGGAGTTATCGAAGCCAAGCGTTAGCCTTTATATTCTTTCTATAGCCACTTTAGTGCAATGTTAGTCTTGAAAATACTTAAAAATAGAACCTTATTTTTATCTCGTCCTCACTGCAATACCAATGCATCTCAGGAGGACCCCCTGGACATAAAAACCCCGTAATAGCACCTTAAAGGCACTAAAAAGGTCGATCCTGTACACCTGATAATAAATCGCACGAAACAAAAAGAAAAATCCCCCATAAATCGGACCTCAATGCAATATACGTCTATTAGGTTCGCACTCGAAAGCCTTTAAATCTTTCCCTACCCCAAAATACCCCCGTTTTACAGCTAGCTAATACCGAGACTAAAATGTAAAATAAATTTTTCGCTACCCCATCCGTTTACTATACATTAGTGGTTCTATGAGAGCAATTACGTGTAGTTTAACACAGGACTAGCAATGGACAGTGTCTTGGACGAAAGTACCCTAATAAGTATGCAGGTTGCATGTTACGTAATAGCTTTATCGTATGTTGTTGCAGTAGCGGGTATCCTCTGCAAGGAGTTTGATAAATTTTTGATTCTGTAATAGTACTCTGGGGGTTTAATAAAGGCCTGAGGTATTGCTTATCTATGGAATGTATGAGCGAGGGTTGTATTCGAAGTTATTTTGGGATTTAAAGACTACCCTTTTCTTTTAACTGATTTCAAGACTGTTTTATTAAGCGCAACTGCCATCTTGTTTATTGATAGAGATATTGATATTAGATCATATGTTTTCAATGCAAGCTTGAAAAAAGTTTGATAATTTGTTTGGTTTTGGTGCAAATTCAAATAAACCAATTATGATTTTTGTAAAGTAACTGAGTTTCTTGCTGGTTCTTTTCGGTAGGAACGGCATTCCGAACCAGTGGTAGATTCGCTCGACTATTCAAAATCACTTGATAAAAGTCTACTTGAATAAAAAATGTTTGATTTGATTGGAATACGTCTGAACTACCCATACATCAAATATTTAAATTTTATTTATAAAGTTTGTTTTTGGATAATACTTCTCAACCATTACCGTTTAGGACAGAACAAAAATAAGAACATTCTAATTAAAGCAGCAATGTCTACGAAGATGAATAATGTGGACAGATAAAGTTATTACATCATATGACAGGAATAAAGGTGCGTTTCCACCAGAGTTATGAGTTATACGTACGTCGTCGCTAAGCTACGGATGTGTGTCAAATACACAAATAAGCGCTTGATCTTATACCTATACTATGAAAATCAAGTACTGATATTAGAGTGCATACTTCATGATTGTAGTTAGATAGAATAGAACACAAGATGATTCTCCGTAAGTCCATAGTCCATATTTGAAACTGGAATGCTTTATATAACTTACTAGCTGATGCCCGCGACTTCGTCCGCGTGGTATCAGTTTTTTTTGATTCCCGCGGGAACTCCTAAATTTTCCGGGATGAAAAGTAGCCTATGTCACTCTCCAGGTCCTCAATTATACCCATGCCAAAAATCACGTCAATCCGTTGCGGCGCGATTGAAGGACAAACCAACAAACCAACAAACAAAGACACTTTCGCATTTATAATATTATTCATTGTATTACTATGCGTCTATCAAACAATATTTCGAGTATGAGGTAACAATAAGCAGTGCCACCTAGACCCATTTTTCGTACTAAAGCGACTAAAAGTGACAAATACCTCCACGTCCACTACCTCGTGAGCTCCTACGATCCGCCATCACCTGCGCGGCACGCAGGCGATCGTAACGACGACGACGACGCGACACACACCGGATTAGACACCGACTCCGCAACGCGGAGTCCACCGACTTTGACACCATCTCGGCGCACGAGAGCGGCCCCATTGCCCGCAGCGCCGAGACACCCATACAAGACACGGGTCCTGCACGTGGAGGTGATGATGTCCACCAGTAGTGCGGATCCAACACCGGTGATGACACCCGATCAAGGGGCCCGTACCCTTACAAGGCAGGCCCTAGCCGGTTTCTACTCGGCTTCAAGACGTCCACTGGGGCACAATGTTGCCCAATGTTGTAAGAAGGCTCAGCCTCGAGGGCCGTAGGTACCCCCGCTTGGTAGACCCCTCAACATAACACATCAAACAGTGGGTTTAACACAGTTGCGTAGCTTAGCAACGTAGCACATCTCTGGTGGAAACGCACCCTCAAGGGGGTAAAAGTAAAAGATAAAGATAAGATACGAGACAAATGCCGCGGAGTTAATAACAACATTCCGTAATGGATGTGTGTGATGTCTTCGGCGAGGAGTTATTGCTGCTATCTTATCTGCTGTTTATATTTGATTTTTGTTGCTTAGGTACAACGCGTTCTCTACTTGGGTGTGATTACTGGTGTAATCTTACTCTTTTGGGATTTGTATGGTTGGTTACGGGGATAGGTATGTCGATTGTCTTCTTTTTAACTTCATGTAGACGAAGTCGCAGGCATTAGCTAGTTTGTAATATGGTTAAGTTAGGATTCAAACATTAAACTCAGGTTTTCGATGTAAGTAGTCAAAATTGGGTATAAAAGTCTGACCTAAGTATATACAGTCCCAAATCAATTTGGTATAGACCTAAAATCACGTAAGGGTCAAATATTTCATCGCATTACAATACGTAATAAGGACACTCCTACCATTATAATTAGGTACCTACTAAACTACGGCCGTTCAGAGAATGCGTTCCTGACACGTCGCGATTGAACTGACGACGTAACTTTGTAATGGCGTTGCAGTTACGATAAAAATATTATTGCGGGTTGTTTACCGTTTTAACAATTAATGAGCATTAAAACAACATTATTGTATCAATAATCAATTAATGTTATAATTTTGTGCCAAACTGAGTGTCAAATAACTTGGTAAACAATATTTTATTATTAGGTGTCAGGAACGCATTCTCTGAACGGCCGAACTTTATTAATGAAAATAGGTTTCGACCCTGAGTAATGATAAATACGATGCAAAAAGATCCCGAATTATGCCCTATTTTAAAATAATAGTCAGTAAAATAAAATCGAACCCAGGTTCTCTTCAAACGATTGACGTAAACATACCGCTGCGCTAGAGAGGGCATCAATTAATCAATGCTCGGAAATGTAAAACCATTTATGTTTGAAGCTCCTGAACGAGCTGTCGGCGTTCCCAAACGGATGATGGATTTTAAAGCATTTCCAGTGTTCTCAATTTTTTACATTATTTTAGTTAGTTTTTAACTTTTTATGTGGTCAGATTTTGACGACCGAAATGCCAAGCTATTTATATTCCCTCGCTATATTACCTATTTGCACACAATATTATGAAGCAGGGTATTAGAGTATGACTGGAAATTATACTAAGTATATGAAAACTAGATGATGTACGCGACTTCACGGGAACTCCTTAGTTTTCCTGGGTAAAAAGTAAATTTTTTTACGCCACTACAAATAAGCCCTTGACTGCAATCTCACCTGATGGTATGTGATGATGCAGTCTAAAATGGAAGCGGGCTAACATGTTAGGGGTATGGCAGTTTTATTGAACCCATACCCCATGGTCGGTTTCTACACGGCATCGTACTGGAACGCTAAATTGCCTGGCGATACGTTTTTACCGGTAGGGTGGTAACTGGCCTGGGCTGAAGCCACCAGACCAGACCAGAGAAAGTTCAGAAATTATAAATATAAATTTCCAAACTGACCCTACCGGGAATCGAACCCGGAACCTCCCACGTTAAGACAACAGTGCTCAACACTGCGCCAGGGAGGTCGTCAAAACGAACTCCTAGAATTTTCCTAGATGGGAAAAGTTGTTGGAAAGAGAGGCGTTGGTCGCAGACAAAAGTCTTGGCTGCGCAACATACGGGAGTGGACCAGAATCACGAGTGCTGCCGAATTATTTCGCCTCGTGAAAAATGGAAGTGTCGTTTAGATAAAAAATACACCATTTATAATAGTTAATCTAGCATATTAAAATTATGAAACAATTAAACGAAGCGAGCAACGGTGAGCGCTGTACACTTAAAAAACATTAAAACACAACAAGGGCGGCCGAAATACGTTAAAAACAGTGTTTAACATTAAAAAGTTGGTGGAGCGGCCATGACAGCACTATCATTTGTTTTAAGACTCTCGGGCGACATCTGTGAGTGAGCACTTAGCACGGACCACAGAGCGGTAAGTACGTTTTTTGAAAAAATAAGTGCTTGCCGCAAAAAATTAAGCTAATGTTAAATGCTTAATCATTTTAAACCTGACATAATAATATGCTCGGTCTAATACCGTTAAATGATAGATTGATATATAATTTATTGTTTGCTAATAATTTTATTTATTATTCTAATGATTATAATAAATGCTAAATGCTAATGGGATTTAATAAGTGGCACACGTGATGGTTGCGATGATGTTTTGCGCACTGATTTATTGTTAAATTAGATGTATTATGAAATGTGCGTCAGTGCTGACGGAGCAAATTGTAAGGTTGGACTGTGGACCGTACAAAACATTTTTAAAATGATAATTTAAGTCATGAGAACAGCTTCTTTTTGTGGTTTGACGATTAGTGTTCATCTGCATTTGTAAAAGCTTTAACACAACATATCATAGATAGCATATGTACCTATTTTTGTTTTTTATTAAGTTAACTTAGACCACTTTAGTGTCAGCGGCGCTGATATTTTAATCTGTTTAACGAGGCTGTATAAATATTTATTTAAATATTAATCCCGACTTCCAAATGCATGTTTGTTGAGGCAAGTGCGAGACGGCATGAGAAACTCTACTAATCACGTCTTTTTGTGTGACAATCATAATAATTTAATATAAAAAAATCTTTTTAAACAACCGACTTCAAACTCCCGCGCCAACTTTACAACAACAAGCACGCTCTATACAAAGTACTTATTTTATTGTTGATATTTTAAAAACCGCTCGACCGATTTCGATAAAATTTATATGGGACTATATGGGAAGTATGCCCTTTCAAATAAAAAAGAATCATCCAAATCGGTCCACCCAGTCAAAAGTTCTGAGGAAACAAACATAAAAAAAAAAAAAACAGTCGAATTGAGAACCTCCTCCTTTTTTTGAAGTCGGTTGAAAATACAAGGTGTTTTCATAATTTAACCACATTGCAGACCATATAGCCCAACACGCCGGCCAAGTGCAGTTCTGCATAAATCAGAATATACACAAATCTCTGACAATAGAACCTAAATTCCGCGCCTTATTAAACTTATTTAAGTAACACGTGAAAATAAAGCTCTGGAGGCATACTACCATCGCTTAAAGCCTTGTTGACGTTTGTGTTTTAGCATTATAATCCTTATTTTGAGGATGTCAAGGTATGTGACATAAAACTGTCATTATGAAATAATACTTCTTTAAAATAACCCCCCGGGGGAGTTGCTATCATTGCCGAAAGCAGTATTACTTTAATTTTGTTGACGCTCGTGTTCCAGAATTATAATCCTTATTTTAGATAAATCAAGGTACGTCATATCAAACGTCAATTTTAAAATATGTTAGTAGGTACAGTCCCACCAACTTATCTTGACCGTTGGGCCATGAATGTTGGAACTATGTAATGTTTATGTCTGTTTAGTTTTTGTTTTGATTTTATTTTTTATTCTGTCACCGGGTCAGTAAATTATGTAGCCCCTAATTATAAGCAATTAATTATAAGCCCCTAGCATCTTATGGACTATTCCAAAACACACATCATTTCTACTCTGCTTTATGTATGTACTTGAAAAAAAAATAACTGAGAACCTCCTCCTTTTTTTGGAAGTCGGTTAAAAATTAAAAAGTCACATTATCTTCTAGTACTTACACGTAGTGGATTAGGTATCAAAATATTATCACTATCTAATTTGAAATCTTATCAATTTGGAGCTAAAGTGGCCAATTCAACCCTCCAAATGGCGCTATAACACTGGAATACGATACCAAGGTGAAGCGGGTCAGTTATACCCGGCCCTCAGTGCCGCGCAAACGGTTATGGAATACAGTGTCAGTGCCAAAGCGGTGTCCAAATATGTAAATAGCTTCGATGGGTCACTAGGACCGAATGCGGAGCGAAATTAATTATATCGGTATACACCATCTGTCGTATCAATATTCAATCCGATTGGGACCTGTTTGCAGTGGCTGTGGCTGTATTTGAATGATACTTAACTCGGCATATTCCGATCCGTTGGTCTAGTGGTTAGAATGTTGTACTGCGCCTGGCGAGGTCTCGGATTCAATGAGACCTCGTCAGTTCAAATATTTGAAGTATGTTTTCTACACGGCATCGTACCGGAAAGCTAAGCCGCTTGGCTGCATATCTCAGCCCATAGCCAGCCACGGCAGAAGCCTACTTATAGTGGAATTTCAAAATTTATAAATTCCCAATTGACCCTGTCGGGGATCAATAATATGACTCGGTAAACTCAATTTATTTATAACATGTACTGAGTACTCGTAGGACATACAGGTGACTCTTATGTTACGTCATGTTTCGACTCTACCACCGGTTCGGAAAAAAAGTTCTGCTGCGAAGAGCCGGCATGAAACTCAGCAGTTGCTCTTTTTTAAAAAAACATGATCAGAATCAGGAACATTATTATTATTATTTTTTTTTTTTAATTTGCACACTAATAACAACTAATAGGTATGCAAGGAAAACACCGCAAAGTTTCTATTTTACTCGGTACTCATTGATTATTCATTACAAGGAAAAACAATGACTAAACCATGAGTGATCCGTCTTCGCGACGTGTGGTCAGACGGACAACCTATCAATTACATCTACGTATGTATCAATAGTGAGTCATATTTGGTTTGAGTCAATTTTATTTTTTAAAACTGCTTTGACGCTATGATTGATGATTTCATCTAAAACAGTTAACTCTCATAGGTTCAGCTTTCTTGGATCGGAACCTGTGACCTTTGGAGTACCGATTTGTATTTGAATCAGCCAGTTTCTAACTAGTGTCAGATATGTACCATATCAAATAAAATAAAAATGACGACCTCCTTTGTGTAGTGGTGAGCGCTGTGGTCTTAAAAAAGGTAGGTCTCGTATTCGATCGCCAGCAGCGGTAATTTGTGAATTCAGAAACTATCCAAATTGTTACTGTTCTAGTCTGGCGGAAGGCTTCGGCTGTGGCTATAGTCCACCTTACCGGTAAAGACGATTAGCTTACCGATACGATGCCGCGTAATAACGGATAAGGGGTAACATATCTCACATATATACATCACATATACATCACTTATATGATATTTACATTTTGTAACACCAATTGTCATTTGTCACTTAATGTCTAATTGTCAAACCTGACACTTGACATTGAGTTGACAATGACATAAGTTGTAGACAACTGTACTGCGTTTTTGTCTTTGCTCATGTTTAACCATACACTGTGCCATAGACTCATATATAGTTGAGATGTGAAGTGTATAAAATATCGTTTTATGATTTAAGCATTAATATTAAGCTGTATGTGTTACACTGTTACTTGTTTATAATAGCATTTTTCCGCCAGATAATGTGGGAATGGTTGAAATAGTATTAATACAGTTATTTAAGCGTTAGCCTATTAAGTATATATTATATATTTTATTTGTGTATATTATTGATAAAGTATTATTTATATATATATTTTTTTATTATTATATTATTTTTATGTCTGATAATAATCCGAGCAACAATAATGATATTGATTTCTTTTCATGCTCTTCGTCTGATGATTTCCACAGTGCATGCAGTAGCTCAGTTTCTCTTGACAGCATTGAATCCCTCGATGCAGAACTCAAATCTATATTTGCTAATAGCTCCAATTGTCTTAATTTAGTACACATAAATGCTCAAAGCATTCCGGCCCACTATTCCGATCTTCTCGCATCCTTTAGCAACGTGCATGTTGATGGTATTCTGGTGTCAGAGTCCTGGTTAAAACCTTCTCTTCCCTCTTCTCTCTATAATCTCCCTGGTTTTACGCTGATTCGCAACGACCGAACTGACAAGGGTGGCGGGGGCGTTTGCATTTACCTTAGAGATAACCTTACTTTTAATATATTAAGCCAGTCTCCCAACTCGTACTCTTCTAACCTTGAATACATTTTTCTTGAAATTTCAACACGCCATACTAAACTTCTTCTTGGCGTTGCGTACAGCCCTTCTCTTGCTATCAACTATTTCAACACCTTTGAATCACTTCTCGAAGACCTTTCTCCGTCTTACGATCACATAATTGTTATGGGGGATCTAAATACTTGCCTCATTAAAAATAACTCGAGGTCCCATAAATTGCAATCTTTAATTTCTTCATTTAACCTTTCTCTTCTTCCGCTGTCTGCGACCCATTTCTCCCCCAACTCTGACCCTTCTCTTTTGGATCTTATTATAGTTTCCAAAACAGAAAAGTTCTTACCCATGGTCAGCTAAATGCTCCTTTTTCTTACCATGACCTTATTTTCATACGCTATAATTTAGCGATACCTAGGCGAAAAGGTAAAACTATTCTGCGACGTAATCTGAAGCACATAAACATTGAAGCTCTTCATAAGGATGTTTCTGCACATGATTGGACTCAACTTTTTGCTGCCTCTACGGTTGATGACAAGGTCGGAATTTTGAATTCGGCCCTTACTGACTTATTTGACTCACACGCTCCTGCCCGTCCTGTAAGGGTTAAGTACCTGCCTGCTCCTTGGCTTACTCCTGATATAAAATTATACATGGCAAAACGCAATAAAGCTAAGAAGTTGTGCAAAAAGAATCCAACCGAGGAAAATGTTGCTAACTATAAAAGGCTGCGAAATCGCTGCAATAAGATGTGTAGGGATGCTAAACGCCGTTATATACATTCTTCAATTGAGCACTTCACTCCTGGTCAGACTTGGAGTTTTTTGAAATCACTGGGTGTGGGTAAATCTCCTGAATCTCTTAGTCAGTCGTTTGATTTAAACTCTCTAAACATGCATTTCTCTTCACCTCCAGTGAGAATCGCTGATAGTAAGAAAAATTCGTTGCTTTTAAAATTAAATAGCGTTGCCCCACCTACTTGTGATCCTTTTATCTTCAACCAGATCTCGGAGGAGGATGTTAAGAAAGGTATCCTTTCAATTTCCTCCAAAGCAGTGGGTGATGATGGTATTAGTCGTGATATGCTCTTACTAATCATTGATTACTTAATACCTATCATTGCTCATATACTCAATTTTTCCTTAATAACCAGCACATTTCCAACGTCATGGAAATTGGCTAATGTCATTCCATTACCCAAAACAACAAACCCGACTTCATTCTCACAATTCCGTCCTATTTCTATTCTACCCATTCTCTCCAAATTATTAGAAAACTCTGTCTACAAGCAAATCTCTTTTTATCTCTCGCATAACAATCTCCTAAGTCCTTTTCAGTCTGGCTTCCGTCCTTCTCATAGTACTACGACCGCATTGCTCAAAGTAACTGATGATATCCGGTTTGCTATGGATAACAAAGAGCTTACTGTTCTCGTACTGCTTGATTTCAGTAATGCTTTCAACCCAGTTGACTTTGATGTAATGCTTGCTATCCTCCGTTCTCTTAACATTTCTCCTCCTGTAGTGGATTGGTTTAAGTCTTATCTTCGGGGTCGACGGCAGAGAATCAGGACTGACGAAGATTCTTCGGATTGGGCTGATCTCTCTGCTGGCGTTCCTCAAGGCGGTGTACTATCTCCATTACTGTTTTCCATTTTTATTAATGAAATTTCCAAAGCAATTTCTTGTCACTACCATCTTTATGCTGATGACTTGCAGCTTTATAGGCACGCAGCATTGCCCGACCTTGCTGATGCCGTAGAGGCGGTAAACACTGATCTAGCTCACATCAAGACATGGGCTGAATCTTTTGGTTTGCTTGTCAACCCTAAAAAATCTCAAGCGCTTATAATCGGCAGCAGCCGAATGCGCTGCAAGGTTGACTTTAAAACTTTACCTGGCTTACACTATGATGGTACAGCTATACCTTTTTCCGAAAAAGCTAAAAATCTCGGTTTAATATTTGACAGTAACCTTTCATGGTCTGCTCATATCAATGAGGTGAGTAGGCGTTTGAACTATTCCATTCACTCTCTTCGCAGACTTCAAATTTTTTTGCCTTTTCGCACTAAAATTATGTTAGCACAATCTCTTCTCCTTCCCCTCATCGACTATGCCGACGTTTGCTATTTGGATGCAACAGAGGAGCTACTCGACAAACGAAATCGGCTTCAGAATTTGTGCATCCGTTTTATTTATGGACTGCGCAAATTCGACCATGTATCTGAATTCCGTCGACAACTGAAGTGGCTCCCTATTCGCCTTCGCCGGAATGCTCATATTCTAACATTACTTTTTAAAATATTAAAGTTCTCTTCTCCACCTTATTTGCATGAGCATTTTCAGGATGCTCTTCCCCGAACAAGACCTTTGCGTTCCTGTGTGATGAAAAAGTCACTTGAAGTACCCTCATGGAACACCATATTTTACGCTAAGTCGTTTGCGGTGGTAGCAGCACGTCTTTGGAATTCCCTACCAGGGAATATTCGTGAGAGTCCATCCGTGGGTGCATTTAAATCGAGACTGAAGCAGCACTATCTTTCTTCTTTATATGATTAGCTTTTATATTATTATATTATTCTATGTTTATTATTGTTAATTATGTATACTATATTATGTATTATGTTTAAAATATGTATGTATATTAGTACTTTATTTTGTATGTACGTTATTAATTGTGTATTCCCTGTATATATTATATGTAAGTATATTTTTATGATATTTATCATAAGTCTTAATAAAAAGTTTTATATTTTCTTGTTTATAAGTACCTACTCAGCTTTATCTATTTTTCACCATTCTCACATTCTAGGGCTGCTGGAAGAAATCTCTTCAAGAGATAAGTTGTCCTTGTACATGTCCTTTAAATTTTTATGTTTAGTTTTTAAGTTTGGTACTAAATAAATAAATAAATAAATAAATAAATAAATAAATAAATATCTTGCTATAGCCCTATCAAGTTAGCGCGCTACCATCTTTGCCTGCATCATCATTTAACACTTATCATCCAGGTGGAATCGCAATCAATGTCTACTAAGCCCTTGATTGTATGAATTCTATGAACCGCGCCAATTCGGAAATAGGCTGTGTAGGACCAAACCTATTAGGGCGAAAACATACTACGAATAGAAAAATTTTGCATGCACACTAGGCGACAGGGCAAAAGACATATTGTCTTGTTTTTGCTCTAACAAAAATTCGGTCCAATTTGTTGGTCTGCAAGCAAAGTCTGCGTCTTTTCTAGTGTATAGATCTAAACATAATAGTATGGGTTATGCTAAGCGTGTCGGAGCAACGCGTTTATAGCATTTTCTATACTATGGAGTTAAGTACAAAATGCGTGCTCATACATATTGTATGAGGGATCAGCGGTTGGACGGATGAAATAAAGACGCGGGTACAATGGTTTGCAGAGGATTTCAATATTGCTGGCAAAAAAGGTATGAAATTACTTGATTATTTCCGCTACTTCATCCATGTGGATTGTGGTTTTATGATTACTGCGGGAACTCTTTCATTTTCCGTGATAAAAACCTATGTCCTTCCTCGGGATGAAACTGATCTCTGCACTAAATTTTATCAAAATTAGTTGATAAGATGGGCCGTGAAAGCATAGCAGACGGACAGACACACATATCATTATCATTATCATCATTATTATCATCATCATCATCATCAGCCGTTGTGCATCCACTGTTGGACATAGACGCAGCGGGCGTTTAGTCAACCTCAAATGGTAATACTTGACGTGAAGCGAGTTCCACTTGAAACTAAAGCAAAACAGAATAGAAAAGCGCTATCCAATAATGTAAGAATAACATGTAAAGTATGCATTATACCTTAAATTATAGTCGATTATAGTAGTATTCGACACAGAACTACATTTCAAACGTGTAATCGTAATACGTTAACATGTTAATTATTAAAAATCAAGATACTTTATTGATTGCTGTAGATCAGACGATATAAATTAGTAGTTTATTGGATAGAGGCAGGCGTTACTTTGCGGAAGTCCATCATAATGAAGGAACCAGAAGTTTAATTCGCTATAATCCGCGACAAAAGGAATATCTATGTGGTACAGTGATTTTATATATATATATATATTGATTATATATTTTATATATTTTTTAATTATATATCGTTAATTTATTTATATTTTATTAATTAATTTTATATTTATATTTATTTACCACACCACAGAATTCCCCCAAAAACTACCCTTTATATATTATAAATATATATTGATTATGTATAATATATTATATATTTAGGAAACAGAAGTGGAGTAAAGTGAAACCAAGCAAATATAACAAACCACAATTTATTCTACTAAATGATTTTAACATATCACAATTAAAATAATCAAAAAGGAACACACTTTAATCTGAACACAATTATGACTCATTAAGAGTCTCTCAACTGACAAAATGCTAGCTCAAAAGGCGAATAAAGAATGACCACGCGGTAATACAGAGAGCGCTTTTTATACACGTTCCTGCCCGCTTTTATAGGTTTTAGTCGGGTACCTACACTACTCACAATAATTTTGCTAACTCGGCCTATCCTGATTGTGCGCCGCCCTCGGCTGCACCGGAAACAATTTCATCAGAAGCAGGAAGGGCTGGTGTGCGTATGCCATCTTCATTAGCTCCCCCTCTTGCGGTGTCTCCTGAACTAGTGAGGGCACCCAAAGATTCACCCGCATCGTCACAGTTACTGTCATCAGAACCTGCATAAGACACAAATGGTTGATTATTCATGACGACGCACGCTTTTGCCTATTCTGACATTCATCACGCATACGAGGCCCTCATTCAAAATAACAACTTTCGCTACACAAAATAAAACGCTTCACATTCAAAAGTATGCATACTTCTCCAGACATTACATCTCAGTTAATCTCATACCTGAACTTGCAAGTTCACACACACACCACGTTAAAAACGTGCCAGGTCAGAGCCTGATGCGCATTCAGAGAACGCGACTTCCCAGGACAAAACCTGCCAGGACGCAGCCTGATGCGCATTCAGAGAACGCGACTTCCCAGGACAAAACCTGCCAGGACACAGCCTGATGCGCATTCAGAGAACGCGACTTCCCAGGACACAGCCTGCCAGGACACAGCCTGATGCGCATTCAGAGAACGCGACTTCCCAGGACACAGCCTGCCAGGACACAGCCTGATGCGCATTCAGAGAACGCGACTTCCCAGGACACAGCCTGCCAGGACACAGCCTGATGCGCATCTAAGAGACGCGACTTTCGAAGCCAGCCACTCCAGGTCGCCAGCCTCGGAAGCACGCTGCATCTGGGCAACACCAGTCATACAGCTCGACCAGCAAGGCAATTCACCTCACACCCAAATACATCAAACGTGCTACTGTAATCATAAGAAAACATTAAAATGTTCGGTTGAATCTAACTTTCAAAAAAAGCAGCGCAACTCTCGGGACACCATTCTCCTTTCCAAGGAACCATGTACTGAGCTGCAGAAGTCTTTAGTGCGCTCACGCACCTACCCAAAACCATGGGTACCATTGTGATTTTCACACCGGACCCTAGGTCGACACACACATTCGTGCTGCATCTCCCTGTCGGTGGTAGCCATTCTACCACCCACCTGACAGAGTGCTATGCTACACTCCTCGCAGGTCTGCCGACATAACCTTCTTCTCAATCTGCCCACTACATACAACGCTGTCCGCTGTCATCCACTAGCCTAACAGAGCCTAAAGTAACCTAACCTAACATGTAAGCTTACATTTTGACCTAACAACTGAACTAATAAGTAGCCTAACGTTTGACCTAACAACTGACCTAACGTCTGATTTCCGACTAACCTAACTTTACTAGAGAAAGCATGTAACTAAATTGGATGACAACAAGCAGAGCCATAGGCAATGTTTATGCAAATTAAGTTGAAAGTGTCTGTCACCGAAGAACGTGCCGCGTAGTCCGAAGCACGACTTCGAGGTACCACTCCAAGGCACCGCTCCAGGGCACACCTCCAGGGCACACCTCCAGGGCACACCTCCAGGGCCCCGATCCAGGGCACCACTCCATGGCGAGTATGAGTCAGTAGAGCTCATAGAGCAACAAGAGTCGGTAGAGCTGGTAGAGCCCTCACTAAAGGTCGCTTAACCATAGTACAAACTCACAGTTGTACCATGTCGAAACAACTTTGAACATTCAAAACATCAAACATCATCATCGATGAACACAGAAAATGAAGAAAGTTTACTCATACCAGTTATGTTCAACCATATCGAGTAGGCTAACGAGCAGCCTCGCGCACTATACAAGCACACAACCCTGCGCGACCAGTAGACGCGCAGTGTCACGCCTCACAGTGTGGCATGCGAGCGCGCAGCATCGCACCCTAGGCGAGCGCACAGCCATGCGCAACCAGGAGCGCGCAGCATCGCGCACTAGGTGGGCGCGCATCCCTGCGCGACCAGTGGACACGCAGTGTCACGCCTTAAGCGCGGCAGGCGAGTGCGCAGCAACGCGCACTAGACAAGCGCACAGCCCTGCGCGACCAGCAGACGCGTAGTGACGTGCTCCACACACGCGGCATGCGGGCGCGCAGCCCGGCGCGACCAGAACGCCTCACACGTGGTGAGCGCCGAAGACGAAAGGAACATAGAACAGAAAATGAACCTTATCGAGCAATTTAACTTCATAAAAACCCCTTAACGGTTTCATATTATCAGGACAGGTAGGTATGTAGACTCGTAATCGATCCACCCAAAACTTGACCGCAGGTGAAACGAAAACAAACTTTCTATCCATGAAAGTAGAAAAACAAAACTTCTCTAATCAAAATAGAATGCAACATTCAACAACAAATTACGTAACCTGGTTCGGTAATATTAACCTGTAAAACTCAAGTTAATTTTAACGTTTATCAGAACTATAAATATGTTTGCTCGTCCATACCTGACCTCAACAATTATTGTTTTGTGTACAAGCACTATTCCTTTGTAAAAGTATCACAGAAGCATTAACAAACCCCAAGGGATACTAGCGGGTTTAACAGGTTTTCTTAAACCGCTGTCTAACATCACGAATGCATCGCATCATTTGAAAACACAGTGAGCGTTATTAATTAAGAGACACTTTTTATAAAAACAGCATGTTTAATTGAATCGTAAAGTGGGTATAATCTGCCTTTTAACCATCACGCATTTTTTACGTATTTGACTTTCTAAATTGCGGATGATTGGTATCCGATCGTAACTAGGTCAAGAGTTTTAAATAACAACCCTCATTTTAAAAACTAAAAACTAAATTACGCAAAAACAATTTATCCGTGCATCATGTTTTAGCAAAACATTACTTTATGACTCAAAACTCAGCAAACTTAGAGGTTTCAAGTTATGTATCCAAACTTAGGGTATGAGTCACCTCTTTTTCACAAAAATATTTTTGTACCCGGTCGGTACCCACAAAGGTTCTACTTTTGAACAAGATGTTTCTGCTAGACACTTTATACTGTTCACAAACTAGCATTCAGGGTGGTTTAGGGACTCAAATGTAGGCGTTATGCCAATAACAACCACTGAGCCAACACAGCTTGCTAATTTAGTGGGAAATTATCATAAAATGGAAATCGCGTAAATACAATTGCGGTCTAAACCTTTTCTTAACACAATTAACAGTCAATTCAGTAACATGAATTACTGTTCATTTACTTTGTGGCTACGCTTGGTGGGTATTACATCCTTTAGCAAATAAATTAAATGGTCTTACCGATGTCGCATATTACGTCATATCACCAGAGGCTCGATGGTGTCATCACCTCACCACCATTCCAGGCAAATGCCAGGCGTAACACGGAAAAGCGCGCAGCACCGCGGCTCCGAGGCACGGCACGACAGCGTGTCGCGCAGACTGAATCGCCCTCGTGAACGCCCAGAGCGCCCACGTGGCATGCACAGTTGCACACCCAAGCGCACTCGTGAGGCGCCTCAAGCACACGAGCTGTGTAACACCACAGCTCGGCCACACTCCGCGAGCCAGCGATAACAATCACATGAAAACAAAACACAACTTTAGCACACAAATAAACACTGCACATTACGCGAGTCACCCTTCGAGAGATATCTTGATCGGTCACGTGATCAACTTTAAGCACTTTAAATTTGGGTATGTTCCTTCTTGATTCATCTCGTATGTGGGCCTATTTAGCGGTCCTTTATCCCACTTCTGAATTTAGGAAACAAAAGTGGAGTAAAGTGAAACTAAGCAAATATAACAAACCACAATTTATTCTAGTGAACGATTACAACATATCACACATAAAATAACCAAAAAGGAACACACTTAAATCTGAACACAATTATGACTCATTAAGAGTTTCACAATAACGCAGTTTACAGCTCGGAAGGTGACAAAAGAATGACTACGCAGTAATACAGAGAGCGCTTTTTATACACGTTCCTGCCCGCTTTTATAGGTTTTAGTCGGGTACCTACACTACTCACAATAATTTTGCTAACTATATATATTATTATTTTATATATATATATATATATATATTTATTTAACGCACCACAGAAAAAATATTATATAAAGGGTAGTTTTTGGGGGAATTCTGTGGTGTGGTAAATAAATATAAATATAAAATTAATTAATAAAATATAAATAATTTCACGATATATAATTAAAAAATATATAAAATATATAATCAATATATATATATATAAAATCACTGTACCACATAGATATTCCTTTTGTCGCGGATTATAGCGAATTAAACTTCTGGTTCCTTCATTAATTAGTAGTTTTTTTTTATATACCTATTATGTCTCGATTTAGGTAAGAATAGAGGCAAGAAAATAAGCTATTGTACGATGTGGGCACACCTTTATACGCTTAGAACGCATCCGGTCATATTTTGACCGCTATTAAGAGTTATTGCTGCATTTTTATTCATGGAACAATTTAAGAAATACCCGGTTTTACAGTTTAGGGGTAACCTCCATAAAGGGTGAAAGTAAGGCTCGGACTGCGTGAATTCCGGTTGCATTCCGGTCCGGTTCCATTTAATCTAATACTAGGTGATGACCGTGAAATTCAGAAAATATTAATTATTCCTAAATTTCAATTTAATATTTTGAGCATTTTCACATTAACATAATCTAATGATTTGTTAAGGTTTCAACACTTACTTTGCTTAGTATCTTCTCTTCTTCTTTTGCTAGATCAATTTCCATCTTGTCAGATTATTAACCACGTAAATGCGTTAAAATTTCACTTCGTATTCAACTCAAGTCGGGGTGGATAAAAAGTTGACGGATGACAGAAGTGAGTGGAAGAAGACGTGATGCGTATGTTATGGTCAGATAGAAGAAGATTCACCTTCGGTCAGACCGGATTCCCACCGGCCATGCGTCTGATCCAAGCCTAATCGGCCGCCCGTAATATTGGATGATGTAAATGCGTAACCGACATATTTGACCGGCGAATAGTTCTCCCTTTTGTATGAAAGTATGAATGTACGGCATCCCATATGTCGTAGGCTTGTGGGACTTGGAATTAGGTTCAGCACTCTAGGTTATAATACCCAATTCGTCTCTAGGCGGGCACTTATTTTATTTTGTTTAGTGGGAAGCTCTGGCTAGTTACTACCCAAATCAACTTGCAGCCATGAGCATACTATAAATAATAATAAAAAAACCGTCCAAGTGCGAGTCGGACTCGCGCACCGAGGGTTCCGTACAAACCTGTAGTAAGTTTTAAATTATTAAAAATATTTTTATTTTAAATATTTGAGTTTATTGAATGAAAGGTTGCATGGTAATGTACATCATATATTTTTTTAGTTTTATCATTCTCTTATTTTAGAAGTTACAGGGGGGGACACACATTTTACCACTTTGGAAGCGCCTCTCGCGCAAACTATTCAGTTTAGAAAAAAATGATATTACAAACCCATGATACCCAACACGTATGGTAAGATGAAAAAACATTTTTTGAGTTTCAGTTCTAAGTATGAAGTAAGTAAACCCCCAAAATTTATTGTTTTTTTTTCTATTTTTGTAAGAAAATCTTAATGCGGTTCACAGAATACATCTACTTACCAAGTTTCAATAGTATAGTTCTTATAGTTTCGGAAAAAAGTGGCTGTGACATACGGACGGACAGAGAGACAGACAGACATGACGAATCTATAAGGGTTCAGTTTTTGCCAAATTTGGCTACGGAACCCTAAAAAACTGATTTTTATTTGAGAACTTGA
The DNA here is from genome assembly GCA_963932025.1 of Erebia epiphron. NCBI lineage: Eukaryota > Metazoa > Arthropoda > Insecta > Lepidoptera > Nymphalidae > Erebia > Erebia epiphron. The sequence goes on along the minus strand of OZ009946.1, from coordinate 36,353,019 downwards.
TTTGAAAGATGAGGGTAGTAGTAGGTAGCTAAATAGTAGGTATGTAAACCTTAAGACCAATAGAAATTTTGATTAGAGCTACAATTAATTATTTTGTAACTAGCGGATGCCTGCGACTTCGTCTGCGTGGTTTGAGGTTTTTTGTTTCACCCAGGAACTCTATAATTTTCCGGGATAAAAAGTAGCCTATGTGCTATTCCGGACTATAATCTATCTCTGTGCCAAATTACAGCCAGATCCGTTCAACCGTTGGGGCGTGATTAAGTAACAAACTTCCATACATCCATCAATAATCAATCAATCGATCAAATCAATCAATCAAATATCACCACACCAATCAAATAAATATTATAAATGTGAAAGTTTGGATGGATGGATGAATGGATGGATGTTTGTTACTCAATCACGCCCGAATGGCTGAATGGATCTGGATGAAATTATAGAGATAGATTATAGTCTGGAATAACACGCTATTTTTTATCCCGGAAAATTGAAGAGTTCCTGCGGGAACCAATAAACCACGCAGACGAAGTCGCGGGCCTTCGCTAGTACATCCATAAATCCATCCAAACTTTCGCATTTATAATATTATTAAGATTATCTAAAAAGTATTTTGGTATGTTTACATTTCTTTTCATTTTATCAGAATAATAAATCAGGGTTTAGCCATGCCTGTGGAACAGGGCTTTAATCAGAATCTACGAGTAAATACTAATACATATTATAAATGCAAAAGTTTGGATTGATGGATAAATGTTTGTTACTTATTACGACTGAACAGAGCTGGATGAAATTTGGCACACAGATAGATTATAGTCTGGAATAACAGGCTTTTTATACCGGTAAATTAAAGAGTTCCCGCGGAAACCAAAAATCACAATCAAAGTCGCAGGCATTAGCTAGTCAGAATAGAAAACTAAAGCCTTTTTATATGTCCAACTAGCTAATGCCCGCGACTTCGTACGCGTGGATCGAGGTTTTGTGGATCCCGCGGAAACTCTTTAATTTTCCTGGATAAAAAGTAGCCTATGTGTTAGTACAGACTATAATCTATCTCTGTGCCAGGTTTCATCCAGATCCGTTCAGCCGTTCTGGCGTGATTGAGTAACAAACATCCATTTGAGGTTATTTTGCCTATGTGCTATTCTAAACTTTAATCTATCTCTGTGCCAAATTTCAGCCAGATCCGTTCATGCGTTGGGGCGTGATTGAGTAACAAACATCCATCCATACATCCATCCATCCAAACTTTCGCATTAATTATAATATTTATTTGATTTGATATTTGATGACTAGTTTCTAAACCGTTTAGGAGAGGTACCTACTTAATTATAGTTCTCGTCATAAGCTGGATTGCGTGTCTCCTCCCGATCCAAACTACGAGTAACTTAAGCCGTTTTCTTATTACAGGGAAACTTATCCCAATTAACAGCTTAATCTTAGGGTACTAGTGGAACCCTAAACCTGTCAGACCTTAGCAAACTAGCGAGTGTCCTTGAAATTAATTAAAACTACCCTCCGAAGGGTGGAGTTTAGCAAAGCCGTTGGCTGATCTTGAATCGATTAGAAGGGTTATATTGAGTTATCCATCGCTTAGTGGTAACAATATATGGGGTCTTTGGTAGATACTTTACTACAATGACTATGCTGAGGGTATGTAATTGCTTTCCAATGATTCCTCTCTTAATAGTTGGGTACTAATGAATTTCGACAGTCCGTGGTACATGAGTATCGCATTGGTTAGAGATGTCAGTTCGAATAATAGCAAGGGAAATTAAATGCTTTATTTCATGTAGGACAACTTGTGTCACTTAAGATATTATGTCAAGACTTCCATTTTAATTCACAAATAGGGATGTTTCTAATGTCTAAAATACGTCAAATTTACATTCTCTGCATTGTTGATGACGTTACAAGTCATGGCTCTCTAGTATATAGTGTATTATCTATGGTCATGGCCATGCTCTTGTTATAAGCGCACGTGTTATTAAAAATTGCCGATTGTTTTACAAGTCAAAATACCCAATTTATACTTTTTTCTCAACTTCCACTTCTTTTCTTGTAGAATGGACTGTCACGATAAATCATACTTAACATTATAAATGCGAAAGTATGTTTGTTTGTTTGAACTTCAATCACGCCGCAACAGATCGACGAGATTATTTGCATAAGTAAAATTGAGGAACTGGAGAATGACATAGGCTACGTTTAAGTTAGGAGGAGGAGGAGGAATTTAGAAATCTTATTCCACGCTGACGAAGTCGCGGGTATCAATTACTAGATGTTTTTTGATTCCCGCGCGAACATTTTCATTTTCCGGGATAAAAAGTACTTATGTCTTTCCCTGGAATGTAACCTACCTCTATAAAATCGGTTGAACAGATGGATGGATGAAAGTGCAGCAGACAGACAGGGTATTATATAGACATCCGGTACTCGCTTTCAGGGGTGGGGAGGGGTGGGGAGGGGGGGGGGAGGGGGGGCACCCTCTCCCCACTCCCCACCCTCCCCACCCCTCCCCACCCCTGAAAGCGAGTACCGGATATCTATAGCCAACCCCTTTAGACAGACAGAAACACTTTCGCAGTTATAATATTAGTTTGGATTTTGTCAGTTTTGTCTCAACCAATTAGTCGCGTTTAAGCTCAGTTTCCACCACTCGCCATACACCAGCGTTACATTTGCTGTTCACCAGCAGGAATGCTGCATATTTGAGCATTCAGAGCGGGTGCCGACAACGAGCAAACTGCGGTAGATTACTACGTGACTCGCATCGCGCGCTCATACAAACAACCACACATAACTAGCGCCCTATTGCCGGATAAAGGAGTTGTGCAACAATCGCCGTGTGTGTAGCCCGCCTTAGCACGATGGCCTTGGTTAGATAAGCAACTACTTATAGGAATACTGGACACGCGTTATCTTTAAAACGAGCTTTGATTTTCTCTTTCTCTCTGCATAGTGTTCGTGAGGGTCGAAACCCCCTTTCAGTAAACATATTTGTTTATTTAAAAAAAGGAAGTATAGGTGTGCAATTCACACACGGCAGAAGTGAAACTTCAGAAAAGTAGCCTACGAGAGAATGAGATAAATATAATTTGTATTCTATCTCATTCTCTCGCTGGCTAAATCCTCTAAATGTTTATCCTTTTTTAGTGTCGCTTTTTTGTTTCGTTAAATTTTCAAATCACAACAATTCTAAAGAGGTTTCACTTCAAAAAGTCAATGACCATGCCACTGACGTTTTCACAACTTTTTCGCATGCATTATATCGAGTAGTTAACCACTAGTTCTAGTTTGGAATCGATTTTTTATTTAAAAAAAAACTGTTCCAATCCGTTTCAATTTAATGGGAAAAGGATTGGAAAAATTGCACTGTAATATGTAGCCCGCCTTAGCCCGTGCTATAATACTCTCGTATGAATGAATCTTCACGCTTCATTTGGGAACTAGAGACAAGGTAACGAAGCGAGCGTACGTGTTAGACGTTCTTGAAACTCTTGCAATAATAACTAAGGTTTTGTTGCTGCGACAACGCCTATTATTTAATTGTTAGTGTACTTGTGCCATTTAATTTAATAAGCTATTTATATGCTTGCCTTTGGACTCTTGAACGTATAAGTGTTGGAATGAATTAGGAATGAATTTTATGAAACAAACAATGTCTTTTTGGCCTTAGTTAGAGGTTGAAAATGAGCGCTCAGAATTTTATTTGAATAGCTAGTCGTAAGTTGGATATGCTGTGAGTAAACTTTGATTTTCAGCATCAAGGGTGCTGAAATCTTACGTAAAGAAGAACTTAAATAATTTAATTCAGAAGTTATAAGGCTTTGACAGATGGACGGATGGACGAACGGACAAACAGGTGGACATCTGCCATTAATTCGCCCATGTAGACTTAGAGACCTCCTTGTCGCTCGGGCAAATACATATTAAAACTTACCAATATAACGCTAAAACAAAGGCCCCGAAAATAACTGTCAGAGCTATATTCCTCGAAAAGAGAATTAAGAAATTAGGATGTGATAATATGTTTTGGCCAATATTATTGTTTTACTGGTGTTAGTAGTTCTTACGAACATTATTTCAGACAGCACTGGACACGTGTCGCCCGCGGCTGTGTGCCGGTAAAAACATCCGCTGTTTGTGTCGGATAAATAGTTCAATTTAGGACATTCGTAATCGTTCGGTCAAATTGATGAAATGTAATAAAATATACATGACTAGCTAATTCCCGTGACTTCGTCCGGGTGGATTTAGGTTCCCGCAAGAACTCGAGAGAACTTAATTTTCGCGACTTGGTCCGAGTGAATTTTTCGGTTCCCGCGAGAACTCTTTTATTTTCCGGGATTAAAAGTGATAATTATTAAGTATTAAGTCCTAACCTATGTGTTATTCCAGACTATAATTTTTATTATCTGTGCAAAGTTTCATCCAGGTCCATTCAGCCGTTCTGATATTTTGATTAAGTTACAAAAATCCATCCATCCATCCAAACTTTCGCATTTATTAAATTAGAATAGATTCAATTCAAAGCATTCAAATGACGGTTTCCATCGATTCTGGATAACATATAAATAATTCCTCCTATCCAATAATAACGTATGAATTTTCTATCAACTCCCAGTAATAAGTTATATGGTATTAATCATAATTACTAGTACACAAAATTGACGGATCGTCTTTCAACCGTCGCCATTAATTGCCCCGCGTTCAAGAGCCCTTATTTATTCATACGCGAACTTCGTCCTAACTATGTATTTCGAAGGACGTACTTAGAAATTATTCGCTAATTATGTTCGATTAAAAAGTTTTTAATGGCCGAATACTTAATGTAACGACACTCGATTCTTTTTTAAAGTTGAAGCTTGTTAAAAATTGTTTTTATTAAGCACCTTCCTACCTTTCCTTATATTGTAAGACTTTTATCCATACTAATATTATAAATGCGAAATTGTGTCTGTCTGCTACGCTTTCATGGCCAATCTTTTCAACCTATTTTGATAAAATTTGGTTTAGACAATATTGGTTGTATCCCGGAGAAGGACGTAGGCTTCTTTTTATCCCGGAAAATTAAAAAGATCCAACCAAAGAACCTCAATCCACGCGGACGAAGTCGCGGGTATCAGCAACTTAGTATATTATAATATCAAGTTTTCAGTTAGGATATGCAATGCCCTTCCGCCTTCCGTTTCCCTTCCACTTTAACTAGAGGTACCTTTAAATCATGTGAGAAAAGGCATCTTACAGGCAAGCGCGCTCCACCTTAGGCTACCATCACGTACCAGCAGGTCTCAGCTTAGTGCCACTACCACTACCACTACAGCCTATTAACGTCCCACTGCAGCTGAGCACAGGCCTCCACTCTCATAGGAGAGAGGGAATAAGGGAATTTCATAATCATCATAATATTTACCTGCAATCAGTATATAAATATGATGATTATGACTAGATCCTAGACTCACCACGCTGCTCCAATGTGAATTGGTGTGATTTTTGCCGACTATTATCAGGTTAGTGATAATAACCAGGACCGACGGCTTAACTTGCTCTTCGAGGCACGGAGGTGAAAAACCGCCAACTTTCTAACTCCGGGCTAGTTACATGAGGATTTATACTCAGACAAACCCAATAATTATGGGCCGACCCAGGACTCGAACCCGGGACTTCATCGTCTGCAGTCGAACATGCTAACCACTAGACCAATTAGGCAGTCAGCACTCGGCTTAGTGCTAGCCTATAAATTAAAAAAAAAACACATCACAAATTGCAAAAGCGCACAACACGTCTCAAGTCACTGACTCGAGACCCGGCGCGGTGACGTTGAGCGAATTTTAATGCGCTCCGTGGACCCTGATTCAAGGTCGTTTCCCAGAAAATCACGCTTGCAGTTTTTTAAACATCCCCCATTGATATAAAATCTCGTAAAACAAAGATGGGTATTTGACATCTAGTCAAAACGCGTGCTTAGTCAAAGTCAAAGTCAAAGTCAAGTAACGTTTATTCAATTTAGGTAGGTATACTACACTTATTGACGTCCAGTTATTTATAAAATATAATGGTGATAATCAGTAACGGTATCTTAAAACTAAAACTACGAGGGTTCCAAACGCGCCCTGGTCTAAGAAGAGCCCAAAACAAACTCAGCCGGGTTTTTCTTTCATTATCACCATTATGGATTATTATGGAGTTTGTATGAAATTTTTAATTGTGACGTCATCAAAGTTCGACACACTTTTTTCCCGAGGTTCTCTTAAATTTTCCGGGTTAATAAGTAGTCCTATGTCTTATTCAAGACTATAATATTTATCTCGGTGCCAAATTTCATCCATATCCGTTCAGCCGTTCTGGCGTGATAGAGTAACAAACAAACATCCGTCCATCCAAACTTTCGCATTTATAATATTAGTATAGATTATATTGTTTTTTTGTTATTCTTTGAGTGCAAATTTGTCAAGCAAATGCATACATTCAGCTACGTATAAGTAGGTACACTATATTTTTCATATATGTATCGTATCTCGGAGTTTGTATATCAATGAAATTTCTCTATAATTTCTCTCGAAAGCCTTTAAATTCGACGACAAGTCACCAGCCGCTTATGGAGGCTCAAGTTATTTGAGCAATTTCCTCCGGGCGCGGTGTACTCGTATTGGTTTTGCGGTTTTTAAAACATATTTACAAAAGGAAGAGGTTACTCAACCTTTCAGCGAAATTAATGTGCTTCAACTGGCTTAAAGATGGGAAAATAATGTGTTCAACTGGTTTAAAGATGGGAAAATATTTTTTTTCCGTTTAAAGACCTTCTTATATAAACGGAAGGGCTGGAGTTCCTTACTGGGAACGCACCACTAACTTTATTTATTTACATTCGTCCTCCGTGGTTTTAGGTGCCACCCTACTGGCAAAAACATGTGTCGTACGATCGTACTCACCTCTTATTGGTTTATAATAATACTATATTATGATGCCCGCGACTTCGTCCGCATGGATTTATGTTTTTTGATTCCCGCGGGAGCTCTTCAATTTTTCGGGATAAAAAGTAGCCTATGCCCTTCCCCGGGATACAACCTATCCCTGTACCAAATTTCATCAAAATCGGTTGAACAGATAAATTTTTTTGATTCCCGCGGGAACTCTTTAATTTTCCGGGATAAAAAATAGTATATGTCCTTCCCCGGGACGTAACCTATCTCTGTACCAAATTTCATCAAAATCGGTTCAGTAGTTGGGCCGTGAAAGCGTAGCAGACAGACAGACAGACAGACAGACAGACAGACAGACGGACAGACAGACAGACACACTTTCGCATTTATAATATAAAAATGGATAGTATGGAGTCAGACAATAATAACAATTGAGATTGTAGCAGTGATTGATGCAAATTTAACATAATATTGGTATAGAGTGGCGTGTTTACAAATTAAAAAGAACACATTTTCTCTTAAAAAATATCGCAACTCAGCTCGGAAATAAATAAGCCTTTTATTAAGGAAAAGATAGATAAATAATAAAATGCGAATTCATCGCTGCCTGCTCCGTCGTGAATTCTCTTATAAGTTGATTAAAACCCTACCCACTTGGCAGAGGCGGCCATCATATTTGGATACTCTATTTCTAATACGTGACTTATCGCTAAGCGATTTACGAAATCGATTCTCTCAACGATTTTGGTCAATGTTGTTTAACCTTCGCAATCGATTGATATGCGTTGTTACAAATAGGCCACTCGTCCCTCGTCCCTCGTCCACGCGTCCCCAGCATTATCAATAACTGTTAAGATCGCGTCCTGGCGAGCATATTTTCATCAAATTAAAAATAACTATTTTGACTAAAAAGACCGCGGCTTTGCTCGGCAATAAATAAGCCTTTTAACAGAAAAAGAGATTAATAATAATAAAGAAAGGATAGATAATAAAATGCGAATTCATCGTCTAACTCCCTGCTCCGTCGTGAACTCTCTTACGAGTTGATTAAAACCCTACCCACTTGGCAGAGGCGGCCATCATAATTGGATACTCTATTTCTGATCTGCGCCGCGAGCGCTCGAATACATCAAAATGTCTTGGGGTGACCGCAAACGTAGCGTGTAACTGCTTTAAAGTGTAGGAGCGGACATTTAACTGCATTAAATTCGTGACAAAACTCAGTGATTTAAAAATGCGTAATATTTATACATTCAGGTCATATCAGGTAACTATTGATCGCCTGCAATTTGGCTCCCGTGGGAATTGAAAAACTGTGACAACTTGCCATAATAGAAGCGCGTTTTTATGTTTATTAAAGAGTTACTGATTTGATTGAGTTGTCATCATCCCTATTTCAGCTTTCTAGGCGTAGATGAGTCAATGAGTGAGTCAGGACTTTCCTTTTTGTTTATCCAACCGTTCGACTGTAGCAACCCTTATGTCGGGAAGAGATATATTTCACGACACCTATATACGGCGGTTTAATTTTTAACTCGTGCTGTCGTGTTTTAAATTAATGAGGCTGTACGTTACCTTAATGAAACGCTGGTTTTTGATGTGTTTGAGTTTTTCATGTGGAGCGACATTAATTTTATTACATTACTATATTATTGGGTGAGATATTGTTATGTATCATTTTCATTATAATATGAAAAGATTAATGATTAAAATTATGTTACTGCTATCGATAGATCTAGTAAAGCTACTAACATAGCTTAATGATTAGCGAGGCTAAATATGTAGTTTAAAAAGCCGATCGACATTGTATTCCCAAGGTGCTGAAATGGCATCATCTTACCCGAAAACATAGTTTTGGTATCGGGTGTAAAACTGTTAGAAACCCCTAGAGACCCTAAGAGATTTGTAATACAAGAGATCTACTGCAAAAGACATTATGAAAAACAAGTTGCACTTTTGCGGTTGACAACATTTACTCATCGCTAGGTACGCATCGTTAGAAGGCTTATTACCAAGGTTTTTTAATTTGAAAATTTCTTTATAGTGTGGATCCTTAGATGATTGTAAATAGGTATTACTAGCTAATGCCCGCGACTTCGTCTGCGTGGATTTAGGTTTTGTGGTTCCTGCAGGAAAATGAAAATTTTCCGGAATGAAAAGTAGCCTATGTGTTATTCTAGACTATAATCTTTCTCGTGCCAGATTTCATCCAGATGCGTTCAGCTGTTATGGTGTGATTGAGTAACAAACATCCATCCATGTACATTCAATCCATCCAAACTTTCACATTTATAATATTAGTATAGATTTAATGTATCTTAGTTTAAGATAGAAGAACGGCTGCAAAACAAGAAAAACATACCCAGAATTTATTTGCACGTTACAAAGTAATACGTCTACCGTTTGTCAGAGTCCCTTACAAAATTATTTCTAGTCGAGAGAGCGAAATGTTTCAGTCCAAGAAGTACTGAATTCTAACTCGAGCCTTGACCAGCTGGCTGCCGGATATCCGGCGCCTCGAAACTTATTAATTGCGGGGTCCTAAGGCCAGCCGCAAATTAACGGATCTGATACGATTTCAGTTGTCTCTGTCTTTACTATTTTTAGAATTCCGTACCTGAAAAGGAAAAAACGGAACCCTTATAGGATCACTTTACTGTCCGTCCGTCTGTGTGTCAAGACCCTTTTTCTTAGGAACGCATGGAGATATCAAGCTGAAATTCATATCAAATACTCAGGTCTACGGTCCCTTAGAGCTGTGAAAAATTCAAGCTTCTAAGCCAATGCAATCAAAAGATACAGCCGTCCAAACCAAGTTAAATCAAGTTTAAAATTATTAAGAATATCAATCAAATATCAAATATAAATATTATAAATGCGAAAGTTTGGATGGATGTCTGGATGGATGTATGGATGTATGGATGTTTGTTACTCAATCACGCGCCAACGGCTGAACGGATTTGGCTGAAATTTGGCACAGGGATAGATTATAGTCTGGAATAGCACATAGGCTACTTTTTATCCCGGAAAATTAAGGAGTTCCCGCGGGAACCAAAATACCTCAAATGGATGTTTGTTACTCAATCACGCCAGAACGGCTGAACGGATCTGGATGAAATTTGGCACAGAGATAGATTATAGTCTGGAATAGCACATAGGCTACTTTTTATCCCGGAAAATTGAAGAGTTCCCGCGGGAATCAAACAAATGTATCTGTTCAACTGATTTTGATAAAATTTGGTACAGGTTGTATCCCGGGGAAGGACGTAGGCTACTTTTTATCCCGTAAAATTAAGGAGTTCCCGCGGGAACCAAAAAACCTTAAACCACGCGGACGTAGTCGCGGGCATCAGCTAGTTTTGATATATATCAATGATGTAACAAAAAATTTATGCTTTTCTTAAATGTTCCCATATCTGTGCTTTATGGCGTTGGTTCGTACCAAATTTCAAGATTCTGAGTTCACGGGAAGTATCCTGTAGGTTTTGATCCCTTGCGAGTGTCGAAAATTTGCAGCTGTATCTTTTGATTGCGTTGGCTTAGAAGCTTGATTTTTTCACAGCTCCAAGGGCCAGCCACCTCATTGACGGCTTACTACGTCACAGTTTGTACGGAACCCTCGGTGCGCTAGTTTGACTCGCACTTGGCCGGTTTTTTTTTCTTTTAGCCTAAGCATAAGCATAATATATCACAGCCTAAGCTGATGTAGTAAACTTTTGTGATGATGTCACTTTTTGATCCAGGGTTGTCATGAAAAAGACATGTATGGCCTATTTTACTAAAACTTGTAAAATTGACCTTATTATATTCCGTATTTAGGGCAGGTGGTAAAACGGACAATTGTTTTTGCTCATTAGCAAGGTTGTTGTTTCGACAAGTTTAGTAAAGACTTAAGTTCTGGTGACTTCCTATAATCCTGCAATTTGTCATTATAGATTTGCGTAGCTTATATCATTTTTGGTCTCCAACTCTTTATGTACTAGGACCTGGTTATCCTGTACATACTTTCACCGTTAAACTTTCTCACACCAAGAGTCCTCTGTCCTGTAATTTAAGTACAGCCTCAAAGCATCTTGTTCGTCCTGTCATCCCTTTAGAAAATATTAGATACAAGCTCAATGATGTCCTCGAAACTCTGCTATATAAAAGAATATATACAATAACATTTTATAATGTTATACTTAAGCCAGAACATTTTACAGTAGCTCCATTGATTATTATGAGCGGACTCGAGCCTCGGGCGTCCTGATAAAAACGCCAGAGCCACTGCAATTCGAGGGAGCACTTTCTAGATAAAACCGTTCGATTTCCTTGTCTCCGCTGATAAAAGTTGTACTATTATTTCTGCCGAGTATCTGCATGGCTTGAGGCGTTATAAGAAGAACCACCGGTAGCTACCGCGTCTGATTATCGAAGGAATCTCGTATGAATTATGTATTTAGTTGAGAGAAAAATTTGTTTTGCGATACCAGTGATTTATGTGGAAAGTTTTATTGCTGTTCGTCCTATATTTATTGTTCACGGATAATGTTAGAGATCTTATTTCATCATGTTAATAAGTATCGTTTTTTTACAGATTTTTGCTGATGAGCTGGAAAAAAAACAACTCTATTAGATTGGTTACTTTTCTTTGCCTACATTAAATAAGGTAAGTACCTCATCATTGGTTATTTTTTGGTCGTTTGTCAAATAATTTAGTTCTATCAGGTTCGATTGTCGACCGTTTAAAAACAACTATCATCAAATAAGTTAAACATAATAGCTTTCTATTATAAAACTAACGTAACATTAAACTGTAAAAGCCGTAATTATTTCAATGTCATTAATGACACGAATGATGACATTACGCGTCATTATAGTCATTACCTGGAATCGCGTGCTCAGCACAAATGAGTGCCGTATGAGTGTAACATTGTTCGATTAGGTACTGTTTGTGTAACGCGGACCCAGTTAAATGGTTTAATGACACTTTTTACACGCTGTCTGTCTAGGGTTGGTGCTCACTTTTTTTTTACTACAAGTTAGCCCTTGACTGCGATCTCACCAAATGGTAAGTTATGATGCAGTCTATGATGGAAGCAGGCTTACCTGTTAGGGGCATGGCAGTTATATTAAACCCATACCCTAATTGGTTTCTACACGGCATCATACTGCAACGCTAAATCGCTCAAGGCGGTCTTTGTTTAACACAAACCATTGCCACTAGTGCTAACAAAAATTAAATGGGTAACATAATTAAGAGGTCCGTACGCTTACTCAGAGTTTTAACATTGCAAATACGATAGATCGACGTGAGAGCTCACCACGCCAAGCGTTAAAGTAAAATGGACCCTAAAGCTCTTGCTTTAAAGTTACAAATTCAGCGTTTGGAGCGCTGGCTGTGAATAAATACACGAAATGATGAAATGAGCTCTAAAACAATACAGTTAAGGTTTATTTTACTTTGACGCTTGGCGTGGTGAGCTCTCACATCGATCAATCGTATTTGCAATGTTAAAACTCAGAGTAAGCGTACTGATTTTGGCTGATATAATATCCCACGGGATATTTCAAAACCTCGTGAACGTGGGTTTAGATTAGGTTAGTTTAAGCCTTTATGGTATTTTGCATACATGCTTTTATATTCATTTGTCATAATATTATTGTGTACCGTTTTATTAATTAAAAGCCTTTATCGGCATTGGTTACTTATGTATCTGTATATGTTGTATGTAGATTATTGTAAATATACCATATACTTACTATTTTTTTTTTCAAAAGAGCAACCACCGAGTTTCTTGCTGGTTCTTCTCGGTAGGAACGGCATTCCGAACCAGTGGTAGATTCATTTGACTATTCATAAGAACTTGTAAAAAGTCTATTTGAATAAAAATAATTTGATTTTGATTTTTGATTTGATTATAAATGTGAAAGTTTAGATGGATGGATGGATGTTTGTTACTCAATCACGCTAAAACGGCTGAACGGATGATTCTAGATGAAATTCAACACAGAGATAGATTATAGTCTGGAATTCATAGGTTATTTTTTATTCCGGAAAATTAAAGATATCCCACAGGAACCAAAAATCCCCAACCCACGCAGATGAAGTCGCGGGCATCAACAAGTTTTCCATAATTTAATGACTCTGTACCGTTATTTATTAAATAGGTACTAGATGATGTCCGCAACTTCATCCACGTGGATTTATTTTTTTCAATTCCCGCGGAAGCTCCTTAATTTTCCGGGATATAAAGCAGCCTATGTCCTTCCCCTGGATACAATCTACCCCTGTATCAAATTTCGTAAAAATGAGTTGAACAGGTGGGCCGTGAAAGCGTAGCAGACAGACAGACACACTTTCGCATTTATAATATCATTAAGTATGGATTTAACGCTGGAAGTTTATGTTTTCGGTATCGTGCGTCAAAAGGTTTTTAACCTGAATAATATTATGCGTAACCTCTAAGGCGACCACTCACGAACATCTAAATTCAATAATGCTAATATTACATTACTAAGCTTAGTTTCAATTATTCAAATCGGCCTAATTCGGCGTGTACAAAATTTACATATCCCTACGAGTACATGTAACATTATAATTGTACACACTTCACAAGTGACCACTACGCCTAATGTCATGTCAGATTAACGCGAAGATAATCGATGCGGTTGGATCTGATTAGCTTTATTCACCACAAAAAAATCAAATAAAGACTCTATGACTTTGATTTAAAGATCATTATCACTTAAAGATAGCGTTTGTAAACGTTTATAGAAAAGGTAGGTGTTATTGGTCGACTATAATAAAACTATTTACTTTCATTAGTGCTACAAATGTGTTTGACGGTAAAGTCACAGGTATGGTGTTAAATGTTATTTTTGCTGTTTCTTTTTCGTTATTTATTTGAATGTACATGGCAAACATTTGTGAATCGTTACAATATTGGCGTATATTAAAAATACTAGTAAGTATACCTATGCTAAGTACTCAATTGGATATTTTGCTAAAGTTTTCGATACTTGAAACTCAAGTTCTTAATTAATTCAACATTTTTGACGTTCAGAATGTATACTAAGAGAGCAGCTTTACTCACTTTAGAAGGAGGGCGGAGTCATTCAGATAACGCGTTTGAAAAAAGAATTAGCAGTCATAGGGACTGCCGATAGAAGTGAAAACGAAAAAAAAAAAAAAAATGTAAACCTTAAAACTAAGGCATTAATGTTTAATTACGCATGTAGCATATTTAAGTCTTCGTAACAACGCGAGCATGTCGGTGTTCGCGAACATGTTGGAGCGAGGTGTCGGTGACGCGAATCCACAAGTTTACCCCCTACCAAAAAGTGCTCAACGCGGCTAAAGAAGTTTTCACTTCAAAATTACACGTAAAATTTTTAATTTCTGGACAATAGTTATTCCTATGTATCGATTTTAGTAACAAAAGCAAAACACACTGTACCTAACTACCTATATAACGTCAAACGGTAACATAAATCAGCCTCTAGAATATACAGCGTGTTCCTTAACAGCTTTATCACGGTCTGCCGCGCCGTGACCGCCAGTCGGCAAAGTTGATACCACAGGCTTACTACCATCGTTTGAAGCAGTAATATTTCAAAATGACAGTTTTATCTCACGTACCTTGACGTCCCTAAAATAAGGATTATAATTGTAAAACAGGAACACCAACGATGTTAAAACAATAGGGCTTTATGCAATGGTAGTAGCATCAGGCCAGACACAAGCCTCTTTGACGCCCGGCCTATTTATTAAGGAGTTCGGAGTTGCCGACCAAGTCGAGAGTCATTTGAGCATCTATCCCAGAGCATGTGCAGATTTTGAAATTGTACCTAAATTGTACAGAATTTGACCTCCCAAACGCTGTTGTCTAACAAGCGGTAGTCCCTAGTTTGTTCCCGGTAGATTTAATTTGGGAATTTCCGAATTATCTTCGGTCAGCAGCCCTATTCTAACTCAGTGGCAATCAAAAAATAAAAGTCACTGATCCATTGAAGGTATACTATGAAATAAAAGAAACGTTTTGTAACGTTTTCATAGCAAACCTTCAATGGAAAAAATGTATGTCAGTGCTTCTTATTTTTTGATAGTCACTGAGATAGAGAATAGGGAGGCTGGTCTGGTGGAAGGCTTTGGTGAGAACCAGTTGAGATTGTAGTCAAAATCTAACTAACTTTGCTAACTTTTGAGGTCATACGTTTGTTGGTAAAATTATTTATATTATAAGCCTGCAGTGGGTTATACATATTTGTCGGGAGCCAAGTCAGTTGGCAAGACGCCTATCAGATGATCTGGACCGGCCACCGTATTGTGCCGTAGATATTCACGATGAATTAGGATGTTTTTGACTAAACTCCTGAAACATTTAGGTACTATTATATATGAGAAGTCAATTAGAATTTAAGAAGTACACACACTAACTACTACAGCTTCAAGGGACCGTAGAACTGAGTCTGTATTTGTTATTAATTTCTACTTGATACCTTCCCGAGAAAAAGAGAGTTGACCGACAAACAAATAGACATACAACGAAGTGATCCTATAAGGATTCCTTTTTGTCCTCATGAGGTACGGAAACCTAACTTTGAGGTCGTACGTTTGTTGGTACAATTGTATGTATTTTAAACCAACAGTGGGTCATATTTGTCGGGTGCCAAGTCAGTTGGCAAGACGCCTATCAGATGAGCTGGGCCGCCCGCTGTATTGTGCCGTATAGATAGCCCAATTCTGCTGAAAACACTCCGTGTACATGACAACTGCCGAGATTGTATTACGTACTGTTTACTCGTAATCAAGATTACCCCACATTTTGTTTTGTTGGATAACATTTGCTGGATTTCACCCTCCGAAATTTTGGATTAGGATGTTTTTGACTTAATTATAACATTACTATTAAAAGTAACTAAAAATGATTAGAGACGAGACATACACTACCCATATATTCTTACTAACTGATGCCCGCTACTTAGTACGATTCAATAGGTAAGTACATAACAGTTACAAAAATTAGCTGACCCTTCACGTGGTCTAAATCGCGCAGATACGTCTGTCATTTTCTGTGGCGTCGTATCGCTCACATAGGACAACGGGTAACCTACGGGTATTTACCTATTGACTTGTGCGATGTCGGGCGAAGTCGAGCGAAGTCGCCCAGCATCTCTAGCGCCGCTTGTCGTGGAACATTTTCCCCTGATAAATACGATTAAAAGTACGATGTTTGTTTTTTTATCCTACAAGTTAGCTCTTGAATGGCATCTCACCTGAGTCGAAGATGGTAGTGCGCTAACCTGTTAGGGGCATGGCAGTTAATTAAACCCATACCCCTATTCGGTTTCTACCGGAACGCTAAATCGCTAGGGGGCACGTCTTTTGCCGGTAGGGTGGTAACTAGCCACGGCTGAAGCCTCCCACCAGGCCAGACCAGGGAAAATTCAGAAATTGTAAATTTCAATCGGGATCAAACCCGGGACCTCCGCACCAATACTGCGCCACGGAGGTCGTCATAGATAGAGCAAGGTATACCTACAGGTAGAATTACTTAGGCATTCATGCAGCACACTGTGAGCGTCCGTGTCAAAGATTACGATGGAATGATGTCGGGAACGGCATAAATACCCATTGTTTTATGGACAATGGCTGAAAACATCATGTTTAAGTCAAAATGAATATCGTTAGTCATCGTTAACCTGTTTTAGGTTGCCACTTAGCATCTATGTAAAATACTATGCTCTTAGAATAAGAAATTGAAGGTTTTATTTCATATAGGAGGACTTGTCACTTAATATAAGTCGCGACTCTACCACTGGATTGGAAATGAGATACTACTGAGAAAAGACAACAAGTAGCTCAACAGTCGCTCTTTCTTATAAGAAAAGAAATAGAAGATAGATAATAAGTATAATATTGCTATTCTTTTTATCAACGGATGATCATATTGTAACGGTCGAGCCATATCACCTGCTCCCGTGGGTACAAAGTTTAACTTAACTAAACTTTACACAAGAACTGTCAGGGCATGCAGGATTCCTCGCGATTTTCTTCTTCACCGTCAAAGCAAGCGATAATCAATTGCTAAAATGCAAATAACTAAGACTAATAACTCCAATTCGAAAAGGAGGTCAACCGCCGAATCCAACTCGGCTGGGCTGCGTTTGGGAAGCTTCGAGATGTCTTCTCGTCCATAATCCCTCAGTGTCTGAAGACCAAAGTCTTCGAACAGTGCGTGTTGCCAGTGATGACCTACGGATCCGAGACATGGTCGCTGACTATGGGCCTGATAAGAAGACTCAGGGTCACTCAACGGGCGATGGAGAGGGCTATGCTGGGAGTATCCCTACGTGATCAAAACAGAAATGAATTCTGATCAAATCAGAATGAAGATCCGTAGGCGAACTAGAGTCACTGATATAGCCCGAAGAGTTGCGAAGCTCAAGTTGCAATGGGCGGGGCACATAGATCGGAGAACCGATGGACGTTGCAAAGTGCTAGAATGGCGACCCCGCACTGGAAGGCCTAGCGTCGGACATCAGACCCCCCCACACGGTGGACGGACGACATCAAGAGAGTCGCAGGGAGTCGCCGGATCCAGGCGGCGCAAGATCGTGGCTTGTGGCGACGAAATAACTAAGTACAACGATAATGAAAGTGGTAACCAATAATGGAAAATATTGAAACATTCATTCTGCCGTTACTCGTATTTTATTTTATTAAATTAGGCGTATAAAAAAATCCAACATAAAAATCACTCTTTAACGCATTTTAAAAAAAAAAACGCCCTGTTAGAATCGAATTCGATTATATTTTTTGCGCCAACATTCATAAATAAATGCATTGAAATGGTTGTGGAAAATGATTTTCGCATCGGTGCGTCAAAAAAAACAGCTGAAATCCTGGTTGTTGGGTGTTGCATTTTTGTCGCGCGGAAACGGGTCGTAGGCCGCACGCCGCCTGCATTATTGAGTGCCGCTGAGTGACGAGACGCGTCACCGAGCACTGTTTCAACCTGCCAGTGTAGTGGAAACGCACATTAACCATCTGCAGGCAAGTAGGCAATCTACACTATCACTATTTAGATCGAATGACAGTTTAAGTAAGTATGGCATTGATTAGCTTGTTGTGGAAAATAGCTGAAATCCTGGTTGTTGGGTGTTGCATTTTTGTCGCGCGGAAACGGGTCGTAGGCCGCACGCCGCGTGTATTATTGAGTGCCGCTGAGTGACGAGACGCATCACCGAGGACTGTTTCAACTTGCCAGTGCAGTGGAAATGCACATTATCCATACTATAATATTATAAATGCGAAAGTGTTTATGTCTGTCCATCTGTCTGTCTATCTGTCTGTTTGTCTGCTACGCTTTCACGGCAAACCTGTTCAACCGATATTTGATGAAATTTGGTACAGGGATAGTTTGTATCCCAGTGAAGGATATAGGTTACTTTTTATCCCGGAAAATTAAGGAGTTCCCGCGGGAATTGAAAAAACTTAATCCATGCGGACGAAGTGCATCATCTAGTAGTATATATCTATGGCTTAGCACGAGCTCTAATTATTGTTTTAATCGATTCTCTCGCGCAACAGCTGCTGAAGTAAACATTTGATGACTTTGCTATGAAAATCCGCTGAAATTATATTTGTTGGGTATTGCGTATTTGAAATGTGTCACGGGCCGCGTAATTAAAAAAACCCGGCTGAGTTTGTTGTAGGCCTTAAGATACCTATCTGATTATAACCATCAAGTTGTATAAGTTATTGGACGACAATAAGTGTACAGTGTACATAATTTGAATCAATATTGATTTATATTGACTTTAACTGAATATGTAGGTAACATAAGTTACAATCCAGTCGAGTATGTAAAGCAAAGTGAACGCGGCATGAAAGCACTCGACGCCCCACCGCGAGAACGAAGCCAGACGCTTTTCATACTGTACAAGTATCCACCTACACTAGCTACGTGTGCATCTAAAAGGATCCAGTTTCATATGAAAATTATTTGAAAACACGCATTGCATGGAGACCGGTATCATAACACGACTGCCTAAAAAAGGAGTCCAATGTTTTCAGGGTTTGTATGTGAGTTTAGTTCCATCATAACTACTAAATGCCTGATCAGATGTGGATGTATGGGGTAGCGTTGCAATCCTTACATCGTCCTAAGTGACGCTGGATATACATTTTTTTTGAAAATATTCAATATGGCAGGGCAGCCGTATTTTTTTATTATGTTTACTTGTGGTTGTAGTTGCTAGCCAGTGTATAGCTTAGAAAAATATAGGTCGATTTTACCTATATATTTAATAATTTAGACTTTAATGTTTGAACTTTGATATCAATTGAGCTTTTCAGCGTTACATCCAGAAATAAGTAGATCCATACTGATTATCATTGCCGTCCTTCCTTCAGCCTTCCACCAGACCAGCAAATTTTTATTGTGTTATACTTTTTGTCTATACTTTTCTTAGGTAACGCACAAGTCTCCTCGGTGAGATGGGTTTGGCCATAGTCCACCACTCTGGCCAAGTGCGGATTGGTAGGCTACAGACACATTCAAGAACATGATGAAGAACTCTCGGGCCTGCAGGTTTCCGATGAACTTTCCTTCACCGTTTGAAGCAAGTGATATTTAATTTCTTAAAACGCACATTACTTCGAAAAGTAAGACGTATCCGGGGTCGAGCCCGCGACCCTGTCCCCAGAAAGTCAGGTGTCTCAAAGAATAGGTCTCAATCACCGCTTCAAAAGATTAAAAAAATTACCTGCATCCATATTTCAACTTTCACTATATCCGCATCCCCTAACACTTGAGACGGCTGCAGTGTGCGAGGGTAACAGCTCAACGAGTTCAAGGTTGTATGCAACTTGCTATAAAATAGTCTACTTCACTTCCTACATGCTTTGAAGGATTTGTATATAGACAAACATAGAGTGTCTGAAGTAAGTTAGTTTGTAATTTGTTAATAAAAGTGACTAATTTCGGACGCGGAAATTCTTATAAGAGACTTGCCAATTACGCAGGAAATATTTATTATACAGCACACAAGAGCGATGAAAGACAGTTGAAGCAACTATTACTTAACTTTTAATAGCTATAGTTTTCAATGTAACACTAGGCACCTATAATAGGAGTCTACGTGGAGTACAAGTGTTAAAATGAGCCAAACAAAGTGTCTCGCGTGTGCCGTGAGCCGGCGAGACTACAAACAACGCACCCCGCGTTTTATTATGAAATTACTGTAACGAACCCCGCGGGGGTGCTGACGGCTGGCGCTTCGCTTGAATCCTTGTAGGCATTTCTGTAATTGCTACACAATTTATCACACCTCGCTTGTTTGCTTAAACTGTCTATGTTAGGTATGTTTTGACCTACTATCGATGATTTTCTTAATGACAAAGTTGCATGGAAGCAACCTGCCTCGCATCCAGTGACCCACAAGTCAGTGTACCTAATACTTGTAACGTATGTGTTGTATTGTCTACTTGTTGTAACCTTTTTCTTTTTTAAGAAAAGAGAAACTGCTGATTTTCTTGCCGGCTCTTTTCGGTAGAATCAGTTTTCCGAACCGGTGGTAGAGTCTTAACTTACCCTAAGTGACACAAATTTTCCTACGTGAAATACCTAAATAAATCATTTACCATTTACTAGTGCTGAGTGGGCATTTAAACGGACGGAACCCCCTTTTAATACAATTCATAACGACAGACTGATAGAAGATTTGAGGGACAAGTGGCCTAGTTGCGACAACGCAAATGAGTCTATTGCGATTGTTAAGCAACGTTGACCCAAGTCGGTAACTGGATGGGTAGTCCGAATTTGGCCTTTTCATAATTCATAATTCATAATTCCTTTATTGTCAAGAACATGGTATATTATAATACATTTCGTTTCCTCCGTTTTTTATTCAAATAAACCTTTACAAGTACTTTTGCATCGGCAAGTGAATCTACCACTGGTTCGGAATGACATTCATCAACTTGCTTTTGTAATTTGCATATCCATCCAAGAATATGCATCCGAATACCTATCTCAATAGCAAATTAAGTATCCACTAATAATAGCCTCTCCCGTCTAATAATCTACACCACGGCGTCGCATACCAAAATTCACAAGCAATTAATTAAATCTCAACGCGACAAATCAATTTCCAGTTAGTTATCAAATAGATAACTAATTACCTAAGTGTGGGCAAACAAAAGGGTTCCATTCCATTCGTCCACCCTTCCACGGGGCTGTTTAGGACACAATCAGGATATAATTGCCATCCCCACCTGGTAGACATCCCCTCTACACAAAATAATGCATTTAGATTTTAGGGCAGTGTGGTAATGCAACTTGTGATATTGAAAGCGAAATTTAATTTCACATACATAGTACAATACGTCGGCGCGCGTACTTTTCTATGAACGTGCATGAAGAAACTTGTTTTTCATATAATCTGCATTAAAAGTGCGAGTTTCAATGCTTTTTGAGCCACCCGAAACTAGTCAATTTCAGACGAATACGTCATTAAGCGGGCAGAAACCGACACATTGCAGACGGACATTTTCTGTCCGACAGCAGAAAACCCTCCTTGCCCTTGCTTGCTTGAGAGTTGCAGCCCTCCTTTCGATCTTGTCAGAGTATCTTTTGTTTATTACAAATCTTTATAATTGTCATTTATAAAGGTTTGAAAAAAAAAACCATCAACTAAACTGACAGATATCATATTTCTGCAACTAAGATAAATAAGAAATAGAATTTTAATAAATTTCGCACTTTTTATGCGGATTTAAAATGAAAAATATAGTGTGTGACGCGGGATGAAAAACGATTTCAGACTTCGTCGTCAGACTCGTCTGAAATCGTCTTGTTTCATCCCTAGGCACACAATATACAATTCCTGACGCGTATACGAAGACGCAGGCCGCTAAATACAGCAAGCACAGATTTAGATCTGCGTATACGTAACCCGCATACGTCTTTTCTATTCATTCAATAGCAGGTCACAGACCAAGCAACATGAGTTTTTCTTGCTTGTTTTATACAATACTAGATATTTAGCGGCCAATCTGTTAAAAATAAGCCATCTTTGTGGGAAATATTATAGTGTACAAGGCAACTAGTCCACGCGGATTAAGTTTTTTTGATTCCCGTGGTAACTCTTTAATTTTCCGGGATAAAAAGTAGCCTATGTCCTTCTCCAGGATACAACTTATCCCTGTACAAAATTTTATCAAAATCGGTTGAACAGATGGGCCGTGAAAGCGTAGCAGACAGACATACACACTTTTGCATTTATATAATTTATAATATTAAGTATGGAAGTATGGATGGAAGTAAATATCTGTTGTTCAAGTGTGTCCATAAACTCTGATGCACTCTGTACTTGCGGAGCTGAGGGCTTTACATGCTCCACTTCCTAGTTCCGAGGTATTCGTGAGAATTTCTGGTCTGAAACCTAGCACAGTTAAAAATGCGGCAGTTTTTAATGAAAAATTAGCTACCGCCACTCCTGAAGTGAGATTGCGCTTAACATCGCCCCTAATTGTGACAATATATCGCTGGATTGCGTGAAATCAACCAGAACGCTCCAGTCTGGTACCCAGGGATGCGCGGCGAGTTACTGCCAGTAGGCAATGTAATAGCATTAGGCTTTTTACAATCCTGTTCGTTGATATAATTAAGCCCTTGATTGCAAACAATTCAATTCAATTCAATGTTTATTTATTCGAATAAGGTACACTTTTAAACGTCCAATGGATAAAAAAAGAGGTGGTATGAAGGTAGCGGGTGAGTATGGCAGGTATATTAAACTCATACTCCAAATCGGTTTGTAAACAGCAGCTCAATCGCTTAGCGGCACGTCTCTGCTAGTAGGGAGGTAACTAGCCACGGCCGAAGCCGTGAAGTCCACCAGAACACTCCTGTCTGGCTGTTGTTCCGCGGCCGAGCGTGGTGGACGCTGGCACGAGTATGCCATTAACGTTTTAGCATTGGGCTTGTTACAAGGCTTGCTATTTTTGACTCCCCCGTTAAGACAACAGCGCTCAACACTACTCCAGGGAGGTCGTCGAAACTAATAAACTATAAACCCTTATCCCATTCATGTTATAAATGCGAAAGTCTGTTTGTTGGTTTGTCTTTCCATCACGCCGCAATGGGGCAACGGATTGACGCGATTTTTCGTATGAATATATATAATTATAGTTTGACTCCACAGGTCATTAAATTTGTAAACACACTACTACGAGGACAAAACATCGATGTGACACGTATTTCTGTTGATAGTTCAAATAAATAATTAAAAAAAAATGTGGGCCTCAGGAACTGAAGTAACTGAATAAAAGATTATTTTAGTAGTCTATTAATAATAATTTTACATACCTTGGGTATAATACATACTACTAGAAGATCATTCGTAGCAACGTGTTGGGTCGGCTTATTACCACGTAACTTCACTCACCTAAAACAAATGAAACGAAATATGTTTTATGTTCTTCGTATGTGCTTTGCATACTGATTTAATAAATTATTAATACAGCTAAAAAATCCGCTATGATTTGACTTGACAAATTTGGAGACTAGTGATGACTGTGTACCGGTTTGTATATTTTATCGATGAAGATAATAATTAGTGTGCTGTAAATAACTTGTATTTATATTTGTTACCATATTAGTTTTTTAATTAATGCAACGCAATACCACATATAAAAAGCTATGAAATTGTGTATTACTCCCCTTTTCTTGTAAATATTTTATTAACTCAATAATGATAAGTTAAACGTTAATGAATTAAGATCTTATTGTTAATCTTAATTTAATTTTATCATGTTCATTGTTCCCGTTATTTAAAATCTATGCTGGATTTCCATAGAATAAGCCAAAATTAAAAGCATGAAAATCGCACGAACATAGAGAAATATCATCATGTATGCCACAAAAACCACAGCCTTCCGCAATGCTATACAAAGGCAAATCTCTCCAAGCTCTGTTCAACAATCGACAAGATTAATTTCAACAGCTCGGTTTAACAACGCACACACACAAACAGGTGTACCGAAGCCAACTGCACGGCATAAATATAAGCAAAACACAAAGTTATCGATGCCCACTAAGCCGCCTTTATTGACTATCGTTACATCACTAGTGCAGCGACTAAAGCTTAGATAACTCATTCATTTTCAACTCTATTCCGTTGGTATAGAGATGCGGTTTGTGTGTTCTATTTGATAGGGATGTTTTGTTAAGCACAAACCGAGTATGGTTTTGCAATAATGACGCAGTGACAGCGACAGTGTGTGCCGACTGCGTTTCATATCGTTAATCGATAAGCTGGTATCGCTTCTGAATATAAAGTGCCTTAAAGTGTTGACTATGAAGCGATTTAGTGGCTGCTTATGTCGTGTGGCAAAAATTTTGGATTCTAGTGCTCACTTCCGTTGGTGATCAGATAGAGGTCAGTTAACCGCAATATCAGCGGTCACCTTTGTTGTATTTGATGGGTAATGCAATGTCAAAGGGCGTTCCTTAAAACGCAGTGGTTATTTCAAAATGCTTCGGTCGATCAAGTACACGTTTCATTGAAGCTTATCAACAAATAAAAATAATTATTAACAAAACATACATTTCCTTTTCATAATATAGTGACAGAGGTACTTGAATGGTATTCATGTAATGGATTACAAAATTATTATTAGGCAACGATAAAATGGAACGTCAAAATGGAGTAGTGCCTAAGAGGAAAGCGGATGCTCAAGAATTAATCAATAAACGTATTGTTTTTTTTAGATATTTTAACCTTGACCTTTTTCGGAATAATAAATCCATAATATTTTCGGTTTTAATTTTTAAACCTTACTGTAAAAACGGAAATCCCGCACATTGTCCCGAATCGGAGGGCAGTTTCTGGTCATGTCCTTTAAGGTATTTGCCAAGTATTGGTAATTCTTGAAACTATGCATATTAATACTATCTACAACAATTGTATTGTTTTTCCAAATAAACGCTTTGTCTGTTTTATATTTTGGGACTCTTACTTCCATAACCCGTCCCGTACGTCGACCCCAACCAATGCAACTGGTCCGAATTATCGAGAAATTATCGTACGAGTATTTATCGTGGTATGTACCTGATTTATTTATGTTAAGGATACTAACTAGCCAAAAGTGAGAAAGATTCATTAATTCAAAGGTGATTGCAAGCTGTAAAGAAAGTAAACTACGGCGTTAGAGCGAAAACAGTGCACAATTTTATATGGCGGACGGATTTTAATTGTTAGGCTAGGTTGTAACTTTTTAATGGAGCGCGCACACAAATCGGTTGGACAAAACGTCGTTCCATTCCAACACTGACTTTTTGTGCGGATTTTTTATCTCATAAGGTCCCAAGTATATTTTCGCTATAAGCCTTATGGCATCAAAATGCTTAGAAAATGGCATTTTCTACGCTGTACCGCTCCACCATACTCTATAAGAATTGTTCCTAAAAGTATTAAAGAAGTGAAAAGGGAAAGCAAACAATGAGGAAGGAATAAAATATTGATACAAGTTCCTGTAGACTCTATTGTATTACTTAAATTGAAGGTGGAGGGGCGGAGTGCATTGCAAACTTAGATTGAAGCCCGGTGGGATGATTGTTACATAAATGAAATCGTTTTGGGAATACAACTAAATAATGTACTGGGACTTGGAAAACTTTTTGCTGTCCCCAGTTCCTTGTTTAGACGGCTCATTGGGCTTGGTTGCTTATTTACTGGCAGTAGCTTTACGTTACTTAACACTTTATGTGTCGTTATTGACCGAGCGAAGCGAAGGTCTCTGAGTCTACTTGAGTGAATTTGCACATGTCCATCCATCCGTCCGTCTGTCAGAGCCTTATAACTTCTGAATTACTGAACGTAATTACTTCAATATGTAAACCGATGGCCTCCAGCCGAATATGGCTTAAAAAGCTATAAAAATCTTTACTTAAGGGGGCTCTCATAGAAGCGAATGCGAAGTAAAATATTTTTATAACGTTACATAGGCCAGAGTTGGGCCATGGCGCCAGAATTGGGTATTTGGCAACTATTCTCCCAAAAGTCTTTTTATCCACGTCCCTAATGCACGAAAACCATTTTAAACTCTCGATTGAAGTAAAAAAGAGCGTCTAATTATTTTACGTCACTGTTCAGCGTTTCATTTTACTTACACCCTTAAGCGCGCGTTTTGACATTTGAAAAAAAGTTAGCGGTACAAAATTGAAAAGTCGTCATCTTTTGAGATTTTTACTTCGGTTGGCTAATTACTTCAAAAATTTTATACGCATTATATTTCTTAGCAATGCCGTGTAGAAAACTAGAAACTGATTAGGGGTATGGGTTTATCAAAACTTCCATACCCCTAACAGGTTCGCCTGCTACCGTCTTAGGCTGCATCATCTCTTACCACTAGCAGTCAAGGACTAACTTATAGTGGATAAAACAACAATATATTGAAAAAGTCCTATTTTTATGAGCTATGTCGATCTCGTCACGCATGATACGACCTCTAGACTTAAGGGACAATTAGCCCTGTCTCGCCGAAGCCCTACACAATCGTAAGCCGGTGTCAGACGCCTGTCGCCACTTATATCCCGTCTATATCTACAATACATGCCTGTTGAAAACGTAGACTTTTCATAATCTATGTTACATCCACATGTATCTAGAGCAACTGCCAAGTTTGGTTGATTTACTTAGGTGTACATAACGAGTCAAGGCATAGAGCTTTTATTTCAATACTTTATAGGGACGAGTGGCCTAGTTGCGACAGCGCGTAGCAGTGCTTGCGATTGTTAAGCAACGTTGACCCAAGTCGGTAACTGGATGGATGACCGAATTTGGAAGTCCGAATTGTGCCTTTTTTCCGTACCTCCGAGACCACGTTTATCCACCCCTCCCGGTTATTATCACTAACACCTACTAATAATCGTTAGTAACCTAAGAGTTGAAATGGTACTCTCAACTAAGTCGTATGCGGAAGGACCTGGGAACCCACCGTATTGTCCCCGGAAAATTAAAGAGTTCCCGCGGGAACCGAAAATCCTCAATCCACGCCGTTGAAGTCGCGGACATCAGCTAGTATTTCTTAAATCCTTCATCTGTTAAAACATGCTATTAAGAATTAAAAAACAGCATAAAGCAGTTTGGTGTCTTGGTGCCATTTTCAAGGAAAGTCAACATTCCTTATTCAAGATCGGAGTTGGTTAGTTTTTCTTGATATTTCCATAAATCTAGATCCGTTTCGTAGTCAAGTAAAGAATTCACAATGTTTTTCGTTTTGTTCAAATCTCGTCACTTATTCTTCCTTACGGCTGCGCGGGTGAGCTTCGCTGGTGCAAGTGACAGTCGACACCGAGTTAAAAACGCAGAATTTAAAAAAAAACTGAATTGGTTTTATAAGCTGCTAATGAGGCTTATTTCCGTAGTGCAAAATCTCTAAACTAAACTAAAATTATTATAATAGCATTAAAAATATTGCTGATACTTTTATAATACTCTCTGTGAAAAGGGATAGAACTAGATTTAAAGCTGTCATTTTAGTTCAGTTTCGAGATGGTGCTATACATATTATTAAAAAAAAAAAAAAACTATAACTAAATTGAATTGATCTTGCTTTTGAATATTTTTCCGTTCAAGAGTTTAAGATTTAGATAATACTGTGGAGAAAAGGTTTCTTGTAAATCTATATTACAGCGATTCCATAAGTTGCCATTCAAAACTGATTTACCAAACTTATAGTTTGGTAAATCAGTTTTGAATGGCTTATGGAATCTTATGGAAACTTATGGAATTACTTTTGCCTGTTCAACAAATCGGATCTTACGTTAATCATCGACTCATCCCCTTAGAATAGATAGATTTTTATTTCGAATCTTGAAGTTACTATCACATCACTTCAATTAAATGCCGGCTCACTACTGAGCACAAGTTTTCTCAGTCAGACTGAGAAGGGTTTATCCACAGTCCACCACGCTGGTCACGTGTGGATTGGCAGACTTCACAGACCACTTTAGACTAACCAAGAGCATCCATTATATTGCTTTGTTGAAACATAAACGTAATGAAAAATAAGTAGCCTCGCTGCCAATTTCTATTTCAACATGCACGCCAAGTCTCAAGCGATTACCATATCCCATACTCCTGAAACTTAGGTCACACAACTCGCACGAAACTAGCGAGCAAAAGTTGCTATTTTTCCCATCTTAAAGGCTTCTAATATCGCAGCCTCCCGCCTCGAGCCCGTTGTCATTTGTCCGCCGCGCTGTAGGCAAACTTCGCCCCAATGTTTGAAAGCACTACATAATATCCGCAGCTCTTCATCGTCTTCGTTCTAGTGAGGGCATTATGTCGATAAAAGATGAACCAAAGTCAAAAAGGTACACACACAGTAGTGTAAGTACCAATTTTGAATAAACATATTATAACGAACTACTACCACTATAAGAATGTCAAGTATACAAAGGCAAGTAAGATGTGATGGTGATACTTAACGACGGTATCTTAAAACTAAAGCTACGAGGGTTTCAGACGCGCCCTGGTCTGAGAAGAGCCCACAACAAACTCAGCCTTAATATGCACATCATGTCAGCATAATTATAGTCAAGAGTAAAACATGTTTATTAAGATATTAATAATATTATGTAGAACCGTAAAAAATATCTTTTAGTAGTTCTTGCATTCTATGACTGCAAGTTTAGTACTGCTATCTCAAAAACTTTCTTATCAGTCTACCAAAGTAGTACATTACGGTACGAAATACGGAGAGCTGTGAGAGAGAGAAAGATAGAACTATAAGAGTCTGTGTAACTTAAAGTGTCGATTTCACCAACTACAAATAACGTTTAACCTAGGAATAAAGCTAAAATTTTGAAAAAGTCACACATGGTGTAAAAATATACTACAAATTTACGGGGTTTAGGTCACGCAATGCTATGAAATAAAATTTATGAGAAACATAATATTACATAAATGATGGAACATCACTATTTAGAAGTAAGGCGCGGCACTTCCTTACACAGTGGATTTCTTTTTAATACCCTACATTTAAACTCCTCGCAGGGAAAGCACATGTCGTCGTATAAACTTCTCTTTTTTATCTGTATCATGCTAATGTTGCCATTCTTTTCCTTTTTGTTGCTGGCAGGACTAATTTAAATTTCATATGGATTTGGGATCTATGTCGTACTAGCTGACTTGCACCGACTTCATAAGTATTCGTAGTAATATTACATAATAATACGAAAGTGTGTCTGTCTGTTACGCTATGTCTGTACTTAGGTTGTATCACGGGGAAGGAATTGATTACTTTTACCGAACATTTATGGAGTTCCTGCTTGTATACAAAAAAACTTAATCCACGCGAAAGAAGTCGCAGGTGCTATCTAGTCATATACATCATACAAGACAAGTACTATAAACGTGAAAGTGTGTTTGTTTGTTCAATCACGCCGTAACAGAGCAACGGATCGTCATGATTTTTTACATGCGTACCTATAGTTGAGGAACAGAAGAGTGACATAGGCTACTATTTATCACAGAAAATTAAAGAGTTCCTGCGGGAATAGAAAAAAACTTAATCCACGCGGACGAAGTCGCGGGCGTCATCTAGTTATAATATTTAAAAAGGACTGGTTAAAAAGTATTATAGCAACACAAACGTTGAAATAAAAGAGTACTTTTAATTATACGAATTAAACTGTACCAACTCGGGACAAATGAAAATGCGTTAAATATTTAATTTGAAAAAGTTTCAAAGTTAATTCTTTTAACCACCAAGTCGACACTCGAGCAAGAGGTTGGCAGTCTAGACTCTAGAGAAACGAAATTGTTGACGCAAAATATTCTTTAGGAATTGCTGTGTTTTACATTTAAAAAACCGTTCAAGTGCGAGTCAGACTCGCGCACAAAGGGTTCCGTACCATCACACAATTTAAATTATTTTAGTAAATAACAAGAAATGTCATAAAAAGTAACAACACGTCATCAGCTGTGAAATAACTGGCTTATAATATGGCGCTAAACTGGTAGCGCCTGACAGAATATTCACATCCTATGAGTACGGAACGATTTTAGTTTTTTTTATATTTGTGCTGTAAGACCTTGCTTTTATCTTTCATGATTCTAGCTCAACGGGAAGTACCCTATCACGACCCTATCGGTGTGATTTATTGGCGAGTGTCAAAATATGCAAAATATGCAGCATAAACAGCCGTATCTATAGATTGCGTTGACAAAGAAGCTTGATTTTTTTAGATCTAAGTATTTGATATTAATTTCAACTTGATATCTCCACGCATTTACAGACTGAAAGACGGACACCGAAGTGATCCTGTCAGGGTTCCTTTTTTCCTCTTGAGGTACGGAACCCTAAAATACAACAGAAAACCACACATTTAACTTCATTTTTATAAGAAACCTTGACCCAAAAATACGCCAAATCTAAGAAGCTGTACTTCATTCAAGGAATCTGAATGTAGTGTGACGTCACAAGGGAAATCAGGCTGCCTTCAGTCACTCCGGGGCTGCGACGTAAATTTATGGAGGCCTGTCAGAGGTCGATCGGCTCTAGGGGGCTCGGGGACGAGACCATAATATCAGACGATCGTCTGGCGTGATAGTACCTCATACTGTCTGCTGTTTTACCGGCTAAAATCGGAGGAAGTTCACTCTTTTTTCACCATCAGTATTTAAGACTTTTGCCTACTAATCGAGAGGTCCGGAGTCAAAATTTCGGACACCTAATATTATAAATGCGAAAGTTTGGATGGATGGTTGGATGTTTGTTACTCAATCACGCCAGAACGGCTGAACGGATCTAGATGAAATTTGGCACTGAGATAGATTATAGTCTGGAATAACACAGGCTACTTTTTATCCCAGAAAATTAAAGAGTTCTTGTTCAATCCACGCAGACGACGTCGCGGGCATCAGCTACTGATAAAATACGCCGTGTGCATAGGCTCTTACTACCAAGAAAATTAGCGTTCCTGTACGATGCCGCGTATACAGATAAGGTTTAATTTAAATGACATACTCCTATACCAAGCAGGCGCGGTCGCAGCCAGAAATTTTGGAGGGGGTCACTCACTACACTAATAAAAAACCGGCCAAGTGCGAGTCGGACTCGCGCACCAAGGGTTCCGTACAAACATGTAGTAAGTTTTAAATTATTAACAAAACTACTTACTAGATCTCGTTCAAACCAATTTTCGGTGGAAGTCGGCATGGTAATGTACACCAAATATTATTTTTAGTTTTATCATTCCCTTATTTTGGAAGTTACAGGGGGGGGGGGGGGACACATTTTACCACTTTGGAAGTGTCTCTCGCGCAAACTATTCAGTTTAGAAAAAAAAAATATTACAAACCTCAATATCATTTTTGAAGACCTATCCATAGATAACCCACACGTATGGGTTAGATGAAAAAAAATTTTTGAGTTTCAGTTCTAAGTATGGGGAGCCCCCAAAATTTATTGTTTTTTTTCTATTTTTGTAAGAAAATCTTAATGCGGTTCACAGAATACATCTACTTACCAAGTTTCAACAGTATAGTTCTTATAGTTTCGGAAAAAATTGGCTGTGACATACGGACGGACAGACAGACAGACATACATGACGAATCTATAAGGGTTCCGTTTTTGCCAAATTTGGCTGCGGAACCCTAAAAATAGGTATCTGGAATAAAATAAACATTATTGCACAAGACACAATTTTATTTTATACATACTATAAAACAAATGGAAGTCGTCTTTTTACATTTGCGAATCGGGTGATAATATTTGAGACGTCTGGTACTGTTTCCGGGTGAATGTTTAGATTGTAGCATATTCGCAATCATGTGGTTATCCTCGCTATTTACTTACATGGAATTATCGAATCAAATTTCGTTACTGATAAATCAATATTTATCTCTTTTAGCACAAAACACATAATTCTACTAAATTATGCATGAAGAAAATGCACTTAACCACTCTATATACATTATACATATCGTCTTCCGACGCTCGGGGAATACGACCGTTGCCGAACAGTGACGAAGATTTCTATGCGCATTATCACTTTGGGTTGGGAGCACTGTAGTTCGGTTCCTTGTTTCTACACTTTATATTGTCATTTCCAAGTTATTTTGGCCATCGTACGTAGTTCATAAAAACACCACTAGATGTCAGCAAACTAAATTTATTACTGTTAGGGGATAGCTAGAAATTTCCTTTTATTATTTGGCAAATTTTTGAGATTTTTCAATTTGACCTTAGATTTTGGGGGGGGTCATGTCCCCTGTGACCCCCCCCCCTTCGGACCGCGCCTGATACCAAGTTAGCCTGCTAACATCTTAGATTACTTTATCCCTTACAATCCATGGTTAGATTGCAGTCAAGCACTAACTTGTAGGCCAATAAAAATGTTTCAAGCTTTTTAAGGTCTAGCCTCACTACAGATGCACGGCGCGGTGCGGCGTAAAGCGCTAAATCTTTAGTAGCGCTAAACCTTTAGGAAGTTTCAAGCTCGTGTCTCTTATGTTAATTGGCTGCAAGGGCCCATTTCACAACCGGTCTATTTTGATGCGATATTTCACTGAAAGTTTGTTAAACTGATAGGCTCTAAATTAAATTAACCAGAGTTTGCTAGTAAATTTCGTTAAATACGAGTATTACTAATCTTATAAATGCGAAAGTGTATTTGTTTGACCTTCAATCACGCGGCAACAGAGCAACAGATTGGCGTGTCTTTACATGAGCATAGTTGAGGACCTGGAGAGGCTACTAGGCCTTTTATCCTGGGCAATTAAAAAAACTTACTGCACGCAGGCGAAAAAGCGGGCATTAGCTAGCATAGAATAAAAAGATAGCAAATAAATTGTTTTTTTTTTTAAATTAAAACATTTAAGCAGATCTAAATAGCAGGCTAAAGAAACGAATTAACTCGTTTTCTGTCACAACACCTTTAGAAATCAACATCTAGTGAAATATTTATGACGAAGCCAACACAAACCCCGCTTACAACATCGGCCATATTGATTTTGTGACTTAGGGCCCCATTGCATAATGCGATCCAATGAATATTGTATTGGGCTTCGAATCCGCCTCAATAAGACTCTTTTCTTTTTCTTTTCAGGGGGTTTACCACCATCGCATGAAGCAGTTTTATTTTAAAATGACAGTTTTATGTCACGTACCTTAACATCCTTATATTAAGGATTATAATTCTAAAACACAAACGTCAATAATATTAAATCAATTCGGATTTAAGCCACGGCAGTAGCTCCCTGGTACCTTGAACTGTAATCTGTAATTCTATTAGGGTTTAATTTGTTTTGAAGGCATAAATGAACTCATTTCAATGGTAGTTCGTAATAAGTTTTTTTAAGCTGTACTACACTGGAACTCCTTAGTGTAGATTTTGAATTTATATATATATACTAAAACTGCTTAGGTATGAAATACTCTGAGTGTGACAGTTGGTTCTAATTATTTTTATAAAAAAAAATCTTACTTATTCTATAAACATGAAAGTTTCGATGTTTTTGAGTTTTTATGAGTGGATGGTGTTTCTCCTGTTATGACGTCATAACAACTGAACAGATTTACCGTTTAAGAAAGGAGATAGCCTGAATCATCACATACTTAAGCTATATTTCAATCCAGAACATTTTCGGGGAACCAAAACTTAAGTCTACGCGGATGAAGTCGCATGCATCATGTAGTATTGTTATCATAATTAAGTATAACTGCTGCACTCAGATAATCTTATTCATTATCTTATACCTACTTTTTGACGACCTCCGTGGTTCAGTGTTGAGCGCTATTGACTTAACGTGTGGAGGTCTCGGATTTGATCCCTGGATGCGTCAATGTGGGAATTTATAATTTCTGAATTTTCCCTGTTCTGGCCTGGTGGGAGGATTCGGCCGTGGCTACTTATTACCTTACCGGCAAAGACGTGCCGCCAAGCGATTTAGCGTTCTCGTAAGAAGCCGTGTAGAAACCGAATAGGGGTATGGGTTTAAATAACTACCATGACCCTAACAAGTGTAACACGACATGATTAATCTATGCCGCACTATTGCTCTATGTTGCGTACTATCCGTATTATGGTATAGGTAATCTATGATTATCATGTAGTCTGTGGTTGCTGTGCGAGTAGGCCGCCGCCATTTTGTTTAATTCAGATTAGAGCTGGGCCTACTGTAAAGCGGTGCGTGAATCTGTTGAATGAATATTTTTAAAACTGATATTTAATTGATTTATAGAGATATTATTGTTATGCATATCTATTAGAAAGATTATAAAAGTGATATAACATTATAAATCCATACGAATTTCATAAAGATTAATTTGTAAAAACCTACCAGCTAATAATAATGTCAGAATAAACGGTTTGATTTTGTAATTGTAACCTTATGATTTCATTTAATTGACCCTTTCTGAGATGCCGTATCACAAGTTAGCCCGCTACCATCTTAGATTGCATCATCACTTACGATCAGGTGAGATCGCAGTCAAGGGCTAACTTGTAGTGGATAAAAAAAAACTATACTAAGGAGTTTCTTAAGTAATGATTAAGCGAATCTGAGTGTAGCATAAGTAACGTATCTATTACATTCGTCGCTCTTTGCCGCGTCTTGTGCGGCGGGTGGCTACCGGAAGCGGATGCGGGCCGCTTTTATCGCGCGCGGCTGTTTCGGGCGCGGCGTCGAATGACGTGCGACGAATTGACACCCACGTACTGATGGCTCTGACAAATTGATTGGACTGCCGCTAATGGCTTGAGGAAGGTCCTCCGAGCTGCTCCTTCCTTCTTGATTCACACCATTTTATAAAGGACTAGCTGAAGCCCGCGACTTCTTCTGCGTGGAATAAGTGTTTCATTCATTCATGGAATTCTTTCATTGATCTTGTCATACATGAAGGTTAAACCTTCTCCACACTTGCGAGCCTACGCTTGCAAGTTGGAAGTACCTACCTACCGTTCCGTGCTCAGAACTTACTAATTAAGTTCCACAACTCTTGAGTTAACATTTAGAGATGTTGATTAACTGGGACTGAGTACTGTTTGGTAAAAATTTATTGTGACTTTCACGTCACTTCCCCGACTCTGGTATGTGAATTAGTTAAATATTCCTGTAAGTTTGGGAAACTCGTCTTTTCATTTCCCGAAGACTTGTCTTTAATGATATTCTCGTTGATTTAGTGGTTAGCTATACCTAACGTATTTTATCTTCTACTACAAGTTAACCCTTGACTGCGATGTCATGAGTAGGTATGCCAGTTATCCATACCTCTAATCCGCACGATAATAAACAAACTATTAAGTATATAATTTCGCATACACAAAAGGATCGAATAAATTTTATTTTGCCAAATTAGGAAATCTAGTCTGTGTCCTACCCCGGGATGCATCACATCTTTGCAGCAAATTTTGACAAAGTGGCTTGAGCAGAATATGGGCCGTGAAAACGTAGTAGACCGACAGACGTATCTACATATATAGACAGACTGTTGTATTTATAACATTAGTATGTAATAGACCCGTTCACAGTTTACTTCCTGTGAGAGTGTGCAAAATAAAACAATTCAAATGTTTAAAATCAATCACTTAACTCAAATCTCGCAGATAAATAATCTTAAATAGCAAAAATATTGAAAAACTATTCATAGTATGTCATAACTGGGTTGCATTTTACTACACAATTTACGTTCCACGCTACTATGAATACCGATCCAAAAAGTCACTCCTGAAGATTTATAAAACTCACGTTCTGAAAGTTTAATATTATGCTTCAAAAACGCCATGATCTTTTCGTGGACACAAATTGAGATTTAGCTGATCGAAAATCTGAATTCTCCGCCGGCTTGACAGCGAAGTGATTTATTGCGAGGCCGATAATAACGTTATCACGGCCATCTTGGATTCTAGGACATAATGGTACATGGTCCTCTGAGCCGGATAACGGGTCGAGTTACCTGGGTGGACTGTATTATGGAATCTCTGCGGAGGTGTCGATTATTAACCCTTGCTTGTTATTTAACTTGGGCCCTTATCTTGTAAAGCCAGTTTGACTACTGTATATTTTACCTATACGCTTTACCCGTGGGCTTTGTCTGTGTATATTTAGGTAGGTATATAAAACTATCGCGTGTTACTCAATCACGCCAGAACGGCTGAACAGATGAAATTTGGCACAGTGATAAATTATAGTCTGGAATTACACATAGGCTACTTTTTATCCCGGAAAATTAAAGAGTTCCCGCGGGAAAAAAAACCTCAATGCACGCGGACGAATTCGTGGGCATCAGCTAGTTTATAATATTAGTATAGAATCTATACTATAGATGAATCAATAAATCAATTTATCAATCTACATTGCAAGTAAAAACCATTACACTCGATTATTATTCAACGCATCTAAATGCAGCGGAAAAAAATAATCAAAAATAATAATATTTTTATTCCATACATACAGTTTAAACTTCGTTTTATATAACGAGATTTGTTCGAAACTTTTTAAAGCTAGGTACAATAATTCGGGGACGCGAAAATAAAATCGCGTCGCAGCATGACGTCACGGCACGCACGTCCTCACAATCAAAAGGAGAATAAACTTGGATGCAGCGCACACGTTTCATGCGAGCGCGGCATTAGGCAGGAGGCACACGTACGACATATTAACGTACACCGCGACAGACGTGACTGCGCCGAGTTGTATAGGGGCGTTCCGATTCAATAAACCCCGTTTGTTACATTGTACCTACTTGTGCCGACGCTTTTTGGCTACAGGGAAACAAAATGGGGCTTAAACAAGGATTACCGTAAACATTTAGCGTGTAATATTTCGAGTATAAGTCAAAATCCATACTCTAATGTCCTTGTTTGTATATAACAAACAAGAACTCAGTAGAACTCCTTTTCGAACCGGTGGTAAAGTCATGACATATTATAAGTGACACCAGTTATCCTACATGAAATAAATCGTTTGCATCCCGTGGTCGTATAAAGAATATTTTTATTCAGTACTAGTCTGGAGTTAGGAGTTAGTTGGTTGGCGGTGTTTCACCCCCGTGCGTTGAAAAGCACGTGAACCTGCGCCTGATCTCTCTCCAGTCGTGCCGGATTTTCCGTCTCATCGGGCTATGAGAGTAAAGGAACAGAGAGTGCACCTGTGTGTGTGTTTGCGCACACACGCACTATAATATCTCCCGCGTAAATGGCTAATCATTCTGGGGATAAATTCGGTCGGGAGGACATTATTATTTCTTTATTATTCCGGAATCAGGAAGAGTTCCCAAGGTATTTTCAAAAAAACCTAAACCGACGCGGGCGAATTCACAGGCATCACCTTATTATCTTAAATATTGAAATGGAATCCTCGTAGGCATCAGTCAAATGCCTCCTCGGAAGGTATTTGCAATTCGGCCGCCAGTATTAATGAATTCATTAGATATGACGCGTGTAATCCGTGAGGGCTATACTGCCAACGCTTAAAGTAATACTTAAGCAATATTACTCTAAATGACAGTTTGTCACGTACCTTGACGTTCCTAAAATAAGGATTATTATTCTTAAACACGAAACTCAACAATAAGACAATCTTATGGCTTTAAGCGTTAGCAGTGTGGCCCCAGTTTGTGCAGTTCGATAAAATGGACAGTGGTACCCACGGGATGGGAAAAGAAATAAGGGCCGGCAGCAAAGACGTTGGGAGGACGAACTGAAGCTGACAGCTGGTCCATTCTGGACAAGGGTGGCACTAAATCGCAAACACTGGAGAGAGCTGGAGGAGGCCTTTGCCGCGAGGCACACAGAACTAAGAGACTTTATTTATTAATTTTAATCTGTAAAAACTAAAAGTGTGAAAAAGCTCTTTAATAAAAGGCTATTTTATTTTATTTTATTTTATTTTATTTTATTTATTTAAGTAAGATAGTACCGGTTTGTCGTATTATTCGCACTGACTTATTTAATAGTGTGGTGGAGGGGATTAAATTGGGGGTAAACTGTTCCTGTTGTATTATTATTAGGGTAAAGTAAGTACCTACGAGATTTAAAAAAACATGGATTTGAATCGCTTCAACAATACGCATGATTGCAGATCGTAGTCAACAAGAAACCCTATTCGACTTACGAGTAGCTCAGAGCTCGTTAGAACTAGAAAGCTGTAATTTGGTAAAATTAAATTTTGAAAAGGAACTTTTGGCGTATCTTCTACACGTAAAGTGGGGATGAATTGCATGAACACCCCATGTTGTGGGGTGTCAAAAATTGTGCAGGTGTGCGAAAACCATTTTTTGATTCAGGGATCCGTTTTCGAAATCACTGCAAGCTGAATGGTTATTTTTGGATACGTCGAAAACATTCATGGCAGTAGTAGCGAAGTTAAAAGGAAATCTATCACAGCTAAGTAGGGTTTAAAGTTAACGAGTAATAGTCGACCAACTTATAAAATGTTCGCATATTGTAAAGGGCAACTACGGAACACTGCATTGCGCGTGGCTAGAAACGTACGTAAGCGGTTTTTTAATATTTAAATTTGAACTTTAAAATTCAAATCAGAGTAACCGACATAGTTCCACGAGTTGTAAAGCTGTAGCAATGTGTAGAGCCCGTCATAGCTCATAGAACCAAGACCTCTACAATAACATAACACCGAAATCTGTGGCCAATCGATCACCATCACGCTTAACCCGCACCTAAGGCAATGACGCGCACTGAATGCCTGAATAGAAAAGGTACTCCGTTACACCAAAACTAACACCACGTACCATTGATATACGACCAAGATACAAGATCTGGAGCCATATTACTAACGCTTAAAGCAATACTAAAGCAGTATTACTCAAAATGACAGTTTGATTTCACGTATTGTGACATCAAATACTTGATGTGCCTAAAAAAAGGATTATAATAATTGTAAAACACGAAAGTTAAAAATAGATGAACAATATGGCATAAACTTTGGCAGTATGGTCTCTGAGATTAAGTGTCACCTGAAAATAAATATCCTTATACAAGTAGCTCTAGGTTTGAGTCTAATCTCAATGTTTCAAAATAATATAATTTTTGTATCATTTACCTACTTACAATAATGTGGCTTTTAATTTGTTGGATAATTTACACAACCAACTTTTTGTACGTGGATCTTTTGATGTTTGAAAATACAATAGTCTTCAAAAGTTCGAATTACTTAGCCAATATTAGATACTTAAGCACTTTAATAACAAAAAGGTAACCTACATAAAATTCTATTCCGACTATAACACAGGAGAAACTGAGAAAATTTTGGTATTTTATGTCAGTAAATCAAAAAAATTAACACACAAACTATGGAAAAATTGTAGGATTCACTTAAATCATCATACTAATATTATAAATGCAAAAATGTGTTAGTTTGTTCGTTTGTCCTTTAATCACGCCACAACAGAGCAACGCATCGACGTGATTTTTTGCATGGGTATAGTAAGGACCTGAAGAGTGACATAGGCTACGTGGTATCCCTTAAAATTGAGGAGTTCCCGATCGAATTAAAAAAACTATTCCACGCGGACGAAGTCGCAAGCATCAGCTATTAATAATATAAAACCTTTTCTGCAGGTATATATTTTTTTATATATATTTTCCTCCTTTCCAAAAATCTGTCAGCAACGTACATTGTGTGTATCCTTGGTGTATGTATATTGATGGCATGTACGAACGGACCCAATAAGGGTCCACATCGAGTCGATCAATCATCGCTATCAGTTCCATTCAAAGCCTATTTATGTACAGAGGGACATTTACATCGGGGGATACAGGATTTACATAAAACAGCTCACATGATATGACCGTCTGTCTGTCAAGTGAACAGCGATTATGTGATAAAGAGTTTCCATCAATAAAATAAACTAAGCGTTGTGTTGAAGTGAAAAAAATAATTTAAGGATTTTTTTTAATCCACTACAAGTCAGCCCTTGACTGCGATCTGACCTGATGGTAAGTGATGATGCAGTCTAAGGCGGTAGCAGGCTAACTTGGTAGCAGTTATATTAAACTAGCCGGTGTCAACACGGCATCGTACCGGAACGCTATCGCTTGGCGGTACGTCTTTGCCGGTAGGGTGGTACTACCACGGCGGAAGAGAAACCAGACCAGAGAAAATTCAGAAATTTTGAATTCCCAAATTATCCCAAATTAACGCTCAACTCTATGCCAGTGAATCTCTTAGACATAGACCTAACATGTCAGCAGTTTCGCTTGTGCTAAAATTTCTGTAACTATCTAAGGGAAGTTTTATTTCTATTCCTATTTGATACATACCTACAGTAAAACTTAATAATTATTTACATTAAATTATAGTCAACTAGAAGGCAGATGCCCTCGTCCACTTAAGCGAGCAAGTTTTTATTTTATATTCCCGTGAGAAGCCTTTGATTTTCAAAAAACATAGCCATATCCTTCTCCAAAATTACACTTGGTCTCGTAACGCAAATTAAACTGAAAACATTTCGATACGAAAATTGAAAAATATAGTGCAAAAATACCAAGGAGATGCGTAAATTGCCGAAAAATAAATCTACCGTAACCGCCTGATAAATTCCTGAGGGGAAAAGCCAGTCATTGCCTAACGAGCTACGATTAAAAAGTGTACAAAATGTACAGGACTGTATGATACCTTTCATAAACGTTTCGTAAAGGTACGTTAGTAGCACAATGGCTCTTATAAGGGATATTTTCATCAAAAAAAGTATTTTTAGTCATTATTAAATAGAGGATGTTCCAAAAGACGTTTCATCCTCGATTCCTGCTAGTTTTAAGTTTGATAACCGTTCTAAACTATCGATTATAATTTTGTAAGTAAAAAAATATCGCCGAATGTTGCTGCTGCCACATGTCAGTAAAAATATCACAGAATAGGTTAAGTGTAATTAGGGTGTTGAATTTTAAAAAACATAGTTTTTTATGTATTTTATAACTTTAACACAAATTGTATAAATAGTCGAAGCGAAAAAGTCTTGTTTTTTTTTAAATTAATAATAAACAATTAAAAATTGGTAAAAGGAAAAGGTTCATTTTAGGCCTATTCTTGTACACTCTACCATGAATGGAGGAAAATACATAGATTGTATTTAAAATATAATAATTTAAAACAGTAAAGTAAATAACGAGCATAAATTAAAAATGTATTTCAAGTTTTCGATACGTTTCCAAGATGGCAACCTTCAGCCATAGAGAAAGCAGTAGGCGCGAAATGTATCAAATGTCATTTCTGACAATCACTGTCAAAATAACGTGTTTTTCTTTAGAAAACGTCAATAATATGAATCCGCCATTGTTATCCACTCATGTTTAGTGTTCCATAACTTGGAAAGATTAAATAATTTTACCACTGAAATTACGACGAATTCGTAGATTTGACCAATAAAAACTGGTCTAGTATTTTATTTTCCTTCATTTCTCTGCTTGTACAAGACTTGACCTACGCCCCCCCTTTTAAAAGAACCACGTGACTACGATAGCGCCACGATTGGTCGCCATGTTTGTGATGGCATAATGTTAAAGCAATTTCACGATAGTACAGTGTCATCACTGCTTCAGCTGAGTGAAACAATGAATAGAAATTGACATTGTGACGTCACAATGTTAATTTTTCGCTCGGGTTTATTCGGCGTTTTTTCGGTACTGAATTCAAAAATTTATTTTCAATTTGATATACATAACTTTTAAATTATAGCGAAAAATAAAAAAAATATTTTTGTAATAAAACTTAAATATGATCTTTTGATTTATGACAAAGAAAAACATTCAACAACCCAATTATCGTGTAATACATACAAGTTGTCAAATATTATGTAAAATTGAGGGTATTAGTCATTACTAAAATTCTACATCAATGGTATTAGTAATAGTTTGTATCCTTGATGGTACTAGTGGTAGGTATTGGTATGTGCTGCTAATGTAACTTATTTATAAAATTAGAAATTATTGTTTTTTCTTTTATTTTTGGTCAACGTATTTTAATGAGGTAAATACGCTTAAAAGCGCGCGTTTTGACGTTCGATAAACAGCGGCGGATTTGATTAGGTGTCCTGCAATACCAAAAATATTTTTTATTTACTTATATATTAACGCTATCTCATCATCATCATCATCATCAGCCACTACGCATCCACTGTTGGACATAGGCCTCTTTTAAGTAGCGCCAACGTGCTCTTTCCTCGGCTTTCCGCATCCAATCGATGCCAGCCACACTCCGGATATCATCGCTCCACCTTGCTGGGGGGCGCCCTACGCTCCGTTTACCAAGACGCGGTCTCCACTCGAGGACCTTTCGACTCCAACGTCCATCGGTCCTCCGACACACGTGACCAGCCCACTGCCACTTCAGCGTGCTAGCCCTAAGAGCTATGTCGGTCACTTTAGTTCTTTGGCGAATCACTTCGTTCCGGACTTTATCCCTCAAAGAAATTCCGAGCATAGCTCTTTCCATAGCACGCTGAGCAACCTGCAGTCGGTGTACCAGTCTCGCTGTCAGTGTCCACGTTTCGGCACCGTAGGTCATTACTGGTAGGACGCACTGGTCGAAGACCTTAGTCTTCAGGCACTGCGGTATGGGCGACGAAAAGACTCGACGAAGTTTACCGAATGCTGCCCAGCCTAGCTGTATTCTCCTATCGATCTCCTTCTCGAAGCTGTTTTTACCCAATTGGAAAATTTGCCCAAGGTATGTATATTCCTGAACAACTTCGAGCCTAGACCCATCGACATTGATCGGCTCCGGAGCGACCAGGGCATTTAACATGACTTTGGTGTTGTCTAGGTTCATCCGGAGACCGACACGTCGGGAGGCAGCTATCTGAGACGATGTAATTCTTCACGTACTATTACTTATTCTGTGGTAATACGCAAAAGAACTTGTAGTAACGGAACGTTACCAATGTAAGTTGCCAAACGTCAGGCTCTGACAGTTGTCAGATTGACATAATATGCTCTCACTACCTTGACTTTATAGCAAGCAGACGTCTATTGTAATATTAAATAATAATTATTAAAAA
The DNA here is from genome assembly GCA_963932025.1 of Erebia epiphron. NCBI lineage: Eukaryota > Metazoa > Arthropoda > Insecta > Lepidoptera > Nymphalidae > Erebia > Erebia epiphron. The sequence goes on along the minus strand of OZ009946.1, from coordinate 36,310,071 downwards.
GAACTAAAATAAAGAACACCGAAGACCCAAAACATCTTTTATTATAATATACTACAGAACTAAATAACTCTTATGACGTTAACTGATGATGATGATGATATTATTAATATAATAAGTACTACGAATAACAATATATTATATTAATATTCGCACAGTTAGTAAAAACCAAAAGCATATTATTTTGTGAAAGAGGAACTCAAGGTACATTTTCACACATAAATGTACCAAAAAAGGGGAATTTATTTGTCAAACTATACTGTGTATCTCATGACAAAGCTACAAATTGTGACCCGTTTCGCAAACACGCACTTTTATGAAAGGAGATTTGTTTATTCAACAAACGTCTTATCCAAGGTCACGTCCTGAGGGCCAGACCTTCCTTGTAGGGTTGCCATATCACTTACATTGTATAGATTTTCTTGGAATTTCGTATCAGCTGAGGAATTTGTCTTCGTTGTCTGAACCAATAGACATCCACAGCTGGACGAAGGTCTCCTGCATGGATCTCCACAAAACATGGTCTTGTGCCGCTTGCTTCCAGCGGCTCCCAGGTACTCGCCTGAGATCGTGAGGAGGTCGTCAAACGCTGCGCTTTATGCTACGAGGCCGCCATTCAAGCACCTTGGGACCCCAACGCCTATATCCGTTCTTCGAACTATGTGCTCAGCCTAACTGAGAAATTGCGTTTATGCAATTAAACAAGCTCGATCAACCTGTTAGTTTAATCGTTTGCAAAAGGTACCGTATTAAGAGGAAAAGACTACATTGTCAATCTCTAGATGTACATAGCACTTACAATTGCAGTTTTATAGCATACTTCTATTCCAACCCTTTTCGAGGCCTAACATGGTAAGCTCAATAAATTAAATTATTCTTATTCTTATATGTGCATACTGCTAATCCATTATTTCTATCCACACTCTATTTTCGAGGCCTAAAATGGTGAGCTCAATGAATAAAATAAATAAATAATTGTTTATTAGTTCCATAATTTACAAAAGTAAGTCTTAGGTCTACTGGTACATGGTATGGTCGGTCTCTGCTGACTTGTTATTTAGTATTCCTTATGCTTTATCCAGCAGTAACTTCCCCTCCTTTAAATTGAATGACAAAATTACAACAATATTTTAGATTAAATAGAATGAGGAACGATTGTCACCCTAGCGTCGCCCAACAGTTGTTTCGTCACACTTACAAATTCTTCCTGTTTAGTTTCCCCTTATTTTGTCGCGGATTAAATTAAGATTTCACAAAGTCACTAGAAGAGAATTTTGAAGAACGACCTCCGATCCTTATTGAGTTTGTCAAGGGACAAGGATTTTGCACAACGTTGTGCCTCTCGCAAACGATCGAAATAAATGGTACTCAGGACATTATACATTAAAGACGTCCAAAACTAAAAACAATCGCACATAAAATAGATTGATCGGAAGCAGAGATCATGAGATGTCTTTAAATAATTATTCATACTTCTATTTATTATTTTATATAATTATTACATAGAAAAGATGATGCCGCGACTTCATCCGCTTGGTTTAAGAAACTCATTAATTTTCCGGGACAAAATGTAGCCTATGTCTGTATCAAATATCATGAAAATCATCGTAAAAGTGTACAAAAACATATTAATATTAGTAACTAGCTGATGCCTGCGACTACATCCGCGTGTATTGGTTTACTTCTTTTTCTTCTAAGATCATTGGGTTTACTATATTTTTTTTGGTTCCGCGGGTATTTTCCGGCATAATCCTATGGCATAATAAGCCTATGTGTTATTCCAGATTATAATCTATCTCTGTAGTCTGGAATAACCAGACCACAATCTATCTTTGAGCCAAATTTATTCCAGCTCGTTCAGCAGTTGGGGCGTGATTGGGTAGCAAACATTCATCCATACATCCATCCATCCAAACATTCGCATTTATAATATTAGTATAGATTAGTATAGAAGATTAGCATAATATACTAAAAGTGGTCGTCTACGCTAGGCCTTAGACAGTAGCCACTCCCATTGATTGTCTCTAGAAAATTCAGTCAAGTAATGTCCCCTCGCTGACGTTTGCGTTCGCTGCACAAAGACGCAATGTTTACCTTTTCTGGAGCCTTTGGTAAACATTGATCCTTGTTTAGATGCTTTTGTGATTGCTTGATGAATTTAGGTACTTGCTGACTGACCTCGCTTGCTTCAATACTCAATTTATTACATGTAGGACTGAGAACATACAGGTGTGTCTATGTTACGTTATGATTTGACTCTAACATGGTATGGCTTTGGCGTCTATGGCTTTGGTTGATAGTCTACGTTATAGATAAGACCTGCATAGAAAATCTCAAGATTCTAGTCTAGTTCCAGACCTATGATTAAACGATTGCTCCTTAATAATTATGATTGATGATGATGAAGATGCCATATTAATTGGTACTATATCATCGGGTAGGTGAAATGCCTTTCGCGGATCTTGTCGCATTATCTTCTGTAATCCAATGCTAATATTATAAATGCAAAAGTCTGTCTGTCTGTCCATCTGCTACGCTTTCACGGCTCATATTTTCAACCGATTTTGATGAAATTTGATATAGGGATAGGTTATATCTCGGGAAAGGACATAGGCTATAAAGGAGTTCCTCCGAGAATCGAAAACATAATCCACGCGGACGAAGTCGCGGGCATCATCATCTCGACAATGCTCGATAGTGAAGACTTTACAATCGTGCATTGACGAGCCAACATCTCCTGAATGCTGGTGATGATTTGGAAGATTTATGTGGTGTGGTGAATATTTTGAGATACAAATTGTACCACAAAGATTTACCTACTGTGGCGGATTATAGCGAATTAAATTTCAAGTTTCTTCATTCCTTGCATAAAGTAATCATTGAGAGCTAAGTTATGTCTAATAATAATTAAGCTTTAATTAAATTAATAGTACCAATTTTAATATTTTTAAAGTATTTTAAATCAGAACCGTGCACAAAGTCAATAATTACATTTTATCTTAATTGGTAAAAACAAGGAATATTTCATTTCCTTCATCAGCGGAAGTGTTCAGACATGTTACTGCTTCGTAATCGAATCAATTTTTCATGAATTCGGGTACTGCATGCTATAATGACGCAGGCGAAATTATTTTATTGATATTTATTACTTTAGCTCAATCACGTTATGAGTGCAAAATTGCTTTTTTAATTATTGTTTACTAGGGATCGCTCGCAGCTTGACTCCTGCGGGTATTTTGAAAGGCCTGGCCTTATTAGGGGTCCATAGTTAACAAGGAAACCTTATAGTTTCGCCATGTCCATCCGTCCGTTCGTCCGTCTGCGGCTTAGCTCAGAGACAAGAAAACTGTAATTTGGCATGGGAATACTAATTAAAAAAACCGGGCAAGTGCGAGTCGGACTCGCGCACGAAGGGTTCCGTACCATTACTAATAAATAATTACCTTTGTTAATGAACCGCAAGACTAACTTTGTTTGTAGAGGTTTATTGTTAATATCAAAAAAACTATGCTAGTTAGAGCATTGGCTATAGTTTTCCTGTAAAGTATACGTAAATTCCTATTGACCATAATTATTTCAAATTTTTCGATTGGTAAACTCCGGAGATAAGGGGGGGGGAACGGTATTTTTTTAGACATTTTCCCCGATAAATCAAAAACTATCATAACTAAAAATAATTAAAAATCTGTTTTAGAATGTACAAAGTAAACCCTTTCATATGATACCCCACACAGTACAGTTATCTCACTTTTAAATTTCAACCCTCAGATTTTCCCCCCTTTTTAAATAAGAACAAAAATAATTTCCAATTTTTTTTAATTCCAGTGTCTTTGGGCCACTAATATACACAACTGTTCCAAATTTCATGTCGATAGCTTCAGTAGTTACTGAAATAATCGAGTGTGACGGACGGACAGACGGACAGACGGACAGACGGACAGACGGACAGACAGACGGAGAAAGTCGCACCATAAGGGTTCCATTTTACCATTTTGGTACGGAACCCTAAAAACTATGACCATATACTATGTTTACGAGTAATAGTTGACCAACGTATAAAATGCCCGCATAATATTGTGACGGGCAACTACGGAAATCTACTCTGCGCGTGGCCCGACACGCATTTGGCCAGTTTTTTTTTGTCTGAATTATGAAAGAAACCTCAGTTCTAAATTTCATCTTTCTAAGTCTAAGGGTTTGTGCTGCGCGTTGATAATTCAGTTAGTGAGTGAGTGGGTGAGTTAAGATATTTTTTTGTATGAGACAGGTAGATACTTATAAAACGCATTGCAACTACACCACACAAATCTTCCAAAGCACTGTCAACACTTCTTTGTACAACATACGAGTACATAGATTCACAAAATACTAACTTGATAGATTTGGCTGTTATATCGGATTAAAAGTTTCTTGCCCCTTGGATGTTAATTGTATAGCTATAAGTTAGCTCTTGACTGCGATTTCACCTAATAGTAAGTGATGATGCTAAGATTATAGCAAAACGTCCAGTAACGCCTGATAGGAAAGACCTATCCAAAAAAATACAATAAGATCAGCTGCTAAAATAAATAAAAACCGGGCAAGTGCGAGTCGGACTCGCGCACGAAGGGTTCCGTACCATTATTAATAAATAATTACCTTTGTTAATGAACCGCAAGACTAACTTTGTTTGTAGAGGTTTGTTGTTAATATCAAAAAAACTATACTAGTTAGAGAATTGGCTATAGTTTTCCTGTAAAGTATACGTAAATTCCTATTGACCATAATTATTTCAAATTTTTCGATTGGTAAACTCCGGAGATAAGGGGGGGGGAACGGTATTTTTTTAGACATTTTCCCCGATAAATCAAAAACTATCATAACTAAAAATAATTAAAAATCTGTTTTAGAATGTACAAAGTAAACCCTTTTATATGATACCCCACACAGTACAGTTATCTCACTTTTAAATTTCAACCCTCAGATTTTCCCCCCTTTTTAAATAAGAACAAAAATAATTTCCAATTTTTTTAAATTCCAGTGTCTTTGGGCCACTAATATACACAACTATTCCAAATTTCATGTCGATAGCTTCGGTAGCTACTGAAATAATCGAGTGTGACGGACGGACAGACGGACAGACAGACGGAGAAAGTCGCACCATAAGGGTTCCATTTTACCATTTTGGTACGGAACCCTAAAAATGAACTTACAATCGATTTAATTAAGCATTTTGCGTTCAAGTAACAAAGTAAAACATTTGCAACATGACCAAGTATTTATTTAAATGACCATTGCTCATGTCATTACCAGCAACAGAAGGAATATGAACGATATTTAATGTGACTAAAAAAACTAGGCTGGCGCAACTAAAACTCGGGCTGCAAACGGATCGTTAATAAGGCACGGACAATCCATCAAGTTCCGAGGTTTTTTCAAGCGGCTGCCTGATGGAGCACGTGTCTGATGCCGAAGGATTCTCTTTGCCGATGTTTTACTTTTTCACTTCCACAAGAAACGCTCAAACTAATTGGTTGTAGGCGGTTTTTATCTTAGCACTAGCTGGCCTAACTGTAAAGTTTTGTTATCTAGAGAAGTCCCTGGCGCTATTTTAAACGTTGCCGTCTTGGCTGCTCGAGCTGGTTCGATTTAGAAATACTAAATGCGACAGTGTGTTTGTTTGTCCTTCAATGACGCCGCAACGGAGCAACGGATCATCGTGACATATGACATGGGCATAGTTGAGAGCCTGAAGACTAACATAGTAAACATAGTAACATAATCTTGGAAAATAAAGGAGCTCCGGCGGGAATCACAACAACTTATTCCATGCAGACGAAGTCGCGGGCATCAGCTAGTCATTTGTAATTTCTGGCTTTTCTCTGCTCTGATGGGAGGCTAGTTATCACCAAACCGGCAAAGACGGATGGAAAGAAGAAATTTTACGTTCAGACAAGAGTAGGGCTATGGGTCTGCTATACCCCTTACAGGCTAGCCCACTACCGCCTTACTATTCACTTACTATTAGGTATGTTTGCAGAAGTTTGCGGTCAAGGCCTAACTTGCAGTGTAATTAAAAAAATACTTTAAAAAAAATAAAACTTTGCACTCACAAATACACACAACTTGAGCACAAGTAAAACAAGAATAATAGAGATAAAAGTATGATATTATGAAGATAAGATAAATCATCCCCTGTCGCCATGACGACGGCGGCTACAATCGGGAGCTGATATCCATACTAAGATTAAAAATGCGAAAGTGTGACTTTTTGTCCAACTGTTTGTTTTTCTACTACGCTAATGGCTCATAAGCCGATTTTTAGTAAATTTTGTACAGTTGCATCCTGGAAAAGATAGGCTATTTTTATCCTGGAATAAAAAAAGTGTTTTCACTTTTCAATTTTGGAAAATTTCTGCTCAAGCGATTAGGGATAGCAATTTTAAAATAGCAAAATTTGACCTAAAGAAATATATAAAAGCTTGTAGAAATTCAAGAACAATAGAGATAAGAGTCTGATATTATGAAGATGAGATAAATCATCCCCTGTCGCCATGGCGACGGCGGCGTAAATCGGGGGCGAAATTAGAAATAAATTACATTCGACATGCAGGGGTAGTGTCGAAGCATTTTATTGGTGTGCTTCAACTCAGATGCAGGCATCAGGTGTGAAAAATGGTGCCTGTTTGTGCTTGATGAGTTTTTCTTGTAGTTCATGAGATGGCGGCTGTTTTTCCAATAATATGTTTACACGCGTTGTTTTATGTTAGTTGAGTTCCAAAGAAGATTTTATTTTATTACTTTGGGAATAATGACATTGCGCTTATAAATAAGTTCATTGTAATGATAGGTATTAAGTGTTATTAGTTCAAGACTTGCAATACTCTGACAGGGCCTCATGCCAATGTAAACATGAACGCAAATATGAAATAAATAAATGAAGAAAATAGGCTTAACAAAACCTTAATCTACGCGGACGAAGTTGCGGGCATCAAATTTACTAGCTAATAAGCCACTAAACCAGATCAGTTTAAACCATATTGCCATATTATTCTCAGTATTGAAATGTACTGAAAAAAATATCTTTTTTTACAGTTTTTCAATATTAACTTAATTTTTAAAAGGGGATGTAAGATTCTAAAAAGTTTAACAAACCTTGGAAGTTTATTTCAGGTATGTTGAAAAATACGTACGTCAGCTCTCAGACTAATTCTGATCGCGCGAATTTCTTATTGAGAATCATGGCGGCGGTATTTTAATGTGGATGCTTTTTCTTTGGTTTTTTACATCTCTGGGAATTTTTATTGGATTTTGAGTTGATCTATCTTATAAATCGTGTTCTGTTTGATCATTCGAGGGTTGCAAAATCGGAATAAAATGAAAATTGTAAAAGAAAAGTGAGTAGGTACGATTAAATATATTATATTTTATTATATTATATTATATTGGTATTACCTATTTTTATTTTTGTGATATTACTAAAGAAAGTACGTCTTTGTAAATTATATGACTATCGCTGGTTTAGATAGCAGATTATATAAGTGTAGTTAGATAGGTACACTTTTCGTGATATAGGCATGAGTAGGTAGTACAAATTAACCAAGTTTCGAGGCAGGAATCGATAAAAAATTGCCTAAGTCCGTTTCCAGGATGAAGTTATTTTAGCTGAAGCAAATGTCGTCAAAATTTATTTAGCTGATTGGGCCATGCTAAGGTTACAGACAGACAAACATACGTCGACGTAGAAGTTCACGTTTATCAAGGGATGCAAGTATTGTCACTCCACGAATTTTCCGTCGTCCATCTCATTTGTATCAAATCAATATTTAATGTATTTTTATAATAAACCTTTACAAGTGCTTTTGAATCGTCGAGTGAATCTACCACTGGTTCAGAATACCATTCCTACCGAGAAGAGTCAGCAAGAACACCGGTGATTACTCTTTTTATAAAAATTACAATAATTATTGAGTTACATATGTAATTGCAGTCCCGAAAAACCATAATCGGAGCTGAAAACTGAATAAATACAAAAGAAAAACGTTTAACTTTGAAAAAACCAAAACCATAAATCACAGCTAAAATAAACTGAGTAATAAAAGTTGGATTTTACTCAAATATTTTATCTGGGCAAGTTTTCACTGCTGTTTTTCCGAACAACTAAATTTTTCCATTGGAAAAGTGCAGCTACAGCCTCGGGGACAAAGTTGACACAACTCCGATGACCATAAAGGTGTGTTCACACTGTAAACTATTTAATTGGTGTGATGTGTCAAATAGAGGTACTTCCAAGTGAGCCTTAGATGCTTAAACCAAAAAAAATTGGACAGGATTCAGAATCGTATTTTTTTTAAAGTTATTTGAAAAATTTTAAAAAGTTATAATTTTTTTTTAATAAATAAAAACAGTAAAGACCTAGATAATATTTATATCAATTATATATTTTGACCCCTACAAATACTTACCAGCATCGTATACAATCCAGCCAACAGGGTTACAGGTTGGTTTTCAAATAAAACACTCACAAAATTTATGTGAGTGATAGACATAAACTTCAGTGTGAACATACCCTAGCCACGATTGTAAAAGTAATCCAACAATGACGCGACTTCGCCCGCGGCGGTCTTCCTAGTCCCTCTCAATAACGTTTTGACTATTTGACAAGCATTGTTTCGGTGATATAGATTAACTTCAATGTGAACACATACTTACCAAAACTGTAGTAGCAATTAAAAAATGGTGTGACTATGGTCAAAAATGGTGGTACCCGTGGCGGTCTCCTTCGTCCCTCCAAATAACGCTTTGACTGTTTAACAAGCATTTTTACAAAATAGATCCTTAGTCTGTAGTGGTCCAAAATAGTCTGGAATAACACATAGGATACTTTTTATCCCGGAAAATTAAAGGGTTTAGTAAGAAGTAATATGATAATTCTATTATTAAACCCACGTTGCCAATCTTAATACCTAAAGACATTATGAAAGAAACATAGGTAGGTACATACCAAATTTTTGACTTTTAACACAAAAGACTAGAAAGCACAAAATGTAAACAAAATAATGATAATATAACAATGCCATAGCTAATCTACCGGTGTCTATCCATCAAAATATATCAATGCTAATACTGTAGGCAAAAAATATAGCAGTGATCTGAAAATAGTTCAAGTATAAAAGACAAATGTGTAAAATTAAGCCCCCATAATCTGTCCATCGATCATGGAGTACGAATTGTGCAAACGAACACACGCACAATTTTATTATTCATCATAATATTATATAATTTGTCGCGCTTTCGACTGTAAATTACCATGACATAGCGATCGATCAACGTTGGAAGACAGTACTTTAAATTAAACCGTGTTGGGGATGAGGGATACCTAACCTACCTAGCTAAATAATTTTACGCCAATCCACCACTGCACTGACCAGAAGTGCGTCAAAATGAGCCTTCCCATTTGCCAGTTTGGCCGTAGTTTAACACGCTGACCAAGCGTGGATTAGCAGCTTCAAACAATTTCCTAACTCCGTGCTCAATACTTGTTATCGCCAGATGCGGGGCTCTAACCCGGGACCTCAACGGCGGCAGTCATACATGGTAACCACTAGGCTATAGATATAATTCCACACGTTTAACACCCGAAAATAGATATTATAATAGGCAAAAAAACTATGCAAATTATATTCTCGTGATCGCATTATTCATAATATGTCGCGTTTTCGCGGTGGACTATAAATTACGGCCAGCGCACAATCAATCAGGCCGGATGGGAGACAGTGTTTTAAATTAAGCCTCGTTGGGAATTAGGGCTCAGATCGCACGCGGGATGACGCCGATCGCTTAATCTGGTTTTAAAATCCTTTACACGGTAAAAAGTCCAATTTGTTTTTTGTTCCGCTGATGAGTTACCCATAACTTTTCTAATGAGAATAGCTTTGTCTCTATTTTGCTTATGATTCATTATTATGAAGTATTGTAGGAAAGTTTATAAATCTGTAATAAACATGTTTTTTTTAATTGTAAATTTTGTAAAAGTAATCTATTTACAAACTATACCTAATTTTTGAGATCAGGGGCCATTCTGCCAACGCCTAAAGCAATACTTAAGCAATATTACTCAAAATGACAGTTTGATGTCACGTACCTCGACGTTCCTAAAATAAGGATTATACCAGGATTATATAGGATACCAGAGACACCGAAGCAATTCAAAACAGCTCAAGGATACATACCTTAAAAGAAAAAGTCAAATATTAGTCGAAACGTAACAAATGCACTGACCTATAGAGCAAACGAACGTCGGCTTCCGGATACAAAAAGAGAAGCGATAAATTTTGTTAAAACACTGGCAAAAAGTGAGCGTTACATAAAGCTTGCTACTGACGCTCCTACAAGTTGTCTACAAATAGATATTATTAATGTCTAAATGCGAAAGTGTGTCTGTCTGTCTGTCAGTCTACTACGCTTTCACGGCACATCTGTTCAACCTATTTTGCTGAAATTTGGTACAGGGATAGGTTGCAACCCAGGGAAGGACAAAGGCTTTTTATCCCGGAAAATTCAAGAGTTCCTGCGGGAATCAAAAAAATTATCTGTGCAACCGATTTTGATGAAATTTCCGCGGAAAGACGTAAGCCTCTTTTTATCCCGAAAAATTCAAGAGTTCCCGCGGGAATCTAAAAACCTTAATCCACGCGGACAATTTCGCGGGCATCATCTGGTAGACATTATAAATGTCTAAATCACATCCTACAAATAGATATTATAAATGCCTAATATAAAGAGAGAAGCCTTCAGAATAAGCCTTTATTAGGGGGTAAATTTTTTAGGTAAATGAGCTGGCTTAATGTGTTCGGGGTATGGCAGTTATTTTAAACCTATGCCTCTATAATCTACGAATATTATCAAACTTTACTATTATAATTCTGAAAAAAGAGCGTCTACAATATTATAGTAATACTACTTAAGCGATTTTAGTAAATCCATAGTTCGATAGCTCTACAGTTCTATAACTTTCTTGAATGCTCAGACACTAGACAATCAAATAGAACCTACGCATCGTAGTGTGTGCATCAGCCCTTATACTAATTAACCTATGTTCCTGAACGCATAAATCGAGCCCAACTGAACATCCCTCTTCGTTACGGTGTACTTGGGCTATTTTTTGGTACCTACCCTATGTTTGTTTGTTTTTGTAATTTATTTGCCCTATTTCGTGCTGTGATAAATGCTCAAAAAAACATAGTATTTTTACTGACTTTTGATTTTTAATGGATAAGACGTTTAATATTATAATAAAACATTTAATTCGTAAAAATTGTGTGATAAATCATTCGAAGTTAACATCGACGTAATACGATTAGTAAGTATGTATATAAAAAGCAACAGTATCATATAAAATATGAAATCCTTCGGCAGGACGCAACCAATGTCAGTTCAAAATGTTATCAAAATCGGTAAAATCGTAACAAAAAAAACTCACAATCGCATTTATAATAATACCGGTACCAGTTCTACTGTGTGACAAAGCGACGCGCCGCGATACGACGCCATAGAAAATAATAAACTTGTCTACGCGACCACGTAGACCGCGTGAAGGGTCATCTACTGTTTGATACTGTTGCGGCGCGTCGTATCGATTCATTTTTTTTATCCACTACAAGTTAGCCCTTGACTGCGATCTCACCTGATGGTAAGTGAAGATGCAGTCTACGATAGTAGCGGGCTAACCTGTTAGAGGTATTGGCAATTATATTAAACCCATACCCCTATTCGGTTTCAACACGACATCGTACCGGAACGCTAAATCGCTTGGCGGCACGTCTTTGCCGGTAGGGTGGTAACTAGCCACGGCCGAAGCCTCCCACCAGGCCAGACCAGGGAAAATTCAGAAATTATAAATTCCCAAATTGACCCTGCCGGGGATCGACCTGGGACCTCCGCACGTTAAGACAACAGCGCTACACACTGCGCCACGGAGGTCGTCAATTCGCGGTGTCTTGTGCGTCGTAAGGAGTTGTGAATACCCAAGAGTCTGTTCTAAATAATGTTCTCAAAGTTATGACAAATGTGCTAATACACAATCTAAGGCCAGCGTGGTGGAATATGACCGAACTATTCTTATTCTAAGACGAGGCTAGTGCTCAGTAGTATGCTCATCATGGCTTGGAGTGATAAATCTTTCACCTATTTCGTCTTGTCGTAGAAAAGAAAAGGAAAATCTTCGCGATGAACTGAGGATTACGTACCTGCCTTTTACGGATTATAAGTAATGTTGTACGGATTTGATCTTATTAATAATTTCAGTGAGTCAGTGGTCTTAACTTCCCACTAACTGACCCACGCAGTTTTGTTCGTTATATTTTGAAAATGTTTTCTTATTGGAATACGTCCAAAATTTACAAGTTTCTGTCTAGATACTACGGTTATTACCACCTCGATCAAAAAGTATAAATTGTACTTTTTTTTTATTCCTAAACATATTATTATTACTATGAGAGCAATGATATAAATTATGGGCAGTAAAACAATCATAATATACGCACAATTAACGTCTATAGGTAACATGCATCATTGTACATATCACATAATTAACGACGTCACCGTAGTAATAAGACGATGCATCTAATTTCCATACGTGCCTGACGTCAAATTCAGTTAGCATAGCAAATTGTGTAATTGCTGGCTCAGCGACGATGATGGCCTCCTTCACCAAAGCTACAACAAGCATTTCCTAGGAAAATGGTGTTGCCACATAGCAGCCGCAATGGGACCCAAAGACATACACACGATACGACGTCACGACGACACGACGTTGCGATATCGTTTACGCTATGGTGACGTGTGGTGGAAATGTGACGTGCATCGTATAAAATCACGAAACGTCATCGCATCGTGAGGGTCGTGACCCGTTTCCATTCATCAGATAATGGCAGGAGTTTTCTTGGGATAATAATGCGATGGGTTCCCAGATTCTTTCGCATACGACTCCACCAAGAATGCTATTTCAGTGATGTAGGTACTATAGGTTTTTTGACGATTATTATCAGATTTTAGTGATAATAACCGGGACCGACGACTTAGCGTACTCACCGAGGAAACGAAACGGCTAAATTCGGACTACCAAATTCAGTCAGCCATCTAGTTACCGGCTAGGGTCAACGTTACTTAACAATCGCAATCGACTGTTAGGTGTTGTCGCAACTTGGATACTGGTCCCTCATGACTCATCGCGACTAAGGCATAGAGGGTAACTTTACGTGGAACCAAGCTTTAATCAAAATCGCATATAATTCAGAATTTCCTTATAAGGCCAAAAATGTAATTCCCCATCCCCATAATACGAAGGGATTGTACGAAATTACCTTCAGCTCAGGTTATTCAATCACACACGGGACTCTTTCTGCCTCGTATCGATTCTTATTAATCCGTAATATGTGGGGTAACCTTGCTAATTTCTTTGAAACCCCCTTGTGTATTATTGTTCTCGTACTTTCTTTCTATCTCATTTAATTAGGATTAAATGTAATTAGTCCATATTTTTGTGCCTTATATTAATTGGAAGATATTCTTACCAGCATGACAAATAAGTTATCCGAATAACTCCCCTGTGATTGCAATTTGATATTAAATTCTTTACTGATTAAGTTTAGGTTATTTACCTGAGAAACATGAATTTGATAAGTAATTAGATGCATTCATTCATTCAGAAGTAAAGAAGTTCTGACCAGTGAATCATACGAAAGTGTTTTTGTTTGTTGGTTTGTCATTCAATCACGCCACAGCGGAGGCACGAATCGATGTGATTTTGGCATGGGTATAGTTGAAGACCTAGAGACTAGAGAGTAGAGAGTGACATCGGATACTTTTTATCCTGGAAAATTAAGTATGAGAATTTCAAAAATCGTTTCCACGCGGATGAAGTCACGGGCATCAGCTAGTTATGCATATAAGTAATGAAAACAGGTAACGACCCTCAGTAATGGAGTACACAAAACAAAGATAGTAGATAGAATACATAGTGTCTCAGTCAGAAATATTTTTGTACCATTAAAGCCGTCCGATCCATTGAATTGCATCCAGCGAGGCGGCTCCGAGGGACGCGCGGTTCCCACTGATTAAATTCGGGATAATCCCGTGCCCCCGAACGTGATGCCATAAGATTATTGTCACTCCATTAATCCGTCGCTCGTAATTACGTTAACATATTTTGTACTAGCTGATACCCGCGACTTCGTTCTTGTGGATTGAGGTTTTTGGTCCCCGCAGGGATTCTTTGACTTTCTGGGATAAATGTAGCCTATATGTTGTCCAGATGTTGTTGACACAATTAGTATAATCTATCTCTGTGACGAATTTTATCCAGATCCGTTCAGCCGTTCTGGCGTGATTGCAGAGTAACAAACATCCATCCATTCAAACTTTCGCATTTATAATATTAGTATAGACTAGTTGAGACCCGCGACCTCGTTCTCATGGAGTTTATTTAATTTTCACGGGAACTCCTTAATTTTCCGGGATAAAAATAGCCTATGTCACACTCTTCAGATCCTCAACTATACCCATGCAAAAAATCACGTCGATCCATTGCTTTGTTGCGGCGTGATTGAAGGACAAACCAACAAATAAATACACTTTTGCAATTAGTATGATGTGATACCACGAGCATTGGGAAATGTTAACATAAAATATTATTTCATTGAATTTTTAGCCGTTCAAAACACACAAAGGAATAGAATGCAAAAAAAGTCTCGCAAGTGTGTGGCAATTGGAATGACGTTTTGTCCCGTCGCGCTAATATGCGTGCTCCAAATAAAAGATAGAGTAAAAAAGTAAGTCATTTTTTATCCCTAGTGTGATTTCGCTTTCAAACTTAACGCATACCTACTGCTAGAAGAGCCTTAAAATTCAAAATTCAAATATTTTTCAATAAAAAAACTTTTCCTGATTAATCAATCAAATACCCATTTTTTTTAAATTATACCCATTATTATCGGGCAGATTTGAAGCCGCCTCAGGATTTCAATCAGCCAAACAATCAGTGACCACGCGGGTCCCTCGTAGAAATCATTAAAACTGTAACATTATAAACAGGGGGCCTTTTATAATGGGCCTCGTATGAAGGGGGCCTTTTGTATGAAATGGGTAATTTACAAAATGTAACCTTGGCGAGGACTATCATAAGGGGTACTGTAACAAAAATAGTTACGATTTCATTGTGAACAGCAAATTATTGTAATTTAGCTCATATTTTATATTGGGGACGTTGAAAAATTGTTATTCGGTGATGACAAGCTAGTTTTGTTATTGAACCAGTTTAGGTGGATGTTTAAATAATTGCAGTACGGTTACAATTATATTGGTGCCTACGAAGAGTTAAATGAATAACACACGTGCTTCTGCCTTGGGTTTCTTTTCCACACTAAACGCTGTTAAGTCGCGATAAAAAATAATTTAATCGTAAGTGTGAAATTCATTCGCTTCTGGCGCGATGCCAATCCATAGGAGTTCTGATTGACCACCATAGTCAATAGCCTAAGTCATTTGGCGTCATGACATTTTTGATCGTAAGTGAAAATCGAAGAAGAAGACTATTATTATGATGTTAAGATTATGACGTTTCGGAGCCGTCTGACATCTTTAACAAAATGCAATTATTTTCACAATTAGTATAATCATCGTTTCAACCCATTACCGGACCCACTACAGCTAAGCACGAGTCTCCTCCCAGAATGAGAAGGGCTTAGTCATGTCCACCACGCTTGCCAAGTGTAGGTTGAGATACGTTGCAGACATACCGTAGACTCAAGCACCAGGCTATCTCTCTCTGCCTCGTATTCCCCATAGCTGAGTGGTCGTGACCTCATTCCATTAATCACATAATGGCAGGGGTTTTCTTGGGATAATAATGCGGTGGGTTCCCAGGTACTTTTGCATACGACTCAATTAGGAGTAGGTACTAACTCAACTCTTAGGTTACTAATGATCATTATCAGATGTTAGTGATAATAACCGGGACCGGCCTAACGTGCTCTCCGAGGCACGGAGGAAACGAAAAGGCCAAATTCAGACTTCCAAATTCGATCACCCATCCAGTTATCGACTTGGGTCAACGTTTTTCTTAAACATCGTAATCAACTGATATGCATTGTCGCAACTAAATAGCTCTAGCTACCACCAGGCTATCACAGTGTGTAATCATACTAATATTATAAATGCGAAAGTGTGTTTGTTTGTTGGTTTATTCGTTTGTTGGTTTGTCCTTCAATTACGCCGCAACGGAGCAACGGATCGACGTGATTTTTGGCATGGGTATAGTTGAGGACCTGGAGAGTGACATATAGGCTACTTTTTATCCCGAAAAATGAGGAGTTCCCGCGGGAATCAAAAAATCTTTAACCACGCGGACGAAGTCGCGGTCACCAGCTAGTAACTAATAAGTTCGTTCCCATTAATTCCACAGATAGCCTAGTCAGTTTAAGCCCATATTCCACACCATCTGACATAGAACGGCTCTGCATGATGGATGGCGCGGCGTGTCATCGCAGTTACAAATAGGGGTCGCCCATTGAACGGGACTCGTTATTGTGTTTAAATCAATTTGGCTCATCCCTGTCGCGTGTACGTTAGTGATGGGACGTTATCTTTATCGATGTTTAGGAACAGATTGTTTACATAGCAGTTTATAGATAGCATTGTTTATGATATAATATTTCATTTCACCTAATTTATGCATTTGTATTTATACTCTCCGTCGTCATTAGCTTAACTCTGTTTAGCAAAGTGCCGATTTAACCAACTCATTAAATTTATTAAAGTTAAACCTAGGAATAAATTTGAAATCTTGTCAGAAATCCTATACGAAACCTGCCAAAATTCCACTTTTTTTCACTTAGGTTAAACGTTATTTGGAGTGAGTAAAATCGGTACCAAGTCGTGCGCGAATATCGTAGCAGTCATAATAATATAATTACAGAGACATGAGGCCCCGTCAGGGCATTGTAATATTGAATCCATACTTCCATACTAATATTATAAATGCGAAAGTGTGTTTGTCTGTCTGTCCGTCTGTCTGTCTGTCTGTCTTCTACGCTTTCACGAGCCATCTGTTCAACATATTTTGATGAAATTAGGCATAGGAATAGTATGAATCCCGGGGAAGGACAAAGGCTACTTTTTATCCCGGAAAATTATGGAGTTCCTGTGGAAATCAAAAAACTTAACCCACGCGGACGAAGTCGCGGGCATCATTAAGTTCTTTATAATTCGAATAATCATTCAATAACAATCGATATAATTTTATACTTGTCAAAAGCACTTCCTTATGAAAGCAACGCCTACCATAGGATGCAAAAGAATAGTTTTTAGGGTTTTCCACCCCACAGAACAACAATGACCGATCCAAAGCGATCCTGTAACAAAAGTCACACAACCCCTAAACTCGGCTAATGCGACACAACCAATTTTTTTCTACATTTTTCTAGGATTCCGTAATAAAAGGTTAGGAAAAAAATTCTGCTGTGGTACCGTTAGTCTATTTTGGTTTTTCACAATTTGAGGCAAATTCATATAAACTTTTGTTGGTACAATAAATCTCTAAACATAAGATTTTATCAGCCCTACTAAATAAAACCACAGCAAATTATTGGTATAGACTAGCTGATACCAGATACATTAAAATAAGTAGGTGAAAGTAAAACTTGACGGTAAAAAAAAAATTAAGTGTTAAAAAAGCATGACGCTCTTTGCAACACACACTTTTGCCTATACATATTCCAAATGAAATGAATTTATTATTTTATTTTATTTAAAGTACTTATGTACCTATTTCACATGCCCCGTAGGAATCGTATTTTTGATACTTATTATATTTTAATAAAAATACAAATAATTTAAAAAATACGGGTTTGAAAATTTCGTGAATGAGATAATTTAGTTTTTACTAGCACAGGTCCCCGCCTTAAAAAAAAATATCACAACAAGCCCCTTAAGGCCTCCTCCACCTCTCTTAGGATTTAGTGCCACCCCGCATTTTATTGTGCCAAAATAATTATGTTCCAATACAACCTGACGTCTTGTTCATTCAAATAATTGGGAGTCCGCTAATTAGATCTCATATGTTCCTCTGTTACATATATGCATATGTAAAGAACCGTTTATAGTAATATTTAAAAAAAATCAATCTATACGATACTTCCAAAACATGGCCTAACTTGAATAGCGGAACCCTTAATAAATAATACCAATTCGTTCTTTACCGAGTATTATTTTTTATTTCCGAGGGTGTCCGGTTGCGATTTAATAGGGATTTGTTTTGTTGGGCGGCGGGTGTTTCGTTAAAGGGTAATTTTGTATGATAATTTGACTCTCGATGACTGGTAACAAGCAAAAAATTATACTTTTTTCATTTATTTTTAATTATGGGCCCTGAGGAATATTTTAAAGTAATTTTAGACAATCTTTTGTTTCACTACAAGCTAGGCCTTTGATACTACTGAACTGGTGAAAAGTGATGATACTGTCTAAAATGGTGGCGGGATAACCTGTTAAAGGTAAGGCAGTTATATTAAACCCATATCCCTGAATGGTTTCGACAAGCCATCACACTAGGGCATACCAGAGAAAATTAAGAAATTATTAACTTTAAGTTGACTCTGGGATCGATTTCCCACTTATAAGATCACAATAGGTACTCACCACTGCGCCAGGAAAGTCCTCAAATTGTCAAAACTAAATCTCTGCAGCATATTTTAACATTTACATACATCAATGTTCCACAGAGAATATTATGAAAGATGAATTAAAATAGTATTGTTCTTGTAGTTTAGTTTGTAACGGAATTGAAGTTATAGTCAGGCTAGTTTATGTTTTTAAAGCAATCATAATATTATAAATGCGAAAGTGTGTTTTTTTGTCCTTCTGTCTCGCCGAAACAGAGCAACGGATTGAGGTGATTTTTTGCATGGATATCTCTGTAGACCTGGAGAGTGACATATAGGCTAAGGCATAAGGCATTTATCCCGGAAAATTGAGGACTTCCTGCGGATATTGAAAAACTTATAATACGCGGACGAAATCGCGGGCATCATCTACATTCTATTCTATATAATATATAATTATTTCTACATGATACTTAAAAGGCATTGTAAAATTGGCATTAAAGCTTTCATTATTCTTAAAGATCATCTGCAGCTGCACCATTTAACACAGAAAATCAGAATTCGTTACATAGTCGTGAGCAAATAACTGTTAAATGTAAAAATAGCGTGTCTAATTAAAATGTTGCGCTATTCCAGCTTAATTACGAATAAAATATCGTCTTCATCACAAACACGGCAGCAACTGGCATAACATTTTGGGACGGAGGGTGTTTCTAAAAGCGTCCATGGAATTAGGTTATTAAAGAAATCTCCGAGCTTTCAGCGTTCTGGGATATATTTGTCTAAGCGTGCGTCTATACTGACGAAACCATCTCAAGACATATTTGTAGTCCCGTCATAAAATAAAGATAATAAAAATTATTTCCAAAAAACCGACTTCCAAAGCCACTGTAAAGTAAAAAATAATTTTGATTTCTACACACTATGTTGAAGTCGGGCGAGCCTGACGCGTCAACTTTGCCTATCTTTGTTATACTCGCCCGACTTCAACATAGTGTGTAGAAATCAAAATTATTTTTTACTTTACAGTGGCTTTGGAAGTCGGTTTTTTGGAAAGAATTTTTATTTTTAACTTTTTAGTGTAGTCTTAATCCCCACGGCTTATGAGTGCAGTACCCTGCAGCATCAGAGTTGAGGAGTTGGGATTTGGGCTTAAGTATGAAGTCGTTGCTTGACACCTACAATATGAATTTCCCATAAAAAAGTTTTAAATCGCTATTTTTAAGGAGTTCTGTACCCTGCAGCATCAGGGTTGAGGAGTTGGGACTTGGGTTTAAGTATGAAGTCGTTGCTTGACACCCACAATATGAATTCCCCATAAAAAAATCCTAAATCGCTATTTTTAAGGAGTTCTGTACCCTGCAGCATCAGCGTTGAGGAGTCGGGACTGGAGTTGAATCGTATACACGTGACTTGATACCTACTATATGAATTCACCATCAAAACTGCCTAACTCCCTAGTTTTGAGTCGTAAGTATACCTACAGCATCAGGATTGAGGATTTGGAGTCAAATTTTTTTATGGGACCATCTCGCGAGCTTCCTCTAACCACTGAAAAAAAAATTTTCAATTCGGTTTGGAAACCACGGAGATATGCGGTAACATACATTTAAAAAAAAAAAAAAAATATATACGCGCCGAATTGAGAACCTCCTCCTTTTTTGGAAGTCGGTTAAAAAAGACATATTTTCTGACATTTCATACTGATTTCATCTGTTCACGTATAAGTTAAGTAAAAATAATAAATATTTTAGTATTCAGTTTCACAAACATCTAAAAATCAACATAATTCAACGATTAATTCCTATAGACTATGTAAATTAAGAAAGATGTCACAAGATTGATCCCGAGACCTCCCGTGGATAAAACCACTCTTATTACTGCGCCAGGGAGGTTAAAAAGACCATTATCATCACTGAATCGTATGCAAAAGAATTGAAAAAGAAGAGCAAATCATCAGAAAAAAAACTTATTCGTCTAGATTTTCTGAACTTCCAATATACACATGCCTTTATAAAACAACAAGGCCGAACGCCGCTACATCGACTCCATTATTGCATTTTTTCCTAATCGGTTTATTTAAACATTTACCAAATGGGTTTATGTTTATACTACGAGCCCACTGTGGAATATTTTAGGATTAAATAAATACAAAGACTTTCGCGAACGACTCAGCGTAGTCGTCTATCCCTATATAAAGATACTAAATAGCTGATGCCTTCGACTTTGTCCGCGTGGTTTTAGATTATTTTTTCTGCGATAAAAAGTAGCCTAGGTCTTTCGCCGGGACACAACCTATGTATATACCAAACATCAAAATCGGTTGACACTGTGGGTCGTGAAAGTGAAAGAAACTAACATTCGCATTTTTTTTTTAAATTATGCTGCAAACCATGACTTTTAATGATTTAGGTATACCGGCGTAAGTAGCAACATTATACGTAGGTTAAGGTAAGTAAGGTATATAACAGTAATATACGTAGGTACTAGGTACAGTGAATCTACGTCCTTACAAATTGCGGACCACAGGGGCCATACCGTATAAAGTCACATTGTTTCATTATTATTGACTTTCGTGTTTTAGAATTATTATAATCCTTATTTTGGGAACGTCAAGGAACGTGACATCAAACTGTCATGTTGAGTAATATTGCTTAAGTAGTGCTTTAAGCGTTGGCAGTATGGCCCCAGCACAGAGGTAGTATAGCCTATAGAGTGCGTGCTTCTAAGCAAGAACAGTAGGCACCGGTAGGAACATAGCATCGTTCCATCAGCAAGCCCTTTAGTCAAAGGAACGCTAGCGCTGAGAGCGCTCATCGTGAACTCGGGACCGAAATTCCGTTATCAAACTGGAAAAAATGGTTAAATGTGTCATAGAAACATGCAAACATGATTCTCGTTAACATTATAAACATAATTCCAGCATCACATTTCACCGGTTAGTCGTATTTTTTAAACTTTCATGTAAAATAGAAATACGTGTCGCGGGGGTGATACAGACGTGGGACGCAAGGTAACATAATACCGCCCGCACCGCCCCGCAACCCCGCTACGATAGCCGATTGTTCATCGAATCGAATAGTGATGTGATACATTCGACTCGGGTGCCGTCACAGATATCGGCGTTCCCTGGGATCACAACAGAGAAAATTGATAACAAAATTTAAAAAAAGTTAGCACCATAGGTTTTGAAATTCATCATTGTTGATCCGATTTCGTTCAAATTACGATTCAATTTCGATTTAGGGTTCCATGAGATCATAAATCTTAAAAGTCAGCGCAAGATTGAAATTCTTTATAAGTTGGGAAAATTTTCTTCAAAATCGATATATTTTGGGGTTCCCTGAGATCACAAAAGAGGAAAATGTACAAAGACAGCGCCATATTCAAACTTTTTGTTATTAGGCCGATTTTGTTCAAAATCGATATTTGGGGTTTTCTGATATCTTAAAAGAGGGAACTGTTACCAAAATTAAAAAAGGCCAGCGCCATATTGAAATTCTTTGTTATTGGGCCGATTTCGTTCAAAATCAGGGTTCCCTGAGATCACAAAAGAGGTATCTGTTACCAAAATTGAAAAAGGCCAGTGCCATATTTTTTTGTAACATAATTATGGACAGAAACTAAAGATAAATATTCACGTATGTATGAAAGAATGTTTATTAAATTCAAAGAATTTGTTTTCGATACTTTTATAGTAAAAGAATCAAAGAATCAAACTTAAACTTTTATTTTATAATAGCACATTAAAACACAGGTTTGCACCTTTTCTTACATATTTTATGCATTCGATATACATCGGATATATATCAATCCATACTAATATTATAAATACGAATGTGTGTCTGTCTGTCAGTTACGCCCAACTACTTAAGAGATTTTGATTAAATTTGATATCGAGATAGGTTACATACCGGGGAAGGACATAGGCTACTTTTTATCCCGGAAAATTGAAGAGTCCCCGTGGGGATAAAAAAACAATCCACGCGAACGAAGTCGCGGGCTTCAGACTAACGGACAGACAGAAAGACACACTTTCGCATTTATAATATTAGTATGGATATACGATCGATCATTAAAAAACATATCGGTTTAATCCGCGTGGAATAATTTTTTTTTAATTCCCACGGAACCGCTTCAATTTTCCGGGATAAATATCACTCTCCACGTCCTCAACTATACCCATTCAAAAAATCACGTCTTGCGTTGCTCTATTGAGGCGTGATTGAATAGACCAACAAACAAACACACTTTCAGATTAACAATATTAGTATGATAGGGTACAAACAAACACAAACAATAGGTACCGTACCGTTCAGATGTATTTTATCGACTTCGCACTTGCAGCGCACTATTGCCCATCCCTATTTTTTACATGTCTATGAATATTAGTAGCTATAGTTCACTTGCCTACGCCGCGCACAAGGAGTGCGGTGCGATAGTAGTACTCTTTACCTTATACTACCTCTATGGGCCCCAGGCTTGGTTACTACACCTGCCTAAGCCTTCGTTCACACCTCTAAGCTGCATTGTAATTTTGCGCTAAACTATAGTGAATTTTGTGCTGAAAATTTAGATAGATGGATAGAAAGGCGGCTATTGCGCATAAACATATCTATCCTTTTATCCATCCAAACTTTCGCATTTATAATGTTAGTATAGATATAGATTAAGGGCCCTCAGCACTGAGTCAGACAGAAAGAGATCAAACAAGAAACAGTAATTTTTTCGAGGACTAACCTATTTTCAGACTTTTCTGATGTTAGAGAAATAATAAGATAGCGTGCACTGTTAGTAAACAAGTAAGCTAATGCGCGTTTCCATTCGACATCACGTCAGTCCGTTGCTTTGTTGCGACGTGATTGAAAGATTAACGAAAAAAAATTGTGTGTGTCATCTGTGATGTCAGCTCCGACGCACGACTGGAGATTACTCCTTACGAACGAAAAGTGTTACCATGGAAACATAAACATAACGTTACGTAACGTAACGGAGTAAGTTTGATTTTACTCCCTATACATTTTCATACCCCGGGCTTATATTATGTGAAAATCGATTCTAAAGGAGTACTTAAACTCCAATAAACTCCAACAAATACAATTCACATTATTATAATATTGAAAGGTTTAGAAGAAATAGGACAGGACACTAGTTTTATGCTGAAATTTAGCTTTGAACTGCATTAGCAAGATTTTTTATATTTCTTTATGGAAATCATTATTAATGTCAACGTTTTATATTCATTTCATATATTTTCGTGATATTGGTTTGAAACATAAATAAATCTGAATGACGCAATGGACGGTGTAAATAAAATAAAATTGAAACGAAGTATTTTTGGACAAAATTTTACGTTTTTTATCTGCTACGAATGGCTGACAATAATTTTGGTTGTTTAGAATTTAATGTCGTCAACTTGCTTTACTCTAAGTACATACCTAATTGTGATTGCTTGTGAGAGTCATTACAAATCTTGACGCCTAAAGCAATGGAATCAAACCCTACTAAGTAAGGAGCCTGTCAGCAAATATTTGTGAAGTAGAATCATCCGCGGGCTACGCGGCGTAATATCGTGACGGATGACGTCATCTCGGCGCCATACGGGCTATTATTGTAACCCCCTCCTTGACGTACTTCCGAACATTGGTTGAGAGAACTCTGATATCAGAGTAAAAACAGTGCCAAAAAAATATAATAATATAACTAGATGCCCGCGTGGATTTAGGTTTATTTGCTCCAATCGGAACTCTTATTTCCCGAGATAAAGCCTATGTCTTACCGTGGACTGGGATGCAATCTTTCTATGTACCAATTTTATCAAAATCGTTTGAACTGATGGGTCGTGAAAATGTAGCAGCCAGACTCACTATAACGCATTTGAAATATTAGTATGGATTCCTAATAAAATAAATGTAATGATAACTATGTTTCCTCTTTAGGTTGCCTGGAAGAGATCGCTTCTTAGCGATAAGGCCGCCTATTGTACAGCTACGTGTCTATGTTTTTCTGGTTTGTATCTAGTTTGGTGTACATTAAAGTGTATTTTCATTTTTGTTTATTTGACCTAGTTCAGAATTAGAAGCGCTATCCGCATTGATGTAGAATTTTAGTACCTATTCTATTCCAATGGCTATCCGAGTTAGATTATAAGATAACATTTTGAAAACAAAACATAAAAAAAACCGGCCAAGTGCGAGTCGGACTCGCGCACCGAGGGTTCCGTACTCAAGAAGTAGGTATAATTACCTTTGTTAATGAACCGCAAAACTAACTTTGTTTGTAGAGGTTTACTGTTAATATCAAAAAATTACGTTTGTTGTATGGGAGCGAGGGAGGAGAGGGAATAAAGTAAATATTAAAGGAGCCCTTTAATATTTACTTTATTGATATTTAATTATTTATTTTGAAAGGTAATATACAAGTTAATATTCTGTGAAAATTTGAACCGTCTACCTGTTACCGTTTTTAATATTGAGCAAAAAAATACGAAAAAAACACGTTTATTGTATGGGGACCCCCCTTAATATATATTATTTTTTAATTTTTAGTATTTGTTGTTATAGCGGCAACGGAAATACATCATTTGTGAAAATTTCAGCTTTCTAGCTATCACGGTCTATGAGATACAGCCTGGAGACAGACAGACAGACAGACAGACAGACAGACAGACAGACAGACAGCGGAGTCTTAGTAATAGGGTCCCGTTTTTACCCTTTGGGTACGGAACCCTAAAAACTATCACCCGCATTAGTAACACAAAAGTCGAGTGCACGACACAAAATTCAGTTTAAACCCTGTACAAGTTGACAAAGCAAGTAATAATTTTTGGCTAACTACAAAACATATTTCCGGGACGGCGGCAAGCGACAGGCTTTTGCCGTCGCAGCCTTCATTTGCAAGTTCACGCATCGCTGCTCGGCTGTTCTAGTCTCTAAGCGCACAGCCGGGGTTGCAGCGCTGATGCAACGACCAAATTAATCATTTACTTACTTAATACACTGTTAAAAATAAAAAAAAATACCGACTATCAAGTAGTAACAAATTTCCGGGACGGCGGCAAACGACCGAGAGGGACGCTGCTTGTGAGTTCTATTTTCTTAGCGAATAACGACCAAATTAATCTCGACCCTAAATATTAACAACAACTTCACCGTAATGCCGCATCTTGGATAAAGCATCAAAATTTGATTCTTAGGGAGATCACTACCTAAACATATCTACAATGCTGTCAAATCACAGTTTGAAATAAATCTGTGATCGTTATGGAACAATATGTATACTTGATGAACTATTTGAATTATTGGGATAAAAAATACTGCCAGGTTTCGAACTATATGCAAAAAATAATGTAAGTATTAATGAAACATTTCGTTTATGTTTATGTGACAAATACAAGATAGTAACTAAAATTCTACATCAATGAATACAAGTAATGATGTATCGCTGGTGAACTCAACGATGAGCACAGCTTAGAGAATAACACGGTAGTAATCTACGTTGCATACGGCTTGAGTCTATTGTAACAACTAAAAACAGTTCTAAAAACTACTGACCAAAGGATTTTTGGTGACACATACATGCTGGAACTGAAGGTATACCCTCACTTGAGATGCACGGAGTGGTGCGGCACGTAGCGGCAAATACTATTTGTATGAGTTTGTACGGGGTCGCATCGTGCAGTGCACTTCCGAACCGCGTCGCTTAAGTGGCCCCAGCTCCAAGAAAGTAATAGATGATATAGAAACATAAATGTATTTGAACCGTTACCCAAGCTACTGTTCTCTGAAATTATAAGGGTCTTGCAATCACGTGGATCTCTTGGAGAAAGAGTTTTTTTGTTTAATTTATAGGCTAGCGCTTGGCTTAGGTGGAACGCGCTTGCCTCGAAAATTCCTATTCACTCTTGGTTCTTAGATAAACAAAATATGAAAAAATATTGGATGAAATAATAATTTTCAGATTGTGTATGGAATTTCCATTTCTAACAATGATTTCCGTCTGCCCACATCCCACATGAAGGTATAGAAACATTGTATGAATGTAGAGATATTGTATGGATGTAGAGATTTATGAATAGCGGTATTCATACATCGCGTCGATACCGAGTTACCGCGTGTTAGTACACTTTTAATTCATTTCAAAAACGTACGTGAATTGTGAGAAAAATATTTTTTTCATCCCACCATCTCGTAAAGAGTATTTTTACGCTTCGATATCTGAATGCAAAAGCCGTTATTATCCTCTTGAGGATAAAGTAAATTGAATTTAGAACATCGTGTGCACGTTAGTAAATATCACTCGCCTATGAAGTTTGTGAATTCAAAACATCATTAAAACCTATTTACTTCTACCTCTATGGTGCCGAATTTCCATACAACCGTTTTTAATTTGTTAAAAACTCACACTCGTAACCTTCTTGGTGTACTTTTTTAATTTGCTTTGCGCGCACCATTTTCTCTAAACGTAGTGATTACATTCTCTCTGTTTTCTTTCACGTCATATTGTTTAAAATTAAAACCTTCGATTAAAAACAAGAAAATTGAAAATAAGTGAAAAACCTAAAATGAGTGATTCTAGTGACGAAGAAGTTAATTTGACGCCAATAGAATTGACTGAAACTGTTAAAAATGCGGAAATGAGCTTTCTCCCTCAACAATCACGCGAGAAGTATTTCATTTCCTCGCTGAGGTGGGATGAAAAGTTACGTGTTGCACTCGAGTGAAAAGATTTTTCACCTCGTGCTCTTTTGATTCCCTCGCTGACGCTCAGGATTCTAATTTTTGAATCACGAGCGCACGCTTGCTCGGTCATTAAAATTGAGCACGCGGTTAAAAAACAACTTTTCACTCTTGTATAACAAATAACTATTTTTTCCGTGAGAACTTTTTGTATGGAACTTTTGTATATTATGATGCAGAATTGTAAAGCAACTTTGTATTATTTGTTTTATCAATTCAAATTGAATTGAAAAAACCATTGGTCCAACCAAAATCAAATACGGTATGGATTTGACACATAAATATATTTTGCACAAATTGGTACAGACATACTTTCCCTCCGGAAAATAAAAAACTTGTCAAGGGATTATTGGAAAGCCTAAGTTTTCGCGGACGAAGTCGCGGGCATTGTCTAGTTTGCACATAAAATTACTAGCTGATGCCCGCGTCTTCGTTCGCGTGGATTGAAGGATTGAGGTTCTTTGATTATGTAAAAATTACCTAGCCTATGTTTATTCCAAACTATAATCTATCTCTGTGCCAAATTTCATTGAGCCATTCAATAAACATCCATCCAAACTTTTGCAGTTATAATATTAAGTAGGTATAGATTTATTCCACATAATGAAGAATAAAAAGAAGTCCTAGAAAAGCTGACCTAGGGTATAAATTAAACACGTTCAGTTATTCAGCATCGTTTGATGTGAAGGGTCATTTGGTAGATTGAGGCCTTTAATATCTGGTGTTTTTCATTCGAAGTGGCTTTTGACCTGGATTTTTCTACTAGTGCTTACAGAACATAACTTGAAATAGTCACGCTATGTGTAATAGCGGATTTCATTACTTATATTTTTGTCCACTGTAAATGAGCCTTTGACTGCAAATTTATTTTTCTATCCGTCCGTTCGTTTCTTTTTGTTGGTATTGTCTTGCTAGGCGACATGTCTTTGCCAGTAGCCCGTTAACTAGCTACAGACGAAACCTCCCACTAGACCAGAACAAAGCAAAATTTAGAATGTATAAATGCCCAAATTGACAGCTGGGGATCTAACTCAGGACTCCGATTAAAACAACAGCACTCACCACTGCGCCAGGGAAATCGTCTGTCTGTCTTCAGACCTGCTACGCTGTCACAGCGAATATTTTCATACGATTTTATCTCAATGAAAATCAAAGAATTTCCACGAGGTTCTACAAAAGCACGATAGAAGTCGCGGGCATCATCTTATTCTATACTAGCTGATGCATGCGACTTCATCCGCGTGGAATAAGTTTTTTTTCGATTCCCACGGAAACTTCTTAATTTTCCGGGATAAAAAGTATCCTATGTCACTCTCCAGGTCCTCAGCTCTACCCAGCCCAAAAATCACGTCGATCAGTTGATTCGTTGCGGCGTGATTGAAGGACAAACCAACAAACAAACACACTTTCGCATTTATAATATCAAGTATGATAAAGGCCTAGCCCCACAACAGAGGCGCGGCGCGGCGCGGCACGTAGCGGCAAGTATTCTTGGTACCAGGTTATATGGAGCTGGGCCCACTTAAGCGACGCGGCACGAAGATGCACTGCGGGACTCGGCCCCGTACAAACTCACTCAAATAATATTTACCGATACGTGCCGCGCGCCGCTTTGAGGAATGTAGCTAACTACGGATATGCGATGCATTTGATGGAATCCTTTACAAAGAATCGATCAATACAGCGAGTCTCAATTACATGATTGAAGCCCGATCACGGCTCTCTTGCTATGCTGGTGTAAAGATAATTTTCAAATGGAACTGTATTCAGTCGCGCGCTGAAATTTTTACCACTCCATTACTAAGGTTCATAATTGCATGCACACAAATGTGACTGGTGTTTGATACGAGATTTGATTATGCATATGTGAAAGAATTTTTAACATAATAATATACTTGAGTAGCCTATGTCCTAATCTACCCTATCCCTATACCAAATTTCACCAAAATCGGTTGAATAGGGTCGTGAAAGCGTATAGCAGACAGTCAGACAGACACACTTTCGCATTTATAATATTAGTATGGATTGGTCGCCGCATTAAGTGGATACTTGTGGCCACTATATAGATAGTATAGATGAAGAAAACCTTTCTTGAATTTCACTTAAATTTAACTTTTCTATAACAATGTTGTTAATATGTCAAACTTAAAATCAGGAAACTATAAAAAGCATTAAAAACCATTAAAAATGGGTTTTGGTATAAAAAAATATCAATAAAACTTATTTTGTTAAAACCGATGCTTAAATTTTACTCAACATTTGTGATATAATAAATAAACAACTTGAGACCGTTTAAAACCTGAATGTAATACATAATATACGTCTTTTAAATACTTCAAAGACGTTTATTATTACGTACTTAGTAGGCTGGAACTATTTTACGTGTTAACACTTTAAACTTAGACTGTTTTAGTGTAGGTACTAGGCATCTTAATTTTCAAGTCTATCGACCAATAATCTGATTGAATTCAGGCTACCAGACGTTCAACAGTAAAATAATGGAGCTTAAAGCAAATTAAATCGAATTTGCTGGCCCCTCGAGTTCTAAATGGTCGGCTGAAGGTACCCCAGACAAAGGTCTATGTAAGCGACGCGAATAATATTTGATATAGAAACTTTTAATAAAATGTCAATAAGGAGAAAAGTTGCGTTGCCATGGAAATTGTTTTTTAACAAACTAAGTCGAAATTAAAAATTGTTGAGAACGACAGAGTTTTTTTCCCTCACCATACGAGCATCCTTTACAAAGTGGTCCTTCGAACCGGATCTCCAGGTAATGTTCCACACTCCACCACCAACGATGGTGAACACGCGTAGCTCCGCAAAGAAGCAGGCGCAAAAGGAGGGGGAACAGAACCAGCAAACAGAAAAGGTTGCAGCTGTAAGAAAAGAACCGAGTATCGCCTCAAGTAAAAGTAAGTCGAAGTCTAGCTCGTCAAGTATTTTAGCTAGAAAGAGACAGCTGGAGCTAGCAGCCGCAGAAGCGAAAGCGCTCATAAACATGCAGCTTATAGATAAGAAGCTCCAAGCGGATATAGCGGCACTCGAGGAGGAGCATTGTTCTCAAGCGGATGAAGGTGAGGTGCGTAGCACTAATAGCGAAGTAGAGAGATGGATGGAGCGTAGTCACCACGGAACTTTAGCACAGCCCGTCCAGCAAGATGGTCAAGATTTGGGCGAGCTGTGCCCACCCGCCGCGGAAAGCGGTGGCACTGGAAGCACTGTTCACATGCTGGCTAGCGCACTGAAGGATATTGCAGCTATCTCCAAAAACAACGCACCAAATACCAGATTGCTTAGTCGTATCAGCACGCAAAAGGACCTACCGGTATTTTCGGGTGACCCACTAGAGTGGCTACACTTTAAACAGGCCTACACCGAGTCTACAGACGTATGTAATTTTACACCTAGAGAAAATCTGTGGAGGCTGCGTAGCTGCCTACGCGGACCGGCGAAAGAAGCTGTTACAGCTTTACTGATTGGCGCCACTACTCCCGACACTGTAATGTCTGCACTTGAGCTACAGTTTGGAAATCCGGACGTAATTATTTCCAGAATAGTGCATGACATCCAAAAGCTACCTACCATGCCACAGGAATATCATAAAGATATAGTTAAGTTCTCGGTCAAAGTTCAGAACTTCGTAGCAGCAGTTATTTCCATCGGCGAGGATGAGTACTTAAGAAACATGAACATAATGTCGGGTGTATTGTCTAAATTTCCCACGGTTTTGCTTTCAAAATGGACGGACTACAGCTATCCTCTTATAATTGACGGCTCTAAGGCTAAACTTGTTATACTTTCAGACTTTTTAAGGGAGGAAGCCGTTAAAACAACAAAAACCGCGGTGAACATTAATTGTACTAAGCCCGAACAAAGTAATTATAGACGTAAGTACAATGAAAGCTACGCGAATAAATCACACAACGTATTACTACAAAGCGAATCTAGCACGGAAGATACGAAATGTCGATTTTGCCGCCGCGGGCCGAAACACGATTTACCAGATTGTAAGGTATTCAAGAAAGCGCTTCGTAAAGACCGTTGGAGTCACGCTAAGAGGTACGGCATCTGTTTTCAATGTTTGAAGGTACCACGAACGAGTCACAGCCGTGAAATATGCCCTGCAAAGAAGTGTGGAAAAAACGGGTGTGAATTAGCACATCACGAACTTTTGCACTACGAGTTTAATCGCAATAATTCGCTACAGGAAAATAATACCGCCGCGACTGAAGCGATTGAACAACAACCGAGCGCGGAAACGCAACAAATCACTCATATTAAGGACACTAACTGCCGAGTACTTCTAAAAATGATAAAGGTGCAAGTACACGGGCCGCAAGGAATCGAGACAACTTCAGCGCTGCTTGATGACGGATCGACGGTTACGCTAGTTAGTTCGGAACTCGCCGCTCGAGTCGGCCTGCATGGTCATAAGAAATGTATGCGGGTGTGCGGCGCCTGGAGTGGTCACGCGGTCGAGCGCAATGTCGAGATTGTAGAGATGACTTTATCGAACAGAGATGGGCAGTTATTTACGTTTGAAGCGAACAGCGTAGAAAACTTAGACCTACCAGCGCAGGATACCTCCAAATTATGCATAGAACAATATAGGCATATTTCTGAAATTGAAAATCAAATAACTCGTCAATATTCTAAGCCGCAGATATTAATAGGGCAGGACAACTACCATTTATTATTACCATTACAAGTACTTGAAGGTAAACCAGGGGAACCGTTTGCTACTCTTACCCCACTTGGATGGTGTCTTCATGGTTGTACCAGAGCGCAAGCTTCTCGTAGTCTGTTGCGCTCCACCCTGCTGCTCAGTACTAACCACCGCGACTTGGATATCGAGAGTGAGTATTTACTCAGAGAAATGCATGAAGAAGTCCGACGTTCTTTCGCTGTTGATTCCTTAGGTGTTACTGCTGCACCTCGAGAGAATGCCGATGACCTGCAAGCTAAAGCTCTCCTGGAAAAGACAAGTAAGTTGATAAACGGAAGGTGGCACGTTGGGCTACCGTGGAAAAATTGCGACGCTAGGATGCCTAACTCTTTTCCTTCCGCAATGTCGAGATTGAAAGGTGTAGAAAGAAAGATGCAAGCTGATGACGGTTATGCTATGAGATACAAAGAGAGGATCGATCACTTGTTTCAGAACGATTTTGCCAAAGAGATACCAGCCGCATCTACGAGTCAAAGAACCTGGTACCTACCACATTTCGGCGTCGATAATCCAAACAAAAAGAAGTTACGCTTGGTGTTTGATGCAGCTGCAAAATACCAGACTTTAAGCCTCAATGATTACCTCTTAAAGGGCCCAGATCTGCTCGCTTCACTTCTAGGTATAATGATGCGATTCCGGGAACAGATAATTGGGGTAATAGGAGATATAAAGGACATGTTTTTAAGGATAAAGATTATACCCGAAGATCAAGATGCTTTACGTTTTCTGTGGCGTGACAACCCTAAGGATAAATTAAAAATCTGCGCTATGACATCCTTGATTTTTGGCGCGAACTGTTCACCCTTCATTGCTCAGTTCATAAAAAACAAGAACGCACAGAGATTTGAGTCGTCAAACCCGGCCGCTGTACGTGCGATCTGCGAGCAGCATTACATGGACGATTATATCGACAGCCTTCATAGCATAGAAGCGGCAAGAGAAATAGTAAAAGATATTTCATTTATTCACGGTCAAGGCGGCTTCGAGATAAGAAATTGGGCTAGCAATCGTGAAGAAATCTTGGAGTCCCTTCCGACTGAGGCTTTAGGGCCTACAGCAGTGAGGTTTAAAATTGAACAGAACTCGGAACGTACTTTAGGTTTAATATGGTTCCCTAAAAGAGATGTACTAGGTTTCGATGTGTCATTCAAGCGCATTCCCGTAAATATAGTCTCGGGTGATAAAATACCTACGAAACGAGAAATGCTACGAGTTATAATGTCGATATTTGATGTGTTCGGATTTTTGTCGCCATTTACTATTAAAGGTAAAATATTATTACAAGAGACATGGCAAACCGGCATCGACTGGGACGAGTCACTTACAAGTGAACTTTATGTCAAGTGGACTGAGTGGTTAAAATTGCTTAAGAACATTGATCAAGTTAGCTTACCGCGTCATTATCTAGCGGCCACGCGTGCAAGCAAGCCGCAAGATGATGCACTGAATGCACCGAATATACCTTCCGTCCACGCGTACGAACAATTAGAATTGCATGTCTTCTGTGACGCTTCGCCTAAAGCTATGTGCGCCGTCGCCTACTGGCGCTGTAATGACAAACACAGGAGCGTCGCGTTCATCGCAAGCAAATGCAAAGTGGCGCCGGTAAAACAATCCTTAACAGTACCACGGCTTGAACTACAAGCAGCTGTATTGGGAGCTAGGTTAGCGGACACAATAATAAAGCAACATAGGATTAAACCACAGAGAAGATATTTTTGGAGCGACTCGACTACTGTACTTCACTGGATAAAAGATAACGCGCGAAATTATCCAACGTTTGTAGCGCATCGACTGGGAGAAATTGATGAGCTTACATCTTTGACCGAATGGCGTTACGTGCCGACTAAACTGAATATCGCAGACGCTGCGACTAGAGAAGTTTGCGATATGGAGGTTTTCAACGGCGAGTGGCTATACGGACCGTCCTTTCTTTCACGGGACAAGAGTGAATGGCCTGAAGACCTGATGAAGGCGTCTAGATCAAGTCAATATAGCATAGAACACGTGACTACAATAGAAAGCACTAGTGCATGCTTACCTGCCTGTCCGGACCCTGAGAGATTTTCGTCATGGCTACGTCTTCTGAAATCTACTTGTGTAGTAATATCGTTTATAGATAGGAAATGTAAGAAGCTTACCGGTGAAGTTGACGGTGTTATGATGAAGCGCGCGGAACAGCTG
Source organism: Erebia epiphron (assembly GCA_963932025.1). NCBI lineage: Eukaryota > Metazoa > Arthropoda > Insecta > Lepidoptera > Nymphalidae > Erebia > Erebia epiphron. The sequence continues at coordinate 36,275,785 of OZ009946.1, read as the reverse complement.
TTAATGAGATACGCACAGGCGCAGTCATTTTCCCAAGAACTCGAACACCTAAAAAAAGAAAAACCATTAGATAAGAAAAGCAAGTTACTTACCTTAACACCGTTCCTAGACGAGCATGGAATTCTTCGGGTGGGTGGCCGCATCGACGCTGCACCTGGAATATCAAGAGAGACGAAGCAACCTATTATATTGGACAGTCGTCATCACATAGCTAAGCTTATTGTTATGCACTACCATGTAAAATATGCCCATGGAAATCACGAAACGGTAGTTAATGAAATAAAGCAACGATTTTGGATATTGCGTCTTCGCCCGACAGTTAGAAATTTAGTAACCAAATGCGTGTTATGCCGAATTCGCAAGGCGCAGCCGAAACCACCAAGAATGGGAGATTTACCGGAAGCTAGATTGGCACACCATCAACGACCCTTTACTTTCTGTGGATTGGATCTATTCGGCCCAATGACGATAGCTGTTGGACGGCAGCATCATTTCAGATACGGAGTATTGTTTACGTGTATGACGGTACGGGCTATACATATAGAAATTGTACAAACGCTTACCACTGATTCCCTGATCATGGCCCTGAGAAGAATGGCGGCTAGGCGAGGCTGGCCTCAGGTTTTGTACTCAGACAACGGCACAAACCTGAGGGGTTCTGAAACTGAACTGAAGAAGGCAGTAGAAGAATTAGACCAAGATGTATTGAAGAGAGAGGCTGTAAACTATGGCACCACGTGGAAGTTCATACCTCCAAGCAGTCCGCACTGGGGAGGGGCATGGGAACGGTTAATCCGAAGCGTCAAGACGTCACTCAAGGTCATCCTGAAAGAACGAGCACCAAGAGAAGAAGTTTTGATCACTTTGATGACAGAAGTGGAACAGATAGTCAACAGTCGTCCACTCACTCATGTATCTGTGGAACCCTCAACCACAGAAACCATAACTCCTAACCATTTTCTTTTAGGTTCTTCCTCAAACCTTCCTGTACTCGGAAACTTCGATGATTCCGACCTTTTCCTGAGGAAGCAGTGGCGCATTTCACAGTTCCTAGCAGATCAGTTTTGGCGTCGCTGGCTGAAAGAAGTCCTACCCCAGATGATCCCAAGGCAGAAGTGGCAGGCAGAATCCAAGTCCCTGCAGGTCGGTGACCTGGTTGTCATCGTGGACCCCAACATGCCTCGAGGAGTGTGGCCTCGAGGCGTCGTCGAAGCTGTGATGTCTGGCAAGGACGGGCGCGTGCGAGTCGTGGACGTGAGGACGAAATAGGGACTGCTGAGAAGACCTGTGGCACGCGTCGCAGTGTTGCCAGTTGGAGAAAAGTGCTGAGCCCAGCACTGGGGCGGGCTATGTAAGCGACGCGAATAATATTTGATATAGAAACTTTTAATAAAATGTCAATAAGGAGAAAAGTTGCGTTGCCATGGAAATTGTTTTTTAACAAACTAAGTCGAAATTAAAAATTGTTGAGAACGACAGAGTTTTTTTCCCTCACCATACGAGCATCCTTTACAGTCACGAATAGGCAGTAAAACAACTTTATGATTTTCAGTTGTAGATTGCGTTTCGTTCGCTCGTGAAAAAAATTTGAAGGTATAGGCAGAGTCGCATATAAAGCAGTTGAGAAAATTTACTGAAAGTCTCATTTTCATCTATTACCTACAAGCGATGCCTGCGACTTCGTCCGTGAGGAATAAGCTTTTTTAATTCTCATTGAAGAACAAACTAAAAGGCTAACAAACAAACAGTTTCGCATTTTATAGTAAGTAGGTTCTTTTTCCTCTACAAGCCTTGATTGCGATCTCACCTGGTCGTAAGTAATGATGCAGTCATGGTGGTAGCGGGCTAACCTGTTAGAGGTATGGCAATTATATTAAACCTAAAATGTTTCTTCACGGCTTAACGAACGCTAAATCGCTTGACTGCACGGCTTTGCCTCTATTGTGGTAAGTAGTCACGGCCGAAGCCTCCCACCAGACCAGACCAGTCAGTTTATTTAAAAAAAAATTGCGAGATATTTTACCGCGGCCTCACCTGGTGACAGAAGGGCTGGATATTTTTTTGCGCAAAGGATCAGCCTGGCTGTCCAACGCGGGCATGATTAATATAATAACTAGCTGTTGCCCGCGACTTCGTCAACGTCAATTTCTGTTATTATAATCGCGATTATGAAGATATATTTTAAAATACTTCTGGAGGCATTATATAGTATAACAAATAAGAAAAAGACGTGCTGCACTCGGAGACTGCCGCGGTAAAGTTATTGCATAGCATTTATTATTAACTTGCTATGACTACTTGTGTTGTTGACTTCAAGTTGTTGAAAATATAAAGGCGAAATAATTTTAAAGAATTATGCTTTCAATAGTCCGGGTGTCCAAGGGGAATCAAAAGGCTTTTTCAACAACTTGAAGTCAACAACACAAGTAGTCATAGCAACCAAAATCATCTTTTCATAAAAATAGTCTTTTTATTTTCAACAACTCGAAGTCAACAACACAAGTAGTCATAGCAACCAAAGTGTTAGGTTTTTTTTCGTTACGGAATTTCTGGATTCGGTCTCCACGCTCAAGGCCCGCGATAGAAGCTATGCAATAGCTTAAAAATCTAATATGGATAATTTTCCCCGTTGTTGCAACATTTTTCACTTATGCTTCGCTCCTATTAGTCGCAGCGTGATGTTATATAGCCTAAAGCCTTCCTCGACAAATGGACTATCCAACACAAACATAATTTTTCAATTCGAACCAGTAGTTCCTGAGATTAGCGCGTTCAAACAAACAAACTCTTCAGCTTTATAATATTAGTATAGATTAGGTTAGGCTAGTTAGCTTTAAGTTTTATTGTATTGTTATCAATAAATGTTTACCTTTCTTGCCATTTATGAGTAAATTTTAAAAAAAATGGTATTTATAAATTTCTTATCTAATTCCAAAGAGGAACAAACTAAGCCGCAAAGAGAGCGGTTAAAATCTGGACAACGGCTAGTTAAGCTTGATAAGCATAAGTGCTACTCAACGAGTGGCGTTGGAATAAAGAGCGGCGGCACCTTTATCCAATAAACCCTCTCCCGCGCATCCGATGTGTACTCGCGCTTAAGTGAGCACCCGTGCGAACGGTCTCACTATCATCTAAGTCCATACTAATATCCATATTAATATTACAAATGCGAAAGTGTGTCTGTCTGTCTGTATTTCTGTCTGCTACGCTTACACGGCCCATCTGCTCAGCCGATTTTGATGAAAAATACAGGGGTAGATTGTATCCCGGGGAAGGACAAAGGCTACTTTTTATACCGGAAAATTAAAGAGTTCCCGCGGGAATCAAAAACCTTAATCCACGCGGACGAAGTCACGGGCATCATCTAGTTACTCATTAAATACGTGATTAAAATTTCAGATTGCCAAAAGTATGTATATTTTTTGGGAATTTAAATATAATATTTTTGAAGAGAAATAATCGCAAACGCTCTACCAGACTGGCAGGGCTGCTTAATGCTTCTCATTCTGAGAGAACACCGCTGATAAGTGATTATTCTCAGATTTCACCACTCTTAGAAGAAGACCCAGCTATTTAATTACAAATTCCTACAGCAGAAAAATGGCCGTCCACATAAATCGCTAGAATAGCCTCAGAAGAGTCGCGCAGAAGCGATTTGTCTCTATTTTACTTTAAAATAAAAATGAGCTCACCATCCCGCTCTCTGGGCCAACTGAATATGATGACAAACGATCTCACAGTTAAAGTTTAACTAGCTAACGAGATTCCACGGAACTTGGTAAGTTTAATGCGGTTTACTGAACTACGAGGAAACGCATTTAGCATTCATTTGGAATATTCAAGTATCAGTGAAAACAAGATGAGTGAATGGAGCTGACCCTACTAGCAGATGCTGGCGACTTCGTCCGCGTGGATTGAGTTTTTGGTTCTCACGCAGGAACTCTTCAATTTTCGGGGAAAAAGTAGCCTATGTATTATTCCAGACTATAATCAATCTCAGTGCCAAATTTCATTCAGATCCATACAGCCATTCTGGCGTAATTGAGTAACAAACATCCGTCCAAACTCATTTATAGTATAGAAGATAGACCATATTAATAATCCTAGTATCATACTTCATGCTTACTACTACTAATATTATAAATGCGAAAGTCAGTTTGTTTGTTGGTTTGTTGGTTTGTCCTTCAATCACGCTTCAACGGCGCAACGGATCGACGTGATTTTTGGCATGGGTATAGTTATGGACCTGGAGAGTGACATTTATCCCGGAAAATTAAAGAGTTCCCGCGGGAATAACAAAAAACTTAAACCACGCGGACGAAGTCGCGGGCATCGACTAGTAGATAATAAAGAAACTAGTAGTTTAATTCGCTATAATCCGCGACGGTAATAAATCTATATATATAAAATTCAAAGTCCTGACTGACTGACTGACTTATATATCAACGCACAGCCTAAGCCGCTAGGGTTAGAGACTTGAAATTTTGACAGTAGCTTCCTTTTGTGACGTAGGCACTCACTAAGGAAGGATTTTTCAAAATTCCACCTCTAAGGGGGTGAAATAGGGGTTGAGAGTTTGTATGAAACTCCGTTATTTCTCAAGTTATATCCATGAAACTTGGTATATGAGCTACCGATAAAAAATAAAGAAATACGTGTTTCAAGGTTTTTGAAAATTCTACCCCCAAAGGGGTGAAATAGGGGATGAAAGTTTATATGAAAGCCCTTCATTTCTCAAGATATTTCTCAAGTTGTATCAACGAAACTTGGTATTTTGGCCTTAGGTAATAAATAAAGAAGTAAGTGTGGCACAGTTTTTCAAAATTCCACCCCCAAAGGGGTAAAATAGGGGTTGAAAATTTGTATGAAAGTCCTTCGTTTCTTCTATGAAACTTAGCGTTTGGGCTTTCAGTTAGATATGCAGAAGTAGGTACGTGTTTCACCACTTTTGAAAAATTGACCCCCAAAGGGGTGAAATAGGGGATGAATGTCCTTCATTTTTATCAAGATATTTTTCAAGTTATAACAACAAAACTGGGTATTTTGGCTTTCGGTATAATATAAAGAAGTACGTGTGACACAGTTTTTCAAAATTCCATCCCCAAATGGGTAAAATAGGGGTTGTAAGTTGGTGTAAAAGGCCGCCGTTTTTCAAGTTATAGCCATGAAACTTGACGTTTGGGCAACGGGTTTAAATTATGAAATGCATAATTCTCATTTTTTGAAAATTCTTTCCCAAAGGACGTTAAATAGTCCTTCAATTACGCTGCAACAGAGCAACGGATCGATATGTTTTTTTTGCATGGGTTCTTTTTATCCCGGAAAATTAAGGAATGCCTGTGGGAGTTATAAAACTTATGCCACGCGAACGAAGTCGCGGGCGTCCGCTAGTCTATGTATAATCTATATATATAAAATTCAAAGTCCTGACTGACTGACTGACTTATATATCAACGCACAGCCTAAACCGCTGGTCCTAGAGACATGAAATTTGGAGAGTGTATTCTTTGTGAAGACTAGGTATCCACTAAGAAAGGGTTTTTCGAAATTCCACCCCCAAAGGGGTAAAATAGGGGTTGAAAGTTTGTATGAAAGTCCGTCGTTTTTTAAGATATAGCCACAAAACTTGGTATATGAGGTGCTGGTTGAAAATGAAGAAATATGTGTCTCTCAGTTTTTGAAAATTCGACCCCCAAAGGGGTGAAATAGGGGATGAAAGTTGGTATGAAAAGCTTTAATTTCTCAAGATATTTTTCAAGTTATATCAACGAAAATTGGCGTTTTGGCTTTCAGTGAAAAATAAAGAAGTACGTACGTCAAAAATTCTACCCCCAAATGCGTAAAATAGGGGTTGAAAACTTGTATGAAAGTCCTACATTTCTCAAGTTATAGCCATGAAACTTGGTATTTGAGCTGCGGGTTAAAAATGAAGAAATACGTATTTTACAGTTTTATGAAAGTTCGACCCCCAAAGGGGTGAAATAGGGGATGAAAGTTGGTATAAAAGGCCTTCATTTCTCAAGATATTTTTCAAGTTATATCAACGAAACTTGGTATTTTGGCTTTCGGTAAAAATGATAGAAATACGTGTGTCACAGTTATTCAAAATTAAGGAGTGCCTGTGGGAATTTATAACTTAAGCAACGCGAACGAAGTCGCGGGCGTCCGCTAGTATTATATAAAGCCTGCGATATTCACCACACCACAGAAATCTTTCAAAATACTCTCAACGGATTACGGAATTGGAGTGAAACGTATGTCGAGAGTTTTTTTTTTTTTTACCCACTACAAGTTAGCCCTTGACTGCGATCTCACCTGATGGTAAGTGATGATGCAGTCTAAGATGGTAAGGTGGATAGGTGATGTTAGGGGATGGGTTGGTTAGAATTATAACGAATTAAGCTTAATTCGTTATAATACTTACTCCATAATACATGGACTCCGGCAATGTAACGCTTGCTTCTATCCAATAATAAGATTTTATAATTAGATTCCTATGATTTTGAAGATTTAATCTAAATGTGCCATAATAAGGGAATAAGGGATTTATATAAATCAATCTTGAAGTATTTTGTAACCATGCCATTACAAATCCCTTTCCTTCGTAGGTATTCGTTTATTTAGATTTTAAGTACGACCTTGAGAAAAGCTTAGCTGTTAAAACAAGGATTTGGAATACCTTTGGTTTTTATCAGGATTTTGGCCACTTACCTACTATAAGTTGAAAACTAATTGAAAATAAAATCCTATTACAATGTAAAGTATGTTATTTGAATGATAAAAAAGCATGGCAATGAATTCTTCCAGCGGCTAATTAATCTAATTTATAATTATAGTTGTAATAAACTCACGAACTCACGATGAGATGGTCATAATAATAAAAATAAACTCTGCTGAGTTTGTTGTGGGCTTCTCAGTCTACATCTACGAAGACAACAGTCTACGTCTTTGCCGGTAGGGTGGCTAGCCACGGCCGAAGCCTCCCACCAGGCCGGACCAGAGAAAAATCAGAAATTATAAATTTTCAGATTGACCGCCCCCAAATCCAGGGGATCGAACCCGAGACCTCCCACTTATAAGACCACAGCGCTCACCACTGTGCCAGGGAGGTCGTCAAACCTGCCAATCAGCACTTGCACAACGTGGTAGGCCATGGCCCAAACTATAAGTCATTCTGAGAGGAGGCTCCTGCTCAGTTGTAGGCCAGCATCGGTTTTAAATTTCACCTTTTTCTTATTGTAATTCTCTCAAACAGGAATTCAATTCGATGTGGAACATTTTCCGAGACGACAGTTTGACCTTGATAGTGTTTTAGCTAAATACAAAGTGGAATCGAAAGGAAGGGAAGAGCCATGGTTCTTTTACGACTTATTAAGTTGGAATAATCGCTTGACGATACGACCTTTGCCCTTTCACGGCTGAAACCTTACAGATCAGTATAGTTAATATTTGACAACGAGTCAAATCAGTGTCAACACGTCAAAACGCGCGCTTAGTACCTACCTGTGGGATTTTGTCCCATAAGCTATCGATTTTGTTTCAATCGATAGTTTTAAATGGCTTTCGAAGGTAAATCTAACAGGACACGTGGATATTACGACTTTTGGGAAATCCTCTATTTTATAATCACTCATTTTTTTTAATTTATTTATCCTTAAAAAACAAAAAGTTACAAATTTTGTTACAAGTGTTGCATAAACTCGAGTGAGTTTATTTGAATAGTTGTCAAATACCCAATTAAGCAAAGTATTAAGTGCTATTGATAATAACAGTAAGAAGTATTTGGATCACCAAAGTCGATCACACACCCTTTTATCGATTTAGGACAACCTAGACTTACCGACTCCGACTGGTTTTTGGTATATTATTGTAATAATAGTCGATTATAAAAATAATAATTGAAAGACATTTTTTGGAAGCCAAATATATAGGTCGTCAAAAGGGCGAAAACCAACTAAGAACTAAACAAGGTGTAACCTCCGAACTCAGTTTTGTATGGAGCTTTGCAGACGTAGCACAACAGCACAAAACTTTATTAGAGCTGGACTTTTCATGTGGACTTTTTATACTGTCACAGAGGTCAAGTTTTCCACCACAGACTGGGGCCATACTGCCAAGTGCCAACACTTAAAGCCATATTGTTTCGTTATTGTTGACTTCAGTTTTTTAGAATTATAATCCTAATTTTCGGAACGTCTAGGTAGGTGACATCAAAGTGTCATTTTGAGTAATATTGCTTAAGTATTGCTTTATCCGTTGGCAGTATGGCCCCAGTACACATCACTGCAATATAGGCGCACCGTACAGTGATCCATCAAAATCGCTTGCACATGTTCGCATCACGCATGACAAATGCGCGCTTAATCTCTCGCTGCATGTACCTAAATCTAATGTATAACTATTTATCACCAACATACAAACTGCCTGAATGGAAGGGCGGCCAGTGAAGAAAGGAGGTTTTAGTCCGTAGGGCACCGAGAAAGGTGAATTCGGACATACAGGTTTTGGCTGGCATCCATGAGGATTTCCTCCTTAGGAAGAAAAAAAAGGTACTTACAGAAATTTATCATGAATACCAGATTTCTCTGAAGAAATACCTCCTTAGCGCAGTGGTGACCGCTGTTCTCTTATAAAAGGTCCCGCGTTCTATCCCTGGCAGAGTCAATTTGGGAATTTTAATTTCTAAATTTTTTCTAGTCTGATATCTGGTGAGACGCTTCGTCCGAGGCTATTTACCACCGTACCGGCAAAGACGTGCCGCCAAGCGATTTAGCGTTCCGATACGAAGTTATGTAGCAATTGATTAGGGGTATGGGTTTAATATAACAGCCATATCTCCACCAGGTTAGCCCGCCACTATCTAAGACTGCATCACCATGAGGCGGGATCGAAGGCTTAGGTAGGTACTTGTAGTGTATAAAGAAAAGTAGTGTAAAAGAGGTGTCACGTTCAAATTCTGACTGGAAAAGAAATGACCCAGGTTCGCTTCACTTACTTCACTAAATTCGATACTGAGATGCAGCCGTGGGAAGGCTTCTTTTGGAACGGAGTTCCTTCCTCGGAGCGCGTTACGAAAGGGGGCTAGACGGAAAACATTAAGACCAAAAGTTGTAACGACACTTTTTATGAAAAGATGATTTTGGTTGCCATGGTTACTTGTATTGTTGACTTCAAGTTGTTGAAAATAAAAAGGCGAAATAATTTTAAAGAATAATGTTTTCAATAGTAACATAGGCTACATAGTTATATTATACGTGTTATAGGTTATGGGTAGGGGGATAAATTAGGTTTTCACAGACGAGCTATACCGAAAAGTTAATAGAAAAATTTAACATGGGCGAATTTAAGCCGGTTTCAACGCCGATGGAAACAGTTTTAAAATTGGAGAGAGTTTAAACAGAAGAAGAAATGAAGAACATACCATATCAGGCGTTGATTGGTTCTTTGATGTATCTTCACTAATTAATCGAAAGGAACTTCGTTCCAAGAAAGTTAAAAAGTTCCCGCGGGATTCAAAAAGCCTTAATCCACGCCGACGAATACACGGGCATCATCTAGTATTTTATAAAAATACGATGAATAAGAATAAATACGTAGGTGCTTGTCCCACGTCATACATTGTAAAATTAGCATTGCAATAGAACGTCCTTCGTCCAATGTCAAATGTGATATAGACGAAATTATTTTCGTACCCAGTGTGGTAATTTTAAATTTGTAAATTTAGTCTTGGCACAGGCGGAAATTAGGCCGGATGTTGTTTATTTTGTGATATTTCGTGAGCCATCTCGTCTGTGGTGGATTGCGACATCTAGCCGCGTTAGTAAATTAATATGTTTATTGATATTAAAACTTAAAATGTGGGCTGGGAATGTATTATAGTGATATTATTGAAATGAATTTTTATTAACTGTATCTTCTATGTTGTGGTGACGTGGACGTACAATTGGTTCAATTTTGTCTCAACCAGTTAATGCTGACAAGGGCTTAAATTAGGTGGTCATTAATGTTACCTAGATTTGACCAATCGAGTAAATAGTGTAAAAAAGAGACGTACTTATGCCATTATCATACTAATATAATAAATGCGAAAGTGTGTTTGTTTGTTGGTTTGTTGGTTTATTGGTTTGTTGGTTTGTCCTTCAATCACGCCGCAACGGAGCAACGGATCAACGTGGTTTTTGGCATGGGTATAGTTGAGGGCCTGGAAAGTGACATAGGCTACTTTTCATCCCGGAAAATTAAGAAGTTCCCGCGGGAATCAATAAAACTTAAACGACGCGGACGAAGTCGCGGGCATCAGCTAGTTATTATATGTATGCCAAGTGTATCCATTACTTGAAATCAACCATGTTTCTGTAAGCAGTACCTATATTATTCTGTGTCAAACTGCCTAGTGTGAAATAAGCTTTAGATTTAAACTAAAAACCGGCAATGAAACCGAACCTTTGCATACAATTTTATTATATTCCTGAAAATCAGAATCTTGTTTTGTATGTGTCACCGTAAGATTGTAAAAACCGTAGGATTATAATCCAACTCGCGAAATTGTAAACTGTCGAATGATTACAATATAACGGATTATTTTTCGGAAGATTGTAATCTGTTAGGTTTATTAACCCGATAGAACCTAAGTGCCCTACTTGATTATTTATGTCGAACCTTAACCTAACCTACAAGAAAGAGACAAGAAAACGTAAATACAATGAATATTTCAAAAATTGTCACTTATAACATTGAACGGTTCACAATCTTTCGACTGTTTACAATCTATCGAAAAAAAAGCGTTAGATTACAATCTTACGGTTTTTACAATCTTACGGTGACATATGCATTTTAAGCATAATATGACGTAAGGCAAAACGCTGAGTTGTACACCCTTTCTGAGTGGTGTCACAGACGAAAGTGATACATTTGTATCTAGTTTTGTCTGACACCATTGGTGAATAAACTGTTTTTATTTCTCTAAAGGGGTAATGGTTGTAAGTGTAACCAAGTTGTTATATGGACGAGTCGCGGTGATGTACTAAAAAATCTACCAGAGGTGCTCAGAACACTTATAGGGTTTAATTAACCCGGGAGCGGAGTCCTGAGGGATTTATTACCATAATATACGACAAGGAAAAAAGGAATAGGAATGAGTAATACTGCGTTAGAATTAACCGGCTTTCTCCCTATATACCGACTTTCTTGGCTTATTGTAGCGAAAATTGTGTTACTTAGACGCATTTCCATATAAATACTAGTCAAATGTAATTTATTGCAATGTAGCTAATTCTACTGAAAACGATCACCAAAGAAAAATGACGGGACCAAATCTTAGTGTTGTCCTTTTCTACAAGGGGCATTGTGAAAGAGATCGCAACACAACTAGTCCTGTATTTTTTTTATTTATATACAAATATAAAATTCTTGTGTCACAGTTTTAGTGTTTATATACTCCTCCGAAACGGCTTGACCGATTTTGATGAAATTTCATATGTATATTCAGTAGGTATGAGAATCGGCTACTATCTATTTTTCATACCTCAACGCGGACGGAGTCGCGGGCATCATCTAGTTTTATATACAAATTAATACCACAATGTGTAAGTAGGTACTTACCTAACAGAAGAGTTTGCGTTTTGCCCCTAGATTTCGCTTTTGAAATACAACGAAGGAAATTCAGAAAGAAAATTCGGAAATCATCAATTGCCAAATTGATCGTGCAGGTAATCGAATCCAAGACTTCTCGCTTACAAGACAACATCATTCAACACTGCGCTGTCGAGGTCAGGGGGGCTACAACTACCGCTTGATGCAGTATCATTTTAAAAAGACAGTTTTGTGTCATGTACCTTGTCGTCCCCAAAATACCACTACAGCCTATTAACTTCCCACTGATGGGCACAGGCCTCCTCTCATAGGAGAGAGCTTAGACCCACCACGCTGCTCCAATGCGGCTTAAACGACTATTATCATATTAGTGACAATAATTATAGCCGTGACACACCGTCAGCTTCCTGACTAAAGGCTAGTACTGAGAATTTCTAGTCATAAAAATCCAATACTTAATTATGGCCCGACTCGGGACTCGAACCCGGGACCTCGTCGGCCGCAGTCGAACATGCTAACCACGAGACCAATGAGGCAGGCCTTAAAATAAGCATTAAAATTATACAACACGAACGTCAACAATATTAAAACAATACGGCTTCAAGCGTAAGGTAGTATTCTCCCAGGGCATCAAAGAGTGGGGCTCTCGTGGAACTCTCTTTCGTAGAGATCCAAACTGTTGTTATTATTTATTACGTTCACAATTGATTAAATGAAATAAACAAAGTGCAATAAATACTCGCTAATAACTACACTTGCCCTCATTCAGCAGACTTAATATACTAAGCTGCCTCTGCTGGGGATCAAACCCGAGTCCTCATAAGACCACTGTGACAGGGAGGTCATAAAAAAACATACATTGAGATAGAACTCTCTCTGGTGGAAACAAAACTGTTGGTAATTGGTAATTTTATTTTCAATCACACGTGATTAAATGGAACGAACAAAGTGCAATAAATACTCGTTACAGCAACTGCAGATTTAACTGCGACGCGACGTCGCGAATGGACGCGTAAATCAAAACGACGCGCGCGCATGATTCATGGTGCATATGCGAGTTTATTAACATCGCGTATCACGGGCAATTGCTTCGCGACACAATATGTATTAGGAACTTGAAACAAAGCGGTAAGTTGGTAAGTACCATGACGTCATTTTGGTTGTAGTCAAACAATAAACATCTGGACTAAGGCATAATAGGCGTTGTGAAATGATAGGCATCTGGATGGATCTGGTCACGTAAGGATCTTCAAATATCTTCTTGTTTTTTTTTATCCCATCTCACCTGGTATGTGACGGTAAGTGACGATGCAGTCTAATATGGTAGCGGGCTAACCTGTTAGGTGTATGGCAGTTATAATAAACCCATACCCCTAGAGTTTAAGTTTGTTGCTCAATAAACATTTATTTATTTATAAGAATACGTTATGGTCTCCCGGTCATCGACTGGAATCGAAACCGTTCACTCATAATCATTCATTCACTTGAGCTCGTTAAAGTGACCTGCTATAAACACGACGGGTGCTTGATGAATGTAAATCAGTTTAACACAATAGCTGCTCTACTGTTACATTAGTATCTTACATTAGAACTCGTTAACTTATGACACATACGAGTACCTACCTACATGTGTTAAAGATACAACATCTAACGGCTCTGATAGTTGATTTGTGAGATGGTGATAATAAAAAAACCCCGGTTGAGTTTGTTGTGGGCCCTTCTCAGACCAGAGCGCGTTTGGAAGCCTCGTAGCTTTAGTTTTATGAGACCGTAACTTATTATCATCATCATGTTTTATAAGTAATTGGACGTCACAAAGTGTACCAATTGTTACGAGGTTGACACATAAGTTAGGTTACCTAATTCCACGCAGACCAAGTCAAAATCTGAATGCGTAAGTAGTGTACTTATTGTATAATAGAGATGTAATACTTCATGAACCATTGATTTTACTAAAACAAACGCGCACTTAACATTTTAAAAGCGGCTGTGATACTAAAACAATAAAAACCTTGCCTAAAAGTAGTGTTCTAGCTCGCAAAACTTATTTCGTAAAAGTGTAAGCATCAAAAACATAAAATACTTACAATTTAAAAATAACAATTCATTAGAAGGAAAACAATATCAATATTGTCACATCAGTATCCGAGAAAAGCCAACGATCTCTATGTATTCTCCTAATTCAGTCTAATGAAAAGAAAAAAAATAAACAAATTATTAAAAATTCTTCTCACAAAATACAACCAAAATCCACACAAATCACCTACAAACTCATCTAAAAAGAATAACTAAATGCATTCAATGTATTCTTATAATAATTTGGTCTAATGAAAAGAAAAAAATAAACAAGCTATTGAAAATTGCTCTCACAAAATACAACCATAATCCACACAAATCACCTACGAACTCACCTACAAAAACACACACAATCACACCGACGTTCACAAACCGTAACACACCATAACAAATCACGTCAGAATCAGCTGTTCACAACACATCGGTTCACAACCGGCGTACACCCGGCTCCCGGTCCGAGCGAGCGCGCGCCCCTGACTGCCGAGCGCCGCCCGCCTTCCGTGCGTGGAGACTACTATGAACTTCGCTAAAAGTTCGCTGTACTATGTAGTTTGAAGTTCACGGTAACCTATGGTTATATAAACTAATATTATAAATGAGAAAGTTTGGATGGATTGGTTTTGTTACGCAATCACGCCAGAACGACTGAACGGATCTGGCAAATATGCCACAGGGATAAATTATAGTCTGGAATAACAAACTCAAATTCATATATTTTTTTTCGAATAAACTTATTAAAAGTGCTTTTCAATCGTCTAGTGCTGTAAATGCGAATGTATGTCTAAGTATTGCCTTTCGTAACATATTCTGTTAAGAGATTTTTTCGAAATATTATGGTACAATCAATCAATCAATCAAATCACTTATTAAATATAGGTACACTGTAGGTACACTTATTGACGTTAAAAATTACTTATAAAAGTTACGTATATACAGGTATACTTTGCATCCCACAGACGGATATAATAGGCTACTGTTCATACTAGAAAATTAAACAAGCTCCCAGAAAGCAAACGAAGTCACGAGGATATCTAGTGGTTTTCAAAACAGTAATTTCTGTTGATTATATTTTATTGTTAAATTTCTATATAATTTATATGTCTGTCAATTATATCACAGCAATGCCAGTATGGCAGACTCTTTAAATTAGGCTCTTACTCAAAAATAAAAGTACAGATTTCATACAATTTTTCACAAATAAATAAGCGAATTTATCAGTAAAGTTTATTCGTATGTTTTCTAAATTTATCCGCGTATACTAGTATATTATGCAGATGCTAGAAAGCCAAAAATCTGCATAAATGTTTGGAAATTGAAATTTTAATTGTTGAAAAATCTTTAGACTCGTAAAAGTGAGAGTTCATAGTAGTACTACCGAACGTAAATTTTACACGACACTGAAATTTTATTAAGGCTTCGCACTGAACGGCAGTGTGGAGTTATTGTGTGCCACTTGGCATTCCTCGCCTTAACGGCTTCAGTCGGATCAAGTGGAGCGCATCGAGTTATCTAGGATGTCTTTCTTTTATAGCTCCGTGGCTGAGTTTATACTATGTTTATTTCTGGGACAAGTTTTCTCATGAATAACGGCCGGTTTCTGAATTGAGAATTTCATGTTGAGTCTGTCTCAAAGACTACTTAAGGACTAATTGAGCAAATTTTTGTTTCTGAATTGATATTGTGTAAGGTTTCAGAGTTGGAACTTGCTGTTTTTGCTTGAATGCTTAATTCAGAAACCGGCCCGATATCAATTTAGAAACAAAAATCCGTTCAGCCAATCCGTCCAGATCCGTTCAGCCGTTCAGGCGTGACATCCATCTATCCATCCATACATCCTTCCAAACTTTCGCATTTATAATATTAGTATAGAAGTATAGTATAGATTATATAGATTTTAGAAAATCAAACAAACTTCAGCATTTTACACCTTATAGGTGCACTCTCTGTTCTTTCACTCTCATAGCCCGATGGGGCAGAAAAACTGACAAAAACGGAGTGAGATCAGGCGCAAGACCGAGGGCTTTACGCACTCTCTTCCAAACTTCCAAACTCTGGTACGCTGGTACTGAGAAATTCTAGTCAGAAAAACTCATTAGTTAGGGACAAGGTCCCCGAACCCGGGATCTCATCAGCCGCAGTCTAACATGCTAAGTTAATTTAGCAATTGCTAAACACTAGACCAATGACTTAGATTGGAATAATAGCCTGATCTAGATGACTGGACAGGTAACCAGGTATATCATATAGTCATGTAGATTATATTCTCGCACGCCGAGGCAGCGCAGACACTAGACAGGAACAATGCCCGCGAGACAATGGGCCCGTCTGCGCGCGTGATTCGCCACAATACGCCAACGATGCTACGCGTTCCATCTGACGCCTTAATGAACTGCCGTGACTTGGAGTTATGGCGTTTTGTAATTAATGGGGAAGTTAAAGCACGTATGGCCTAGTATGTAATGCCTACCAGTCTGTAGCACTGGTTTTTTATTTCTAGCACGAGATCAAAGCCGTTCAGGCGTGACATCCATCTATCCATCCATACATCCTTCCAAACTTTCGCATTTATAATATTAGTATAGAAGTATAGTATAGATTATATAGATTTTAGAAAATCAAACAAACTTCAGCATTTTACACCTTATAGGTGCACTCTCTGTTCTTTCACTCTCATAGCCCGATGGGGCAGAAAAACTGACAAAAACGGAGTGAGATCAGGCGCAAGACCGAGGGCTTTACGCACTCTCTTCCAAACTTCCAAACTCTGGTACGCTGGTACTGAGAAATTCTAGTCAGAAAAACTCATTAGTTAGGGACAAGGTCCCCGAACCCGGGATCTCATCAGCCGCAGTCTAACATGCTAAGTTAATTTAGCAATTGCTAAACACTAGACCAATGACTTAGATTGGAATAATAGCCTGATCTAGATGACTGGACAGGTAACCAGGTATATCATATAGTCATGTAGATTATATTCTCGCACGCCGAGGCAGCGCAGACACTAGACAGGAACAATGCCCGCGAGACAATGGGCCCGTCTGCGCGCGTGATTCGCCACAATACGCCAACGATGCTACGCGTTCCATCTGACGCCTTAATGAACTGCCGTGACTTGGAGTTATGGCGTTTTGTAATTAATGGGGAAGTTAAAGCACGTATGGCCTAGTATGTAATGCCTACCAGTCTGTAGCACTGGTTTTTTATTTCTAGCACGAGATCAAATCAGAAATGAGGAGATCCGTAAAGAATACTGTAGTTTATCAGATTATCAGAACAGTCCCCGTTGTACAATCGAAGGAACATACAAAGATAACTGACATCTCTTCGGTGTTCCAGGGACTCCAGCGTGCAAGTAATTTTGGGATGCCTACGAGTCAAACTGTCCACTTTTGTAAAGTCAAAGAGCCAGCCAAAGAGCTGGTAGCTGGGATCCTCTGGCCCAGAAGTGAGAGCAGTACTCCATCAAGAGGGGCCGAACGTGCGCTTTATGCAGCCTGTGCTTGGGCGCAAAGCAGGAGTTTACTTTTACTTTTGGATAATTTTCTTTTATAAGTTAATTTAAGCAAAAAATCAGTGGGATATCAGCGGAAATTCTTTTCAGATCGCGTGCAGCAAGCGGCCTAATACATCACGCAGATAAGAAGCGAATGCTTTCCCCTGACATTAGCATAGGGCCGACAATTATTCCAAGTGTGGAATGACAATTAGGTGCCATTTATACAGAAGTGGCGAGAGATGGATGAGTTGATAATTATAATGTATGATTCACATCAAACTTCGAATCGCATCTTGGAAAGCGGTGATAGCCTGTCTTCGACACTCGGCCTCATATTCGTGTGGTTGGGGATCCATCCAGATTTTTTTTGTGGACTTATTTGCGCTGTGGATTTACAGTGGTAAGTCCCGGGTTCAATTCTCGGCTCAGTCAATTTGGAAATGTATAATTTAAAAAAAAATTGGCCAAGTGAGAGTCGGACTCGCGCACCGAGGGTTCCGTACAAACCTTTAAGTTTAAAATTATTATAAATATTTTTATTGTAATATGACGTAACAAAAAATGTATGCCTTTCGCAATTTTTCCTTTATCTGTTCTTTCTTGTCTTTATCTGTATAAGACGTTGCTTTGTACCCGGGAGCTTGCTAGAGTTCACGAGAAGTACCCTGTAGGTTTTGATTCCCTTGAGAGTGTCGAAATTTGCAGCATAAACAGTTGTATCTTTTGATTGCGTTGGCTTATAAGTTTGATTTTTTCACAGCTCTAAGGAATAGTGGACCTGAGTATTTAATATGAATTTCAGCTTGTTACCTCAATGAGTTCCTGAGAAAAAGGGGCTTGACACACGTACGGACAACAAAGTGATCCTATAAGGGTTCCATTTTTTCCTTCTGAGGTACGGAACCCTTAAAACTGGTCTGGTCTGGTAGAAGGCTATAGGCATGGCTAGTTACCACCCTAACGTCAAACACGTGCCATCAAGCGATTTAGCGTCCTGGTATGATATAGTTTTGAAACTGTTTAGGGGTATGGGTTAAATATAACTATCCTACCCCATCATAACTTGCCATCAGGTGAGATCGCAGTTAAGGGTTAACTTGTAGTAAAAAAAAAAAAAGTGATTTCCAAGTGAAGTCAGTCACGGCGTCAAGTCAGTTCATTAACGCATAAGCATAAAGCCGCAGTCACGTGACACGTAGACGCTATTGTCTCGCAGGCATTGTGAACGTCTGCGTCGCCTCGAGGTGGGAAGTCGCGAATATGAGTATACCTACTTTATTATAGTATAGCTTATATAGTATTATAGCTTTAGTGAGGGTGAATCCACGCATGCCCCCCGATTGTGTAAGGAAATCGTTTGTAATTGATATTTCAAACTGTTTGAATAAATAAAAGCTTTTATGTTTTCCTATTGCTAGATATACCTACACAAAACACTTATATCCCATGACTAAATTAAAACCAACTATAAACAATAAGAGACTGAGCATTACTTACTGAGCATTGAAAACAATGCTCAGCGCTGGTATTCAGTTTGCTCCGGTTCTATTTGATCATGCAAAATTGCGCTGCGCCCTTCGCGTTATACTTTGACTGAAAATAAGGAGTTCATAGATGCCTGCACATCAAAAAGCATTTATAAAATCTTTAAACAGTTCCAATAATACGTTTATCTATTACTACTACTTATTATTACTGTTGTTACCCACAATTTGGCAAAATAAAAATTATGAATTATGAATTATCTATCTATATATTTAACACTAGCTTATGCCCGCGACTACGTCCGCGTGGATTGAGGTTTTTTGGTTCCCGCGGGAACTCCTTAATTTTCCGGGATAAAAAGTAGGCTATGTGCTATTCCAGACGCTATTCTATCACTGTGCCAAATTTCAGCTAGATCTGTTCTGCCGTTGGCCGCGTGTTTGAGTAACAAACATCCATACATCCATACATCCATCCAAACTTTCGCATTTATAATATTAATATAGTAAGATTTGAAGAGTATATCCTATCTATCTACGTTTTAAGGTGTCAAATGATTACGATTTGCTTAGACAATTGGACCTGTGGTATGTATGTTTGCGCTGAATACGATCATTATATCACGCATCATTCATCGTCATATTATCATACCATTTCTGGATTACTATAGAGGTTGTCCCTATTGAGAAGGCTGTGAGGAAAAAAATTGTATCCCTGAGGTTAAGCAATATTGAATTTCGATCTTTGTGTATGAGATCATTGCTCAAAATCGCCAAAAACTGAGCAAGCATCGATATAGTCTTACAATTGTCTATCAGACACGCGAGATGAGAATATAAATAGCATTACAGAGTCATCATGCCGATTTAAATGAACAGTCTGCATTCTAACATGCTGAGTTTTAGCAAAAAGTATAAAATGCCGGGTTCGCCATCAAAAAAACGGCGTCTGTATTGGATGTCGCAAAAAGTCGTAGCTGTTAGCTGTTATGGTAGCAACGAGGATATTTAAAACGGTAGACAGGGCTTTAGAAGCAACAGTTGGTTGGTTCCAAACAATTGTTATTTGTATAATAAATAATTGCTCTTAATATTTCTTGCGTTTGTTAACAACTTTGGAGAGTCTGCCTTTTTAATAGCAAATGACAACTATATTCATTTTTATCGCTATATATGTTGTTATATATATCCAGTAAATGGCCAGCCTATTCTAGATCATTTCAATGATATTATAACCATACAGTTAGAGGAATAAGATAAAGCGGCTATTCTTAAGACTATTTATGTTATGTATACCTACATGCATATAGTTAGATACGTGCAACTACTGCAACCGTTGTCTACTAAAGTGATTATAGAAATTGATAAAATTAGTGACCGTTGAAATTTGGGAAATAGAGAGGTAACAATTATTATAAACACTCGCTTTAGCACTTATTTTCTGCTCCAGTTGTAGAAAAAGGTAGATTAATTGGACAATCGTTAATGCGCAGGTTCCAAAATCAACCCCACTATATTATGTACAATATAATAGGTTTTAATGTGGTGGGATCACAAACGCAAAGTTGGTCTTCTTCTGAATGAAGGAAGGACCGTTTTCTTTACTTATATACCGACTTGATGACACCAGGATGAGTCCGCGTAGGTTATGGTTTTTTTTGGAAAATCTCATCTGAAACTCTTTTTTGAGATTAAAAGTAATTTTAGTTAAATTTGGTACCGAAATAGATATCTTGCACCACAGAGAAAATTAAGGGTACTTTGTATAACGGAAAATTAAGGGCTTCCCTAGTTGTATTGTAAGAAACCCTTAATCCATGCCGATGAAGTCGCGAACATTATTTGGTTTACAATATTTAGTATGGATATCGTTTTGTCCGCTCTACCACTGACACTGAAGTTCATATCTCTTTGTATGTCGTCCAATGGCCGTCCAGTACCCGTCCACTGCAATAGTATTACCATACAGGGTGGAGTGCTGATTCAATTTGCAATACCATTCGAGTTGCCTTGTTCCTTTTCATTCATTTTATTCGTCGTTACGCTTAATATAAGCTCTTCGGGTTAATTTTTTGAACCTCGATTTAATGGGAACGGGTCGTTTGCGTTTTTGTCCCATTTTTGGTTTTGCTGTTCACTTAGTTTTACTCTGTGGATTCTGTTTAGGTGATGTTTTGGAGTAGTTATAATCAGTAGTGTATGATTAAACGTACATGCTCGAGTTCTCCATAATCTATCCAAAGATGTGTGAAGTCTGCCGATCTGTACGTGGTCCATGACAACAAACTTATGACTTATTATTCTTAGACCCGTGATTAGTAGGTAGATAATTTGATGAGATTATACGAGTACATCAATAATTACTCTGCATTACGAACCAGTGGTGATAGAAAATCCTAAGAAACACGTGTGTGCCCTTCCATTAAAAATAAATAATTTTATAGGTATTGACTATGATAAGAGATAATTATTCGCTTTCATCTAAAACAAAAAACGACTTCAAAACTATACCTATAAGTACCAACTTAAACTAAAAAGTAATAAACATTATCTGAGTAGGTATATAATATTATATTTTTTGTTGATTTTCTCAAAATCTCTGGATTATGATCTACCAAACAAAAAAAGAATCATCAAAACCGATTTATAATTATTGGCGGAATGATCGCGTAACATACGCACAAAAAAATATACCGTCGAATTAAGAACCTCCTCCTTTTTTGAAGTCGGTTAAAAATATGCAATGCCTGGTTAAAAACCTACAATGTACGAGCAATGTACTCTTATCCGTTGAGGAGTTCCATTATCTGTCTTCGAAGATCTTCATCAGATCTTCACCAAATTTATATGGGACCACCTTTGAAGTATACCCTTTCAAACAAAAAAGAATTTTCAAAATCGGTCCAGGCGTCTTCGAGTAATCGGGGAACATACATAAAAAATAATAGATTCCAACGAATTGAGAACCTCCTCCTTTTTTGAAGTCCGTTAAAAATTATAGCAAACACCGAATGATATAAAGCACCAATAGAGACTAGTACACTGGTAGGATAGAGCATGCATTTAGTAGAAGCTGTATTCTAATTCTGTGGAAGTACCAGTAACGCAGACGCTGTTCTTGGGAATATTACACGTTCAAGTAGATATAACATCTCTCTTATTAACCCTCGAAATCAAATACCAACTTCGCATAACCTGCGTGAGCATAACTAAAGTAATAAATTCAAAGGCTCATTATCCGATAAGTACACGGCTTGAACTTCCGTAAGACCGGAAAACATTCCGTAATTCCGCATGTTTGCTAAGCAACTCCACCGTTTTCCGGAAGATTTATACCCGGCCACATATCAGACGATCTCAATTTGTTTCCCGCCGTAACTAAGACAAAGCTCTCACCCTTGACCTTGCGCACTCCACGCAATTTGGACGCTTAGGAGCCTTTTTTTTCGCCTGTCATGTTTAGATTAGATTGTTGATAGATATATAACTAAATGTGGCTCCACATTTAGTGATATTTCATCGTGACATGGACATTGAACGTGATAAATCCTGTTCTAGTGATGCGATGCACTCCGTTCCGACGTAGTGTCTCATATGTGGACCCACCTTAAAAACCATAAAGCATAATAATAAGAAAGTACAGAGAGAAACAATATAATAATAAGTTTGGGTAAGCTTCCTAATAAATGAAAATCTACGGCTATAGATAGCGTATGAGTGGGTTCATATTATTGATTATTGCATAATTACTAATTAATTATTATTTAGTTAAATGTGTAAGAGCAAAACAGTTTTTAAGCAACCACATTCTTGCAAATTAAAAATAAATCTTTTCTAGTAATCTTTACTAGTGTTTATCAGCTTTACAATATTTTTCTTAAATTTTCACTGTACTCAATACTCATAGTAAATAAACTTTATTTTACGCCATTGAAAACAAAACCATTTGGGTGCGTTTAAAATGAACCAACTTTTTTTATACGTAGTACAAAATTAATTCTACACTGTGTCTCAACTATCGTGACTTCCAAACAAAATTATCTCCTTAATAATGTGCACATCTTGTTTACGAGGCCAATAAATCTGGCTGTAAAGGAGCACCATCCCCGACCTAGCCCGGGACGGCAGCTTACTTTTACTAGCTAACTTTTAATGGTACCTAACGTGAGAAAACGGGTTAAAGTGCATTATAAGTACTTTATCTTGGTTCACATCGCGTCCACTCAGCTTAGGCTTATTTTTATCCAATACAAGCCTTCGACTGCGATCTCACCTTTGGCGATCTCACTTTGGCGACCTCCGTGGCGCAGTGTTAAGCGCTGTTGTCTTAACTAAGCGCTAACTGCTCGAGAAGTTCGTGTACGGCCGGACTAATAGTCACAACCAACTGTCACGTGCTGTCAATTACGTGCACTGATAAAATGTAGACCGGAACATCAATGAAAATTAATCTCTATTCATCTTTATCTAAAATTCTACATCAATGTCTTCAAATGACTCTCAAAATTTTGAACACGTGGTCAAATTATCGAACATGACATCGGAATGATTCGTTATAACTTACGATAAAATGTATTTTGATTTTATATAACACCATTCCAATATCTCCGTATCAAGGTATTTTGAACCATCATTGCCACATAACAAAATTCAAATTTGAATGAGATCTTTAAAGTTGTTTTCATGTTTTAAACGGTAGTAGCGTCATCTGTCGAGATCAATAAACGTTTCAATTTGCCTTTTTAATTTAGGAACGAGTCAACGGAGTTATGTTGGATGCGCGCGCGCCGGTTTTTTCTTCTTTTTTTCACGTCTTAACAAACCCGTCTGGAATTGCATTTGTCATGTACATCACGATTGAATACGATTCAGTATTAGTAGCACTTGATTTATTTTAATTGTATAATTAAGAACTAAGTCTTGAACGATTTTAACTTTATTTGTGTTATTTTACATGTTATTTAAGTTATCAATAGTCTTATCGCTAAAGCGAGCCTAGTTTCATGTACGGAAGCTGAATAAGTTTAATTGATCTGTCGGTCTGCGATTACTTATGACCGCGAATCTTTTGTCTATATCTCTGTTTGTATTCGAGATAATCTTTGAGAGAGTAGATATTATACTTTCAGGGTATTTTAAGGCAGTAAGACAATACTAGTGCTACGAATAATGCATTAGTTATAGCTAGTTACTTTTTATGCTGGTAAATTAAAGAATTCCACAGGATTTTTAAAATCAGTAGATAATGTCTAATAATAATCTTTTTAATCGATTGAGAGAGCAAGTACCTAGTAGGTACTCTATATAAATGCTTGGTAATAAACCAAACAAACAAAACCATATTATTATTACCACAGTAATTAGTTACCCACGGGAAAAGCTTAATTAACTGGTCGCGAATACTTAATTTGAGATTAAAAGCGATCAATTGGACCGGTTTACTAATTGTGCGGTCGCGAGTTGACCTCTCTCTGCCTCGCCAATTGTGATCGATTTAGGCTTTAGACATATAATATATACACGGGTATGCAGCTGGTAACTGGTTGAAGAACGTCAGTTACTTTAGCTGTCATTATCACATCACATTTGAATATTATAAAGGTGAAAGTTTGTGTGTGTGTAAGTGTGTATGTTTGTTACATCTTCACGCCGCAACTACTGAACCGCTTTGGCTGAAATTTGGAACATAGATAGCTTATAACCCGGATTAAAACATAGGCTACTTTTTATCCCGGAAAAATCCATAGTTCCCATGGGATATTTAAAAAACCCTAATTTTCAACAACGTAATCTATAGCTACACCTATTGTTTGTTACGCTTTCACGCAAAAACTACTCAACCGATTTTGATGAAATTTGGTACAGAGATAGGTTACATCCCGGGGAAGGACATAGGCTACTTTTTATCCCAGAAAATTGAAGAGTTCCCGCGGGAATCAAAAGAATGTATCTGTTCAACCGATTTTGATGAAATTTGGTACAGAGATAGGTTACATCCCGGGGAAGGACATAGGCTACTTTTTATCCCGGAAGATTCAAGAGTTCCCGCGGGAATCAAAAATACTTGGTCCACGCGGACGAAGTCGCGGGAATCAGCTAGTAATAATTATTCTCAAAAGCACTGACACAGCTTTAAAACACAAGGACTCAAGTATACAAAGTATAAATCGTGATGGTGATAATTAACAACGGTATCTTAAAACTAAAGCTACGAGGGTTTCAAACGCACCCTGGTCTGAGAAGAGCCCACAACAAACTCAGCCGGTCTTTTTTATTATCACCGGGCCAAGAGCACGAGTAAGTATGGATTCCCCCTCAAAATAAGAAGATTTTAGTAGGACATGCTAACTGCTGCTGAGTGGCACATATTGTGTCGCCTTTCGGAATGAATATCATGGAAAACTCTCAGACATCTCAGGCAGGTTTCCTCACGACTAGCATAAATTGAATTTAGAATTCAAACAAAGAACTGGTATTTTGACTTGTGGAATCAATAGATAGTTTGTTTTTCATCTAATGATAACACTATAGAAACAGCACGGTCATTGATAGGGAAAGAGTAAGGGTGACACAGAAAATAACAGTGAAACTGGATTCTGGTAAATCCAACGCTATAGGCAATCACAATGACGAATGACATAAGATGCCAGTCAAGTGTATCGGTGATATAACCGGCACGATAATGCGTCCAAATGTTATGCCTATCCTTTGAGACACGAAGCAAATGAAAAAGTCAAATTTGAACCTTCAAATTCGGTCACCAACCTAGTTACTGACTTGGGTCAACGTTACTTAACATTCGCAATATACGTTGTTTCAACTATGCCACTCATCCTTCCTCGTGCCTATAGTGAGACTATAGGCACGAGTGAATCCGATGCAAAAGGCAATCACAGTGTTGAATGACAGAAGATCGCAGTAATCAAGTGTATTGGTGATAGGTCCAGCACGATAACGTTATCAAGAATCAAGACGTAGGCCTTGGATTAGGCGTTAAGCGTAGGATTATGGCTATCATTTGACTTAAATTTGGTCACATTCATCCTGCTGAGCTATAGACAATCCTATAGAAACAGCAGTCGTTGACAAAAACAAAACAAAGGCGTTACCAGTATAAGTATGGTGACACTATCACGAGTGAATCCGATGCAAAAGGCAATCACAGTGACGAATGACAGAAGATCGCAGTAATCAAGTGTATCTGTGATAGGCCCAGCACGATAACGTTATCAAGATGTATCGCTCGTTGGGCAATTTTGGATGCACCATTTGTACACGTCGGAGCCTAACGGATACTCTCGTATTAGGCTGTATGGTGGGCGATCAATAAAGATGTTACGTTGGGACCACGAGAGTAGCGGAATCAGAT
Source organism: Erebia epiphron (assembly GCA_963932025.1). Lineage (NCBI taxonomy): Eukaryota > Metazoa > Arthropoda > Insecta > Lepidoptera > Nymphalidae > Erebia > Erebia epiphron. The sequence continues at coordinate 36,249,768 of OZ009946.1, read as the reverse complement.
TTCATATCAAACTTAAAGGAAAAAGTTGGTGAATTCTTAAACAGGTCTTGGTTTGTACCATTCATGGCTGCTGCAGGGCTTTAAAATACTCGTAAGTTTTATTGGTACAAAAAAGTCAAAATGTTTAATAGCGGTGTTGAAATATTTACGTGCAAGCAATTAGTTAAATTCTATGGAGAAAATTTATTTAAAAGCTCAAAGAGAAATTGATCCTATATGCCCCTGCATTATCAACTATCAAGCATCGTTTATTTATGTATTTAAACGTGGTACGTGATCGCGCTGACAGTATAAATTAGCAAAACTGGAGGAAGGAAGTCTACAGTCATTTTTACCCGACTAAGGTAAAGCCTAAAGAATGGTTATGTTTTAGGCGGTCTATGTATATATTTAGTTAAGTATATAATGATGTATGTATGTATGTTTGCTTGTACTTATACTATATGTTCCACCTAAACTAGGGAGTCAATTTTGATGAATGATAGGTATGTCAATCGATTTGATATTATGCTCCGGGTGACTTAGGCTACATTTAGTACGATCAAAATAGATAAGACAGATGTTACATTAAAAATGGGGTCTCTGAATTTTTCCTTTGTCATTCGTCATTAGAACAGCTCCTAAACTTTAGTGAGTACAGTGTAAACTATCGAAGGGGTTGCAACAACTTATATTCCTGACCGCAACTTTCGTGGCTCCACAGTACAAAATCCAGCCTATTGATAAGAGAATGGTACGAGACGTGAAGAATGATAAGATATCCGCGTCTCCGGGGCGCGTGTCCGCGGTAATGACGGTAACCGACACTATCATGACCTTTGCTATCGATGATTTTGCATATTAATCAACTGATTGAGATATAAAGCACTAGTCCCATGATATAAAGGGCCATTGCAGGTGTTCTAATCATTACATTACTGCGGCTTTTCCACCTATGTTTTTAGTTTTAACAAGTTGTAAGGTTGACAATGATTAAGATTAAAGAGATAGGGACCGACGCGTACAGTGGAGTGACGTCACGTTCTTTCATAACAAGTTAAACTCAGCTTTATGCACATTGGCTTACGCATGAAATTGGTGTAAGTATTGTAAACAAAACATGGACCTAAAAAGCACGCACGGCACAACTATAAGTAGAAGTAAACTAGCCAATGCCCGCGACTTCGTCTGCGTGGTTTGAGGTTTTTTGGTTCCCGCGGGAACTCGTTAAATTTTCCGGGATAAAAGTCAGTTTCAGTCGATGTGCTATTCCAGACTATTATCTATCTCTGTGCCAAATTTCAGCCAGATCCGTTCAGCCGTTGGGGCGTGATTGAGTAACAAACATCCATACATCCATCCATCCATCCATACATCCATCCATACATCCATACATCCATGCAATCTTTCACATTTATAATATTAGTAAGAGTAAGATAATAAGAAGTATGACAAGATGTATTGTAAGCCATGTTGGTTGATTCTATTCCACTAAGCAGGTATGCGAAGAAATTAAGAAAACCATAAAGCTTACGCTAAAATTACAAAGTTTAAAACAAACCATCCATCTCATATTTCGACAAAAATTCGTGTATTAAATATTTATTTATTAAGTGCCCCTGTATGCACTAGAAGGTCAGAGTCAGGTTATCAAAAATTTAAATCATGTGACTATATATAGGAAAGAAAGTTAACAAGTAAAAGGATCATCACAAAAGTTCAATCGTGACAAATAAACTGTAATCGGCGATACAAGTTATTTATGTATGGTTTATGACAGACATGACAGATTCTCAGACATGCAGGTTTCCTGACGATGGTTTTTTTCACTTAAGGTATAGCAATTAATGTTATTTCTTAAAACGTACATATTAATTCTAAAAACTTAGCGTTCCTGAGGATCGAACCTCCGACCTGAATAGGAAGCCACCAGTAGGCTATCATGGCTACAAGGAATCCTCACAAAATTCGAATCGTGACAAATGAACTGTTGTCGGTGGTAACAGTTATTTATGTTTATACGGATCAACACGGGCTGAGTCGTCACTCGTTAGCGATCGCGCACGTGGGCAACCACTACTTGTACTTAACCCTAGAGTACTAATGTAAATTTTTTACTGCTTAATACTACTCATCGCCTGGGAGGCTACTTTTTGAAAAACAAGTAGTTTTTTATGTGTCTTTATTAAAAAATTAAAAAAATTAAATTTTACATAATAGGGCAACCTCTACTTTTTTAAATGAATTAACAAAAAATATATTTTCTTAATCAATACAGTCTTGTATCGTTCTATAAACTTAACGCAATACATAAATTTTTTGGCAAAAAAGAGATATCTTATGAGTATGATTTTTTTAATTTTTTTCTTTAAACATTTAAATAATTTTACACTTTCTAAAAGTAGATTAACAGTCTGTTGAGATCACTATAAAAACTAATAACTTGCATCACAATTTTTATGGCACATAACTTTAAAATTAGTCTTTTTATTTCTTGTCACAAGAGAAACAATTAGGTGAACGATGTTCCAGACAATATGGTTTGCTGCATTTCGCACAGTAATACACGCTCATGCGGGGATCAGGAACATGTGCTATGATGTTTTCACAATCATTTCCAAGAACATCGGTCCGAACAAAGGTAGAATTGGCAACGCTGTCATCGGAATCATAATCTTCTTCTAAATTATCCTCAATCTCACTGGCAGAGTCTTCTTCCATAAACCATTTTACTATTTGACTATCGGATGGGTACATCTGTATACAAAATAATATTTTTCATAAGTGTAATTAGCACCATTCATCAAAAAAAACTCCAATAATAATAAATAAGTCCATAAAAATAAATACCTTCAATACTAAGGATCGCCTCCCAGGCGATCCAACGCTCTGTAACTCGGCAACCACAAGAGCCCGAGACGCGCGCGACCGCTAACCACCGTGTTGCAAGGGATACGGAGTTGAGATGAGCGCGCAAGTTGCAATGGTCGCGCGATTTGAAATTATAGCGAAAAAACTGTGAGAGTGCGGCCTCCCAGGCGATGATTAGTACTCTAGGGTTAATGACCGCTCAAACGAGTGATGTACCGAGAACTTCAGTTATACTGTAACTAGTAAAAAAAACTTATTACTAAGTGCCGCCTACTAATGCAAATAAACGTCAGAGCTGACTGCTATCCTTTGATAGTCAGAGAAGCACCCGAAGGAAGAAGGTTTTGAAATCAACTCGCAAGAAAGGTTTTGATACTAAGTAAAGTGGAAAAATGCCTTCGCAGAGTCCGTTTTTAGAGAGTTGCACGCAAGTAACATATCTTGGGTGTAGAAATCCCTAATTTTTAATCAAATCAAATCAAATTATTTTTATTCAAATAGACTTTTTACAAGTTCTTATGAATAGTCAAATGAATCTACCAACTGGTTCGGAATGCCGTTCCTACCGAGAAGAACCAGCAAGAAACTCGGTGGTTGCTCTTGAAAAAAAAAATAGTATATGGTATGTTTACAATAATCTACATACAACATATACAGATACATAAGTAACCACAGTCCTGAGCATTGCTGGAGCGAGTCAAATCCAAGCGCCTTTATCATTACTATAATCTTCGACAGTATAATAAGCTTTTTTTAGGAGCATTTTTTTAATGGTTAAACTTGTGTAAAGGCAAGTTTATAATAGGTTGAGGAATTTTGTTAAAGAATAGTATGCTCATTCCCACGAACGACCTTCGGAGTTTATTGAGGCAGAGCGATGGAGTCACGAGCCTATGACGGTTTCTAGTTGGCCTATCGTGCAGATCGCATATTCTTTTGTAATTCTGAATGTGCTGTTTTACAAAGATTAGATTACTGTAAATATACTGCGAGGCTACTGGAAGAATACCTATTTCCTTGAATGTCTCCCTAAGGGATTCACGTGGTTTTAAGTTATAAATTGCACGTATTGGCCTTTTATGTAATACAAATATTTTTGAAAAACCGGCGCTTTACCCCACAGCAAGATTCCGTAAGACATAATACTATGAAAATAAGCAAAATATAATGTAGGTACCTCTTCTATGGTTCACAAAAAACATAGGTAAAATTATAATAAAGTCCTCCCAACCGAATTTCGGCCACGGCAGCCGATCTCCAGGAAGATTAGCCTTAGATATGCGCGGAAGATATTATAGTGCACAAGTCTGTGTGAATACACAGGTGTCCTGTTCCTTTACTCTCATAGCCCGATGGGGCGGAAAATCTGACATGACCGGAGAGTGATCAGGTGCAGGACCGACGGCTTTACGTGCTCTCCGAAGCACGGGGGTGAAACACCGCCAACTTCCTAACTCCGGGCAAGTACTGAGAATTCCTTTACAGAGAAACCCAATACTTGCTATGGCCCGACCCGAGTTTCGAACCCGGAACCCCGTCAGCCGCAATCGAACATGCTACCCACTAGACCAACAAGGCAGTTATAGGTAAAAAAAACTAACTAGAACTTAAAATCCAAAACACAATGACACAGGTCTCAGTGTGAGCCCATCTCTAGGATTACAAGTAAATGAGCATCTATATTCAGACAATCTTGGCGAACCGGTCGGACCTCGTCAGGGCTTGATGCATTGATATTTTTCTTTTACCTCCCTTTTTGTTGTCCGTCTCCTTAATAGACTTCAATTACTGGATAGTTTATGTGCATTCGAGCCATTAAATAGTTGGCCCATTACTGAGTCAGATAGTGAGTATTATTAAAGGGGTTGATGATGATGTGATGATTACAAACTTGTAGGAATATTTATTTAACTAGCTGCCACATCGTTGCTTGGGTATTTTTTAAATTCAGTTCTTACCTTAGATTTGCATTTTAGATGTAAGGCTTGCCATAAAGCATAGATAATTATTATATGAGAAGCATAGGTATTATATTAGATATACATAGAGAGATATTTGTGAGATGGTGATAATAAACAAGTGAATATAATTATAATTATTTAAAAATACGACTGCTCTGCCGTAGACACAGATACATTACACGAACCCTAAAAACATAACACTCCTTTTTTGGGCAGTCATTAATTACCTTTATTCATTAATTACCATTAGCCATTAATTACCTTTGTAATCTTATTCACATTTTTATTAAATGATATTTTTTTGTGAATCACTGGATATTGAACTATAGTGTTACATATTTTTGGAATCTACTCATCATTTTCTAGATGATGATTATATAGTTAATCTTATTTTCGAATATATTTTTTTCAACTTTAGTCTTTAATGCGGAACCATGGTCACCCTATCAATTTTTTTTAAAACTTTACTAGCCTATGTTACCCGGAATAAGCTAGGGATTTTAACGATACCTCATTTATCAAAATCGGTTCAGGCGTATAGAAGTTATGGTGGAATATACAAACTCACATACATACATACATGCATACATACATACATGCATACATACATACATACATGCATCCTGAAAACAATATACTCCTTTTTTCAGGCAATTTTATAAAAAAACCCCGTCTGAGTTTGTTGTAGGCTCTTCTCAGACCAGGGCGCGTTTGGAACCCTCATAACTTTAGTTTTAAGATACCGCGTTTAATTATCACCATCACGTCTTGTAGGTACTTTGTACCTAAATGTGACGTCCAGAAGGTGTACTGTACGTTTCAATTTTGAATAAATATTCTTTGAGTTTGAGTTAGAACTCTAAACTCTAGAACACTGGTAGGTACGATATCAGGATTAACGCCAAAAGTTCTTACATACTATTTAATTACAAGTTCCAACAAGTATCTGTACTATGAACTTGCTATTTACAAAAATAATATTTACTACTTCTACCTAAAACTTACCACACGGACAAAGTCGCGTTAAACCGACTGTAAAGTCATATAACGGAGTAAATTTACTACCCCATAGCACCCCTAGCCTAGGTCATTTAATGGGCTCAATTAAACGAGTTATAAAACTGTAAATCGGTTAAGTGCCGAATGTAAAAGTCGGGGAATGTTGCGTGTTACGTGAAAAATATTTTATCCGTAACGCGTGTTGGTTTGCCAGTGTAAAAATGTCATAACTCGCATTTTTTTTATTGTTTCTATGAAAGCATAATTATTGACCACCAGTGATTTGCACAGGAGGTATACTACCATCGTTTAATGACCTCCCTGGTGTAGAAATTATTGCTGTAATTGATGTCTTATAAACGGGAGGTCCTGGGTTCGATCCCTGGTAGGGTCAATTTGGGAATAATTAATTTCTGAATTTCTTTGATCTGGTCTGGTGGGACACTTAGATCGTGGGTGGTTACCACTCCAAGGGGAAAAGACGTGCAGCCAAGCGATTTAGCTGTCCGGTACAATGTCGTCTAGAAACCGATTAGAAGTACTTACTTAATGGGTTTCGTATAACTGCTATACCCTGAACAGATTAGACCGCTACCATCTTAAACTGCATCATCACTTACCACCGGGTGAAATCGCGATCAAGGGCTAACTTGTAGCGGATAAAAACAAGTTAATTTTGGCCAAAAGCTAACAAACTACCCTGTGCAATGCATTTATTACCTATAACAATAATATTATTAAGCATTAATATACTCACCTATATTATTTTCCTTAGATACTAAAAGTGTCTAGTCAAATTATCTAGTAATTAAAAGATATCTGAAAGAAACAGTAATAGAAACAGACTGCCTCACACAAAATAATAAGCTTCGAAATGAATAAATAAATATATTTTTATTAGTACAGAAACATTCAGAAATCATTCGACAAGAGAATTAAACTGCATTCTGCAACTTTCAAGACGCATAAGACGCACTAGCGCCGCATTTCGCAGCGGCCTTAAACAGAACAGCTACCGCGTTGCATTTACAATGCATGCTCATAGATGGCGTTGATAGACACATTTTTGTGAAAAGCTCTAAAGTTTTCAACAGGTTTTTAAACGAGTAGTGATAAAGTAAATATAATAGGTCTTTGGTAAGCATTAAGTAATAATTTTTTTTTCATCCCACCATCTCGGAAAGAGTATTTTTAATCTTCGATATCTGAATGCAAAAGCCGTTATTATCCTCTTGAGGATAAAGTAAATTGAATTTAGAACATCGTGTGCACGTTAGTAAATATCACTCGTCTATGAAGTTTGTGAATTTAAAACATCATTAAAACCTATTTACTTCTACCTCTATGGTGCCGAATTTCCATACAACCTTTTTTAATTTGTTAAAAACTCACACTCGTAACCTTCTTGGTGTGCTTTTTTAATTTGCTTTACGCGCACCATTTTCTTTCACGTCATGTCATTTCCTCGCTGAGGTGGGATGAAAAGTTACGTGTTGCACTCGAGTGAAAAGATTTTTCACCGCGTGCTAAATTTTGATGACCGAGCAAGCGAAGGATTCTAAAATTGAATCACGAGCGCAGCGAGTGGTTCAAAAATTAGAATCCTGAGCGTCAGCGAGGGAATCAAAATTTAGCACGCGGTTAAAAAACAACTTTTCACTCTTGTATAACAAAATATAACTATTAAAGCAATATTAGATAAAATATTTGATAGAATCAGGCGTTACTTTGCGGAAGTTCATGATATAGCAAAATAATTGTATTCTTTTCTTGCCAATATTAAAATAGATAAACACACACAAAAAAATATTACATCGCGTCTTTGTCTTGAAAATGCTTGCGAATCGCGGCAGGGTCATTTGAGCTGTAGATAGGTATAGGTAGGTAGATATTAATAATAATTCACAAATTACCTAGCTCTTGTTTAGTCAGGTGGGTGGCTTTGGCCGTGGCTAGCGATTAAGCGTTCTGGTACGTTGCCTTGTAGAAACTATAGAAACCAATAAGTGTATGGAGAAACTAGGTACTACATAGACCGAATCAGTCGGCTTTAATCTGCATCAACACGTAACTTCTAGGTGAGATCGCAGTCAAGAACTAAATCGTCGAAAAAAAAACGAACTTCATTTAAAAGCGAATAACAGTAAATATCTGTTCGATCATTTAGAGGAGTCCTATAGGGAGAGATAAAAGTTCCACAATAAAATTTTACGTCCCCGATTGACTGGCAAACTTTCACTTTCAGATGTCTTTGTGATGATAATTTTGGGGATGGACGGGTGGGTCAATATTTATGGACTATCTCATTCATTCACTATTTTCTCCCGCAGATTTGTTATGCTAAATTTTTACCTGGTAATACTTACTTGTATTACAACTGACTACTATAAACTTATGAACGTAATCCCGTTGTGTGCATAATCTAGCGTAGAGCCAGTATGATCCCTTCATTAAACTCGCGATAACAAAACGCGCCCTGGTCTGATGGCGCGTTTGAAACCCACGTAGCTTTAGTTTTAGTATAGGTACCGTAATTATTTATCACCTTCAAGTTTCATACTTAATTTAATGAAGTTCAAAAAGAGTACCTACATTATACGAAATTACAATAAAAATACTTTGATTTCATGGATTTGATTTAAACAGTATAAGCAGCTATACGCGAGTAAACCGGATTGTCCTTTTTAAATATACAGACATCTGTATGTATATCGAGGGGTTCCGGGCTATTTGTATTAACCGACATTTTTGAAACTTTACACCAGAGCAGTTTAAAGTTTCGATTTTTAGAAAAAAAAATATAACTTTAGCAAATCGCATTATTTCTTTAAAAAGAAGGATATTACTGTTTTTATAACATATTCCCCATAATTAGATTATATATTTTTTCTAATATTCCTATTTTTAACGAAGATAAATGTCGCTTAATACAAAATGACCCATATTTTACTTTTTTTTGGTCCAGGCTAAATGACTTAACCGCCTATGATTATTGTTTCTTATTTCAGGCTAAACGACTTAACCGCCTAGGCATGCAAATAATGGCTCTAAGCTAAGTGCTTTAATCAAATAGTTGGTCATATTTCAAACCTAAGCAAATTGATTTAAATACCATATCTTAAACTTATTAATGTATGGCTAATTAGTTTATGCGACTGTTTTTTTTTAAATAAATTGTTTGTAATCATACTTGAATAATGAAGTTTACAGAAATTGGCGGTTAAAACATTGATAAATTAAAAGGTACATACATAGGGTGTACCTAACTATCTTGTTAATAATTATGAAATGAGAAATAAAACACACATTATAAATTGTTTAAAGATAAGTTTTTTATTAAAAACTAGCGGACGCCCGCGACTTCGTCCGCGTGGCATAAGTGGACTGTGAATTTTATATATATAGACTAGCGGACGCCCGCGACTTCGTCCGCGTGGCATAAGTTTTTAATTTCCATAGGCATACCTTAATTTTCCGGGATAAAAAGAACCCATGAAAAAAACCCGTCGATCCGTTGCTCTGTTGCGGCGTGATTGAAGGACTATTTAACGTCCTATGGGATAGAATTTACAAAAACTGTGAATTATATATTTCATAATTTAAACCGGTAGCCCAAATATCAAGTTCCACGGCTATTTAACTTGAAAAACAACGGCCTTTTACACCAACTTTCAACCCCTATTTTACCCCTTTAGGGGTGGAATTTTAAAAAACTGTGCTACACGTACTTCTTTATTTATTACCTAAAGCCAAAATACCAAGTTTCGTTGATACAACTTGAGAAATGAAGGACTTTCATAAAAACTTTCATCCCCTATTTCACCCCTTCGGGGGTAGAATTTTCAAGAACTGTGAAACACGTATTTCTTTATTTTTTACCGATAACTCATATACTAAGTTTCATGGATATAACTTGAGAAATGACGGACTTTCATACAAACTTTCAACCCCTATTTCACCCTCTTAGGGGTGGAATTTTTAAAAATCCTTTCTTAGTGAGCGCCTGCGTTACAAAAGGAAGCTACTGTCAAAGTTTCAAGTCTCTAACCCTAGCGGTTTAGGCTGTGCGTTGATATATAAGTCAGTCAGTCAGTCAGGACTTTGAATTTTATATAAATAGATGACAATCACCTAGGAACAGCAGTGACTTCTTAGCTTACCAAACTAAAGTTTTTATCACAATTGTATATGAATCAGAAGTTAAACAGTCTTTTTATTACGTAGCCTACAGTCTTATTACCTGAAATAATTATTCTCATTCTTCTTCATTCCTAAACTTTAACATTTCTTCTCAGTCGTGCACTCTTGACAGAGTGGTCGTGGCTGCTGGGATGATACTGGTACACTCGTCATCGGTCTTCTTTAAATTGGGTCGCACCGCCTCCCGCGCGATGCTCCTCCACTTATCTCGATTGGTAGCATTGCGGGAGCACTCCACCACAGTTTTCTGGGTCACACTTTTTATTAGGTCTGTCCATCGAGTAGGTGAACGTCCTCTGGCTCGCTTTCCTTCCACATGATCCTGTACCACCAGGCGCTCAATTGACCCTTCATTTCTGGAGATGTGGCCAAAGAACTTCAGAATTCGCAATTGCACAGTCGACGATAACCTTTCTTTTATCTTAAGTTCTTTTAGGATTGAGTTGTTAGTTCGAAAGGCTGTCCAGGGTATCTTTAAAAGGCGCCTCCAGCACCACATCTCCAAGGCATCAATTTTACGTCGGTCTTGTAGTCTAAGGCTCTAAGCGACCATGTTTCAGCTCCGTAGAGAAAGATTGGTAAAACCAGACACCTCATAAGCCGAACCTTGGTGGTTTTGGTGATCTTCCTGTTCTTCCAAATCTTATTGAGCTTCTTTACCGCAGACCTAGTTATTGCACATCGCCGACGGATTTCCAGTTCACAGCCCCCAGTATTAGAGATGGTAGAACCAAGATAGATGTAGGTTTGCACCACCTCGCAATTGGCGATATTTTGGATTTCTGGCCTATTATGATAAACCCGATCTACTATCATCATCTTGGTCTTATCCCTGTTGATGGTTAGTCCAAACTCAAGACTAGTTGTATCCAGACGCTTTAGTAGGTCTTCTATATCTTCTTTAATTTAGACAAGAAGCGTAGTATCGTCCGCATATCTGAGATTACACATCTTGCGTCCTCCAACAGATATACCTTTATCCCAGTCTTCCAAAACAATCCGCATTGTGTTCAGTGTAAATGTTGAAAAGAAGCGGTAAGAGAATACACCCGTGTCGAACGCCAGCTTGATTTTTAACTTAGGTTGAAGATTCTAGTTCGTCCACTCGTACAGTTGCTGTACCATCCACGTACAACCTCTGTACAAGATATATAAGATGCTGAGGTACACTCATTTGAGAAAGTATTTGCCAGAGTTTTAACCATTTAACCGTATCAAATGCTTTCCTGAAATCCACAAAACAAATGTATAGAGGGTTGTTAAACTCTCTAGCTTTCTCTATGATTTGGCGGATCACTAGTATTTGTTCTCGTGTACCTCTTCCTTTGACGAAACCAGCTTGTTCCAGTGCGATTTGGCGCGACAATTAAGCTTGAAGTCTTGTATTTATGATGTGAAGCAGTACCTTACTCGCATGTGATATGAGAGAAATCAGTCTGTAGTTGTTGCATTTTTTTGTTGATCCCTTCTTATGTAATGGAATGAATAAGGAATGTGACCATTCTGCCGGCCAACGTCCAGTTTCAGTAAAATAGTCCAGTAAAATATTTACGAGCGTTTCTTTGGTTTTCATTTCTTTACTTATTTTCTTCTATATTTTTTTCTAACTTTCTCAGTAATCAAAATCAAAAACATCTCTCGTTACCTAATGGTTGAAGTGACAACATCTAACATTTCATGTACAGAGCTAATGTATGGATCGACACTGGGTATGAATTTGACAAAGAGGCTAAATGTATTAAACGACATTCTTGTATATTTACAAGGTAAAGCTAATTGTATTAAGCGACACTGGATAAGAATTTAACAAAGAGGCTAATTGCATTAAGCGACATTTCTATATATTTATAAAGTCAGGCTAAATGCTTTAACGTACGTTGCCTGTCAATTGTTGCTCCAGGAAAAAACGTTTAAACGACTGCCTGGTATTTGGTAGTCAGCTTAAGTACACAGTTCCTAAATTTGTCAATATTTTGTGTCGCTTCATACATTGCAGTCCAAAATGGGCCCAAAAAATGCGGTTGTATTAAGCGACAAAAAAGTGCTCCGATCGTCACCAAACCCAAATATGTATAAAAGTCTATATCGCTCAGAGTGTCGCTTAATACAATTAGCCCGGAACCCGTCGATATAGTTAATCCTGCTGCATACTAAATCCACTAGAGAGGAGAGGCTACCACTGCCCGGCTGACGACAGTGCGCTCGCACCGGCTAATGCTCAATAAACCAGAGCCGATGGCTCAGCGCGGGATCCCGGGTAATACCCCCGGATAAATAAATATACTTCCGTTTGAATGGGGGATGACTGTTGTGTTATAGTTGGGTGTAACGTTACGTAACTTGCAGTGTTTTGCCTTAAATGCTTGAACTAGATTTTACCTACCAACAGAACTATGACTTATAGGGTGTTTAAATAATATTATATTTAGCTTGCCCAACAGGCAAGCGACTCTGATAAGTGCTAGGTTATAATTTAGTTACTTCTCCAATACTTGGAAACTAAAAAGGTAGTCTAAAAAAAGAAAATGTTTATAATATGACTGTGGCCACTTTCGCACAAAACTTTACTTACTCATAATATATCTACCTATAAAGAGGGCATCGCGAAATGGTAGGGATTTTGTTGAAATTAATTAATAATTTTTGAGATCCAAATAGTTAGTGCCTCTGTTTGGTTCCGAAAATGGCTTGCAAAGGATGGTATTATTTATGAAGAATATATTTCTAAACATTTTAATCTCCCTTGTGCATAGGTACTAATAGTAGATACCTACCTACATAAGAGTTGGAACAATGGAAAACCGTGAACGGGAGGTTGGTATTTTGTTCATATCTGATACTACCTTTTGCCCGCGAATTCGACCGCGTGGACTACGCGATTTTCAAAACCTTATTTTACCCACTTAGATGTTGAATTTCCAAAAGTCATTTCTTAGCGGCTGTCTCCATCATATTTTTTTATGTTTTTTTATTTATTATTTATTTTAATCATAGCTGTCTGCATACCTTATTTCAACCTAATTCGTCAAGCAGTGGTTTGAGCTGTGCATTGATTGATTGATTTATCCTTTTCCTTTTATATTTTCAGAATACTGTTCCTAAAATCGCCATTCAAAGCAAGTGTAAGCAGTACCGAAAGTGCTAAACCACTAGCAGGCGGCACCGGCATTACATAAATATGAGGTTTCTTCATATACCGGCTTCATTTGTCACCCGGCAGCTGCCAAGAGCGCTGTGTTAATAACCGCTCGCTGGCAGAGCTCCAAGCTGGGAACTTAAGAGAAGAAATATTTAACGCTTTGCCTTACCTGGCTAGTATGAATATGTATTACCGAAAACTGGTTCAAACTAATGGTGGAAGACTAACAAAAACTTTGCAGCCTTCAGTTATTATATCACTAGTTGATGCCCGCAACTACGTGCGTGGAGATTAAGTTTTTTTAAACCGGGGGAGCTCCTCAATTTTCCGAGATAAAAAGTACCTACATCAATACCAAACCTCATCAAAATCGGTTGAAAAGATGGGCCGTTAAGGCGTATAGCAGACAAACAGAAACACTTTCGAATTTATATTATTACTAGATGATGCCCGCGACTTCGTCCGCGTGGATTACCGTTTATTGATTCCCGCGGGAACTCCTTAATTTTCCGGAATAAAAAGTAGTACAAGTAGTAGTATGTCCTTCCCCGGGAAACAAACAATCCCTATACGAAATTTCATGAATATCGGTAGAACAGATGGGCCGTGAAACCATAGCAGTCAGACAGAAAGACAGACACACTTTCGCATTTATTTATGTATGGATTCTTCTCTCAACACTACCAGCCTAGTGATTTAGCGAGTTCCAAGAGTATGTAATGGTGACACCATATTGGAAAGCTCTAACTAGATTATCGTATAGAAGTCCCTACAATAGATCTAATAATCATATATCCAGTAGGGAATATATTAGTTGACAAAGAAAAAGGACTAGACTAAAGCTTATAAGCTCCTTAGACGACCTTTTCACAACATTTTTGCTCTCCAAAGATTCATTCATTCCACTGTATTCACTACTAGAGGTCGCCCGTGACTTCGTCCGCGTACAATTGTTGATTTCCTATGAGATTATGAAAATTTCCCGCTGCAAACAGCCTATCTATAGAGGCTTTATATACCTAGCCTATGCAGGTTTTTTTTATTATTTAAAACTGATAACTTAAATGCTAATTTTCATGTCTATACTTCAAAGTCATAAAATTTGTATGTAACCTTTCACCCCCATTTCACCCCTTTTGGGGTGGATTTTCGTAAAATTGCTTATACAGGTTATTATTATTTAAAGCTATTAACCTAAATCCCGATTTTCAAGTCTCTAAGTTCAGAAACATAGGACTTTCATACAAACTTACAACCCCCATTTCACCCTCTGTGGGGTAGATTTTCTTAAAATTGCTTATACAGTTTATTATAACTTAAAACTAATAACCTAAATCCCGATTTTCAAGTCTCTTACTTCAAAAACTTGGAACCCTTATGTAAGCTTCCAATCCATTTTACCCCTATTGGGGTACATTTTCGTAAAATTGCTTATACAGTTTTTATTATTTATAACTAACTAGCGGACGCCCGCGACTTCGTTCGCGTGGCTTAAGTTTTTTAATTCCCATAGGCATTCCTTAATTTCCGGAATAAAAAGAACCCATGAAAAAAAACCCGTCGATCCGTTGCTCTGTTAAGCGTGATTGAAGGACTATTTAACGTCCTTTGGGATAGAATTTATAAAAACTGTGGATTATGTATTTCATAATTTAAACCGGTAGCCCAAATATCAAGTTTCACGGCCATATAGCTTGAAAAACGTCGGCCTTTCATACAAACTTTCAACCCCTATTTTACCCCTTTAGGGGTGGAATTTTGAAAAACTGTGAAACACGTATTTCTTTATTTTTTACCGATAACTCATATACTAAGTTTCATGGATATACCTTGAGAAATGACGGACTTTAATACAAACTTTCAACCCCTATTTCACCCCCTTAGGGGTGGAATTTTGAAAAACTGTGACACACGTAATTCTTTGTTTTTTACCGTTAGCCAAAATACCAAGTTTCGTTGATATAACTTGTAAAATACCTTGAGAAATGAAGGCCTTTGATAGCAACTTTCATCCCCCATTTCACCCCTTTGGGGGTTAAATTTTCAAAAACTGTTTAACATGTATTTCTTAATTTTCAACTCGCAGCTCATAAACCAAGTTTCATGGCTCTAGCTTTCATAAAAATTTTCAACCCCTATTTTACCACTTTGGGGGTCGAATTTTGAAAAACTGTGACACACGTAACTCTTTATTTTTTACCGTTAGCCAAAATACCAAGTTTCATTGATATAACTTGTAAAATACCTTGAAAAATGAAGGCCTTTGATACCAACTTTCATCCCCCATTTCACCCCTTTGAAGGTGAAATTTTGAAAAACTGTGAAACACGTGTTTCTTTATTTTTAACCAGTAGCTCACATACCAAGTTTCTTGGCTATAACTTGAGAAATGAAGGACTTTCATACAAACTTCCAACCCCTTTTTTACCCCTTTGTGGGTGGAATTTTGAAAAACTGTGACACACGTAATTCTTTATTTTTTACCCTTAGCCAAAATACCAAGTTTCTTTGAAATAACTTGTAAAATATCTTGAGAAATTAAGGCCTTTTATACCAAATTTCATCCCCTATTTCACCCCTTTGGGGTTCGAATTTTCAAAAACTGTGAAACATGTATTTCTTCATTTTCAACCCACAGCTGTTATACCAAGTATCATGGCCATAACTTGAGAAATGAAGAACTTTCATACAAATTTTCAACCCCTATTTTACCCCGTTGGGGGTGGAATTTTGAAAAACTGTGAAATACGTACTTCTTTTTTTTAACCGGTAGCTCACATATCAAGTTTCTTGGCTATTACTTGAAAAATGAAGGACTTCCATACAAACTTCCAACCCCTATTTTACCCCTTTGGGGGTGGAATTTTTAAAAACTGTGACACACGTAATTCTTTATTTTCTACCGTTAGCCAAAATACCAAGCTTTGTTGATATAACTTGTAAAATACTTTGAGAAATGAAGGCCTTTGATACAAATTTTCATCCCCCATTTCACCCCTTTGGGGGTTGAATTTTCAAAAACTGTGAAACACGTATTTCTTAATTTTCAACTCGCAGCGTATATACCAAGTTTCATGGCTATAGCTTTCATAAAAATTTTCAACCCCTATTTTACCACTTTAGGGGTTGATTTTCGAAAAACCGTGACACACGTAATTCTTTATTTTTTACCGTTAGCAAAAATACCAAGTTTCGTTGATATAACTTGTAAAATACCTTGAGAAATGAAGGCCTTTGATACCAACTTTCATCCCCCATTTCACCCCTTTGGGGGTTGAATTTTCAAGAACTGTGAAATACGTATTTCTTAATTTTCAACTCGCAGCTCATAAACCAAGTTTCATGGCTATAGCTTTCATAAAAATTTTCAACCCCTATTTTACCACTTTAGGGGTTGAATTTTGAAAAACTGTGACACACGTAATTCTTTATTTTTGAACGAAAGCCAAAATACCAAGTTTCGTTTATATAACTTGAGAATATCTTGAGAAATGAAGGACTTTCATGCAAACTCTCATCCCCTATTTCACCCCTTCGGGGGTAGAATTTTTAAAAACTATGAAATACCTATTTCTTTATTTTCAACCAGTAACTCGTATACCAAGTTTTATCAATATAACTTGAGAAATGACGGACTTTCATACAAACTTTCACCCCCTATTTCACCCCCTTAGGGGAGGAATTTTGAAAAATCCTTTCTTAGTGAGCGCCTACGTCACAAAAGGAACCTACTGTCAAAATTTCAAGTTTCTAACCCCAGCGGTTTAGGCTGTGCGTTGATTAGCTAACGATTTTATATATATATAGATAGATAATTTAATTGCCAATTTTCATGTCTCTAACTTCAAAAACAAAGGACTTTCATACAAACTTCCAACCCCTATTTTAACCCCTTAGGGGTGGATTTTCTCAAAACCCTTTCTTAGCCTACATCATCATACATAGATTCCTTTTATGGCGTCTACACCATAAAAGGAATCTATCTTCCAAATTTCAAGTCTGTACGCTTTATAGTTCCTGAGATATCGTGATTAGTCAGTGAGTGAGTGAGTGAGTGAGTGGTATTTCGCTTTTATATATATAGATTTAAACATCAATGAAACGTATGGTGTGGTTATAACAATATATTACGATAACATAAAACTAAAGCTACAAGGGTTCTAAATGCGCCCTTATCTGAGGAAAGCTCCCAACAAAATCGGCTGGGTTTTTCTTTTTCATTTTGACCATCATACAAAACACACCAATATTAATTAGAACTTTGATAGTTCATAGCAAACTCATTTCCCAGGTTTCTTGTGATCAAAGACTAAATTTCATTATAAAAATGTGTATTCTTTATGTTCTTTGTAAGTCACCTTTATCTTATGAGATTTTATCATCTATGGACATCATTTATCACTCCGCAGCTGCCAAGAGCTCTGTGTTAACAAGTGGGAAACTGGAACTGCTCCAACTGGAGTCTTGAAGTTAAGAAGTTCAATATTTCTCTATGTTTTTGTTACATCTATCTATACTAATCTATATATCCATCCACACTTTCGCATTTATAATATTACTAGCTGATGCCCACGACTTCGTGGATTTAGATTTTTGTTCCCACGGGAACTCCTTAATTTTCCGGGATGTTATTCTAGACTATAACCTACCTCTGTGTCAAATTTCATCCAGATCGGTTCAGCCGTACAGGCATGTTTGAGTAACAAACATCCATCCATCCATTCATCCATCCATCCAAACTTTCACATTTATAAAATACTAGCTGATTTTGCTTCCCGCGGGAACTCTTTCATTTTCCGGGATAAAAAGTAGCCGTTCCGTTCAGCCGTTGGGGCGTGATTGAGTAACAAACATCCATCCATAGATCCATCCATACATCCATCCATCCAAACTTTCGCATTTATAATATTTATTTGATTAGTATTAGTATAGATTCAAAAACGAGTAGGTAATAACTTATTACTCGTAAAGTTATTCTAGTTTTTATGAATCAAAGTAAAACAAACTTCAGCGCTATAATAACCGCTTATTTGGACAAACTAAACCACTAAAAGCGGCCACGTGAATTTAATAGTTCAGAGTAATCAAAGAGGCGTAAAATTTGTCAGATTATCCCGAAAACTCACTTTACGAGTTTGCTCACCGATGTAGAGATACTGGACGGACAATAAAATAAACTAACAAAATTATTAATGGTCAAGAAAAGTAATTTTTATGCAATAGCGCGCTTGCCAAGCAGATGCCTATTCACTCTTGCCTTGAAGGTACTTAGGTTATACGTGGCATGGCACTACATGCGCTGGAAGGACATTTGTATGGTCTGTGGTTTACGGACACTTAAAAAACTAGGCGTTAATAATAAAATTATATCCTAACGCAATGGAAATGCATAGTTTCCCATCCGATGTGAACTCAAGCACTGTGAAATCTACAACATGCTTTTAAGTAGGTACTTTTCGCGAAGCTTACGAGCATGGTCTTGACTCGCTCCAGCAATGCTTAAGGACAGCGGTTACATAAGTATCATTGCGTTGATGTATTTGTAAATTATTTTAATCAAAAGAGAAACCACCGAGTTTCTTGCTGGTTCTTTTCGGTAAGGATGTGGTAGACACTCGACTATTCAAAAGCACAAATTGCCAAAGTCTAGTTGAATAAAAAAAAATTGTATTTGAAAAAGAACGATTTCAGAAAAATAAACCATCTATTTCTAAACTACTTGCACACAAACGAAGAGTTAATTCTAACGCCATTAAGACGCGTAGCACTTCCAGCGAGCAACGCTATACATCTCCAAGGCAAGGTTACGTAGACTAAGATTATTGCGAAGAACTTTGTTCCTTCCTACTCTATTTGCGGCGATGTTTATGGCCCATTAGAGCGAGAAAACTAGTCGTTACAGTAATGAAAACAGAGTGGACCCCGGCTCGTTATCATGGGATAATCTGAGACGGTGGGGATGCCGGGTTTCAGCGGCTTAGCGGCCTGTAATCAAAGTTGTTAAACTTATTATTGCTTTCAAGAATAATTTATGTCCTACTACATGGATGATGTAAGCGTTGAGATGTTAATCACGCGTACATTTAGGTATTTTAACCTTTAAGCCATTGAAATATCTAAGACTAGCTGATGCCCGTGACTTCATCCGCGTGGAATATTTTTTTTTAATTTCCCACGGGAAATTCTTCATTTTCCATTATTAAAAGTAGTCACTCTCCAGGTCCTCAACTATAACTATGCAAAAATCAGTTCGATTGATTGAGCTGTTGCAGCGTGATTGAAGGACAAACCTACAAACAAACACACTATCGCATTTATAATATTAAGTATGACTACATGGAATCGTCCATAGACCCAGTGGAATAGGCCCAGTTTACGAATTTGTCGAAATATCTAAGATTTTGAGCGCCTTGGCTATTACGTTACTGAATACATTTTTCAAATAAATCAAGGACTCTCATTTTATGTGAATGAACCAAATTTTCAGAAACTACCTACTTTATTTATTTTGTAGTAATTAATCTCCCAAAATTGGTTTTGATAGCCGCGCATTGCCTCATAAAGGTTCTCTCTATAATGTAAAATCTAGAAGAAAGTATTTAAGAATCATCATACCATACGACCTTACCTTTTCGAAACCAAGGCTGGAAAGTAGTCGAATAATAAAAACGTAGACAAGATATCACTACCTACTTGAAATGAAAAGAAAGAACAACAGAAATGTGCTATTATTGTTAGCGCAGCATCTCGATTGCCTAACAGAGCTTTACCCCGGCTAAGTCAACTGGTATATTGTCCGGGGAAGCCGGGATTACAGCAAATGAAACTGCAGCCGACTGCCTTTTAAATACATACTAACTTCCATTTAATTGTATTTTCAGTTTCATATAAAAGCTAATGTTTAGATGCAGAATTTAAGTTCGATTTACATAAAGATAACTTGGTTCATCGAAAGATTATTATAATAAGGAAAAAAAATATGATGATCCTAATATGACTGTCTTGGCTCCGTATGTCATCACTGGCAACATGCAGTGCTCGAAAACATAACTTTAACTTCGGGATAAAAGTAGCTTATGACCTACCCCGCATTGCATCGAAATCGTTTGCACCCATGAGCTGTTAAAGCGTAGCAGACAGACAGACAGACAGACGGACAGATAGACAGACATACAGAAACACTTTCACATTAATAATTAATATTAGTATGGATATTTAAATAAAATCCAAATAGAACTATCACAGCTATGTACGCGGGGGTTCCTATTAATGTCAATGACATGTTGATTTGAATCAATTGGTATACGAACGCAATCACGCCACCACATCACACAACGCGATTAAGAAATACTTACACGCGCATACAAACGACAAGACAGTCGCAAGACGCTCTATTATCTAAATCTTGACAAAGCTTAACAACTTTGTACCTACTGATTAAAAATTTCACTGTTTTATAGTTAGTCAAAATGTACCTACCTATACTTATAATAAAAATTTAAAAAGACTATTTTATTTCATGTTTTTAGGAAAGGTTATTTTATCAATAAAGATTATAAAGCCTAAAACTTTGAATTAGAATTTTTGTCTGTTACGGCATCACGCTGAAACTACGACACGATTTTAGATGCAACTTGGTACAATCATAGTTTACTGATTTTGAATTTACTTGAATTATCATAATATTATTAGAATACTGGTCACACCGAAAAACAATTCCGTCAAATCTGATCTGATTTTAACAACTCTTCTTTGCAAATTAGATATATTATTATACTGCCACCTGAAAGAGAAAAACAAGAAAAAAAGGAGAGAGAACAACTTGAGGGTCAGCATGAAGAAATGTAAATCGGTTCCGTGCTGATCTCGCAGACAAGGGGGGGGTTATTTTAGTCCGTGCAAGTCGGACACACCCTGCCAGCAGGCAGAAGTCCGTAGGGATTTTTTCCTCCTCATACAGAAAAAAAAAAATTATACTGCCAGGTTAGGCCCAAGCTAGTTAAAAAGACGATTTAGTCTCTTGTAAGCTTATTAACACTTTGAAATTAGATGTTTTTGTTCTTGTGTGATAGAAAACTACGTAAGTTTTAATAATTTTGTTCAATTATTGGCACAAGCTTGCCCAGTCAATTCCAAAGCCTGATCTAAATTTCTAAGTTTGTGTCTAGTCGCAAGTCTGCAGTGGCCTAATAACGCACATTACGAATAACAACCTAATAAGACGTATTTGATTATAATTAACCTCAACTGGTGGCGACATCTGCGCGCTGCGAGATGCCGTGTGTGTGATCAAATTATATTATATTAGGGTACATCTAGTTATTGCCGTCAATTGCCGTGAATATAGTCGTGTAGGTACTGTTATGGTTTTGATGATGAATAGTTAATATCGGATCGAAGACGATTTTTTTTAATCGATTCATTCAATCATTTATTTATTGCACATTTGGATTTACAGGGTGGATGAGGAAGACAAAGGACCGTGTTTGGTGGCGCGCTCTCGAAAAGGCCTCAGCAGTGGATGCATACACGCTGATGGATGGTGTGTTACACTATAAGTTGGCTGCGGTCTTACCTGTTAGTAAGTGTGATGCAGTCTAAGCTGGTAGTGGGCTAACCTGTTGGGGGCACGGTAGGTATATTAAACCCATACCCCTAAATCGGTTTTTATACGGAATCGTACCGGCTAAATCGCTTGACGGCACGTCTTTGCCGGTAAGGTGGTAACAAGCCACGGCCGAAGCCTCCCACCAGGCCGGCAGGGAAAGTTCAGAAATTATAAATTCCCAAATTGACCCTGCCGGGGATCGAACGCGGGACCTCCGCACTTTGAGGGAGTTAGTGCTCAAAGATTGAACATTGAAAAGTTAGAGGCCTGGGCATCGAACCCCAGGCTACCCGAACAAAAAGCTGGGCGTCTACATCACTAGGCTATCATTATACCTAAAGACGAAAGTGTGTCTGTCTGTCTGTCTACTACGCTTTCACGCCCCATATTTTCAATCGATTTGTTTGTATTCCGGGAAAGGCACCGGCTAAATTATTCCGGAAAATTCAAGAGTTCCTGCGGGATTCAAAAAGCCTTAATCCACACGGACAAAGTCGCGGGTACAGATGATACCTGTAAAAAATAAATATTTTACTGACGAAATCAACTTTCACCAAATTTAACTTTAAAGTAGGCACCAACCGAAGGTGACCCCAGCTGGTAACGGTTTCAAAATTATAAAGTCAGACCCCAAGTTCAGAAGTGCAGCGGCGCCCCACCAGATGGCGCCAGTGAATTAAAGCCCCCCAAGAAAGACAAACACGGCAAAGTTTGTTGTTTTGCGAGTTTATTAAATTTGTATCCGGGGCAACTTTTGAGCGCTGGATGTGCGCTTACTTGGTGAATTAGTTAAATGTTGAATGGCTGTTCTTTAAATGGCACTATTAATTTGGAGTTTTGTATTACTCACTGACTGACAACTTAATGTTAACTGTAATCCTATCATTATTGTATGGAGAAAAATTTACGAAATAACACACAGTTTAAGCTACAGGACTTGTTTATGTGAAAACTTCCTTAGCCGCGTTGAGCACTTTTTGGTAGGGGGTAAACTCGCGTCACCGACATGCGACATGCTCCACGCCGACATGCTCGCGTTGTTACGAAGACAAAAGTTCTTAAATACAAATATACTCCACTAATAAATAACTCGACTGATAATAAACTCGTAATTAAACTTTAATGCCTTAGTTTTGAGGTTTATATTTTTTTTTAATTAAAAATAAAATAATTAAAAAAATCATTTTAAATATTCGTTTTAACTTCTAGCGGCAGTCCCTTTGACTGACTTTTTTACTTGAATTGAGACACTTCTTCAGTAAAAGTCATGAGTAAAAAGTGAGAGCCTAAATATGATACAGGAGGGTAGGTTTGTTATTTTCGAGTTTATTAAATTTGTATGAAACTGGAACTGCGAACAGGCACTCAGTGGAGCGGATTTGTTAAATGATCTGTGCGTCTTCTTCGGGAGGGCCATGAATCGTAAATACTGAACTGGGGTCAAATTTCCGTTTTGTTAAATATTATGGCACCATTTTGATAATATCACAGTTATTATTACGACTGCTAATGGAATGGTAGGCTAATATGATCAACCAATTTTCCTAACTTCGCTCAATACAAGACTATACGGAGCAGTCTTTGAAATGTCAAAGCAATGACAGAGCAAAACTGCGGGTTGACAGGGTCGTGACGGGGAAGGGTAGAATATTCAATACCTACTAAATTCTGACACTTTACTGCCAAATGTACGCCTTGAAGGAACTAGGAAAACTGCCATACTAGTTATGTAACTGAAAACGGTAATAAAACTGAAAAATACGACTGATCTAATATTGCATTCATTCTTTTCTAACTGACCTTAATAAGGGTTGCAACACTACCTTTTACGTACGCAACCCTAAAAGTGATGCAATTTTGTATTTGATAGCTAGTCAAAATAACAACTTTTTTCAAGCGTCAAAACGCACGCTTATTATGGGATTTTGTATGAAATACAACTTGTGACGTCATCAAAAGTCTCCGCACTTTTTACTTTAATCCGTAGCTTTAATCGATATTTTAAAATAGTTATCAAACATAAAATAAACAGGGGACGTGGATATGGACGTCTTTCGGCGGATACTCGTTTTAAAAATTGCTAAATAATATTTTATTTTTGACCTAGGCATATATCCCAATTCCGGGATTCAAACATTCCTTCTAAAGCAACTTCGTACATCCCTAAAAATTGAGCTTTATTCAATGCGAATACGATTTCCACACTTTATGAGGAAAGTTATAGGACTAAAAAATAATTTAAACTGAACCAAGATTGTATCACAAAATATAACTCAAAACTCACCCATTTCATTGTAATAAAGCGAGGATATCCGTAAAAAGAGGTTGTTTAAGTAAATTATCTGGGCGACTGCAGCGGGTAACTTAGTCTAATTAATTTACTGCGATCCGAGGTGAAGATAGGAAGATAAGAATTGAGTTATAACTAGCTAGCTGCATCATGGAGCTCTGCTTGCTTGGGTTTTTAACAAATTAACAATTTCAGGTTTTTAATCAAACTAAATTTTAGTTCACTTCTATTCTCTATTAGATTAAATAGGGAACTTAGCTGGAGTCCTATCCGTTGTCCCATGTGGACAAAAAACGCGGCAACGTGGCGTAATGCGACGCGTTGCGAAGCGAAGTGACTCGATGTTACGCGACAATAATATCAAACAGTAGCTGACCTTGTCCCAGGTAAGCGACAGAAGCGATGCCACGCGACGCTGATAAACAGTCTGATAAAAAGTGTTTTGAAAAGGAAATTAAAAATATCTACTGGCTGATGTATGGAAGTACAGTCGTAGATGGCTCAAGTTAGGATATTCAACTTTATCATGTGCTATAATATATAGGTACTCTCCCTGAATGTATTCTGCCGTTTTATTGTGTAGTGCATTACAGCCAGGCTTGGGAAATCCTTTTAATCAATAGTAAAGGCTTGCTGGGACGCAATTAAAAATTGCTTTGTACGCACGCCTCTATGAGATTAACGCGAGTCCGGAAAGCGTAGTGCGGAGTGCGGACCGCCTGCAGCGCCCTTAGTCTTAGTTTTAAACTTTTTTTAAATCCGCTACAAGATAGCCTTTGACTGCGATCACATCTGATGGTAAGTGATGATGCTGATGTAGCGGGCTAACCTGTTAATATTGAAATATAAATGATGACAGCTCAATCAATTCAGCACCTCTTTATCAAACTTAAAAACGCTTTTCTAGTATGGAAGTTTTTATGAAATACATAGTTGCGCCGTCATCAACATTCAACGCAATTTTTTCTTTAATCTATAGTTTAAAATGATAACCAAAAACTAACCAAGGATGTAAATTTTAGGTCTGTTGGAAGACCCTCTATTTAAAAATAATGGGTAAGAAATAATTTATTTTTAACATAGGCATCATCGCTATTTTGATTTATCGTAGGTACTTGAGCGCTGGAGGTTGAAAAACACTATCGTAACTAGTAAAATGAACCCTTACACAAATGTTTTAGAGCATAATTTTGTGTATTAATAGCCAGCTCTCCAAACGGACACTTTTTGGAATTAGAACCGGTTGCACTGAATTTATGACTTTAATCAACGGCTTTTGGATTCATTTTACTTTGATGCCAATGTGTTCGAACGCTCAAATACGATCAATCGACTTTGCAATGTTAAAACTGAGACTAAGGGTACAGGAGGCTGTCGTAATTAAATTTTAAATTTCAAACATTCACGCCCTGTGTGAAAGCGCGAGGAAGGATTGTCACTTTAGAGTTTAGGGTTTTGTTTTTGTTCAGTACATTTTTAATTTGCGAGGACTTTATAATGTATTTGCAATTTGTCGTGTGGCAATTTCATTAATCTTTTCGCCATTCTACAAGAATATGGAAAAAAGGAACGACTTGTTAAAAAAAACAAACACCGGGATTATCGGATACAAAGTAATGAAATGTCTACATTAAGTCATTTATCCAGTTTTTTAAGTTCTGGAGGACACCAGACTTTCCATGCATAAAACCGATTAATCAAGGCTCATGATTGAGCCTCCTGATGGAGGAGAAAGTGGAAAAGAAAATCTGCTGCATCTGCATGAAAAATCACGGTCTTGCAACGCATGCAATGATATTGTATTCAACGCGAGAAAACATCACAATAAAGCATTGTAATTTATAATTTTTATTACTTTTTGAAATATTATTTTCATGCATAAAATCAAAAATAAGAACCGGCCCTAGTTTTTTAAATAAATGTTTGTGTTTTTCTTTCAAAGCAACTCAGCTTAAACTCTCAACAATAGCGGAGCAAATTCAAATATTACCACGAACAATCATAATTTCATGACATTTACAACAATATAATCATGCCCCTGTGTAAAATTTATTCGCCTACCATCCAACTTTTATTGCGACAAAATGTTAATGCAATCAAATTTCCACATTACGACGTCAGGAGGAATGTTTTTAGAATTTACAACGTTCACATATTTCACGTGCGAATTATGTTCACTTTTAACATCATTTTTAGCATATACAGAGAAATTTAGATGTTAACGGTGAATATAAAAAAAAATCTAAAGATCATGTTAAATTTTTTCGTGCAAGTATTTCGTTTGATTGGGAGTGTGACGCAAGTTATGAACACCTTAATTTATTCTGTTTTTGTTAATAATTTATATATTTTTAACCTAAGTTACGCTGTATTAATTAAGTTTTAGTTTTAATTAGTACCCTAATAATATGCATGACATGTACACATCGAGAAGACTCAATTGTAAATATCTCTGTGAATTGTGTCCAATTTTTAAGGTTGCTTCCATAATTGTGTTCAGTTTTATTGACGACCTCCCTGTTGTCCCTCCCTGATGTTGAGCTTTGTTGCCTTAAAGTGGGAGGTCCCGGGTTCGATTCTCAACAGGGTCAATTTGGGAATTTATAATTTCTGAATTTTCTCTGGTCTGGTCTGCTGGGAGGCTTCGACCGTGGCAAGTAACCACCCTGCCAGCAAAGACGCGCGTGAAAGATAGCGCGTGGGTTTAATGTAACTTTCATACCCCTAAAAGGTTAACCCGCTTCCATCTTAGACTGCATAATCACTTACCATCAGGTGAGACCGCAGTCAAGGGCTAACTTGTAGTGGAATAAAAAAGAGGATACAATTAGATAGGAAGCGTTTTTCAGACTTTTACCCATTGTCCTACCCGTGAGCATTCAGGGTCTTAATGTTCTAAAGCATTTAGAAACTTCCACCGAAATGTATTTTCCTCCACGCCTTATTAATACCAAGTCGGTGATTAGTAACTTTTGATTCAGACTCCCCAAGTCTCCGATGAGAAGCAATTATTCGACACATTGATTTATTGTTTCGCCTCCAACTTCGAGACGAATTGTCCTCAAACTTTGCTATCGACCCTTGGAGATTTCTCGTATAAAATATTGAGAGGCGCTTTAATAACTTTGCCCAGTGATAGCAAGTTCGTATCAGTTGTATTGTCGTGTGATACGGCACGTCTCCTAATGGGGAACCATTTTGTTTTGATTGTTTTACATTGTCGTTTTGTTTCTAAGTCATTTGTCAAGCCATGTTCTTCTGGCATACTTGTGTTCATAGACTATGTTCTATTTTTAATCTTATTAATACTTTTATCTACTCCAGTATCGAAAAGTTCCAATTTCGAATTTGACAACTATATCGAATTGAACCCTCTTTCGTGTTTGCTTCTCATAACGATACAGTTCGTTGTATGGGAGCTGTATCGTTATGAGTCGTAGCTGTATCGATATGGTTATCTTCTTAAATAGGATACCTATAGCTTAGCGGCTCTGGGTTCTGGCACTTTTGGTTTTTATTAATTTATAAAGTAAAAAATTATAAAGACGTCCTTGTCGTAGATAAAATCTTGTATGCAACTGTACGTAATTAGTCATTTTAATTCTCGTACTATCCTATTTTGATACTCGGCAAGCCTCGTATCAAAAAACAGCACTCGAATTAAAATGACCCTCATTACGATACAGTTGCATAAATAGCTATTATGTACTGTACTGTATCACTTTTGTGATTATTGTAGGTATTTAATCAAAACTATTTCAAACAAAGCATAATATCATGTATGATGTATGTATGTATGTATGAAACAGTCGTACAGCCAAGCTATTTCAAATTCCGGTATGATACCATATTTATAAACCAACTAGCTAATGCTCACGACTTCGTCCGCGTGGACTACACACATTTCAAACCCCTATTGCACCCTAATAGGGGTTTAATTTTCAAAAATCCTTTCTTAGCGGATGCTTAGCTCAAACCACTGGATTGATCGTCGAGTGGTATGAACTGTGCGTTGATAGATCAGTCAGTCGGTCAGTCAGTCAATAACCTTTTCCTATTATATTATTATTTGGTATTTAGATTAGGAGCACGAGTTTAATAAAACTTCCATATCCCTAAATGGTTAGCTCGCTATCATCTTATACTGCATCATGTGAACACCACCAGGTGAGATAGCAGTCAAGGGTTAATTTTTTAATGGGGTTTTATTAAACCTCGCTACTGGCTCACAGACTGATGGTAAAACGGGCCCCATCTATATTATTCATCGGGAACAAATTGTCACAGCGCGCCTCCTAATTACCTGTGTCCTGGGTCCTCCCGACCTGCGCCGGTGAAGGGTTAAGCTCCGCCATTTTTCAAGGCTTTGTGCCCCCGTCGCTCTTATCGATGCTATTTGTACGCGATTTAAGGTATTTATTTACATTATCAACGCAAAACTGGATCATTTGTTAGGATTAGTTACTTTAAAAATTTGATTTCCTCAAAAAGATTAATTATTAATTTCAAAAGTTGGTAATTCTCTTGGTAACAGAACTTACGACTATTTAATTTTAAATAGACAATATACCTAGACCTAGAGCGGTGATAGCCTTGTAGTTATAAGACACCTGACCGCGGGTTCGATTCCCGAGCGCGCACCTCCAGGCTCCAACTTTTCGGTGAAGGAAACTGCACTTGGCCAGCGTGGTGGACTATGGCCAAACCCTTCTCATTCCAAGAGGAGACTCGTGCTCAGCAGTGAGTGCAAAGAGTTGATAAAATAATGATGTAAAATAATGATGATGAGTTGAGAAAATAAATATCTATCTATGGCGATCTAAAGATCTAGCTTATAATATTATAAATGTGAAAGTTTTGATATTTATATTTGTTTGTATTGTTTGTATGATTGGATGTTTGTAAAGGCCCTAACACTACAATGACAACCGATTTGGCTGAAATTTGGAATGGAGATAGCTTATATTCTGGTAGTTCTAAGTGCGAGCAAGAGGAACGCACCTAGGACGCCCCTAATAAGAGGCCAAGGTCTTGACCAATAAGCTATCACTGTTTGTTATAACATACCTCATAAGAAATGGCATAATATAAAGTGCAAAATGTATAGTAATAAGATGACAGATTCGACAACGATCGAAGTCTCATTACTCAAAAAAGGAAATAAAACAGAAAGTCCCGCCTTAACACTGCCACACCTTATGAGAACTCGCAAACTTTCTGTAACATTATAAAAGCGGAAAACTGAGATAAAAAGGGGCCGAAAAGGCTGACCTTCTTCCCGGCCGTTGAAACAATAGGCAAAGAGAGTTTGTGGAGAGAAAAAATACTTTGGACCCTCTATATTCATTGCTCCAAGTTCTTCATAACCAAATAAACTCTCTTCGTATAAATCTACATAATAATAATTTTCCGAATGGAGCGGGTCCGAGATGATTGAATAAAAATTAGACGAATTCTTTTTGCTTTTGTCTTCAATTTTTTTCGATCATTATGTCCACTTTTAAGTATATTTCGAATCGTGTTGTTGAAAGGCCGAATATTATAGTTGGTAGATGTAATCACTAGGTCCCTTTTCACTCAAGTCAATTTTTTGGAAATAATTGTGGAGTTGCAATAAACCTTATATAAAATACGTTAAAATGTGTAAATTCCCACATGACGAACTTTTAAACAAACATTCATTCCTAATATTATTTAATATTAGGAATGAATGTTTAAGAAAATATAATGGATAAGAAAATATATACGTACACAATTTTTTGTCTTTACAGATCTCATAGTTCAAATTATAATTTGTACCAATTATGAATTTTCTAATTAAATGCTAATATTAAGTATGACTTTAATATTGTATGCCTGTTAGAGGTAGACTATGTAAAATTATTTTAAGATCTTAAACTATGTAACAGTCAAACGATTAAATAAATGAAATGAAATGAAATAGATAGGCATTTCAGTTTACCTACTCGATTTAAAAAGCAAGTATATTACCTGAATGATTGAGTTTATTTGTAAACTTTAAGTAGGTGAGACTTCCCAATAATTAATCATTTGAACTTCCATGGTCATAATCTAAAACAATAATAGGCCAGGACTCCAGGAGCAAGTACATCAACTTTTAATAAGAGGCCAAAGGAGATTCTCAAACTAAAACATTAATAGTCCAGGAGCAAGTACCTACCTACATCAACTTTTAATAAGAAACCAAAGCAGATAAGCACCTCCTGCGAGCGACGTATCTAAAAATGGATGAAAAAATGAATGAGCCGACCGTGCGGAGGAGACAAGCTGTTATGCTTTGAATTATGTCTTAACCGAGCCAGATAATAACTGTTTTTGTAGCATCCGCCTCATGATGATCTATTTGTTGACGGAGCTGCGTGGTTTGTTTATTTTGAGCTTGTACTTAATATAATGTGTTAGTTTCAAATCCAAAAGCATCTTGAAGCACGATGTATTGTTGAAAATATAAAGAGCGTGCCGAGCGGTGGCTGGATTAGGAAAGCCGAGGGTGTAGTCACAGAAAAAGGAACAAAATTATTGGTGTGGTGGTTCACATAACGAAAGGGAGCATGTTTAGAGACTAA
Organism: Erebia epiphron; assembly: GCA_963932025.1. Lineage (NCBI taxonomy): Eukaryota > Metazoa > Arthropoda > Insecta > Lepidoptera > Nymphalidae > Erebia > Erebia epiphron. The sequence continues at coordinate 36,219,134 of OZ009946.1, read as the reverse complement.
TGTGATTAGATAATAATATTATAGCAATGAGTTATGCTACCAAGGAAGTCTATGTAACTTTTGATATGTTTTTAAGTAAGTTTAGAAGTCTATGTACGGTAAATGACTAATAATATAGAGCGAATTCAAAATGACGAGCAGTTACAACAATTACAAAATATAGGTATAAGAATACAATAATTATATTTATTTAATCATATTACTATGGTGCGACGCACCTAACATCATCGCACACAAATTGAACTTTTAAAACGACAAACAAATATTTACCTTTCTACTCATGCGACCGACCCATTTTAATGTAGGTATAATAATCCTTAATTATGGCAACTGAAAATAGAATTGACCTCTTTATCTAATTGATTATTCGCATGGCTGTACCAGAGAAAGGTCTCCAAAACTAAGAATAAGACTAAAATACGAAATAAAAACAACACCTCTATTCAGAGATAACAATTACATATTATTTTGCTTGACAATACAACAATAAGTCCCCGAAATGTCAACCCCGTGTCCCACATAATACACGAGTTGTTAGTGGAATAGCTGAAGATCTGATGGCATATAAAGCAGGTGCTTGATAAAGCTGGAAGTGTGTCCAAAGTACATACACAGTACATACATAGTATACACAGTCAAAAGTGGGTGTGGGTCAAAAGCAGTGTACACTTTTGGAACGTAATAAAATTATTGTTGATAATAAGATATTTTATAAGAACTATAATATTAGATGGTGATAACGAGTATTTTAAATGCGCCCTGTTCTAAAAAGAAACTCCCAACAACATAGACAGGTAATTTTATTTTCTAAATTATCACTCTGAACAAATTAGCCGATGATCATAATATTATTATTTTAATGAAATAACATATTATGTTAAGTTAGACTTGCCATTATTTTAGTGCAAATCTAAGTATTAAGAGCAATGAGAGCATAATATTTTAAAAAAAGTAAAATATAGTAACCTTAGTTTTATCAAGCACCCCCAACGGGAATTCCCCCAGTCTCTCGGACCATGATGTGTATTCAGTTTTTGTATCTTAGGATACGGCAATCTTTTTGTCACCACAATCCCATTGTTAGTTTTCCTAACAAAGGAGAGAAATACTAAAAAAAAACTGTTTTTTGATGTCATCTGTCATGTCACTTTTGACCTTATTTTAGTGTTACAGTTCGGAAGATCAAGCACGCGACGAAACCTTTCTTGAACTTGTCTGGAGGCTGAGTGGGAGATTTTTAACGTATTCGATTGCGTTACCCCCTAGTCAAGTTAACCGTTTGTATGGAATTGATGGAACGTCAGCTGTCAAGCGCTTGCTAGGTAAATACAAATCCTAGTTAACATTGTCTCGATCGAATGGAAAAAAAATCTAGGCACTAGGCACTCAGAACAGAATTAATAGCTATTTATGCAACTGTATCGTAATGAGGGTCATTTTAATTCGAGTGCTGTTTTTTGATACGAGGCTTGCCGAGTATCAAAATAGGATAGTACGAGAATTAAAATGACTAATTACGTACAGTTGCATACAAGATTTTATCTACGACAAGGACGTCTTTATAATTTTTTACTTTATAAATTAATAAAAACCAAAAGTGCCAGAACCCAGAGCCGCTAAGCTATAGGTATCCTATTTATGAAGATAACTATATCGATACAGCTACGACTCATAACGATACAGCTCCCATACAACGAACTGTATCGTTATGAGAAGCAAACACGAAAGAGGGTTCAATTCGATATAGTTGTCAAATTCGAAATTGGAACTTTTCGATGCTGGAGTAGATAAATATTTATATAGTATTTTCTGGAATAATTATTTAATTTATCCCTGGAATCTTACTTTTTATTCCGATAAATCAAGGAGTTTTCGTTGGAAAAACCTAAATCTTCGTGGGTGAAGTCGCGGGCATCATCAATCAAATACCAAATATCAAATCCTTGCTAATATTATAAATGGGAAAGTGAGTTTGTTTATATGTTTGTTCCGCTTTCACGCCGTAACTACTGAACCGATTTGGCTGAAATTTGGAACATAGATAGCTTATAACCTGGATTAAAACATAGGCTACTTTTTATCCCGGAAAATTAAGGAGTTCCTGCGGGAACCAAAAAACCTAAATCCACGCGGACGTAGTCGCGGGCATCAGCTAGTAAATATTATAAATGAGAAAGTTTGGATGGATGGATGTATGGATGGATGTTTGTTACTCAATCACGCCCGAACGGCTGAATGGATCTGGATGAAATTTGGCACAGAGATAGATTATAGTCTGGAATAACACATAGGCTTTTTATCCCGGAAAACTAAGAAGTTCAAAAACCTCAATCCACGCAGACGTAGTCGCGGGCACCAGCTAGTGTAGTAATAATATTAAGTTTAAGTTGACTAGCATTGAGGAATAAGTTATCGGTATACCGGTAAATCAAGGAGTTTTCATAAGAAAAACCGAATCTACGTGGACGCAAGAAGCTACTTTTAATCCCAAAAGATCAATAAGTTCTCTGGAGTTTACGTGGATATACTCGTGGGCATCATCTAGTTAGTACGAGTAATATTCTTTACGTCAGCTAAAATGTGAAACAAAAAAAGAGACTAGTAGTGTTCGATTCAACATTTTATTTTCCGTTCGGAGAGCTTCCGAACACTAAATACAGCATTATAAGTGCTAAACAAAACAATAGTTGGACAAGAGTTCATAATATTCAATAGACGGAACGGTTCGCCGGCGGGCATTTCGCATTACCAGATGAAACTGGGCCAAACTTTACGTGAAAGTTAAATGTTCAATAGATGTCGAAATATTGTTCAATAAACTTTGAAAAATATAATGTAGTTCGGAACTGAAGAACGGTAATCCGAAAATGTTTTGAGCTAGTTAAGAAACTGCCCGTTATATTACATGAGGGGAGAATAAGTTTTATAAAATACTAGCGGACGTCCGCGACTTCGTCCGCGTGACATAATTGATTTTTAATTCCCACAGGCACTTCTTACTTTTTTCGGGATAAAAAGAAGCCTATTTCACTCTCCAGGTACTCAACTATACCCAATACGCATGCAATAAATCACGCCGATCCGTTGCTCTGTTGCGGCGTGATTTGAAAGACAAACTCCCTATTTAACTTTCTTGGGGATAGAAATTTCAAAAATTGTGAAATCCGTATTTCATCTTTTTAACCGGAAGCCCAAATAACAAGTTTCATGGCTATAGCTTGAAAAACGACGGAATTTCATAAAACTTTCAACCCCTATTTAATCCCTTTGGGGGTGGAATTTTTAAAAATTGTTATATACGTCCTTCTTATTTTTTACCAAACCAAAATACCAAGTTTCGTAGATATAACTTGAAAAATAACTTTTAAAATAAGAGACTTTCATACAAACTTTCATCCCCTATTTCAGCCCTTTGGGGGTAGAATTTTCAAAAATGGCGAAACACGAATTTCTTCATTTTGAACCGGTAGCTCAAATACCAAGTTTCATGGATATAACTTGAAAAATGACGGACTTTCATACAAACTTTCAATCCCTATTTTACCCCTTTGGGGGTGGAATTTAGAAAAATCCTCTCTTAGTGGATATCTACTCTTCACAAAGAACATACCCTTCAAATTTCATGTGTTTAGGCTGTGCGTTGATATATAAGTCAGTCAGTCATTTAGTCAGTCAGTCAGTCAGTCAAGACTTTGAATTATATATATATATATATATATATATATATATATATATATATATATGTGGTATAATTTAATGGTACTTTTAGTTTTTTTTATTGATGGTATCATTGTTCAGATTAGCTCTAGATTCTATGTAACTGTCAAATGTGATTGAAGTTTCGAAATGTCAATGTCACGTCAGGAGTTGTCAAGTTGTTATTCTCTAAGAAAGATGTACGAATACTTAGTGTTAAAAATAATTAAAAGAATTGGTGAAAGTTTAGTGTTTTGTCTCAAATCTTTGGTATAATCCCACAACTTTGGGGGCTCGTCCGGGATAGCCCAAAATTTGAGACTAAACGAAGACTGAAGACTGAAGTTGTATCGCAAGTCATTGTACGCTAAGTGCCGGTGCGCCGCCATATTACGTAATTGGAGTACTGCTTTACCGACCGACGCCGTGGCGAGCGCAGATCACCTCACACACAGAGTATTTGTCAGGACAGCTGCACCGACATCAGACGTAGAGTAATGTTGTCTCACGGACTGTCATGGTAGAAAATGTTGCCAGCTAAAGAAAAATTCTACTGAAATGGTAGCTTTGGAATTTGGACTTATTAAGATTTATTTTGAAGACTGAAGACTGAATGAGTCCAAATAAGATATCATTTTGCATAACGACTAAACGACGAAATAGGAAGAATTCAAAGGTTAACACTAGTTTGACAACCACAATGCCGCCGAAGAAAGATGAAAAGGAAAGCGAAGATGAAGAACAGGAGCTTGACGTACAGATTTCATTTAAGGACTTGGAGAAGTCTATGAATATTTTTACTGGAGATGACACCTATCCTATTGAGACTTTTATCGATGAATTTGAAGATACTGCCCAAATCATGAAGTGGACTAAAATCGAGAAGCTAATCTATGCTAAGAGACTTTTAGATGGAACTGCCAAGCTATTTTTACGATCTTTAGGAAGAGTAAAAGACTACGCGAGTTTAAAAAAGACACTTAAGGAAGAGTTTGGCCCCAAGATTAATAGTGCTATCATACACAAGAAACTCGCATCACGTAAGATGAAAAACGATGAAACCTACCAACAATATTTCCTGTCTATGAAAGAATTGGCACTTCATGGGAAGGTTCAAGACGCTGCACTGATGGAATATGTCATTGATGGCATCCGTGACTTAGAGACCAATAAAGTTATTTTATATGGTGCTACTGACCTAAAGGATTTTCGCAAGAAGTTGGAAATTTACAGCGACTTCAGAAAGAAGGTGCCTAACAAATCTGCACAGTCTGGCCAATCATCTGGGCATCAGTCAACCCGTAAGACGACTCATATGAAAAGGTGCTACAACTGTGGTGACCTTGACCATCAATCCCCCGCATGCCCAAAAGGAATCAAATGTTTTAAATGCAACGTATTTGGCCATAAATCCACGGAGTGTATAAACAAACCTAAGAAGACACTGAATATTCAGAATAAAAATGAAGAAGAGAAAGTACCCTACAAAAAGATAAAGATAAATGGGCAAGAATTTGTAACCCTAATAGACACTGGAAGCGATATTAATCTCATAACAAAAGCGGAATTCGAGAAGATTAAAGAAGGAATTAAAGATTATAAAACAGAATCAACGTGTATTACAGGAATAGCGGAGAAAAAGGTTCATACTGAAGCAATGTTTACAGCTAATGTACAAATTGATAATTACTACACAGATGTCAAGTTTCATGTTGTGAAAGATAATGAGATACCTGTAACTATACTGATTGGAAATCCTATTCTAAAAGATTTTGAAGTAAGTTTCACTCCTGATGGTGTCTTCATCGAAAAGATTATGCATCTCACAATTCTGATGGAGGAGAAATAAAAAGAACAAGAATATGATATACAAGATTCTAAATACGCGGAAAAGATCCGTAAGATGTGTGAAGAGTACACGCCTAATGGAAAGAAGAAAGAAAGTAACGTTGAATTAAAAATAATACTTACCGATGAAAATCCCGTTTTCCAGAATCCTCGACGCCTATCACCCTTAGAAATGAATGCTGTGAATACGCAAGTAAAAGAATGGCTAGACAAAGGAATAATCAACAAGTAATAAAATTAAAAATTTTAAAAAAACCCACGACGACCTGCAGAGCTCCATTATACCCTTGACCTTTATAACTTTGAAACAACAATTAGAACGTAGCAAACGTATATATTGCATAATATCTAAAACACAAAACTGCATCTTTGACAGCTCAGTAGTTTTTTTGACCAGTGTGGTGGACTATGGCCAAACCCTTTTCAAATGGACAAATCAAAAGAGTCCAAACGCGACGGGTATACGGTGAGAATTTAAGGAGTTCCCATGATCGCCTCCTGACTCCATCATGATACCCTGGGCAGCATCTAGGTACAAGCTAAATATATCTAAAACAAAAAGCCCGCATCTAAATCAGCACAGTAGTTTTTGAGAAAAATGGTAACACATTGAAAAAATAAAATCATAGACTACAGCTCAGCTTTGTTGTCTATGGTCCTAAAATATATCTAAGAACCTTCTCACAAGCTATACACATCTAATGAAAAAAAACGCATTTCAATCGGCCCAGTACTTTTTGTAAAAAATGGTAACCATCGAAATATTAAAATCATAGAGACAGCTCAGCTTGGTTGTCTATGGTCCTAAAATATATCTAGGAACCTTCTCTCAAGCTATATAAGTATATCTAACTAGTATTTCGCCCTGTGCGCGAGCTGCTAAAGCAGCTCACGGGTTGTTGTTAGACTTACAAGTAGTACAGATTTTACTGTACTAAACTGAATTCATTTATTATGGTGATAACAAAATAAACAAAAATGGCGCTGATTTTTTAAAACTTTGGTAACAGTTTCCTGTTTCGTAACCCCAGGGAGTCCTAAATATCGATTTTGAACGAAATTGGTCAATAAACAAAGAATTTCAAAATGGCGCTGATTTTCTAAAATTTTGGTAACAGTTTCCTGTTTTGTGACCCCAGGGAGCCCTAAATATCGATTTTGAACGAAATCGGTCAATTAACACAGAATTTCAAAATGGCGCTGATTTTTTAAAATTTTGGTACCAGTTTCCTGTTTTGTGACCCCAGGGAGCCCTAAATATCGATTTTGAACGAAATCGGTCAATTAACAAAGAATTTCAAAATGGCGCAGATTTTTTAAAATTTTGGTACCAGTTTCCTGTTTTGTAATCCCACGAAGCCCTAAATATCGATTTTGAACAAAATCGGTTTATTAACAAAGAATTTCAAAATGGCGCTGATTTTCTAAAATTTTGGTAACAGTTTCCTGTTTTGTGACCCCAGGGAGTCCTAAATATCGATTTTGAACGAAATCGATCAATTAACAAAGAATTTCAAAATGGCGCTGATTTTCTAAAATTTTGGTAACAGTTTCCTGTTTTGTGACCCCAGGGAGCCCTAAATATCGATTTTGAACGAAATCGGTCAATTAACACAGAATTTCAAAATGGCGCTGATTTTTTAAAATTTTGGTACCAGTTTCCTGTTTTGTGACCCCAGGGAGCCCTAAATATCGATTTTGAACGAAATCGGTCAATTAACAAAGAATTTCAAAATGGCGCAGTTTTTTTAAAATTTTGGTACCAGTTTCCTGTTTTGTAATCCCACGAAGCCCTAAATATCGATTTTGAACAAAATCGGTTTATTAACAAAGAATTTCAAAATGGCGCTGATTTTCTAAAATTTTGGTAACAGTTTCCTGTTTTGTGACCCCAGGGAGTCCTAAATATCGATTTTGAACGAAATCGATCAATTAACAAAGAATTTCAAAATGGCGCTGATTTTCTAAAATTTTGGTAACAGTTTCCTGTTTTGTGACCCCAGGGAGCCCTAAATATCGATTTTGAACGAAATCGGTCAATTAACACAGAATTTCAAAATGGCGCTGATTTTTTAAAATTTTGGTACCAGTTTCCTGTTTTGTGACCCCAGGGAGCCCTAAATATCGATTTTGAACGAAATCGGTCAATTAACAAAGAATTTCAAAATGGCGCAGATTTTTTTAAAATTTTGGTACCAGTTTCCTGTTTTGTAATCCCACGAAGCCCTAAATATCGATTTTGAACAAAATCGGTTTATTAACAAAGAATTTCAAAATGGCGCTGATTTTCTAAAATTTTGGTAACAGTTTCCTGTTTTGTGACCCCAGGGAGTCCTAAATATCGATTTTGAACGAAATCGATCAATTAACAAAGAATTTCAAAATGGCGCAGATTTTTTTAAAATTTTGGTACCAGTTTCCTGTTTTGTAATCCCACGAAGCCCTTAATATCGATTTTGAACAAAATCGATCACTTAACAAAGAATTTCAAAATGGCGCTGATTTTTTAAAATTTTGGTACCAGTTTCCTGTTTTGTGATCCCAGGGAGCCCTAAATATAGATTTTGAACGAAATCGGTCAATTAACAAAGAATTTCAAAATGGCGCTGATTTTTTAAAATTTTGGTACCAGTTTCCTATTTTGTAATCGCACGAAGTCCTAAATGCAATAAACCGCATCTCAATCAGCCCAGTACTTTTTGTGAAAAATGGTAACAGTGGTTGAAAAATTAAGATCATAGACTACAGCTCAGCTTTGTTGTCTATGGTCCTAAAATATATTTAAGAACCTTCTCACAAGCTATACACATCTAATGCAAAAAACCGCATCTCAATCGGCCCAGCACTTTTTGTGAAAAATGGTAACATATTGAAAAAGAAAATCATAGACTACAGCTCAGCTTTGTTGTCTATGGTCCTAAAATATATCTAAGAACCTTCTCACAAGCTATACACATCTAATGCAAAAAACCGCATCTCAATCGGCCCAGTAGTTTTTGTGAAAAATGGTAACATGTTGAAATATTAAAATCATAGACTACAGCTCAGCTTGGTTGTCTATGGTCCTAAAATATATCTAAAAACCTTCTCACAAGCTATACGTATCTAATGCAAAAAACCGCATCTCAATCGGCCCAGTACTTTTTGAGAAAAATGGTGACAAAAAAGTGCACAAACAAACAAACAAACACACAACCTCTTAGGGCAAACACATATACCGTCTCCGCTTCGTCGAGGGTAAAAATACTGATCTGATTTCGCCAGTCCTGTAGTTCTAGCTGATAAGAAAGATGGATCACGTAGAATGTGTATAGACTATCGATGACTAAATAAGAAAGTGATCAAAGAAAGATTTCCCCTACCTGTAATAGAAGACCAGATAGACAAGTTGAAGGAGGCAAAGATGTTCACATCTCTTGATCTGAAGAATGGCTTTTTACACGTGAAAGTACACAAAGACAGTCAAAAGTATACCTCGTTTGTAACACCTCAAGGCCAGTACGAATTTCAAAGAATGCCCTTCGGATTGTGTACAGCGCCATCTGTATTTCAAAGATTTATAAACGATATCTTCAGCAATCTGATTACCGATGGAACTCTGCTAGTTTATTTCGACGATTTGATTATACCCTCAAGAACAGAAGAAGAAGGAATAATTAAACTAGAAAAGGTACTGAGAAGAAGCGAAGAATTCGGCCTAGAATTTAATTGGAAGAAATGCCATTTTCTAAAGAAGGAAATTCAATACCTCGGCTATATTATTTGTGACAATGAAGTACGACCGTCTCAAGAGAAGATTAAAGCTGTGGCAAATTTCAAGAAGCCAAACAATGTCAAAACTGTCCAGTCATTCCTTGGACTGACAGGTTATTTTAGAAAGTTTATAAAAAACTATTCCCTGATTGCGAAACCGTTGACAGATTTGCTAAAGAAAGATGCAGAATTTAATTTTGATGATAATTGTGAAAGAGCTTTTACAGAACTGAAGCAGATTTTGTCACCAGTCCTCCGAATATTCAATCCGGACCTAGAAACAGAGTTGCATACTGACGCAAGCATAGACGGATATGGAGCCGTTCTTTTACAGAGAAACCCTAAAGACGATCAATTTCACCCTGTGCACTATATGAGTAAAAAAAGACTCCAGCTGAAAGAAAATATCATAGCTATTATTTAGAGATTTTAGCCATCGTAGCTGCTATAAAGAAGTTCCGGGTTTATCTTCTGGGAATACCTTTTATGATAATCACAGACTGCTCTGCTCTAACTAAGACACTACAAAAGAAGGACTTACCACCGAGAGTCGCTCGTTGGGCCCTACTTCTAGAAGAATACGACTACAAAATTGAACACAGACCAGGGACACGAATGAGACACGCTGACGCACTGAGCAGATACCCCACCTGTTTGATGCTTACAGAAACTACAGCTCGTATAAAGAAAGCACAGAATGAAGATGATCATGTGAGACTGATTAAGAAAATTTTAGAAACCGAAAACTATCAAGATTATGTCGTACAGAATGAATTTTATACAAAAAGGAGGATGGAAATACATTAATTGTTGTACCGAAGAAAATGCAGAATGAAATAATAAGGAAAAACCATGAAAAGGGACACTTTGGAGTCTTAAAGACTCAAGAACTTGTTAAGAGAGAGTATTTCATTGAAAATTTGACTCACAAAATAAAAAAGTTCATAAGTAATTGTATCGAATGCATTCTCATAGCACACAAAAGAGGGAAAAAGGAAGGATTCTTACACCCGATAGACAAAGGTGATGTCCCACTATCGACATATCATGTGGATCATCTAGGATCAATGACTTCGACTCACAAGAATTACAAATACATCCTTACCGTTGTGGATGCTTGTACGAAATTTACATGGATTTACCCAGTTAAGACTTTAACCACTGAAGAAACGTTAGAAAAACTTAGACTGCAACAACAGACTTTTGGAGCACCTGAAAGAATTATTACAGATCGAAATGCTGCTTTTACTTCTTGCTGCTTAAACGACTTCCAAGACTACTTGAGAAGTGAAAATATAACGCACTATACAATTACCACCGGACAACCCAGAGGAAATGGACAAGTTGAGCGCATCCATCAGATCATCATCGCCATGTTGAGCAAACTAAGTGCTGATGACCCGACTAAGTGGTATCGCCGTGTGTCCAAAGTGCAACGATGTCTGAATGGAACATATCAGAGAAGTATAAGAATGACACCATTTGAGCTGCTTTTTGGCACTAAAATGAGAGATAAAGATGATGAACTTCAGAAATTAATAGAAGAAGAAAATATAGAGAATTTTAATGAGAAAAGACAAGAGCTCAGAAACAAGGCGAAAGAATCGATACAAAAATTACAGGAAGAAAACGTAAGAAACTACAATAAAAAGAGGAGAGCAGCAATTACCTACAAAAAAGGAGATTTAGTTGCCATAAAAAAGACACAATTCTCCCAAGGAAGTAAATTGTATCCAAAATATTTGGGACCATATGAAATTGTGAAGTGTAACCCAAACGACCGTTATGTCGTGAAGAAGATTGGTATCAGCGAAGGCCCGATCAATACGACCACGTCTGCTGATTTTATGAAGCAATGGATTTCGCCGGAAGACGATTCGACCATTTCATCTGAGACAGATGAATGAGCAGGACGGCCGTGTGGTATAATTTAATGGTACTTTTAGTTTTTTTTATTGATGGTATCATTGTTCAGATTTGCTCTTATTCTATGTAACTGTCAAATGTGATTGAAGTTTCGAAATGTCAATGTCACGTCAGGAGTTGTCAAGTTGTTATTCTCTAAGAAAGATGTACGAATACTTAGTGTTAAAAATAATTAAAAGAATTGGTGAAAGTTTAGTGTTTTGTCTCAAATCTTTGGTATAATCCCACATATATTGTAATTTATGTACATTTTTTCAAAATGGTAAACAGCATAGCACTTTTTCTTTTAATAAATTAATTGATCGATGTCTTTTTACATGCAATACCACTGTGAAAACCATAGCAATAAATCAGATATAACCTGCGTTTGACAGTCCATTGCTGGCGTGTACGTGCAGGCCCGCTGCACATGTCAACTGGTAGCGAGCAATATGCAACGTGGCGCTCGTAAATCTCGCCGTACGACGAAGATCGATTGTGACGTGGTAGGCAGGCTATTTGTCAGATTTTGCGGAATATGCAGTTTCTTCTTTATAGAGAAATTTCGATGATTAGGTATGCATCTAAAACTATTCTTTGGTCACAATTTCGGAAACTGTTTATTCTGGTGAAAACACAGGTACTCTCTGTTCCTTTACTCTCATAGCCCGATGGGACGGAAAATGCGAAAAACACTTTTGCACTTATAATATTAGCATGATGATCTAAAAATATCTTGTACACTTCATACACCGCGACAGCGTCGTCGTTTGACCTCCCTGGTGCAGTGTTGAACGCTGTTGTCTTAAAACGTGGGAGGTCCCGGGTCCGATCCCCGGCCCGGCAGAATCAATTTGGGAATTTATAATTTCAGAATTTTCTCTGGTCTGGCTTGCTGGGAGGCTTCGGCCGTGGCTAGTTACCACTCTACCGGAAAATTTATTGGTAGAATGTATAAGGCTCTCAAACTATAATTATGTTAACTATATAATTATATCAACTACATTCTCATAATCATTCATTCATATTTATATTCATTACCTATATTCTCGTTAGTAAATTATTATTTATTTAATAGTAAAAATATCACTAATTTGCGACAACTTCCAAACGAGTAACGGTAAACTATTCCAAAAGCCCTATGATTCACTTTTACGTCCGTTCAGTGAAATATTCGATATTTCTAGCGCGATGGCAATTCAAACCCGCGCCCCGGAATATGGCAGGGTCTATCGTAAATAAGAATTTACATTTCATATCGAAAATATATTTCGCTTTCGACGCCGCCGCCATAATTTTGTAACCCAGATACCCGTAAATCTCTGGTGCAATTTGACGGAAAATTTTGGCTGACGTGAAAAATTTGGAAACGTTGTGTAGCTTCACTAGGTTTTTGTTTATTCGACCACTGTTGTCGCTTAATACCCCTGGCATACATCGATTCAAATTGTATGAATTTTTTTTTAATGTTTTAAGTTAGAAATAGTCATACGGCATCAAGTTGTGAATTATTAATTAGATATATCTTGGCAAAATGATGCCAATGAGCTTTCTGTGTAATAACGTTTGATGCAAGTGAATAGAATTAAAATTATTTGAAAATACGACTGTAGACACACATACATACACGAACCCTGAAAACATAACACTTCTTTTTTGGGCAGTCGTGTAATAAAAAAACCCCCTCGAATGGAAGTACCACCACTGCTACTAATCGATACCACAGTCATTCCTTACCTTAAATACCTTTGGAATCTTATTCACATTTTTATTATATAATTTTTTTTTTTGAATCACTGGATATTGAACTATAGTGTTATATATTTTTGGAATCTACTCATCATTTTCTAGATGATGATTACATAGTTAATCTTATTTTCGAATATATTTTTTCAACTTTAGTCTTTAATGCGGAACCATGGTCACCCCATCATATTTTTTTTTTTAATTTTACTAGCCTACAGTGGCGAAGGGTGGATATTTTTAAAAGGGAAGCCGGAATAAAAAAAACGCACCAAATGCTACAGGCATGACCCCCAATTTAATAGCTGGAAAAAAGCCCCCACCTTCACCATATTATACTTAAATAGAAGCAGTTTTTAAATGTGATAATTTGACAACAATCTAAATTAATTAGTGCCATTGCCATACCTCATTTACACCAACGTTTTAATTAATACAATTTGACACACCTTCCACCAATAATAACTACTATTTTTATCAAACAACATAAAAAACACAAAACAAACCACACGACGCACGCGACTACAATACTATGTAAACAAACTCAAACGACGCAGGTTCAATAGAAAGACAATGTTACCAAATTCAAGACGTTATACTTTCTGTGTGATTTCCTATGCGCCGTTCGCATCCGTACACAGTCGCGTTACAGCGCGGCGGCGGTAAGCAATTTCTCTCTCGCTTACACGTATGGTGTAATTTTGATCGCTTTCTCTTTCTGGTCTCTCATAACACGTAAACTTACGGCTTGTATGGGCTGTGAATTACACGTGGGCTGAGCGTGTAGACAGAGAGGGAGGTATTGGCTAATTTGATTGGAAATGAAGGAGACAAAATATGCTTAATAATTAATATGGACTTTATTTCTATGCAAATGCAACCCACGCCGGACCGGCTTATGGTTTGAACTAATTCGTTGTGTCATTATTGTTTTGAGTGGATAATGCTTTTTTATATGTAATATTATCATGTGTAATTTCACTTTTAATACCTAAATATCTTGGATAAATACCTAAAAAATATTATAGTGAGTAAAAGAAAGGTAGTGTGGTAGTATGTAGGTATGAATGTCATTTTCTAAAGGGAAGCCGATAGGAATCGGTTGTATGAACACTTCGCCACTGCTAGCCTATGTCACCCGGAATAAGCTAGGGATTCTAACGATATCTCATTTGTCAAAATTGGTTCCGGCGTATAGAAGTTATGGTGTAATATACAAACTCACATACACACATACATACACGAACCCTGAAAACAATATACTCCTTTTTTCAGGCAGTCGTATAAAAAATAATACAGCGTTGGTGTATTATATTTTATTATATTTGGTTATATTTTACCAATGGAAAGAGGCGTTTTAACTATCGTATTTTCTTGTTATCTCCTCCAAAACAGGACCAAATTGAATATTTTGAATAATATCAAAAGTAGGACTCTCTGAACGATTTAGTCGTAAAATATAGCAGCTAGGTAGGTAGGTATACCTCTAAGATCTTCGACATAGATAATACACTATGTACTCTTCGGTTGTTTGGATATTTTACTAAGCTCGCGGACGTCCAGTCTAGTCGTTTGCAGGCTTACCTTCAGATAAGATTGCTATCAAGTGCGAAAAAATAGATCTTTCTAAAAACCGGTGCCAAGCGGACGCCCAAGAAAAAAAATCCGTAAGTCTCTTTTAAAGGGGCTAAGTTGCGAAATAGTGGGCCCAGCGCACCCGCCAGGGGGGCGAGGGCAAATTGAAACTGGACTTGATTCACACACCGGTCACGGCTTCCCGGTGTACAGTCAGCAGAAAAATATTTCAGTTTATTTTTTGACTTTATAAATGAAAAAAGGCTTTTTAGGGTTCCGTACCCAAAGGGTAAAAACGGGACCCTATTACTAAGACTCCGCTGTCTGTCTGTCTGTCTGTCTGTCTGTCTGTCTGTCTCCAGGCTGTATCTCATAGACCGTGATAGCTAGAAAGCTGAAATTTTCACAAATGATGTATTTCCGTTGCCGCTATAACAACAAATACTAAAAATTAAAAAAATATATATATTAAGGGGGGTCCCCATACAATAAACGTGTTTTTTTCGTATTTTTTGCTCAATATTAAAAACGGTAACAGATAGACGGTTCAAATTTTCACAGAATATTAACTTGTATATTACCTTTCAAAATAAATAATTAAATATCAATAAAGTAAATATTAAAGGGGGGCTCCCATACAACAAACGTAATTTTTTGATATTAACAGTAAACCTCTACAAACAAAGTTAGTTTTGCGGTTCATTAACAAAGGTAATTATACCTACTTCTTGAGTACGGAACCCTCGGTGCGCGAGTCCGACTCGCGCTTGGCCGGTTTTTTTTAAGATATTGGAGGAATTTGTCATGTTGTGGATTTTTATCCTTGCCATTTACAAGTCTATTGTGTGGTTTGTAAGGAGTTTATAAGCGTAGAATTTAAATAAAATTAATACTGTCCGTCTAGTAAAAGATAATAGCAAAATGGCGGCAAATTAAAAAAAAGTAGGTCAGATATCCCTGAATATACTAGGAATAAATCTTGAACCAAGTAATAAAATTAAAAAATTTAAAAAACCCACGACGTACTGTAGAGCTCCATTATGGCCTTTATAACTTTGAAAAACAACAATTAGAACTTAGCAAAAGTATATATAGCATAATATCTAAAACACAAAACTGCATCAGCGAGGTGGACTATGGCCAAACCCTTCTCATTCCGCGATAGGACTTGTGCTTAGAAGAGGTGTCAAATAGTGTTAAATTTTAATATTCTGATAAATAATTGTTAAAAAAATATATCAATTAAAAACATACGTAAAAAAATATCATGGATTAAAAACCAAACTGTGATCACTTAACGAGGTTTAATGTGCTTGTCAAGATAAATCAAAAGAGTCCAAATACGAAAGGTTCACGATGAGAACTTAAGGAGTTCCTATGACTACCTCCTAGCTCCATCATGAGACCCTGGGCAGCATCTGGGTGCAAAGTGCTAGTCAAGACATATAAAAGAGTCCAAACACGACGGATTTACGATGAGAACTTAAGGAGTTCCTATGACCACCTCCTGTCTCCATCATGAGACTCTAGGCACAAGCTAAATATATCTAATTCAAAAAACCGCATCTTAGTCAACACAGTAGTTTTTGTGAAAAATTGTAACATATTGAAAAATTAAAATCAAAGACTACATCTCAGCGTGGTTGTCTATGGTCCTAAATATATCTAAAATCCTTGTCACAAGCTATCCTTACTTCCTTATCCTTACTAATATTATAAATGGGAAAGTGAGTTTGTTTGTATGTTTGTTCCGCTTTCACGCCGTAACTACTGAACCGATTGCTTTGAAATTTTGCAGACGTAAAGTTAGAAGTCCGGATTGAATAATAGGGTACTCTTTATCCCGGAAAATTAAAGAGTTCCCGCGGGAACTAAAACTCCTCAATCCACGCGGACGAAGTCGCGGGTATCAGCTAGTACATATCTAATGCAAAAAACCCCATCTCAATCGGCCCAGCACTTTTTGAGAAAAATGGTAACATATTGAAAAATTAAAATCATAGACTACAGCACAGCTTGATTGTCTATGGTCCTTATATATATCTAAGAACCTTCTCATGAACTATACATATCTAATGCAAAAAACCGCATCTCAATCGGCCCATTACTTTTTGAGAAAAATGGTAACATATTTTTTTTTTATATATAAAAAAACCGCATATTATTCGGTTCAGTAGTTTTCCAGGAAAACGGTTACAAAAAAGTGCACAAACAAACAAACAAACAAACAAACACACAACCTCTTAGGGCAAACACATACACCGTCTCCGTTTCGACGAGGGTAAAAATAAGGTACTAAATCATTTAGTACCACCCCAGTGTTGCCAGTTTCTAAAAATGTTGAATAATCCACTCTAAGTTTTCACAAGACAGACAACAGTGTCATTTTTCAACATTGAAATATTTAAGGTTCGGTGTCAGATTTTTGCTATGTAGATGAGTAGAAAATCATCAGTGGGCATTATCGTAAGAAAGGATCTGTTTACATAGCTTCAGTTTAATTTAGGTTGCATTTTTTGTTTAAGTGAGGTTCAAAATTCAAGCTATAACTAAATAGGTTAACAATTAGTATTATATACAAAAATAACAAACTACCCTAAATGTTGATCCTAACACTAAATAGTTCAATTTAATAATTTAAAAAGCAATCATTTTCTAAATAATAAAAGGAACAAAGGCTTTTTTGGGATCGGTACGGGGGCCGTCGCGTCCGGCACTGTCCGGTGCGCACGAATTGGCATGCATTGCGCCCTGGCTTTTTACACGCCTATCCCAAGTCTTATCCTTCCAATACAAGGTACAAGCGACCAGCGGGAAATACATTTAATTTTATAGGGGTTTAAAGTGGATTCAAACTTTGAAACTGAAAACTTTTAGGCATATTATTATAACGACGTCCTAAAATGGATTCAAGCTTGAAAAAATATCAGATTAAAATAAATTTTGTTAAGAAATTAAAGTTCCTTTATTTATTTTTCAGGTTGGCTGGAAATAGTTGACGGTTGGATGGGAAGACGGACTGTGATGGTTCTTTTTAATCTTAAGAACATCTTGATTGTTCTTTTTAGGCTTAAGGAACATCTATTTTCGCCAGTGGAGGCTTTCCGTAGGCTAGGGGTTAAAAATTTACAATGAATCTCTTTTTTTTAACTGTCTTCCAAAAGGGGGAGGTTTTCAATTCGGGTTTTTTAAGTAAAGAAATACCAATCAAAAAAATTTGAGTATTAATTTCAACAATAATTAATCTAATAAATGGGGCACTGAGACATATTTGTCTGCTGTTTAATTATTTTTAAATTCAAATGATTTTTATTCAAATAGACTTTTACAAGTCATTTTGAATCGTCGAGTGAATCTACCACTGGTTTGGAATGCCATTCCTACCGAGAAGAACCAGCAAGGAACTCGGCGGTTGCTCATTTGAAAAAAATAATATACAATTTCATTAATTTTTAGAATACATTAATTAGTAACGTAACAGCTGTCCTTAGCATTGCTGGAGCGAGTCAAATCCATGCTCCTTTGTCATTTACGTAATCTTCTACAGTATAATAAGCTTTTTTCAGGAGCATACTTTTAATGGACTTCTTAAACTTGTGTAAAGGCAAGTTTAAGATAGGTTGTGGAATCATACTTCATACTAATATTATAAATGCGAAAGTCACTTTGTTTGTTGGTTTGTTGGTTTGTTGGTTTGTTGGTTTGTTGGTTTGTTGGTTTGTTGGTTTGTTGGTTTGTCCTTCAATCACGCCGCAACGGAGCAACGGATTGACGTGATTTTTGGCATGAATATAGTTGAGGACCTGGAGAATGACATAGGCTACTTTTTATCCCGGAAAATTAAGGAGTTCCCGCGGGAATAACAAAAAACTTAAACCACGCGGACGAAGTCGCGGGCATCAGCTAGTATTAAATATATTAAATATATGCGATATGCGATCTGCATGCTAGGCAAACTAGAGGCCGCCATAAGATCGTGACTCCATCACTCCGCCTCAAGAAGGTCCGAAGGTCGTTCGTGGGAAAGTAGCCTATGTCACTCTCCAGGTCCTCAACTATACCCATGCCAAAAATCACGTCAATCCGTTGCTCCGTTGCGGCGTGATTGAAGGACAAACGAACAAACCAACAAACCAACAAACCAACAAACAAAGTGACTTTCGCATTTATCTAATATATATAAATCACGTGTCACGTTGTTTGTCCGCGATGGACTCATAAACTACTTAACCGATTTTAAATTAAATTTGCACACCGTGTGCAGTTTGATCCAACTTGAAAGATAGGATAGCTTACATCTTAATAATGTTATAAATGCGAAAGTGTGACTGTCTGTCTATCTGCTACGCTTTCCCGGCCCATCTTTTTGACCGATTTTGCTGAAATTTGGTACAGAGGTAGGTTATATCCCGGGGAAGGATACCTATAGGCTTTTATCCCGGAAAATAAGGAGTTCCTGGGAGAATCAAAAAACCTTAATCCACGCGGACGAAGTCGCGGGCATCATCTAGTAATATTATATGATATATGATGAAGTATGATTAATAATTGAGATATTATTGTTAACTGTGATATTTTTAGTCACAGTTTTAATTTTATTTTCATCTAATCCCCGCGTAGCTCACATTTTTGGAACACACACAAAAAAGTGCTACGCCCGTAATAAGCACGTCCGCCTAAAACTATATCAGCAGATCATCTATTTACTTATATTGTTTGTTATATTTGATAACGCCACGGACCTTCCTTCCCTTCCCTTATCAGATATTGTGTCTCCCCTTTTGGAATAAAAATAAGGAAATAATATAATATTGGGTAAACAGGATGAGAATCGGAAAAAAATTCGAAGGATGAATTTATTGTGGGTAGAAACTGCAGCATATCTACTAATACTTTATATGCAAATTGTGTCTATCTGTTTGTTCTGCTTTCACGGTCTATCCGATCAACTGATTTTGATGAAATTTGGTACAAAAAGATTGGTTAGGATACATAATGAGTATTAGGAATTACTACCGTACTTAATTCGATATCGCCATCATTTTTTATAAGTTTCGGACGTCAATATGTGTGTACAGTGTACCTAAATTGAATACATAAATATTGTTTGATTGATTAATAATAATTATTAATATCACGTAAAGTCCCACACACTAATCTGGCCCGGTGGCCAAAATTGCAACTAATTTTAATGCCTGTTTAGTTTTTGTTTTCTTTTTATTAACCGACTTCCAAAAAAGGAGGAGGTACTCAATTCGGCGCGTATTTTTTTTAAATATATATTAGTGACACTTTCACTGGACCAGTAAAGTTTGTGGGTCTAGTGCGATGAACAAAGCCCTTCACTAAGCAGTAAGCACCCACTAACCCAATTCATATAACTTAATGCATAATTTAAGAGAAGCGATCATGACGCCGAAGTGACACGTCCATCCGTCTAGCCGGGAATTATCCGGGCAACACGACAGCACTGAGGGACAAAGAGCCGTTCTGTGCAATCAGCGGATTAATTGTGCAGATTAGGCGCGCCACTTGGACGCGCTGAAACATGCATTAAATGTACCGTAGTGACGTCACAATACAGCCCTCATCAATACGGGCTGTTCCGTATTCATCCCAATACCACTAGTACCAAAAGTAGTCGTATTTAACAAGGGATTTCTCTGGTTCAAGGGAAATTAATATGGTTAAACTAAAGGTAGGTAAGTAAAAGGTAAGAAACATTTTAGGTAAGGACAGCACATCTTTTCTTGTTAATAAAAGTGAATGTGGATATTTATAAATTTGTATATTTGGCTGTTATTCCTTTACGCCACATTGACTATAAAATGATTTGGCTGAAAGGCACGGAGATAGCTTATAACCTGAAGGAATACAGACAATATTTTATTCCGGAAAAATAAAGAGTTTTAATAAAAATCAAAAACCCTATATATTTTGAAGAATAAGTTTTAATGAAGTCACAGGTAACGTCAAGTTTCGTTTAAAAATTTAACCCGGTATCCTCATGAAAGCGGACCTTATACGTGGATTAATTTAATTCCATGAGATGTGATGATTTTTTTAAAAGAATTATTAATTTATAGATTTTTTTTAGACTTATACTAGGAGGAGGACATAACACGGGAAGGTATATTGGATGCTAAAACCTAGGTACGGATTGATTTATTTGACCACAATTAATTTCTTCACATAACGTAAGTAGCTACCATCATTATTATTTTCATATTCTGAATAGTTTAAAATTGCCAGAGTGAAATAATTATAGTAAAACAACGCATCTGCATAATATATAATGAATCTAATAATAATAAAGCTTTACATCGGTTCCCTAAAAGCAGTAACGACCCCATTCCTTCGAGTCCAGACAGGAATGGAACCGCAAATGCAAAGTCGATAGGTAAATTGTAAAGTGCACCGTCAGCGGTTCAACGGCCAATCGAATATGTATCCTATCATCGAAATGCACAACTCCGAGAAGACATATTAGAAATTGGACCCATTACCACGAAGTTTCACAGTGAAATTTGAATGCAAAGTGTAGGTTTCACCAATAAGTTAATTGAATAGGCGCTTTAATTTGAATTCTTACTTTCTGACATTATATCCGGTAAAACTAGTCGAAGGAAATTGATAGTCAAGTGAATACTTTCTGACAGTAGAGCGTGGTAGCTTGCTCTAAATCCATTATTTCCTAAACACTTACAAAAAGTTTATCCCAATGCACTTAACACTGCACTTCATGTACAAAAATAAAACACTGGATTGAAAAACTAACACGCCAATAATTCATACACACAGCAATGTTACTGTAGTAAAATTCGGTCCCATGGTCCGGTACTTCTAAAAAGGAGACCATCACACTTAGCGTCTCCCTTGCGAGGGTCGTCTGATTCTGACCGTCTCCAATCCTCTGATAACTGCTGCCCTTAACATTTTATTATCTCTATAACTAGTTCCAGGGGACCCTTGAAGGGTCACGCTACGTCTGGCCGTACCGACTGATTGGAGATACGGTAAAAGGTTTTCATCCTAATGTATAAGCTCCTTATTATTTTATAGTGTACTTTATATACGAAATTGTGGCTGTTCCTTCTTGTAAAGGCGACCTTATTACTACTCTCTCAGTATCTCAGTTTTTTATAAAGACTTAAGTTGTATGATGACTGGGTGGTGCACACGTGTAAAAAAAAATATAATGAATACTAGGTAACTATTACAATATAATAAACTTACAATACCAATTTTTACAAGGCATAAATGCTAAAGTGTGTCTGTCTGTTTGCTCCGCTTTCACGGCCCACATGTTCAACCTAAAAATCAAAAAATATTCATCCACGCGGACGAAGTCACGGGTATCATCTAGTACAAAAATAAAATTTAAATTCAGCATAAAAAATCGAAATCCTACCACTTAGCAGTAATTAGAACAAATATTTTCATTTGGGAGAACAAAGTTTACATTTCAAAATCCCTGCTACAGTTTAGAAGTTTGTTTTAAAATTGTACAAATCGAAAGAAAGCCGGTCCTTTATGATATCAACCCCTCGCCAATTACTTTGATTTTTGCTACACTAGCACATTCCACCCTACTGCAGTCTGTTTCTTTTAATGATTCATCATCACAATCGGAAAATTGGTGGTACTGTGAAAGTTTACGCCCTTTATGTATGGTCTAAGATCATAAGATATAGAGAATAGCCGCGACTCTCACTATCAAATGAGCTGGGTTTATTATGTAGCTAATTCTTATTAATATTATAAATATTATACATGCGGAAATGTGTTTGTTTTTTAGTTTTTATTCAATCACGCCGCAACACAGTGATCGATGTGATTTTTTGCTGGGATAATATATCCACACACATCGATCTGTTGCTGTGTATTTAATTAATTGCTGTTTATGTGGGTTTAATATAAATACCATACCCCTCATCTATAATTGAAATTCATACGCACCGTAACGTTAAATCACTTGGTGGCACGACTTTGTCGGTGTTAGCACATTACCGAAATCTCTGTACACGTAGAAACAAATGAATGCTTTTGTGACTTATATTTCACAAAAATATAACGTCACAATAATTAGTTAAGCTTCAGTAGTTTCTAGTTTAGTTGAGAATGAGTTTAAATTCCTGAACCTCTTTCTTGTGTCTCAAGAAATAAAGTACTGTAGTATGAACAATAATATAATCTAGCGGCTATACCCAACTATTCATTTGGAACATTTTTAGACAATATGGGTAAAAAATCTTTGAAAACTGTTATGGTTTAAGTGCAATGTTATATTTGTTTTACCCATTGTATGTTATGTTACTGTATGTTTTAAAATAAAGTAAAAATAAATTTTATAATTTTATTACAGTGCTTCACACACGAGGATAGTTTAGTTTAGTTCTAAGCTTACTTAGTAAGAAAGAAAGTAGAAAGTAAAAATTAATAAATAAATACTGTAGTGAATGTATGAATAGAATATTGTTGTGAGTAAATGTTTTTGATTCGCTTGTACTGCTTCACTCGCCCACACCCTTAACTTGAGTCAACCAACCAACTTGACAATTCTATCCCCTTCGCATTACTCGGCATTTTGCTTAGACGTCATTGTTAGCCAGAAATTTTAATTAAGCTCATTTCTCTAATGTTATTATAAATTGCTCGAACATGAAAATAATAATAGCTGTTTAATTTTAGAAAACTTTGGAGTAATGTTGAGCGAAATAAATTTGAAACCTTGAATTGAAAATTTGGGATTTAAATTTCAGTTTTTTAAGCTCTAATTCATAATTTGTCAGAAATTGGTTTGCTTGACTGCTTGTAATGGGGCTGATTCTGTAGTGCACAATCTCTAAACTAAACTAAAATTAGAGTATTACAAATATTGCTAACCCTTTCATAATACTTCTTATTACGGAAAGGGACAGAACTAGAATTAAAGCTGCCATTTTAGTTTAGTTTAGAGATTGTGTTACACAGAATCAGCCCCAATGAGTATTTTAATTAAGTAAATGTTTGTTTTTTTGGGTTATTCTGATTAAATACATTTTCTAACTAAACGTGCTCCAACCTAGACCTCATCATTGGTTTTCATAATTAAGCATGATTGTCGTCAAGCGCAAGTCTATCTTGCAATAAAAAAAAGGTCTTCTGCATAAATCTCCACAGAACACTTCTTGTGCTCCTTGCTTCCAGCGGCCCTACTCATACCGTTTCAATTAGATGAACCAGTAAATAGTAAACTGCCTCGTTGGTCTAGTGGTTGGCATGTTCGACTGCGGCCGACTAGGTGCCGGGTTCGAGTCCGGGTCGGGCTATAATAATTGAGTATTGGGGTTTTCTGAGTAGGAATTCTAATTCTAATTCTAAATCCAATTCAGTACTAGCCCGGAGTCAGGAAGTTGGCGGTGTTTCACCCTCGTGCCTCGGAGAGCAAGTGAAGCCGTCGGTCCCGGTTATTATCAAATATCACTATCATGATAATTTTCATGACGTTAAAGCCCGCCCCCCGCATTGGAGCAGCGTGGTGGTTCTAAGCTCTAAATCTCTCTCTCCTATGAGAGTGGTAGGCCTGTGCCCAGTTAATGGGCTGTAGTGGTGGTGGTGGTAAATAGTAACAATTTCTCACCAACTCAGGCAGCGGCACAAACAACTCGTGTAGCTGTGTCGCAGGTGCGCTCACACTAAACTGATCAAGTGCCACCGAATCTGAATATTGATTCCAGTGTTTTAGGACACTATACAAATCGGTTTATGCTTTTACGGATGATGGCGAAAACTTGTTCACGACAACTATAAAACTTTTTTCAAATGGCTTGAATATGGAACGCCTTTCCTGCTTTGCTTCTTTTTGCTTGCTATTTTTTTATCTATTACAAGTTAGTTCTTGACTGCGATCTCACCTGATGGTAAGTGATGATGCAGTCTAATATGGTAGCGGGCTCACCTGCTAGGGGCATGGCAGTTATAATTAACCCATACCCTTTATCGGTTTCTACACCGCTTCGTACCGCGGAACTCTAAATCGCTTGGCGGCACGTCTTTGCCGGTAGGGTGATAACTAGCCACGGCCGGAGCCTCCCACCAGGCCTGACCAGGGAAAATGCAGAAACCATAAATTCCCAAATTGACCCTGTTGGGGAACGAACTCGGGATCTCCCACGTTAAGACAACAGCGCTTAATACTGCGCCTGGGAGGTCGTATTTTCCAGTTTCAATTCAAATGATAGTCGTCCACTGGAGGCAAAGATCTCTTTGAGGGAAGACCAAAGTCTTCAAACAGTGCATGTAACCAGTGATGACATACGGATCTAAGATATTTATGGTCGTTACTATGGCCCTCGTAAGAAAACTCAGAGTCGCTTAACGGGTGATGGAGAGAGCTCCATGCTAGGGTTGAAGAAATCTTTTGCTTGATGATACATTTGCTAGTTAGCTACGAATCTAATAAATGATTATGCCATAAATTATAAAATGAACGCAGATAATAGCTCGACATTACACCATTGCCCCTTTCGGCGAAAATCGCAACGAAAATGGCAGCATTTATTTTAAATACCCTAATAAAATCGAAACCAAGCGAGTCATTCCAGAGAGATGTCAACAAATAATCAACGCAAAAACTCAATGAACGTCGCGTTTCGGCGAAAATTCGACGCAAATTCGGCGAAATTAACGCGCCACCAGATACAAAACATTAACTCCGGAATAATTAAAGAAACGCTTAAAGCGCCTCAACCCTATCCGGGGCCGAAAATTGTTAGCGTACGAAACAGGGCTGTCTCCGGCAATAAACTTTGCTGAGGAATTTCATTAGTTTCGTTCAATAAATTAAGAGGTTATGCTCGCGTGTGTCAGCCCTGCAATTACCTCGTCTGGAGGTGTAATGAAGAGCCCTCCGCTAAGGAGACGATGGTTTGGGAATTATAAATGTGATTGGATGCTTCGCTACTGTAATACTTGTACGAAAAGATACATAAAGATTTCATTTGAAAATCTAATTGCATTCCGACCAGAGGTAGATTCGACGATTCAAAAGCACTTGTCAGTCTACTTATATAAAAAAGATTTGAGTAATTGATAAACTTCAAGATTATCGCAATGATTTCCTTTACCTTCAACGCTCGAAACGCACAAAATTTCAAAAGGAGGATAGGATAATAAGGATAATTTAGGAGGATAGTATTTTAGTTACTAGGCTATCGCGACTCAGACAATTTCGTTGCATAAGTAAAATATTTTGAATTAGAATTTGAAATTTCTAAAGGAATTTATGAATTACTAGCTGATGCCGGCGTGGATTGAGTTTCTTGATTCCCGAGGAAACTTTAATTTGTCGGAATAAAAATAAGCCTGTGTTATTCCAAATTATAATATATCTCTGTGCCAAATTTCGTCCAGATCCGTTTAGCCGACCTGGCGTGATTGAGTGACAAACATCCATCCATCCAAACTTTCGCATTTATAATAAGTTAAGTACCTATGAGCACCTTTAGATTGTTAAGCTAGTTCATGCAGATTTTATGGAAAAAAAGTTTATAAATAAAATTATCACCTCGTTCAACGTAAAAATGACTTATCCGTCACGTTGGAATTCTTAATATTTTTTCACTATCTTGAGTTATTTGATAATTCCTGTCTCTTGCGTTGTGATTTAGTGGCCGGGTCGGCCGCAGAGGGCGCTCGCGACGACGCTAAAAAACCACAGACGTCATTATGATAAATTACCACAAGTTATCTTGTTTCTTGTAATTTCATACCCTCCGTGTTCATTGACCGCGTTCCATGCTATCTTTATTAATGAGGACTTCAGCTGGTTTATGAGTGGAAAGATCAAAGTATTTTCTTTTATAAATAGAAACGTCATAATATAATAACAACGCTTAACTTCACGTACATAAAATTAATTAACATACTTAGGCTGAAAAAGCCTATTTATGATGGCTATATTATATTTCTAATATAGCCATCAGAAGTAAAGTCTTCTATATTCTTTGTATGACTTTGTATGGAGCTGGGCCTACTTACGCGATGCGGCACGGAGATGCACTGCTACATAATTGTACAAAGAATACTTGCCGCAATGAATATTTATTTATTGAAATTAGGTATACTATACACTTATTGACGTCCAATAGCTTTTATCACATGATGATGATAAAATCAGTTACGGTATCATAAAACTAATGCTACCGATAGCAAAACATTTCAACAATTTCCTGGAGTAATTTCGAGAAAAAGGCTATAAACATTCCGTTTTTCCATCATGAGGTACGCAACCCTAAAAAAACATGTCACCAAACTCAAAAGCCACCGTATGTTCTGCATAAACTTTTCATTTTCGCACCGCGTAACTTCGTCCGATACAGCAGTGCACAATATGTCGGCGAAACTTCGATAGGGCCCGACACCGAAATATTGTGTCGAAATTTATAGCCGCCGCGGTCAACCGTTGCGACGGGATAAGGTACGGCTCCAGTTTCAGCGACACTTTCCTACATGACAAGCTGACAAGAATATGAATCCATTCATGAATGACTGAACTATCTGTAGAGAAATGTGATTCTGATTCTAAATTTTTTTAAATGCATTAAAAACAATACAATAAAACTTAGAAGCTAGCTAGCCTAACCTAATTACTATATAAATCATGCTCGCATGGATTGGTGGCAAGAATTCTGGCTGTATATCCACGCTGGACAGCCAGGCTGATCCTGCGCTCAAAAAATTGGCCAGACCTTCTGTAATCAGGTGAGGCAATTAAAATAACTTAAATTAATTGATAATTAATTATAAAGATATAATTACTGAAAACTGGCCAGCTGGAAGGTTCCATGTGCAATAAATGTTTTAAGTAAGAAAATTTTAATTAGAGGAAGCTTTATTATCGATGCAGAGCCCAATACAGTTTTTATTTCAATTTTTGTCTGCTGTTTGTCTGTCTATCGGTTACGGCAAGGACAGTACGGATTCGAATGTGACTACTAAGTGTGTCACACTTATAGCTAACACTCTGGGTTAACATACTTACAAGCCTATTTTTTATCCCGAAAATAGGGTTCCCTCAGAGTATGGTGTGAAAGTTTTACCGATTTTACTCTTTAACTTCGTCAAATCTCAACCGATTTTGATTTTTTCTTTACGCTATCAGGTTGGTCTCATATCAAATTTTTACCAGGGATTTAAACCCCGTAATAGGAAGCGGAAGTCCCTGTTACCGTTCATACTCTCGTCGTAAATATTTACCGTACATTTTACACGCTAACACTAAAGGTGCGCCCTACACTTTGAGTACTGAACAAGTTGTCTTCCAGTACGGAGTCGTCTATACCCGCAGTAGATAATTAAACAGCTGCGCCGCTGAAGGGACGCCCTCGATGAACCAGACCGTCATATTGGAGACTGGAACTAAAGTTTACAACACAACTTAGGCTAAATCATGAGCAGTTTAAGCTAAATTATGCCTTCTATCATCGTGCAGTTATTCAGATTTAGTAGATAATAGGTGATGCCCGCGACTTATTCTGCGTGGATTAGGTTTTTTATTCCGGCGGGAACTCCTTAGTTTTTCGGGATTAAACGTAAAGTAAAAGTAAAGTAAAATATATACTTTATTGTACACAAAAAAATTTAATGACAAAAACAAACAATATATTAATGGATACGGTACAACAGGCGGCCTTATCGCTTAAACAGGCAACCTTAGGGCAGAGGAAACTTTTAAAAGAAAGCGGGAGGGATGTACTGAAACATAAAATTAATAAATAAATATTATATATATAAAAACAATGTAAAAATATACATATAGGATAAATACACAGTATAGAAAAGATAGTATAGAAGTAATAGATCATAAACGACAGATGAATATATAGATTATAATGATAGATAATGTTGTTTCAATTTAGTTTTGAAGATAGGAAGAGATTGGGATAGCTTAGTATCCAAAGGGAGAACCGTAAAAGAATTTTGATAGAAGGAAGCTGAGTGACTAGGGGTACTTAATAAAAGATTGTTTTGAGACCGGAGGGAAAAAGAGTGTAAATTACATATTATATACTTAAATCGATCTTTTAAGTAGTGAGGTGTGATAGGATTGAACAGAAGGCAGTACAGAAGGTGAAGAATGTGAGTATTCCTGCGAAGGCAAATCGGGAGGCACTTGAGCTTGCGGCGTAACTCGGAAACGTGGTCATACTTTCGCAAGCCAATTGTGAACCTTATGTAGTAATTTTGAAGCCGCTCAAGTTTATTTAGTTGCTCCTCAGTGAGATCAAGATAACAAGTGTCCGCATAGTCAAGGATCGGTAGAAGAAGAGACCAAGCCAGCGCTATTTTAGTAGGAATGGGAAGGACATTACGCAATCAAGGTAGAGAACCAATTGCGTACGTAGCTTAAGTCTTTCCCCGGGATACCACGTGCTCTTATATGTTAGGACTGTCGCAGTTATAGGTATTAAATCCATAATATGAATGAATGAAAATCAAATGAATGTCTAAAATGGGTCTCGGAACTATAAATACTGCTGTATCTACTTACAGCTTTTCAGCATGTCTTCACCAGTAGGCTAGTAACCAACCACGGTATTATGTGACCATGGTAGTTTTTATCTTTCGACCGAAAACTCTTTATTCTTTGTTAAAGTTTTTGCTGCTGCTAATATTTTGCTGGGTATTAAAAAATATGTAACTGGGGCAGCCACATGTTCAAGCTCGAGAGAAGATGCTCACATTTCCCTTTGCCTCAAAATTTAATAAGCGTTTAACACTTCAAAGCCTGCGTGCAAAGCAATTTGGTAGTCGAAAAACAGCGAGTTTTCGGCCGGCAACGTAGGTAATTGGTTTAGAGCACGGGGCCTGGGTAAAAGATTAATTAGTGCTGCAAACAGCGTAGATAGCGCTTTAAAGCGCTGTACAATGCTCCAGAACGTAACGGCGTCGAACAGGAACTGACAAATGCGTTCACGATACCTTTTATTCCTTTGAGCGTAGAGTCGAAATTGTCGTTTTAAATGATTTAAAGAATTTGTAGGCGTGAATGTAGGGATGGTAGGCGTTTAATGTTCCCGTTTCAAATTTACAGAATGGTCTGAAATTAAGATAATTTTTCGTGACGAATAGCACTTGGCCTGATTATTTATTGCGTATTTAGTCACATCACATAAACTCTGATGAATTCCGGCGTAAAATTGGATATCGCTTCTCACTCCGTCTCTTGATCCGTTGCTCTATTGCGGCGTGATTGAAGGACAAACCAACAAATAAACACACTCTCGCATTTATAATATTCGGAATAACAACTTACCACCACGGACCACCAGGTCATCAATTACCCACGCAAAAAATCACTTCGATCCGTTGCTCTTTAAAGGATAAACAAACACACTTTCGCATTTATATAATTAGTATGATGAAGTATGAAGATATGAGAATAATATGATGGTAGATGCTACAGATGCGGTACCTATAGCATTTTCCTAAACCAAAAAAAACCGCAACAGATGTACCCAGAAGGCTACATAATCGATTATGTTTACCCGCATGTTATGAAATCGGACCCTGGCACAATAAAATACACAATTTACCCTCTCCCCCTCTCTGAGGGTATTGTTATAGTAAATTTTGCAAGACGCACGTGTGGCGTCTATTGGACGCGAATCGGCGATAACTTCGAGATTGGACGACGGAGATGCGTCGAGCATGAGAATGAATTAATTATATCTGCGGCAAATTTTTGACGACCTCTCTCTTTTTTTCTTTTATCCACTACAAGTTACGTTAAGCCCCTGACTGCGATCTCTCCTGATGGTAAGTGATGATGCTGTGTAACATGGAAGTGGGCTAACGTGTTAGGGGCGTGGCAGTTATAATTAACCCATACCCCTAATCGGTTTCTACACATCACCGTACCGGAATGCTAAATCGCTTGGCGGCACGTCTTTTAACGGTTGGGTGGTAACTAGTCAATACTGCGCCAGGGAGGTCGTCATAAACCTCTTTGGTAGGTACATCAGTGTGATCTTATAAAAGAAGGGCTATTCCGTACGGAACTACCTCCCTGGCGCAGTAGTGAGCGCTTTGGTATTGCAAGTTGGAGGTCCTGGATTTGAACCCCGGCAAGGTCAAATTGGGAATTTGTTTTTTCTTCATTTTCTCTGGTCTGGCCTGGTGGAAGGCTTCGGCCATAGCTAGCATCATCCTAACAGCAAAAACGTCCCGCCATGTAATTCAGTGTACCGATACTACGGCAAAAATCATGTACCTAGTATCTCCATATTTTTTACTAGATGATGCCCGCGACTTCGTCGTCGTGGAATAAGTTTGATTAATTTTCCGGGATCAATATGTCCTTCCCCGGGATGTAATCTATATAACTTTCTTGAAAATTGTTTGAAAAGACAGGCCATTAAAATGCAGACGGACAGACAGACACACTATCGCATCTATTATATTAGTATGGATTAAACTTAAAATGATCGGGTAGAAAATATACAAAATGTTGGCCCTATATTCGGTGAACAATAATTTTGTTATTAAAGCTACCGAGCAAGACTAACAAGGCAAACAAGATGTACGCCTTAATCAGCCCTTAATGAAGCGCGAATTAATTCCGAATTAGCATCGTTACTACCCCCTCCCCTAGCCCTCTCCCTTTCCCTCTCCCATTCTCCGGGAGAGACAATAAACAACTCACAAATACGCGAGTAATTTCTAATTAAAACATTCAATTAAAATTCCTCAATAACAATTTTGTTAAGAGTACTGGTAACTGCCTCGTTGGTCTAGTGGTTAGCATAGTCGACTGCGGATCACGAGGTCATGGGTTCGATTCCCGGCCGGGCATACAAAGTTAGGTATTGAGTTTTTCGATTAAGAAATTCTCAGTGCCAGCCCGGAGTTGGAAGTTGGCGGTGATTCACCCCCGTGCCTCGGAGAGCACGTTAAGCCGTCGGTCCCGGTTATTATCACTAACATGATAATAGTCGTTAAAGCCCGCCAACCCGCATTGGAGCAGCGTGGTGGGTCTAAGCTCTAATTCCCGCTCTCCTACGAGAGTGGAGGCCTGTGCCCAGCAGTGGGACGTTAATAGGCTGTAGTGATGATGATGATGATGACTGGTGTACAACGTTTTTGAAAAATTTTAAGTTTGCATGTTTTGCCTGCAAGCCAATCTCTCAAACAGGCTAGATTCCAGTGAAAGATAAGGTAATCTAGCATTTTCTTTAAATAAGAAAAAAATTAAGCTTACCTTTTGCTCTTTAAGAAATGTCTCGAGAACCTGCAACAAATGAGAACTTTATTAATTTGGTGCATAATATAATAAACTATACTAATATTAAAAATGTGAAAGTTTGGGTAGATGGATGTCTGTTACTCAATCACGCCCGAACGGCTGGACGGATCTGGATGAAATTTGGCACAGAGATAGATTATAATCTGGAATAACAGATAGGCTAGATCCCGCGGGAATCACAAAACCTTAATCCACGCGGACGAAGTCGCGATCATCATCTAGTACCTAATACAATACAAATTATATTAACGTATAGAGAACGCTCGCGATTATATATTACTAGATGATTACCGCGACTTCCTCCGCGTGGACCAAGTTTTTTCGATTCCCGCGGGAACTCGTGAATTTTCTGGGATAAAAAGTAGCCCATGTCCTACCCCGGGATACAACCTACCCTTGTACCAAATTTCATTAAAATTGGTTGAACAGATACATTTTTTGATTCCCGCGGGAACCTTTGAGTTTTCCGGGATAAAAAGTAGCCTATGTCCTTCCCCGGGATACAACCTATCCATGTACCGAATTTCATCAAAATCGGTTGAGTAGTAGGGCCGTGAAAGCGTAGCAGACAGACAGACAGACAGACAGACACACTTTCTCATTTATAATATTAGTATGGATTTAATTAAACTAGCGGCACGCTATGATGGCCGGTTTGACGTTTGTCCGCTTAATTGATAACGAGTTCCGTATTAATTGATAACGACTTTGAAGGAAATAATTGTATTACTTTATTGACGATAGTGATGTGCAGAGATTCATAAATTTTATCGAATGTAGTTTTAGGTTTAGGACTCAAAATTTATTTATCAAACCGGGTGTCAAACCGGCCATCATAGCGTGCCGCTAGTGTAGTTAATATATTGATATTACTATCTAGTAGATAAGACCAATAATACTACTATGAGATATTAAAAGAAGTCACTTTAGCTTCTTAATGCCTAATGCCTAACTAAAGCTAACCATATTTTTTTCTGCAGTGACGTAAGTCTGCCCATCTGTCTCTCTCCTGCGCTTTCACGGCCTATTTTTTAACAAAATTTACGAAATTTTACACAAAGTTAATTTTCATACCGGGGAAGGACATAGGCTACTCTTTTGAAGACTTTACTAAAATAATATATCTAAAGTTAAAGTACAATGCGACTCCATATCATCCATGTTTCCATGGCAACAAGCGAGTGCACTATGATTTAATTATTTTTTCTAACGTCACAATTGTTCAGACATTTTCATTCGGAATTACAACGTCTATCTTTCTTCCCCGCATTACAATACACCCAGTCTCCATACAAATTTCACTAACGATATTAAAATGAATGGATTCTCTACACTGAAGTCTAAAGCACTCGCGACGCATTGTTCCAAAGAGGAAAAAAAATACTAAATGCATTCCCATAAATATGAGGATTTCGATAGAAAAAGAAACACGCGTAAAAAATCTTAAGTGTAGTTATGACAAACCACACCACAGCGTAAAACCAGGCGTGGGTCTCTGTTGCCTTGCTTGAAATTGCGTTGTTGCAGTTCCTAATTACTAAAAACAGTAGGTACGTTGGTTGAGATTTCAAGATAATAGTCATGCCATTCGTCAGAGAACTAAATGGTCTTAATTAATACTTGTAGCACAGAATAAGTAGGTACAGTATAGCCTGGTAAAGCCTGGTAATGTCAATATTTTTTTGAGACTTGAGGTTACTTCAGCGATGATTGAATTACAAAAACGAATAAACTAAAATAAATATTAGTATTATGATCATACCCGTGCCAGTTAACTCTCTAAAACGCGCTTTAAATCTTACTTAATATGAGACTTTCAGAATAAGGCATGGACTTAAAAAAGAGTTATTTTATAGGTCCATAAATAAGGATGGAACCAGTTTTAATAAAACCTAGTGCTCGACGACATTTTTGCCACTGGGCGTGTTGTGATTGTAGCACGTCTACAAACACGCTTAATATTGAAAATCAACGCACGGGTACATTTCCTTGCACGGAGTCTTTCAGTGGTTTATTCATATTTCATTCTTGGATCCTACCGACTGCGCCAACAGGTATGTAAGGTAGCCCGATTCATTTACAAGCGTCTCGGCTCCTTATTTTAAAAGAAATTTCCAGAAAGGCCGCCGAGACGTGTGCTTTGAGTGCGGGCTCATTATGGGATTTCATTTCTTTGAATACAGGTGAGCTTCGTTAGCCGGATCGTGTGAGGTGCTGGAATTTTTCATTACCGACGCTGAGTATTGAGTTTTCTATTCCCTTATTGAAAGCTTGGAATGGATTTCAGACGTGATTGAGGGCTTGGGTGTTGCTTGAAAATTAATTACTTGCAAGGTCAGTGGCCAATGATTAGTTTTTTTTAAATTATGACTCACTAGTCATTAATACTGAGCACGAGTCTTCGCTCAGAATGAGAAGGGGTTTGGCCATAAATCCACCACGATGGCCAAGCGTGGATTGGTCGACTCCACACATCTATGAGAACATTACGAAGAACTCAGGGGCATGCAGGTTTTCTTCACAGTTAAAGCAAGTTATAGTATGGAAACCCCGACCACTTGTCTAGGAAACCGGGCATTTTAATCACTAGGCTATTACTACAGCCACAAAAATACTCCCAAGAAATTTAATATGCCATCTAGGAAACAACTCTATCAATTTACAGTACAAACGGAAATCCTTACTCTAGAAAGCTATTTTATCAGATAGTCTGTCATAGAATAAGAATAAAGCAAAAAAGAAACTATCCTCTCTACAAAGACTGTCATAGATTAAGTAAACTAGAAGAAACGGCGTGTAAAAAGTAGGTAAAAAACGTGCTCGTACCGCCTTAGCGATCCCATCGTCAATTGCACCCCGGCGTGTATTCAAAGAGATCTTACTATTCAGAGATCACGACCGTAGCTTATAGCGTGTGGTCTAATTTGTGAGAACCTTATAGCGTAGTATTTTATCACTCTCTTTCTAGGCTAGACGACGAAGTATAGCCGTCATCTCGTCTTGTGTCGTCAAAACGCATCTTGCGGAGATTTTTCGCCCGCTGTCAAAGAAAGTGATAATCAGGGGAATAATGAATCATCAAAACACTGAAGAGTGTAGTGCGAAAATCCATTCACCTTAAATTTATGTCCAGCTCTTCACTGGTAATGCGTCTAGCAGTATCAGTGAAGAGTTGAGACACGAGAGAGAGAAACTCTCATTCCGTTGTTGGGTGGTTTGGTTTGGACAATGGAGAGCTACTATTTATCTACAGCTGTGATAAATTTCCGTTACATCGGACTACGAGTGATAGGGAATGTAAGGTGCACCTGTCGTTATACACACACTGTCTAGCCCTATTATATTATGGAATAGGTTGTGCTATACCGCCGTGCCTCGGAGAGCAATGCCGTTGGTCCTACCCCTGATCTCAAGTTAATATAGATTGCCATGGATGAGTTCATGAGAGGGAATAAAAGGCGCGCCTGTGTTTGCAGAAATGGTATCTGTAGCACTATTATATTATATCGGATAACAGATAGACCTACAGCTGCGCTAGGGAGGTCGTCAAAAAAGATACTAAACTGACATATAATCTAAGCATACAAATCTAATAATTTGCATTGCATGCTTATAACTTAAACCAAGCCCAAAGCGGATAGGTCGCAGGCGGTGAAGGTAAAAACCCTGTCTGGAAAAGAGGTAACAATGGTAAGAAGGTGGTGTTCGTGAGACAGCCGTCGCGGAAGCGATCTGAAAAACCTTTCCTATTTAGTTTTCTTATCTTTTCCCGTACCTTGCCTTACTTCTGATTAACCGGTTCCGGTGAGAAAGCTGCAAATACTATACGCAAAGAATAGATAATAGTGCCAAATCGTTACATTTGAAAATATTATAATCCATCTATACTAATATTACAACTGATAATTATTGTGTGTCTGTCTGTTTTTTCAATCTTTATTCCATGGCGGGGCTGTATCACTTAGTGATTATGTTCCCCCCCCTAAAAAGTCACTTTTTATAAAGAATTAGATGATGCCCGCGACTTTGTCAGCGTGGATTAAGGTTTTGCGATTCCCGCGGTAACTCTTTAATTTTCCGGAATTAGCCTATGTCGTTCCCCGGGATGCTACCTAACTCTGTACCAAATTTCATCAAAATCAGTTGAAAAGATGAGCCGGGAATGCCTAGAAGACAGACACACTTTTGCATTTATAATATTAGTATGGATGAAACTTAATTATAACTTCTTTATAATAATAATCACTATATTAGACTTGACTTCAATTTAAATACCTATTTAATCACATAAATATTATTATACACAAATTATAACTATTTGTCTGTAACCATTTTACGACGCATCTGTTTGACAGATTTGGCACAGAGATAGTTTTTCTACATGGTGGAAACGGACACAATAGGTACATATAATCCATAATGTATACTAATAATATTATAAATACGAAAGTGTGTCTGTCTATCTGTCTGCTACGCTTTCAAGGCCCATGAAGTTCTACGTCTGATAAGAATGGGTTTGCAGAAGTTCTACGTCATACGTTTTAAATATTCAAAATCAATACATCTCAGCACGTTAATAACCGGCGCGCTTAAGCATGTGTTGAGTAAAGCAGGTGTGATCCGAATCAATTAGAGGTAGACGACTGAGACAATAGTTAAGCTATATTCGTACGGTTAGTAAACATAATATGGAAATTAAAATGTTTGTTACTATAAGTATATTTAATTAAGCTCAAATTTATTCTAGTATATATGAAAAATTTGTATAATATTTACATACTTTGTCTTCTCTCAACTGTACCACCACTGGTCAGGAAGCTGATTTCACTGAGAAGAACTAGCAAAAAACTTAGCACTTAATCTACAAAAGATCATAATCGCAAGATCATCGTTATACTAGATCACAAGGCAATGTGTCTCGACAACACATTGCCTCGTTGCCGTTTAGTAGATGATATTTTATTTGAATTTAGATTTTGATGAAATTGATTATTATGCCTTGCTGATTTAGTGGTAAGCATGTTCGACTGCAGCCGATGAGGTCCCGAGTTCCAGTCCCGGGTCGGGCCATAATTAAGTACTTATTAGGTTTTTCTGACTAGAAATTCTCAGTAGGTACTAGCCCGGATTTAGAACGTTGGCGGTGTTTCACCCTCGTGCCTCGGGTAGCACGTTAAGCCGTTGGTCCCGGTTATTATCACTAACATGATAATAGTCGTCAAAGTCCGCCAACCCGCATTGGAGCAGCGTGGTGGGTCTAAGCCCTAATTCCCTCTCTCCTATAATAGTAGAGGCCTGTGCCCAGGTATGGGACGTTAATAGGCTGCAGTGATTATGTTTTATCGTTTATTTTGTTGTATGAAGAATTGTTTTGCCAACGCTACGTTAAGGTATGAGCACACTGTTCACTGAGACGCGCGGGGCACGTGAGCCGCAGGTGGCGCGCTCCAGCAATATGCAAACTGTCTTCACCCGTCTGATTGCGCGCAAATATTCGCAGCACTAGTGTAAAATATTAGAGCACATAATATTTCCAAACGTCAGAGAGTATATTTGGTGTGAAATTTTAGGTTTGTATTAAACTTTTGTGCTTAGGTGTAGTGTGAAATATTAACCGCAGCTCCTGCAATTTCTTTCGATGTATGATGAAAGTTTTGTCATCAACGTGGTTAGAGAGATATATTTATTAGATTAATTAAATCAGGTAATAATCAAATGCAGATTTTAAAACATCCATATTTATACTAATACAAGCTGTTGCCCACGACTTCGTTCGCGTGGTTTAAGTTTTTTTTTTTAATTCCCGTGGGAACCCGCCTATTTTCAGGGATACAAAAGTAGCCTATGTCACTTCCTAGGTCCTCAACCATTCTTATTCTTCTTGTCGCGTCGTTTCCTCAACTTTGAGGTTCGTGGCTCCCTCGAGATAATATTACCGCCTTTACGATGTTTCACCATCTCTCTTTATTGGAGGCCGTGCGAAAAGCACTGCAGATCGGAGTGTCGACCACTACTTTTATTTCAACTATACCCATGCAAAAATTGCGATGATGGAATTTGGTACAGGGGTAGATTGTATCCCGGAAACGACATTTTTTATATTTTTTATTATAAATTAAAGAGTTCCCGCGGGAATCACAAAACCTTAATCCACGCGGACGAAGTCGCGGGCTTCATCTAGTGTGTTAATAAGTACGGGCCTGAAACAGTATTGCAATCTTGAAATTTTCATGAATGCTCGTGTATAAAAACGAACTTAATACCGTCCAAGATAAAATGTAAAATATTATGTAATAAAGATGAAAGAATGAGTGTGTTTAATATATATACCTTTTGTTTATAATATCATGAAGGACTACATATTGCAATAGGTCTTTCTTTTGATATGTCTGTTTTGACTTTACCGTTGGCTCAGCAAAGAGATTGTAATGATATATTAATTTATACAATAATAATTTATTTGGACATGTACGCACAAAATCTCGTGTTTCAAACATTTTCTATACCATCCGGGGCCATACTGCTAGCCCTTAAGTTCCCGCGGGAACAGAAAGACCTCAATCCACGCGGAGTAAGTCGCGGGCATTAGCTAGTATGTGACATCAAATTGTTTTTTGAGTAATATTGCTTAAGTATTGCTTTATGCGTTGGCAGTATGGCCCCCTCATCATCATCATCATCCTCAACCGATAGATGTCCACTGCTGGACATAGGCCTCTTGCAAGGATTTCCACACGCCTCGGTCTTGCGCCGCCTGGATCCAGCGGCTCCCTGCGACTCTCTTGATGTCGTCTGTCCAGCGAGTAGGGGGTCTGCCTAACGCTGCGCTTTCCCGTGCGTGGTCGCCAATCCAGCACTTTGGGACCCCAACGTCTATCGGTTCCTCTAACTATGTGCCCCGCCCAACTATGGCCCCCTCACATCATGTTTATGTCAACGTAAGCAGTGGTTACACTGGCGTATTTTTGCGTGCGTTTTCACGACGTCATTAGGCCCAAAACAGCGGGGTTGCCAATTACGGTGCGCAGACCGGCCACCCGCGGCGCTGTCTATTATCGCAACAAATCGTTATTACTGGCGATAGGTACCTCGGTACTTGTTGAAGCCGCCGCCTGAGATTGAGTGTTTTTATTATATTCGGTATATTGAATGGGCGGTTTGGTTGTAGAAACTCAGTGGTGTGTGTAACGCTTTATACAGTTACGTTGATGTAAAATATAGAACCACAGCTTAGATAAATAATAAATAATCATGACCTCCCGACCGAATTTCGGCCACGGCGGTCAATCTCCAAAGAGAATAGCCATCGGCGCGGTAGATATTATAGTGCACTAGGGCGTGCTCAAACACAGGTGCACTCTCTGTTCCTTTACTCTCATAGCCTGATGGGACGTAAAATCTGGACCGGAGAGGGATTAGGCGCATAAAATAATACGTGCTCTCCGAGGCAAGGGGGTGAATCACCGCCAATTTGCTAACTCTGGGCTAGTAGGCACTGAGTAATTAATAGTAATTAAGTAGGTATTAGGTTTTTCTGACAAGATTAAATAATATATATCTACTTACCAACATCATTTTTCCTGACACTGCCATTACCCAATTTTTAACAAAAAAAAAATATTATTTAAAAAAAAATATTACAGTTTAAAAGTGCAGACATATTATGACCTCTGAAACCCGAGAAAAAAAATTACCTACAAGTAAAATGGTTATTTATTTTATTATTTTCTTATGACTTGGAAAACGAAAATATACATTTAACCGAAAATATAAAAACCTCAAAGACATAAAAAGTCTAGTCTCGAATATTATTTATGAAAGGCTTTTCTTCTTAAATGATATGACCTTAATATCTGGTAGAAATCTTTCGGCACTCTATTTAATTTCACTTCATTAATTTGTTGAAAAAGTAATATTATAAAAAGAATGGATATAAAATTTGTGAGCAGTCAGCTAGGTTTTCGTTTCATTTCATTCATAGACTAGATGACTGATGTGACTTCATCCACTTGGACTAAAAGTTTCTTTGAAAAGTTTTTTGATAGAAAGTAACATAAATCCGTCCAGAATGTAATCTTATTTTTTACTAAATGATGCCCACGAATTCATCCGCGTGGTATAAGTTTTTGTATTCCTGTGGGAACTCCACAATTTTCTGGGTTAAAAAGCCTACGTCCTTCCCCGTATTACTACCACCTCTTTATCAAATTGAATCAAAATCGGTCGAAAAGATGAGCCGTTTCCGGGGAATAAAGAAACTTAATCCACGCAGATGAAGTCGGTATCATTTAATACATGAGTAAGTACAAAACAACATCCCGCGAGGAATTACACGGCAGCCTTTAATCAACCATAGCTCAACATTAAACTGCAGATAATTTCATCGCTAAGCCCGCATTTCACACTCCAGCCGGCAATTAGCCGTGATCTGTCTGATTAACATGCGTTGTCGGGACGGCGCTGGTGCTTAGGCGGGGCCACTGTGCGAGCGATAGGCGTTTTTAAGGTATCAAAAAAGACCTTATTACATAATCAATACATCACTAATTCAAGTATTTCACTAAGCTAAAAGATGATAATTTGATCGATAACCTGTATTTTATGCAACTGTCTGAATAGCATGCGTTGTCTTTGCTGGGAAGGCACGGGTAAGCCACATACGGGGCCACTGCGCAAGTGATGAGCGTTTTTAAGGTAACAAGGAAAAAAATAACTAATCAATAGGTAATAAGATGGTAATTTCATCGCTAGTCAATACATCACTAATTCAAGTATTTCACTAAGCTGAAAGATGATAATTTGATCATCTGTCTGATTGAAACCTTAATGTAGGTTTTTAAGTTGTATATTATGGGATGAAGCTGTACAATAGGCAGCCTTATCGCTAAGAAGCGATCTATGTACAAGCACTGAGCAGCCCATACAAGCTTTGAGCGTTAAATTATGGAAAAAAAATTTTTTTTTGTTTACAAAAAGACTAGAGAGT
Organism: Erebia epiphron; assembly: GCA_963932025.1. NCBI lineage: Eukaryota > Metazoa > Arthropoda > Insecta > Lepidoptera > Nymphalidae > Erebia > Erebia epiphron. The sequence goes on along the minus strand of OZ009946.1, from coordinate 36,178,341 downwards.
CGAAACTACGCAATATGTAATGTGCTTCCTTCAATGACGTTTGTCCCCGCTCCATTTTTTCCGGGTGTGGTAAGGAAAACGGTGTTCTCTAAGAAGAGCAAAAGATAAATTAACTTCATGAGCATGCTTTTTCTCCTCTCGAATAAAGACCACCAAAGTTACTTTTTTATCGCAGTTTGACAAAGAATTATGGTCTTACTGCTAGCGAAATAAATTCTTCTTCTTATTTCCGTAATCTTAAAGAAGTTTTACTAACACACAGACCAAAAGCAGCTGGCACATTAGAAAACGTGGAATACATTTCAAAGCTTGCCTGATTATTCAATGTGACTTTTTTTTTGTGATGAAAGCTCTCCCGCTTACGTTTTGGCGTGCCCTTAGCCAGACTAGTCACAAGCGGGCGAGGGCGACACGTGATCTTTCAGGTGGTAGCATGGCTGATTAATACGGTGCGGTATTTTGAATTATTGTGATGCTGTTTAGGAAGCCCAATTTGTTCCAATGTGACTCCGGTATATCTCTACCATTAATATTCAATAAGAGGATGAAGGAGTTCACACATTGCCGAAAGATCTAGTAGGTGGCAGCTGCAGGTGGCGGAACAGCGAAATCCTAGAGGTACGCATAATATTGTATAGAGTACCTAAATGCTAAAAAACGACATGTTATACTATATGCGGTTACCTCAGTAATTTACGTTGATGTCATCATTTATTGGATCTGTGTGATAGAATGAATTGTGTGATAGAGTGATTTTATTATTTGAAAATTAGTTATTTATTGAAAGCTTGACTTTATAATCTAGTTTTTATCGGACCACTAATTATTAACGATGTAACAGTTCCTTTTCCTCTCCCCGTTTTAATTGAAGTGACTACGTTTTACATTTACTATTTCTTTATAGGAATTGCTGCTGTCACTGATACCAGCCGTTGCTATAGTTTGTGACATAGCGATTTTTTTTACGTTGGGCGTCCTATTTGCAGTCTGTGGAGAAACTTTTGGGGGGGTAATCAACTACGAGGCTGAGGGCACGCAAGACGACAGTGCCACAGTTTAGCAAGCTAACAGTTTGTAAACTGACAAAACACTTTGCCTTTTAATAATACTTAAAAAGCGTATACTTATCTATGATGATAACTGCATAATATTGCCAACTGCCATGTCGCAGCCATGTTGAATTTAACCTCGAGTTTTTTCGCATCTCAATCACATATACGGGTCTAAATTAGCGGGCTCTTACATGACCGGCGGATCAAATGCCGTTCTATAATAAACAATCGCGATATAAAATAATCGGGAAAAAAACGGAAATTTTATAAACAGTTCGCACAGGTATTATGGCAAGTTTGGCGTGATTGGCGACGTATGATGACAAAAAGCAACGAAAATTCTCGGAGGTTTTTTTTTTTTTAATTCTTTTGTTTGTAGGTAACACCTGGGGTTAATTGCATCCTTCTAGAGTATAGATAGTAGGTTTATTAAAATTATAGATTAATATCAAGAGGTACGCTTTAAAGGTATACGGATATGCTTGATCCGTTTGCGATGAGATGCCGAAATTGCGACTACGCTTTACGCCAGTAATTTCTCGGCAAAATTTGTTCATGTCCATACTGTATTTTGGCTAAACCATGACAACATCCGCCGGGGGCTGGCAAAAAGTATAAAAAACTGATTGAAACCGGAGATAAAAGCCGTGTCGAACAAGACGACCCGCACGTCCCGAAATTTAGATGCATTTAAATGTATAGCCGATATATCGGGCGTCTGCTAAGGGCCCTTCTCCTAGGTAATTTATTTTCAGTCTGCTTTACTTTTACAGCATTTTGGATAAACCACAAAATACTCAGGATTTTCTTTATAAAACTAACGTCGTGCCTTTATAATATGACGTTATTATTTCGTCTGTTTAAACATGACAATCCCAAAAATATCGTGAGAGGCTTCGGCTGAGGTGAGGTAAGAATATTTTCGGTACGATGTCATTTATTTAGGGGACTGGGGTCTCTATAATCAAAGACTGCATCATCGCTTACCATTAGGTGAGATCACAGTCAAGGCCTAACTTGTAGTGAAATAAAATAAGGAGTACATGACATTAAGCTAAAAGGGAGCCGCTGGATTCAGACCGCAGCATGTGGAAGTCCGTACAAGAGATCTGTGTCTAGCATGTGTTGTAACCCCCTTTGCGTATTGTGATGGGTAGGGTTTTAAGATGCAAACTTACAATAGGTAGTAGAAAGACTTAGCCATTTACTCGTGAAGTAAACATAACTATACCCATAACCACTCGCAACCAAGGTATATAGATAGGGTCTATTTCTAGAACACTTGCTTGTCAAGGCAAAGAAGAGTATCGAATTGTTACAGACATTAAAGTTGTAATAATGTTATAATATTGTAAAAGAAAAAAAAAATCGCGCCGAATTGAGAACCTACTCCTTTTTCGGAAATCGGTTAAAAACGTCATTTAAACATGGCTGCAACAAGAGCGGGAACTTCTCTGATTAGCCGAAACCCCTATAGACTGTTTTGGTCCAGCGCTATCTGTAGTCATCACTCGAAACGATGTCTCGGTGGGTCAGTGCAAGATGGCGCTCACACATGATGTCTACTCGTCGTCGTCGTCTCAACCAATAGACGTCCACTGCAGTCTCAGATCTCCTGCATGGATCTCTACAGTACGCGGTCTTGTGCCGCTTGCTTCCATGCTACTCATTTGATCGTCCGTCCACCTAGTGGGGTGTAGTCCAAAGAGGCTACGCTTTACGTTGGGAGGCCGTCAGTCAAGCACTACTACTGATATCTACTTATTAATATTAATTAGGTTTTAATCCAAAGGTACTTAGCATTTATCACCTAACCGGATCGGATCGGATCAGGCCTTGCAGCGGCTTTGCATAATATTATAATATAAGGTATAACAATTAACAGTAATGTTAATGTCCCCCTGCAATCAGCCATACGTATGCTAATTACCTGCGCCTAAATACCTGCTATTACGTAATATCTATCTACCTGCTAACAGTGTATATTATATTATCTGTACCATAAGAATATCAAGATAAATAAGAGGAGAATTAAATTAGAGATAATAATGTCCTCCCGATCGAATTTCGGCCACAGAGATATTTTAAAGAACACAAGTGTGCGCGCATACACAGGTGCGCACTCTCTCTTCTGTACTCTCATAGTCCGACGGGACGGAAAATCCAACACGACCGGAGAGATACTTACTTGGGGGGTAAACGAGGATCAAACCTGTGACCGCTAGCTGCTTGATGGCCGTGCCAGAGAGGTCGTCAAAACGGTTTGACTTATTCTATTTAACTGACCTTGGAGTAAATACAAAGACAAACTGTTTACTGTTTAATATGCATTAAGGCGAGAGGAGACAATACGAATTTGAATTGCATTAAGTTGTTCCGAAGCAACAATGATTTGAATTTAACAGAACAAGATGGCGGATTTTGTGTTTTGTTGACTTACCCCCAATGTTGACTAGCATCATGAACTTTAAAAGCCACTTGAAAAATAAATTGGCGCTGTTTTTTCATAAGACTGTTTTGACCGTGGCTAATAAATAATAATAAACTCCTTTATATCGGCCATTTTATTCAATTGACAAAACAATTAGGACAAGGGGATGCTCGCAAGTTTTGATCAGAACGAGCTTTGGACACGCAGTAGACAGTCAGACAGACAAACGCACTCTAAATTAATATTATTAGTATGGATGTATTTTAGGTACGATAAAATCTAAGATGATTGCGGACAAACCTGGACATAAATTTGAACTTTATAATTATATTGAAAACCATTAAGTATGGTTTTCAATATAATTATAAAGTTCAAATTTATAAATGCCAAAGTGCCTCTATCTGTCTGTCTGTCTGCTACGCTTTCACAGCCCAACCGTTCAACCGATTTCGAGGAAGTTTGGTACGGCGATAGGTTGTATCCCTGGGAAGGACATAGGGTAATTTTTATGCCAGAAAATCAAGGAGTTCCCGCGGGAATCAAAAAACTTAGTTCAAGCGGGCGAAGTCGCGGGAATCATACTAATATTATAAATGCGAAAGTATGTTTGTTTGTTGGTTTGTCCTTCAATCACGCCGCAACGGAGCAACGGATCGACGTGATTTTTGGCATGGGTATAGTTGAGGACCTGGAGAGTGCTATAGGCTACTTTTTATACCGGAAAATTAAGGAGTTCCCGCGGGAATCAAAAAACTTAAACCACGCGAACGAAGTCGCGGGCATTAGCTAGTCATCAATATTTATGCCTGTTTCAAATCTTAAATGAAACAAAGGATGTCTAAATTTAGCGTCATTTATAATGCTGTTTAAGGTAAGCCCACCCGTGCAAAGCCGGGGTGGACACGCTATAGTAGAAAAGAAATATTAAAATGTTCTGTTAAATTTTCAATCAGCATTTTCAAACCAATAATTATACTTATAAGTAGAGAAGATCTTGACAAAAGATCCCGATATTAAGTCCGATGGGAGGCCCATTAGGTCCAATAATTTGAGTCATCGCGAACATTAAAGGAATGGAACTTTTCACTCGAAACTTCGAACAAAATTTCCGGCGACTAATGAGATTACTAATTATTATCGATTTGACTCAAAGAGCGATCCTTTGCGCAATGAATTCAAATCAAATCAAATCAAATTATTTTTATTCAAATAGACTTTTTACAAGTTCTTATGAATAGTCAAATGAATCTACCACTGGTTCGGAATGCCGTTCCTACCGAGAAGAACCAGCAAGAAACTCGGTGGTTGCTCTTTTGAAAAAAAAAAAAATCGAAAACACACTAGGGAGAAAATAATCTCTGGGGGACAAAAAGTCGACGTCTGCTTATGTAACGCGCACTTTAGCTTATTTAAAACTAGCTGATGCCCGCGACTTCGTCCGCGTGGTTTAAGTTTTTTGTTATTCCCGCGGGAACTCCTTAATTTTCCGGAATAAAAAGTAGCCTATGGCACTCTCCAGGTCCTCAACTATACCCATGCCAAAAATCACGTCGATCCGTTGCTCCGTTGCGGCGTGATTGAAGCACATACCAACAAACCAACAAACCAACAAACAAAGTGACTTTCGCATTTATAATATTAGTATGATATGATATGATATATGTATGGATTTGTCTTTGCGGAAGGACCTGGGAACCCACCGCATTATTATCCCAAGAAAAATCCTGCCATTATGTGATTAATGGAAAGGGGTCACGACCCTCAGCAATGGGGAAAACGACGCAGTGATAGAGAAAATTTGGTCTGCATAGAAATATAAAGAACTGTACTTCTACTTTGAATTTCGTTTATATAAGGTAGTTTTTACCCCGGAAAATGAACGGAAAACCATTTTTGTCGTACAGGGCGAGTGAGCCTTAAAATGGTCGAATTTTGAGAGCCCATAAATCTGCCACGCGTCAAACTAAGCCCCGTATCGAGCGGGGCAGCCGGCTTAAATTACAGACTAACTGCGACGCAAACAATAATATTGATAAATCATTATATTAAGATAGTTCGTCTAAAATCGGATTGCTGTAATAAATTTTCATTTCCCGTTTGCCCAGTGTGGCGGTCGATTTTATAACAATTTTATTTTTCTAAAACTGCATTGTTGGTGGCTAAAAAAGAGTACATGAGTAACTAAACTTTCAATAATAAATAGTAAAAGGAACCCTTATGCTTATAGGATATTTTCGTTGTGTGTCTGTCAAAGCCCTTTTTCTAGAAAACGCGTAGGGCCTAAGTATTTGGTATTAATACAATTTGATTTTAATACTTAGGTCTACGGTCCTTTGGAGCTGTAAAAAATCAAGCTTCTAAGTCAACGTAATCAAAAGATATGGGCGTTTATGCCGGATATTTTGACACTCGCCAATAAATCAAAACCTAAATGTTACTTCCCGTTGACCCAGGATCATGTAATTCGGCAAGAAGTAAGGTCTCACAGGCCACAGCACAAGTACCTATAGGAAAAATCCGAATATCGTTAATTAGCGTTCCGTATAATATGTATAATGTAAGCCAGTTATTTCACAGCTGGAATTTTTCACGAGTCTTACTCAAATGTCTCAGTCTGATTACCAATGTTTTCAAAAGAGCAACCGCCGAGTTTCTTGCTGGCTCTTCTCGGTAAGTCAGTCGGTTATAAGTTCTCTTAACAAAAGCACATTTCCAAGAGAATTTCCAAGGGGATCTTCAAAAATCTAAAACTTTTTAAAGTCACTAGATAAAGTTAGTACTTAACAAAAAAACACCGCACATCAATAAGATAAAATATACATTATCAGAGAATTTCTTGAAGCACCTAAACGATGGCGCCCTAATGAGGCTTCAAGCAACCCGGGTGCCCCGCGGTGACCAGAGGGGGCACCCGCTGGGTTCCGCCAATTTGCACACTTTCCGACAATTTTCTATTTTTACTAGCATTCATATCCCATGAACACCTATATTAGGTACTTTGGACAGTATCCGTGGTTGTGACAGCTAGTTTTTTTTTTAACAAGTAGAAGGGTCACTTGATGTTTTGACAATGCAGTATTATTAAAGGGTCTTTAACGACGACCTTCATTTTGACGACCTCCCTGGCGTAGTTGTGAGCGCTGTGGTCTTAGAAGTGGGAGGTCCCGGGTTCGATTCCCGGCGGGGTGAATTCAGGTATTTATAATTTCAGAATTTTCTCTGGTCTGGCCTGGTGTGAGGCTTCGGCCGTGTCTAGTTACCGCCCTAGTCGCAAAGACGTACCTCCAAGCGATTTAGCCTTCCGGTACGATGCCATGTGAAAACCAGTTTTTTCCTTCAACATGTGGGGGTCAAAGACTGTTCTAGGTCGGTACTTAGTTCCGGCTAGTTAGTCTTACTTAGTACGGCCACTTATAGTCGGTAGGTACTTGGTACGGCCCATCTTTTTGACCGAATCTGATGAAATTTGCATAATTTGGAAGGTCAGAGGCTACTTTTTGACCCGAAACATCTAATAGTTCCCTCGGGATTTTTCGGGGGCGAAATTTGCGAGTCTTACATTTACTTAACTAGTTATAAAAACACGTGGACCTCGATTGATAATCGTCAATCAATCGAAAGGAAATGTATGTAAGCCGGTCACAGCTACGAGAGCCTCTTCACCGTAGTATAGGGCGTCCTTTATAAGCTAGGAGCTAGTTAAAAAAAAACGGTTATACTTTATCGCTTTAAAATAAAAACTTCAGTTTGGCTATAGTCCACCTCGCAAGCCAGTTATATTTAATTGCTTAAAACGCAAATCACTCAGGAAATTTAGTAGTGCGTGCCCAAGGATATACCCCAACCATCTGAATAGAACGCCGAACATCTAAACTGCTCGATTACCACCCTTTTCTAAAATGCTAAGCTATTACGACGACCTAGTTTCTTGCTGACTTTTCTCGGTAGGAATGGCATTCCGAAGTACAGTGGTAGATTTACTCAATGATTAAAAACCAGTTGAAAATGTTTATTTGAATAAAAACAATATTATTGTGAAGTTTCTTGGCTCTTCGAAATGAAATTTCGAACCTGTTGCAATGGTATATTCACTCGATGATTCAAAAGCACTTGTAAAAGATAAATAAAATTGAATAAAAACAAAATATTGAACTTTCTAGCTGGCTCTTCACGGTAGGAATAGAATTTCAAACCAGTTGCAGTGCTAGATTAACTCGACGATTAAAAAGCACTTCTAAGATATAAACTGAATAAAAAACATTTCAATTTAATTGATTGAAATTACTCGTAAGTAGAAGTTTAAGTTGGCATAATATTACTAACTAGCCCACAGGGTAGAACGTAGTAGAAAAAAAGCTCCCTTATGAAAAGGTGCTTTTTGGTTAAAGGAAAAAAAATTGAATTTATAAACTGGAATTGAAATACTCTGAATAAACTGTCCGCTAGCTCCTACTCTATGGGCGTCCCTTAGACAAATCGCTAATGAGATGAGTCTCCTAATGATTTATCGAGAGCCATCGAGGACCATCCAAATCGGTTCGGCTTTAAATTGAGTCGATCCTCACAAAGCGAGAATTAAATGTAATTTGTTTTAAGTGTTCCGGAGATCAATAGTTTTTTTTATTTCACTAAAAGTTTTAACTTTTGAATGCGATCTCACCTGGTAGGTGATGATGCAACCTAAGGCCCCTATTGTTAACCGATATCAGTCAGAACAATTTCTCAAGTATTGGACAATTTATGCTTAAAATCGGTTTTTACCATAGATACTTAGATCATAGATACACCCATATTACTTACTACAACATACTTGTTCTTAGCTGATGTCGGTTAATTAACGCGTAAGTACTACTAGGGGTATTTCATCATCATCATTATCATCAGCCACTACGCATCCACTGTTGGACATAGGCCTCTTTTAAGTAGCGCCAACGTGCTCTTTCCTCGGCTTTCCGCATCCAATCGATGCCAGCCACCCTCCGGATAACATCGCTCCACCTTGCTGGGGGACGCCTTACGCTCCGTTTACCAAGACGCGGTCTCTACTCGAGGACCTTTAGACTCCAACGTCCATCGGTCCTCCGACACATGTGACCAGCCCACTGCCACTGTCGGTCACTTTAGTTCTTTGGCGAATCACTTCATTCCGGACTTTATCCCTCAAAGAAATTCCGAGCATAGCTCTTTCTATAGCACGCTGAGCGACCTGCAGTCAGTGTACCAGTCTCGCTGTCAGTGTCCACGTTTCGGCACCGTAGGTCATTGCTTGTAGGACGCACTGGTCGAAGACCTTAGTCTTCAGGCACTGCGGTATGGGTGACGAAAAGACTCGACGAAGTTTACCGAATGCTGCCCAGCCTAGCTGTAATCTCCTATCGATCTCCTTCTCGAAGCTGTTTTTACCCAATTGGAAAATTTGCCCAAGGTATGTATATTCCTGAACAACTTCGAGAATAGACCCATCGACATTGATCGGCTCCGGAGCGACCAGGTCATTTAACATGACTTTGGTCTTGTCTAGGTTCATCCGGAGACCGACACGTATAGTGACGCCACGACACGTGAGCCGTATAGGCATTTCAACACTTCGATGTAACGTCAATCAACTTGGAATCGCCGCAAAGAGTCCAGCACAGCCCAGGTCTCGATGGAGTCAAAGGCCTTCTCATAGTCCACAAAGACGAGGCACAGAGGCTGATTGTACTCACAAGACTTCTGTACAATCTGCCTCAATGTGTGTATGTGGTCTATGGTGCCGTAACCACTCCGAAACCCAGCCTGCTCCGGTGGCTGGAAGTGGTCGAGCCTTCGTGATAAACGGTTAGAGATGACCCTGGAAAACAGCTTACAGATGTGGCTTAGGAGCGAGATGAGACGGTAATTTTTAAGGAGTGTTTTGTCACCTTTCTTAAAGAACAAAACAACTATGCTCCTATTCCACGCCTTTGGAGTTCTCCCGTTCTGAATAACACAGAGTCAAAAAGCCTCCGTAGCTCTCTAAGCAGGGGCATATGTCAATGATAGAGGAGCATGGATTTGATCGCTCCAGCAATGTTAAGGACAGCGGTTACTTATGTACACATTGATATAATAATTATTGTAAATGAATTATTTAAAAAGAGCAACCACCGAGTTTCTTGCTGGTTCTTCTCGGTAGGAATGGCATTCCGAACCAGTGGTTGATTCACTTGACGATTCAAAAGTACTTGTAAAAGTTTATTTGAATAAAAAAACATTTGATTTGATTTAATTTGATTTGATACCCCCTGCCTTCAAGAGCTCAAAGGTAACTCCATCTTCTCCCGGGGCTTTTCCATTTTTCTGCTGTTTCAGGGCCAACACAATCTCGTCCACACTAATTTCCGGAAGGTCATCGGTGTAGTGGCGAGTTAACTTGGCTCTGGGATCCTGGTCACAGGCCACAGGCTGTGGAACTTGGGTGTCATACAGCTTGCCGAAGAAGTCTTCTATCTCAGCGAGAATCTCTGGTTTGGCGCAAACAGTTCTACCACTCGAGGTTCTAAGTTTGGTCATTTGGCATCTTCCAAGACTTTGGGTAAATACCTTGGACCCCCGGTTTTGCTCTATAGCTTGTCGTATGTTTTGAGTATTGAAGCTCCGGAGGTCTCGTCTTATTGATCTTTTGACCTTTCTATTGAGGGCTAGGTGTCCCGCCTGAGTAGTTTGCACATTTTCTCGCCTCTCTCTCATGAGATTCAGAGTCTTATCCGAGAGTTTAGACTTCTTAAGCACACTCCTTGTCCCACAGAACCTGTAGCCTTCTTCCCGAATGATATTAGCCACAGTTTCGTAATCCTCGTCAATATCGACAGTAGGTCCCAAAGCTTCAAACCTATTCTGAAGTTCCATCTGGAACCGTTCCGAGCCAGCCCGGGTCTGGAAAACAGTAGGTCTGAACGTAGACATCATCATACGACATCTTTCTAGCTTGTAATTGATATTTAGAGTGCCTCGGACCAGTCGGTGATCGCTCCCTGTATTAAACCTGCTAACCACAGAAACATCTCTAAATATATAGCGTCTGTCCGTTATGATAAAGTCTATCTCATTCCTAGTCACATTATCGGGGCTCCTCCAGGTCCACTTCCTGTGAGGCCGCTTCTTGAATGAGTTCATCAAGAATAAGCCCTTCCTCTCGAGAAAGTTAACCAGCATTTTTGGCCCCTACGGTTTCGGTTCCCATACCCATGCTGTCCCAAAACAGACTCAGAACCACCCTGTCTCGGTAGGAATGGCATTCCAAACCAGTGGTAGATTCATTTGACTATTCATAAGAACTTGTAAAAAGTCTATTTGAATAAAAATAATTTGATTTTGATTTTGATTTTGATTTTGATTTTGATTTTGTACCTACTTTCGCATTGAAGTGCCCCATGATAACGTTGAAGTGGGCCCTAGTGGTGTTTTCTAAGGCTTGACTAATATCGTCATACAGCATTTTGACTTCTTCATCCGAGTGTGATGACGACCTTGAGGGAATACCGTTTGGTCAGTCTAATTATGAGATACGCTACCATTGCTGAAACACTGAATATCTCAACAACGTTATCAGTGAGGACCTTGTTGACGAGGAATCCGACGCCGCCCTGCGATGGATTATCTCCTTGCCGATGGTAGAGGAGATGGCCCGATTCTAGGGTTGTTGTGTCCTCCCCCTCTCTACGGACCTCACGGCCATTTGTTCAAGTCTAGCTAGTTTGTTTGTAATGGTTAAACTGCCATCAGTCGGTCGCCAGAGCCTCGTTCGTCAATCAGCAGGGGGCACCACGGGCAGGTGAGGTTGGCTGTTGGAGCACTGAGATGGAAGCGCACTCCCTCACCCCCCCTCCCTCTTCCCTCCCTCAGGGGTATTTCAATTATATTAAACCCATAAATCCTTAAACGTATCGTAACGGAACGCTAAATACGGTGTTTGCCGGTAGGGCGGTAAATAGCCACGGCCGAAGCCTCCCACTAGATCAGACCAGAAAAAAATATTAATCCCGGACTCCAGAGGATAGGACCTGGGACCACCTGCTTAAAACTGACCTCCCGCCCACAGTGCCAAAATATATCATGCTAAAATAATGAACAAAATCCGAATTGACTGTAGAAACCAAACTTTTTAAAGAACTAAACATCTATTCGAACAAAAGGAAACTTCCTCGGAGTAAAAGAAATAGGCACCAAAAAATACAATGTAGCAAGAAAATAGGTTAAAAACAATCATTATTCATACATTCGGAGGTCTAATCCCTCAACCCGAGTGTCGTGACCTCACACCGTATCGCAAAAACTCCAGCCAGTACTTTGAATAATGCTGTTAGTTCCGCACACTGCTGCCGATGCCTATGTAAATGCGGCCGAATTGTGTTCTCAAAGCCTTGTTACTTGCGTGTTAGAGGAACAGCTATTTGAATGGTTTCTAGTAAAAGTCTACTTTATTTTACTTTAACGTAGGGTTTTTGTGTCCTTTATCTTGATTTGAGTCCTTAGATCAGAATTTAAAAAAATCTTCTTATGTATAGTACCAACTTGACAACAATACGTTTATGTCTGCTAGTATGTCGCACTTGCGTATTTCAGTCAGTAGGTATTAACGCTATCGACCTGGAATTAAAAATGGTTTTAAAATATAATACTTTCTTTCTCTTATGGCGTATAAAATAATTAAAATATATTTTAAATAATTAAAAAATGGGCCAAAACGGAGGACGTGACATTAGCGTAAATTTGATTTATGAAGAATTTCGTGGGAACTTTTAGATTTTCTAAGATAAAAAGACTGATATCCTTCCCCGAGATGCAACCTTAGTACCAAAATTGGTCAAAATTAGTGAAACACCCGTGCTAGCGTAGAAGACAGACGGACGACTGACGGACGGATTCGGCCGCTATAGCTCTGATAGACTGACGGACAAAACAGACTTGCGTGACGCATCTCCTTCGGAAGGGAACTACATCTTTCCTGTCGTACTGGTATGTGCGTCTCTATATATATGCGTATTTGAGAAAACAAAAAATTAGTACCAAGTAGGTAGTTACATACTGGCACTTCTAATGCAAAACAAAATACCCCAAAAATGCAAAGGAAAGATGCATTTCAATTCATGCGTGAGAGATCCTAATCACTCTCCGACAAAAACACATATAGAATCTAAATTACCACCAGGAACCGGATAATCAAAACAACTTTTCAGTACACAGCAACTAAAATGTCTCCCAACACGGCTGGTCCCCGCAGGAGATCTAGACCAAAACCCTCCAACTAAAGATGCAAAACAATTAACATTGCAACACTCAATACAAGAACCCTAAGAACCCAAGAAAGTTTACTGGAATTAGAAAAATCACTACAAAACATAAACTACGACATTTTAGGCATAAGCGAGGTAAGAAGATTAGGCAGCAAAATAGAAGAACACAACGATTACATTTTATACCAGAATGGAGAAAAAGCTGGTCACAGAGGGGTGGGATTCCTGATAATAAAATCTCTAAAGCATAACATTCAAGAGCTGACAGGAATTTCGGATAGATTAGTTAGACTTAATGTCAACTTTACTGGATACAAGAAGCCATGGACGGTTATACAGGTTTATGCACCTACCGAGCAATCCTCCAAAGACGATATTGAAGACTTCTATAACAATCTTTCGGATATTGTAAAGAAATATCACAATAACAACATTATAATCATGGGAGACTTCAACGCCCAGGTTGGTATCAGAGAAGCAGGGGAAGAATCAATATTGGGAAATTACGGTCATGGCAAGAGAAGCAAAAACGGTCACAAGTTAATAAAATTTCTTTTGCAAAACAACTTAACATTACTCAATTCAGTCTTCAAGAAAAATCCTAAAACAAAATGGACCTGGATATCTCCAGACGGAAAGCATAAAAATGAAATTGATTATATGATCACAAACAGACTAAAACATTTCAATGACACACACATAGTACAGAGTCTGAACTTCAATACCAACCACCGTATGGTACGATGTCGTTTAAGACAATACCCACCAAAAAGATCTAGGAAATTTATAACAAATGCCAAAGCACTGCCATTAGAACATTATGCGAAAAATGTAGACTCATCTTTTATTCGGCAGCTGCAAGATACAGTCAACTCTGACATAAATATTATAGAAAAATATGATCACCTAGACAAGAAACTAACACTAAGAAAGAAAGTAAATTTCATTAAAGATACAAGCAAATTTAGTGAAAAAACTTTAAAACTACTAGAAGAAAGAAAACCCCTAATATCAGATAAAGAAAATAGTAGAGAAAACCAAAGTAGAATATCAAGCCTTAGCAAACAAATTCGGGAAAGTATGAGAAAGGACAGGATAGCAAGAAGAAATAAAAAATTGGAAGAAGAAATTAAAAGAACAGGTGGAACGAAAAAAGCGCTTAAGGATTTAAGGGAGTATGGTAAGGAATGGATTTCCAGATTAAAAAGTAACCTTTCCAACCAAGTGACAAACCGTACAGAAGTTCAGAAACTAGCCACACTCTACTACAGAAACCTTTACTTTGACAATGGTGCCGCAAAAGAAACTGATACCAGCATAAGACCAAACAATATTCAGGGTGATGTACCACCAATACTTACTGCTGAAGTACGAAAAGCTATCAACTCACAAAAATTAGACTGAGCACCAGGACCCGACAAAGTACCAAATGGATTGTTGAGAGGTACCATAGAAGAAGTGAGCCCGATTCTAACTCAGATTTTCAATGACATTCTAAAAACAGGTACAATCCCAAATCAATGGGGAGAATCGCATATAATTCTTCTGCATAAGAAAGGAGACAAAGATGACATTGGTAACTACAGACCAATAAGCCTCATATCAAACATCTACAAGGTGTTTGCCAAAGTAATCTTAGACAGAATAACAAAATCTCTAGATGAAAATCAACCTATTGAACAGGCGGGGTTCAGAAAGAAGTACAGTACCATAGACCATATCCACACTATAAAACAGATCTTGGAAAAATATAATGAATACCAGAAGCCAATATACTTACTTTTTATCGATTATTCCAAAGCATTCGACAGCCTGAACCATAACTATATCTGGACAAGCCTTAGCCAGCAAGGAGTGGACAGCATTTAAATTAACTTTATTAAAAACATCTATAGAAAAAGCATAAGCCGCATAAAACTAGAATCGATAGGTGACGCATTCCCCATAAACAGAGGAGTGCGACAAGGAGACCCATTGTCCCCTAAACTCTTTACCGCTGTGCTCGAAAATATATTTAGGAACATGGATTGGGATAAGTATGGCATCAACATAAACGGTAGTCTCTTAAATAATTTAAGATTTGCTGATGACATTGTTCTGCTAGAAGAAGACCCTAAGAACTTACAAAATATGATTCAAACCTTATCTGGCAAGAGCAAGAAAGTCGGACTACAAATAAATACGAGTAAAACAAAACTGATGACCAATTCCACTGAGGTAAACATAGAAATAGATGGTAACAGGCTCGATTGTGTAAGGGAGTATGTTTATTTGGGGCAAATTATTTCTCCCCATGACCTGATGTCAAAGGAAGTAGACAAAAGAATAGCTTGTGGATGGAAGAGATATTGGTCCCTAAAAGAGATCATGAAGAGTAAAGAATTAAACATCAGTATTAAAAAGAAGACCTTCAATACTTGTGTTCTTCCCTGTATAACTTACGGCTGGTCCCTTACGGAAAAACATCGTGAGAAACTTGCAAGATGTCAACGTGCAATGGAGAGGAGTATGTTGGGAATAAAACCCAGAGAAAAAACAAAAAGCATGAGCGAATGGCGAGAGTTGGAGGAGGCCTATGCCACCAGGCACGCCGAACTCAGAGACATAATTTAGAATAACATATATTTATATTAAAAAAAAAAAAAAAAACTTCCATGTATTAGATAAGTTAGGTTCGGAATAAAAGGCTATTTTATTTTTATTATTTATTTATTTATTTAGGTAGTTACATTTATGTGATTTTTACGTACCTATTGAAGTCAAAGCAGGTGTCACAATGGCTCCGAGAATTGCTCTCACCCTCACCCTTGAGGGCGAGTCGTAATGAAGCGCGGTAACGAACATGAGCTGACGTCACCTGGTGCCACGCCACCAGCGACACCCAAAGTTTAAATCTTTTATTTTTCAGGTTTCCGTACCAAAAGGGTGCCAGTAGGCCCTATTACTAAACCTCCGCTGTCCGTCCGTCCGACTGTCTATCAGCGGGCTGTATCTCATGAACCGTAACAAGCAGACAGTTGAAAATTTTACAGAGTGTGTATTTAATTCCTATTGAATAAATCAATAATTAATAATAAAATACAAAGTAAAGAGGAGCTCTCATACAATAAACGTGATTTTTGAGCGCCTCTCTTGTTTCTTTTATGAAAGTTAAATCTTACTTGGCACGGAACCTTTCGTGTGCGAGTCCGACTCGCACTTGGCCGATTTTTTATTTAAAGACTACGGTAAAATCGTGAAAACAGGATAAGACTGGTCTCCTATTCGAGGGTTACCGTTAAGGGCTCGAAGGCTTTTAGAGACAGGGGCGTATTATCACTTCATTGTGAGATAAAACGT
Source organism: Erebia epiphron (assembly GCA_963932025.1). Lineage (NCBI taxonomy): Eukaryota > Metazoa > Arthropoda > Insecta > Lepidoptera > Nymphalidae > Erebia > Erebia epiphron. The sequence continues at coordinate 36,162,262 of OZ009946.1, read as the reverse complement.
CATGTATGAGAGTTCTCCATAATAATCTCAAAGATGTGTGTAGTCAGTCAGTCTAAATTTGGCCAGCGTGGTAGAGTATAAATTCAAATTCATAGCCTGTTATACTTTATGTTTGCTGATACCTAATAATATATTTTGTACCATACATAATATTATATTTTGACCTGTTTTTAACAAAGTAATTTACCATTTTGGATTTCCTTAGACGATCCAAAATATTTTTACATGCGAATAATGTCGTGCTTACTTCGAAGGTATAAAGATAAACAATTGGATTATTGGTTAGCTCATAACCTAGATTTAGGCATAAAATAAATAAGTAATTCCTTACGGATAATGCACATTACTTTTCCGACTGTGGCATTATTTTGTTGTGCTAACAAAAATCCTTTGTGAAAGTTTGAGGAGCGCTCGAGCGGACGGGAAAGAATCGTTTTGTAACTCAATTTGCGGCGAGTGCGGGGCTTTGTGCATGTACTGTGCAGTAGGTATTCGCGATTTAGTTCGTGAATGCCTCTCCACTCGCGGCGACAGCCGTGCACCGCATTCTATGGGATCGGTTAGGTCTTTATTCGATTAGGAGTCGAGTAGACTGAGCCTTGAAAAGTTAGTTTATAAGTTATCTACTAGATTAAGTGGATTAAGGTTTTATGATTCGTACTGGAATTCTTTTATTTTCCAGGTTAATGAATATTGAAAATGAAAAACGAGATGATATTAAATTATTTCAACTAGGACTACTTGTGCTGCTAATGATAAGTCGCAAGAATCTACCACCGGTTCGGAAAACTGATTCTACTGACACTTACACTTTGTAAATAATATACAATGCATACGTTACTTAACAAGTATTACACCCACTTGTGGGTTGCTGGACGCGAAACCGGTTGCATCCATGCATCTTTGTCATTGAGGAAATCATCAATACCTAGTATAATAAACTCGACTTAGCAGATGCTGTTTAACACAGTCTTTAAATTTATGCTGTGTTAATTCAGATTATAAGGTATCTCTTATCCAAATATCTGCCATATTGGTTCAGTAATAGTGGCGCGACTAACAAAACATTCAAATATAATATATAAACTTATACATAATAATATTATTAGGAAGATATTTTCGACACAAAAACACGAAATTAGTGTCACTACTCAGCTCATACTCGTATCACCTTTTTAGAATGCCAGTTTGGATTAGCAATCTTATCAGTTAACAGTTAACACACCTTTGCAATAGTTATAGAGAAAGAAGCAAGCAGGTTTCCTCCACCGTAATAATTTTCGGCAAATGGGAGTTTTTTAAAGCATCCATCCATCAAACGGTGACAAAATGTATGCTTGAGAAAATAATTTGCTGTTTTCAAGACCTTTAAGCAGCCATTGACGCATCTCAAAAAGTCAAAACACAATTTAAAAAAAAATCTGCATTGAAATTTATTTTAAACATACCTCTTAGTTTACCTTTTAAAGCAATTTTTCTTCATATTGAAACTAATAATTTGCTCGAGAAATATTAAAATATAAAATTTATAATATTTCTAAAGCAAACACATTTGTCAGATTAATTTTACAAATGATTTCTTGCATTTTTGCGATTGGCGCTTGCTCGATTTCATCCCCGCGCGCCTATATTTTATCTCGTGAGCTCACACGGCAGCGTCTTAAGCCTTTTTGAACCCGGAACCCTAATAAAATTAGGCTATCAATTTTAGAATATCAATAAATATTGGTCAGGTAACTTGGTTTAACTATTGGTATATTGGTTTGGGTATTGGCTTTAACTGGTTTTTAAAGTTGAAATATTTTATTCTACTTATCTATTAATATTACGTATATTGTTTTATATAGGGTGGGATTAGTCAAAACCTGCAGCACTCTTTAGCATCTGTTCTAAGAAGCATTTTTTTAAGAAATTCCAAAAATTCCTTTTCCTGACTTTGGGGGGTGTAACAATTATTATAGAAGAAAAAACAGTTCAACGGCACAGAATAGCCAATTCCTGCTAGAACAAGGCCGGCAAGGATATGTACCACAGCAAACTCAATTCCACCACATTTACATAGGCATCGGATGATAGACCAAGGAAGCTAACAACGTTATTCAAAGCGCTCGCTCGTTGTAATGTAGTTTTTAGAGTAGGCAGATCTTTTCTTTAAAAAATCGATTGTACGAATGGTAAATTTCCTTAAGTAAATTTCCTGAACAAGTCAGTGTAATACTTGATGTGTGTGTACACTTGCTTACACATTGTTACCTTTTTCTGTTTTAAGAAAAGAGCAACTGCTGAGTTTCATGCCGGCTCTTCTCAGTAGAAACAGTTTTCTGAACCGGTGGTAGAGTCTTAACGTATCACAAGTGGCCTTACATGAAATAAATAAATCATTTATCATTTATCATTTGAATAGTGAGCCCAAAATATTTTTAATAACATTTTTGTCTGTTACGGCTTTACGCTGAAACTAATACCTGCGCTAATACGGAATTGAATGAAACTTGGCATACCTACTAAGTATAGGTAACAAGCTTTTACCGCGACTTCGTCCACGTGTATTAAGTTCCTAAAAATTCCAGTCCAGGGGATTAAAGTTTTTTACGATACTCAATAACTCCATTGACTCAGCCTATTTTGATATCTCTTTCTTCATTGCAAATGTTATTCTGTCAGGTTAGCAGCACCATATTAATTTCAAGAAGATCTGATAAAAAGTCCGGAGAAGATAGCCGGAAATCCTTAACTACTAAATCAATCGTTCAGCTATGAAATAGTAGATTTTTAACGTTTTAGGTAATACCTACAGGAAAACCACTCGTGTGGAGACGGGTAGGAGTATCTATAGTATATACGCATAAAGCTATGAACCGAATGAGCTAACATTTAACAACAGTACTTACTAGCATTCATTTCTTGTACTTAGTAACATACATAGTAGCAACGTAGTTTTTACAAAGATGGCGAGGTTATTTCCGCAGCCGAGAGATTACATAAGCGATGTTTCCCGGAGAAAGATTCCCTTGAAGTACCTAGTTTTTACAATTTGCTATCAATTTTTAACCTACGAATAGAATGAACATTGTAATGTCAAGTTTAGCATCTTTCTGCATTTTACCTTTTTGTCATAATTTTTACGTGACGTGTGCGTAAATGAGAGCGTCAGCGCGTAGTTCGAAAATATAGGTATGTTTACAGGCCTAAAAATCTATTAAACGTTGCATCTAATTAGATAAAAAATCATGTATATAATGTATTTAATTTATGGCATTTTTAATAACTTCAAATGTTTTTTATTATTTCTGCAAGAACACCGAGCTTGAGTATTCTGTGGAGAAATCATAGAACAGGGAGTAAACTAGGAGTAGGTAAAGATAATATGGGGCGTGGTGAACTCAATTCCGTTACATTTACATAGGCCTTGAATGATGGACAATGGAGCTAACAATATTATTCAAAGTACCCGCTAGACCTGGAGTAGGGTAGGTAAGGTTAGGGTAGAGGCAACTACCGATTATTTATTAGAATTGTAAATGCGAGAGTGAGTTTATTTTTTGGTTCTTCCTTCAAATAAAAAAAAAAATATTTTTTTCGAATAAACTTCTATAAGTGTTGTCGATCGTCAGATTAATAATCTACCAATGGTTAAGAATGCTTCAATCGCGTCACAACAGTTTTAGCATATTTATTAATTGGGTACTTTTTATTTTATTCTGTACCCAAATGGTAAAATATATATGTTAAATAAATAGTGATAACCTCATATACCTTGTATACGTACCTACTATTTTTATCATGTAGCTAGTGAAAATACTATTTCTACTTCGAGAAGCTGCTCTAAAAATGAACCGAAATTGTCTTAAAATGTACATCACCGCGCTAGCACATAATCACGAGCATAAAACGGCCGGGAGACTTTATACTTTTCGAGAAGTTTCCGAGAGATTTCAGGGCGGCTTACCACCATCGCTTGGATCTACTATAACAGTCCGTCAAACATAACTGGCCCGGTGGCCAAAATTGGAACTAATGTTTACACCTGTTTTTTTTCATAATAAACTAGCGACACTGTCACATGGTCAGAAAAGTTAGTGGGACTATATTTTGAAATTAACTGTTTACGGAGGTACGTCATGTACCATGAATAAATATTGTAATGAAGATGATGCCTATGCCAATAAATTATTTCTTACAATTTATTAAATAGAGGGTCATCCAAAAGAAATTAACTTCAGCATTTTTAACTATAGATTTAAGAAAAAAAGTGCCATTAAATTTGATGATGTCACACATATGAGTTCCATACAAACTGCCATACTAGAAGCGCGTTTTAATTTTGATATAGAGTTGGTGATTTGATTGAGTTGTTAATATCCTTATTCTGAAACAAGGGCGTAAACAATATTAAAATAATACTGCTTTAATTGATGGTAGTAAGCGCCCATCGTAGCTTCATAACCTACTCGCTGCTGAAATGAAGCCACGAATCGATTCGACTTTGAAACAAAACAGATATATCTTGAAAGTTGCTTCAAATGGCTTCCGTGGCGTTGAGGTGAGCTCAAATTATAGGTATCCATATCCATTCATACTAATATTATAAGTGCAAAAGTGTGCCAGTCAGTCTGTCTGTCTGCTACGCTTACCCGGGCCATGTTTTCAACTGATTTTGACAAAATTTGCCACAGATGTAGGTTACATCCCGGGGAAGGACATAGACCATGCCGGAAAATTAAGGAGTTCTCACAGGAATACAAAAAACTCAACGTGGACAGTCTCGGCATCATCTAGCACTAAATAAATGCGAAAGTGTGTTTATTTTCCTATTTATTTGTCGTACCTACTTACATAAATATTGCCAACTTAGATAAAACCCAACTTCCTCCTTGATTTTAAAAGTAGCCCATGTCACTTTCCAAGTTCTCAACAATACCCATGTAAAATATCTCGTCCATCCGTTGCTTCGTCACAGCCACGGTATAATAGTACCGTGTCACTTAAAGCTCTCAGACGCGAAATGTAACTGCGATAAAGTCGCGGGCATCAGCTAGTTATTTATTATTAAATTTAAGGGGAATTTAAGCCGAATAAACAACATCTTGTTTTTTATAAAGATCTTGTTTAATTTAATGGGTAGGTATAGATAATAATTAATTGATCTCCATAGATCCTTCATTCGACTACTAGCAATCCGTCTGTCTGTCTGCTACGTTTTAACCGCCCATCTTTTCAACCGATTTTGATGAAATTCTTGGGGAAGAATATCGCTTCACCTCCTGCCCTTCATCCTCATTTTAATTTAATTAAGGCTCACGTATTCTATAGCGCAGCCAAAATCGCTGTATTGCAGAACAGATCTAAAACATCCATTAAAAGGGCGAATAAGTCGATAAATCTGCAGCAAACATAGGTGCCCCGTAATGTGCCGGCCCGGGTTGTAATGAAGCCCGTTTGTCTACATAACGTCCGTCCAGGATAACGTCTAATATGAAATAACACCGTCTACCAGACAATAGTCATTACGCGTGTGTTGAGGCGATGCGTCTCCATTCCGCGCTGATCGGGAGATATGGGCTACGGTGATTATACTGGTAATGAGTGGTGCTTATTATAATTATTATGATTTCATTAAGTAAGATTGCGTTTAATTGTAGGTAACTCAAACTCATATTTTTTTATTCAAATAAATTTATTAATAGGGCAATTGAATCGTCTAGTGAATCTACCACTGGTTCGGAATAATATTCCAACCGAGAAGAACCAGCAAGAAACTCGGTGGTTGTTTTTTTTAAAAAGAGTACTCAACGCGCCAAAAGATTTTCACTTCAAAAATCATTTACAATAAATATTATATCAATGTGTACATCAAGTAACCGCTGTCCTTAGCATTGCTGGAGCGAGTCAAATCCATGCTCTTTTATCATTAACATAATACTCAACAGTTTAATACATAGGAATCTACATAATCTTTTCATAATCTTCAACAGTTTAATAGGCTTTTTTCAGGAGCATACTTTTAATGGATTTCTTAAATTGTAGATTTCTATCAGATTTAGTACAGAAAATCAACCACCTAGGACTAACTATATCTATTTAGCGCTTTCAAATAACACCATTCAAGTATCAGTACATTCAGTTGGTTCTATGATTTATGAATGTGTTCAATGTCAAGCACTTCATTTTTTAGGTGAAAAAATTAAAAATCATTTTAAAAATTGTTGTCACAATGGGAAGGTGTATATAAACGCAGATAGAGCATTAAAGCCAATTCAATTCCAGATATATTATTAGATTTATACAAAGGCAATACGTCTGATGCTTATCATTTTAAGGCTAATATACGACAATATAATTCAGCATTTGCAATGGCATCCATAAATTCTAACTTGACCACACTCCCTCCAGGAGTTTTCACTTATAGGGTACAAGGGCAAATTTATACAAAAACTGGATCTTTGTTTCCGTTGCAAAGTCATAAACCACAATACAACCAATTGTACATAATTGAAGATGAAGCAGCATTAAATGAACGATTATCTGATTCTAGAAATAATATGTGTAGAAGCATTATAATGAGGTCCTTACAAACAATGCTCATTTTATCCAATCCTTGAAAGGTGATAAATATTTCAACGAAAAATGTTGTATAGAGAAATTTTATCATAATCGACCTGTGATGTATAGAGAATATTTATGATTATTTCTTAATAAGTAAGTACCTTTGCCAACTTCTCGGGTGAGTACTCATTGCAAAATTGCAATTGTTTTACTTGGCTTCTCAATATTATTTTTGATTTAGCAATTTGTATAAAAAATATTTTTTATTTTCAAAAGTAGTAAGTATGTACTACTTACCTAGGTACATACCAAAGTAAATAAAAAGACTGAGTGCTTAAAACAGAGAAGGTTACAGAGAAAGCTATTTGTTTTGGTTATTTTATTTTGAAAGTTGATTTAGAATTAAAATTATTCATTTAAAAACTTTTGCAGTTTTAATTTACTATAATATATTTATTCAACATGCATGAATCTATGAATCTATGCCCTGCTTTGCCTTTAATATAACTTGAGAACCGATAACTACAGAAATATCTACCTACATTTTTATGTGTATTATGAGTCACATTTCACGCGAGCGAAGCCGGGTTTTCTTCTAGTCTTTTCATAATCTTCAACAGTTTAATAGGCTTTTTTCAGGAGCATACTTTTAATGGATTTCTTAAATTTTATGTACAGACAAGTTTAAAATAGGTTGTGGAATTTTATTATAGAATTGGTAACTAGATGATGCCCGCTACTTCGTCCGCGTGGATTAAGTTTTCTTGATTCCCAAGCAAGTTTGGAACCCTAGCTTTAGTTTTAAGATGCTGTAACATCACGTTTCTTTAATTGACGTTCAAAAAGTGTATATAACCATCTGAATAAAGACGTTGATTGATTGAATCATGTGATTCTTAATCTCTGCCTACAAATGTAGCAACTGCGCGGTGCAACAGTGCAAAATCCAAACGCAACCAACTGTGAGGTCATTTATCACGCTTTCTCCATCTGCGAACTAAATATCGGGATCTAACCCGTGTTCCGTATTCATTGCAACGCCGACTGACGGTGCAATGCTATTAATCAGGTACCAGGCAGCATGCTGTTTTGTTTGAATCGACCTGGGTAACGAATAGCGATATCTAGCACGCTTAATGCTCTCAAGGCGACTCAACAAAACTAGTAAATACACGGTTTCTGAAATACACAGATACTAATTTTATAAATACTTTAGCACAATCTACTGCAGTTCTCACTATTGTACTGAGAGTAACATCATTAATTGTTATTTTTAGGATTAAACAAAAAATAAGTGAAAACTAATCTCATAATTAAATCTTAACTTATCTTTTTTACTTCAAAGTAGCTCTTGACTGTAATTTCATCACTGTGGTGGGTAGCAAGTGGTGATCTTACTCTTAGAAGGTAGCAGGATAACTTATAAGTTTCTACACGGCATCGTACTGCAACGCTAAATCGCTTGGCGGCAAATCTTTGCTAAAGTTGTAACACACAGCCACTGAAGCCTCCCACCAGACAAAACGTATCTAGGACGTTCTATTTTCGAACGAATGCAAATCTATGTCAAGCACAGTATCCAACACGTATATAAAGTGCATTGGTATGTGTTGTGCAACAGAGATAAGAGGCGTGCAAACAAAGCGGCGAGCGAGCTGACAACGCTCGATAGCTGAGTGATTGTCGCTCAGCGCGCGCTACTGACAGTCGCTGCTGTAATCTAATGCCCGCTGGCGCCGTGATAGGCGCTTATTGGGCGGCTGTCACCCCGTGAACTGTGATGGATATTAATTATACAACATGGCTATTTTGGAGCTACAATTCTATGCTATATTCTATGTTGATGAATGATTCAGTTATTATCGGGTTGACTCTTGACCTCGGTTTCATGCTTATGACTATAATAAAATAAACACTCGTCCTTTACAGCTGTATTTGGCATGCATTAATATTATATGAACTACCGCAGCTGTCGTACATATTGGTCTTATGTATTATTTATCGTCAATATAAATTCAAAAACTAGCCTTTTTCAGTACTTATGTATCTAGCACCTTTATGCTGTCGAATCATTGCAAATCTTTGTCAAATACAGTTTCTAGCATGTATATAGAGTGTATTGGTTTGTGTTGCGCAACAGCGATAAGAGGCGTGCAAACAAAGCGGCGAGCGAGCTGACAACGCTCGATAGCTGAGTGATTGTCGCTCAGCGCGCGCTATTGACAGCCGCTGCTGTAATCTAATGCCCGCTGGCGCCGTGATAGGCGCTTATTGGGCGGCTGTCACCCCGTGAACTGTGATGGATGTTAATGATACAACTTGGTTATTGTGTCAAAGCGAGAGTTAAAATCCTGTACCTACAATATCGTGAATAAATCAAACCATTGATAAATGAATCAATGTCCCCTGGAAACCTTTTACCACGCGGATGAGCCTGCTTTATTTTAGTTAGTTATTTACAATATCATTCATGTAATGCAATAACACTCTTAAAACCAGTCGGTTGGTAACTTTTTTATAAAAATGTCAAAATACAAACTACAGATACAGCACACTCATAACACATACCCCTACGCATGAACCATCTCTGTTCCATCATTTATACCTATTTTCAATAAAAATTAAATGCAGTACCTACCTGCCGATGGATAACGCATAACTGATAGATCTAAAAACCTGAGCTTTGCATGCAGGTTTTATATCTATAACGTAAATATGCCCCAAACATAGATTTAATTCTTTAAAGTACCTAAAGATTTAATTATTCTCTCAGTGGGATCTGTGAGAAGGGCCATCTAGGTGAAATTCGGACCAGGGTTAGGACATTAAAAATTAAACTAAGTAAAATTATTATACTCATAGGTACGTACGTGTCTTGCTTGATGATTTAAGTAAAACTTCCCCAAGTATAATTTTCAATGATTTACGTTCATGTTTAAAATATATCTGGCGAATGGTTCGCATTAAGCAGCAGCGAGCGGGCGGGGAGGATTGAGAGAGCGATCATACATTATTATGAACTATTCCATGAATAATTGAATCCGACAGGCGCGCCGAACAAATCCGTAACAAATAATGTGCGACCAACCATTGTTCGCGAAGGGACGCGCTGTGTCGATAAAATGTTGATGAATTAATAATGAATTATCGATAAAGTGCAACAAAGTTTTATTTTTCATGAATTTTAAGTACTTGAAAATGACTATTGTAGCAAAATTATTAAACTGACGTAATTTTCTTATTTGAAAATAAACTAACTATTATTTTCAACTTTTTAACCTGCGCCTAACTTACCTATTATGAATATCGATGAATTACATTATATTATGTTATGTAAACTCAAAAAGCACTTAGGGAATTAAAATATCCGCAATAGTTGGTTGAATATGGAATAGCAAAATCCAGGTCATATTTTCCATTAGTTGATCAAAGCGTTTGCTCTTGCATACGTTTCAAATTTTGGTTCAGTTCATCAAAAAAGTGGAATGTTATAATATTTTCAAAACACACTGTTGTATAAAGTAGTATACTCGTAGTAGGTGCGTTTGTATTCAAGCCTTTACCTATTTTTACTACTTTGATAATTGAAATCAATGATGTTATTCTTATTATTACTGCGTAATTGGTTTTTGTTGCTTCTTATACTCAAATCAATCAATGCAAATCTAGAACATGAGCTCTTGACTTTTTCTACTTCTGGGGAAAAATGCTGTCCATCAAGAATTTATACTCTGTCCGACCGAAATTAAATAGTGGGACCTTTTAAAATTTTGCCGACAAACACGGCAAAATTTATATCATACTAGCTGATGCCCGCGACTTCGTATGCGTGGATTGAGGTATTTTGGTTCCCGCGGGAACTCTTTCATTTTCCGGGATAAAAATATGCTATGTGCTATTCCAGACTATAATCTATCTCTGTGCCAAATTTCATCCAGATCCATTCAGCCGTTGGGGCGTGATTGAGTAACAAACATCCATCCATACATCCATCCATACATCCATCTATACATCCATCCATACATCCATCCATCCAAACTTTCGCATTTATAAAATTTATTTGATACAAGCTGATGCACGCGACCTCATACGCGTGGTTTAATTTTTTTTTATTCTCACGCGAATCCTTTACTTTTTTGGGTTAAAATGCAACCTATATATTGATTCAGGTTATAGACTATCTTCATTTCAAATTTCAGCCAAATCGGTCCAGTTATTGCGGCGTGAAGGAGTAACAAATATCCAAACTTGCAAACTTCCAAACATCTAAACTTTCACAATATTCATTACAATATTAGCAATAATTACGGTTAGGATTTTTTTTTTTTTATGCAATTGGGATCAAATTGGGACAACTTATTCCAAAAACAATTATTTATGGATGTTGAGTGCCTCTTCATTCACATCACTAGTGAGGTACGAAGCCGTGGAGGGCGCGGAAGATTTCCCCGCTTCTTCTGTTTCTTCGCTGATGGTGTTTCTATGTAATCTACACTATTTAGTATCAGCTTTGCCGCGCGTCATATAGGATTTGAATAAGCCCGTGTAGGTGGTATTGTGACTGTTTTATGTTGCATCATCTCTTGCCTGCGACTTCATCCGTGTGGAATTATGAGCTTAAAAAAATATTCTCTTAAATTATAAAAAGACTCAAAGCTCCGCACCTACACTTTCGTATACACCCCCAAACTGTATACATTTCTTTATTCCACTGCAAGTTAGCCCTTGATTGCGATCTCAACTGGTGATAAGTGATGCTGCAGTCTTACGGCTGGTTTCTGAATTGAGAATTCATGTTGAGTCTGTCTCAAAGACTGCTTAAGGACTAATTAAGCAAATTTTTCTTTCTGAATTCTCAATTCAGAAACCTTCCGTTAGACGGTAACGGGCTAACCTGTTAGCCCGTTACCGTCCGCTGGCTACCGTTGGCTAGTTTAGTGCTAGACTGACTGAATTTTGTAAAATTCTGCTACAACTTGGAGACACTGTTGAAGATTTTATATAAATCATAAAAGAGCATGGATTTGACTCGCTCCAGCATTGCTTAGCGCTGCGGTTACCTATGTATCTACTATCTACGCATTGCTGTAATTGCAAAAAAAAGCAACCATTGAGTTTCTTGCTTGTTCTTCTCGATAAGAGTAAGACATTCCGAACCAGTGGTAGATTCATTCGACGATTCAAAAGCACTTGTCAAAGATTACTCGAATAAAAAATATTTGAGTTGGAGTTTATTACCTTCCCCCCTCACGCCTTTGTCTAGACGTCTCCGTCGGATGACTGAAAGAAAAAAACGTATCACCCTAGATTGTTAATTTAGGACTAGTAAGTACGCTGCCGCTACCCTAATATATTCAAGGTGCATTTCACCTAATTAACATGAACATGAGTCATATAATATGTATGTGTGTGCGGGGAGCAAGGAGTAAGGACGTGTAAGCGCTAAGGAGCGTGTCGCGACAGATTTGAATAAGCTCTTCTTAGAGAGCGGATCTTATTAATGAACCGTGTCTCTTGAATCGCAATGTTTTGCATGGGCTATGTTGAAACCTGATCTATACTAATATTATAAATGTGAAAGTTAGGATGGATGGATGTTTGTTACTCAATCACGACAGACCAGCTGAATGGATCTGAATGAAATTTGACACAAAGGTAGATTATAGTCTGGAATAACACACAGGCTACTTCTAGAGTAGAGAGTAGTCTTAACGTTTCATAAGGGACACAAGTTGTCCTACGTGAAATAAATAAATAATTTATCATTTATCCCAGAAAATTAAAAAGTTCCCGCGGGAACCAAAAAAACCTCAATCTATACGCGGGCTAAATCGCGGGCCTCAGCTAGTTAGTTCCACACAAAGCATTCAATCAAATACAGTAAATTGAAGACAGAAAGATGCATGTCTAAATTATCCTATCGTAAATTTTACACTACATCATTAGTCTTTACAAATATTGAGATGCAATCACAATGGCCGCCGAAAGCATCATCACCTCACGCATACTGTGCCGTGACACGTTAGAAAAATGACGTGTCATCCGCGAAAGATAAATCTTAGGTCGTAGTTAGATGCACTCTGAAATTGTTGCGATTTATCAACCCTTGCCGTTGGACCGTGACGCCTATGTACAGTCGGAAACAAAATGTTTATATTATTTTTATGATATTATGCTGCTGATTTAAATAGTAATGGTATCGTGATAAATATAATTTTAGAGCTGTATTACCCAATATTTAAAAGCAATTCTCAAGTTAATTGGGTGGGTATTAGAGATAAATTGCTATAGGAAATATTATTCACACACGTAATGTCAAAGTTACCATCAATCTAAAAAAATATTGTCCTTTTTTATGTTTTAGTCTTTACTACAAATGGTATTTGCCCAGGAACGGAGATTGGGGTTCCAAATTTTTATAAATCTCCAAACACACCTTGCGTTGGGAGACTCCAAACAACCAAGTCGCAGTGATCCCTCATACAAAGCCTTAGAGAGGAAAGTCGTCTATGAAATGTCTGTCTAACAGTGGGCTATCAAATGTCATTACTTTCTAAGTAATAACCCACTTTGTGTGTCCAATATGAGATAAATTTCTCTAAAGACTCTCCTTGCTTACTTTTTAAGTTATTATCCATATCCATCCATACTAATATTATAAATGCGAAAGTGTTTCTGTCTGTCTGTCCATCTGTCGGTCTGCTACGCTTTCACGGCTCACCTATTCAACCGATTTTGATGAAATTTGGTACAGGGATAGGTTGTATCCCAGGGAAGGACATGGGCTACTTTTTATCCTGGAAAATTAAAGAGTTCAAATGGGAATCAATAAATCCTAATCCACGCGGACGAAGTCGCGGGCATCATCTAGTCAAATAAATATTATAAATGCCAAAGTTTGGATGGATGGATGTATGGATGGATGTATGGATGGATGTATGGATGGATCTATGGATGGATGTATGGATGGATGTTTGTTACTCAATCACGCCGCAACGGCTGAACAGATCTGGATGAAATTTAGCACAGAGATAGATTATAGTCTGGAATACCACATAGGCTACTTTTTATCCTGGAAAATTGAGGAGTTCCCGCGGGAACCAAAAAACCTCAATCCACGCGGACGTAGTCGCAGGCATCAGCTAGTAATACTATAATAGGAAATTTTAAGTTTTCACTTGTGCATGCGAGTGTACACATCGCCGCCGTGGACAGTGGCGCGCGACAAAAAATATTATAAACGATATCCGAACTGAAAATGGCGAGCCCATCAATAATGGTGCATCGCCTCCCGTGATTTTTTACAGCTTGCCAAGTTTATTTAACTTCCCTCCTTCACACGTGGGTATAACTCCATTATGGATAAATCGTTTTATTCGTCTATGTTAAGTGCCTGGATTTTCCTGCTACGATTTGTATAAACTTTTTGTTGGGTATTATTACAATTTTCCTCTTGAAAAGAGCGGTATGTGATTGTATGGTATGGAATAGTAAATTGTTGTTAAAGTAGTACAGTAGTAGTTGTAAGTTTAATTGTTTTTGATGAAAGATAAAAAGATATGTCCCTTCCCTGGAATAGGCATAGGTTACATTTTATCTCGCAGGATTAAAGAGTTCCTATGAGATTTTTAAACTCAAAAATTAAAGAAGTCATGGTTATCATGCTATGTAAAAATAATTGTTATTTATTTATTGGAATAAGAAGAAAGAATAGATGGAATAAGAATTAAAGTAATTTAGATAAATTGTAAGTATTGCTCTAGAGATGTGCTCAAAACAGTGTCACTATTCTATCGACCTAATTCCATATAGCAGTGATACCTTGTAGCTGATATATCCCCGGCAGTAAATGTACGCAGCACATAATCTAGTTCAAGCGTAATGTATCGTCTTAATGGACAAGAATGCATCATGGTAAGTGCACACTACGTTTGAATTAATGGCGTACGCACAGCGTTTATACTCGTATACCTCAAGTACGTGTAGCAAGTCTCGAAAAATTTGGTTTCCGACTTCGTGTAAGATATCAAGCTAATACGGGCTTCTTTCTTTGGTGTTTTTCTATTGTTATATAACATTTGCGTAACGACGTTTTTCAAATTTAACACCTTAAAAGATATGAAACTAGCTCTAAGTTGTGGTTAACTTCTTTTAAAATAAAACGTAACTAGTCAGAGATGGATAGGTAGACTTGAGAGTCACTTATCGCGTTCAGAAACCCTATGTTAAAACTTGAAATCAGAGCAATAATAAGATGGCTTTAACTGTAACTGTTACAATCGTATTCCTATTTATTTCAACCCATTTTTCATGTCTTTATCCATCCAATTTATATTATCAGTCATGTTAAATCTAAAGATTCATTACAAAAATATTGCACTTATCATAATAATAATAATCGACTTCTATTGTGTCTGGCCGGACCATTATATCGATAGTATTGTCCACGAACTATTAGTTTGGATTGCATCCAGATTCGGAGAGCATTACGTCCGTTGGGGAGCGATCGTGCGCGACGAATCGAAGAATGGATGGCACTGAGTGAGTCATTTGGATTTATCGATAATTCGATGGCCCATCTCTATTACTTTTTCTTAAGCAAGGTTTGCGGGGAGTGAGTTTTATTATTTTATTTTGAGCAATAATATTTACTACCCTACTAAAATTTATTGATTTCAAATATAAAATTCGCACATCATTTTCAAAACCTTATTAAACACAGCCATCTTCTAATCAATACTAATATTATGAATGCGAAAGTGTGTGTCTGTCTGCTACGCTTATCCGGCCCATCAGTTTAACGGATTTTAACGAAATTTGCCTAACCGTACCTGAAAATCATCCCGATCCCGAGAAAGGAATCTGGAAAATCCGTGAGTACCCACGGCATTTTCAAAACTCTCTATAAACTCTCTAGAAGTTGCGGACATCATTATTACATAATTTTTGATACACTATTAATTTAATTTCACTTCAGGGGGCATTTATTGTTTTAATGTTCGTGTTTTGGAACACTTATCCTTTTTGTGAAGTAATACAACTTTAAACGAATAGTAGTAACCCCCAGGTTCTTACATTATCGCTTTTAATTACAAATGCTTATTACCGTACACAATATAGATTCCGAGATTGACCTGTTTACGGAGCACTCGACGCAAAGTATACCATTAGCAGACACAATTAATCTGCTAATGAATGTTTGTCTGTCCACTCGGTTCACCAACAGCTGCGCAAACTCAGGGTATTTGACACACTCTCCAAATCTAAATGATCTCATAATATTGTTATCTAGGTATATAACGCAGGTAACTAAATTAATTATCTCAAAATGGCGGTGATACACTAGGGGTAAAGAATTTGACATCATTCATCGCTCGCGCATTAAGGTGCATAAGGTCTCGCATTTCTCTTAATTCGCTAATTCATATCGCTAATTCGCCCTAAAAACTCTCAAAGTACTTTGTGGTGCGTTGTGTATGTGTATCCTGCAGGATAAGTGAAAGTGCAGTGAAAGCGAAATTTTGGGTTCATAAATTTATTCTTGAGATCATCGAAGAGCATATGTTAGGACTGATGTTTGTCCACTGGCGGCGTGTTCAACGGGACGCAAATAGGAAGTGAAGCTAGAAATAAGTTTTCTAGTTTTATTTTAATCTATTTAATTCAAATAAGTACTTATACATTTTTTTTTATTTTTTTATTATTTTATATTGTCTTATTGGATTTTTATCTGTTAATAAAGAATTATTATAAAACAGGCGGAACAGGCTGCGCGGAAGATATAATATCATCCGCGCAGATCTCTCTCTCTCTATCTCTCAAGCACACCTGTGTGCATAGTTGCATATACAGTCTGTCTCTGTTCTTTTACTCTCATAGCCCGATGGGACCGAAAATCCGACAAGACCGGATAGAGGTCAGGCGCAGGACCGACGGCTTAGCGTGCTTTCCAAGGCACTTAATCCTAACTCCGGGCTAGTACTGAGAAATACTTGTTAGAAAACCCAATACTTGTTATGGCCCGACCCGGGACTCGAACCTGGGACCCCGTGTCGAACATGCAGTTACTGCTCTTAAGTACCTAGTACTTATAATATCACAGAAGTACAATATGGCAGTAAAGATCGTTCTAATGAGCAATGACTCACGATTAGCCGACAGCAAGGAAATTGGATAAAGATTGATAACCTGGGGCTTACTATCGTAGCTTAAAACAGTATTATTTTAAAATTGACGTGTTATATGACGTACCTTGATGTCCCTAAAATAATATGGATTATAATTCTGAAACAAGAGCGTCAACAAGGTTAAAATAATATTGCTTTAACCGATGACAGTAAGCCCCCTGACCGGCATCGCACGTGTCGTACTAATTTGTTCTCAAATGTACGGGTTTACATAATTCACCACAAAATATATAGTTTTGCATCGCAGCCTGTCATTGCTTCACAATTATCTTGAAGATTTATATCGCTTTGTTGCAGCGATTAAGCATAGCGCAGACGTGCAAGTTTCTTTGCTACTCTATTTTATGCCTATTTCTGAGATTAGGCTAATGACAAGGTTTTATTATATTAGTATTCATATTTTCATGATCAAGATCAAAGGTAACGTTTTGTTCTCAATATGACAAAATCATGACTTGGTGGGACACATTTTGCTTTTATTAACAAAAATCTAGCAAAAATACGATAACTACTAACTCTTCACATGAATTCATTAAATTGTACCATTAAATTAACATTTAACAACATAAATTGCATTAAAAAGGCAGTCAGGTAAAATGTCATATTTTTGAGATTTTTACATTGACTGCTTTAAAACGAGAACTAACTAAGTTCTCAGGGAGTTCAGAGTCACGTAGGCAGAAAACATGATATTCACAATAATTATTATGAGTCCTCTGTTCCTTTAAACTGTTAACAGTTCGTTACACCCACGCTTCTGTCAGAGGTTAACTGGATGCTGGATGGAAATGAGACAGCCGAGATAAGTAAACGCACATTATGCTATGGGATTGAAGAAAATTATTGCAAACTACATCTTATATAGAGATTTGAGATCTGAGAATTCCTTTTGTTTGCAGTAAGTATGTGCGTTTAACAGTAGTAATGTGCGTGCGTTAACTGCCTCGTTGGTCTACTGGTTAGCATTTTCGACTGCGGCCGACGAGGTCCCGGGTTCTAGTCCCGGGTCGGGCCATAATTAAGTTTTGGGTTTTTCTGACTATAGAAATTCTCAGTACTAGCCCGGAGTTAGGAAGTTGGTGGTGTTTCACCCCCGTGCCTCGGAGAGCACGTTAAGCCGTCAGTCCCGGCTATTATTACTAACATGATAATAGTCGTTAAAGCTTGCCAACCCACATTGGAGCAGCGTGGTGGGTCTAAACTCGAATTCCCCTTTCTCCTATGTGAGTGGACGTTTTTTTTAAATCCACTACAAGTTAGCCCTTGACTGCAATCTCACGTTAATAAGGTTGTAGTGGATGTGCGTTTAATAGTTTGTAGGTAGGGGTGTGTGTGTCGCTTTGTCAAATCAATTGTCTCATTCATTAACGATCGAAATTAATTCAAATGTTTTTTCTTACAATCAACTTTAGCAATTAGAGTTTTTGAATAGTTAAGTAAATTTGTCACTGGTTCGTAGTGCCATTCCTACTGAGGAGAGCTAGAAAGCAACGGCGGTTCTTCTTTAATAAATATACAATTTAATATCTAGCAATTATTAACAAATACAAGTTTGACTCTTGACTGCCATCTCACCTGATAGTTAGTGAAGATGCAGTCTAAGATGGTAGGGGGTTGTTAGGGGTATGACGGTAACTAGCTACGGTCATAGCCTACCACCAGACCAGATATTATAAATTTCCAAGTTGACCCTGCCGGGGATCAAACCCGGGACCTCCCACTACAAAGACAACTCTGACCACTGCGCCAGAGAGTTTGTTATTATATTAAAAATAGATTGGTCAATTTCGACTGTGAAGTATGATTTTTTATTGATTTTCACTGACAATATTGTACTCGGCGGCCATGTTGTATCGCACAAGATTCGATTTACACGGACGGATACATCGTATCGGGATACAATCAACTTAATTTATTTGATACTCTTGATTGTCTGCCTTTTTGTTGTTCAGCAAACAGTGCAGTAATTATAGCTGCTGACACAATCAATCGCAACACCACCACAGTTGTGTTTATGACTGTAGCTCATACATTTAGTAGATTTCAAACTCTAACTCAAACTCACTCATATAAACTCAAACACATATTTTTCTAGCTCATAACATTTAGTAGGTTTCAAGCTCAAACTCAAACTCATATTTTTTATGCAAATAAAGTTATTAAAAGTGCTTTTGAATCGTCGAGTGAATCTACCACTGGTTCGGAATAAAACTCTTACCGAGAAGAACCAGCAAATAATTCGTTAACATCAGTGTGAAGATGTAAACGCTGTCCTAAGCATTGCTGGAGCGAGTCAAATCCATGCTTTTTTATAATTTACATAATCTTCAACAGTATAATAAGCTTTTTTCAGGAGGATACTTATAATGGATTTCTTAAATTTGTGTAAAGGCTAATTTAAAATAGTTTACTTTAATACTGTAAAAGAGTAAGATTATCATCTCTACGAGATTTACTGAAATAATTTATATTTCACTTATGCCTCATCCCTACGTAATGGCAGACTCTACACATTTGAGTACCATAATAGATTTAGATTGAAGACAATTAAAACAAAAAGCTTTTGTTTTTCTTCACACAATTACTTATTTTAACCCGACTGCGGAACGCACATGGTTATGTGTTCATCAGTCTATATATTATGTTTTTACATTTTTTACTTACACCTGCACCAACACTACCTATATTTTTTTTGTTTACATTTTTTTTTTCATTCTTGTAATACTTTCAATGATTTCCTATTAATACTTAAGTAATATAGTTAGCTACTTGTATGATATTATAGATATTTAGAGCAGGCGTTTGGTACCGACGTGTCTAATGTCCTAGGTGACCTAATTGTGGGCTGGATGTATGGTTTGTCATGTCCGACACCATTACACGTATCGCTGAAATGCATTACGCTGCAGCCTATTATTTAAAGGTCCTATTTGTACCTAGAATGTGTAACGCATAAATCATTTATCACGTAGGTACTTACCAAATTATTGCTCTATGATAATATAGTCTCTCCAACCCATCTGGCCCGGTGGCCAAAATTGGAACTAATTTTTATGGGTGTTGAGTTTTTGTTCTTAATTTATCAAACAGAGTCGAGTTTGTTCGAACACTTATAACTCTAGAACGGCTCTGGATGAAATTTGGAACGAAAAACCTCAATTCACGCGAACGAAGTCGCGGGCATCAGCTAGTTTTTAATATACATAATAGCATCGTTGTCACCGGGTCAGATAAGTTTGTGGGACTATACATGTGTTATTTACGCTCTATACCTAAGACCCACTTGTAGAAACGTCGGGTTATCCTTTTAACCCAGCAGGGTGATCGCGTATCTTTTGCATCAATCATTGATACATCGCAATCACCTCCGATTGGCTGAATTTATGGTATTCTTGCTGCGTCAATGGATTTCGTCCAATAGTGGAAGAGTGTTAACCAATCAGAGGTGATTGCGATGTATCAATGATTGATGCAAAAGATACGCGGTCGCCCTGCAGAATTAGCTACTACTTTGACAGAATTAATAAAACTGCTGTCAAAATTTCAAATTTATTCCTGGGTTAAACGTAACCCGGCGTCGCTGCAAGCGGGCCTTAGTGTGAGCTTGTAGAGAGACAAAGTAGGATGTTCAAAAACAATTGAAAAGAAAAGTGTAATATTAAAACTAGGGAGAGAAAAATGGCTAGATGGATATATTATCTCAATTATCGGCCTCTGAATTATTTAACGAAATTGCCCCTAATATTAAGATTCTTGATAAACATTCACTTTGTCTTCTTGGTGCTCCTCTTTTTAACGAAGCCATACAACCAATCTTGGACAAAAAAGTCAGAACATTTTCGGCACATTCTGACAAATTGGGCGCTCTAAATTCTCACATAGCATTTTCGATCCTAAAATATTGCCTTTTCGTACCTAAATTAATTTATATTCTCCGTGCGAGCCCAATTTGGAAATTTCCTGGACTACTCGATACATTGGATGCCACCTTAAGAGATACTCTAGAAAAAATTCTAAATTTATCTTTTGATGGTCAGTCCTGGAATCAAGCTACTTTACCGGTCAAGTATGGTGGCATCGGCGTGAGAAAAATTTCCAGCGTTGCTCTTCCGGCTTTTCTGTCCTCTGTGCATAGTATAAAAGAGCTTAGTTCTCAGATTCTCAATTCTAATTCAGTTTCATTGATCTATGCCACAGAGGCCCTAGAGAGTTGGAAGGTCAGGTGTCCCAATGACGACATCCCGAAGGAATGTTTCACACAAAAACCGGTTTGCGTGTGTTTGGGATGTGCCGTTGGTTCGGCTGACACATACAAATTTGGGTCAAAATCTTACAAGTGAAAGAGATCGAGCAAGGCCTTATCTGAAAAAGAATCCGGGTATTGGCTTCATGCCTTGCCATCGAAAAATCTCGGCACTCTTTTAGATAAAGAAATTTTTCGTGTGGCTCTAGGTCTCAGATTGGGAGCACCCCTGTGCTACGAGCGAGATGTCCGTGTGGAAAAGAGGTTGATAAATTTGGAATTCACGGACTCTCTTGCCAAAGGAGCACCGGTAGGCTTTTTCGGCATGGCTCTCTCAATGATACGATCAAAAGGGCTCTTGCCACCATAGATATTCCTGCGCTCATTGAGCCGGCAGGGATAAGTCGGGATGATGGCAAGAGACCTGATGGATTGACGCTGGTTCCCTGGGAATGGGGACGGGCGCTAATGTGGGACGCAACATGCGTAGACACATTGGCCCCGTGTCATATCAGGGAGACAGCATCAAGGCCGGGAGCCGCAGCAGAAAAGGCTGAAATCGGCAAGCGGCGGAAGTATGCCTCTCTCATAGAGAGTTACATATTTGTTCCGTTTGCCGTGGAGACCCTGGGGCCATGGAGTCTTAGTGCCAAAAACTTTTTACGAGATATTTCACCGCGGTTAATTGCCTCATCTGGTGACAGAAGGGCTGGCTCATTTTTTGCGCAAAGGATCAGCCTGGCTGTCCAGCGGGGAAATGCAGCCAGCATTCTTGCCACCATTCCACGCGGGCATGATTTATATCAGTAATTCCCAAAGTGGTCCAGGTAGACCCCCAGGGGTCCACGGGAGACTCGACGGGGGTCTACGTTGGCGTGACAGAAAAATGGGGGTCCACAATTCGTAAGCGGGGGTCCACGAAAATTTATCTGGTTTCGATAGTGAAGAACTAAAATGTTGGCTTGACTTCACCTATCAATGTAGGCAGATAATATTTTAAGAAGCTCAGCGACTGTTACTTGTAAAAACTTGTAATATTCCATAATCAGTACAACGTGTCGAGACTTGCAAAGCACCGCCGCGGCCGCCCGCCTTATACTCAAAGCCGCCCGCCGACGCGAATGATATTAACTTACAACTACAAGGGGACAGCCTCAATTTAATAAAAACAAAGGGTGTAATTTCAGCTTTTATTGGAAAATTGAAATTTATGAAGCAAAATAATAGTCGGCGCGAATTTTCCCAGTTTCCAAACTTGTCACAGGTAGAATGCCTCGATGAGAATATTCAGACATACGTTCAACATTTAATCGCCCTGCATGATGACTTCAAAATAAGATTTGAAGATATTCTGTTAATGGAAATACCACCATGGATCATAAATCCATTTGATGAAACGGAAGTGGAGAATGTGATATTACAGAGGAGCTAGTCGAGCTAATGAGGAGCTGAAGGTGAAATTTAAAAGAGGGTATCAAACATTTTGGCTGCAGGCAGAAATACCCGAAAAATATCCTGGACTGTGGGGAATTGCGAGAAAGCTTTTGATAGCGTTTCCCGCGTCGTATCTTGTCGAAAAAAGTTTTAGTGCCGTAACAAACCTTTCAACAAAAAAAAGGAGCAGATTGAATATCACAGAACGGGGAGATTTGCGGTTATTCCTAACAAAACTGAAGCCAAATATTGATAATTTGCTGTCAATACATCAAGTACATCCCTCCCATTAAGTTACGTTACCTACGTTATTAATGTTTAATTTTGATTGTAGGTACAATTATATTTTGATTTACTATACTTACTTAATATAATATTGTAAAATATGATAACAATAATAATAATTAATAGTTACTTACATAGTATTTGAATAAATACAACACAAGAAAATATGCTATTTTTTTATTTTTACCACTCCGAGTTTTCTAAATAAAATAAGTGAGAATTGATTGGTTTTTGTGCTGTGAGTAGATGTCAAAAATGTAAGTTTGAGATGGAATCACTTCTTTTTGAATGGTCAACTTTACTTTTGACATCCACTCACAGCACAATCAATTAATTAATTTACCAATCAATTCTCTTTCTTTTTCAAAGAATGTTTTTTTCGTGGTTGGAACTCACTCGCAACGCCAATTTTCATAATTTATCTTCACATTTTTTGTCGACTGGAAATATGATAGAAATTTAGCTGCAGGGGGTCCACCGGAACCAGCAAACTTTTGAAAGGGGTCTATGAGCAAAAAAAGTTTGGGAACCTCTGATTTATATAGTAATTAGGTTAGGCTAGCTAGCATTTAGTTCTATTGTATTATTTTAAATTATCTCACTTACATTCATACTTCCATAATCTAATCTGTCTGCTACGCTTTTACGGCCCCCATCTGTTCAACCGATTATGATGAAATTTGGTATAGAGGTAGGTTACACGGGTAAGGACAATTTTTATGCCGGAAAATTAAAGAGATCCCGGCGCGGTAATAAAAAACCCAATTAAGGGTTTTTTACTACCGCGTACAAAGTCGCGGGCATCATCTAGATTCTAGTCTATACTTATTACATTATAAATGCGAAAGTTTGTCTGGATGGATGTATGGGTTAATGGATGGATGGATGGATGGATGGATGAATGAATGGACGGATGGATGGATGATGGAAGGATGGATGGATGGATGGATGGATGAACGGATCTGGATGAATTTTGACACAGAGACACGAGATTACAGTGTGGAATAACACATAGGCTACCTACTTTTTATCCCGGAAAATTAAAGAGTTCCTGCGGGAATCAAATGAACCTTAATCCACGCGGACGAAGTCGCGGGTATCATCTAGTAAATGATACATGGCGAAATGGCGAAAGGTATTTACTAACAGTAGGGGTCGCCACAAAGCCTGCTAAGTCGGCTTAATCTACTCTCAATTGGCCTAATCTCTCTTTATTGAACAAATAGCACGAATACGCACAAACCAATTGTCTATCGTTCTGACTTTATGCTTGGGGCAAGCGTGAGCTTATTTCATTCAGTGGTTCCGTAATTAAAAACCTAAAATTACAACACATGCGCCACAAGATGGCGTTAACATTTAGGCCAATTTTAAATTTTGGGTAAAGGCTATTTTCAAATATAGTAAATAATTAAAACGTATTATTTAATACTATCATTACCATTTTTCGAGTGGCGCTCTACATTAACGTTTACGGTAATTCTGCGCTCTATAGTAACGACAAGATTCGAAAACATAAAAAAGTATAACGTAGTACATCGTTATCGAAAATGACATGTTGCGACAGTGGAAAACGTAGTAGGATTACAACAAACTTTATTATTAAAATACCTTTAAACAACATATAGGATTATAGTAACAAATAATCGTACCCATATCCATACTAATATTATAAATGCGAAAGTGTGTTTGTCTGTCTGTCTGTCTGGTACACTTTAACGGCCTATCTTTTCTGTAAAACAACTAAAGCCACGCAAACGACGCGCCTAGGCATCTAGTAATATTTATATTAATTTATTCAAAATTATGTTTTGCGGATCTCCAAAAACAGGGAGCGCAAAACGTCACCGCGAAGCAAAGCTTCCTAATTTGATGTTGCCGCACGTATGGACAAGTCCAATACATCATTATTATCATTGCTACGGAATTCTCCATTCCGACCGCATTGCCCCATCTTTGCCCCCCGAAAAGGGTGGGGTAAAATTGACATTGTTGTCAATTTCTTTTTGTTTGTTGTCTTGGATGCGGGCGGCCCTTTCATGTTTGTCTTTTTTCTCGTAACGTATTTAAGGGATTTTCTTGATTGCTTGGTTTTCTGTTTAATCAGGAACTCACTTTTTTTAAGCTTAGTCGTAAGGTTTCTGTTCATACTCATATTAAAACATCCACAACAGCTCATTAAAATCCCACTGCTGGGCACAGGCCTCCACTCTCATTGGAGAGAGGGAATAAGAGCAAAGAAACAATGTATTCTTTGGACATAAGCCCAAAATTTAAAAGGTACTTAATAATTCAGTGTCCAATGAGTGGTCATAGCTGTGCCTTCCTCTTTGGATTGAGTGATAAATAGCTATTCGTAATTTTTTTTAATTGAATTATATGTTTTAAAATCAGAATTTATCGCTAAATTGTAAAAGCAAAGCAATAGAACCTCGCTCAAACGTCATTTACTCCGCGGGATTTCAATAAAATTAGAATTTTAAACTCGAGTGTGGCAGATCGCCGCCGTGTAAATATTTATCTGTTCCTGAACGGAGGGTGGCGCCCTGTCCGCTTTTACACCGAAACGAGCAAGGTAGACATGCCCAATTTAATATTATGGTAGGTAGGACGAGTGGCCTAGTTGCGACAACGCATATCACTCGATTGCGATTAAGCAACGTTAAGTTAAGGTTAAGCAACGTTGACCCAAGTCGGTCGGTTGACTGAATTTGGTAGTCCGAATTTGGCCTTTTCATTGCCTTCGTGCCTCGAAGAGCATGCTAACCCGTTGGCCTCGGTTATTGTCACTAACATCTGATAATAATTAATCGTTAGAAACTTAAAGAGTTGAATTTCTAGGTACTCTGTCGAGTCATATACGGAAGGACCTGGGAACCTACCGCATATAATCCGAAGAAAATCCCTGCCATTATGTGACCACAAAAATTGAAAGGGGGCACGACCCTCAGCAATGAATAATACGACGCAGAGAGGTGCGGTATTCTTCACTGCGGATGTATTCTTCACTTCACTGTAAAAATCGTCGCAAAGGAGGTTTGAAGTTCGTTTCGGTGTAAACGCAGCCAGCCATTCTCAACTATGGAATTTACATTTATTAGCCGCTGTAAGAGCTACGTTAATATTAGTTCATTATATACCGCCGGCTAAATCTACAATTGAAATTCAATTTCAGCCATGTTTAGCCGGTACTCGGGGCTCGGAGAGAGAAATGGTTAAAAAAAATTATACTTTATTTTAAGTATTCCCAGTTACTTACGTTTACGGGCTTTTACGATTTTTCCGGCGTAAATGTGCAAAAAATTGTCTTGCAAAAATGATTTTTAAACGTAGTTCTTTTTGCCACGATAATACACCATCGCTTAAAGCAGTTTCATTTCAAAGTGACTTCCGTTACGTACGTTGACGTCTCTAAAATAAAACACGAACGTCAACAATATTAAAACATTACCGCTTTAAAGCGTAATATGCTCCCAGACCTGTAAAAATCTTACTTGACAAAAAAATTCTTTCCAAAAAACCGACTTCCAAAGCCACTGTA
This sequence comes from Erebia epiphron, assembly GCA_963932025.1. Classification (NCBI taxonomy): domain Eukaryota; kingdom Metazoa; phylum Arthropoda; class Insecta; order Lepidoptera; family Nymphalidae; genus Erebia; species Erebia epiphron. The sequence continues at coordinate 36,136,026 of OZ009946.1, read as the reverse complement.
AAGTAAAAAATAATTTTGATTTCTACACACTATGTTGAAGTCGGGCGAACCTGACGCGACAACTATGCCTATCTTTGTTATACTCGCCCGACTTCAACACAGTGTGTAGAAATCAAAATTATTTTTTACTTTACAGTGGCTTTGGAAGTCGGTTTTTTGGAAAGAATTTTTATTTTTAACTTTTTAGTGTACTCTAAATCCCTACGGCTTAGGAGTGCAGTACCATGCAGCATCAGAGTTGAGGAGTTGGAAATTGGGTTTAAGTATGAAGTCGTTGCTTGACACCTACAATATTAATTCACCATAAAAAAATCCTAAACCACTATGTTTAAGGAGTTCTGTACCCTGCAGCATCAGGGTTGAGGAGTTGGGACTTGGGTTTAAGTATGAAGTCGTTGCTTGACACCTACAATATTAATTCATCATAAAAAAATCTTAAATCGTTATTTTTAAGGAGTTCTGTACCCTACAGCATCAGGGTTGAGGAGTTGGGACTCAGGGTTAAGGAGTTGGGACTCAGAGTTGTATCGTATACACGTGACTTGATACCTACTATATGAATTCACCATCAAAACTCCTAACTCCCTAGTATTGAGACGTAGGTACACCTACAGCATCAGGATTGAGGATTTGGAGTCAGATTTTTTTATGGGACCACCTCGTGAGCTTCCTCTAACCAATGTAAAAAAAAATTTTCAAATCGGTTTAGAAACCACGGAGATTTGCACCGACATACATTAAAAAAAAAAAAAAAAAAGATACGCGCCGAATTGAGAACCTCCTCCTTTTTTGGAAGTCGGTTAAAAAAGTGTCGAACGAGAGAGACAGTGTACTTGTATGTAATTATTTTAGTAAGTGTTGAGCATTTAAAATAATTCCAAGTAGCTCTCAGTTTCTCAGGTAGAAAAAAAATCGCATCGTGAGCAAGATGTCGCTGGTTCGATTTCCGACACACACACCCCGTGAAGTTCGTAAATTTGTATTTTTTTATTTGTTTTTATTTTTTTACGAGTAGCACCAGTAAATATTTTCATTCTTACGGGGTTTCCAACGACACCACACTACTTCTTTACCTACTGACTTTTGTTTTGTAGTTTCACAATGATATTTTTAAAATATGTAATAATGATGATTAATGGATATCTCATACCTCTATCAAGCTAGCAGCAAGCGCACCAGCGGGCTAGACCATGTACCTGCAAAAAGAGTAATGTCATAATCCATACTATAATATTATAAATGCGAAAGTGTGTCTGTCTGTCTGTCTGCTACGCTTTCACGGCTGAACTACTCAACCGATTTTGATGAAATTTGGTACAGAGATAGGGGACATCCTGGGGAAGGACATAGGCTATAGCAACATAGGATTTTTATCCCGGAAAATTGAAGAGTTCCCGCGGGAATCAAAAAACATCAATCCACGCGGACGAAGTCGCAGGCATCATCTAGTCAAAAATAAACGCATGTTACTATAAAATATGTGAAAAAGTAACATAATTAAAAAAACATGCAATACTTAATTGAGGTGCATCCAAACGATCTAAGGTAAATCCACCATTTTATAGTCGTATAATTATTATGATATCTTATGCATTACATCTGGTAACGACCTCCCTGGCGCAGTGGTGAGCACTGTGGATGTAAAGTAAGAGGTCCCAGGTTCGATTCCCGGCAGGGTCAATTAGGGTTTTTTTTTATTTCTAAATGTTTCTGTCAGTCGTGGCTAGTTACCGCCCTATCGGCAAAGACGTACCGCCAAGCTATTCAGCGTTCCGGTATGATGCCGTGTAGAAATCGATTAATGGTAAGTATGGGTACATTGGTATGGGTATGGGTAGCCCGCCAACCCGCATTGGAGCAGCGTGGTGGGTCTAAGCTCTAATTCCCGCTCTCTTATGAGAGTGGAGGCCTGTGCCCAGCAGTGGGACGTTAATAGGCTGTAGTGATGATGATGATGGGTATATTGTACTATTACCTATTCTGTGGTATAGGTTTACTATAACTGCCGTACCCGTAACAGGTTAGCCCGCTATCATCTTAGACTGTATCATCGCTTACCATTAATATCGCAGTCAAGGGTTCACTAGTAGTGGAATAAAAAAAACAATACCTTCTATCTAGTATTTGCAAAGATTCGTCCCAACTGTAAAGAATAACCATGTATCCAGAGTTTGAATACTTTGAACAGTTTTCGATAGGCGAATTAAAGTTAGCAAAGGCATGTCTCGACCGTCGCCTAGGCTAGACTATCGAAGTGCACAAGCCTGCATACCCTGCTGCCATTTGTTTTTAAAGTCTTTACTTCGCGAGATTTAAATTCAACCGAGAAAATGGGTTTTTAGTTGTTTATAGATGTAAAGCTCATCGATGTTTTTGTTTTTTTTTTCTTCGTTTCAAGTCGCTATATTTTTTTTTATTTTGTTTTTGTGTGATTATGCCCGTTTGAAAACCCTGGGGATTTTTTTTAATTTCCGGGTTAAATAGTCCCAGGTCAAACATCACTTCAATCCGCTACGTTGTCGCAGCATGATTCAAGGACAAACCTCACAAACTCACTTTGGTATGTATGCTTATTTATTTATCCATCTAAGTATCCGCGGAAATCAAGAAACCTAATTCACGTGGACGAAGTCGCGGGCATCCTCTTTTCATATCACAAAACAAAACAAAAAACATTTTTAATAGCAAAATCTATGCTCGCTTAAGATAATTACAAAAAAAAAACGTCTAGACAGGCAAAACTCAAAATGCCTTTCAAATAACGAAACATAAAAGTTTAATTCACAAAAAGCATTCGATAGTATCGAACATCGGATCACGCACAAAGTTGTATACGAGTATATACCCTGTGTAACCCCCGCGCCCGTATCACAACTTGTATCTTCGAGGCTTTATCTTATGACCACACTTGCGACAGTTGCAAGACAAAAGTGTCGTTTGACACCCTGTAAGAATGTTCTGTAAGAAGTTCTTTTCGCTATACCATATGAAAAAAGAAAAAAAAAGAAAAGCATAAGTTCGCGAATTTCATGAGTACTACGATAACATTTTACGGACAAGGTTAATCATATTTACTTGCTTAATAATATAAATGCGGAAGTGTGTTCGTTTGTTGGTATGTCCTTCAATCACGTCGCAACGGAGCAACGGTTCGACGTGATTTTTGGCATAGGTATAGGTGAGGAGTGGACCTAGAGAGTGATATAGACTTTTATCCCGGAAAATTAAGAAGATCCCGCAGGAATCAAAAACCTTAAAACGTGCGGACAAAGACGAGGGCATCAGCTAGTACTACATATTATTATTTTGCATGTAATATTGTCACCTGATTGAATGATCTGAAACCTATGACAACTATCTGATACTGCTATGATAAGATTTTTATGAACGTAACGTTGCTTAAAATTGTAACACGAAAAATCACTAGTGTGATCTTAGCTTAACCCGTCTACCCAGCCGCGGCCCGCGATCTTAACAATCGAACTAGGAAACTCTCGTTCGAACGGTAGGCAACTTAGACAAAAGCGTTGCGGAATCAAAAGTACTTTCCAGGGGTTCAGCAGGGTTCACCTTAGGCCCTGCACTGTTCGAATTGTTCAAACTTTCCCACTTTCGCCATTTCCTTTTATTCGTTCGGGGGAATTCGTCGCATCGATATAAAAACACCAAAGATATTCGTATATGCCTCTAGACGCAGATACAAAGTTTGTACAGGGGTATTCCGAAATGAAAGTTTCCTCTCCAATTCGTAATGTTTATCGAAACAAAATAGGGAACAGATGAAAATATCGTAGGCTAGCAGATGCCTGCGACTTCGTCCGCGTGGTTTTAGTTTTTTCTGATTTCCACGGAAACTCCTTAATTTTCCGTATAATAATATAATAATGATAGTATGGATGACGCATTATATTCAGGGAGGCAAAAAGCTCGAATTTAATGAATTCGTTTTAGATTAAACCTTATTCTATTACTACGCAAGTAACTTAAATCATACTTCATACTTCCATACTATAATATTATAGATGTGAAAGTGTGTTTCTTAGTTGTATCGACGTGATTTTTGGCCTGGGTACCTATAGTAGAGGACCTGGAGTGACATGGGCTACTTTTTATTAATTAAATTAAGGAATCAAAAAACTTAAACCAACCAAGCGAAGTCATTGATACAATGTCTACTCCACTCAAATATAAATTTCATCATCATCGAGGTCTCATTAGCGTCTTTCCATACATTTTCATGAGAAACTGTCAGATATCTTTGGCTATCTATATCAATAAGTATTCGAGATTCCTTTTATTCGTTCGAGAGGAATTCGCCTGTTAAATTATTATTTCTACTTATTTTTGCTCCGCGTCTCTTGGTGCGTGGTCTGAGGCGGCCCAAGTGACGGAATACTTTAGGAAGAGCTGTTAATCTTGCTTTCTTCGCTCTTTAGGAAATAAATAAGTTGGGCGTGAAACTTTGAGTGTCACTGTTGGATACCATTACATTACATAAAATACTTTTCTTCCGCTACACAAAAATACGGCTTATGTTTATTGGTTGAAACGAAAATCTTCACTTACTTACATTAAAACTGTGTCCGTCTGTCTGTCTGCTACGCTTTGATGGCCTATCTTTTCAACTGAGGTTGGCGTTCGCTACTTTTACTCCCGGAAAATAAAAAGTACCCAAGGGATATTCCAAAAACCTAAATCCATGCGGACGGAGTCGCAGGTATCATCTAGTAACAAGCAGTAAGTATTAAAACTGTAACCCGACTACCGGAAAAAATTGAGAGATGACACTTTTTGGATGTAACATCCGTCATATACATTTTGCTCGTGCAAAATGTACATAGTATAACTATTCAGACCATAATAACGAATCAATCGGTAGTTTATACGATAGAGGGGAACATGCATAAATAAAAAAATACATGCATGGACTGTTAAAATCATCACCCTTCGTCTGCCTTTGCCGTAGTCGGATAAAAACGAAGGAACACCATCGTAGGCAGAATTAATTCGAAAATTATTACACGCAGTTTAGATCTTAAATTCCAATCAAAAGCGTCAGGTATCTCGCGTTAACATCTCTTCCTCATTACGGCGTAGGCTCTACGATATAATTAATTAAGATATACAGCATCCCGGTGGCAGATTTATACCTCTTATCGCGCCGTGCCTTATTGGATTGAGCAAACAATCTTATAGGCGCTGAGTAACTGGCATCTATTGATCTAAAATTACCTAGTTAAGACGTTGTTACGAAATACCCATGTAGAGATACTTAGATACTTTTTGTTTGAAATTGCGGACTGCATTGTTAACCTGTTTTTATAGGTGAAGTTTCGGATTTGATTTGATATATGATTGTGTGAAATGTGTTTTTAATTATTTCTTCTTTCCTTTACCGTATCCCGCTATTAGAGGGCGGGAAAACATATATTCTTCTTTCTTATTTTATCCCTCGCTTCTTATTTTTTCTTCGCATATTATAGTATTAGGTACAGATTTGTTCATCAAGGGACTAAATTAAGCCATGTCATACGAGATGTTTAGCCCCACGAGCGTAGCGAGGGATGCTAAAGAATCGAGTATCATGGCTTTTATCTCCGAGGTAAATAATCTACTCTTCACCTATATTGCGAGAAAATAAATAAATAACGATTTTTTTATTATTTATTTGCCTTTCTTACATTTCTATATTAGAAGTAAGATCTTTATTTTCACTTGATGATATTAACAAATAAATAGTCACACACATTCACTTTACCCCATGCCTTCACCTTATATTACTTAATAGATGATGCCCGCTACTTCGTCCGCGTGGATTGATATAAATTTAAACTTGATACCTCCACGTGTTCCCAACAAAAAGGGTGTTGACAGACAGACAGACAACGAAGTGATCCTACAACGGTTCCTTTTTTCCTCTTGAGGTACGGAACACCTCGAAAATTTCCTTTCCATCCAGATAGGTACTTTTTCATTAATTACTGGTTCTTCGTAAAACAATAAAGCCTATAAGAGGCCTCCCTTTACAGTCGAGCCCTCGACGCGGAGTCGAGAGCAAAATTAATATTGATGCCTCGCTCAGATGTTATCTTTGGCTTGTAATAATAAAGGGGGTACTTCATAACCAGGAAGATTCAGTAATATGTGCCCCCAAATAGTTGGCACTTATAATGTTTGAGGAATAGGTAGCACCTAGCTACTCTATTGATTACTTAACAAGTTCTTATCGTGACCTGGTTGCATGATAATGTTTTTTTTATCCGCTACAAGTTAGTCCTTGACTGCGACCTCACCTAGTGGTAACGATGATGCAGTCTAAGGTAGTAGCCGGCTAACGTGCTCTTTTTATCCGCTACAAGTAAAGGTCTAGCTCCACTACAGAGGCGTGGCACGGCCCGGCACGTAGCGGCAAGTATGTATTGCGCAAAAATGTCGCAAAGCATCTCCGTACCGCGTCGCTTAAGTGGGCCCAGCTCCATACAAACTAATACAAATAATATTAAACGATTCGCGCCGCACCGTGCATCTGTAGTGAGGCTACCTTTAGTCCTTGACTGGCGATCTCACGTGGTGGTAACGATGATGCAGTCTAAGGTGGTAGCGGGTTAACCTGTTTGTGATAAGTGGCAGTTATAATATATTAAACCGCCATACCATACCGCTAATAGGTTTCTACATGACATTGTACCGGAACGCTAAATAGCTTGGCCTCAATGTTTTAAATATCACAGCTCTGCCTCACGTCTACCGTTAGGACACGGCCCACAAGGCCAGGTTAGCCTGCTGCTATCTTAGACTGCATCATCTCTGACCATCCGGTGAGATCGCAGTCAAGGGCTAACTTGTAGTGGAATAAAAAAACAATTGGTCTATGGGCCCCTAGTAGGAGTGTTTTTCCAATTATTATTACATCCATAGAACTAGATTTGAGGTTTTACTAATAAAAAAGCCAGACAGTAACATCCTTCAATGGCACTCATCCCCACAATAAGTTCACATAATCCAGTGGATTTATTCAGCACGCCTCACTGGCAGGGGATCCGTGTGCCTTTTCTGTATTTTAGAGATCCTTAGTGAAATAAGTAACTCCTATAGTTTCTTCCAAGCCGTCTATCCGTCTGTGTCCAAATCACTTTTAAATAGAAACCCTACTTAACACTATTAATGTACCTAAAGTTGAAATTTAGTTCACTTATCGAAATTGATACACATACCTATACAAGAAACAAAAATTTCAATGTATTTCCTAACTAATATGAAAATGAGTGTCGAAAAAAATTGGTTTAGACAGAAATACATACTTTCTTTCTTTTTTCATAATTGGTTTACGGTGAAAACATACCATGGACAGGTCGCCATAGGGCAAAACGTCCATGCAAACCATCCGCATCGTAAGAGAAATTCATTTCATCCTGTCGCGATAGTCTGCGCAGCTCCTTAAGATAGAGTGCGCGAGGACATTTTGACGACCAGATAGTAATTATTTGACCATAGTACGTATTCGCTCTTACCCCTAATAAGATACCTCGTTGTATAGGTATTTTAATTTGGAAACATCTACCATTTCAGATAGTAATCCTATTAAGTATACAGAACCCTACTTTATGCATATTCTGACATAGACTTGACCATTTTCTATTATTTGACTTCTCCGTTCCCGTCTCCCAGATCGGAGGCTGCGTGTGACGTATTGGATCCACGTTTTAAGATGACTCATATGACATTGTTTTATGAGATACGAGGGAAATTGAAGATGGATGTGAATGCGACGCCGAAATTGAAGTTTTGTTCCAATAGTTATTTTTTCGTGTGTTATACGCCTCTTGTTCTATTATAAAGAACAATCATTGGTATTACGCAAATCCATAACCATACTTACTTCCATACTAATATTATAAATGCGAAAGTGTGTCTGTCTACTAGGCTTGAACGTCCTATCTTTTCAACCGTTTTTAGTGAAATTTGGTAGATATAGAGATTGGTTGCATCCCAGAAAAGGACAAAGGCTACTATTTATCCTCAAAAATTAAGAAGTAGGTACTCGCGGAGTATAATCACAGAATAGGTAATAGTATTTTATAATATAAGTAGGTACTAACAATAATAATAATAATCTGGGGACACGGGAGTGTCCCCGCCAAAGACGAGCCAAAGGAAACGGGGCACTACCTACCTTTTCTCGAAGCGTTTCGTCGAATTTTCGAACCGTCATAGCTTCGGTCCGAATGACGCTAGAAAGCTGAAATTTTCAGGATAAGATGTTGTTGGGGGACTTACCGAATATACCAAGTTTCAATTTTTTAGCATTTATAGTTTCAGTTTATTGATTACCTAAAATACGTCGATTTCGTACTCACTCACTGATGATCATCAACTGAAAAAAGGTACTTCCTGAAGTGCTAGAAGACTGAAATTTGGTATGTAGGCTAGAATTTGCATATAAACAACAGGAAAATTAAGAAATCTGAATCTTTTCATCTCCAACCCCTCGTATAGGGGGTGCAAATCTGACAGCATTTCCTTGTATTTTAGAACAGTCATAACTTCGGTACGGAACATGGTAGAAAGCTGTAATTTTCAGGATAACATGTCGTTGACAGATTTATTAAACTTACCAAGTATCAATCATCTAGCATTTATGGTTTCAGATTTATTGGTACTTGAAATACGTAGTTTAGGTTTTTTTTTTCACTTTTACGAAAAAAATCAAAATCTCTAGGACTCTAGGGTGGGCCATGAAAAAAGGATTAGCTGAAGTACAGGAAAATCTGCTAAAAAAAATCAAAAAATCTAGGGCGCCTGCCAAAAATAAATGAAATCCCACCAAAAACATTTCATGTAAAATTGGTTGCCAAAGACTCACAAGTGCATAATGCTTTCACTGTTAAAAAGTTATGAGATCTCTAATTAGAGCCAAGCCCGAAGGTGAGCTCCTCTTTGTGCTGCGCATCATAACCCACGGAGTCTGTCTCAAGTTCAAAGTATTAGAACTATGTACTTTGAACTTGAGACAGACTCCGTGGGTTATGATGCGCAGCACAAAGAGGAGCTCACCTTCGGGCTTGGCTCTAATTAGAGATCTCATAACTTTTTAACAGTGAAAGCATTATGCACTTGTGAGTCTTTGGCAACCAATTTTACATGAAATGTTTTTGGTGGGATTTATTATTCATAACTTCCTACACGACGCCCTAAAGTACACTGTACAATGCCCACGCACAAACTCAGTGTATTATATGTACACATTTCACCTCACACTAGTAAAATCCGAAAAGGGGAGGTTATTCCCGTTGGGCTATCTAACGCCGAATCTATCGAGGCACCTTCCATACACCATAAGACTGTTAAATGAAGCGGAAAATTAGGGGTTTACGGCATTGACCGGCGGACGGGCCAATAATAACGATAAAATCTTCCCCGATCATATAAATAAAGCGAAAATATGAGGCGAAAAGTGAATTCAGATGTCGATTTATTCTGATAACTGCAGGAATAGGAAAAGTGAGAAATCTATTTTGAAAGATGAATCGATTAAAATACCCTTAAAATTTACTGCCCATAAAAGAGTTAGATAGCTTTAAGTGCGTTACATTTTTCATGCGTAGTATATTATTCGTTGGTTTCGTAATTCAGACAGGTAAATTATTATATAAACTTTCGAATAGTTAGAGGAAAAAAATAATTAAAACAATTGCTACTCAAGTGTATTTAATTTTGTTAAAGAAAACGTTACTTCAAATAGTCAAAAGGAACCTTGAAAATGTGCCTTCAAATTCATTTCTTTTTCTCTTAGATAAAGTAGCAATTAAATCAGAAAAGATGGTGTGCATACTAGATAATACACATAGAATTAACGTTGATTCTAGAAAATATTATTTTCCCCGGTATTTTAGAAAAATCTAAATAAACGCGGACAAAATAGTAGGAAAAAGCTAGTACGCTAAAACGTGGTACATAAAACAGATGGGCACGTATAGTATCAAGCAACAACCCTCAACGATTTGGCGTAGTCTGACTTTGGGGGCGGTGTTATGGCGAATTTCCCGCGAAAGCGATCTCCGAGCGTTAATTATTATAGTCTAGTGCACCTACGAGAGCCCCGCCTACCAATAGAACCTCCTCTAACATTCCCTTCCTAATATCCTCTTCACACAGCTCATGCATTGCATGCTACAACCTTACAGTTACACACGCCTACTTTACTAAATCATCAATGTACACCGATGTGTACGAGTCATAACGTCGGAATTGTAGTAAGATAATCCCACAGAATGGCAGCCTCTATTCCGGTATTACGTAGGAAATCTTTAATTTGTATCAATTCAAAAAGCAATACACAAGTGGTCTAATCTTGAGTAATTATGAAAGGCTTTTATAATATAAAAGGTCAAGGTAAGTCGTATAAAAGCAACTCACTTTTCAACAGCTTTATTAAATTCAAGTTTGACTTTAACAATTTATTCAATCTACTTACTAAGTTGTTAAAAATTTCCAAGATCGTTTTGTATTTACTTGTTAGGCCTAGGTTTTGTAGAAAACCTTCAGGTTCTTTCTAGTTTTCTAGGATAAAAAATAGGCTTAGGTATATGCTATTTCTCTCAAGCGTCTCCAGGATACTATTTCTGTGCTAAATTTCGTCAAAATCGGTTCTGTTGTTGATACGTGGATAGGATATGGACAGACAAGCACACTTTATAATGAGGAGAGGAGTGGAGTTTTGACGTGTATTTTCTGTAACAATATGAAGTCAACTTAATTTATTTCATATTTCATTTATTTATTTTAGAACATAGATTACAGATGTTACATAACATTTTAACATAGTAGCATACAATCTGCCATATAATGAAAAATTCACAGGTAAGTAATTTGAAATACGATTGAAATAGGTATAATGAAAATAAAATATGGAGGAGAAAGGAATATTTAACACGCTAATTATTATTCATATTAATCATTTATTTTAGCAATTTACACAAATGTTATTGTAATTAAAACTAAGAAATAAATTAAAATTAAAATCTTAATTAAAAAACTTTTCATATTTACAAAAAATACACGCCGTCCAAGTGATCGTTAATGGGCATGGTGCCCAAAACACTGGCGCTATTACCTCGTTGAATGGCAAGGCTAAGCCGTTGGGCTAAATAAGCGCCAGCTCTTTGGTCACCAGAGGCGAGGATCAGTTTTTGGGACTCGACATTTATAAAATTCTTCGTGTCATATGAATTAGCTAATTATTAAGCTGATTAATAATTAATTAGTAGTATAATTAAATAGTGGTATAAGATGGCACTTCAGTATAACTTCTTTTTTATATTTATTTTGCAGCAGAAAGATTGAAATAAGTACGTAGAAAAACACAAACAGAGTGGACAAGGAAGTACCTATCTCTAGGTTTTCACACATTTGGTCGAGTTAGTATAGTAGTATAGGAACTTTTAAGATCCTATTATTGTAAGGGATTCTGTGGTTTATGCAAAAGTAAATAAAGCTCAGGTTTTAGTTTAAAACTCCACTCTGCAGGTGTGCGTTGTGCATTTTCTTTTTCTAGGTACTTATATGGGTAACAGATATCACAAACCACAATCCAGTTATCCGAGGCATTTCCTTTCAAAATATTTAAATTGTAACGCCAAATGAAACCTTCTTTTCATCTCATTGTTGTTCCATATTCAAAGCACACCTCGACGAAGAATTTCAATCTACCCTCCCCTATTTAATCAATTACAAATAAAAAATCGGTCGTCACCTCGTGTATAGCATGAGAATTGAGCGAAAAAATCATTAAATCACTTCGCACCACAAAACCTATTTAAGCTATTTTTTATTCCGCCCCCGCCATTTTGCCTAGAAAAAGCACATAACTTCGATACCAGGGTGACCATTTCTCATTTTTAATTGAACCGAGTCCGTGTTTTACAATAATCTATTTTTGTTTTAGGAATCCGTAATAAATTAAGGAACCCTCTTTTTGTCAGTCTATCTATCTGCCACGCTTACACACGGCCCATGAGTTCAAGCTGTTCATCTGATTTGATGAAATTTGGTATAGAGTTAAGTTGCACCCCAGCTAAAGACATAAACGTCTTTTTATCCCCGAAAATAAAAAAATAAATTTAGTTCAATAAAGAAAAAAGAGATTTGAAGAACCTAACTTCGCGCAGACAAAGTCGTGGGCGTCATCTAGTAGTCAAGTTCAGTGCGGTCGTTTTTTGTCTGTATGATGTCATTAGGATAATTAATTATTATTATCAGAAAATGTCAAAGTTTAAAAGCTAAAAGCCTTAGTTAGTCAAACTTTTAATTACATTGATCCTCAAATCTATACTAAAACCTTAGAATAAATAGAAAACTGCCTACCAGATTAGGCTGCTTCCATCTTAAACAACAACGGTCCATTCTAAATCGATTTTGACGAAATTTGCTAAAGAATGGCTAGCATTCCGGAGAAGGTCATACTTTTATCCCCAAAATCAAAGGGACACCTCGGTTTTAAAACATCGCCTAAATTCATATGGACGAAGTCGCGAGCGTCGTGTTATATTGAAAAGGAGAGGATTCCTAATGTAACAAAAAATATGGTCACCCTACAGCATCTATTGCAGCTTAGCATGGAGTCTTCTAATTTATTTCCAAAAGAATGTTAATTCGAACCTTATTTGGTAAGATACGGTGAAGTTGCCGCCATTTTATGCAAATACGGACGTTTTCTATAGAATGTAATTTTCAGTTAACGACTAGTACTTGGGTATTCAAATCACAACTTTATGTAAGAGATTTAGAATGGTCTAAAGTTATAACGTTTACCTAGATTCTTAAACAATTTAGTATGCACGATGGATTGACGATATAAAGAGGGTGGCGGGAAGTGACTGGATGAGGAAGGCTGAGGACCGTGTGTGTGTTGGTACACCCTTACCTACTAATAAAGGATTTTCAAAAATTTGACAGCCAAGTGTGTATGAATTGTATACTTATAATTTACATTTTGTAAAAAAAAACTTTTTATGAAAAGAACAACTGCTGAGTTTCTAGCCAGCTCTTTCAGTAGAATCAGGTTTCCGAACTGGTGGTAGAGTTTTGACTTAACATATTATGTGACACAAGTTTTCCTACGTGAAATAAATAAATCATTTATCACCGCGTTTATATTCGTTTACTCTAATAAGTATAACTAGCTGTAATTTGTAGCTCATGCCACATTTTACAGTATCTTAAATATCAAACGAAAGACTGAGCAAGGGGTGTATCGGGGTGTAAAGGGGTGTTTATAAAGGGTTAAGTATCTTTAAAGCATATTCCTCTACCTCGGTACTTGAATAATATATTAACAGCGCAGTTCAGAACTGAGTACTCCAGTTGTACAAGGGATTAATTTCAATTGCTTAACCTCAGACCTCTTTCGCCGCCTTGGTGTCCCACCTCTAAGTGTTTTACCGTGTACACTACGCTTTAGAATCTTCCCATCGTATAAAACCTAGCCCAGCCTTGATAATTACCCATACTTTAACTTACTTTCTGGTACGACTGCGCTTTCCGGTGCCAAGTCGCCAGTAATGGATCACCAACATAACTATACATGTTCAAACTCAAGCTCACGCTGACAGATGTGTGTAGACTCTACCGAGGGGCTTCGCCTTTGCGCAAAATCTGTTACTGCCCTGTGCAAACGCACAAACGCAGCCTTCACCAAGGGAAACACCTAGGTACACCCGAAGGAGACTAAGAATGAAAAAACTAGAAGTTTAATTTCGTGAATATCGCGGGCAGCAATTTCACGATACGCACTGTACCACATAGATTTGCCTTCTGTGGCGGATTATAGTGAATTAAACTTCTGGTTTTTTGATTGTCATGGACTTCCGCAAAGTAACGCCTGCTTCTATCCAGTAAAATAAGAATATCCCGGCCAAGAAACTGCTGCTGTTCTTGGCAGCAAGTGGTATTGGTCATGAAGTGTAGATGGTATAGCGATCACAGATCGGCAACGGTCAAGGTGACACTGGGCCTCTCCAAGAAGTAGAGGAGCATAGCTATACTGTTACTCTAGTAAAGAGTATTCAAAACGGAAAGAAAGATCTTACAAGAAAAGATTTTTGTAAGTTTTTTTTCTATAATATTTTAAAGGAAAAAGTGACGGACTGACTGGTCTATCAACGCACAGCTCAAACCACAGGACGGATCGGGCTGAAATTTGGCATACAGATAGCTATACATAGGTGTCCGCTAAGAAAGGGTTTTCGAAAATTCAACTCCTAAAGGGGTAAAAATTTAAAACCCCTAGGTTTTAAATTTGTATGAAAATCTAACTTAACGTGAGTGAAGCTGCGGGCAGAAGCTAGTCGTTTATAAAACTTATCTTTCAGTTCCACTGACTACGTAAATAAGCATCAATTATATCGAGTTAACGTAGAAACTTTCTCAATTTGCCCGAACGGGATAACCCGGGAACGTTACTCGGAAACGATAGGATTCTTTGTATAAAATCTTAAAAGGCCATTAGTTATAATGGAATCGTTTTAATTTCGCATCGATACGGATCGCCCGGGGCCGCCCGTTGAACTTCATCGGCGGCGATTTAATTGGTTTTCAAAAATACTAGGTATCTGTTCTAAATTATATCTGTAATTGTCCGTTTTGGAAGCGTAGTTTGGATTTTAAAATTGTCTGAACAATAGCTATTTGGTACCTTTAATAGTAAATCAATCAATCAATCAAATCAATATTTATTCATTCAAATTAGGTACCTACACTGTAGGTACACATTGTTATGTGATGATGATAATCAGTTACGATATCTTAAAACCAAAGCTGCGATGCTTCCAAACGCGTCCTAGTATGAGAAGAGCCCAGCTGAGAATAGTAAAGGTCAAAAGTCTTGAATTGTAAAGACGAGTACATAATAAGTGCCCATGCATACATACATGCATAACCATGCATACTTATTCCTATCTGCTTAATTGGTCTAGTGGTTAGCGGACCCTACCAAGTAGGTATTGGATTTTTCTGGCAAGAAATTCTCAGTACAACGCGGAGTTAGGAAGTTGGCGGTGTTTCACCCCTGTGCCTCGGAGAGTACGTTATGCCGTCGGCCCTGCGCCTGACCTCTCACCGGTCGTGTCGGATTTTCCGTCGCATCAGGCTATGAAAGTAAAGGAACATTATGTGCACCTGTGTATGCGCACACACTTGTGCACTATAATATCTCACGCGCAGATGGCTAATCTCTCTAGAGTTAGGCCGCAATGGCCGGAATTCGGTCGGCAGGACATTAAATACGTGCCCAAAATTACAATACCTAGAGAATTCAAACAATTATAATGGAATAACTAAAATAAAAAAGATCAATATGTCATCAAAGGGAATGTTACTCTTTTCAGAGACTAGATAATAATTGCATTTATAAAACCAATTTCAAAAAAGAAGTTCTGAAAAAGAGTTAAGAAAACTATTTGTGAAATGGTTTTCTATTTCAAATTAAGTCTCAGTATTTTAATTTAATTTTCATGTCTTTTTTAAGGCAAAGGTTATCCCTTCAAAATTCATGATTGAAAAATAATACCTAAAAAAAGGAAATAGTAAAATCAACTAAGGTGCACTTCACTTAAATAAGCATTAAGAACCCCATTTGTTAAAATATTCCAAACTAGCCGATGACCGCGGCTACGATTTTCGGGATAAAAAGTAGCTTATGTCACTCTCCAGGTCCTCAACTACGAGTATATCCATGCAAAAATCACGTCAATTCTTTGCTCCGTTGCGGCGTGATTAAAGGACAAACCCACAAACCAATAAACCTACAAACAAACATACTTTCGCATTTATTATATTAGAATGATCACCTAAGTCTCAGTATTTTAATTTAATTATCATTAAAAGGTTAAGGTTATGCCTTGAAAATTCATGAATGAAATAAGATTTTTTTTTTTTTTATCCACTACAAGTTAGCCCTTGACTGCGATCTCACCTGATGGTAAGTGATGATGTAGTCTAAGATGGTAGCGGGCTAACCTGTTAGGGGCATGGCAGTTATATTATAAACCCATACCCCTATTCGGTTTCTACACGGCATCGTACCGGAACGCTAAATCGCTTGGCGGCACGTCTTTGCCGGCAGGGTGGTAACTAGCCACGGCCGAAGCCCCACCAGGCCAGACCAAGGAAAATTCAGAAATTATAAATTCCCAAATTGACCCCGCCGGGGATCGAACCCGGGACCTCCGCACTTTAAGGCAACAGCGCTACACACTGCGCCACGGAGGTCGTCAAGATCTAAAACAAAGGAAAGAACAAAATAATAAAACCACTTAGGTGCAAGTAAAGAGCGCAAAAAAACCGCCCAGATTGCCCGAATCGGTTGACACCACACTTCCCGGCCGGTATAGTGGAAATGGGAATAGTAAAAATTTCATTTTGCACCTTAAGGGTCCTACCCTTGGCCGATATCTAGGCGTAGCTGTCAGCCGCTGTCAATTGTTTCTATACACATACAACCACAGTCTACGCAGGCACACATAGAAGGATTCAGCCCCTACCACGGGAGCACACAATATGCGATCAACTATCTCACTATGGCACAAATAATATTATTTATTGATTGATAGCTAGATGATACTTACGGCTTCATCTGCGTTCGTTAATTTTTTTTTATTTCTGCGGGAATTTCTCAATTTTTCGGGATAAAGGTAACTTATGTCCTTCCTCGGGATGTAACCTTACTCTATACCAACTTGGTTGAAATAATGGGCCGTTCAATTACACGTCTTTGGCATTTTTAATATCATAGTATGGATTGTAGAGGTGCTTCTTGATAATATACCAACCAGCTGATTCCTGCTAACTGATTTATAACTATGAGTAGGTATAGGTAAAGATAGGTGTTTATTTGATAAAGGTTGTATGCTTAGGTAGAAAAATAAATTAAATTAATAATGGCGCTTAGTATTAGTAGTAGTTCTGCATGAATAGTATAAAAACGGTGTAAGACAGCACTAGGAGATTCCATTTCCATCTGAGATGTGCGATGTAGATGAAGTGGTTTGAGAAGTAACTAGGCAGCTTCTGTGTTCCATACTTCAACTAGTATAATGTGCAATGTAGGGAACATTATGGACGTAAGTAAGCTGCGTGACTTTCATGCTGTCATTCCCTTTCTCGTAATAAATACTTAGAAGGACGTGTTTCCTTTCCTCATTATGTGAAAAACTTCGTTGCTTAGTTGAACCCCTTTCCCCTAGAGCTAAGCTATGAAAATCAATTGATGCTGGTGGGTTTGAGACATATCCGTAACAACTAACGTAGCATCAACTGATGATTTTCCTAATGTTGCATGGAAACTATCCACTAACAGCCCACTAAATCAGAGTAATACTTGATACATTATGTATGTACATATATTTATATAGCTCCCTATATATTGTGTATTATTTTCTAGGTACATTATTGCAATTTTTTTTCTTTTTATAAACTGCTGAGTTATTGTCATCTCTCCTCAGTAGAATCTCCTTTTCAAGCTGGGTAAAGTCCCGTTGATTCGTCATAAATGACACAACTCATCCTAAAAAACCCATTTCCATTATTTATTTAGTTTTTGATGTGAAACTTTTATAGCACTTCGAAATGGAAAATAAAACCGCAATTTATTACTACAATATAAAGTTTATTAGTATAAAGTACCTAATATAATTGATATAATTGTAATTTTACCCATCAACTAAACCGACAGATATAATTTGGAAACAACAACAAAAAATGAGGTTTTTTGGTTCCCTTAATTTTCCGGGATAAAAAGTAGCTGTTTTATTAAGTAGTAAGTAGTATGTGTTATTCCAGACTATAATCTATCTCTGTGTCAAATTTCATCCAGATCAGTTCAGCCGTTCTGGCGTGATTAATTACCTAACAAAAATTCAAATTCAAAATCATTTGAATTTGAATTTCAATCCATCCATCCATCCATACATCCATCCAAAGTTTCGCATTTATAATATTAAGTATAGATAAGTAGGTACCTACACAGTACACCTGAACGTCACGTTTACAAAGTATAAGACGTGATGGACAACGGTATCAAAGCTACGAGGGTTCCAAACGCGCCCTGTAGGTATCATACACCTTTACACTGTAATAGGACTTTTCAATAGTTGACGTTTTACAAAAACTTTGAACTTGTTGGCATCTCAAATATTTCTTTTGGGAGTTATTATAAAAACGCATATCTACTGTTACCGACAAATGAATACCTAACTAATTTTACAGAGTCTAGAAGCACTAAAAATTAATATATTTTCTTGAATGGTTACTTTTTTTCATTCTTGAATTTATTGATGTTTTTATGCACATTTTTTTTTAAATCCACAACAAGTTAGCCCTTGACTGCGATCTCACCTGATGGTAAGTGATGATGCAGTCTAAGATGGTAGCGGGCTGACCTGTTAGGGGCATGACAGTTATATTAAACCCATACCCCTATTCGGTTTCTACACGGCATTGTACCGGAACGCTAAATCGCTTGGCGGTACGTCTTTGCCGGTAGGGTGGTAACTAGCCACGGCCGAAGCCTCCCACCAGGCCAGACCAGGGAAATTCAGAAATTATAAATTTACAAACCCTGCCGGGGATCGAACCCGGGACCTCCGCACGTTAAGGCTGCGCAAAGCACTGCGCCGCACGGAGGTCGTCAGACCTACTACACACATATTATACTTAATCACCGAGTAGTAAACCTAAATCCATAATATCCATAATCCATACTAACATTATAAACGTAAAAGTGTGTCTGTTGGTTGCTTGTTTGTTTGGTTGTATGCTTTCACGACTCATCCGTTCAACCGATTTTGATGAAATTTGGTACAGGAGTAGGTTGTATTCCGGGGACGGACATAGGTTATTTTATCCCGGAAAATGAGAGTTTCTGCGGAAATCAAAAACCTTAATCCACGCGGACGAAGTCGCTAGCATCATTCAGTCCATACTAATATTATAAATGCGAAAGTGTGTCTGTCTGTCTGTCTGCTACGCTTTCACGGCCCATCTGTTCAACCGATTTTGATGTAATTTGGTACAGGGATAGGTTATAGTCTGGAATAACACATAGAGTACCCGGGGAAGGATAAAGGGTACTTTTTTCCTGGAAAATTAAAGAGTTCCCGCGGGAATCAAAAATCCACGCGGACGAAGTCGCGGGCATCATCCAGGTTTCAATTATGTATTGGTCGTGGACCGTCATAATTTCAACTTCTTTGAATTTAGTTTTGTATATGGCACGAACAGCCCTTTTCTGCGAGACCAAAACAGAATGAACATCAGCATTAGGTACCCCATAGACCCGAAATTGATATTTCGCCAGTTTCCCCCTTCGGACGACTGTTATAAAAGAAAAAAATCTACTTAGACTGAGCTATAAGAACCAAAATACCCATTCAAAGTTAGTTTTAGTGGAGTTCGTGCACAAAACAGGCAAAATAAGACAGAGAATAAAATACCGTTTTGGGCTCAGTGAATAATAAAATAACCACCAATTAAATTTTCAAAATAAATATTTTATATACAGAAATCGTCCAGTTACATTTTTTTTATACGTATAAATATCGATGATTAGTTTTGTTCAATGGTAGTGGATGCATTGACGTTTGTGTACGGATACTAACAGTGACAAACGTCAGTTCAGGAGCAACGGGACGCAACCTCACGCCTTGAGAGACCGCAGGCGTATGGGAAATGACTGCCGTATTTCATGAATATATAACGAAATTTTGTGATGCGCACGCCCGTACTAAATTTGTATGAAAAATTCGTGCTGTAAAAATGAGGGATGTTTGGAACCAGATTGTAAAAAAACTATAAGTTTTATTGAAAATATTATTTATTTAAAGTGTTTTTTGATCTTTTACGATCAATTTAAAATAACTTTTGTCTAAATAATGTCTCAAATTAAATCACAATTGTCGGAACGCGATAAGACCTTTTTTGAGATTTCCATGAATTTCCCAATAATTTTCTGCCGTTACTATACGATTTTTTGACCACTTTTTTTAATTACATCATACTATATCTCAATGAGTAGCGAATGGTATTTATTCGATAATGAAATTTTAATTTTTGCTATACTAAAATGTCGGAACAGAAAAGGATGTTTCCCCCTATTACAGTACATCCGTCCTTAATAGCCGAGGGTTTTCTCCCATTTTATCCGGTTTTTCCCCACTTTTGTTTCAGCATCCTATAAAAGATGCATCGGAAGAGGAAAATTAATTTCAGAATGCGCTCCGTGAGTCGCGAAACAGGAAAAGTCTAACCTATTTACAAAAGTGGGAAATTCTTTAGTTTTTGCGTCCTTTATGATTAATTAATTTTTTACAAGACTATTGATATTACTGGTTTAAATATTTTTAGTTACTTTCAACCGATTTTTTTTTAAATTTATTACAGACATAGGCATGTCCCGACCCATGGTCCGGACGAATTTTATCCCGGAAAATTGAGACGTTCCCGCGGAAATTAAATAAGTTACTACATCTTAAATCGTGGTCATCCTCTAGTAACGTTACATATCAGTTAGGTACTATTCATTAGGTACTATAGTTAGGTTTATACCCTAATATTAAAAAATACAAGTTAAAAACTATATTTGTCGTTGACAATTTTTAAAGGTTGACTTTCTCCTCGTGATAATAATGATTAATTCGTAGTTAAAAATATTATAACCAGATTTTATCTATACCATATTTCTCATTTTCATCACAGAGAAAAATAAACACAAAATTTTAAACTTTAAAATTAAAGAACCTCTATATTTTTTTTTTTTTTTTTTTAATTTATTTATTTCAATGGATACAACTATTTTAACATAAAATAAATCTCGCCAAACTGGTGGGCCAGTTTGTTGGCGAGTTGGCGCTCTAAAGTTAATATTTAAATTGTAACTAAAATTAGCACTAGTATACCTACCTAATAACTTATCACTAACAAACAAGTAATTTTAAAAGAAACCCACCTTAACAAAACAAAATAAACAAAATAAACAAAATAAAATACAAATAAACGATAAAAATAAAAGAGAAAAATAAACAATATAAATAAAATAGAAGAGAAAAATAACAAACAGAAATTAATCAATCAATTAATTAGCCAGTATAGGAGTACTTAAGTGACCTTTTAACTTCTTCTTAAGTACTCCTACACTAACCTTATTTTCTTCCCTTAGCCAGTCTATACTATTGTAAATTTTGGGAACTAAATAACAACTTAACCTTTTACCGTAATAGTTACACACTTTTGGCAACGTGAACCTTATCTTTCTACAGCTTCTCGCGTTATCTCTTAGTTTAGTAGGTATTTTAAATTTATCCGAGAAATAATGTTCTTTAGCTATTAGATATTCCACTTTACTATGTACTGGCAATAACTTAAGGTCTTTAAAAATATTATCATAATTTCCCCTATACCTTTTCCTCTCCTTTTTTCCCACAACATGCTTCAAAATTCTAATTTGTATTTTTTTTATTTCATCCAGATAGGTGCTAAATGTCCTTCCATACACACTAAGGCCGTAGCTAACCACTGCGTCTGCCAACGCATAGTACACAACTAGCTTAGTATGCCTACTTAGCACACGGTTGAGGTGATAAAACTTGCCTAAGACGGACCTTAGCTTGTTGCATACGACCCCCACATGTGTTTTCCAATTGAAGTTCCGATCCACGTGCAGTCCTAGATACTTATAATTATCTACGTATCGCAGCGGCTGACATGCGCATGAATCTTTAGCCCTATGCAGGCAATCGTAGCTATGACCGACTATCCCTATATCCTGATACTGGACCGTCTTGGCTCGCCTGTTGTGTGGCGAGTATATATGCATGCAGTTAGTTTTTTCCATATTAATAATTATACCATTGTCATGCGCCCATTTAATTACGTTTTCCAGATCCAACTGGATATTTTCGCGCGCCTCGCTTACGTCCTTTGACGCATACAACAAACACATGTCGTCAGCATACATATATACTCGACACTTCCTAATAACGTTAACTACACTGTTAACTAGCATAAGGTAGCCTACTGGTCCATACACTGAGCCAGTTGGCACTCCCAAGGTAACGTCCCACTCATTCCCCGTAATGCCATCAATAGTAGTGCATATAGTTCTATCTGATAGATAATTACGGAACCACTCATTTGTTGCGCCCACGATACCACATTCTTGCATGGCCAAGAGTAAGATTCCTTTGTCCAGCGTATCAAAAGCCTTCTTGTAATCAATGAAGAGCGCCAGGACCTGCTTCCCACTATTTAAACTACAATTAATTTCATCTGCGAACTGGGTAAGGGCGGTTACAGTGCTCCGGCCTTTCCTGAACCCGTGCTGTGCATCACTCAATATATTATACTTTTCTAGAAATCTCGACACCTGGCCTACCACTACTTTTTCAACTATTTTATTAATTATTGATAATATGGCTATCGGTCTATAATTAGTGTATTCAAGATGGCTGCCACCCTTGTATATAGGTCGTATCATTGCTTTTTTTAACTCTTCGGGGTATAGACCTTTTTGAATACACGAATTTACAAAATTTGCCAGTACTGAGCTCAACCGATCTGCCAAAAACTTTATATCTTGCACCCTAATTTTATCGAAGCCTGGAGCTTTTTCAGTACTTAATTTTCTAATTATTTTTTTTATGTCTGTAGCATTAACTTTCAAGTATCTAAAAGAAATATTGCATGGTTTAACATACTTGTGTCTCTCTAAAAATTTAACTGGGCAATTGTGCTTTATTTTTTCTATTTCTTGAGTAAATGTTTTTGAGAACTCATTACATATACTATACATATTATTTATTTTACCTAAGTATTTCTTAACAACACTATCTACATTTGGCTTAATCCTTCCTAACCAGCTATTAACAGTTAACCAAACTTTTCTATAATCGCCGCCACAACTTTTTACTTCCTGTCTTCTATAATTATTTTTTGCAATATTAACAAGTTTATTTACCTTATTTCTAAACTTAGTATACTCTAAACGTCTACTCATACAGTTCGGTGAAGCTTTCCATGAACGAAACAAGCCATCCCTTTTTGCAATCATTACATATAACTTCTTATCGATCCATGGCTGTGTTATTCTACCACGCCTCAACAATTTTTGTATCATGCTATCCCTATAGACACTCTTAAATACATTACAAAGCTTACTAAATAATAACAATGGGCAAATAATACCTAAGAATTGAGTCCAGTCATAGCAATCTAATTTTGCATGAACTAATTTATCACATAGTACAAGCTTTTTACTGTACCTGTCAGCCTCGCAATCGTATAACTCACGGTCAAGGTCGAGCGAAACGCCTATCATATGGTGATCAGAAATATTGCACTCAATATTAAAAAGCCTCTTAAAATTATTTACATAGAATGCGTTTTTTTATCGCAAATAAAATCTCTCAAAGTGATTTTTAAATTGCACAATCAGAGGTTAAATTAAGAGACTCTCCAAACCGAGATTTCTCGACACAGGAATCGAATCGGCTGTAATATTTAAATCGGCCCCATTGTAAGAGATCGAATGTCTAAAATTGCCTATTACCAGGCCTGGAGTGCGCCAATATTGCTGCCTTATCCAATTTATCGTTCGTTCTTTACTATTTCTTCAGACAATTGCGATTTATTCGCGAACTCTTTGAGAGGAGCTTTTGGCAGTCAATTTCAAGTATTTTCCTTACTTTAATATACCTGGCGTATTCAGTGGAAGGTGAACCGTCTTCAAATTTAAATTAACTTTTTTATCTGGCAGGGAATAAGCTAATATTAATGTTTTTTTTTTAGGCAGCACTTCGCTACACTATCACTAATCACTATGCACCAACTCAAAGGGTTTCGTCCCTTTTAGTCTTCTCACTAATTGTGTAACGTCGAGCAACCGGATTGCCTCAACGTTAACGTGATGGTGAAGCCGATAAATTAAAAAAAAAAATTTTTTTTGAAAAAATATTTGGTGAGAAAACTTTATAATGACTTTTAGGTACGAGAAGATAGTAAGAGTTTACAATTTATTAAGGTGCATTTAGTTAACATCTCCTGAGGATGCTCCGATGTCTTTATGTGTGTGCTTTGGAAGATTTGTGTGTGGCGGCAATGCGTGTTTCTTGCTTGGTTGCTTGCTTTCTCTGCACTTTTAGAAGCGGAAGGGAGACATCGTGAGGAAACTTGCATACCTGAAATTAAATTCTCAATAATGTTCTCAAAGGCCGGTACACTAAAGACTGACATTGGTGTACTATGGCTGAAACCCTTTTCATTCTGAAATTATACCCCTGCTCAGTAGTGGACTGGCGATGAGTTGATGACATCTTCTTGTAAAGATGTAATTAAAAAAACTATTAAAACGTTAGATGCCACGCACACGCCACTGAAAGGGAGGCCTTGAAATATAATATGCCTGATTCTGAGAGGGGTGCTAATAGGCAAATTGTTTTATAGCACTCATTATGAGAGAATCTGGCAGCCAGAAGGTATTAATTTGCACTGGATGGGAGTCTTAGGCGATGTAATACGAGAAAATTGGAATTTCAGTATAACGAATGGCCGTTCAAGGGTTAAGGAAATCCTATATCCAACTATTCTGATATACTGTATCTACATTATAGATGTACATAGTTCGGGCTTTGAGTAAAATACTATTTGGTTAATGAACGGTCGTTTTACGTTACAGTTTAAACACAATACCCGAATGAAATTTTATGGGAATGGACTCGATTATATTATCGGTACTGGGAAACTAAACTAAACTTTTTACTTTTGATCAAAAGGTTATAAAAGAGATATTTAAAGGGATGCAATCTGCTGGAAGCACTTATATATAAAAAAATCATTGACTGGAAGGGTATTCCGTGTCCTAGCAATTTGAATTAAGAGGAAGAAAATAGCTAATTAAAATGTTCCATAGAAAAAGATTTTGGATAATTCCAACGGGATCTTGTAAAAACCTAAACCACATTAGGCCCTACCAAGTACCTAGCCTATAATAAAACTTCCTTCCTGAGGCAATAGTAGCGCAGAAACTCCAAACAATGCCCAGGTCTCGAGCCAATCGCGTGGCGTTAGGTACTTGTCGCCGTAATAATAAGAAGCTTGAGATAAAAACGAGGAGCGAAAATTGTTATCATAGGAAGGCGCTGGAGGTGAGCTTGGACGGCTGCATGCCATCGTGAGATAGTAACTTTTTATTATCTATATCTATACCAGTGGCGAAACCTGTATAAATGTTAAAAAGCCCGGCTTGCCCAACAACACAAACACCCAAACATACAAACTCATTATTAGCTCTAATTAATCGATCCATTTAAATTACGTGTTTTAATTTCGCGCGTTCTACAATCAGTCAGTTCAATTACTGCTAAGCCGACCGGTGGGCGCCGAGCACTTGCGGACGTTTTACGAACAACCTAGTGAGTGAGTGAGAGGAGCTGTGGTTTTGTGAGTGAGAGGGGCTGTGGCTTTGATTTTCATAAATTTTGTCTGTATAATTCGCTATAAATTCCTATAAATAGTATAGCGATGTCTATTGCTGTAATATGCTTGGATTATTTTTATACGTCTGATTTAAGAAGTCCCACGCTGCCTCTAGGGGAATCGTAATACGGATTAAACCTTTATAATTTAGTCGTTTGCTTGTTTTGTTGACACAGTGTTTATTGAAATAATATTATTCGTGAATTACCTAATTAATTTTGTACAAAATGAGTTCAGATTTAATTAATATTGTTCCTTGCGACTATTTAAAGTGTGTGCAAATATTGATTGGCGAAAATAAGGTAAAATATATATTACGTTTAAACAGAAAAATAATTCTAGTAAATTCACTAAAATCTACTCAAGACCTGTATACCTAGGTATTTCACGAACTTGTAATTAAGGCGAAAGGCAATTTAACCGATCCGCGTATAAAACTATGCGTTTTGGTTGTTCTCATTAATTCAATGTACTAATACCTACCTAAGCTAATTTTAGTGTTGCATCCTTTTTTTAACCGACTTCCAAAAAAGGAGGAGGTTCTCAATTCGGCGCGTATATATATTTTTTTTTTTTTTTTTAATGTATGTTACCGCTAATCTCCGTGGTTTCCAAACCGATTTGAAAAATTTTTCAGTGGTTAAAGGAAGCTCGCGAAATGGTCCCATAAAAAAATCTGACTCCAAATCCTCAATCCTGATGCTGTAGGTATACCAACGACTCAAAACTAGAGAGTTAGGCAGTTTTGATGGTGAATTCATATAGTAGGTATCAAGTCACGTGTATACGATTCAACTCTGAGTCCCAACTCCTCAACCCTGATGCTGCAGGGTACAGAACTCCTTAAAAATAGCGATTTAGGATTTTTTGATGGGGAATTCATATTGTAGGTGTCAAGCAACGACTTCATACTTAAACCCAAGTCCCAACTCCTCAACTCTGATGCTGCAGGGTACTGCACTCCTAAGCCGTGGGGTATAAGACTACACTAAAAAGTTAAAAATAAAAATTCTTTCCAAAAAACCGACTTCCAAAGCCACTGTAAAATAAAAAATAATTTTGATTTCTACACACTATGTTGAAGTCGGGCGAGTATAACAAAGATAGGCAAAGTTGACGCGTCAGGGTCGCCCGACTTCAACATAGTGTGTAGAAATCAAAATTATTTTTTACTTTACAGTGGCTTTGGAAGTCGGTTTTTTGGAAAGAATTTTTTATTCGTACAGTAAGTCAATGTACAGTCGTATTCCAAGCTTCTTTTCGTTAAAAATGGTGATATAAATAATTTTACAACTACTATAAAAATGCATCAAAATTCCCAAAAACATATGATTTCCGTTATTTATTTTTGTAATTTCGGAAATTTCAAATCATATAATTCGCACTTATACTACCTACAGTTCGCGCGCGAGTTGAATGCAGAGTAAATGTATCTGTCACCGTACCTACATGTACTCTGCATAAGATCACAATGCTGACATAATAATTATCTTCATTTGGTCTAGTAGTAACATATGGCTGGTAAGCTATTTTTTTAAACAATATTTACTTATTATTATTTTTTATTTGAAATGTTCTAATTCGATAGAAGGCTTACTAAGTTCCAGTTTGTATAAGCGATACCATTACGTTTTTTTATTTTTAAGCTAAAAGCGAAAAGTGTTAGAGTATATGAATAATAAGAGCTCATTTGACTTTAAATTGAATTAAGAAATATAATATCATGACAAAAATGTAATTATACTAAATGTGTCTTCTATAAATAAGATCGTTTGGCGGTACTTGAGTCATTCCATATCTGTTAGAGAAAGTGTAATCATTATTGTCACCAGTAATTGTGATTGGTGTTTGGGGTTAACTAAATCGCATTAAATGTATTTAACACATGAAATAACTGAACGTGGAATTATACTATACGAAGTATCATCTGTGTGTATTATTTACACGAGTTTCCTGCCTTCGTGTAACAGCAGATTACGTTAAAAGTAGCATTAATACACTTCTTAAATAACAAAAATTCAATTTAACACGTTATATACCCACTTGTTTAAAAACTCACCTGTTGCTTCCACAAGTCAACTTACACAATATAACCTGCGCACTTAGCACAAGCTTTTAGCTATGTAGCAAAGGGCGAATATTTCAGTCATGTTAAGCAATATATGAATAAATAAATTATTCTTTTACGGTATTTTATACCTAGCGGCATCATGAATGAAGCCGTCCTCAAAGTAAGTTGTATTCTTTCGCTGATAAAATGCAAATTCGCAAAGATTTGTCTGAAGTTCTTTTATTACTTTCGCTAATAAACGTTCTTGGGAAAATGCGGCTTGCTTATATTGTCCTCGGCGTTTAATCGATAGACGTTCACTGCTGGACTGATATAACATATTGATGTTATGTTAACGATAAAAAGACGTGGATTTGACTCGCTCCAGCTATGCTTGGGGAAGCAGTAGCTTATGTATCTTCACTTTAATTCTTAAAGAGCAAACAGAGCTTCTTTCTAGAAGCTTTCAGAGCTCTTCTCGGTAGAAAAAAAAGTTGCTGTTTTGACTTTGAATTAAATCAAATTTATTTATTTGTGAATACAGTATGTTAGATGTTAGTTTTTTTTTCAAACGTCAAAACGCGCGCTCCGAACAACGTCAAAACGCGACGTCATCAAATTCCGATGCCCTTTCTTGTTCAAATGATTCAGTTTAAAACGGTTTTCAAACATAATTATATTACACAATATTAAATAAACAGGACGCGGATATTACGACTTTTGGGACATTAAATAATCACTATTTTTTTTTTAATAGTAGTATAATATAGAACATAAATACCCAATTATTATAGTATCTGTTTCCCTACATTATGTTTGCCGATGCATCCGTATGTAATTTGTCCGTTTGTTTAAAAACTATTAACTGTAAATTCAATTAAAAAGTACCCAATAAAAGAGCTATTACATGAATACAATAGAAATATCTCATGAACAATGTAAGTTAACGCCCAATAAATAACCGGTTTTAATACTCTTTCGACACTGGAATGGGTGTTAGAGTACTAATTTGCAGGCTGTAGACATCGGGTGTAAATTGTTCGCCATAAAGATACTTTATGACGCCGTAAACGAAGAAAAAACACTAGCACAGTTTTCACATCAATTTAAAAAAATGTATTTTGCAGTTAAAAAAACAATTATAATATTGAGGTTTATTTTTTATTTTACTAGCTTTTACCCGCAGCTTCGCTCACGTTAAGTTCGATTTTCATAAAACCCTTGGCGGATGCCTACGTCATACGAGTAAAAGCCATCTGTTTGCCCAATGTCAGCCCGATTCGTCCACTGGTTTGGGCTGTGCGTTGATAGATCAGTCAGTCACATATTTCTTCTAATATTTAGATTTAATTTTTGTTTCTCTTTTTATCCTCTCCGCGGTTTTAATATTTTTTCCTCGTTTTTCGGTTTTGCGGTGTAAAATACGTTTACACCGCAACGTTTTAAATTAAATTAATTTTTGACCTATCTCATAACTAGCTTTGAAAGACGACTACTGTAGTTTAAAAAGGTCAGATAAGTTTTTCGTAACTTCTGGAAAAGTAAGTATATTTTTATTTAATGACATGACACATAATCATCAAGCTTAATAGAATCAATAATAGTTGCCTGCTTTAAAAGTGAACTCTAAAATAGTACAATTACAGAGAACAAAATAGATCATAAAAGATGATATATAGAAATGATTATAAGAGTAAAACAAAAAAAAATTGTCGAATTGTAATTCATAAAACACGACTATGAATTGTAAATATTTTACAAAAAATCAAAAATCTAACACAGAAGTTTGTTAGAGCCTTCCGACACGGGAGCTATAACAGTATGCAGTAGACACCGAGTGCGAATAGAGCTCTATAATAGTAGATTATTCACCACGGGGGTAATGCGATGTATTATGTCACGGGCGCCGGGATAAATCCCAAGCGGAACGAGGGATTTTAGAGTAACTCCCGAGCGTAGCGAGGGTGTTGCATCTAGAATCCTGAGAGTAGCGCGGGAATTAGGGGCGCCCAAGATTAATACAGCATTACCCCTACGGTGAATACTCTATTTTTCACACCTCGCGATACAACCACTTCTTTCAGCTAGCGTGGCCTACTCGATTTGACAAACAAATGTCGTCAGTGCGAATCTAGTGGGCCACGGCTTCGGTTTTCGAAAATCGAGTTGGCCGCGCCTGCTGAGAACACATTCTGTTTACCGAAATTAGACTTTATGGATATAGCAATAAGAATAAAACCTCTTTGGAATGAATAGAATTTTCTTCAGATCTTCCTTCAGATGCGCGATGATTCTAAATTCAAATCACATTATAACCCTAGGGAATAATGGATTTCAGTACAACATTATAACTCTAGGGATTTAATGTCTTACTTTAACCTTAGATAACAGGCCATGTAATAAGGCGTTGTTGAGCGAGTGGTGTGAAAAGTTTTTTATAGCGCAGTAAAGAGAGTCGGATTAGCACTTGCGGTGGTACTGTACAAGTCGGATAAGTGGTTTAAATAATAATGAGTTTTCATTAGCATTGGTAACCCAAATGTTACCAATACGATTGATATTTCAGTCCACTCAAGAGGTTTTTTTCTTAATTTTATTACACAACCATAATTATGTAGCTCGCAGCAGTAGGGGACATCTTAGGCCCATGAGGGCCAAGAGGGGGTACGGGCTTCGAGACCTGGCTTCATTACCCAGGTGGGGCGCGGTGTAACATTGTACCCTGGTGAATGTCTTTTTGCCTTGGTTGGCTAGGACCTGCCTTGAAGACTAGGGGCCCCTAACCGCTGTTTTTCTAGCTGTTATGTACAATACGCAGACGAGTCTGTGCCCATAGATGGCACGACAGGGGATTTTTTACCGCAACCAATAAAAATAGTTAATAGTTTGACAGTAAAATTGAAATTTCAATGCCTATAAATAGGCACGCTATTGTCTAAAGTGTTTTTGTACATACGATCGTTTATTGTCCTATTAAGTTATATTTATATTCAACGCAATCCCTTAAGGCTCGAGAGCCTTAAATATCTTCCAGTCGACCTTTTGAAGATGTGATAGGTGTGTAATGGACGGGATTAGACCGTTTAAACTGTAATAAGTAATGAAATTATATACGAGAAATTTTAAATTTAGGTTCGCGTAAATTAATAAATTAACTTTTGCACAAGGCAGTACAAAGCTTCTAAGCAACGAAGCAGATTCTAGAAAATAAAGAATTATCATCTGTGAAAGACATTCTAGTCTTTAGCTAGTAAAACATTACCTTTTCCGTGCCATACACTGATCTGCATGCAGTTGACACCGGGAGTGACTCGTGCGCCATGAAGTTTTTTATGGCGCTGTATAGAGATTCGAATTGGCACTTGCGGCCATACGATACAACTGGGATAAGTGTTTTAAATAATAATGAATTGTAGTTAACTTATGTTTTACACGTTATTTCTTGTAAAATTTACTGAGAGCAGGTTTAACTATGTGAGAATTTTGTGATAACCATGAAAATTTTTCTGCATTTATTTGAAAAGTTTTACTTGATCTATAAAACTCTATAATAAAAAATGGCGGCCTGAAAACAGCTGTTATGTTCTTGCCGTCTTTTTTTGGTGAAAGTGACGTAGGTATGAAGGTTACACTCGTCCGAAAAAAGGTTTAAGTTAATCTAAAGACTCAGTCAGTCTATGGTGAAAAGTTCACGTTTCAGTCTATAAATCTTAAACCTTTGTATAGTCCCACCAACTTATCTGGCCCGGTGACCAAAATTGGAACTAATTTTTAGGTCTATTTAGTTTTTGTTTTACTCTTCATATTTACAAGAGACGCTGTCATCGGGTCAGGAAAGTTTGTGGGATTATACAACAAAACTGTAAAGAACCGATTCTTCGGAACCGATTCACAGTTTCCCAAGCAAACAACAATGAACAAGTGAACCTGTCAGACAAAAAGTGAAATTATTCGAGTTCAAAAAGTGACCCACATTTGAGGCGAACAATAAAGGAATATATCCACAAAACTGTTCCCTTTCAAGAGTTAATTTTCCTGTTTGCCAGCGTTTGGCATTCAGTGTTTGGCCTCATTAGGGACTTGAATACGTTCGTTTGGGCCCCAGTACCTAGTCTCGACCCAGATACCTCTTTACGCAGAATTGCTTCATAATGACGTATTATTCTTTCATTCTTGCCTTTCCATTCAGTCGCTGTGTTGACACTTTGGTCTGAGATGAGTTTTCAAAAGTTTATGTTTATTGTGTAACATTATTGAACTAAAACTTCTTTAAGCGTGACTTGAACGATTTCTTGAGAGTAGCTCAGATCTTTGCGCCGCCAAACAGATCAACTGTAATGATCTTGCCATCTTTTATCTTATTTGAAAAGAACATCTGTTGAGTTGGTCTTTTCAAATAAGATAAAAGATCTTGCCGACTCTTCTCAGTAGAATTATCTTTCCAAACCGGTGGATGAGTCAGAACAAGACGTATAAAAGACGCCCGATAATGTCCTATGTATAACAAATTTGAGTTTCAGTTTGATTTTAGTTAATGATAAAAAATCTTTTGCAGACTTATTTAAAAAAAACGTCTTTGTAAGACCCCAATTTGTAAAGGCTTGTTTGATTACAAAATAAAAGAAAATATGACATTGAAACGAATAACTCGACAACAGCGCTACAATTTGGCAGGGTAATAATTGCGAGTATTATTTTGGACGATTTTGGGCTTACGTACAACAAGCATGATTCTTAATGTTACTTTTACATCTTACGATGAAGATACGAGGACGACGACTTCCACAAACTTTAATTTGAATGTGCGATCGAATTCCAAGTCGATACACACCTTACGATTCAGTCGATCGACCATTTGGATAGCACCCCGGGCGTTATTGCACAAGAGTGCAAAACGTCTTCTTTCTAATAAATTAAATTATTATGTTTTGTAATACCTATCTCAAGTTACAAAGAAATATTTTAAAGAAAAAATAGTAAGCTTCCAGATTATCATCTTTACAAAAAATATATCCTGTATTATAAAATCCTGCTGATCGACCCATTAAACGGCTATAGAAGTAGAGTTTAAGCCCACACAGAGAGAACTAACAGGGAATAGGGTAGACTTAAACAAACTTGGCGCCGTACTACCCACAGTGAAAGCGAAGATATTGGCCTCATTTTGTACCAAAAAAAATGGGTATACCTAGTCTGTCATATTTTGTTACTAGCATTCATTCATGTCACTGCCTCGTGACTGCCTCGTTGGTCTAGTGGTTAGCATAGTCGACTGCGGATCATCGAGGTCCTGGGTTCGATTCCCGGTCGGGCATAAAAGTTAGGTATTGGGTTTTTCAATTAAGAAATTCTCAGTGCCAGCCCGGAGTTGGAAGTTGGCGGTGTTTCACCCCCGCGCCTCGGAGAGCACGTTAAGCCGTCGGTCCCGGTTATTATCACTAACATGATAATAATCGTTAAAGCCCGCCAACCCGCATTGGAGCAGCGTGGTGGGTCTAAGCTCTAATTCCCACTCTCCTATAAGAGTGGAGGCCTGTGCCCAGCAGTGGGACGTTAATAGGCTGTAGTGATTCATTCATGTACTTATAATATTGAGTACCATAAAAGCCCTGACGGAGGACTATAATTTATTATCCGACGATTATGCGATATTAAAATCATAAAGATCGTGTCGTGCGCACTTCGAAGTAGTGAGATGTAAAATACCTCTAAGGTAGTTTAACGAGTGTCATTACAAATAGCCGGATTACGCTGTATCGCGCGCAGCGAGTGTGTTGTGCCTTAATAAATAGTGCTTAGCCCTGTGTGTGTGTGTGTGTGTTTGTGAGCCTGGCTGGTTGCCATGGCCTATAGTTCAGGTTTAGTTTTAGGTTTACTTATTAATGAAGAGCTTAAGCTAGTTTAGTTGTCTGAGCGTATCTTTATCAAAATGGTAACGGGTCTCGTATCCCAAATTACGTATTCTCGTAGCTGTTTCGTAGCAGATCATTTGAAATATACAATATTCAATACCAAATATGGCAATTCTAAACAATATTATATGTTTTGAATATCTTTATGAAATTAAAATCTACTTTTTTGTGGCGTTTTAACTATTAGCAAGAAATTATTAGACACAGCTTATTTAAGTAATGAATGCATAATTTTTAGGTTTCTTTAAAAGAAAAAAAACATACGCGCTGAATTGAGAACCTCCTCCTTTTTTGAAAGTCGGTTAAAAATAAAACTGCGTACCTATACTTATAATATCATATTAATTTGTTTTTTTAATAATAATAAATGATAAATTCATTTATTTGCTTTAAACATGGGTTACAACACAGATAGTAGGTTAATCTAATCTCATATATAAAATCGTTAAGGGATCAACGCACAGCCTAAGCCGCTGGGGTTACAAACTTGAAATTTTGACAGTAGGTTCCTTTTGCGACATAGTCGCTCACTAAGGAAGGATTTTTCAAAATTCCACCCCTGAGGAGGTGAAATAGGGGGTGAAAGTTTGTATGAAAGTCCGTCATTTCTCAAGTTATATCCATGAAACTTGGTATACGAGCTACTGGTTAAAAATGAAGAAATACGTGTTACACAGTTTTTAAAAATTCTACCCCCGAAGGGTTGTAACAGGGGATGAGAGTTTGCCTGAAAGTCCTTCATTTCTCAAGATATTCTCAAGTTATATAAACGAAACTTGGTATTTTGGCTTTCCTTAAAAAATAAAGAATTACGTGTGTGACAGTTTTCCAGAATTCAACCCCTAAAGTGGTAAAATAGGGGTTGAAAATTTGTATGAAAGCTATAGCCATGAAACCTGTTATATGAGCTGCGAGTTAAAAAGTAAGAAACACGTATTTCAGTTTTTGAAAATTCGACACCCTAAGGGGTGAAATAGGGGATGAAAGTTGGTTTGAAAGGACTTCTTTTCTCAAGATATTTTTCAAGTTATATCAACGAAACTTGGTATTTTGGCTTTCGGTAAAAAATAAAGAAATAGGTTTGTCACAGTTTTTCAAAATTCTACACCCAACGGGGTAAAATAGGGGTTGAAAGTTTGTATGAAAGTCCTTCATTTCTCAAGTTATAGCCGTGAAATTTGGTATATGGGCTGCGGGTTAAAAATAAAGAAATACGAGTTTCACACTTCTTAAAATTCGACCCTCAAAGGGGTGAAATAGGGGATGAAAGTTGGTATGAATGGCCTTCTTTTCTCAAGACATTTTGAAGTTATATCAACTTAATTTGGTGTTTTGGCTTACGGTATAAAATAAAGAAGTACGTGTGTCACAGTTGTTCAAAATTTCATCCCCGAAGGGGTAAAATAGGAGTTGGAAGTTTGTATGAAAGTCCTTCATTTTTCAAGTTATAGCCATGAAAGTTGGTATTTGGGCTTCTGGTTAAAATCCAGAAATACGCGTTTCACAGATTTTGAAAAAAAAATCGTCAAGGACGTTAAATAGAGAGTTTGTCCTTTAATCACGCGGTAACAGAGCAACAGTTCGACGTGATTTTTTGCATGGGTATAGATGAGGACTTGGAGAGTGACATATTTATTTTATCCCGGAAAATTAAGGAGTGCCTGTGGGATTTAAAAAATTTAAGCCACGCGAACGAAGTCGCGGGCGTCCGCTAGTAAGTAATAATATGAAATAGTTTCTATCTATAATCTCTATCTAGCCATCTATAGCATCTAGCATTGGAGCGACTATCACTGTTTTAAATTTCATCAAAATCGAATATATCTATTAGCCGTGACAAGGTTACAAACAAACACACAAACGCACTCTCACATTTATAAACTAGCTGTTGCGTACTATTATATTATTCTGTGCTGATGCCCGTAACTTTGTCCACGTGGAGTATTTTTTTGAATTCCCACGGGTACTCCTTAATCTTCCGGGATAAAAAGTAGCTTATGTCACTCTCCAGGTCCTCTACTCATGCAGAAAATCACATCAATCAGACGCTCTGTTACGGCGTGATTGAAGGACAAACCAACAAGCGAACACACTTTCCCATAGTTAATGCTAGATGAATCCCGTGACTTCGAATGCGTGGATTAAGTTTCTTTGATTCCCGCGGGAACTCTTTAAAAAGTAGCATGTGTCCTTCCACGGGATACAACCTACCCCTATACCAAATTTCATCAAAATCAGTTAAACAGATGAGCCGTGAAAGCGTAGCAGATAGACAGACAGACAGACAGACAGACAGGCAGACACACCTTCGCATTTGTAATATTAGTATGGAAGTATGGAAGTATGGAAGTATGGATTAGTATACTGTTGTATGAAAATGTAGATTCTTATACACAGTTTTTACTCCAAGAATTTACAGTATTTTCAACTCACAATAGTAAAGCCTTCACATTTATAACAGAAATAATAAGCATTTGAATGATGGCTGAAAGCAACTGAAGGTGGCTGTTTGCATAATAAATACGAATGCCATTTTTCGTTGACAGAAAATGGAAAATATTCTAAACCTCTGGTAGCACTATCTCTTTGCACTCACTCGGGTTTAAGCGGCCACAGAATATAATTTATATCTACACCGCCTATTTTAAAAAGAGTTCATCCCCCTGCTCTGCATTCAAACCATTCTCAACTTTAAACTGGTGTTGTTTGGTTCACTTTTAAATGGAACAATGATTTCCAGAACGGGACAAAGCAAAGTGCATGCGTTTTATAGTTTAGTGGGAATGAAATGAATCAAGATAGTTGGGAATATGACAAATCTTGGGGTTTATTTTGTTTTGTTTTCTTTGTTTTTTCCCGTTTTTAACCTCCGACGCAAAAAGGGAGGGGTGTTATAAGTTTAACGTGTCTGTTTGTGTATCTGTCTGTGGTATCGTAGCGCCCAAACGAATGAACCGATTTTCGTTTAGATTTTTTGTGTCATAGATAATTTTATCCCGAGTGTTCTTAGCCATTTTTCATGAAAATCTGTTCATCCGTCTGAAGGTCATCAGCTTTTTTCTTAACCTGTTACTTCCATATTATGTCGGGGGTTGTTTTAAATTTGTAATTTATACTTGTATATCGCTTTATTGGGTCGGTAGCTAAGAAAGGCTTATCGGGACGGAAGGAATAGGACTTGTGGCCCAGTCGAGGGACATTCGGCCTGGTTGAGTAGTGTAGCCTTGTTACAACTGAGCATATCAATAGTCAATAGTCAAACTGTTTATCCAAAATAGGTACCTACACTGTACACTTTTTGAACGTCATCAGAATAAGAGACGTGATTGTGATAATTGACTACGGTAAGATTAAACTACGAGGGACGAGTGGCTAGTTGTGACGACGCATATCAGTCGATTACGATTGTTAAGCACCGTTGACCCAAGTCGGTGACTGGATGGGTGACCTAATTTGGAGCTTCAAATTTGGCCTTTCCGTGCCTCGGAGAGCACGATAAGCAGTCGGTCCCGATTATTATCAATAACATGGGTTAATAATCATTAGAAAAACCTAAGAGTTAGTTGAATCGAGTCGTATGCGTAAGGACGTGGGAACCCACCGCATTATTATCCCAAGAGAACCCCAACCATTATGTGATTATTAGAAAGGGGTCATGACCCTCAGTAATGAGGAACACGACGCAAAGAGATCTTAAAACTTAAGCTGCTCGTACGTGCATACGTAATAAGGGTTATCGAATTAATTACGTACAGCAGTTTTGGCAGATAAATGATTATTTTTTACCCCCGACGCAAAAAGAGAGGGGTCTTATAAGTTTAACGTGTCTGTTTGTGTATCTGCCTGGGGTATCGTAGCGCTTAAACGGATGCACCGATTTTCGTTTAGTTTTTTGTGTCATATATAATTTTATCCCGAATGTGAGCCATGTTTCATGAAAATCTGTTCATCCGTCTGAAGGTCATCAGCTTTTTTCTTAATCTGTTCCTTCCATATTATGTCGGGGGTTGTTTTAAATTTGTAATTTATACTTGTATTTTACTATCATTTCCATTTAAAGGCCCTTGATTACAAATAAATCTTTACGCAAACTTCTTTACGTTTGCAGGTAACAATGGAACGAGGAAATTTAATGCACCAGCGCCGCGTTGCAATTCCGAAGTTGCGGAAAAAGTTAACATAAATGAATATTACCTGAGTTCCGCCCGCGGAGTCCGCAAGATGCAATCTGAAAGGAAATAAATACTTGTAAGTTAAACAAAGTTACACATCTTACTTTTCATAAGTTTTAATGAATTATGTAAACTTCAAAAGTCATCACCAGAACTGTAGTTTATGCCTTTTTAAGGGTTCCGTACGTCAAGAGGCTGTCCGTTGTCCGTCTGTTTGGATAGAAACAGGCGTTACTTTGCGGAAGTCCATGACAATGAAAAAACTAAAAGTTTAATTCGCTATAATCCGCCAGAAGGAAAATCTATGTGGTACAGTGCGTATCTCGAACCTGATGCCCGCGACATTCACCACAACACATAAATCCTCAAAAATATCCTCAACGTACAACATACAATACCGGAGCATCTTCAGGAGATGTTGCCTTTACAATACACGATTGTGACGAAGGCAACATCTCCTGTGACTTTACAATCGTGCATTGTATCGTGCATCTGAAGATGCAGAGGAAGCTTTACAAAAGGCGTAACTATGGGAGGTATTAATTTATCCAAATAACATTTTTGTAGTTCTTTATAAGCTACGGAACTCTCGTTGAGCGAGTCCGACTCGCATTTAATGGCAATTTGTTTTCGGTATATTACATAAAAAAGAAAACCTGAAAGGCCGGGCCTCGACACCTACAAACATAAAAGATAAATCGGAGCCGATAAGATAAATATTATCAAAGATATCCCTTCTAGTGGATTTATTCCGGCTTTGGCGACCAGTTTGCCGCTCCACTGGGCGCAAGTGACGCGGTATCAGAACTTATATATATTATCAAACTTTTTGAATATCTACCTATTAAGTCAAACTTTTTGAGTACCTAAAGGTATAGTCCCACTGCAGAGGTGGCACGTCAACGGCAAGAATTCTTTGTATAATTATGTCGCAGTGCATCTCCGTATCGCGTCGCTTATGTGGGCCCAGCTCCATACAAACAAAGAATATTTTTCGCTACATGCCGCTTCGCACAGTGGATCTGTAGTAAGACTAGACCTTTATTTTATTTGTTATCGGTTATTTAGTTTTCGGAAACATTGTATATATGTATTAAAATTTGAAAGTGTGTTTGTCTGTCTGTCCCTGTCTGATTACTACGTTCCCCGGCCTATCTTTTTAGCCGATTTTGGCGACATTTGGACGTTTGAAAAATTCAAATTTCGGAAAATCAATAAGTTCCCACGGATTGTTTAAAATCGTAAATTCACGCAACGTTGCGGACTACAGTACAAGTTTTACAAAAAAAATGTAGGTACCTATGTGAAAACACAGAAAATATTTTTCCTGTGAAATTATTTGGTGGATTAGAACTATCTCCGGCATTATTATATTACTAGATGATGATGATGCCCGCGACTTCGTCCGCGTGGATTACGGTTTTTTTATTCCCGCGGGAACTCATTAATTTAACGCCATAAAAAGTAGCTTATGTCCTTCCCCGGGATACAAACTATCCCTATACCAAATTCGGTTTAACAGATGGGCCGTGAAAGCGTAGCAGACAGACAGACATATAGACAGACAGACACACTTTCGCATTTATAATATTAGTATGGATAATCCTATACCTGAATGTGTATGTGTTTAAAAGACACCCCTTTATTACGTTTCATGTTATCAGCATATTACAGGAAGTTTATGCATCACTACGTAGACAATATGTCGGCCCGGCATATTGAATTTGGCATTGATATGCCTTATATTTTTTTGTGTAAGAAGTATACGCTGAATAGATAATGGAAAAATACAGTATGACTTACAACTTTAATATCTTGTGTAAAGTCATACTTTAACTGCGTGTAAAGTTTATTCGTCAAATTAATCAAGGATTTAGTCAATATAGGATTCTGACCTTAATTTTGACGGGCTCCTTGACGGAGCGGTGAGTGGCGAGTACTTTAATGAGAGATCTCGGGTTCGATCCCCGACGGGGTCATTTAGGGAATTAATAGTTTGTGACTTTTTTCTGGCCAGGTCTTGAGGCAGTGGTGGCTATTCTACCGGCAAAGACGTGCCGCCAAGTGATTTAGCATTCCGGTGCGATGCCGTGTAGAAACAAAATATCATCGCCGAAACCGATTAGGAGTATGGGTTTAATATAACTGCCATGCCGCTAACAGGTTTGCCCGCTATCATCTTAGACTGCATCATCACTTACTACCAGGTGAGATCGCAGTCAAGGGCTAACTTGCAGTGGAATAAAAAAAAACTTAATGCGTGTACTTTTTACTTCTACAACGAGGTTTAAGTAGTTTGGATTACAATTTCAATTTTACAGTCGGCTTACATCCCAAATGCGGGCTGCATTACATACATTTGTCTGTCTTTCGATCCGTTCAAAAGCTTTAAATTCATATAAATTACGCACCAATAGATAGTTAATACCACAACTAAAATTCAGTAAAACCTAATCCCATAGATCACGGGTCCATAGTGAAAATAGCAATTATTCCGTTATTTATGCAGTGGGGCTACGATAGAAGGATATTTATGGTCCGTACGCACATTATTACCGTTTGCTACCGAACCCGCTATAAGTTATGACCTATCTAAATATGCAGTCAACAATCATACGAATATTTTTTGTAGAGGATGAAAGGTTTTTTGTGATTCGACTGCGCCATATCAACCAAATAAGGGAGCATCCCTAAGACACATCTACCAGATATGCAGCACTGTACAGCACAGTGTGTGGTACACAGAATTCAGTCATGTTGACCATAAAAACAGAAACCTGTCCATGTTGACGAACGAAGGTAGAGTCATGCACTCTGCCTTCATTAGTCAATGAGTCATATTCGTGCACAAATGTGCCGCACTAATGCCCGGTTGCTGAGGTCGCAAGTAATGTTCTCAATAGCTATTGATTCAATAAAGTTTTCCAAAGGATAAACGTCAGATAACTATCCATGCGTTTCTGAGTACCCCGCGACCCGTTCAATAACTATTGAACCGATAACCAGTTCCTTATTCTGTCGCTAGATGGGTCTGGTAAGGGGGTCGAATTTAAAATGCATATTTTTCTTTTATTTCGTATTTTAAACAAGTTTTCTTACCAATAGTATTTTTTCCTATGTTAAATAAGTGGCTAAATGACATTTTTTAAATAAAATATACAAATTCGTAATTATTTATCAGCGGATGTATGATTAATGAACGACAGCAAAAAATAAAAAAAAATTCAGTGAAACGTCAAACTTTATTGTTTACGTTTAGCTGGGTTGGCGCGCAAGTTTTAGTTTTGCTTTGCATCATTATTCATTACTATTACTTTATTGTCATTGTTTTGTACGTTTTGTTATCTACTAGGTACTTACCTACTTATCAAAAATAGTAATAAATATAAGGTACAACATACATCACCACAGACATAGATTAATTATAAACCAAGTACTTATATAATATTGTCTTTGCCACAGATCAAACGTCAAATAATGTTATGGAACCAATAAACGGCGCATAATATTAAGATAAACTAAGTTTAAGCGCAGTTTAACTTGCATAGCGTTGTTCAGAAACGCATTTTCATGAGTTATCGGTCCAATAGCGCTAATGAATCGATAAACCTTCCCTATAAGTACCTCAAAAACCGGGCATAAAGGTTTATATAGGTTCTTAATTCGTATCTATATACTATATATTATATTCTTACTAATATTATAAATTCGAAAGTGTGTCTGTCTGTCTGCTACGCTTATACAGCCCATCATTTCAACCAATTTTGATGAAATTTGATACCGAGATAGGTACTAGATAC
The DNA here is from genome assembly GCA_963932025.1 of Erebia epiphron. Lineage (NCBI taxonomy): Eukaryota > Metazoa > Arthropoda > Insecta > Lepidoptera > Nymphalidae > Erebia > Erebia epiphron. The sequence goes on along the minus strand of OZ009946.1, from coordinate 36,094,571 downwards.
TTTTTATAAAGAAATTCCCTACAATCAAGAAGTTCCCTTCTTGATTTTCTTCTTCTTCTTATGGAGCATCTTTTTTTTAGTGATTCAAAAAGCTTAGTCTATTCGGACGAAGTAGCGGGCATCATCTAGTAATCTATAATAGAGCGTTTTGACCTTGCTCAGATTGAAGTTAAAACGAGACAGATTTATATATTAACACGTTTTCAGTCTGAGCAAAGTACCTGCGCGCTATAGATCAGTTTAATTTATCATAATAAGAAATTGATAAATAATAAGAACTTCTATCGAAGTACACTGATTACTGACCTGATAGTTTATGGGAAATATTAAATCTTAGACTTCTATAGCTTCTAAATTCCTAGTACCAAGCAACAAAGAACATAATATTTGGTGATAAAGATAGATAGAAAATTATTCCTAGAGTCCATATTTTTTGCACGACAACATAAGTGACGGCTTGTGATTCATTCGGCATGATAACACTAGATTTGCATGTCATACCTGGTGGAATTCCATAGTCTACATTAATAAATGGTACGACTCTATCACAGTTCTCTTGTCGCAAGGTCTTTTTGATGTAGTGCTTTCCGGTGGACCTGTTACTATCTAACGATCAATAAGGCTGCCTTTTGCCTGAGGTTGCAAGACCTGCCTTGGAATAATAGCCTCTCTGTGCATCGTATCCCTAATTATTTCTTACTAGAGTCAGCTTTACGTTTAAAATTACATTGCATTTTTAGAAAAGTATGTGTGTGTTTTTATTTTAAAAGTAATTTTAATTATTTGCCCACTTCTGTTCTGGAACTATGCTTACACATAGATGATGCCCCCGACTTCGTCCGCGTGGATCAAGGGTTTTGATTCCCGCGGGAATTCATTAATTTTCCGGGATAAAAGTAGCCTATGTCCTTCCCCGGGATATAACCTACCTCTATACCAAATTTCATCAAAATCGGTTGAACAGATGGGCCGTGAAAGTGTAGCAGACAGACACACACTTTCGCATTTATCATATTAGTATGGACTAGATGATGCCCGCGAATTCATCCGCGTGGATTAAGGTTTTTGATTCCGGCGGGAACTCCTTGATTTTCCGGGATAAAAAGCCTATGTCCTTCCCCCGGCTGTTCTGTACCATATTTCATCAAAATATGTTGAAAAGGTGGGCTGGGAAAGCGTAGCAGACAGACAGACAGAAAGATAGAAAGACAGACAAACAGACACACTTTCGCATTTATAATATTAGTATGGATCTCATGTAAATTGTTAATCTGAAGGTGGGCGTTAGCAACTACAACACAGTTTCAAACTAACGCAGTTGTTATCGTTCTAGTATAGTTTTTAAGGGTCCTATGTAACTGAGAAATTAATAAATAAATTATTCATTAAAATTAAAAAAATACTGACTGGCGTGACCCGTTTACACTCCATATCCATAGTTATATTGTCAATGCGAAAGTGTGTCTGTCCGTCTGTCTGTCTTTCTATCTGCTACGCATTCACGGCTCATCTGTTTAACTGATTTTAATGAAATTTGGTTCAGGGATAGGTACTGAGGCTTTTTATCCCTGAAAATTAAAAAATTGATAATTTATTCAAATAATGTCCGTGTAAAGTAATGAATGTTCTTACTCGTTGCATTAATCAGCCGCTATCCGGGGCACGAGCGATCCCCGCAGATTGATGGCAATGCGATGCACAATCACCGGTAAACTGCATCGATACTACACCGATAGCGATCGAAATAATAGCTCACAATTATATAGCTTAAATGCTTAACAGATATATCTTCTAAACTAATATTATAAATACGAAATTTCGGACGGATGGATGTTTGTTACTCAATCGTGCCAGAACGGCTGAACGGATCTGGATGAAATTTAGCACAGCTATAGATTATAGTCTGGAATAACACATAATCTACTTTTTATCCCGGAAAATATTAAAGAGTTCCCGTAGCAACCGAAAAACCTCAATCCACGCAGACGAAGACGCGGGTATCAGCTAGTAGGTACGTATATGTGTGGCAATTAATCTGCCACGGAGCGATCCCCGCAGATTGATGGCAGTGCTGCGCGCAATCACCGGTAAACGGCATCGATACGACACCGATAGCGATCGACATTATAGCTTACAATATAGCTTAATTGCATATATCAGAGATATAATAATACCTACTACTAGAAGACCGCGATTTCGTCCGCGTTGAATGAACTTTTTGATTTTCCGGGATAAAAAGTAGCCTCCTGTTATTCCAGACCATACCACCATTCGGGTCTGTGCCAAATTTCATCCAGATCCGTTCAGCAGTTCTGGCGTGGTTGAGTAACAGACATACATCCATCCAAACTTTCGCATTTATTATATTACGCGATGTATTCTCGGTATCGGTATGAAATAATAGGCAGAAAATTCTAAATAAAATTTATTTTTCAATATAGTCTCCCATAGACTCAAAACACTTATTTGATCGGGTAAATAACTTTTCGATGCCCTCTAAAAAATATTTTTCCTCTTTGCCTGAAAAATGTTCATTAATTGCCTCCTTCAACTCTTCATCGTCGGAATCATGCTTACCCCGAAGATCTTTCTTCAGGTTTGGGAACAAAAAGTAATCACTGCTGGGTCAGGGCTGTAGGGTGAATGAGTGATTTCTTCAAATCCACAATCCCTCACAGCAGCCTTGGCAACGCGCCCTGTGTGAACCGGCGCGTTGTCGTGAAGAAACACGACACCAGCGGTCAATTTTCCACGTCTTTTTTCTTTTATAGCGTCCTTTAAATTGCGTAGGCTGTTTGCGTAAGCTGCGGCAGTAATACTTTGACCCTTTTCTTCAGAAGTTTTTGACGTTTTCTTCAGAAGTGGCACTAACCGGCCCTCCGGCACGGGGGTCGTCTTCAATACTCTCTTTACCCAGTTTAAATTCACTAGACCACTTCTGAATAGTAGATAATGAAGGAGTAGAATCTTGATAAACAGCTACCATTTCTTCATGAATAAACTTTTTGAGTCTTTCCTTGTTTTGTAAAGAATTTAATTACTGCGCGGTGCTCGATTTTCGTCAACATTGTGGCGTCTGTCATTGTAGTTGTCTTCTCGTATTGATAACTTGAAAATTAATACGAATGATGGCAATTACATGAAATTTTATATTTGTACCCTCAATGAGTGTCTTTAACTAATGAGGTAATTAAATTGCTCTTATTATTAGTTAATCACCCCGATACCGAGAATACTTTGAACTCCCCTCGTAGTATAGATTAGTACCTAAAGAAATACAGACAATCCATATGAATTCAAACTCAATTCACTAAGAAATCGAAGAGAAAAAATAGGTATCCGTACAAAGACTCCACCTGGCCATATTTCGGTTCAACCTCCATAAATCCGAAGTGAGAAAACAGTTCAATTGGCCCGTCCTGAGCGCGGAGATATATGCGGGTGTGAAAAACGTTACATCTCCGACGATCGTTAGCTGGAATATATATCGACAACTTATCGCCGACTTGTTATGGGTATTTGAATTTAGTTTTGGTTATCTGAAAATATTGCTAACTCATCGAGTAGAGAGTGATGATATTCAAGTGCAAGCTCAGTCTAAGCAAATCGGAATCATTTGACAACTTACAACGTATTACTCGAACTGTTTAAGCAGTTAATACATGCTTTTTGACGTACAGGCATCTATGAACTCCTTAAACAGGTCGGATTATACGTTTGACAAACGATTATGATTTTTTTGATTTTATTAAATCGAGGGCCATACTGCCATACCATAAAATAAGGATTATTATACTTAATTCTAAAACACGAAATTCTACAATAATGACACAATATAGCTTTAAGCGTTGGCAGTATGGCCCCATACAAGTTTTTGTTCAGGATGAAAATAAACAGAAAACAGCTGTGATAATCAAACAAAATCTAACACGTTCCCAGCTAGTTAACTTTACATGTAGATATAAACGTTCGTGCTAGTAAGTCCATAAGACCGTGTTTATGGAGTGAATAGAGGAACTCCTCTTAAACACCAGTTTATGTGTACTTAGCAGTGTGACAGGTGCTCGCCCGCTGCGCGGAGGAATTTATGGCCCCAGCTCATTATGAATTAGTTTTTGCACGGCGCGTCGCTCTGAATCAGACCTCACGCTAGACACCACTACGAGAATGAGGCCACTAAACTGGCAAGTTATTGAAATCTAATAGACAATGTTAATTTAAAATACTAATAACATCTAAACTTATAGCCTATAGTGATTTAGACGTCCGGCTTCCTATTCGACTGATCCGGTGTTTGATCCCAGGGCACGCACCTCAAAATTCTCAGAGTTATGTATGTTTAATTAAAGATCACTTGTTTTAAACGTGAGGAAACCATCATGACTGAGAGTTCTTCATATAATGCTCTCTAAGGTGTACAAAGTCTGCCAATCCGCACTTGACTAGCATGGTGGTCTATAGCGAAAACTATATCATTCTTAGGAGCGTTGTTATTGGTGAGCCGGGATTGGGTTAAAGTAATGAATAACCTCTTAAGGGTTATTTCTCTACATTGGTATACTGTTTATGGAGTGAATAGGGGAACTCGTCTTAAACACCAGTTTATGTGTACTTAGCATTGTGACAGGTGCTCGCCCGCTGCGCGGATGAATTTATGGCCCCAGCTCATTATGAATTAGTTTTTGCACGGCGTGTCGCTTTGAATCAGACCTCACGCTAGACACAACTACGAGAATGAGGCCATTAGATAGGCAGAGAATTGAAATCTAATATATCAGGGTTAAATTTAAAAAAAATATATAATAAAAAACCTTGTACTCACAGACCAACTGACAGCAGATTCAACAAGAGTAAATTTAGAGAGATTAGGATAGGGTAAGATAGTTGAAATTAAAATAAGGCACTAACACTCGGAAAGGCTTTTCTGGAAGTTCTCCTAGTTCACTAAAGTTTGTATAAAATTCCTTTATTCCTTTTCGAAAATTCCACCGAAAACACTACTACTCAAGAAATTGATTAAATATTTTGATAATAAGTGTGTATTGTTTGAACGGACAGTTAATTTACGAGACGCGACTGCAAATAATTTAATTAAACCGCATAAGTTTCGTAGCCACAATTGATGACAAAATTTATAACAGTTTAAAGGAGCGCACCCCAGTTTGAAATAGTTCCCGACCTCTGTATTGCCATCGTCTTATAGTATAGGAGACGGCTGCAAGATAGCTTTTAATTTAAGTACAATATTAACTAATGGACACAAGAAATACCCCTAATCCCTAGTATAAATGCGAATGTTTATTTGTTTTGCCCTTGTTTGCATTTGTTTTTGAAAGTGGTTTGTCCTTCAATCACGCCGCAATGAAGCTACTGATCGACACAGTACAAATTTGCATAGATGTTAAAAGAAACTCAGACCCAGGAATAACAGCAATTTTTTGAAATCACCACGGGATTCGTGAACAGATGCAAGTTAATCATTTTATCCTTGCTCAACCGAAATTTTATCGAAAAGTCTTTCTGAGATTCGATACTTACTCGAAGAATTTCCTTTAAATGAAATATCTTATTATAAAAATATTATTAAGTTGACTATAATATTGGATAACAACTTTCACTTAATTTCAACCCATTATTTTCTTCCATTGGTCATGAAAAACCAATTTTTTTTTACTTTTAAATGTATGACTTTCGTATTATATTTATCAGCCGTCTCTCGGTCCACTATGCCTTTAATAGGCGACCTGTGTCGTACAGCGTTTGACATATTCATAGCTCGACAACCGTTGGCGCGGGTGTATTAAATTTATTGTTTTAATTAAAATTCACATTGTAAGATAGTTTTGGTTTAGCAATTACAAACGTCCGCGGGTATTAATTTCGCTGTCGCATTAACATGGGTGATAAATTTTAAAAACATTAATTTATTTTTCCATGGGCCTTTCAGTGCTAAAGCTAGGTGTACACCAGCGTCAAGAGCGATAAGCAGGCTTTAATTAGACCATAATGTTCGTAATTTCCTCGTTTATTTAAGTACGTTGGTTATAAGTTATAACCCCTACCCTACTACCCTAGTAATCTTTTTATATTGTACCTATTTACCTATGTATAGTATTTTAGGGTTGTATTTTATGTATTTTATAATATAATATGGGGCCTTGTTGCCTGAAAGAAATGAAAAATAATAATAATAATAACATCAAGTATAACCAACTTTACAAGTACCATAAGACCTACAACTGCATTTTACTAAATGATGCCCGCGACTTCGTTCGCTTAGATTAAGTTTTTTATTCTCTCAGGAACTCATTTTTTTTTCTGAATAAAACGTAGCTTTTTTCCTTCGCTGGAATAAAACCTATCTCTAAACCAAATATCATCAAAAATGGTTTAAAAGATGGTCCGTTAAAACGTAGCAGACTGACAGACAGACAGACATACTTTAGCATTTATAATATTCGTAAAACATTTGATGTTTAGTTAGCACAAGGGTCTTTGTTAACTTTGCATAAATCCTCTGAGTAAAGGTCCTAAATACCCTGCAAGAGCAAGGTACTTACTGAAAAATCTGATTATGAAAACTGGCGCAAATTATTTCAATTAACGTCAACTCAGTGAACATTTTTAACGCGAATTTAAGCGTGTCGCAGTTTTCAACAGCCTTCCGAGTTCCGACACTCAAATACTGTCCTAATTACGCTACCAGTGAGTCTTTACGCAAAGTGTTCCATACAAGAGTGTAGTTTTATTGGATTTACAACCAATAAAATAACCAACCAATAAACACCCACTAAGATATTTATAACTATTTCAAAGTCACAATTATAAAGTCATAATTAAAAGTCTATAACTTTCTGCAGTTATGTGCTTTCAAAGCAATTTAAAAAAACAGACAAATCTATGTGGTTACATATGGATTAGGCTACCACACACCACACCACACAAATCTTCCAAATTACTCTCAACATACGTGTTCTTTATTATTGGGGCAATAGAACCAGCTTAGATGGCTGGATGATCTCATCAATTTATAATAAACTTTGGCATCCCTTTTTTTTTATTCACCACAAGTTATTCCTTGACTGCGATCTCACCTGATGTTTAGTGATGATGCAGTCTAAGATGGTAGCGGGCTAACTGGTTAACGGGCTAACATAAAACCAATCCCAACCCAATAATCGGTTTCTACACGGCATCGTACCGGAACGCTAAATCGCATAGCGGAGCATCTTTGCCGGTAGGGTAGTATTTACTACCCTACCGGCAAAGATGCTCCGCTATGTTAAGTTACTACTATATAAGCTACGCTAAGTTATTACTATATAAGCTATTTAGCTTATATAGTAATAACTTACCCCTTCCATTCATCCTGCAGACTTGAAAAAGCTGAACAAAGCATAATTTTCATAGAATTTCAACTCAAAAAAAAATAAACACGACTAACAAAACCTCACGAACCACGAAATGATGTAATTACTTTAAAAGCCGGGCAAATATTTTTATATGTAATAAGCGTCTGGGAGGCTGTGTTAATAAGGGGATGCTTAGTGTGACCAAACTTCTACAGAAATTTATGGAACTTCGACGCTATGTTGCCTGTTTGTCAATGTTTGAATGATTATGTCCTTTCTATAGAAAGGATGACCTCCCTGGCTCAGTGTTGTGCGCTGTGGCCTTATTAGGCCTCGGGTTCGATTTCCAACAGGGTAAATATGGGAATTTATAATTTCTTAATTTTCTCTGGTCTGCCTTTCACTGGCTAGTTACCACCCTATGAACAAAGACGTGTCGCCTAGCGATTCCTAGCAATTTAGCGTTCCGGTAAGATGCCGTATAAAAACTGATTAGAGGTATGGATTTAATTAATATAACTGCCGTACTCCTAACACGTTACCCCGGCCCCGCTACCATCTTAGACTGCATCATCACTAAACATCAGGTGAGATCGCAGTCAAGGGCTAACTTGTGGTGATTAAAAAATTAAAAAAGGAATGCCAAAGTTTATTATTAATTGATGAGCTCATCCAGCCAGCTTAGACTGGTTGTAATGCTCTAATAATATACTTAACACCTTCAGATAGTGCGCAGGGTTGAAGAGAATAAAAAGAAGACAGTAATTTATGCTTTCAAACAACAATTGATATTATTTACATTTTTATCTTAAATAGGTACTACTTTTCACGGCAACTTCCCGACATAATAATTTATTAAAAACTTTAATTCTACAACTTTTTAAAAATGCTAAGTAATTCATTAAAAAAAATTAACATTTCGTTGCACACTAGACACTCTTAAGCAATGTTTTAAGTAGGCAGTAGACGATCGTGATAAACGATCCTTCAACCGCGCGTCGCGTAGAGTAATGACGTCTTAATTTTTTTGCCAAAGCTTTTTTAAAGAATTTGATCTAAACCTATAATAATGCACAAAAGTTAAAAGTAAGAGGATTGAAATAAACCCGGTATAACCGAAAACCTTTTCATATTAGTGTCCCGCTTTGACCAAAAAATATCTAGTCACATTAAGGGATGGTCCGTAATAGTTTAAACAAATCCATTAAGTAATACCGTCGTGCCTTCCTGTTTGTTTTCCCCTAACCGTTGTGTAGACGGAAATCGTTTTAAGTTATTTAATATTCAAACGATTCGCTTAAAATAATATTCTCCGTTTAATTTAATTTTGGATATTAAATAGGGACCCATTTTGTTTCGTTTTACTTGCCAAAATAAAATAACATCTTGAATCTTCTATCATACTTCATACTAATATTATTATAAATGCGAAAGTGTGTTCTTTGTTGGTTTGTCCTTCAATCACGCTGCAACAGAGCAACGGATCTACAAGATTCTTTGCCGGAGGACCGGGAGAATGAGGGAAAATTATGTTTCCAGCTCATAAATTATTATTAAAACAATTACAAAAAAACTGACGATGTATACACATATTATAAGTTAAAAGGCTTGTAATAGATACGTCAGATTTCATAAGGTAGGATTTTAAATACGAGACACGCCACTAAAAAGGATTTTGAGAAATGATAACTAGGTAGATACATAAATGAAGTATATCAATCATTGCTTGTCCAGCGTGGTGGACTATGACGTAAATTTCTCGTTCCAACCTATGCTCTAAAGAGGGCAAACAATGAGTGGGGATGATGATAATATTAAAGGAAAATTGTTGAATTGGTATAATTATACCAGCTGTCATTTTTTATCAGTAGTGCTTCATTAAAAGATAAGATAAATGTACTTTTGACACTCCCAGGCTTTTAGCGGCAACGTACTGCAACGCATAATAATCTTTTGTCAAAACGTCTTTCTATTAAAAAATAAAATGAAAGCGTAATTTAATGCACAGTAAAGTCATCGAAAGTAAGTAGCGAGACTGTATGATAGGTACCAGGAAGGCAGAAGAAGTGAAGAGATATTACGGCAACGCGGCGAAAAATCTCGGAATCCATTTAGCGATTAAACCCTTCAGAGTGCTTACTACCATCGCTGCAGTATCATTTTAATCTTGTTGACGCTCTTGTTTCAATATTGTAATCCTTATTTTAGCGATTTCAAGGTACGTCATATAAAACTTTAGTTTTGTAATAATACTGCTTTAGGCGATGGTAGTAAGAAGGAACCAGTAAGCGGCGAACGCACCACTGCCTCCCATTTCAATCAGTGTCAATATTCATTAGTGGAAACGTCTGGAATATTATGCAAACGCCTATCAGTATAATGCAAAATGGTAAAGTTACTTTTTTAGAGTTCCTTTGTCAAACAATAAACCCATAGGCCCACTTGCACAAGGACTCTTAAATTGATTTAGTTAAATACTTTAATGCTGCCCCTTTTTGGCAACTACAATATGCATTTGCCAAAAAGAGACAGCACTACAAAATTTAACTAAACCAGTTTAAATGTCCTTGTGCAAGCGGCCCTTAGATTAGTATTAGTAGATTCACTCGACGAGTCAAAGTCTAGTTGAATAGAAAAGATTTGAGTTTGAATTTATAATTTTGTATAGCTCATCTATCTTTGTGTCAGCCATTTAAAAATACACTAATAGTACATGAAAATATTTTAAAATCATTAATAGTTTATGATAATATAGATATATGATTTGGACAAAAACTAGCATGGTTACGGGACCCTACCTCATATTGTGCGTTATTTAAATGTTTCTTAGGAAAAATAATATCATTAACTGGGTTTTTGTTAGGATAAAAGAAATAGAACATATAAGAGACTAGATGATTCCCGCGACTTCGTTTGCGTGGTTTAATTTTTTTTTATGCCCGCGGTAACTCTATATTTTTCCGGGATAAAAAGTAGCCTATGTCCTTCCCCGGGATGTCTGCTACGCTTTCACGACCCATCCGTTCAACCGATTTTGATGAAATTTGGTTTTGAGGGATAGTTTGTATCCCAGGGAAGGGCATAGGCTAAAATTATATGCATAGGCATATTCCGGAAAGTTAAAGATTTCCCGCGGGAATCAAAAAATCCTTAATCTACGCTGACGAAGTCCTAGTTCATCATCTAGTTAGAAATAAATTTGGGATTACTTACAATTTTTTTTAATGGAAGCTTTTAATTATTGTTAACCTTAAGTTGTTTTAAATATCACATGGGTATCTTAATCCATGTTTGAAACATAGCATATAGTGTACCTTTAATATAATAAATTCAAATCACTTCGGAAGTTCGAGCGTAGTTCTAAAGTTTACTTACCACACGTACAGTTTACACGAAGACGACTAAATCGCTTTCTACAGTCCAACTTTACACTGACTGACTAACTCTACATATAACACAGCATAAATATCAGTTTACAAACAAAACCTACACTAATCTAAACATGCATCTACACTTCACAACCAACTGAGCGGCGTTATATACTTTTAAAAACTACAATTTACGTTAAAAACTATTTCTTAATGTAACATATTTACTAAAGAAAACAAAACTTTTGTTTTCAAAGATATTTGCTTATTTAAAACTCGATTAATGTTCTATTTATTAAAAGCGCGCTACAAACGCGCGCGAGTAAAGAGCGTTCGAAATATATAAAGTGTTTTTCAGTTTTCACGTAATATTTAAAGTTTTTCGTATTGTAAAAGGCTTTCGCGCGTGCTCCGGGATACAGCGTCGGTCTAGCACTGCCGGGCGACTATCAGACACTGTTGCTGATATCGTAGGTCTAGAATAAATGCAGACTGCACGTAGGTATGCGAGCCTGAAACTATACGATGGTAAACTATGTAGAGTACTACTATGTTTTATAGTAAAACTAGATGATTCCCGGGACTTCGTCCGCGTGAATTAGGATTTTTGAATTCCGCGAGAACTCTTTAATTTTCCGGGATAAAAAGCCTATGTCCTTCCCAGGTATGCAACGTACCCCTGTACCAAATTTCATCAAAATCGGTTGAACGGATGAGCCGTGAAAGCGTAACAGACAGACAGACACACTTTCGCATTTATAATATCAATATGGAGTATGGCCTACAGAAGCATTATATTCTATAACAAAATCCCACAACCAATTTTAAACTTGCTTTTATACAAGTTTAAGAAATCTATTAAAAGTGTGCTCCTGAAAAAAGCTTATTATACTGTTGAAGATTATGTAAATGATAAAAGAGCATGGATTTGACTCGCTCCAGCAATGCTTAGGACAGCGGTTACTTTTATGTATCTACACATTGATGTAATTGTAAATTATTAGGTTCAAAAGGCAACCACCGAATTCCTTGTTCTACTCGGTAGGAATGGCATTCTGAACTAGTGGTAGATTTACTCGACGATTCAATAGCACTTGTTTAAGTCTATGAAGTTTAAAGTTGATGCTGAAATCTGTAATATTTTTTAATGTTAAGAAGAAATGACAGTTGGGACGGTTGATTGCGCTATTTAAGCAACGTTAACTTGAGTTGGTAACTGGATTTTGAAGGCTCAAACTAAGATTTTTCTTTTCTTCTGTGGCCTGATAAGTATATTTAGCTGTCATCGGTCCTGATTTTTATCAACTAAGTACATAAATATAATCATTAAACTGATGAATAAACGTCTAGTACCTACTTAGTGTCATGTGAAAGAATCTTAAAGCTTTATTGCGAAACTCCGAAAAGAGAAACGAAGTCTACGGATAGGTTCTACGTCGTAGGACATCTACTACATTGCTACGCATGTCTTATACCTTGCATCATAAAAGGTTTTTATACTAATAGAATATTAGTTAAAGTATTTATGTATTTAAATAAAGAATTTAATTAATATTTCAAAATATTAAATTATTAAAGTTCTGAATTGAAGTCGGTGTAAACGCTCTAAAATAAGAAGCTGTTTGATCTGTAACAGTAAATTTCTACGCCTATTCATTTAGCTTATTTATTCACCTATTCATTTAGCTACAATAACTTCGTGATAAAGTTATTGTAGCTAAATGCTTATCCAATGCCAAATCTCGTATCTATACGTTGACAGTATATTATTAGTTTTTCTTTTCAAATAATACATCTCGTTGTCTACAAGTTTAACTTCAAAACAATTTATGACCAAAAGCTAGGAATACTCTAGCTGTACTGCAGTAAATCTAACAAATCGTTATCAAAAGCCAGCAGAAATCACCCCGTTATTGGTTTCCACATGACCGCCCAAAGAAATTGACGAATTCACCAACGAGGTCCGATACAAAGCGGGTCGAAACGAAATAAAGGCCGGGCCGGGCCGGAAGGCCGCACAAAGCCTGATTGCGCCTCGAAACGAACCTTCGGTGCAACGCCATCTACGTGCGGAAATGCGAACCGCTTAGCTGCACTGATTGGAGCGCAGTTGGGGCGCAGATCGGAAACGATTCTTGTTGTAAATGTTGTGATTTCTTGACATAAATAGCTGTATTTTAAAAAGTCCTTCTACATGCCTTCCATAACTACAAATATATAAATAAATAAAAACTACATATTATATTAACACTACCTACAAATCGTTAAGTTCGAGTTTTACAAGATTTCCTGAAAATTCACTGAACAGATTAGTTGATTAAACTGTCATAATTGATTGAAACAAAAGAAATAATAGCCAAGTCCAAGCAAGAGTTTATCCTGAATTGGAACTGGAACATAATACGATTTGGGGGTTTACTACCATCGCTTAATGCAGTATTATTTGAAAAGGTCAAATTTGTGTCACGTGCCTTGATATCCCTAAAGTAAGGATTATCAAATCAAATAAATATTATAAATGCGAAAGTTTGGATGGATGGATGTATGGATGGATGTTTGTTACTCAATCACGCCCCAACGGCTGAACGGATCTGGCTGAAATTTGGCACAGAGATAGATTATAGTCTGGAATAGCACATAGGCTACTTTTTATCCCGAAAAATTAAGATGTTTCCGCGGGAACCAAAATAACCTCAAATGGATGTTTGTTACTCAATCACGCCACAACGGCTGAACGGATCTGGCTGAAACTTGGCACAGAGATAGATTATAGTCTGGACTAACACATAGTTTTATCCCGGAAAATTAAAGAGTTCCCGCGGGATCCACAAAACCTCGATCCACGCGTACGAAGTCGCGGGCATTAGCTAGTAATTTTATAACACGAAGTTCTACAATATTCAAACAATATGGCTTTAAGGGATGGTAGTATACCCCCAGATGACGTCGGTGTTAATTTAAGGAAAATTATACAATTAACTACATAATATTTTAAGTTAGGATCCATCTATGAGATATTTTCTATGTTTGAGTGAATATTTTGATAAAAACACGACTGTAATTTTTGAAACTAGCATAATATTTTTACTGTCGGATGCGGCGGCCTTATATCAAACTTTTATAGTATAAATAATTTATATTTATACTATTAAAGATTTATACTATTAAACCCAACAAACAAACACACTTTGAGATACAAGCAAAGTGTTTGTTAGATTTTTTCTTCAATCGCCCTGCAAAAGACCCACGGACAGACGTGATTTTTTGCAGGGGTATAGTAGAGGACTAAAAAAGCGACAAAGCCGACTTTTAATCCCGAAAAATCAAAGATAGAAATATAAAAATATCAACTCACGCGGCTGAAGTCGCGGGCATAATCACTATTATTCAACAACAAGCCATTTATTTTAACATAAGTAACATATCGCAAGGCCTACATAAAGTTCGTGAGCTAATATATTATGAGGGTAAACACACACAAGTGCGGTAGTGCGAACAACACATTTGCATAACAAATTGTAAGAGTCGGTCGCGCTCACGATAGTGATGTACTGAAGGTATTATCTAACGCTAATATTATCGATTGTCGATTTCATAATAAATCACAAACTTTTCACGCCTGGTTTATAAAGTGTATCTCAGCTAGTCGCAGTATGGATAACCATAGTAATAGTATTATCCTCAAAAATTATTATCAACATACTTTGAAGTAACATTTTTTTTTCATTTTTTTTTTGTAGAATCTTATTTCGTTACTAGCTGATGCCCGCGACTTCATCCACGTGGTTTAAGTTTATTTAAATTCCCCCGGGAACTCCTTTATTTTCCGGAATAAAAAGTAGCCTATGTCACTCTCCAGGTCCTCAACTATACCCGTGCCAAAAATCACGTCGATCCGTTGCTCCGTTGCGCCATGATCGAAGGACATACCAACAAACAAACACACTTTCGCATTGATAATATTAGTATGATAATCCGCCAAAGTAGACAAATTTATGTGGTACACATGTAGCTTACGATATGCAACAACCAGTAGGCCAGCAATTCGCACCGGTACAACACCACACCACACAAATCTTCCAAATTATTCTCAACGTACCGTATCGTATTGTACGTAACGTACGATTTGCCTACTTTGGCGGATTATAGCATATTAAACTTCAAGTTCTTTCACTATCATAAACTTCCGCAAAATAACGCCTGCTTCTATCCAATATTAGAATCTTCTTTCTAAACCGCCTGCTGCCTATTTTAACTTTTCCACTTACGCACAACACTAGTTCCCAAGCGATTTTTGTAAACAGGAGTTAGGGATATTAGCGTGTAGGCAGCTTATATTTTATGTTTGCTCGCGGTGATGTGCTCGGGGCCTTGTCGGGCCTGGTTCCGTCGCGCCAGTTCGAGTATAACGATGTTGATCTCGAGCCTTGCGAGACCTGACTGTACTAGTTTCTAAACTGGGTACTGGGCACTGGTTATTTGTTCATTCCGGCAAGTTTTGCGTGTAAATAATACTAGATGATTCCATTGACTTTCTCCGTATAAATTTAGGTTTCAAAATCTCTGAGAAACTCTTTATTTTTACAGGATAACAAGTGAATATAATTAAAATTACCTATTAAAAAATACGACTGCTCTACCGTAGCCTGTATTAAATTTTTCAAAAATTTATAGCCCGTGTCACTCGGGATATTGAACTATAGTGTTATATATTTTTGGAATCTACTCATCATTTTCTAGATGATGATTATATAGTTAATCTTATTTTCGAATATATTTTTTTTCAACTTTAGTCTTTAATGCGGGACCATGGTCACCCCATCAATTTTTTTTTAAATTTTACTAGCCTATGTCCCCCGGAATAAGCTAGGGACTCTAACAATACCTCATTTATCAAAATCGGTTCAGACGTATAGAAGTTATGGTGGAATATACAAACTCACATACATACATACGAGTACATACATACATACATGAACCCTGAAAACAATATACTCCTTTTTTCAGGCAGTCGTATAAAAAGAAAAGAGACTCGTGCTCTGTAGTGAGCCGGCAATTTTTTTTATCCACTACAAGTTAGCCCTTGACTGCGATCTAACCTGATGGTAAGTGATGATGCAATCCAAGTTGGTATCGGGCTAACATGCAGTTATATTAAACGGAGCATGGCAGTTATTATTAAACTAAATATAAAAAAATAATGAAGCACTTTCAAACAGAACTTTAATATTATGATTATAGTCAGTTAGTAGGTAATTATAATTTAAGGTCACCATACTTTATTAAGTTTAAGCATAATTTACTGTAAGTATAATATCAAAACATAAAGCTAACTCAAACTCAAATCTATAATTTACAATTACATCAATGTGTTTAAGCACATACATAAGTAACCTTCCAAAGCATTGCTGGAGCGAGTCAAATCCATGAAACCTAACTCACACACTATGTAATAAGAACGAAGGTAGATAGAGCGAGTGTAAAGTTGGAATGCCTACTCGGCGATATCTCAGCAACTATGGGAACTGGGAACAGGGACAGCGGCAAGCGGGAAGTTGCTACACCTGCGGGCAACTTGCCGGCTAGCCCGCAGTTTAATTAGTTATGGAAATCGACCCGACTGCTCCTGCGGCCGGCGCGGCGCGTTTCAACTGCTCTCCCGACTTGTTAGTTTGTCTTGGGATTGTAAACGTGTCTCTTATGGACTCATTCTAGTTTAGAGAGACATTGAAACCCCGTATTCTTTGTATATTCAATGATATACTACAATACTGGTTGGCATGTTCGACCACGTAGCCGACGAGGTCCCGTATTCGAGTCCCGGTCGGGACATAATTAAGCATTGGCATTTTACTGATAAGAAATTTAATTAGAAGAATTTCAGTACTAGCCTGGAGTTAGGAATTTGGCGATGTTTCACTCCCGTGCCTCGGAGACCACGTAAAGCCGTCGATTGTGCGACTGATCTCCCTCCGATCGTGTCGGATTTTCCGTTCCATCGAGTTTTGAGAGAAAAGGAACAGAGCGTGCACCTGTGTATGCGCACACGCTTGTGCACCATAATATCTACCGCGCAGATGGCTAATCTCTCTGGAGATTGGCTGCCGTGGCCGAAATTCGGTCGGGAGGACATTATTATTACAATTATACAGGTATCCACTATTTTGATCAAAATTGTGTGTTGCCCTAATTTGTACCAGCTACGGTCCACACCTCCCACTAGGCCAGACGGGAGAAAATTAAGAAATTATAAATTCCCAAATTAACTTCTACTTCTAAGACCACAGCTCACACTAGGCTCCTGATTTGATTAATTGTTAACTTTCCGACAATGCTTTCCTATTATAGATTGCAGTAAACGGTTTTTAATTTCAATAACTTGCAATATATAGAAATGGAAGTCATCCAGGGGATTCGGTTTATAGGTGCGGCCCGAGCCTGCAATCGCTGCGATGGCCTCGATCGGTTCTCTCATTACGATGGCGATTCAATTCCAACGGATGAGTCTAACTGTTACCTTAATGCTTACGAGGGACGCTGCTTTGTAATAGTGGTTGAAATTTCATATAAGAAACCTGTCTGTTATTTAAACTGACACGTGAGGGCCCGTGGGTCCTCAAAATTTAGCAGGTGAGTGAAGAAGGTGAAATCAAAGCCGAATCTTGCATTGGAGTAACAGTCATTTAATTTGAAATTATTCTTTACATGCAAGGGATGAACCATAGACAATATAGATACCTAATAGTATTTTTAGGCACGGTACACATAATTAACCCCAAATAGTCCACTTAACTGACTTTTTGGCGTAGCGGAACGCAAATATTAGCGAATTTAACAATACCATTTTTATCCGACTTCAAAAAAAGGGTTATCAATTCGACACGTAGGTATATATGTTTTTTTTATCCACTACAAACTAGACGTTGACTGCGATCTCACCTGATGTTATATTATTGGAACTGCAAAATATATACATAATATAATATACATTCTCAGGACCTTTGTATCTAGCCATCCACATTCTCAGGACCATGTGGATGGCTAGATACAAAATCACTATTTGTTACCCCTTTTTTTCTTTCACTTTGTCAGATTTATGTAGCCAAATGATATTCACGTTCAATGCAGAGAATAGGTAACATCCATGCGTCATCATCAACTCATCTAACGTAACAGATTACCAACAAAACTCACTGACAACGATTCAAATAACAACACGAGTGCAGTCGCGCACTAGAGCTAGTCCGCAATAAAGGTAATTCCCGGCTGATCCGGTGAAATGAACCGCTCGCCACATCGCCGCATTGCTTCCAGATCTATTGTGACTGAACATCAGCTGACTAATGTGCATAGACATTTTATTAACAAAACTAGCTGATGCCCGCTACTTCGTCCGCGTGGTTTAAGTTTTTTTTTAAAATTTCCATGGGAATCCCTAAATTTTCTGAGATAAAAAGTAGCCTATGTCACTCTCCAGGTTGCTCTGTTGCGGCGTGATTGAAGGACAAACCAACACACTTGCGCATTTATAATATGAGTACTATGTCATCCTCTCTGATAAGTTTTCACGGCATGTTGTGATTTTGACAAACAACACAGAGATTACATACAAACAGGATAGGATATTTATCCCGAAAAATCAAATAGTGCCCACGGAACTAACACTTGGATCTATAAAGCTAAAAATGGCACACAGGTTTTTTTATAATGTAGACAAGGAATAAGGTCAGATTTTTCGCAATTCCTACGCAAGCAAAGCCTCGGGCGGACGCTAGTCATAAGCTTAAAACGATATTGCAGACAGTGCTAAGTACCTACAATAACCACAATAAAAAGAAACAAGTTTAAAAATACAATTATCACGCGGAGCAAAACTCTCATAAAGACAAAACACATTCAAAACTCTAAAGTAATCTAAACAATAACCGTCCCAAACAAATGCACCCCCCAGGAACTCGGCTGGTGCTGCGTGGTAAAATTTTACTGTTATCAACCACTGATAAGACGCGCCGAGCGGTTATCAGTTACAACTTTACCCATAACCCGCGTGTATCGTGAAAATTGTACAGAAATGTGACATACATTACCTATTTGTATATATCTCGAAGTTTAACGAGTTAACTACACTACCCGTATTATAATTGCGAATGTGTGTTAGTTCATTGCTATGTCTTTAAAATCACGCCTCAATACGGAAGTGTCATGAGTTAAAGACCAAAAGCCGTATCATGGAAAAACCTGCATCAATCATTGTTACAGTCTCAATAAGATGAAATTCAGGAGATTAGGCGCAGGATCGACGGCTTTACGTGCTCTCTGAGGCACAGAAGTGAAACACCACCAACTTCCTAACTCCGGGCTAGTACTGAGAATTTGTAGTCAGAAAAATTCAATACTTAATTATGGCCTGGACCTGGGATTCGAACCCAGGAACTCGTCAACCGCAGTTGAACATGCCAACCATTAGACCAATGGGTCAGTTGGTCTACAATACTACTAATAGCCGCAGTATACAAAATGATCATAAAATAAAAGTCTATCGCTCGGAAATAACCGGCGATTGTGCTAATGAAACTACGTATGGGGCTCGCTCTAATGTGACGCCCTGCGTGCGGCTACTAATGCTTACTGCTTTATGGTACTGCCTCGTTGGTCTAGTGGTTAGCATGTTCGACTGCAGCTGACGAGGTCCCGGGTTCGAGACCCGGGTCGTGCTGATTCAGTGTCGCATTAGGTGTCGCAAACTAGAATTTGGATGAGATAAATGACGGCCCACGAACTTAGCGGTGTATTGTGGGAGAGGGTTTATTGGTTGCAGTTCAGCGGAGAGAATTTTCTTCTCCGTACGTCACTTTTCATACCATGTTTTTCTGACTAGAAATTCTCAGTACTAGCCCGGAGTTAGGAAGGTGGTCCCGTGCCTCGGAGAGCACGTTAAGCCGTCGACCCCGTTTTTTATCACTAACATGATAATAGCCCGCCAACCCGTTTGGAGTAGCATGGTGGGTCTAAGCTCTAATTACCACTCTCCTATGAGAGTGGAGGCATGTGCTCAGCAGTGGGACGTTAATGGGCTGCAGTGGTGGTGGTGGTGCGTTATAAGTAATTAACTATCACTTATTTTAACAGTAATGGACGTCGTGAGAAAACCTTCGTAATTTTCTCAAACGTGTGGGAAATCTGTCAACCCGCACTTTACCAGCGTGGTTAACTATGGCCAAATCCTTCACATTCTGAGAAGAGACTCGTGCTCGGTAGTGAGCCAGCAATGGGGCGTGTCAGCATTGTGTGGACGAAAAATGTGAAAAATTAAGTGAACACAGCTTTAATGTGGGTGATGATGCAAAATATAATTATGAATACTCAGTATACTCAATACTCAATTTATTTATATCATGTAGGACATACAGGTGTCTTTTATTTTACGTCATGTAAAACCGCCGGTTCGGAAAGAGTTCTACTGAGAAGAGCCAGCAAGAAACTCAGCAGTTGCTCTTTTTAAAAACTAACCATTAAAAATTTAACTAAACAACTCCCTTAACTACTCGTATATGCAACTGGCCTTTCAGATCTATCAACTATCAATATTATACAGGGTGCGTCGGTCCATCCATTGGCCTTCAATTTGTTATGTAAATGTACCTTTTGTCCGCGCAACCACTCTATAAATTTGCTGAAATGCCGGGAGTTTCACAGCCAATTTCCTACTGTTGATACAGAGAATAAATACGTTTATTTTTAAAAAATTTAAAAAATTATATATATAATATGTAGATAATTGTACATAATATTAAATATGATAATATACATTAATATATATTATGATAGACATCTATCTATCTATCTAAAATCTTAACAGTCCTATTGCCTTCGTCCCAACAGCCTCGTTGCAAATGGGTATTTGACTACCACTCAAATGAATTATTTTTCAGTGATTATTAATTAAATAAGGGCTCTCCTAAAAGTCGTAATATCCACGGCTCCTGTTAGTTTTCAACCGACTTCAAAAAAAGGAGGAGGTACTCAATTCGACTGTATTTTTTTTTATGTTTGTTACCTCAGAACTTTTGACTGGGTGGACCGATTTGGATGATTCTTTTCTTTTTGAAAGGACATACTTCCCATGTAGTCCCATATAAATTTTATCGAAATCGGTCGAGCGGTTTTTAAAATATCAACAATAAAATAAGTACTTTGTATAGCGTGTGCTTGTTGTTGTAAAGTTGGCGCGGGAGTTTGAAGTCGGTTGTTTAAAAATAATTTTTTATATAAAATTATATGTTGAATAAGCATTTAAAAGTGCGTCGAACTTTGATGACGTCACTACTACTAATCTCAAACAAACTTTATAATAAGCACGCGTTTTGACGTTTGAAAAATACCTGATTGGAATAGTTCGTAAGACGTCATAATATTATAGTTACCCTAAGTAGTTGCAATTCTTAAATAGGGGTTTGAAAGTATGAAAATCTAGTTTGAGCGAAGCTGCGGGCAAAAGCTACTAGGCCTTAAGCGTGGCTATGTAATTCCAATGCATATTGAATCACATGATCGGGCGGCAATCATCGAATCATTGATTCCTGAGCAGCTCCCCCGCTGCCGGCGGGGGCGCCACTGAGCGATTCAATATGGAAATCGCTTCCGGTTGAGCCTAACTGCCCATTGTGTTTGTGTCTGAATAAACGGCTCACTCTGATAACGACTAAGGTTCGATAGCTGACTGAATGATTATTGTAATTTAGTCATTTGCGTTATTAATAGCTAAGTATAGGACGATTTGTGTAATTGTCATACTCGTATGTCGATAAAGTTCGCTATTGAACACAATAATTTGAAATTGTAGCAATGATTGATGCATGTTTTTCTGTATAGTACTACTGAAGCCTCCAAGTACCTACTTAAGGCGGCGGGGTATCCAGAGTTTACCTCTCTCTTGCACTTTCTAATATTTTCTGCAATGAAGAAAAATAACGAGGAAAAATTTCAGTGGTTTTCAACATTTTTTCTGTTTCGCATAAAAGCATGTTCGGTTTCTTGGCGGCTCTTCTCAGTAGAATTAAATTTCCACACCGGTGGTGCAGTCAAAATAAGACGTATCATAAGAGACACCTGTATCACAGAATACCAACTACTGTATGTCTCGATGAGACGCAAAATTGGTTTAAAATCGATTTAAATTATAGTACCTACCTACACAGATTTGATTTAATAGAAATACCGTATTTATTATGCATACAAAAATTGAAGCAACAAAGCAGACACTCTAATCTAATAAGCGAAGAAATAAAAGTATTCCATCCATCTAAGTTACAGCACCGAATTTGCATTCCCGTCCCAAGAATTACGAAAGTTTCAAAAATTCTTATAAATTTTTATTTGATTTCTTTGTCTGAATCGCCCAAAAGTATTGGAGAGTCCACTTTAAATAAACATGAAATAAAACTTCATAATATATACTCGAAAAAATATTTAGAGAGTTCTTTAAAAGCATTCCGTAGTCTATTTACGCGCGTTCACTTTCCGTCATGTAAATTGTTTCCGAACTTTTCGAGTTTACGATGAATTATAAGTAGAATACGGAAGTCTTATTAAATTCTTGATAACATTATTATACTCATTTTAGGTTTTTGTATTTGTAAGCAAAATATTATTGGTAATTAATATAAAATTTGAAACATGACCAATCTCGTTCAACGTTTCTGATCCGAACCGCAAGGGTGTGGAACTTTTCTGACACGTAATATAATTAAGGTACCTTCAAGGCAAGAGTGAATAGGCATCTTATAGGCAAGCGCGCTCCAACCTAGACCTCATCATTGCTTTGCACTAAGCATGATCGTCGTCAAGCGTCAATCTCACAATAAAAATAAAAAATTAAAAGTATTGTTTTTTGGTGACTATGTTGTTTATATTTCAGTACCCATACAGCCTCTACAATTCTACATCATAAAATTATCGTAAAGCGTCATTGTTTTGCATCATTCTTCGCTTAAATTTAAATTGTTAATTTTGAATCACAAGTCATGATTATGAATCATCCACCCTAGTTAATATTTTGTGGATTCGTATCACTGATTTTGACTGCCAAGTATTTTGCAGCAAAAAATGAGTCAAGTCAAAAAATATGTTCTCCAAGATTATTTTTACCAAAAAAGCAATTTACGGAGAACATGATGGGGACACGCGATTTATTTTTTATAATATACAGAATTTCGCTGATGAAATTTATAACGTGGCTGAGGGGAATGGGGGAAACCACGTGCGCCCTCTAATGTCCCATAGAATCTCATCTTCCCGAACATATTGTGAAATTGAAATGATTAGTCTTTGCAATTGTTCACTTTCTTATTTGAAAATGAGGATAAGAAAAATGGAAAACAAAAACGATTCGGTATTTAAAAACGAGTCAAATAAGCGTCTTTTTTTCAAACGTCAAAACGTGTGTTTGGTATGTGATTTTGTATGAAATTTTTTCGTTAATCGATAGTATAACATGGTTTTCAAACATTAAACTAACAAGGGACGTGGATATTATGTCTTTTGGGAGATCCTCTATTTATTTACTGATGGATTAGATTTGATTGCATTCACTCTAAAACTTTACGTTTGTGGTCACTTTCGCATTACTGTAGCATAGCCATCGTAAAACTGCGATAGTTTTATATCCTCTAGAAATCTAATGGTAATAATTTACTTTAAAATATTCAAAGTACATCACATGACTTTAGAATTTTATTTCTACGTCTCAGGGTATCAAGTAGTTTTATGATGCATGCGTAAAAGTGTTCTCATGTACTGAGCGACGTTATTCAAGATCACTGTGACTTGGTAGAGTTTGGCGTCAAATATTATTCCAAGTAGCTGTAGATAAAAGTGGTGATAGCCTAGTTGTTAAGACACTCGACTTCCTGTACGAGGTCGCGGGTTCACGCACCTCCAACTTATCGAAGTGATGTGCGTTTTAAGAATTTTGATAGCACTTGCTTCAAACGAGGAAGTAAAACATCGGGGGGAAACCAGCACGCTTAAGAGTTCTTCACAATGCTCTCGAAGGTGTGTGAAGTCTATCAATCCGCACTAGGCCAGCGTAGTGGAGTTTCGGATAGTAATTATTACCACCATTAATAACTTCAGCTATTGTAAGTAAAACTGTCCAGTAAGTTGTACTTACTGAGATATACAACAACTGACGTCCCACACCTAGATAGGTACACTGGCTCGCCGCCAACAGACGGTTTTATGTAAATCTAATAAGCACGTGTCCAAAGCAACTCGAGGAGGCAGGCCAGTGAATTTGAATCCCGGGATCCTCCCAGGCTCCTCTTGGCAAAACTCTAAAGGTCTAGCCCCACTTAGGATGCAAGCAGCGGCGCGGCACGTAGCGGCAAATATTTGCTTGAGTTTGTACGGGGTCGCGTCGCGCACTGGATCTCCGTGCTGCATCGCTTTTTTTTATTCCACTACAATTAAGCCCTTGACTGTAATTCATCAAGTGATGATGCAGTCTAAGATGGTAGCGGGCTAACCTGTTAGGGGTTTGGCAGTTTTAATTAACCTAGCCACGGCCGAAGCCTCCCACCAGGCCAGACCAGGGAAAATTCAGAAATTATAAATTCCCAAATCGACCCCGCCAGGGATCGAACCCGGGACCTCCGCACATTAAGACAACAACCAGCGCCAGGGAGGCTTAAGTGGACCTAGCTCCATACATCCTCATACAAAAAATACTTGCAGCTATGTGCTGCGCCACGCCGCGCCTCTGTAGTGGGGCTAGACCTTCATAGATACTGCAACAGCGAGCTTTGCGTTATCAGCGGCCGCGCTGGCGATTTGAATTTCAATACATTTTGCACTGCCGAGTTTAGAATCCCTGTTAGAGTTTTGTTATGCTGAATCAACGGAGACAAGTATTTGAAATTTGGTTTGCATAATCCGCATTATTAAGAACTAGACGTTTCCCGCGACATCGTCCACGTGGATTGAGGTTTATTTCTTTCCCGCGGAAAATTCTTTAATTTTCCTGGGGAAACAGTAGTATACGTGTTAATGCAGGGTATAATCTATCTTCATTCAAAGTTTCAGCCAAATCCGTCCAGTTGTTTTTGCGTTAAAGGGTAACAAACATATACTAACTCTCGCCTTTATAATAATTATAATGTGATGTAAATTGCATTCATATTATTAATCTATTTAAATAAAATTCAAAGTCCTGACTGACTGACTGACTGACTTATATATCAACGCACAGCCTAAACCGCTAGGGTTAGAGACTTGAAATTTTGACAGTAGCTTCCTTTTGTGACGTAGGCTCCCACTAAGGAAGGATTTTTCAAAATTCCACCCCTAAGGGGGTGAAATAGGGGTTGAAAGTTTGTATGAAAGTCCGTCATTTCTCAAGTTATATCCATGAAATTTGGTATATGAGCTATCGGTAAAAAATAAAGAAATACGTGTTTCCCAGTTTTTGAAAATTCTACCCCCGAAGGGGTGAAATAGGGGATGAAAGTTTATATGAAAGTCCTTCATTTCTCAAGATATTTTCTCAAGTTGTATCAACGAAACTTAGTATTTTGGCTTTAGGTAATAAATAAAGAAGTACGTGTAGCACAGTTTTTCAAAATTCCAACCCCAAAGGGGTAAAATAGGGGTTGAAAGTTTGTATGAAAGTCTTTCATTTCTCAAGTTACAGCCATGAAACTTAGCATTTGGGCTTTCAGTTAGATATGCAGAAGTACATGTTTCACCATTTTTGAAAATTCAACCCCCAAAGGGGGGAAAAAGGGGATGAATTTTCTTCATTTATCAAGATATTTTTCAAGTTATAACAACGAAACTTGGTATTTTGGCTTTCAGTATCATATAAAGAAGTACGTGTGTAACAGTTTCAAGTTTCAAAATTCTACCCCCAAAGGGGTAAAATAGGCGATGTAAATTGGTGTAAAAGGCCAGCCTTTTTTCAAGTTAAAGCCATGAAACTTGATATTTGGGCTACCGGTTTAAATTATGAAATACTTACATAATTCACAGTTTTTATAAATTCTATCCCAAAGGACCTTAAAAAGTCCTTCAATCACGGCGCAACAGAGCAACGGATCGACGTGTTTTTTTCATGGTTTCTTTTTATCCCGGAAAATTAAGGAATGCCTATGGGAATTAAAAAACTTATGCCACGCGAACGAAGTCGCGGGCGTCCGCTAGTGCTCTTATAAAGGTAATTGTGAGTAATGCGCGTCAATGTCTTCTTCAGCCATGAATAAAATTGACTTATACGAACTGTAGCTCATGAAGAAACTCTTTTGCGTTGCTTCTATCCTGGCGACACATATTAGAATTGCACTTGGGTAGATACAATTTTTCGTTACAGGAAAATTTGTAAAGCAATTAATATCATCAATCATTATAAATAAAACATTTACAAATAATCACCTACTGCAAAAAAAATATGTGTAACATTTATATATACAAAATAAAATCTTGAGATATTTTATTTAATTTTTTTTTATTCCTTGCACCGAATTTGAATCCAGGATTCTCTTGGCATACTTTCATAGAAAGAAAGCTACTGTAACAGCCAGTTTAGGCGTATGAGCGGCCGCCATGGATACTTAAATTATAACACATTTTTATGAGAGAGCATTGCAAGACACAACCTCAGAAAAATACTCCGCTCGGGGTGCCCTAAAAATAAAATGAAAGCTGTATATTTACGAAGCCCGCTGTCCATACGACAATCTGAAACAATAAATCTATCGCAGGCAGGCTTAGCGTCTCTTTGGCTCTGAAAATTCCTTATACGTATCTTCTCGCTCCAATGGAGCCTTTATCTAGCCGTGTTGCCCGCTGGTCGCCCTACCATGAACTTTGCGAAACCTTTTTACGAATTCTGTGCAGTTGAGTATCAAAGTATAGTTTAGAATTAAATCTGACATACAGACTACAGACGAAATTGAGTTCAATGGACCGAGTGAAAAAAAAACGCTTGCACAGAATACATAGTAGCCTATGTGCCCATGTGTAGCCTATGTGTTAATCCAGGGTAGGTATAATCTATGTCCATTCTTCTCAGCCAAATCCGTCTAGTAGTTTTTGTTTGAAAAACGCGGGTATTTTTTACAAGATGGCGTCATTAGTGGTGGGGCAAAAGTTAAGATAAGATGGACCAGGCAGGGAGTTGAGTGTTAGTTCGGACGTGATTTTTGAGTGGAGTAGTAGTGATGTGCAATATAACTGCAGTGCGGTGAGTCACTCTGTGTCGTTCCAATTTATTATTCATTTAATATTTAATATCCGATGGATTTTAAAAGTAATCTTTAACACATGTGTTAATGCGATATTTCATGATTTCGATAAGTTACATTGTGGGTAGCGTAGTTGTTCGCTACTACCCAAAAATATGCCCATTCTATGCCCACGAGTAGTCGGCCTGAGATTGTATTTAGTCATGGAATATATAATATGTCACTACGAGTATTCGTGACAATATAACACACACACATACAAATTTACGCATATTCTATAATATTATTATCAAAGGTAGGTAAATTCAATTTTATAGGGTTCCGTACCTCAAAAGGAAAAAACGGAACCCTTGTAGGATCACTTCGTTGTCCGTCCGTCTGTGTGTCAAGACCCTTTATCTCAGGAACACATGGAGGTATCAAGCTGAAATTCATATCACATACTTAGGTCTACGGTTCCTTATGGAGCTGTGAAAAAATCAAGCTTCTAAGCCAACGCAATCAAAAATACAGCAGTTTATGCTGCAAATTTTCGAATTTTCTTGCACTCGCAAGGGAATCAAAACCTACAGGGTACTTCCCGTGATCTCAGAATCTTGAAACTTGGTATGAAGCAACCTCTTATAGCACAGATATAGGAAGAATTGCGAAAAAGATAAATTTTTAGTTACATCATATAATAAAAATATTTTTATGCAAATTTTCGACACTCGCAAGGGAATCAAAACCTACAGGGTACTTCCCGTGAACTCAGAATCTTGAAACTTGGTACAAAGCAACGTCTTATAGCACAGATATAGGAAGCATTGCGAAAAACATAAATTTTTAGTTACATCATTATAATAAAAATATTTTTATGCAAATTTTCGATTTCCCGGCCTATCTTTTCAACCGATTTTGCTGAAATTTGGTATGGAGGTAGGTTATATCTCGGGGAAGGACATAGGCTACTTTTATCCCGGAAAAATGAGGTGTTCCCGCGGGAATTTAAAAACCGTAATCCACGCGGACGAAGTCACGGGCATCATCTAGTCATATAATAAAAATATTTTTAATAATTTTAAACTTACTACCCCTTTCCGCCTGAACGCGTAGAGGTATTAAATTGAAATTAAAATAGATAAGTGGAATAAAAATACTATAACTTTTACTTAAATACCTACAGGTTTGTACGGAACCCTCGGTGCGCGAGTTCGACTCGCACTTGGCCGGTTTTTTTAAATTCAAATAAACTTTTACAAGTGCTTTTGAATCGTCAAATGAATCAAACAATGCTTTAGTACATATATAAGGTAATCTCACCCGCGCGGGGCCGGGCCGGCCAACTAGTATAGAAATATTTTTTAGAGGTTACTATACATATATTTTTCCTATACTAGATATACGAGTACTGTAAGAGCCTGTGGTAAGGGCGTTGTGCGGACGGGCAAGTATCTGCGACGGCTTATTTACTTTTAATCTGCCAGCTCCTTTGATGTTACTGAAATGAGGTATTTTCTACACATTCTTTTCGGCAGACAATTTAGTGCCTTGGTCGTTGATAATTACGCAATACTAAATAATGTCCACGACTTCGTCTGCGTGGATTTATGTTATACATTACCGCGGGATTTTATCCACTCCTCAAAATATATTTTCTGAGTTTTTTAAATATTTAGTCTAGCGCTTGGCTGCAATCAGACTTGCATGCAAGTGGTGATGCAGCCTAAGGTGGAGCGCGCTTGCCTAGAAGATGCCTATTCACTCATTAAATGTAACTTTTTAGTAATTCAGGTCATAAGCTATATCCATTCCAAATTTAAGGCAAATCGGTTCGGTCATACTGGCGCAAAGGATCTAAAGGATAAACAAACGAATATACTAACTAATACTACTTACTTATGTCAAACATCCAAACTTCCACAAAATTTATAATAGTAGTAGTAAATTCTATGTCTAGTGGTTAAGATTCAGGTCTCTTAGTCGTGGGGTCCAGGCTTCCAATCCAAAGCACGCACTTTCTAACTTCTCAGAGCTAATATTAATATGCATTTTAAGCTAATCTGTAAATGTAAAGATCATATTTTGATCATTTTTTGATAGAATTCGATGACATCAGCGTTAAAGTAAAATGGACCTAAAAGCCATTGACTTAAAATCACAAATTCAGTACAACCGATTTTAATTTACGATACGTATCCAACGTATTTAAAGTTCATTTTACTATGACACTAATTTCATCGAATTCTTTTACGCTCAATAGAATTAATAATTAAATTAAGCGTACTCAAGTCTGCCTATCGCACTTGGTCCCATGGACTGAACCCCCGACCAACTCTATAAATCTTAACCACTAGGCTACTAAACCGCTTCAACTACCGCTTGCTTATTAATATAGCGGTAAAAATAAAAATGTTCATCATCCAGTGAATGTTTCTGTTCGAAAGTTGTTCAACAATTCACATGATGAACAAGGAATGAATTTATCAGGGAATGGACGGCGAAAAGTTTTAAAAGCCCCAAAGTTTTTTTTTGTTTTTACTATCTTGTTTATTTTAAATGGAATCCTAATTTATCGAGTAATTTACAAAATCCCGTGGAACTTCTAGATTTTCCTAAACAAAAAGTAGGCTATAATATAATAATATCCTTCCCCGAAATGCAACCTATTTCTGTATCAAGTCAAATTTTGACAAAATCTTTACATACATTTTAACTATAACTTATTATAAATTTTAATTCGATTGGTCGTATGAGCATTCGATGAAATTAGCGTCATAAAGTAAAATGAACCTGATTTAGAGCTCAATTACGTGTATGCATTCAAATACGTTTACGTGTACGATACGTTTCCAAATTAAAATTAGTCGTACTGAATTTGTGCCTTTATCCCATTAAGGTTCGTTATACTTTGACGCTAGTTCGATCAATCGAATTGAAACTTAGAGTAAGCGTACTATTCAACCGAACAGAATGGGACGTGAATACGTAGGCATAGTCTTACTTCTTACTTCTTATCTTACTAATATACTAATATTATAAATGCGAAAGTTTGGATGGATGTATGGATGTATGGATGGACGTATGGATGGATGGATGTATGGATGTTTGTTACTCAATCACGCCGCGACAGCTTAACGGATTAGGCTGAAATTTGGCACAGAGATAGATTATAGTCTGGAATAGCACATAGGCTTTTAATCCCGGAAAATTAAAGAGTTCCCGTGGGAACCACAAAACCTCGATCCACGCGTACGAAGTCGCGGGCTAGTAATTTTATAAACACTTACAAATCAAAACCAAAAGTAAATATGCAAGTGAATAAAACAAATGAACGAATGAAACGTATGCATCATGAAAAGCATATTTTAAGCATAACATTTGAGCTCGCACCCGGGGGCGGGCGGAAATGACGGCAGCACCAATATCCGGTCCAACGATACTGGAGGAAATTCTTTTTCCCGCGCAGCCTTCGCGAAAATTATGTATTGACAGTTTTCATTAAGCCACATGCGCGATTGCAATGCGACTTTGCCGTGTGAGAAATTCTGAACAATCGTAGCTTGATTGGAATTTGTATGACTTTAGTTACGCTACATTCTACGGAATATATTATTTGTGTTTGTAAAAGGTCTTCAGCATTTTATGTTGAACATTTATTACGTTGCATTGTGATTTCCATCTTTATTTTAACATAATATATCTATAGTATACTAATATTATAAATGCGAAAGTTTGTTTGTTGGTTTGTCCTTTAATTACGCCGAAAGAGCAATGGATTGACGTAATTTTTTGCATGGGTATGTTTAAGTACCTGAAAAGTTGCATAGGCTACTTTTCATACCGGAAAATTGAGGAGTTCCCGTCGGAATTAAAAAAAATTATTTCAAACGGACGAAGTCACGCATCAACTAGTCCTTATTAAAAAAACAAATATCAACAGGAATTCACCACAAAATTTCACTACCGTTGTAATTGAATGAATATTCAGGCATCTTAATCAATAGCAGCATTACCAGGGTCCTATAGAAGCATCCACCGGCCTGTGAAATTGGACTCGAATGGAAAGGGATAGAAATATAAAAAGTGCACGAGAGAGAAAAGGGGAGAAGAGCTTAGCGGGTTTTATAAATCATTTTTCCTGGCACGATGGGGACTTAGGGTAGACACACTTGTGAGACTAACGCCACACTAATGTTTTGAATTGTGTAGCTACACTACTCGTACATCGACACAAAACTTAAAAATCTTCAAAAATCTTGAAAATCCTTTAAAAAGTCTTTAAGCTTTAAAAGCTTTCCAGTGATACCTTTAAAAGCACTTGTAAAGTTTTGAATTTTGAACTTGACCGGTTTTCATTTGTTAAATTAATGTAATTTATTTATTTAGTTATTATATGTCTCTTGCTTTTGGTGTAAAATTATATAAAATTAAAGTATATTTCATTCATTTATCCATTCATATCACCGTAACTAACTAATAAACTGATATCTACAAGAACTCAACGCGACAGTCTCCCGTCGGTCGCCAGCCTTAGTAAGTGAAACGCTGAATCGCGATTATTTCTCTTTGCGTTCAGTTAATCAATTATTCTAACATTGTTGGCGGAGACGTGAGCGCATTGTGCTTTCTGTGCTTCTGCCTAACGAGACCACGTGTGTGTTTTATTTCTTTCCTAGTCAATGCCCGCGACTTCGTCCGCGTGGACGTTTTTCAATTCCCACGGGAACTCCTCAATTTTCCGGGATAAAAAGTAGCCTGTGACTCTCCTACCGATTACTTCAGGATTTTACCTATACCCATGCAAAGAATCATGTCGATACGTTGCTCCGTTGTGAAGGACAAACAAACTCACTTTCTAATTTTATAATTGCTAAATTTTCTCTGTTTTGTTCTGGTAGGCTTCGGCCGTGCCTAGTTACCCCTTAACACCTTACGGCTCTGTACGAAAGTCCACTAAAATCGATTGAATATATGGGCCATAAAACAAAGCAAATGGACAGACATGTGTATTAAATTAAATGATTGATACTATATTATTATATGATTGATATACTAGCTGATGCCCGCGACTTCATGCGCCTGAAGTAAGTTTTTTTTATTCCCACGGGAACTCCTCAAATTTCCGGGATAATAGTACCCTATGTCATTCTCCAAGTCTGACTATGACCATAAAAATCACGTGGATCCATAGCTCTGTTGCGACTTCATTGAAGAACAAACCCACAAACACTCACTTTCGCATTTATAAATTACTAGACTAGATGATTCCCGCGACTCGTCCGCGTGGACCAAGTTTTTTCGTTTCCCGCGGGAACTCTTGAATTTTCCGGGATAAATAGCCTATTTCCTTCCCTGGGATACAACCTATCCCTGTACCAAATTTCATCAAAATCGGTTGAACAGATGGGTCATGAAAGCGTAGCAGACAGACAGACAGACACACTTTCGCATTTATAATATTAGTATGGATAAATGCGAAAGTGAGTGTTTGTTGGTTTGTTACCTTGGGCAACTAATATTATAAATTATAATAATATTAGTTGCCCAATATTTATTCTAATCAACCCGAAAGCTGGATACAAAGTAAAGCTGTGTAAAAAGGCAACAAAAGATCAATAATTTGGAACTAAACTAGATTCTACCATAGGAAAACGTTCGATAACTGTAACTAGAACTGGGATGACGAGAAATGAGTCGCAGGGCCAGCAATCAATCGCGCACCTGCAAAAAGTAAAGAAATCGCCGATAACCGATTCCTCGCTAATAAGTTTGCTCGCTCTTGCATAGCGGAGCGAGATTGGACCAATTCGCCTCTTAAATTCGCAATCGGTAGATCGAAATGCCCTTTTTTTCTAGTTTACGCGCGGACTTGCTCTTTTATGCCCCACTTGAAAATAGGGACGTGGCATCGGAACCAATGGATAAGTTTTTAATACTGTACATCGACTTTAAGATTCAGGGGACATACTGCCAATAAGCATTGGCAGTACGGCCCCTGAATCTTAAAGTCGATGTATGATGATGAATCTTAAAAAAAAGCGATATTGTTTCATTATCGTTGGCTTTCGTATTTTGGAATTATAAACCTTATTTTAGGAATGTCAAGGTACAAGACATTAAACTGTCATTTAGAGTAATATTGCTTAGATATTGCTTTTAGCGTTGGCAGTATGGTCCCTGGAAAACATTAATCCTATTACATCGAATTTCGTTTATAGCGACAATGAAGGAACTGCTATAATTCCGTCGCTATTTTCGGGAGTCGCTATAATATGAAAATAAAAAGAAAGTAAGAAGTAATGAAAGAAAAAATCAGTTATTGTCAGACAATTTGCTTAAATTTTTTAATCTAATTCCATAGAAAACTCAAAAGTCATTTAGGCATAGTAATTCTTAGCCAAATTAAATGAAAAAAGATTTCTATTTCAAATAAACTTTTAAATAAGCGCACGACCTTACGCACTTGTCGTGTGTAAGGTCATCTTACAAGACTCGTATAAGAAGAAATTATAAATCTTAAATTTTTTGATTTTTTGACACATTTTGAAGCAGTGTTTTTCAAAATTAATATTTTTAATTTAGTGAAAAGTTGAATCTTTAAATAGAGCCGATTTAAAGGGTACAAAGATTAAAAAGAGTGCATTAAAAATGTATAAACCGAATGTAAAGTAACAGTACAAAATTGGCTGTGAAACTCCCGGCATTTCAGCAAATTTATAGAGTGGTTGCGCGGACAAAAGGTACATTTACATAACAAATTGAAGGCCAATGGATGGACCGACGCACCCTGTATAATATATACGCAAACTTTCGGTAGTTGTGTTACGGAGAACAATGTACCCTATAGAATAGAATTTTATTATAATATGTTACTTTTTTACATAATACTGCTCCAAACAAGTCTTAAAACAGTAAGTTTATTAAATAATTAATTCTAAGTTTATTGATAGTCGCAGAACACCTTATCCTTACTTATAGTACACCTCAAGGGTGCTCAAAGAATATTCTCTCAAAATTTCAAATTACTTTCTGGGTTTCAAAAACCAAAAGAAAAAGAATTAAAATGTACAGTTTTGGCTTCAGGGTCGAAAAAAAATCGTATTAATGTCTTCAATGTACAGAATTGAACCTGTTACAGTTTTATTTGTTGTAAAGATTTAATAAAAGCAATAGGTATGTAATTTATGGATGTTAGTATATTAAAGTTTGCTCCCCCATTTCAAGCAGCAGAAAAACACTAAGTATTCGAGCACTCAATTACAAATATAAGAAAAGATAGGAGTGTAAATTATGAACACACGTCGGGGACAAATTGTGTTATCTCAACGGATGCGGCTCCCGAAAACGTTAAATTGTACTCGCGAGAAATGGCATTGTGTATCTACCATTAAATACATAGGTAATCGGTTGACCTATTTATTGGTGAATACTGCGGTTGAAACCCTTGGAAACTTTAAAAAATATATCAGCTTTTGAGCCCGTGCAAAAAAATGACATAATTATTATATTTTGCAGGAAAGAAATAAAAAGCAAAAAAAACAAGAATAAATAAGAAAAGTGTGGTCTTTATTACGTGTTCCTTAAATTTTGGCTTTGCTGGTGAAATTTGTATCAATTACCTCGTTTCGCTTGGACATTAATAAAATTATGATGGTATTTTTTAGCAAAAAAAAATATATTAGAACGTTTCGAAGATTACACCCAAACTTGTTTTATAGCTTACTCGGATCAAGCCTCTAGAGTCGGAACATTATGCTTTTCGGTTTCAACCATGAAGCATTCTCCGTTGCATGACGCTCGGTAATTAAATCAAATCAAATCTTTTTTACTCAAGTAGAATTTTAACAAGTGCGTTTGAATAGTCGAGTGGATCTACCACTGCTTCGGAATAACATTCCTACTGAGAAGAGCCAGCAAGAAACTCGGTTTAAGTCCTCAATTTTCATAATACCCGTAACTATACAAATCAAATGCAATAATAACAAATTGAATGTTTCGTATTACATTAACATTATTACCTTGAATCAGAATACGTACTATCACAGCCGTACAACCGGACCAAATAATCAGATTAAGCAATAAAACCAAACAGCCCTGAAACTGTTTTTATTACACGCCATTTGCAATAATAGTGCGAATCAATGGCCATCAATATTCATTTGAATAATCAATATTCATTCCAATAATACATATTGAATCGCCAATCTTCATTCGTATAATCGCGTGATGGGCAATGATTAAATCATTGATTCTAGAGTTGCCCACGCCGCGCCGCTGGAGGGCGTTTGAGCCCTTTAATATGTAAATCGTTACCGGGGGAGCCTAACTGGCGATTGTGTGCGCCAAACGAGGCGCCATGTCTGAATAAACGGCTTAACCTGAGATAACGCTGAACACCCCCAGAATCCGATATCTGGATGTTTAATAATTAGGTACCTGGAAATTATTAGCTATGCTTGCCTAAAAAAAACTTGAGAGGTGTCAAGGGACAAGTGGAACGAAGTACCAAAAGTTGTAACGATACTTTTTGCTATAGTTGTAAGCCGCGTGGCGTGCGCGTGTTTCTCTGTGTAAATTTTATTACAATTCCTTCACTAATAATTAATCTTCACTAGTTATTCGTTCCATCCGGGTGTCCAAGGGACCCGGGTGGAACGAATAACTAGCTTATGTAACTATTGAAAACATAATTCTTTAAAATTATTTCGCCTTTATATTTTCAACAACTTGAAGTCAACAACACAAGTAGTCATAGCAACCAAAATCATCTTTTCATAAAAAGTGTCGTTACAACTTTTGGTCTTAATTTTTTCCATCTATCGTAACGCGTGATAAGGAACTTCGTTCCAATAATTGTAATAAACTGATTATCACCAACGGTTTATAAGTTACTAGCTGATGCCTGCGACTTCGTCCGCGTGGAGTTAAAAGTTTTTTTATTCCCGCGGGAACTTCTTAATTTTCTTTGGTTTTGGTTTTGGTAATTGGTTTCTATTCAAAGATCCTAAGCCAAAGTCCGAGCCTCACAGAAGGTGCCCTAAGAAAGACGTTGCCTCCCGATCTCTTCGAGTTCTAGATTTCACACCCAACTTCTCGGCGATGAACAAGCGTTGGCAGGCCTGACACGTATATTTTTAACAGGGAAAGCCTTCGTGAGCTCAGAACTTGAAGATGCTATTAAAAGGTGCGTTAAATAGTTACACCGATAAGCAAGAGGTCCAGGCCCGGCCAGGCAAGCCAGCTAAAAAGCTATTTTAGAATAATCCATACTATAATATTATAAATGCGAAAGTGTGTCTGTTTGTCTGTCCGCTACGCTTTCACGGTCAATCTGTTCAACCAATATTGATGAAATTTATCAGAAGGATAGATTGTATCTCAGGGAAGGACATAGTTTACATTTTATCCCGGAAAATTAAAGAATTCCCGCGTGAATCAAATAAACTTAATCCACGCGGACGAAGTCGCGGGCATCATCTGGTTAATTATATTTTCTAAATAACCTAAGGAATTCCTGATAGGTACTGAAGTCACTTCTTTCTTTCATCGTACAAACAAATGAAACAGGAATAAGGAACATTGAACATTATTATCCAAAATACATAGTAATGTACTCGAGTCATGAAACGATTTCAAATATCGACGAACCTATCTGGGAGCACAAAATATTCATCGCGCTAGAAGATAAAGATTTTCTTTAGCGCAATATGTAGGTACCTAGAGGCAGAGATGAGGCGGAGGCGAGGCGGAGGCGAGGCGAGGAAGGTTTCCACACAATCTATCGTCGGTATAATGGCGCTGTTAAAGACAATATTCTCGGAAACATATTGGATGCAGCTCGACGAATGTGTAAGCGAGCGCGCGACGACCGCTAGGTAGGCTGTACACCGGGATGAGGAATTCTCGCTTAAATTTATCAATGACTAGCTAATGCCCGCGACTTCGTCCGCGTGGTTTAAGTTTTTTTGATTCCCGCGGGAACTCCTCAATTTTCCGGGATAAAAAGTAGCCTATGTCACTCTCCAGGTCCTCAACTATACCCATGCCAAAATCACGTCAATCCGTTACTCCGTTGCGGCGTGATTGAAGGACAAACCAACAAACCAACAAACCAACAAACCAACAAACCAACAAACCAACAAACCAACAAACCAACAAACCAACAAACCAACAAACCAACAAACCAACAAACCAACAAACAAAGGGACTTTCACATTTATAATATTAGTATGATATTCAGAAAAAACTTATGACTTCCCAAATTATTAGCTGATGGCGGTGACTTCTTCCGCGTAGAAAAAGGATTTTTTAAATTCCCTCGAGAACTCCTTAATTTTCGTGGATAAAAGTACCCTGTGTGTTAATTTAGGAGATAGGAAGCTATCTCCATTTCAAATTTCAGCCAAATCGGTCCAATCGTTGCGGCGTGAAAGAGTAAAAAACTTCCAAACTTACAAACATATTATAAACTACCTTAGGTTACGCAAACATCCAAAAGTTCACATTTATTATACGAGTAGAATAAATTACCTACACTAAAGCGATATGGACCAAATCCATACTATTGCGAAATATACCAAAAAGCGAAAGTGTGTCTGTCTGTCTGTCTGCTACGCTTTTACGACCCATCTTTTCAAGCAATTTTGCTGAAATTTGGTATAGAGGTAGGCTTTTAGGTTTTAAGTTTTTATTTCGGATAATTAAAGCGTTCCCGCGGGAACCAAAAAACATCAATCCACGCGGACAAAGTCGCGGGAATCGGCTACTACAAAATTAAGTTTTTTTTTTATTTCATCTCTGTGTCTTTTATCACGATAAATGATATTGATATAATTCTTTCGATTAAATCTGCCTCGTTGGTCTAGTGGTTAGCATGTCCGACTGCGGCCGACGAGGTCCTGGGTTCGAGTCCCGGGTCGGGCCATAATTAAGTATTGGGTTTTTCTGACTAGAAATTCCCAGTACTAGCCCGGAGTTAGGAAGTTGGCGGTGTTTCACCCCCGTGCCTCGGAGAGCACGTTAAGCCGTCGGTCCCGGTTATTATCACTACATGATAATAGTCGTTAAAGCCCGCCAACCCGCATTGGAGCAGCGTGGTGGGTCTAAGCTCTAATTCCCTCTCTCTCATGAGAGTGGAGGCCTGTGCCCAGCAGTGGGACGTTAATGGGCTGTAGTGGTGGTGGTGGCGGTGGTTTCGATTAAAACATCCCGGTGTACCCCGAGTGTTAGCAAGCGATAAATCCGTAGCTACATCCGGGCAGGCGCTCGATTCAATTTTATTACTATTCTCTGCCGACGACTTATTTGATTCAGCCGTCAAAGCGGGCCGCACTTCGGTTACATTATCGACTCTGCTCGAGACTTGCTTATCGTCCGGAGCGGGTGAGACGGGAGCGAATAAATTGTCTTGTCTTTACACCCTTTTGAAAAAGTTGAACCTGAGTGTACATACTTCTATACTGATATACTAAACGAATACTAATTACTAATTACTGTTTATTACTAAAATCAATCCTAATAATAAGTTTGGATGCATGGATGGATGTAATATGGATGTTTGTTACTCAATCATGCGAGAACGGCTGAACAGATCTGGATGAAATTTGGCACAGAGATAGACAATAGTCTAGAATAACATACCTTTTATCCCAGAAAATTAAAGAGACTGGGGCAAGAAAATTTGTTTAAGTATCCGAACCCTAACTGACCATAATAAATCCATACTAATATTATAAATGCGAAAGTGTGTCTGTCTGTCTGTCTGTCTGCTACGTGTTCACGGCCCAACTACTCAATCGATTTTGATGAAATTTGGCATAGAGATAGGTTTCATCCCGGGGAAGGACATAGGATTTTTATCCCGGAAAATTGAAGAGTTCCCGCGGAAATCAAAAAACATCAATCCACGCGGACGAAGTCGCGGGCATCATCTAGTGTGAAATAGCAACAAAATACAATAGAAGCGCCTTTTCTCGATACTATTTTATTATGCTTACCCATCAGTATATTAGCTAATTATTAAAAGCATGATATAATCTATTATTTTTCGCTATATTTTTTTAATTACCAGACGATGTAAACTTTGAACAGTAGTCGAATGAACAGAAATCTATGGTGGAAACGTGAATTTGAATTTCTTGGGCATAAAATTTTATAGCTATCGTTATTCAAACGCTATTTTTTACAATACGCACTATGTAATCTCTAAGAAAACGTTAAGCAACTCCGTTTTCAGTGCATTTTTTATGTTTTATTTTCATACCTTTATTTCAAAAGTGTTACCAAGATGAAAGCGATAATCTTAGTGCTCCTGTACATCAAACCCTTTGCTGAATCGAAATTTGACTATTTACGTAAAACTTTAGCATTAGTAAGTCACTTGAATACTAATCTTCGCTTATTACCGCCTATAAAATTCTACGCACTCATAACTTGTCTATAGATGAAATATAATATTTTTCATTTTTTTTTAACCTTTTATTACGCAATTTAGAAACTTTTTTTCTTGATTTACAGGAGACATTTATAGATAATCCCAACAAAAGTTTTGTGGTCTCTCCATTGCTTGTAAGGTTTC
The DNA here is from genome assembly GCA_963932025.1 of Erebia epiphron. Classification (NCBI taxonomy): domain Eukaryota; kingdom Metazoa; phylum Arthropoda; class Insecta; order Lepidoptera; family Nymphalidae; genus Erebia; species Erebia epiphron. The sequence goes on along the minus strand of OZ009946.1, from coordinate 36,055,054 downwards.
CGCTTTGCAAGTTAGCTGCACATGCACAGGGATATACAAAAAATGAAATACTGTCTGTTTTAGGACTGAAAACTGAGTCAGCAGTAAGTGCTTATTAATAGCTTAACAACCATATTATCTACTTCTACTAATATCATAAATGCGAAAGTGTGTCTATCTTTCTGACTGCTACGCTTTCACGGTCCATCTGTTCAATCGATTTTGATGAAATTTGGTATAAGAATAGTTTGTATCCCGAAGAAGGACAAAGGCTGCTTTTAAATCCCGGAAAGTTAAAGATTTCCCGCAGAAACAAATAAACCGCGGGCATTTGATAGTGACGTATCATAAGAGACACCTGTTTATCCGATATAAAATAAACAAATTGAGTATTGAAATTAAAGAATTTTTGAATAATAATGAATCTATCTATCTAATATATATTTTTATCATTTAGTTGCAGGACTGTTTCGAGAGTTTCTCAAATGTGATGATGGCAACAAAAGACATGGACTTGAGGATATTAAACAAGTTAATAGTCAACTACACGTCGGACATTCGACCCACGTTTATAAGTAACAGCACGAACTATGGTGTTAAAGTTGACCAGATTGGGTTTAATTACCCTAAACTGGCCGTCTCATTTGTGAATCGATGGGTAAGTAACTATAAATCCTCCTACTCTACTTCTCACTCTGAGAGTAGACCCGTGCTCCGTAGTAGTATGATGACATTGATGATGACGATGATGACTGTTTTAAGAATAAAACAGTAGGCAGCTTCTCACTTACCGCGCACGTCCCAAATGGCTGGTGCAGCTGCCGAATCTGCTAAAACGCTCAAGCATCGTAAATACTCAGTCATTAGTAAGGACTACATTTTTTCGGCGCTTACGTTTGAGACTGGGTCCATAGTCATCGGACACGAAACATTTTATCGAAGTTGGTCCACGCTACTGGTGACCCAAGAGCTGGCGCTTATGTAGCCCAACGAGTCCAACGACTTAGCCTAGCAATTATTGCAATTCAGAGAGGCAATAGCCCCAGCATCTTGGGTTTACCATGAACGATGAATTTGGACAGTGTACATACTGTATATTGAAAAAAAAAAACTATATATTTTTTGTAATAGCTTTTTTGCCATTTTTCTATTTAAGATTCACGTTGAATCTAGATTCAACTACTAATAATTTCTACAAGTATAAATTACAAATTTAAAAAAAAACCCCGACTAGAAAAAAGCTGATGACTTTCAGACGGATGAACAGATTTTCATGAAACATGGCTAAGAACACTCGGGATAAAATTATCTATGACGCAAAAAATACTAAACGAAAATTGGTTCATCCGTTTGGGAGCTACGATACCACAGACAGATACACAGATACACAGATACACAGATACACAGATACACAGATACACAGACAGACACGTTAAACTTATAACACCCCTCTCTTTTTGCGTCGGGGGTTAAAAATAAATAATTTAAATAAAATGCCTTTTAGACATAAAGCTTGTAAAGTTGCAGTATGATGTATCATTTCAAACCTAAAGAAGTTACATTTGGATAATATGTTTGCTATTAGATTTACTAAACTAGAGAAAACTACACTACTGTTAAGACATATCTGTTGAATGGTTGTTCAATGTGAACATGGTGAAAACGCCAATTAATTAAATAGGACGGTTTAAAAAACGCTAAATGTGAATAAATCAGGTGTGATTTAGCCAAGATTTATTTAGAGACGATTGAAAAGCCATTTAATAATATTACAATAATTGCTTTCAGGTCGATAGAGCATCTATCAAAAGAATATCCGATATTTTAGACATGGGTGATATAGATAATAAGACATCTATACTTATCGTTAATGCAGCGTATTTAAAGGTAATTTATCGGTATTAAGCATAAGCAAAACGTCAATTGAGAATAAAAGAACACATTTGGCAAGACAAGGACTCAATCAACCGCCTAGCCTTTTAATAAAAGGAAAGGTGACTGACTGACTCATCTATCAGCGCATAGCTCAAACCACTGGACCAATCGGGCTGTTTTTTCTTAATTCTAAATTTTTAAAGGATATGGGCTGAAATTTGGCATGCAGATTTATATTATGACGTAGACAAGATTTTTGAAAATTCAAGTTAAATCAATAAATCATAAATCAAGTAAAAAAAACGCGGGCATAAGCTAGTGCTGGAAGTGGAAGATATCTATCGGCGAGTAAGGTCACGATAGATCAATCAAAATAAATCTGCTGTGGGTGATCCCTGGCTTGAATGCATCAGGCTTCTTACCGGTATTTTTTGATCCCAAATGTATTTATTCTGGCTGGTTTAGAAAACTAAGGTAAAATCTCTAACTGGAAATAAATCGTGCTAATCGAAATATAGGTTAAATATTAAGCGTTATAAATATATTATATATGTATCTTAGGTCACCTGGGAGTTTCCGTTTGACATAAGATCAACCAAGAATGTGAAATTCCATCATCACGATGGTAACATTTCAATGGTGCCGATGATGAAGAGGACCGATACCTATCTATATTTGTCTGATTCTATTACTGGTGCTATGGTAATGTATCAAAATTATTTTTCGAAAAAAAAAATATTTTCATCTGCAATATAGCAAATAGAATCTCCGCCTAGGTATTCAGGTGAAATCGTAGAGAATATATATTTTTGCAGTTCACTTTTTAACAATTTAAGCTTTATTTAAATTTAATAAAAAACTTAAACTACCTACATAATTATGGTCTGTTCATAGTGAGACAGACTCTGATAATATCCATCTTAATTTTGTGTACGAATTCGATGATTATTGATAGCAAGCTGCATATCTTCAAAATTACAAAAAGAAGCGCAAATAATGATACTTCAAAAAAGATTTTCTACTTCCTAAGTACAGACATTTAAAAAAAAAATTAACTCTACTTTTATTTTTCAGTTTGTAAATATAAAACTTGCATGTGAAGGATTGTCCATAACAATCGCAGTACCAAGTACTCCGAAAGCTCTCATGACATTAGTGTATCAACTATCTTCTCAACCGGACACCCTTCAGGGAGTGTACAATAGAATGCAGTATGAACAAGTTAGTGTGATGTTGCCGAGATTCAAGGTTAAAACTGGCGTCGAATGGAATAAGTATCTTCGAAAGGTAGAGTACAATTGGCATCTTAATGGTAGAACATTTAAATGTCTGAGTACTAAAATTAATATTATATGTAATACAAGTAGTTTTGCTAAGTTACATAACGTTTTGGGTCTCTCTCTCTGCGTCGTATTCCCCATTGCTGAGGGTCATGACTCCTTTCCATTAATCACATAATGGGAGGGGTTTTCTTGGGATAATAATGCGGTGAGTTCCCAGGTCCTTCCGCATACGATTCGACTAAGAGTACTATTTCAACTCTTAGGTTACTATCGATTATCAGATGTTTGTTATAATAACCGGGACCGACGGCTTAACGTGCTCTCTGAGGCACGAAGGAAGTGAAAAGGTCCAATTCAGACTTCCAAATTCGGTCACCCATTACTAAAATTCTTCATCAATGCCCATCCAGTTACCAACTTGGGTCAACGTTGCTTTTAACAATCGCAATCGACTGATATGCGTTGTCGCAACTAGGCCACTCATCCCTCACTTTTTGGGTAAATCCCAGGTAATTCAGCATGAGTAAAATTATCCCTGGGATAAAACCCAGGTTTTTCTGCACGAGTAAAATTACCAATTCACTCGAATTTCAGATTGGATTACTAAAAGTTTTTAACGAGACGAATTCAGGACTAAATGGGATATTGACAGATAATAGCCAAATCCAAAACATGTACTTGAGCAAAGTCAAACAGAAAAGCTTTATTGATGTCGACGAAATGGGTGTATACAGACAGAAAATAGATGAAGGTAAGGTCACTGTGCCACTGCGAACTTGTTGTGTCAATTTTTCTAGAATTATGTTTGATACAGTTTTATTATAAGTAGTTTAGGAGTTAAGTAGTTTAAACTACATTAAGTAGTTTGGGAGTTAAGAAGAGAGATCACGTAAACTGCTTAAATGGAAAGTATCACTCTTATGTAGGTTTTTAGCTATTTAATTTCTGCAAATTATATAAGCTCCAGAGACTTCGTCAGTTCGGATCAAATTTCGAAACTCATTTCTGAAGATAAATAGTCAGTCAGTTTTTTCCAAAACTTTTTTCCGAAATTCAGTTGCATTAGTTTGATTTAAAAAACCAAAATTCTGTCAATTTTGATACTGTTTTGTGCTTCAATCAAGTAATTTTTATTATTTATTTTTTATAATTTGGTTCCAGATCGCGATATTTTTCATGGGCCATATCAACCTCTGCGAACTAATCGTGGACTTAGCGAGCATAACGGGCCACTGGTAATGGCGGACCATCCGTTCCTATTCATCGTCAGTATAAAGAAAGACGACAGCGATCACCTAGACTTTCACGACTTGTTTGCCGGCGTCTATTATGGGCCTGGTTATTAGGATTATTAAACTTTATTTACTATCTTTTCTTTACTCATTCCTTTTTCTGTCACTCCTGAGTGTACTTTTTATGTCCACAAACTTAATATCTGACCAGGTGGCCAAAATTTTAACTAATTTGTGTGCCCGTTTATTTTTTGTTTTTATTTTATTTTTCATAGATACTAGCGACGCTAACACCGGGTCAGATAAGTTTGTTAAGGCACCTAATTAACGCATGCTCCTTTAAAATAAAAGTTATCTAGTTATGAAAATAATAAAGTGCAAATTAAAATATAAAGGCAATTTCAAAGAATTTATTACGAACCAGAATGAACAAAAGCTACAGTAAAAGCCACCAAACGTAATTACACGATCGAATGACTTAAAAAATCGTCACAAAACTTACAATGACAGCTAAATAACGAACTAAAGGTCACGTGGCGGTCACGTGCGACCCATTTATGCAACTATAGCCCTTATAATAGGGCCCAATCTCGAAAATTACAGACATTAGCACCAATTACCAGGCATTATTTGAACTAAATGAAAAGAGGTTATTGAAATGAATAATGGTGATGCAAATGAACTCCCATAAGTGGCTATAGCGTGTGTTGCTAATACACTTCTATATTGCGATTTTAAGTTCTACGTGTATGGAATACGGTTTAAATTTGCCTGATTTATGTTATATTGAGAGATTCTGCATACAAAACTGGTTCTGTAGAGTACTCGATGGGTAACCTGAATACGAATGCAGGTAAAACTTTTGAAGTATTTCGCAGGTTTTCAAAATTTGGGTTTTGTCACTGAGGACCATGGGATTTTTTAATTCTTAATTTATAGTTGTTGTAGCTCTCGAGTAGAGCGGCTAATTTAGTTACTTCTGTCCTAAATAAATCATACAACTCGTGCGACATAACTAGATACCTCGCGTTGTACAGAAATAGCTAAATTCTTAATTATTTATAGTTGTACTGTAACCCTAGACTACAACGGCTAATGTCGTTAATTCCGAATTCTATAAGCTTAAAATATAGTAACATTCGGTGCACAATTTCTATAGGAAAGCATCTGTTTGTAACTAACTGCTTTTCTAGTGTATTCAGCTGTCGGATGAGGTCGAAGTTGGAATTATATCCAAATAATATCAAGTGGACTGCCTCGTTGGTCGTGTGGTTGGCATGTTCAACTGCGGCCGACGAGGTCCCGGGTTCGAGTCCCGGGTCGGGCCGTAATTTAGTATTGGGTTTTTCTGACTAGAGATTCTCAGTAGTTACTAGGCCGGAGTTAGGAAGTTGGCGGTGTTTCATTTCCGTGCCTCGTGAGCACGTTAAACCGTCGATCCCGGTAATTATCACTAACATGATACTAATTAGTCGTTAAAGCCCGTCAACCCGCATTGGAGCAGCGTGGTGGGTTAATAGCTCTATGACAGTGGAGGTTTGTGCTCAGCACTGGAACGTTAATGGGCTATAGTAATTAATAGTAAACTAGATGATACCCACGACTTCCTTTCTTTCATTCCACGGGTGACAGAGGTCTGTAACTACATCATGTGCTTTTTTCAGGATCATATTAAAAAAACCGACACCACCAAAAACCGAAACATATCGCTTCTTAGGGCGATAAAATATACCACGCAAAATATTTTGCATATTTTGCTCAGAGTCCTAAATCTTAATAATGTTTTTGATTATTCCCCTGGTGATTTGTATACCGCTAAAATCTAAATTGCCATGCATACAGAGTGCCGACGGTGAATAATTTTCATGCGATCGCTGTTGCCGGTGCAGGGGATAAATGACGTTATGACTCAATTGGGTATTTGAGAGAAATGCGTACATGAGCCTTGATTGGCGTGGCGAGATGCAACTTCCAATTATTATATTCTCACACTTCATACTCATATTATAAATGCGAAAGTGTGTTTGTTGTTTGGTTTGTCCTTCAATCACGCCACAACAGCGCAAAAGATCGAAGTAATTATTTGCATGGGTAGGTACCTACAATAATTGGTGACCTAGAGACTGAGAGTCACATAGGCAACTTTTTATCCCGGAAAATTAAGGAGATATCGTGGGGATTAAAAAACACTGACCAAATCGCAGGCATCAGCTAGTCTATATATTATATAAAATTCAAAGTCCTGACTGATCAACGCACAGCCTAAACCGCTGGTCCTAGAGACATGAAATTTGGAGAGTGTATTTTTTGTGAAGACTAGGTATCCACTAAGAAAGGGTTTTTCGAAATTCTATCCCCAAAGGGGTAAAGTAGGGGTTCAATGTTTGTATGAAAGTCCGTCGTTTTTCAAGTTATAGCCATAAAACTTGGTATATGAGCTGCGGGTTGAAAATAAAGAAAAACGTGTTTCACAGTTTTTGAAAATTCGACCATTAAAGGGGTAAAATAGAGGTTGAAAGTTTGTATGAAAGTCCTTCATTTTTCAAGTTACAGCCATGAAAGTTGGTATTTGGGCTTCTGGTTTAAAATAAAACAGTTTCACAGTTTTTGAAAATTGTATCCTCAAGGGCGTTTAATAGAGAGTTTGTCTTTCAATCACGCCGCAACAGAGCAACAGTTTGACGTGCTTTCTTGCATGGGTATAGATGAGGACCTGGAGAGTGACATATTTATTTAATCCCGGAAAATTAAGGAGTGCCTGTGGGAATTAAAAACTTAAGCCACGCGAACGAAGTCGCGGGCGGCCGCTAGTATATTATAAATAGCATGCAAGTCTAGTCACTCATCCCTTGCTAATTTTATTCACCGTCGCTGCTCTATATGCATAGCAATTCAGATTTTAGTGACATCACAACGTAAGTAAGTATATATTCATACAGAGGATCGACGTCCATACAAAATAATGACTGATCCGGATAGAGGTTGAAGAGAGAGTGTTGGAAACTGCATACATATTTTGACGACCTCTCTGGCGCAGTGTTGAGCGCTTGGGAATAATTTAATAATTTCGGAATTTTCTCTGGTCTGGTCGGTTGAGAGGCTTCGGCCGTGGCTAGTTACCACCCTACCGGCAAAGATGTGCCGCCAAGCGATTTAGTGTTCCGGTACGATGCCGTGTAGAAACCGATTAGGGGTATGGGTTTAATATAACTGCCATGCCCCTAACAGGTTATCCCGCTACCATCATATACTGCATCAGCACTTTCCATCAGGAGAGAGCGCAGTCAAGGGATAACTTGTAGTGGCTAAAAGAAAACACTGTATAGTGACAGAATTTTGAATCGAAAATTGTGCCAGTATCCTCCGTCATATCACTGTCACCCCGCAGCTCTTTATAGACGCCTTCGTCGAACGACTGGTAGGAAAGAACGTATCTCTGTAGACTGTGTTGGTATTCAAATAGCCGGCGTAACAATCACAAGCAATTATCAAGGTTTGAGGGCCCGGAGCGGTTAAACATTATGCAAATGATTGAGTTGTACAATTATTGTCTAAATTAAGATCTAACTGAGTTTAAATTCCCGCTGAAAATAATCGGTGGCCGAAACTCCATGGATTTTACCACTTATTGATTTACGATTTTATCTCCCTCTCTCCCCAGAAAACTACTTAAACTTATAATAAAAAAGCCTATGTTCTTCCCCGGGGCGCAACCTATGTTACACACAAACCACCGACAGACAGACGGGCGAACAGACGAACATATAAAACTTAGGTACATTGGCATTTATAATAATATGCTTGCTGGTTGAATATGAGTTTATAATAAACTACAACCACAGAATAGGTAATTGGTACAGCTTACTGTTTGAAGAATTGTTCGAACAGTGCGTGTTGCGTTGTATGCCATCGAACGTGTAACGATATCAAGCGATTCGCAGGACCCGCTGGATCCAAGCAGCGTATGACCGCGTCGATTTTCACCTCAAGCACAGATTTAAATGTGTCATTCTCATTATACAATAATAAGCATTTAAACTTATTTAAACATGCATATCAAAAATTCGTGGAACCAGCAGGATTTGCACCTGCGTCTCTCTGGGAATCGCGCCCTGAGCGCCTTTGACCGCTAGGCCACGGTTCACTTACCTACCAGTGCCGAAATTTGAGATATGCATCTGTAATCCAGTCTTCTAACGCGACTGACGCGTGAGAGACGTAGGTTCAAATCCTGCCGGTTCCGCGAATTTTTGATATGCATGTTTATGTTAGTTTAGTAACTATCCTCGTGTGTGAAGCACTGTAATAAAATTATAAAAAATAAGCATTTAATCGTAGGTCAGGGTATATATAAAGATTTAACGTAATTAGATATTTACTAAAGTCTAGAACTTCTCTGTAATTCAATGGAGTACAAGTCAATTAACTTCCTACAAAGACAAAAGAGTAGCTATTTAAAATCGTGCAGCACACTTAACTATTTAAATAGACCCTTACTTACTACGATACTATCTACATTTCTTAGATACTAAATATTACATTAGTAACAGATAGGACAAAAATGTAATACACCTACGTCACACTGTCACAAAATAAGAGCAATTAGCATATTTACCAAATCTACTGCAGCAAGAAACATTTTTTTTTTTATCGCTGGGAAATGCGTTTAGGCATCCCTTCCGGAAGCAGGCAGTATGAAACTACGATGCTTCCGAGAGGGTATGTGGGACTCACTGGGACTCCAGAATACCCACTAAAACCCAGCAGCGCTCCTGCGCATCGCCTTAAGGCTGGGTTACGGGAACACTTGCGCAATCATCCGCGACCCAGCCAGCGATATCCGCCCAGGCGGATCCTCCCCCGGGGGCATGCTGCCCCGACTCCCCCTTGCGTTCCACCGCGACTGAGGCTCGACGGGCGACAACGACGACGACGACGACGACGGGTCGGCCGCTCGGAGCCCTCGTCAGGGTGGAAGTCTCCCGGAAGCGGAAGCGTTCCCGCCCCCTTCGGTCATTTTTTAACGAGGTTTTCTTCCTCGCGGTGCCGCTTCCGGCAACTATCGGGCGTTTCCGCCCCCCGCCCCCCTGGGTTCCTCCACTGTGCCCTCAGCTAATCAGAGGGACACGCGGAGAACCTCTCCCACCCCCCGCCAGGTTATTAGCCATGGCTAACAATATCCCATAACGAGAAATTATTAGCCATGTTACCGGGGTGCACCGGCCCAAGCACTGCCCTTCCCTCCGGGCGTATCCAGAAGGACTAGTAGCGCCCAAGCACACTAGGAGGTTACCTGGCCCACCACCCCACTGCAGCAAGAAACCTAAACAGTAGGTGTAGTACTAAGGTGACCTTCAAATCTGGCATTTAGTGTGAATATCTAATATGATAAAACTTCAAAATATTTTGTCAAATTTAGCAGATTTAAGCATAGGTAACATTACAGATTTAAAAAAATTGCCCAGGATAAGTGCAGAAGAAGTTATTAATTTTTATTTCTTTATCTTTTTATTCTATATTTATAAATCTGATTCGAGTATGATTTATAAGAACAAAAGCTCGTGGTAACAACATAATAACAAAATGTAATAATGGGAAGATACCTTCCACGATAAATACGACTACTATTTGACAGTCGATGTTACAACCGTAGTTCCGTGCGTGGTTAATCGTCGTATTTATCATCATATCATATTATATCATATCATATTTTATTATTAAAAACGAGGTATTAAGGTACGATAAGAAGAAATCCAATTAGCCGCTCTACACTTCAACTAAATCTCTTTGCCACTATTAGTACAGCCAGAGCATCAACCGCGCCTCCATCAGGTAGTTAGGTTTCTGTACGATGTGCAGAAAAATCGCACGCCGCCCGCCCTGACGGCCGCCATTTGTTAATTCGCTGAAATATCGCGGCAGGCGACGGCCATTCATTATAGGGCCGGCTCGTTTGTGCACACGTGTGACCCGGTACCGTCAGCAGCCGACGATTTATTGCGTGCATTTGTGCAAATTATTTTAATTTAACTACCATGATTTAATGTGACATGTTTGGGTAGGTTTCTTTTTTCAATTTGTCTATTATAATTAATAATGACTGAAATACAAGTTTGCATACTTTATTTCGATGGCTTTAAACATTGTCTTAATTAATTCTAAAAAGAGGTAGTTAGTAAAGCAAACTCAAGAAAAACATCACTTTTTAAATTGGAAAAAAATACAACTTTAGTTGTTTTTTTATTTTATTATTGTGTTATTTTATAATATTTCTATGGACCTAGTAAACAAATAAAATAAATAATCAGGAATTTAATTTATATGGAGTAAACTGATTTTACCAATTGAATTACAAAAAAAAACACACACACACAAAATTGATAAGAAAATCTGCTAACGCTACAATCAATGCATTCACTCAGGGGCAAGGGTGACACTACGTATTTCGTCTTTTTTTCTACGTGCCTCAGTTATATTATAACTAGCTGATGCCCGCGATTTCGTCTGCGTGGGTTGAAGATTTTTGTTCCCACGGGAACTCGATAAGTTTCCGGGATAAAAAGTAGCCTATATCCTTCCCCGAGATACAACCTATCCTTATCAAATTTCATCAAAATCGGCTAAACAAATAAATGTTGTTTCCCACGGGAACTCATGAATTTTGCGGGATAAAATATAGCCTATATCCTTCCCCGGGATACAACCTATCCCTGCACCAAATTTCATCAAAATCGGTTGAAAGATGGGGCCGTGAAAGTATAACAGACAGACAGACAGACACACTTTCGCATTTATAATATAAAGTATGAATTTGCGCCAGACGTAAGGCAGACGTATACCTACCTATCGTTTCAATTAAGCAAATTATGCATAGCTAATATGCTAAGGAGGGCCAGGCCACTGAATACGGTATGACCTGTGGCGACAATGCCCGGCGACGATACGTGACTCTCATATGCAATGCGAAATTATAGGAATCCAAACTTAATATTATAAATGCGAAAGTGTGTCTGTCTGTGACGCTTTAACGGCCCTTCTTTTAAACCGGTTTTGATGAAATTTGGTTCAGACATAGTTTGTATCCTGGGGAAGGACATTAGCATACTTTATATCCCGGAAAATTAATGAGTTAGAAAAAAAATTACATAATTCAAGAAGACGAATTCACGGGCATCAGCTCGTTATATTATAACTGAGGCACGTAGAAAAAGACGGAATACGTAGTTTCACAATTGCCCCTGAGTAAATTCATTGATTGTAGCGTTAGCAGATTTCTTATCACTTTTGTGTGTGTGTGTGTGTGTGTGTGTGTGTTTTTTTTCCACGCGGACAAAGTCGACGGCATCAGCTAGTAATATTATAAATGCAAAAGTCTGTCTGTAACGGCTCATCTTTTCAACCGATTTAAATGAAATCTGGTACAGATATACCGGGGATTGAATCTCTGACCACCCGAATAACAAGCCGGACGTTTAATCGACTGGGCTATTACCACTCTTACGTGGTATATTACTGCATTTGAAATAGATAATTGTGAAATCAGTTATGATCGGGGGTGGGGGTGCCAACGCCATCTGTCAGCTTGTTAGCGACCGCAAACTGTGGGGGGAGGGGGGGTAAACGCTCCCGAATCAGCGATTTTGTTTGAATTGTCATACCTAGCAGATTATTTGCCAGTGCTGCGACAATAACTTTTGTAAACAACACAGCCTGAAACCCGAATACAATTTAGAAACTATATTTCAACCAAGGACTTTGAAGCGATGGGGGCTCTAATATTTGTTAGATCCACAGAATCCTAATTTCTATGGTTAAATCCTGGGCTTTCATTAGCCGTAGGAATTCTTATATTCAGTTTTTTTTAAGTGAAACTTCTTTAGAATCGTTGTGATCTGACAATTCAATGAAACGAAAAATGAAACGAAAATGAGACACCAAAAAGAGACAAACATATATAAGATTTAGCCTGCGAGAGAATGAGATAGAATACAAGTTATATTTACCATTCTCTCGTAGGCTACTTTTCTGATGTTTCACTTCTGCCGTGTGTGAATTGCACACACACACTTTTATATTGCTTGGCTGCAATCAGATTTGCTGGCAAGTATTGATGCAGCCTACGGTGGAGCGCGCTTGTCTAGAAGGTGCCTTTTCACTTTTGATTTAATGGTATATTAGACGAGTAGTTGGATAAAAGTATAATTTACTAGCTGATGCCTGCGACTTCGGATTGCGGATTTTTGTGTCCCGCGGGAACTCTAATTTTCCGGGATGAAAAGTAGCTTATGTGTTATTCCAGACTATATTCTATCTCTGTGCCATATATCATCCTGATCCATTCAGCCGTTCTGGCGTGATTAAGTAACAATCATCCATCCACCCATGCACACTTTCGCATTTATAATATTATTAAGTATAGCAAAGCAAACTCCACCAGCTCTACCCACAGACCATCGCTACGTGCGCCCGAATAAAATAAAATCTAAGTACTTAAAACTTCGCCCGCCCGCACTAACCTGCGGAGTGAGCTCGTAAGTGGACGAAATTTATCCAAAATTCTCAACTAACCTCCAACTCGGATTTTCGAGCGATCTGAGTTGATTCGATTAAACCTGCCAAATTACCTCTTGTGCCAACTTTCCGCATTCGCCTTAAGTACTGATCGGTGGTTTTAGTTCAGTCGATATGGAAATAAGTAATTCAAGGTACCTAAGTAGGTACCTATCAACAGCGTACTGGTAAACGCAGTGTAGCACGACCGCTCGCTGTACCGTTGACAAAGATGAGGGCGGGAAGCGGGTAGATGAGGGAGGCGGACGACCGTGTGTGGTGGTGCGCTCTCGAAAAGGCCTATGTCCAGCAGTGGATGCATGCTGATGGATGATGAATGGATGGACATATCAACACCATATCGTTTGCACAAGGTATAATGTAGGTATTCTTAAAAGAGCAATGGCTGGGGGGGGGGGGGGGGGGGTTAACTGCCTCGTTGGTCTAGTGGTTAGCATAGACTGCGGATCACGAGGTTCTGGGTTCGATTCCCGGTCGGGCATAAGAAGTTAGGTATTGGGTTTTTCAATTAAGAAAATCTCAGTGCCAGCCCGGAGTTGGAAGTTGGCGGTGTTTCACCCCCGTGCCTCGGAGAGCACGTTAAGCCGTCGGTCCCGGTTATTATCACTAACATGATATTAGTCGTTAAAGCCCGCCAATCCGCATTGGAGCAGCGTGGTGGGTCTAAGCTCTAATTCCCGCTCTCCTATGAGAGTGGAGGCCTGTGCCCAGCCGTGGGACGTTAATAGGCTGTAGTGATGATGATGATGATGAATGGCTGGGTTTCTCACCGACTCATCTCAGCAGATATTCTTTCAGAATTGGTGGTTGAGTCCCAACCATAAACTTCTATAATATTTATTTGGTCCCGACATGAGGTGTCACTTATTATATGAAAAGTGAAGTAAGAAAGAAAGAAAGAAAAACAGTTTATTCGACAATGGTGTCACAGACAAAACACAGATTACAAACGTAAAAAATTACGTACAAGTAGGTAAAAACGTAAAAGTAGGTATCTAGTGATATTAATTTTTTGTCAAAATTATCGTCCTTTTTGAAATTGTTAATCCAAAAATAAAGGCCCACTCGCACAAGGTCATTATATAGGTTTCTAGATTACCCGTGTATAGGTACTTGTCCTTTGCATTTCAACCCCGGATTAGACTTAGGAAAAAAAGTGTCACATTAATTTAAATTAGACACTGAGGCCAATTCTGTTGTACACTATCACTAAAATGAGAGCTCTATATATATTGCTTTCCCTTTCATGATACTCCCTGCGGAAAGGGGCAGTAAAGGGGCAGTACTAGATTTTAGAAATTGAGTTAAAAACAGAATTAGCCAGTGTTGTTCGAGACCGTTTAAAAGGGTTAATTTTTTCTTTTTATATATTTAAAATATACCTACCTACTTCAGTCTCGTCACAACACAGACATAACCGCGGTATACGCGTGTGTGCGCCGCAAATGCGCCTCATTTGATTTCGCAAATTATAATTGCCGCTATTCGTCGCTTTTTGAATGGCGCGCTACGTGGCGAGAAAAGCCGCTAGAGGTAGAAGCACACTACGAAATAATAACTACTTATTTGATTAAACTTTGAGCCTTACCAAATATAACCTTAGAAACAAAAACAAATTTCACATTTGGCAACCACGGACAAAAACATATGGAAATAAAAACATATTGTGCGAGGGTGCAGGACCCTATACAATAGCCTACCTGATACTATTAAAGAATGTAATAATACTTCGCAATTTAAGAAAATGCTGAAGTTATATGTAGCGGATAATATTGTATAAATATACCTTGTATATATATAACCTGCTCCACTAGATATTATTATTTACTAAGATATTTATCATAGCTTATTAAAATTAGAAAATTAAGGCAATAATGTAAATGGGTAATAAGACAAGTTAAATTATAATATTATATAATGCATGCTTCTGTGTAACTACTAAGCTTATGTTTCAATCTCTTGTTAAGTGAACAGTTGTTCTTTAAACCGATTTTGAGCGTTGTAATTTAATGACAAGGTTATGGCGTTCGAATTATCATCATCGGGTGTCATCTTCAAATTAAAATTTGGCGGTCAGCAGGTGTAATGCCTTCCGATCTTGAGCAATTTTCTTTAATTATGCGTAATTGTGACTGAGCTACTCTTTTACGGCGACCCTCCTGAGGTCTTTGAGGTCCTGAGGTTTCTTTAGGACCAGTACATTCGATTCGAATCTTAGTATGGTGTATAATGGTCTATGGTTTGATAGGAGACTTTAGCTAATTACCGCTCTATCGACAATTACGCGATGGCAAGTGATTTTACATTCCTTTACGATGCTGCTTAGAAGCTGGCATAGGTTTAAAAAAACTTCCATACACCTTCCTTGATGCCTTCATATTATGAGACAAGAATTGAGCCATCGTTAGGTAGCTAATAGCTATCGTTTGGTGCCATCAAGCTTTTTTTTCTAATTCAAGTAAATTTTATTGAAAATGACAAGGATCTGTTATATGGACTGACAAAGCACAAATTCATCCAATTAGACTTGACCATCTCGCATTTCCATACTATATTTATTCTTCTAAACCAGGCGTAAGTTTTTACTAATGTGAGCCTACCTTAACCTATTATCATTTGTATTTTGCTCACGTCCGCCGCTTTAACGGCTTCTGATTGAGTTTTTAATGCGCAGCGCTTAAATTTATTTACCTTTTATCGTTAATTGTGGACTGGGAAGTGCTTATCATTTTTATTTTGCACTTCTTTACGTTTCTCGCTATGGGGTAGGATAAAGAACTTTTTTTTATCCACTACATGTTAGCCCATGACTGCGATCTCGACTGATGGTAAGTGATGATGCCGTCTAAGATGGTACCGGGCTAACCTGTTGGGGGTATGGCAGTTATATTAAACCCATATCCCTAGTCTGTTTATACACGGCATTGTACCGGATCGTTTAATCGCTTGGCGGTACTTCTTTGCCAGTAAGGTGGTAACTAGCCACGGCCGAAACATCCCACCAGGCCAGACCAGGGAAAATTCAGAAATTATAAATTCTCAAATTGACCTTGCCGGTAATCGAACCTGGGATCTCCACACATAAGACAGCAGCTCTCAACACTGAGCCAGGGAGGTCGTCAACAACAAAGAACGCATATATTCGTGTGAAATACATCTTCGTATGCACGCACAAAACAGCTATAAGTACCTACTATAAATTAATTATTTAAGAACTTCGTGGCGCAGTGGTGAGCGCTGTGGTGGTATGTGCGGGAGGTCCCGAATTAGGGGGTCTTTGGAGACTTCGGCCGTGACTAGTTACCGCCCAACCGGCAAATTCGTGCTGCCAAGAAAGCTTCTTGTAGTAAATGCACCATAGAGTTTACATGGACCTCTCAAATGTAACTTATTATATTTCACTAGGTACGGAAACGTAAAATCTAAAATTTAACATGTGTCTAGTGTCTACTGAATATGTGTATAGGGAATTATATTATTATAACAGATCAAACAAATTCGCTGATTGCGGCGCGTAGGCAGCGTGGCATAGAGCTGTGTAGTGTAGTGCTGTATAACCACAGTCTAATGAGTTAGGTACGATCTTTTCTTTCAGTCGTTCGACGAAGAGGTCCAGCCAGCAGGGCGATTGTCTAAAAATTACAGGTACAGTGTAATGATTGTAATCACCTCCGATTGGTCAGCATTCTTCCACTATTGGCCAAAATCCATTGACGCAGCAAAAATACCAAAAATTCAGCCAATTAAAACAATGATCAATGCAGGTTTAACATAATCGCCCTGCAGAGCAGCGCCTGGGTGAAAGGGTCGTAACGGAGGAAACTGATAGAATTTTCAATACAAAATTCAAGCACTCGTAAGTCAAATTCATTTGCAGTTTCCTACCGGTAGGTAGGTATATCTTTCTGAAACAAGTTATTAAATTAGTCAAGACAGATATACCTAAAGACAGTCAGATCTGTCGTTTTTATGGGCGCTGACCCACTGTATGAATATGTACTTACATACGCTGTGGTATAACGCAGAGAGTCCCAGTTTGCGGTTGCTAACAAGTTGACAGACAGCTGCTCGCGACTCCCCTCGTTACGACGTGATTGCGTATCATCATTATCATAACGTGATACGTGTGATGTATCATAATTTACACACAGCTTTTATATCATTCAAAACCGTCAACGAAAGTTACGCATTAAGTAAGTATAGTATAATTTATAGTAGTTTAAGTAAATCTGTGATCATTTATTAAAGTCAACATTTTTCTTATTTTTTAAGTAGGTACCTACAAAAATAAAATAGCTACTAGTTTTCCTTACACAGTTACATATTTTTACATCCTAACTTTTTTTGTTTTACTGACTTTAGTTGCTTACATTTTAATTTTAATTCCTGTAATAGTTTCAAAGATTTCCTATTTACTTAAGTAAACCTAGCTACTTATAATAATGTGAATGTCCGTCTGTGTGTTACCTTCTCACGGGTACACCGATGATTCGATCTAAAAACATTCGACAGAGATGTACCAGTAAACCTCGCTTCGCTCACTACAAATAAATATGAATGGTATTATTAAGGTACCCACCCTTCTTGCAAAAAAACAAAATTCTAATCTTTAATCGTAAATCAATAAAAAAGCATTATCGCCCATACAAATCCCGATATCAATAATGAAAGCGTGCACGCGTGTTTTCGCACGCGCCCCCTACACCGCTGCACAGCGCTAAATCTGTTGTATTGTTAGCTACACTGTTTGTGTACGGGATTATAAGGATACATTGCACCTCTGTGACCCTAGTAGTAGTGGCATTTGAACTGAGCAACGGCCCTCAGGGTCTATAGCTACATATTCAGAAGTCTGACGACTTTTGATGACCTCCCTGGCGCAGTGGCGGGCGCTGTAGTCTTACAGCGGGAGGTCCCGGGCTCGATACCCGGCGGGGTCAATTTGTGAATTTATAATTTCTGAATTGTCTCTGGTCAGGTCTGGTGGGTCTGGTGAGGCTGTGGCCGTGGCTATTTACCACCCTATCAGCAAAGACGTGTACCCCGCCAAGCGATTTAGCCTTCCGGTATGATGCCGCGTAGAAACCAATTAAGGCTCTAGTTAGTGAGTGAGTCAGTCAGGACTTCTTTTTACCTGATTAGAATAAAAAAAATATTTCTATGCCTTGTTGTATAGTGAAAACTATTACGGCATGAGTATACCGCTTGCTTCTTTGTTAACACAGTTCCTCACAAAGGGAATTGTCACTAGCAGGCTCGTTATAGGCGCCTTCAGAAGTTCTGCCGGTGGATGCGCGGCGGGCGGCGGGTGTTTCAAATAATAACCGGTCAGGTGCGACTCAAGCCAAGCCTAAAATAGGGTCCCGTAGTCAGGCCGTCATTTATATTTATACTATTTTATACTAATATTACATGCAAAAGTTTGGATGGATGTTTGTAACTCAATCACGCCAGAACGGCAAACGGATCTGGATGAAATTTGGCACAAATAAAGATAATAGTCTGGAACTGGAATAACGCATAGGCTACTTTTTATCCCGGAAAATTAAAAAGTTCCCGCGGGAACAAATAACCTCAATCCACACGGACCAAGTCGCGGACACCAGCTAGTTATTTCATAAATGGTAGATAGTTTTTCTTCCAAAATCTATGTATGAAAGATTTAATCGATTTACCTCCTAAAACTATTCCCTGAACATTTTATTTGGTCAAAATTTTAATTTTATTGTATTCCACTCTTAAAGTTTGTCGACTCACAGACCGATGGACCAGATGAAACCATAAAGGGTTCCTTATTTTACGAGGGAACCTTAAAAGGCTCAGTTATCAATACTCTATGTCGCGAGATGAGTTCCTGTAACGAGGGCAATACTGGACCTTCCGTGCTTGCGTCCCGTAGTCTTTGATTGTTTGCCTCAAGTTACAAACAAACAGCGTTATATAATACACGACGAAACTAATACCTATATTAGTTATAGGCTTCTTTAGACCAGAAATAGCCCTAACGGAATTCCTCTGCTGACAAATGACACTGATATATTCAAAGATTAAATGAAAAAAATAATCCATCAGTTATAGGCCAAGAATAACCATGGAATAACCTCATTGAAATATTTAAAAGATCTTTCCCAAAGAAATGCTGGAGCAATTTTTCGCTGATCAGTTCAATCGAGTGTCTTATTTAAGTATTGGTTACGTATCGGGAAGAAACTGACAGAATTTTTAAAGCACAATTCTATGTATCTCATTTCTTTATATGCTGTTTCCTAACTCTCTATATCACAAAGTATGTCTAGACGCAAGATAAACAAAATAGCGCACAAGTGCGGACATACTTTACAGCTGACAATACCGTAAGTACAGTTCGCACGCGAGTTGAATGCAGAACTAATGTATGGTGACATGTTTACACAAGCTCTGCATTCTATTACGTATTCTTTGTATAGGTGTCGATATATTAGGTACGTATACTTACGCTGACATTCTTGTACCTTGGACCATAGCGAAAACCTTTAAGACGGTCATTTAGTCGTAATAATCGGGTAGTGGGGGCGAGAGAAACAAGCGCCCGCTCTTTATTATCCCTCGCACGTGTAATTGGAAACGGTTCAAAAATGTGCAAGGAACCATGTGTAGGTACTATTGTCTGGCTCACAATAAATATAACAATTGTAATTATTTCTTTATGATATCACTAGATGATACCCGTTGTCCTAGGTGAGCGACAAACGCGGCAACGCGACGCGATGCGATAGTATCAGACAGGCCACGTGAAGGGTCAGCTAGACCCTTCACGTGGCCTAGGTACGTTGTCGCGTAGATACTCGTACTATGTCTGTCATTTTCAATGGCGTCGTATCGCGTCGCGTTGCGTGGCTTCGCTTCTGTCGCTCACGTAGGACAACGGGTTAGCTTTTTAAAAATCGTGTGGGAACTCTTTGATATTTCAGGATAGAATGTACCTACCCTATGCTTAAAGACATGGCTAGTTTCTATGCTCATTGACTGAATCACAATAATTGTCTTGGAAAACATCACAATATCACCCTAAAAAGGTTAAGATTTAAGAGTTAAGACCTTTAACAATGGAGTATTTACGTACTCGTATTGTGTTTTCGACGAATTTCAATGTAGGCATTTCGAACCAGTGTAAGAGTCACGTAACGTTTCAAAAGCACTTTGGAAAGGTTATTTGAATCAAAATCCTTTTGATTTTAACCATACACATTTACTATCTGTCTTCTAAACTGTTGCAGAAATATTAAGAACTAACTAATGCCCGCGACTTCGTCCGCGTGGTTTAAGTTTTTTATTATTCCCGCGGGAACTCCTTAATTTTCCGGGATAAAAAGTAGCCTATGTCACTCTCCAGGTCCTCAACTATACCCATGCCAAAAATCACGTCAATCCGTTGCTCCGTTGCGGCGTGATTGAAGGACAAACCAACAAACCAACAAACCAACAAACCAACAAACCAACAAACCAACAAACAGAGTGACTTTCGCATTTATAATATTAGTATGATGACTAGCTGATGCCCGCGACTTCATCCGCGTGGAATAAGTTTTTTAAAAATCCCACGGGAACTCCTCAATTTTCCGGGATTAAAAGTAGCCTATGTCACACTCCAGGTCCTCAACTATACCCATGCAAAAAATCACGTCGATCCGTTGCCAAAAATCCGAACCAACAAACAAACACACTTTCGCATTTATAATAAGTATTAGTATGAAGTGTGAAAGTTTTGCTTGCATTACTAACCTTCCCTTTCCTTTAATCATAAAACACCGTACACCTGCTTGCTTTAAGAAGTAATCTCCTACCATTTCATACTACGAGTAGCTTCAATAATTTTGCTCAACCAAGCATGCGGTCTAGCAAAAGCAACGGTAAGCATTCCTTGAAAGCTATAATGTTAAACTGGGAAGCAATTCCATTATCTCTGTAAGCAATCAAAGTTGTGCTTTACGCGGGGATCATCCCCATAGATTCGATTAAAATCTCGCCTAGCACTTTCGCGATCAGTTTGACTACCTCAGCAAATATCCAGCCGGCTGATTCAATTCGGCAAAGGTTCCGATTTAAAGATTTAATTTTGCCTTTGAGCTGTGCAAATGAAAGTGCCTTCTTGGTTCTAGACGGTGTGGCGGTCTGTTTGTAGTCTGTGAAGGTGCAAATTATTTGTAACTAGCTGATGCCTGCTACTTCGTCCGCGTGGATTGAGGTTTTATGGCTTTAATTTTCCGGGATAAAAAGTAGACTATGCACAGTTTAACGAAATACTACGTGTGTGTTATTCCAGACTATAATCTATCTCTGTCTGTCTCAAATTTCATCTAGATCCGGTCAGTCGTTCTGGCGTGATTGAGTAACAAACATCCATCTATCCAACCATCCAAACGTTCGCATTTATAAAATGAGTATAGATTAGAAGTTACGACTTCGTCCGTATGCAGGATTTGGGGTTTTGAAAAATCCCCTGGAAACTCCTCAATTTTTCGGTATTAAAAATCTGTCCTTTCCCAGTATGCAAAATATCTCAAAAATTCATAATTTTCTATAGCCAATTTCGTCAAAATCTGTTGAAAAGATCCATAGCAGCAGGACTGACAGACAGACAGACAGATAAACTAATATTTTATAATCTTAGTAAGAGTTGATTTTGACCCACGACGGAATGGAGACGCACGTCGTCATTATGTACTTTTTTGTTGAGACTACAGTGTACTACTACAGAATAGGTATAGTACGTTAAGTATAACTACATACTACTTACTATATTATATACCGTATTCTACGTTGTAGTAAGTACCAATACGCAAGTAAATAGTTGCTATCCTATAAAGGAAATCAATCTGTACTATACATTTTCCCCTTAATAATAGGCTCATCGGCGAGTGACGAAGGTCAGGGTACATCCGACCCGCGTTTGACCTTCCGATGGCTCGATTCAATATGGACTTCGGCCGCTCGCAATTTGAATTCTCTATTCGACCAAGTTGTCAAAATAATCGAGTACTAATATTATAAATCTATACTAATAATATAAATGCGAAAGTTTGGATGGATGGATGCATGGATGGATGGATGGATGATTGTTACTCAATTACGCCAGGACGACAGAAAGGATGTGGATGAAATTTGACGCATAGATAACGTAATATGACGTATAGTCTCGAATAACACGACGTCGAAGTCGCGAGCATCTTCTAGTGGCTAGACAATGGAATAGTGAAGCGAGGTAAACAATCTTATGTACCAAAAGATATTCAATTCAGCATAAGCAAAGTAAAACTCCCGTAGCAGGGTCCGCATTCGAGACACTCCAAGATCGGATTTGAATGTTGGAGCAGCTTCCAAATTAACATAAGCCGGTATTTGCGCCTAAAGTTCTCGCTGAATTATTTGTAAGACGTCTCCGTGACACCTCGACGATGGTTGTTAAGCGAAAGAGGTATGAAATTGGCATGCGATTCGGGAGAACTTAGTTTTTAATAGCCGGTGTTTGTTTTCGTTTAGTTTGGTGCAAGATTTGTGTACCTGCAACTCAAATTAGTCAGTGTTCAGTTGTTTCAACTTAATTGAAAAAGGTACAAGACAGCTTATCCGCAATAATAGGGATGATGCCTAACCATACTAATATTATAAATGCGAATGTGTGTCTGTCTGTCTGACTGTCTGCTACGCTTTCACGGCCTAACTACTCAACCGATTTTGATGAAATTTGGTACAGTTACATCCCGGGGAAGGACATAGGCTACTTTTTATCCCGGAACATTGAAGAGTTCCTGCGGGAATCAAAAAACATCAATCCACGCGGACGAAGTCGCGGGCATCATCTAGTGTCATATAAATTATATCTTACTGATGATTAAATAGAGGGTCTTCCGAAATAGTGGTAATGGTGATATTTAAATTTCAATTAGCACTTTAATTGCTTGTAAAAATTGTAATTTTTTTTCCAAAAGAGCGACCTCCGAGTTTCTTACTGGCTCTTTTCGGTAGGAATGACATACCGAACCAGTGGTAGATTTACTTTACCATTCAAAAGCACTTGTAAAGTAAAAGTGTAAAGTTTACTTTAAAAAAATGTTTGAGTTTGACTTTAAATTCGGTGTATACACCGCTTTAGACACAATAATAATGTATTCATAGTGTCTAGGAAAATTATACCAAGTAGTCGTTCAAATATACACATAGGTCTCGCCGAATTTCTCATTGTGGTGTTGATATGAAAACGGTACGAAAATTAAAGTTTACATAACTATGGCGGCGCTGTTTGCGTCATCTCGCAGGCCTCGGGGTGTATGCAAATATTACACGCTGACACAGACGTTTAACTGCCAAATAAGTGATATAGATAGGACAAAGACGCAAGTTATAGAAGAAGCCAATTGGCCGCTTTCGGTCTGAGTGCCTATTGGGTTATGTTCTTCCCATTCGATCGCGTCAGCGTTAACTACGATTTGTATGGAATTGTCAAGGGCTGGACAGCTGACGCTCGATCACTTCCATATAAATGGATTGTCAAAATCACGATATTAAGTGAACTTGATTTAAAAGGGACTCAAATCTTTTCACAAAGCTAGGTTATCTATACATCTCCTATACTAATATTATAAATGCGAAAGTTTGGATGTATGGATGGATAAATGGATGGACGTTTGATTAATGAAAGAAGTAGATTTACTTCCTGTGGCGGATTATTGTGAATTAAAGTTCTACTTCTTGCATTAGGATGTTTGTTACTCAATGATGCCAAAATGGCTGAACGGATCTGCATGAAATTTGGTACATAGATAGATTATAGTCTTTATTAACACATAGTTTAGATTACTTTTATCCCAGAAAATTAAAGAGTTCAGCTAGTAGGGCATCAGCTAGTGTACAATATTCAGTAAAATTGGATCGCTTTTCATATTTTTTACATTTTACGTAAAAGCTATGAACACAAAAGCCGCTCTAATCTGTTAAGATGTCTCTGCACTTGGCAATTGCGCTTCGCTAACTTTGATGATCACAACGTACAATCACGGGTGACGCGCCCGTGTCAATAGTGTGGATCAGGCTCGCAATTAGGCGTTTTACATACGACTCTGTGTCGTTTGTAATGTGGCTTTGTTGCAACGTCTCAATGTGCCTTATAATAAACATACGTATAACTTTGATGATCATATTATTAAGCTACACCAAATGTCTGAAGGAATTGACATATATACCGAGTCAATGATGAAGAAGGGTCCTCGACTCTGGGTCGAAAGTTTTTGGGAAAACAAAAACATCTGTAACTATAACCGTGACATGGCCGAACAAACACAGGACCGACAGCTTCAGGTCTAGCCCCACTACAGAGGCGCGGCGCAACACGTAGCGGCAAGTATTCTTTTCTTTGTGTGTAGTAGGTTGCATGGAGCTGGACCCACTTAAGCGACGCGGCACGGAGATGCACTGCACGACGCGGCTCTGTACACACTCATACAAATAAAAAGTGCTGCGCTACTCCGTGCATCTCAAGTGGGGCTAGACATTTCAAGTTCTCTTCAAGGCATGGCGGTAAAACACCAGCGTCTTCCGAAGTTAGAGAATGAGCCGGGAATCGAACCTGGAAGACTCCGTAATCCACAACTAAACACTAGACCGACGAGGACCGAGTCAGTTATAAATAACAATGACTAAATAAAGAGGGTAGAAAAATAAGATGGTAAAGTCTTGACTTATATATTTAAAGTAGATATCTATGTGACACAAGTTGTCCTACCGCCTACGTGAAATAAATAAATCATTTATCATATTTCACCCCCATATTTATTCTGATACTAGTGGGCCCGGCAGACGTTGTCCTGCCCTATCTTCCTCTCAATTGTTCCATATTTTCTCACCGTTTAAACCTTCCCTGGACTACGACAAACACTTCAAAACCAAAATCAGCTAAATCGGCCCAGCCGTTCTCGAGTTTGAGCGAGACAAACGAACAGCAATTGATTTTTATATATATAGATAGATTAAAATATAAAGGAAAGGAAATCTCATTTCATGGCGCTGATCAGTGGCTCGGTTCGTTGGTTCGCCATTTTGTTTGCGAATGCCATTCTGCTGGACCTTCATAGATGAAGCGTGATTCGATTTGATATGCTCAATTGATCTGAGGGAACTAGGGTGACGGAACTCCGTGTTGACGCTTGAGATCAAAATTTGTGTCTTCATCTTTATATTCAACGGAAAATGTAGGTATTCTGGCCTGGTTATGACTTATGGACTGTCTGAATTTTAAACGCTTTAGGTATCTATCGATGTAGCATGAAAGTTAAGTCATCAATTTCAACCCATTGCCGGCTTCTAGTGTGTGTCGGAGTGTCCTCTCGGAATGAGAAAGGTTAGGCCACAGTTCACCACGCTGGACAAGTGCAGATTGGTAGACTTTACACACCTTTATGAAGTACTCTCGGGCATTCAGGTTTCCTCACGAAGTTTTCTTTCACCGTTATTATATTACAAGTGACATTCAACTGCTTTTTTTACTTATATTTTTAATTGAAAATAATACAATAGAACTTAATGCTAGCTAGCCTAACCTAATTACTATATAAATCATGCCCGCGTGGAATGGTGGCAAGAATGCTGGCTGCATTTCCGCGCTGGACAGCCAGGCTGATCCTTTGCGCAAAAAATGAGCCAGCCCTTCTGTCACCAGATGAGGCAATTAACCACGGTGAAATATCTCGTAAAAAATTTTTGGCACTAAAACTCCATGGCCCCAGGGTCTCCACGGCAAACGGAACAAAATTATATGTAACTGTCGATGAGAGAGGCATACTTCCGCCGCTTGCCGGTTTCAGCCTTTTCTGCTGCGGCTCCCGGCCTTGATGCTGTCTCCCTGATATGACACGGGGCCAATGTGTCTACGCATGTTGCGTCCCACATTCAACTGCTTGAATTGAAATGATTTAATGATTTATTTCTTACTTGTATCACTTATGATAAGTCAAAACTCTACCACCGGTTCGGTAAATTCTACTGAAGAGCCGGCAAGAATATCAGCAGTTGCTCTTTTCAGAAAAAGATTGATTTTCATTTCATTACTTACCTACTTATTCATACGTTAAAAGTAAAGCGCAAAAACTTTGAAAAGTTAGAATCGCGTGCTTCTGACAGGATCGAATCCAGGACTACCCGAACAGGAGGCCGAACATCTAGGCTCAGATATTATAATATGGAACGTACCCAAGCCTTTTTCATTGCATAGGTAAAATTCGACAAATCACAAAAGCAACAAAATCCTATGCATTATGCAAAAGTACAGCCAAGTACATATGCCAAAAAAACTGCGTCTCTATCAAACGTATTCGCTCGGTACACGTAAATCCCACAAACAAAGGGTGTGCGGCAAAAAGTTTGACATCTCGTTAGGGCGGCTGACGCCGGGGGTCGCGTAATTGGCTACCTGGGGGACGCCTGATCACTGGCTTTTGGTATCAAATGAAATAGCTATAATGCATTTTGTATAGTTTCGAGATTTAGGAAGGACTAGATGATGCCAGCGACTTCGTCCGCGTGGATAAATTTTTCCGGGAAAAATCCCTAATTTTCCGGGACAAAAAGTAGACATGTCCTACCCCGAAATACAACCTACTTCTATATCAAATTTCATCAAAATCGGTTAAAAGATGGGCCGTGAAAGCGTAGCAGATATACAACAGACAGACACACTTTCTCATTTATAATATTAACTAGCGGATGCTCGCGACTTCGTTCGCGTGGTATAAGTTTATTTTACCACATATCCGGGATAAAAAACAGTTTATACCACTCTCCTGGACCTCAACTACCCGTGCAAAATACCCGTTGATCTGTTGCGGCGTGATTGAAGTTCAAACTCTATTTAACTCCATTGGGGGTAGAATTTTCAAAAACTGTGACACACCTATTTCTTTATTTTTAACCGGTAGCTCACATACCAAGTTTCATGGCTACAACTTGAGAAATGAAGGACTTTCATACAAACTTCCAACCCCTATTTTACCCCTTCGGGGCTGGAATTTTGAAAAAAAGTTACAAACGTTCTTCTTTATTTTTTACCGAAAGCCAAAATACCAAGTTTCGTTGATATAACTTGTAAACTTGTAAAATATCTTGAGAAATCAAACCTTTCATACCAACTTTCTCTCTCTTCGATCTATGTCGGTTACTCTGGTTCACCTACGTAGGTACCTAAGCTATAGGTCAACATAATATTTTAAAAGACAAGAGCTTTTAGTTTCATAAGCATGCATAAATACATTTCCCGATGAAAAACAAAACTTCGCATCAGACTGCGTCTGCGAAACGGGGAAGTTTGCCTTCTTCAGCAATATTGCGATATGTTTGCCGAAATGATGATGTAACTGACAGACGTGACAAAACAAGTGCAGTTTAAATCCAAACTACCTAATAACACTATAAATGTGAAAGTGTGTCTGTCTGTCTGTTACGCTTTAATGCCCCGTCTTTTCAATCGATTTTGATGAAATTCGGTACAGATTTTATGGTGTATCCCGGGGAAGGACAAAGGCTTCTTTTTATTCCGAAAATTAAGGAGTTCTTGCGGGAATAAAAAAAGAACTTAATCCATACCAGACTATAATCTATTTGTTCAGCCATACTGGCGTGATTGAGTGAAAAACATACATCCATCCAAACTTTCGCATTTATACCTAATATTAGTCTGTATGGATTAATAAATAACATGTTTTGCAGTACCTACCTGGTTAAGAAAATCCTATCCAGTCTTTGCCTGAGACTTTTTAAAAAGCGACGAGTTTAAGGTAAGCTGGTCCGTTCGACGTAATTTAATTTCATGAGTGGCCCGCCGCCGCCGCCGCCGCCGCCGCCTTCCACGCAGAATCACAACTGGGAAACTTCGCGACTCCGATACTATCCGCCGATTGCGGCGCGCGAATAACTTTTTACAATCATCTAATGTAATGTTATACCTCCTTAGTGTGATACGTTTTAGACACATAAACACCCATATCCCTAATTGGTTTCTGCACGGCATCGTATTGAAAAGCTGTATGGCTTCGTCTATGCCGTCCACGGCCAAAACTATTCTCACCAGAGAAAGAAAAATAAAAAAATTATAAAT
This sequence comes from Erebia epiphron, assembly GCA_963932025.1. Classification (NCBI taxonomy): domain Eukaryota; kingdom Metazoa; phylum Arthropoda; class Insecta; order Lepidoptera; family Nymphalidae; genus Erebia; species Erebia epiphron. The sequence continues at coordinate 36,026,993 of OZ009946.1, read as the reverse complement.
TACCATAGTGACCCTGCCGGGAATCGAACCCTGGATCTCCCCCTATAAGACCACAGCACTCACCCAAGGAGGTCGTCAACAATGCGTCAGCATAAGTTAAGTTCAAATAAGTTACGTCAATTTCAATAAAGTTTGAATTCGCAGAACAGTGAATAGGTACATTATTATATTATTACTTAGTGTGTCACCAAAAAAAAACCCTAAAAATTTTTATATAAAAACTATTTGGACAGTCTTATAAAAATTCTAAAAAGGAATTCGAACATCCCACTGGCGGATGGCGCATCTGTTTCTAACCGAGGGGCCTCTCAATACCAGGCGCCAATCATTCGGGATTCGAAATTTAAAAAAGCATTGATGTACGCGACCGTAACTAATTTGACACGTGACGTCACATTTGTTCAGGCGGCGGCGTAGACTGAAAAAGCTATAGACTGCGTGAGACTATCGTATTCCATGAACGAGTCTGAGAATTTAGTCATAATCCATGAATTAACAAGTATAAATTACAAATTTAAAACATCCCCCGACTTAATATGGAAGTAACAGATTAAGAAAAAAGCTGATGACCTTCAAAACAGATTTTCATTAAACATGGCTATGAACACTCGGGATAAAATAAAAATACATAATATATGTGACGATAATAATTATAATAGGTTTAAAATATTATTTGTTAGTCTTTAGAGATTATTTCGACACCTCCTACGTATAATATCGTAACTGTATTTGTTCAACTTTACAGTACAGCTATTTGAAGATTTGCAAGTAGATTATTGATGTTTATGAAGTCAAATACTCTCTATTAAGAACCAAATTTGGCAAACAGCTAAATTTTTATGAGTGGAATATTACCATTAAAAGGATTACTTGGTTTTTTTCCTAGATTTCCTTAAAAATCACATACGATATTTTACTTCGGAAAATAACAATCGTACTTCATTGTATGTAGTACTTACTATACTTTACGTCGAACTATATGTAGGATTAAATAATGTATGTCACACATACGATAACTTACATGGATACTAACAAAATAATAATGTGAAATGTGTATAGTTACGACAGTATGCTATAGAAATAGGTCATTGTATCGTATCGTGAGCGACGTATATTGAGGGATGATTGAAATGAAATTTCTTTCCTTAAACTGAAATGTTATGTATTTCAAAAATACAGCAGTCCAAATAAACATCAGTCACTCTCAAAAAACTTAAAAAAATAATCAATGGTATTTTCGCTTATTATTATGGTTGTAATATTAGCAGTAGTGTTATATTAGTAGAAACAATGATAAATCCCTATCATTTTGGGCACAATCTTGCAATAAAATATGTCATTTAAATCAACGAAGCAAAAATCTCTTTCAGAAACTAAAAATAAAATAAACTTCCCTTTCATTTCGGGCGCAATCTTGCATAAAATATATCATTAAAACCAACGAAACAAAAATGTCTTTCAAAAACTAAAATTAACTCTCTTTACTTCATCGTAAGAATAATGATAATAATTTTTCAGTCTTTAAAATTACAAAATCAGTACAACATTAAAAAATAATATTTAATAAGAACTTAAATTTAAAAAATCAATCTGAATCTGAATCCAAAGTAAGGTCATTGCCACTTTCTGGTAAACTTTGGAAAAAATCATGATGAGTACTAGGTATAATTTGAGACTTGCACATGTTCATCAAGTCATCTTTTTTTGCCTTAGGAATTGGCAGCCTATTTTCATACAGTGCATCTACACTGGATACGCATTGTCTCCTGGTAGACGCCTTTATACATAAAACATGATAATCATCGGCAGCTAAGTCATATTTATAAAATAACTTAAAAGGATCTTCAGGTTTGACAAAGACTTCTCTTATTTTATTCCATTGCACTTTATCCCCAGTAGTACTTTTAACCCAATTTCCCTTTAATAATGTTTTGTAGTTTAAAAAATCGGTGTATTGTAATTCCTCAACTATGTAAGGCTTTCCTTTTTGTTTAGCCCAGCGTACTAAACAAAACCACTCAAATGGTGTGTAAATTAGTTTATTTTTGGCAGATTTTTCTATTAAGGCATGAACGCTATCGCCCTCGTTTTGGGTGTGACCAACTTCTAAAAAGCAATGATGTATTGTAACTTGAAACATAATCACTGCTTGCATGTACATAGCATAAACGATACGATTTCGGTTCTGGCCTACACAATTGTCCGACCAAAACCGAAATTCACTTACACCTTGATCCTTATATTTAGCAATGTACTTAAATAAGCAACTGGCTACCTCATTAGCCCCGCGTCTGCCCTGTCCCTCATGCCACATAAAACAAGTACCTTCTTGTTCAGCTAAGTTAAAAACTGTCAAATTAAATACTGAAAGCTTTCTTTTGTAGTAAAGGACACTTATATTACCGTATGGAGCAGTTAGCACTTTTTGAAAGTCAAATGTGGCGACTAATAATTTACCGTTTGATATTTTGGCAAGTTCTTTATCACACAACTTCTTCTTCCGAGCTACCTCTTTATTTTTAAGGTGTTCTTCATGTAATTGTGTTTCAGATAATGTCGGACTAGATATATTCTTGTAAATATGGCATTTGTCACACTGGTCTTTTTTTGGCACATAGAAACTAATCTTAAAGTGCTCATTAACGATGTCGCGGTATTGCCGTTCAGTACTAGCTTTTGAAGAGTACGTACGCGTGTCGAACCATTCATTATATAAATCAAACAAGCGCTGAAAATTAAGGTCTCCATCTAGGTAAAGTTTGTTACTTCTACTGCGAGTATAATGAGATTCTACAGGCTGTAGAGATTTAATGTGATCGCATACACTTTTGATAACATTTTCAGTTATTATTTTGCGATGATTAGAATGACGACCTCGCATATCTGCTTCTATTAAGCCACTTGTGGTACTTCTTTTTTCTAAAGACGTGTACACAAATTGTTCACTTACTGAAAATGTGTTTAAAAACATCTTTTTACATACGGTTAAATAGTTTTCCTGATTTTCCATGTCAGCTCTTGTCAGTCTATAAATTAAAGTAAAATTACGCCTGGATTCAGTATCAGTAAAAACCCTGCGTTTTTTTTGTTTCACAACCAAATTTGCAATAAAAGCCCATTGTTTTTCACGGTTACCTAAACCCCAAAACCTGTTGAAAATCAAAATTCTTTCTTCATTGCTCATTTTCATTGAACACTTCAATCTGCAGTTCATATGACACGTAGGACCCAAAGATTTACCACACCTTACAGTACCATCGCGACTCTCGTACTCTTTGCCCAAGTTTCTTAGCATTTTCCTTTTGTTATCTTTCCATTCAGCAACATGTCGACGTCTGATATTTCCTTTGTCCTTCCTTTGGTTGAATATCCGTTTTCTAGAACCTTGTGGTGACGCTTCTGAGAACGAAGACAAAGGTGTGTTTGCTTGCGGAGTATAAACTGAATTAGTATAGGTTGAATCAACAGACTGTAGTTGTGAAATATTATCTTTTTCGACAAACCAGGGACAAAAGTGGTTATCGCAATCAAAATCTAGATGATTAATTGTACAGTCTGGTGATGGATGCTGTGTAATATCCTCAATAACTGCAGCTGAAGACTCTTCAACGGTTCCTAAAGGTAAGAACAAACAATTGTATAATCATATTTTTAAATACTCATACTATGAAAAAAATATGATAAAACTTACACAACAAATTAATTAAATCTTTTTGCTTAATATCACTGTTACCTACTTTGTTCCGTAGGTGAAGCACTATGACTTTGACATTGTATTTCCTCAGAATCAGAAAACCAATCCATCATTTGGTTTATCTCCTCAATATTTGCGTTAGAAGGGAGCGGCGACTCTGTAAAAAAAATGAAAATTATCTTTTGATTGAGAACTTTTGAAAAGAATACTATAGTAAGTCATTTTTCGTATCCTAGTAAAATATCTTAAGTACAACATAGGATAGAAAAACAAGAAGAAATTCCAACGTAAAGTATTGTAAGTACGAATACGGGAACCATTTATATTATTATCCCATCGTAAAGTATCTTAAGTATACACTTACGATACTTGAAAAGTCTCTGAAATCGAAGTATAACATAGTAAGTCATACTTACAATATTTTACTATGGGTTTATATACGTTTTTATATTTACATTTTCTTTTTCATGTTTAGCTATATTAACATTAGTAAAACATAATTTACCTTCCATCCTCATAGAATCCTCAACACTCTGGTCTTGGGTACACACATTATCATCACAATTTAAATCTGTAACGGTCTCTTCTACTTTTTGTGATCCGATCTCATCACATCTAATCACTGATTCAATCATTTTTTTTGACCTAGATGACATACTTAATTTATATTTATCTAACACAGTAGATTAAATAATGAAAATCAGTGCAAAGTTTACAAAATAGCGTCGATAACAGCGCACGTGCTCCTCTCCCGCGTATTTAATCGTTACTAACAGTTGCCATTCGGTCGCTCGGCTCAAAGATCCCCCCACCCCCGCGTATTGTATGGGAACTGCATCATACCACATATTACTTCGATCAAGATGAACATACGATAATAAGCAGTCTTAATATCTAGGGTTCTATTGTAAATATATATTTTTTTATTAGTTCAAACGATAAATTATATTATAAAGTACTTGAAAATCGGTAAAACTAATTTTCGCAATTTTGTTGATTACGATACTATACGTAGGAGGTGTCGATTTAATGTGTCGGGGGGTTTTAAAATTTTTAATCTTACTTTTATTTTGTCTTTTTTAAAGTAGGTATAATTGAAGTAATACGGTACCAAATTTCGAATCGATCGGACATATAAAAGGTAGTCAGATCCCCTCATCAACTATTAAAGAGCTGATGATATTCAAACGGCTGAACAGATTTTCATGAAACATGGCTAAGAACACTCGGGGTAAAATTATCTATGACACACAAAAAACTAAACGAAAATCGGTCCATCCGTTTGGGCTCTACGATACCACAGACAGATACATACAAACAGACACGTTAAACTTAAAACACCCCTCTCTTTTTGCGTCGGGGGTTAAAAACATTGTGCGTGAAAACTTTACGCACGGTTGAAGAAGAAACATGCGTGGCATTCCATTTTTGAAAATGAGTTTGCAAAAGGTTTTACTATATTGTAGTTGTTTGAAATATTACTTTTCCAGCCCGGACTATTCCTGGGTTCAGTCCCGGATTGGGCCATAATTAAGCATTTGGTTTTTCTGACTAGAAATTGGAGTATCGTGGTGGGAGAAAGCTCTAATTCCCCCTCTCCTATGAGAGTTTGAAATATTACTTAACAATATATATAGTGGACATGATCTACGGAAGTGATGTTTGAAGTTTGAACGTTACTTCCGTCCAAAAAAATTATCTGAGCTACTCTCAAGTCACAACTAAAAACCAAAACTAAATAAAAAAGCCTTATCAGATATGGCACGAAAAATATGAAAGAAAATAGGCCACAGATTGTTTCAATTTGTCACAAGGAAATTGTGACCGTAATTAAATAGCTAGCTTAGGGATTTTATTTATTTTATTTTTTGTGGACAATTGCAAAAAAAAACCGTAAAAATTACCATAAAAGTTTAATAAATAGTGCAGCAGTGGAAAATATTTTTACGGTTTCTGGTTTTTTGGACCGATCAAGTTAATATTAGTAGTTAGGTACCAAAAGCATAAAAAATAAAAATTGACTGTCTATAAGTTTATTACTCATCGTGCAGCTACCACTGTGAAATGCGGGGAAATTAATTGGTTGTAAAAATGTTAACATCATGTTGACGTTTGCTCTTACTTTTTTTAATGTTCGTTTTGTGTTTTTTGATCTGACAGTTAAACCCGTTGTATTGCCAATTTTATTCAATTGTTATTCAGAAATTTGTTAAGTATAATATATTTTCCATCTACAAATTATTTTTTGTTTTTTTTAAAGAATAAACTAGCTGATGTCCGCGACTTCGTCCGCGTGGATTGAGGTTTTTTAGTTCCCGCGGGAACTCTTTAATTTTCCGGGATGAAAAGTAGCCTATGTGCTATTCCAGACTAATCTGCCTCTGTGCCAAATTTCATCCAGATCCGTCCAGCCGTTCTAGAGATATAAGTGTTTGAACAAACCCGACTTTGTGTTATATACGATTTAAAAAAAATATTATGACTTCAGGACCCTTTGGCCTATTGCTTTCAAGCAAAAGCGTTTCAGCTTTTAAGCAGAATTTCCTGCTTCAAGACTATTACGACTACTTATAACTTTTTTTAAACTTACACCTCCTGTTTCTCCCCCAATTATAGTGAAAAGTGCTACAATCGCGTTAAAGAACCTTTTTTTTAAAATATATTTTAAGTCCTTTTTTGATAAAAATTTAATCGTAACCATAAAAAGGGCCACAGTTAATGACAAAAGGTGAAAGGTCGTATATTGAATTGGAAAAAGCGCCACCAATTATATCAACTTAGACACAATTCAGAGCGGCTAATGGAAATTTAAACACTTGCTTCCTGAACAGTTTAATTGTTATCAGAGAGATTTATTAGTTAGATAGAGCGACTAAATGGCATATTGGATAGTTGTATTGCAAAATTTTGTGATGATTATTAGACACCCAATATAGAAGCCTGAGTGGTGCTGTCTACTAGGGTAGAAAACCTATAAATGTCCAATGTGTTGGAGACTACGCCTCACAGCTGGTTTTGCACGCGCAGGGCGCAGGCAGCGGGCGCGGGACATTGCGACTCCGGCACTTGCAAATTGCATCCATACGCGGCAACCGTGCACATCACCTTTTATATACAGTCCGCATATTTCATTATTATAGTATCGTTGACCATTAAAGGAAAGTTTAACATTATCTTCAAGACTTTCTCTTCCTCTTCAACGTACGATCTTACCACAATGAGCCGTTGCAACGAGACGCGTGTTGATTCAAATCAGTCGATTTCAAGAAGTTTATTATAATATTAAGAGTCATAGGGTCATGCTGCTTTCTACTACTTTACTTAGTAAGGGATAGCTATTTTCATAGTAGCCAATGAGCTTCTTTATCTCAATCTACGAATTTTTACGCATCTATGGCATAGTTAAAACGTTCAAATATCACAGATAGTCAGCCATTTTAGTCTTTTTTTCTCACTTAGTGTCGAATTGGCTATTGTCGAGGAGCATTCATGTGAGCGACCGGGTCCTCTTTTTGGGACGAACCGCTCGTGCGTTAGGACATTTTTGCTTTGTGCCCGTTTTGATGAAGTTTCACCGGCGTAATTGGCATGGACGATTGAATTGTTGTCGCTTTTTTGGTGACGTTTTTTCAATCTAAGTTACGATTATTTATCTTCAACCTGAAATAAGCCTTGGTGGTTCTGATCAGGGGTTATACTGCCAACGCTTAAATATAGCAATACTTATGCAACATTACTCAAAATGACAGTTTGATGTTACGTACCTTGACGATCCTAAATGGATTAATATTCTAAAACACGAAAGTCAAAAATAATGAAACAATATGGCTTTAAGCTTTGACAGTGTATGGCCCCAGTGTTTAATGGAAAACGAAAATTCACTATCTTCTTTTCCTCCACCTATCAATTTCGTACTATTTATTGAAATAATTTTTTAGGACAACTTCTGCCACTTATTCTACCATCAGTTCGATTTAGGACAGATAAAAATTTCCTTTTCAAAAATCATCGCCGGTAGCTGGGCTATGATAATAACTAGCCAAGGTCGAAGTTTTCTACTAGTCCAACGATAAATACTTTTGAAAATTCAAAATCGTCCCTGCTGCGATATCGAAGACGGAGGCTATAATATTATGACTGCGAAATAATATTTTACGGTCTGCAGTTTCGTCTGCCTTACTAAGGTCCTGTACCCTATAACGGTTTATTCGCCGAACTGATTTTTTGTTCATAATTGAAGACCTGCAGAAAATCAAAAAGTTCCGACGGGAATTAAAAATTTGAACTACGTGGACGAAGTCGCGGATATCAGCTAGTATTATTAAAAAAAATTAATAGATGAAACGATAAAAATTCTCTCCAAAAAACCGACTTCCAACGCCACTGTAAAGTACAAAATGTTGAAGTCGGGCAGGTATAACAAGGGCAAAGTTGACGCATCAGACTCGCTCGACATCAACATAGTGGGTAGAAATCAAAATTATTTTGTACTTTACAGTGGCGTTGGAAGTCGGTTTTTTGGGAAGAATTTTTATTTTTAACTTTTTAGTGTCAGGGTTCAGGATTTTTATGGGACCACCTCGAGAGCTTCCTCAAACGACTGAATGAAAAAAATTAAAATCGGTTCAGAAACCACGCAGATATGCACCGTCATACATTAAAAAAATTAAAAAAAATCGCGCCGAATTGAGAACCTCCTCCTTTTTTGGAATTCGGTTAAGAATAAACAAAGTCTCACGCGTCAGAGTCCAGTACCCTATACCACGCGGCACCCCATCAGCTCAGCCAACATTTTTGTAATTCCCCCATTGTGCTAAGATTTAATTAGCGATATACGGATCAGCCGCATAAGTCGAAACGAAGCTGTCACTCAGTGCAGTTAGATCACACCCTTGATTAGCTGCTCAATAATTCTATTGCTACAGTAGATTTTTAAAACATATTTTAAAGTTTGAGTTGGAGAGGAAAAGGGATTCCCCAAAGGATGACTCTCTGTTTTATCCCCTTTTTTTATTCCACTATAAGTTAGCCCTTGACTGCAATATCACCTGGGTAATTAGTGAAGATGTTAGCGGATTAACCTGTTAGGATTATGGCAATTACTTATATTAATTAACCCATACCCCAAATTGGCTACATGGCATCGTAACGGAACGCTAAATCACTTGGCATTTCATCTTTACTGGTAGGGTACCTAACTAGCCACGGCCGAAGCCTCCCACCCAGGCCTGACCAGAGAAAATTTTGAAATTAAAAATTCCTGAATCAACCCTGCCGGGGATCGAACTCAAGACCTCCGACTTACAAGACCACAGCACTCAACACTGCGCCAGGGAGGTCTTCTTTGGCCAGAAAAGCCTTACATATTTTCTATACGATTTTCTTATTAAAGAGTAGTTAACATTAATAACAACAATATTATTCCATTCGGTTTTGGCAGCGGAATCCCGGGGAGGGCACAGCCCATTGTCAACACAGCGGACGGTAGAGAGGGAGGCAATTTACAGATTGATAAGCCCTTCGATACTTGACAATGGACTTCCTTATTATTGTCCCGGGATGGCAGGGATCGGGATGTTTTCCTTTTAAACTTCAATATTGGGACAGAAATAGGAACTACGCTACGTATTTCAAGAGATAGGTAAATAATAACATGATATCTATACTTTTTACTCGGGTTGCCTTTAAAGATCACTTTAGTAATAAGGCCGCCTTTGCACACTAGCACAATTTTCTTTCTTCTCATTTTTGTTGCTTATGTGTTTTGTTGCAAAGAAGTTTTATACTACTACAACTTCTTCTCGTAAATGGCGTTCATTCGACAAAACAAGCCGCGTGGTATCGTTGGACACCCCGTAAAAAACGTAAGTTTTTTTCACTTAAGTTCAATTAAAAATTTTAAAAACTTTAATTTGATTTCATGAGTGGGACTCTTACCTGCAATATTTAGCTCACAGCGCGGCTCCTATTGACTGAGCCACCGAAGCTCCAGTCTCGGTGTTCAAAATGTTCGACTAAAATAATAACAATTAGGTAATTTATTGTTGTAACTGTGACGTCACCCGGGGTCACATCTGTATATAAACGCATCGCTTTGTATGAATTTTTAGCATATGACGCAAGGCAAAACACTGACCTGTACACCCTTTCCGAGTGGTGTCACAGACGAAGGTGTTACATTTGTATCTAGTTTTGTCTGTGACACCACTCTGGTGAATAATCTTTCTTTTTTACTCTGTGTTTCTCCATCTACAAGAGATAGAGTGACAAAGACTAACGCTTTTCTGTCACGTGCATGTTTTTCAGCCCAGGACTCCGCATTTTGTGTTACCATAACGAACTACACCAACGTATATGACCGGGTGGCCAAAATAAGAACTAATTTGTATTCCTGTTTAGGTTTTGTTTCAACTTTATTTTTAATATTATTACTAGGGACACTGTCACCGGATCCGATAAGTTTGTGGAACTAAAACGTTCTATAAAGTCCGTGTGTTTCCACTCAAATTTACTAGGTATGTACAAAAAAGCTACGCAGTCGTTAGCTCTGAAACATGTCGGCGCGGTCGCACAATTTCCGCGCGGCGTGATTTCGACACTGTGTCCTAAATTGCGCCCAGATTCGTTTAGGGGCGATTTTATCGCGTCCGTTTGTTAGGACAAATGGATTTATCAATAAAACAAACGCGGGAAGTTGGCGCTTTTGGATAATCGCTTGTTAAATTTAACCCTACATGGAGTTTTGGAAGTGAAAATTTCTTTAGCCGTGTTGAGCACTTTTTGGTGAGGGGTAAACTTGTGGATTTGCGAAGACCGACATGCTCGCGAAGACCGATATGCTCACGAACACCGACATGCTCGCGTTGTTACGAATACAAAAGGTCTTAAGTATAAGCACACTACATTCGAAATTAAACTTTAATCCCATAGAATTAAGGTTTAAAAAAAATTATACGTTTTCACTTCTATCGGCAATGCCAATTTTTTTACGATGGCAGTTAACCCTTGGCTGTAATCCCGCGATGATAAGTAAATAATGTCTAAGATGGTAGTGGGCTAACTTGGAAGAGGTGATTCCATCGGTAGCATCATTATCATCAATTCAGCCTGCGGACGTCCACTGATAAACATAATCAAAATAATCACCTGATTCTTACCCTATAAGGAAATTTAGTAAGAAGATGTTGTTATTATTTTCTCTTACTTTGTTAAACTGAGCTAGCTTCTTTTATTATTTCAAATAATAATATTATTTTAAGTTGTCATTTTAAGTGACTTTAAGTCCCTAAAATATGGATTATAATACTACTTAAAGTGATGGTAGTGTGCCCTCTAGAAGACGCAGCAAAACGCCTATTTACCCCCCGGTACCTGCTTAACATCCACAAGTCGAAGTCACAAGCAGGTCGTGAATCAGGGGATGAGCGGGGTGCGACAAACTTATTATAATTACTGCACGGGGGTGTCCATTCACTTGTACTTTCATTATTCTTTAGACGTGTTTCCATTGCTAACCGATTTTTCCTCGGTAAAATCGGTATTATACTCTTGTGAGTTCCACAGTGAAAGATGGAAGGTCAATTGGTTCCCAGAAGGGCTAACAACTTTTATGAGTTTACTTTCCAATGTGAAATTATTCTGAAGAGAGTTTTTACTAAAAAAAACTACAATAGTGTATATTTTCTGAATGTCTGAAATGTGATATTCCTGAGTACAAACACAGGTGAATGGTGGAAGAACAAAACTTAAATTCGAAACTTTATAATATGGGTTTTTTGCCACATTATATATAATATATTACTTTGATATATGGAATATAAAACGTCAATGTCTATCATTAATCATCAAAATATACCTATCATCAAGCTTGAACGAAGTGTCAATTTCACCAATGATAATGATACGTTTAGTCTAGGACTAAATTTGATATTTCTTAAAATTTGAAAACAGCAAATCGATTCCTAGGTTCGTAGAGGTAATAGCTACTATACTACCTCTATGCCTAGGTTACTCGGAACTGGTAAAATGCTGAAATAAGAACAATATCGTGTCGTGTAATACAATGGAAACGCGCACGAACTACACGGCAGTCGCACGTGCCCCAAACGACTGTGCGAACTGTTTGATTTAAAGTCGCAACAATTGTGTTTACGAGCTATAGCTCAGCGTACAAACATACATATCCATATACATAGACTTGGGGAGATAAAACTTGCAACTGATTCTGTTAATGGCCCGTTGTTTATTGAGCTTCGCCGAGTGTTTACTGTTTACCTCCGTTTGTGCAAACGAATATTACGAGGCTATAATTATGAAGAACGTTGTCACAAACTACTTACCAACTTATGAAAATGTAGAACATCGGTATGTGATATTGCCTACTAATGTACTTATCTACCAATGTAACAAAATCTGATATTACTAGTAAGTTAAATAAAAAAAAACTTCCAAATGGCACTAAGATCTTCACTAAACTTTTTTTTAAAGATACAAAGCAAAACACACTTTTTTGTGTTTTTCCTAGAACCACAGATTAGGTAATAACAGTAGAGCTGCTAGAACATAATGGTAATCTCTAGATTCAATTTTCTAAGGATATGTCTCTAGTGACCTGGATATTTTAGATTCATTTGACTATTCATAAGAACTTGTAAAAAGTCTATTTGAATAAAAATCATTTGAATTTGAATTTGAATTAGCCTCCAATTTTTACTCAGTGCAAATGGGGCAGGTAAAATAAAACTAATAATTAAATTCATTTTTCATCCCACCATCTCGGAAAGAGTATTTTTAATCTTCGATATCTGAATGCAAAAGCCGTTATTATCCTCTTGAGGATAAAGTAAATTGAATTTGGAACATCGTGTGCACGTTAGTAAATATCACTCGTCTATGAAGTTTGTGAATTCAAAACATCATTAAAACCTATTTACTTCTACCTCTATGGTGCCGAATTTCCATACAACCGTTTTTAATTTGTTAAAAACTCACACTCGTAACCTTCTTGGTGTATTTTTTTAATTTGCTTTGCGCGCACCATTTTCTTTCACGTCAAGTCATTTCCTCGCTGAGGTGGGATGAAAAGTTACGTGTTGCACTCGAGTGAAAAGATTTTTCACCTCGTGCTCTTTTGATTCCCTCGCTGACGCTCAGGATTCTAATTTTTGAACCGCTCGCTGCGCTCGTGATTCAATTTTAGAATCCTTCGCTTGCTCAGTCATCAAAATTGAGCACGCGGTTAAAAAACAACTTTTCACTCTTGTATAACAAATAACTATTTATCTTTTATGTAAATGCTCGATAAGTTTCTTGGTTAATTATCTCGGTTTAATTCATGGTTAGATATAATCAATGAATCCACACTTAAAAATTAAGATTTTTTAGATTTAAGTCACCCAATTTAAAAGTGTATCCATCCATTTTAGATTGCAGCGATGTAAACAAGTCCCATTGTGCTAACAACTAAATGATGTGAACAAAAAAAAACTCGAAACAAAACTCATCAACGCAAAATTTATAACGAGAAATTTCTTTATTCGCATCTCAGGGCTTGGGCATTAAAAAGAGAAGTTTGCACAATTCGATGGTGGATTGTAGAGGACACAGAATTTCTGGAAGGAAATAGAAATAGCATCGAGACTGCAAATCGCCGCTTTTTATCAACGCGTCGTCATCTGAACCGATAGATATCCACTGCTCGACGAATGTCTCCTGCATTGGTCTCCACAGGATACTGTCTTGTGCCGCTTGTTTCCAGTGGCTCTCAGCTATTAGATTGAGGTCATCCATCCACCTACTTGGGGGTCGCCATCGCTGCGCTTTCCGGTGTGAGTTCGCCATTCAAGCACCTGGGGACTCTAACCTATCGGCCTATCGATTCTTCGAAATATGTGACCCGACCTTTGACACAGCTTAGCGATTCTTCTAGCCACTAGGTAAGTCGGTTACTCTGTTTACCAACTCAGTCATAGAAAATCAATTATGTCATCAAATGCATACTACCTAACAAACACCTAAATTCTAATCATCTATAATTAAGAGATATTGGTGGCAGTTTTGCCACAGTCACTGCTGGGACTGGTGAAAATCCGTCTTATAATCGATTGATACTTGCATAGCAATTTTTTTAATTCTCATAACTCTGCTCTATCAATCATTTATCACCACATGGTTGAGTTAAATGGCTGCTGTAAAACGTGTTGTCTTATAAACTGTTAACACCATGCAAATACGGTTGTTTTTCCAATAGCACGCACCGGTGTTTCACTGCACACACATGCACGGAAGCAAACGCATCTTTACTATCTCTATACCTTATCTGAATGCTGCGGTGGAGAGCGTTCGTAATAAACTGGTGTTTAACAAACAAGAGGGTAATGCCTTGCGAAATATTCCAATGAAATATGTATTAAATCCGCGGCCGGCGAGATTAAGCTACGGAAAGATCGGATATTAAGCGTTTTGCGTACCACCGAGTTGCTAAGCTATAGCGATACTAATCTTACAGCCGTAAGGTCAGACTTTGAAGTTTGAATCACACACACATACACAAACACACACAGAAGCACGCACACAGTTTCAAATCTATCATGTTGTAAATAGAGTGCACGCCTCTTGACCGAAGCTTAATAATTAACAACAAAATTAACATCACCGTTAAGAGGATTGTAACCTCAAGATATCAATCAAATACGCCGCTGTACGGTTAATCCGTAGTAAGGTCAGGACTACTTTTTCCCGAAAAACCCCACTTTTATGAAAGTATCCAAAATAACTACCGTAAATAATTAATTATTATTAGATAACTGCTGTTCCGTTTCAAAAATTTACAAATTCTCATCAGTGAAGCCAAAATCTACCGAATTTCATTACTATAATAATTTAGTCTCTAAAAACATCACTGTAGACAGAATCTACTCAGTAATTTGTTTAGACTTTAACACAAAACTTTGACCCTTGACCTACATATTTCAATATAGCGTAGCTATCATTGGAGCGCACACTCGCCACTAGGTGTGCGGGAAGCAAAGAATTTAATCTACAATGAAAGAAGTCGGAGGTTCTTTGTGCGTGTCACCGGAGCCCGACCGAGGAGCTGCGATCGCAGTCAGATGTGGGAACTTATAGGGTCGCGTTGATATGGTATTAAATGATTACCTATCTCATATATAATCAATAACAAGGAAGGACCTGGAATCACACTGAATTATTTTCCCATGAAAATTCCTACCAGTATCAAGTAACTAGCTGATGCCTGGGACTTCGTTCACGTGGATTGAGGTTTTTTTGGTGCCCGCGGGAACTTTTTAATTTTCCGGGATAAAAAGTAGCCTATGTGTTGTTCCAGAATATAATCTATCTGTTTGCCTAGTTGCCAAAGTGCCTGATTTGTTTTTACACGACTCCATGGTGCCAGAATCTCCACGGCAAACGGAACAAATACATACCTAGCTCTCTCGAGAGAGATGAAAGAGGCATACCGACCTCCGACGCTTGCCATGTTCAGCTCATTCTGCTGCGGCTCCCAGCCTTGATGCTGTCTCCCTGATAATGACCCGGGCCAATCAAATGCATGTTGCATCCTACATGATTACCCGTTGTCCTAGGTGAACGACAAACGCGGTAATGCGACGCAACGCGACAGGAACAAACAGTTAGTAGCTGATCCTCCATGTGGCCTATACGTTGTCGCGTAGGTTTTCATTATCTATGGAGTCGTATCGCGTCGCGTTGTATCGCGTCGCATTTGTCGCTCACCAACGGGTTAGCGCCCATCCCTCTTCCAAGGGAACCAGCGTCAATCCGTTCTATTGCCATCACCCCGACTATTCATTGCCGAGTCAAAAGCGCAGGATTGCCTATCCAGGCGAATCACCTGGTCATTACTAATCTCAAAAATCTGGTTTTTAATAAATGGTTGAAAATAAAAGTCATTTCTTTCAAATACTACGCCATATCCAAAGTGTGATGATTTCCACAATCCAGGCCGTCTTTCCTTACAATTCAATATCTTCCCTTTGTTGCCGGTTTTCGCTTTAATAAATGCGACGGATCCCAATTTTGGCTCAAATAATATTGTCACCTTCTCTCCGGCACCGCCCGGGATGCTCTAATCAAATGGAAACTTCCGTTTGTCTTAAAAAAACTTAGAGGATGACTACTCAGTACGAGTCATACTGCCAACGCTTAAAGCAATACTTTAGCAATATTACTCTAAATTAATTTGATGGCACGTACCTTGACGTTCCTAAACTAAGGATAATAATTCTAAAATTTGAAATCCAACAATAATAATAGGGCTTTGAGCGTTGGCCCAGGTAACCAGATTTCATGAAGGACATAAATGCATACCAATCTAATTCTTTTGGAACCAGGTTATAAAAACGAATACTTATACTCGTATACCAATACCCAAAGGATTTATGAACTTTAATGATTTTAACGTTTAAACTATCGTGAGAGATATTCTTCATTCTTCAATAATTTATCTTTTAAAAGCGCTAACGAAAGTCACATCGCTAAATTGAAATACAATTAATAAAATAAGTTTACGAAACATATAGTGTATTCTAGCCTAACAACTAAGCACGAGAGGTCGTCGTATTACATGAATGGACATTTCTATTCGACCGGGCTACACCGCTCACCATCTCCGCTGGGTATTTAGTCTTATTGTGGCTGCAAAATGGAGTCTTTCACAAAAAAGGTCCGCTTTAAAAACGCTATTTCCTCCGGCCTGTGTACACTTTTGTCGTGAATAATACCTAACCACTTCGGTTTAATGATGGATTTTCAATGCGACTGTATAAGTCAGAGTATTTATTACGAGAAAAAGGGCCAAAATAACGCTCAATCAATCTCTAGTTTTAATAGGTTTTAACTGACGAACGCCCACTGCTGTAGGGCTAGCATGCGCACAACGAGGAAAATTATGTCCGTTATCTTTATTTGTCTACCGAAGCTAACATGATTACACACATAAAAATTGTCTTGTGACGTAAGAAGTACCTAGAGATAAAAGTAATACCTCTTCAGTGGTATTTGTCTCTACGAACCCTTACATGGCGAATATTTCTTTCTCGCAATATACCTAACACATTTTGTGCATGTCGAAGGTAAATGAAAAATTAGCCGGCAACGACAACATTTCTCTCGTCGCCAAATATCTCGCTGTGCGCATGCTAAGCCTGCAGGCCCGAAAATTTTCACAGAACACGGTTATGTGTAGCTTGTCTCCAGCAGCTCCAAGCTGCTCGCTTGAGATCGTCCATCCACCATGGAGACAGTTATCAATGTAAAATCTGAGTCCCGTGATTTCAATAACAATTACCTCAAGTACAAATAGGCAGTATAATATTTTTAATTTAAATTTTACTTCAACAGTTGTCTAGTGTAATGATAAAATAGTAAATGGCACTAGTCAGTACCCATAATTAATTAGAGATTACAAGTCTGGTTAAAAGTAGTAGGATGCAAAGTAAAAGACTTTGCAACCCAAAATACTTTAGGTGGTCAATAACCATCGATGGTACAGCTTTATCCTAAAAAAACTTAAATGTTAACCAGGTTGGTATATTTAACACCTAACAGCCCACATTCATAACTCGCGCCATTCCCTCCCTTCCACAGATTGCATTAACTTTTAAATTATGTTCTTATATTCCGATTCACAAAGTTAATCCCCTATTAAACTCCTGATTCAGACCAACAACTCCACTGAAACGGTCTAATTAAAAATATAACCAATATACTTTGTGCCGGTAGGTCCGCGCCGGCTGAATATATCAGTTTATTGTTCAATGCCTTATTAAACTCTTGTTTGTTCCTGTACAATCAAAACTTGTAAAGATGTTCAAAATAAAATGTAGAGGCGGTATTTGCTTTTATTTTAACTTAACACTCATAACTAGCATCTACGGCGTAGGCCTCTCGTAGCCTGAGTAAAAGCTAGAATAGTATAACATACTAGATGATGCCTCTAGAGAACTCCTTAATATTTCGGGATAAAAAGTAGCCTATGTCCTTCCCCGGGATACAATCTACCTCTATACCAAATTTCATCAAAATCGGTTAAAGGATGGGCCGTGAAAGCGTAGCAGACAGACACACTTTCGCATTTATAATAATATCAGTGTGGATTCATACAGTGGTTCGACGCCCAAACGAATAACAGGCCCGGCTACCATGACACTTGTAGTACTTAGGAGTACGGTACTCTCATTGAAGGTCCAGAGAGGGAGGAAACTGCATAGTAATTTGACATTAGAGTGACAAAATTTTGTATTGAAAACTATAATTTCCGTCCGTCACGTCCCTGTCACATGTAGACTGTACTAGTAGTATAAATAAACATCGCCTGCAGGGGAGTTACTACGTGCAAGAACGACTAGCTGATGCCCTCATCTTCGTCCGCGTGGTTTAAGTTTTTTTTGATTCCCGCGGGAACTCCTTAATTTTCCGGGATGCAAAGTAGCCTATGTCTCCAGGTCTCAACTATACCTATACCAAAAATCACGTTGATCCGTTGCTTTGCTGTGGCGTGATTGAAGGACAAACCAACAAACACCCACAGTTTCGCATTTATAGTATTAGTAAGTATTATAATTAGTATGATAGTATGATTAAAGTAATATTATTTCAATTTTGTTGACGCTTTTATTTAAGGAATATAATCTTTAGGGACGTCAAGGTAAGTCATATAAATCTGATATTTAAGAATAATACTGCTTGAAGCGATGGCAGTATGCCACCAGGTCATGTCGCCATTTTCTTGGTTCCATGTAAACAATCACTAGATACAAAACCCTTCCGAGTAGTGAGCGGAATGAAACGGTTTTAATGCCGGCATTAAAATTCACCGAAAGGCGATGAAATCTTGAATTTTCCTTTGATTGTTTAAACAACTTCACTCCGACCCCTTTCTTTGGTTAATTGGGAGGGGAATGTCGTATTCACCACTCCTGATGGTTGCATGTCCTTAATATTTGCATAAAACCTGTAATTAAAAAAGATTTCACGTTTTTCGGTCTCTACGTATCTATTAATATATGTCATGGTTTGGATGGATGAATGGATGTTTGTTACTCAATTTCAAATGATTTCAAATGATTAATTTTATTGAAATCAACTTTTACAAGTACTTTTGTATCGTTCAGTGAATCTACCACTGGTTCGGAATGAACACGCCAGAACGGCTGAACGGATCTGTATGAAATTTGGCACAGTGATAACTATAGTCTGGAATAACACATAGGCTACTTTTTATCCCTAAAAAACCAAAAAAAAAACAATCCACCTGGACGAAGTTGCGGGCATCAGCTGGTAAGTATAACAATTTTAGTATAACTTTTCCGCATTTTATATAGTGATGTGCCAATATAACGCACGAGTATCATTAGCTCTCTATGGCGTTCGATGGCGACCGATGGCGCTGGATGGCGGTATTAATGGTGCAGATTACCCCTGACCCCTGACGCCAGGTGAGATATGCACTCGTTTACCTGAACGATCGCATCCATGTGTTTAATTAACGTTTTTTATCTATGATGGGTAAATAAAGTTTATTCAAATTTAGTTTACAAAGGGACTCATAGATTGATTTAGTTCATTAAATCTATAGTCCGTCAAACTTGTCCGACCCGGTTATTGGAACTAATTATTATGCTGTTTAGTTTTTGTTTTTCCAATTCTGTACATTGAAGATATTTTGAAAATTTTTTTTGGAGGGTTCTCACTCATTATTCGATACTGAAGCCAAATCTGTAATTTTTTTCATTTTTGTCTGTCTGTCTGTCTGTCTGCCTGTCTGTATCTTGGCCGCGCATCACGCCGAAACTACTGAATGAATTCAAACGAAACTTGGCACGATTTGAGCCCATACTACGAGGTAGCCGGAGCCGAGGGACATAGGATACGTTTTATCCCGAAATTCTACCCCCGAAGGGGTGAAATAGGGGTTGAGAGTTTGTATGAAAATCCTTAATTTCTCAAGTTATAGCCATGAAACAGCATTTGGGCTTTCGTTAAAATATGAAGAAGTGCGTGTTTCACCATTATAGGGGGATTATACCGTAGGATAGTAATATAGGCTACTTTTTATCCCGGAAAATTAAGGAGTTCCCGAGGGAATCAAAAAAACTTAAAACACGCGGACGGAGTCGCGGGCATCAGCTAGTGTATAATATTGCGAATGTTAGCATAGCATTTTTCAGGGTTAATATGAAAACACATCAGCTACCGTCGTTGTAAAGTTGCATGTGTGTGGACACACTTACGATATTAATTATTCATCGGATAGGGCGAATAAACCAATTTCACGCTTCTTTGCTCGCGAATCGTAGCCGCCATTGTGGGCTTATACAGGCAGCTCCCGGATTGGATGTTTTAATATTTTCAGTCGATTTTCCTTTCTTTGTTTTGTATGCTAGAGATACGCGTGGAGCTGAGTATTTGCAGCTATCTTTCAAATATAAATATACAAAAGGAAAAGGTGACTGACTGATGGCCGCGACTTCGTGCGTGTAGATTGAGTTTTTTTATGTTCCCGGGGGAACTGCTAGATTTTCCGGGTAGTCTGTGTCCTTCCCCGGATTGTAGCCTACCTCTATACCAATCTTCATCAAAATCGGTTAAAAAGATGAGCCGTTAAAGCGTAGCAGACGGACAGACGGACAGACAGACACACTTTCGCATATTTTATAATATTAGTATGGTTATGGATTGAAGATTAGATTTGAGAACATACTGTATAGCCATAACTAAACGCAGCCATAAGCCAAAACCGCGCGATCAAATTTGCCGCGTCAGCGCGCGCGCGTCGCTGATGCGCTTTCGACGTCACAATGCGTAATTTTCGCTCTTCATAACGGATAATTAACGTTTTAACTCACTCCTAATTGAGATATTAAATTATTAAAAAACTAGCTTATGCCCGCGACTACGTCCGCGTGGATTGAGGTTTTTTGGTTCCCGCGGGAACTCCTTAATTTTCCGGGATAAAAAGTAGCCTATGTGCTATTCCAGACTATATTCTATCTCTGTGCCAAATTTCAGCCAGATCCGTGCAGCCGTTGGCGCATGATTGAGTAACAAACATCCATACATCCATACATCCATACATCCATCCATCCATCCATCCAAACTTTCGCATTTATAATATTTATTTGACTAGATGATGCCGCGTTTTTTCATTTCTTTAATTTTCCAGGATAAAGTAGCTTACGTATTATTCCAGACTATTCATAATCTACGAATATCTCTGTGCCAAATTTCATCCAGATCAGTTCAGCTATTCTGGCGTGACATAGGAAAAATTTTATCCGACAGGTTGTTTCAAATTTCTTAATCCAAGCGAACGAAAATTAATTGAAATGTCCTATTACTATGTAAAGGATTATTTAAACACTTTAAGTTAGGACCCATAATTATCACCATCACGTCCTAAACTTTGTATAATTGTCGTTCAGAAGATGTACCTACACGTATAGGTACCAATTTTGAATAAATATATACTTTGAGTTTTGAGTTTGTACCGACAGTCCTAATTGATAGATAGATAGATAGATAGATTAGATAGATTTATTTATTTTCATGTAGGACCACTTGTGTCACTTATGATACGTTAAGACGCTACCACCGGTTCGGAAAACCATTTCTACTGAGAAGAGCCGGCAAGAAACTCAGCAGTTGCTCTTTTCTTAAAAAAGAAAAAGCTTACAATATGTAAACAATACAACACTTACATCAAGTATTACACTGACTTGTGGGTCACTGGATGCAACTTAGCCGGTCGCTTCCATGCAACCTTGTCAGTCAGAAAATCGAAGTTTGAAGTACAAAGTCTAATTTTTATCCCGGAAAATCAGAGTACCCAACGTATTTTTCAAAAACCGAAATCTATGCGAACAGCCATCATCTAGTTTTACTTTTACATAGATATCTAAAGCTGAAAAATAAACAGTAAGTATGAAGAATCTCAAGCGAAATTCATGCTACCCATCCGATATAAATTTCAAATCCTGTGATTGTCAAGACGGGGTCTTCTTAAGTAAACGGAAAGCGGGAGGTACCCGGCTTTCGTATTTCGTACCCGGATTAACATTTATATTAATTGAATATATTGTCTCGCTACTTATTTCGGAATGCTAATATTTCTTCGTAGTTTCTAGTATATTTGTTTTATTGGATCGAGGTTTCTATGTCAATATTGTCGGTATTTGATTAAAGGGCCGGGGAAAGTCCGATAAAATAGATATGTTTAAATTATTTCCAAAAAAAAATTAAATGGATATCATTTAGGTGAAAGTTATAAAGGAGATAGCTTAGACCTTTAATTAACACATTAATTTACACATTTATCACGGAAAATTAAACAGTCCCCGCGGTAGGTAAAACCCTAATCCACGCAGCCGAAGTCGCGGCCATCATCTAATAAGCAAAACTAAAAATCAAAAACTCGATTACTCGACTAACCACCGGTTGGGATGTCGGTACTCGGTTAGGTTGTCCAACTTGAAATAAATACAATATATTTTCTTGAACCATCATATTTGGACCCTAAATATTATTATGTAAGTTATGAGCTTTTAAGATTCATCCCGGATAAGACTGGACCGGTTATTTTTCCGCTTGACGGGATCTTATTTAATTACTCACCATACCCCGGGGGATGCTGCGGGACTCCAGACGTTTATAAGGCGGTTTTATTTTTACACAAGAAGTTATCCCTTCTCTAAACATGATGGATAAAATATCGGTAAAAATAATAAACGAAACTAAAACATGATCCCTGCGATGTCGTCCATTTAGAATTAAAGTTTTAAAATCTTGGCAGATCTGTTTATTTTTTCGGAATAAAACCATAGATTTAGGATTGGTCCGCTACAACGCAGCGGAGACCAATCTATATGATTAAAACGTATAGGTACCTAATATTTGGCTATCAAAAATAACATTGCTTTTAAAAATCAATTTTGCGTTTAACTTCACTGTAAGAAATTAAGAGTGAAATATGGCACTAAGCAATAAATTAGATGCATCGGGCTGTATCTCCCTCAAAATTCATTGTTTTATTGTCCAGCTGTAAAATAATTAAATTTCCATAACGTTGCTCATTCCAGCCCGCCTCCCCTGGTTACTGGCCGACTGGGCTTGAGTTATTTGACAGCAGACGCAATTTAGGTGGTTTGGAAAAATATGTAATAGTAGTTGCTGCATTTAAAGCTGTGGATGTGATATTGATATAAAAATTGAAATTAATTGCATGACGCTAAAATATTAGAAAAAAATCATCATGTTCATCACCATAATTTCAACCTGTTGCTGGCTCAGTACGAGTTTCCTCTCGGAATGGGGTTAGGCCGTTCTCCACCTCACTGGCCAACTGCCGATTGGCAGACTTAACACACCTTTAAAAACATTATAAACAACTCTCAGGCGTGCAAGTTTTCACACCAAGTATTCGTTCGCCGGTAAAACGAGCGATATTTAATATCATAAAACACACATAGCTGCGAAAAGTTAGGACCTACGTCCATTGGCAGCACGGCACGGGAGGAGATTTTTCCTGCTACGAATTGAATGGACGTAGCCGCTAAAAGCCAGACGCAGACGTTGCCGCTAGCGGCAAAGCATGCTGCTAGCACAGAATAGGATTGTACTTAAGTGTTTTAGTACCTACGATGATCATCATTGAAATTTCAATTTTATTGTCATGCTGTTAAGTTATAAATTTCTATATTTGTATTCGACGCATGAAAATCCCGTGCCGTGCTGTGCCGTCTATGGATTTAGGCCCTTGAAAGTGCCTGAGGATCGAATCCCACGACCCGCCGGAATAGGAAACCGGGCGTCTGAACTACTAGGTTGTCGCCGCTTTAAATTATAACTATATTTATCTATTTAATTTTACTGTTCAGAATTAAATTATTTCGCATTTATAGAGATTCAAGCTGTAGCATGGAGCGGAAATACGCGAAACTCCGTCCTGATAGGAACCTCACCTAATTAAGTTGAAATAACTTTCAGTTCGTAACGGATTAGTGACTAACTCCGGAACGTTTGTAGGGATTCCCAAAGTACCAACTAATTTTCAGTATTGTGGAAAATTTTAACTCCATGGTTTCGTTTTAGGTTTTAAACATTTTGATGACTTTTTAGGCGAAGTGGTGAAAATTGGGTATTAGAAAAAATTATTCAGATAATTTCTAACTTTTCTTATTTAACTAGTGTTTTTGGTTAGTTGCCCAGACGTTAATACCGTGATAAATTCATCCGTAAACAAACAGTACCGGCGGCAGTCTCGTTAAATAAATGCAGTGTCAAATGATAATGTTAATCCGTCACATGCGATGCGCCGCTGTTGCGTCCCACGAGGTTTAAGCCACGCCGCAGACGAGCGGTTTAAAGAAGATTGGAGAAGAGTGGGTCTTGCCCTACAAAGGCGTGGTCCGGTGCGGCACGTAGCAGCAAGAATTCTTTTTATGAGGTTGTATAGAGTGTAAGCGACGCGGTACAGTGATGCACTGCGCGACGCGGTCCCGTACAAACTCATATAATATACCTCAATAGACCTTACGATATGGGTTGAGGGCTTTTTCTACGCAAGCGCTCTCCTAGACCATCAAGATAAGGCATAGTTGTCATCAAGCGTAAGCCAGCGTAAAACAGAAAATATAAAATTGTCTAAATTTTTAACCTGTATGCGTCCACTAATGGCCTTTCCTAATCCTTTTTGTAGTGTTAGAACACACATTTTCCGCCTTCATCGTCTACCAATATTTCGATCCAACGTGCTGGAGTCTCTGCTTCTATCACACATGCATGTTTTTATCATATTTTCATAAAATTAAAAATCGCCGCGTTACAACCGCCCGTCCGTGGACACCAAATCAAAGGAATGCGTGCAAAAAGGGGTGCGGAATGACACGTGTCGGGGGCTGATTGGACACATCGCACACCTACCCCTGCGATTACGAGGCTAAGCTGATTTTGAGCGAACTCTAGAATAATGACGCTTATTGTTACTGTTGCCACTGTACCTACTTGTGTCGGATGAATGAGAACAGAGAGAGAAATTGATAACCCTTATTTATACATATAAAATACCTGTACTTAAATAATTATCAGTGCATTAGAATTTTCATAATTGACATAAGAACCCTAAGAATAAATTATTAGGTACCTACTATTATATTATCTACATAATATCAATTAATATATTTTTGAATATAATTTAATATAAAAAATTCTTTTCAACCGACTTCAAAAAAAGGAGGAGGTTCTCAATTCGACTGTTTTTTTTTTTTTAATGTTTGTTACCTCAGAACTTTTGACTGGGTGGATCGATTTGGATGATTCTTTTTTTATTTGAAAGAACATACTTCCCATGTGGTCCCATATAAATTTTATCGAAATCGGTCGAGCGGTTTTTAAAATATCAACAATTAACTACTTTGTATAGCGTGTGCTTGTTGTTGTAAAGTTGGCGCGGGAGTTTGAAGTCGGTTGTTTAAAAAGTATTTTTTATATTAAATTATTAAACAACCGACTTCAAACTTCCGCGCCAACTTTACAACACCAAGCACACGCTAAACAAAGTACTTATTTTATTGTTGATATTTTAAAAACCGCTCGACCGATTTCGATAAAATTTATATGGGACCACATAAGAAGTATGCCCTTTCAAATAAAAAAAGAATCTTTCAAATCGGTCCACCCGATCAAAAGTTCTGAGGTAACAAACATAAAAAAAAAAAAAAATTTAACATTCTAATATTATAAATGCGAAAGTGTGTTTGTTTGTTGGTTTGTCCTTCAATCCCGCTGCAACGGAGCAACGGATCGACGTGTTTTTTGGCATGGGTATATTTGAGGACCTGGAGAGTGACATAGGCTACTTTTTATCCCGGAAAATTAAGGAGTTTCCGTGGGAATCATAAAAACATATTCCACGCGGACGAAGTCGCGGGCATCAGCTAGTGATTGATATATTATGGATTCTGTACATGTATGTATTAAGTAGGACATTAAAATATTTGACTGTAGCTTTATTTGTGTGTTTTTGCCTTTATATTACCATAATAATTAAGTGAATCGGATAACGTAGTTTATATAGCATTTGACACTGTTTGAAGAGCTGACAGATTTGGGTCTCTAGAACTCCTTACTAGAGACCTAGATGGTAGTTAAAAGTATGCTCCTTAAAAAAGATTATTATACTGTTGCAAGATAAGTAAACGATTAACAACTCGCTCCATCTATGCTTGAGACTGCAGTCAGATTCAAAGTTTGAAGATTGAGGTCCAACAGTGAATGTCTTTCGGTTGACGACGACGACATATTATATACCTACATGCTATCTATTTTATGACTTGTTAGTGCAAAACACACTACCGTGTGTTTCGAGGCGGCGTGTGAACGCAACGCATCGCAAATCGTGGTCAATGTGCCGTCACTAACTTTACGGCTAGTGTTCGGCTCACACGCGCAACCTGCCCTCTCCTTAATTAAGGAGGATACCTACTGTACATACGAGTACAAACACTATCTAGCGTGAAGTGATAGAATTGTAGGAATAGGATGGTCATAAGAAGGTATTTCTTACGACCGCTAAGTATTGAAATTATAGTATTGACATAATGACAATCACTTTTCTTCTTGAATTATCAATGTGTTTATGCACGTATACTAAATTTTCAAATATATATTGGTTGTGCACTGTCATAATATTGATTTCTTTAAATTTACCTCTTAGTGACTCTCTTGGTCCCTTATTATATATGGCTCTAACAGCCCTCTTCTGCAGCACAAAAACAGAATTAATATCAGCAGCATTACCCCACAATAATATACCATACGACATAATGCTGTGAAAGTAAGCAAAATAAACTATTCTCGCCGTTTCTATATCTGTCAACTGGCGAATCTTTTTAACCGCGTATGCAGCAGAACTAAGCCTGTTCGATAAGTCATTTATGTGATTGCCCCATTGGAGTTTAGCATCTAACGTTATTCCTAGAAACAGCGGTATCCACTAAATCTAGTTCCTCATGATCAAGTTACCTCGTGATCAACCACTGTACAGTGGTTTTTACCTGTTTGACATTAGGTAATGTAAATTTGATACACTTTGTCTTTTTTCCATTGAGTAGGTTATTAGCTTCAAACCACTACCACTAGTGAGAGAATTGTTTACTTCGTCAAGAGTTGTTTCCTAACGATTTATTTTAAACAAAAGTGATGTATCATCGGCAAACAATACAATCCCATGATTGTCCTTGGCAAGGTAAGGAAGATCGTTAATGTAAATGAGGAATAGAAAAGGCAATAAAATAAATTGCACCTTGTGGAACCCCCATTTTTACAATCGATCCGGAAGACCGCTTTCCATTGAAGTCTACCTTTTGTATCCTATTTTTCTTGTAGGAATTCATCATATCCAGTGCTGCACCCCTAATTCCATAATGGTGCAGTTTTCTGACTAATGTTTCGTGATAAACACAATCAAAAGCCTTGGATAAATCACAGAAAACGTCAAGTGCATCACGTGACTCCTTCCAGGCTTCGAATATATTTTGAATGAACTCAACACCAGCATCGATTGTTGAGCGACCCCGTGTAAATCCAAACTGTTTACTATGTAATAAGTCATTATTACAAAAATGTTTAAGCGATTGAATTAATAATAATTTTTCAAATATTTTACTGAAAGTGGGTAGTACGGATATAGGTCTAAAGTTAGTGGGGTCACTGGCATTACCTGATTTGAATAGAGTTATTGTTTTACTATGCTTCATTAAGTCAGGAAACTCACCACAACCAATACAATTGTTAAATATTAATGCTAACTCGGTTGCAACGATAGCAATCAATGATTTTACAACGTTAACAGAAATGAACCACAAATCATTTGTGTTCTTATTGTTAATTAATTTGAATGTTTTAATTACGTCAGAGCAGTTAACGTAAAATAATCAATTTTGACGTTTTGGCGTGGAGGAGTAACAAACATCCAAACTTTCACATCTCGTGGTAATCTCTAATCTAGTAAGAAATAATTATAATTAGTCCCATTTACTATGGTTAAACTATGAATTAGTATATTCCTGCCGGATTTACCAAAAATACTGACAAATACCGTAGGTACCTAAATACTAGCAAATAAATCTTACATCCGAGTATTCCTAAATCCTGAAGCTTCTGTTCGTTTGTTGTCTCAAAGACAAAGCCGCTTTCCTTGTCTCAACCTCTGACGATAAATCCATTGGTGTCCGGTGCAGCTTAACTATACTACTATAACTCCTCCCCTGCTATCGAGGGCAACACCGACGCTTGTAATATGGAAACAAACAACAATAAGACCATACACCTTGATATTAGAGATATCCATTCCCTAACATTAAGGTGTAGAGACTAATAGTGAAACAACTTTAATCTTAATATGACAGACAAATACAAATCTTAACACAACGTCGTATTAAGTATGTATGTTGATTTTTTTTTATATGCCACTACAAGTTAGCCCTTGCCTGCAATATCACCTGTAAAGTAAGTGATGATGCAGTCTAAAATGGCAGCAGGCTTACCTGTGGGGGTATGGCTGTTACATTAAACCACCCAACCCAATCGGTTTTTACACGGCATTATGCCGGAACACTAAATCGCTTGGCGGCACGTCTTTGCCGGTAGGATGGTAACTAGCCACGGCCAAAGCCTCTCACCAGGCCAGACCACAGAAAATTCAGAACTTATAATTCCCGAACTGACCCTACCGGTGATCGAACTCGGGAGCCCGGGACCTCCCACTTTTGATCTACCACAGCGCTCACCACTGCGCCAGGGAGGTCGTCAATATGAGAATACCTGTTTATTAACAGAGGTATAAGTTTCTTTTTGACTATCGTCTCATCTCTAACTTATTTTTAAATTGGATTTTATGTTATTTAAAGTCACCCTTATTTTCGACACGACTGACCCTTGACCCTTCTCAATACGACCCCACATAATCCTGTCCATTTCGAAAACAAACAAAAAATACTACCATTCAAAAATACTACCCACTTTACTATTATTTTAACACATTTCGCTGTCCATTTGGTTGGCAAATAAAAACACATTTACACAGGCCGATGACTAATTGGGTTTAATTTTTCTGGGCTACTGCACTTAGGGCTCCGTAACCAAATTTTACTTTAAGTTTAGTTTTTGTACAGTATTATGACCAAATTAGAAGGCAAACACCCTGAGATGCACTGCACGATGCAGCCCTGTACAAACTCATAAAAATAATATTTGCCGCGCCGCTCCGTTGATCTCAAGTGGGGCTAGACCTTAAAAGTTAGGTGGACTTTTTCCGCAAACAGAAAAACTCTGGCTTTATTCACGTTTGCACCTGATAGTACTTTAAGTCTTGATGGTGGAACGCCTTGAAAATTCTTACCACCTTGAATGAAATGGAAATTACAAATTACCGTCCAAACTACCGTTAGTTTGTCGTACCGTACCATAAAGTCTTACTGTTTGTTTTGAAAAAGCACTGTTTATTGGGTACAATCTAGAAGAAAAGGTATTGGTACCGCAACGGACTAGAACTTAAACAGTGATAGTTAGGTATTGATGAACATTTTTAATATTAACGGGCCAGCGGAGGGCGAATTGCCCGTACAAACGTAATACCAAAATATTCTCGAATAAGTAAGATTGAACTTGTATTTATCAAGGTCCCTGGATAATTATTTTTTCAAAATACTTTCCCACAATTAAATGTAAGCACATTGCGTTTTGCATGTTTTTACGACATAAATAACATGTTTTCTCCTTATTTGTTTCATATTAAAACCAACGATATCTCACGTACTAATTGATCAGGAACATGGCCTATATTGTCAAGTTACAGAATAACAACACGAAGTTAAAAACACAAAAAAAATTCATTCATCATTTTTGGTATTCACGGAACTTGGACTAAATGGACAAATTCTGTACGCTCATATTGCTATCGCGCTTGCACGCGATCATGTGTCATTAGCCAAATAGAGATAGCAATATACCGGCAAATTTATATTTGCGGTTCGAATAGAAGTTGCGAGCGGCGTTCTCCGGCCTCTTAAGTAATACTTTAATAGTTGAAGGTCTAGGCATATTCGTTTGACTTTAAAAGTAAGTTTTGAATAAAAAATCCATGACTCGAATCCAAGAGGCATAACACAATTGCGGGTACCTACTTCCCTTGAAAATACCAGTATTATCCCGCTACGGAACCTTGTCTCTAAAGTAAACACGCCCTTGTATTGTTTAATAACAAAAATCAATATATCCGTCCGTCCGTCCAGTCCGGAGCCAGGCTGAGGGAGCAATCAAAGGGCACGAGTAATGAGATTATTATGAATTTCCAATGCAAATACTTGACCAAGGGAGAGAGGGACGCTTGGTTGTGAAGGGATTGGCAGGCCGTTTGGCTTTTTGACGGGTGATTCAATTTGCAGAATCATTTTAATAAACTGCAATACAATGGGCTATTGCTCTTTCTTAAATATACAAAAGTAAATTACTACTTAAATAAGTAAAAAAAGTGTGTGTGCAATTCACACACGGCAGAAGTAAAACTTCAGAAAAGTAGCCTACGGGATAATGAGATAAATGTAACATGTATTTTACCTCATCTTGCAGGCTAAATCCTATTAGGAATATGTTTGTCTCTTTTTGGTGTCGCTTTTTCGTTTCGTTTTTCGTTTTATCAACCAGAGGCGGAAAACATAAAAACAATTAACAAATCAGACTTTCTACTGCTACATTTAGACAATCAAACAGAAAATTACAAAAATGGAACGCTTTCTAAGCACGTTCGTCCGGTGGCGCCATTTGTACCACGGTGACAACATCCGTTTCATCGAATTTTCAAATCACAACAATTCTAAGTTCACTTCAAAAAGCCTTTTATTCCTTGCTGAGTTGCAAAACATTTTTTTAACTTTTAGGTTTTATAGTTTAACTACTTATTAACGGTGAAGGTTTAGAGCAGTGGTTTAGAGGTTTTCATCCTGAGTGATCCTGCATGCCTGAGAATTCTTCATAACGTTCTCAAAAGTACTAAGTTCACTTCAAAAAGCCTTTTATTCCTTGCTGAGTTGCAAATCATTTTTTTCACTTTTAGGTTTTATAGTTTAACTACTTATTAACGGTGAAGGCTTAGAGCAGTGGTTTAGAGGTTTTCATCCTGAGTGATCCTGCATGCCTGAGAATTCTTCATAACGTTCTCAAAAGTATGTAAATACATTAGCTGTGGACAAGAGACCGCTGTAGATTGTTAAACATTTACAGCATATTTTCCTAGAATTAGAAATATATATATGAGACTAACTGCCACGCTTAGCTAATTCTGTTATCCTCAAACCACAAAACATGGAAGTAGCATCAAGTTTGCCGACGAAAGACACAAACACAGTACCCTAATGAAGCGACTTGGCAGCGTTTACCTACTGTTTCAGCCATTTTTGGTTCGCGTCGCGGCGCCGACGTGATCCGACTCAGTAAAACGAGCTGCATCTTAAAATAAACAGAGGCACCAGCTTAAAATCAACCTTTCGAACGCCTCACGAAGAGCGTGTGCAGCATTATGTGTGCCGGTTATCTAATATAGCTGGCCTAGTTTTAGATTTACTAAATTTAATAAATAAATAATAATTTTCGATAAATTAAAGTCCTAAAGGAGGATGGAGTTAGCCAAAATTCAATTAACAAAATCTGTTAGATACAAACTTAGCTTCAACAAAGTATTATGGTATTACTACGGCTAAGAACAATTATTACTGTACTTACTTGTTTTGTTGTATAAGCGGTTTGGATATAATAACCAATGATATACCATAATAGTACCCACACTATTTTATATTTAAGCACCTGTTATAAAATGCACAAAGTGCTTAAATCTGTAAGCGCATCGTTGGTGCGAGATTTAGTGGTTTTTCTTAACTGCCACATCCCTAACAGGTTACCACCTTCGACTACATAATTACTTACTACCAGGTGAGAGATCATAGTAAAGTGACTTGTAGTGGATAAGAAAATAAGTTTTAAATTTCCTTAAGCATTTGTATCTCAATGGTCGGAAGTCTTACTCTGTCATCAGAAGTGGGAGTTTTTGAAACAATTCTCATCTATAGAAGCTCGCGTCGTCGCCAGGGGGCTCATCGGGTTTCTTCGGAACTTTCTCAAAGTGTAATCAAAGTATAAACCTTCTGTAGCCGAGTCAAGTGGGTGCATAAAGCGAAAATTCACTTACTTCCTATAGCGGACGCCGTTCCAAACATTGAGAATGAGGTGCACTCGCGTTTATGACATATTACTTGACGATTTCTCGTTTCAAAACTATGTGAAAGCCCTGAATTTAAAATAGTAACCCTGTTGTTTAATAAACAAAGTTAGATCTAGCTTTTTTAATTAGATATAGAATAAGTTTAGACAAAACGGTCACTTTTTTGTTTTTTTGTAAATCTGCTTATCTATATACAGAGTTTTTGCGGCCTGCCGGCACTAATCGAATCGCTTTTCGTACTTTTTGAACAAGAAATAACACTATCCGAACAATAATTAACCATTTTGAATGCATTTCATGATGAATCTGGAATTCTAAGTCTAGATCCGGTTTAACATTGAAAAATTATTTCATAAAAAACAAGTGGGTACTTAAATTTAAGATCTGATCAATCTAACTTATCTTATTTTGCGTACAGAAACAAAGCCAAACAAATTCATTGATTTGACTATTGATTCAAAATTCAAAAAAATTCAAATAATTTAAATAAACTTTTACAAGTACTCTTGAATCCATTACTTAAATACCTGTTTTTTTTAATATTGTTCGTGTTTTAGAATAATTATAATCCATACTTTAGGGGCGTCAAGGTACGTCAACATAAAACCGTCATTTTGAGGTAATACTGCTTTAGGCGATGGTAATAACCCTCTGGTCGAATTCACAGTCTTTAACGCGAATCCCGTCTTTATATAAAGTCATAGTTGTTTCAGGAAGCGAATTTGCATAGGAATGGCAGATTATAGAGCCACCATAGGCCAGGAGCTAGGTTAGCGGCAGTCTAGCCGCGCGGTTGACTGGAAGTGCGCCGGTTACTGCTAACTATATAGCCTTTTCATGGCTAACTGTTCGCCTACCGCGGTAATGTTCAGTTCAACCTTTCGTAACGTTTAATCAACTTTAGGGGCATGCATATTTTTATCAATATTGTTCTACTGAACTGTTATGTACATACCAGAATATTATTATCTTTACTATTATTATAAATTGCGAAAGTTTGGATGGATGGATGGATGTTTGTTAATCACGCCAGAACGGCTGAACGGATCTGGATGAAATTTGGCAGAGATAGACTATAGTCTGGAATAAAACGCGGGAACCAAAAATCCTCATTGCACATGGATAAAGTCGCGTCCATCAGCTAGTAATCCTTATTTTAAGGAACTCAAAGTACGTGACATTAAACAGCCATTTTGAAATAAAACTGCTTTAAACGATGGTAGTAACGCCCCTCTTCAAACTTTTGTATGTTTTAATCTATTTTATGGAGGCATCAGGCATGAGATTTTATCAATACCGTTCTACTGAAATACCTACCGTAAGGTACACACTAGAATAATAACATATTATAGTGGATCTAACTCAAAAAGTATTTAATTGAAACTAACTTCAAAATAAGTAAGAATCTCTTCTTCTTCGTCGTAACACTCTTGCCAGAGTGGTCGTGGTCATCACGAAGTGTCGGCTTTAGTGGCAGATGTTATGCGCCTCACGAGCATCCGCCACTTCTCCCTACTGGCCGACAGCCTGGTACACTCGTGCAATGAACCGCCAACAGCGGACTTAATTTGGTCGGTCCATCGCAATGGTGACCTTCCTCGCCCTCTGGTGCCCTCCACCTTGCCCTGCACGACGAGGCGCTCGATGGAGTCATTCTCACGACGGGAGACGTGTCCAAAAAATTTTAGTATGCGACTCTGTACTAGCGATGATAGCCGTTGCTTAATGCCGAGTTCTTGGAGGATAGAAACGTTGGTGCGGAATTCGGTCCATGAGACACCTAACATTCGCCTCCAGCACCACATCTCCAGAGCATCAATCTTTTTCTTCTCGACTTGTCGCAAAGTCCACGTCTCCGCAGCGTATAAAAATATGGGGAAAACAAGCGTTCTAACGAGCCGGGTCTTCGTAGCTTTTGTTACGTTCCTGTTCCTCCATATTTTCTTCAGCTTATCCATCGCGGTTCTTGCTATTGCCATACGTCGCTTTACTTCCTCCACGCAGCCTCCACTGTTCGAGATTAAAGCACCAAGATAAATGTAGGATTGAACGACGTCGCAATTCGCAATCTGAGTGACTTCGGGCGACTTGTTGTTGGCTCGGTCTACAATCATCATCTTAGTTTTACTGCGGTTAATCTTTAATCCGAACTCTAGGCTCACGCGTTCCATCTTAAGAAGAAGCTCTTCCATATGACTAGCACTGGTTGCAAACAGGGTAGTATCGTCGGCGTAGCGCAAATTTGACAACTTGTAGCCACCAATAGCAACACCGTCCGTCCAGTCTTCAAGGGTAATACGCATTATAACTTCGGTGTAAGCATTGAACAACAGCGGCGATATTATGCATCCTTGGCGAACGCCTGCACTAGGATGAAAGTTACTGGATAAAACGTCATCCGTCCGCACAGATGCAGTTCCATCTTCGTAAAGGCGTCTGAGAAGATGAACTAAGTGTTGCGGTGTACCCATGTCCAGCAAAACATTCCAAAGTTTAGGCCATTTCACAGAGTCAAACCCCTTCGAGAAGTCAACAAAGCAAATGTAAGTCGGCTTGTTAAACTCTCGTGCCTTCTCTATAATCTGGCGAACAATAAGGATCTGCTCACGTGTACCCCTTCCCTTAACAAAACCTGCTTGTTCTGGTGCTATCTCTTTAGACAGAAACGTCTTCAGTCGTTCATTTAGAATGTGCAGCAATATTTTGCTAGCGTGTGATATAAGCGCTATTAGGCGGTAGTTGCTGCACTAAAGAAGAAGTAAGAAACTAAGTGCAAGTAAGAATAAACAAACAAATTCCTCGAAAGCCGGCAACACGTTAGCAGTTTTTTTTGGTGCTGCAAATTTTCATGGGCGGACATTTAACGGTTTAATTTAAAAATAGCCTGGTCAGGATTTTGATAGGCAAGAAATTTTAGGCGTATTTACATTGATGTAGAATTTTAGTACCTATACGTATTTATCTATCTAAACTAATATTATAAAGAGGAAAACTTTGTTTGTTTGTTTGTAATGGATAAACTCAAAAACTACTCAACCGATTTTAAAAATTCTTTCACCTATAGAAAGCTACATTATCAGCGAGTAACATCCATATCCATCCATACTAATATTATAAATGCGAAAGTGTGTATGTCTGTCTGTCTGTCTGTCTGCTACGCTTTCACGGCCCAACTACTCAACCGATTTTGATGTAATGTTAAATTATGTAACATTAACAATGTAAACCTCATCTGTAAATTGTTAACTTTGTTTTTTTTTTCACGATAAAATTACATATTACAATTACCCGTGCATATTACAATTAGCCGGGGCGGACCGCTAGTTATTAAATAAATAAATAAAATATGTTTTATCTGGTAGCCCTCTTACTCGTTTACTCGCTATAATAATTGTATTAAATGTTGCACATAGAAGCTGAAGTAACTTTACTAGGTCCAGGATAACCACGGAACAGAAAGCTTAATCCATATCCAAACTTCCATACTTAAAATTATAAATGCGAAAATGTCTCTTGTCTGTCTATCTGCTACGCTTCATGGTATCCTATCTTCAACATATTTTGATGAAATTAGCTACAGAGATAGGTTGCACCATTTATCCCGAAATATTAAGGAGTTCCCACGAAAGTTAAAAAAATTTAGTATAGGTATATATTACTTATGGCCTGAATTCCACCCATGCTTATGCCCGTCACGCGTATCCACAAATACATACAAATAAAAAACCTGTTCGGTACTCCAGCAAATTCCAATTTCATTCCAGCAATTTTATGGAAACAAAGGAATAGGATTACATTACGCGTAATCTTTATACAATACAATGGAAGGCGCGAAGTCGGAACACCTACGTTAAAAAGAAAAGGAACCCGATATAAAATTAAGTCAACAAGATCCTACGAAAAATTATTCATAGAAGAGATCCTGCGAGGTGTGAAGTGGCGGGAAAACGAGGCTCTCTCCAGGGTTGTCAGCATTGCGTACCAAATAAAGGATTTTCACGCATACGACATAACGCAAGGCATCGTCAAGGTCTGCATCTGCACGTAGCCGAAACTCCACGGATTTGCATCTTGTTTTAATTTCGAATTGCTAAGATATTCATCTATTCCCATCCTCTTAATAATATAGTAAACCTTTCTTCAAATCAAGAGACAACTTTAGACGAGTGCGCTATCCACCTTAGGCTGTATCACTACTTGAAAACAAATTTGATTACAACCAGCTGCTGCAATATCCAAACTCATATTACGAATGCGAAAGCGTGTCTGTCTGTCTATCTGTCTGTCTGCTAAGCTTTAACGGCCCATCTTTGCAAGTTTCAACCGGTTTTTATGAAATTTGGTATAGAAGAAGAGTTACATTCCCTTCCCTGGGATAGGCTACTTTTTATAAAAAATTCAAAAGTTCCCGTTGGAATTTAAAAAACTGAATACACACGGACGAACATTACGTAGATAATGTAATAATTCTATTGATTCAATTATTGCTTTGTGCCACTCGCTAAGCATTCTTAATTGTTTCTTCTAGTTATTGCCTATTATACAAAAGAAAAACAATGTTATATCAACGCACAGCTCATACCAATCAAACCACTCTTGAGTAACTCAATTAACCGCAACTCGCAAGCTTTTAAGATTTCGCATTGTAAATTTTCTTTATAATCTAGATAGAAATTCTATAACACAATTTTTTTTTTTAACTACTACAAGTTAGCCCGTGACTGCGATCTCACCACGATGGTATTGGTAAGTGAAGATGCAGTCTAAGATGGTAGCGGGTTAACCTGTTAGGGGCATGGCAGTTATACCCCTATTCGGTTACTACACGGCATCGTACCGGAACGCTAAATCGCTTGGCGGCACGTCTTTGCCGTAATAATAATTATGAATCTTATTATTAGTTAGTAAAACAAGTGAATATCATTAAAATTGTTATAAAATACGACTGCTCTGCCGTAGCCCGTATATTGAATTTTTCAAAAATTTATAGCCCGTGTCACTCGGGATATTGAACTATAGTGTTATATATTTTTGGAATCTACTCATCATTTTCTAGATGATGATTATGTAGTTAATCTTATTTTCGAATATTTTTTTTCAACATTAGTCTTTAATGCGGGACCATGGTCACCCCATCATTTTTTTTTTTATTTTACTAGCCTATATCACCCGGAATAAGCTAGGGAATCTAACGCTACCTCATTTATCAAAATCGGTTCAGACGTATAGAAGTTATGGTGGAATATACAAACTCACATACATACATACATACATACATACATACATACATACATACATACATACATACATACATACATACATACATACATGCATACATACATACATACATACATACATACATACATACATACATACATACATACATACATACATACATGAACCCTGAAAATAATATTCTGGGGGCACGGCAGCTGAAAATAATATACTCCTTTTTTCAGGCAGTCGTATAAAAAGGGTTATAGTCGAGATTAATTTTATAAACTGAGAAGTACCAATCCAGGTGGCAACCCTGCCGCTAAGAGTAAAAGAGAAGGGCTATGGATAACTGGCTTCATGAATTGGAAATGCAATTTGGCCGGGGTATATGTGGGCAATTGTTTTCGAGGAGTTACCGATTTCGGTGATAGACGTGCGACATAACGGTTTTTGTCGGACAGTTAACTGTTTTTTATATGAGAGCGGTATTGCCCCGTCGTGTTCAAAGACGGCTGTTTTTATTAAATGTTTAAGGGAATAGGGGTTTGTTTTTATTAGGCTGATTTCATCTTATCTTTTACGCGATTATCGTTTAAAGAGGGGAATTGGACTTGGCAGGAGATTGCTTATAACGTTAACACTCTAGTTTTATTGTTATCAGATTTAGAACATAGGCTTACCTGGGGGGATAGCTACTGCTGTACTACAATTGTATGACAGCTTTATGACACGTACCTTGACGTTCCTAAGATAAGGATTATAATTCTAAAACACGAACGTCAACAACATTAAAACAATACTACTTTAAAAGTGATAGCAGTATGCTTCCTGAACGAACATCATCATCATCAATTCAAGTTCAACCCATTACCAACTCACTACTGACCAAGAGTCTTTTCTCAGAATGAGTAAGGTTTGGCAATGATAAAATGTGAAATTCTGTTTGGTTGACACATAGAGTAAAATAAATATTCAAAATAAAAACACTGGTTTTATTTAATATTTTTATGACTTAAAAAACGGATCAACCCTTTTTTCATTTATTTTTAGAGAAAAGTAATATAATAACTTATTTGAAATGTGATCAATAGCTAAATTCATAGCGATTCGATTGACACACTTATTATTACTTAATATTACTTAGTTGTGTACCTCACTTTTAATCACTAAACATACTAACCCTGCCATGCATTTACATATTAGAATCAGCTAAATTTGTAAGGAAACAACCGCAAAACTTTAAAAACCTAGCGGACCTACCGCGACGTTACTAATTAGGACCCACACGTAAAAATATTAAGATGATTCCCAGTTCCAACCTAAACATCCACAGTACCGGTCCTAACCCGATGTGTGTACAAATTTATAATAAAATACCCGACCACATCAAATCTCTGGAGAGTTATACAGCGTTTGTCAACTCTTTAAAAACATTCCTAATTGATAAAGTGTACTTGTGTGTATAAATTAAATGATTTTTTGAAGAAAAATAAGGCAGCCGTCTCTCTGCTACCCACTGATTTTTGCTGTGCCCCACCGGGGTTCCAATATTGTATTAAGAACAACTAATCAATTGACATTAATATTATTATTATTCATTTTATTTCAGGCAACAAGGCCCATATTATAAAATACATAAAATACATTATTAGTTTTATAAATCAAAAACCCAATGTCCATTCATATACTTTATTCCTCCCAA
The DNA here is from genome assembly GCA_963932025.1 of Erebia epiphron. Classification (NCBI taxonomy): domain Eukaryota; kingdom Metazoa; phylum Arthropoda; class Insecta; order Lepidoptera; family Nymphalidae; genus Erebia; species Erebia epiphron. The sequence continues at coordinate 35,988,068 of OZ009946.1, read as the reverse complement.
TCATATTACTTTCTAGTTTCTAGAGTACCTAATTTGATTATTTTTCGACAATCCTTCCATGCTCCGTTTTTCTTTTTCCCTCCGCGCTCAATTGGCGGGAAAACCCACCCATTGGCCCCAGAATATCATTCTTTTTTAATTAATTTGTTCTAGGGCTCTGGATTCAAGTCCTTTATGGCCTTATATTTATTGCGAATGTCGTGCCACAGAATATAAAACTAGAAAATCATGACATTCGGCCATCCACTTTTGGGCAACCTCCCGGTGCACAATAATTAAAATATTGTAAATATGAAAGTAAGCCAGTTATTTACAAATCAATTTTTAGGAACGTAGCTCGACATATAACTAATTTGACACACAAAACACTTTCAAATTTATCGCTATTTACCTAAATAATTAATTAATTAAATTAAAATTAAATTCTTTATACAAATCAATAGTAATCGTTTTTGTCCGACGAACGTATCGATCAAATTAGGTACACTGTACATTAATTATAAAACATGATGGTGATAATCAGTTACGGTATCTTAAAACTAAAGCTACGAGGGTTCCAAACGCGCCCTGGTCTGAGAAGAGCCCACAACAAACTCAGCCGGTTTTTTTTTCTTTTGTATCACCATCTAACAAATATCGTAAATTACTTAATAATTAAATTTATAATTTCAACAATTACATGATTAGCCACTGGAACAATTCATACCCACCCATTTTTTTTCAAATAATTATTTACATTGTAATAGGAGTTTTCAATTAGGTAGTTGACGTTTTACAACAAAATTTCAAAATGTTTTGAAACCTTAAAAATAAGAAATTAAATTATCAATATACATTGATTAAATTCTTACATACATGTTATTGATTATAAACATTATATTCTTAAAAAATATCACAGAAAATCATGACATTCACTTTCTTCCACAAATATATTTTCTGAAATAATTACTCTAGCAATTTTAATTACGTATCTACCATTGATTGATTTTGATTTTAGTAATTATTTATTAACAAATAGCGATATAAACAACATTTTGTAATAATCTTACAAAAATTTAACATGATTATAAGGATACTTACAGACTAACTTACGCCTATTAAAGTTTACATACAGAAGAAGTAAAATAATATGTTACATTTGCAATCGTGGGCTTATTCAAAGTACTATAAACTAATATTTGGGTATTGCGAAATACTTGTACAGAAATTTCGCTTTGCAAAACAGTATCTACCATTGGAAACCTTCGTTGCAATACAGATATCAATACAATAGTGTAATCTTCATTATCGTCATTCAAAGACCAATTCAAGAGTGATCCAAGATCCAACAAAAGTAGGTAAATAAGATATACGAGACAGTAGGAAGATTTCAAATATATCGACAGATTGACGGTCAGTTGTGCGGTTTTATATATTAAGTATATACATTTATCCTGGAAATAAGTAACAAGTTCTCACGGGACTCGAAAAGATCTAAAATCCACGCGGATGAAGTCGCAGGCATCAGCTAGTTTCTTCTAATTACCATACGATACGGATCTACCTCTTTTAAAAACGGCAGCATAAGTTCATCTCGAATCATGACATTGTTTTGTTGCCGACTGTATTTTATATTTGCTTTATTTCGTTTATTAACGATTTGACATCAGTCGGTAGTACCTACGTTTGAATTTTCATCATGCGTAACTGCAGCAATCTGTCCCGAAGCCTACATCCTAATAAAACTTCTGATGCCGTTTTCTGATTGGATGCATTTATGGTATTGTTAATACCCCACTGTATCTGACTCAGCTGCTTAACCCAATCACGTTCACATGAACTATTTTTAACGGTTAGCCAATGAATTTAAAATTGTTTAATTTAAACGGTCAGTTTAGCCGTTGGATCTAGGACATGCTGCTGTATATAATACGTCTCAGTTACAATGAAGTTCACAAAACTTGCTAAGTAAATTCATTAATGATAGTCAATATGTATGCACAATTAATGCACGATCTATATATATATATATATATATATATATATATATATATATATATTTAGATTTGCGTAATATTTTAGTAAACCAAGAACGAGCCTGTATTTTCTCAACTGTCTTCGCCTCACCCGAGTGTCTGATGTCATCATAACATTACTGTGTCAATTGTCATAGTTATCAAACGTTTCATTGGGGTGTAAATGCCATTCTTCAGTAGTAATTTGTGTGCTTTCTTAACCAACTATCTATAATTTGTGCTGTACTTGATAGGTTGAATTCCGGAAATACGTTAAAATGATTGCTGTGCAAAATTTTACTCTTGTCTGTCTTTGTTTGCATTGACTTGATAAAGTAAAGCACATCGCCTGCTGTGAAACTCGTTGCCAGTGCTATTCGTTGCTGTCCAGGCTGCCGCGATGATTGGGTGGACAATGCCAATGTATGGGAACCTCTGATGTGAATCTTGGGTCGAATCGCTGGAATCGATGTCTTTAATCGTTCGTAAGACTGAGAGGAGCATCTATGTGCTACGCTTATCTGGTGGTGACGGAGATAGCATTCTTGAAGACTCTAGTCTCTGCGCCGTGTGTCCACGATTGGCTCGTTCCATGTCCTCGGCAGTAGAAAAAAAAACAATTTTAGTAAAATATTCTTTTAATTCATGAATATATTGTACCTATACTATATAAAAGGAAAAGTTGGCTAACTGACTGATCTATCAACACACAGCTCAGACCACTGGACAGATCGGGCTGAAGTTTAGCGTACAGTTATCTATTATGACGTATCATCCCGCTAAGAAATTTTGGAAATTCAATCCCTAATTGGTTTGGTATGAAAATTGAACGTAACGGGAGCGAAGCCGCGGTTATATGCTAGTCCTATCCTATAGTTGATGTAAACAATATAAATATCTATATAATAACAAGTAAGTAGTATTTCTATTTAATTTATTAAGTAAATATTGTGGTTTGCATTTGTATAACTCTTGTCTTTGGTGTACAATAAATAATTGTTCATTAAGTTCATTCATTATTTAATTTGGTTTCTTAATCCAGAATCATTCAGTCACGGCACATATAACCGAAGTTTAACGTATGGCACACATAACCGCTTTTTTAATATATATCTCGTGCTTTTAGTATACAATAATTAATTTTTCATTCAGTTCATTCATTATTTAATTTGGTTGCTAAATCCAGAATCATTCAATCACGGCACACATAACCGAAGTTTAACATATGGCACACATAACCGCTTTTTTTTTTTTTTAATATATATCTCGTGCTTTTGGTGTACAGTAAAAAACTTTTCATTCAGTTCATTCGTTATTTAATTTAGTTGCTAAATCCACAATCATTAAGTCACGGCACACATAACCAAATTATAACGTATGGGTACACATAACCGCTTTTTAACCATTGTACGGCCCACTTAACCGTATCCAATTTATGTACGGCCCACTTAACCGTATCCAAATAATGTACGGCCTACTTAACCGTATCCAATAAATGTACGGCCCACTTAACCGTATCAAATCTGCGTACGGCCCACTTAACCGTATCCAACTTATGTACGGCCCACTTAACCGTATACAACCTATGTACGGCCCACTTAACCGTATCCAACCTACGTACGGCTCACATAACCGTATCCAGCAGCATACATAACCGCAGTCAAGCAATCAATCAATCATTCTCTTGAGAATAACACATACCACAATCATACAACGAAAAATAAAATAAAATAACATTATTAAAATATTTCTTTGCCTTTCTGCTCTATTTCCAAATAAGAATCTATTTTTTTTTTTTGCTTACATATTCGCATACATCCAACCAACAGGGATGGTGGCAACTCAATCAAATCTGAACTCTTTATCAAACTTAAAAACGCACTTCTAGTATGGAAGTTTTATGAAATTCATAGTTGTGACGTTATCATAAGTCAACGCACTTTTTTTTTTATAATCTATATTTTAAAATGGTAAACAAACTTAAAACTAACCGAGGATGTGAAATTTAGGTCTTTTGGAAGACCCTCTATTTAATACTCTAACTCTAGAAATAATTTATTTTTGATGTATGCCTCATCCCTATTAACATTAACATTCCCTCAGTACAAGTTTTCAAAAATTATTTTCAAAAATAACTCTATTATGAAGATTAATGTTCATTGTCTAAACTAATAACGCCCATATTCAAAAACATTATTAAGAGGTCAGGGTGAACCAGGGGCGAACGAGCGCATCAGGTCCAGAACTTAGAAAATGAAATCATAAACAACACTTGAGGAACAAACGACATATTATATAAATTAAAGAATTAAATATAAGCGTTCAATTTATATTGAACGCTACGTATAGACCATAGTGCACCGTCTCATAGACCATAGTCTCTGCTAACGTCAGACTAATACCTATTTTTCCTTGTCATGAACTTGTCTGTTTTACCGGCTTATTTACCCCTTTTATTCAATCATTCAATGTACTCTGTGGCTACTGGCTATTATTCAAGCGTGTTTCCTTGATTTTCAGCGATTTAAATTGAAAACGTGAAGTGAATGGTTTCCAGTAGTGAAGAAGAATTTGATACTTAATTCCATGAGAGAGTACACCTACAAATAACTATCAATACAAGAATATTAAGACTTTCAAAATCCTTTCGATTGTTGCAGTGCTGATGAATAAAGACGATATAGATTTTGTAAAGATACATCTCGTTCTGAAACTCTTGCTTTAAGATTTCATTCATCTAGGAGTTTATTTAGTTAGTTACGAGAACATCTTATGATTTAGTTAATTTACCGAATGATACTTTCAAATTCTCATTAAGTAATCACAATAAATAGATTTACTTCTTAAAACCTGACCTAATTAATTACGTATTAACAACTAGGTATTACATTGCTACTGTATTTATATATGTTACTTAAGAAATTATGTAATTAATTATGTAGAGTATGTATTTATCATCCTAATACTTTCAGATGATTACTGGAGAACTCATTAAAGTAAGCCAACCTAACATATCAAGGATAGTAAGAAAAGTTTCACTTTTGTTTTGTTTGCAAATGCAGTAGTTTTTGAAGTTTCTCAGCAATCTGGAGACAATTGAAGAAGAATTCTACAGCATAGGATGCTTTCCTGGTGTTGTTGGTGCCATTGATTGTAAATACCTACCTATTCAAAATCCTGGTGGTTCTTATAACAGGAAAAAAATTATTTATCTATAAATGTACAGATTGTATGTGGGCCTGACCTACAAATATATGACATTGTTACAGAAAAACCTGGATCAGTTCATGACAATCAAATTTACCAAGCTTCTTCCCTAAAGAAAAAGATGAAACAAAGCGATAGTGATGGAGTACTTTTAGGTGATAGTGGTTATGGCTGTCAACAATATTTATTGATCTCATTACTACAGCCAGAAATTATATTAGAAGAGAATTACAACAAGGCCTATATTAAAAACAGAAATACTGTAAAACGAATGATAGGAGTCTGGAATGTCCATTTGCCTCTAATTAATTCAAATATTTTCAATATGACATTTTCAATTTCAATAATTTTTTTTTATTTCATTTAAAGACTTGATGTCTTATATATTTTGCAGTAAATTCCTAGATAAGTTTTTAATTTATTTATTTTATTGGTTCAGTTGATATGATAATATGTCGATATTCCAAGAATTTTATTAATTGTTCACCTACTAACTAATACTAATTAATTAATAATGTTATATGTTACATAAATTATTTTTAAGTATTGCAATGCTCTTGGTAACACACTTGTCTTCTTATCTTCTGTACCACCTTTGTAATATTATGTGCATCATGCAATAAATAATTTCTGATTCTTACTACAAGTAATTTTCTTTCTGCAGAAGTAAATGTTATCCGCTTCAAACTGGGTGGCTTATAGGGTGATTTTGAACTTATTAAAGACAAGGAACTCCTCATTAATTAATACACACATATAATCTAATATACATACAGGCCAAACTCAACCTGCGCTAATAATATGTGGGTAATAAACATAGAATTATGTTGTTATAAAGTATTTAAATAAATTCATCCTGTCATCATGCAACCAAATACTAAAGGTGTAATCTCACTATATTAGATGAAAGTATTATTTATTTAATTAATGAGAGAAGAGAGTAAATAATATAACTAGTGCTAGACAATCTTTACATTAATCATTTTATATTTATCGAAATTATCTTGTTATGTACCTACTTACGAATAAAACTTTAAAAAAAAACATTACTCCGTAGAGGCTAAATGTAAATGATAACTTTAGTTAAAATAACATCATGATTGTTTTTGTCATTTTATTTATTTTATTGTGTACAGTAAAATATATTTTACTTTAACTATTTATTAGGGAGTAAGTAGGAATAGTAGCTTTAATCAAATGATACTCGTAATCAATCAGATAAACATTGTCATAAAATAGCTAGACCAAAACATGAAAATATCATTAATCCACATGCATACTATGTTATCCTGTTTCGTAAGTTTATTATTATTATTGAGTCATAGGAGGTCACAAAATTATATGAATCAATAATAATTAGACCTTAGAATACATACCTCAATAATTATGTGGGTTGGCGGATCACGTGCCACTTCTGAAGTTTTATAAATCAAAAACCCAATGTCCATTCATATACTTTATTCCTCCCAATCATATTACTTTCTAGTTTCTAGAGTACCTAATTTGATTATTTTTCGACAATCCTTCCATGCTCCGTTTTTCTTTTTCCCTCCGCGCTCAATTGGCGGGAAAACCCACCCATTGGCCCCAGAATATCATTCTTTTTTAATTAATTTGTTCTAGGGCTCTGGATTCAAGTCCTTTATGGCCTTATATTTATTGCGAATGTCGTGCCACAGAATATAAAACTAGAAAATCATGACATTACTTAAAAAATAAAATCAATATTATGTAAATTACTTTTCAACACACTTGCTCATAAAGTGGCTCTAATTTCATCGCAATTAGGCACATAATGACCCCTATAATCAAACTGTGACTTTTTCATTGCTATTATTCACAAGTGAGTTAAAGAGTTTTTTTTTATTGGTTGTTGCTTTATTTTCAAAAAAGTTTCGACACAAAAAAGGTCGTGTTCAATAGTACAAATAAATTAATGTACCTTTTGCTTGCTCATTTCATGCAACTTCGTATTTAAATTATAGATAATTTTAACTTGTAAGTAGGTAGGTACGTGTTTAATAAATAAAACTTTCACTCAAATATAACTTTTGTTTTTTCTGTAATAAAGAAAACTTGAAATTCCCCATTTTGTAATGGCTAAAACGCTATTCGCGAAAAGCAAAAAAAAAAGAAACCTCATTCTTTTAGTCTATGGCCGATCGCCATTGTAAGATGCGCGTGATAGATTATTGGAAAATAAAAGAACTCTATTTTATGATTCATGAGGAATAATTAAATATTACAGTGGGTAAACACTGAATTTTGTATTAGGTAAACATTATTTGTTATTAAAGTGTGTCAACACTTGTATTCTTACTTGATATGTTGGTAATGCTCCTAAGGTTATATTTTGAAACTAAATATTTAAGTTTATTCAGAAAAAAAGTGTAGACATTATTACAATAAATAATTACTAATTTAGCAACACAAAGTGTTGATTTATGCTTCAAATAAATACTGTAATTTAGAAATAGGTCAATTGACTATCATAGCTTCAAGAGAGATTGTAAAATAGTTACTTAATTAAATTATTATTCTGTTTTAAATGTAGAGAACTATTTGATAATTATTATTGTAATAAATTATTAGTCTCAAGAGTATTTTGAGTAATGCTTTACTGTAATTACGAATTTATGTGCATCAATCGATACTTCCTTTTGATGCTTAGATTGGACTTCGGTGTACTTTTCTTCAGCTAGTTTAAACTAAATGTTGTATTAACTTGAAAATTGTTTTAATGATTAAGAGTTAAGTATATAAATAAGAGTCTGGAAATATATATTCGTTAATAATTCCGTTATACAGTTTGTTATAAACAAAATGTTGTTATGTTGTCAAACTTGGAATAGGAAAAAGGTGTGGGTATATGGAGGGAATCGTAACCTATAAAACCCACTGTTCTTGTTAGATATGACAGTTTTTGTCTACGAGCCACCTAGAATAAAGATAAGTATTCTTGCTGTAACTCTATAAATCTGATTGTTGTCTTTTTATGTGTGTACTTATTTCTGTGTGAAAATATAACTTAAATTGTGTTAATATTTTGTATTAATTTTGACCTGATGCTTTGAACCGTTCAATAATATAAAAAGTGTTAAATTTTGCATTTCGTTTAATTTCTTTTCCGTTACTAGTTTGCTTTGAAGGTAAATTACTTACTCTTGAATATCATACCATAATGCTTTTCTAGTATAGAGTTTTATTCTTTTGCCTAAAAAGTAGTGCTTTAAAATAGGAAGGGACTCTATAAAATTAGTTTCCTACCTGCTTAATACTTACGTTTTTGTTAAAAAACGTATAAAGGTATACAAAACCAAGTACCTAGTATTATAGTTTTTGCATAGTAACAGATAGATACTTGTTAAATTCAAGCCCTACCTTCAAATATTTTAATACGCGCGCATAGGAAAACTGATAAATTGTTCCCGCCTTTGCGAAAAAAATTCACAACTCGTTTTCACTGTTGAAATTACAGTTATTTAGTAATTAAAATGACTACAAGTACTAATTATCAAGAAAATGATTTATATGTTGTACACCGTCCGATATAAGATGTGAAGTCCTAACCGTTATGGAAATTTTACTACCGGAAAACTCTAAGGAAAAATATCTATTAGCGTACCAAAATTTCATACAATGGCAAAACAACAAAAATACGCAGTCTTTTTCAGAAAATGTGTTCATGGCGTACTTTAAAGGATTATCTTCTAAGTACAAATCTAGCTCTTTGTGGTGTAATATACTCAATGTTAAAAAGTATAGTCCGAACAAAGAATGGAGTGGACTTAAAAACATACTTGTCAGCTTATCTAAAGAGACTATCCGATGGATTTAGAAGCAAGAAATCAAAGGTCTTATCGTTTGACGATATTGAAAAATTTATAAAAGATGCTCGATGACCAATATCTGGCTATACTAAGGTTAGTTAAAATAGTTTTAAATATCTACGCGACTTCCGCCTGTGTTGTGTGTTGAGCTTATATAATTATTGTTTCTTTTTTCCAGGTTGCTTTAATATTTGGTGTAACTGGTGCTTGTAGGATACAAGAATTAACAAATACCTATAACTGTAAAAGGCGTAGAGAACCATGGCCAGATGCTTTTAGTGAAGATACCTATCACGAAAAATAAAATACCGAGGTCGTTCACCATACACGGTCCATTCTATGAAATTGTTAAGAAGTATGAAGGTTTGCGTTCACCAAAAGCAAAAAATTACTTACTAATTGTTTCTCTAAATAAACTTTTTATCTACTAAAATAAAATTACTTTTTTGTATTATTTTCTTCACAAGTGTGTTGAAAAACGTCGTATGATACACGTGTGTATTGATGATTACCATCCTCGGCTATCTTAAGACCCTCACCAAACGGCTCGGGTCTCAATGGCGCCTCAGTGGTAATCACCAACATTACTCACTTGTACCATAATGTACTATTATGAACTATATTGGAATGCAAAATAAATGAATATGAATATGAATATTATATTCAAGGCATAGATTTAGGATTGGTCTCCGCTCTCATAGTCAATACACACTACGATATTAAGTTGCCACATTAAATGAGCTATTGTTTTTAGGAAGGGCGGTATCTAGTTGGAACGCAGCGGAGACCAATCCTAAATATTAGGTTCTAGGTAGCTCCGATACAAGATAAATAATAAGATAACTATGAATATTTGAATAGCGCGAACCGGTATCACGTTTATCGCGTAGACCACCCAGTAATGCAATTGCGCAAAATGGCCGCACCACTTAATTAAGAGTTGATTAATTAACAACATAATATTTAAGTGATTAGTTTGATTATTACTAAACCAGACATCATTGTGGGGATGAAAATATTTCGCAACGAGAAAGTAGAGAAAATTGCTAAATATGGTAATAACGTAAGTAATACAAGAGTATGCGAGATGAAAGGCGTTTGTGCATACGAGTAGGTACAATGGAGCGGGTAATCTAATTTCATAGACAATTGCGACAATCAGCTTCGCGACTGATGCTGCGTGCTGGGATTACATTCCGCTATTGTAGTTTTACGATTTATATGATTTTTGACACTGTGAGTGTTTGAATCCTTACTAAGCCAGATCGTTGCTTATGTATGGCCTTAGCACTTTTGATGGAGACTCTTTTTTCTGCCAGTTATCCAACGGATACGTCTAGACAGAGCTGTGGAGCGACAGAGCAAGACGAGAAAAGGACGATATAACACAAAATTCAGTAATTCTAGCACAAACTTATCTGACCTAGTGGCAGCGTCGCTAGTAGGTATATATGAAAAATAAAATAAAAACAAAAACTAAACAGGCTAAAAAAAATTTACAATTTTGGCCACTGGGCCAGATAAGTTTGTGACACATTGGAACTTTATAGATGCGCCTGTGGTCTGCAATTTATGTGAGCGTCAATTCACTGTGACGAAGATATTTTTGGCAATTTTACGCATTAGCTAACAGTACCTAAGGGTTCAGTTCTGTTAATTAAAAAGATGGCACAAAAAATTATCTAACATAATTTATTTTTAATGAACAACACATTCTTACATTAAATAATATGAGAAGGTACCATTAACGTTAATGATTTAAAAAAAAGTTGTCACACTTTTTTTTCACACTTACAGCAGAAGTGAAACTTCAGAAAAGTAGCCTACGAGAGAATGAGATAAATATAAATTGTAATTTCTCTCATTCTCTCGTAGGCTCATCCTATTATGAATATGTTTGTCCCTTTTTGGTGTCGCATTTTGGTTTCATCGAATTTTCAAATCACAACGATTCTATAGAAGTTTCACTTTAAAAAAGAAGAAGTAGCATGTAAACTGTCCCTAATTCCTAGAACATCCCAATGGCATCCCCGTGTCGTAAAAAACGTGTTTTACCGAGTTATTATACGGCGCGAGATATTCGCCCGTCCAATCCGAATTGGTGAGAATTTTACGACAAACTATTTAGCGAGGCTCGTTCGCACTTTCATTTCGAGCATACAATTTTTGTTATGGTTTGCTTAGGAGGAGAAAAGTGAATTTTTCGCGTCTATGTTTTACGTTTTACAACCTCTATAAACCTAAGTTGTTTGAGTTTAAGGTAAGCTTTCATAAAATTTTCACATCCATACTAATATTAGTATCTTAAATGCATAATAGCCTAGTGTTTTATACGCATGGCTTCCTATTCGGGTGGTCGGGGTTCAACATTCACAAAGGTCTTTAATTGTTATCTATAACACGCCTGAAATCTGAATCCCTGCAGCGGCTCCCTGGCCCATGCTACTCGCTTTATATTTTAGTCTGTCCACCTCGTGGGAGGGTTCTGCTTCTGTACTCTGCAGTTTGCCAACGTCGTCCTTGCCGATAGGATGTCACCATCGATATATTATATTTAGGTACTAGGTGGGCCCTTTCATAGAAAAAAGTTGGGCGTCCGACTTGTGGAGCGCGCTCCACACCTGTATAAGCCTGTCCTTGTCCCCGCCATAGCGCTGTTCCGCTTTTCAGACTAGGTGGCGTTAGTAAAATAGGTCCACATTCTTTATTTGACAGGGCCCGTCTATGTAAATTAAGGTCGTTGGATGTCACCAATCCGGTACCTCGGAATGCCGACGCCCATCGGTTCTGAGAACTATGCCACTTCAGCTTACTTGCGAACTATGTCGGTTAATTGTATCGGTTAATTAATTTAATTTATTTATTACTAGCCGATGCCCGCGACTTCGTCCGCGTGGATTTAGGTTTTTTGGTTCCCACGGGGACTCCTTAATTTTCCGGGATAAAAAGTAGCATATGTGCTATTCCAGACTATAATCTCTGTGCCAAATTTCAGCCAGATCCGTTCAGCCGTTCGGGCGTGATTAAGTAACAAACATTCATCCGTCCATCTATCCATCCAAACTTTCACATAAATAAATATTATATTAGTTTAGAAGTAGGTATAGATTTTATCGGATTTTATCATGTAGAGGAACTCCGAACATACCTAGTTCCCTCCATCGCCCTCTGAGTGGCTCTGAGCTTTTTAATAAGGCCACAATAACTCAACAAGAATATAATATCGGCATACGGATATACCAAGTATCATTGTATCTAATACAGAGAAGATAAGATAAAAGATAATATAGTTGTAGATAACACGGTGAAAACTCTTATACATTCAATTTAATATGTATTGGGAGTCAGGACTGAGCTGATATTTGTTCCACGCATCCATTTAATCTCGGACTCCTCATTTCTTAATTGCAGCCTCCGAAGGAACGAAATTACTGTATAACATGGATGGGTTCCGCACGTAATTCTCTTATTTTATAATACTTAATTTGGGAAAGGGGCTGTGACCCACGTTCTGGTTCCTACCTGGTTCAAAGGTTATCCATCGCCATTCAGCGTGGCAATGCTGCAAGTTTGATGGGTACCTTTGGTCCAGGGGCAACCAGGGGTGGTCTTTTTGATTAGGTTTTTATTTTTATCTTTTGTTAGTAGGTAAGTATATTTAAGGATTAGTTTAAAATTTTATTTTATAGTTAATTTCCTGTAATAAATAAATACATATGTGAAGAGTATTCTTAATAAATTAAGTAATCATTTGGTTCATTATTCATAACCAATCCATCATACGTCATACTTAATAATATTATAAATGCGAAAGTGTGTTTGTTTATTGGTTTGTCCTTCAATCACGCCGCAACGGAGCAATTGATCGACGTGATTTTTGGCATGGATATAGTTGAGGACCGAGTGACATAGGGTACTTTTTATCCCGGAAAATTAAGGAGTTCCTGCGGGAAACAAACAATTAAACCACGTGGACGAAGTCGCGGGCATCAGCTGGTACTAATATAATTAATGCGAAAGTGTGCCGTATATCTGTGTTTTTCTTTTTCATGGCCCATCTGTTTAACCGATTTTGACCAAATTCGGACATAACTCTGCTTATTTTCACTCTGGGAAATTTAAGGGGTCCCACGGAATTTTTAAAATTCTAAACTTATGCTGGCAAAATCGCAGAATATTCAAACGCAAATTAATTACTCAGAGTTAAAAAAATACAGGCGATTAGAAGCTTAGATATACTACCTACGGATCCCTAAAACCACTAATATCGCTAAAACGGCTGTACACACGTCTCTTTGATGCCGCACTCATGTTTGCGCTAGTTATTAGCTAATTACCCCCGTCAATGGGAAGCGGGTTCGATTCCTGTTTGCGGAACGATGTTTTATAGGATTTGCTGATTGGCTAAACGTCCGTTATTGAGTCAATGTTATTGAATTTGTTTATTTTGCTGTTTGTATGTTGAGAGCTAAGAATGTCAGTTTGTTTCGATGACCATATAGCGCAGCCCATTGAATAGGTACTAAAATTCTACATCAATGTCGCAGCCACATCATGTTGGTCAGTGGCGTGCAGCCCATAGCATATAAATGCACTGCTTACCCTAGTGGTTATTACCCGACCTCATTGTGCCAATTATTGATCACTAGCCGATGCCCGCGACTTCGTCTGCGTCCGCGTCGTCGTCCGCGACCATGTCTTAAGCTATACCCATGCCATAAATCACGTTGATCCGTTGCTCCCTTGCGGCGTGATTGAAGGGCAAACCAACAAACCAACAAACAAAAACCATTTCGCATTTATAATATTGGTTTGATGCTCTGCCACTATGCAGGTTTCTAACATTTCGGTTGCTATTGATGTTGGTAATGCGTATACGAGTAGTTCGCGCCAATCATGCAGTCGTCTCTGAGCTGAGGTGCGTGTGCTTTCTTACGCTGCTCTCATAGGTACTAATTGTCGAAGTCAACGTGCATACTCCGCGCTATAATATGCTATTGCGACGCGTCTTGCAGTCAACTTCAGGCGCGACTATTTGATTGGCAAAAAGTAGTATGTCCTTCCCCGGGATACAACTTATGTACCAAATTTCATCAAAATCGGTAGAACAGATAGGCCGTGAATGTGTAGCAGACAGACAGACACACTTTTGCATTTATAATATGTGTAGGTGCATTCATACCTACCTAGATGATGACGTCAACATGACGCGGCCACGGTAGCCAATCACCTACATGATGACGCAAAACATGACGCGGCCGCCGGTCACGTTAGCCAGTCACGTGCTGCCGCCTGAATCACGATAACGAAGTTCTTTTGGAATTGTACTATATAATATATTATATAGTACAATTCCAAAAGAACTTCGTTATAGTGAACTTTCAACCTACAACAGTCGGCCCAGCTGGGATCTCCGAGCATGACACCGGCTCGGGGGAAGATCTTCCTATTGCATCGGTCGAGCATAACATATACGCTCCCGGCATATGGATTAGTATAAGAAATGAAAACTTGCTGATTCCTGCGACTTCATTCGCGTGGATTTCTGTGGTACTTAGGGATCCCATTTACAATATATTATCAAAAGGATTTTGACAATATTCCATAATGAACTTGTATGGATTTTATCCAAATTATCATCCAGAGTTACCAGAGGGTAGGTATTTTAATCTCAGGCTTAAATCCTGGCAAATATCCGTTAATCCCGATATAATAAATATTAATAATGGTAAAAATATAATAATTATTTGCACAACCACAGGACAATGGCGGTTGTTCATTAAATTCAGCCGAAAATGTCGTTAAAGTCACGACCAAATACATATTTACTGATCGGTAACTTCCATATGGTTTAAGTTTATTTTTATTCCCACGGAAACTCCTTAATTTTCCGGGATAAAAAGTTGCCTATGTCACTCTCCAGGTCCTCAACTATACCCATGCAAAAATTTGACACGAACGTCACTAGACAATCTTGCATTGTACCTAAGGTCGACATCTCCTGAAGATGCTCCGGTGTCGGGGCGAAACGTGCGTCGAGAATAGTATAAAAGTCTTGTGTGGTGGTGCATGTGAGTGGTGGTGGCATTGCTTGCTTGGGAACTTAGCTTTCTTGCTTGGTTGGGAAGGTAAACGGTGCTTCTCTTGTAACTGCATGCTTGACCATACAGAATTTTTTTTTCTGTTGGCGGATTATAGCAAAATAATTGTATTCTTTTCTTGCTACATATATATGATTATTTTTTTAAAGCGCGCTCGGCGGAAATTGCTAAAATGGCCCCAAGAGCCCCCGATTCCCAAAATGGCGGCACTAAGAAATTCGTCTATTGTCTAATAGCCTCGACTCAATGTGTTCCTGTACAGCTTTTTTAATCTGTGTACCTATAACGGCAAATCCTAAAGTTCTAGGTACTCAATCAATCATTTATTCAATGTAGGTACATTGTAGGTAGGTACCTACACATATTGACGTCAGTTACTTACCTATAAAACATGATGGTGATAATTAGTTACAGTATCTTAAAACGAAAGCTACAAGGGTTCCAAACCTAACCCACACTAAACTCAGCCGGGTTTTTTTTTCATTATCTAATGCTACTTAATCTCATTACTATCACTTATTCTGTGGTTCTAGCACTTCTAGTAACAAGCATGTCCGGGTTCCGCGCCATGCGCGGCGCAGCGAGGTGCGGTAAGCACGAGTATATCCATTACTGGCTCCTTGAACAAACATGCAAAGCTGCGCTCGCTACATATCAAGTGCCTCGGACCGAGCGCCGCGCCACACTGGGACGCCTAGATAACTCGATTTTTAACCGACTTCCAGAAAAGGAGGAGGTTCTCAATTCGGCGCGTATCTTTTCAAATAACCGACTGCCAAAGGCACTGTAAAGTAAAAAATAATTTGAATTTATACACACTATGTTGACGTCGGACGAGTATACCTAATGTGGGCAAAGTTGACGCGTCAGGCTCGCTCGATTGTTTAGTAATCAAAATCATTTTTACTTTACAGTCGCTTTGGAAGTCAGTTTTTCGAAAAGAATTTTATTACTTCTGTCATTAAGCTAAACATTATCATCATTGAGCTAATTTTAAGCTCAAGTCTCAACTGAGTATCAACTGTAGCTTGATACAGCCTCTCGACTTTCTTTCTTGAACTTGAACGTTTCATACTTAAATTGGGTATTTGACAACTATTGAAATTAAAAAAAAAATTGTGACTGTTAAATAGAGGATCTCCCAAAAGTCATAATATCCACGTTCCTACTGTAGTTTTATGATTGAAAACCATTTTAAACTATAGATTGAAGACGTAATAAGCAGATTCGCCATCGCGACGGCAAAGTGATTTAAAGCAAATAGCTTTTTCTGTGGGAAAGCTTCTTATAAAAATTTAGATTTTCAGCATCCCAGTGTGAACAGTCACAATGTGGATCACAGTGGCACTCCGGGCACCTACCCCTGCAGGAGGCAGGTAATTGGTTGGAAAACTCTGAACTTGCGTCCTCCTACCTACGAGCACTTACATAAGTACCTACTTGAGGGCGTACGTACCATTTGCAAGCCTTATTACTGCTCAATTGATGACGAAATAAATTTGGAGACTTACCTACAGAGTAAATCTGTTACACTGAAATAATTTTATTAAAATATTAAATTTTTTGTTCGTTCTACACTTTTGGACCGTGAAACGTAGGTATCTCAAAACTAAAAACTCATATTTTTTATTCAAATAAACTTATTAAAAGTGCCCACCCACCATGGTCCCCAACGATTATTTGTTCTGTTTCTTTTTCCATGGGCATTATAAAAAATGACGGCATCGAAACAGCTAATCGGTTTGGTGGCCATTTTCAATGACAATGTTTGCATGATAAGTACTTCCGTCCGATAAAATCTGAGGTGCTTAAAAAAGCTTAGCTTCAATCAAAAGTACCCCACACTTATACGCTAGTCGCTAATATCTGCAGTAGCGTATAAGCAATACGCGGACGAAGCCGCAGGCAATAGCTAATCATGAATAAATTACCGCTGATCGCCACGGACTAAGCGGAACGGACAATATTATCTGATAATACCCATAGAGTTTATGCTAAAGAGCTGTGTATCAATTGAGCCGTTGCTTATTTCATTAGGAGTTGGTAAATCCTAGAAATGATGCCTTTAGACATAAATAACTTTATTATTACTTCTTTTAAACCGACTTCCAAAAAAGGAGGAGGATCTCAATTAGGCGCGTATCTTTTTTTTTAGAGGGTCTTCCAAAAGTCTTAATTAGGGCCTTAATTAGTCATCATTGGTTAGTTTTAAGTTTGGTGACCATTTCTATGCTAAATTAGATTAAAGAAAAGAGTTATTATATTTCATTCAAACTTCCAACTACCTATTCTGTGCTAGAAGCTCGTTTTTAAGTTTCATATAGAGTTGCTGATTTGAATGAGTAGTCATCATCCCTATTGGATGTTGCTTTCTCTTAGCACATTATTTTCATTTATACGTACCTACAGGTAATTCTCTTTTGATAAATACAAACTTACTTTACTTTTAATAATGTCCGGATAAAGTGCGGGCGGTGGCGCATGAAATTGGGCGGCGGCGGCGCTTCGTTCATACAATATTTGTCACAGTTCATAATATATCGGACAATACTTGGTATATTGATGTTATCTATTATAGGTACAAAACAATCCTGCGTCATACTATTAATATTATACATGCGAACGTGTGTTTGTTTGTTGGGTGGCCCTTCACGGATCGACGTGATTTTTTGCATGGGTATTGTTGAGGACCTGGAGAGTGACCTATAGGCAGTAGTAGGCACTCCTTAATTTTACTTTATTTTAATTAATTACGTAGAAGCTTGGGTCATTTGAATTGTTTTATATTCCAATTTCCATACCATTCAATAAAAAACTATTCTATTCAAGTACCTATTTCGGTTTATATACTTACCTACTAAAGAAAATAATGTTTGCAGTAGTACAACCTACATATTTTACCTGTAGTTAGCTTCCAAGATCTCGGAGCAAAACTTCCGAAGTCTCCAGGCTACATCAAGACTGCGGGTATTTATGAAAAGGGTTGCTGTCAAAGTTACCGTATAAAGACTTTGTCAAACAAAATGTGTTGCGGTTTTAGTATATGGAACTATATGAAGGCGTTCAAACTGCGCAGTACGCGATGCAATGATACCGTGCTGACGTCATGCAGTGTCAATGAGACGCGCTTCATATTATTATATAGCTCCCAGTATAGTACTCCATTTGGTGTTGTGTCGTACTACTGCACTCGTAGCCAAACCGGAAGCCCAACTGTCTAAGCCAATCATAATCATTTGACAACTTAAAACGTATTACTCGGACTGTATTAGGAGTTCATACATGCTTTTTGACGTGCATGCATCTATGAACTCTTATACAGGTCGAATTATACGTTTGACAAACGATTTCTTTACACAATCGGGGAGCAGGTTAGAAGTAGTTTGTACTCTCGGTATTAGAGATCCCTTTGATACCAGCAAATAAAATAATTTGTCAATCACTCCATCCATAGTCATTAGCTTTAGAAAAAAAAACCGGCCAAGTGCGAGTCGGACTCGCGCACCGAGGGTTCCGTACAAACCTGTAGTAAGTTTTAAATCATAAAAAATATTTTTATTTGAGTTGATTGAATGAAAGGTAAATTGCGGTTTACGATTTATGACGTATTAAAAAAAACTTCTTCCTAGATCTCGTTCATGACATACGGACGGACACACAGACAGACAGACAGACAGACATGACGAATCTATAAGGGTTCCGTTTTTGCCAAATTTGGATACGGAACCCTAAAAATGCCAATACTCTGCTAAATGTCCACTATTGCCATATTATTCTCAAGATGGCGATGATATCATCTCGGTTTTGAATTTTTCATTTCATTTTCATGTTATTAATATTATAGACATTTATTTTAGCGTAGGTACTTGGGATTGACCCATCGCAACCGTTCCGCTTCGTGTATAACCAAGCCGTTTTGCCAAGATTTCACGGCGATCTCCGCACCGCACCGGTCGGAACTTAGTTCGTTTGCATTTTTATTACTTTTTAATTTTATCACCGGTGGGTGATAGCGGTCGGTTTTCTCTCCAAGTAGCTACGGCCACAGATAACGTTGGCTTTACGACAATCGTTAAAATAACTTTTTCTTTTTTCTTTTTTTGCTAAACGCGACTGATTTATTTTGACTGACTGAATATAGATAAGATATACTCGTACCTACTTCTTTATAACATTACTAGCTGACGCCCACGACTTCGTCGATGTAGACTACACAAATTTCAGGCCGATCCGTCCAGTCGTTTGAGCTGTGCGATGATAAATCAGTCAGTCAGTCAGTCCGTCACCTTTTCCTTTTATATACCTACTATTTAGACGACTCATTGTAAAGCTGAAACTACTCGCTGACAATAATCGGTAATTAATCAATTAATCTAAAGGTGCTTATTTTCTGTAGTATATAATAGTTTAGTTCCAATCTATTGAACGGGTGTCCATTGAATTTTAATTATTCAAAATTCAAAAATTCAAAAAATTCATATGTTTTTTATTCAAATAGACTTTTTACAAGTGCTTATGAATAGTCAAATGAATCTACCACATTTTCAAAAATCACTCAGATGTACCTATTACTTAAAACAACAATAAAACTATTGGTGGGAGTCTGCATAGGTGGTGTAGGACATTGAACAATATTAAACACATATAATATGTCTGTGGCAACAGATTACTATTACCTGAGGGAGAGACGCGAAATTTCAGCTCTTTTTGAAGGCAAAATAAAAACTTTAATAGTTAATACCCATCTACATAATCCAAAAATAATTCCTTAATTAGGGGACTGAAATTGAAATAAAGTAATAAAGTTGTCACGTTGTCAGTGGGATGAAAGCGGCATTGCGTATTCCTGGATGCGCATAAAACCATTACACGCCTCTGCGCTTCTGCTCCCGCTCCTGGAAAAGCAACCCCCATCGAGGGGAGAAGCCATGGACAATTCCTACCCTTCTGTCATGTTTTGGACAAAGTAGCCCTCTGACCAGTTGTAGGACCACTGCGTCTATAAACAACGTGGTGTACATTATTTGAATTTATTTTAAACTAGATGATTCCCGCGACTTCGTCTGCGTGGACCAAGTTTTTTCGATTCCTGCAGGAACTCTTGAATTTTCCGGGATAAAAAGTAGCCTATGTCCTTCCCCGGGATACAACCTACCCCTGTACCAAATTTCATTAAAATCGGTTGAACAGATAAATTTTTTTGATTCCCGCGGGAACCTTCGAATTTCCGGGATAAAAAGTAGCCTATGTCCTTCCCCGGGATATAAACTATCCCTGTACCAAATTTCATCAAAATCAGTTGAATAGATGGGCCGTGAAAGCGTAGCAGACAGACAGACAGACAGACAGACAGACAGACAGACAGACAGACAGACAGACACACTTTCGCATTTATAATATTAGTATGGATTTCGGATGTACTTTCTATCATAATATGTACATTTTGGTACAGAAAATCTGTACCAAGTAATCAAAGTTAGCCTTGTAAATTACTTTACACAACAATGATATGTCTTGGAAACTCAGCTTGAAAAAGTTAATTAAATGCTTATCAATGACAATAAACAGTACCTACCAATAAAGAATAAACCAAAGAAGAAAGAACTGATGAGAATAGAAGCCCTTAAAAAATTTAAAAAAAAACTTTCTATCTAGTATCTGACGGCTTAATACTGAAACTTTATAATGACGTTCCTGATTTTTTTGCATTTTGTAGAGGTAAAAAAATAAGTATTTGTATACATTAATATAATTGTATCCCCGACACCACTACATCCCATCAACCTCGCACTGCTGGGCACAGGCCTCCACTCTCATAGAAGAGAGGGAATTAGAGCCTTAGAACCACCACGCCGCTCCGATGCAGGTTAGCAGGCTCTAAATAAATATAATACACCAGTCCTATAAGAGCTCGCTTGTATTTTTAAGAATTATAGCCGATACCTTAACTACTCGTAGTTTTGTGGTCAGGAAAGAAGATCGACCGATGATATCATTTATCGATGATATCTGCTCCTAGACGTGTTTGTCTGTGTGTTTCAGGCTCCATGGGAACGGCCGGGTGCGGCCGGCGACGCTTTTAATCATTCCATTGATGGTAAACGCTCTGATTCCATTAATCACGGTAATTTTCACAAAGACGACTCACCTTTATAAATATTAATTAAGAAATTTCGCGCTCCCCGCGTGGGTAACTATTGCCTACGGAAATTATAAAATTATGCATTGGTTTTCATATCATATGCTAATGCGTATGAAATGGTTTTAATACACAGGCAGATCGTGGAAATGTTCAGAGAAATAATTTACAACATTATCAAATTCAAAAATAAAAATCTAAATGCTTTTTATTCAAATAAACTTTAACAAGTGCTTTTGAATCGTTAAGTGAATCTAACACTGGTTCGGAATGCCATTCCTACCGAGAAGAACCAGCATGAAACTCGGCGGTTGCTCTTTTGAAAAAAAAAAAAATTTACAATTTTATTAATGTATACATATGTAACCGCTGTCCTTAGCATTGCTGGAGCGAGTCAAATCCACGCTCTTTTGTCGTCTATGTAATCTTCAACGGTATAATAAGCTTTTCTCAGAAGCATACCTACTTTTAATAGATTTCATAAACTTGTGTACCTAAAGGCAAGTTTAAGATAGGTTGTGGAATTTTGTTATAAAATAGAATGCTCATTCCCACGAACGACCTTCGGACTTGAGGCGGAGCGATGAAGTCACGGGCATTGCGGCCTCTAGTTTGCCTATCATGCAGATCGCATAATTTTTTGTAATTATGAATGTTCTGTTGTATGAAGATTAAATTACTGTAAATATATTGCGAGGCTACTGTAAGAATACCTATTTCCTTAAATTTCTCTCTAAGGGATTCGCGCGGTTTTAAATTATAAATTGCACGTATTGCCCTTTTTTGTAATAGGTACAAATTTTTTTTGAATGTCTGCCGCTTTACCCCATAGTAAGATTCCGTAAGACATGATACTATGAAAGTAAGCAAAATATACAATTCTTGCCGTTTCAACGTCATTAACAATTTGTCAATGTGCCTAATTAATAAAATGTATGTTGTACCTACCTTCTGGATTTGTAATAGGTAAACCAATTCATTAACAAAAAGAATTCGTGACCAATAAAATAAATCTTAGCTTGGTAGAGGTGCCTAGAAAATCATTTTACTGCTGGGTAATTTAATAAAAATTAAGCTGTAAAAAATACCAAGCCTACCTAGCCTACCTAGCATGATGATGATGAATCCCTATTTCCCTTGGTCACGGCATCACGCGTGAACGGCTGGACCAATTTCGTTAATTCTTTTTTTGTTGTGTTGGTTTGGACCCCGGGATGGTTTATATTCACTATTGGACCCGATGGGGGGAGCTGCAATCAGGTTCGAGGTTCAGGGCAGGACAAAGTCTGCCGGGCTCCACTAGTATTAAATATAATATTTACTTATGTCGCCAAGCGGGGGAGTAAGCAGAAACTACCCAAAGGAAGACCACGAAAAAGATGGATGCATTGTGTGGAAAAAGATCTGCAGAAACTTAGAAAGCTCCCTTTATGGAAGAAGGAGGCAAAGGATAGAGCCGGGTGGAGAAATCGTAGAGGAGGCCAAGACCCACAAAGACTTGTAGCGCTGAAGGAAGTAAGAAGTAAATAGGTAAGTATCTAAGTAAGAACTTACTTTCAATAATTTAAACTTGTCAATAATTGCCTATAAACTTGCCTGTAAATAATTACAGTAATCTTACTAATCAAATGAGAGTTTGGGTGTTTGTACGTTTGTATGTATGTTTGTTACTATTTCAATGAGTGAACCGTTTTGGCTAGAATGGAGATATGTACTTAATTTATACCCATAATGAACACATAGGCTGTATTTTATAACGGAATTTTTAAAAAAATATATAAACGCGGACGAAGTCGCGTGCATCATCTAGTACACAGATAAAGCCAAATGGAAACCAGACTCAATATAAAAATTGGAACGCCCCATGAAACTGTTATTGCGCAATAATAGAAATTCCATAATAATTATTTTATGACATATTTTGTGTAACTGTTTCCAGTTACGGCGAAATGAGCCGTGGAACTGATCTGGAATCGTATTTATTGGGAGGTTTTAATCCCCATACTCCATACGAATGGAATTAAATGCTGCAATGCAAAATGTTGGTTTAAAACTGGTCGCACATTCAATGAATTAACCGTGACAAACAGGCGCGGTGTGGAGCAAGCGAGAATCAGTTTTGGAAATGTCGGCAAAGTTGGAACTACCTCTACTGTAGTCTGTAGCTTAACCAATGTATTCTTAAGTATTTACACTTATCAACAATTACATTAACAAAAACAATATTTTGAATCAAATTTTTGATGGCATAACGAGTAAAAAAATTTAAAAAAACCGACTTTCAAAGCCACTGTTAAGTAAAAAAATAATTTTGATTTCTGCACACTAAGTATGTTGAAGTCGGGCGAGCCTGATGCGTCAACTTTACCTATCTTTATTATCGCCCGACTATCAGTCCAATCGATCGGTATTAAAACAGTAGCTCTAAGAACTTGATTCAAAGTCTGTATTTCGTCAACCTTCACAGTTCCACCCGATTTTATTAAGTAAAACTTTAGGCACAACAGTTGCTTTGAGGGCACGATCTTTTAACATGATGTTTTATTAAGTACCTAGTTCGGATTAAAAGCTCAATTTTCAACGTTGCATGACAATATTTCGCCGAATGATTAAAAAAATGGATCCTTCGAGTGTCACCGCATGAATAGTAGTTTATGCAACTGTCATATAATACCCGTGTTATATGCAGTTGCATACACTACTTTATCTTCACTAATGCAATTTATCAAACAACAAGAGTAAAAGCTGACAATAGTTTATTTATAATAATTGTTCAAATTTTGGATGGTACAATTTTGAAAGTTAATGTTAATTATTGATTCAGCAGCTGTAGCGGCCGCGGGGCAAGCAGTAGAGCTCGTAGACGGAATCGGAATATTTATAATTACTTCATTCGTCTTGTTTTCTATACTGTTCAAGATCGTATTTGAGACTTGAATTTTATTCATTAAAGACTCATCAATGTAGCTTTCAGCCACAGTAGAAGACTTCCACCCCCCGTGTCGTTTCAGTGCGGTCAAATCACCACCGCTATCTATGAGAAGGGTCGCCGAGGTGCGCCGGAAGCAATGCCCCGTGTACAACGCTGGGTTAGGCAGATTCAAAAAACTTGCGATAGTTTTTCCCAGAGCACCAAATTTATTACTTAATACCAATTCTTTGATCGACGCACTTCCCCGATCTATAGCTCAAGAAAAAGGCAGGGTTTCGACAGGGGGTGGGTCGAAGTTCCATGTATTTTTTACATACGGCATAGCAGTTGCCCGTCACAACGAAAGAACGATCTATTTTCGTTTTTGTTTTCGAAACTTTCACCATGATTGTACTGTCGTCTATGTTAGAGACTTCATCGAACTGGATGTTGTATAGCTCTTGCCTTCGGCATGCCCCCATTATGCCGAAGATTAGTGCAACCTGTAACAATAAACGATATAATAAGCTTGAGCTACATAGCCAAGGCAAAAACTATGATTTATGAAGTAGTAAAGTGTAGGTACCTACTACCAAATTTATACACAAAGCGCTTAAACGGAGTGTCTAGATAACTTGCGTGTGTATTACGTAAGTACTAGGTAGATTAAATAACAGAACTAAAATACACTTACCTTTTCAAAAAGATACAAAATATCTGGTGAATCTTCCAGGAACATCTTTATTTGACCTGATGTAAACGTCAAGGACTTTTTTTCCTTGTGTCCTTCTGAACTGCGTTTCAGGAACGCTATGACTTTTGAATACTTCGTGATATCAATATTGTTGTAGATACTCAGTGTGGACTTGAGCATAGAATATTTAGCCCACATCGAAGATGGCTTGAATTTGTCGGAGAGGTCTTTGAGATACGCAAGAATGACATTTTCAGAAAATGATGTAGTTTTCTTTTCGATCTTCCATGCCAAAAAGTTATTATATTATTTTTCATATAATTTTCTAGATTTTTCTGGCAAAAGATTGTGAGTTACTTTTGTTGCCAATTCTAGAATATCCGGAGGCGTACAAATATCATCGTCGCTATCCATTTTTTTAACTTTTAATTTGTATTTTAAAAACAAAACACATTGCGAAACATTAAATTCACGCGTACGTGTATTGTCACAGTGAACTTGCCGCGATTAAAATCTAACCAATGAGAGCGCAGCTGCGCGCGAAGGGCCAATCAGGAGCGAGCGCGCGCTGTTCGTTTTTTATTTAATTGGCACAAGATCTTACCAAAGAGTTTTGTGTATGTAAGTTTAGTAGTTTCGACGAAGTTTTCACGTATAACCCAACTGTTTTCAAAAGCCAGCCTAATATCAAAATTTTATACAACTTGTATGAGGATTTTGACATAAGGCTCGCCAGGTTAATTGGTCGCGTTTTATTGATGTTATAATGAGATTTTACGATATCGATGTGGATATTATACCATCATGTGAAATTGCTTAAATTGAGTGTTTTGTTATCTGCGCTATAACAGTAGTAATTATAAGTCAAGTATTGGAAACATAAGTAGAATGTTATAACATTAGTGTAGATAAACACGTTTACACGCACATTTTAGTCTTTCAGATTGACAAAATGTGCGACCATCCTACAATCGCGTGCGGAGAATTAAATGCTTCTGTCCAATGAAAGTTTAAACGTCCGTCAGCCTCAGGTGATGTAACGAGCGAGGCTCAAATTGATGCATAATAATATGATTGCCGGCTTGACGTCGCGTCCCGGTGCACAATTAAATGATTCAATTAAATTGCATTAATAAATGAACGATTGGATTCCATTTTAATATATTTTTTATGTTAATTTTTCTCTCCAAAGCTGAAGCTATATAATTGTTGTCACTGTCAAGACGTCCGCATGGAATTTTATTTCTTAAAAACACTTGGGAACTCTTGCTTTGCCGATATAAAAAGTAGCCTACCACCACCACCACCACCACCACTACAGCCCATTAACGTTCCGCTGCTAGGCACAGGCCTCCACTCTCATCTGAGAGAGGGAATTAGAGCTTAGACCCACCACGCTGCTCTAATGCAGGTTGACGGGCTTTGACTACTATTATCATGTTAGTGATTAACCAACCGTGTTCTCCGAGGCAGGGGGGTGAAACACCACTAAGTTCTTAACTCCGGGCTAGGACTGAGAATTTCTAGCCAACACTTAACTATGACCCGGGACTCGATATGATATTAATTAGTCCTTCTCTCAAATTCAAATTCAAATGATTTTATACAAATAGACATTTTACAAGTGCTTATGAATTGTCAAATGAATCTACCACTGGTTCGAAAAGCCGTTCCTACCGAGAAGAACCAGCAAGAAACTCGGTGGTTGCTCTTTAGAAAAAATATATGGTATGTTTACAATAATTGCAATAATCTACATACACATACATACAACAAATACAGATGCATACTCTGAAATGCAACCTGAGTATCTCTGTACCGAATTTCGTCAATATCAGTTATCACTGATAACTGATATTGACGAAATTGATAACTTATCAGCTACTAGCTGATGCCCGCGACTTCGTCCGCGAGGTTTAAGTTTTTTTGATTCCCGTGGGAACTCCTCAATTTTCCGGAATAAAAAGTAGCCAATGTCACTCTCCAGGTCCTTAACTATACCCATGCCAAAAATCACGTCAATCCGTTGCTCCGTTGCGGCGTGATTGAAGGACAAACCAACAAACCAACAAACAAACTGACTTTTGCATTTATAATATTAGTATGATGAAAACATAGTCTGCTATGTTACAGACAGACAGACAGACAGACAGATATACGGATATTAATACAATGGATTTTCTTTTCAGCCTGAAAGTTGTGGCAAAAGCTAGGTATCAATCCGCGGCCCCGAGGAAGCCGTATCTTAATCCCCACGCTGTTAGAGTCAAACATAGTTAATGGTTGGTTGCATCGCGATCGGACGCAGAGAGAGAAATGGTGTATCGGAAATGTGGTCCGTAATGAAGACTAACATTTTCGCTGTAATAGCTTCAGAGACTTGTTAGGTACGTAAGAATTAAGATCAACTAGTATATCGACCGCGCGGGTACCTAACCGACAGAAAGACAGACGGATAGCTTTCTGCCGCACTCAGAGTCGCTTAATCCTTACTTATTACATCAATGTGTAGATACGTATGTATATACACATTGATGTAATATTGTAAATTATTTTTCAACCGACTTCAAAAAAAGGAGGAGGTTCTCAATTCGACTGTTTTTTTTTTTATGTTTGTTACCTCAGAACTTTTGACTGGGTGGACCGATTTGGATGATTCTTTTTTATTTGAAAGGGCATACTTTCCATGTGGTCCCATATAAATTTTATCGAAATCGGTCGAGCGGTTTTTAAAATATCAACAATAAAATAAGTACTTTGTATAGCGTGTGCTTGTTGTTGTAAAGTTGGTGCGGGAGTTTGAAGTCGGTTGTTTATAAATATTTTTTTATATTAAATTATTCAAAAGAGCAACCATCAAGTTTCTTGCTGTATCTTCTCGGTAGGACGGCAGTCCGACCCAGTAGTACATTCACCCGACTATTCAAAAGCACAGCACTTGTCAAAGTCTACTTGAATAAAAAAGATTAATTGATATGGTTTGACTATGGGATTCCTTAAGCTACCAGCTGTCGGTAATGTACCTACTTATGATCGCCGAATACCTAGTGATAATGGTTTTTTTTTCGGATTAAAATATTCAATTTTGTCTTATTAACTAAACCACAATAAACTAAAGATTGAGTTACTAGAGTTGTTGAGTTACAGTTGAATCTACTTTCTGATTCAGTGCCACATGTGACCATGGATTATTTATTCGGTCTACGATGAAAATTATTATAACTTTAGGTTTCAAAAAGATCTGTAAAGAAGTATATGTTGCCTATTTGGAATGAAATGCATCTAACCGTAGATATCCAATGAGTTGATTATATATTTTTCAGAAGCTAAAAAGATATATACCTAATAGTCAATGTGATCTTAATTAACAATTCTAACCGGATACTTAAACTTTTCAGGTTCGATCGCCGTTCTTTATAGCCACCCATACCCGGGTAACTTTCCTCAGACAACACCCGGATAGCCGGGTACCGTATACTGTACGCGGTGGAGCGTGAAATTGGCCGTGTCGGACTCCCGCCGCGCCTCATTCATAAAATATCTTTGACACGAACATAATGTATGGGGCAACTGTATTGCCCGTGATACTTTTGTATCCCTACCCATACAAGGTTTTTTTATCCACTACAAGTTAGCCTTTGACTGATTGTAAGTGATGATGCATTCTAAGATGGTAGCGGGCTAGCCAAGGCTGATGTCTCCCACCAGACCAGACCAAAGAAAATTCAGAAATTATAAATTCCCAAATTGACCCTGCCGGGGATCGGACCCGGGACCTCCGCACGTTAAGACAATAGCGCTCAAGACTGCGCCAGGGAGGTCGTCGAAAATTGAGGTATAAATTAGATGACCCACCCTGCTTCGCACGGGTAGGCTTATCTTACAAACTACAGCTTGTACCTACCTAAGACTACCCTTTACGCTATTGCACTGATGAATCCGTTTTCCATGCCCGAACAATTCATCACAGTCTAGAGTCTTTAAAGCTTCTTTTATCCCGGGAAACTAAAGAATAAAATGAGGGGAAAAAAATTTAACCCACGCAATATCTAGTAATACATATTATTATAGACAGGCCTAGCGTCCCATTCAGCTCCTATTTGCATATTATTCCTTTATGAGTCCGTGTGAATTCATATGTTAATGTTTACGAGATATTCTAATCCCCGCGGCGTTGTTCGCCAACTCTGAGGCTGTTAAATCATTGGAACACGTAAAGTTGGGAAAGTGAATAGTTTGTTTGATGTGTTGTGTGAATATTTCATTACGTAGCCGTGTTGGTATATATTCGGCTTTAGATAGGTTTCAAGACAATTTGCAGCCTTGTCTTGCTTCTAATGTACTTAGGAGTAGTAGGTATAGTAGGTATACACTTTGTAAAGGTCAATTAAATAAGTAGTAAAAGGTTCAATACAACTGCCACATCGATGGTGCAAATTGACCCTTAATACCTTAAACGAGGTCAGTACGTTGATCTTAAAAAGAAATCTATTACTTACGTGACTTTGTCCACATGGATATTGGAAATTCTTTGATTTTCTGAAAAAACGTCTACCTATGTCCTACCGCGGGATTCAACCTATCTCCGTACCAAACGTCAAAATCGGTTGAACAGATGGGCCATAAAAGCGTAGCAGACAGGCAGACGGACAGAGAGATAGACGGACAGACAGCCAGTACACACTTTCTCATTTATAATACTAGGTATACTAGTATGGATGGATGTTTGGTACTCTTTCACGCAAAAACTACTGAATAGTTTTTGATGGAACTTGATAGTAAGATAGAAATTCTCCCGGAAGCGAACCCATTCAAGACCTCTACGTCATCTTCTTAAAAAGTAGAATTCACAAAATGTTGAAATACCATAATATTGACTTCACGCGGGCGTTCGCTAGTAACCACCACCCACCACCACTACAGCCCATTAACGTCCCACTGCTGGGCACAGGCCACCACTCTCGTAGGAGAGCGGGAATTAGAGCTTAGACCCACCACGCTGCTCCAATGCGGGTTGGCGGGCTTTAACGACTATTATCACGTTAGTGATAATAACCGGGACCGACGGCTTAATGTGCTCTCCGAGGCACGGGGGTGAAACACCTCCAACTTCCTAACTCCGGGCTAGTACTGAGAATTTCTAGTCAAAAAACTCAATAACTAATTATGGCCCGACCCGGGACTCGAACCCAGGACCTCGTCGGCCGCAGGCGAACCTGCTAACCACTAGACCAACGAGGCAGTCGTTCGCTAGTAACATTTATATCAAACTGTTATAAAAATTATAAATTCACTCGAATAAGCTAGAAAGCTATAAACCAGTCGGAAATATTTCGGGCCACGAGTGGCTTGTACCAGCGTACCTATAGAGCTACAGCACAGAATAATATAATAGTACTGACGGCTACAGAGGGATCAGGGGTGCCGCTAACATTACCATATGAATTTTCAGAGAGTTATAAAGGAATAATATGCAAATAAAGACTCGCGCGACGCGCTCGTGTGTCGTAAAGTATAATGTACCGATTGCGTATAATGTTGAGTGCTGTGTTTTAGATTTGAATACCTAGGTACTCTTTGGCTACGATTAAACTAGCAAGCTTTACTCACGTAACACGCATAAATGAGTAGATAACTTACGAAATGTGAACAGTCTTGTAAGTCGCGAATCGTATACAAATGTTACATTAATTGTAAGTTACTTACGTACGCTACTTACGTCAAAACTTATACGTGTAATTGCGGCCTTACAGTATAATATTTTCATTGACTCGGAATTTTCAGGATTTCTAAAATGAAATGAAAATTTTACACCCCCGTGCCTCGGAGACCACTAATAAAGCGGGTCGTCCGTCGGTCCCGCGCCTGATCTATCTCCGGTCGTGTGGGATTTTTCCGTCCCATCGGGCTATGAGAGTAAAGGAACAGAGAGTGCACCTGTGTTTGCGCACTCACTTGTGTACTATAATAGTCTCCCGCGTAGATGGCTAATCTCTCTAGAGATTTATTTTTATTTTATTTATTTATTTATTTATTTACTTAATGCTTGAATACTTAGGTACTATACCTACTCGAAACCATTATTTGACAAAATTCTACCAAGCATAAACCACCATACGATATTCAAACGAAGCTATTGTCTAACTCCACAAACAAACTAAAACTTTCCCTAACAGGCTCATTTCAGATTCACACTGATAGTGCTATCACAAATACATTAGTCGTGTAGGAGTGGAGTGGAGTGGAGTGGTGCAGTGGTGGGCAGTATGCAAACGAAATTGAACGCGCGCGCCGTCTCAAGTGACTCCATAATGCGTTCTGATATTTGACTAGAAATAGCCTGTCTTGAGTACTCTAAAGGATATCAGACTTATCCTGCTAGTTAGTGGAAATAATATTTTTTCCAAGTCAGTCTGCTTTTCCATGCATGCTTGTAATGCAAGCATGATTTGTCATAACTTGGCTCATCTTAGCTGTAATATAAAAATCCATACTAATATTATAAATGCGAAAGTGTGTCTGTCTGCCTGCTACGCTTTCCCGGCCCATCTTTTCAACCGATTTTGATAAAATTCGGTACAGAGGTAGATTGTATCCCGGGGAAGGACATAGGCCTTTATCTCGGAAAATTGAAGAGTTCCCGCGGGAATCATCCAGTAAATAAATAAATCAAGCCACGAGGCTACGAGTCGTTAGGCAATTCTAATTAAGTACCTATAATAATATAATATTATATAATATAACAAATAATATATTTGAGTACGATTATACAGCCGTCAAGCTGACATGTCAATAAATCAGCTGTTCCGATTATAATTCTAATTTTTAATTAGATTTAGTTTAAAATACGGCTAAGTTCTGCTGTAAAATAGTATAAGTAAAAGTGTTAATTGTAATAAATATAAAGTTACTTCTCCATCATCATCGGAACATAAACTTCGAGGCTGAGACAAATGTACCTGTCGGATGGCGACCGGCGTGAATCATGATTCATAAATCAACGACAAAATCCCGGGGAGTATTGCTTTTATTTCTTTAAAGCCATTACTAATTAGTTTAATTATTACCGCACACTAATAGGTATATTTCTCAAATCTACTCCTTACACGCTACTCGTACTTTCTCGACAATTTCGAGAAACGTCCATCCTCACATTCGGGCAAAGTCTTTACTCACTTTGCTTGACTTATTAGTGGAAGTAAAGCTGGAGAAAAACCAGGATTGCCTCAGACAAATCCAACACTACACATGACAATATAATTCTTAACAAAGAAACAAATAGGTTCAACATTAGCAGTGAATAAGTCAGACAAAGTTTTGTGTAAAAAATTAGTGCCTAAATATCTTGTAACCTACCTACTTACATACCAAATTATAACTAGCTTATCTTCCTTGTCTTGTCTATTTTATCTGATTCTTTTTGTATCCCTCCCTCTGTCTGTTCTGTAAACTCTCAATTTCCCTTCTCTGACATATAATATTGGTGTGTTTCAGGTGTAGGCATTGTAAAATGGCTCCAACCGTGCAAACCAGACGGGCAGCAGCTTTAGAGGAGCAACAGAAACTTAAAAATGCCCTACAGGAAATTAAATCGCTGAAACAATTAAACACACAGCTCCTGAAGGAACAAGAGGACAGTGAAGTTGAAATGAGAGTAATCATTACAAAGAATACACAGTTGAAGGCTGAACTGGCTAGCCTGCACAGCGCCCATACTCTTGTGCTAGAGGAGCGAGACCAACTTCAGGTGGCAGTCGGCTCATTCAATCAATGCATTCAGACCTATGAAGAGGCCTTGGGACGAATCTCTTTTTTGGAGGATGAATTGAGCAGATCACATAAAATAATTGATGACCTTCAGTCACAAATAGAAAGTTGCGAAAAGCAACAAAACAACAAACTGTATGATGAACTGCTTGCTTCATCTTCATCGGCACCGGTCGTGACCATTGATCTCACCTGTGACAGTCCTTGTGCCCATAATAAGAAACATAAAAATCTCAATATTTGCCTAAATAGTCACAGAAAAATAAAAAAATATATAAAAATTGGCAAGTTTATTACAAAAACCAAAAAATTAATTAAATCACAAAAGGCAAGTGCTCAAAACATTAGACTGAGAAAAGAGCGGTTAGACTTATTAAATAAGCTGAACATAACTTGTTCCTCATTGCAAGAAATGAGAGAGCAATATGAATCTAACATTCATAGCCTAAACAATGAGATATTAAAGTTGGAAAGTTCATTAAGAACTATTACTTCCCAGTATGAACTGTCACAGAAACAGATCAGTGAACACATTCTGGCTGCCGATGAGCTCTTAACCATAGGTAATTATAATATTGAACGATTAGACTCTCTAGTGAATAAATGTCAGTGTTCAAATAAGGTTCCTTTAGTTGTCTCAGCGGAAAATCAATGTACTGATTTCAAAAATTCCTGTAAGTGTAATAATGTACTAATGTGTCCCTCCCCACAGCGAAAAACATTTGTAATCTCAGACGGGTTTGGAAAAGACCTTGGTTATTTGCTAAAAAGTGAACTACACCAACAGGTCCTTAACATATGTAACCCGGGGGCCCCCTATGAGTACATAATTGAAAATATTAAAGGCTGTTGTTTAGATAAATACAGCACAGTAGTATTGTTAGTAGGTGACAGTCGGCAAATAACCAAAAAAGAAATACTCAGAAGTTTTGCATACCTACAAAGTGTACAAAAAGATTCTGAATGTAAATTTATACTTTGTGCGTTTCCATACTCATGCTCTTTGACCTCAGCACAAAATAGGTATGTTTATAAACTTAACATGCTTTTACATAATTTAAGCTATGGTCATAGAGACCATTTCCATGTACTAGACACAAATAAGTTTGTTAAGCGATTTACTCTGACAAAAGGTACTATGTATCTGCCACATAGATATAAGAAACAAATAGCTACATTAGTAGCTTGTAATATACAAGACCCAGCTATTTTTAGCTTGGATGCAACTGTGAATGGTACATGTTGTACCCATAATATTGATTTATCTAGTAATATTAGTACCAATCCCAGTATTTTGGAATTGGATACAAGTTATCATGAAAAATTAAATACAAATTGTACAAATTGTACTAATATTTATGTTAACACTGACTCAAGCTGTGCTGGTGGTACTACCAAGTCAGTAAATAACTCAAGCTACAGTAGTAGTACTACCAGGAACACTGCTTGTTTAAACTAGGCAGCAAGACAACGGAGAAGCTCTGTAAAATTAACATTGTACATCAAAACATACAGAGTCTCTCCGGCAAAGAATTAGAAATAGAATTATTTGTGGAAAAATGCAACACACATATCTTGTGTTTCACTGAGCACTGGCTTAAGAGTGAACAATTGCCAATAACCAGGATACATAACTTTACAATGTCAAGTGCGTTCTCTAGAAAATCTGCTATTCATGGTGGATCATTAATCCTGGTCCATAAAGACATTAATAGTAAAGAACGAAAAGACATAGTGGGTCTATCTGTTGAACGCATTGCGGAACTGTCTTGTGTGGAGCTGGAGCGTTTTATTGTAGTCTGTGTTTACCGGCCCCCCTCAGGTGATCTCACCCATTTTGAGGATATAATGGAAGATGTGTTAAAGCGATTGTGCGTGTCCACTAAGAAGATTATAGTATGCGGCGATTTTAATGTAAATATTTTAATGGAAAATGCTTTTACTGGTAGGTTGCTAAACTTATTTAAATGTTTTAACATGAAACATGCTTTTAGTGAACCTACTCGGATAACAGAAACTTCAGCCACTTGCTTAGACAATATTTTTTACAGTGGCGATATAATTTTGGAAAAAGCTGTTATAAACAAGCTAAGGTCGGATCATTGCGGGCAACAGATAACTGTTTTAAGTAGTGCCAATAAAAGAAAACAAATCATCAAGTGTAGACCAATAACTAAAAATAAATTGACGCGGTTTAAAGATCAAATTTCCGCCAAACTTCCTGCAATCACCTATAAAAAGGGTCACCCAGACCGCACCTATACTAGTCTCTTCAAGACAATAGACAATGAATTTAATAAGGTATTCAATTTGAAGCAAATAGAAAAAAGTGAGAAATTAAAGTTCAGTGATTGGGCTACTGTAGGCATTTACAAAAGTAGGGACAAGTTGTACGAGTTGTATGATGAAAAACAATACAACCAGTCTCCCAGTTTTGTTGAACGCGTGAAAACTTACTCAAAGACTTTCAAAAATGTTTGTATTCATGCTAAGGCACTACATATTAAAGAGAGAATTGTGAAGTCGGATAACAAAATAAAAACCACTTGGAACATAGTAAATGACGAGTCTGGTAAAACTAAATCTCGTGATGTCAACTACGAGATTGTTATTGATAATAATAAAATAACGTCTGATAAAGAGGTTGCAAAAACCTTCGAAAAGTTTTTCCAGGATGTTCCTATTTTGTTGACCGACTCTCTAAACTCCTCACCCACCGCAGCTCAGAGTATATTGAGGGAAAATGTAAAAGAGTGCAATGTTTCTTTTGAATTTAAACACATCACTGCTATAGATATTATAAAAAACTTTAAGTTATTAAAATTAAAAAATACTGGTGACCTATGGGGTATGTCTGTGAAAGTCATATCAAACATAATAAGCGACATTGCCCCTTACTTAGCTGTAATTTTTAACGAATGTGTAGATTTAGGCACCTTCCCGAGTTTAATGAAACATGGTAAACTCATTCCTTTATTTAAGTCAGGAAATAAAAACGATCTTAATAATTACAGACCTATTTCAATTTTACCAACTCTCAGTAAGGTTTTTGAAAAAATTATATTGAGCCAATTATTAAATCACTTTAACACAAACAGCTTACTGCATCCCGAGCAGTACGGCTTCACTAAGGGTCGTAATACAACTGATGCGGGTGCAAAACTATTAAAACATATATACGATGCCTGGGAGCGTTCACAGAATGCTATTGGTATCTTCTGTGATCTGTCTAAGGCATTTGATTGTGTTGAGCACAAAACTTTATTGCTGAAATTAAGCCACTATGGCATGAGAAATGTTGCACTCGATCTCATTGCTTCCTATCTAAATGATAGAACTCAGAGGGTATGCGTAAACCACGTGAAGTCAGAGGGCTCAACTGCATTAATGGGTGTCCCACAAGGCTCGATCTTAGGTCCATTTCTATTTTTGGTGTATATAAATGACTTACCATACCATGTCAATAATGTCTGTGACATCGTATTGTTTGCTGACGACACATCACTTATTTTTAAAGTGGATAGAAGTAAGGACAATTTTGACGATGTAAACAATGCAATATCACACGTATCACACTGGTTTACTATCAATAATTTATTATTGAATGCTAAGAAAACCAAGTGCTTAGAGTTTGTTCTACCTAATGTAAAGAATATTAACAAAACTATAATGATAAATGGAGAAACACTAAAAATGGAGAACTCCACAGTTTTTTTGGGGGTGACCTTGGACAACAAGCTTCAATGGGGCGCTCATATAGATACACTAGCGGGAAAACTTAGCTCGGCTGCCTTTGCTGTTAGGAAAATAAGACAGTTTACCGATATTGAAACGGCTAGGCTTGTCTACTTTTCTTACTTCCACAGTGTTATGTCGTATGGCATTTTATTGTGGGGCAGAGCCGCTGATATCCAATCAATTTTTATATTGCAGAAAAGAGCCATTCGTTCTATTTATAAACTCGGATCACGCGAATCACTTCGTGAAAAATTTAAAGAGATTGGTGTTCTTACGGTGCCTTCACAATATATATACAATAATATAGTCTTTGTTAGGCAGAACATTAATAATTATAAACAAATATCTGATACTCACAATCTATGTACTAGAAACCGCCATAAGCTAGTAACAGCGTCATATCGTGTGCGTAAGGTGCAGAAATCCTTTGTGGGGTCGAGTGTACGTTTTTATAACATGGTTCCAAAAGAGTTTATAGATTTGCCATTACATAAATTTAAGGACTGTGTCAAACAGCATTTGTTAAGTCGAGCTTATTATACTATCGACGATTTTATTAACGACAAAGTTGCATGGAAGCAACCGGCCTCGAATCCAGTGACCCACAAGTCGGTGTAATACTTGT
This sequence comes from Erebia epiphron, assembly GCA_963932025.1. Classification (NCBI taxonomy): domain Eukaryota; kingdom Metazoa; phylum Arthropoda; class Insecta; order Lepidoptera; family Nymphalidae; genus Erebia; species Erebia epiphron. The sequence continues at coordinate 35,951,062 of OZ009946.1, read as the reverse complement.
AACGTTGCGTATGTATTGTATTGCTTAAATATTGTAACCTCTTTCTTTTTTTGAGAAAAGAGCAACTGCTGAGTTTCTTGCCGGCTCTTCTCAGTAGAACCAGCTTTCCGAACCGGTGGTAGAGTCTTGACGTATCATAAGTGACACAAGTTGTCCTATGTGAAATAAATAAATCATTTATCATTTATCATTTATAATATTATCTACCTAGGTATTTACTAAAATTCTACATCAATGACTAGGTACCTACAATGCAGTCTGACAGCTTAGCTGCTCGCACCGACAAATAAAAATAATAATTTTCAAACTCCAGCATTCAGATTTCGAAACGTAACTAGCCAGTTGCATCATTAACTCCCTAGTTGGTTAATGAATAAGTATAATTTTTGCACTCGCCTCACCTCACGTAAAACGGATTTTTTAATTAGGTTTCCGTCTTGGGTTCCCCGCTCCCCCATTTGCCGGGGAGAAACTGAAATCTATTTTAAAATATAATACGCTTTTATTTTTGGAAAATTCCGCGAGTGGCTCTAGGGAGAGAAAGCTAATTTCAATTTCATTTAGTTCTGGCGCGATTCCATGCACCGGCCAAAGATTAGCGAAAAGGAGATCTCGCAGAGATACAAAAGGATTTTCTATTAGTTGCTGCCTATTGCTCTAATCTAGACAAGATTAGATAATCATAATGAGAATACAGAAAAATCTGTCAACGTACTATAAATAGTCTGCCAATGCGTACTTACTTGGCCCGCGTGGTAGACTGTGGCCAAACTCTTCTCATTCTGAGTGGAGATTCTTGCTTGAGTAGGTAGTAAACCAGCAAAGCGTGTGTTAATTAGTTTGAATGACAAACTTAACTGATTTAAATCTGACTAATTGAGACGAAACTGATTGAATTTGCCATGATGAGAAATTATAAATTCCCAAACAGACCCTGCCGGGGATCGAACCTGGGATTTCCTAGGGTTGCCATCCGTCCAGGTTTCCACGGATTTGTCCTAGATTAAGGTGCCTCCAGGTTGGTCCTTTTGTATTCCGGGTTTAAAAGTCTTCAATTCACCAGTCGACCACCGGGCGGCACGTGCGAAAAAATCATAATAAGTTGAAGAAAACAAAGTTGATTAATACCTATTATTTAAAACTATTTTTATTTTACCCGCTAAATAATTTTAAACAAGTGCGAGTCGGACTCGCGCACCGAGGGTTCCGTACTCAAGAAGTAGGTACTGAAGCAAAACAATCAGGCAAAAACCAATATGTTTATTTGACGACGAGTACGAGGTTTACTGTTGATATCAAAAAACTATGCTAGTTAGAGCATTGGCTTTAGTTTTCCTGTAAAATATACATAAATTCCTATTGACCATAATTATTTCAGATTTTTCGATTGGTAAACTCCGGAGATAAGGGGAACGGTATTTTTTTAGACTTTTTCCCCGATAAATCAAAAACTATCATGACTAAAAATAATTAAAAATCTGTTTTAGAATGTACAAAGTAAACCCTTTCATATGATACCCCACACAGTACAGTTATCTCACTTTTAAATTTCAACCCTCCGATTTTCCCCCCTTTTTAAATAAGAACAAAAATAATTTCCATTTTTTTTTAATTCCAGTGTCTTTGGGCCACTAATATACACAACTATTCCAAATTTCATGTCGATAGCTTCGGTAGTTACTGAAATAATCGAGTGTGACGGACGGACAGACGGACAGACGGACAGACGGACAGACGGACAGACAGACGGAGAAAGTCGCACCATAAGGGTTCCATTTTACCATTTTGGTACGGAACCCTAAAAACACACACTGTTGACATGTTCGGGTTCTAAGCTCAACTATCCAGACATTTCACGCTTCTTGTCCTGGTTGCCAGAATAATAATTATGCTTATTTGAACTCATAATAATTTTGCGACTAACTAGGTAGGTAAATTGTTTCCCCCCATCCATCCAAAATTGTTTAGTATTACTATTTTTGAAACAAAAATAATAATATGTCCTTTTAATTATCAGTAATATCTTGTTTGGGCTTACTTATTTATTTTATTTATTAATCTTACACTTATAAGACCACAGCGCTCACCGCTGCGCCCCAGGTTATCAAAATGACTGAACGTGAAGGTTCTACGCCGTATAGTCTTTGGCCAGCGAGCGCACGCTACTCCCGGGAACGTTTGGGTTCTGTAGGCAGGCAGATTACACCGTCTGAGCTGCAATACGCAAATTCCACTCGCTGCAAAGGATTCCGCATTTTTATCGCCACCATCCCCGCCGCACGCTGGAATTGGCTCTAAATCGACTGGGGATTTATGATCACTATCATTATTAGATACGTCTGTTTTATGAATATTCCATTTAGGAGATCTAATATATCAAAATATCAGCGATTCAGTTTACAACGCGCCCAGAAGTAATTTAGCGTTCAAATACGGAGCAATAAAATACTAGGTAGGACTGAGGTAATAGATATTAATACCTACCTTCAGTAGCGTTTCGGGTGATAGCCTAGGCTTAGACCAGAGATTTTATGGAATCTATCGGATATCCGGAATGAAAATCTATTCCGAATCTGATTTGATTTTTATATAAGTATAGTATATAGTTTCTATTAGATTTTTACATCGGAAACAGATTTTCTGTCTCATTTAAAATCAGCAGTTAGACTCGACGCTAATAAATCTTTATTAAGAATTCTCTTCCGTTCAACTGACAATTTTCATTAGAAAAGTTTGGAAAAACGAAAAAAGTTACTACAAGTTTCCCACAAAGGGACAGTTAAGTTCATAATATGAAAGCAATGAATTATAATCAAAGTGTGTTTGAAAAGATTTTAGATTTCAAATTAAGGCGGCGGCCCCTTTTGAGATACTCCCATTATTTACAGTTAGATAAGATGCAACAATGTTAAGGAGCATTCACATCGTCATAATAATTTCGAATCGAATAGAATTTTAAGACCTACATTTTCACACTAAAACTGGAACAAGCTCTAGAAGACTATTATCAAAATATACTTATCAAGATTTTATACTAAGGTATATTATCATTTTATTGATGGAAGTATTTCTCTTGTACATTTTATCGATGATGTACTTTACAGAAGCAGTTTTCAGACAGATCTAATAGATGAGCATGTAGAGTTCATTCGGCAACCGATTCCTCCAAACATAATAATTAATATAAAATGTAAATTTTAGTCCACCGTATGATATTATCATCGAGGTTAGATCACTAGCAATATAAAGATCCAGGACCTTTCGTTTCATCTCGGACCTAGCTGATACCCGTGACTTCGTCCGCGTGGATTGATATATTTTTAATTTCCCGGGATAAGAAGTAATCTATATGTATTTTTCCAGACTATAATCTATCCGTTCGATCCGTTCTTTGTTCTGGCGTGATTGAGTAACAAACATCCATCCATCCAAACTTTTGCATTTATAATCCATACTAATATTATAAATGCGAAAGTGTGTCTGTCTGACTGTCTGTCTGCTACGCTTTGACGGCCCATCTGTTCAAACGATTTGAATGAAATTCGGTATAGTGGTAGGTTACTCGTACATCTCGGGGAAGCACATAGGCTACTTTTTATCTCGGAATATTATAGAGTTCCCGCGGGAATAAGAAAACCTTTATCCACGCGGTCGTAGTTACGGGCATTATCTAGTATTAGTATAAGTAGATTATGTTGCTATCTTCGCAGCATTGTATAGGCACCTTTACATAGCAATACCACCTTGATTAGACCTCTAATGCGATAACAAGTTTCAGGGCAGCGGTTGATGCCCCAACTTCTGATTGTCTCGCTTGTAAGGGGGGAAGTTTTACAGGGCTCGGAGGCTGCCCTAATAAGATGTGACTTAATGATGGTTCAACGTAATTGACTCGTACCTACTCATGCCGAATTTGAGATGGTAAATGATAGGTTAAATTAATTGTGAAATAAATTGAATATTTTTCATTACGAAATTGCAATGGTTTTCTAGATCTCAGGTCCCTGAGAATCGAATCACACATAACTTTTCATTATTAATGCACTAGATGTACCTATCCGTGACTTTACCCTCGTGAGGTTTTAAAAATGGTGAGGTTCCTATAATAATACATGCCCGCGTGGAATGGTGGCAACTGGCAAGAATGCTGGCTGCGCATCCGCGTTGGACAGCCAGGCTGATTCTTTGTGAAATAAACGAGCCCGGCCTTCTGTCCCCAGATTAGGCAACTAACAGCGGTGATCTATTGTGGCAATTATCTCTCAAAATATTTTTGGTACGTACTAGACTCCACGGCCCCTAGGTATCCACGGCAAACGCAACTATTGTACAACAGTTCTAAAATTATATGCAGCACAAAATGCTTCCGATATTTCTCAATCTTTAGACCCACGTCGATTTCTCAGCTCCCAATACATCATTCGACATTTTGTGAAATTCTAAATTGTGTGCTACAATATTTCGACGCGTACCTACAGATGAATTTGTTTCAATATTTTTCAGGGCTCTGAAAGGAAAAAAAATGGTAGGTGCTATCAGGGAAAAATTCAAAAAACCCGTTATGAATTTCTACCTATCTATCTACAGACTATTCTGGTACCCTAGGAGGCTACCAATGATAGGTACCTATACTACGACAAATGCGTTTGGAACCCTCGTAGCTTTAGTTTTAGGATACCGTCGTTATTAATACCATCACGTCTTATACTTTGTATACTTGACGTTCAGAAAGAATACCTACTGTGTCGGTACAAATTTTGAATAAACAATCTTTAATTTTGACTAAAGCCGTATCGCCAAACGATTTAGTGTTCCGATGCGACGCGTAAAGATTAACCAATATCAAAATTATGGTAGTCGCGGAGCCCGAAGGCTGCTTGGAGATCGAACCCCCGATCATCTGAGTAAGAGGCCGGGTGTTTTAACCTCTAGGTCACCGCTCCTTGGTCGATATTACTGCAACTATTTTCTTGAATTTTGTCACCTATTCATTAAGCGTAGGTACTTACGCAAATGTTAAATGAAAACCCAGTGTTCATTGCTCATTTTATCGGTAGTAGGTACGAGTACACACTGTATCTGTATGGTTGTCACCCCGTTGCTCTCCATACCACCGCCTCGTCAAGTATGCACGTGTCAAGCGAGCGAACATGCCCCTGGGTACCTTACATTTCACGAGCGTTTCACCCGGATTTCACCTAAGAGCACATTTCACGGAGCGTTCACTTGTATTATCTATTGGTTTTATTGTTTCATTTTTTTATCTTTGGTGACCAAATAAACCTAATCAGTAGTACAAAACGTAGGTAAGTAGGTATATAAAGAAAAACCTAAAAAGATCTTCAAAAACACATTTAAAAATTGCAAGGCCAGGAAGACAGCAGCTTACCGTGGTCCGTGGTACAAGATGCCGTAAGTATCATGCATGGAGCAGAATGGCTTCCGATGGGTTTTAGTGGGTAGCCCATATAACCATCAGGGGACGTGCGTGGGTTATAGAGGTTAGGAGAGAACGCTCTCCCCCAAGAGATTGGGTGGTACCTATTTCAAAAATATTTCCCCCATAAAGAACGGCCGACGGGAAGTAGGTACCTACCCAGGATTTGGTTAAGTGTTTTCGATTGCGTTGATTTCGAAACATGTCACTTCTTTCAGCTGGCGTGGCCTACTCGATTTGACAAACAAATGAAGTTCGTCTCAGTGCGAATCTAGTGGGCCACGGCTTCGGTTTTCGAAAATCGAGTTGGCCGCGCTCGCTGAGAACACATTTTGTTTAGCGAAATTAGACTTTATTGACATAGCAATAAGAATTATGAAAGTGAAAATCACATTATTGACCAGCGGGTTATAATGAAATTCAATAGAACATTATAACTAAAGCCAAGAGATATAATGTCTTGCTTTCGGTAAGGTTTACATGACATATAATTCGGCATTGTCGAGCATGTGGTGTGAAATAGTAGATTATACACCAATGGGATAAAGCACTGTTTTATGTCACGGGCGCTACATTGAATCCTGAACGTAACGAAGGACTCCAAATTTAACTCCCGAGCGCAGCGAGGGTGGTATAAGATTGAGTCCTGAGTGCAGTGAGGGATTCAAGCGCCCAAGAAAAAACTGCTTTATCCCGGTGGTGTATACTCTACTTTATAGGTACTTCTACCATAACAGTAAAACAAACTGTAACGGTTACATATTTATTGCAAATCATAGTAAGTAGGATACATAGGTCTAGTAAATAATAAAAAGACAAATTAAAAGTGAATGTTCACGTTCGATAGTCACATTTTTTTTTTTTTTTTTTATCCACTACAAGTTAGCCCTTGACTGCGATCTCACCTGATGGTAAGTGATGATGCAGTCTAAGATGGTAGCGGGCTAACCTGTTAGGGGCATGGCAGTTATATTAAACCCATACCCCTATTCGGTTTCTACACGGCATCGTACCGGAACGCTAAATCGCTTGGCGGCACGTCTTTGCCGGTAGGGTGGTAACTAGCCACGGCCGAAGCCTCCCACCAGGCCAGACCAAGGAAAATTCAGAAATTCCAAAAGGAAAGGAAATTTGTCCAGTTCTGAAAATTAAGAGTGATATTAGTTGCACTGTTTTTATTGAATTACTTCTGACGCTGTTATGTTAGTTGGTATTTCTTCCTCCACTTTTGGGTTTGCTGTTGACGGCGGCACTACATTGATTTGATATTTTGATGTCGATGGCTGGGGCATTTGGAGCTGCAGTAGTGGCGTCCAAGGATCTACAACAGAAGCTGCAGAAGTCTTTGTAGGAACATTTTCACACAAACGAGCGCTGATTTTCCTCTTGTTTTCCAAAGAATCTTCTAAGTACCCTTCGGCAACGGTACTAGATTTCCATCCACCGTGTCTCTTAATTACGGTCAAATCTGCACCTGCGTCGGCCAAAAGAGTGGCAGAAGTTCGGCGAAAACAATGACCTGTGTAGAGATTGATGTCCGGCAAACTCAAAAAAGCTGCGATTGCCTTAGGGGTGCTACTAATTTTATTTTTACCCATTGGCTGCCGGGTACACTTTCCATTTCTGTACTGGATTAAAAAACGATTTGTATTCGTTCCAGTTGGTCGAAGTGATTGGTATTTTTCTACAGTTTTGACATGGTCTTCGCGCACAACGAACGATCTCTCTCTTTTAGTTTTGGTGTCTGGCAATATAACCAAAAGCAGTGTATCAGAATGCTTTTTCATATTATCAGTGTTCAAGTTTACTAATTCGTTGCAGCGACAAGCACCATTTATTCCCAAAATTAATATCACCTGAAACAAAAACGATGGAATATTAGGTAGAGGTTTGATTATAGTTAACAAGGTAGCATAAGAAATAGATTTAGCTAAGTACATTTTTAGTAGGTAGATACAATGTGTTAGTAGGTAGGTAATAGTAGTAAGGTTAGGTAGGTACTCACTTTTATAGCAAGAAATTGATCATCAGGGCATCAGGGGCTTGCTCCAGAAAAGATTGTATGTTTTCAGCGCTCAGAACTTTTGACTTTTTTGCTTGATAATTAGAAGATTGTTTCTTTAAAAATGCTATGAGTCTTGTGTATTTCTTGATAGAAATATAGTGTTTTACATCGATGGTCGCTTTCAGCATGGAAAAAATGCTCCACAGGCTGGATGATTTCTTGGTTTTTGTTAATTCTTCGAAATAACAGAGGAGCACTGGTTCAGAGATACTTTTTACGCCTTTATGATTTCTCCATTGTATGAAATTTTCATATGTTTTTAAGTAAATCTGCTTTGATTTATCCGGCAATAATTCACCAACAATTCTTTCCGCGTCGAGTTTCATTGTTTGCTCGTATTCGCTTTCGTCTGAGTCACTAAATGATGACATTTTGCAATATTTGGGACCACTTTTTATTGAATTTGTAACAATTTGTAACAAATTCGTAGATAGATTGTAGATGTGGAATAATTTGTCATTTGTTTTTATTTCGCGCTTTGGCGCCGCTGCTTTGATATTCAAACTCTTTGCTTTTCATGCTCCCAGTGTTTATGCAGGTACACATACTCCTTGGTTTAAAAACTTTTATGTCAAATGGTACGATCGTTTGGTCGACCAGTCTGGAGCCTAGACTCTGTTGTGCATATTTACAGTATGGGGTTGGTCAACTAGTTGGGCGATCGATCGACTAGATTACGGCCCTAGGGCATGAAGACTGACTTTAGACCCGCAAAAGTATGATTAAAACAGTAGTAAAGGTATGGTAGAAGTATAAAAGAATATATTCATGCATTATCTTAGCCCCTGTCACTAGCCGCACGGCCGCGCTAAAAGCCGCCCCCAGAACCAACACACGCCGTTTGCTGACCATCCGTGCAGCAGACGCCCGCAACCACTAAACATTCCTCCATGGATGTGGCAGTTTTCTTGTATTTATTTTTCCGTAGTTTCGGCCTTAATCTTCGTCTCAACTGATAGACTGCCGCTGCTGAACTAAGGAATCCTGCTGGCAAGGATCTCCCTCAGAGACGGATTCATATATGGCAGGAGGCAGCAAAAGCTACGGGCCCCGCGCCTTGGGGGCCCTGTACCTGTGCCCAAAAATACAATGCTACGGACAGCGGTTACCTACTTGTACACATTGATTTAATACCTAATAATTGTAAATGAATTATTTAAAAAGAGCAACCACCAAGTTTGATATCTCAGATCATAATACGGGCAGATGTTAAGTTTTGAGAGTAACCATAACAGAAATAAAGTCTTACCAAAATATGTATACAAGCGTAATTATAGTAAACATAACATAAATATCTTTAAAAATTATATAAATAGTTTATCCTTTTCTGAGATATTTGAAGAGCAAAATCCTAACAAAGCATTCACAAAATTTCATACTTTGTTCTTGCTAATTTACAAATTGTGCTTTCCTAAGATAAGAATAAAAATCAATCAAAACTCGCAAAGGCCGAAATGGATTACCAGAGGCCTCAGAACGAGCTGCAAAACAAAGAGAACACTAAAGTATCTTTTACAGAAAGAAAAAAACCCTAGTCATGATAAGAAGGACAAGTACAAAATATACACTAAAACACTAAAAAATTGTATCACCGCATCACAAAAACTAAGCAATACGTATTACATTACAAATAGCAATAATATATGCAGCGCTTCTTGGAAAATCATAAAAAACGAAACAAAGAGCTACTACAATATCCCATTAGACTCAATAATAGTAAACAATACCGAAATAACAAATCCAACTTCAATTGCTAATGAGTACAATAATTTCTTAATAAGCATGACAAATACATCTTATCAAAATAATAATAGGAAAAATCTTGGAAATAACCTCAATCAAAATAAATCCGGAGCTAGTATGTTTCTTAAACCTCTGGTAAAAAATGAAGTATCAAAAATTATTTCATCTTTGAAAAACACAAAATCAGAAGGGTACGATGAAGTATCTACAAAGGTTATAAAAGCGTGTAAAATTGAGTTGACTTCTGTCCTGAAATATCTAATAAACTTATCGTTTGAACATGGGCAGTTTCCAGATGACCTTAAAATATCTATTGTAAAGCCATTGTTTAAGAAAGGAGACAGAAAAAATCTAAACAACTATCGTCCGATTACACTGATTCCTGTCATCTCTAAAATATTTGAAAAAGCTATGTATAGCCAAATTGTAAATTTTTTCACTAAACATGATATTATAAGAAAGGAACAATTTGGTTTCCAGAAGAATAAATCAACCATCATAGCGGCATTTCAACTCTCAGGCAAAATATACGAGAACACAGACTATAGAAAACCCACAAGTGTAATCTTCTTTGACATGACGAAGGCCTTTGATTTTGTATCACACGATATACTGTTGCATAAATTAGAAAAAAATGGTGTTAGAGGGCCAGCATTAGACTGGTTGAAGTCTTATCTAAATAATAGGAAGCAATGTGTTGAAATAGATGCAGTCAGCAACGATGGTACAACAAAGGTTTCTTGTAAATCTAACTATAAATTTAACCATTCCGGCGTGCCCCAAGGAAGCATCCTTGGACCGTATCTCTTTTTAATATATATGAATGACTTGCCCACTGTGGTTGACAATGAATGCTTCTTGTTTGCGGACGATATTTCAATAATAATGACATCAAATGATAATAATAAAATTGACCAATATGAGACTGACATCAATAATGAAATAATAAAAATAGTAAAATGGCTAGAAAATAATAATTTACAGATAAATATCACTAAAACATCATACATACAATTTTGCATTTGTAGTAGAAACCCTCATAACCAAAACTTAATATAAATTATGATAATACTCCAATAGCGGAAGCTCAATAAATTAAGTTTTTAGGCTTGCAACTAGATAAAACCTTAAACTGGAAAGAACATATTAATATGGTATGCCAAAAAATACATCGCTATGTATTCGTCTTATATAGGTTGCGTAAAATATCATTACCGCATACAGTTCTTTCAGCTTATCATAGCTACGTTTCATCTGTTTTGCGCTATGGGCTGATCCTATGGGGGAATTCAGTAGAAATAAATCGAGCTTTTATAGCACAGAAAAATGTATACGTGCGATGACAGGGGCCAAAAATTTGCGTATACTTACTACCATTACCCTGTTTAAACATCTTTGAAATATGCGTTTTTGTTAAGACTCACGAATATCTGTTCACAAAGGCATTTGAGGTTTAGCCAAGAAGTAGCAGAAATCGAGATCGCTTGGTCATGAGACATCAACCAAGGAGTTGCCACTACAATAAAAGTAGTGATGCTATGTGTGTCAAAATCTACAATAAATTACCAGCTGAACTAAAAAAATTACCTTTAGTGCCTTTCAAAAATCGACTTTTCGCTTGGCTTCTGGATAAATGTTATTATTCAGTGAATGACTATTTTTCATTGTAAAATGAACGGATATGATGGTAATTGGACATAAAATTGTTGATTTTATTATAATAATGTAATGATTAATCATAAAAATGTAAAAATACTGATTGTGACAATGTAGTGTAATGCCATCTTTATTGACATTTTAAAAGTTATTATAACTGTAGTTAACATAAATTAATGTAATTCATCCTCATTCATTCATTGTGACAGAAGTAATGTTTGCATGCCATTTTATGGCTGATTGTGGCTTTGTTTCTTGTATAACTGTAACATCTCTTTTGTATACCTACAATCTAGCAAATAAAGGATTTATTTATTTATTTATTTATTTATTGCTGGTACTTCTTGCTAGGAATGGCATTCCGAACCAGTGCTAGATTCACTCGACGATTCACTAGCACTTGTAATAAGTTTGTTTGAATAAAAATGAGTTTTGAGTTTTAGCTAAAAATAAAATAAACTACAAGCCACCAAGCAAGCCAGAGAGAGAGAGAGAAAGTGGCAACGCAGGGACAATCCCCTAATATTGTTTACATTCGAAATATTAATAAGGAAAGCAATTTTAAGGGCCTCCTGTACCTACACATTTACTACGGGTCCCGCGCTGTCTTTATCCGGCACTGTAGCTACACGGTCTCGTAGAGCTTTACCTATATCCAGTGACCCAGTTACTTTTAAGATCGTCCTCCCTCCTGGTGGGGAGTCTTACAACGCTGCACTTTCTGGTGCTCGTAGTTCGCCATTCACCCACCAACATATCTGGCCCGGTGGCAAAAATTGGAACAAATGTTTATGACTGTTTATTATAGTTTATTTTCATTAGCAACAATAAATGTGATAATAGCGACGCTGTCACCGGATCAGATAAATTTGTGGGACTTAAAGATAACCACTTATTTTTCAAAAAGAAGCTCTATTTAATTTCAAACCTCGTTGGTTAAAAGTGTAATTTTCAATTGCGCTGATGAAAGATAGAAGCAAACTTTGGTTCTACAAGTTTGCCGTTGCTACTAAATAAAATGCCACATCAATCTCAGAGTGTGCACTCTGCCAACTCGACGTCGGAATGAGTGCGTCGTCTGTAATTCAGTATTCAGCGCGCAAAGATGGCGTGTTGATTCTTTCTCCCGCCGGCGAGCAATCGTGCGAAATTCCGCGGTATCATTGCTATCGTTGCAACTATTTGAAAGATGTAGGTACCAACAGAATCTAACTTGCAATCCGATTAACTAGAATCACAGAATAGGTAGTACCTACTTTAATATTGCTATATTATTATAGCAGCAGGGCGATTATGTAAAACCTGAATCGATCATTGTTACAGTCTCAATTGTTTTGATTGGCTGAATTTATGGTATTTTTGCTGCGTCAATGGATTTTGTCCAATAGTAGAAGAGTGTTAACCAATCAGACGTGTGTAACAGAAGGTGGGTCAGGATGGTAAATAATAATTAATTCGTATTTCACTTCACACAGTTTATAATACGTAAAAGGTGTTCTCGAGACGAGTGTTACAAAAGGTCTGGCTTGAGCCACTCAAAATACAGCATCACCGGCCCCAGCTACAATAATCTTATTACAGTTAGGTACATAAACAAAACTCATCTTACACTACGCCGAAATAGTCAAAGGAAATAACAAAAGCTCCGTACTGTGAACGCGATCTCATAACATTTAACATAAACCTCTCTAGCCGCCAAACAAAGGCCCTTTGACAGGTACCTACTAATAACGCATGATCGGGCAAGGTCATACGGTCAAGTCATTAATGAGGCCCAGCAATAGGTGTATGAAAAAATTCTATAACACGTGATTGGGATCTTTACACTGTAGCTGTTATTTTTAGACAATCGAGCTGTTACCAATCAAATAGTCGCATCTGAAGTTGACCGCAAGAGGCGTCGCAATAGGATATTTTAACGCAGACTTTTTGTTTGGCGCTAATTATAATGCGTAGGTATATCATAATTATTGTCAGACTATAGATATCAGAGTTAGATTACCGCGACTTTGTCCGCGTGGACTAAGCGCGGGAACTCTTTAATTTTCCGGGATAAAAAATAGCCTATGTCCTTCCCCGGGACACAACCGTCTCTGTACCAAATTTTATCAAAATCGGTAGAACAGGTAGAAGCTTAACAGACAGAAAGACAGGCACACATTCGCATCCATACTAATATCGATCGGTAATAATGCGAAAGTATCTGAGTCTCAGTAAAGTATCTAAAAGTCTGTCTGTCTGATGAAATTTGGTACAGAGATAGGTTGTATCCATGATTGTAATATTATGTATTTTGACATCAAATAAAATATAATAAATATTTAGTTTGAGCAGTAAAAGGTAAAAAAACAAACTTTGATAACAATAAACAACATTTATTAAAAATATTTAACTAATTCTCTATAAATAGTTACAATTATAAATCTATGATCGCATTATTAGGTAATATTATGACAGTAGGTACTATAAAAACATTACCTAATTATAAATTCTGAAGTGAGATTTTGAACATTATTTACATAAGCCAGCAGAATTTTTTTCTAATATCGGTGCTTCTAGTAAATACGGCATAACTCGAGTCATGCTCTTTGTTTTTTATTGTACCATTAAAATCTACGTGTGCTTTAGAAGCGAAGTCCGGGAGAGTCTTGGCAGCCAGGGCCCAGCGAACCCCATACAGAACGGCCAATATGGACAGGAAAACCTACGCGGAGGTGGCCTCCACTCCTAACCAACTATGGTTAGGTTAGCCATAGTTGGTTAGGAGTGGAGCCACCACAAGCGCACTTCCCACTCCTGATAGTCACCTGACCCCAGAGACACCTGTGATGAAGTTGTAAAAACCATCAAGACAGTGTCGACGTTATTGAGCTGGGGATTGGTGTCGACTCCTCAGGAAGAGAAGAAACCAAAGGGTCATCATTGCTTGCGACTCTTCTGAAGACAGGAACAAGATGGAGCTAGCCATTAAGAGCTCCACGAGCAAGCTATCAGTATCCCAGATACTGCCAAGACCAAGACCAAAGCCAAGACCCTCTTATCCGGCTGGTTGGGGTCATAAAAGACCTAATCAATGATAAACAGGTGGAAGAAGCAGTTCTTCGCCAAAAAAGTGGCCTGATGTCGACGATAAACGCCGGAGATCGTTCGGTCAGGGTAGTTCGCAGGTCAAGGGGCAGGACCAGCGACATCTGCAATGTGATGACACCTGGAATGTACCACCGACTAGTGGACAGCAAGCTCCGCATCGGGTATCAAGTAGTGTGGGCAGTCGACCAGTCACCTGCAGTCCAATAGTACAGGTGCATGGGCTACGGCCACTTTGCCAAGGAGTGCCGGAACCCGGAGTCCGGCTACGGTCACTGTGCGGGCAACCATGATACCCGGCAGTGTCCCAGGAAAGCAGACCCCCCATCTTGCATTAACTGTCTAAACTGTCTAAAAAGCAAGGACGAATCAGCCCCCAGCAAACACGCGGCATATAGCGCAATGTGTCCAGTTTGGCAGAAGTGGGACCGCATAGCGCGAGATTCGGTCTTGTACTGTTAAGGGCAGCCTGGACTCTGATGTAGGACAAACTACGGTCTGCCAACGTAGGAACCGAAGTCAAGACCATTTAAAGGTGGCCCAAGCCAATTTCGGGAGGGGATATGCCTCTATGCAAGAGATCCTTTACGAGACCAGGAAACGAAAATTATCATTCATAATGCTCCAAGAGCCACGTAAGCTCTAACTACAGAGTCATTCAGAAGATGTCCTTAGATAAAAACAATCCCGTTAAGGCGGCGACTGTCATCATGGATCCACATCTCGTAGCTATAGACAACCCGGATTTATGTACCCGGAATATCTCCACTTGCATTGTAAGATCTAACAATAGATCAATAGGTATTATTAATGTCTACCTTGAAAAAGATAAGAGCATCACAGTGGACCTTGATCAAATCTCCGGCATCATTCAGAAGCTACAGACCGACGACGTGGTGATCGGAGGCAACTTTAATGCCAAATCTCCCTGGTGGGGTAGTGAGGTGGAGGATGACAGGGGAGAGAGAGTAGCGGACACCTTAGCAGGTCTGAACCTGCAAATTCTTATCGAAGGCAGTTCCGACGTTCTTTGCCATCAGGAACAATACCACTTACACTAGCGTAGTAGACCTGACTCTGCACTGAGAGCTTGATGACGCAGATAACAGAATGAACCGTGGAAACCGGACTTAGCACCTTGTCTGACCACAGGGCTATCAACCTCAACATCAAGACTGACAGAGATAAGCAAGACGATCACGTCATTTCGACTAGGGACTCAACGCGTAAATATAACACATCGAAAGCGAGCTGGCCAAAATTTACGGAGCTAGTGAGGAAGGGTCTTGACGAAAAGGAGCTGACTTCTAACCTCATTGAGGAGATCACCAACACTGACAAACTCGAGCAAATCGCCCAGGAGTATATCAGAGTTATAACCGCAGCTTGCGACTCTGCGATCCCAAAAATTTCTGACACAGTCAACTTGGGGAGAACGGAGTGGTGGACTCAAGAGCTGACCACCAAGAAAAGACACATGATAAGGTTGAGGAACAGGATCTCACACAAAATATCCGAAATACAAGCTAGCAATGATGTTCTCTGGCAAGATACCTACAGTAGTAGACAAACTGAAGCAATATTATTTCATCGACCGAGACGGTGACATGTTCCGACATATTCTTAACTTCTTGAGGAACAATGCCTTGCAGATCACTTGGGACTACAAATACCTGGATTTACTGATAGCAAAGGAACAATTATTCTTCAAATTAGACGATATGCTGAACCAATTATTGACGCTAAAAGATCGAAGATCTTTTGAACGTTTTTCGTAAGTCCACACCAAATGACCACACATAACCATGGACCATGTCCTTAAGTAGTCTTTGAGACAGACTCAACATGAAATTCTCAATTCAGAAACCGGCCGTTAGCCAACAGAATTCTGAGTCATACTGTGCAATTCTATCATTAAGAATTGGATGTACTAAATACAATCTATTTTCCCTCCGTTTTTGTCTTTTCCAGCGACGGTAAGCTAACCACAACGTGACCGTTCAACTCCATTTTTCGTACTGACTAAATCCGTCCCCAAATGCTCGCGCGTAGGTACGCTCTTTCTGGGCAAAACGGTCGCGCGTGATACGCACGAGAGAATCGCGGCGAATGCGCTCCTTCTGGACAAGCTCTTAGGGACGTGTGTCGCGATCGAAGCGGTCATTCGTCAAAAATGACGAGTAGGTACTTTGTCATGTTCGAATTGTAGAATTGTGATTGATGAGCTACTAGCTTACATTCAAAATAAATTCTCAATAGCCGATGAAGTAAGTTTGGTGCAAATATGTGCTTCCGCGTTCTCGTGTAAACAAATTGAGAAAGCAAATAGCCTACTTCTGGATTCTTTATCGTCTGAAAAGCGTAAAACTGTACGAAAAGGAAAACCGCCTAATACACGACGTATAGGTGTGTTTAAAGTAACCAATCCCGATGTATTGTTCGTGGTCTGAGAAATCAAGAATATTAAATCGCCTATCCAACTGTTGCAAAGCTCGAAGATATCAAGAGAGAATGTTTTAACGGAAAGCTACTAGCCGTTTTCGTCTGTAAAAGTGAATATGAAGACACTCACAAAATTTACCGACCGACGCTGTAGCACAGTATAAATGTAACAAAGTATTACCTGTTAACACCTGGCTGCGAATAGGTTGCGGCCGGGTGCGCAACTGCAACCATAACTTATCGAATTCTTTATGTATACTACAGTGAGGAGGATTCTAGTTTATTTGAAAAATAAGTGAATGTATTTTTTTAAATCAATTACCTAAGTACTTAATATTAATTTTTAATTAAAAATACTAGGAGCCACTTTTTTATTGGCACCTTGGCAAATATATATTCCCCCATTTATAATTATGCATAAAAATTAGTTTTTGATCACGTACTCGATTAACGTAGCAATCTTGCAGCCGGATCTTAAGCAATCTACACACCAAAGCCGCTGACCCGGCGGCACGGATCGCCGGCCCAACCCGCCGGCCTTATTTTGTACAATCATGCCGCCGGCTTGCGCCCGCGCGGGCAAGCCGGCGGGGCAGCATGCCGATGCCGACGGCATCCCTCTCCACTCACTCAGTCAGTTGCCCGCCGACTTTCATAGAGTAGTGACGTATCACTTATTCATTCTCTGTTGTTGTGAAGTGTCGGCACTTTTATTTTTATCAAATAACCAATATGGAGTGGGACGATGCAACAGTTATAAAACTAATAGACCTCTATCATTTAAAAGAAATATTATGGAACCCAAAAAACCGTGACTACAAAAGCCGGCCAAAGCGTTACGACGCATTTAATGAAATTGCCAGTGAATTTGCTACTGATGTTCCGGAAATCGAGAGAAAGATAAAAAATTTAACTAGTCATTATTACCGAGAGAAAAAAAAAGAAGATAATTCAAATAAGTCTGGTGCGGGTACTGATGATATTTATCATAGTAAATGGTTTGCCTACAAATCACTAAATTTTCTGCGGAACAAAAATGTGCCTACTGGAACCACCGATACTGTAAGTAAAGATATATATTTTTTTTTATTTATAATCAGGCAACTAGGGCCCCATAGACATATAATTATAATATTAGTTTATTTATTAGTGTATCTTTGTATTTACATTTTAACCCTTTCCCGGGCATTGGCAAAATAGTTGCCACTCAGGTAAAAAAATGTGTTTGAAAAAAAAGTAATTGAAATGTTGAAGACTTATTCAGTGCCTTTAATAAAATCCATAATAAAAAAATACACAATAAATGTTGATTTTGACTAGAGATACTTATTTATTTTTTATTAAATTAAAGTAAAACGGCTAAACGGGCAGTCTTTTTCGTCTTTTTTCGCAGGACACACCGTCGACGAGCCACGATTCACAATCGAGACGAGAATCACAATCAAATCAAAATGATTTACCACAGATGTCACCAGGAGATTCACAATCAAATCATAATGATTTACCACAGATGTCGCCAGAAAATACAACTTGGCAACGAAATAAACGTCCTAAAATCAACCCTAATAAAGAGTTGATATCCGAAGCATTGAATATTATGAAGAATGTCTCCCAACGACCAAATGTGACAAAAGATGAGGATGGTTTATTTGGAGATTATATTGCGGGTCAGTTAAGACAAATGGATCGACAAATGAAAGCTATTGTGAGACATCGGATCAACAATATAATATTTGAAGCCGAAACTGGATATAGATCCGAAACATTTACGGATTTTGCAAGACCAAGTAGTGTTTCTAGTTCACACAGTCATCCAGGATACTATACAGCATCTTCACTTCAACAGACGGTTGTAAGCCCTTCTACAAATAACTTAACTTCTTCTGAATACTCTGCCCAAACAAACTCAGATCCACAAACAATTCAACCTTCGTCACTAGAAACATTTGCTGAAGAATACCTAGCTCTAAATCCTTCTGATAGTGTTATAAAGTAATCTTCAAAATATGTTATAAATATTTAATTTTCTTTTTGGTATAATAAAGGTAGCTATAGGTAGCCCCATTAAAGTTAAATTTAAAATTAGTGTTGACTATTCCCTTCACACGAGTAGAGCTTGACATATGTGCGTAAGGAATAGCAAGGTTTTAATTTTAGTTTAGTGACACTTCTACCAATAGTTAATATCATGTTATTGGTTTACAAAAACACATTTCTTATTTTGTTTAAAATTTTATTATACGAATCACAATAAAAGTGTATCTCACTGTGTAATTTACGATTTTAGATTTAATGGATAATACATGGAACTACTTTAATGATTAAAAATAATATTGATTATATGAGTTGAGTTATTGGTTATATTGCCATTCTAATCCTCCGACACTAGAAAGAAAATAATGAGTCAACTCCACTCTTGTATCCTCAGCGGTCACTGTAGTATCCGAGGTTTGATTGTCTTCTCCTGACATATTATCTAAGCAACTGTCGTTTTCAAGATGTCTACGCCATTCACCGGGAAAGATTTCTCCTTGATTATTTTCAGTATCGTATTCATTTTGCTGAGTTGCAGCGGTTCGTTTGATATAATTAAATAAATGTATACACGCCAAAGTTACAGTAGTAGCTTTTTCTGGGATTAGCTGAATAGGTCTATGAAAAATCTTAAATTTGTGTGTTAACTGCCCAAACACGTTTTCAACTACTCTTCGCCCTCGACATACGCGATAGTTAAAAACCCTCTTAGATGATCCCATTGTGTGATTACCATCATAAGCCTTTATAATATGGGGTTGCAGAGGAAACGCGTCATCACCCAAAAAAAAATACGGTACTGGTAGATTCCTTCCGGGTAAAGGGGTTTTATGTGGTATATTCAATTCATTATCATTTAACAATCGATATAATGCTGAATTATTAAAAACCCCACCATCTGAAATCCGACCCTGACATCCCACATTAGCGTACAAAAAGTTGTAATCAGCATCTACCAAAGCAAAGAGCACAATACTGAAATATTTTTTATAGTTTATATAATCACTTCCACTTTTTAGGGGACATTGAAGTTTTATGTGTTTCCCATCCATTGACCCAAGACAATTGGGTATTTGCCATCTTTTTAAATATTCATCTGCAATTTCTCTCCATCCTTCCTGACTCCTTGGAATTTTCACATAATCTGAAAGTCCTTCAACTAAAGCATCACATACTTCAGGAATAATGCTTGAAATTAGTTGAGGAGATACTTTAAAGACGTCGCACAGGCTACTAAAAGAATTTCCTGAGCTTAGGTATTTTAACGTTATTGACAATCTTTCTACTGGTGAAACTGCTTTTCTGTAATTTGTGTCTTGTTTAGCTATTGTGTGTCCAACAATATTCAGTAAATATTCAAAGTCGGTACTGGTTAATGACAGGAAAGTCTTAAAAGAAATGGGTTTGTATAGAACCAAGTCGTCTTCCCTTAAATCACTTAATCTTTGACAAGTACTGTATTTATTGCGACTCATTAAACTTGGTCTAACCCAACACTTTCGTGTGTTGAGGGATCCACCGATAATAACTCCACAAACTGCTATTATTAAATCACTGTTATCGTCCTCCTCCATGTCAATCTGAAAATACTACTTCTGAATTATTCGCAACACACACGTCCAATCTCTACGACTATTTGGCAATTACTAGAACACCACATGCCGCGGCTGTCGTGCCGCCGGTATTGCCGCCGGCAAAGTCGTTCGGCTTGGACATTCTGAAGCCGCCGGGTTAACCCGCCGGCACTAAGCCGCCGGGCTGTGCCGCCGGGTCAGCGGCTTTGGTGTGTAGACCGCTTTAGACCATGTGAGAAGGTTAGACCTTAGACTCTCTAAGGCTTAGAGAGTGGATATTAAATTGGGACAAAAGTCAACCAAGCAAACCAAGTCATTCATTCCCTATTTTTTAAATTGTTACTTTTTATAATCTTATGTGTAATGCGTATAAATCAGTGCCTCCAGCAAAAAGGTAACAACTCAAAATCAACACTTTTCAGGAGAACCAAAAAACTAACTTTTTTATGTTTTATAGTATTTTGCAATTGAAATCAAAACTTCTTTTGAATGAAATATGTAGACAAAAACAGCCCTTCAATATGATGGGAGTTCTCACACGGCCGGAACGCCCCGGATCGGCCGGAAGCGGAAGTGAGTATAGATGGCGGCGGTGTGAAATACACCTCAAGCTTGAAGATACTCACAAAATATCAGAAATCCAAGCCAGCGATGATGTTCTCTGGCATACCGTCCCATACCCATCGTACCCATAGTAGTAGAAAAACAAAAGCAACACTATTTTATTGATAGAGACGGTGACATGTTCCGACATATCCTGATCTTCTTGAGGAACGACGCGTTACTGATCACTTGGGACTATAAATATCTAGATTTACTGATAGCAGAGGAACATCACCACGATTATCCAAGGGCAAACGAATATTAGGTACGTGGAAAAGTATATGTACCTCGTGAAAGCATAATTCCAGAAGTGGGCAAATAATTAAAATTACTTTTAAAATATGTTTGTACTCTCTTTAAAACGTGCACGAGCGAATGGTCACAACGTGTAGCGGTTTCACGAGAGATTTAATGTAAACAGTTAATTATAAAAACTTGGCCAAAGCATCACAACGACAATAAATTATTCAATTGATCAGGCTGCAGTTGCTACTGCTAAGCTCTAAATCAAATTGCGATCTAAACACAAAAGTATTCAATAATCGCTGAGTCTGCCGGTAGGAGCCTAAC
This sequence comes from Erebia epiphron, assembly GCA_963932025.1. Lineage (NCBI taxonomy): Eukaryota > Metazoa > Arthropoda > Insecta > Lepidoptera > Nymphalidae > Erebia > Erebia epiphron. Next base: position 35,929,851 of record OZ009946.1, on the reverse strand, counting down.
TTTAAAACGTCAAAGTATTCGTATTTATGCAAATTAGTCCAATATGGCGTATCACCGCCAAAGAACGAACCGAGTGAAATACATCGAATGAGTCAAATATCAACTTAATTAAACATTCGTCAATAAATAAATTAATAATCTTTTATCTTTTCTAAAAATTCAATTCAATTTTAAACGTAAAGCTGACACTCGGCCAAAGCCTTTCTTTCATAGACCATACTATAAAAGAAGTAGAAAAGAGAATCAAGATTGCTTGGGGAAAATATTGGGTCTAAAATCCCAGTATTATTGAAAAAAAAGGCAACAGACTAAAATAAAAAAAACAATCTTCCCATCTCTATTGTAACTTGGGCGCTCACTAAGAGTGTAATAGAAAAAAATCTAAAATTTCAAAGGGCAGGCGATAGTAGTAAGTATGTTGGGCATCAAGCTAATCGACTGCCAGGGAAACCAAGAAATTCGAAGAATAACAAAAGTAACTGACGCGGCGGGGCTCGCATGGAAACTCAAATGGAGATGGGCTGGACATGTGGCTCGGAGCAGCGACGTTCGGTGGAGCGAGTCGAATCAAATCAAGACAGTCAAAAACGTCAACTGTGCGATTACAGTTACAAAATCACTGAGGTGGAGCATCCAAATTTCAAGATGGCGCAATTTGTGTAAAAATTCCTATATTTCCATCGCCATCATAATTTATACAGCACAATAAAGCGCTGCGAGCATTGTGCGAACCCCGTACGTATTCGACCAATAGCGGAGCGACTGCAAGAATCAAACGCGGGCGCGATCCAATCAGAGATACATTTCGATCACCTGCCGACAGCCGAGCTTGTTACTTGTTGGGAGTCTAGTTTAATTGTTTAAAAATTAGTGTTATTATATTCAAAATTGTCAAGTTTTTGTGTAATCTTATAGTTAAAATAAGTGCATATAATATTAGTGAAAGATGTCAGAAAACAATGAGCCTAAAGTAAAACAGCTCAAAGCTGCGAGAGGTTATACGAAAGCGTCTATTTCCCGCTTATATTATTTTGTTTCTAACATGTTTCTAACGTCAAATATATGTAATTTAGAAACAAAGCGTGCTAGGATCGTCTAATTATTCAAAGAATACGAGGCGTATAACAAACAGATATTAGCCTTGGACGATGATGACCAACGTCGTGAAGATGTATCAGAGATTGAGGGGAAATATTTTCATATATTGACAGTGTTAAATGAGGCCCTTAAAACCAAATCTATGCCCTCCCAGGAGGCAGGCACTTTCAAGGCAAAATTGTCAAAAATTTACATTAAAACTTTCAGGGTAAGTACGCGGATTATACAACCCTTTATAAACCAGTAGTACACCACGACCAGACAGCCCAATCCGAATCTACTCTATGAAATCTTTCAATAGTCCAAATCGTTGGCTTAGATATACGTATTCGGCTTTATAAAACGGGTTTGCTGTCTCTGCCCATTTCGTTCCGGCGCGTCGCACGACAAAGGTGTTTGGTCAGTGTCCGTCCTGCAATTTGTGTTAATAATTTTAGAGAATTATGGAGGGGTAAGTAGATAACAGTTTTTAATTAGCTGCATGTAGAAATAATAACATTTTTGTGACAAAATAAATGATTTCATCAACAGCCGACCGGCATAGCGCATTAGACGTCGTTCAGGTGGAGGTGGAGAATGCGGAGGGGGCAGTTCGAAGCCGCGGTCGGGCTCGTGGGCGCGGCAGCCTAGGCTGTGGAGCAAATCGCCCTCAGGCGGTTGACGAGTAAGCATGCTTTTAATATTTTTTTTTAAATATTCTGATTTTGATGGTTTGGTAATTACGGCTTTTGATTTTAGACTAGTCGTCGTCCCCATTGAGGACTGGCTCCACGGCCAGCCTTCAGAATCGCCACTCAGTCGAAAGAGGAAGCGCAACTGGCCCCGTAAGTAGGGACATGCGGATAAGACGGGGACACGAGGTAAGACGGGACCCCCTACCCATACGCGAAACTAGACATCACACTAACGCAACGTAACGGCCGACGGGACGCCCCTACCGAGCGGCCATTAGTCCGATGTCGGCAGCGAGTGAGAGCGCGCGCGTTTGTTCCCTGCAAGTCGAAACGTGTTTACTGAATTTATCGATCTATGATTTAGGAACTGAATAAATATTTATAAAACCGTAAGTAATAGTTGCCTGATTAATGTAGATTTTGTAACGCACTTGTGATTGTATTAATTATCGTGTGATGTAAGTCAAAATGCCTGAAGTTTGGTGTGTTTTTTTTTACTAATATTTTTTCTAAACTATGGAGGCGAAGGCAAGATGGGGCAAACTTTTCGAGGCATGATGGGGCATACCCCATCTTGCCTCTTGAACACGTTTTTGGTATAATGCTTGTCGTGGTATTGCAACCATTTGTTGTTTTTCAGGTAACAGTGGTATGGTACAATGGTACGAAAATATAAAAAAAAGACGAAGAGGGGAGAGTGGTGTAAAGAAGCTATGAAAAAAGCAGTAGAAGATGTATTGGCGAAAAAGGCAGGATTTCGCAAAGCAGCTTCAAACTATGGTGTTCCACAAACCACTTTAGAGCGTTATGTCAATAAAATAAAACAAGGCAGGGAAATAATGTTTGGCGAGCCATTAGGGCCCATAAAAAAAGTATTTAGCGATGAAGAAGAGGCAGAAATAGCGACATATTTAAAACATATGGAAGAACGACTATTCGGCTTAACTACTCTTGATCTCAGACGGATGGTATATGAGTTGGCGGTTAGAAATAATAAAAAACATAACTTTAACAATGAAAAAAAAATGGCTGGTGACACCTGGCTCAGAAGTTTCTTAGATCGCCATCCAAATTTACCTATTCGTAAACCCGAAGCTACGTCCGCAGCTCGTGCAATGGGATTTAACAGAGTTGCTGTTGGAAAGTTTTATCAGTTACTCGGCGACGTTGGTTACGACCAACACAAATTAACACCAGACAGGATATTTAACTGTGATGAAACCGGTATAGGGAAGTACGTCCAAAATGACATATACGGACAAAACGACACATTAGTGATATTTAAAAAACTGCGCGGTATAAACTGTCAAAAGTTAGCCAATCAAGAAGCACCTACACCGGAAATATACCATTGGACTTTTGAGAGCCGTTTAAAATACAGAACGGACGCCATGTTGACATTTGTGTTTCAAGGTTGGAAAGAAATTTGTTAGTGGTCATTTGTTTTTTGTTTTTCGGTAAGTTTTCTTTTGTTATTTTACTGTCCTATAATTTTATATTTCGAAGCATTTTGTGTTTGAGGTGATCGCGTAGAATTTAAAACATTATTGTCACTGCAACAAGATTATTCTTCGAATCGTAATATTTTTTGAGGCTATGTACAAAATGACATACAACCACTATGGACAAAACGACATAGGGTATGTTCCGAAATACACTGTGAGCACTGTAAGGTGTGACGTCAATTTAGTATACTGCGAAACCGTTCCTTTATAGTTAGCTATACTGGTCACTGTTTAAAACGGAACGCAGCCAGCACTGAGAGCACCTTACCTCGAAAACGCCAGTGCTCACAGTACAAAAATGGCGACGATTTATGACGTCATATATTTCCCTAGGATACTGCGGCAGTATACTGTCAGTCCATAACGGGACGAATTTCTCCCCAGTAAGAGCACTGAACAGTGCTCTCAGTGTATATCGGAACATATACATTATGTGTCATTTTGTCCGTAGAGATGGTGGTAAGAATTTTTTTAAAGTAAATCTACGTAAATCTTCTTAATTTACAGAATGGCAATATGCCCCGAAATTATAAGAGGACAAGTAATCGGCAATCATGGTGTCAAGAAGCGATGAAAAAAGCTATTGAAGCTGTTAAAGAGAAAAAAATGGGTTGGTTTCTGGCTTCTAAGACCTTCAAAGTGCCACAAGCTACACTAAGGCGGCATGCTTTGGAACAAAATAAAACAGTTGCACCTGCAGCAAAAGGTTTAGGCCGATTTCAGCTAACATTTCCTCTTGAAATTGAGAGACAATTGGTTGAGCACATTAAGCTACTTGAAACTCGCATGTTTGGATTAACGCGTACAATGGTCCATGAACTCGCTTTCGAATTGGCTGAAAAGAATGGCTTTTCACACAGTTTTAATAAAGATAAGGGTAAAGCTGGCCAGGAGTGGCTAGATGGATTTTTAAAACGCCATAAAGACATATTATCTTTACGAAAACCGGAGCCTACCTCCGCAGCCAGAGCCCAAGCTTTTAATAGACATCAAGTAAGAAAGTTTTTCGATAACTATCAAGAATACATAGACAAACACAAATTAAACGCAAACCGGATCTACAATGTGGACGAATCGGGGTTGTCTACTGTCCAAAGACCTCAAAAGGTCTTGGCTACCGCTGGCAGGAAGCAAGTAGGTGCCATTACAAGCGCGGAGCGGAGATCTAATGTGACAGTTGTGTGTTGCATGAACGCAGCTGGGTCGTATGTACCTCTTTTCATGATTTTCCCAAGGAAAAATATGAAAAACGAGCTCGTGGATGAAGCACCAACTGGTACGGTAGGAGTAGCTCAAGAAAGCGGGTGGATGACCACTGAAATATTCGTGAAGTGGCTCCAGCATTTTCAAAGCTTTGTAAAAGCTAGTCATAATGATAAAGTCCTTCTTATTGTCGATGGCCATGCCAGCCATAAGTCGTTCGAAGCTTTGAACTTTGCCAAGGAGAATAGAATCGAAATTGTTTGTCTTCCTCCACACTGCACCCATCGTATGCAGCCTCTCGATGTGTGCTTTTATGGACCGCTCAAGACATATTTTAACCAAGAGATTTCTGTCTGGCTTAGAAATCATCCAGGAAGAGTGGTGACAGCTCTTCAGATCGGATATTTATTTAATCAAGCTTATGGAAAGACTGCTTCAGTTCAAAATGCATGCAATGGTTTCAAAAACACTGGACTATGGCCAGTTAATCCAGACATATATCCAGATCACTTTTTTGAACCAGCTGAAACAACAAATATGCCAATAGCTTCCACAGCTGATAACTCAGACTCAATCCAGGATCAGAACCTTCCATCGTTGCCAATAGAACCGGAGGCTGGCGAGATTATGGCCCAGGAACAGAATAAGGCCCCTGAATCTTCATCAAAGCCATCCACTAGTTCTTGTAAACCATCTACTTCATCGGATTCTTCAGACGCAATAGCAGTCACTAATGATATTCATAACACACTGACTGGCCCGTTAGACACTTCCCAACCATCCACAAGTTCCTTTGCATCGACAAGTTATTTAGCTGTTCCAATTAATGTCATGTCTCCAGTTCCCAGTGGTAAATTTGTAAGTGGACAGGGTAAACGAAAGCCAAAGAAACGAACGACAACATTCCTACTTACGTCATCACCAAATATGGCAGAATTAAAGTACAAACAAGAGATTGCAGCTGAAAAACCAACTCGTAAAAGGAAACAAGCAGTTACTAAGTCTCTTTACATTGATAATGACTCAGATGAAGAGCGCTCTGATCAAGAAGACGAAGAAGATGATTGTGCCTGTATTTACTGCAACGATCTCTACTCACGTTCAAAGCCTGGTGAGGGGTGGTTGAGGTGCAGGCGGTGCAGTCGTTGGGTTCACGCAGCCTGTGCTGATTTGCCAAAGCGTACCAAAAATTTTGTTTGCGAATTGTGCAATTATTTTTTATTATTATCTCTTATTTTATCATTTTTGTTATGTTGATGGCTGTGTATGTCATTTAGTCCATACGACTCGTGTCGTTTTGTCCATACGGTATGGACAAAACAGATTTTTCTTGATCTTCATTTAATACTAAATATTTTTGTAAGTGTTGATTTTTCTGACAAAATCTATATGATTCCTGTTAACCAATTAATATAAGCAAAGTTGTAAGAAAAAAATATGTTCCTATTATGAATAATATTAAAGTTATTGAAGATTAATAAAACGATATGTCATTTTGGACTTCCCCTATCTGTTGTTTCAAAAACTAAGAGCAAAAGAATTGCTATGAAGGGAAGAAAACAACTCGTCAGCAGAGCGAGGCCAGACTGTCACAGTGGAAATTTGCTTTAATGCAGCTGGTACCTATATGCCACCACTCATGATATTTCCACGACAGCGCATGAAGGCTGAATTATTAGATCATGCTCCACCTGGGACAACAGCTGCCTGCAATCCACGAGGATGGATAACCACGGAAATATTTACGATCTGGTTTAAGCAATTTATTACATTTTCAGGAGCTACTCTCGAAAATAAAGTGCTGCTACTTCTTGACGGTCATGTGAGTCACACTCAAAATTTAGAAGTTATAGATATAGCTCGTCAAAACGGAGTAATTATACTTTGTTTTCCTCCACACTGTACCCACAGTCTGCAACCTGCAGATGTTACATTTATGAGGCCATTAAGCACTTATTACGACCATGCTGCTACCAACTGGTTACGATCGCACCCAGGCCGAGTGCTGACTATGTTTCAAATAAGCGAAATATTTGGACAAGCATATATTCAGGCAGCCACTATGAACACGGCGATGAATGGCTTCAGGAAGTGTGGTATATGGCCATACAATCAGGACAATTTTACAGATATAGATTTTATGCCAGCTGAAACAACCAACCGTCCAGCAGTTAATGAAGCCGCTCCGGCTACATCTAATGCGACCAATTTACCATTTTCGGACGTTTCCACCGAGCGACACGCTGTTATTGAGAACAGTCCATCCACACTTCCTGATACTCAGCCTGCAATTCCTGTTACATCTATTTCACCCCAAGCCCAGCCAGTAACCCCACTTGCTGATGAATCTGAAACTGAACCAGAGCCTGGACCTTCATATTTACATGCAGCACAAACTAGATCTCCTGTTCGAGCAGTTTGCCGCGATCTCATGTCTAGTTTTAATTATGCCTCTCCTAGTGATATCATGGCCATTCCAGCAGTTCAGTCTAATGAAAAAAGGAAACAATACCGAAGGGGTAAAACAGCCATCATCACTTCTACTCCGTATAAACAAGAAGTAGAGGAAAGAAAACGAGCTGCGAAACCAGCTGTTGACAATAACACGGCTAAGAAGGCCAAAGGTAAAGGTAAAGGAAAAGGGAAGGGAACAGGAAAAAAATCACAAGAAGATACAATTTGTGTATATTGCAATGATGAAAACAATTCTTATCTTAAATCGTCGGAAAACTGGGTAAAGTGTCAGCGGTGTGAACGATGGGGCCCACACACCTTGTGCTGGAGTCGACGACGATGATATGGAAGATATCTTGATATGCATATTCTGCGACGAGAATTAGTCCCCATCTTACCTTTGGTCCCTATCTTGCCCCCTTTTTAGTATCCCGTCTTACCCCATATGTGGGCTAAGATGGTGTATTTCCCATATTTGATCATTTTATTTTTCTAATTTTTTTATGATTAGTAACCAAGTCCAAAGCTGTGCCAAATAAAGCTATGATAAGTAATTCATATTTGATTAATAAATAAAACTGATAATGTTTTAAATACTCTGTTTTTATACTTCATTACCTTAGCGTCCCCGTCTTATCCGCATCTCCCCTACTACTTACTTGCATCAATGTGCTTGAGATCTGGGTGCTTTACTAACGATATTTAATTTTTTCTAGATCATCAACAGCAGCAGAAGCAACAGCAGCAGCAGCAGCACTTGAACCTGCGCTCCCCCCGTCGCCGCCTGGAATGTGAGTTACTTCCTTTCTTCTATTTATGCCCTACAAGAATGAAATAGTTGCAGGAAGGAGTTACAAATCATTTTGTCATGGGGTCCTGTTTTCGGCCCCCATTTCTATGAGTTTGTATGGAGGGCATTCCCAAATCCTCCACTCGAACCAGAGTTGAGGAGAGAGAAGTTCTCCGAAAATAATGCAGGGCCGACTACTCCATGTGTCGACCCATATGAGATCTTTACATCCATTTGGGATAGGCAGATTATGGAGCACATAGTCTCGGAGACGAATGAATATGCCAGGGAATTAAAGGAGCTCATGATTTCTAAGAACGAACTCCATCCCAAGAGCCGCATTAACGAATGGCGAGATACGACAACTGACGAGTTGTATACGTATCTCGCCATCGTTCTTGCGATGGGGTTCGTCCTTAAAAATCGGATTGAGGAGTACTGGAGCCCCAACCCTGACATATCTTGCACACCTTACTTTAGGTCTTTCATGTCTCTCAGAAGGTTCCAGCTGCTAAGCCGATGCTTGCACTTCAACCGGAATGAGAGACGACCTAACTTAGGGGGGGTCAACGAGGCGATAAAAATAAAACCGGTAGATTTGAATAAAAAATTTCAAGAAATGTAAACCGATGAGTTGTGTGAATCGACGACCGGCTATTTGTGGCGGTTTGAGATTCACTCTCATAAGGGCCATGTCCAGCAGGATCCTTCAGATCTACTGGACTCATCTACGCCGGCCATTGTTTTTAGACTTCTCGATGGTCTTGAGAACAAGGGCTACACTGTGTGGATGGACAATTTTTACAATTCTCCTGCTCTGGCGCGAAAGCTGAAAACGTTGGGTTTCGACAGCGTTGGTACATTGAAGACCAACCGCAAGTCTGTGCCCGAAGCGGTGCACAGACTGACCAAGGAGAAAATGCGCTCAGGCACGATCACTGGGCTTACCTCGGGAGATGTCGATTTGATGGTGTGGAGAGATAAGAACCGAGTGGCGCTTCTCTCTTCATTCCATGGAAAAGGTGTTTCCACAAGGGATGGCTCCACGAAACCCAACTTGGTGTTTGACTATAGTGTCATGAATATACCCCGTGGAAAGGAAACGAACAAAGATCTGGTACAAAAAAGTTTTCCGTAGACTTCTTAGCGTATCAGTATTATATTATGTAAACGATCTTCTTGTCATATAAAGCACTCGAATTTTCGCAAATCTCTAATATTATCTATTCTTGAGAAGCATAGCCCTCCAGTCGTGGAACCTAACAGAGTGGACCCGGAATCTTTTAGGATACACCATCCGCTCGAGTTGCCACAGAACGGCCGGCAGCGGCAGCGTTGTTTGTGCCTACTGCCTAGTGTGCAAAAAACGCGTGCACGCGTATTGCGCTGGTTGCCTAAAGTTTTCGTACATTGCCTGCTTTGTTAATAAAGAAAGTTATTTATTAAAATTAAAAAAATTACCGACCGACGCTATGGGGATTCGCTGGATCCAGGCGGCGCAAGACAGTGGCTTGTGGAGGAGCCTACAGAAGACCTATGTCCGGCAGTGGAAGTCCATCGGTTGACGACGACGACGACGGCAATGGTGACCATAGATCACCTACTACATAGAGTAAGCACACGTCAGAACTGCTGTACCGACATCTCGGCCCATAGAGTAATGTTGACTCATCTAAAACTTTACCGACTGTCATGGTATAAATTGTTCGATGTGCAGATTTCATTCAAAGACTCGGAGTAGCCAGCCAGGAACTACGTGTACAGGAGTCGCCGATGATCAGAGAGCCATGGCAAAGTTGATCTTGACCATTGATCCGTCATTGTGAAAGATGTAAAATCAACTTCACAGCTGTGGAACAAGCTCAAGTCGAAGTTATTTGATGATTCGGGTTTCACAAGAATCAGTTTACTACGGAACCTCATTTCGATTCGACTCGAAAATTGCAGTTTCGTGACTTTTATGTGACGGAAATAGTAGAAACTGGACAAAATTGGAAGAGGTTTTAACATCAATGATGAGTGGATCGGATCGCTTCTATTGGCAGGATTACCTGAAAAATATGCGATCCCCAAAGAAGGCAACAGGAGTGATACACTACTACATATAGTGCATATATATTACAGGCCCCATGGAGACTAGGTCTATTGGTGGTCGAAATATTACTTGATATTTGTTGATGACTGCAGCCGAATGACATTTATATGTTTTCAAAAAATAAGAAAGAAGCTTTTGAAGTATTTTAAAGTATTTAAGGCTGAAGTGGAAAATCAGTTAAATTCCAGAATAAAAATCCCAAGGAGTGACTTTGTAATTCTGAATTTGAACAATTTCTCAAGGTGAATGGCTTATACCATCAGAGAACAAAACCCTCACACACGGGAGCACTGCTCCCGTGTGTGAGGGTTTTGTTCTTCTGCTGCAGAACGGCCTGTGTGAAAGAGTTAACAGGATCATAATAGAAAAGGCTAGATGCCTGTTATCTGATGACCAAAGCCTTGAACTGTTCGAGGTTCGGGACAGGACAAAGTCTGCCGGGCCCACTAGTAAACATTATAAATTTATGAATGATCAGTGGCTCAAACGGGGCGATCTTTTCCCTGGAACTGAAGGTTTCACGCTTGCCATCCAAGATACCAAAAACTACCACTTACCAGAAACATTATCCGTAATCCAAACGTCGTCGATACATGTAGAAGATGCCATTGCAGTACTGAAACTGTACAGCATATCACCGGTGCATGCAAATCCATAGCACAGACTGACTATAAACACCGCCACAGCCCACAACCAAGTTGCACCCATAATCCACCTAAATCTAGCGTATCAATACAAAAAAGTACCTTACTATAAAAACCAGCCAAAGTCAGTTCTGTAGAACAATAGCTAGAAGGGTTTATTGGGATAGAACCATAGTGACTGATATAACCATATATTATAATAGAAACGATATAACAAAATAATAATTAAGGTCTCCTAATAGATACTGCAATCTATAACACACAATTTTTTCTACATACACAGAAAAGATTGCAAAATACCCAGACTTATCCATCGAAATCATAGATTAATTATAATACCAAGTATAGATTGCTAACTCCCTTATAAAAAAAATTCTAGGTTAATACTATCGTTAGATGGCGCTACCAGGCTCGCTCTTTATATGATTTTAGTGAAATCGGTGAAATATCGTATTTTCTTGGTTCAATTTGTATTAATTATTTATATAAAATTATCAAAATACAAAAATTTGATAAAATCACTTAAGCAAATAGCAAATTTACATTCAACTAATTTTAACAAACAGCTTGCACAGTTACGCCATCTCAGATTGTGCGAAGAACTACAAGGTACCGGCGACTTTAATGCGCATTTAGCGAGCTTTGATTGAATGTATGAAGTGAACAGTCTTAAACTGGTTTATATATTGTCTTTGATCGAAATTAAAACCCAGTGGAAATTGAATAGCACCAGAACTGTCCCTGTGATTATTTCATCTACAGGAGGTGTCCCTAAAACACTGCATAATAGTCTGAAATCACTAAATATCAATGCAAAACCTATTTGCTCCTACAAAGTGCCGTAAGCTTGAATAAATGCCGCTCAGTGCGTAAGTTTTTAACACAGGAGTAGGTAATCCTAATTATGCACTTGGCTCCGGACCATGCATTATAATTTTCACCTTCATTTAATGAAGAGAACAAAAAAGTTAAAGCAAAATAATATAATAATGTAATGCTTTTTACAATAAATTTTGCCTTTCCTTAAACAAGTGTTTTAATTATATATATTTTTTGTCTGGTGGCACTGATATTATAAGCATACAAGAACTTATTGGTTGTATGACGAAATACAAATATGAGCGAAGCGACCGTGATGCTTTGACTGTTACTAAAGGAAAAGGTTCATTTTAGACCTTCTCTTGTACACTCTACCATGAATAGAGAAAAATACATAGATTGTATTAAAAAATATAATAATTTAGAACAGTAAAGTAAATAACGAGCAAAAAAATAAAAATGTATTTCATGTTTTCGATAGGTTTCCAAGATGGCAACCTTCAGCCATATGAAGAGAATAGAGAAGGCAGTAGGCGCGAAATGTATCAAATGTCATTTCTGACAGTCACTGTCAAAATAACGTGTTTTTCTTTTGAAAACGTCAAAAATATGAATCCGCCATTGTTACCCAATCATGTTTAGTGTTCCTTAACTTGGAAAGATTAAATAATTTTTACCACTGAAATTACGGCGAATTCGTAGATTTGACCAATAAAAACTGGTCTAGTATTTTATTTTCCTTCATTTCTCTGCTTGTACAAGACTTGGCCTACGCCCCATATAAATCTGAACCGTCTCCTTTATAGAATAAAGCAAGTCCGAGTGTAGCTAGCCCCAATTCGTTGATGGACTTAAAAGCTTTAAATATTTTAAAATCGCTGACTTATAATTTAATGAGTATTAGTTACATTTTTACACGACTGCCCAAAAAATAAAATAAACAAAACTAATGTTTTCAGGGTTCATGTATGTATGAGTTTCTTTATTCCACCATAACTTCTAAATGCCTAATTTAACATTGGATGTGTGCGGTATCGTTAGAATCAATATATCCTCTCGATTACACTGGCAATAAACTTTTTGAAAATAAAGGGTAAATTTTTTATTTAATTATGTTCACTTGTTGTGTGTCTCAATATATCATAAGCTCTTAGCCTTCCTATCTCTCAACAGACTAGCGATAAAGAACTCCCCAGCTCTATATGAAGACCTGACCAAAGGCCCACTAGCGGTGTAAAGCAAACCGAGTTGGTTCCCATACTCCTCCCAATGCTTGAACTTGGCTGGTGTGACGTATTCATGCACTTTAAGATGCCTTTTGGTGGGTTGCATGTATTGGCCTAGAGTAACGCAGTCCACTCCGACTGATCTTAGATCTGAAATAAACATAAATAGGATTATTGAAGAGCTTTTTTATTACACCACAAGTTAGGCTCAACAACCTCAATTTACATAGCCCTGTCAAACAAAGAATGTGAACTTATTTACTAACGCCATCTAGTCTGAAAAGCGGGACAGCACCATGGCGGGGACAAAAACAGGCTTATACAGGAGAGGGGCATGCCCTACAAGTCGGACGCCCAACTTTTTTCAACAATTAAGAGTTAAGGCAAGCCCGCACTGGGCGTAACTGCACAGCAGCGGAGCGACGCGACACTGCACTTCAAAATATTGTTTCTAAGTAAAAGTATTATACATATTGCACTACGCGGCAGCGGAACCGCGCTGCGCGACACTGCGCTGCAAAGTTGGGCAACTAAGCAAAACTGACGCACGATGTCGCGACGCGCAGTTCCGTTGCCGCTAGGTGCACTACAGTTAGCAGCACGACTGCGACGCGTCACTTCATATTTCATGCAAGTCTTAACGTGCCGGACGTGCAATTTGTTTTGTAAAATGGATGAAGAAAAGTTAATTTTATTAGTTACTAGCGAATGCCCGCGACTTCGTACGCGTGGATTGAGGTTTTTTGGTTCCCTCGGGAACTCTTTAATTTTCCGGGATGAAAAGTAGCCTATGTGCTATTCCAGACTGTAATCTATATCTGTGCCAAATTTCATACAGATCCGTTCAGCCGTTGAGGCGTGATTGAATAACAAACATCCATACATCCATCCATCGATCCAACATTTCGCATTTATAATATTAGTAAGAGTACTTATAACATGATATTCTCCTTCTTCATATCGCGATTTCGGAATTTCATGAATCCACAGTCTCGGCTTTTTTCTTAATTGCATTAGCTTTTCTTCTTCCTCGCAAAGTAGTGACACTATGATCACGTCCTCAATTTCATCCATCGCGTTTGAAGGTTTCCGGCCAACTAACGAACAAAACTGTCGCGCCGCTGCAGTTCTAGTGCGGTATACCGGACTTTATAAAATAGTATCGCGTCGCTCCGCTGCAGCGCAGTTACGCCCAGTGCGGGCTTACCTTTAGGATATTCACCTTTCATAGTTTGTTCGACTTGTTGATCTGTTTCCCCCAAGCCTAGCATGATTGAGGACTTGGTGATCAGGTCTGGATTGATCTCCTTCGCTGTCGCCAACACTTTGAGTGTTTGTCTGTACCTGTAAACGATAAAGTTTATAAAATAAGTAAATAAATAACTTATAATAAGGGTTTCCGCTGAAAACCAGCGCTGCATGCAGCATGATGCTGAGATGGAGATCTGTGTTTGGTCACAATCATATATCACTATACCTATTTAATATTAATTTAATTAGTCCAAAACTCCATATGTCAATCAAATAGATCATTTTGTTTCTAACTTTCTTTCAAAACGTCCACTTATACTTAATTATATATTTTATAACATATCCTTCAATTTGTTTATAGATAATTAAGTAATATATACTTCATATTTTTTCTTGAAGACACGCATTTCTTCGTTTGCCATAGTGAATTTATTATGACGTCATTTAATCTTTCGTATTCTTCTAAGAACACTCTTTATATTGATACTAATTTTAATAATTTTTTTTTTTTTTAGTAAGTAACAGATGCCGGCGGATGAAGTTAAAGCTGTAAGGTTTTTGATTCCCGCAGGAACTTTTGAATTTTCTGGGATAAAAAGTAGCCTATGTCCTTCCCAGGGTTTCAAACTATCCCTATACCAAATTTCATCAAAATCGGTTAAACAACCGGCCATGAAAGCGTAGTAGACAGACAGACACACTTTCGCATTTATAATATTAGTATGGATTTGCACGCCATATGATTGGCAGATAACGGAACTATACTATTATTATTGTAACAACTTGTTATGTACTTACCTACAATCGACAAACAAATGATTATTATTATTATTATATACTCTTTATTTGTACTACCATAGAAAAAAAAACAAAAGAAGAAAGAAAGAAAAAAACAGACTGATACAAAAGGCGGCCTTATCGCTTACTAACGATCTCTACCAGGCAACCTTAGGAATAGGAAAAAAAAGGAAAAAAGGACTGCAGGTGGTGTCATCCTATAACATACATACATTCTAATAGCTACATACTAATACATAAACCAATAATAAACATTAATAAGACAATATTAAACAATATATATATATAAAAAATAGACTAATATATATACTATAATTCAGTTTAATTAAGAAAAATTGTTAATATAATTTTTAAAGATGTCTTCATTTTGAAAGATAATTAGTTTTTTACAGCATTTTTGACAATGTCTAGTGATTTTGACTGGCGTATGGTCAGTGGAAGTGCATTCCAAAGCTCAGTAGCTTGCACAGCAAACGAGTTAGTATAAAACTTCGTTTTATGAGGAGGAATTTTCAGTGTTAAAGTTCGGCATGGTCTTATACGGATTGCACTCCAAGAAAACTGAATTTCTCCTTGAGGTAGGAAGGAGTATTTAAGTGAAATAGCACACAGTACAGAAGAGAAAGTACATGCAAATCCCGGCGACGGCGAATAGGAAGCCACTTGAGCTTTTGACGAAATTCGGATATGTGGTCATATTTACGCAAACCAAATATGAACCGTATGGCAAGATTTTGGAGTCGCTCAAGCTTGTTAAGTTTGTCGCTCAAGCTTGTTAGTTTGTTTGTTGTGTGATTATGTATACCAGCTATACTCTAAGTGTGTTCCGCGGAACCCTAGGGTTCCGCGATACCTTTGTAGGGGTTCCGCAAGAA
The DNA here is from genome assembly GCA_963932025.1 of Erebia epiphron. Taxonomy (NCBI): domain Eukaryota; kingdom Metazoa; phylum Arthropoda; class Insecta; order Lepidoptera; family Nymphalidae; genus Erebia; species Erebia epiphron. Next base: position 35,914,419 of record OZ009946.1, on the reverse strand, counting down.
TTTAGAAAAAAAATCAAAACACCTCTCTCTGGTCGAACGTTTTGACTCCGCGGCCGCGCGTAGGTATATTTATTTATTTATTTATTTGTATTTGTCGAAACATGTGTTACCTAGAATAGCTGGTACAATATCTCATAAGTTTGGTATCAACATGTATACTTGTATACTTGGGCGCGCGCAGTTCCTTTGATAAAAGCCGCCTCTGAATTAGACGCTATAGTTGTCAACAAGCGACTTTCGACTCTAACTTCAAAAAATAAAGTCGAGATTGTTTACAACGCAATTTTTATTTTTGTTTATTGTTTATATCTCTGCTTTATATTTTTGCTTTTTGTGTATCAAAGGCGCCGACTCCAGTATTTTCGAGAATATTCGAGATCGAGTCTTCAGTCTAGGAGTAAGTATAAAAGCGGGGATCACGCGTCGCGCCTCGTCAGTAACGATTGTGCATTATTTAGACCCCACCATCCTAACGTGTAACATGATAAATAAAGAAGAATGGAACGTTGGCTTAAAGGTGTTAAACGTGTTGCAACAACATCTTCTAATGACGCTGAATGTTCAAAAGCAGTACGCGCGGAGAATATAGCAATCACCGATCCAAACAATGATGCCACGACGTCAAGCTCGACGGATTCAAAGACGAAAAAAAGGAAGTATGATGAATCATAATATATCAGTTTCGGATTTGTTGATTCTAACGGCTCACCTCTTTGCATGCTATGTAGCAAACTGCTTCCTAATAGTTCCGTGGCACCTGCCAAATTGCGCCGACATTTAGAAACTGTACATCCCGAGTCTAAAGACAAGAATAAAGAATTTTTTGTTCGTAAAAAAGATCAGTTATTGGACAGTCAAAAAAGTATGATGCATGTAATACAAACTATCAACGAAAAGGCCACGGAGGCATCATATTTAGTTAGCTATCGCATTGCACAAGCAGGTGAAGCGCACACTATCGCTGAGAATTTAATAAAGCCATGTGTATTAGACATAACAAAATGTATGCTCGATGAAAAATCTGCAAAGCATCTTTCTACTGTGCGGCTATCAAACGATACTGTTTCGCGGCGAATCCATGATCTGGCAAGCTACGTCAAACAAGAACTAGTTACACGTCTACAAAAAACACGATTCGCCTTGCAAATGGACGAGTCGACTGATGTCGCTGGTTTGGCTATCTTGCTGGTTATCGTGAGATATCCATAATATGAAAGTAATTCTTTTGAAGAAGACATGCTTATGTGTTCACCGCTGCTCACAAACACTACCGGGGAAGAATTTTTAATAAAATAAATATATTTTTTGAAGAAAATAATCTCAGTTGGTGTCGCGAAGTGCATATATGCGATCGCAAAATGCTTAGATCTTTGGTAAGAGAAATTAGCATCTATAGTCTATCGTAATAGTTTATCAGTTATCTATGACATACCCGGAAATTGGTCTTTAGATTATGAATTCTATATTTTAAAACCTTGATAAATGAATATCGGCGTTGCATAGCAACTCGTTGATTTTTTGGTCTCTAGGAATGTAATGGAGCCGTAATCCTTACGCTTCATGGAAATGGTGTCATGACGGAGCGATGTTTGAGAGTTGGTGAAATCGAAAGCTAAGTACCTAGGCAGATTACCTAAGCTATAACACTAGAATTTCTTTATGTTGAATTTCGAGTATCAGTTGTATTGAAGTAGTGATTTATGAGCGCTCATGAGTTACTTGGGGAAGCAATGGATGTATAAGCAATGAGTTAATTGTTAATATGATGAATTAATTATTGATGGTTGTGATCAACTAAAGTAATATCGTGACCAATGATCGGATTGAAAGTTTATTCCTTAGTTAAAGGTAGCGCATGTGCGATAGTAAAGCCGGTCTAAGGAAGGTTCTAGATGTGTGTGTTCACGGTCTAGAACAGAGAGAACTTGGTCCGATGGTCAGTTAAAATGAGAATTTACCGGAAATATGAAATGAATACTTACTCATCCATGGCTAAGATTAACAGAATTCAGAATGCTAGGTCTTAGGGCATCACGAGCGGTGATGTCATAGTCAATGTGAATGTACAGATCTCCGAGATAACGCACACCACGATGAGAGAAAGAGCGAGAGGACACAAGGGCGAGATATAGTAGTACGAGGCGGCAAGCGCCCGTAGTTCTGTGTATAGGTATGACTCCATTGGGTTTATAGATTAATTCGGTGACATTCTGTTCCATTGAACATCCCTATATATCGGTAATAGAGTTGTCCGTTCGTATTCATATTATTGACGTAGACGTGTCCAAAGAGATAAAGCAGATAAGTAATGGAATAGAATGGGCTCGCCGACAGTTGGGACACAATTGCATTGACATTTGCACAGATGGGGCCAAGGTGATGACAGGTAAAACAGCAGGAGCAGTGTCACGAATAAAAAATAAGGCGCCTAATTGTAGTTCCAGCCATTGTATTCTGCATAGACAAGCACTTGCGATGAAGCAAATGCCATCAAATCTAAAATTAGTTATGGATGAAGCGGTCAAAATAATTAATTTTATCAAATCACGACCACTACAATCCCGATTGTTTTCATTATTGTGTGAAGATTATGGCAGCAAACATAAAACACTGCTGCTCCATACAGAAGTGCGATGGCTGTCTCGGGGTAAAACTTTAACAAGGCTATTTGAACTTAGAGCCGAGTTACAAATGTTTCTTTCAGCAGATACTTCTTTTAATTTGAAGGACCGTTTGTATGATAAAACTTGGTTGTTCCGATTGTCTTTTATGGCGGATATCTTTCAAAAACTGAACGAATTGAATTTATCATTGCAAGGTAAACAGACAAAAGTGTTTCAGGCCTATAACAAAATAACTGCCTTCAAAAGAAAATTAGATTTTTGGATTATTTGCGTTGGTAAGAAAGAAATAGAAAGCTTTACGTCACTCAGTGAGTTTGTTAGCGATAACGACTCAGAAATGTTTCAAGATGATGTGTTTGAAGAATTGGTCCAATATCTCAGTTCGATGCGCGTATCTTTTGAAAAGTATTTTCCCGAAGAACAGAATACAAAAATGAAACTGAATTCATGGATTCATAATCCTTTTTTACCCAACTTGCAAAAGCCCGAAAGTATGTCAAACGAGATATATGAATCTCTTTTAGAAATGTCATCAGACACAAGTATGGAGTCACTGTTCAAAACGACGCCTCTCAACGATTTTTGGTGCAAAATCCGTGATGAATATCCAATGCTTGGCAAAATGGCTCTGAATATTCTTCTCCCGTTCCCAACAACATATTTGTGCGAAACAGGATTCTCAACCTATGCAGCCACGAAAACAAAATATCGGAATAGACTGGACGCCGAACATGATATGAGACTTCAACTGTCTTCTATCAAACCTGATATCAACCAATTGATGAAAAATAAAAAACAGTTTCATACCTCCCATTAGTTAGATTTTTTCTTTTTTAATAGAATATATTCAATTATTGTATTTGCCATGTGGTAAAGTAAGTAATAATTAGTACCTAACTGTTTCATTGTACTTTTATTATGCTTGTTAATAAAGAATACACTTTTAAAAACTATTGTTTTATTGTAGGGTTCCATCAAGTAGTTTGCTTCCCAAAAGGGTTCCGTCACCAAAAAAGTTTGAGAACCACTGATGTATACGAATGCGAAAGTTTGGACGGATGTATGGATGTACGGATGTATGAATGTTTGTTACGTAATCACACCAGAACGGCTGAACGGATCTGGATTAAATTTGGCCCGGAGATAGATTGTAGTCTGGAAAAACACAGGCTAATTTTTACGGAAAATTAAAGAGTTCCCACGGGAACCAAAGAACCTCAGTCCACGCGGACGAAGTTGCAAGCTAGTAATATATAATGTTTCTTTCTTTCTTTCTTAATAATTCTTTATTAGTAACTATATAGTGGACTCGGCAGACGTTGTCCTGCCTTGAACCTATACCCCGATTGCAGCGCCCCCTACTGGGTCTAATTGTGAATATAAACCATCCCGGGACCCACACAAACACGCACAAAAATTCCATCAAAATCGGTTAAGCCATTTCTGAGTTTTAGCGAGACAAACGAACAGCAATTGATTTTTATATATATATATAAAAGATTTTCCAATGTGAACTTGTGAAAAGTACATACCCGGCCCTTTTGTCCCTCACAAAAGGCGTCAGTCGCTCCACGGTTTCGATGTTGTGAGCGAACACGTCCAAGCCGCTGCCCGCTATGGTCGCTATACAGTCGCGGTTGCCTCTGAAGTCCGGCACCAGACATTCAACTAGGATGTCTTTACTCCTGAAATATAGTTTACAAGATGGCTTATTTTTTAACCGATTTCCAAAAAAGGAGGAGGTTCTCAATTCGGTGCGTTTTTTTTTAATGGATGTTGCTGCAAATATCTGTGGTTTCAAAATCGATTTGAAATTTTTTGTGTACACAATCGCTGAACATACTAAATTGGCCGACCTTTATCTATAATATGGAAAAAAACTTGAGAGGTGTCAAGGGACGCAGGGATTGGAACGAAGTACCAAAAGTTGTAACGACACTTTTTGCTATAGTTGTACGATACGTCATACGATATACTGAAATGAAAACATATAGATGGTAAAGGATCTTGATCATTTTTGTATGAGATTTGGGCCATTCTTGCGTCTTAATGAAATTAACGGTAAAATATTGGAAATATACTCAGGATTAAATAAGTAAAAAATCATTAAGATATTAACTGGGAGTTTGGAGTAATCTGACTTTTAAGTTTTGAGGTTAAGTTTGGCAATTGTTAGGTAATATTTAGCCATTTAGCTAATAATAATATATTTATCGACATGCAGGATTCCGAAATACATAAATAAATAGAGATAATTATTTTATCTTAGCTAATCACAGTGAAAGTCTGGTTGATGGCAATATAATTTAGGTAGGGACTTCGGTAACATTCAAGAAAAAATATTTACAGTAGGTTTAGTGCATTATTCAAGAAATACTTGATAAAAAAACTAAATCTACCATTACTCTAGACTCTACCTAGTTCAGAAATATAGGTAGGTACATGAGTTCTGGTCTGCTTGGGGCCTAGTTAATTAAAGAATCCTATCTCGGTTCACAAAACGTGCTGCTAATCAACGGATTACTCGTACTCCCTACTCGACTCAACGTTAAACTAAAAAAGAATAATAAAATGAAGAAAACACTTATTTTTCACAACTGAATGATGAACGCAAGTGTTACGATCACAGGGTAAACAATAAAGCAGTTTTGCAGGGCGACCGCGTATCTTTTGCATCAATCATTGATACATCGCATTCACCTCTGATTGGTTAACACTCTTCCACTATTGGACGAAATCCATTGACGCAGCAAGAATACCATAAATTCAGCCAATCGGAGGTGATTGCGATGTATCAATGATTGATACAAAAGATACGCGGTCGCCCTGCTGGTTTAACTCAATGATGATTGACAGAGACGTGCAAGCAAGTAATCGATACTTTCGTTTCGATATCGACTATTCTGGGAATCGAGCCATTAACTCGATACTCATTATCGAAATAAATGGGCTTGTATTGACTCGATTCGGCACGCACCCCTGAGTAGTGAAAGGTACTACACTAAGTGTAGGTATGTATAGTGAGGAACGGGCACTACAGTATGTTTTGTATAATTTGGTGGATAACTCTTTATTGCACATGTTGAACGATTTATATACAAAAGAAAAGTAAATAGCCGTAGATTACATTCCTTCCTTACAACCTGTTAACTTTTGGCACGCTGCAGTTTCATATAATTATTGTCAGGCAACCCGATGGTTGCCGGATGGTTTTGTCGATACAAAACAATGCAATACTAAATAAATGCAGAATTTTGAAGTGAAACTTCTTTAGGATCGTTGATTTGAAAATTCAACGAAACCAAAAAATGAAACGAAAAAGCGACACAAAAAAAAAAAAAAAACATTATAGCCTATATATATCCTAGCCTGCGAGAGAATGAGATAGAATACAAGTTATATTTATCTCATTCTCTCGTAGGCTACTTTGCTGAAGTTTCACTTCTGCCGTGTGTGAATTACACACACACAATTTTTTTTACAATAGTGAAGCGACGTTCCTAGTATAGGTACTTAACTAGTAATTTGACGACCTCCCTGGCGCAGTGTTTAGCGCTGTTGTCTTAACGTGGGAGGTCCTGGGTTCGATTCCCAATTCAGGAATTTATAATTAGTCAATTTAGGAATTTATAATTTCTGAATTTTCTCTGGTCTGGCCTGGGGGAAGGCTTCGGCCGTGGCTAGTTTCCACCCTACCGGCAAAGACGTACCGTCAAGCGATTTAGCCCGCCTAGGGGTATGGGTTTAATATAACTGCCATACTCCTAACAGGTTAGCCCACTACCATCTTAGACTGTATCGGCACTTATCATCAGGTGAGATCGCAGTCAAGTGCTATCTTGTAGTGTAATAAAATTTAAAAAAATTACCAGTGCCTACCACTTTCCTTTTCAAAATAGCCACGAAGCTGCATCACAAGATGCAGCTTTCTTTATTGTCCTTTGGGCTTTAAGCACCGTACATTTTTGGCGATGGATGGTTTCTATGACCTGCCTGATTGATATATGTACTGCTTTACATTAATGGTTTATTTATTAAAAAGAGTAATTTGAACACCTGGATATGTTTAATTGTTATCCGACATTTAATCGGTATCGCATTAAACATCAATGCTAATTCATAGCTATGAGAAGCTAATACAAAAAAAGATATGAGTAGTTATCGATACTTAAAAACTTCTATTACTATACTGACAATATTATGAGAAGAATCGCCAAACGATTTGTGAACTACTTTTACAGTTAGTTTGTAGTACATTTTTGGTAGTAGAGTAGGTATCGATATTTATTTCGATGGTATCAGAACATCCCTGTCGATAGACCAAAATGTTTACAGAATTAATTAATGTCATTCAAATTGACACAGGGTTGCAGGTGCAATAAAAATACGTATCCCTAAATATTTGAAATAAAGGACGCCATGTTCCATGATTACTTTTCATTACTTTGCCTATTTTTGAATCGGGAACCGATATCTATCATAGAAATGATTTAATTAAATAATATTTGACCAATAATATCCTAAAGGTAAATTGTATTTAAGTTTTCATTCATTTTATTCCATATGTAATTCTCCCCTTTTTCCCATTACAAAGGGAATTCGTAATAAACTGGTATCATACAGCAACAGTGGCAGTTCAAAGACAAAATAATATGGCGTTTCCGCTTATTTCAAAACAAAACAATACTTTTTTTTAATCAACTTTTATACCCCCATTCGCTTTTGATTAAAATTAATTTATGTGAAATTATAATTCAAAATAAGATTTTTTATGAATAAATGGTTTAGACGCAACAGTGGCCCACTTTTGGTCATTCTCCTTTTGAATACTCCAAAATTAATATACTTTAAATTACAGTTTTTTTTCGTGAAATCAAATCAAATGTTTTTTTATTCAAATAAACTTTTACAAGTACTTTTGAATCCTCAAGTGAATCTACCACTACCGTCTCAACTGTCTCAATGGTTGCTCTTTTTAAATAATTCATTTACAATTATTATATCAATGTGTACATAAGTAACCGCTGTCCTTAGCATTGCTGGAGCGATCAAATCCATGCTCCTCTATCATTTACGTAATCTTCAACAGTATAATAAGCTTTTTTCAGGAGCACACTTTAATGGATTTCTTAAATTTGTGTATAGTCAAAATTCTACTTACTGCCTCTTTATTTCTCTTACGGTTTCGGCGAAATGTGACGAGCCGCCATCAGGTAAATCTAGAAAAACCAAAAAAAACTTCCTACAGCATACCAGTGTGAGTATAAATATTCATACAGTGGGGCCACACCCATACAAATAATAGACCCATGACAGTTGTAGCCTCATACTAACTTGACATAAACTGCATAAAAATTTGAAATTAGAGTGAAAAAATATTGTATTGAAAATTCTGTCAGTTTCTTCCCTGTCACCCTACAGTATTACTCTGTCTTTTGACGACCTCCCTGGCGCAGTGATGAGCGCTGTTGCCTTAACGTGTGGAGGTCCCGGGTTCGATTCCCGGCAGGGTTTGGAATTTTATAATTTTCCCTGGTCTGGCCTGGTGGGAGCCTTCGGCCGTGGCTAGTTACCACCCTACCGGTAAAGACGTGCCGCCAAGCGATTTAGCGTTCCGGTACGGTGCCGCGTAGAAACCGAATAGGGGTATGGGTTTAATATGCCCCTAACAGGTTAGCCCGCTACCATCTTAGACTGCATCATCACTTACCATCAGGTGAGATCGCAGTTAAGGGCTAACTTGTAGTGGATTAAAAAAAAAGTCTATATGCCATCCATTGAACGACTGATAAAAAGAACTTGTTTCTTTAGACTATGCTATTACAAACCAAAATTAGAGTGAGAGAACAGACTACAGGCAAGTACGGTTCTCTAGGAATACATCTGTGGTATGGAAGAGTAAAACATTGATTTAAGCAATGTTTTATATGTATGTACATTTATAAGCACGTATCATAAGTGTCACAAGTTCTCCAATGTGAAATAAACCACTTATCATATTATTTTATACCTACTGCCTAGTTATTGTAGTAAGACAGTAAAAGACTACACAGGAAAAAAAAGGATTTTCAAAAAAGGATAACTTTGAATACAGTGGGGTCCTAAGTTTCTATTTTATAACAAAACTAGCTGATGCCCGCGACTTCGTCCGCGTGGTTTAAGTTTTTTGTTATTCCCGCGGGAACTCCTTAATTTTCCGGGATAAAAAGTAGCCTATGTCACTCTCCAGGTCCTCAACTATACCCATGCCAAAAATCACGTCAATCCGTTGCTCCGTTGCGGCGTGATTGAAGGACAAACCAACAAACAAAGTGACTTTCGCATTTATAATATTAGTATGATTCCACAACCTATCTTAAACTTGCGTTTACACAACTTTAAGAAGTCCATCAAAAGTATGCTCCTGAAAAAAAGCTTATTATACTGTTGAAGATTACGTAAATGACAAAAGAGCATGGATTTGACTCGCTCCAGCAATGCTAAGGACAGCTGTTACTTATGTATTGTATAAATTATTGAAATTGAAATTATTTTTTTCAAAAGAGCAACCACCGAGTTTCTTGCTGGTTCTTCTCGGTAGGAATATCATTCCGAACCAGTGGTAGATTCACTTGACGATTAGAAAGTACTTGTAAAAGTTTATTTTAATTAAAACATTTGGATTGAATTCCTTGTTTTTCCCATGTGGTCCCAAGCAATAATCTCACCATCTCTATCAACGGACGTGAGCACAATATACCCCAGTCCCCACTCGTGTATCGCCTTGGCGGTGTTCCGGGGCTCATCCTGGTCCAGCGGAGGGGGCGATCTCGAAGTCTTCACTGAGCAGAACATACAGCCGCGAGTGCAAGTGTCACCCATTAACTACGAGGAAGATATCATTTTAAGAACCAGATATGTCATGTTTCTTTTTTGGGGTCCTCAAAAAAATAAAAGGAACCCCTAAAGGATCACTTCGTTGTCTGTCTGTCAAACACCTTTTCCTCGGGAACAGGTGGAGTTATCAAGTTGTAATTAATATCAAATACTTAGATCTATGGTCCCTTGGAATTGTACGAACGCAATCAAAAGAAACAGCCGTTTATGTCGCATATTTTGCATATTGCTACATGAACGAAAAAGCTAACTTTTTTGCGATTTCGCCTCTCCCGCCACGATTTCCGATCGAGTTCATACAAAACGTATGGTACATCAGGAAGTTGTCAAGTAAATTACCATAATAGTAGCGGTGGAGGTGCCACTCTTGCCGCCGCTCCAACATTCACCAATGTTGGGACATCGCGCCTCCTCACACACAGTGCTCAGCTTGAGGCTGCGCAATTGCTTCTTTAGTGCACTGAATTTAGAACCTGAAGTGTAATGAAAAAAAAAAATATTAGTGCAAAAAACTTATGAAATATGTAGGTATTGTTTCTCTGATGACAATACAAAATACTCAATTTATTTATTCCATGTGGAACATACAAGTTTCTCTTATGTTACATCATGTTTTAATGCTACGAACTGTTCGGAAAACAAATTCTACTGAGAAGTACTGGCAAGAAACTCAGCAGTTGCTCTTTTTATCACAATTCACAAGACAAAAGGACTTACTCATTTTTTCATGCAAAAAATTGGGTTATTCAGCCACCCTTAACCTAAATTTAGGGTGACTTGCTTAACACTGAATAAACTGATTTAAGTAGTTAAGTTTTGTGATGCTGTCACTTTTCGATAATTTTTTTCCAAGGTTGGCATGAAAAGGACTGGTGTAGAAAATTTAACATAAACTGTATTTAACAACCTCATGCAAGTCATGGGCCTTATAACAGGTGGTCTAGAAGGAAATAATTTAAGAATGAACAAAATACAATTCAAAAGGTTGCACATTGGCCAATGGTGTCACAGACTATACAGAATTTACAGATGTAACATTTTTCATCTGAATCTTTTCAGTTACTAAAATAGGTGCTGATAAACCCCAAAAAAGTTAAAAACAGGTGGCATACATATGGTGTTCGGACATTAAAGGTTAACTACAACAGGGGGCATAATTGTCTAATATATGTCAGTATGGAGTCTAATGGTTGGATGGTCAAGTACCTGTGGGTATAGAGGTCTTTAGCCATGGTGGCAACCTCAGCCTCTCTGACTCTCCTCTCTCTCTCTTCAACTTGCCCTCATAGTCGTCCCAGCTCTTAGGCCGGTCTTCAGACACAAAGTCTGACAAACCTGGACCTTCCCGTAGCTTCTCTCTTATGGCATCTAGCTTGCTGGAGAATGTACACCTTTGAAGCTAAAATTATAATAAAAAATGTTAGAATGAAGCTCAATTAAGTATGTGGCTAACTATTATATTGTAAATATATACAATCTCCCAACCAAGCTAAAATATTAAAGGTATTTCTGTACTATTCATATAGCTCCGTGTGGGAAAGGCAAGCATACTTACTTTTTCTTTAATTTAGTTTAGAAGTTTTTAGCCAAAAGAGAATTCCACAAAGGGTTTTTTTTTAATTTTTAACTACAGCTGCTACATGCCCTACGGTAGTTGATACCTAAGCTACCCAGTTTGCTTACTAGAAACAGAAAATATAAACCTACCACATTATTATACATATAAATGTAACACATACCAACGTAAATACAAAAATGTGAAGTGTGGTTTCACTGCCTAGTACCTACTACCTACCTGCCGCCCAGCCCAGATAGTGATAGAAATAACAGGACCTTTTCTGCTTCATTATACGAAAGATAAACAGTTGTAACATCCTATTTTTAGAATTTACTTTATAAATACCATGATTGAGATGATTAGATTGTAGCGAACCTTTACCTCGTGACCCTTTGGCACCAAGTGTGGTCTGATGGAGTTTCGTAACATTTCCAGATTGTTAATTACTGTGGGGACCGTTGAAATACAACTTTGCAGTGATAACACATCTTACGAATTACGACGACGACGAGCAATGATGAATGACATAGATACACTATATACTGCAATGATAATGAAATTTAAATTTATAACCAGTCTCTACGTATTATCTATGTTTATAACAATTTTGCAATCAAAATGTTAGAAACAGAGAGAATGTAATCCACAGACCACAGAACAACATATACTCAGAATCACTACGTTAGGAAGTGCATGAAAAGACCCCCCCTACGCCAGCCTGCGAATTTGGGATATTGAAATAAATAAAAATACGCATAGATGTATTTTTAATAGCACTTCTCAAAAATGTTTATTAGTTAAAAAGCACCCCCGTAGTTTATGAATAAAAAATTGGTAAATATCGCGCATATATAACGCGCTTATACCGTCGATATCTCTTCAGATACTTACAATTCGGTACTTCTTATAATTTAAAAAAACTGCACCCTGCTTGAATCAAACTGCACCGTCGCTGAAGATCCATATAATGCAATATTACTAGCAAAAAGATATTAAAACTCAAGGTATCAATCGCCGAACTTTACGGCGTCTTCGCGCATGCGCGGCGCTTTTGAGAGGTCTCTCTTTAGCGGCAACTTCACGCAGATTACCTTTGCAATATAAATGTAGCATAACTAAACATTTTCCTTTCATAATTTATTAGTGAATATAAATAAAAAAATAAATTTTAAAATAATTTTATTTTCATAGGTATGTAGGTAGGTAATATTTCAATAAAATTAATACCTATTTTTTACAATAGTATGTATGACTTCGTAAATAACTTTTGTTAATAAAATAAAATAAAAATATTTTAATTTTACTTTGATTACTACAAGGTGTAAGGTAAATGGTATAACATACCGGCGGCTACCCATGCCATCTTGACGTTATAAAGTTTTTATCTAACTATCTTTAACTCTACCATATTGTTTAAATAAACACTATGGTAGAGTTAAAAAGTCAAAATTAATTATCAAAAACTTCCATGCAAAATTAATTAGTTAATTATGGAAAATAAATTTTGGCAACCCTGTGGAGTCCTTTGTTCCTTCTACACCTAAAGTCAGAACTGTACTACAAACGATAATATAATAATTATTATCGTATCGTTATGCAATTTGGCAATTCATTACAATTTGCAAATAATTGAAAGAACAAACTACACAGAATAATTAATTATTGATCTTGTGACTCCATCGCTCCGCCTCAATAAAGTCCGAAGGTCGTTCGTGGGAATGAGCATACTATTCTTTAACAAAATTCCTCAACCTATTATAAACTTGCCCCTTTACACAAGTTTAAGATAACCATTAAAAAATGCTCCTAAAAAAAGCTTATTATACTGTCGAAGATTATATTAATGATAAAGGCGCATGGATTTGACTCGCTCCAGCATTGCTCAGGACAGTGGTTACTTATGTATATGTTGTATGTAGATTATTGTAAACATACCATATACTATTTTTTTTTCAAAAGAGCAACCACCGAGTTTCTTGCTGGTTCTTCTCGGTAGGAACGGCATTCCGAACCAGTGGTAGATTCATTTGACTATTCATAAGAACTTGTAAAAAGTCTATTTGAATAAAAATAATTTGATTTGATTTTGATTTTTGATCATCATCAAAACTTAAACGAAGTAAGTCGAGAAATTAATCACAGGGAAAGGCGGCTCATAAGGTAAGGATAAGTGACTGACTTCGACTTACGAAGTCCGATACTAGTCGGGCATTTTTTTTACAACAATACGTAAGTTCTAGCCGGGCTTTTGCTTTGAGAATTTAATTGCATGCCGAATTATTGATTACTTTAGTATTGCGACTGGATTTTATCGCAACGCTCGCGCTGGCAACGAGGCATAACATACGTCGCATTGTTCGCAGTTCATTGATATTGAATCAGCTGTTTTAAGGGATGCCACCTCAACATTTATGCTAAAATTTTGAAGTCCACATAACTCCCCCAGGATATGAGCTACACGTCTTATGACATTTTTCCAATATATCTATACACCATCTTACATGGGTAGACGCGGGTATGTTATACTAATTGCCTTACACCTTGTATACTTAGATTGAATAAAAACCTTTATGAATACACATTTATCCTTTTTATTTCTCCAAATAATAAAAAAATGCAGTGAACTGCCCTATTTTACTATAATAGTATAGGAACATTTATTTACCAATATACAAAATATTAAAAAAAATTAACCACTTCAATTTGTACTGCCTGCCTGCATAATTAAATTATTCACAACCTTAAACGACTTTAATAAAGGGCCATTATTTTGTAGCAGTCTCATAATTTATTGGAACATTAAATAACTTACTAACACAGTAAATAATTCAATTGATCACAAATTAATTGAAGTGATCCTAATACCTATTAATTTCAAGCTGCTCCTCAAATCCTTTTTGACATCATCTTTGTATGGTCATCATATATATCTATGCCGTTATGATTTGGCCACCTTTGGTCTGAAATAATTGAAAAACATGTTATTGCTAATTTATTACTTACAAGATGTTCTGGGACTTCATCTGCATGGATTAAGGTTTTAAATTCCTGCGGGAACAGTGGAAAGTCTACCAAAATTTTGTCAAAATCGGTTCAAAAGATGGTTTCTCTCATTTCAAGACTCTTGTTATCATCATCCAAACGGCGCTGAGTCTAGCGACTCTACCACGGATTTAAGCAATCGTCTGAGCAGCGGCAGAAATTTCATCCTTGATTTCCTGGCTTCAGAGTCGACTAACGCTGCAACGATGGACCATTCAGTGCTGTCCTCGGTGCTCCAAAAAATCAAACGCCTGACAAAGTATGAGCACGAGATTGGCCTCCAAAGCGAGTCTCGTATTTTTTTCTCCATGGAATCAAACCAGATATCACTGCTCGAGCCATATCAGTCCCGTCTCTCGATGGACTACGCGGCGCTTTACTTTGGAGGTTGTCGTATGGCACTAGAGGTGGAATCGGAGTTGATAAGTTACACTTTGTAATTTATTTATTTATTTATATTCACTAATAAATTATGAAATGAAAATGTTTAGTTACATTTATATTGCAAAGGTAATCTGCGTGAAGTTGCCGCTAAAGAGAGACCTCCCAAAAGCGCCGCGCATGCGCGAAGACGCCGTAAAGTTCGGCGATTGATACCTTGAGTTTTAATATTTATTGCATTATAAGGATCTTCAGCGACGGTGCAGTTTGATTCAAGCAGGGTGCAGTTTTTTTAAATTATAAGAAGTACCGAATTGTAAGTATCTGAAGAGATATCGACGGTATAAGCGCGTTATATATGCGCGATATTTACCAATTTTTTATTCATAAACTACGGGGGTGCTTTTTAACTAATAAACATTTTTGAGAAGTGCTATTAAAAATACATCTATGCGTATTTTTATTTATTTCAATATTCCAAATTCGCAGGCTGGCGTAGGGGGGGTCATGAAAAGCAGTACTTGTCTCTGACTTGTCTCCAGACAAGTATTGTCTCCACAATATTTAATGTACTCTGTGTCTCCACAGATTAGTATAGAACCTTTGATTAGGTATATACGGAAGGATGTGCCCTAACATATTTAAATTGAAGCTTCCTATAACCTTAAAATGGCGCATGGGCGGAGCTTAATGCGGGCATTAGGGCTGAATTATCGATACCTTTGATTATGTCGATACTTAAGTATATACTCGATATAAAATTAACAAAATATAATCAGTAAATATATTTTTTTTTACCTTAACCTCATAAAAATAGAACTGTAACATTTTACTGTGAATCTTAGTTTTCAGATATTTTTAAAACTATTTACATTAAATTAAAACTAAATTAAATTAAATTAAATCTAAAACGTCATCGAGACCACCGCAGCGAGGCATTGTACCCAAGATGCTGGCAGCATTACCCCTTTGGATGGCCAAACTAATTCTTTGACCAAGGTAGCCGCCGGCTCTCGGGTCCCCGGTTGACTCGATAACCCTTTTCGAAATTTCCTCAAAAAGAGCTCGAGCCCCCGGGCCCCACGGCCCCAAGGTCTCCACACCAAAAGGCACGAATATGAAGCTCCCATCGAGGTCTTCATATTTGCGCCTCTTGGCCTGTTCGGCGCTGATGGCCGCTGCACCCGCCACAGTGGAGGTCGCCTGAATGTGGGATGCAAATATAATTAATAAATAATTAAACATAATTTTTGAAATACACTAGTATTCGTATTTTATAATGAACAAGCTGATGCCCGCGACCCCGTCCGCGTGAATTGAGGTTTTTTTGTAAGAAAAAATTTTGTATGAAAAAAAATTTTTTTACTCATCGTTTCGTATAGAAGTCAAAAATTCATTCGGAGGAAAAATACGGAGAGAGCTGATGATTGAGGATTTCGAAGACGGATGAAGAGCACAGCCAGGGTATTCAAGATAGGTGGGGTGTGCTCGACCAAATGTAACTCGAAACTTCATCCAATTGACAGTGTGCTGAAAAAAAATTCAAAATGGCGGAATTTATTTTTCCATAGAAAATGTATGGCGAATATTGAAGAGGCTTACAAGTGTAGAACTATGCAAGATTTTGATGCGGTTTTTTTACAAGATTTGTTCTGTATGGAAGAATTGTCGGTTTGCTGTTAGGAAAGCCAAGATGGCGAAGTTCAATGGCACCCAAAGGTACCCGATCGTCAGTGGTATGATATTGATATTAATCAACTAAGGAAGGTTTCTTTGTGTTTTTACTTCAACAGTCTCTTACACTGTATGCATGTCTGGAAAGTTTATTTACATTAAAAGGCCCTTTTAGATATTTAAAGGGTCTCTGTTTTATGTTTTCTTATGAGAATTTTTTTTACGTCTGTCGGATGCTGTCGGCACTCTGGCGCTTCCACTGTGCTCGCTAGCATAGCAATGTGTTGTTTACTTCAGAACACGTAGGCAGTAAACACTAGGATAGAAGGAGAGCAAGTAAGTAGACAGTGGGCCGCGCGGTCTACGCGGGCGGGTGCGGTTCCATTTCAAAATTTGTTTTTAAAGAAGAACTCTCCATAATTTTTCGGAGAAAAAATATATGGAGGTGTTTATTTCAGAAAGTACCTATACTAAATGGAAGAGTGGAGTGAAAGTACCTATACTAAATCGTTAAGGGATCAAGGCACAGCCTAAACCGCTGGGGTTAGCAACTTGAAATTTTGACAGTAGGTTCCTTTTGTGACGTAGGCGCTCAATAAGGAAACATTTTTCAAAATTACACTCCTAGGGGGGTGAAATAGGGGGTGAAATTTTGTATGAAACTCCGGGTTGGCTGAGAATTTCTTAATTGAAAAACCCAATACCTAACTTTTATGCCCGACCGGGAATCGAACCCAGGACCTCATGATCCGCAGTCGACTATGCTAACCACTAGACCAACGAGGCAGTCAAAAAAAAAAAAGATACGCGCCGAATTGAGAACCTCCTCCTTTTTTGGAAGTCGGTTAAAAATAGTAATTAGTTAAAATGATACATAATAACTGCAATGAAGGGACCAAAAACCACTTGAATAGACACTGTAATTTTCGAATACGAGACACCATCCCGGAGATCGGGTGTCTTAATCACAAGATTATCATCGCTACAGCCTAAAATGAGTTTGGCAATATTATAAGTAGAAGCTGACTGTTCAATTTCATCTCTCTATCCCTCTGAGTGAGAAACAGTAAGAGTGATATGAAATTTTAATTTTATCGATACTCAATTTATTTGTAAACAATACAATCCCCACACTATATAAACACTCAAACAAAAACTAATTAAATAATCCAAATTTTCAGGGATAGCGCAAAAATTTACGTGTTTTGGATTCAGTAAAGAAGAAACTAAGCTATAATTAGTTGAAATAACTTAAAATACTCGCCACAAAAAGAAAAATAAAAACAACTATGTTACTCACTTACGAAATGAAATTCCTGGTCGTTTTACAATACTATTATTACGACACCCCACAACTGAGCACTTCACCATTGTTGATTACACAAAACTAAGCAAAAACACATAAAAATATTATGAAAATATTCACAAAACTGGTAATTAGCCACAACCAAAACACCGGAAGCAATACAGACGCCATATAAAGGTTATACATAAAAATTGGCTTCAATAGCAAAATTTGATGACGTCATATGACAATTGCCTGACACGTTCACGCAATAACGTATTACACCTGTCTCATTCTAAAAACGTAGCTTTCAATAAGTAAGACTAGTCAAAACATAGTAGTACATGTTTTATTAACAAAATGCATCGTATAACTATAATTGAGTAAAATGTAACACATCCATCTCTATATACCTAATCAAAGTACAGAACAGAGACAAGTAACTTAGAGGATAGAATACCAGAGACAAGATAGAATACTACGTATTCTTGTCTCTGCAGAAAAGTTTATCAGCAGAACGACCGCGTATCTTTTGCATCAATCATTGATACATCGTAATCACCTCTGATTGGTTAGTCACGCGACCCAGCCGGCTGGCCAGTCGTTGAAATAAACGAAAACTCCTCGCGCACGCGAACCAGCCGGCTGGCCGGCCGGTCCAGACCATTATAAACTGATTATTCTTAATAATAGAGTTTATTTTTGTTTGAACAACTTTGGACCTTAGAGAAGTCTATTAAGTAATCTTTACACTGCAACAGTAAAATCGGCAAGTGCGAAAAAAAAAAAAAAATGCTATGGTAAAAAGTCATTTGAATCTGTGCCAAAATTTTGAGTTTTTTTTTGTGTTTATGCTGTTTGTTAAGACAAGTGGTGACAAATACAAATAAAAACTCAATACAATATGTTTATAAATATATTTTAGTGCAGTGTTAGACTGGATTATCCACTGAAATGTGATATCTTTAAACGGGAAAATATATTTTTGAAAAATCGCGATCGTTATCGCGGTCGTTGACGCATTCTTTCCGTTTATATGTAAGTGATTGTAAACTTCAGCTTCTATAAATCATACCTTCATAAAGATATATTATTTATAAAGCCAATGCCGTTTACAGAATCATGATAAGTGGTCTGGGTATTTTTTTGTAGGCGTTTTTCTGAAACGTGATGCATGCGGGGTGCGCGAGGGGCGCGCGGGTGGTTCGCGGGTCGCGAAATATGCACCGTGCAAAAAATACAAGGTCAAATTAGCCTGAACCTGAAGGGTTAACACTCTTCCACCATTAGACGAAATCCATTGACGCAGCAAGAATACCATAAATTCAGCCAATCGGAGGTGATTGCGATGTATCAATGATTGATGCAATTGCAAAAGACATACTTGTCTCTGATGCAAAAGATACGCGGTCGCCCTGCAGAAAATCAATGTCAAATGTCAAATTAATTACTTGTCAAGTTGACATTTAAAACGTTAGGAGTCCTATACACGGAGACTAGTGTAAGAGTCAATCCAGAAGTAGGTATTAATAAAACACTTTTAATATTATATTTTACTTTAGAGATTAATTGATTAAATGTAATGAGAGATTTAATGTAATTGTAAATTATATTACTTGGTTAAAAGCATTACGACAATAATAAATTAATCACTTGATTAGGCCCGATTGCTATCTGCGGCTCATAATCAAAGTAACGATCTAAACACCGGAGGTAGGTATTCAATAATCGCTTGAGTCTCGGTGGAGACTCACTAGGTTAATGAGGGCTACCGTTTTTATGCTCACTAGTTGGCGCCACTTGCGAGTAGGGTCCTGAAGTATAGCTGTATATTCGGTAAACAAGCATATTTCTGAAAAAAAAGAACTCTTTTTTAAATAGTAAACATACAAGAACCAGGGAAATACTAACCTATGAATTAGCTGTTCGAAAGAATCCGCTTAATTTTGCACCTATTTTTCATAGCTACGCTTTCAAAGCACAGAGCACTGGCATTCTTTGGCGCGTATCTTACATTTTCCATAATTAATCGGTTATTGCTAAATATTCATAACATTAATTAAATAATTAGACCCGCGATAAAAGCCCATTGATATTTGACATTTCGGGGACCTCGCACTACACTAGCGCCCCTAGCGGCGAATTTAAACGCGGTAGCCCTGATTCTTATATGCTCACTTACCATCGTCAGACGTCAAAACACTCGCACCAACCATTTCAACATGGCGTCCGTAATCATAGGAAGCTAGTCAAATTGACAGTCACTATACCTCCTGACTCCTGAGATAGGATGTAAAATAGAAATAATGCTCTAACACTATTTAGTCATCGCTTAACCCTTTCCTGGCGAATATACCAAAAATAATGAAAAACAAAGTTTTTATGATTCTATAATATGGATAAGGGGTAGAAAAGAAATCTAATTTATTTTTTTCAGATTTTTTTTATATCTAAGTAGGTACTATTTTTATAACCCTGACTTACAGTACCGTCAGGAACTTTGAGTCACAAAATGATTATTAAAATAGGAAAATTAAGTACTTCTTTTTTGCTCGAATTAATAATTTAATCAAAGAGTAATTAAACGTTAGCATCGTGGTATTCTGCAAAACAATTCTTTTTTTCATTTATGCACAAATAGTAGTTTGTGATATAAGAGCGGTAAATAGGTTTTTACATACGAGTCGACTCATGTCAGCCCGATGACGCCAGTCGAGGGTTTTCGAGTTTGTTAAAACCTTAACGCCCGTGTATCACACGATATTTTTCAATACATTTGTGAAAAAACTTGAAAATAAAACTCGAGTAGGTAGGTACAAGGTACTCACTAGAAGATGGTTTCTCACGCTCGTTCTAATTTCGAGATTTTAGGCGGCTATTAATAGCGCGATTTTTTTTCACATCTAAGATACCTAATTTTTGATTTAATTTTATTATTCCACATCACTTAAACCACATAAATTATTTAATAGGTAATTTATAAGAAATACTCAATGAAACTTTCAAAAATAGCGCGCACAGATTAAAGATTTGTAACTACTGTGCGTTGTTGTAATGTAATTGCTTTTTTTTAAATTGGCTTCATGGCTCTAGGTTCTAGTTCTTAACTCCCAGCCTGAACTATTCAGTCTTACTTTTTTGATTAATAAAAACTAAAACAATTTTAATTAATTATATTAAATACAATTTTTAATTTATGAATTATTTTCATCTATTCACACCTAAATGTGATTATTTTTTAGGTTTTCTGCATTGTCTTTGTGTCAATATCATTATGAACCTTCTTGCAAGAAAACTTTATTTAGAAGTAACGTGGACTTACAAAAATTAAAAAAAAAACTGCAAATTTACTGCACGAGGACGGTAAATATTTACTGCACGAGGGCGGTAAATATTTACTGCACGCGGGCAGTAAATTTAACTTACAAGCCCTGTTTACTGCCTCTGTAAGTGCATTTTTCGAGCAAGTGTATTGAAAAATATATTGCAGTGCGAACATTTTGAGTGAGGCTTTGATTGCACTTTCTTCACATCTCCCTCTATTTGACACAAACGTAGGCCAATATACGCCGCGGTTTCCTAAACGAACGTCTTTCAACGTTGAGAAGCCAGTTTTGTGCCTCTGAGATGGCCCAGGGCTAGTCACAGAGTCTCTTAATAAACCTCTCTTCTTGCTATCTTTGATGTTCTTCATAGACATCAACCCTTGCGCAATGGATCTCCTAAAGTCTTTTACAGGTATCATTTCCATTATGAGTCCATGAATAATATACGCATTTACAAATGTCATATTATCTAGAATACCCCAAAACAACCTGTGCCACCATTTTGGGGACTTCCTGTCCACGCAGTACAGTGCTCTCAATCTGTCTGCTGTATCAACACCCCCCATGTAAGAGTTGTAGTCTTTGATGGCCTTTGGACAGGTGATTGTAGATTTAGACCAATTTTTTTCTTAATTCTTCTTTTTTCAAGTTCAGAATTTTATCTCTTTGCGTTGTTACTTTGATACACAATATTATCCAGTACATCACTAATCAAGACTAAAAAAATATCAGTTGGCGTAGTGCATTCAGCAAAATATTCGTCAACTTCCCCCGCGTTTGCAGAATATTCTGGTAAATACGTTACTACATCACGTTTCTTCCATTTACGATTAGGCTCAAGTTTTTTTTTTGATAGTGCATGTGTTGACGTAACAGTTTCCTCAGTCTGTAAATTATCTGAAACAGTGTTGGGAACAGAAAATACAATTACCTCTTGGTCTATTTCCGCACTAGGACCTTCTGTCTCATCTCATGACTTGTATCAGGTTCAGCTTGGCTCAGCACTAATTCTTCTAATGCTGCTTCAAAATTTTCATCAAAATTGCTAGTTGAGGGTAGTTGTTCTTCGGGTAGGTTTTCTTCGTCAGACAATAGGCATGATGACTGATTTTGAAAAATGGTCAGATTATGTTCGGAAGTATCTACTATTTCGAAAAAATATCTTATTTCAGCAGAAAAATAAAGTTTGGTAGATAAAATTAGCATTTGAAATTTAAATTTTAAAATTCACGCCAAAACGTTCGGCGGTGTCATGGCGTCGTTGTGACGTCACTATTGTTATTACCAATGTACTCTGTGAAGTGTGCAGTAAGTATTTTATCAAAATAAATAGCAATCTCACTCGAAATAGAAAAATAAATACGTTTTTTATAATCCATGTATCCTATTTCATTACATAAATTCATAATTTCATTGATTCTTGGTTACTGTCATCATGCCTATTCCACATCTGAAGTTTCAGAACAGTCTGGAAGATCTTCCATAAGTAAGGCTTCTTTCAAAGCCGTATTCTTTGAAATATCCATTATAAATATCTGTAATATAAGGTAAACAAATATTATAATAATATATTCGATCTAGTTATCAAAAAATCAACCAAAGTCACTGACGGTACTCATAAGTCCTTGCACATTTTTATCGTTATTTCAGCACTAAAATTTAAAATTTTAATCCAAAAGCATATTAATTGTATAGTTAAAACTACAATCTAATAAAATAATAATATAAAACAATTATTACACTTACCCCGTTTATTCTATTTTTAAATGTTTTCTAAAACAGAAGCGATCCGCAGTTCTCAAATCCGAAACAGGTCGCTACTTGAAAGTATCACTTGCTGGCGGTAAATAGGCAAAATTGAAATAAATAACTGTGATTGGCTATCGTGGTGGTACTCGAAAGGATCGTCAGTGTTAAATACGTAAAACGCGATCGTATTGTCGAAATAATGGACGGAGAATCAACCGGTACCGTCAGTTAGGAAAGGGTTAAAGTTACCCGTAATCACAGACATACCCTCTAAAGATCTGTGCCCGTCATGCCCGTCGTATTTGATAGTTTAATTTATTTTTCAGTCTAGCAAGAATATTCAATATATAAAATTTATGTTGCCAGGCCCAGCACTAAAAGCACAGAGTAGAATCAGAGTAGAATGTAGATTGAACTAAAAGTTTTAAGTTATTAAAAAAAATACATTCGAGCTCTGCATTCTATGGCTTTCTTAAAAATATTTAATGAATGCCATTTAGAATGCATTTTCCTCAGCTTCGAAGATATTAATACGTATTTGTGTTATATGTGGTTTGTGACGATTATGAGTGAAAAAACCGAAAGAGGGGAATAAGGAATTAAGTAGGTAGTGACCTTGACTAAGCAACAGCTGTCAAATGATTCTAACCAATTTGAGATTTTTAGAAATGGTAAACAATCCATAAAAAACTTTCCATTATGAGAAACGTGGAAGCTCATCTTCTAGAAGAGAAGATGGACGAGGCCGTCACGCATTACATAAATTCCCACCCACCCCCGGAGGTAAGAAAGTGAAATATTCGACAGTAAGTGAATAGTTTTTCTACAAAATAACACCTATGTTTGGTATAAAACAGGATATATGAATATTAATCGTTTTGTTACGAGAATCTATAGAATTTATCGCTTTCATAGTTTGTTGTGTAAAGTCACGGTATAAATTAGTTAAGTATAAGTAAGTAATTGAAAATAGGTTACTCAGAACAATAGGTAAAAGGTAGGTACCTACCTTCTGCTGTAGTGATAGCTTCTTGACTTGCATTAATGTTTCAAATAATTTCCTGTCACTAACTAAGAGACATTATAAATTATGGATTTCTTGTGTTTGATTGGACCACTTACCTTAATTTTTAATTAATTCACAATTTTAATTAAAACAGTATTCTGGTCCTTATAAAAGTATATAATTTACTTATGTAAGCATAATTCCAGAAGTGGGCAAATAATTTAAATTACTTTTAAAATATGTTTGTACTCTCTTTAAAACTTCCACGAGCGAATGGTCACAACGTGTAGCGGTTTCACGAGAGATTTAATGTAAACAGTTAAGTATAAAACTTGGCCAAAGCATCACAACAACAATAAATTAATCAATTGATCAGGCTGCAGTTGCTTCTGCTAAGCTCTAAATCAAACTGCGATCTAAACACAAAAGTATTCAATAATCGCTGAGTCTGCCGGTAGGAGACTGCTTTCAAACGTCAAAATACTCGTATTTATGCAAATAATTCCAATATGGCGTATCCCCGCCAAAGAACGAACCGAGTGAAATACATCGAATGAGTCAAATATCAACTGAATTAAACCTTCGTCAGTAAATAAACATGCAATCTTTTTACCTTTTCTAAAAATTCAATTCAAATTTAAATTTAAACGCAAAGCTGACACTTAATCCTTGGAGTTAAAATTTTCCTCATACTTAAATCAGCATTAAATTTTAGCATGTCCAGTAAAAATGATTATAGATGTTTAATCCCTGTACCCTGTACTTACTAGCTGGTGCCCGTGATTTCGTCCACATGGTGTAAGTTTTTCTTCATTCCTGCTGGAACTCCTTAATTTTCCAGGATAAAAAGTAGCCTATATCCTATAGCCATGCAAAAAATCACATCAATGTGTTGCTCTGTTGCAGTGAGATGGCGATGATAAGAAACAAAAACCTGGCTGAGTTTGTTGTGGGCTCTTCTCAGACCAGGGCGCGTTTTGGAACCCTCGTAGCTTTAGTTTTAAGATATTAACTAGTGTAGTTAATTTTATCACCATCATGTCTTATACTTTGTAAGCATTAGTTTGTCACTAATGCCTATTTTGAATAAATATGTTTTGAGTTTGAGTGTGATTGAAGAACAAACCAACAACCAACAAATAAACACACTTTCGCATTTATAATAAACTAGCTGATGTCCGAGACTTCGTCTCATACACTGGAGATTTAATCGTGGTGTGTATCCACATTTTATTTATTTGATTAGGCTATTGGCAATGCGAAAGTTCGAAGCAACTATACATATAGTGTCAGTGAATGGTTCACCTCACCAGGCCTGTGTCACTCCGCGTGTAGGTATTAAAAACATACCTACAGGCGGCGGCCATTGCGCAATCCAATCTATTAGGCTGCCGCAAGCGAAAAAACAATCAGCCAAGTGCGAGTCGGACTTGCGCACCGAGGGTTCCGTACTCAAGAAGTAGGTATAATTACCTTTGTTAATGAACCGCAAAACTAACTTTGTTTGTAGAGGTTTACTGTTAATATCAAAAAATTACGTTTGTTGTATGAGAGCCCCCCTTTAATATTTACTTTATTGATATTTAATTATTTATTTTGAAAGGTAATACACAAGTTAATATTCTGTGAAAATTTGAACCGTCTACCTGTTACCGTTTTTAATATTGAGCAAAAAAATACGAAAAAAACACGTTTATTGTATGTGGACCCCCCTTAATATATATATTTTTTTAATTTTTAGTATTTGTTGTTATAGCGGCAACGGAAATACATCATTTGTGAAAATTTCAGCTTTCTTGCTATCACGGTCTATGAGATACAGCCTGGAGACAGACAGACAGACAGACAGACAGACAGACAGACAGCGGAGTCTTAGTAATAGGGTCCCGTTTTTACCCTTTGGGTACGGAACCCTAAAAAGACACGCGCGCGCGCTATTTGTTGTAAAAAGATACTGTGCAGTATTTAATTGTTTAAATACGGATCGTGATCGAAATGTAACTTTTTTTTGGTTGCCTAAAGACGCTGACAGGTAAAATCTACTTTGATTGGATTACATTATGTTCCTATTTGAAATGAAATTAATTCAAACTACAAAGACTTTCTCCCCTTGTTGAACATAGTACTATTCCAATACCCTAAAAGTATCTAATAGTACAATAAAAAGACATTTAGTTGACGTTGCCCGCCACAAGTAGGAGTAAACGTGCTCGTGCTGTGCGCTAGATGGCGTAAGTAGTTTCTCGAAGTAAGCAACCCTAGTCCGCGTCTCTTTCAATACGTATAACCACGTATAACTTATTATGAACCGTAGTCCAGTGAATTAAGGCCCATATTCCCTCAAAAAAAAATTGGTAGGTATGTAAATGAACACGTGCTCGACTGAAACGCGAGCTAAATTAAATCATATTGTTTATCAGATTGAGTACATATTTCTTTGAAAACCATTGCGAAGTAAAGCTTCTGTACCTAGTACTAGTTATTATTCTGTGACCTCACCTCCTAATTCTTAGTTCATCACCTGTAATTTTAAAATGCTTGTAACACACACACAAGCAAGACTGGGACAAAACTACTTTGACAGGGTTTCTTGTTTTTCTGAAAAACTCTAAAAATGATTTAGCTACAAACACATCAATATAATCTAAAGATTACAAGCAAGTTTAGAATTATTTTAAGTTTTGTGGTCATAGTTCTTTCTTCCTGCCGGGCAGGTTTCTGCACTTAAACTTCTCATTGGAAGTCTGTACTCTAATGTGTGTGTGGTCATAGTTAATCACATAATATAGTTTAAGTATTACTAGCAACCAGCTCTAAAATTCAGCCATATTCCTCATCTAAATTATAAGGAGAATCAATATTTCAACTTTCTGGG
Organism: Erebia epiphron; assembly: GCA_963932025.1. Classification (NCBI taxonomy): domain Eukaryota; kingdom Metazoa; phylum Arthropoda; class Insecta; order Lepidoptera; family Nymphalidae; genus Erebia; species Erebia epiphron. The sequence continues at coordinate 35,888,023 of OZ009946.1, read as the reverse complement.
TGCAAAAGTTTGGGCTGGGAGTTGCTGAGTTGGTCACTAAACTTTTCTTTCTATAGTTAGGTACAACTTATATTAAAAAGAATTAAGTAGGTTTGTAGGTTTGCATATGAAGTAAACTTACATTGTTTTCATATTATAATGTGACAATTGCTTAGTAATAATGTAAAAATTAATGTTCCACATCATTATCACTGTGTTAAGTTTGGTAGATAAGTTAAGAGTTGATGTTATCATGTTTTGATTTAAATTATTCGTTTTCAAAGTACTTAAGTATATATTGAGTAATTTTAAAGTTTTGTTTTGCCATCATCCGTGTATTGTAAGTGTTACAAACTTTAGCCTGCACAAAAGTTATAATATATTTACCAAAGTTACTTTGGGAATGGTAAAGATATTACATTAGATTAGAGATTACATTAGATTAGATGGTTTAAAACTTTTCATTTTGGAGTAGTGCTGTCTTAGAGCAGCCAATTTAAATATTGTAGCCAATTCTATATAACAAAATCTCTAAACTAAACTAAAATGACAGCTTTAATTCTAGTTCTGTCCCTTGCCACAAGAGGTATGAAGAAAGGGTTAGCAATATTTTTAATGCTGTCATTTTAGTTATGTTTAGAGATTGTGCACTACAGAATCAGTCCCATTGAATACTTAATTTAGTTTGAAAAATTGTATTCTCAGTATTGCAGAAACGCCGGGTTATTTTATTAACCCAGATGCTGCTTTGACAGAATTCATACAAAACTTCTGTCAAAATTTCAAATATATTCTTGGGTTACTCATAACCCAGCGTCACCCAGGCCTCAGAATTTTAAAAAGTTACAGCTTACCTTTCAGAGGTTATTAGAAAGTTATCAGTAATTTTGTTAAGTAGAGTTTGTAAAGAGCTGCTGAGTTGTCATCATCCCTCTTGTGTGTTACAGTCGGTGCACGTGGACGCGAGCACGCTAGCCCTCAACGTGCAGGAAGACGCGGGCGGCAGGGTTGTCACCCTTATGCACCCACAGAACTTCCCCTCTCAGATGTGCAGGTAATGATCTCTTAAAGATCTCGTATGACGCTTGCACATAATATGCTACTACACAATAGTATATAGTGTGCTTAGGGATGAAACAAGACGATATCAGACGAGTGTGAAGTTGCCTGCCTGAGCGTAGCGAGGGCTGGCATCACACGAAATCTGAAATCGTGTTTCATCCTGTGGTACACACTATTTTTCATATAATCTACATTAAAAGTGTGAGTTTTATTAAAATTGTATTTCTTAATTATTTTATTGTTGTTTACAAATACCATATCTGTCAGTTTAGTTTATGGGTAAAATGACAATAAAAAAAGGTTTGATAAACAAAAAAGAATCTGAGGGGATTAAAAGAAAGGCTGCTACGTCACTCAGCGGGTAGAAAACCATCACTTTCTGCCCTAGGGCAGAAAGTGATGGTTTTCTATACACGCTGCATGACATATTCATCTGAAATTGACTTGTTTCAGGTGGCTCAACAGGCATTGAAATTCGCATTTTCAGCTAGTATTACTGTCATAATGTCACAGCTTTCACTCCCATTGATTTACATAATAAAATATTTTTTTCTCTTTTTACCTTCGACGAAGCGGAGACGGTATATGTTTGCCCTAAGAGGTTGTGTGTTTGTTTGTTTGTTTGTGCACTTTTTTGTTACCATTTTTCACAAAAAGTACTGGGCCGATTGAGATGCGGTTTTTTGCATTAGATACGTATAGCTTGTGAGAAGGTTTTTAGATATATTTTAGGACCATAGACAACCAAGCTGTGCTGTAGTCTATGATTTTAATATTTCAACATGTTACCATTTTTCACAAAAACTACTGAGCCGATTGAGATGCGGTTTTTTGCATTAGATGTGTATAGCTTGTGAGAAGGTTCTTAGATATATTTTAGGACCATAGACAACTAAGCTGAGCTGTAGTCTATGATCTTAATTTTTCAACCACTGTTACCATTTTTCACAAAAAGTACTGGGCCGATTGAGATGCGGTTTATTGCATTTAGGACTTCGTGCGATTACAAAAAAGGAAACTGGTACCAAAATTTTGAAAAATCAGCGCCATTTTGAAATTCTTTGTTAATTGGCCGATTTCGTTCAAAATCTATATTTAGGGCTCCCAGGGGTCACAAAACAGGAAACTGATACCAAAATTTAAAAAAACAGCGCCATTTTGAAATTCTTTGTTAATTGACCGATTTCGTTCAAAATCGATATTTAGGACTTCGTGGGATTACAAAACAGGGAACTGGTACCAAAATTTAAAAAAAATCAGCGCCATTTTGAAATTCTTTGTTAATTGACCGATTTCGTTCAAAATTGATATTTAGGGCTCCCTGGGGTCACAAAACAGGAAACTGGTACCAACATTTAAAAAAATCAGCGCCAGTTTGAAATTCTGTGTTAATTGACCGATTTCGTTGAAAATCGATATTTAGGACTTCGTGGGATTACAAAACAGGAAACTGGTACCAAAATTTAAAAAAAAATCAGCGCCATTTTGAAATTCTTTGTTAATTGACCGATTTCGTTCAAAATTGATATTTAGGGCTCCCTGGGGTCACAAAACAGGAAACTGGTACCAACATTTTTATAAATCAGCGCCATTTTGAAATTCTGTGTTAATTGACCGATTTCGTTCAAAATCGATATTTAGGGCTCCCTGGGGTCACAAAACAGGAAACTGTTACCAAAATTTTAGAAAATCAGCGCCATTTTGAAATTCTTTGTTAATTGACCAATTTCGTTCAAAATCGATATTTAGGACTCCCTGGGGTTAGAAACAGGAAACTGTTACCAAAGTTTTAAAAAATCAGCACCATTTTTATTTATTTTGTTATCACCATAATAAATGGATTCAGTTTAGTACAGTAAAATCTGTACTACTTGTAAGTCTAACCACAACCCGTGAGCTGCTTTAGCAGATCGCGCACAGGGCGAAATAGTTAGATATATATAGCTTGAGAGAAGGTTCTTAGATATATTTTAGGACCATAGACAACCAAGCTGAGCTGTAGTCTATGATTTTAATATTTCGATATGTTACAATTTTTTACAAAAAGTACTGGGCCGATTGAAATGCGGTTTTTTTCATTAGATGTGTATAGCTTGTGAGAAGGTTCTTAGATATATTTTAGGACCATAGACAACAAAGCTGAGCTGTAGTCTATGATTTTATTTTTTCAATATGTTACCATTTTTCTCAAAGACTACTGTGCTGATTTAGATGCGGGCTTTTTGTTTTAGATATATTTAGCTTGTACCTAGATGCTGCCCAGGGTATCATGATGGAGTCAGGAGGCGATCATGGGAACTCCTTAAATTCTCATCGTATACCCGTCGCGTTTGGACTCTTTTGATTTGTCGTGACAAGCGCGGAAAGAAAAGGGGTTGGCCATAGTCCACCACACTGGTCAAAAAAACTACTGAGCTGTCAAAGATGCAGTTTTGTAAGTTCTAATTGTTGTTTCAAAGTTATACAGGTCAAAGGTATAATGGAGCTCTGCAGTTCGTCGTGGGTTTTTTTTTAAATTTTAATTTTATTACTTGTCATTTATTGTTTATTTTATGTGGAAGAGTGGAGTCTTCTGCCACAGAGGTAATGTAACTCTTAAAAGAAGGCTCCAACCTTTTAGGTGTTAAAATAATGTTGTAAAAGAAATAAACTATTTTTTTTATAGTTGGTTCCGTTAAACTTAACAAAATTGCCAGGTCTAAGAGGTCTTAATTTAGTGCTATGTTGTCCTTCGTTAGCGAAAAACGCGACATTGCGCCTCGATACAACGCGACGCGACGTTCCAAACAGTAACTGACCCATGATTGTCCTACGTGACCCGTTGTCCTAAGTGAGCGACAGAAGCGACGCGACGCGATGCTATGCCATAGAAAACTTTACGGCGCTTGAGCGCGGCTTATATCTCGGTCAAATTTTTCGTTTGATTTCGTGATTTGTATCATTTAATTTTGAATCTTATCTACATATACATAGCGTCCATTGTCGCGCAGGCAGGTGTCAGTGGGCGAGCAGGTGGGTGAGGGAGCTTGGGTGGAAGAGTTCTTGGACCAGGAAGGGCGGCTCGCTGCGCTCGTGGCGCATCTGACGCGCCCCTCGCAACACCACGCTCATACACAACACCATAAGGTTTGTCTATAGAACTCAAATTTATTTGAGACTTAATGGTATTATTATTTATTATATTTACACTACCGCATTTGACGACCTCCCTGGCGCAGTGTTGAGCGCTGTTGTCCTAACTTGCGGAAGTCCCGGATTTCACAAGAAGAGCTAACAAAAAAACGAGTATGTTTTAGACCACACAACTGAAATAAAACTTAGTAACTGGCTATGAGAGAAAGAGAGAAAGAAAATGTGTGCTCGCACCTCTCTCTTGCCCCTACAGTAATATACGAAACGTAACTCTCTCTTTTTCTATCTTCACTAACTTATATCTTCCTCTCAACTTCCGTTGGCCTCGCCCGATCACACTTTTCGTAACGCTCTCGTCACGCATTCACCAGCTTACTCCCCAAGCGTGCGTAAAAAAGTTTCACTTCAAAAACTCAGCTAGGTGTTTTTTTTATTGTCACCTCACAAATAATCTTAAACTAAAGAGCTATCAGAGCCATTAGAGCAAATCATTGCCAAGTTTCCTTGTTATTTAAGTAATCGTTTACCTAATAGCTTTTTTAATAGAAATTGATTATAATCGGCTATGACACACCATTAATTTCCTATTATTTGGCAATTCCAGGTAACATCAGTGAGGGGCGATGTGGACAACTCGGTCATCTTGGACGCGCCAATGCGAATGTTCAATGGACAGCAATTGGTACGAATAAACTCTGAAATATTCACTTAAGTAGCTGATGACCGCGACTACATCCGCGTGGAATTAGTTTTTTTAAATTCCCGCGGCAACTCCTTAATCTTCTAATTAGCCTATGTCACTCTCCAGGCCCTCAATTATATTCATGCCAAAAATCATATCGATCAGTTGCTCCGTTGCGGCGTGATTGAAGGACAAATCAATACAAAAAAAAACACACTTTCGCATTCATAATATTCTTGTATGATCTAATCGATGATGGCGTCACCAATCTAGCTTTGATAGTTTACATCTCTGAAACATGACGCTTTAGAAGATTTTGTGTCGTATAAAATTTGTTTGTATTGATCCCAGCTATTAATATTTGAAACAGGTTTTATTTCGAAAAAATCATGGCGGGACGGTAGGTAGATCTGAGGCCCAATTGTCTAAGAAAACCGTAATGATTTGAGAGCTTAAAACGTATTACTCGAACTGTTTAAAGTGTTCAATACATGTTTTTTGACATGCAGGCATCTATGAAATTCTTATACAGTTCGAATTATACGTATAACAAACGTTTACAATTATAGTCCATCAAACTTATCTGACCCGGTGGCTAAAATTGGATTAAAAACGTTGTTTAACAATCGCGATCGACTGATATGCGTTGTCACAACTAGGCCACTCGTCTCTCAACGACGCAATAGACGAGTGTAAAATTAATATAATAATAGGGATGATGACTACTCAATCAAATCAGCAACTCTTTATCAAACTTAAAAACGCACTTCTAGTATGGAAGTTGTATGAAATTCACAGTTGTGACGTCATAAAATTTCGACGCAGTTTTTCTTTAATCTTTATTTTAAAATGGTTATCAAACTTAAAACTAACCGAGGATGTGAATTTTAGGCCTTTTGGAAGACCCTCTATTTAATAATCAGTTAGAAATACTTTATTTTTGATATAGTAGGCATCATCGCTATTGTATGTAATTTTGTAATGTCAGGAGCAGCAATCCGAGTCGATCGTCGTTCAAGTACCGCCGCTGCCGTCTTTGCCGCCGCTACAGGACATGAAGCGATGTCCGGACACTGATTGGTTCAATAAGGATAAAACTAGTCTCAAGGTAAGAAACACAGGGCGACCGGCTAAAACTGACAGCTAGTGTTACGATCACAATGACCTCTGATTGGTTAACACGTAGCGGTAAGTATTCTTTGTATGAGGTTGTATGGAGCTGAGCCCACTAAAGCGACGTATAAACTCATACAAATAATATTTGCCGATCCGTGCATCTCAAGTGGGGTTAGACCTTAACAACTGATGATTTTTCAAACAATAAAAACAATTATTTCATAAGTTACTACAACCTAACACTTTCTCCATACAAAAAAAATCGAAAATGTACCTAACTCTTTTTTACCTTTTGACGAAATGTCTATCCAGAAATAGGTTGCATCATCATCATGAAAAATTAAATTTCAATTCGAAAAATCAAAATCAACGCGGCAAAAGTATAGTCATCTAGTATCATAGACTGGACGACCCGACAGACGTTTTTCTGTCCAAATAACTAATTTTTTTATTATTTTTTACAGTTCTTTTCCTATGAAATAAATAAATTGATTTCATAGAAAAAGAACTGCCAAATTTTTCGAAATTAACGATTTTCTCGTAAACTTATGGAACGATTTTAATGATATTTTTACTTTCATAATTTACATACTCTTAGGAAGGTTTTAGTATATACTATATAATACACCTAGGTATCTTCCTTATGTACGACTCGCTAATGCCCGCGACTTTGTCCGCGTGTTTTAAGGTTTTTTGATTCCCGCGGGAACTCCTTAATTTTCCGGGATAAAAAGTAACCTATGCCACTCTCCAGGTCTTCAACTATGTCCATGCCAAAAATCACGTCGATCCGTTGCTCCGTTGCGGCGTGATTGAAGGACAACCCAACAAACAAACACACTTTCGCATTTATAATCTTCCTTATGTACAATGTTATAGGTATATGTCACCGTAAGATTGTAAAAACTGTAAGATTGTAATCTAACGCTTTTTTTTTCGATAGATTGTAAACAGTCGAAAGATTGTGAAACGTTCAATGTTCTAAGTGTAAATTTTTGAAATATTCATTGTATTTACGTTTTCTTGTCTCTTTCTTGTAGGTTAGGTTAGGGTTCTACATAAATAATCAGGTAGTGCAGTGCACTTAGGTTCTATCGGGTTAATAAACCTAACAGATTACAATCTACCGAAAAATAATGCGTTATATTGTAATCATTCGACAGTTAACAATTTCGCGAGTTACATTATAATCTAGCGGTTTTCACAATCTTACGGTGACATATACATAAATGTACAGTGATGACTAAATTCTTCATTTACTAAAAGCCAGAAATAGTCTGAAAAATCTACATACATATATATTGAAAAGATCTTTAAAATGTTGCCCTTTTTTTATTCTGTAGGACGACACCCAAATCCTGTCGGAGCAAGACAGTCAAGTGTTGGACATCGGCGCGGGCGCATCTCCCGCGCAGAACAAACAGAACAGAAAGAGCTTGCCGCACAAGAAGAGGATATCGCGCAAACTGCGACGCACCGCCGGCAGCAGCACGCCGCAGCAGGTATGTGCCGCACTGCAGCACAGCACGACATACTCAAAATTCTAAATTCAAATGTTTTTTTTTTCAAATAAACTTTACAAGTACTTTTGAATCGTCAAGTGAATCTAACACTACCGTCTCAACCGATACACGTCCACTGCATGGATCTCCACAGGACACGGTCAATCAATCGATCGATCAAATAATCTATACTAATTTAAAAATGTGATAGGTTTGTTACTCAATCACGCCAGAAAGGCTGACAGAGATAGATTATAGTCTGGAATAACACATAGGGTAAGGGGGTAATCTCTATCTCTTCTTTATATCCTGGAAAGAGTTCCCGCTGGAACCAAAAATCCTCAATCCACGCGGGCATCAGCTAGTAATGAATAGAAATGGTTTGTTTTCAGGACATAGTGGTGATAAACTGCAACGACGAAGTCCCTCAGGAAGAGATCCTTCCAGACAGCTTCGTGACAGGCGTGCCTCATCCCGACCACTTGCCCGAAGACGCTCATCACATCACGCAAGAGGTGAGCGAATTAAAAAAAAAAATTTTTCTTATAAAAAAATATAAGTAAGTATTATGTTTTTTTTTAAATTGTTTGTTTTTATTTTTATTTTTTATTAAAATATAAACCTTAACACTAAGGCATTAAAGTTTATAATTTCGAATGGAGTATATTTACATGTTCGCGAACATGTGGCTGTTCGCGAGCATGTCGGTCACCCTAATCTACATTTTTACCCCCTACCAAACCGTACTCAACGCGCCTAAAGAAGTTTTCACTTCAAAAAAAAGTGTGTTTGTGAGGTTCACACAGGGTAGAAGTGAAACTTCAGAAAAGAAGCGAGTGAATGACAGGGGGTCTAGCTCTAGAGTAATTTAGGAAACTTTGTACTATTTTTTCTTTGGAAATTTCTATTCGTCCGAAATTGACTAGTTTCAGGTGGCTCACAGGCATTGAAACTCGCATTTTCAATGCAGGTTATATGAAAAAGAAGTTTCACTTCAAAAAAATTAAATCTCCGAATGAAGATTTGTTTCTTCCTTTCTTCTCTCAGATGCGCGCGCTCCTGGTGTGTCAGCTGTGCGGCGCGTTCTACGGCGATGAGCAGCTGAAGTTCTACCAGCACCTGAAGCAGCACTACGAGCCGCACGCCACCATCATCATAGAGAACCCCGTGCCCGTGCCCGACCTCGCCATAGACAAGGTGACAGCTGCTAGTTCAGTGGGTGTGGTCCTCAGGCGCGTTCTACGGCGATGAGCAGCTGAAGTTCTACCAGCACCTGAAGCAGCACTACGAGCCGCACGCCACCATCATCATAGAGAACCCCGTGCCCGTGCCCGACCTCGCCATAGACAAGGTGACAGCTGCTAGTTCAGTGGGTGTGGTCCTCAGGCGCGTTCTACGGCGATGAGCAGCTGAAGTTCTACCAGCACCTGAAGCAGCACTACGAGCCGCACGCCACCATCATCATAGAGAACCCCGTGCCCGTGCCCGACCTCGCCATAGACAAGGTGACAGCTGCTAGTTCAGTGGGTATAGTTCTTGCAATTCAGGAGCGCGCGTGAACCTTGCTTGTAGTTATGCACATTGCGTAAGTGTGCGCGCCTCCCGGAGCGGTCAGTGGACACACATACACATAGGACTTCATTATATTGTGTTACAACCATGAGCCACGCGCACTCGTGAATAGCAAGAACTATATGGTCCTCAGGTCTAAGGCGACGAGCAGCTGAAATTCTGAGGCAGAGCCGCTGATATCCAAACAATTTTTATATTGCAGAAAAGTGCCCTGTCTATCTGCTACAGGCTACGTAGCAGATAAACAGGGCACTTCAACCGATTTTAACGAAATTTGGTGCAGAGGTAGGTTGCAGTCAAGAAAATTATTGCCTGTGGCCTGTCATCTTCTAAAACGACGAAGGATCTCGTGATCAACTTTAGATTTTGCATTTAGCCTTTGTTGAACCGGAGGACCTGGTGTTAAATTTAGAAATTTTGATCGAAAGAAAGTTGACAGCTGGCAATCATAATAAAACGACAAATGACACAAAATGGCCGTCACTGATAACAAAATATCGCAGATAATGTTTTGTGTCTCTTACAGCCTGACTGATCCATTCAATGGAAAATAATCAGTCCATCATACATTTTTACCCAAAACAAACAACATCTAAATATTAAGTACATAAAAGGAAAAGGTAACTGACTGATCTATCCAATGCACAGCTCAAACCACTGGACGGATTCGACTGAAATTTGGCATACAGATGGCTGAAAACTGTGTTTCCCACCAATTACAATCCGGGTATCTTTAAATCAAAGTCAATAGGCATCTTCTTGGCAAGCGCGTCCCATCTTAGGCCGCATCATCACTTCCCATCAGGTGTGATAATGGTCAAGCGTAAGCCTATAATGAATAAAAAAAGCTATTATGACGTAGGAATCCGCTAAGAAATAATTTTTGAAACTTCAGCTAAGGGCTTTGAAATTATGAAAATCGAAACTAACGTAGCGAAGCCCCGGGCAAAAGCTAGTTATTAATAAATAGCTGCAATAATAATTATTTACAAAACGCAAAAGTCTGAAAAATTTAAAAATATCTGCCGGTTTTCTAAATATGCTTATTGTTTTTGCTTCCAGATGACAAACACGTGTATTGTAGACAATGTAGCCAACCTCCCGGACTCAATAGTAGAACTGTCCCTCGAAAGCACCGTACCAAAGACAATGTACCAACCCATAGACAAGCACATCCTCTACACATCGAGCGATAAAACGCTCAACTACAACAGCAATAAAGTCCAATATACTGTAGCGAACATGGATAAGGAAGTGCCCGAGAGTGAAAAGGCGGACTTGTATGAGCCGTTAGATAAATTGGAGAGTATGTATTTCTGTACGAAATGCAACAAATCATTTAGGAAGCAGAAACAATGTGAGGCGCATATCAAAGAGGCACATTCCAATCCAAAGGTATGTTGGACTAAAATTTTATTTTCTACACACATACCAATTTCATTATCCATGCCCACTCCAGATTGATTTTCTTAACCTTCAATGCTAATAAATTTCCCCGATTAATTTAATCAATCTGGTAGTCTTGACATATAATTACACAAGTACTCCTACGTGAAATAAACTAGTGGTTCGACTAGCCTACCTAAGCCTTCGCGTCCTATGGTGTCGGACAAATAGACGTACTGTCGAAAGATTACAATTTAACGCATTATTTTTCGGTATATTGTAATCTGGTAAGTATATTAACCCGATATTTATGTCGGACCCTAACCTAACCTACAAGAAAGAGACAAGAAAACGTAAATACAATGAATATTGCAAAAATTGACACTTAGAACATTGAACGTTTCACAATCTGTCGACAGTTTACAATCTATCGAGAGAAAAAAAGCGTTAGATTGCAATCTGACGGTTTTTACAATCTTACGGTGACATATACATTTTGTATGAAATATGATAGGAGTGGCGCCTGCATCTCGCTCGCGCCGCGCCCACACCTCGCCCGCGCCCGTCGCTTCTCGTGTACATCCCGCGCCTTAGTCTTGTGTATTCTTCCAGCTAGACGACATGGGCGAGTTCAGCGAGCCGGAGGACCTAATGGAGGGTATACACGTGGCGGTGGACGAGGCCGGCGAGCCGTACGAGCACACGCTGCTGCCGCACCTCACCGTGGAGAACGGCCACGTGCACCAGGAGCACGTGCGGCACTGGTGAGTGTACACTGTACACTGGCGCAGTGTGAACGCGTCCTTACTGTCACTCAATGGAGACGTCACGGGCGTGACATAGGACTTGGCAGAACAAACTTTAATAGATTAATTCTAGAGTTGTTCAAAACTGCTATAAATCCATAGCACGCTACGGATTTTAAACAATAAACTTTTAGCATGCTTTTAAATACCCTATGTTATAACGTGCTTATTATAAGAAAGCGTGTGGGCGGCCGGCAGGCGCCATAAAGTCTTGCAGCGCGCTCAATTTCGTAACACGCAAAGACGACGTTCACCCATAACAGCGCGTTACACGAGACCAACCATCGGCCAGCGGCAGCGCGCTACCGGCAGGCGGGTGCCGCTTCAAGTGCTACGAGGCGCCGCGCGCGATCGCGTGATATTCATAATACCGTAGCATCATGACGGATCCTCACATAGCACGTTATCCGCGCTAAGGAACTATAGCGCGCTATGATATTCTAAATAATGCCTTAATTTGTTGTAGTTCTTATTTTAGTAAGTTATTTCCAGCTTTAAATTAAAAAAAACAATTTCATATCAAACTGGCCGACTTATTTTTATTAATAGTGATTAATTCAGATGTTAATTACGGAATGATGTCTGTTTTTAAATTAAGTACCTAAACAATTTTTGCTACCGGCAACTGTAAAGCCTTCCCGGACACGTTTTCATAAATAAAACACTTTTAATGAGTTTATTTGAATAAAAAAATTTGAGTTGGAGGTTCAGTTTAAAAAATAAAGAATTTGCCCCCAGGTATCTCCGCAACGGCGCGAGCCCTGGCGCCGTATCACCCCTCTGCGGCTGCGGCGGCGCCGGCTTTTGCCCGGCTTGCACCCACCCCTCCCCGCCCCCCCTACACCCACCGCTGAACCCACAGGCCCACCCACAGGACCAAACCCACCCTGCGAACCCCCAGCCCGCACAAACCACCCAGCCGCAAACCACCCACGTATCTCAGACGAGTCAGACGCAGCCGATACTCGCGAGCAGTTCAACGACTAGTCTGGTGACCAGTCACTCGACCAGTCTGGTGACGCATCCGCAGCCCGAGCAGACGAATAGTCAACGCACTATTGAAGCTAAAGGTATGTATTCAGTATATAAACACTCTACATGTCACTCACAGGCAATGATTAGTACTTAGTACACAATCTCTAGACAAAACTAAAATCACTAAGACAGATCTATTTATATCCCTGTGGTAAAGTATAACACAAAATATTGTCCATTCAAAATTTAGTTTAGGAATTGTGTAAAAACCGTTTATAACAGAATTATTCGGCTACCCTCAGAACATAAAAGTTAAATTCCACTTTTTATATACCTTTTCCAATAGAGCCTCGTTAAAGCGGCAATAATTCGAATAGAATTCTGTAAAAAAACGCTTTTTAAAACCAATAGCATACTAACTAAAAAACCTTAAATAAATGCAAAATAATGTAATGTGTTTTGCAGAAGAAGTCCTCCAAAGAATATTCGAAACCAACGAAGAGCCGTCAGAGAGCACATTCCATGAAAGCGAGATCCTTGGAATCCAACCAGAAATACACATTAGGGAGGAAACCCACAAAGGGAAGTCGGATAAGAAAAAACCCAAATCCTTCGAATGTCCTCACTGCTGCAGAGTGTTCCAGCATAGAAACAGTTTGCTGTACCACATACTGATGCATAGTGAAAAACAGCAAGTTTGCCGAGAGTGTGGGAAGAGCTTTTATACTGCCAGTGCCTTAAAGGTTAGTTTTCTTATCATTTAGTGACTTGAGAAATTGCATTATTTACGTCGTCATAATTGTAAGCAAACAGCACAATATCACAAGTATTTTGGACGAAATTATATGGTAAATCATTTATATATATCAAGAACGTGAAAGAACCTAGAATAGCGCCTTGAGGAACACCCTGGATGACTTCACATTGTTGACACATATTTTTTGAAAGCGATCATTGAAATAGGACGCAGTGTCTTCGATTCCATAAGGGCTCAATTTAACTTAAAAGTGTCTCGTGCTCCGCAAAATCGAATGGCTTAGACAAATCGCAGAAAATACCAACACCAATTTTATATGCTTTAACAGCATTGCGCCCGCATCGGTTTTTGATCGACCATATTTAGTAAAACCATATATTCTAAAAGAGAAGTTTATTTGTGTAATCAAAGTGCTGAAGCATTTGGTTGTGCATAATTTATTCAACCATCTTCTGCGTGTCGGCAAAATTTTTATTGGTCGGTAATTATTAAAAATGGAATCAATTTATTCATTTAATAAGGTCTGAAAAATACATTATATTGACCTATTTTTCAATCACACAAGGCATAATATGATAAAACTGGTACTTTAACTTGTTTTTTTTTTCAAGATCCACATACGCGTGCACAGCGACTCGCGGCCGTGCAAGTGCGACGAGTGCGGTCGCGAGTTCCGACAGTGGAGCGACCTGAAGTACCACAAAGCATCCATACATTCCAATAAGGTACGCCCACCCACCCGCAAATCACCCATCAACGTATACAAGTTCTCCCACAAACACAAACAGTACACCTACAATATTCACTCGACGGTTCAAAAGCACTTGTAAATTTTTATTTTAATAAAAACATTTGAATTTGAATCTCACCCACAAACCACCCACAAACCACCCACCAACTCACACTACATCCAAAAACCTACTTTGGTGTGGTGAACTTATAACTTTACTAGCTGATACCCGCGACTTCGTCCGCGTGGTTTAAGTTTTTTGTTATTCCCGCGGGAACTTTATAATTTTCCGGGATAAAAAGTAGCCTATGTCACTCTCCAGGTCCTCAACTATACCCAGGCCAAAAATCACGTCAATCCGTTGCTCCGTTGCGGCGTGATTGAAGGACAAACCAACAAACCAACAAACCAACAAACCAACAAAACAACAAACCAACAAAGCAACAAACAAAGTGACTTTCGCATTTATAATTTTCAAGAGTTTCAATGTCTTGTTGCAGAAAAACTTCAAATGCGAGTTTTGCGGCAAAGAGTTCGCGCGGCGCTACTCGCTCAACGTGCACCGCCGCATCCACACCGGCGAGAGGAACTACAAGTGCGATTATTGCAACAAAACCTTCCGCGCCTCCTCCTACCGCCTTAGCCACATGAGGACTCACACAGGTTAGTACTACTCGCTCAAAGTGCACCGCCGCATCCACACCGGCGAGAGGAACTACAAGTGCGATTATTGCAACAAAACCTTCCGCGCCTCCTCCTACCGCCTTAGCCACATGAGGACTCACACAGGTTAGTACTACTCGCTCAAAGTGCACCGCCGCATCCACACCGGCGAGAGGAACTACAAGTGCGATTATTGCAACAAAACCTTCCGCGCCTCCTCCTACCGCCTTAGCCACATGAGGACTCACACAGGTTAGTACTACTCGCTCAAAGTGCACTGCCGCATCCACACCGGCGAGAGGAACTACAAGTGCGATTATTGCAACACATGAGGACTCACACAGGTCAGAGTTACGGTATCTTAAAACTAAATCAATGAGCGTTCCAAACGCGCCCTGGTCTGAAAATGGTCAACAACAAACTCAGTGGGGGGTATTTTTTTTTATTATCTCTCAAATCATCTTAAACTAAAGAAGTTTTTGAGCGGTTAGAGCAAATTATTGCCAAGATTTTACGACCTCCGTGGCGTAGTGTTGTTCCGCTACCATCTTAGACTGCATCATCACTTACCGTCAGGTGAGATCGTAGTCAAGAGCTAACATGTGTGGATAAGAAAAAAGATTTCTTGTCATTTAATAATTTTGTTACAACACCTCTTTTCTTTACAGGGAGCAAACCCTACAAATGTACGGAGTGCGAAAAGTGTTTCCGAGTTGCGTACGACTTGAGACGGCACATGCTTATACACGAAAAAGTGCGCGTCAGACTCGACGAGCACAAGGGCATAACAAAAGACATCAAACCAAAACCAGCTGTGGGCATTAAATTAGAGCACAACCCTAAAATGGAACCCAAATCCCCCGAAAGTGAGGAGAAGCAGGACGAAAAACTACCCATACTCAAAAGTTTGCTCGATAAGAAACAGCCGAAATCCAAGAAGAGTCCGAAAAAAGCACCAAACGTAACCGTACAAAACAAAGAGGGACATTTCAAAATAAACATCCAAGAAGTATACGATACGCGGCAAGATCATTACATATTAAGCGATTTCAAACAAAGAGATAATGAAGATGTCATTAGGTTACAGGAGCGAAACGAAGAACGAGATCTAACGAATCTTAGATCGTTGAAATCACAGCAAATTGAAGATATAGTGGATAGTGATAGACTAGTTTTCAATCGGGAAAACACTGATGGAAAACTTCAAATTTTCACCCACATTGAAAAGAATAAGGACTATAACGGGCCTGTGGTAGCGAATTCCATGTCTTTGAATGATATCAGGGGTCTAGAAAGGGAAGTTGGTAAGGACGTAAGGGATTTACAAGGGGAAGGTATAGAGAATGTGTTTTTTGAAAGGTTATCCGCGTATTGCAATAATATACCGGCCGTATGAAAAAAGTATTGGAAGAGAACTGGGTATCCACCAGTTAGCTAGACTGGACAATTTTAGTGAATTTTATAATTTTTCAAACTATTAAGTATTTAAGTTTTTAAATAATATATATGTGTTCGTAAACAGTGTAGATTTTTGTGTAGTAAAGAACTATGTACTTCCAGTTAAAAAAATTATGCTGTAACGTCAAGCGATTAAGCGTTCCGAAATGATGACACCTTGAGGCTTCCCAATTCTGTATTGTCACTTCCCATTATGTGCAAGTGAGTGTTGAGACCTTGCTTCTAGGTAAACAGGAAGTGATATATAGGTTTTGATTTATTGGCTGGTGTCAAAATATGCGGCATAAACGGCTGTATCTTTTGATTGCGTTGACTTAGAAGCTTGATTTTTTTTACAGCTTCAAGGGACCATTTACCTAAGTATTTGATATTAATTTCAACTTGATACGTCCACGCGTACCTGAGTAAAAGGTGGTTGACAAATGGACAGACAGACGGACAACGAAGTGATCCTATAAGGGTTCCTTTTTTCCTCTTAAAGTACGAAACCCTGAAAACAGTTGTGCACATACTTGATTTTATGCTTTGACTTACGATTAACTACCTACACCTGAAATCGACACCTAATTTTTATTTTTGCTCGAATTTTGAATCAATTTCGGGTATTAGTTTTTTTCGAGCTGTTCTTAAAATAATGCTACCTAATGCATCTGTGATAGCGTTTACTTATATAAATAATATTTGTACATAATAATATCATATTTTGAGGCCAAATACTTATTAGAGCATCGAGCGTAAGTTGTTAATAGAAACTCACTTAGGTTTTAATAACGTGTCAGCTAACAGTACAAACAGTAACTGGTGATTCGATACTAGGTTAGCCTAAGAGATCTGCATAATGTTCTTAAAGTTGTGTGAAGTCTGCCAAACCGCACTTGACCAGCGTGCTGGACTTTGGGCAAAACCTTTCTCACTCGAAAAAGAGTTTGATGCTTAGTTGTGGGCCAACAATGACTAAATTCAAGTTTACTTGATGTAAAAACTTACACTCCATAAAATAAATATTTGGGATATCAACTAATTATTGTAAATATTTAACGTATAATTAATAATTGAGATCAAAATCGTTGTATTGTTACCTAGTATATTTTTTTTAAACCTTTTATAGCAATAATGTGGCTTAATCCAATAATTAACAAACTGTAAAATTTAGTTAATTTTCTAAAACATTACGTACCTTAATGTAGAAAACTTTTTTTTTGTATAAAAGCGAAATGTAGTAGAACATATTGGCTCCTTCACATTATAAGATTTTTTATAAAACCTTGGTTATGGGGAAAAGTCTTAGCCCAAGCACAGAATAATAACTAGTACTAGGTACAGAAGCTTTACTTCGCAATGGTTTTCAAAGAAATATGTACTCAATCTGATAAACAATATGATTTAATTTAGCTCGCGTTCCAGTCGAGCACGTGTTCATTTAGATACCTACCAATTTTTTTTGAGGGAATATGGGGTTAATTCACTGGACTACGGTTCATAATAAGTTATACGTGGTTATACGTATTGAAAGATCCGCAGACTAGGGTTGCTTACTTCGAGAAACTACTTACGCCATCTAGCGCACAGCACGAGCGTTTACTCCTACTTGTAGCGGGCAACGCGCAGCAGGCAGCGCCGAGTACGTTCATGTAGTCTAAGATAGCTGCATAATTGTATATGCTATACGATTATTGCCAAAGATTTAATTTAATGAAGTAGTAAAATAAAACACATTTTGTTCATTATACTTAAATAGACAAAAGAATAATAGATGTTATGTATGTGTAAAAATATCTGGAATTGTTTTTGTTTCGGACGAAACATAATAATTGTATCATTGTTACCCCACTAATAAATTCGTTCGTAAATGAATACGACAAATGAAATGCAACTCGAATGAAACGACTAAAATGTCTTTTTATTGTACTTTTAAAAACTTTTAGGGTATTGGAATAGTACTTTGTTCAACAAGGGGAGAAAGGGTTTGTATTTTGAATTAATTTCATTTCAAATAGGAACATAATGTAATCCAATCAAAGTAGATTTTACCTGTCAGCGTCTTTAGGCAACCAAAAAAAAATTAAATTTCGATCTCGATCCGTTTTTAAGTAAGTAAGTTTAAGTATCTTTTTGCTTTTTTTCGTTTTGTGCCCATTTTGCAATTATCGAGAAAGTTGAACGTGGTCGAACAAATAGCGCGCGCGCGTGTCTTTTTTCGCTTGCGGCAGCCTACTAGATTGGCCCTTGCGCAATGGCCGCTGCCTGTAGGTATGTTTTTAATACCTACACGCGGAGTGACACAGGCCTGGCCCAAGGTAGGATTTCGACATCTCGACGTTGAAAGATTTCGAGCGACTAATATTTTACACTGTCGTAATAATTTAGTTTTTCTATACTTCTTCGAACTTCATCGAGCGACACTATCGAACTTTGGAATAGAAGTTTGTTATGCTAATAATTTTTTACACTAAGTGATTTCTGAAACCAATGGTTTTTTTTTTTTAAATATAATTTTCAGTTCTTGCTACTATGTATTTTGTAGCAACCCCCATGCAATGTGCAAACTTGCCAGTCCAATATTATATTGTTTTATAACATTTTATCTACCAATGGTTAGGAAGACCTTTCCTATCGAGAAGAACCAGCAAGAAACTGCGGTTTATCTTTTTTAAAACCCAATTAATCTAGATAAATAATTGCCAGGGGCCATACTGCCAACGCTTAAAGCAATACGTAAGCAATATTACTCAAAATGATGTCACATACCTTGACGTTCTTCAAATAAGGATTATAATTCTAAAACACGAAAGTCAACAATAATGAAACAATATGGCTTGAAGTATGGCCCTGCATTGTTGGAGTGAGATAAATTCAGTCTTTTTTTTATCTTACGATCTCATGCTATTAATGTTTAATTTTGATGCCTATTATTTTATTTCCGTAGATGAGCCATGTCTTATAAACCTGTTCTTATAATGTGAACGCGGCTTACGGTTGTAGCTATACTAAATTTATTTTTTAATTAAGGCCGGCTTGCACAACACTGCTTAAAGTGATTTATGGTTTGTCTAATAATTTAGGATGATAATTTTGAGATGCCATTTTCAAAGTACTGCTTCAGTTAGTCTCACTCTTGTCCTTCACTATTGCTGATGTCCCACAAACTTAACCGACTTGGTGACAGCGTCGCTAGTGTATATCAAAAATAAAATGAAAACAAAAACTAAATAGGCATAAAAAATAGTTCCAATTTTGGCCACCGGGTCAGATAAACTGGTGGGACCATACATTTTGTGATGCAGTCACTGTAATTGTTTTGTTTTGGTTGACATGAAAAAGACAATTTAACTAAAACATATTTATTGGCCTTGTGGAAGTGGGCCTTAATTCTTAAATAGAAAACTAGCGTCGAATTATTGAGAACATCTTGTTGGGATACGGTAAAAAATAAAAATTTCTACTTTCCGGCCAATTTTGAATTTCTTAGCCCTGACTACAACCAAACTACCACCGTTCACACAATATTTTATACATACTTGTGGTGTACGATATTAATATTAATAAATAAGCATAATGAAATTAATTGGATTTTCTATTCATTTACCTGCTCTATACTATCTGATAATGCTGAACAATTTTAGCTCTACGACTTTTGTTTGACGTTCCAGATTTTTTTAACAAAACAAAAATATTAAAAATGGTTGCTCAAAAACGCTATCTATCGACTACTGTGTACTTTAAACGCTTAGGTGCTTTAGCACAGAGCAACATTTTTTGGTATAGTTAAGTAGGTATCTATAAAAGAAAGTTAAAGAACAAAACTTTTTCAGTAGGTAGGTAATATGCTGAGAAGGTAGGTACGTGATATGTTTCCCAAGACCCAGGACCTCCCACAATAAGACCACAACGCATCGCATCATACATGTTACTTAAAAAATCAGTCTCATCCAAATCGGAAACGGAAGGGTGATACATCAAACAATATTTTCATACAGAAATGGCCACGTGGCGGTGAGTTATGACCTGACTCAGCCTATTAGCCAAACATCTTGGCTTTAACTCAAGACATCAAACGACAATCCGAAAGTTCAAACGAATTGTTTCGCTCTGCATACCCAGGGGCATCATAAAAATATTTGGAATAGGAAGTATTAGATATCGACTCAGACTTCCAAATATTTGCGACTTCCGTTGGTAGGTATACCGGTCAAGAATTCTAGTTATTTTTTCCTAATATTTGAGCGATTCGTAAATCGTCAGTAACCTAAGAGTTGATATAGTACTTCTCTTAGTCTAGTCGTACGCGAAGGGACCTGTGAACTTAAGTGGGAACCCACCGCATTATTATCCCAAGCAGCAATGACAAAAACGACGCAGAGAGAGAACGAGTAACGTAAGGCATATGAGCGACATACGCGACACCAATACTCGATACGGCGCGACGCGACATCATCAAACAGTAGCAGACCGTTCACGTGGCTTATGTCGTCGCGTAGATAAGTCGTATCACGTCGCGTTACGTCGCGTTGCTTTCGTCGCTCGACCGTGTCTTAGGTGAGCGACAGAAGCGACGGTACATAAAGATTAGCTTAGGTAGACTGACGACCTTCAGCTTGAGTGGGAGACCCCGGGTCCGATTCCCTGCAGGGTTAATTTGATAATTTATAATTTCTGAGCTTTCTCTGGTCTGGTCTGGTGGGACCACAGTATTGACCACGGTGGGATTGGTAGACAGCAGGTTCAATGTCCTTAGTAGCGTGCGTAGCTTTGCTCGGCGTTTTTCTTTTCATCCACTACAAGTTAGCCCTTGAATGCGATCACATCTGGTGGTACCTAAGTGATCGATATTCGATGCTGTATCTAAGATGATACCGCGCTAACCTGATCGAACTTTTCAATTTGATTGGTATAGCACCGATCAAATTGAAAGGTTTAATTTGATTAGTGGGCTGAATCCCACGAAGACTCGGACATCACATAAGTACAAAACTTCATAAATAAAACTTCGTAAATACAAAACTTCATGAAAAACATTTCAGCCATTTCTGAGAACACTGCCTGTACAAAACAAGTTTATGGTTCTTTTACCCTATTTTTAGGCAAGTACAAAATATTTTTGCAATAATATAACGCCCTTGTATTCATTCATATTCAGTAACGGCCAAGCCAACCAAGCTACGTTTTTTGAGTAAATAGTCTGAGAGCCCGTGAACTTTTTTTCACAGTGATTGTGAACGTAATTGATCTTTCAAAGCCCAACATGAACCCATATTGGATAGAAGCAGGCGTTACTTTGCGGAAGTCCATGATAATTAACGAACAAGAATCTTAATTCGCTGTAATTCCGCTAAAACAGACAATTCTATGTTGTAAAACGTGCAGCATGCGATATACATATATGCCCGCCCTCCCGCTTCTAAACATGCAATAAAAGCAAGCAAGCAATACGGACCTCAGGAGATGTTGACTCAATAATGCACAATTGTAATACAAAATTTCAACAATGCACAATTTAGAATAGTGCATTGTTGAGTCAACATCTTCTGAGGATGCTGTGTTGGAGTGAAATGTATGTCGAGAGTGCTTTAGAAGATTTGTGTGGTGGCGGTGCGTATTGCTGGCTTTGTCTGCTATGCTATTGCTATGTTTGGAAGCGAGAGGATGGGCGGTGCATATCTATCGCATGCTACATAGATTTGCCTGTTTTAGCCATCGATATATATTATGTAGGTACTAGATAGGCTAGTTCATAAAAAAAGTTGGGCGTCCGACTTGTAGGGCGTGCCCCTCACTTGTATAAGCCTGTCTTTGTCCCCGCCATACCGCTGTCCCGCTTTTCAGACTAGATGGCATTAGTAAAATAAGTACAAATTCTTTGTTTGTCAGGGCCCGTCTATGTAAATTGAGGTCGTTGG
This sequence comes from Erebia epiphron, assembly GCA_963932025.1. Taxonomy (NCBI): domain Eukaryota; kingdom Metazoa; phylum Arthropoda; class Insecta; order Lepidoptera; family Nymphalidae; genus Erebia; species Erebia epiphron. Next base: position 35,866,306 of record OZ009946.1, on the reverse strand, counting down.
TTTTAGAGGATTACAGCTTTTTGTTCCTCGACTAAATGAACCTGTTTTGTGCGCGACTCGGTACTACGTGGGCGCGGACTAACTAAAATTAAATTATTTTCCAGTCCAGTGTAATTTAGTTATTTACGCTCACCTGGTGGAATTCGTTTCTGGTTGAATGAGTAACAGGAGAAATATTTCCCGTGGGTTACAAAAAATGTGCCTACGTGCAGTAGTTGCTGGTAGTTTCCGGGGGATTTTCCTACAGCAGAAAACGCTGAGAAGATGGGCGTTACCAGCAATTTATTGGATCTTTGGATTTATGGGAGGTGCGGTTAGAGAGCCGGTTCGGAAAACTATTTATTTTTTCTTAAGTTAATTTGTCTTCCATTTTTTCTTTAAAGAATACTAGATGATGCCCGCGACTTCGTTTGGCCGTTTAAGTGTTTTTTGATTCCCGCGGGTACTCCTTAATGTTCCGTGATAACAAGTGAATATAATCAAAAATATTAAAAAATACGACTGCTCTGCCGTAGACACACATACGTACACGAACCCTGAAAACATAACACTCCTTTTTTGCGCAGTCGTGTAATAAAAAATCCCCCTCGAATGGATGTTTGGCTACCACTGCTACTACGTAACGATACCACAGTCTATAATACCTTTAGAATCTTATTCACATTTCTATTAAATGATATTTTTTTGTGAATATATTGAACTATAGTGTTATATATTTTTGGAATCTACTCATCATTTTCTAGATGATGATTATATAGTCTTATTTTCGAATTTTTTTTTCTACTTTAGTCTTCAATGCGGAACCATGGTCATCCCATCTTTTTTTTTTTTTAATTTGACTAGCCTATGTCACCCGGAATAAGCTAGGGATTCTAACGATACCTCATTTATCAAATTCGGTTCAGGCGTATAGAAGTAATGGTGGAATATACAAACTCACATACATACATACTTACATACATACATACATACATGAACCCTGAAAACAATATACTCCTTTTTAGGCAGTCGTACAAAAAGTAGCATATGTCACTCTCCAGGGTTCTCAACATACATAGGTATACCCATGCAAAAAATCACGTCGATCCGTTGTTCTGTTGTGGTGTAATTGAAGGACAAACAAACACACTTTCACATTTATAATATTCCCACTATATAAAGAGTTCCCACAGAATTTCATTAGCCAAATGTAAGCAGACGAAGTCGCAGGCATCCTCTAGTATTCTTTAAAGAAAAAATGGAAGACAAATTAACTTAAGAAAAAATAAATTTTATTGATAAAGACATGCTATGTTCGCATGGAGATCTGATAAACACTTGCCATTGCGAAATTTTCCGTGAATGAATCTAGCGCGATCTAAATACGATTCTTTACAAGTTTACATCAACGTTGTATGGGGATAACATTAAATTTTATACATCAATGAGCGCTATAGTATTTATGGCCGAACATTGAGGATTATTTAAATGCAAATACATTTATTGTAAACTATACGATCGACGCTAATCGAATGGAGCAGAAATAGGTAGAATACACGTGTTTCTATTTTAATTGTGGTAAAACATATAACTGGCCTTAAACTAAACTCTACAGGAAGTTTATCCCAAAACTAAAGTATTTTTTATATAAACTTTACTCTGGCTTTTCCTTAGCGCACAATTAATAACAAGAAATATATTATGCAGTAACTAGGTATATAGTGATACTGTGCATCGGAATACTAATAAATATGACTTACAAACTAAAAGAGAAATGATCAAAAAATTTTATGTATCAAAAAATATTCTAGAGGAAAGAACATTCCAATTATATAATGTACCTACCTAATGGATGGTACCTACATTTTAAATTTAAATGTCTAAAAATTATTCTTCCTGCAACCGCGGACTCTTGGAGTATTATTTTGGTGGGCATAGAAAAAAATTCTAAGATCATGAAATGATGTACCTTCTAAATTAATACCTAATTAAAAGGAAATTAAATTAAGTGCATTTTCTTTGATTATTTTATTAGATTTTTCATTTCTTTCAAAACAGTATTAGTAGTGGATAGGTAAACTTCAAGTGCATCTACCTCAGTATTTATATTAATTTAAAAAAAGAGTGCAATCACCGGTATAAGCTCGAATAAAACTAAATCAAATACAAATAAATGCAGTTGAAAATAACAAGTCTGTCAGCGGCCATAGTGAATTTTCACTAAATCGAAGTTTCGGAACGTTAGAAAACAAACATGTCCGAATTCCCGCCACTGCAAACATTAGTTCAAAAATTAACAAAACATCAATCTGCCACGGTATCCCACGCGCATGCGTAACCGTTCAACTGTTCTTAATATGAACTGCTTGTTTACTTTTTAAGATTATATATGTACACGAGCGGACTAAATCTGGACTTTACGAGCTTAAAATAATTTCACGTATGCCGCGTGCGACGGATTTAGACGGTGACGCGTGGATATACTCCTTCCGATATTTTGCCTTATTTGGCAATCGGGCCTTACTCAATGGCACCATTTTTTCTATTGATTTTTTAATTACAAAAATATATTAATTAATAGCTTCGTATTACTATATTCGTGCACTATACAATATTATTATACGTGAGCCTTAATTTCATTTAAATGAGGATGAAGGGAGGGAGATTAAGCGATCCTGGGCCCCATTTTGAATTTCATGGCGCGCAAAATTCTATAGCAACGCCAAAAACCATTTCAAACGATTTACGTAGATTATGCCACCTTAACCCCGGGTAGGTAACTGGATGGGTGACCTTCCCTTGTTCCGCCACTTTTCCCTCCATGCTTGAGAGAACACGTTTGCCATTGGCGATCACTATAACATCTGATAACAATCATACTATACTGTTATTAGCCATATGAATAATGGATAACAAGATGATGTCCGCGACTTCGTTTGGAATAACATTTTTCATTTCCACGGAAACTCCTTAATTTTCCGGGATAAAGCCTATGTCACCCTCCAGGTCTTCAACTATACCCATGCAAAAAATCAGGCCGATTCGTTGCTTTTGTGCGGCGTGATTGAAGGACAAACCAATAAACCGACAAAACAACAAACAAACACACTTTCACATTTATAATATTAGTAAGTATGATATGATAACAGTATCGTATCACGTACCTATGTATAGTTATAGGGAAGGGGGAACTACCTAGTAGGTAGGTACATAGGTATGAAATTGGCCTAAGCCTCAAGGAAGAATAGTCCAAGAGATCCAAATAAAGGTATGTCGTCACATGTAAACATCTGACGTGCGGGCCACGAGACTGTGATCATCATATGACGTCTCCAGCATCACTGGTCCTAAAGATAACAATGCGGCACTGCGACTAATCAGCATTCAGGAATTCGGCCTACGTTGGACAAATTAAACTATAAAGTTAGGGTATCCATGTTATATCCATATCCATACTTAATATTATAAATGCGAAAGTGTGTCTGTCTGTCTGTCTGTCTGCTACGCTTTCACGGCCCATATTTTGTTCAACCAATTTTGATGAAATTTGGTACAGGGATAGGTTATATCCCGGGGAAGGACATAGGCTACTTTTTATCCCGGAAAATTCAAAGGTTCCCGTGGGAATCAAAAATTTATCTGTTCAACCGATTTTAATGAAATTTGGTACAGGGGTAGGTTGTATCCCGGGGAAGGACATAGGCTACTTTTTATCCCGGAAAATTTAAGAGTTCCCGCGCGAATCGAAAAAATTTGGTCCACGCGTACGAAGTCGCGGGAATCATCTAGTAATAAATAAATTAGAACCTCAAGAAGCTCTCTCTTGGATGTTGGATGAAGGGTCGGATACAGAAAGCGGTTATCCTTGAGACGGTGCCAATTGTGAGGAAGTTCCTGTCTCTGGAGCCCTGACCACCGGCTGCTTGGGTTATTTATTTCACGTAGGACAACTTGTGTAACATATGATAAGTCAAGACTCTACCACCAGTTCGGAAAGCAGCGGAACTCAGGAATTGCTCTTTTAGGCAGCGTTCTCTGAACTCTCGATCCCACACAGGATAATTCTGCCCCTTGCGCACCCGATCTGACGCTGTTACTAGCAGACGGGTTCTAGTTAAAGTCCAAGAATTTTCACCTACAAAAGCAGACGTAGGTACATCGTAGCATACAGACAGACACACTTTCGCATTAATAATATTAGTATGGATTTATTTTACACAAATGGAAATACATATTACGTTCCCGTTTATGTGTGCAATAGATATCTAATCCATACTATCCATACTTTAATATTATAAATGCGAAAGTGTGTCTGTCTGTCTGTCTGACTTTTTGCTACCTACGCTTTCACGGTCCATCTGTTCATCTGATTTTTATAAAACTTGGTACAGGGATAGGTTACATCCCGGGGAAGGACTTGCTATTTTTCATCCCGGAAATTTAAGGAGAGCGGGAATCAAAAAAACTTAATCCACGCGGTCGAAGTCGCGGGCATTGTTATATGTAAAATAAATGATACCTTGTAATTCAACAGACAAAGACTTTTAAGGTTTAATCTGTATTTGTCCCACAGAATTAAAACCCATGGCGGCCTTTCACAAAGCAAGCGCAATAAACCGTATTATAAACATTGAATCACGGCCACGTGAGCCCGTTAACTTGGTTCTGTACATCTGTACCGAGGACTATTCATGGATCCTCGGTGGATTCCAACCGAGATTGTAACGGGGCTAAAGATATACACGCCTACCGTTTCCTGTAACAAGTTCACAGGTATCAATGTGCTTGCCTTTGAACGGGTCATATTGCGATTATTGGAAACAGTATATTTTGAAAATCGACGCTTTGGAAATGTGGTGCTGGAGACGCCTATTAAGAATAAGCTGAACAGCGCATCGAACAAACGTCTCCATACTCAAAGAGCTTAAAATAACACAAAGGCTTTCGTCGCTTGTACAACTGCGAATCCTTAAGTTCTTTGGGCATATCACTAGGAAGACTGGTTCGATAGAACACCTCGTTGTACAAGGTCGAGTTGAGGGCACTCGTCCACGTGGTCGTTCCCCCACTAAGTGGACGGATTCAATCCGTTCCGCCACAAATCTATCCGTCTCCGAGTGTTCCCGTGGTGCCGCCAACAGAAGTCGCTGGAGGGAGATCGCAAGAGCTGCTGTGAAGGCCCCTTCATAACCACAACCACTCTGCCAAGAGTGAACGAATGAGAAGAAGAATATTTGGAAGCTATCTACACTAACATTATAAATGCGAAAGTTTGGACGGATGGATGGATGTTTACGCCAGAAGGGCTGAACGGATCTCGATGAAATTTGGCGCAGTCAGCGATAGATTATAATCAGGGATAAAGGCTACTTTTTATCTCGGAAAATTAAAGAGCTCCAGCGGGAACCAAACAGCCTCAATCCACGCGATCGTCTTCCACCTCCCGTTATTCCAGGTCATTTCTGCCACGTACCTGCACATAATGGAACCAGCTCCCATCTTCTGTGTTCCCTCATGATAATATATTATTAATGGCATATAATATATCAAACATCTCAAAAGCCAGCAACGCATTGGCGGCTCCTCTGGTGCTGCAAATGTTCATGGGCATAATCACTTACCATCAGGTGACCCGCCTGCTCGTTTGCTCGGTATTTTGTGATTTTTAAAACTGTACTCAATACTTTATTTATTACATGTATGTGATGTAGGACAGGTGTCTCTTATGTTACGTCATGTTGTGGAAACTGTTTTTTTGAAAACTTTGGTAATTCCAATGACTTAGGTAATTTAATTTTATTGCTTTTTACAGATCATTGGGTGATATAATTATAGCTTCCTCAGAATTTCAAATATTAATAATAGGTAGGAAAATGATTGAGCGGAAAACTTTTGAAAATAAACATTACTGGGTCGAGTGTTCTGCGGCTAAGAGCAAACTCTCTCACAGTCATCATCATCAGAGAAAGAAACCTAAGAGTATAAATAGTACTTAGTCGAGTCGTATGCTAAAGGACCTGGGAACCCACCGCATTTATTATCCCAAGAAACCCCTGCCATTATGTGATTAATCGAAAGGGGTTCGAAAGGGAAACCCTTAGCATTGTGATGAATACGGCGCAAAGAGAGAGACGGTTCAGTATTGGAATTAAAAGACAACGCTTTTTAACAGTGTGACACCACCTTCAAACCTCGGTCACGGTAATAAGAGGTGTAAAATTACGTAATTGCCGGCAACCGCTCTCGCAGGAATAACCCACTGACACAGTTCCGCGCAAAAACTTACATTAACTAAATTACACACTTCGTCCACAGCCTAAAGATTATACAGTCGGTCGATACGCCCAGATAGAGCAATCCAAGTAGGTATAACATAGAAGAGTGGGGTCACAGAGGCGATACTACAAAGCGAGTATGTACGCCTGTGCTGATTGTGATCATTACATAGTAGCTCTTTACACTAGATGGTACCTGGCTCTTTCGCAAACATCGAAGGCGTCATCTCACTTTGGGTATGTAATTACACTGTGGTTTCTCATTGTTTACGGGTCCACCGGTAATGAGGTAATGAGCCGCTGCAGTGATAGCTCCGTTGTGTGGATACTGCCTAATAGCCGATCTAAATAGATTTGGGGGTTCCGTACATAAAAAATTTAAAAAAATACCTACATCGAATACTTATTACTACACATGTCATCTTAACGCGAATGCATGTGTTTGTCCTTCAATCACGCCGTAACGGAACAACGAATCATCGTGAGGACGTACTCGTGGATTAAGGTTTTTTGAAAAATTTCTCTTGAACTGTTTGATTTTCCGGAATAAAAAGTGACCATTTTATTCCTTTGGACAACGTTGGCCATGACAACGCAGTAGACAGACGGAAAGATAGACAGTCACTTTCGCAATTCGCATCTATACTAATACTATTTGATGCCCGCGACTCCGTCCGCGTGGAGGTATGAAAAATAGATAGTAGCCGATTCTCAGACCTACTGAATATGCATATTAAATTTCATAAAAATTGGTCAAGCCGTTTCGGAGGAGTATGGTAACTAACATTGTGACACGAGAATTTTATATATTAGAGAAGAAAGATTATAAATCCGAAAGTTTGGTTGGATGGATTGATATTTGTTACTCAATAACGCTAGAACGGCTACATTTAACTGAATGAAATTTGGCACAGAGATAGATTATAGTCTGGAATAACACATAGGTACTTCTCGGAATTTAAAGAGTTCTCGAGGGAACCAAAAAACCTCAATCCACGAGGAGGAAGTCTCGAGCATCATCTAGTTTATAATAAAGTTAATTTTTGTTAAAATTTGTGGTATCGTAGCCTAATCTGAACATAGGTAGTTGGTGCAACATGTTATCTCATGGTTTCATCAGTGATTAACATTTAGAAACCCCGGCAATCAAAACCTTAAACATGGTATCATATTATAACTTTTTATATCCGTTTTATAACAATTTATCTCAACAATCGCGATTGTTGTTAGTTTGTAAATTATTCCGGATTTTACGCATTCGGGGAATCACTGTTTTTTATTTTGGCCAAGTTTGAGCGTAACTATTAAATTCGTTCTGTGTACCGCTTGGCGTATAAAGATAATCGCACATTGCACTCTAATCAAATCCGCCGCACATGACGCACGCAAACCTAAAGACACGAATAAACTGTATATGATGAAACTTTTTAGTGCACTTCTCCAATAGCGCTTAATAATAATATATTCTTGTATAAATATCATCAAAAACATTTCCTGCCATTTTATGCCATCTATCGTCGTTATTGAACTGGTGACTTCATCAACTTATTTTTCTTATTATCCGACTCTCGCATTTTTCTAATTTATATAAGCGTACGCTACTTAGGACGTATTAAATAAAACGTTAGCTGTTTTCTGTTAGTTGTCATCGCATTACAGTTTTTGAAAGGAGCAAGCTAACTTGTTCTTTTTGGTGCTTGAGAATCATCAATCATCCGACCTTCCTGCCTGTACGTATTGCACTGGATTGATACAAGAAATATTCCGTGCGTACGATCCGTGCGGATAAAATGAGTGTTAATCGGCGTCCACCTTTAATTAATTGACTAACTAGGATGTGGTTAGTGGGCTAACGGTGAATTAGTATTTAAATGAGACTGTTGTTATTATGACTTATATGCGCTAAAACGGGTTTCCTTTATCATATTATTTATCGTGTATTAAGTTGTTAATGTGGTTAAACCCGTGCTAAAAATGATCTAAATCCTGTTGGCAACAGCGAATTCGTTACCTATTGTGACGTAAATATGTATCCTCATAAAAATCCGAACGTATGCGGTATGATTCTGTTTGACTACATAATAATATTATAATTAAATTTTGTTTGCAAGACTATAGGCATATATAGGAAGTAGGAACCTACACTTACGTCAACATACTTAGGTACTACTTAACATTATAGACTGTGAAATAATAAATGCGAAAGTTTGTCTGTCTTCTACGCTTTCACGGCCCATCTTTTCATCCGATTTTTACCTGGTACAAAGACATAGGCTATATATGCATTTATGTCCCGGATAATTGAAGAATTCCTGCGGGAATCAAAAAACCTTAAACCCCACCCCGAAGACAAGGGCATCATTAGCTCTTACTAATTTAATTAAAAGTGCAAATAGTTATTTTTCACAGTTTGGTATTCATCTGCAGGAAAAAGGCAATTGGGAAATGTTTTCCCTCTTCTAAACAAGTGTGCATGAGGCTTAATGCTACGGTCGTAGCTCCGTAGAGGTGCTACGTTAACTTTCGTCAAACTCAACACTCACGGGGTGGGGGTTACTATGAGCAGTTTCTTTTTTTAGTAATGATAGCTTTGTCACGTACCTTGACATCTTTAAAATAGGGATTATAATTCTAAAACACACGTAAACAATATTAAAACAATTATTAGGTAACTATACCTATTAAGCCACCATATTATTGCATGGCCCCAGGACTTCAATCCTAACTATAATATCATCAACTAGCTGATGCCCGCGACTTCGTCCGCGTGAAGTTCAAAGTCCAGAGGTAAAACTTTGATTCTCCGGGATAAAAAGTAGCCTATATGTCACTCTCCACGTCCTTAACTAGGTACACCCATGCCAAAAATACGTCGATCTGAAGAACAAACAAACACACATACGCATTTATAATATTAGTATGTTATAACAGCTGTTTATTTGTGTTTACAGTTAAATTTTCTAGTGATAGGTACCTACGAGGGACGAGTGGCCTAGCTGTGACAACGCAAATCAGTCGATTGTGATTGTTAAGCAACGTTGAACCAAGTTGGTAACTGGATGGGTGACTGAATTTGGAGGTTAATATTTGGCCTTTTCGTTTCCTCCGTGCCTCGGAGAGCATGTTAAGCCAGGTTATTATCACTGATAATAATCTTTACAAGAACCTAAGAGTTTAAATACTCTCAGTCGAGTCGTAAGCGGAAGGATGTGGGAACCCATCGCATTATTATCCGAAGAAAACTCCTACCATTTTCGTTCTGTCGCAGTTGTCTATGGAGCTTTATATAAAAGTCGCGGACTTTTTGTCCACCAGACAGACATTTTTGGTAAGTAGTGTGTTTTCGGCCTAAAATAAAATTCGGCCCTTTGCCCAAAATAAAATTAAAATAACGCAGTGTTCTTTAATACTCGTAAGATCTTACGTTCATTTTGTATTTTCGTAAGATTTTAATCTGCAGTTAAGGAAAATGGTTGCAAGTTGCATTGTACGCGCGCTCTCGGAAAGGTTGGGTTCATTTCGGTCAATATCGACAGTTCCTAGAAACCGGCGAGCGGTTGTCGATAGTCGCAAACCGGACACAAAGAAAGACATTAGACATAATCCATACTAATATTATAAATGCGAAAGTGTATAGGTATGTCTGTCTGTCTGCTGTCTTAATGGTCCATTCTTTTAATTCTTATAGAGGTAGGTGGGATTTATTCCGGGGAAGGATTGGCTACTTTGAAGCCGAAAAATTAAGGAGTTCCCCCGGAAATTAAAAAAAACTTAATCCACGCGGATGAAGTCGTGGGCATCATCTAGTATTTTAATGTTATGACTGAATAAAATCCATACTAATATTATGAATGCGAAAGTGTGTCTGTCTGTCTGTCTGCTACGCTTTTACGGCAAATCTGTTCAACTGATTTTGATGAAATTTGGTACAGGGATAGGTTGTATCCCGGGGAAGGACATAGGCTACTTTTTATAGCGGAAAATTGAAAAGTTCCCGCGGGAATCAAAAAATTTATCTGTTCAACCGATTTTGATGAAATTTGGTACAGGAATGGGTTGTATCCTGGGGAAGGACATAGGCAGACATTTTATCCTGGAAAATTGAAGAGTTCCCGCGGGATACAAAAAACACCAATCCACGCGGACGAAGTCGCGGGCATCATCTAGTCTCTTTTAAACGGAATTCTTATTGAAGTGTCATTACTTCGCCTAATCGGTGGCTCACTACTGAACATGCGAGTCTCTTCTCTTTGGCTTTAAAGGCTTTGGCCGTAGTCCACCAAGCCTGGCCAAATGCCTGGCTAAGATTGGCAGTCTATGAAGAACTCTCCAGCGTGCTTCTTGATTTCCGCAAGATGTTTTCCTTCACCGTTATAGAAAGTAATTTTAGATATAGGTAATAATTTAATTTCTTAAAACGCACATAACCCAGAAAAGTTCGTTCCCGAGTCAAAACCATGTGTATATGATACCTAGTAGGTAGGTATATTCATTCAGAACCTTTTTTGAAACAGTAATAATAGTTATTAGAATACGGTTACATAATGTTGAGGTTGAAATAAAACAATGTATTTATAAAAAATAATTAAGTACAAATGTTTATTTCTCGGCAGATAAGTACTTAGTTTTAAAATTAAAACTAATCACGTGATTCGATCACTTAAAGCTTCTTAAGCTCTTATAATTAAATTGATAAATTATTTTACGATTAAATTGATAAATTATATTACAATTGAATTGATAAATTATTTACACCACTTGAGATTCATGCCTTTGGCACTAGCTAGACTAGTACTTACAAAATTACGTCGTAATTTACAATTTTCAACATTACGAAAGTGACGTAAATTTACAATTTTCAAAAATATACAAATACACTCGTTTAATAAAAAGAGAGCTACGGTACAAAAAGTACGAGAGTACAAAAAGTTGAGACTAATATGTACAATAATTACACAATACTTAATTATTAAAATAATCGCTTGACTAGAAGCAAATAAATAAAGAAGTCGAAAAAATTACCTACCTAATTAAGTACATCACTAATACGTAGGCCTACCATGCTTGTTATATTTTACCAAGCAATTAATGTTTTTGTCAAATTGTGTAAAGTACATATTAAAAATAAAAAATTGGTAAAAGTTTTTATGTAAGTTAGTAATAGGTACAAAACCTTTTCGCAGATTTTTCGAAACAAGTTTAAAAAAATTTATGGACATAATTAATGGAGTAACTAACATAACTACCTCAATCACAATACTTCTCTTTATGTATTCTTGTGATTTTTTTTTATTTTTTTTGAATTTGTTTCGAAAAACTTTACGTTCGTATAAAGTCACAGGTTTCTTTTTTCAAAATGATTGATAAAATATGTAGTTTGATTAATAAATCTTGTTTGATGATGTAGAAAAAAGATTGTGGCTCATACATTACTATGTATTTAGGTAGGCCATTAAATATACTTATTCTAATCTTACTGGACGACCATATCACAATTTAGGAATTGCGTTTATCATCAAACGCCCTATACTAAAAACAATACTGAAAAATGATGTCAAAGATCCTAATCTAAAAGAGCTTAATTTAAAAAATATAATGAGAGTGTAAGTATTTAAGCTCATTAAGTACAATAAATTAATTAATAGGACGTAACAAATAATGGAACAATAAGGCTAGTCAATTCACAACACCGTTTGGTCCCATTTTTTTCATTTTTTACAATTAAACGAATAAATAACTTATGTTTAACAGTAATACTGCTTAGTTTTCTTCAAATACAATTAAACTATAAGACACATTGATCAGTCGTATAGAGTATCAACCATTACGTAGCTTGTTCACAACTATGTCTCTTGATTGGTAAAACACTAATGTCTTCAATACAAATAAAGTTCATTTGACTGAACAAACTCGTGCTTGGATAACAAAGTTGCTTTGATTTCCACAATTTCGTCATTTCTCATTATCTCTAATGAGGCTTTTGCAACATTCGATGTTCATCCTGAATCTTGATATCCTAAAGGAACAAGCCAGCTTTGTAGCCTTCTCTGTTTCTATTTAGAAAAGGCACTACAGATTGTCTTATCAAATTCTTCACAGAATTCTCCAAGTTCAAGCAGTTCACCTTCTTCTCCTTTCACAGATGCATTTAGATGGATTCCACCTCATAGCCGGGTTCCGCTATAACAATAGAAAATATCATTCGATCTCTACATCCTAAAGACTAAGATTTGAAAAAGATTGCATTGGTTTGATGGAAGGCTTCAATCGCGTCTGGTTACCGACCTACCAGCAAAAATACATCGCCAAGTGATTTAGCGTTCCATAGAAACCGATTGTGGAAGGATCTGTAAGTTCACCATTTTTATCCCACAAATACCTCTACCATGATTATGTGATTATTGTAAAGGGGTCAGAAATGAGCGACATGATGCAGATAGAGAGAGGAGAAATTGATGAAGAGTCTTCAAAAACAACCACACCTCAGATTACTGCGTTCCTATCTTAGACTGTATCATAATAATTTACCTCCCATCAGATGAAAATTTGGACAAGTTGTAAAGATATAATTAAAAAAGTTAAAAATTAAAGTATTAAACAAAACAAAAACAGTGAAAGCTTAAAGCCCCGAGTGTACATTTTTGTTACTAGAGTTTGCGAATATGTCAATTTGTAACGTGACTTTAAGAATTATTTTTAATTAGTAAGAATGCGGAAGATTGGGCATGTTTTCATATTCATTGACATTAACGCTTACTCTAGTGAGTGAGTATTCATCATAACAGGAATATACACTCAAGGCTTTTGTGTAAGACAAGGGATGTCTGCACTCGGCACGGCACTCACACAAAATGGCGACAAAACGAACATCAACAGTATATGAGTATGTACAATGTATATAAAAAGCCGTTGGTCACACGGAAGCTATTGATTCTGATAAAATACAATCACAACCATTATTTCAAAAAATCCAAAAAACATCTAAAAACGTGTTTCATTTTAAATATGAAAAAAAAGAATTTGAAAAAAGAAAAAAAGCCAATGGTGCTAATTCAACACAACTAAAACTGCGCTTTTAGTGCTCCTAGATTAATTGTTTGCATAATTAACTACTCTAGTGTACACATCAATGTTGTGTGTGAAAACACAGAATTGGGAATCAGCTTATTAGCTTAGCTTCACTTGTTATGTGTGTGAAAATGTCAATGATTTGATATATGGTGACATTTCCAAACATAAAAATTTACGTCATTATTCTAATTTATTTCAAACGAATTTGCTACATTTAAATTTCACATAGTAATAAATCTAGACCAACAATATATTGTCTAATCTTATCAAATTAGATTAGTTTTATTTTGTACAAATACAAAACAGAAACAACACCAATAATTAAAAAAAAGAAAAAAAATGTTATCAGAAAAGTTTAAACTCAAAAGCATGCGTGATTGACCACACCTACGTTAGTGTCACAGACATCCACCGCCTTACGCACCTGTTTGAGACAGTTCCGCCTCTCCTTCATGTTCGGACACTGACAGTTGCACTTACGAGGATTGAAGATCCTCGGGGAAGGGCATTCCTTGGTGGCGACCTCGCACCCGCAGCCGCAGCTCAAGTGTACCTCCACGGGGTACGTCACGCAAGTTTCCTTGTGCGGCGATTTCAGGTCATGTATTCGAACCTGGGACAAAGAATACATCCTAATTAAAGTCAAATTCAAAAATAATTATTGTTCCGTAATGCATATTACTTCAAAATGTTTTTCTTTTTATTGATTGAAAACGTTAGAGTGGAACTTATCGCTAGCTAGCTTAATCTAAATAAACAAATCATGCAAAATAAATTCCAATTGTTTCTGTAAATTCTCTTTCCTAGTACGATAATAATATTTATCATCCTTTCAAGTCAATTTGGCTCATTTATGGTTTATATTATGGTTTTAAAAATAGGTACATTAGGTACTACTATAATATTATCACTTTTTACTGCATCGACAACATTTTACATCAGATGTAAAATGTACAGATTCTGTATCTTCAGCACTGTATTTTTAGTTAATATTGTCAAATTCTAATAACATTAGGTAGGTTAATTTAGTTAATAATAATTGATCTAATCATTAATGAGCAATTTCACATTCGCACGAATCTATTGAATAATCATATTATCTAAACATCGTAGTTAAAATAGAAAACAAGACATGATAGTGACCACCTGATGATGATGACTTGAGTCAGTGGTGTGTGTGGGAATTATCTCATTATTATCATTAGTGAGTACTGAGTAGTATTATACCTAGCATTACGCGACCAATTTTACCAAAGCGCCGCAAACCGCATACTTTTGATTGATGGAGCATGAACATCTTTATGAATCACACAAAACCACCTATTCGATCCCATTAAAAAGTATGATGACCTAGGACTTGCTCCAGTATCATGACAAAAGTCAAGGTTTGTTACTATTAAATTAAAATTTGACATCTATACTAATAGTCCGACAAATTTATCTGACCCGGTGGCCAAAATTGGAACTAACTTTTGTGCCTGATAAGTCTTTGTTTTTGTTTTATTTTTAATAGATCTGACACCGGCAGGGCGACCGCGTATCTTTTGCATCAATCATTGATACATCGCAATCACCTCCGATTGGCTGAATTTATGGTATTCTTGCTGCGTCAATGGATTTCGTCCAATATTGGAAGAGTGTTAACCAATTAGAGGTGTTTGCGATGTATCAATGATTGATGCAAAAGATACGCGGTCGCCTTGCGGGTCAGATAAGTTTGACGGACTGTACCTAATCATGGAGTGTTGGAGGATCTACAGAGGATCTAGAGTCTATTTTCAAAAGATGCCATTTCCATTAATGGTAATGGCATTTTCTTGAGAGAAATTATGATAATATTTTTTTAAAGTTTGTCTTTTCATTAATATAGCTAAGGCAATACAATCAATGGATATCCTTATTACCTACTATAGAGTCAAAAGTCTGCGGTTTGCGGTGGTCGTAACAAACGGATTTACTATGATTCAAATATGTTAATTATATCATTAACATAATTAAATAATACCTACGTGACATATTAACAAATATTATCACTACTTTTGCGCCTCAATGACCAATTGCCTTAACGATCGTTGCGTAATTGAATGCAAATATAGTACGTATTATATCGTAAAACGTATCATACTAATATTAAAAATGCGAAAGTCAATATGTTTGTTGGTTTGTTGGTTTGTTGGGTTGTCCTTCAATCACGAATCAACGGAGCAACGGATCGACGTGATTTTTGACATGGTTATAGTTTAGAAACTTGAGAGTGACATACTCGTAGGCTTTTTATCCCGGAAAATTAAGGAGTTCCCGCGGGAATCAAAAAAACTTAAACCACGCGGACGGAGTCGCGGGCATCAGCTAGTAGGCAATAAATACATATGTCTTGTGTAATACTCATGCAAGGTTGTAGGTCTATGTGAATATGTCATAATCATTAGGGTCAAGCAATAAAGGGCATGCAGTGTCGATTCTCACGCGTATGTACTTATGAAGAGGATAAGAAGATAGCGCCAGTTTTTTGTACAAAAATGTTTTTTGCACAAATCGTTACAGAATTTTATTTTGTTGCAGAAAGATTTGGCATTTTTTTTAAAGTAATTAATACTTAGTTGTTATCCATCCATAAAATTATTATTTATTGAAACGTCAGGAACCTTATTTTTATCAAATTCAAAATGTCTACTTGTTATACACTTTTAGATCTAATGAAAACTAAATGATTTTTGAGTGTAACTTTTTGAACACTAAATACTTATAGAATATAGATCAAGGTATATTTTTGACTTTTCTAATTTAAATGATTAAATTCTCATTTTCACCTTTGCCCCATCACAACATAGGATACATTTATTTTTATTTGAGAATATTATTATGAATAATTGTTATTAACTTCAACGATTTGTGTTTCAATCAGACTTCTAGTGTTCTAATGTTACTACTTTGTATATAATATGTTCAGTATCACGTAAAAAACGCCTTGATGTTAAATGTTATGTAAACAGGGAAAAGAGCTCGTATCTATCCATTGATAGATTTTAAGGCCGTCTCTAGGACTAGGAGCAGATGAACAAGTATGTCAAGGATGCACTCGAACTGACAGAGTCGAGCTGTCCTTACGGCTTGATTACAATGTCAAATATGGATGAGATGAACCCTACGTGTGAATTTTAGTTACATGTTAATATCCGTTAAAATGTTATTAATTATAACCAGTAATTATAACCTGTAGATATAATCTACCCAGTGGTCAGTACTATTATTATCTACTTAAGTATATGTCCCATTAGGTAGTTAGCTCCCTCCGTGTGACTAAATTCTGTGTATTTGACTTAGTCCAAGATAAGGTCTTGCGCCTCGACGCATAGCCTTTAACCTCCTTGATCAGATGTGGCGTGGGGAAGAGCAATTTCCTTTGCGTCGGCAATGTATTTTATGATTTGTGTCGGTTTTAGTCAGCCTTTATCTTGTTCTGGCTTAGGGTCATGTGGCGAAGTCCCGCGTACTGAACGATCGGAAATGTCCGTTCCGACTCGTTTCGGTCGGGAATCTCCCGAGAGTTCCAAAACAGTGAATTTCGAACCATAGAGTAGACCCCGAAGCTGGGAGGCTGCGTACGCGCAAAGCTTTGTTCCTAACATCCCCACAGATACGCTGCCGTGCTTAAGGGTAGTGTGTAAAGTCTCACCGGTATGTGTTCGATGGTCCTATTGAGGGCGATGCACCTGGAGCCGGCAGGCCCGTGGTCGCACAGCCCCACGCAGCGCCGCACCCACACCGCGCTCGGCACCATCTGGGGATATTATAGTAACTATAATAATGTGCAGTGCCAGGTAGAGGGCACCAGAGGGCGAGGAAGGTCTCCATGCGATGAACCGACCAAATGAAGTCGGCTCATCGGCTGTTGGCGGTTCATTGCACGAGTGCACCAGGCTGTGGGCGGATGCTCGTGAGCATCACATCTGCCACTAAAGCCGTCACTTCGTGATGATCACGACCACTCTATCAAGAGTGTTACGACGAAGAAGAAGAATAAGGTCCTCCCGACCATATTTCGGCCACGGCGGCCAATCTCCAGAGACTAGACATCTGCGCGGGAGATATTATAGTGCACAAGTGTGTGCGCAAACACAGGTGCACTCTCTGTTCCCTTACTCTCATATCCTGATGGGACAGAAAATCCGACACAACCGGAGAGAGATCAGGCGCAGGACCGACAGCTTTACGTGCGACCGAGGCACAGGGGTGAAACACCACCAACTTCCTAACTCCGGGCTAGAAACTACTGAAAATTTCTTGTCAGACAAACCCAATACTTGTTTATGGTCCGACCCGGGACTCGAACTCAGTCGGCTGCAGTCGAACATGCTAACCACTAGACAACGAGGCAGTCAAATGGGGAAATACGCACACGTCAGCACACCCAGGGTTGCCACACGTAGCTTTAACATACGAATACGTATACGTTTATAGTACGAAAGTTTGGATGGATACGTCAAGTTAGCCCTTGACTGCGGTGATGATCTTACCTGATGGTAAGTGATGATGCAGTTTAAGATGGTAGCGGGCAACTTGTTAGGGGCATACCAGTTATAACCCTAATCGGTTTTTATATGACCTCTTACAGGAAAGCTAAATCGCTTGGCGGCACGTCTTTGCCGGTATTGTGGTAACTGGCCACAGCCGCAGCCTCCCACCAGGCCAGACCAAGGAAAATTTAGAAAATTATAAATTCCCCTTCCGGGGATCGAACCCGGGACCTCCGCACGTTAAGACAACAGCGCTAAACACTGCGCCAGGGAGGTCGTGGTTTGTTCAGCAAGGTGGCACGGGCAGCCCTGGGCTCATCGTTTCGGAAGCGGATTTTCTCACGCATTAATGGCTGCCTTCACGGATGTAAGCGACATTGTGATTGTCCACGTATAAATAATATTCAAATATTTGAACCGAGACACGTCAGTTAATTAAAATTTAACTATTAGATGAGTTACTCTAATCTATTAAGCGTTTTTCTAACCTATACTAATATTGTAAATGCGAAAGTTAGGATGGATGGATAAATGTAACAAAAAAAGTTCTAACTAATCATGGACCACAGCATTTGTACCGACTGAAACCCCAAAGGCTGCATATTTTTTCGTATATTTCCTAAAATGACGGATCTAAATCTTTTTAGGGTTCCGTACCCAAAGGGTAAAAACGGGACCCTATTACTAAGACTCCGCTGTCTGTCTGTCTGTCTGTCTGTCTGTCTGTCTGTCTGTCTGTCTCCAGGCTGTATCTCATAGACCGTGATAGCTAGAAAGCTGAAATTTTCACAAATGATGTATTTCCGTTGCCGCTATAACAACAAATACTAAAAATTAAAAAAATATATATAATAAGGGGGGTCCCCATACAATAAACGTGTTTTTTTCGTATTTTTTTGCTCAATATTAAAAACGGTAACAGGTAGACGGTTCCAATTTTCACAGAATATTAACTTGTATATTACCTTTCAAAATAAATAATTAAATATCAATAAAGTAAATATTAAAGGGGGGCTCCCATACAACAAACGTAATTTTTTGATATTAACAGTAAACCTCTACAAACAAAGTTAGTTTTGCGGTTCATTAACAAAGGTAATTATACCTACTTCTTGAGTACGGAACCCTCGGTGCGCGAGTCCGACTCGCACTTGGCCGGTTTTTCTGAATGATCACATTTAAATACCTATTGTTTTGAAGAAAATGAATAACGATGTATGCTTTATGAAATTAAAATTCATTAATAATAACTCAATTATTACATCTACTTGAAAGATTGAAATTATATTCTTCATTGATTTGATTTCATTGATTTCATGGATCACTAGATGATGCCCGCGACTTCGTCCGCGTGGATTAAGGCTTTTGATTCCCGCGGAAACTTTAATTTTCCGGGATAAAAAGTAGCCTATCAAAATCGGTTGAACAGATGGGCCGTGAAAGCGTAGCAGACAGACAGACAGATACACTTTCGCATTTATAATATTAATATGGATTAATATATTCATTATTGAAATTAATCATAGATATTTTAACAATTTAAGAATAAAAAAAATATCTCTACTTTATCGTTAGAAAAATTAGTTTAGGTGCTGAATTGATTAATTAATTCATAGAAGACTGTAAAAATTAGATAGTAAATATTAGTTTAATTACTATACTGGTTTACTACTACGAGGAAACTTTCTACGTAACGAGTTATCAGTTGTTATCAGTTAGAAATCGAGATTGTGACTTCATTTGCAACATTGTGAAAATATATCAATTAAAGGTACCCTATTGCGTAACATAGTAATTCTATCTACATTAGGTAGAGTCATTTTCTGGGTTTCTTACCCGAGTCATAATGAAATTAGAAATAGATAGTATAAAGATAATTATCTATTAAAAAAACACTGTAAGAGATAGTATATTGATACTATCTGTTACATTATGACTCGTGTAAGAAACCCAGAAAATGACTCTACCTAATGTTCCTACTCGTAGATAAAATTACCATGTTACGTAATAGGAACCTAATTTACCAACTCATTTAGTAAGTTAATTCATTTAATTAATAAAAATACGAGTTTAAGAAGCTATTGTAAATAAAATATGTAATTACTAAATTATTATTGAGTTGTTATCATGGTGAAAATTTAATAAATGTAGAGTACCTATGTAAATAATTAATCTTTTAGAAATGTTACCTATTTTCTATTTTGGCTCAAAATTCTTCACATTCTAGAGATGATCTAGGGATATCTACCTACTAAGTAAAGGCCTATATTACGAATTCTCACCTATTACGAAAAATCGGCTATTGTTGAAAAGAGGTTCAAAGGTTGTGGGGAAATGTTTATGTACGAGGTCTTAGGTTCGGTATACCATTTCTACCGAAAAGATAAGATAAGATGGTTATTTACAATAATAATATACATATCTGAAAAACAAAAGTGGCCCACATAGATCAAAGGATTAGCAAGCTGGTTTGGCATAGGTAGGTCATTTCTGTCGCAGAACCGATTGGCCGTTGGGGCAGACGTGTTCTGTAGGCCGAGCATGCGCGGGGAGATTTTATCCACGGGGAAAGGAAAAGATGTCCCAGTAGGCTCGAGACATATTTTTTATAATTTAATGGTATGAAAATAAACTTAAACCCACGTCCTATGCACAAGTCAAACAGGGATATACTTCTCCTTTCCCCTGTTGCCATGCTCTCGCATAATATTATCTCTTGTCAGTGGATGTAATCGGGGATAAGATTTTTGTCCCCTCCCATGCTCGGCCTGCTGGAGTGGAGACCGCGTGCCGGTAAGCGCAGTGTAGGACGACCCCCAGCCCGCTGGACCGATGACCTAAAAAGGGTGGCGGAAAGCGGGTGGATGAGGAAGGTGCAGGAATCTCCAGACGCATAGTGGCTGATGGATTGGATTGGTAGTACATCATTATTATTGTGGGTAAAACTAACTCACTTTCATAAAGGTTTGGGGTTTCAGCTCTACGAAGACTTCTTTAGGCTCCCCGCACTTGGATCTACTGATGATTTCATTTCTTCTGTCTTCGTGAGCACCGCAGGACACTGCTGGCAAAATAAGGATGAGTTTAATAATGCCACATAGTAGTTGACTTTAGGATATCATCAGAGGTTTTTTTTAGAACTTTGGAAACCCTAACACAATTACTTCTTTCTTTCACTTTTTTAATTAACGGTTATAAGTAGGTATGGTATTTTATAAGTGGTGATAGTCCAGTGGTTTAGACAGTGTGCCGCCTATTCGGGTGGTCGGGAGTTCGATTCCCGGGCACGCCGCAGTTACAAAGTTATGCGTGGTTGAAACAGTAAGGTTATAGAGATTAAAATAATAATGTATGACTTGTTATAGCGGTGAATCGTGAGGAATCCTGCATGCCCGAGAGTTCTTCTTAATATTCTCAAAGGAAGGCAAGAAATCTGCTGCACTATAGGCCAGCGTAGTGGACTATGACCTAACCTTTCTCATTCTGAGAAGAGAGTCGTGCTCAGTAGTGAGCTGGCAATGGATTGGAAAGATGATGATGATATGTAATTGTGCTTATACCGAGATATAACACTAAACTATTATTGTCAAAGACTAGATTATAGATAGATTAGTAGGTAATATGCATAAAATAATGATCATTGGTAAAGTAAAAAAAAAATCACCCGTTACGGTGCTAAAATAACCATAGAGTAAAGTCACTTGAAACCTGTATAATTGTATTACATTAAGGGATATTTAAACCGAACTCTTTATGACTTTAGAATTTAGATAATTAATTTATAAAACTGAGATCTGAACTGAATTGGATCGAGTCAATTCTCGATGTCGCAATCAGCACTTGTCGCTTATCAATGAATTCGACGCGGCTATCATAAGTAGCACGCGAATTGCATCAGCTACGCTATTACACTTGTCATCCTACTTACTAAGTAGTCAAATTGGTAGTATAGTAGCAATTTTCTCCTCTCACTTGAATGACATTTCTCCTCTCACTTGATGAATGACCCTTATGACATATCCTCGTGAAAATGGGATAGAACATACAAAATACAACCCTAAACAGTGCGGCTAAATTCATTTAACGATGTAGTTACTCGTTTTTCAAATTTTACATTTCTGATGCACCGGTGTCCAATCCATACTAATATTTAAAAACCGAAAGTGGGTCTGTCTGTCTGCTACGCTTTCACATTCAAACTGTTCAACCTATTTTGATAATATTTGGTACAGAGATAGGTTGTATCGCGAAGCACATAGGCTTCTTTTTATCCCGGGAAATTAATGAGTTCATTCGCGGGCATCATCTTATATACTTTTAAAGAAGAAATAGATCCAAAAATATACCTAGAGTTTAGTCAGGTAATGGTCTAGATATCAGGTAAAACTAGGGTAGGTTTATTGACATGGGCAAATAGGAAGGTAAGGTAACCTACTACCAATCCAGCCATTGCCCAAGCCTTCCAATACCGATCAAACATCAGACAAGGTGACAGTCTTACCTGTCAGACAGTCAGAGGACCTTACGTCCTTTGAAATGAAAATTCCGGGAAATACAATATGATTTGAGGGGCTAATCAGGGGTTATTTTGAAGCCTGCCCCAAGATCAGGATGAATTCAGAAATGAATACCAATCAAGCGTTTATGGGCACTTCTGCACCAGGAACGTCCCGGGGTGGGCTTTTTGATTAATAATAAATTATAATTTTTGTTTAACAATTTTGTTGTTAATTTAGATAATTTAGTTATAATTCAGAATAATTTACAAATATCTAAATAAACCTGTCTGGTATTGAATCAGGGAACATCCCACTTATAAGACTACAGCGCTTGCACTGAATCAAAGGTCCCAAGGGAGGGTGCAGGAGTGACTGTAGTGTCTAAGGGTCAAATCCTATTTACTGTTAATAGCACAAATTAAAAGCCTTAAAGGTGACTTCACATTACCGAATTAACTTAAAAAAAATAAGGGTCCAAGGAAATCCAAAATACCACACCTTTTTTCATTATATCTGTGTCCTCCTTAGGGAACTTGGGGTTGGGTCTGAACGCGGTCACTGACACCACTAAAACTAGGAGCACTAATATTCTCTCCATTTTTTTTATCACTTCACTTCGTTCACTTAAACAAAGTTTTTTCTTTTCACTTATAAAATTATCCTTGAATTTTTTTTGTCACTTAATTTTTTCGTCTTTGAAATGATTACGAGTTATAAGTTAAGGGTGGGTACACACTGTGACAGTTCACTCATTAAGTGTACGTGCTACTCGTTTGGCGGTCTAATGGTTAGTGGTTGGAACCGCGGCGCTTTTCTATTATATATAAAGCCTGAGTCAACGTGTGGGCTTGCCGGTCAAGCCCGCTAGTGACGTCACACGTGACACGGCGTCGACGCGACGTATTTGCACAGCTGATTCGCTACGTCACCGTGCGTTTGCCGAAACCCGACAGAATCTGTGCATACCTTTACTTAAAATGGCATTGTACCTTTGGTGGGGAGATGCTATGTGTAACTCAATTTTTTTTCCATTATCGAATTGGAAGGGACTTAATTAAACCCAAGCCAGACGAAACGATAGCTGCAGGGTATGGTTAAGGCGACCACACGCTTGATTTTGTGAATTGTGTATGATTTTTAATACAAGGAACTGGGAAGTATGGAATACCTTCTACAGGTGTCCAACGCGTTATTTTGGTCAGGTACGAAATATCGCGTTGGACATTATTATATTTTATAGTCACGCTTTGACTTGAAGGTAACGAAAATCTCAGTCTCACTCAAAGTGCTAAAGAAGATAAAAATCACGCACGATTGGCGAGCCATTAGCGTCGTACACTATACAGACGCGTGATAACATAATCTATTACAAATAATTTCATCACGATATATACGAAGTCTGGTTGATTATTTTCATGCTTTGACAGAAATACGTAAATAGCCAGCTGGAGCAAATTCTCATTAGGAACTGTATGGACAATGAACATGACATAACAGTTGACCGTAATCATTGTCAACCGAGAGACGTCCACTGCTGAACATAGGTAAGGTCTCTTTTAAGGACTTGAATTGAACACGCCGCGGCCTTGCTCCGCCTGGATCTGCATACCATCTGATCTGGATTGTAATTAAAATTAGTTACAGAGGACTCTACTTATTTTGTCAGTGTACATTGAATATCACTTTTCTCCCGCAATGATAGAACCGAACGAGATTTTTTTACCGGACGACAGGGTCATATATTGAGTATTCTTTGACAAGGCTGTGCCTTCTCCTACGCGTGATGCTTATTGCGTTTAAGGCTATATTTAAAGGATGCACTGCATTTCTGCAACGAAGGTTTAACGCTGGGGTTTACCGTTACCTTTCTAACACTTCCTTTACTGGTTATAAGAATAATACGTTCTATTCGCAATATTGTACTAGAACACAGTATTCTACGAGTAATATTAATGTTTTTGACTAGAACCGATGTTTATATTATACACTACATTGGCGATCTCACCTGGTGGTAAGTGATGATCATTTAAAGATCGGACTAATTAAACCCTTCGGTTATATTAAACCCAATGCAATGGGTAGGTATATTATACCCCTAATCGGTTACCACGCGGCATCGTACTGGAACGCTTAATCATTTGGCGGCACGTTCTAGCCGGTAGGGTAACTAACCACGGCCAAATCCTCCCACCAAACCAGATCAGAGAAAATTCAGAAATTTTAAATTCCCAAATTGACCTTGCCCTGGATCGAACCCGGCACCTCGACCACAGCACTCACCACTGCGCCACGGAGGTCGTCCTGCTACTACACAATTAATATCTAGTTACTTGTTTAGGTACTTGCTTGACATACTTAGGTATATTACTAGACAGGTATTGTTTGCAATATTCGAGTAATAACCAGATAAAGGTTGAATTGTAAGAATTTTTTCGATTAGATTCGACGATTCAAATATTTTATCGATTTTTATCTCGGTTCAAGTATTTTTCCTACAGTCGGGGAAATACATAAGTTTTTAACATAATATAATTAGATGATCCCTGCGACTTCGTCCACATGGATTAAGGTTATTTAGCTCCCGCGGGAACTCTTTAATTTTCCGTGTGGTTTTTCAGACTATAACCTAACTCTGTGTCAAATTTCATCGAGATCCGTTGAGCTGTTCTGGCGTGATTGAGTAACAAACATCCATCCATCTATTATACTATCCATACTAGCAGTTAGAGCAATTAACTTTTTTCTTAAAAATCTTTCATCTAAGTATACTTTTCAATACTCATATCATAAATGCGAAAGTCGATCTGCGTCTGTCTGTCTGTCTGCTACGCTTTAACGGCCCATCTTTTATACCATTTTTTTAAAATTTGGTTCAGAGGTTGGCATCCCGGGGAGGACATAAGCAAATAATCTATAAAATAGGTAAGTATTTACTTATAATAAACTGATATTTTGTTAATTGATGAAATCTTTATCGACTAGATTATGGCCGCGACTTCGTCCGCGTGTATTAAGCTTTTTAATTCCCGCAGGAAATTCTTAATTTTCCGATATAAAAAGTAGTATATAATGTCCTTCTTCACTCTTTTCACTTTCTGTTATCTCTGTACTACATTTCATCAAAATCGGATGAAAAAATGGGCCAATAAAGCGTAGCAGACAGACACACTTACGCATTTATAATATTAGTATGGATTCTTTGGGCTCGTGTAACACATCTTTTTCCGTATAATGACAATATGATCATATTTTGGTCTTATTTTAACAAGTTCCCCGTATCCACCTCTGCATCCAACCAAGCAGGCTCCAAATTTTTTGACGCCATTTTCCTTATGAGTCATCCCGCTGTTACTACCCAGGGATTTTTGGATCAAGCTGTCGCCTTGAAAGCTCTATTTTTAACCCCCGACGAAAAAAGAGGGGTTTTATAGTTTATCGTGTGTCTATGGCATCGTAGCTCCCGCCTCCCGAACGGATGAGCCGATTTTGATTTAAATTTTTTTGTTTGAAGAGTTTTTCGAGTGAGCGTTCACATGTTGTTTTACTAATTTTACTACATATTTACTTAACACCTGCACTTATTACTCGCACTGTTAACTTAACAAAGTGTAATCCAGCCCTAAGTATTAGGTGAGAAAATAACTTTGAAAATATGACTCCAGAGTTTTATTAGTTATGAGGTGACGTGCGGTGATATGAATGCCCCGTGCCGGCGCCTGCCCTGATAGCGGTATCAACAATAGGTAATTGTCCTTACATGTTATCATTTATCAAATCCGTCATATTGAACTACTTGAGTTATAATCCGATCAAATTCCAATTCGCAACTAGGACATGGAATGCACTTCCGGCTTCCGTTTCCCCCACCACTTTTAATATTGGTATCTTCAAATCAAGAGACAATTGTTAGGTATCTTCCATATCTTCATTCTTCTACAAAAGCGCGCTCCACATCAGGCTCATTAATACGATGACTAACTATTATAATATAAATATGAAAATATTAAGACTACACATTCATCGATACCAAAACTATAACGAACTAGTAATAGTTAGTACAAGGGGTATGCTAAAACAGAGTAACTACCTAGTACGATTTTTTTTTCAACTTAAGAATTGACTTAATTTTCTTCTTTTAATTTTACGATTTTTAGTAATAGTATTGACACAGATTCTTAGTTTTATTCAAACTTTGCTTGGCACTACATTATCAGAATGACGTCAAAGCTCAACTTTATCCGAAAATGTTGCCCCAGATATAATCCTACCTGATTTTATACCTTCTCACAATCTGTAACCCAATTTTTTTAAATCCAGTTCCGATAAAAGTCTTTTGAGGTCGATTTGCGACCTTCTTTACGATTACTTATTTTAAACCACCGATTTTCTTGCTGGTTCTTCCCGGAAGGAATGGCATTCCGGACCGGTGTTAGATTCACTCGACGATTCAAAAGCTCTAGTAAAGTTCATTTGAATAAAAAAAGGGGTTTGAGCTTAACTTGTTAGGAAACTTCATATTTTTTTCGTTTTGAGGCTCTACCCAATTATTATTTCATCTGTGTAACTTTTCGGGTTATCTAAGGTGACAAGGGAATAGTGAATATTTTTATGCGAAAGTGTGTCTGTCTGTCGGCTACGCTTTAACGGCCCACCTTTTCAACCGATTTTGATGAAATTTTGTAAAGTAGGTATTATAGGTTTCATCCCGGTTAAGGATATGGGCTACTTTTTAACCAGGAAAATTAAGGATTTCATTTCCCGCACGAAAAAAAAATACTCCACGCGGACGAAGTCGCGGGCATCATCTAGTATTAGAATAAATGCGAAAGCGTGTCTGTCTGTCTATCTGCTACGCTGTCACGGTCCATCTGTTCAACAATTTTGATGGTATTTGATACAAGCAGACAGATTGCATTGTGGAAGGACGTAGGCTACTTTTTGTCCCGGAAAATTACAAAGTTCCCGCGGAAATTTGTTGCGGTTGTTGTGGGCCTCAACTAGTATTAAATAATATTGTGTAATACTACAACGTACTGTTACCTTTTCTGTGGTAATACCACGTCATACTAGGTAGGTACCTACCTAGTAAATCGATACAGAAAAAAATCCATGTGTCAGCAATCAATTAAAAAGTTGAGGTCAATAAAGTCAGGTCAAGGTCAGCAGAGAAATTCCACCATACAGTTTGTGATCACCGCATCGATCGCCGGTTAGTCATTTCGCTCATTAGCATTTCGTTCAAGTTCGATTCCGGCCCCAAATTCTTTTCGTTTCACAATCGTAACTAAATGACGGTTTTCCTCAACAAATGAACTGGTAGTTGGTACCTGTATATTTTTTCAGCTGCTTTGTAATGTAACCTTTATTGCTTAAACCAATGTTGGCGAAATTTGTTCCCTAGATGGGTTGCATATTCCAGGGAATGGTATTTTTCTCCCGAAAAACCAACGAGTTCCCACGGGACTCCCACAAAATATACCTACTTTGTATATGCATCCATGTAGATGCATAGTCTAACACATTCGCTGCGGCAGCATTGGATCCTAAACCTACGGCTCGTGCGGTACGAGACAAATACTGCCCGTATCTATATTTCCTGATATGCGTTACGACCTCTATTTTGCCGTACCGGAACCTGACTTTCAAAGTCCATGGAGACGTGGAAACTCACCATATCAATGGGTTTTTTGAACAAATCGATAGGCTACATCCTCGTGTATACCTAGCTGCGGTAGCCCCGGGTTCTCTATGATATTTCGAAAGATACAGAGATTTTTCAAAATCAGTCATTTACGGCAATATATATGCCGTATAGCATAGAAGTTAAAAAATTGCTAGGGATGGGTTTACTTCTGAAATGACAATCGATATTTTAAAGATATTCTTTATTAAAGACACAACAAATTTAAGTGTATAAATCAACATAATTCTTCATAATTAGTCAACATAATAATTACTCTTACAAGTACCTATCGCCAATTTAAAAAAATATATTTAAATATAAAAAAAATTAAAATAAAAAGCAGTCACTCATGTAAGTTTAGTACAAATACACTGATTAATAAATAAATAATAATAAATACAAATAGGTTTTTTAAATTTTGATTCATATTAGGGTACCAAATTATTATTGACCGAGCGAAGCGAAAGTCTCTGAGTCTACTTGGGTGAATTGGCACTTGTCCGTCCGTCTGTCAGAGCCTTATAACTTCTGAATTGCTGAACGTAATTACTTCAAATTTAAATATAATATGTAAATCGATGGCCTCCCGCCGAATATGGCTTAAAAAGTTTTAAAAATCTTTATTTCAGGGGGGCTCTCATAGAAGCGAATGCGAAGTAAAATATTTTTTATAGCGTTACATAGGGTTGCAGTATATCATTTTAAAGATAATTAAGAATAGAGTCCAAAAATATTTTTTTTTGAATTTTTCCCCTAAAATTGACGAAATGGGAGGCTTTCAAAGTAGCGATTTTCTAACGTCCAAAGTTGACCTCAGAACTCTCAATTTTCTGAACTCTCAAGCCTGAAACTTGATCAATTATTTGAATTATATCCTGTACTTGAACAACAAATACTAAAATTAGATAAATATTATAAGGAAACGAAATTATTTAATTTTTAATGATGATGATATTTTTAACAGAACTTCACACTGATGTCAATATATGGCGCTCTGTGAAACCGCGAGGTCTCAGTTCGGGGCGAACCACTAGTAATTACTTTTTATTTTTAATCTATGATGAGATCATATTAGGAACTTTAACGAAATAAAATAAATTTTAAAAAGTAGGTAATTCCCTTACTCATATCATGTTTTTTACGTGAAAGTCTCGTCGCGTAGTTTTTTGCATAAAAAATATCGAGCACTTACGGCCAACACTAATGCAAACTGCGAGGCCGCGCGGACGCATGCAGTGAGGCGCGGGGTTGGGGGGGTACGGCAAGATAGTCGCCGTACCGCACTGAATAAAAATAATTACCTTGCTGTGCGTTACGGCAACTATTTTGCCGTACATTATTAGTATACAATATCATTATATTAAAAGCAACCATATAGAAAAAATCACTGTCTCTTTCCTACACGTACGGGAACATAGATAAATCACCCCCGCACCGTGCGCAAAACAAGGAAAACTAGCTGCCGCACTGGCTGACCGTCAAATACGGCAAAATACTTGCCGTAACGCAGCGAAAGTGCTAAACATAAGCTAACCTAATCAAATTACAGTGCTCGTTTGGAACGGTATACTTATACCTCTCAAATATATTCATAATAATATACAGATACTATAAATACGAAAGTTTGTCTGTCTGACACCTTCTCAAGGCCAGATTTTTTAACGAATAAAATAGGTTGCATCCTGGGAACGCACATAGGACTTAGGCTAAAATGTAGGGATTTAACCGACGGGATCAAACAGATCCACGTAAAGTACGAAGTCGCTAATTAAACTAAAAAAAATACCTAATTTAGAAATTCATAATTTAAATAAACAACAATTCCTTATTTTAACTTATACACAAACACAATTTAATAATTAGGTAACTTATTAGACTAATAATTGTCACAGATTAATCACGTTGGGATTTTGTGGAGTTAATTAAACAAGTCCTACATATTATTTTATTTAACTAAACTAAGTATTTTTTTTATTTATCCTCCTTCTCAGCGGATGCCTACCTATGTCAAAACGTCATAATAGCACAGAATAATATAATAGTACCCGTATGCCAAATTTCAGCCCGATCCGTTCAGAGGTTCGAGTTGTGCATTGATATCAGTCAGTCAGTCAGTCACCTTTTCTTTTTATATTTAGAATATAGCGAGCAAACGAGCAGGCGGGAATTTATCAAAAGACTCGACTAGCTACAGAACATAGCTATCATAAAAATTCTTTCCAAAAAACCGACTTCCAACGCCACTGTAAAGCACAAAATAATTTTGATTTCTACCCACAATGTTGAAGTCGGGCGGGTATGTTATATTTAATAAAAACCCCAAAAAAAATAATATAGATAAAAAAGAATAACAAGGATTAGCAAAGTTGACGCATCAGACTCGAGATTTTTTGGAAAGAATTTTTATTTTTAACTTTTTAGTGTCAGGGTTGAGGATTTCGAGTCAAAATTTGTTATGGGACCACCTCGAGAGTTTCCTCTTACGAATGATAGAAATATTTTTCAAATTGGTTCAGAAACCACGGAGATATGCACCGACATACATTAAAAAAAAAAAAATTGCCCCGATTTGAGAATCTCCTCCTTTTTTGGAAGTCGGTACTAATGTGCAATTTAAAAGCGCCTATTAGGCAGGCCCAATTATTTTGTTCACATTTATAATATACTTAATTAAAATTTAATTATTAATGGCACAGCAATTTCTTTTACATCTTCGAAAAGTTATACAATTCCTATACCTAGGTGCCTGGAAATCCTTTGTGGGGTCGAGTGTTAGCTTTTCTATTAAAGTGAACTTTTGGATTTGCCGTTACACTTATACCTACTACTGTATATTACCTATACCTACCCGCTTTAATGAAATGTCTTGCTTTGAGTAAAGAGCAAAGTCTGCTGATTATCTTGCCGGCTCTTTTCAGTAGAATATCTTTCCGAACCCGCGGTGGCAGAGTTAAAACATGACGTAACATAAAACACCTGTATGCAGTGGCGTGCACAAGGCTTTTAAACTAGGGTAAGCATTAGTTGGTCAGATAACCTAGCTGTTTTGATGAAAAATGAGCATTGACGTATTTTCATTTGGGTAAGCGGTGCATTTTTGCCTCTATGAACTGCACGCCACTGCCTGTGTGTCTTACATGTAATGTAATACATAAATAGCGTATTGACTTATTGAGTTTAACTGAGGACTGAAATTTATCACTATCAGTGGATGACTATGCACATTGGGGGGCTACGAACTTATGGCCGAGTCTCAAGTCACGGCCAGATATGACTGTAATATGAGTAGGCTGGTGGGTAGTATCAAGTATGAAGTGACCTATAAAATCTATTTAATGCACGGGCACGTGACAATAACATGTCGTTAAGATTATAAAATGCTTTGTGAATTGATTATCAATTTAATACTATACATATATATAACTTATATGATACTAGCTGATGCCCGCGACTTCGACCGCGTGGATCGAGGTTTTCAGGAACTCTTAAATTTTCCGGGATAAAAAGTAGCCTTTGTGTTATTTCAGACTGTAATCTATCGTTGTAGCAAATTTCATCCAGATTTTTGCCGTTCTGGCGTGATTGAGTAACAAACATCCATCAAATTCAAATTCAAATGATTTTTATTCAAATAAACTTTTACAAGTAGGTACTTTTGAATCGTCGAGTGAATCTACCGCTGGTTCGGAATGAAATTCCTACCGAGATCCATCTATACATCCATCCAAACTTTCGCATTTATAATGTATAATTACCTATATAAATAATAATAAATCGTTTATTTTCAATAATTTAGGGTTACATGATAATTGAACTATTTAGAAGCTAGCAATTCTTGTGCTTATTACTACTTAATTTTTTTTACAAAAAAGCATGCAACATTAAGAATGGGCTATCCTAGCTAGATTTTAAGACCTGTGTTAAGGATATCCAGCCCTCTCCAAGCAACTTATAATTTAAATTTCTTTTACATGTGTTAACCAGTTAAAATACGGAATGTCCTCCCGACCGAAATGCAAATATGGGTGGCGGTGCAAATCTCTATTCCCTCGATCTCATCTCACAGTCCGATGATACGGGAAACCGACCGGAGAGAGAGCAGGCTCATTGAAAGTTGAAACACCGCCAACTTCCAACTCCGGGCTTGTACCTAAGTACTAAAAATTTGTTATCAGAAAAGCTTAAAACATTTTACCTACTTGTAATATTGGTCTGACACGGGAAACGAATCGTGACTTGATCGCCCGCAGTCGAAATTGCTAACCACTATACCTACCAACGAGGCAGTTATTCTCCCTATAGATCCCAACTATCCAACCATAGATAATAATTAATAGGTACAACATATTTTGTATCCAACTAGGAATAAGGATTTGTAAAAATCCAACATGTCTTAGAAAACCTTAAACACACGAACTAAGTCGCGGGTAAACGTAGTCAAATGTGTCAAAAGTGTTTCCAATATTTTACTAGAAACCCTTTTAACCTATTTTCCTACAAACTATGAAAATTAATATGAAATATAATTACGTCAACGAATTAAAAACCTTTGACGTAAACGCCATACTGAATGCCGTGTAAAGTAATGAAATAATTTTAATAAACAATTTTAATTGAAACATTAACCGTTTCTATGTAACCGACCTGTATGCACGCACAAGCATACATTAATATTTTTATGGATATGTTCACACGATTTTTTTATTCTACTTCAAGTTAGCCCTTGATCACACTGAGGCGCAATCGGTTGGCAGCACGTCTTTGCTGGTTTGCAGGTATACCCTACCCTTTAGGGTACTAACTAGCCTCGGCCGAAGCTCCCACCAGACCAGACGAGAGAAAATTCGAGATTAATTATTCCCAAATTGACCCTGTCGTGTTCCTGGCACTTCCCACTGGATGTAAGACTACATACCTACGCAGGACCGACGGTTTTACGTGCTCTCTGAGACATGAGGTCTACTTTCTGACTCCGCAATAGTACTAAGTTGCTTAACTACTGAGAATTACTGGTCAGAAAAATATTATTCGACACGGGAACACGCAGTTACATGTTACCATGCTAACTACTAGACCACAGTTACTAGTAGGCCTGGCAGACGCCCTTCCCTGAACCGAGAAGTCCGCGATCGTCACCCACGAAACATCTCGAGACCCACAATTTTTTTTTATACTTACAGATTTTTATTTATATAGAAGATATACTTACCTACACATCGTAGCAGGATGTACCTATGGATAGCATAAAAATTTCACTCTGTGAACGCAGCTTTACCATCTATTCACACGAAACGATGGCATGTTAATTTTAGTGTAAATCGATTTCCATATTTGTGAAAAACGTCACGATGATGACGTCACAGTGACTAGCGGAACCCACATAGTGGAAGTTCAATATAATTATCGACGGGATATCATATTTTTTAAAACAGCCGCCGAGTTTCTTTCTTCTTAAACAATCAATTAATCGTGTAGGTACCTATATTTGCTTGAAACATTGTACAATACAATTATAATGAAAGTCCAAAAATAGTCCAAATAGGTACTCGGAATAGCATCCCGAACCAGTGGTAGAATCACTTGAGGATTCAAGTGAACTTGTAAAAGTTTATTTGAATAAAAAACATTTGAATTACACAGTATTTAAATGGTTAGCATGTTTGACTGCGGCCGACGAGGTCTTGGGTTCGAATTCCGGGTCGGGCCATTATAAGTGTTGGGTTTTTCTGACTAGAAATTATCCGTACTTGCCCGAACTCCGGAGTTAGGAAGTTGGCGGTGTTTCACCCCCGTGCCTCGGAGAGCACGTTAAATCGTCGGTCCTATTTTTGGTCCGATTTTGCTCTATCACCTCTAAAACTGCTTGTTGTATAATATTCTCAGGTAGGCTTACATATTGCATAAGGATAAACACAAATTATTATGTAATAATAAATGATTAAATTTCAGTTCAAAACGGGATTACCTATTGCATGCGTAAGGAAGGATAAAAAAATAAATGATTATGTAATCTATACTAATATTATAAATGCGAAAGTTTGGATGGATGGATGGATGGATGGATGTTTGTTACTCAATCACGCCAAAGTGGCTGAATGCATCTGGATGAAATTTTGCACAGAGATAGATAGTTAGATAAAACTCTTTATTGCACACACATAAACGAAGACAATAAACAAAAAGGTAAAGCAGAAGGGTGCAAAGGCGGTCTTATTGCTAAAGCAATCTCTTCCAGACAACCTTTGGGGAGAGCAGATTATAAAAAAAAACCGGCCAAGTGCGAGTCGGACTCGCGTACCGAGGGTTCCGTACAAACCTGTAGTAAGTTTTAAATTATTAAAAATATTTTTATTTTAAATATTTGAGTTGATTGAATGAAAGGTAAATTGCGGTTTACGATTTATGACGTATTAAAAAAAAACTACTTACTAGATCTCGTTCAAACCAATTTTCGGTGGAAGTTTGCATGGTAATGTACATCATATATTTTTTTTATTACAAACCTCAATATCATTTTTGAAGACCTATCCATAGACACGTATGGGTTAGATGAAAAAAAATTTTGAGTTTCAGTTCTAAGTATGGGGAACCCCCAAAATTTAGTGTTTTTGTCTATTTTTGTAAGAAAATCTGAATGCGGTTCACAGAATAGGTACATCTACTTACCAAGTGTCAACAGTACAGTTCTTATAGTTTCGGAAAAAATTGGCTGTGACATACGGACGGACACAGACAGACAGACATGACGAATCTATAAGGGTTCCGTTTTTGCCAAATTTGGCTACGGAACCCTAAAAAGAGTGCAACATCTGAACACTAAAATATATTTTAATAATTCAATTCAATTCAATTCAATTTATTGAAGACATGTAGGACATACAGGTGTCGCTTATGCTACGTCATGTTTTGACTCTACCACCGGATCGGAAAGAAGATTCCGAGATGAGCCGGCAAGAAACTCAGCAGTTGCTCTTTTTTTTTAAACAACATATTATAATACTTAGGTAAGTAAGTATATAAATTAAATTAAATACAATAGTGTAAGTTATTACACCATCCTGTGGGGAGCTGGACCCAAATTCGGTTGCTTCCATACAATTTTGTCATTAATAAATTCGTCAATTGTATAATAGCCCCGACTCAACAAGTGTTCTTTTACGGTTTTTTTAAATTTTTGCAATGGCAAATCCAAAAGTTCCTTTAGAACCATATTATAACAGATATAATACTCGACCCCACAAAGGATTTCTGCACCTTGCGTAGACGACATCGCGGCATTACTAGTTAGTTACAAATAAATATACTATTTATATACTTACATTCCAGTTATTTGAGTCATTTCTGCCACGTACCAGCAAATTACCAGCTTCCATCTTCTGTGTTCCCTCATGATTATAATATGAGTCTCTTCAAAGGACGGATAAACAAATATCTCAAAAGCCAGCAACGTATTGGCGGTTCCGCTGGTGCTGCAAATGATCATGGGCGGCGGTAATCACTTAACATCAGGTGACCCGCCTGCTCGTTTGCTCGCTGTAGACCTACTTATATATAAGAAAAATAAATAAACATAGATACCACCACCACCACCACTACAGCCCAATAACGTCCCACTGCTGGCCATAGGTCTCCTCTCTCATATAGGAGAGAGGGTATTAGAGCTTAGACCCACCACGGTGCTCCAATGCGGGTTGGCGGGCTTTAACAACTATTATCATGTTAGTGATAATAACCGGGACCGACGGCTTAACGTGCTCTCCGAGGCACGGGGGTGAAACACCGCCAACTTCCTAACTCCGGGCTAGTGCAGAGAATTTCTAGTCAGAAAAACCCAACACTTATTACGGCCCGACCCGGGACTCGAACCCGGGACCTCGTCAGCCGCAGTCAAACATGCTAACCACTAGACCAACGAGGCAGTCACACATACATACATAAATACTAAACATAGATACATAAATACTAAATAATTCTAATATCTATCTTATTATAATGTGTGATATTTGAGTAAATTATAAACTTTAAAATTAAAGATTTCCCGCGGGAACCAAACAATCTGAATCCGTGCGGGCGAAGTCGCGGGCGTCAGCTAGGAAATTATAACATTTCAGGTCAAATCGGGATAACCCGATTAAAGGCAGCGCATTAAAATAAACAGATGCTTTTATAATATCACGCATGATGCAGATGATCTCTAGTCCACAATGCCTAGCTTTGTAGTAGCGCAGGAAATACCCGGGGGATTTATTTAATGAACAACAGGACAAATACGTCATAAGGATAAATGAAAATACCTCTTCATAGTACTTTTCATTAGGATTGGAAGGTAGTTCCAGTACAGCCCATTAACGTCCCACATCTGGGTACAGGCCTCCACTCTCATAGGAAAGAGGGAATTAGAGGTTAGAGTCCAAGCTGCTCCAAAGCGGGTTGGCGGGCTTTAACGACTATTATCATGTTGGTGATAATAACCGGGACCGACGGCATAACGTCCTCTCAGAGTCTTCCTAACTCCGGGTTAGTACTGAGAATTTCTACAAGTACCTAAATGTAATTAGTACTTATTACTTACACTTCACATAAATACTATAAAGGCGAAAGTTTGTAGTATAATATTAAGTGTGTGAGTATGTCTGGTACTCTTTCACGCAAAAAGTAATGAACGGATTTGGCTGAAATTTGGAATGGAGGTAGATTATACCCTGGATACTTTTTATCCCGGAAAATGACAGAGTTTCCCCGTGAATCAAAAATCTCAATCTACGCGGACGAAGTACGTATCTAGCTAGTAATTTCTTTAATTAATACCTAATTAATGTAAGTGAATAAAGTTGAAAATAGAATGCAAGATGATTTTATCGACCGACTCATGCGCCGGGAATGTTATTTTCCATAGGGAAACGCGAAAAATATTATTCCTATCTCAAAATATCACGAAAAATGTCGGAATTTTAATTGTATCAAGTATGCGGTTAATTTATTGCTATTATGTGCGTTAAGTAAGTGATATTAAATGTAAAGCGACATTTGAGGTCGCGCGTCGCCTCCTCACCGCAGTCCTGAGGTGTGAGTGTATAGGACTCATTTTGATGTTTGTCTCCTCCTACATACATAATCAAAGCTATCTTCTATCTATCTATATAAAAATGAAATACCTACCTACCACTCACACACTCACTGACTAATCCCGATATCTCAGGAACTATAACGCATACAATCCTGCAATTTGGAAGATTTTCAGCTTAAAACGGTTTTGAGAAGTTTGTATGAAAGTCTTATATTTTTGTAGTTAGACACTTGAAATATTAAAACCTGCATATAAGCTACCTGGATCTAACTTCTGTAGATAGGCTTTCTGAAGCGGGCAATCACTTACGAAATCATGAATGCGAAAGTTTGGATGGATACTTTTTACTCGTACTTTTTATCCCGAAAATTAAGGAGTTCCAGCCGGAAGTTCCGGCTATTCCGGACCGGAACCAAAAAAACCTGATCGACTACGAAGTCGCGGGCATTAGCTGAGTAGTAAATTATAGTGATAGGTTGGATTGCTTTTGCGCCTCACATCATCAAGCGAGTTGCACGGCGTCGTGGGAACCAAATCCTACAAGAGACCAAAGTCCAACAGTGGACTTTTATCGGTTGACGAATGAGGACGACGACGTAAACAATGCTTTTAACCTTTGAATCATCATTTCTATTACGATACTATTAACGTATTAAACACACATTACATCGCGTATTATTAACTACAGTCGGGTCATTTTAGGTGCAAACATAAACAATCTATCCAGTGTACGGAGAAGTACCCACGCGTGGTGGATTTGCAGCAGATATAACTGTATTTCAGGAGAAATTGCCGTGTTTACGCACTTCGAGATTGCTGAACGATGATGTGTCGACTCGTTTACAAAATCGGACGTGTATTGAAACAAATGCTCCCCGGGTCTAAATATTGACTCAAAATCTGATTTATTTAGATCTTATAGAAGATTAGCTTTGGTTTTATGAGCAATCCGATATTTTTTCATAGAAATCATATTAGTCATTATAGTTCTTTTTATGCCACTACAAGTTAGCCCTTGACTGCAATCTCACCTGATGGTAAGTGGTCATGCAGTCTAACATTTTGGGGTATCGCTATTATATTAACCCATACCACCCCTCGGTTTGTATACGTATGGTCTGTGTTATACGGCATCGTACCAGAAGATGTACCTATTCTGTGTCGGAACGCTAAATCGCTTGGCGGTAGGTAGGTACATCTTTGCCGGTGATAAATAATAAGGGTAATTAAAGGGGATGAGGGTGGTTACTAGCCAGTAGCCACTGTCAAAGTCAGACCAGAGAAAAGTCAGAATTTATGAATTCCCGACTAAATTCCCACAGCGCTCACCACTGCGCCAGGGAGGCGCAGTGGTGAGCGCAGGGGGGTTCGTCAAACATCTTTACAAACTTTCATATTGATTCATAATTAAACTTCGTAGTATGAGCACGAGGAAGAACTATTTCTCGTGCTCCCATCGATAGGACAAATTAATAGGAGCACGAGGAAACGCCCGATTTAGTAGATAAGTAGATATTCAAGTTTTGCTTTCAATGAAAATAATAAATTGATAAATTATATTATAACTATTATCTTAAAAGAAATAATGTAAAGACCCGGTTATGTGAAAATATAAATTAAATCTATAGGTACTTACCTAGAATTGATAAGTAACTAGTTACAGATACATTTAATTTTAAAATTACCGGATTTTTGGAGATTTTTTTAGAATTTATATTTGTTATTTTATAATATAACAACTTTATTATGTTGTATAACTTTAACTACATAAAGGTTCTTACAGGCTAAGCTACTGGGTCTAGAAACTCAAGGTTTTGCATACCTACTTCATTAGGTACTAGCTAATGCCCGCGACTTCGTCCACGTGGATTCAGGTTTTTGGTTCCCGCGGTAAATCCTAATTTTCCGGAATAAAAAGTAGCCTATGTGTTATTCCAGATTATAATCAATCTCTGTGCCAAATTTCATCCCGATCCGTCATCGTGCCGTTTCTTAATAGATACCTACAATTGATAAACCTTGGAAGTAAAGTTGAAGCCTTCTTTAACCCCTCCATACAAAATTAAAGGAAGACTTAACTCTGAGTCAACTTCTACGAAAATTTGCCTGTCTGGCTTTTGATTTATGTAGTTACGCCTCTTTTTACTTAAAGCCTGTATTACATGTCTCTCAAGTCTCAAGCTCAATTTTTTTTATTCAGATAAACTTTTACAAGTGCTTTTGAACTCTCGAGGAATCTACCACTGGTTCGGAATACCATTCCTACCGAGAAGAACCAGCAAGAAACTCGGTGGTTGCTCTTTGGAAAAAATATATAAATTATTGTTTTATAGCTGTAAAGTAGACTAATACCTATAGGTACGTACCTATAATACCTACTATTATATAGGTATTCTGTGCTATAGCACATTCGAAATAATATTAATCCTATAAACGTAATATAAAATGGGACTCATAACTAGATATTTGGCTACCTACTAGTTGCTAGCCGTGACTTCGTCCGCGTTAATTTGCCCTCCTAAGGATGTAAATTATTATCTTACGAGTTGCGGTACAATTTAGTCACATTTCTGGTTTTTTAAAGCTGTATGGTAATTTCATTAATCGATTATTTATTTATGTAAGTATCTTAGAAGTAGGCTTACTTTGGAACAAGAATAGTTAAAACCTTATTCCTCAGTTTGACCTTTCTGAAAAAAGCAACGGATACCTACCTAACCAATTTCATATACTTACTTATTTTATTTCAAAACAGCCACAAATATTTCATCTTTATAATCATCATCTCAACCCATCGCTAGCTCACTATAGGTCTCCACTCAGAATTATAAAGGTTAAGGTCGTAGTTCATCACGTTGATCTAGTGCGGACTGACAGACTTCACACAAGTTTGAAAATATTCACCCAGGCATGCCTTCCTCACGATAGTCTCCTGCACAGATTAAAAAACCGTCTCGGAAAATCTCTACATGTAAACACGGCATTAAGCTTTGCCCCAGGTGGCTAGGTGAGTCAGTGGATAGATTAACCGAAAGAAAGCAACACTTGAATTGATTATGATTTCATGAATTTCACTGAAAATGGTTCTAGGAACCGCTTATGTCATGGAAGGGCTTATCCATTGCTGGCGCGATTTTGTTAGCACTTAAGGCACCTCTAGGTATATCTAGGTAAGCAAGGTCGCGTGAAGAATGATAGATAAATAGGTCAAGGTTCTATTGGCGTTTTTTCCATCAACTTAGATAATTTCTTTACATAATTGAATCGAGGCAGCTATGCTATATATAGTAAGTATTGGGTTTTTCTGACTAGTAATTCTCAGTAGGTACTAAGCCCGCAGTTAGGAATTTGGCGGTGTTTCACCCCCGTGCCTCGGAGAGCACTATTACCTATCAGTAACATGATAATAGTCAGTAAAGGCCGCCAACCCGCATTGGAGCAGCGTGGTGGGCCTAAGCTTTAATTCCCTCTCTCCTATGAAAGTGGAGCAGTAAAAAGTATTGCAGTAATTTGAATTTAAGTAAACTCTCACAGACTTGCATATCCTATACCTAAGATAAGATAAGATAACATAAGATGGTTCTTGTATAATCCGTGAAGTCCCATTTCGGAACTTCAAGTTTTACACACTAGGTTACAAAAATGTTCAAGATTCTGCGTTCGTCCACACATGGCTTCAAGGTCAGATCAAGTAGGTAGGTCAGACAAGACTGTTACAAAATATTCTCAATAGAAAATTGTCACCTCATGCTCAGTAAGTAGGGCTCTAGGTCAACTTGGACGGCATGGAAATGGTATCATACCGCGCGATATTTCATCATCGCCTGCTTTCAACGGCGTAACTTTTACATTCTTTTGTCGCTGATTTTCTAACACTCTTTATAGGTCAATATCAGCTACCTACTAATTCTTTTTTTTTGACATGTATGGGGTTGTACGCCAAGCGCCTTAAGTCATGATTACTTATTCGTTTTTTATGAACGTCTTTATTAACATGATGAAAATGTGTTTATCTAGGACCACTTTTCTCTCGTCTTCACCTTTAGGAAGTAGGAACTCAAGAGTTCCCACGGTTTTAAACCCCTAAATCCTTTTTTTTTTTGTACGGATCGGGATGAAATTTACTACAGAGATAGATTATAGTCTGGAATAACACATAGGCTACTTTTTATCTCGGAAAACTATAAGGAGTTGCCGCGGGAACCAAAAAACCTCAATCCACGTGGACGTAGTCGCGGGCATCAGCTAGTGTATTTGTAGTCTCTACATCATCATTAGGCCTGATCTCTTTCCGGTTGTGTCGGATTTTCTGTCCCATCGGGCTTTAAAATACAAAGATAAATCTTTCACTACGAGTAGGTAAGTACGGTTGTACCTACTCAGACCACGGAGCGCCGCGCGGCACGTGGTCGGTGCGTGTCATCGCCCGTCGCGCCTCCGCCGCGCCGACGCGCTACTGAACTGATAGTGAAAGAACCGGCATCCACTTCTGAGGCCCATATTAATAAACCACTACAACCCAGCAGGTAATCTCATAGGAGCGACTTGCGGGTTGGCGGGCTTTAACGACTATTATCATGTTAGTGATTAGTAAACCTGCACCATCTAATAACACGTTCTTATATATAATATAACGTTCTTCACTAACGACGCTATGTAGAATGCCCGCTAGTCACTACCTTCTTATATTGCGTCATCTCTTACCGAGCTACTATAATAAGTGAGATTACAGTCAAAGGCCAATTTATAGTGGAAAAAAAAATTCAAATAAATACCTATTATAAATGCGAAAGTTTGGATGGATGTCTGGATGGATGTCTGGATGGATGTATGGATGGATGTTTGTTACTCAATCACGCCCCAACGGCTGAACGGATCTGGCTGAAATTTGGCACAGAGATAGATTATAGTCTGGAATAGCACATAGGCTACTTTTTATCCCAGAAAATTAAGGAGTTCCCTTGGGATCCACAAAACCTCGATCCACGCGTACGAAGTCGCGGGCATCAGCTAGTAGTGGAATAAAAAGTTCAATCAAAAGAAGAAATGTTAAAAATGTACAGATGTCGTTGGCCGTGGTAATTGCATCAGAACAGTAGGCAGTTGAAAGTAATTCTCGGAATACGCCTCGACGTCCACGTGGTTGCTACGTGAGTAGTAAGGGGTACTCACGTCAACGTGCTATTTGGTAACGTGATCCAGATCTTGAAATACGACTGATACGATATTATCACAGCCTTGAAATATTCGTTAAACTGTGATATTATTATATTGATTCGAGTTTGAATCCCGAGAGGAGTGAGATTCACGATTATACCTATCTAAATACGGTGAAGTAAAATATCGTGAGGAAATCTGCATGTCTGAAAGTTCTCCGTGATGTTAATGTATGTAAAGTCTACCAATTTGTACCTACTTACTTGGTCAGCGTTATGGACTTTGGCCTCAAAAATTCAGATCAGTTCAATTCAATCAAATTTGGTACCCTGCGCAAATTTTGAACATCAATAAAAGTAAAAGTTTCTTCTAAAGTATTGTTTCCCTTTCTTTAATATTCCTGAAAGCATGGCGTATTATTGCAACAGGTGAAAGTTTACAAGACGTCTGACTTATGCTTCAAGTAGTAAGCAGGAATTTTTTAGTGTGTCAGTGTACCTAGGTCCTAGGTACTTACTTTCTGTAAGTAGTTTAATTAAAACGCTTATTTCGGGAACTGTCTTCAATAACACTTGATCTGGTCCTTGTCTGTTATTACTGAGTATTCTCTCTCTCTCCACTGTTCGTATTATTGTCTTCAGGACACCTATAGGATAGACTTTACCTTGGGGTTTACTTATGACGACTACAACTTGAAATTGACGTCACTAACCTATCACACTACATTCCTAATTGCGGGTAAAACCGCAGGGTCACCACGCGTTTTCAATCTGCGAAGATTTTGTCAAAGCTCAAAGGCATTTTACTTATAAGTATATAAAAATGCAAGCGTACCTACAGGGTCCTCGACTCGACAGCATTTAAATGTTCCTGATTCGCTATTTTTAAAGTTCGGTGCTCAGAATGTCTTTTAAAAACCGTCCCGTCACGTCATAA
This sequence comes from Erebia epiphron, assembly GCA_963932025.1. Taxonomy (NCBI): domain Eukaryota; kingdom Metazoa; phylum Arthropoda; class Insecta; order Lepidoptera; family Nymphalidae; genus Erebia; species Erebia epiphron. The sequence continues at coordinate 35,823,122 of OZ009946.1, read as the reverse complement.
ACCGTCTCAATAAGCGGACCGGAAGTTTAAAATGCGATCCTGCGGGATTTCAATAAAACCTAAATCTACACGGACCAACATCGGCAACATCAAATAATTAATTTGTTTCAGCTATCAAAGCTCTATGAGTTGTTAACGTCAAGCATAATATCACTCAGCACTGATGGATGTTTCATGTGAGTTAAAAAGATCTGCTCAGGCGCCGAGCTGGCTGAAGATAACACGTGGGCATTAACTGTTCCTGTATTTAGATCATCGGTTCTTTTCACACTCTGTCTTGAAGTGGTTTCTAAATCAAATAATTACCCAACTCTATTCAATGCGTTGATGTGGAATTTTAGTACGAGGATTCGATGTCATAATTTTAATTACGCTTGGAACACTAATGAATACCTACTGCCTTGAACGTCGAAACAGATTGCAGCGCCCCCTACAGGGTCCAATCATACTAATATTATAAATGCGAAAGTGTGTTGGTTTGCTGGTTTATTGGTTTGTTGGGTTGTCCTTCAATCACGCCGCAACGGATTGACGTGATTTTTGGCATGGGTATAGGTGAGGACCTGGAGAGTGACATAGGCTAGGCTTTTTATCCCGGAAAATGAAGGAGTTCCCGCGGGAATAACAAAAAACTTAAACCACGCGGACGAAGTCGCGGGCATCAGCTAGTTGTGGATATAAGCCATCCCAAGGTCCAAACAAATAGATACAACAAAAAAAGAATTGGCGAAATTGGTCCAGCCGTTCACGCGTGATGCCGTGACCAAGGGAAATAGGGAATCATTTATATATATTTACTAGCGGTCCGCCCCGGCTTCGCACGGTTGATACTTGATCAAAATAGTCCATACCCAATAATGGTCAGTCGGCACTGAGACGAACAACTCCACCATACGTTTACAAATTTTGTTCAGCAAACCGTTGTGAACGCTTGGCACTTGAGTCTCCAATACGACGTATTTTCGCTGGCACCCTCGCCTGGGAACTATGTTTGGAACTAACACTAAGTTAAGACTTGATCTTTTAGGCTTTTAGCAGTCTTTCTACAGCAGTTAGATATTTAAATGTTTACAAAAAATGTTGGTATGTTTTCATGTATTTATTATGTTTGTCTTGACAAATATGAGATAAAAGTGTCTTGACAAATATGACATAAAAGACAGTCTGATTTAATAGACGAATAGAGGTTTAATAACGTAAAAAGTTTTTAGGAGAATTTTTCCGACTTAATTCACATTATTGCAATTTTCGAAGGGATCTAATTTATTTTAAAATAAAATGTAGCCTATGTTACTCGCTGATAAGGTAGCTTTCTATAGGTGAAAGAATTTTTAAAATCGGTTGAGTAGTTTTTGAGTTTATCCATTACAAACAAACAAACAAATCTTTCCTCTTTATAATATTAGTTTAGATATAGAAACACTACTGTCTTTCTGTAAACGTTCATGGTTTCATCAATCTGTTTACGGGATAACAGTCACATAGAGTTTTTTTTAAAGTGATTTTATGTAACTACCTGCATAAAATCACAGAATAAGAAATCCGTATTTATTTTTAATATTGATTGAACATTTCGTCTCAAGGCTTTCTTTATGTTTTCTCAAAATTTAAGAGCAAGGATGATGGAACTCCTTTCAACTGTGGATATTTGTGTTAGTCTATTTATTTTCCTGATCGCTTCCTAGAGATGATAAAGCTATGATGGATTATATCATTATAATAAGCAAAAAAATTTTATCAAAATTCTCGTAAAAGATACACACAACTTAACAGAAACTGCCATAAACTAGTAATTAGATGTAATAGATCATGAACTTACTAGGATCTGCCCAGCATATTTACATTATAAGTAAGGAATAATTATGTAATCATAATACTACTTTAAGAAACTAAATCAAGGAAAATTATTCTATATTTTCAACCGACTTCAAAAAAAGAAGGAGGTTCTCAATTCGACTGTATTTTTTTTAAATATTTTTTTTATGTTTGTTACCTCAGAACTTTTGACTGGGTGGACCGATTTGGATGATTTTTTTTTATTTGAAAGGGCATACTTCCCATGTGGTCCCATATAAATTTTATCGAAATCGGTCGAGCGGTTTTTAAAATATCAACAATAAAATAAGTACTTTGTATAGCGTGTGCTTGTTGTTGTAATGTTGGCGCGGGAGTTTGAAGTCGGTTGTTTAAGGAGTATATTGTATTTGTAAATATTGTTGTATTAACAATAAATAAATTAAAATTGATATTGATATTTCATTTTATTTCATCAGACGGAAGCAATCGACTTTGAGATCAGCTCAGTAAAATAAATTATCAAGTCCTTATCAATCAATGCCTTTCCAACAGTCAAACTTATGAGGTTCTGGCCGGCCCTTATATTAGGACAATCTGAATTCCAAAGCAGTACTAGAGCCTTGATTTGTTATAAACGCTATTAAAACTGGCCTAAATGTAACAAATTGTATCTGAATTAGATTTTTAAGTATGACTTCAGCGTTTCAGACGACACGAATTTTCAGTGGGCCGCTGCGAGGACAGCAAAAACCAAAATATCTATTGGATATGTTATTCTCATAAATTGATTCATACTTACATACTAATTGAACAATTTTTATGAGTTCCATATTTTTATCATGCGGTGAAGCGAAGTTTTTCAGATCTATCCAAATTAGTTCACAATGAAAATAAGCGTCATACACTTATTTAAGTTTGTCTTCTTCAATAAAAAGAATGAAGAAATAAATACATGAAATAAAAGTCCCATTTTATACGATCTCATGAAAAGTTTTCTTCCCCAAACAGATATTTTTAGTTGAATTTGATCAAATCGTGAGCTTTTTTAACCGACTTCCAAAAAAAAGGAGGAGGTTCTCAATTCGGCGCGTATGTTTTTTTAATGTATGTCGGTGCATATCGCCGTGGTTTCTAAACCGATTTGAAAATAATTTTATTCAGTGGTTAGAGGAAGCTCGCGAGGTGGTCCCATAAAAAACTCTGACTCCAAATCCTAAATCCTGTCAACATAGTGTGTAGAAATCAAAATTATTTTTTACTTTACAATGACATGGAAGTCGGTTTTTGGAAATATTTTTTATATACTTAAGCATTTTTTAAATTAATTTCCCCCGAATAGCCAAACCTTTTCAATTTCAGGATATCCTTGAAAATGTAGGGAACATGGTAACACTAGGGTACTGTTTTCATAATCATTATAAATCGATATAAAATTAACTGTTTATACTGAAAAGGTACTTCACCTTATCATGATAACATCCTCTGATAGCGGTACGTGCCGCTAAGATCACTCCGCGGTCACTCACACACGTCATTACATGTCTCAAGAATATAATACCAGCTGATGATACAGGGAAATATTTGAATGAAAGTTATTGAGAAGACAGACATATTCATTGTACCTATATCATACTTACGTAGGATTTCCTATTATTTTGACAGTTGTCCATGTGTTTATATGAAATCCAAATCTTTATACTTAAAGACTTTAATAAAAGATTTGGACTGTGAGGAAAATTGTAGAAGTTTGAAAGAAAAATAATTGGTAGAGTACATGGCTGCACGCTAATAACAAATAAATTCGAACCAGAACCTCAACAGGAAACTGAAATCTTGACTGGCCAGCAAGCAAACTCCTAAAAGTAAAACGTTTGCTGCCCAGTCCAGTCAAGCTGTAGCTCAGCTTGAGAGAGTCTCTCTCAAGCAAGTACTTGAGAGATCTTCAAATCATATTGTCTACTTATGTAGTTTGTCACTAGTTTGGATATTCTTAGTGATAGGAAGGGGAGCAAGAAGAGAGATTTGCTGCAGCAGCTTCCAAGTTTGACATTTAAATCCACGTTCTATTAAATTTAAATTCCTGAATTACATTCTATGCTTCAAATCATAAAGATTTAGTATAAGTGTCATAGATTCTTCTTAAAGATTCTCTCTCAATGATTTTAATGGTTGTTCTCTCTTAAATCGAATGCTATATATTAGATTTTTGGAATCTAATAATACCTACCTCTAGACAGTTTCTAGAAGACCCCATAAAAATTCCATATTGAAGAAAACTGACGGCAGTTGTTACTTAAGTTAAGGCATCTTTACTGCATTTAACTGAATCAATAATGCATGATTCTCGGAGTCAATTTTCTTGATTAAATATAAACACTCCACAATGTTACAGATGTATGTTATAATTATTATCTCATTTCGCGGAATTAATAACATCAATAAATGTCATAATGTGATAAGGTAGATACGGTACTTCCTGTGTATTATGGATATAAAGATTACGAAATTAATATCCTTAATCCAACATTTTTTGGTAACACATCTAAGTTCCTTACCGGTTCTTCTTCGTGTAGGTCTGCTATACAAAGATGAGAAATATACCAGGGTCATCAAAAAGTTTCGATCTACATCTTAGACCAAACATTTTGAAGACCTCCTTGGCGCAGTTGTGAGCGCGAGATCCCAGGTCCCGGGCTCGATCCCCGGCAGGATCAATTTGGGAATTTATACAAAAGGAACTTCTGAATTTTCTCTGGTCTGGTCTGGTGGGAGGCTTTTCTCGTCGCCTTCCTTGGGTAATTTTGAGTCAAGAATGTGAAAGCCTTTGAAACTATTTTGACGGTACTAGGAGATACATAATATAATATTAGGTACATCCCGGGTAGGTTCTTTTTACATAACAAAATTAATAGTTCCCGCGGGATTTGTCAAAAATCTAAATCCACGCGGACGAAGTTGCGGGCATCATCTAGTTAATAATAACCATTTTATTAATTTACATTTGTTAGTATAGATTCATGCATAATATTTATTACAAAACATCACTAATCGTTTCACACAGGTGCGAAGTGGGCCCGGTGAAAAGCGTCCGCGTCGTCATGAGTTGCAGTTTTCATGAATGGGCCAAGGCTGCGTGACGTCACGACTTGGCGCCGTCCAGTATGACGTCACGAGTAGTTCTCAACTCTAATCGAAATCTTCTGTAGGAAAACTTTTGTAGAAATAGGTATATATTTTAACACTTGATTGGTTAAATTCAAATGTTTTTTTTTTGTGATAATGCAGTCTAATATAGTAGCGGGCTAACCTGTTGGGTGTACGGCATTTATATTTAAAAACAAAAAAAAAGTTTATTGACCAGCACTACGATACTACACTACATTATACTTTGTATAACTAAACTTATACAAATATACATTAAACTTATACTACGTGTGGTCAATGGGCCACCTCCTCAGCCCGTGCCACAGCATGAGAGATAGGTATACCTACCAAACAACAACTGGGGTTTAAGAGGAATTCTCCCGGCGATTTCTCCATACAAAAACTCTTGTCTGTTTCCTCCGTGGATAATTACAATAGAGAAAATATTTTTGCTCTATAAAATCCATATGTGTCCGTGCCATGCTCCTATGTTTTGCTTTTTTCAATAAATTAATAATTATAAGAACAACGAACCTTTAAAAATTGCAAAAAATGGCCCAGTTTTCGCGCAAAAATCAGACATCCTCCAAATAAATTTGACGGATATAATCAAAAAAAGAAAAACATACCGACATAGCCTGAGTCCTTCTTAAATTATTCGTAAAAAAATAATTAAAATCGGTTCAGATTTGGAGGAGGAAACAGAAAAATACGAGAGTAAGAATTCTACTGTTTTTCATAGGTATTATCAGTCCTAGCTGCAGTTGTCCCTATCGGGTTTTATCGGCCTCTATTCGGAGTGGTTAAATACGTATACACTCACACATATATACACAGTTAGTGAGTTCAAGCGTAGTCGATATTTTAATTATCTTATCGATAATCTAGTGTTGTTTATCGATATCGATATTTTACTTTTTACTAACTAATAAAATAAAATATAGCTTATGTTACGCTGAAAAAAAAGCTTTCTATAAGTGAAAGAATTTTTAAAATCAGTTGTTTAGTTTTTGAGTTTATCCATTACAAACAAACAAACAATCAATCAAACAAATCTTTCCTCTTTATAATAGGTATTAGTTTAGACAAAAGGAAAAGGTGACTGGCTTTCTGTCTAATGACTAATCTATCAACGCACAGCTGAACCAACATCCACTGGACTGGACGGATCGGAATGAAATTTGGCATGCATTTTCCTCATTTTCCGTAGTTCATCTAGCCAGTCTTATCCCACAAATAGACAGTCTCAAACTCATAGTCCCTACTTTCTTACTTATTTCTGGGGGGAGCCTTCGTCCGTACCGCAAATACGAGAGGTAATTAGTAAATTTAATCTATATATGGAACCGATTAGAGGTATGAGTATAAGAACTAGGTTAGCCTGCTACCTACCATCTTAGACTGCATCACAACTCACATCTTATTTGTAAATTTATTATTATTATTAGAAGATTTTTCTTTAAATATACCTACATAACAGAATGACTAAAGATAATATTATTATGAAAATAAAAATCCCTTGAAAATGATAAAAATACATAAGTCAACACAAGCAGAGTCGAGTTGTAACTTTGACGACCTCCCTGGCGCAATGGTGAACGCTGTGTCTTATTGTGGGAGGTTCCGGGTTCGATTTCCAGCAGGGTCAATTTGGGAATTTACAATTTTTAAATTTTCTCTTGTCTGATCTGATAGGAAGGTTCCGCCGTGGCTAGTAACCACCCTATCGGCAGAGACGTACCTTCAAGCGATTTAGCGTTACGGCACGATGCCGTGTAAAAATCGTTATGGGTTTAATATACTTGCCGTACCCTAACAAGTTAGGCTGCTACCATCTTAGACTATATTATCATCGTATCAGGTGAGATCGCAGTCAAGAGCTAACTTGTAGTGGATAAAAAAGCAAAAAATAAAAAGAGTTCCCGACTAAGTGTTGTAGTGCGCGCACCACTGCGCCAGGGAGGTCTAGGTCACGGGTTCGATTCCCGGCCAAATTGACCCTAATTTGGTAATTTATATATCATAACTAGCGGATGCTCGCGACTTCGTTCGCGTGACATAAGTTTTTTTAGACTTAGCCTATATCATCTCGAGGTCCTTGACTATACCCATGCAAAAAAAACGTTGATCTTTGTTGCGGCGTGATTGAAGGACGTATTCTCTATTAAACGTCATTGGGGATTAAAAAAAAATTTTAATTTAACGCTTAGTCGAGTTGTATGCGGAAGGATGTGGGAACCCACCGCATTATTATCCCAAGAAAACTCCTACCATTATTTGATTAATGGAAAGGGGTCACGACCCTCAGTAATGAGAAATACGACGAAGACAGAGAGATGGCTTTGTAGCTAACTGCCTTATGCCTAACAGGTAAGCCCGCTATCATCTTAGACTGCATCATCACTCACCGTCAGCTGAGATCGCACTCAAGGGCTAACTGGTAGTGCAATAAAAACATTTTAAGAACGGAGAAATAAGTCCAATAAAAGAAAGCCAGGGTCAAAGTTATTAGAGAGCAAAAAATATTATACGAAACACAAAACACACCTATATATCCATTTGCCGACTGCGAGGTGAAGCCTCATTAGCTCAAAGACATATTTTAATTTTATTTAGGAACTCGTTGGAGCGAGCGACGTACGTACGCATACATGCGCATTCAATAAACGGTCGTTCGGTCTTCTTCGGGAGCAGCGCGACGGCAATATACCTACCTGAATACCTACTCTCAGCTTTGCCCGTTCATTCACATTGCTCAAGACCTACCAAACATACAGCAACGCTGATTTTCAGGAGAAGCCCAAGGGTCAAGACGTTACGGACTATCACTTACACCTAATAAAATCCATACTAATATTATAAATGCGAAAGTGTGTCTGTCTGTCTGCTACGCTTTCACGGCCCAACTACTCAACCGATTTTGATGAAATTTGGTATAGAGATAGGTTACAACCCGAGAAAGGACATAGGCTACTTTTTATCCCGAAAAGTTGAAGAGTTCCCGCGGGAATCAAAAAATATCAATCCACGCAGACGAAGTCGCGGGCATCATCTAGTTTAAAATAAAAATAAAAATTACCTACTTAATTTAACTTAAAATAACATCAGTGTGTATCATTCATTATACGGTACCAAAGACAATATATAAACCAGTACTTGGTTTATAATTAATCTATGACGGTACTAATTACCTATATAATATTAAACTCATACCTCTAATCTATATACACAGCATCGTAACGGAACGTTAAATCGCTTGGCGTGGATCGTAGGGTAGTAACTAGCTAAGGCCGAAGCCTCCAGACCAGACCAGAGAAATTTCAGAAATTAGAAATTGCCAAATTGACCCTGCCGGGAGTTGAGCCCGGCATAAACAGCTTTGTTTCTTTCCTTTTTCTTTAGAGGATTGGATTGGATTGGAACAAGTGAATATAATTAAAATTATTAAAAAATACGACTGCTCTGCCGTAGACACACATACATACACGAACCCTGAAAACATAACACTCCTTTTTTGGGCAGTCGTGTAATAAAAAATCCCCCTCGAATGGAAGTACGGCTACCACTGCTACAACGTAACGATGCCACAGTCAATAATCACCTTTGGGTGTATACAAACTCACATACATACATACTTAAGTGAACCCTGAAAACAATATACTCCTTTTTTCAGACAGTCGTATAAATACTCCTTTTTTCAGGCAGTCGTATAAATAAAAAAGGCGCTATACCTAGGTACTTAACTTACGTGCAATAAGCATGTTAAAGTCAAATCGGCCATCAAGCAAGGCTACCACCGACCACTGCTGATGACTAATACCTATATAGTTACTATAAATTGTTTAACAGTGTTCAGGTCGCTGCACCTTCACCACACGTCACCTGTTTCGTGGAAGAGTGTTTTCCCTGTGTTATCTAAGATCAGTCCGGTTTCGTTCTTCGGAATTCCATTGTTGGGGAGACGGAAGGTTGGAGATACCTTAGGTTGGAGATACCCGATGATCTAATGGTTTAGTCTACAGTTCGACCTAGAAATTTAGAATTAAGATGTTTGAAAGTTCAGAGTAGACAGTTGACTTCACTGTTAAAAGATGATATGATTTTGCGGACGAATTTGTACCATAGTACCTAATTGGTAACCCCAATATTACTGATATTAAATAATTTAATAATACAGTCTATATTTTGCCCATAAAAATAATAGGATTGAGTTAAATGTATTAAGAGTGTGTTTCAGAGGAGTCGTCTAGGTCTTTTCGGCTCCCGCGGGAATTCTTAAATTTTCCGAGATTTTGTAGCTTTGTTTATTTTAAATTCTTTATTTCACATGACAATACAATGCACAAAGGCAACCTTAATATCTAGAGGTATTCTCTTCCAGAAGCCTATATTATCTTATGTTGAAATTTCATCCAGATCCGTTCAGCCGTTCTGGCGTGATTGAGTAAACATTACATCCATCCGTCCATCCATCCAAACTTTCGCATTTATAATATTTGTATAGACTAGTCACTAGATGATGCCCGCGACTTCGTTCGTGGAGTAAGGTTTTTAGATTAACGCGGGAACTTTTTAATTTTCCGGGACAAAAAGTAGCCTATGTCCTTCCCCGGGATACTCATGCAACCTATCTATCAATTACCAGAAATAAAAGTATTATTGATCTAAGCATTGTAGAAGCAGTTTTGGTTTGGTAAGCTGCTTTGGTATTGAACTAAAGTAGGTACCTATTGGATACCAAAATAAGAATATATAAACGTTATAGGGGCACGTATAGTATTAAGATTTCCTGGTAAATATCTGACTAGTTCATTTAACCCCACTTGACTTTCAAGGTTCCGCCTGATGGCGGATTACCACTGAATTACTTACTATGATTAGTAAGTAATTCAGTGGTAATTCCTGTGAACGAATGACCATACACCGAATAGGCTACAGTAATGCATGATATGTCAAATGATTTGAACTCACGAAATCTGTATTGTGAAATGGCGTGAATCACTAACAGGTGAGACGGGCTTAGTAGGTACGTACCTGCTGATTGCAACATAAAAACTAGCTGATGGCTGCGAGTCCTCATTGAGGTTTTTTGGTTTTCGCTTGAACTCTTTATTTTCCGGTATAAAAAGTAGTATGTTCCCCCGGCTTCCATTTTCCCCTCCTCTTTTAAAATCATCATCATCATCACTACAGCCCATTAACGTCCCTCTGCTGGGCACAGGCCTCCACTCTCATAGGAGAGCGGGAATTAGAGCTTAGACCCACCACGCTGCTCCAATGCGGGTTGGCGGGCTTAAACGACTATTATCATGTTAGTGATAATAACCGGGACCGACGGCTTAACGTGCTCTCCGAGGCACGGGGGTGAAACACCGCCAACTTCCAACTCCGGGCTGGCACTGAGAATTTCTTAATATAGAAAAACCCAATACCTAACTTTTATGCCCGACTGGGAATCGAACCCAGGACCTCGTGATCCGCAGTCGACTATGCTAACCACTAGACTAACGAGGCAGTATCTTTTAATATAGGTACCTTCAAATCAAGAGTGAATAGGCATCTTCTAGGCAAGCGCACTCCGCCTTAGGCTGCATCACCACTTGCAAGCAAGTCTGATTGCAGCCAAGCGCTAACCTATATATTTAAAAAAAAAAAAATGTGTAATTCCAGACTAAAACACATAATCTATCTCTGTGTAAAATTTCCATCCAGATCCGTTCAGCCGTTCTGGCGTGATTGAGTAACAAACATCCATCCATCCATCCAAACTTTCGCATTTATAATATTACTTAGTATAGATACCTAGTACTAGTTATTATTCTGTGGTATAGAAGGAACAGCCCTATTGAAAAGTCGTGTGCTCCAATTCAGGTATAGTGGTTATAATATATTATGTTTCTTTTTTTCATAGCAATGGGTAATAAATATATGTCAGTGGCTTTACTTTTTTGATAGTCACTGAGTTAGAGAATAGGGGACGTATGGAAAGGAGACAGAACGGAAAACAACGCAAGAAACTTAACAAAACTAGTTTATCATTTTCCTAAATAATGTACTTAACTAACACGTATGAACATAGGTTACTCATAAAAAAAACAATAACAATCGTAAAATACCGGATTTAAACGGTATTATCCACACATTGTTAGATAGCTGGTATTTATATTATCCTTCGATAAAAATATTATTGGGAAGTCATAAAACAAAAGAAGTGAGCAAAATCCAGTTTTGATTTGACGTCCTATTTGGAAATGGTTTTTTCGATTTTAGACAAAAATCACAAAATTTAATTACCTACTTGTGCAAGCGATTCTAAACTTACCTAAGGGTGGAAGAAAAGAGAATAGAAGATGAAATAGATTAGTAAGTCTAATTATTATTATTTTCATTGATCTAGAATTTTAGTACCTATTATTTTGCACCTAAAGGTGTGCTCAATATCGACGCCCATTGTCCATATTGATGTCCTGTCCAACACCAATGTTTTTTTATAATTATAAACTAGAGGGTCCACACATTCAAAGCTTGAAAGAAATTGAAAGCGTCAAGCATGTATAGTCAATCCTACAAACTTATCTGGCCCAGTAGCCAAAATTGGAACTTATTCTAAGCCTGTTTAAGTTTTTTTCATATAAACGAGTATAAGGGTGGAGTGCGCCGACTTCTGTTTAAACGATATTTAGGTAATCGGCTGATTATTCTTCAACACCGTTTAAACAACCGTTTAAATATTTACTGTTCACGACGTTATTTTGAACGACGATCATTAAACCAGGCGATAAACAACCATTCACAGCAAATTGACATGAACTGAACGAATGGTAAAAGCCAACACATTTGCGTAGTCTCATTGTTTTAACTGTTCATGCTGACGTACTGTGACGTTTATATTTAGTAGTATAAAATAAAATGCTATCAACATGAAAAGTATAACGACACCATTGGGGAGGATAAACTACGCTGTAGTTCTGAATTTGGACAGGTAATACGGTGTCATGGCCCCTTTTGTTTTGAAATTTGAACTGACAAGATATTTTGAATTGTGCCACATGTGGCATGTTGAGTTGCAGAAATCTGAAATTATTGAAAACGCAGCTAAGCATCAGTCAAGTGATTTTTGTGGTTCTCTGCACAGGTTTTTTTAAATTTTGTAAATATGGAAGGCCAAAAGAAGCGCACTCTCAATTTCACCAGTGAGGAGAAGCTCATTATTTAAATACTAGGGTTTCGCCCCGGATTCACACGTGTAGCACTCATCATAATAGTCCATACCCAATAATAGCCAGTCGGTACTGGGCAGCAAATCAGGTTTTACATTAGCACTGCGATATCTTTTCACCCCGCCTGCCAATGCATGTCGCGGCATCTATTTCTATTGCGCGTTACTTTATTTCTATGATATCTTCTAAGATATTAATCTGAATTAAATGGCGTAAAGGGCGAATTTGGTCTATAATAAATACTTGAGATGAGAAACCACTTTATTTTGATAAGGATTCGACGACCTCCGTGGCGCAGTGTTGAGCGCTGTTGCCTGAACGTGCGGAGGTCCCTGGTTCGATCCCCGGCAGGGTTTGGAAATTTATAATTTCTGAATTTTCCCTGGTCTGGCCTGGTGGGAGGCTCCGGCCGTGGCTAGTTACCACCCTACCGGTAAAGACGTGCCGCCAAGCGATTTAGCGTTCCGGTACGATGCCGTGTAGAAACCGAATAGTGGTAATTTTTTCCGACTTCATTCACATTATTGCAATTTTCGTTTTTGAAAATAAAATATAGCCTATGTTACTCGCTGATAAAGTATCTATTCTATAAAGAATTTTTAAAATCGGTTGAGTAGGTCAAGGTGTTGATATTGTCCACTACCAAGCAAACAAACAAATCTTTCCTCTGTATAATATAGCTAAGACAAATGTCAAAATGTAGTAATCGGCGTTTAAACGATCCCTTCGAGCTCGGTTACGTTAAACAGCCGATCAAGCGTTGTAAACAGTGGTTGGGTTGTGGTGAACAGTAAAAAAGATTTAATCAGTCGATTATCTGATAATCAGCCGATGAAAAAGTCGGTGAACTCCACCCTAATACTAGCGACACTGTCACCGGGTCAAATAAGTTGTTGGACTACCTAAGACGGATCTAATGGACCTAGGGTTGATGCAAATAAGAAGCAAAAACTTTCCTGCAAAATATAGAGCCTAAGAATTTTAATATTATTACATAAATGAAATAATTTAAACTATTACTTAATTTATAATATTTTTAAAAAGGTTAAATCACACAGCCGCTTTTAATAAACTAAGCGATTTATCATCGAGGTTATTTCGATTCTGCCCAGTGTATAAATAGATTCCTTATCTGTAACCTGTGTGTTGTGACTCACGAGTGCGATATCTTGCGCAATCTCCATAGTAACTATGAAATTAGGTATATCGACTGAATCCGTTGAACAGTAGGTAGGGTCAACGAGCCTGCATAAATGTTATTTATTTAAATTAAGTAATTTTCCACGTGTCGTATCTTGACTTTCTTGCCGACGGCTTAGTAAAAAATAATATAGGTTAGCACAATAATATCGTATACCCCTTCCAGGTTTTCCTGCTTTCATCTTTGACTGCATCGTCACCCACCAATTTAGATCGCAGTCTAGGACTAATTTGTATCCATACTTAACATGCAAAAGTGTGTCTGTCTGCAACACTACAACGGCCCATCATTTTAACAGATTTTGAAATTTGGTAAATAAGTAATTTCATCCAGATCCGTTCAGCCGTTCTGGCGTGATTGAGAAACAAATGTCCATCCATCCTTCCATCCATCCAAACTTTCGCATTTCTAATATTAGTAAGTATAGTCTATAGATGGACAGCCCTATCGAAAACTCGTGTACTCCAATTTTGGTATAGGTCAAGGGATGGGTAAAAATAGATGGAATGTTACTATGGCAGGCCTGCGGAACTGTAAATAATGTAATGAATTATTATCAGTTGCTCTACTCGTTATTTATAATATATTAACCGATATCTTCACAATATTTAAAACAAAAAGCATCCGGCCTCGTTTGCACGCGGTTCAAAATTGTAGCATAGCAAATTAGCTTTTAACTTGAAAATATTATCATACGGAGCGAACTGGGTGCCAACTTGGATTTTTTTACACGACTTCCTAAGAAAAGTAGTATAATGCCCAGAATCAGAACAGATTTGGATGTATGGCTCCCGAAAGACATTGGCCATAATTTTTTTGAAAAAATAAATTTAAAGTTCTCGAATTTCGAAGGTACCTAAATGAAACTGCCAATCTGCACTTGGCAAGCGTGGTGGACTATGGCCTGACCCTTCTCATTCCTAGAGGAGACTTAATTGTGCTTAGTAGTGAGCCGGCATTGGATAAGAGATAGAGTGAGGTAGGTTCGCTAGGTAGGTAATTGTTGCCTACCAATCACATGAAGAGATCCGTAAGAGTACCAAGGTCACTGACATAGCCCAAACCATTAGCAAGCTGAAGTGGCATTGGGCAGGTCACGCCTGTATAGAAGGAACAATGGCCGCTAGAGCCGGAAAGTTTTGGAGTGGAGACCACATACAAGCTCCAGGTACAAGTAAGCGTAGTGTGGGGCGCCCTCCAGCACGATGGACCGACGATATTAAGAGGGCGGTGGGAAGTGGCTGGGTGAGGAAGGCTGAGGACCGAGTGTGGTGGCGTTCTTTGGGAAAGGCCTATGTTCAGCAGTGGACGTCCGCAGGCTGAGATGATGATGCTGATGTATCAATTGTGAACCCAGCTATGATATCCGTCTAACTATGATTTTTTCCCGGATCTATTTGTACCTAGTCCTTTTAACTGTGATGCCTATGACTAATAGATCAAAATCTTTTCTAAGGCTTTGGTGCGTGGTGTTATTACATGGAAATCCCGCGCTCGTTATAACTACCTACTTACTCGATCATTTTAGAACTTAGAGTGAAAAAAAAGAATAAAACAGAAGTAGCAGGTAGGTAGGTACCTACTATTTTAGCTTAAAAGGAAATTTATAGGGTAAGTACCTCTGAGTGTGCCCAATTGCGGGCAATCTATAGATCTTTTACTCTATCTTTACTAATCTATACTAATAATAAAACTGTAACTGAAAAATTTCTGTACATTAATATATTATTCTGAAAATTTTAATCGGGTATGCTTTACTATCGATACTGAGCCCAAAACAGATTTTTATTAAATTTTTGTCTGTATGTCTGTCTGTGTGGCCGCGCATCACGCGAAAACTAATGAACGGATTTAAATGAAATTTGGTATAGCGGTAGCTGATACTCCGGGTCACTATATAGGATAGTTTTTATCCCGATAGAAAATAAGGTTCCTCCAGGATAGGGGTTTTTTGTTGCTAACTCAGTCATACTCCATAACTCAGTCAAATCTGAACTGATTTGAATAAATCTTTATTAGAAGGTATGTAACATCAGATAAGTTTTGCCCAATTTTGGTGAAGATTTCATTAATATTATCAGAGATAGAGGACAAAACTCCTCACCAGATAACAGCAATTCACTGGATTAGGACTTAATAATATCTTTTTGGTGGCTTTTGAAGGAAACAAAATAAATTATAAAAAAATGCGACTAAGAGAAAATCACAAGAAAATCTGTCAACAGCCTGACGGCTGACATACCTAATTACTGTTTACATCGGTATTTCCATAATATTTCTGTTAAAGTATCTACGAGGCCGGATTATTTTATATATTGAAAATGTTTCTTTTATTGTATATTATTTAATTAAATCAATAATTGAGATACATTTTATATTGTTATAGATGACATAAAGTGACAAGATAATAAATTAGTTTTCTTTTTCTACTGTTGACAAGATAGATACAAAACGAACCTTCATAGAATACATTATTATCGAACCTTATTTCAACACACCTCCTTGAGTTTTGTATCTATTAAATGGTATTAATAATTCTTCAATTAATTAGATATATAAAGTTAATAATTTAACAATTCATGGCAAAGAACTTAAAATAACATAACATTCTACTTCTAACAATATCAATTACGCTACATTCAGTATATTATAATAAACCTAATTAATAAACATTAATTAAACCTCTTAAAAATTTAAATTTATTTTTCCCTAAAGCCTTTGTAAGTATATCAGCTAACTGATCATCTGTATTTATCTTGGTTACACATTTTTTTTTTTTTTTTTTTTTTTTTTTTTTTTTTTTTTTTTTTTTTTTCTACTATTGAGTACCAATGAAGGGTGCTCAATATAATTACAATCTAGCCAAACTATTTGACTAATAAGTAATTTTTCTTTAACCTAAGCTTATAATCAACTTATGTACTAAGAAATTATCCAGTGACGTATCTTAGTCTTTCTTGTTGCAAATAGACACTTTGTTCATGTGTTCTTTTAGGCAGCACTTCACTACACTATCACTAGTCACTATGCACTAACTCAAAGGGTTTTGTCCTTTTTAGTCTTCTCACTAATTGCGTAACGTCGAGCAACTGGATTGCCTCAACGTTCACGTGATGATGAAGCCGATGGTCATGGACTTCTGCAAATTTGGTGATGACTTTGTCGACGTATTCAATTTTCAGGTCCCGATGAATTACGTCATTTCTAATGTACCAAGGTGCATTCACGATGTTGCGAAGTACTTTGTTTTGAAACCTTTGTATTATTTGTATATTGGTTTTTTTAGTGCAGCCCCACAGCTGTATGCCAAATAAGTCCAAATAGGCATTAGGACTTGTTTATATAATAGAATTTTATTGTGTATTGACAAACAAGATTTTCTGCCAAGTAGCCAATACATATTTTTATAACGTATTTCTAGCTGTTCTCGTTTCTTTTTAACATGCGTTTTCCACCTCAGCTTTGTATCCAGAGTCATACCGAGGTATTTAGCTGTATTAGCATACGTTATCTGTTGCCCATTAATGTAAATCGGGTGATATTTCGGTGTTTTATTTGTGAAATCAATATGGACCGATTTTGATTCGTTCAACTTAATTCGCCACCTGGTCGTCCAGTCGTAGACTTTATTAATGGAAGCTTGGACTTTTGTGACTGCTTCATCGTGACTTTTTCCAATTCCTATTATGGCAGTATCGTCAGCGAAAGTAGCAATCACATTGTTTTCTGACACCGGGATATCACTGGTGTACAAGAGGTACAGGACCGGACCAAGTACACTTCCTTGTGGAACCCCAGCTTTTATTTCCTTCAATTCCGAATATGCATCTTCTTGACGAATTCTGAACATTCTATTAGTGATATATGATTTCAAAATTTCTGAAAATGCTTTGGGCAATATCATATTCAGCTTATATATAAGTCCTTCGTGCCATACTTTGTCGAAGGCTTGCGCTACATCTAAAAATACAGTAGTGCAAACCTTTTTTTCTTCCAATGTTTGCTCAATTATGTTAACTATTCTATGAACCTGGTCAATTGTAGAATGCTTTTCTCTGAATCCAAATTGGTGGTTTGGTACGAGATTTTTATCATCTATTATGGGTTTAATTCTCTTAAGCAATAGCTTTTCAAATAGTTTGGACATTATGGGTAGCAGTGAGATTGGCCTGTACGACGTTGTTTCTTGGGGAGGTTTCCCTGGCTTGGATATCATAATAACTTCAGCAATTTTCCATAAATCAGGTACATACTTAAGTCGAAATGCTGCATTGATTAAATTAGTAAGCTTCACAAGGGCTTTGCGTGGTAGATTATTTAAAACTTCTCCGGTGATAAGGTCGTAGCCCGGTGATTTCTTTTGACTCAGGTTATATTTAATTTCTCGTAATACTTCTTTTGGTGTGACGAGTTTTATATCGATGTCTTCCCCTATTGGTTGAGTTTGCTGGAGGTCATTTTGATGTGCGTGACCATCGTTTGGTTGGAATATACTTTGAAGATGATTTGCAAATAATTTAGCTTTTTGTGTATTGTTAATTGCCCATTTGCCGTTAACATCCCTGATTGGAGGAATTTGTGTAATAGGTCTTTTCATATTTTTTGTGACTTTCCAGAGGGCATAGTTAGAATCACGATCTGCGGTCAAGCTTTGAAGATGATTTTTTAAGGTGGCTTCATTAAATTTTTGTATTGCTCTCTTAATTTGTTTGGTTAGTTTGTTTAGAAGTCTTTTATCTTGTGGAGATCTTGAATGATGTCATTTTTTCCTCTGTTGTCTTTTTTCTTTAATGAGCTTGATGATTTTACTGGGGTATGTTGCCCCCTTTCGCCACTTCTTAGAAGTTGGCGTGTTTTGCCAAGCTGATTGCTGTATATCAATTATGAATTGTTCTAGTTCATAGTTAAGTTGCTCAGGTGTTTTTAGAGGAACTTGTAAGTTTATCCTATTATTCAAGTCGATCTTAAAGCTATCCCAGTCAGTATTTTTATTAACTAGTGTAGCATTGGTCTCTTTATATACTATGTTTTCGCTAATTGTTAACATGATAGGAGAATGATCAGAGTTCATGTCGTATTTCGGTTCAATATTTAGATACCTTGGTGATATATTTTTATATATATAAAAATCTATGAGATCTGGTATCTTTTTGGGGTCTGTAGGCCAGTATGTTGGCGTTCCTGTGCTTACTATATCGCAATTAATATTTTGGATAGCACTCAAGAGTTCTTTACCTTTTGTTGTGGTAAGTCTCGAGCCCCAATAGGTATTCTTGGCATTGAAATCACCTCCAATGATAAATCTGTTGCCAAATAGTTTTAAAAAATCTGTATAATAATCCTTCTTTAGCGCATATCGCGGTGGAAAATATACAGCTGCAATGATTAAGGGAAAACGTTCTGTTTCGACACATATTGCCACTGCTTGTACTTCTAATTCTTCGTACTTGCTTTGTTCGTAATGATTTAGATGTTCTTTTATTATTACTGCACTACCTCCTCTTGCAGAGTTATTAGGATGTAGTGCATGGTAAACCTTGTATCCTCTTAATCGGATGAAAGATTCTTTTGTGAAGTGTGTTTCTGATATTAAACACACATCAATGCTTTCGGTATCAAGGACTACTTGTAACTCATGCTGGTGTTGAAGTAGTCCATTTGAGTTCCAAGCTATAATTTTTAATCCCATTATTAATTATTTTCTTGCTTTTTTGGTAGCTTTGTTGTTGCTACTTTCTAGTTTACTTAATCGTTCATCAAATGAAGTCATAAGTTTGAGAATTGCGTCTAGTTTCTCTTCGAAGGGGCTATTTGAATTTCCATTGCCCTTTGTGCTTTTATTAGCTGTTATTTGAGCATATTATGTAACAGTCTTAGAGTTTTTCATAGTTTCTGCATGTTGCTTATTATAGGATGATTTGGGCTTACCTATTTCACGAGGTACCTGTGAGTAATTGACATCAGCTGGGGGCTTTTTGGTAGCTTTGTTCTTAAGGGATTGCATTTCTTTGGCAACTATGCATCCTCTATAATTGGCCGGGTGAGATTCGCCACAGTGGACACATTTCGGTTTTTGATCTGCTGGTTTCTTGCAGTCTGCGCTTAAATGTTTTCCAGTGCACTTTACACACCTTGGCTCTCTGGAACAGTATTTCTGGGTATGCCCATAGGTTTGACACCTTTTGCACTGGGGAACTAGCTTCGATGTTTTTAGCGGATGAATTTCTACTTTACATCCTAATATCGATGTAATTCCATAAATTTTATTTATGTCCTCACCATTTTCGAAGGTGAGCATAAACATATTTAGTGGCGCCTTGTTTTTCCATCTTAATTTGTTAGCTGCATTCTCTATTTTAAAACCTTTCTTCTTTAGATCTTCAACGATTCTTTCCGGCTTGTACGTGGAATGCAACTTTTTTGCCATAACTCTAATTGGCCTCTCTTGTTTGTTTTCATAGGAGTGCCAGAGTAGCTTGTTTGTGGATAATAACTTTGTTATTTTTCTATATGCCTCTTCACAGTTGGTGTTAATTTTGACATTTTCTCCGTTCATCATTTTTATCTTGAAAGAGTCTTCATTTTGATTTTCCGATAACATGTCAAAAAACGACTGATAGTCTTTTACCCCATCTACAATTATAGGCGGTGGTGGAGGTATTTTTTGCATTTTAGTTTTTCTTTGTGGAGCGTCATCGTCAGTTCCGGTGGTTACACATATGATACCCTTTTTTTCATAATCGTTTATAAAATGATAACTAACATCGATATGTTTAGAATTTTTACAGAATTTACCGTGTTTTGAAAGAGCTATGGGTGAATATATTTCCTCATTTTCATCATAGATTTCTTGAAAACCTTTTGCCACTACGCGTGCTTTATATCTTCCATTTGATTTAATTCTAAAAATCCATTTTACTTCGATCACATTTTTATCCATTGACTCATCAACGATCTCCCATGTATTATTTTGTTTTAAACTATTTATTTCCGCATCCATTGCTTCCTTCCATTTTCTCCCTTCTGCACTTTTTATTGCTTCTTCGTAAGTTTCTGGTATATTAACATCACAAACGTTTACATAAATAACATGATCATTAAATTTTTCAGGTAATCTTCTTTCTCTTTTAGGACGACTTTGTTTCACCTCCTCAACATTAAGCTTTATTTTATTTTCTTCTTCGTCATCTTCAACAGTGTCAAAAAATTCTTCTTTATCATTATCAATCGTTTCTTTTAATCTACTATTTTCATCTTTCTCAATTTCTTTTTCATCATTTTCTTCATTAGTGATTTTTCTTTTGCAATTCTCTTCTTCATTATTAATACTGAATCTAATGACTTCTGCTTCTGGATTAATAAAAATTACATGGCGACTTATAATTATTTTATCGTCTATTAGAATTTTATATCCAGTTTCTGTATAACCTACTAAAGTTCCCTTAATTCCTTTTGGATTCAATTTTGACGTTCTTTTTTCTTCGGGTATTCTTACAAAACATTTGCTTCCATATATTCTCAGATTTTTAATATCTGGTTTTCTCCTAAAAAATATTTCGAAAGGACTTTTCTTCCCCATTGAATTTGTTAGTATTCTGTTTCCTAAATATGCGGCAGTTACTATGCATTCAGGCCAATATTTTTTGTTTAAATTTGCTTCTGTCATTAGGCATCTAGCTCTATCCATAATAGTTCTATTAAACCTTTCTGCCACACCATTTAGTTCATGAGTATAGGGTGGTGCTGCTTTTATGAATATTCCTGTTTCTTTTGCGAATTCAATAAAATCTCTGTTGATATATTCGCGACCATTATCACATCTTATTTCTTTAATTTTCTGTCCAGTCTGATTTTGAACTGCTTTAATATATGTTTTGAAGCAATCAAATACATCACTTTTATTTTTAATTACAAATACAACTGCATATCTACTATAATCGTCTATAAATGACACGAAATATCTTTGATCATTATATCCTACAGGAGTTATTGGACCATTAACATCTGTATGTATAATTTCTAATATTTCTGTGGCTCTTCTCCGATTGTTTTAAAAAGGTAAATTTGTCATTTTATTTTGTAAACAAATTTCGCATTGTACGTAATTTTCATTTAATTTATCGGGTAAACCATCTAACAACTTATGCCTACACATTACTTTCAATGTTTCAAAATTAACATAACCTAATAATCGATGCCATTTCTCTTTTTTTTCTATTGAAACGTCTGATTTATTTACATATATATTATTTTTATCGTTAATTATCTTACATTTCAGTTCATACAATTTGTTTATTTTATTAGCTATTCCTACTAATTTATGATATGTATTATATATAAGTGCGGTTTCATATTGAAATTTAATCATATTTCCTTTATTAACAATAGATGATACGCTCAACAAATTTCTTTTCATATCTGGTACATAGTATACGTTATCTACTGTAATTGTATGTATTTTATTATTAACCTGACATGTCATCATAACTTTCCCTATTTTAGTCGATTTCAGTATATAACCATCGCCTACTTTAATATCTATTGGATTATCTAATACTTTATACTCACAAAATAGTTTATCATCATTTATAATATGATTACTGCATCCACTATCGATCAGCCAAATCGCTTCTTCTGGTTTTTCTGATTCGTTAAATGAGTTCATGACCTCTGCTATAAAACCTGTGTTGTCGTTATGTTGAATTTTTTGTTGACCTCTAAAATAACCATTTCCTCTACCTTGAAATCTATTCGATATATAATTTTGTCCTCTTTTGTATTGTCTAGGTGTATAATGATTTTGTTCTCTTGAGTATTGTCTAGGTGTATAATGACCTTGTCCTCTTGAGTATTGTCCTGTTATAATTATCTGTTCTTTGTTTATCGTCACTGTGAAAAACTTGTTGTTCGTGTTCGCTTTCATTCTTTTTGTACTCTAAAATAATTTTTGATTTCACATATTCTACCGTTTGGTTTGATTTGGGCAATGCATCTACTATATTTACTATGTGTGAAAATTTATCTGGTAATGTCAGTAATAAATAATTTAGTCTGTCTTCTTCATTTATTATTTCTCCTGCAGTTTTTAAATCATTTATAAGCGTTTCAAATTTTTGGAAGAAATCTACGGGGTCTCCATCTTTGAATTTCGTATCTAGCAATTTTCTTTTTAATAGAAGTTTATTCGCACATCCTTTCATCAAATATAAGTCGTCAAATTTTTTAATCATTTTGTATGCCGTATCCTCGGTAATAATTATATTGAGTTGCGAATTACTTACACTCATTACAATGTAGTTTTTTGCTTTTAAATCAATCTCTGGCTTTGTTTCTTCTTTTTCAATGGCCTCATCACATTTTTTTAGTTTTAAAAATAATTTTAGTCGAAATTTCCATAAGTCATAATTTGCTCCGTCGAAAATAGGTATTTTGATTTCCTCTTTATTATCCATATTAATCTTTATTTTTACTCGTTATTTCCTTACTTTTTAGTTTCTATATTTTTTTAAATTTTTCTTTGATTATTTTTACGTATATATTTTATATCTTACCATTTTATATAATTATATTTTCAACGATCTGCTACCATGTTAAAGTATCTACGAGGCCGGATTATTTTATATATTGAAGATGTTTCTTTTATTGTATATTATTTAATTAAATCAATAATTGAGATACATTTTTATATTGTTATAGATGACATAAAGTGACAAGATAATAAATTAGTTTTCTTTTTCTACTGTTGACAAGATAGATACAAAACGAACCTTCATAGAATACATTATTATCGAACCTTATTTCAACAATTTCGATGCCATATTATGTTTGCCTGTGATATGTGGACATAATATCGCGTATTAAAACTTATGCCAAACAGTTTCTTCTTCTGAGGAACAAATTATTTTAGTGTATGCCGTATGGTGAAACAGAGAATTTGACAGTTCGAGAGAATTCTTGATTCTGTGAGCGCGCTATACTATCCACTCGAAACGATCAAGCTGCTGCAATACACAACACCATATTGTTGCGATGTTGATGGGGACAATGTGCAGTATAGCTCCATCAATCGGGCTGCAGATCAAGACGGCCACAAATTACCCCATAGAATTTTTGAATTCGTTATCTGCTCCCGGGCTTCCATCGCACACATAGAATTTAAAAGTTGGAGTTCATATCATTCTGCTGAGAAACCTAAGTAAGCCCACCAAAATTATGTGAACTAAAAGTGACGACTCTACAACACAACGTTATAGAAGCGGAGGTATTGACAGGATGCGGAGTTGGAGAACGCGTCTTTATTCCTCGAATACCTCTAAACCCCATAACAACTTTCCATTCCGCTTCAAACGCGTACAGTTTCCTCTCAGCATCTGCTATGCCATGACAATAAATAAAGCGCAAAGACAAACGCTGCGCACTGCGGGATTAGACCTCACCACCAGCTGCTTTAGCGCGTGGTTCGGCTCCTGTTTTAATGTTATAGTGGGGAGCAAGGACTATTTTAGTTAAACATTTTCGTAGTTAATTATTTTATTAACGCCACTGCAAGCGCTATAATAACGATCGCGGACGAAGTCGCAGCCTGTACAGCTTGACTTGATCTTTTAATATTATAAATGCGAAAGTGTGTCTGTCTTTCTGTTATCTTTTCATGCCTCCAACCACTATATATTTTGGCTCTATTTTTTAACGTTCGGCTCAGATTTAGCTTTCGTCGTTCGTTGCGACAGGCATAGTTATTCTATATACCTACCTATAGGTTATGAATTTTCGGAATAACAATTGAAGAATAGGCTATTTGACTAAATTTTGAAAATGATTTTAAAGAATTTATTACTACCTATTAAGCACATTACATTGATATTTCGCGGAAATTTAATGTAATTCCCTATTAAAACCACTTTTAAAGTTTCAATTTTCAAAACCGCGCCAAAAACGCCAATTTTGTAATGGCGCTTGTCATCTGACTCGTGACGTCACACATTGTCAAACGCATATAAATAGACTACAGTACCGTACAGTTTAGTTGAATTTCTTCGCTTTTCTTTAAATTTAATAAAAATTAATATATTTTAACAGAAAGAATGGTGTTCACGATCATCGTCACATTATACGCTTTGGTTCTGACTTTATGCTCCGGGCATATTTTACACTTCACAGTGCAAACTCCACTTTCTCTGTGTAACTGGACGTAGCCAATCGCATCGTCTCCATAGGATTCCCTTGCAGAACTGTAAAACAAAAGAAAACACCATGATAAACCGAACTCCCATGAACTTCCTGAGTATTTGTCAACATAAACTAAAATGAGATAATGATTAATGATTATAATAAATAAAGGAAGGACTAATATGTTCGACGCGGTAGGTACTTACATTGCTGTTTTTATGTTTTTCAGTTCCGCGCCATAATAATCAGCATTATTCTTTAAGTAAAGTGCAACCATAAAAGCATCTACCTTAGGTAGGTTGCTATTATCAGCTCGCACAAAATTTGATTCCATTCTGCGATTTGAAATACTTAATTATTTATTTCCTTAGTATGTTTAGTTATAAAGTTAACCAGAAAATTACTGTTTAAATAGCTAAAAGATAAAATAAAACGCCCGCCAAACAAAACACTCAGAAAAATCAGTACAAAAAGCTGTTGTTTTCCCGCAAATTTTCGAGTGTGACGTCACCAGAGTTGCAACCAATCACAGGGCGTTCCTGTCACAGGTAAAATATCAAAAATTATAACATTATTAAACTCTTATTTTGCTGAAAAATATACATATATTTGATTAAAATAAAGTGAAATATGCTTATTTACGTTGTTATTAGTGAGATTTACCACAATTTCAGGTATATTTTCATTGTTGTCAAATAGCCTATTGAATTGAATTCGATGAAATTAAATTATAATTTAAATTAATTTAAGTTATAATATTATGATATAATAAACATGTTTTACAAATTAAAATCTAAACATTGAAAATATCATCTATGCCGCTGCAATAAGGCAATGTGCGTTCTGGGCGCATTGCCTTATTGCAGTGCCATAGATGATATTTTTATTGTTTAGTTTTTAATTTAGATTTAATTTAAGTTCGTTAAATAAGAAATTGTGGATATATAGTAAAGTAAACATGAGCATCTGCTTTGTATCAAAAAATTTGTTATTGTGTTTATAATGTGCATATCGGTTATTTCTTAATTTCTCGGTGTAAAATACCTATGTTATTAGTGTTAATTCGGTTATGCGCAATACTATGCTACTAATCTTCCTTCTTACTATCTTACTTATATTATAAATGCAAAAGTGTGTTTGTTGGTTTGTAGATTTTTTGGTTTGTCCCTTAATCACGTCGCAACAGAATAACGGATTGACTTAATTTTTTGCATGGGCATAGTTGAGGACCTAGAGAGTGACATAGGCTACTTTTTATCCCGGAAAATCAAAGAGTTCCCGAGGGATTTTCAAAACTAAATCCACTCGGGCGAAGTCGCGGGTATCAGCTAGTATTAGGTATAAATGCGAAAGTTTGGATGGATGGATGTTTGTTACTCAATCACGCCACAACAGCTGAATGGATCTGGATGAAATTTGGCACAGAGATCTAGATTATAGTCTGGACTGCACATAGGCCACTTGTTATCCTTGAAAACCTCAATCCACGTAGACGAAGCCGCGGGCATTGAAAATAGATAGATAGATTAACTCTTTATTGCTACACAAGACATAAAAATACATAGAAAACAAAACAAAACAAAAAGACTAGGGGTATGGATTTAATATAACTGCCTTAGCCCGCTTCCATCTTAAACTGCATCGTCACTTACCATCAGGTGATTTCGCAGTCAAGGGCTTACAGTGCAACAATATAGACATCCATAATACTACTTAAACTTTACATTCTAATAATAAGTACATCAATATTTTTATCAATATAATTATATAAACATAAATATGTACATTGTACCTACTACCTATTAACCTTATATAGGTACCTATACCTACACGAAAATACACTTAAATATTCTATCGTTCTCCATTTTCATCGATTTTAAAATCGATATAAGTTTGTAACGCGTGTGTGGCGTGTATCAAAAAATCATATACCTACTTACTATAAGTAATTCATAATATTTTCAAGTATCGGATCAAAGGAAAACATGATTGGATGAAATTTTCTCAATAGAAAAAAATTCCAAAGTCATGAAGAATAAAACAGCACGAAGGCTTTTTCTCTTAAATGGCTCGGCCGGTAAGACCGAAACTTTCAGAAATCTTGAATATACACTCGCCGGCATATTTGTGGAACATAAAAAAAAGGTCCATAATTAAAAAAATATGGTTTTAATTTTTTATAATAATTTTAATATCTACTTACTACACTTCTTTTGTTATTTAAAGTTTCATTTGTTTTACTTAAAATGAGATCACATTAAGAACAGATTTTGCGAGATAAGGCTATTTGTGAAAAATGCTACATTTTTGAACTTTTCATGTAACCGGGAAAAGTGAAATTTAATAATAAAAATAACAATTAATTAAATTAGAAAAATGGTGATTAATATCGCGTATTTCCTCCACGTGCTCATATTAAAGTTTCTACCCGTCTAGGCATACTGAGAATGATGTTATCGATGGTCTCCTGGGATAGTCTCCGCCATTCCTCAACTACGGCGATTCGCAGTTCACCCACGTTGGCAGGAGCTGGAATTCTGGACTTAACTTTTCTTTTCAGCAAGTCCCAAACGTGCTCTATTGGGTTCATATCCGGTGATCTCGCCGGCCACTCCATAACAGTGATAGTCATATCATTAAGATAAGCTTGAGTTACCCGAGCGGTATGCGGCCGAGCATTATCCTGCCTAAAAACAAAATCGTCACCGATATATGGGGCAAACGGTACGACATTTTCTTCTAAAACTTCTCTGATATAGCGGTCTGCAGTCAGACTCCCTCTGTCAATCACTACCAAGTCTGTGCGAGCTACCAAACAAATGCCCGCCCAACCCATTATTGATCCACCACCGTATGCAACTGTAGTTTCAAAATTTGTCTGAATGTATCGTTCTCCTTTGCGTCTGTATATTCTTTGCCTGCCGTCAATTTGATTTAAGAGAATTCTGCACTCATCACTAAACAATACCTTACTCCATTGGTCCGCGTTCCAAAGTCGATGTTCCTGAGCAAAAGTTAACCTGTTTCTACGAAGATTTACCTCGAGCCTTGGAGCCTTGGCGGACACAAATGAACCCAAACCAGCTTCTTCGAGCCTTCTACGTACCGTACGCTCACTTATGGTTACACCCCGCACTGCTTCTAACTCATGTCGGGCTTGGACGGCCGTCAAACGGGGGTTCCTACGTACACGAAGCCGAATGAAACGATCATCCCTACTCGAAGTGCGTCTTTTTCTGCCTTGTCCTGCTCTTCTCACATAAGTACCGGTCTCCCTGAACCATTGGATACTGCGATGGATCGTTGAAACTGGTCGACGAAGATCTCTGGATATCACTCTATAAGTTTGACCATTTCTTCGCATTTCGAGTGCCCTGGCAATCTCCGTTGGGGCCAAGTCAGGCATAATTCAGTCATCAACTCCAGAAAGATACGCGATTAAAAAAACTAACAAAAAACCGTATTTCAATGAAATTTTAAATCAAACTCAGAAGAAAGAAATACTCGAAGTTCGCTCCAGATAAGGTGTATTTGAATAAAATTAAAACAATTGCATAAAATGTGATGTTCAGTTGTTTTCTTAATTTGAAAATATTTCTTTTTAAATTAAATGACGTATAAACCAGCCGGCAACCTTACATGATACTGATATAAAACCTTTTTTTATGTTCCGCTAAATATGCCGGCGAGTGTATTATGTATAGATTTCGATTGTCATATGTCATTCGGTAGGACATTCCAAAGTTTAACCGTCTTATCTGTGGGAGTCCTAAAGGAATTTCCATAGGCCTCCGTATGACTAGATGGTATTCTCAACCTATTGTCATCCTTAGACCGCAAATAAACAATATAAGATTACGTAGGGTATCCCCGGATATGTTTTTAACTCTAAGAATTACCTACGTATTGTTCAATTAAAAAATTGATGATGAATTGAAGTAGGTAATTACGGTATATAAAAGCTAGGAGACCAGGCGTGTACCAAACACCTGAGAAGAGCTAATAAATATAAGTATAATTACTAGCTGGTGCCCGCGACATCGTCCGCGTGGATTGAGGCTTAAATCCAGTTCCCGCGGGAACTCTTTAATTTTCCGGGTTAAAAAGTAGCTGTGCATTATTCCGGACTATAATCTATCTCTGTGCCAAATTTCATCCAGATCATAGGCCCTCAAAGCGTAGCAGACAGTCAGACAGACAGACAGACAGACGGACAGACACTCGCATTTATAATATTATTAGCGCACGTAGAACACGAAGAGCCTGAATTGCGATTACAAAGTTTTCTCTGAATTACATAAACAACTTCCAAAGATGAACGGTCGGACCAGTGGTCCCCGAGCTTAACACCAGCTCGGAGGATGATCATCCTATTGTTACAGTCGAGCCATATCACCTGCTTCCGTACAGATCTATGAGTGAGTACCATAATTGATGTAGAATTTTAAATGGTGAGTGCATACTTTAAAATTATAATCACTCATTCTAATCAGGGTTTATGGCTAGATATGAACTCCTACACTAACTAGTAATAACATCTGAGGTTAGTATGAAAATAAACCAGCCGAGTTAATTAAATACTGTGATTCATTTGCATGGCTTCCCGACTCTCATGACGATGACGTCTATGGATTGGAAAATAAGAACCTATGGTACTTTCCAGTCAGAAAAACCCAATACTCAATTATAGCCCGACCTGGGACTCGAACCCGGGACCTCATCGGCCGCAGTCGAACGTGCCAACCACTAGACCAACGAGGCAGTTTTTTTCCACACTGTTAAAAAAAAAATATATCGAATGATATCCTCAATGTGGTACAGTGGTACTGTCTTAATAATATGGGCTTTTACTTGTGTGACCAGCAATGCCTAGAAACGTAGCTCTAAGAACCAGTTGCTTGCCAGTTGCTGATTACAACAACTGTATAATCATAGACTATATTACTAGTAAATGATACCTAATCAAAGAGTAAATGACTGTAACATATAAAATGCAAAAGTGTGATGTAAAATGTTTGCTATAGCAGTGTGAACAGGTCACAGGAGCAAAGTTTGAGATCAGCAGTGGCTGGTTTGGATTTTGGAATATTAATATGATACATAGGTATAATTAATATAATAGAAATCTTAAATATAAACCAAGGTTTCCTAGATTTCCAAAAATAATATGAGATTTAAAAAAAAAATATATTTTATTGTTACTCTGTACAATCTTTGTCAACTGTGGCAACATTATTGACATTTTGCTTTTTGAGTGCTTGCTTACACGTCAAATGGTTGGATACAATTTCCGAATGAATGTTGCTAAAAAGCTTTAAAAGTGTATAAATATTGCAAAATTCGTGATAATTAAGGATTATACGTAATTTTTGATGTATATAGCAAGAGATTTTAACATTCCTTAGTTGTAGAAGCTAATGTTTTTCTAGGCTAAGCTATCAAACAGAAATGGGTGAGCGAATTTACAAGTTTTTTGTTAGATTTACTCGTTATTTCTTCCCGTATTTATAGATATAACGTAAAAATCTTCCAGGTGGTCTATTTAGTTACTTCCGAGGGTTGTTAGGTGCACGGGAAATGAGGATTTTGATCCTCGGTTTGGACGGCGCCGGGAAGACAACAATATTGTACAAACTCCAAGTCGGTGAGGTGGTCACGACCATACCAACAATCGGTTTCAATGTGGAACAAGTCACATATAAAAATTTAAAGTTCCAAGTGTGGGATTTGGGTGGACAAACTAGCATCAGGTATGTTGAGGTTATTTACTTGAAAAAGTATGCAACAAAAAGTGTAACCTTGTTTTTATAGAACACAAAGTTAATCGTGGGTGAAGATTAGGTTTTTACACTTTAATTCCTTTGTAAAATGATGTAGTGTGGAAATTACCTCCATGGTCAGCCCAGTTTACTGAATATCTGTGTCATTTTAGTGACAGATATTCATTATTAACATTCGTAAGGACAAAACCAGCCCTTTTTCTTTGGAAACTATGTGATATGCATGGTATTCTATTACATAGCTTAATCCGAATATTTTTTAACTATAGAATTGTCTATATTAGTGACTGTAGCTATTGAAAAAAAAAAATTAAAGCTTGTTTTTAAGAATACATCCTACTTATCTGTAAGTAGGTAAGTAAGTAAGTACATAAAAGTTTAATTCTGAAATTCTAGTTAAAACTTACTATAACTGTTATCATTTCGTAATGTTTTTTGATAACAAACTGTGTTTGATTTTTATCAGATATGTTACAAAATGTTAACTATAAAGGTTTAATGTTAATGTTTGTTATTTCAGACCTTATTGGCGATGTTACTATGGCAACACAGATGCAATAATATATGTTGTTGACTCAGCCGACAGGGATCGAATAGGAATATCTAAAGATGAACTAGTACATATGTTAAGAGTAAGTATTCAAAATTCCTTAAACCAGCACTTATTACTTTTTACTGTAAAGTGCTAGGAGTTCATGCTGGCTCTAGTAATCAAGTAATTATTTTAGTAAGTCTTTAATCTCTGAAGTCTTTTTAAATGCACATAACTTAATAGCCCCATTTCTGAATTGATTAAATAAAGAAACTCCGAGCATAGCTCTCTTCATCGGCTGCCTAGAGAGAACCCATTGTTAGCGACAGTGAGAGACGAAGCCCATAGTTAGAGACAGAGTCTGGCTGTATTTCATCACTGGCAACACACACTGTTCAAAGACATTGGTCTTCACTCTTCAGGCAGTCAGTACCTAGAACTTAAATTCACTTAACTGCCTCGTTGGTTTAGTGGTTAGAAAAGTCAACTGCGGCTGACGAGGTCCCGGGTTCAAGCCCCAGGTCACGCACGTTAAGCTGTTGGTCCTACGCCTGATCACTCTCAGGTTGTGTCAGATTTTCCGTCCCATTAGGCTATGAGAGTAAAGGAACAGAGAGTGCACCTATGTATTACACTTACACACTTGTGCACTATAATATCACCTGTGCAGATGGCCAATGTCTAGAGATAGGCTGCCATGGCCGAAATTCGGTTGGGATTATTATTATTATTACTTAAGTACTTGAGCATTGAGTATAGATTTTTCTGTCTATGGGTCCAGTTTCCTAAATTTTTTTTGTTCTAACTGGCTCTAATACTACTAAATCAATTAATTCCAGGAAGATGAGCTAGCAAATGCAATCCTAGTAGTCCTAGCCAATAAACAGGACATGGCGGGCTGCCTCACCGTAGCGGAAGTCCACCAAGCCCTAGGGCTGGACGCGCTGCGCGATAGAACCTTCCAGATATTCAAGACCTCGGCCGTGAAGGGAGAGGGACTCGACCAAGCGATGGACTGGCTCTCAAACGCGCTGCAAGCTAGGAAATAACATTGAGGTAAATGATATAGATCTATACTTCTATACTTAATATTATAAATGCAAAAGTTTAGATTGATGGATGTTGGTCACTCATTCACGCCAGAATGGCTGAACAGATCTGGATGAAATTTGGCACTGAGATAGATTATAGTCTGGAACATACACATAGGCTACTATCATGATAATCAAAAAGCCTCGATCCACGTAGACAATTATTTTATTCTACTATAAGTCTGCGATCTCACCTGATGGGAAGTTATTGTAAGTCTAAGGTGGTAGCCGGCTAAGACACCTAACCTGTACGGGGTCGCGGATTCGATCCCCGGCACGCACCTCAAACTTTTTGAAAGTTATGTGCATTTTAAGAAATTAAGTTTCACTTGCTTCAAAAGGTGAAGTAAAACAACGTGAGGAAACCAACTCGCCCGAGAGTTCTTCATGATGTTCTCGAAGGTGTGTGAAGTCTCATAGGCAGTTTGTTTCAGGCTTGTTTCTTAAAGTCTATTTTTTAATCCCGGAGACAAAAATGACGTTTCCTGTGTTGCCTGTTTTTTATGGCTCTTAAATAGTGATGTGGTGCAGTCGATACTTATTTACCGATAAATATTTGTAGGTAGGTATTCATGTCAGGTGTGTATAAGACAACAAAATGTGTAGGAAATATTATTTCAATTCAAATTAAATGTATGAGCTGATTCTCATTTCATGTTTTTCATATTATTAAAAAATTGTAATAAATTCACCATTTTATGCATTTGACATTATATTTAAAAACCTGTATATTGAAAACTAAACGTTACCTACGTATTTCGTCAAATATAAATATAAATTGCGAATCTTTATAAAATACTAGCTGATGCCCGCGAATTATTATCGATTTTTATCTGAACCAGAACCATGAAGACAACACTAGTATTATAGAGCTGGTATCATTATTTTTACGTTTGACATTTGTAGCTGTCATTTTAGTCTCTGGGATTAAAAAATAGACTTTAGAGTATATTGCTCAGTGGTGGATTAATGATGTTTATGACGACAGCGGTTACTTATGTACACATCGATATAAAAATTGTTGATGAACTATTTAAAAAGAGCAACCACCGAGACTCTTGCTGGCCCTTCTCAGTAGTAGAGGTGGTTAATATAACACGTAGCCCAATATCATAGCGCGATATTGTTCCATAACGCGGATAACGTTACATGAGGAGCCGCTATGACGCTACGGTGTTATGAATATCACGCGATCTCTTGTAGCGGCGCCCGCCTGCCGGTAGCCTGTTGTGAGTGAACGTCATCTTTGCGTGTTACGAAATTTAGCGCGCTACGAAATTAATAGTGCTGCAAGACATTTCGCGCCTGCCGGCCGCCCGCACGCTTTCTTTTAACAAGCGCGTTATAACATAGCGTTTTTAAAAGCGTGCTAAAAATGTTATAGTTTATAGTCCGTAGCGTGCTATGGATTTATAACAGTTTTGAACAACTCTAACAACACCAACAGTAGGGATGGCATTCCGAACCAGTGGTAGATTCACTTGACGATTCAAAAGCACTTGTAATAAGTTTATTTGAATAAAAAAATATGAGTTTGAGTTTGATGAATTGTTTTTCATTTCAGATACGCAGATGTTTGAAGATATCAAAAACAAAATGAATTGGAAGCGTGTGTGGTGTGTGGAAGATTATAGTCAAGTTAACGCTGTTAGAGTAGCGCCCGCGTCGCCCGCGTCAGCTGAATGTATTGCGAATCAAACCAAAACCCTTTGTTTATTTCTTCATTTTATTAGGCATTCTAGGCAAAAAAGCTAGTTGACCCCAACAATAATTCCTCAGGCGAAGAAACTTTATAGTATGATAAAGTATCATGAGTTAAACGGATTGTATAAAAATCAAAAAAAAATATTAGTAAGCAAGGTATTTTTATATCCAATTGTTAAAGCAGGAAGTTATATTATCGCGAAAACGTAGTTTAGCTTTGATAATAAAATCAGTAAATATCGATATTCTCCATACTTATTTCTTTTGATATTTCGAGTTTGAATGTAAATCTACTATTATTTAAAAAAGTATTATTTAAAATGTATTCAGTCAAAAAAATTAAGTTTTAGGTATAAACACTTAACTTCTGCATGGATTTTTTGGATATTTTTGTATAAGTTTTGGTTCATACCATGTTACAACCCTGCCAAATTTCAACGACTGAGGATTTAATGCAGGGTCTCCATACAACAAATCGCCCCGTTTCCTAGACTATACATATAGGATGCCCGCGAATTCTTTGGCGTGGATTTAGGTTTCCGAAAATCCATTGGAGCAGTTAGTTTTTCTTGGATAAAAATGTCTAGGTATGTCGTTGGGATGCACCCTATCTCTGAATGACACAAAATTTCGTTAAAATCAGTTAAAAAGATGGGTCACGAAAGCATATCACACAGACTGACAGTTAGACAAACAGACAGACACACTTTCGCATTTATCATATTAATGTGGATAAGTATGAATTATTACCACAAAACAATGTCGAAGCTTAAATGATTAATAATGGCCGGGTTACATTATTCCAGTGCTGGATCCAATAAACCCTGTATTTTGCCGTGTAAAATTCAGTCGATATTTTTAAAATTATCTCGGCATGAAAAATGATGAATTGTGATATGTGATTTAGCTTCGCGCTAATGTATTGTAATTTATTAATAAAATTATTTTAACGGATGCTTGTTTTGTTTTTATTTCTAGTTTTAAGCTTAAAGCACATTATGATATTATTGTGGCTAAATAACTCATCCGTTAGAATTGTTTTATTAGGTTTAAGATTTTTATCGCGACTCGCAAGACAACACGGGTGTCCAAACTAGTATCATGTCATGCCTACATTGTAAAATCTACTAGTGCAGAACTTAAGGCCGGTTCACATAATTCCAGCCGCTGCATCTAGGTCTGAACTTTTACATTGGGTGTGCACTTATAAGCATCGCTATAATCCCGCTAAAGAAACGATAAACAAAATTCAAACCAGCGAAGCCAGGGCGTGACAACTAGTTTCTTTGTATTAATGTAAGTTGTAAGTCCATATTAAAAAAAACCTCTTTTATCTGCATTAATTGAACGGACACTCCATTTACTTATCTGTTGTACTTTTTTTGGAATGACCATTATTCACTTAAAACGTTATCTCTATATCACAAAGATCCGTCACAGATAATACTATGGCGGTAAAAGATAGACGGTCCTAGCCTAGCCCTTTATAAAACAAAAATAGTTTAGCAATCATACAGTTGGATCTATAAAAACTTCGCTTCTTTGATACATTTTTCAATAGAGCTATGGAAAAGTTATTCATAGAATTTACAGAAATAAAGGTAGTCTTATTTGTTTTTTTACGTCGATGTTAATAATTCTCATGCACTCTGATTTACAAAATTAAAGTTTTGGTTTGATGCCCGGTTCACATGATACTAGTTTCTGGAACCATTAAGTTATATGCAGCCAGCGCTGCACTGAGCTGGATGGCGTAGTTGTCTTCGATCCCAGAAAAAAAGATAGTTGTTCATTCCAGTTTTCACCCGACTACATTACCTATTTCATACACACCAGACACTGGAATGGGCGTTTCGTTGATATGCTAGGAATAAAGCATTTACCGAATGATTATGAAAATGCAATACTAATTTTATGGACAGCATAATTCAATACTAAATTTCAACAAAAAAACACTATTATTATAAGCACTAATATTATAAAGGCGAAAGTAAGTGTGTATTTTTGTTACTCTTTCACGCTAAATCCACTGGACTGGACGGATTTGGCTTAAATTTGAAGTGGAGATAGATTCACACATATAACCCGGAAAGTTAAAAAGTTCCCGTCAACCAAAAAAAAAAAATCCACGCGGACCAAGTCGCGGGCATCGTCTAGTACAAAATAAAATTAAATTTAGATTGCCAATCTTGTTTCACTGGATTCATTATAATAGTATTATTGAAATGTTGTCGAGTGCTAGACTGGACGCATTTACCATACTTACTGGAATAATATGAATCGACCATTATAAATCCGCAAACACATTACTTAGATGCCCGGCCAATCGGAGCGCTTCTCACATGCACACTTTCATAATGTTTTTGTACCTTTAAGGCGCGTTTATTATAGGTCGGTTTGACCGTATTCGCCTACAACTGTTTTCGGTCACCGACTAATGTAACTGTAGTTCGGTTGGCTGCATTCGATAGAAGAACGTTTGCAGTGACCGAACTAGTGTGAAAGTCGTTACTGATGGCCGTATTCGGTCATGAGTTCATAATTGACTTGTGGAAACTTGCTGTTGGCCGAAAATTTAATGCGGCCGATTTATTCGGTCACCGACCTAATTTAAACGCGCCACAACATATTGCAATTCAAGTCGGCGACGCATTTATGTAGGTAGTTGAATAAAAATTGTGTAGTATTGGATAGAAGCAGGCGTTACTTTGCGGAAGTCCACGATGACCAAGGTACAAGAAACTTAATTCGCTATAATCCGCCAAAACAGACAAATCTATGTGGTACCTACAGCGCGCAGTTTGCGATATGCAAAGATTGGAAGATTCGTGTGGTGTGGTGTGCTTGCGGTGCATACCGCAAACTGCGCGTCTCACACACACACACACTTATTATATATTATCTTATCTTACTAATATTATAAATGCGGAAGTTAGGATGGATGTATTAATGTATGGATGTATGGATGTTTGTTACTCAATCACGCCCCAACGGCTTAACGGATCTGGTTGAAATTTGGTACAGAGATAGATTATAGTCTGGAATAGCACATAGGCTTTTTATCCCGGAAAATTAAAGAGTATCCGCGGGAACCAAAAACCTCAAACCACGCAGACGATGTCGCGGGCATCCGCTATATATATATATATAGCGGATGCCCGCGGATGTGGTGGGTATATATATATATATATATATATATATACCCACCACATGCATTTGTCTGTTTTGGTGGATTATAGCGAAACGCTTCTTGTTCCTTGAACAAATTGCGTAGTAAGTATAGGCGAGCGTTTGGCGACGGACGTATTAGTGCTTTTTTTACTGGAACAGTATGGGGAAATTCGTCACCATAGGTTACAGGGAAAGTGTCTTAGGAACCATAAATTCTAATTCTTCTTATGATTTTGGCATAGTCAATATTTTGTGAAGGGGTCCATAAAAATGGATAAATTGTCATTTTTTTTGCTGATCTACTCAGTTTTATGCATCTATGTGTTATGTAAGAGTCGTTTATTTGTATGGTGGGAATAAAATCGGGACGGGAATGTTCCCCCCCATTGTTCCCCCTTATATTTCGGATTTCCCCATACTGTCCCAATTAAAATAAAACACACTGTATACATAGTTTATCACGATAAAAATAAATTAATTTTAATTATTGCTTAATGATTAATTAATTAATATTTTGTATCTGTAACGTTCAGCAGGCTATCGGTAATTTATATTGTATAGCGATAAGAGAATACTATTGTTCTATAATATATTATTATTCCAGTAACATTTTGTTGTTTTATTTACCTACTAGCTGATGCCCGCGATTTCGTCCGCGTGGTTTAAGTTTTTTTGATTCCCGCGGGAACTCCTCCATTTTCCGGGATAAAAAGTAGCCTATGTCACTCTCCAGATCCTCAACTATACCCATGCCAAAAATCACTTCGATCCGTTGCTCCGTTGCGGCGTGATTGAAGGACAAACCAACAAAAAAACACACTTTCGCATTTATAATATTAGTATGATATAAATTATTTATAGTCCCACGAACTTATCTGATCTGGTGGCCAAAATTGGAACAAATTTTTCTGCCTGTTTAGTGTTTAGTTTTCTTAAATACCTACTATAGCGACGCTGTCTCCGGGTCAGTTAAGTGTTTCGGACTATATTAGCTACGGCTCAGCCCCTCGATTGTTTGAGGGTGTAACGAAATCGCCATCGGAATCGTTTGTTAAACGGAGAATTCATAGATGCCTAGTTTTTCCTCCCACCAGACATACCAGAGAATATTCAGAAATTATGAATTTCCAAATTGACCGTACGGGGGATGGAACCCTGGATCTCCTATTAGTATAATACTACAGCGCTGACCACTGCACCTGAGAGATCGTCGAAAGATACCTAGTACTTAACGTAACTTACGTAGGGGAGACCAGGGATGAAAGTAACACGGGATGAACGTAACAAATGAGTTTTTGAACGACTTTTGTTGGTTACACTGAAAGCTGTATCACCAAAATGTGCAATTTTGAACTCCCCTCCCAACCTCAGTTGCGCTTACGGTGCTGTGCCGACGGTTTTTGAAATAACGAGTCGGTGCCGCAAAAATACCTCCGAAGTAAGTTTTGTCAATTTTTTTCAACTGTGTTTGTTTTTACTATGGTAGGTTTAGTTTAAGCTTACGTTTCAAGTGTCAGTAAATAAGCATAACTATTCATCTTTTTAATGTGGCATTTTAAACGGTATCTTTCTAACGGATTTTTAGGTTATACCTAGGCATGTGTTTGCCATATTCGGTAAAATTTTTAGGTAGGGATGAAAGTAACAAGTTGTTACTTTCCTCCCGATTACGATCGAGACATAGGTTATTGTGCCTTTTTATATTTCAAAGTATTGCATAGGTACTTATTTTCTTGTTCTAGAATGCCTAATATATATAAACGAAAGGTCAGTAGAGGTTTGGTTGCTCCAGAAATTATGGATTTGGCTACAGAAGAAATACTCCGCAGAAAAGTACACTCGCCAAGAACCCCTCCTGAATTAACTGCGTGAATAGTTAATGTTACACGAAAACAATGCATGGTGGATAAGTTCCTCTCAAAAAGTTTTTATTAAAAATCAGAGATAGTATATATCTATCTTTTAAGGTTTAAATTAACGATTTTTATGATTTTTAAACTTGGTCTAAAACAATGCTTTAATTACGAAGGTGTTTTACCAACATAGAATTAATCCCTATTAAAATAAATATATTAGTCATCTCAAGTATTTATTATAGATAAAAATTGTCCTTTACACCATTTCATTTAGATGAATAGCTTATGAGATATCATAGAAATAAAGTAAAGTGAAATAGAAAATGCCGCGGCTACGCCCGGCAGCGGCAGATGGGGTGATTTGTTTGTCATGGTTGATATCTAATTTTGAAGTATTTTAGAAGATTGTTTTTTTTTCTAGAAATGTATTTTTTTACATTTGTTATACTTATGTACCACATAAAAGGCTGTTTATGTTGATAATGAAAGTAACTTCATTTTTATTTTACTGTTACAACCAACCCGTTACACTGTTTCCACAACAAATTCCACTTTTTTTATTTGGTAGTTTTTCTCAAAATCTATAACATCAGTTGCATTTGTGCTAATGTCAAAAGATAGCTGAAAGACCAATCTATCATATGTGCTGATAAGAATTTTGATATTCAACAAGCTCTGTGAGATATTACGAGAAAATTGAAAATTGTTACTTACGTTCATCCCTGGTCTCCCCTACCTAATATAACCAGCAATATCACTTTAGGTAGACGTATTCAACCTTAGTATAATTGCCTTCAACGAAACCTTAGTAGGTACATAATGCATTAAAATAATTAAAATATCAACACTTTTTGGTGACAAGATGGATTTGCATACTTGATAAGCCCATAAATCTTAGTTTCATTTACACGTTTGCCTCTAACGGGAACGCAACCCGCGACCCCGGTTTGTATCTTGTCTACGAAGCACCGAGCGATCCATTACAAACACGCATCTTATTAGGATTGTACTTGAATAGGTAAGTACATAATATCTAGGTATTCAATTTATTACCTAATTAAAGTAATTCTAGAGAGATTAATAATCATACTTCATCATACTAGTATTATAAATGCGAAAATGTGTTTGTTTGTTTGACGGCTTATCAGTGCCTTGTCGGAGCAGACTATCCCTCAATAAATTAAGCCTTGTTTCCTATATCCCATATACCTAGATTATAATGGTTTAAATGATCTAGGATACTTGTTTCATAAACATATTCAATTATAAACGAGATCGCAAGATTTATGGCCGCCATTAACGGATAAGGGGTACGCGGGCCGGGATGCAAATGATAAAACAAACGATAAGCGGGCCCTTATAAGGAACATTCCCGGGCCCTTCAACGGGGAACCCGGTTGATACGCCATAAATAAACCCCACAGGATTAATATGACGTTCATGTGGTACCTATTCATAAATTACTTAGACGGAATGCGGGTGGCAGGAACGAATCAATTTTGTGTAACATTGAGTTGCATTTTTTAACCTATACTTAGTAGGCCTACTAATCTACTAGTAGGTATCTAGGTACTTATTTTTTTAGGATCCTGTACCCAAAGGGCGCCACCGCGACCCTTTAAAAAGACTCCGCTCTCTGCCCGTCCGTCTGTCATGATCCGCAGGTGGACAGATCAACAGATGAAATTTCCAGAGTTTGTATTTCTGTTGCCGCTAGGTGGGTATAGGTAGGTATAAAAAAGAATAGTAAAAATAAAGGGGGGGCTTGATTTTTGCTGTAAGCACCAAGCGACCGTAGACCTAAGTAGGTACATACCTAATATTTGATATTCATTTCCACCTCCACGCGTTCCCGAGAAAAAGGTGGTTGACAGACAGACGAACAACGAAGTGACCCTAAAGTAACGAATATACTGTAGATGTAGTTTAGTTTTTTTAATTATAAGCCTAGGTAGGTACCTGTACCTCGTAATAATTAAACAATTAAGTAAAAATTTTTTATAAATTCAAAACGCTGTAGAATATGATATTATTACTCTATGTTCACCAATTTTCAAGGTTTCCACTGTAAACCAGCGCTGCAGCCTGCTGTTATAGCATGATGCTGAGCTGGAGACCTGTCACACAACTTGGTATTTGGTCACACAACTTTGTTGCTATAACTAATTTGATAGTTTATGATCAAATAAAAATGTTTTCTTTCTTTATTTCTCTTTCTTAATCTAGACAGGTTGACCAATTTTGATCAAAGTTTAGCGCAACTGACTATAAAAGCTTACCTACCAATTGCGAGCTTTGAAGTCTAAGCTATAAGAAGTTTCTCTTGTTTGTGCTCTTACTTCGTAATAAAGCATATTGTTTTATTGCGAAGTAAGAGTGAATCGACATCTTAGACATTTGATAGAGCAAGAACACGCTTGCGTCTTAACAAGGAGTAGTAAACATAATCTTCCCCTCCCATCCTACTTAGTTGAAAATTATTTTTATACTTTTAGGCAGAAGATTGGAAACTTTACTGGTTCTATAAAATCGTCAAGGCTGTTATAGGATTAGGTAATTTAAGGACTCTATCGCAAAGAAAGCATACTCTACTGTGAAGAAACGGGAATTAGGTGGAATCAGTTATTGGGTTCCCGTGCCTTGGAATAACCTATGTCACAGATGAAATAATAATTATTTCGTACCTATCTACATAGCCTTTTTAGAGAGCACGCTTTGCTAACAGGTGACTAGATCATTCGATTTGTATGTCCAAGTATTCATGCATGGTCTTCAAATCCTAGATACGAACCACCGACCACGTGTTCCAGTGATCGCATTTTAACATCTATACCTATCAGTAAATATTATTGTTGTATGCCGCCGCAATGATTGCGAGGCCCGGTAGCTCAGGTGCATTCCACCACGCTTCGATTACGATAACAGACTTTATTACAACCGAATAGAGTTCAGATTATATCAGTTTTGGGCAAATATGTAAACCCTGCATGTTCATGTTGTGGTGACTTTGTTTCGGGAATGGTCTAAAGTTGGCCTGCGGTTTGGGGATTTTGGACTTTGGTACGGGTGTTTTAGGGTGTATTTTCGGGTGTGCGCGGGTGTGGGGTGCGGTGCGGGGAGAGGCGCATGCGGTCCGACTGGTTGCGAGCGTCGACCGGAGGCTGCGCGCGCGCCGCGGCGGTACACTCGCATGGATAATTTGATTAATCCACGTGGCCATTACAATTTTAATGTCTTCAGCTACCGTGAGACGCAGGTACGGCGGACGGCCGTTACAATATCCACACCACCACACTACAGCCCTCTAAAATCCCACTGCTGAGCACAGACCTGCACTCTCATGTGAGAGAGGAAATCAGATCTTAGACCCACCGCGTTACGCTATAATATATCCTAACTAACTTTTGAATAATATTATGAATGCAAATGTGAGTTTGATTGGTAAGCTTTCACGGCCCATCTGATAAGCAGATTTTGACGAAAGTAGTGAGATAGGTTGCATCCCGGGGAAGTGCTTAAAGGCAAATTACTTTTTATCAAATTACTTATTAAAACTTATTTAGAGATGTTTCTGTGAT
The DNA here is from genome assembly GCA_963932025.1 of Erebia epiphron. NCBI lineage: Eukaryota > Metazoa > Arthropoda > Insecta > Lepidoptera > Nymphalidae > Erebia > Erebia epiphron. The sequence continues at coordinate 35,780,879 of OZ009946.1, read as the reverse complement.
AGAAGACTTCTACGGCAAGCTGTATGACACCCAAGTTCCACAGCCTGAGGCCTGTGACCAGGATCCCAGAGCCAAGTTACTCGCCACTACACCGATGACCTTCCGGAAATTAGTGTGGACGAGATTGTGTTGGCCCTGAAACAGCAGAAAAATGGAAAAGCCCCGGGAGAAGATGGAGTTACCTCTGAGCTCTTGAAGGCAGGGGGTATGCCCCTACTTAGAGAGCTACGGAGGCTTTTTGACTCTGTTATTCAGAACGGGAGAACTCCAAAGGCGTGGAATAGGAGCATAGTTGTTTTGTTCCCATCTCGCTCTTAAGCCACATTTATAAGCTGTTTTCCAGGGTCATCACAAACCGTTTATCACGAAGGCTCGACGACTTCCAGCCACCGGAGCAGGCTGGGTTTCGGAGTGGTTACGGCAGCATAGACCACACACACATTGAGGCAGATTGTACAGAAGTCTTATGAGTACAATCAGCCTCTGTGCCTCGCCTTTGTGGAAGAAGGCCTTTGACTCCATCGAGACCTGGGCTGTGCTGGACTCTTTGCAGCGATCCCAAGTTGATGGGCGATACATCGAAGTGTTGAAATGCCTATACGGCTCAGTATATATGTCAGTCCGAGTACAGGGTGCGTCTACAAGACCTATCCAATTGCATCGTGGGGTGAGACAGGGGGATGTTTTATCCCCGAAACTGTTCTCTAATGCTTTGGAAGATGTCTTCAAAACGCTTGACTGGAAAGGGCATGGCATCAACATAAACGGAGAGAACATTTCACACCTCCGATTCGCCGATGATATCGTCATCATCGCAAGTTCGCTGCAGGAGCTTCAACAGATGCTTGATAGCCTCCACGCTGCCTCCCGACATGTCGGTCTCCGGATGAACCTAGACAAGACCAAAGTCATGTTAAATGACCTGGTCGCTCCGGAGCCGATCAATGTCGATGGGTCTATTCTCGAAGTTGTTCAGGAATATACATACCTTGGGCAAATTTTCCAATTGGGTAAAAACAGCTTCGAGAAGGAGATCGATAGGAGAATACAGCTAGGCTGGGCAGCATTCGGTAAACTTCGTCGAGTATTTTCGTCGCCCATACCGTAGTGCCTGAAGACTAAGGTCTTCGACCAGTGCGTCCTACCAGTAATGACCTACGGTGCCGAAACGTGGACACTGACAGCGAGACTGGTACACCGACTGCAGGTCGCTCAGCGTGCTATGGAAAGAGCTATGCTCGAAATTTCTTTGAGGGATAAAGTCCGGAACGAAGTGATTCGCCAAAGAACTAAAGTGACCGACATAGCTCTTAGGGCTAGCACGCTGAAGTGGCAGTGGGCTGGTCACGTGTGTCGGAAGACCGATGGACGTTGGAGTCGAAAGGTCCTCGAGTGGAGACCGCGTCTTGGTAAACGGAGCGTAGGGCGCCCCCCAGCAAGGTGGAGCGATGATATACGGAGGGTGGCTGGCATCGATTGGATGCGGAAAGCCGAGGAAAGAGCACGTTGGCGCTACTTAAAAGAGGCCATGTCCAACAGTGGATGCGTAGTGGCTGATGATGATGATGATGATGATGACTTATTAAAAATCAAAGTTCGCGCCGGAATCAAGAAACCTATCCATGCGAACGAATTACATGTAGGTAGGTAGCTAGTTATTTGTATGTCTACCTACCTATAGGTATACCTTGACGTCCCTAAAATAAGGATTTAAAACACGAACGTTACCAATATTAAAACAATACGCCTTTAAGCGTAGTAGTATGCCCCAGCAAGCAAAACCGTCTGTTACGGATAAGTTTTCTTTATCAGTCAACATTTTGGTAGGTATACCTAGCCACCCTAGCGCAAGATGATAACATCTAAAAAAGTGAACCGTTACTTACAGGTAAAAACTACAAAAACATATCGTTCTAAAGTTTTTTGCAAGGTGGGTAAACAGCAGACGTGCTTTAGTATAATAGCTTCGAGACTAAGTTTGCCATTCTGTGTACAAGCGTCGATAAAAATTCGTCACTGGTATTTTATGAATTTTTAATACCAATATCATCTTTTGAACCCATTGCTCACCACTTAGAAGCATCTTCTCTCAGAATAAGAAGGGTTTGGCCCATAGTCCACCACGCTGACCAAGTGCGGAGTGGCATACTTCACACACCTTTATCATTATGAAGAACTCAGGCATGCAGTCATCAGGCACTCATGATGTTCTCCTTCACCGTTTGTAGCAAGTGACAGGTGTTTTGATTTCTTAAAACTCACATAACTCCAAAAGGTTAGAGGTGCGTGCCCACGAGTATAGGAGGTCGCGTGTTACTAGACAAGAAAAGAAAACAAAGAATAAAAAGAACTGTTTATTCACCAATGGTGTCACAGACAAAACACAACAAACACAGTCGGCAATGGGCCATACAGTTCAAATAACCGATAGGGATAAGTAAATTGAACTTGGACCCCAATGTGCTGGAATGGTGACCCTGTACCGGAAACACACGCAGCGGTGACCCTGACCCCCTATTAACGGCCGAACTTCAGCAAGCTATCTGTGGACACAAGCAACAAAAAAAAAAATAGTCATGAATGATAACCTCAGATGAACTTGATAAGGAAATTTCTCTGTCTGTTTGTCAATCTTTGACTAAAATCGTTCAGCAATATTCAAACTCAAAGACGCGATCGGCTGTTCTGGCTCTTCATATAAGCGGCTACAATTATTAAGTAGAGAAAAAGTCATAGAAAAAGCCCACGGAATTATCCTAAGCGGTTTTCCACGCGACAGTACCGTAAACTGATTTACACTATACAAGTTCTAGGCTCCCAATCAGAAATAAAACAGTACACTGCAGGCTCCGGGCCAAATCGAAGGGCTCCTTCCGCGCGACTGTACCCATACACCATACAGGGCCTGCCTAAAGAATTTATATTTTATTCCGAGTCCAGCGCGGGCCCGGCCAGTGTAGGACAGTGCTCGGGTGTGACACCGCGGAGAACGCGGGAAAGTAAAAGTTTAGTGCAGTGTTAGTGTGCCCTGCTGGAATGGATGGCTAGGTAATGTCACCTTTTCAGGATAGGTACGGGCACTTTTGGGCCCGCGCGTGAGTTTTTTCGCATGATACGAGTACTTACAGCAATTTAAACTTTTGTTTTTTAGGTACATTTTATCATCTTTCTGTGACAAATTTAACGATAAGCACTTCCCTCTAAGATACTAAAAAGAAGACAACTTCAGTCTGAAGATGGTCTGAAGTCTTCAGACCATCTTTAAGTACATGATTTTGAGCAGTTTTGAGCCTAAGCGTGAGCAATTTCGCATGGTATAGCATCCTTCATTTGGCTTTAACATTTCGACATCAGTCTTTAACATTTAACTAACTTAGCGTTAACACTTAGATATTTTTTCAGGCGTTCTTTACAGGATTCTGGGCATTTTAGTTTTTTAGATTGATACAGCGTCATTTTGTAATGTTTCTGTGACATAACTTAACGATTAGCATTTAGCATTTAAGTAGGTACTTAAAGGAATAAGGAAGACGTTGTTGGAAGTCACATTATCAAACACATTAATATTATGTATTATTTTACTTACTCATGAGCTTTCAAAATATTAATTTATTAGGTACATACCTTAATTACTGGCGCACTTTTATAACGTTTTTAAAATCTTGTTTTTTAAGAAATAATTAAGTAGGTACCTAGCTTTGAAGTTTCGTAATAAGTTGACTTTTCACGCTGCCGTTCCAGTATTTCCGTTTCGGGCATTTTGGGCCCGCGGGAGAGTTACGTGGTACTATCATTTGTTTTTTGTAATTGGCCACTTTGGGACATGTTTACTTACCTTTAAGAGTACATGTACTGATTAATTAACCATATATTGGCGTCTTTTAATCTTTTAAACTCATTTAAGTTAGTAGGAGGCAAAATGAGAGCTTAATGAGCTTTATTTCAGTAGTTTTGTTTCACTTATCATTCAATAGACTTTAACGGGAAAAATATTTGTTACCATATTATAGAGCAAATAGAAGAATAAGAGAAAAGCACATATGAGTTTGGAAGTTTTGGAACATACTTGAAAGGGTGCGTCGCGTGGAGTAATGTCATCTTAGAGAAGCCAATATTGTTTTACTCAGAATTTTTTAAGTCGTACCTACTGCCTACAGCAAAAGTTGTACGGAAGTGAGACAGAGTTTTTAAATTATATTAACCCTGTAGGTAGGTACAGAGAATTAAGTAGAGAAGTGATGACTCTTCGATTTGAGGAAGGTACACTATGATGATGTAGTATGATGTGACAGATGTAGCGTTGCCCTATGCCCTATATTAGTACCTAACTTACGTAAATAATATTCGCATAGATAGGTACTAAGTAGATATACGCGACTTACAAGATTATATAAGTACACTAGATGGTGCCCGCGACTTCATCCGCGTGGATTAAGTTTTGTATATTCCCGCAGGAACTCCTTAATTTACCGGGATAAAAGTAGCCTATGTCCTTCTCCGGGATACAATCTACCTCTATACCAAATTTCATCAAAATCGGTTACAAGGATGGGCTGTGAAAGCGTAGCAGACAGACAGACGGACAGACAAATAGACACACTTTCGCCTTTATAATATTACTAGATGATTCCCGCGACTTCGTCCGTGTGGACCAAGTTTTTTCGATTCCCGCGGGAACTCTTGAATTTTTCGGGATGAAAAGTATAGCCTATGTCCTTCCCCGGGATACAACCTATCCCTGTACCAAATTTCAGCAAAATCGGTTAAGAAGATGGGCCGGGAAAGCGTAGCAGACAGACAGACAGACATCGCATTTATAATATTAGGTATGGATTAAAGGTTGCTTCTTATGAATGGCTCGAGTAAAACTTACAAGTGTAATCCTGGCATAAGTGTAACGTAACGTCGTCGCTTTATCCTAAATCCAACTGCTAGTATTTATTGCATAATCAGGCGCAGTCTAGATTGCACAGTGTACACCGCCACAGCTCTGCAATCAGCATGGAGCGGCTACGCTGTAAAATATTCCATTAACGCTCGACAATCTAGCTGTGCATTTATAATAGTCTCTACAATGTTTATATCACTACAAAATAACTAAGAATCTGCTGCCTGAGGCACTAAATTCCCAAAATTAAATTAAATTGCCGAAACCTCCCACGAGACCATCAGATAAATTGGTTAAAGGCTTCGGCCGTGACTAGTTACCACCCTACTGACAAGGATGTGCCGGTACGATGCCGTGTAGATGATATAGAAACCGATTATGATGACGGATAACGGAACCCGTCGTGTGTGAGTCCGGCTCGCACATGGTTTCCAGGATATAAGCTACTAGCTGATGCCCGCGACTTTGTCCGCTTGGATTGTAGAATTTTGGGTCCCGCGGGAACTCTTTAATTTTCCGGGATAAAAAATAGCCTGTGTGTTATTCCAGACTATAATCTATCTCTGCGCTAAATTACATCCAGATCCGTTCAGCCATTCTGGCGTGAAAGAGTAACAAACATCCATACATCCATACATACAAACTTTCGCGTTTATAATAGTAGGAGGATAGGAAGTAGGATTATTAGGAAGTAGGATTGTATGACAAACTAGGTAGGTACTAGGAAGGTACTTGTTTCATAATGACGGCCTCGCATCGGGAAGCGCAGCGTTGGACGACCTCCCAATAAGTGATCGGATGATCTCAAGCGTGCAGCTGGGAGCCGCTGGAAACAAACAGGACACATTCGTCCAGCAGTGGACGTCTATAGGTTGAGACTACGACGATGCCCGCGACTTCGTCTGCGTGGAACTCCTCAACTATACTCACGCAAAACATCACGTCGACACACCAACAAACAAACACACTTTCGCATTTATAATATTAGTGTTAAGTATGATATGTTGCGTAAAATAGGGGTTATAGCAACACAATTATCACTAACCTTGACATTTTTCTTAGAACTAGCTAAGAATATTACTTATACCTATCTTAGATGTAGGATAGGTATTTTAATTGATTACAATCCCAAGGTTTGTATTGAATCCAACGAGTGATGTCATAACAAGAAAATCTTGTCAATGCCACAGAATAATATAATAGTACTGACGTATCAATGCTTCGTTGATTCATTTTTTCTAACCCTTTTTGTGTGCTTTTACACTATCCGATCTGAAGTCAGTGTCAGTTACTACCTATAGGTCCAATATTTCTGAATTAAAAGTTAAAACACAGGCAACGAAACAAAACATTCGACTCGCTATTTAATCATTACGCGAATGAGTGTTAGGAAGCCTATTTTAAGCTATTGCATAGCTTCAGAAATTCCGTTATAAAAAAACCTAACACTTCGGTTGCTATGACTACTTGTGTTGTTGACTTCAAAGTATTGAAAATAAAAAGGCTATTTTTATGAAAAGATGATTTGGAATTTAGAGGCGAAATAATTTTATGTAGGGATGTCAATATGTTTCAAAACATAATTCTTTAAAACATAATTCTTTAAAATTATTTCGCCTTTATATTCCAAATCATCTTTTCATAAAAATAGTCTTTTTATTTTCAATACTTTGAAGTCAACAACACAAGTAGTCATAGCAACCAAAGTGTTAGGTAAGTTGATAAAAAATGCTATGCAATAGCTTTACCGCGGCAGTCTCCGAGTGCCACACGTCTTTTTATTCATATTTAAGAGTAGAATTAGAAGGACGAATATGAGTCGGATGAAGGATCGCAGTCATCACTCATCACTACAGCCTATTAACGTCTGTTGGGCACAGGCCTCCACTCTCATAGGAGAGCGGGAATTAGAGCTTAGACCCACCACGCTGCTCCAATGCGGGTTGGCGGGCTTTAACGACTATTATCATGTTAGTGATAATAACCGGGACCGACAGCTTAACGTGCTCTCCGAGGCACGGGGGTCCAACACCGCCAACTTCCAACTCCGGGCTGGCACTGAGAATTTCTTAATTGAAAAACCCAATAAGTACCTAACTTTTATGCCCGACCGGGAATCGAACCCATGACCTCGTGATCCGCAGTCGACTATGCTAACCACTAGACCAACGAGGCAGTAGTAGTAGTAGAGGCAGTATAAAAAAAAATCTATGCAATTCACACACGGCAGACGTGAAACTTCAGAAAAGTAGCCTACGAGATTATGAGATAAATATAACTTGTATTCTACCTCATTCTCTCGCAGGCTAAATCCTATTATGAATAATATGTTTGTCTCTTTTTGGTGTAGTTTTTTCGTTTCATCGAATTTTCAAATCACGATTCTAAAGAAGTGGGTTATTTTCTCGTAAGTAATTTCTGTGTCGTATCGGTTAATGAAGAAAGGCTTACACAGCAAAAAGAGCCGGCTTCTCTCGGAAATAAGTATTACTGTTGTATCCAAGTTGTAGGGTAACTTAATACTGTGTGGGTGACGTTAAAGGTTACGCTAGGTTACACAGGTTCTCCTGTCGCTGAGAGAAATATATAACCTGTGTTTGTAGGAAATTTATGACCTTAAATACATACTAAACCTATGGTCTAGGATTCTAGGTCCTATAAAGTGTGATATGGTAATGAGAACATCACTACATTCTATATTCTAACGACGCGGCGACCACTTCCTATTTGTGCGAATAATGCAAAATGAAAACTATCTACTTACTAATATTATAAATTTTGCGAAAGTTTGGATGGATGGATTTATGTTACTCAATCACGCCAGAACGGCTGAACGGATCTGGAAGAAAGTTAACACAGAGATTATAGTCTGAAATTACACATAGGCTACTTTTTATCCCGGTTTCCGTGGGTACCAAAATACCTAGCCTAAATATTAGATAACCAAACGTACCTACGCGGAATGCGGACGAAGTCGCGGGCATTTGGTTTATTTACTTCACGTAGGACAACTTGTGCCACTCATGATAAACCAAGACTCTACCACCGGTTCGGAAATCTGAGTCTACCGAGAAGAGCCGGCAAAAACTACCGTAGCGCTGAGTCATAGAGGTACCTATTTACTTACCTAGGTTGCCTAAGTTATTTTAATAGATTATCCTGGCAGCCTTAAATACCGACCTACAGTTACGTTAATTTAATTAATAGCCCAGGCATTAGCCAGCCAGTATTTAATGTGCCTGCTTCCTCCAACCATAAACCCAAGTTAAATGGCCACTCAATAATATAAATTTTATAGTCTGTCTGTATAGTCACAGTTTAACTTAATTACAGTTCGGCCATATTATTACTACTATTTATTATTATGTTAGGTATGTGCAACCTTGTGAGCTCTATACCTTCTAAATTCTCTAACTATTTTTTACTACCGACTGTTATAATAACTATACTTATAATAAAAATAATAAATTACTTTCTTTATTTATGCAACATAGGCCCATGGATTATTAGTACAATACAATCATAAAAACTATGTTAGTATTTTATTTCTAGTATAAAACTTAAAAACAAGATTCCATTTAAGTCATCGAACGAGAACCTTAATAAAATGTTGCAGGATCGGTGACTCCAATTTACCCGCTATCATCATCAGGACACTGTTTGAGCTTGAACGCACCCTTGCCAGCAGGGATGCAGTCTTTTTTCTGATGACGGCATAGAAATCATCAGTGCGTGCCTTGCAAACTTGCCTGATGCTGAGCAAAATCGCGGCAAGAAAACCTTATTATTAACTATAAAACTGGCAAATAGGAACTATTAATATTTAACTAATAATTCCTATTTGCCAAGATCTTCTTTGTCATTCAATTAACTGGTAAACAAGAATACCTACTAAGCTATATATATCTCTTTTGCACCACGGCCACCTCCATGCGTCGGATTCTAGCCAGCGAATTTTTTGATTCTTACAGCCTGAGTTGAAGTGGTTTGCTGGCCAGTAATCTAAATCATACTAATATTATAAGTCAGTTTGTTTGTTGGCTTGTTGGTTTGTTGGTTTGTTGGTTTGTCCTTCAATCACGCTTCAACGGCGCAACGGATCGACGTGATTTTTGGTATGGGTATAGTTGAAGACCTGGAGAGTAACATAGGCTACTTTTTATCCCGGAAAATTAAGTAGTTCCCGCGGGAATAACAAAAAACTTAAACCACGCGGACGAAGTCGCGGGCATCAGCTAGTAATGAATAATTTCTAAATTATCCCAAATATTAGTTTACTCTAGTTCTTCTCTTGTAAATTAACTCATCTTTCTAACTATAAGCTTTTTACTTAGCATATATACTTATTAATATAATTTACTTTTTCCATTTCTATCTCATGTAAATTCTATCTGCGAAAACTTGTAAATTTTTGCATTATTTATCTATCCACTTTTGTTGTAGCTGTAATTAAATATAACTCATTTTTGACCAAAGTGTGGATCGAGTCCTTTTTTCGTAACTACGTCCAGTTTTCTGAACAAAATAAAATAATTCTCCTAAAACTGCGATTAAATAGTTGATCCGTTAGCCTTCGCGCGGGCGGCTCTTTCGACCAGTCATACATAACTCTCTGTGGATCTTCGTTAGTTTCTACGCTCATTTAAAAAGACTGTATGTTTGCTGAGCTGTGGTATTATTTCAGCGAGTCAATCTCCCTGATGCCTGGCTTTTTCCATTAGAAAACAGGTAATTGCAAGCTATTTAAACTATTATTATAAATGCAAGCTCACAGCCGAGTATTTACCTACAGTATCTAGGTATTTAACCATTTCCTAGCATTTTCATTTCTTGTATGATAATCCGAGATTTCATCCGCTTAGTAACTTAATTAACTTTTTAAAAAATGCCGTGAATTTCCTTTAATTTTCCGGAATAAAAAGTAAGTTATAATATGGCGCTCTAAGGTTGTACTGTGTACCATGTTTCACTACTTACGAGTATACCTATATATATTTATGTAAATAATTAAGTTGATCCATTGTTCCGACTCCGCTCCGGCATGATTGAAGGTAAAACAAACAAACATACTGTACCATTTGTAATAGGGGTAGTTAGTAATTATACAGATACCTACTACTTACTAGGTAGATGAGGCCCGTGATGATTACTTTTTAGGGTTCCGTACCAAAATGGTAAAATGGAACCCTTATGGTGCGACTTTCTCCGTCTGTCTGTCCGTCTGTCCGTCTGTCCGTCTGTCCGTCTGTCCGTCCGTCACACTCGATTATTTCAGTAACTACCGAAGCTATCGACATGAAATTTGGAATAGTTGTGTATATTAGTGGCCCAAAGACACTGGAATTTAAAAAAATTGGAAATTATTTTTGTTCTTATTTAAAAAGGGGGGAAAATCTGAGGGTTGAAATTTAAAAGTGAGATAACTGTACTGTGTGGGGTATCATATGAAAGGGTTTACTTTGTACATTCTAAAACAGATTTTTAATTATTTTTAGTTATGATAGTTTTTGATTTATCGGGGAAAATGTCTAAAAAAATACCGTTCCCCCCCCCCCCTTATCTCCGGAGTTTACCAATCGAAAAATTTGAAATAATTATGGTCAATAGGAATTTACGTATACTTTACAGGAAAACTATAGCCAATGCTCTAACTAGCATAGTTTTTTTTATATTAACAATAAACCTCTACAAACAAAGTTAGTCTTGCGGTTCATTAACAAAGGTAATTATTTATTAATAATGGTACGGAACCCTTCGTGCGCGAGTCTGACTCGCACTTGCCCGGTTTTTTGATTCCCGGGGGGTGAACTTCTTAATTTTCCGGAATAAGAAATAAGCCTATGCCCTTCCCCGGGATGTAACCTACCCCCTATATCATATTTCATCAAAATCGGTTGAAAAGATGAGCCGTTTACAGCGTAGCAGACAGCCAGTCAGATACTTTCGCACTTTTAATTGACCGAGCGAAGGTCTCTGAGTCTACTTGAGTGAATTTGCACTTGTCCGTCAGTCCGTCCGTCCGTCTGTCAGAGCCTTATAACTTCTGAATTACTGAACTAAATTACTTCAAATTTAAATATAATATGTGAACCGATGGCCTCCAGCCGAATATGGCTTAAAAAGTAATAAAAAACTTTATTTCAGGGGGGCTCTCATAGAAGCGAATGCGAAGTAAAATATATTTTATATCATTTCAAAGTTATTCAGGAATAGAGTCCAAAAATATTTTTTTTTTAATTTTTCCCCTAAAATTGACAAATGGGGGACTTTCAAAGTGGAGATTTTCTAACGTCCAAAGTTGACCTCAGAACTCTCAATTTTCAGAGAGGATGAGCCTGAAACTTGATCAATTATTTGAATTATATCCTGTACTTGAACAACAAATACTAAAATTATATAAATATTATAAGGAAACGAAATTATTTAATTTTTAATGAACTTCAGTATGTTAAACAGAACTTCACGATGATGCCAATAGATGGCGCTCTGTTATGGCGATACCGCGAGGTCTCAGTTCGAGGCGAACCAATAGTATTAATATGGATAGGTTTAGGTACATCTATAGGCTCACTATCATCAGCGGATATCTCAGCGAAACTGTTTTACAAGTTATAATAATAATTGTACGATTCTATTGATTGCAACCAAACTGCGCAATACGCCCCCGGGTCACTGAATAACATAGCAATTGTACCATACAGGTCAAATAAATATTGCATAAAAGTCAACAAATCTGTCACAATTATTGTAAAACGAGGTAACATTTCATAATACATACAATCATGCTATAATATAGTTATGAGTTGCACAAATGTTTTAAATTAATAAGCTAGCCATATTTGATTTAATTATAATCATTGCTCGGTTCCGCCATTGCTAAAGTAAAAAAAAAAACCGGCCAAGTGCGAGTCGGACTCGCGCATCGAGGGTTCCGTAAAAACCTGTAGGTATATATAAGTAAAAGTTATAGTATTTTTATTCCACTTATCTATTTTAATTTTAATTTAATACCTTTACGCGTTCATGCGGAAAGGGGTAGTAAGTTTAAAATTATTAAAAATATTTTTATAATATGATGTAACTAAAAATTTATGTTTTTCGCAATTCTTCCTATATCTGTGCTATAAGACGTTGCTTCGTACCAAGTTTCAAGATTATGAGTTCACGGGAAGTACCCTGAACGTTTTGATACCCTTGCGATTGTCGAAAATTTGCTTAAAAATATTTTTATTATATGATGTCAACTAAAGATTTATGTTTTTCGCAATTCTTTCTATAATATATGTGCTATAAGACGTTGCTTCGTACCAAGTTTCAAGATTCTGAGTTCACGGGAAGTACCCTGTAGGTTTTGATTCCCTTGCGAGGGCAAGATAATTCGAAAATTTGCAGCATAAACGGCTGTATCTTTTGATTGTGTTGGCTTTGAAGTTTGATTTTTTCACAGCTCCAAGGGACAGTAAACTTGAGTATTTGATATGAATTTCAGCTTGATACCTCCATTCGTTCCTGAGAAAAAGGGTCTTGACACACAGACGGGCGGACAACGAAGTAATCCTATAAGGGTTCCGTTTTTTTCCTTTTGAGGTACGGAACCCTAATGAAGTTTTTTTGTTCCACTACAAGTTACGAGTAGCCCTTGACTGCGAATGAGGGCTACCGTTTTTATGCTCACTAGTTGGCGCCACTTGTGATTAAGGTCCTTAAAATAAGGTTGTAAATTCGGTAAACAAGCATATTTCTGGAAAAAAAAACCCTCTTGTAAATAGTAAACATACAGGAACCTGGGAAATACTAACCTATGAATTAGCTGTTCTTTCAGTCCGCTTATTTTTGCGCCTCTTTTACTTAGCTCCGCTTTAAAAGTACGAACACTGGCATTTATCGACACGTATCTTACATCTTCCATAGTTAATAGGTTATTGCCAAATATTCACAACATTATCTAAATAATTAGACTTGCGATAAAAACCCAGTGATATTTGACATTTCGGAGACCTCACTCTACACTAGCGCCCCTAGCGGCGAATTTAAACGCGGTAGCCCTCATTGCGATGGTGGTAAGTGAGGATGCAATCTAAAGGGCCTGATAGATAAGCGATTTACTTTCTCGCCAATGTATCAGCCTTAGCCTTAAAAAAAAAGCCTTAAGTCCGCATACTTAAAACATACACATTAATATATGGTAAAGGGATAACCTGTCAGGGGTATGGCAGTTATATTAAATTAAACCCGATCCTCTAATCGGTTTCTGCACGGCCTCGTACCGGAACGCTACACCGCTTGGCGGCACGTCTTTGCCGATAGTAATATATTATTGGGTAGTTATTACGTCTTGTGGAAGATCAGCTGTATTTAATAATCAATAGAAAGAGATTTATTTTTTGACATAGGCAACATCCTAAAATCTTAAATCCTAATTAATCGACAGAGTTTATACCTAGTCTGTAGCTGGTATTCCTGCAATTGTGTATTTTATCCCAATAGTGCCAGAAAACATCACAACAACTTTTTAGTTTTTAATTCAGATTTAATCATTATAGATATAATTATTATTTATGTATATAAGGTTGTAGATTATATTAATTATGATTGATTGATTAAGGATTTAAATATTGTTAGCATTAATAAGTCCGTCAAACATAACTGGCCCGGTGGCCAAAATTGGAACTAAGTTTTATGCCTGTTAAGTTTGTGTTTTTATTTTATTTTTAATATGCACTAGCGGCGCTGGCACCTGGGTCAGATAAAGTTTACGGGGCTATACTTCATTATTAAATTTGCACGTCAGCATTGACGAAATATATTGGATAGAAGCAGGCGTTATTTTGCGGAAGTCCATGACAATGAAAAAACTAGAAGTTTAATTCAGTACAATCGGCCACAGAAGGCAAATCTATGTGGTACAGACACAGTGCGTATCTCGAACCTGATGCCCACCTGATTCACCACACCACTTAAACCCTCAAAAATACCCTCAATGTACGTTTGAACTAGTTTTGAACCGTCATCATAATTGTACAATGTTTCTAGCATTGATTGATTGATATTATTTTCATTCGTGACGAATCCTAAATATCATTGAACAGTTAGGTAGCCGTCAATCTCGTCAATTGGAATGGTAATCCTAAGTAGGTATTGGTATCGTCACGTCGCCGGCGCACGCGCCGCGTGAGATGATGTCTGCTAAAGATTTTATTGGTCACGGAGCTTTTACGGCTTTGAGGTCTGAAGAAATTAAGAGCGCCCTTAATTGGGTTTGACATTTAAAACATACAAGCACGATTTTCGATACAAAAAATTTAAAAACATGAATATTCAGAACAGATTTTAGTGCAAAAATATTTTCTTATCTTTGTTTTCGTCAAGTAAATACACCTTGACTAAATACATCTCTTTTACTGTAATTTGAAGGGTTTTAGGTTGTTTCTTGATCATTCTAAAGTCTAGACTCTACCTTGCCTGATGAAAAACTATTTCTAGCTCATTATTGCTATCAAAGCTCGATCGATGTAAAGTGGGAAATTACAATTCTGTTATGGCTGTCGGCTACGGCTCTCGAAATGGGTTATCGAAAATTATGTTGCTAGCCTATTTTAAAACTGCTGAAAGTTTTTTTTTCATGTAGGATAATTATATTACACTGATACGTTTTGTTCTGACTCTACGAATTCGGTTCGGAATTATGTAGATTCTACTGAGAAGAGCCGGCAATAAACTCAGCAACTCTTTTGTTGTATTTTCGATTGCGTTTGATTAATTAACAATAATATATATTCATTAATTTGAGGTCTTAATACCGATGTTTTAGACAAGGAAATTTCTCTAACGCTCCATATTAAAGTAAAGGTCTTACGTAGTGATATAATTATTGCGTGGCATCTAAAAACAGATACAATAGTGAAAGTGAATGAACCGACATAAGGAGTCTAAGTAACTGCAGACAACAACAAGCTTGCAGTTTTTATTGCTATAATTTCTAGAAACATCTGGAGATAATTCTTAATTACTTGATATTTAATGTTCAGTAGACAATAGGTTCTTCACGTCAGTTTTTCCACGACCTTTTTCGAGATTGCTTGCAATGATATTTGCACTTTGCAGGACTAAATATCAGGGGCCATACATGCCAATGCTTAAAGTTATACTTAAGCAATATTACTCAAAATGACGTCACGAATTGATGTCACGTACCTTGACGTTCCTAAAGCAAGGATTATAATTCTAAAACACGAAAGTCAACTATAATTGGTATTATGGCCCCTAATGGGCAACTACCATCACTTATGGCAGTATTATGTCAACATGGAAGTTTTATGTGACGTAGCTTGACATTCCTAAAAAAAGGATTATAATTCTGGAACAAGAGCGTCCACAATATTAAAAGAATACTTTAAGCGATATTGGTAAGCCCGCTGAAGGTTTTCTTACTGTCATTATCATCGTCAACTGATATACATGATCTATATAAATCTCTTGTAGGGACTTCCACACGCCACCATTTTATGCCGCATGCATCCAGCGACTCCCTGCAACTTGCTTGAGGTCATCCATCTACTTACAGTACCAGGTCTGCCAATGCTGAGGTCTGATGTAAGGTCATTATTGTTCATCCAACAACATGAATCAGATCTAACTTCTGATTTGCTTACGTAGACAATATCCGCAAGCTCTCTCCATCACCCGCTGTGTTAGCTTCTAATAATAATAATTGTGCTTTTGTGACTTTTATTAGAATAATACTTATAATATCTGATTAAAATATCTGTGACAGACAGACGCAGAGACGCTTAGGTGATTACATACGTTTTACGCATTCTTCTTTCAAGCAGGTTAATAAGTTTGCATACTGTTTTATATTGCTAACGAACATTCAAGTAAATCAAATACCCCATTCTATCATGTTCAATTAAGAAGATATATCTCGAGAGCAATAACAGTCAGTCGGTCCGTCGGTCTGAGACAAGATCTATTCACTTCGGGCCGGGCTTTGATTCTAGTTCAATTATTTGCTGTTACGGCTTGCAGTAGGTATTTTGCAGTGGAATTCTTTACATGCTTTCGATATAATTATAATTAATATTATCGAATTGTAATCTAATGTGAATTCGCACATTCTAATAGATAACCTCAGTATTTAGTAATGGTGGTTAGTTTTTTTTTTAAATAGTGATGACGATGACTGATAGACTGATAGTCAATTTGATAAATGTACAACAATAATTAACCAGTATGCAGTATGGCCCTAGATATACGTATTAAAATGGTAGGTATCAAAACATTTTGAATTAACTATGTACCCCCTGGGCCCTGAGCTTGCATTGAAACTACAAGCTCTCTTTTATTAGTACGCATCCCTGAGTCATCTAGTATTAGAAATAGGAACCCTAAAAGATAGGTAGCGGTATTCTTGTTGAAACTATGCAAAGTTGATAACCATCTTATGGGGGCATTCCAAATAAGGTTATTATGAATGCCCGATAATCGTGTCCTAAGGGCACAAACCGGCGGAATGCACGGCACGTGGATCGGGCTCCATAAATCGTGGATCGGGTGTTTTTTTTTTGCGTTTTCGAATTCCGGAATCCGAAGCCGGGACGCGGGCGGGTGGGCGATCCTTGCTCCTTTTGCGCGAGAAACACCTGCCGCGACTTTGGTTTGACATTGCGCGTGGGGTGGCCATATTGAAGTCATTCTTCTCTTCAAAAATATCCAAGAAATCTGACATATTTCACGTTAGTTGGCTAAAAAGTAAAAATGAAATGAAATGATTTATTTACAGAAAAAAGTTGTGGAAGAAGATCGTATATTGTGCATAGAGTCGTTTAAATTGTGGACTGTCCGATTAAATTCACATGTGTGGTAACCCCAACAGCAAGAGAGCGAGCCTGTGACGAAGATGTCCCAAAAACTAGTTCTGCTTTGACATCCGGTGGTTTATTATATTTATTGAATTTTAATACAGTTCGCCATTACTTATTGTCTGAATTTAATTCTCTGCGGATACTTAATACTTTAATGGTCCTCCTTAACTGATTAATTTAACAGAATACCATTTTAGTAACGTAGGTATAACGTGGCTTGGAGCTCATTATATATTTTTATGTTAATAATATACGATTATAATAATCATCTATCATACGATTGTGGGGTAGTGGGACGTTAAATCTAAGTCAAAGAGGAAATTTAAATCAAAAATAATTTATGCTGTTTTCGGTAGGTAGTAATTTTGTAGCCTCATAGGTATTTTAGTGTGTAATGATGCAAACGATAAATTTTAATTTCGTAAAAACAAACATTTCTAACTGCAATGTAAGATACAAAACGCAAGACATTATTAATCAGAATATATTATATTAAACACAAGTAACATAGTTAATTACGTGAACGCACATTTACAACTATGACCTTATTCACCAAAACCCGGCACTCTAGAAATAATTGATTAATCTTTAATGTTGTCCAACAAAAAGTTGCCTAATAATAAAAGCTGATTATACAAACATACTTACATTCCAAATTAGTGCGTTGACCTGTCGGTTGTAAAGGCATAGTTTATCATAAGGTTTTAGAGGAACCCGTCCAAGTTGATGTAATGATCGGTTCTACGAACTACCTACCGGCGCGGGCGTATTCGAGGTGCTCGGCGCCACAGCCTACAGAAATACAAAGACAACACTGTCATGGTGAATGAGTATGACAGTCATATTTTTTAAAATATCAAATGATTAAGTGCGAATTTTAGGTGAACGAGGCTACTTATGAAGTATTAAAATAAAATTTCAATACTAAGTATTAGGTAAGTATTTTTTTGATTTTCATTACAATATTGAGAACTAGCTGATACCCGCGACTTCGTCCGCGTGGTTTTAGTTTTATGTTATTCCTGCGGGAACTCCTTAATTTTCCGGGATAAAATACTTTTTATCGCCTATGTCACTCTCCAGGTCCTCAGCTATACCCATGCCAAAAATCACGTCGATCTGTTGCTCCGTTGCGGCGTGATTGAAGGACAAACCAACAAACCAACAAACCAACAAACAAAGTGACTTTCGCATTTATAATATTAGTAAGTATGATGACTAGCTGATGCCCGCGACTTCGTCCGCGTGGAATAAGTGTTTTTAATTCCCGCGGGAACTCGGACTTAATTTTACGCAATAAAAGTAGCCTATGTCACTCTCCAGGTCCTCAACTATACCCATGCAAAAATCACGTCGATCCTTTGCTTTGTTGGGGCGTGATTGAAGGACTAACCAACAAAGACTATATTGCCATCGTCGCGTCGTCGTCGTCAACCAGGACAAAGGTACCTTGCACGGACGTCCACTCGCTTTGGATCCAGCAATTCCCTGCAGGTCGCTTGATGTCGTTCCGCGTTCGTCCACCAGCCACCCAGTGGGAGTCTGGCGCTTTTCTGTGCGGGGTCACTATTCCAGCACCTTGGGACCCCAACGTCTATCAGTTCTACAAACTGTAACTTTGTTTAAGATTCTAACTGCTAAGAATGTTAGCAAGTCTGATTGCAGCCAAGCGTTAGCCTATATATTTATACTTACTGAAAACATAAAAATAAAAATACAAACAGATATAAATTGAAATTAAATTTTATTTAATTTATGAAATATAAATTGATATGTCAGCCTGTGCAAAATTTTATGCAGCCTTTTGGATCAAGACTGCGATATTTAATCTGTGGTACAAGACCGAGTACAAGATACATGGCACAGTCGTATTGTCAGATGTGGTGGTGTGCCGTGTGACCCCAGGCACCCAGGGCACGCGCGGGTGCATTGACACGCCCATATCTAATGACGTTGAGTAAATAATGGGATATTTTTACAGTCCGTCAAACTTATCTTAACCCGCTGTCAGCGTCGCTAGTATCTACTAAAAATAAAATTAAAATAAAAACTAAACAGGCATAAAAATTAGTTCCAATTTTGGCCACCGGGCCAGTTAAGTTTGTCGGACAAAATGTTGCACCAAAGTGTCGGCCAAAATAATAAAATCGGCCGCATGAACTCTTGGTTTTATATACGCACATATAATATGACAGTTTTTTTCAAATAACATGAGCGGCAATTTACAATAACGTTGCACATATTCATAAACGATACAAGAGTCCAAAAAAATGCCATAAAGCCATGCTAGACACTTGTCTGGTTCTTCAATATTTTTCAAAATTCGTGAATTAAAAAATGTAGAGTGCCAATCATGATCACCTCCAATTTCCATGACCAAGCCAAGTGTCTGGCTTTGTCAAGGAAATAGTAGGCTGATAAGTTCTCCATTCCAGGTCTGTGAATTTCCAAAACGAATTTACGCTGCGTTTCAGAGAAGGCCTATTGCATACAATAAAATTAATGAAGGACACCTAAAAATTCGAATGTCTTACGTGTGAAAAAGTATGTTCATGTGTGTACCAGTAGTGTGTAGTGTAGTCAGTAGCGACACTGCATCATTAATCACGCAACCTCGGCCGGGAGGCACCCGCCCATTACAGCAGCAATTTGTCTCGGCCAGAGCTTTTTTGTGAGGACAACGATTTCGTCGGAAACCCATTTTAATCATGTTTCTAAAACCTTTGGCATTTATAAGTGCGACTGGTTTGGTTTAAACATGCTCGTTTGTGGTGACTGGAGACTGTCTGACTACAAACACACCCTGGCATGGTGATGCAGATGAAATAAGAAAGATCTGTGTGAGGCGACGTACCCATGAACAAGCTTATGATGATGAAATACAAAATACTCATACTGGTCTAGTAAATATAAAAATGATGATTGTAATAATGATTATAATAGTATGGTCCCAAGGCCGGATTAAATCTACCGTTAGCAAATAATAAACTCTCCTCGTTACCCTCTTCATTGTCCTTCGCTCTATCTCTGAATAATTTTCAGATAAAACACGTATTGCTACTGAAAAAGCTTTTAGTAGTGAAACCCAACTGTCTTTACCCCAATTTTTATTTTATTTATTTCACTATTAACGTCAGTAGGTTACCAATATGTCTAAAATTGATATTATTATATTGATCACTATTTTTAGATAAGCTATTATTACGTGTAGGTACATGACCATTAAAACGCAACTTACTATTGGGTGTGCCTCGTACTTTTGTTTTCAAGCACTTATCTCGATGGATATTAGATCGTATGATAGTCAAGTTTTACAATAGTTAAGGTTGTTGTTATTATAAACGGCGACGGTAGCCGCGGATGATTAATTGCTTGAACTGAACAACGCGGTTTAATATTGCAATGAAATATACTGCAGCGTGTATTGCATTACAGCATTGCAATAAATCTTTTAGATATTATGAACGCTGTCAACACAATTTTTCTGGTCGAGTTGAGATTTTTATGTACCTACTGGTAATAATAGGTAAATTCCTCATTGTTTTTGAATTATTTCCACGAAAATTATAAGAAAATAATACCTACGTGCCCGCTTTAGGCCACTTCCCCGGGCAAAGTGAGCATTCGAAATGGTTGCGTATTTGGCTTCCTGTTTTTTTATTTTTGAGCCATACGTATAGTATTTAAATATTGCCTATACGTAGTATTTAAATATTGCCTATCTAATAGCAGTAACAGCTGTTGTTCCCGTGTACGTTTTAATCCATTTTTAGGTTTCCGTACCTCAAAAGGAAAAAACGGAATCCTTATAGGATCATTTTGTTGTCCGTCCGTCTGTGTGTCAAGACCTTTTTTCTCAGGAACGCATGAAGGTATCTAGCTGAAATTCATAATTTATCAAATAGGTACTCAGGTCTACGGTCTCTTGGAGCTGTAAAAAATTCAAGCTTTTAAGCCAACGCAATCAAAAGATACATCCGTTTATGCTGCAAATTTTCGACACTCGCAAGGGAATCAAAACCTACAGTGTACTTCCCGTGAAGTCAGCACCTTGAAATTCGGTACGAAGCAACGCCATAAAGCACAGATATAGGAATAATTGCGAAAAGCATAAATTATTTGTTACTGTCATATAATAAAATATTTTTAATAATTTTAAACTTGGTTAAACTTGCTTGATTTTTTTCACTGCTCCAAGGGCCGGCCACCACATCGTAGACGGCCTACCACGTCACAGTTTGTACGGAACCCTCGATGCGCGAGTTCGACTCGCACTTGGCCGGTTTTTTTTTCTTACGCTGAAACCTTACGATGCCTTCTTTGCGCCCCCTTCCCCTATATAAAAAGAGTAATATATATATAGTGTTCCATGTAGAGTGTAGACTCACTTCAAATTTTCTTTAAATACCTACTTGAGATTTTACTAAAGAACGTTGTTCCATAACTAACAATCTCACTTAGTACGAACTAATCACATGAGTATTGAGTAGTATGTCATTCTAAAACAGACCTAATCATATTACCTATTCAATAAAAATATACAAGAATTATTATTCATAAAAAATATAAATGCGTAAACGTATTAACACTATACAGCTGTACACTATACACTATACACTATACCTATTCTGTGCTAACACGAAGAACTATTAAATTCTCTACATTGTAATTTATTTGTGTAAATCTGGGTAGTCAAAGTTTAGTTGTCATATTTTTGTATCGGGTCAGTAATCAGTTGTCGGAAATTAAATAAGTCATGGGGCTGATTCTGTAGTGCACATTCTCTAAACTAAACTAAAATGACAGCTTTAAAAATATTGCTAACATAAAGTTAAGGACAGAACTAGATTTAAAGTTATCATTTTAGTTTAAACTCCAATGGGGCAATCACATAAATGACTTATCGAACAGGCTTAGTTCTGCTGCATACGCGGTTAAAAAGATTCGGCAGTTGACAGATATAGAAACGGCGAGATTAGTTTATTTTGCTTACTTTCACGGCATTATGTCGTATGGTATATTATTGTGGGGTAATGCTGCTGATATTAATTCTGTTTTTGTGCTGCTGAAGAGGGCTGTTCAAGCCATATATAATATGGGACCAAGAGAGTCACTAAGAGATAAATTTAAAGAAATCAATATTATAACAGTGCACAACCAATACATATTTGAAAATTTAGTATACGTGCATAAACACATTGATAAATTCAAGAAGAAAAGTGATTGTCATAATGTCAATACTATAAATAAAAATAAACTTGTAATGCCTGCTTCTAGGCTTAGTAAAACTAGCAATTCATTTGTTGGAAACAGTGTCCGCTTCTACAATAAGCTCCCAGGAGACATGTTGAAAATGTCTCTGAATAAGTTCAAAGTTAATGTAAAACGTAAACTGATTAAAAAATCATATTACCATGTAAATGATTACTTAAATGACAAGGAAGCTTGGCAATGATTTGATCTAGTGGCTCAGATAGTTCCTTAGTTAAGATGATTTGTGAAATGGTGATAATAAAAAAAAGACGTGTGGCACTCGGAGACTGCCGCGGTAAAGCTATTGCATAGCATTTTTTATCAACTTGCAATGACTACTTGTGTTGTTGACTTCAAGTTGTTGAAAATATAAAGGCGAAATATTTTTATGAAAAGATGGTTTTGGTTGCTATGACTACTTTTGTTGTTGACTTCAAGTTGTTCAAAATATAAAGGCGAAATATTTTTATGAAAAGATGGTTTTGGTTGCTATGACTACTTGTGTTGTTGACTTCAATTTGTTGAAAATATAAAGGCGAAATAATTTTAAAGAATTATGTTTTCAATAGTCCGGGTGTCCAAGGGGAATCAAAAACATAGAATTGGTCATGTCATATGTGTATTGAATAGGTACGTGGTGTTAGTTTCTCGAAATATTTCCAACATGAAAAGCTCTTTGTACCTGTCTAACATTTGTTCCACAATTTTTCTTGTCTCATAGCTGTGCAGGAATCTATCCCTTTCTCTTTGCTCGATCAAGGTGAGTACGCTGATTTATCTATGGAAAAGAATTTCAATTATTCTCCACAAAAAGAAAAACTAGGTACATAAATGCGTACCAAGCTCCGCGTAAGTGTGAATGAAATACCATGCTCAGCATAAAAAGCTGTTAGTAGACCCAGTAATTATGCGCCTACTATAAATTATTTTTCTTATCAACTGTGTCTAACACGGATTTGGTGTCTAAGCTTATTTATCTATAGTAAAGAATTTCAATTATTCTTCATAAAAACTAAGTAGGTAGGTACCTACATGCTATTATGTTAAGGCGCTTCCCCAAGCTAGCTCTAGAACTAAGATTGATTATATAATATAGATCATTTGTTCTTTCTAATCTCTAATGATACCTAATACTAATACGACACTACACTAATTCAGATGAACCCACAGAATCAGACGACTTCATATTTGGGACAGTTTAAATAACACTGTCCCAAATAACAAGTAATGAAAAAAAACCTAGAAGAAGAGGTTGAATGTCATCCTCAACCATCAATTAAAATCTTCAAGTTCTTTACAAAACTATTAAGTCAAACAGATAAGAGCTTATTTGGAACAAATTACTCAAAGATATTGTGATGTCAATCAAGCTCAATAAAGCTCGCAGGCCAAATCCTATTATGAAAATGTTTGTCTCTTTTTGGTGTCGCTTTTTCGTTTCAACGAATTTTCAAATCGCAACGATTCTAAAGAAGTTTTACTTCAAAAAAATACTAAATACCACAAGGAGTTTGCCCTAGGCGGTAGGTATAGCCTTAAGCGTATAAGTGCCCAGTCCGCAATCCACATAGATCACCTGTTCTGAAAAGCGAGAGTATTTTACTTTTTGTCCGCGGGCGGCTGCGCCTTGTGCCTGGTACCTCGTCCCTGGAATGCTGCGAGACGCGACGTAATTACGAGGTGCTTGCGAATCGCTTCTGTACATAGGGTGACCGCACTTCCGAATGTCCATTTGGTGTTGCTCACAGACTACAGCTGATAACTCACTTTCGGATTTGAGCTGATGCCAAAAACAAACACACTTTCGCATTTATAATATTAGTATAGAGTATAGACAATACAATTTAATATAATAAACTTAAAGCTAGCTAGCCTAACCTAATTACAATAATATGTGGCAAGAATATACTGCCTGCATTTGCGCGCTGGACAGCCAAGCTGATCCTTTGCGCAAAAAATGAGCCAGTCCTTCTTATTTATATTAAACTAGATGATACCCGCGACTTCGTCCGCGTGGATTGTTTTTTTTATTCCCGCGGGAACTCTTCAATTTTCCGGGATAAAGTGTAGCCTATGTCCTTCCCCGGGATGTAACCTATCTCTGTACCAAATTTCATCACTCGATGTAGTTGGGCCGTGAAAGCGTAGCAGACAGACAGACAGACGGATAGACAGACAGACACACTTTCGCATTTATAATATTAGTATGGAAGATCCCGCGACTTCGTCTGCGTGGATTGTTTTTTTTATTCCCGCGGGAACTCTTCAATTTTCCGGGATAAAAAGCAACCTATGTCTTTCCCAGGGGTACAACCTCTCCCTGTACCAAATTTCATAAAAATTGGTTGAACAGATACATTTGTTTGATTCCCGCGGGAACTCTTCAATTTTCCGGGATAAAGTGTAGCCTATGTCCTTCCCCGGGATGTAACCTATCTCTGTACCAAATTTCATCACTCGATGTAGTTGGGCCGTGAAAGCGTAGCAGACAGACAGACAGACGGACAGACAGACACACTTTCGCATTTATAATATTAGTATGGAAGATGATACCCGCGACTTCGTCCGCGTGGATTGTTTTTTTTATTCCCGCGGGAACTCTTCAATTTTCCGGGATAAAATGTAGTCTATGTCCTTCCCCGGGATGTAACCTATCTCTGTACCAAATTTCATCAAAATTGGTTGAGTAGTTGGGCCGTGAAAGCGTAGCAGACAGACAGACAGACAGACAGACGGACAGACAGACAGACACACTTTCGCATTTATAATATTATTAGTAAATTAGTAATTAGTAATTAGTAATTAGTAATTAGTATGGATATGGATATGGACTAGATGTTGCCCGCGACTTCGCCCGCGTGAATTAAGTTTTGTTGATTCCCGCGGAAACTTCTTGATTTTCTGGGAGCCTATATCCTTCCCTAGGATACAACCTATCCCAGTACCAAATTTCATCAAAATCAGTTGAACGGTTGAACCTTAGCAGACAGAGAGACAGACACTTTCGCATTTATAATAATACTAGATGATGCCCGCGACTTCGTCCGCGTGGACTAAAGTTTTTTAGCCCATGTCCTTCCCCGGGATATATAACCTACCTCTGCACCAAATTTCAGCAAAATCGGTTAAAAAGATGGGCCGGAAAAACGTAGCAGAAAGACAGATTAGTATGGAAGTATGGATTTGACTTTAAAAAACAATATTAAAATACTTGCCTATCGTTTCTTAATGTCTTTGCCAGTTTATGAACCAGACTTTAATTCGTCGTCTTCGACTCCACCAAATAGACCTCCACAGCTGGACGAAGGTCTCCTGCATGGATCTCCAGTCTCCACAGAACACGGTCTTATGCCGCTTGCTACCAGCGGCTCCCGGCTACTCGCTGTACAGTGGGTTTTATTACTTGGAAAATTTGCACTAAGCATGATTGTCGTCAGACGCAAGCCTCAATAGCAAAAAAGCCTTCTTTTCGTTATTTCTTCAATTGATACTTATTACTTACGAAGTTTTTAATATGAAAACTGTTGTCCTTTATAATTTTTAGAATTCACATCATTCATTGAACATTTTGTGTTCAAAAATAACGTCTATATAAGTCCAACAAACGTATCTGATCCGGTGACAGTGTTGTTACGAGTAGTATCTATGGAAAAAAAATACAAAAACTAAAAGAAATTGTAACTTGGTGTCGCGTGGTCAACCTACACTGTAGCTGCAGTGTAATTTATTTCAATTCAAGGATAAAAATTAAAGATCATGAATTTCTTTGTGTATGATGAAGTAGTTTCGACCGGTGATTAAAGTAATTAATACCGATAGCCATTATACATTGCAAAAAGCTTTAGATTCTTATCTCGTCGAGAGCCAAAAATCAAGATTTGTTTTTGCGCTTAAGGGGTTTTGGGCTGAGTGCTGACTTAATTATTTTTAAGAGGACTTTTGGTCACACGATTGACAATTTTTTTAATTGGGACACTTTTAATTACAATTGGTAGGTATTTAAAACTATGATTAGCTCCACAGAACATTTTTCGATTCCCGCCGGAAATCTTGAGTTTTCCGGGATAAAAGTAGCCAATGTCCTTCCCTGAGATACAACCTGTCCCTGTGCCAAATTTCACCAAAATCGGTTGAACAGATGGGCCGTGAAAGCGTAGCAGACAGACAGACAGACAGACACACTCTCGCATTTATAATATTAAGTTTGGAATATTATTAGTATGATTAGACATGCATTCTCATGCTATACCGACCTCACCGAAGAGCTTCTGAACAAACTAGACCGCCTGCTCAACCTGTGCATTCGATATGTATACGGTTTGCGTAAGTATGACCACATTTCTAATTTCCGTTCAAGACTAGGTTGGCTCAACATTCGCTTCTCTCTATGGTATTCTTCATGATCCAAGTTCTCCTCAGTATCTCCAAGAACGCTTTAAGTAGATATCTCGGCTTATCTGGACGTGTTCAACGTTCCTCAAATGTAGATATTCTTGTTTACCCGCAACATAAATCAACACTATATTCAGATTCCTTCACAGTTACTGCAATCAGGTTATGGAACGCCCTTCCCCAGAAAGTACGTCAGGCACCGTCTTTAAACGTTTTTAAGCGTCGAGTACACGAACACTTTCAAAAATGTCAGAATACCTCCACATAATCACATTCATAAGTATTAATTTATGTGTATATACTATTTTTTACAATTGTATAAATATTTATATATATATATATTGTATTTTTATATTACATTTACTACCTTAATATTAAGTATCATATTTTTTTAGTAAGTTTATTATATTTTTTGGTGTATATCTTGCTATGTATTTTATACTAAATTGCTTATTAAATTACCATACCTCACTTTATTACCTACTACCTATTTATGTTTCTTCTTACTCTAACTTTTTCTCTTTATATTGTACGCACTGTGATCTCAACCCTGTCCCCACTACCAAAGGTTAACTGGAAGAGAATACCTCTAGGTATTAAGTTCGCCTTTGTACATTTGTTTTACTTTTGTGCAATAAAG
The DNA here is from genome assembly GCA_963932025.1 of Erebia epiphron. Taxonomy (NCBI): domain Eukaryota; kingdom Metazoa; phylum Arthropoda; class Insecta; order Lepidoptera; family Nymphalidae; genus Erebia; species Erebia epiphron. The sequence goes on along the minus strand of OZ009946.1, from coordinate 35,753,842 downwards.
AATTTAAAACAAACAAACAAACATTCTCAACAATATAACCAAGGCTCGCATTCCCGTACCCTTCTAAACTGTAAGTAGAACATAAGTACCGCTTCAGTCCACGCAAGCCTGTGTAATTGCCGCGGGGCTCAGCGCTGGTGTCAGCGTCATTATCATATCTCTCATGCCACTTACTTTGAATTGCTTCAAATAGAAGTAGCGCAAGAGTAGCAAATTTATTTGTATCTGTTTACAACACTTTTTTATATTTGTGGAACAAGATGCACTACCTAAGTTCACAGCGTGAAATTTTTGTGATTGTATCCCCCGGCAGGAAGAAGAAGCCGTCAAGAAGTTTGCCCTCAGTAGAACTATCGACAAAATAAAGAGTTTGTGTTTTGAAAAAAGTAAAAAAAACTCGAAAGCGTGAAAACCAATAGTAATTTACTAGACGTAACGCACGTACTACTTAAATCACTAGATTCCACTAGATCTAGAGTCTACTAGGTTTAATAGCAGCCAAGTGATACCTTGCAATCGAAAAGCTTAAGGCCCGACATTCACCAGATTGGAGATGGATGGAGATGCGTTATCACGTACCTAATAATTAATCCAATACGTTGATTGGTCGCTAGACACTTCTCCGTGCATGTCCTCCAGGAAGACACCGGACCTAGTATCCTTGCAATTGAGGCGGGTGCAATTTCAGACATTTTATGAAACACCTCCATGTCTATCGACGCGGCACTGTCTTTAGCCGGTCAGAAAAAGAATTATTTACCTATAGAAAAACGACGTCGACGTCGAGCCGTCGCGTCGGTAAACGTTTAGTTCGCGCGCGAGTTGAATGCAATGCAAATGTATGGTGACACTTACATTTACTCTGCATTCAACTCGCGCGCGAACCGTAGCTTCGCGTCGGCGGTGGCGGGCGAAGCGATGTCTTTTTCAATTTCGCTTTCTTCATACAAACGTAGAAGGGTGATTGCTTCACCATTTGATATTAATATACGCCCAAAAATAAGCAGGATATCGATTTGTCTCGACTTACTGGTCATTACCAGACCAGTAAAAAAATTATTGATTCGGAAGTTCCAGCTCCGCGTAGATAGATGACCCTAAGAATGTTTTTTTTTACCGGACCAGACGATATGGGTGACGGGTGTGTAAGGAAGCCAAGCCCAGGCAGTGCGGCGTGACCGGAGGGCGGAGACAATGGCCCGGGATCGAACCCCGAACGTTGCGACAGGCCTCGACGCACTCGTTAAACGCTTTCTCCTATACATATATAATAAGCAATCCGGTCAAGTGTGAATCATACGAACTTTTATTTCTAATTTTGAAAGTCAAAATCTAAGGTTTTAAAAATGACTATGTTATATAGATTTTAAAAAGTAGGTACAAATAAGTATAACGCGTATATTATGAGCCCCATTTGGTCTAATAACCCCTGCAGTTTAGGCCCCGCGTTTGGGCCCCTTTTGCAATAGGAAGCCAATATTGTTTTGAATACTTTCTTTTTGCTGTTATTTGCAACAAATTTGGTTGGGTCATAGTGATTGTAATAATTGTTCAGAGTTGTACTTTAAATTTTCCTCGATCGATTCGTTAATATCATTTTCATCCATCGAAACATCGCGTCTGTAGAGAAGCTTCGATTCAAAAACGAAAAGTAAAATTATTTTACTGCGTATCACATTATTGTCAATGAGGAATACTTTAGGAATCAAAAGCTAAAAACACCACAAATAACAATTTATCATCAACTTGTGCATATATCTTCATCATCCGGTCCTTGTCCCACGTTATCTGGAGTTTTTTTTTCACAAGTTTTTTTCTTCCTTTTTTGGCCAACGTTCATGTACCTAGTCTACTAGCTGATGCCCGCGGCTTCTTTCTCGTGGAGTTCTGTTTTAATTCGCACGAGAAATTCTTGAGCCTATATCACTCTCCAGGTTCTCAGGCGTAGGTACCCATGCGATCCGTTGCTCTGTTGCGACGTGATGGAAGAACAAACAAACACACTTTCGCATTTATAACATTAGTATGATGCAAATATGTGCACAAAAGCGTCGATTGAGCACACACGTGTGTACAGCGATATATGTTTCAGAAGAGCAATGAATCAACCCAGTCATGAGTTACTGAGAAAACTTGTTACATGACAAACAACGACTAATTGTGTGTGGATTATCATGGACATTCTTGGAGGCTGGAGCATTGCGAAGTGATTGATCGAAAAGAATTTCATCGCATTCCAAATCCAATAAAAGAATTTATGCTCAATGCAATCTTTGTTATCTTACTCCGGTCAAGTCTCATGACGTATGGTTATGTTGTGATTGGTGATTCGCATTGTTTTGTATTTACGTTTCTTCGTATGGCTCTACATTCTTTGGATTATATTTTATATACAATCTAAGTAAGTACTGGCTGTTTTTCTTCGTCTAAACTCTAGGTCACTCGATCGTCTTCTTTGGTTTTGATTTGTGCAAGGTCCATAGGCTTAATGATGTACCTAATGGTTTGGTCTGCCTCTTTTCTTCTGTCTAAATGTCCATTACCTTATTACGTAGAATGTAGATCATGCAAAAGACAATAAATAATGCAATGTTATAATTTTATTACAGTGATTCACACACGAGGAAAGTTTCTTAACTACTGCAATTTTAGAGCATTCCAAATCAATGCCTGATTTTTCAAAGATCTTTTTCTAGCTACTTGTAATAGCAGCTAACATGACGTCTAGTTTCGTAATTGTCCAAATAAGCAGGTCCAGTGTGACGACGACAATCACTCCTGCATGTCGCAAACTCTTTAGCTATTACCCAAAATCAATTTTGCAGCTTGGTCACAACCTAAAATCAAGAGTAGGCAAATGGGCACCTTGCAGGAAAATGCGCTCCGCCCTAAGCTGCATTACCAGCAAGTCTGTTTGCAGCCAAACGCTAGTCTATTAATTAAAAAAATTCAAATCAAAAATTGCAGCAATTCAGATTATAGCAATGATTGATGCAACTTTTTCCTAATAAAGCTACTGGTAGGTAAATCGATTGCAGTATTGGTTCAAAGCCTACTCCTCCATTCTATAAAGCTTCATAAATTCCTGTAAATTAAGCTCCTATTCAATAATATTAAACATGTTTTGATGTAAATCCTCACCGTGTCGGTTAAGATTAAGTATTTACAACCCGTTGACCAGTAACCAAGATCTGAGCTCCACTTACGAATACGGCGTTAGGTACCTACTCCGGAACCTGTAAGATCGCATTGCTATCAAATTGCTCCCATTCTTACCAACTAGTTCTGTATCGCGCTCCACATATTAAGTAGCAGTATCTCCTTATAAGCTTACAAAAATATTGGTTAGTATAAGTTAGCCTTCCTAGGTAGATTCCTAGACCTATAAAGCTTTTAATTTTATTCAATAGAAACTTGTATCTCTGTGTGACGCTCGACCTTCTCCATAATCTATAACGTGATTGCAGTTTTCGATAAGCATCTAGATAGATTTCTTCACGATATTTTCCTTCACCGTTAGGCTCATTATGAGAAAATGTCTCTGATAAGACACAAAAAAACATCTCGTAATATGTATCAAACAACAACTTTTGTGACTGAATTTCTTATAAGACATTTCTCATAAGACACAAGATGCGCAATAGCCTTATAACAAGCTATATTTAATTGCTCAGAAAGTTGGATGTGCGTACCATTCCTGACTGAACAGGAGGCCAAACGTCTGAAGGCATTTAGGCTGTAGGTGTAGACTATCACCGCTAATACTAATAATTACTGTTGCTTTATTTATTTTTAAAGTTGGTTAATAATGCCTGTTTTGTTGCAGTGAGGATGCGCGCAAGCTGTCGGAGGCGGCGCCCGCGGTGGCGGCGGCTGCGGCGGTGAGCGGCGCGGCGAGCGGCGCGGCGGCGGGCGGCGAGCGAGGCGAGCGCGCGTGCGCATGCGCCGCCTGGCCGCCGCGGCGGCAGCCCGCCCCGCACGAGATCCTCAGACCCAAGCCGCGCAGGTCCGCTCCCTATTTTATGGTTTCGTAGTAAAATAATGAACCTTAAAGCTCACCATTGATCAAATGTATGGACGCTAAAATTTTGTCCACTCACGTCAAATGAATCGGTCCAAACGAATTCATTTCTAGATTAATTTGATCCCATGGTGATCAGTCTCGAACGATGATTACGATCCAGATTGATCGTGAACAGAGTGGATTAAGAAAGAAAAGAAAGAAAGAGAAACCGTTTATTTGGATCACACACACAATAATGAACAGGTAAAAAGACAAAAGAAATGAGATGTGTGGTCCAAAAATAGACTCCACTCAGCATTTTCTATATGTGTGTTAGAAGCACAGGCGTCATGGGAACAGCCTATGATAGGAAGGCACAGCGCTGATCTTCCGTGGATTGATCGCGATCTTAACTGTACCGGGCGCCTTAAAGCTATAACCAGCCACCTTCTTTGTACACAGTTATATAAACACATTCATCATTGTACATGTATACTTAAAACTGCCAAAAAGTCGCTTATCAGTGCCTCGCCCGATATTCCCGATGCACGCAACACTGTAAACATCCAGCTCGGAATGCTTCTCAATGTTATCGGGCGAGCGTCGCCAAGACAAATGTCCGCTAATTGGTGCCTGGTGGTATAAACGCGCCGCCGGCCACCGCCGCCGCTACTCGTGGACGAGACTTGCTCTCTTTTGACACTGATGGCTGTTTAAACCCCGAGTTCCAAGTAACCGGCAGTTAAAATAAATTTCCATGACGCATTATTGAAGTGAAAACTTCTTTAACCGCGTTGAGCACTTTCTGGTAAGGGGTAAACTTGTGGATTCGCGTCACCGACACCGTCACCGAAAGCGCGTTGTTACGAAGACAAAAGGTCAAAAAATATACTACATTCGTAATTAAACTTTAATCCCTTAGTTTTAAGGTTTATAAGTATTTTAACATTTTTTTAATTTTTTTTTCAAGCGAAACGTGACCGACCATCTCCCGTACTTTTTCCCATGATCCTTTAAAAGTTCTAAATTCAGAATTCAAATCTTTTTTATTCAAGTAGACTTTGACAAGTGCTTTTGAGTCGTCAAGTTAATCTACCACTGGTTCGGAATGCCATTCCTACCGGAGTGTATTAAAAAAAGTGTCATTTGCTAAATAAAATAGTATAATATTGTGTGCTTGTAGGGGTGAAAAATCGTGTTTTATCCCGCGGCACACACTGTATTTTTCATATAATCTGCATTAAGGGGGCAAGCTTTCAAAAAATATGTAGGCTAGGAGATAGCTGCTGATGTGATTTTCATATAATATTGTTATGTTGGTATTTCAGTAAAAATAAATTAGGATTAGATACGTAGGTATTGTTTAAATATAATTACATATCTAAGCCAATTATAAAATTATAATAAAACTAGATGTACTTATAATATACATGAAAAAATAAAAGGGAAAGATGATGTGAATTTTATATAATATTGTTATATATTTCAGTAATAATAAATGTCAGTTCTCATCAAGTGCTCGTATCATTCACAACAGTAACTATCGTCTGGTGGAATTCGTGATGGTCTGCCTGCAAGCGGCTGGGGACCTGACTACTTATCGCCGCTCAAAGACGAGTTATTGTTACCAGAAATGACCAATAACTAGAAAGGCTTATTCTAGTATAGTATTAAAGTATGCGCTGTACCTAAGTAACCAGTATAGAAATTGACTCTATTCATCGGGGCGTTTACTAGATATTGCCTCTCAAATACATAATACATCGTTAAGTACGTCAAGTAGTACTTACGTCAAGTAATAAAATTAAAATTTAAAAAAAACCCACGATGAACTGCAGCGCTCCATAATAATTTGTGACCTTATAACTTTGTAACAACAATTAGATCTTCAGAAGTAGTTTTATGAACACAAAACTGCATCTTTGTCGGTTCAGTAGTTTTTTTGACCAGCGTGTTGGACTATGGCCAAATGGTAATGAGTAGAGGTGTCAAATTGTGTCAAACTTTAAGATTCTGATAAATAAATGTTAAAATATATCAGTTCAAAAAATACGTTATAAAATATAATGGATAAAAAACTGGAGTTCCTGTGACCACAGCATCTAGGTTAGCGCTTGTCAAGGCAAATCAAAAGAGTCCAAACACGACGGGTTTACGATGAGAAGGAGTTCGACCACCTACCAAATCACGATTGCAGCACAGCTTGGTGGACTATGGCCCTAAAACATATCTAAGAACCTTCTCAGAAGCTAAACATATTTTTTTTTAAACCGCATCTAAATCAGCAAAGTAGTTTTCCAGAAAAAAGGTAACATAATAAAAAAACACGATAGGAGCGCGCACGATAGCACGATAACTTAAAATATATCAAAATCTAAAGAACTTTTTCACAAGCTATACATATCTAATGCAAAACACCGCATCTCAATGAGCCCAGTACTTTTTCAGAAAAATGGAAACATATTGAAAAATTAAAATCAAAATTGCAGCTCAGCTTAGTGGACTATGGCCCTAAAACATATTCAAGAACCTTGACAGAAGTTATGCATATCTATTGCAAAAAACTGCATACTAATCGGTCCAGTAGTTTTCCAGGAAAATGGTAACTAAAAAGTACACAAACAAACAAACAATCGCACAACCTCTTAGGGCAAACACATAATAATATATAATACCGTCCGTTCCGTCATGGGTAAAAAATAGCTCAAGTGTCGCCGCTTTGATGTGATAATGTGTAGTGTTTAAATATCTCCCATTTAAGTTACGAGTATTTTAATTTACGTATATCACCTCTTAGACCACCTGTGATAATACTAACATAAATCTGAAACATGGAAATTAATAGTAAGGAGATATAATTATAGTTAGGTAAAAGATAGTTACCACAAATACAGTTATCTCTTAGGCTATAAGTGTTGACATTTGGGTTGGACGAGCCAGTGTAAATTTGTATGAAAAATTCGTATGAGGGATCTTTGGAACCAGATTGTACAAAAACTTTAAGTTGTATTGAAAATATTGTTTAATTAAAGTGTTCCTTGATCTTTAATGATTAATTTGAAATAACTTTTGTTTATATAAGGTCTCAGATTAAATCACAATAGTCGGAACGCGATAACGCCTTTTTTGAGTTTTCCATGAATTTCTCGATAATTTTCTGCAGTTACTATACGATTTTATGACCACTTTTTTTAATTACGTCATACTTCATTTAACTGAGTAGCAAATGGTATTAATTTAGTAATGAAATTTTCATTTTTCCTATCCTAAAACGTCGGAACAGAAAACAATGTTTCAGTACTTCGACCCTTAAGAGTGCGAGTTTTATTAAAATTATATTTCTTATTCATTTTAGTTGCTAGGTTGTTGTTTACAAATATTATGATATCTGTCAGTTTAGTCGATGGTTAAAATGACAATTTTAAAGGTTTGAAATAAACAAAAGATACTCTGACAGGACTGCTACGTCATTCAGCGGGTAGATGCTTTTCTACAAGCCAAATGACGTATTCGTCTGAAATTGATTAGTTCAGGTGGCTCAGCAGGCATTGAAACTCGCACTTTCAATGCAGGTTAAATATGAAAATAGCTATTTATGCAACTGTATCGTAATGACTAATTACGTACAGTTGCATACAAGATTTTATCTACGACAAGGACGTCTTTATAATTTTTTACTTTATAAATTAATAAAAACCAAAAGTGCCAGAACCCAGAGCCGCTAAGCTATAGGTATTTATGAAGATAACCATATCGATACAGCTACGACTCATAACGATACAGCTCCCATACAACGAACTGTATCGTTATGAGAAGCAAACACGAAAGAGGGTTCAATTCGATATAGTTGTCAAATTCGAAATTGGAACTTTTCGATGCTGGAGTAGATAAATATATTATCAACTTTAAACTGCTTTATTTCGGTTTGATAGTAAGTATACCTAATCAAGATAATGTAAAGATAATCTTAAGACGCAACTTGCTCTCATTTGACACTGATGGCTCTTTAAACACCAAGTTCCATGATAAGAATCAGAAATAAACTATGGCACATTATTTTCAAGCGAAATTAAACCGACCATCTCACATACATTGCTGGAAATTGGGATGTCCCAATATACATCCACAGCTTGGTGAACCGTTATAAGTTCCAAATAAGTGTCGTTTGCTATAATATAAAAGTACTAGATGATGCCCGCCACTTCGTTTGCGTGGATAACGTTTTTTTTATTCCCGCGCGCTACTTTATATCCCAGAAAACTAATGATTTCTCGCAGGAACCAAAAACCTCAATCCACCCGGACGAAGTCACCATCATACTGGTGACTAATAAAATACATCGGCAGCCCACTTTCCTCGCACGGTCCAAAGCGACAGGCGACGTCGCGCGACTCGTGATGTATGTTGCGGCGGACTAACGGGAACGCACCTGACCTATTTGACTTCTTACTGCTGGTACTGTCACTATTGACCTCGCCAAATATTCGCGACTTGCATCGGTCAGTGCCCAACTTCACACAACACAAATCTCGAAAGTCGAAACCACAACACTTTTGAATGATATTATCAAAGATGAGAATTTATGCTTCAGCGACTTCATACACATGGATTTAGGTTTTTGTAAAATCCCACGGGAACTCTTTGATTCTCCGTAATGAAAAGTAGTCCAGCTTTCCCCGTGATACAACCTAACGCTTCAAGAGCAGATGGGCCGTGAAAACGTAACAAACAGACAGAAAAGCTTTCGCATTTATAATTTACACTAGATCAGGGATTCCCAAACTATTTTGGGCAAGATACCCTTTTCCAAAATGAACTAATACCTACCTCAGACCCCCATAGCCAAATTACTTTAAAAATCCTATCCTAGTTTTTTTCCTATTGATAAGTGAGTAAACTTGACATCGTTTTTACATCAAAATTTAACAAAATAAATAGGCATAAAATTCAGTAAATATCAAGTGTAATTAATTCGATTTTTAGACCTCGTCGACCCCCAAAATCAGTTTTCGTTTATGTCGACCCCTGGGAAACCGATATCAATTTTATCGAACACTTTGGGAATCCCTGCACTAGATGATGCGCGATGATCCGCGTGAATTAAGTAGGGTTTTGATTCCCGCGGGAACTCTTTCATTCTCTTTGATAAAAAGTAGCATAGTTTGTCCTAACCTAGGACCTATACGTACCTATCTCTGTACCAAAAACATAAATCGGTTAAAAAGATGGGTCGTTAAAGCGTAGGAGACAGACACACTTTCGCAATTATAGGTAATATTAGTACGGATAATTTGGATGGATATGGAATTCATATTGTAGTCAAAAGCTCAAAAAAGCTATTGTATTGCTCTTATGAAATATCAAGACTTTACCACCAGTTCGGAAAGAGAATTCTTTTAAGTAGAATAGGTAATAGCTCAGCTGTTATAATTTTATTGTGGTTAGCTGAATGCAAAGCGAACTAGGCATCTGTAACTTTGTAATTGTTAACAAAATATTCGTACTTAACTTGGTTCCAGTAAAGGTAAGTAAATCAACAAATTATTTCCTGATAAGAAATTTAGACAATGAGATCGATTATTTTATGCCTAGCGTACTTTTACTTACTCATTATCAGGTACACTTTCAGATCATATTAAGTAACTTTAGGTTCAATTAAATCACTTGATAATAGTCATTAACATATTATTTAACACACGTTTAGATCAATAAGATAAAATCGTAGAAAGTGTAAAATAGAACTTTTATGATCATTTTGGTGCTTATGATTAAATTAACGATAAAAAGTATAGAATCAGTAGCATTAACGACCAGGAGGTCATATATCACAACCAGCTGGCTCGAAACTGGTTGTAGAAATATAAATACTTAGAAGAGAAACACATGAGAGAATTCATTTCTAAAACAATTATTACCAACCAAAGTCCTTATTGAAAGATGTAGCTTTTCAAACTAGGTAGTTTTCACCAAAAGTAAAACGCACCAAGCATCATTCTGTATAAACACTGTTTCTAAAAACGAATCTTTTATAAAAGAAGACAGAGCTGGAAATGATAAAGTATTACGTTTTCGTAATTCTGAGTGTTCGTGTTATGTTCCTTTTCAACCGACTTCAAAAAAAGGAGGAGCTTCTCAATTCAATTTTTTTTTTTTTATGTTTGTTACCTCAGAACTTCTGACTGGTGAACCGATTTGTATGATTCTTTTTTGAAAAGGCATACTTCCCAAGTGGTCCCATATAAATTTTTAAATCGAAATCGGTCGAGTGGTTTTTAAAATATCAACAATAAAATAAGTACTTTGTATAGCGTGTGCTTGTTGTTGTAAAGTTGGCGCGGGAGTTGGAAGTCGGTTGTTTAAAAAGATTTTTTTATATTATCCTCATACGTTTTAAACTTCAAAGTATGAACAATCGAATTGAGCATTATCCAGAAGGAGCGCCGGGCGATGTTGGAATTCCTGGGAGCCGATAAATCCAGTTTGTCGAATGTTTTTTGGACGTCGGCAGCCGGATGCCGATCGCAAATGACTATATAATGCACTTAGAACCCGTTTGCGATAAATTTATTTCGTGCTTACTTATGAAATGCGCTGGTACATTGTCCGCTGGGGATGTTTCAGCTCCTGTGCTGCGTGGGTGGACGTTCTCTAGATAACTTTGATTTATTTTGTAATGTAGTTGAACTTGCATACAATTCGAATAGTTGAGGTAGGTACCTCAGGCATTTCAGACTAAACGGATCACATCATCAAATATTTTATTATTTCATTCACATACCAGAGAACTTCATTAGCGTAGACATGTTTTTTAAAATCATAATAAGGGAACGCTTGATTTTCTGACACAGTGAGACCTGACATGCAATTCCGTTAAAGGAACTGCTATAATATGAATTACTGAATTTACTTTACAACAATAGTTCAAATTATAATGTCATAGTTCATTTCATCATTTTTTTCTCTTGATCGTGAAAACAGCGTGGCGTTATTTAATAAAACCGGCCAAGTGCGAGTCGGACTTGCGCACCGAGGGTTCCGTACCTTTGTTAATGAACCGCAAAACTAACTTTGTTTGTAGAGGTTTACTGTTAATATCAAAAAATTACGTTTGTTGTATGGGGGCCCCCCTTTAATATTTACTTTATTGATATTTAATTATTTATTTTGAAAGATAATATACAAGTTAATATTCTGTGAAAATTTGAACCGTCTACCTGTTACCGTTTTTAATATTGAGCAAAAAAATACGAAAAAAACACGTTTATTGTATGGGGACCCCCCTTAATATATATATTTTTTTAATTTTTAGTATTTGTTGTTATAGCGGCAACGGAAATACATCATTTGTGAAAATTTCAGCTTTCTAGCTATCACGGTCTATGAGATACAGCCTGGAGACAGACAGACAGACAGACAGACAGACAGACAGACAGACAGACAGACATACAGCGGAGTCTTAGTAATAGGGTCCCGTTTTTACCCTTTGGGTACGGAACCCTAAAAAGTACCTATTCAAAATCCGAATCACTTAATAGACTCGACTTACTCTAACATATTTAATGCAGAAAATGCGTTTGGGTTTTAAAATTCTTATAATATTTGATATTGGTATGAATAATATCCAAACCTTATCTCGAATTGGGTGAACATTTGAATAAAATAAATGATGGATGGAATTCTGAAAACCGGTTACCTTTACAGAATTTTATGTAAAGCTTCTTTTGCGTGTTGCTACAAATCTTGTTAAGGCGTCGTTATTTGTATCAATAGCATGTCATTATTGTATACTTATTTTCTGTATAGTTAATTATTACAAAATTGTACAATAATACAGTTTTCTACTATTATTGTACATAAAATACATTGGTATGGATTAGTTTTGTAAATCATACTTCATACTGGTTTCATACTCATCTTGCACTTTTTTTTAATAATATTGTAGATTTCTCGTATGTACTTACAAATTATTTAATAACATCTTTAATTTTTACAATTATAGGTATAAGTACTTACATATTTTTTTACAGATACAGTCAAAATTAATCTAATCAATAATGATCAATATCAATAAATATTATAAATGCGAAAGTTTGGATGGATGGATGTAGTTATGGATGGATGTTTGTTACTCAATTACGCCCGAACGGCTGAACGGATCTGGATGAAATTTACCACATAGATAGATTATAGTCTGGAATAACACATAGGCTACTTTTTCCCCGGAAAACTAAGGAGTTCCCGCGGGAACCAAAAAACCTCAATCCACGCGGACGTAGTCGCGGGCATCAGCTAGTAATTTTAATAAGTAGGCAACATTGAAAAAATGTGATTCTCTACCTCTGCTGTATTACCTATATTCTAAATTCTAATAGACAATGCTTCGTCAGCGTGGATTTGATTTTTTAAAAATCGCGTCGGGCTTTGATTTTCCGGGACAAATTGTTGTCCATGTTCTTCCCCAAGATGCATACCTACTATCTCTGTACCAAATTTCATCAAAATCGTTAGAAAGGATGGGCAGTGAAAGACAGACACACTTACGCATACATACATTATATAAATATTAGTATGGAACACAGATTCTGTATATTGAAGGGGCATCCGGATCCGAGGTCATTTAGTCGTGACAGCAAACAAATAGCTATTTAAAAAAAAAGATACGCGCCGAATTGAAAACCTCCTCCTTTATAGGGAGTCGGCTAAAAATACACAGCAGCAATAATTAATTATTTAATGTCTACTTAATACTTAGCTTAAAAATGTCTTATTAGTGTGAAATACAATGCTAGTGAGGCAACTCCATGGACTTTCTCCGCTCAACCTTGGGATGGGAACAGTTTGATTGTGATCACGGACAATCATGGGAGCCGTGTTTTATGCAACGAAAGTAACTGTTACTCAAGAAAAATCATCGACGAAAGTAACGTTACCACACTTTTTAATTATATGGTAACGATGAAAGTGAATTTGGGATGTCTTTGCTCACTATGCTATTTTGATTCTTGTTTAGCCGGTTAGGATTTGTTTATAAACATACGCGCCGAATTGAGAACCTCCTCCTTTTTTGGAAGTCGGTTAAAAATAGTTGTATACTTGGTGCATGTCATGCTGAAAAATATTATTTATTAGTTCTACAAGAGAAAAATATCTTAGATAAGTAAGTATCTAAGTTTTTTTTTTTCAATTTCGGTAATTTAATTTTATAGGTTTTTTTGGATTGGATCTACTTACTTAAAACATGCCTGTTACACAATGATCCTTAACTTTCTAAGCTTTACTAACATATGACCACCTAAGAATAAGTAAGAACCACTATTCATTCACAATGTTTCCTGCGGAAAAAGATGGCACTTCTTTTATTATATCTGATCAAATTATCACTGGAATGTAATGCCCCGCTCAGGTTTTCATGTTCATAATTAATGACCATTTTTTTCCAAGTTTTTTCCAATTCAGAAACTGGCCGTTACGGTTTCTGAATTGAGAATTTCATGTTGAGTCAGTCTCAAAGACTACTTAAGGACTAATTAAGCAAATTTTTGTTTCTGAATTGATATTGGGCCGGTTTCTGAATTAAGCATTCAAGCAAAAACAGCAAGCTCCAACTCTCAAACCTTACACGATATCAATTCAGAATCAAAAATTTGCCTAATTAGTCCTTAAGTAGTCTTTGGGACAGACTCAACATGAAATTCTCAATTCAGAAACCGGCCGTAATTCAGTAAATTAAACTGGCATCATGACTATAAACATAACAAACCCACTAATGCATTACTATCTCTGCATTTACGAGGTATTAACTTTACGACTGTACAGTGGGCAGCCATTGGTAATAACACAGTTTTAGATTTAACTATGAACACCGTAACGGAAATGCGTGGACACTAAAATAATAATACCTTTCGTAACAACTATACAGGGTGTACTACTATACTAGAGGATTCCCGCGACTTGGTCCGTGTGGGTTTAGATTTTTGAAAAGTCCCGTGACAACTTCTTGATTTTCCGGGATAAAAAGCAGTAAGTATATTATGTCCTTGGGAAGAAATCTTTCTCTGTTCCAAATTTCATCAATATGGCTTGAAAAGATGGGCCGTGAAAGCATAGCAGACAGACAGACACAATTTTGCATTATTTTATAATTTTATTATGGAGAACAAAATCCGAGTCCTGGATTTAATGCTATTATATTTGCCAATTAAGCTTATTGAACGGTAAAACACGAACTCAAGACTGAGTAAGTGTTATACCTATATTCCACTTGGGAATTTTCCAAAAGTAGAAAATTAACCAAATTGACTTAATAATATTTGTTATTAATTCATTTAATCAAGGCATTATCAAAAATCTAAGCTTTGATATAAATGAAATGAAAACCTATTGCAGTTGGTAGCATGTGTGTATTTTATGAGATAATTTGGGGCCCACCATCTTTTTTTTTGCGTGTCTTTTGGTCTCGCGACAGTTATAGCTTTATCTGTAAATATCTTACTGATGTTAAAATCTGAACAGTTCTTGATAACAATAACACCCTGTATACCTTAAACTTACCTAATGATCAGTTTAAACTTGAAAGTTTTCGACGTTGGTGCAGAATGTGGCATCATTCGAAATAATGTCGAACCACTCGTACGACCCCTTTTGCTACCTTCAAAGTTACATAAATCTTCCTTATTTATTTAAATTTATTGTACCCATCTCACGGCAGATGACGATAAAATATTGAAGGGATGTTGACAGAATAACTTTTTAATTCAGAATTGATTGACCTTATCAGTGAATATTTCAAAAATTAACACTCAGAACATTGAACGGTTCACAATCTGTCGACAGTTTACAATTTCGCTAGTTAGATTACAATCTAACGGTTTTTGCAATCTTACGGTGACATATATCTTCTTACTAATATTATAAATGCGAAAGTTTGGATGGATGTATGGATGGATGGATTTATGAATGTTTGTTACTCAATCACGCCCCAGAAGCTTAACTTTTATTTAAGCTAACCAAAGAAATTTGGCATAGAGATAGATTATAGTCTGGAATAGCACATAGGCTTTTTATCCCGGAAAATGAAAGAGTTCCCGCGGGCAACAAAAAACCTCAATCCACGCGTACGAAGCCGCGGGCATCAGCTAGTTTAGTGATAAGTTGATAACATATCGAAAAGTATTTTGTTCGTAAATGCAATTTCAAATGATTATGGTAGGTAAGTCATTAAATACCAATCTAGTTCATTTTAGTCTAACTGCATTAAATTACACGTCTAAAGATGTGGTTGTAAGTAAAGTTCTGTATAATGTTTGTTGCAACGGGAGTCATGCTCATGAAAGGAAGACAAGATAGAAAAGAGGCAGGAAGGCAACATAGCTAAACAAACATAAAGTGTTTATGATTTGATAATCAAAGTAGGATGCAGTATTTGATTTAAACATACCTACTGTGTGTTTGTTACTTTGTAATGATGCTAATTCGGTTTTTTGGATGGATTTCGTAAAATACGTGGAGAGACAGGCTACTTTTTTATTCCGAAAAATAAAACCGAAAACCCTAACCTATAAGATAAGATAAGATAAGATAAGATAAGATAAGATATTTATTTATTGCAAAAATACACGTGAAAAGTTCTTACAATATTTTTGGAAACAGTGTACTACCAAATATGGCGTGCAATATGTTAGCAGCTTACATGACAGCATTATATGACATTATCTAGTCAGTATGTACTTAAATAAACAGTCAAAACAAGACGAACCCTACATTAAATAAAATCATTTGACGACAAAAGCACTTGTAAAAGTTTATTTGAATTTTGAATAAACTAGTTTAAGCTGAGTTTAAAAAACTATGAGTGATACATATTATCATGCGATATTCAAATATCGACCAGTTGTCGGAATAGACTCAATAGGCGTATTTCAGTGTGCTTGTAACGCGCTCTATATTTAGAGATCCGCTTACGGTAGCATTCACCCCGCGTGCCCGTTACTGGTGATGTGCAGAACCACTCCGGGCGAGATTGACCCGGTTCATTACAACATCAATGGTCCATGCATTAATGTGTACAAGTAATTCAGATATCCCTTTATAGCTACAGATTAAATAAATCTTTGTTTATAGCACACTGGCTTATTGCTGCAACTTCGTCCGCGTACCTAGTTACTTACATGGATTTACGTTTTCTAAGATCGTTTTTATTTTTCACTAGCTGATGCCCGCGACTTCGTACGCGTGGATTGAGGTTTTTTGGTGGTTGTTCGCTTAGGTTCACGTCTGCCGGTAGGATGGCAACAAAGCCACAGCCGAAGACCCCCATTAGACCAGAGAAAATTCATTACTATTTACAAGTAAAAAATGATGAAGTAGGCTGTCTTTGAAGAGGTACCTATTGTATATTAATATTTATGAAACCCTTATGTTTATCGTGCAGTCCTAGGACCCTTCTCACTCTAAGAGGAGACTTTTGCTCAGCAGTGGGCCGACAGTTTGAAATTATCATATTATTGTTTATCGGTTTCTATTTTCTAGGTGGCATCGGACCGGTGAGTTACCGTTAGGGTGGTAACTATAGCCACAGCCGAAGCCACCGTAGAAATATAATTCACTAGATGATGCCTGCGACTTCTTCCGTGTGGTATAAATTTTTTATTCCCACAGGAATTCCTTAATTTTCCGAGATAAAAATTAACCTTTGTCACTCTCCAGGTCCTCAACTATAACCATGCAAGAATTGCAAGAAACCACGTCGATCCTTTGCACTATTGCGGGGTGATTGTAGGACAAATCAACAGACGAACACACTTTTGCATAATTATAATTTTAAAGTATACCTAACCTAATTCCCAATTCTGAGGCAGTAACAGACCAGACCAAAGACAATTTAGAAATTTTAAATTCCAACGGTCTCTTAAATGCCCTTCCGGCTTCCGTTTTCCCCTCCTCTTTTAATATAGGTACCTTCAAATCAAGAGTGAATAGGCATCTTCTAGGCAAGCGCGCTCCACCTTGGGCTGCATCGCCACTTGCAAGTCTGATTGCAGCCAAGCGCTAGCCTATATATTAAAAAAAATACATTTACTTAACGACACGGGAATAGGCTAGTATCTAAATAAAATATGTAAGTTTTAAATCATAAATTATATGAAAAACTTGGTGGAAATTTATTCTAGAGCTCGAAAGCCAAACCGCGGTCGTAAAATAGCTCCCAACAGATTTATGATACAAGTACGGCAATACAACTTGCAGGAAACAAAACTTTCGTGTAACAATATAGAGTTACACAAATAACCCGAGCTTTTCAACGGTATCGCTAATTCGGAAACGCGTGCGTAGGATAGGAGATAGACGTGCAAAGATACATGGGGATTAAACATTACTTTCAAAAGTTTAAAAGAAGTCAAAACAGCATTTTTCGGTTTAACACAAAAACTGTGATAGAGTCCTGACTCCTGACATATTACATTGGCACAAGTTGTCCTACATGATATAAGTAATCCATACTAATATTATAAATGCGAAAGTGTGTCTGTCTGTCTGTCTGTCTGTCTGTCTGCTACGCTTTCACGGCCCAACTACTCAACCGATTTTGATGAAATTTGGTACAGAGGTAGGTTACATCCCGGGGAAGGACATAGGCTATTTTTTGTCCCGGAAAATTGAAGAGTTCCCGCGGGAATCAAAAAAATGTATCTGTTCAACCGATTTTGATGAAATTTGGTACAGGGATAGGTTGTATCCTGGGGAAAGACATATGCTACTTTTTATCCCGGAAAATTCAAGAGTTCCCGCGGGAATCGAAAAAACTTGGTCCACGCGGACGAAGTCGCGGGAATCATCTAGTAATTAATAATTTCATAACAACTGATACGGTTGACTAAATTGTCTATCAACGCACAGTTCAAACCTTTAGATGGATTGGGCTGATATTTGGCATAAAGATACTATAACGTAGGCATACGCTTTTTGAATACGCTAGAAAAGATTTTAAAAAATTAACCTCTAAGCAGTTTGAAATTTTTATGAAAATTAAATTTAGCGTGAGTGAAGCCGCGGGTAAAACCTATGTTTTTATATAAACCTCGTTTATGATTGTCACCATTAAGTGAACGATTCACCAACTTCCACGACTATTGTTTACAGTTTTACACAATAAGCAGTTATTTAAATAACTCCTTTTAAGCCTATTTAAAAGTGATTAATTATATCGCACATATGGTGCTATAACGTCACTTATGCAATTTTTGTCAAAACTGAACTGAGTATGAGAAAATACACCTAATCTACTTCTTTACTTGGTGCATTATTGTCGCGTGTGTAGTACGCATACTTTCCGCGTGAGGGTATTAGTGTCGTTATGGTTTTGGTGCGAATCTGGACGCCACTGGGAGAAACAACGTTTCATTGGTCAGTTGCGCGCGGCCCCCCGCACAAGAAGCGGTCTCCTGGAGCTACAACGTTACTAAGGTAATTGTGACAATTTATTTTTATGTTTTTGGAGCAATAACGACACTAAGTTAGTTGTCAAGCTTGTATCTTGAAACAACAATGACACTTGTGTAAGAAGTGACATTGTTTCCCCAATCTTTATATTTTTTATGGTATAAAGTTAACGATAGATAATCAGTTGTGACCAGTTGTGACAATATTGCTCCAGTATAGTAAGGAGTAGTGTTTTTATTTTATACTAATTTTATATTTTTATGATAATAATTGTTCCGATATGATCGATTGATTCCTTTAACCAGTCTAAAAAATAATTATAATATCGATAAATCAGTCGATCGTTTATTTTGTTATTATCATATTTTTTTGTTTTTTTTTTTTTTTTTTTTAATCCACTACAAGTTAGCCCTTGACTGCGATCTCACCTGATGGTAAGTGATGATGCAGTCTAAGATGGTAGCGGGCTAACCTGTTAGGGGCATGGCAGTTATATTAAACCCATACCCCTATTCGGTTTCTACACGGCATCGTACCGGAACGCTCAATCGCTTGGCGGCACGTCTTTGCCGGTAGGGTGGTAACTAGCCACGGCCAAAGCCTCCCACCAGGCCAGACCAGGGAAAATTCAGAAATTATAAATTCCCAAATTGACCCTGCCGGGGATCGAACCCGGGACCTCCGCACGTTAAGGCAACAGCGCTACACACTGCGCCACGGAGGTCGTCAAACATAGGTTTACCTACCTATTTGTTATCATTATGTAGGTTTTTGTTTCTTTCAGACCTTAAATGAACCAACGCAGCAAAAACCTTGTGCTACTTGCACTTTCAAGTGGCAATCAAAACTCGGTTGAAGTACAAGATGTACAATGTGTACAATGTGTACAATGTGTGAACTCTACAATGATGCCATATTCCGAACAAAAAAATACACTGTCTCATCATACAAATTCCGAGAAGCAAGTAGCAGTGAAAGCTGAGTTTGGTATGGGCTCTTTACAGGGCACGTTTGGAACCCTCGTAGCTTAAGTTTTAAGTTTTGTAATAAATCACCATCACGTCTAATACTTTGTAAAATCGTCGTTCAAAAAGTGTACTGTGTATTTAGGTAACACCAGCCAACCTTGATGACCCAACAACAACTACTCCCAGAGCTGGATGATACTACTTTAGAGAATCCCAGTAACAATCCGTCTATTTCATTTACCACTAATGAAACGAATGTACGAGATGGTATCGACTTCCCAACAGGCGATTTCTCTGGCACAGATTCAGGAGATGAATACAGGCCTGGCTTTCGTGCAAGGTCGTCTTCATCCAGTAGCTCCAGTAGCAGTTCCAGCAGTAGCTCTCCAATAGTATTTCCAGTGGCATTTCAAGTAGCAGTTCCATTGATACTCCTGCTGAAAATAATGATTCTAATAATGAGAGGCTTGTCCACGAGCATGACCAACCTGCGCAACCTAAAGCTAAACAAAGAGACAGAAAGCGTACTCGTAACCCAAAAACATGGAAAAAAAGTGTTGCTAAGCGATTCTGGTCAAACTTATGTCTCAGTAAACACCAAAAAACTAAATCAAGGTAAAACAATGGGACCTACATGAACCTCAAAATGTCGGAAACTTCGTCTAATTAATAATGAGAAGATGACTGTTATTAAAAAGTCAAACTCAAACTTCAAACTCTGGATCACCGCCGTAAGGTAGCTGGCCTATCGGTATTTTATAGGATATATTATTTCGGTGAGTGTGCTAAGGAGCTGTTCGATCTTGTACCTCCTTCACCCTTCTACCATCGTTCCGCAAGACGTCGTGCGAGTTTCCACCCCTATGTCGTCAACGTTCCACCCACACGCACGAAGCGCTTTGCGTCTTCATTCCTTAATCGCATGGCTAGGGTCTGGAACACTACCAAAAACTGTGTTTCCCACCAATTACAATCCGGGTATCTTTAAATCAAGAGTGAATAGGCATCTTCTAGGCAAGCGCGTTCCATCTCAGGCCGCATCATCACTTCCCATCAGGTGTGATTGTGGTCAAGCGTAAGCCTATAATGAATAAAAAAAATAAAAAAAAGTTCTATGTTGAATTAAGAAAATTTGTTATACTTCTTTGCTACTATTAATAAATATTTTTTTAGAAATGTATGATTTCGTGTTTTATTCGTTTTGACATAATTGTCCGGTTAATTGTTTTCTAGTGTCATAACGTCACTTCTGCGAGGGTAGTAATTTTTAAACGTTTATATTTTTTTAATAGTTATTAGTGAGATGTTTGCTTTTACTTTAAAATGAACTTTAGTTGTAGTTTAAATTTATTATAATTTTATTTGTTTAGTCGAGAAGAACTATACGTTGTAATACGATGTTGAATTTTCAAACGCTTCTCCTGAAATATTACATCATTTGCATAAGTGACGTTATAGCACCGTATGTGCGATATGCCTTACACCTCACATAAAAGTCAGATTTTCAACCGACTTCAAAAAAAGGAGGAGGTTCTCAATTCGACTGTTTTTTTTTTTTTTTTAATGTTTGTTACCTCAGAACTTTTGACTGAGTCGACCGATTTGGATGATTCTTTTTTTATTTGAAAGGGCATACTTTCCATGTGGTCCCATATAAATTTTATCGAAATTGGTCGAGCGGTTTTTACAATATCAACAATAAAATAAGTATTTTGTATGGCATGTGCTTGTTGTTGTAAGGTTGGCGCGGGAGTTTGAAGTCGGTTGTTTAAAAATATTTTTTTATATTAAATTATTAAAACTCCATGATTTTCATTCCCTTGACTTAGAGGTTGTTTGTCTAAAATTCTTTAATCTTTAGTAACTGTTTACCTGTGTCAATCAACTAGATGATGCCCGCTCGGATTAAGGCTTTAACTCTTTAATTTTAAGGGATAAAATGTAAACTTTGTCTTAATTCAGACTTTAGAGTGCATGCTATTGCCATTCCTTACAGCTTAATCAGTTGTCGTTGTAGCGTGAAGGTTAAACAAATATCTAAACATACAAACCTGAAACAACCAAACTTTCACATTTATAATACTAAGCAAGATTATGAGTTCCTATCGTCATATGTAATGTGAAAATGCGTGCGACCCATGGAAATCAGAGAGCAGCCTCTTGGAGTACACGCGCGGTGTACCTATGTAGGCAAGCAAGTAAGAGGCGTCAGTAGCGGGGCGTTAACAATGCCCGGCTGGCTGGCCGGCGCTGCAGTGTGGCCGCCGCGCTGACTGAGCCATGCTGTGCTCTGCGCGTTGCTCGTGCTTCCTCTGCCGAGAGCTGCAGTCCTGCCGCGCCGCAGACGCGCGCAAACCACCCGCCAAGATGTGCGACAACTTCATACTCAAGAAGGCAGACGCATGGGAGCCCATGAAGTTCATCCGAGGCGCTGCGAGACTCTCAGTGCGCCACTGGCAGAGCCGCGAACCGCTCACCCCTGCGAAAACACGCGCACCTCCTCACAAATCCACCAGCTGTGAACAATTATACCCCCAACCGAAAGAAGATATTGGGTATGCAATGCGTAAAGCACCCAGCACTGATAGAGTCAAACAAACCGAACACAAATCCGTTTTCAGAATCCTCGGCAACTCCCGCTCAAAAAAGTCTGAAATCGTTGAATCGAATGTGCGGCGTAGTGTCCTTAATTTCAGGAAAAATGAAATGCCAATTTCGAAGAACATTCATGAGAAATACGTTCCGTTGCCCCGGGCGAGCTCGCCCCCCGAACATATTTACAGTGAACCCAAACCCTGGAACTCGCAGTATGATGATTGCTGTCGACCACCCATATACCAAAGCGTTGAAAAGAAAATCGCAGCCAAAGATGCTGCGGGTGATAAAAAGACGTACATCAACCGCCCGCCTTGCTACGATGAGTTAGCGGAAAGACTTTCTCATGAAAATACTAGAAAAGTTAACATCTCCCTCGCAGATGGAGGTTTGGCTAATAAGATTACACAGAACAATAACAAAGTGGTCATTTATTTTGGTGACTCGATCATTAGGAAACACAGTGAACAAAAGAAAGAGGAAAACAGACTGAAGGAAATCACACCTCCGAAAGAGGAAGCGATTTATGTTAATCATCAGGTGATCGAGTCTGAGATCTTGGGGCCTGATAAAGATGTTGATAAAGGGGGTGGAACGCAGCTTGTGTCTGAAATAGAAGTTCCGGAAGCTGTTTATTCCGAAATCAAAACTCCAGATGCCAAAGAAGAATTAGAAATGATCCCTTTTAGTGATTCGACTTACAAAAAAGACATTTTCGAATCTGTGAGCCCTGATGGGTTTCTAGTTGTTGAGTTTGAAGGTAATTTCGAAAGAGCTCGCCAGTTAGTCGAACTAGTGCACGGCGGTGGTGGAGCTGATCAGAACGAGGCTACCGTATTGGATGAGGATGATTTGTGTGACTGGAGTTTCATCCAAGACTGGAGAAAACGGTAAGCTCTACAAATAAAAAAATATTTGCGTTCTTTAAACACATTTCGACTTTCAACCTCGTTTCTATCTGCGTAACATAATCTTAATGAATTCAAATTTACCGTTATTGTGTGAGTTAAGATTGTTTAATTGTGAGTTCAGGAAGCCGTGATTTAGTTCCAACACATTGTGTACGAAAACGCCGTATTATGTAAAAGATTTTATGATATTTTTGACCTTATTTAGGAGTTTTGTAAGCGTCTGAGAATGTTCAAAGTTTAAATGGTGAAGATGAAGGTAACATAAAACCGATGCATAAAATATAGCTAGTAAAAGGTTGCGTAAATAGTAGATAGCGATTCGTTTCACGATTGGGGCTTCCGAAGAAGCAGATGCGGAAAGGCATTCGTGTTAATTACATTGCGATTCCCTTGATAACAATCAGCTGGCGGTCGTCGAACCCGTGCGAGCTTCTGCGGTTAGGTATGCGAAACATTTAATACCAAGCACCTAATAGTCACATTAATCGATTACTTCTTTCCTATTTACATTAACGAACCTATTTACATCGCCAAACTCATTATATATGCATTGTGCAAACAATAGGTTATTATTTTGAATATTTATGATAGCTTGTCATCATTAAACTAAAATAAGTACGTCGCTCAATTCCTTAACTTAAAATTATTAGCAGAGACAAAACGGGCTAAAAATTAGCAGAAAGTGCGTAAGCGATGCTGTTTTGACGATTCAACGGTTCGCTTTTCATCTGCTATCTATACCTACTAATTGCTAATATTATAAACTAGATGATTCCCGCGACTTCGTCCGCGTGGACCAAGTTTCGATTCCCGCGGGAACTTTTGAATTTTCCGGGATAAAAAGTAGCCTATGTCCTTCTCCGGGTATCAAACTATCCCTATATCAAATTTCATCAAAATCGGTTGAAGAGATATTTTTTTTTTATTCTCGCGGGAACTCTTAAATTTTCCGGGATAAAAAGTAGCCTATGTCCTTCCCCGGGATACAACCTATCCCTGTACCAAATTTCATCAAAATCGGCTTAACAGATGGGCCGTGAAAGCGTAGCAGACAGACAGACAGACAGACAGACACATTTTCGCATAATATTAGTATGAATGCGAAATCTGTCGGTCTGTCTGCTACGCTTTCACGGCCCATCTGGTAAACTGATTTTGATGAAATTTGGTACAGGTAACTCGGGGAAGGACATATGCTACTTTTTATCCCGGAAAATTAAAGAGCCCCCGCGGGAATCAAAAAACCTTAAAATTAACGCGGGCGAAGTCTAGTCTAGTCCTCTAGTCTTCTACTATATAAAAATAAGTCGGGTTTTCCTTCCTGACGCTATAACTCCAGAACGCACGAACCGATTTCCACGGTTTTGCATTCGTTGGAAAGGTCTCGGGCTCCTTGAGGTTTATAGCAAAGAAAATTCAGGAAAAATTTCAACAGAAAAGCGGGAAAATCTTTTTAGCGGGAAAGCCATCTGGTGGCGAAACGGAGTTCGCCGGGTTTGCTAGTCTCATATAAAATTTCGTCTCATTACAATTTTGTCGTAAGAAAGAGTTCTATGCACCGATCACCGTGCATAGGGGGCTTACGCACTTCTGTGAGAACTCGAGGAATCTAAAAAAACATAACTGACAAATATACACAGAATATTAAAAGGACATTGACCAGCGCCCATACAAAGTTCGCCTAAGAAACAACAGTCATAAAACATACAATAACGGATTCAAAATAACACATAAATACTATTGTAAGTAGATTTAAACAACGGACACTTCAGAGTTTTTATTTATTACCAAAAATATTTTCAATTTTGAGATTATTTCGACTCAATCTGCTTGGAAAATAAATATCATCTTTATCCGATTGCAATAGAGCTGTAAACAGTATGTAGAAAACACAAGTTTCGTCGTAGTTCACCAAAAACATTACAGATGGCGCAAAAAATATTAATTTATTGTACTTTCACTAGATGGCGTTGCGAGATTCAGAATACTAGCGCATTCAGCGCTTCAAGCTGCTTTTATGTTATTTCAGTTACGGAACCAGCGCTCAAGCGGTGGTGTTGTTTATTATTTTAACTTGTAAGTTATTTATTTGTGGATAATAATCGAGAGACAGAAAAGTACGGTAGTCAATTTCATACCCATTTATTTATTTTTTAATTAATTTGAAGTGTCCGTTGAATTCTAATATTTGGAATGAAGGTTAAAAAATAAGCTAAGAATTACTGTATATTTAAAAAGTATGTTGATTCTTAGGCGAATTTGGACAGTGTCTTTTTATAAAGTTAA
Organism: Erebia epiphron; assembly: GCA_963932025.1. NCBI lineage: Eukaryota > Metazoa > Arthropoda > Insecta > Lepidoptera > Nymphalidae > Erebia > Erebia epiphron. The sequence goes on along the minus strand of OZ009946.1, from coordinate 35,728,640 downwards.
TAGTAGATTTTAACATTTGTAGATAGTTAATAATAGTTTCGGATACCAATTAGAATTTCTCTACTTAGTATACCATCATAAGTTGTCAATTTATTTATCATGTTTTGGGTCTGAAATCAGTTCACATTTCCTGGGTATTTCCTTTTGTTTCACTTCTTTGTTGTTTTATAAACGCTCTTCTTCCTTGAGAATTGTTAACGTTGGAACAATTTGTTGGAAATCATTAGTTTCATAATGCTGTTGATTATCTTTGCTTTCTCATTTGGACTTGTTAAGCGAATTTAATTCATTTGTTCTGTGATTGTGTTAATTACTACACCAAAATTGCGCTTGTTAGTTTGATTTCTGTACGTTATTTTCATTGCCGTAAGTATTTTTAAACTTAAAAGTAAAAAATTGTTGAATAAAGTTATGGGTAAGTCCAGTGCAGTTTAAAAAATATTATGAAATTTATTAGAACTATGTATAGTGTAGTACCTATGTATGATAATAAGCACATCTATTATGTACTTAGACTTACCCATGTGTTTAGGTAAGTCTACAAACTTTCTTTTACGATTGATTGAAAACAATTCAATAGAACTTAAAGCTAGCTAGCCTAACAAAAAACAAACCTACCTACAAACTACATAATATTAGTTTCACAAATTTATTCGCTATGTTCCTTGACCGTACATGTGGATGAACTAACACCATCTCATTGAGGTATTTTTAACATCGTTCTTTAAAATAAAAACATGATTCCTACCCTGTATTGAAATTATTGTAAAGAAAAATCGCAAACCTGTTTAAACTGTACCTACGAGTAAGTGGCAATAATATACGAATTCCTGATTAAGCTAGAAAATATACAAATTGGTAATACCTAGGTCATCAAAAACTAGTTTTCTACTACTTTTATAACTTTATAAGAGAGACTAGGTTTCGATGTGCACCAAAAATTATAATTCAATGTGTCAACTTGAAATTAAGAAACCGGCAGAGAACGCGTTGGTGCTTTTAGTTGCTTCCAAATGTATATACATAATTTACAATAATCAAGTTACATAATTAATGCTAATATATACACCGTTCACTTTCTCTAATTGATTTTATGTTTTGAACCATAGGATTTCAAGAGCAGTCCGTAGTTTGAGAAATTAGTTTATTTATTTTGTTTTGTCAGCGTAGAAATTAGCAAGTTGACATTGTCTAGTCCTATCTTTAAATTATCCTCGTGTTCCCTTATTCTTTAAATGTTGACTTACATAACAAAGTAATGATAAAATCTTAATTAAAACTAACACTATAAATTTTTCAACCAAAAATTATTTGTCAAAAAACCTACACGACACCTACCTTTTCCGGTACAAAAGTGGCCAAACGCTCGCGGCGTTACCGCACTGCATGGCCTGGGCCTACGACAGCCAAGAACGCCCCAGAGCGGGGATCACAGGCTCGCAGCCCCGATCTTTACTCAAAACGACCCTTGTAAGGTTCTTTTCATCAAAGTGTATAGGCATTTGCTAGGCAAGCGCGCTCTCAACCGACAACTCATCGTTGCTTTTCTGGGCATGATTGTCATTTGTCGTCAAGCGCAATAATAAAAAATCTCCAAATACTGGCAGTATTCTAATTTAGATTGTTTAGACTTTCAAAAATTAGGTGGTTCTCAAATTGGCGCGTGTTTCTTTAGTTATGCTCTACTTTAATTATAAGTATATTATAATATAATAGCAATGCTCAAAAATATAAGAACGCACGTTCACGTTTAGCTTATTGCGTTACTAAAATGTGCCTACAATGGAACATTTTCATGGTCTGCGTATTACTGCCTCGCACGGTTGCAAATTATATTACCTTGGTCTAGGCGTGGTAGTGCCATAAACATAAAATATAATCAATTCTAAAATGAGAACAATAGAGTCTCAAATCATTTGGAAAAATTTCCTACCATACAAAAATTCTTGCATTAGATGTGAAGATCCTTATTCCAAGAGTCGTAGAAGTTAAGTTGGCGTAGATTCCTATGATGGAATTGATATGAATCCTCGTACTACTAACAAAGTTACTGATGTGTATTATGCAATTTTGTTTGGTAAACATTCTGAACGATTGTTGCTCCATGATAATAATTCATAACATTAGTATCATAGCATTATGAATGGGAAAGTTCTTTTTGGTTAAACGTGTTTTAGAAACAAGTCTTATTCATTCAGAGGAAATTATGTCAACAAACGAAGATTCAAGGTTTAAAAGACTTGTTTCCGTTATCTGTGATTAAAAGATTCAAAAATAGGAAAGGTTATATTTCAATAAATTGACTAGATCATTTCATCAATCATCATCAATCCATCGCCAGTCCACTACTTTGCGCTACTCTCCATCTCCATTCAGAACGAGCTAAGCCATAGTATAACCACGCTGCAGACTTCACATCCCTTCGAGTACTTATAGAGAACTTTCAGGCAACCAGGTTTTACCATGATATTTTTCTCCGTGATATTAATCGTTTATAACGCATATAATTGACGGCTTGAAAAGCTGTTTCAGTACTTCAGACAATAGTTAGTATTCTGTAGTCTGTTTCTGTAGTTCTTAAAAATATCATTAAACATGTTGCATTTTCGAATCACGCTATCTTTTTAATATTATGGTGCGGCTGTCCGTCTGGATTTCTTTTTGATTTCTGCTGACATTTTAATTTAACAAGTAGGATGAAATGAGATCTCTGAGATGCTGTCCAGGGAGAGGACAGTTTATTTTTCTGAATCATGAAAATAATTTGCTTGCATGATTACTTTTTACTCTCAACTGGTATAGTATGAGAAGAGCTCCCAATATAAACAGACAGTCATGTTATAATTTCATTAAGATACTGACATTGAATAACAAAATTAATTATTGCGCTTTCTTCTTCTTTACATTTAGGTACTTACCTGGTATACGAACAAGGTATATTTCTCTATTTTGTAATAGCCATCCTATTTAAAAGCCATGAAAACAGATCATGTCGTCACGCCTGGGGCCATACTACCAACGCTTAAACCCATATTGTTTCATTATTTTTGCCGTTCATGTTTTAGAATTATATAATAACTAGCTTTTACCCGCGGCTTCGCCCGCGTAAAAATATAATAACTTTGATACCTATGCATACAAAATTATTTAAGGCGTACGTACGTTGATGGTATTTTTGAAGGTTTATGTGGCGTGGTGAATGTCGCGGGCATCAGGTTCGAGATATGCACTGTACCACATACCTATACTTGCCTTCTGTGGCGGATTATAGCGAATTAAACTTCTAGTTTTTTTATAGTTGCCCATTGATGTAGAATTTTAGTACCTATTAGTTGCCCTTATAACTATGATGGCGAAAAGGCCTACCTTTTGTAACCAGGTAAAATTCATGTGAAATTAGCAATTACACGCAGACGAAATTGCAGGTAACAGCTAGTTTTAATAATAATAAGTCTGTCAATCGTCCAATCACGTTTTATTAGTCAAAGTTCAACTGGAACAACTGATCTTCAATTCGTACGCCCAGTGCGGAGGTTGCGCGGAGTAGCCGCGTGCCTCGGCTTCTGGCTGCACTTCATAGGGCGTTTGCATCACTCGTAACAAAAATTGTACCTCCTCGAAGTCGTCTTTCTCCGCGTTAAGGATAGCCTGGTGCAGTAAATACGTGCGCGGTACATATACGGGGTTAACGGCGCGCATTCGGTTTCGCCGCTCTGCCTCTGACAGCCCCTCCCCCGCGCCCTCCGCACCGCTGCCACTGCCCGTCGTGCTTGTAACGTCCACGAGCTCCTTGTCAAGTCGTTCGCGGTACTGGTCGAGCCAGCATCTCCATGACGCGTGTGACGCCAGGCGTCGCAGCGACCACTGTTCCGCGAGCTTGCTTTCGCACGTCATTTCGAACGGTTGGAGCTCAGCGAGCTGTCGAAAAGTAGCGGTGAAGTCTGCGCCGGTGTGCTGCATCATGTCGAGCAGTTTTTCCACCAACTCCTCGTCGCCCCAGCGCTCCTTCTTTAAACCGATCTTCAACAGGAACGTCTCCAGAATTTTGTTCTTGGCGTAGGTGTCAAGCGTCTTGAGGATGTGTGCCAGGTGAGCTTGCTGCGCTGCAGACATCAGCGGCCGAAGTGCCGAGCCAAGCTGAGCCGCACTCCACACCATCACGTCAGGCTGCTTGGCCAAGGCGTAGCGCCCCTCCGCGTCGCAGCAGTTGGCCACGAAGCCGCCGTCGTATGAGTCCACGAAAGCGAAGGGGCCGTAGTCAAGGGTCAGCCCCAGCAGACTCAAGTTGTCCGTGTTCATTAGACCATGAGTGAAGCCGAGACCTTGCCATTTGGCGACAAGGTCGAGGCGTATGAGTATGAGTTTAAAAATAAGTTTCATTTACCTAAACTTATTTTTTTTTTACATATACTTACTTGAGAAAAACTTATATATACTTACCTATTTGTGTTGTTGTTTTATTTAATGAAATGTGGTGGTGGTGGTGCTTACTGTGTTTAATTTTAAACAGTGTTTTAAAAAAATTACAAATAATAGGTACAGGGCCTCCAATATACCTATGCAAAAAATCACATCGATCCGTTGCGCCGTTGCCGCATAATTGAACAACAAAGGCCGCATAATTGAACAAAAAATGCAAGAAAAAGAGCATACTGTCCCACAGGAACTGTTTGTTTTTCCGGGATAAAAAGTAGCTTATGTTACTCTCCAGAGCCTCCAATATACCTATGCGAAAAATCACATCGATCCGTTGCGCCGTTGCCGCATAATTGAACAAAAAATGCGAGAAAAAGAGCATACTGTGCCACAGGAACTGTTTGTTTTTCCGGGATAAAAAGTTGCCTATGTTACTCTCCAGGTCCTCAAATATACCTATGCAAAAAATCACGTCGATCCGTTGCGCCGTAGCCGCATAATCTAACAACAAATGCGAGAAAAAGAGCGTACTATCCCACAGGAACTGTTTGTTTTTCCGGGATAAAAAGTAGCTTATGTTACTCTCCAGAGCCTCCAATATACCTATGCGAAAAATCACATCGATCCGTTGCGCCGTTGCCGCATAATTGAACAACAAAGGCTGCATAATTGAACAACAAATGCGAGAAAAAGAGCATACTGTCCCACAGGAACTGTTTGTTTTTCCGGGATAAAAAGTAGCTTATGTTACTCTCCAGAGCTTCCAATATACCTATGCGAAAAATCACATCGATCCGTTGCGCCGTTGCCGTATAATTGAACAACAAATGCGAGAAAAAGAGCATACTGTCCCACAGGAACTGTTTGTTTTTCCGGGATAAAAAGTTGCCTATGTTACTCTCCAGGTCCTCAAATATACCTATGCAAAAAATCACGTCGATCCGTTGCGCCGTAGCCGCATAATCTAACAACAAATGCGAGAAAAAGAGCGTACTATCCCACAGGAACTGTTTGTTTTTCCGGGATAAAAAGTAGCCTATGTTACTCTCCAGGTCCTCAAATATACCTATGCAAAAAATCACGTCGATCCGTTGCGCCGTAGCCGCATAATCTAACAACAAATGCGAGAAAAAGAGCGTACTATCCCACAGGAACTGTTTGTTTTTCCGGGATAAAAAGTAGCCTATGTTACTCTCCAGGGCCTCCAATATACCTATGCAAAAAATCACATCGATCCGTTGCGCCCTTGCCGCATAATTGAACAACAAAGGCCGCATAATTGAACAACAAATGCAAGAAAAAGAGCATACTGTCCCACAGGAACTGTTTGTTTTTCCGGGATAAAAAGTAGCTTATGTTACTCTCCAGAGCTTCCAATATACCTATGCGAAAAATCACATCGATCCGTTGCGCCGTTGCCGTATAATTGAACAACAAATGCGAGAAAAAGAGCATACTGTCCCACAGGAACTGTTTGTTTTTCCGGGATAAAAAGTTTCCTATGTTACTCTCCAGGTCCTCAAATATACCTATGCAAAAAATCACGTCGATCCGTTGCGCCGTAGCCGCATAATCTAACAACAAATGCGAGAAAAAGAGCGTACTATCCCACAGGAACTGTTTGTTTTTCCGGGATAAAAAGTAGCCTATGTCCTTCCCCGGGATACAAACTATCCCTGTACCAAATTTTATCAAAATCGGTTGAGTAGTTAGGCCGTGAAAGCGTAGCAGACAGACAGACAGACAGACAGACAGACAGACAGACACACTTTCGCATTTATAATATTAGTATGGATTCTTATCTAAGGATCGTCACTATACGTGACATCAAACTGTCATTTTGAGTAATATTGCTTAAGCGTTGGCAGTATGGCCCAGTATGTAAAGGGCTACAATGATGATGATGATTTACTTGGTAGTATAATAGAACATAATTTGGCAATAATACCAGACGCTTACCTAAACCACAGCATAAACAGTAATAAAGATAAAATCAGACATCCGGTTATCTAACATCCACCATCTAAACTACCAATACAAAACTAACCACCGCGAAACGGTAGCTTTACTTTTCGAATAGGAAACGTTGATCATTCCCACCTAATGATCTCTTTCCCCGATTATATAAAATGTTCACATGGCACGTACCTGCTAGTCGCTATGACACTTTGACAGCCGACGTTTATACATCCGGCTGATGATGATGATGGTTCGACATTTCGTAGCATTTCGTGTAATACCACTATCGATTTCATCCGGCTTTGGAATAGGTACCGGTAACTTGTAATCGCGTGATTTAGTTTTTCATTAGGTATATTTTTTAAACTGCGCTTGACTGCTGTTTTAGCTGTTTTTATCCTGACTCCCTCACTGACTGACTGACTCTCAAAGCCCAGCCATAGACCATAACTCTTCGGGCCTGGAGCCACGGTAGCGAAAGTACGGGTGGTCCAAATAGTAGGTGATGCATGATGATGCAGCGTAAAGTGGAGCGAGCCTACCTAAGAGGTGCCTGTTCACTCTTCTTTTGAACCTACCAATAATATTTTTGATTGTGGAGAAAATCTCGACGACCTCTCTGGCGCATAAACGTTTGTGCCTTACCAGTTACCTTCTGCCGTTACTTACGGCGAGATCATAGACTAGATCATATTGTCTTGTTATTGTGTGAAAACTAATGAAAATCTATCAGAGTTCCATTGTTTCAGTTTACATACTACTAAATTAAATAGTGTGAGCTTTACGTGATGCTCGCACAAACAAATTGAAAAATGTAAATAAATCCAACGTTTCATCGCAGTGATATTCCGGATAGGGTATGGATGTAAAAATCACTATAATGACGTATAATGTAATCATTTTTAATATTATAAATGCGAAAATGTGTTTGTTTTTTTGGTTTGTCCTTCGATCACGCCACAACCGAGCAACGGATCGACGTGAATTTTTCCATCGGTATAGTTGAGGACCTGGAGAGTGACTACTTTTTATCCCAGAAAATGAAGTAGCTCCCGCGGGTTGAAAAAACTTATTCCACGCGGATACGCCTCAGCTAGTGTAAAATAATCCCTTACGATGACAAAGGAATCGTTCAGAATGAGTGCGTACATGAGACCAGTATAGATGATCCTGAATATTTTCCGTCATTAGTTTTAGAATTAAAAACCTGTATACAAGTATGACATACTTCTCAAAAGATCCAGAACCAAACACCGATGACCGATCTCTAAATTCGAAGAATCAGTAAGCTATCACCACACTAATGGCAAAACATCGGCCAAAAGTAACACGGACAACAGTAAAGCGTGCGGCGTAAGGACATTAGGCCGATTTGCTGCGGACATCGGCTGCGCCCGAACGAGTCATGGCGCATCAAGCGGACAAGCGACGCGACCGGGCAATGGATTATAATTCAATCGATCACCGTTATAGCATCTATATTGCAGCACTGACAGACAAACAACCTATTGCTACGCGAACTTGAAGTTTACAAGATAGTTTCATCATTATCCTTTTCCAAGGGAAGTAGGTAACTAAAGAGTACCAATAGCTATATTTGACCATATTCATTAAAGAAGAAGTTGAGGACCTGCTGTTTACAAGTGCTTTCGTATCGTCTAACGAAACATCTACAAGTTCGGCTTTCCTGTACTGCTTTCCTTGTTTAAATCGCGAGTAACATGTTCATAATATATTTAAAACATTAATTCTTGAGTGTTATTCCACATCAAAGCTCCAATATTTTCAAGTTGCATCTTGGCACAATTCAACCAGTAGGTACCTCGAGCTAAACTTGTTCACATTAATTGCAAACATAATGTACCCACTTGAAAGTTGAAACAGCAGCGCACAATCCACGTCAAACATTAAGATAACCAGGTGCATCGCTGCACCTCGATCGAATGCGATTATCTTCATAACCAGACGCGATATCGAGATGTGTGGAATTTATTGAAATCATATTTGCAGGAAAGTCTTCCTTTGCGAATATGAATTTCTATACTGTACGTTATTTATGATTGAAAATGAAAATGATTTATTCCAAAATACATATATTATTATCATACCATCGTGGCTGAGGCCTTCTGATTACCTGTGTCAGAAGGCCTAGCTCTTCCTTTAACAATGACATTACATATAACGAATTTATTGATTCAATTAAATTCTTCTAGCAAGTGTATTACAGGTGGGTGTGTGTGTGTGTGAGTGAGTTGTATGAGTGTGCGTATCCATGTATATTCAACACATGCGTAATGATTGCCATTTAGTTATTGCTTTTCGTCAGTTAAGACCATTGATGTAGAATTTTATTAAGACGTATCGTATGTCTATGGTATTAGCAGATATAAATTAATAGTCGTGTAGGTATGTATATTATGTGCTTGGAAAGCTCTATCGATATACTTTTACCAAAAACTTTCTACTGTCGTTTTAGATCTTTTAATTTCACGAATTTTTACCAAAAGCTGATTGATGAATTCCGTAGGTACTATACTAATATGTGTAGAGATACTATAAACAGCAAGTGGTTTTTTTATTCCATTACAAGTAAGTCCTTGACTGCGATCTCACCTGATAGTAAGTGATGATGCAGTCTAAGATGGTAGCGGGCTAAGCTTAGGGGTATGGCAGTTATTTTAAACAAACATTCACCATTTTGCGCATCATCTGACTGCAGTAGATTTATTTGACGAATCAAAAGCACTTGTAAAACTTTATTTGAATGAAAAACGTTTGAATCTGAAAAAAATTGGAAGTCGAAACATGCAGTTTGAGAAAAATAGGTACCTAATAAATATTTTTTTTGCATTATCTCTTTGCGATTATAGAGTTATCTTGGTTCAAGAGCAACTCTTGGTTCATGTTTTTACTACAATCTAGTAATATAATAAGTCTATGACTACAATACAATACTTACTTAGAGATTTTGACGCCTAACTACTTAGTTCCATTCCCCTTTCTGTAAGTTATGGCTTTAGGCAGTAAGTAGGTACCTACCTACCTACTATTATGTATTCTGTGTTATGGGTAGGTAAGGATTGTAGTCTGGAGAATCAAAATATGGTCACAATCCGATTAATACTTAATTTTGGGGGAATCCGCGGACAAACATTGGTACAAACATACATGTATGTATGTTACACCTATACATCACCTATACAATTTTGTATATTTGTTTAGAAGCCTTAATAGACTTAGATCATATTATGTGAAAATATAGCAGTTCCAATAATATTACATACATCGAACATCGACAGTACGTGTCGAATTGACACATAACTCTGTTATTTCCCGCAGGCCATCGAGCGGCTGCCGGCCGTCGGAGGAGGCGGTGTGGTGCGCGTCGGGCGCGGGCGTGGCGGGCGCGCGGGCACTGCGCGTGCGCGTGGCGGGCGCGGCGGCGGCGCACGCGCGCAGGCTGTCGCCGCCGCCGCACGCGCACCGCGCCACCACGCCGCCGCCGCCCGCCGAGCCGCCGCACAAACGTACGTTCCACAATCATTGATAATCCGTAATTAAATTATATAATTTACTTATTTCAAGTAGGACAACTTGTGCCACTTGTGAAATGTCATGTCTCTACCACCGGTTCGGAAAATAGATTGTACTGAGAAGAACCGGCAAGAAACTCAGCATGTTGCTCTTTTTAAACAGAAAAAAGAACAACATATAGTATGTATTGTAACGTTCTTTATTCGTAAATAAACTAATATTATAAGTACCTAAATGCGAAAGAGTGTGTCTGTCTGTCTGTTAGCTACGCTTTCAACCAATTCCATTCCATCTATTCAACCGATTTTGATTTTGGTTGCATCCCGAGGAAGGACATGACGTTACTGCAGCTTATCCCGGAAATAAATAAAAAAAACCACAGTAGGTATATCCAAGGTAAGAGTTGCGTTTAAATGAAATTGATGCTTTCCATCTCGTTTCGTGGAGATCTCGCTGTTGTTAAATATTACAAATCGTGATGCGCAAGTCAATTCATAGGTTCGATGGGAAACAATAACATGTGGCTTAGTGGTTTTATGCAATTGAAAGTGATTGAAAACACTTTTCCAGCAGCTTTTATTAAGTTTCTCGTAAACTGCGTCTGCAAGGTTCTGTGTAAATAGTCTTGTCAGCTGCGGCAGTCTATCACACTCAAACTCATTAAGTACTAAGTATGTTTAGTAGGCTGGTGTACCTACCCTTGTAACATCCCTACCCTTGTCCAATCTGCCCCTGGTGCTTAGTTATCAAATGTTAAATTCTGAAGTTAGAATCTTTAAAGTTCGTTGACTCGATGTCTACGACTGAATCTACGCAAGAAAATGTAGTTTATGTGGTAATATTTTTTTTCTAATATAAGCCATATTAAATCTTAACTCTGATTTTAAATCTTGCTGATAATCTCCTCTCCCCAAAGGTTGTCTAGAACAGAATGCTTTAGCAATAAGACCGCTTTTGCACCCTTATGTAGGTATAATCGTTTTACCTGTTTCTGTTTTTAAGTGCGTGCAATGAAGAGTTTTATCTATATAATATCTTTACCAAATTACTCCACGTACTTCTAAGTAACGCTTTTCCACTGATATATCGAAGCAGGGAAAACAAAATATGTAAAAGCTAGTTTTCCCTAGCTAGTAGCTACATAAACTTCCCTTTATAACAGCGATCGGCCATATAAAGATTTGTCGAGATAAATCGTAACAGACAGACATCCTACTAATCAAAATGACTAAAATACGCTCCCATACAGATGATCGTCAAGTATGATCGTCATGAACTGTTTATTGATAGATAAAGACAACCCGCAGACTGTAGACTTTTGCTCAGATGATAGTTTAGTCGCTCAAAGATATTACTTCGAAAACTGCAGTGGGTTTGGCCTATTCATGTACCGAAAAGCGACGAAGTTAATTTTCCGCATTACCGCAACTATAAATCATTAAAAACTATATTATGATGGGCGCGACTACGTGCGCGTGGCTGTGGTTTTTAAAAATCTTGAACAAACTCTTTCATTCTTGGTATTGTAACTTGTTACTCTCTTGCCTGCAATCCTTCCTTCTAACATTAGGCGTAGGTATAACTATATCTAAGTGCACCAAGATCCGTTGCTGCGTGATTGATGGACAAACAAACATACCATCCCATTTCTGCGCAATCGCGATTCTTGAAGACATATTCCGCCAATATCGAACACATTATGATAAATATGATAAATTACTTGGTGAAAAGCAGTAACCATCCGTGCGAGATCATCGACCAAAATCATTTATCGTTTGTCAGTCTGCGCATTCTTCAAAAACTGAAACTAAAAGCGCATCCAAAGTTTGTAGTCTGTGGGTATCCTAAAGTTCCGTCGATTACAATTTTATGACTGTTATTATTATACGCACCATGCTGTGCATAAGGAATGGCTTTACGACCTAGGACTAGAATGTAAACACTAAAAAGTACTAGCCTGCCAGCTTGATAGAAACACTATATACTTATAAGATTATACAATCGCTTCATAGTATTAATAATAATATAAATAAGGCCATTAGATATCCACAGTTTAAAGTCTCATGAAATATTACTTAATTATGTCTAGGATTAAACTTAAAATAGGTATCCTACGCATAACAAAGTTGCAGAACACAATGAGTAAAAAATTAAGTACCATAATTTCGCTCCCGTTGTTACAGTGAGTCTTTTACTGTAAAAGCAGTCATATTATTATACTAGCAGATGCCCGCGACTTCGTCCGCGTGGTTTAAGTTTTTTTCCTCACAGGTACTCCTTAATTTTCCGGTATAAAAAGTAGCCTATACCACTCTTCAGGTCCTTAACTACCCGTGCAAAATACCCGTTGCTCTGTTGCGGCGTGATTGAAGAACCAACTCTCTATTTCACCCCTTTGGGGGTAGAATTTTCAAAAACTGTGAAACACATATTTCTTTGTTTTCAATCGGTAGCTCACATACCAAGTTTTATGGCTATAACTTGGGAAATGAAGGACTTTCATACAAATTTCCGACCCCTATTTTACCCCTTCGGGGGTGATAATGTTAAAAACTGTGACATACGTACTTCATTATTTTTTACGGAAAGCCAAAATACCAAGATTCGTTTAAAATATCTTGAGAAAGTAAGGCCTTTCATACCAACTTTCATCCCCTATTTCACCCCTTTGGGGGTCGAATTTTCAAAAACGGTGAAATACGTATTTCTGAGTTTTCAATTCGCAGCTCATATACCAAGTTTCATGGCTATAGCTTTCATACCAATTTTCAACCCCTATTTTACCACTTTAGGGGTTAAATTCTGAAAAACTGTGACACACGTAATTCTTTATTTTTTAACGAAAGCCAAAATACCCTAAATAAGATATTCTCGAGTTATATAATAATTTATATAACTCGAGAATATCTTAGAAAATTAAGGATTTTCATACAAACTCTCAACCCCTATTTCACCCCTTCGGGGGTGGAATTTTGAAAAACTGTGAAACACATATGTTTTCATTTTCAACCCGCAGCTCATATATCAAGTTTCATGGCTATAACTTGAGAAATTAAGGACTTTCATACAAACATTCAACCCCTATTTCACCCCTTCGGGGGTAGAATTTCGGGATAAAAAGTATCCTATGTGCCGTGCCAAGTTTCGTTTGAATTCATTCAGTAGTTTCGGCGTGATGCGCGGCCAAGATACAGACAGACAGACAGACAGACAGACAGACAGACAAAATATCTTCAATGTACAGAATCGGACCTGTTACAGTTTTATTATAAGTATTGATTGATGGGAATGCATTACCTTGAGAAATTCATCACTCCGAATCGATACATAAATATTTAAACGTCGTTTAAAAAATCATTATTAATCTTATTAATGTAGTTGTAAGTGTATGATAACAATAATATATATTTTATAATAAATATTATATTTAATTATTGTAGTATCTATATGTGTAATTTATATGTAAACTATAGCATGTATGTTTATGTAAGTATATTTTATACTTTTGTTACTTCTTACTTATTTTTTATGGGCATCGACCACATGAACTCCTAGACCTAGTGTCATCAGCTTTGTACGCTCGGGTTTCCTTTAAAAGATGACTTTAGTGATAAGGCCGCCTTTGCGCATTACCACAGTTTCCTGTCTTTCGTATTTTATGCATAATTTTGTACCTATGTGTTAAGATGCAATAAAGACTTATACTACTACTACTACTACCTCAAGATAATTAGTAGGTAAGTAGGTACTCGTAAGTAAAAAGTTTATTAGGTAGGTCCCTATTCCACAAAAGTAGCCCAGAATGCAATGGTAATATACCTAACATAGTAGGTACAAGGTATAACAGCAATTCGCAACGGCACAACGGTTCTTTGAGAATAATTTGGAAGATTTGTGTGGTCTGATCACACAAATCTTCCAAATTATTCTCAAAGAACATTTCACTCCGACACCGGAGCATCTTCTGGAGATGTAGACGCGACAATGCACGAGTGTAAAGGCAATCTTATAAATTCCTGCTTTTATTTAATGTTTCCTTTTCAGCAAATATCGAAGATCAACCACCTACATCCCCTGACACCCCGAGCGCTGCGCAGCTGAAGCCAGTAAGCGCGGTGTCGCAGATCACCGTAGCGAGCTCGCCCGTGCGGAGCGCTCCCGTGCAGAGCAGCTATGCGCTGGAGCGACGAGCCAAGCACGAGCATCGACCGGTCGAAACTGCACCTGTACAAGTAAGTACATAGTACAATATGGGCTCTGAGAGCTCAAAGTTGTCTATACGTCCGCGGTTAGATAACCGTAGCGAGTTCGCCCGTGAGGAGCGCTCCCGTGCAGAGCAACTCGTGCCAAGAATGAGCATGGACCGGTTGAAACTGCACCTGTACAATTAAATCTGTAATACCAAGGAACAAGAAGTTAAATCTGGTTAAATATCCTACTGCTCTCTCTGCGGATCTCGCAGAAACTAAATGTAACACAATGTCCAGGGTCTAACATTTTGCTTTTTGAAAAGAGCACCTGCTGAGTTTCTTGTCAGGTTCTTCCCAGTAGAATCTGTGTTCTATTTCGGTGGTAGAGTCAAAACAAGACGTAGCAAAAGAGACACCTGTTTGTCCTACATGATAAAAACAAATTGAGTGTTGAGTGCCGCATGCATAGTGAGTACTTATGCATAATTTTAAAACGACATTAACTATGTACCGCTAAGCTCGAAGATTAGCATGACAATTCAAATTCACTGGGTATATTATCATGTTTTGTTTTCTATATCATAAAGAACCGGTAGTTTCATCTCTCAACCACATCGTATCGATTACAAATTCAATTTTATATTACGACCACGCTGTGTTTATTGACACTTCACAGTTTATAGCGGGAAGCCTAGTTTTCAATCAAACCAAAATCGTTAACACTTTACTCAACACCTTTCTTTGAGATTCTATATTATGTACCTACCGGAAAATCTGTTAATGTTTAGCTGTTATAGCCAAATGCTCTTTGTCTTATGTGAACATAAGGTTACTAGTTACTTCCTAGTTACTTACTACTTACTTAGTTAGTAAGAGTAATGGATGGAAAGCGGTTGATAGAGGCGCATTTGCCTCTATCAACCGCTTTCAGAAGACATGTGGAGGAATGGTGTAGAGTCGACGACGACGACGACCTCCGTGGCGCAGTGTGTAAGGCTGTTGTCTTAACGTCGCGGAGGTCCCGGGTTCGAACCCCGGCAGGGTCAATTTGGGAATTTATAATTTCTGAATTTTCCCTGGTCTGGCCTGGTGGGAGGCTTCGGCCGTGGCTAGTTACCACCCTACTGCCCACCTTAGTGCCCCTAAGCGATTTAGCGTTCCGGTACGATGCCGTGTAGAAACCGAATTGGGTTTAATGTAACTGCCATGCCCCTAACAGGTTAGCCCGCTACCATCTTAGACTGCATCATCACTTACCATCAGGTGAGATCGCAGTCAAGGGCTAACTTGTAGTGGATAAAAAAAGAGTGCATATAGAAAACAATAAATTCCTGCAGATTTTCTAATTCTTATGGCTGGGTTAGTAATACTTAACTATAATTAACCCAACGTTGCAATATCGATACTTCATTTCACTTTTTATAATATTTCCCCAGTATCATCAGATTTAATAGCAATTTCTAAGTAAACTGTTATGATGTTTTCACAAATATTAATTTAATCCTTTGTTTTATTTCTAACTTTAATATATTTACGATCGATACGATTTTGTTTTCGTTTGTCCTCTATTTACATATTTACATTATTTAAAAAATCAAGGCCAATGATACTTAGTAAAAATAATTATATCTTTCTTTAATTTTGGTATGACAATAATTATTGATAACTACGATGATCAAAACATTGTTGATCGATAACACAAAGATTGCGAGAACATGTTTTAGATATCATAATCTAAAACAGTTACGGTATATCTCAATTTTAATAAATGAATGGTGAATTTATAACAATTGGCTAGCGGTCTAAATGCTCCTGCGCACGCCACACTGATATTAATACTACGGGATTTTTGACAGCGGTCTTGCAATCAAGCCTGTGAACCAATTTGTATGCTATTTGATACGGTATAAGTCACTCGCCAGTCTTGATATATTCAAGGTTATTGTACTTATAGAGAAAGAAACTTAAATTATGCAATCGATTTGCTCTAGGTTTTTGAACTAAGTTCCGCGCTCAAATTGTTCTGCCGGCATTGTGTGTAATCCATTAAATCCTTCATTTTTTAGATCCCATTTTTTTCATGAACATCTTCTACGATCAACTTCATGTTCTATTTTTAACCATCTATTTTCTTCTGTCTTTATCCTATGTACGTTTGAGGATTACTATTTTCTTAATTCATACTAAATAGCATCGAATCGAGCAAATTCTTAAATATGCTCAGGAACTTACCTCAACCTCTTCCTTGGTAAGTCATCTTTCTTAACGATGGCACTGAGTAAGTAAAACGTGTAAGTAATATCCTCTTAATCATTTCATCTTCAGTCCCTACTAACCCTGTGATAGAAAATTCCATCACATCCTTAACTTTAAGATTTACAAACCGATGAACAAGATAAGTTCCTCAACAAAAAAAAGATATTACAAACTCCACAATGACAGCGTCTTTTTAGCCTGTCAATCATCATCCTTTGTTAGATAATTCAGCTCATTAATTAACAAAGAATGGAGAACGAACGCATCGCGAGTTATTACAAAAATTATACGAGCACGTTATGCAGCGAAAGTGTTATCTAAAAAAATAAATAAGCATTGTCTTCACCGGGATCCCACGATCTCATGATAGGGAAAAGCGTAATGGGTGGGAAGTTACGAGACTGAAAGCGAAAGCCTTTGACAATGGCCACTTGTGAGCGCATCTGCTGATTCGATGTCACGGAGACGCATTTCGTAAGGTTGTTTTTTAGTTTTTTCAGTTCAGTTTGATGACTCAATTCGTCCCGGTTCGAAAAAAGCAGGTTGAACGCACCACGCGCTAGATTCAGAGATAGTAAATATGTTCCTTGTTCAGATATATCTGGATGTCTGAACAAAAAAGCGTGACAACGTCTCATAAATGAACATGTCTAACCAGACTCAGATTTTTTAACAAATATAACTTTTTGACTCTAAGAAAGGTATAAGATGGTAGTTGCTCTGCTGGCTGTAACTAAATTAACTAATAAAGCTTGGTAGAGAGAATATAACAGAAGTTAACCGGTAAAATCTTCATCTCTGTAACATTTATCTCCTGGTGTAACATTTATAGAGCGTCCTGTCGAAGAACCGTTTCGATTTTTTTGTAAGAACCGAAGACTAAACTTGAAAACTCTTTTTAAATCCAATTTTTAAACTCCCCAGAATGGTGTTCGAGAATGCAACAGCAGTTCCGATGAGAACCGATCGTCGGGTCATGCGTCGATGTCGGACAGCGGCGGCGGCGAAGCAGGCCGCGACGAACCACGACGAAACCGGCAGCCACCGCATGCTAGGACGAAGCATCGCCCACATAATAAGGTACTTATATCTAATGAGCTCTGAGGTTCCTAATAGATATTGGATAGAAGCAGGCGTTACTATGCGAAAGTCCATGATAATGAAGGAACTAGGAAGGATCGCAAGCTACACATGCAAGATACACGCTGTACCACATAGATTTGTCTGTTTTGGTGGATTATAGCGAATCAAACTTCTAGTTCCTTCATAGATTCCTAATAGAATCATGGGTATGTAAAAACAATGGATGTAACGATCACAAGCACCTCTGACTAGGTTACACTCTTCCGAGAATGGTCAAATCCATTGTTGCTGAAAGAATATTTAACATAAATTCAGACTGTATTTCATATTAAGGCTACTAGATTTGAAATTATGATTGCTATCATACTTCATACTAATATTATAAATGCGATAGTGTGTTTATTTGTTGGTTTGTCCTTCAATCACGCCGCAACGGAGCAACGGATCGACGTGATTTTTGGCATGGGTATAGCTCAGGACCTGGATAGTGAAATAGGCTACTTTCTATGCCGGAAAATTCGGGAGTTCCCGCGGGAATCAAAAAAACTTAAGTGTAAAACATAAGGGAATTTAAAATAACTAAATATAAAAAAAATCTTTTTAAACAACCGACCTCAAACTCCCGCGCCAACTTTACAACAACAAGCACACGCTATACAAAGTAGTTATTTTATTGTTGATATTTTAAAAACAGCTCGACCGATTTCGATAAAGGACATTGATCATCAAAGTATGGGCTTTGGTTTCACATTCTATCACAATGTACTTTCATGAAACTTACCTCATTTGGGAAGTATGCCCTTTCAAATAAAAAAAGAATCATCCAAATCGGTCCACCCAGTCAAAAGTTCTGGGGTAAGTCGAATTGAGAACCTCCTCCTTTTTTTCAAGTCGGTTAAAAACGTACGCGCCGAATTGAGAACCTCCTACTTTTTTGGAAGTCGTTTACAAGTCTTCTCAAGCATCAGCTTACCGAGATAATATAATCTATCAAAGTTAATATCTACTTGATGATGGAACCACCAGTAGAGCTTTGATATCTCGGTAGTATGAACTCAAATCATTCAAGTTTCATTTGAATTCATTCAATAGTTTCAGCGTGATGTGCGTACAGACAGCTGACTGTCCTAAAATTAGAATTGTTCCATTTAAGTCATCCAAGGATACCAGAAAGGGTGCCTTTTCCAAAAATATTTAATGAAAATCTTAACGTTACAATAACGTGTTTTTTACATGTGTACAATAGTGCACCTTCTTCACTATACGTAGATTACTATGTGCAATTGAAGCGTGAGCTAATGTCTTACAACGTCATCTCTTGCGGTTTTACGTGCAACAATAATTCCATACAAATCGTAGAACTTTGACGCGATCGAATGGGATGAAGAACCTAGGCACTCTGTTGACTTTACTTCTTTAACATGGTAAAGAATGGTATCAACGTGGTATAAAAACATATTATGTGTGTATGTGATTTGATACATAATTTATGAAGAAAATATTTAGATGAAGATTTAGATGTAGAAAACCTTTTTAAATATCCATAATTCATACTAATATTATAAGTGTGTCTGTCTGTCCGTCTGTCTGTCTGCTACGCTTTCACGGCCTAACTGCTCAACCGATTTTGATGAAATTTGGTACAGGGATAGGTTCGATCCCGGGGAAGGACATAGGCTTCTTTTTATCCCGGAAAAATGAAGAATTCCCGCGGGAATAAAAAAAACATCAATCCACGCGGACAAAGTCGCGGGCATCATCTAGTATATATAATATTATAAATGCTAAAGTGTGTCTGTCTGTGTGTCTGTCTGTCTGTCTGTCTGTCTGCTACGCTTTCACGGCCCAACTACTCAACCGATTTTGATGAAATTTGGTACAGAGATAGGTTACATCCCGGGGAAGGACATAGGCTACTTTTTATCCCGGAAAATTTAAAAGTTCCCGCGTGAATCAAAAAACATCAATCCACGCGGAAAAAGTCGCGGGCATCATCTAATTTTTAATAAAATGTCTCCTCAACAAATGTGTCTCATATGAATTATGGAATTGATTTTTATTATTAAAAAATCATTATTACTCTTTTTGATGAGTTTGATGCTTGAAAACTTATGAAACTGTGAAATTTAATAAATACCTTCTTAGAGACCTTACTTCACGCAGTGTTACAAATAATCTAATTTGAAAAAATACGAAAACTGGTAAACATTTTCAGACCACGACAAAACGAACCGACGAATAGCAAGTAGATCTATTTCAAATGTTCAATGATATTGTTACGCATTCGAGATGGTTTTCCCTTGCGTAATTCCCACATTTTACTTTATACACAAGATTCTCCAAGGTTGCCTCATGTGACCCAATCTGTTCCTCAGTTACAGTCCCCGTGGCCGGGCGGAGGTGGCCTGGAAGACATCAGGTCAGCCATCAAGCAGCTCACCCTTCGCTCCAGAGACAGCAGCAGCACGGCCACCAGCGGGGCGTCCAGCGCTGGCGGTGGCAGCAACAATGGAGCACCAGGTTCGTGACGATCGTTCTATCGAAAGAATCGTCCATCTTTTAAAAACACTAAGGATTATGCTTGTCCATGGCTTTGGTACAATCCAGGGAATAATTTCCAAATTCTTGCAATTGACATTTTTATGAAATTTTGCATATTATAATATGAATACTAGACGATGGATTGAGGTTTTTGATTAAAGTCTTTAATTTTCGGGATAAATATATATCCCTGTAGTAAATTTTATCAAAATCGGTTGAACAGGATAGGTTGTTCGACCGTGAAAGCGTAGTAGACAGTAAGACGGACAGACTGATGCACTTTCGCATTTCGAATATTAGTCTGGAAGTAGCAGTTTCAAACCATTCACAAGCGCGTACACCTCCATATGATTTCTAGTATTACAGGATTGCGAAAAAAAAAAATTGCGCCTTAGATCTAAGTCTGTATCAGATATCTTCTTATTACAGAGAGCGGCAGCGCAGCGGAGGCGCGCCGGCGGCGGGCGCCGCTGGTGCGGCAGCCGTCCCTCGATACTGTGTGCACGAACGTGACGAGCGCGGACGAATTCGTGTGGGTTGATTCACATAATAGGTACATCGATTATTATAATTGCAATAATCGTGATTAACTCCGAAATGTAGATCAAAATTGTTTGAAGAACAGTTATTGTAATTGTGGACACGAGATTCCGAAAACTGTTAACCGAACTAAATAGTGTGCCATAGTTGGCTCCCATCTAATTGTACTCAAATGACAGTCATCTTCATTCTTGTATAGTCCCACAAACTTATCTGAACAAAACTTAATTCAGGCATAAAAATTAGTTCAAATTTTGGCCACCGAGTCAGTTAAGTTTGACAAACTTGTTATTTTAACCGGCCCTTAGTCGTTACTCGTTGCCGTAGACAGACAGTTGTGGAGTCAAGACAGACTCCATGACCTTGTATGTTTTGCTATGAATCACCAGGCATTGCAGCATTAACCCTTTAAAGAGAATCTTGGATGTTGAAGGCAACAATACAAATTATAGAACCAGGATATCTTATTTGGAGACATTTGGACCCTTAAGGGTCTGTCGTTCTTTGTTTTATAAAGTCCCCGAAATAAATAAGATAAACTAGCTTTTGCCCGCAGCTTCGCTCATGTTAAGTTCGATTTTCGTACAATTCCTTATTTTACCCCTTTCGATCACGTTAAAAGTTATAACAACAGTTATATAGAATTTCATACAAATTACAAACCCACTTTTGTAACATCCTAGGGGATTAGATTTTCAAAAATATTTTCTGAGCGTCTGCTTACGTCATAAAAACTATCTGTACCTATATGTCAAGTTTCGGCACGATCCGTCCAGTGGTTTGAGCTGTGCATTGATAGATCAGTCGGTCAGTCACCTTTTCCTTAATAGGTAGGTATATATTTAGAACTAGTGGGCCCTACAGACGTTGTCCTGCCCTATCTTCTTCACAATTTTCTCACCGTTTAAACCTTCCCGACTACGACAAACATTAAAATCAGCTAAATCGGCCGTTTACGACTACTAAAACCGTTTAGCACGACAAACGAACAGCTTTATATGTTGAGATAAGAGATAATGTACCAAGAGAGTTTCCTCCTGTTCCCTGGTGGCCAGGCTAGTGGAGCTCCGCTACGTGCCGTGGACGGCGGGCGAGGTGACGCGCGCCTTACAGACCGGCCGCTGCCGGGAGCTGGCTGCGAGGATGGCGCCCGATGCTCCACCCAGGCTTGCCTACTTGCTGCAGAGGTATGGGGAACTTTTTTGTCCATAACAAGTAGACTGCGATCTCAACTGGTAAGTGACGATGCAGTCTAAGACGGTAGCAGGCTTTTTTTTGCTGGAAAAATGCATTTACGCATCCCGCACAAGGCGGGTGTGTGGGTCTCACAGATGGAAGCAGAATATCCAGTAAAACCAGCAGCACAGTCCGCGTCCAGAAAGAGGGTTCTCAGGGACCCAAGACGTATTGGATGCAACTGAGACAAGAATGATGGTAGCGGGATAGCCTATTATGAGTATATGGCAGTTATATTAAACCCTAATCGGTTTCTACTCGGCATCCTACCGGAACACTAAATCGCTTGGCGACACGTCTTTGCCGGTAGGATGGTAACTAGCCACGGCTGAACCATCCCACCAGGCGAGACCAGAGAAAATTCAGAAATTATAATATTTCGAATTGACCCTGCCGGGGATCGAACCCGGGACCTCCCACGTTAAGACAACAGCGCTCAACATTGCGCCAGGGAGGTTAACAGAACCTTTCAGAAACAGAATGTTTTCCAAACCCTTTTATCAAGGGCCAAGGGGATATACCAGTACCAAATGCATCTTTACTCATAATTATATTTCGCTGATTCAGTCGAACCGTTTGAATAGGTAGGGACCCAGAATTTTGATATCACTTACACCAGAGGCTGTGACTCACGTCTCTTAGGCTCTTAACTCAAATTTGCGCCTGTAATGAATGTATGGATCAAAATAATGGGGATGTTAAAAAGAAACTGTACATCCGTTTTGGCTTGTTTGTCAGTCACTCAGGACAAAGCCTTTTATCACTAGTTATTGGTTTCCAGGGCACTGGTCCGGATAGCGCGCGAGGCCCAGCGTCTGTCGCAGAACTTCGGCTTCTGCTCCAAGCACGAGGTGGCGGGCGCGCTGCGGGTCGTGCTCAGCACGCCGCTGGCTGACTCCTGCATCAAGGTCTGCTATACAGACTCTACCGACACCGTACCTACATAGAGAGTGTAGGACGAGTGGGTGATGTGTACCTACTCGTCCACAACAGTAGCAAGTTTTGTTGTGCTCGGAGACAATGTTTATTTAATGTTAAAATAAAATTAAAATAGTAATAAAAAAGTTTTTAAAACTTTATCTAGTTTCCGAACGCAACGCTTAACAATAAAATCAATCATTCATCTGTCACTCCGAGAGGACATTGGTTCAAAATGACAGCTACAGTGACAGCTTCAGCCAATCAAAACAATTGAGATTATAACAATGATTGATGCAGGTGTTACATATTCGCCCTGCGGTCTCTTTCTTTTTTTCTCGCTATCTAGGGATGAGGCAACAGCCAACGCTTTTTGATTAATTAAATTAAATACAATTCCATGTACAAGATAAGTTTCAATCACAATTTATAATAAGAATAGCTGTAAGTTGAACGGTCCTTAAACATATAGCGCTATTTTCATAACCGAACTTCGATACCGTGATGCAGCCTAATAGGTGATTGATAATAGTCCCACAAACTTATCCGACCCGGTGACAGCGTCACACAGCGTCGCTAGTAGCTATACGAAAAATAAAAATAAAAACCTAACAGGCATAAAAATTAGTTCCAATTTTGGCCACCGGGTAAGTTATGTTTGACCTCTGTTTGGCAGACTAAAGTTTTCGGGACTATCATCTATACGATTAGCGCCATCTAGTTATCACAGTGATAACCGCTACAAGGGAAAATGTTGTCCTATACGTTATAATGCATCTATGATACACTATAAATGAACAATCGGTTTCAAGTTTTATCATCAAACCTGATATTCCAGGGTTGTCAAAGAGCAGCCACGATGTACGCGACGTCAGGCAGCGCGGCCCGGAGACTGGGCTCAGCCGCACGAGCGCGCACCAGCCTCGCGCCCGGCAGGTTCCAAAGATGGATGCTCGACGTTCGCGTAGCTTCGTTTGTTCACGAGTAAGTTACATGGATTTGGAGCAATGCCAACTAACCCAACACTATCAAATTCTCCGCGTGTAAAAAGTGACAGATCAATTCTTTAGTTGTTCTATCTTTGTAAGAACTTTCTAACTAAGAAGTTCTTAGAATGCTTGCTCATCCCTCATCTCTCATCTTAAAGGTAGAGGAAAAACCTTATGCCAATGTTTTACTAACCCTGCTAACTTTTTCATGCCATTTCTTATTCTACTCTAAGAAAACACTGAAAGTCAGCGAAATTCACTATAATTGGAAAGGTCACTGAAATTTTGTTCGTATGCTTAAGCAAAAACCAACCAACCTGCCTCAATAAACACAAGCCTGCTTCTATCCAATATTTAACAACACCAACCTTCTAGTTGTGAAATAAGGGCATTGCCTACACCTTTCTGATACATTTCAGTTTTGTTTTCCAGCTATAAAAATGCAATGCTCATTCCTCACAGATACGCAGCGATCTACCTCTGCGCAGGCATGGAGACGCTATTAGAAGAAATAGCCTTGATAGCTGGCGGCACCGCCGTCACGTCGCCCATAACACCAGCTACCATCGACCATGCAGTTGCCAATTGTGCAGACTTGTGGGGGCTACTACAGCCGTATAGTCATTTGAATGCTGGACGTGTTGCGTCAGGTAAATGATTCTTATAATTCGATGGACGATTATTGAAGACTAATTGATTTTTCAGAAGATATTATTCAATGTTGAAATCATGGCTTTGGTGAAAAGATGATTATTATACGCATGCACGCATGTTCAACAATGTCAGCAATTTCTTAATATGTTAATTGTTTACAGGAGCCCTATCACTCTCAAGATGGGAATCCATGAGTTCTTTGGGATCTGGATCGTCGACCGGAGCACCAAGACCTGAGAACAGGGCTCTAGGAATGAGTCATGATTCAGGAATCACTACAAATGGCTCAGGTAAGACCATTTTTAACCAACTTTGAGGTTTCCAGTTGATTGTCTCCACTTTATTTTCCTACGCAGCAACGTAGCAGTACCACTGCTAGAAATGTTGACTCGCTGATATTTTATTATTGTTTATTTTAACAGTAGATTGATGTTGTTTTGTAGCAAATTCAGATGAGCAACCAATAGAAGTGATTACCGTCTAGGAAATGAGACAGGGATAAGTAAAAATGCGGACAGTAAGCTGGCATATGCTTAAAGTTATTACCTTGATATGTTGATAAATTGAGATTGTACGAATTGCACGCTCTAATTAAAGTAGTGCCTTTGTCGGAAAATATGGTGCCCGTTTCCCAGCGCTTGGATATGAAACGATTCAGAGCCGCCAGAAATCTCTTCAAATCAAGCGTGAATAGGCAATGTTTAAGCAAGCGCGCTCTCCCTTAGGATGTATTACGCCTTGCAAACGGGTCTAATTGCCTATAAATGACAACTCAGTCAAATAATTTTTTTTTACGTAGCATTTCCAAGCAACGACTTCACGATTGAACTCTTAGTGCCAATCTCTCGACCCTGATGCTGCAGGGTCTAAAACTCCTTGACTAAATCTTCTTTCTAATAATTTCAGGAGGATCTGGAACGTCAGCGGGGTCCAACAACAGCGGTGGGTCCGGCACGTCAGTCCTGCTGACCACCTGCGCGGGGTCGGCGGCGGAGCTGCGTGCGGTGCTGAGGCAGGTGCACCCGCGACACCCGCCGCTCTCGCCTGCTGCGGAGCGCGCTCTGTACTACTTCATGCGCTGTTCACAGGTATACTGACGATCCAACACCTTGTTATGCGTAACACCAGTAAATATGAACTCCTTCAACTCTTCATGCAGGAAAAGGTGGAAGGCACGAGGAGGCCTGGTCACAGAAGGATATCGTGGGTTTAAAACTTACGGCAGTGGTTTGGAAAGAGGTCAAGTAGATGCCTACGTCATAAGCAGTCTATATGTCAAATTTCAGCCCGATTCGTCCAGTGATTTGAGCTGTGCGTTGACCGATCTGTCGTTCAGTCAGCTTTTCCTTTTATATAGTTAGTATTAAAAGGAATTACTCCTTTACATAATAAGAATTATTTATTTTTTAATTTAGCAATTTAAACGAACAAGGCAGCCGACGCCATTACCGAGTGTACCATAGACCAGTGTTGCCACCGTAGACCATGCAGGCAGTGATACCATGTTCAGCTCGCTTTTATATCCATCTAACACTAGATACCATCGACTGTATGTAAGTTGAACCAAAATGGCGGTCGTCTGCGCAGGTACATTGTACTACAGAGCCGAGCGGAGCCACGGAAGCGAGGGGTATGAGCTCGCGGCACACCTTATACCGCACTTCTTTTGACACCCGAAATGTGTTTCTGCGCAGAGTTCAACTTACGTGGCGGCTATTATAACAATAGTATGAATATTTTTTGTTGTTCCCTGTAGCTAGAGCACACGTCGAGCGGCGCATCGGGCACCGGGTGCGGCGCGGCGGCCCCGGGCGGCGCGGCGCTGTGGGGGGAGCGCGGCGCGGGCGCGCTGCCGCCGCTGGGCGAGTGGGTGCGGGCGGCGCGCGCGCACGCGGCGCTGCGCCCGCCGCCCGCCGTGCCCGACGCGGACGACGTGCTGCAGGCCGCCCGGCTGCTGCTGCCGCACGCCGACTGCCCGCCCAGGCCTGTCACGTGAGTCACTGCTGCATTAACGGCTCATAGACATAAATTCCGCGGGCTCGTACGAAGCGATTTGCTTCCTCGTTTCTAATTCGAACCGCTAGGATATGGAATGCCCTTCCGGCTTCCGTTTTCCCCCTCCTCTTTTGATATAGATACCTTCAAATCAAGATTGATTATGCATCTTCTAAGCAAGCGTGCTCCACCTTTGGTTGCATCACCACTTGCAAGCAAGTCTGATTCAGAAATAAAAGACTTGAAGCGTTTTACTGAATTTTTAAAATGAATTATTTAGTCTAGTCATTTATTTATTGAGAATTATGAAATATATTTGTTTTATTTAATAATTTTTTTGGACATTATTTCTATGATCATTTTTCTTAGACAATTTATTATTGCTTATAAATTATGTTTGTGGATGTATGTGGATTCTTTGTCATCTTAATTTGTACAATGTTCCCATCGACGATTATGTACTGTACGAACGATTTATGTACTTATTGACTTATTTATTTTGTCGTCCACAGGTTAGAAGAAGCCATAGAGCCGGCGTGGTCCCGCTGTCAGCGCACCGCAGACGAGCTCAGCCGGGCAGCACTCGGCCTGGCTCAGCGGGCGCTGCTCAGCGGGCGGCCGGAGCTGGTCGGCGGAGTGAGGGCATTGCTGCCGCCCGCTGGTATCGACGCGACTGATGCCTCTGGGCTCACTGCGCTCATGAAGGCAGCTTTGGCCGGCGATGAACAAGTCGTGGCTGTAAGTACTCTTACGCTTAACATTAACATACCTATCACATCATTCACATCTGTTTCTATGGCTGTCGAGAGTGGTAGCATCTGGTGGGGAACGCTTGGATATAAATCGATGTGTAATGACTAACGGAGGTCATGTTTTTAATGGTTACAGTGTTTTCCTTTTAATATTACAAGTGGTTCTTATAAATCTCTCTTTTTAGGTCCATTTTTTAGCAAGCTCTATTTATCCTACTATCTGTTTTGCTTGTTGAGATTGTCAGTACTTTCTGTACTGTAATAAGTTATCTTATCCCATTGTTCTACCTACTCACAGATGCTAATAGAAGCCGGCGCAGACCCTAACATCGAAACAGCGGGCGCGGCGGCGCAGCACTGCGCGTTGCTGTCACCGCGCTCACCCAGCCACCCGCCGCATTCACCGCCCACGCCGCCCACCCCCACACCCGGATATACGCCGCCCACAGCTGGTAAACACACAATAGTACATTACATCGCGAGACCGGGAAGTACGCGTTTTCTGGTCGAGTGTTAGTTAGACTATATACGAGACCAGAAATGCTCTCCCGGTCGAGGTGTGTATCTATAGTGGTTTTCTAAAAAATGAAACGAGTGATTTTTCTTTGGATTTCGGCGGAAGTTAATTAATTATTTTTAACTAATTCGGCCTCCGCTCTCAGAAAAGGAGGCGTACAATATAAATCCATAATATCCTCACTCGAACTCATTTTTTGGTCACTTTTAAATAATAAATTATATCGATTAGGTATGTAGTTAATTCCCGCCTTTCAATATTATAAAGATAAAAAATAAATATTATACCTAAAACCTTTAGAACCTTTATCTGAGAGTCTATAGACAAGGAATGAAACCGAATTTTTCGAATATACCATGGGTGATTGCTAGTTCTAACTTAAACTACTAAATTTATATCACTACAATTCCGTTGTATGTTTAGGTTGTAACGTTTCTAGTAGTGAATAGAAAGAAAAGAGAATAGAAATGAAACGTCAGCACTTTAGAGATGTACTCATATATTGTGGTAGATATCAAAACTAGCCAACAGGTAGGTACCAAGTGGTACCAAGTTACCAACACATTAATAGGGCCGTGGGCTGAAGGGGCCCGTCGATTGCTTGCTTCTCGTCCGCAGTGGACAATGTACTGGCTCGGTTGCTGTGGTGTTAAGTTTAGTCTTTAAGTTTTTCTATATTTTGTAATTTTGTTTATTTTTTATCAGTGTTAATTGTAATCCCAAATATAGTACCACAAACTTATCCGGCCCGGTGGCCATAATTGGAACTATGCCTGTTTTGTTGTTTTTATTTTATTTTTTATATGTACTAGCGACACTGTCACCGGGTCAGATAATTTAGTAGAACTTATAAACATTTATTTATTTACATAGTCTCCTTTGTGGATCTTTCACTCCACCTGTCATTGGCAAAGTGCATTGTGCTGATGTGGCACTAATAAAAGCAATAAATCAAAATAAGAAGAAAATAAAAAGATTTATTTATTAGGTTGGACAGCACTGGTGTACGCGTGCAGCGGCGCGGGCGCAGCCGGCGCGGGCGCGGTGGAAGTCGCGCGAAGACTTCTATCCGCTGGCGCGAGAGTCGACGGCGCGCCTGCCAGGGGAGACGATGTCTGCACTCTCACTCCTTTGCAGGTATGGATATTAACATATTCTAATGATAATACCATATAGATAACTATTGAATAGAAGCAGGCGTTACTTTGCGGAAGTCCATGATTATGAATGAACTAGAAGTTTAATTCGCTATAATCCGCAACAGTAGACAAATCTATGTGGTACAGTGCGTCTCTTTTTACCTGCAACATGCGACACCCACCACCCAGTAATTCGGCACAACACCACACCACACAAATCCTCCAAATCACTCTCAACGTACTCCAACACCGGAGCATCTTCAGGAGATGTTGTCGACAATGAACGATTGTAAACAACCTTTACAATCGGGTGCAGGTGAAAGACACGCACTGTACCACATAGATTGGTCTACTGTGGTGGATTATAGCGTACCTATATATTAAACTTCTAGTTCATTCATTAATATGGATAACTAGCTGATGTCTGCGACTAAGTCTACCAACTCTTAGCCTATGTGTTATTCCAGATTATAATCTATCTCTCTGTCAAATTTCATCCAGATCCGTTGAGCCGTTCTGGCGGGATTAAGTACAAATCCATACAATTATAGCCAAACATGTATGACTGGTTAGGCGTACATGCTTCAGATTGTGTGTTGTGTGTATAAAACGCTTAGTAAGAATCTAAATGTAAGTTATAATAAAAATTGGCCTATTCTATCTATTTGTCAGATGGCGTGCGGCGTTGGTAACTTAGAACTGGTCCAACTGCTGCTCTCGCATGGTGCTGATCCCTTTCTGTCGACGCAACTGAACGATGCCTTGTGCTACTCTGCTGCAGCGCAATATGGATGTTATAGGTAAGCATATTATACTTTTTCGACTAACATCAGAATATCTGCTCCTGAACCTGGAATTTTGTAAGCAATACTGTGGCGGTCATCACAGTCCGCACATAATCCAACAAGACCGCCAAACTTTTATCCCAGAGAATATCATTCGATATTCTAGTCAGGTTTTGCCCCTATTTGGGAAATTCATGAATTCATTTACTTCCCCAACAGCGCAGTAGCAGTGTGCTGTACGCACGGGCGGCGAGCGTGTCTCCGGGCAGCTGTTAGAGGGGGTGCTCGGGGCGCGGGGGGCGGGGCGGTGCTCTCGCTCGAGGAGGTGCTGGCGGAGGGCGCTCCGCCCGCCTCGGGCAGGCCTCCGCCGTTCACCAAGCAGCAGCAGCGGGCGCTCCAGGACGCCATGTATTATGCTGCTGAGACTGACCATTTAGGCATGTATCTTCATTTTTCTTTATATTGAACTAGCTTTTACCCGCAGCTTCGTCCGCTTGCCTTTAGAAAATTCTCAGATCATCAATAGATTTTTATCAATGCTTCCTCGGTTTAGAAAGTTATTTAATGGATGGACCATTGGAAGTTATAGTTAGGTACGTTCATTTCTACTAGTGAACCGACGCGACGGAGATAGTTAAGTATACCCATCTATGGACGGAGGTGACTAGACAGAGCATCGCTGCGGAATGACAGAGGCAAGGCGAGGGAGCGTATCTCCATGATAGCATAATTTTCAGCACAAAATTCAGTCATTCTAGCACAAAATTAGTACGAGTGTGAGTTTTTTCACGTTTTAACCATTCAGTAAGGATATTTTTAGTTGGAAAAAACAATGGTAATAATTTTTCTTTAAAAATTTTCAGATATAACC
Organism: Erebia epiphron; assembly: GCA_963932025.1. Taxonomy (NCBI): domain Eukaryota; kingdom Metazoa; phylum Arthropoda; class Insecta; order Lepidoptera; family Nymphalidae; genus Erebia; species Erebia epiphron. The sequence goes on along the minus strand of OZ009946.1, from coordinate 35,698,265 downwards.
CTGGAGCTCCGCGCGCTGGGGGTTCCTTGGTCTCTGCACGCGTGGACGCTGTCACTGGCTGCGGCCGCCGAAGCGTCTCTCGACCACGTCATAGATCAGCTGTTACAAGACTTCCTGCAGGTATTAGCCATTCATTCTTAGGGTCCTGTACCTCAAGAGGAAAAAGGAAACCTTACCCTCCGGCCTGGGAACACGTCTTCTAAAGGGTTCAAAAAAAGAAAGGATCACTCCGTTGTCCGTCTGTTTGGCTGTCAACCACCTTTTTCTCGGGAACGCGTGGAGGTACTTATCAAGTTGAAATTAATATCAAATACTTAAATCTACGGTCCCTTGGAACGCGGTAAAAATTAAGCTTCTAAGTCAACGCAGTCAAAATCATGAAGTTTAGCAAGAAGCAAGGTCTCACACAAGCACACAACGCAAGTATAGGAAAAAATCATAAAATCCGTACTCGTAGGGTGTCGAATTGTTTATCAGTTTAGCGCCATATGTACTAAGCCAGTTATTTCATAGCTGATTACGTGTTGTTAAGACATATAAATTGTGTGGTGGTACGGAACCCTTTGTGCGTGAGTCTTACTCGCACTTGGCCGGTTTGTAGTATCAACATACCAGACTTCTTGTTCTTCTAAAAGCGCCCACAGAGGCACACATTTTGCCATTATAAGTTTGACCGCTTCTTGATTTGGGTATCACCTGTAACTGCTCCTATCTTTGTTTCCAGGTGTGCCCATCTGATGACAGTCACTACAGCAAGCAGTTTATATACGAGTGCCTCCCTCTGCTTTTCAATATTTTACGATACAGCAAGGTATAATTATAATTATTTAAATCACTATAAATTATAACACTGCCATTAATTATTAACTTTAAACGATTTTTCAGTAATAGCAACGATAAAAATATCAAGCGTAGATGGCCCAAGATGACACCCTTGTGGTACTTCTTTTGTTAAAGTGAAGTTTTAAATCCATACTAATATTATAAATGCGAAAGTGTGTCTGTCGGTCTGCTACGCTTTCGCGGCCCATCTATTCAACCAATTTTGATGAAATTTTATAGGGGTACTTTTTATCACGGAAAATTAAAAAAATCCCGCGGCTATCAAAAAACTTTAGTCCACGCGAATTAAAACTAGTGTAATGTATGGGAAACTTATCTAATGGCCAATGCGTTTCATAGAATCATAGTTTCTGCGACCTATCATTTATGTGGCACAAGTTGACCTGCGTGAAATAAAACATTTTTTATTTCATAACGCAGAAGGAGGGCACCGTACTGCTGCTTGCGGACATTCTGTGCGCGTGCTACGGCTGGGAGCCCGTGCCCGGCGTGTTGGAGCCGCCCCCGGCTGCGCCCACGCCGGCGCGCGTCGACCCCTCCTATGTCAACAACCCCTCGCTCGCTGACGTTACGTTCAGGTATGTGAACGCTTAGGATTAAGGGTACTAGCCCCCCTATTCTCTAACTCAGTGGCTATCAAAAACTCGACTCGACTAAGAGTGCTATTACAACTCAGGTTACTAACGATCAATTATCAGTCTTTTTTATATAAATTCTAGTGAGAAACTGCCGCTTTCGATGTGGCGGCAGTCGGCACCCTTTAAACTGTTTTAAATTTTTACCTGTTCTTGAACCTTGCGTGTAGTTACGTGCCTTTTCTAATAAAAACTAACCTATTTCCAATATTATCAGAATCAGAATAAACCGTGATATAACGTTAGCTAATTGGCTGAACGCTCGTAGAGTGGAAGGGCGGCTGTTCTACGGGCACAAGATCGTACTGGTGTCGGAGTCGGCGCGGCTGCGCGCCATGCTGGCGCCGCCCCGCGCGCCCGACGCGCCGCCTAACGCGCCGCCGCTCGTGCAGATCAACGATATACGGTACCACATCTTTGAGGTGAGTGGTGTGCACCAAAAATAAGGTTGGACCTAGTGTGCTCCCTTGAGGGACACCGTATGAAATTTTAGAAGCAGAACTTGTGTGTTTACCCACTCTTACATAATGTTGCCTTTAAGGTCAGGTATTCGTGAAAGCACTGTAGTGTAACACCCCGTGTTCCAATATTTTAAAGTCGCGATAGCAAAATAGGTATTGGAACCGTATCGAATGCCTTGTACAGATCGATGAACACTCCCGTAATTTTTTTACTACTGTCCAATTCGGCTACTATTTTAGATGCATAACCTACATACAAATTTAAGAACGCCGTCTTCTAAATATTATAAATGCACAAGATTGGAAGGCTGGATGGCTGTTTGTTACTCAATCACGCCACAACGGCTGAACGGATCTCGATGAAATTTGGCACTGAGATAGATCTTCTGGAATAACATATAGGCTACTATATTTTATCCTAGTAAAATTAGAGCTACCGTGGGAACAAAAACCTCAATCCACGCGGACGAAGTGGCGAACATCAGCTAGTTTATAATAGTAATAGGTATAGATTTCTTAGACTAGTGTAAAGTTAAGCTAGGTATTGTAACGTCTTTAGAATCGTGCATTGTAGAGTCAACATCTCCTGATTATGCTCTGGTGAAACGTTTCCGGAGTGAAACGTGCGTTGGGAGTATTTTGGAGGATTTGTGTGGTGTGGTGAATATTGCGGGCTGCAAGTGCAAGATGCGCACTGTACTACATAGATTTACCTACTGTAGCGGAGTATAGTGCATTAAACTTCTAGTTTTTGAAGTGAAAACTTTTGGAAGGGGGTAAGCTTGTAGTTCGCGTCACCGACATGCTCCGCGCCGACATGCTCACTTTATTACGAAGACAATTAAAGGTCTTAAATATCAGTATACTACATTCGTAATTAAACTTTAATTCTTTAGTTTTAAGGTTTATATTTTAAATTTTTGTTTTATTATTTTAACCCTTTAATTCGCAGTGATGATCCTGACCGACAAATACAAAAATCCTGATCATTTGTTTCTATCTATTTTCATTTCATGAATTTTTTTACATAAGTCTTAGCAAAAACAAAATACAACCGAATAAAAATTATAGCTGGCAGAATTTACTCCTACAAATATCAGTTTTCCGTAAGATGTCGCTGAGGCGACATGAACCGTGGGGATTGAAGATTTATATTTAAGCATTTTGGGCACTTTTTTGGATACCGCACGTTAGCATTTTCTTCTAAAATATACATTTTATTGATGTCAATGTAAACAAATGAATTTTATTCATAAAATAAGGATTTCGGATGTTGTAAACACGTATGTTGTTTGTCACCGTCACTGCGATGTTTCCTGAGAAGTTTCAGTGTCGTTCCCAAACAACATCCCATTGAGCAGTGGTTAAACAATTATTTTTATTTTGCACAAAATACCACTGAGCCCTATTTCTGAACTTGTCGTCTGCGATTGTCCAAAACTATGATAACTATATGCACGAAGTATTTGGTAAATTAGGTATTTTATGCTGCATTTTGTTACTTTTTGGATATGCTTGGAATGTGGTTTTGCATATTTATCAGTGTTCAAATTAGGTCAAAAAGGGAACGAATACGAACAGTTATAGCACTCAAAGTGCACCGTCAGATAGTAGAGATGTTTCTGAACATCAAGGCCTGCTCCAGAAGCCTGCTAGATGACTATGATGAGGATAATTTCACATATTACAGCTCTGAACAAAAATCATATATCCCTCATCTTTATACAACCTGGACATTTTTGGAAATTCTGATGATGACAATATCTAACCCGCTCAAATAATTGATATATAAGTACCTAAATAAAACTTGAGTTTTTCATGGATTTTGTGTAATTTTATCATATTTTATATGGATTCCTAAACTGTATGCACGCCGCAGTGTTGGTAACGTACCTACAACATAAAATCTGTCACAAAAATCACTGTATGTTTCGCAATGTTGTACATCACTAACATATGTTTTCTCAAAAACTATAATAGTGGGAATTTTTTTTCAATTTTTTAGACTTCCGTATACTTATTATTTACCCCCCAAAAAAAATATTTTTTTTTCGTCTGTGAATTATAGGGATAAAATATATTCGTATTTATATTGGCGTTTGATTTTCAAATTTTAATACTATAATTCTTAGTTATAAGTTTTCACTTCTATCGGCAGTCAAGGACTTCCCCAAAGTAACGCCTGCTTCTAGCCAATACTATTGTGACGTGTTTGCAGCAAGTGATGAAGTACCTGTACTCGGGCGGTTGTTCCGGGCTGGACATCCCGGAGGCTGATGTGCTGGAAGTGTTAGCCGCGGCGTCGTTCTTCCAGCTGCTGCCGCTGCAGCGCCACTGCGAGGCACGCGCCGCCAAGACTGTGGACCTGCACAACCTAGTCTCCGTCTATATACATGCCAAGGTATCTTGACAAGTCACTTATTAGTCATTTACTAGCTGATGCCCGCGAACAAACCAAAAAACAGACACACTTCGCATTTATAATATTAGTATGATGATCAGAATAGTCAGATTGACGGGCACCCCAGGCCGATCCGGGACGTCGAGGTTTTAGGGGTCGACTGTGTGTCGGTCGGTGCATCTACACTATACCAGCGTTACCAGGAGAAGTCAATGCCTTTTAGGGATTTATGCGACACAGATTGCATTGTTTAGTTTATTTTTAGTAATTTTGTTTATTTTTTTCTCTGTTATTCTTAATCCCAATTAAAGATTCGTTTATTTGATTTGATTCGAAATAAGCAGACCGGCAACCGTAGATTGGATTTTATTGAATTATCAAAGTAGATTCCTTAGGTTACATACATTCACGCTTAACTGAAGAGTAAAAGGAATATGCCATGTTCATTCATAAATCCCTTTTTCCAGGTGTATGGCGCAACTCAACTCCTGGAATATTGCCAAGGGTTCCTCCTCCAGAATATGGTAGCTTTACTGACATACGACGACTCAGTGAAACGGTTGCTATTCGGCAAACGTCTCCCTGGACACAACGTTCTAGGCGCTCTACTGACCACCTTGCAGAAACGCATCGAATCCCGGAAAACCCAGGCCAAGAGTAGGTAGCAGGAAAGGCAAGACATTAAGCAAGGCTTACCGAACTCTCATAGTGCAGGCTTTACGAAACAAAAAGACTTCTTTTTCACTCTTTTTGTTACTTGGCTGGTTTACAAATTACATTCTGGATCTCGTACGTTATAACCAACACCCTGTCAAACAAAAAATATGGGCGTATTTTTAGCAACGCCATCAACGCCATCTAGTCTGAAAATTATCTACACGACAAGCGACCATGACAGCGCTACGATGGGGACAAAGACAGGTTAGGAACCTTTTAGGAACGCGCTCTCAAAGTCGGACGCCCGACCTTTTTCTATGAAAGGGCCCATCTATTACCTACTTATGTATATCGATGCTTATAATTTAATTACCTTCAAGGCAAGAGTGAATAGGCATCTTCTAGACAAGGGCGCTTCAACCTAAAGTGTGTTCCAATAGAGATTAACCAATAGATATTAGACTATTTTCGTCTGATCATATATGCCACAGGCCACTATTGACCAATGCATGGGAGTATTGAATGCCGACAAGTTTGTTGATATTCCCATCTTTATTGGTTGCATGGCAGATAGACTGCTCATCTCTCTTGAAACAGAATTTATACCTCAATATTGCTTTACGTTTTATAATATTATGATTGTCGTCAAGCGCAAGCCAGTCTGTTTTTTTTTATAGAAAAAATACTAAAGTAGGTACCTGCCTATGTATTATTTTACCACAATCGTGAGTGCTTTATTAATTTGTCATGTTTAATCTGGTGTATATTGTTAGTCTATCTAATGAAGATTGATAGCACAAAATGGCGGGATTTTTGTAAAAATTACGTCGGGCATCCCAAAGTTTTGTATACGTCAGTGTTTGTCAGTATCTAAAATAGACCTTCAACTTTTACAAGACATACTCACTTTAATGAAATAATTTTACTAAAGTTTCGGCCACGGGTAATTTTAGCCACTTCTTCCAAGCGGTTTTCCACGAAAGTGATTATTGTAATTACTAAATTCTGTCATTTAATAAATAGGTTTCACTCATTTGATATATGGCATTTCGTTTTGCGCGCCATCAGGCCGATAAGCGGCATATAATATCGACCTAGGAAGAGTTGGATATACAGCGACCGATGAGATTGACTACATTTTAAATGTAACCAGAGAGTGAATATTGATTAACTAATGTAACCTTTAGGTACTTGCCTACTATTGTGCGATTATATTATTATGTAAATAATCTTAATATTGTAGGATAAGAAAATGGCTTTTAGTAAAATAATCATCATTTATCGTACTATAAGATACTGTAGATACCTAACAAATATTTTAAGTGAGATTTTTTTATCAAAATTGATGCCGTATCCTGACTGAGGAGCGGAAAATCAGACCTAAGTTTTACTAAGGTGCTTTATAAACTTCTTAAGTAAAAAAAAACAGTTTGAAGCTATAGAAAACAGATAGTAAAACAGTACCATCTACCAGAAACTAAAAAAGTCGTCGTCAGTCTGGACGCGGCTTTATAAACATGTTTAAAAAATAAAATAATTTTATTTCATGTCCGACGTCAAAGCACAAATTATTTTGATTAAGGTTTATTGAAGAATAATATGTAACGTTGTAAAAATAATAATTATTGTTGAAATAAAGTTTTGTATTTAATTACTTACGTTTTTTTAATTTAGAAATAACGCCTAGAAAGCTTAATACTATCTCCTCCTTACTACCTTACTACCACAAGTGGTACCACTCTTTCGCTGCCGCGTCTTTAGAGTAGGGTCACGTATACCTAATTATTATTTCAATATATTATCATGTTCGCAAGATAAACCGTTCAGCTAAATGTTCCCGCTGCGGACTGTTGTAGCCGTAAGCGCCAGCTTAGCGCTCCGATTTTATATCTGTGACGTCATAAATCACAGACTAAAGTTTAACCGCAACTAAGTGGCCCGACCTCTCTTTTATGTGGTCCGACTTCTCTTTCTAATCAGATAGTCGCAGTGCAAACGTACTTCCTTAAAAGCTTCCTCAGTCATTACGTATACCTTTAGCTCAATTTCATAGCACTCAGAGTAAGTATAACGTTAAAGTGGTAAGTATTTACTTCATAATATAGTAGAAATAAACCACTAAAAACGCTCTGTTACAGATTGTTTAGTACTGTTTTGTGGTAGCCTATATCTAAAAACGTTTAATAAAATTAATATTTATGTAGATGCATGCCGATTATTTGATACCTATCTGGCAAAATTGGAAAACCCAACCAAGTAGACATGAGTTCGTTATACCAAAACGTAACATATAACGGATATATGTTAGATATCATACCATATCGATAACTTTATCACAAAATCCGATATCACAAAAACTGTATCGACTATCGAGTCAAAACCTACTAGCGCGCGAGAACGATGCGAACACGTACGAACAAAACGCAAACTTCACAAAGGATATGATATGAACCATATTCGCTACCTCACCTCTCTTTCTAAGTTTACCAGTATAAAAGAGATGAAGCGAATATGAGTTATGAGAATATAACTTAAGCCATGTTTGCGTGGTTAATATATTTTACTGCACTAGCAATAAGAGTTAGTTTCTATTGTATAGTTACGATCACGGTTTTGGCGGCTACGGCTACTCGATATTAGTGAAACACTTTATTACAAAATAAAACTACAAGTCCAAGTAATAAGGTTGAATTTGAGTTGTTACAATATGGATACATTTATAAAAGGTCTGTATATAATATTCTATATACAATCATTGTAAATATGACGATTTTTGAATGCGCCAGAAAAGTAATCTCAATTAACAATTTTTGACATTTACTTTTCAAAAACTTTTCTGCTAGTCCTAAGCCTAGTAAAGCATGAAGGGAAATCGCCGTAGTTACAAGTAGCTAAACTGATAAATAACTATAAATATCTACCTAAGACCTGCATCGATATACTGCATAACTGTAAATGTGAGTTTGCGTTTGCGTTAGTTCGCATTCGTACCTATTTGCTCAACTGTACTACTGATATCGATATCTGAAAACCATTTTTCATATCGATATGAAAACTTAATATCGGATATGTAGCCGATATGCGAAATAACTGAAAACGCCCATGTCTACAACCAAGTTGTTCTTCCCGCCATTTTTATTAGACATACCATAGAGGTAAGAAATTAGTCTTAAAAATATTAGTTTGATTGAGTCATTGAGACCTCTTTATATAAAATCATAGATTGAGACCATAACGAGACAGACAGGCCCTAATGTCTCATTTACACTCCCTGACTTGGACGCTCACTTGTCTATGGATTGCAACGGTAGCCGAATCTTATATAATATTATGTCACCGTAAGATTGTAAAAACCATTGTAAACTGTCGAAAGATTACAATATAACGCATTATTTTTCGGTAGATTGTAATCTGTTAGGTATATTAACCCGATAAAACCTAACTACCTCATTGTTTATGACGAACCATAACCTTACCTACAAGAAAGAGACAAGAAAACGTAAATACAATGAATATTTGAAAAATTGACACACAGAACATTGAACGGTTCACAATCTTCCGACAGTTTACAATCATACGAAATAAAAAGCGTAAGATTACAATCTAACGGTTTTTGCAATCTTACGGTGACATAGACACAGCTTGATAATATACACACAATACACATACACCGGTTGACACTTCTGAACAAAAATAAATTGTCTATGGTCCACATGGTGGACCTGCAGGGCAACCGCGTAACTTTTGCATCAATCATTGATACATCGCAATCACCGCCGATTGGCTGAATTTATGGTATTCTTGCTGCGTCAATGGATTTCGTCCAATAGTGAAAGAGTGTTAACCAATCAGAGGTGATTGCGATGTATCAATGATTGATGCAAAAGATACGCGGTCGCCCTGCTGATCTTGTCTCTGGGACAGATTACTCTGTCATCTGTGACAGATGCAGGATGAGGAGTGAGGCTCAGTGAGGACAGATGGTGGAGTAATGTAATTGTAAAATGTTAAATGAGAGGTCGTGCAAATTTTCTGATCTAATTTTGCCAATAGTTTTCTAATGTAGTGTTAAGTGTAGTGTTAATATCAAAAATATTAGTTAAATGACGTGACAGTGACTGAAAATGCAGTTCTACAAGGAAAGGATTCTTAACGCTGCCCAGTTAAAAAGACTTAGTGAACACAAATATTCGTGCACCAGTGCGAGTATATTGGACGCCTGGCTCCAACCGTGGTGGTGCTGGCTGGTTTCAAAGACGCCGCTATGGCTCGCGCCGAATCTCATTACTATATTAGGTTTAATAGTTAATATCGTCACCACACTTATTTTAATATGGTAAGTACTTGTCATTTTCATCTCGTTGGCTTATTTCGTACCTATTGCGAAAATTGTGTCATGTAGAGTACGTAACTAGCGGAACGACTTTCATTTTTGCCTCTGAACCGCGAGCAACTTTCATCTTAACCTACATATTTATTATTTTTCTAACAGTAAAATTCGGCTTCCGAAGCGCGAGATTTGCATTGGCCAAATAGATTAAGCTTCTTGCTGTATGTAGCCCTCGTATGATTGGCCAAAAGAATCGCGCCACTTCTGATAAGATATTCACATTATGAATAAAAATTATTGTCATGATAAAAAAACGGGTTGGGCTTTAGTATACTGGACGCGGCGGAGGGGGGAGGGAAGGGGGGTGGAGGGAGGGGGGGAGGGGGTGAACCCTCCCTCCAAGGGAAAAATGTCGAAACTCAATAGTTTTCGTGAAATAATTTTTTAAAGTTTTGAAATTGGTTGGGCTATAGTATAGTGACGGTGACGGAGGAGGGAGGGGAGGGGGGAGGGGGGGGGAGGAGGGGAGGGGATATACCCCCCCTCAAAGTAAGACGTTCCGAATTTTAGTAGTTTCCGAGATATTAATTTTTTAAAATTTTGAGGTTAGGTTTCACTTTTATACCTTTTAATTAATTATACCTACTTCAAACTACCTTACCTTTTGTTTTAGGTAGTGGAAAAGGTTAATTTCTTAAATAGAATGGGCTACGCCAGAAGACTCGCTTCGTCGCCCCTGAATGAAGCTTCGCCTACTCGACCTTCGTTTCGCTGCGGAGGTCGCCGGCTCACTTCGCTCGCCACCTCCCCCCTTCGCTCCACTCGGCCTCGTAGGCTCGCTTCATTCAGGACCTCCTACGCGAGCTTCTGGCTACGCGCTTAAAAAAAACACTCTAGGGGTAGGGCAGACAAGACTGCGTGGAATCGGGGTGTGCCGATTCGGTTTCGTGTATCATATGCTCAAATACCTAAATATACGTATAATAACCTACCTTTATACCTTTTTAGTTAAATAATTAAACCTATAACCTTTAAACGTTTTTTTTTAACCTTATAACCTCTAAACTAGAGCTGTAGCGAACCGTATGTATTCGGTACTGAGTAACGGGTGCGCCATCCAGTACCGAGTAACGAAACGTTACTCACGAATGCATTTCGTTACTCGCATGCATTTTGTTACTCGCATTTTTCGTTGTATGGGTGAATTTAAAAACTTACGTTACTAAGAACCTATTTGTGGCTTTTTCATAGCATCTTATGAGGTATCAGAAGTAACGAGTAACGTAACGATACGATAGTAACGAGTACTAATTGTTATAGTAACGAATACATACGGGTACGCTTTTTTTCGTTACTTTTACACCTCTACTCTAAACTGAAATGCGCGTAAAACGATACTCATAGATTTGAATTCTGGCGCCAACGCACGCGTTCCGTTTTACCAATAATCAATATAGACATTGTTTATGGTTTGAATACGATTATTAGCATTTTGTGATACTTTATAAGTTTGGAACGGATTTTATTACGTAAAACGAAACTTTAGTACGCCAACTAAACGTCAATGAGTCTGTAATCTATGGCAAATGTCGTAATAAATAGTGAAAAGTGTTGAAGAATTGCGAATTTTCAAAAAATTATTTCTCGAAAAGTATTAGGATTCGACGTAAAATATTTTAGTGCAAGGCTTACCACATGAAGGTCTTTCTGTAAAAAAAATATGAACGTCCAACTCCGCGTCCAGTATACTAAAGCTGAGCCAAAAAACGCACACTCTAACAAGAGTTGATGTTAATTTAAGTAAATGTCTTCCTGGTTTTTTATCTTCACTGTTTTCTAAGTTTTAGAAAATTCAAATGGTTAATTTAGCTTTTATTATACTTGCCTTGTGCTCATTGAGATGATGTTCTGATTATGTAAAGACAATACATACCCATACAGCTATATTTTCATTATAATGTACACATTTAGCTACAGTAATTTAGTTTGATGACATTTTTATAGTGACAGCTATCTTTAAATAAGTAGATAGTAAAGAGAACAGCAGGTCCTGTATTAAACTTAATTATATGATTGTGTACCTACTTACTTAGTAAGATATATATCGTGTAAAGTTTGAAAAACCCATAATTTACATCTGTTTAACCAATGTCTTACCCAAATGTGTACCAATTTCTTAAATATGGGGACATTCACTATCACATAATGTTCTAAAAGCTTGTCAAATTTAGAACCTCATCTTTCTCAAAAGTCTCAAAATTAAACTTAAGTGAACCAATTTGATAAAAAACTGTTTAAGTAAGTAATGTTCTATGCAAGGTTGAAGGTTGTTAGTGTTAATTTACTGTAAAAACAAACAACATTGTATTTCAAGTAGTAAATAAGGTAGCACATTAGTCATTTGCTAATGGGAGGTCATTGCTCTTGATCTTGATAATACAAAGGCAAAGTATGTATGCCGTGACACAAGGCTGCATTGCATTTATGCCTCTACATAATATAATCAAATACAAATTAACATACAAATCCATACTAAGGCCCACTTTTAGTTATATTTTCTTTAAGTCCTGACTCCTGTCTTTTCATTTAAACCCTGTAATAAACTTAAACAAGTGAATATAATTAAAATTATTAAAAAATACGACTGCTCTGCCGTAGCCCGTATTGAATTTTTCAAAAATTTATAGCCCGTGTCACTCGGGATATTGAACTATAGTGTTATATATTTTTGGAATCTACTCATCATTTTCTAGATGATGATTATATAGTTAATCTTATTTTCGAATATTCTTTTTCAACTTTAAACTTTAATGCGGGACCATGGTCACCCCATCAATTTTTTTAATAAATTTACTAGCCTATGTCACCCGGAATAAGCTAGGGATTCTAACGATACCTCATTTATCGAAATCGGTTCAGGCGTATAGAAGTTATGGTGGAATATACAAACTGACATACATACACACATACATACATACATACATACATGAACCCTGAAAACAATATACTCCTTTTTTCAGGCAGTCGTATAAAAAGTGACAGCATCAAAAAATTTATTTAACTAATTCAGTTGAGGCAGTGTTGTGTTAGTCAGCCTTATTTATAAATGCGAAAATGTCTGTCTGTCTGCTACACTTTTACTGCTCATCTGTTTAACCAATTTGGTACTGAGATTGGTTGTATCCAGGGGAGTATAGGGGAGATGCTTTTTATCCTGGAAAATCAAAAAGTTTCTATGGATTTATCAAAAACTAAAATCCATGACGATGGTGTTGTAGGACGAAGGCATCATCTAGCACTTGAGTAAGTATTAAGATTCAGAATCTCCAGTGGTAGACATACTATTTAATCATACTAATATTATAAATGTGAAAGTGTGTTAGTTTGTCCTTCAGTCACTCCGCATCAGAGCAACAAAATGACATAATTTAGTGCATGGGTATAGTTGAGGACTTGGAGACTGACATAGGGCACTTTTTATGCCAGAAAATTAAGGAGTTCTGCCATATAAATATACATGTGCCAATTTAATGTTTATCAGCTGTTGGAAGTACACTTCCTACAACTGAGTTGTTTATAAACGGGCACACAATGGCGCTAATGGGAAAAAATGGTACTCAATATGCCTATATATGTATCTCAGAAAAAGATTACCGTTGTATCTATACTTAACTAATAACTACTAAGTTATGTATTTATATACTGGTTCATATTATAGTTACTTATGATTTTTCATATTGTGGTTCTTAAACTTTCTTCCCAGTCTGAAGTTAGAGAGTAGTAAATATCTACATTCAACACTAATATAAACATGTGAAGGTGTGCCTGTCTGTCTGCTACACTTTCACAACCGATTTAGATGACATTCGGATTATATAGATAAGTTTATCCCTGGAAATTAAAGTGTTTCAGCGAGAATCAACCTTATCAATTCAATCACAAGCAAACCTTATTCCACATGGACAAAGTTTCCCATCATCTAGTACTTATTACTTACTAAGTCATCTTTAATGAGTGTCAGTGGATATCTTTCACATATGTAACTCAGCAGTATTGCTCTGTTTAGACGTCTCCTATGATCAAACAAATAAAATAAACACATTCAGTATTTTTCATAGCCATTTTTCTCTATCGAAAACTAGGTATATTACGATAAAAATTTATGTCTAAAATGAACACAATTTTAGAACCTATTTGGGCCACGTTGTGTACTGTGGTTAAAATTGTATGGAGTCTTTCACAATCATTGAAAATGTTAGAATGTGCGAGAGAGAAGGATGATCGGGATACATCGCCGCCCTAACGCTGGTCGTCCTCGGCAGGTACAGTCCGGACGCGCGGCAGGAGCCGCCGCGCTGGGCGTGCGCCGTGTGCGCGCTGGGCGTGTTCGTGTACCAGAGCCTGGACGCGATCGACGGCAAGCAGGCGCGGCGCACGGGCAGCCAGTCGCCGCTGGGCGAGCTGTTCGACCACGGCTGCGACAGCATCTCCACTGTGTTCATAGCGCTCGGCGCCTGCATCGCCGTCAAGCTCGGGGACTATCCCACGTGGATGTTCTTCCAGGTCGGTAGCTCCTATACTATTCACTACTCATTAAATATTCTTTACTAGCTGATGCCCGCGTGGATTGAGGTTTTTTTGGTTCCCACAGTAACTTTTAATTTTCCAGGATAAAAAGTAGCCTATGTGTTATTCAAGACTATAATCTAGCTCTGTGCCAAATATCATCCAGATCCTGGCGTGATTGAGTAACAAACATCCAACCATCCATCCAAACTTTCGCATATATAATATTACTACATGATGCCCGCGATTTCGTCCGCGTGGATAGATGTTTTTTGATTCTCGCGGGAACTCTTCAATTTTAAACAAAAAGTAGCCTATGTCCTACCCCAGGATGTAAACTATCTCTTTACCAAATTTAATCAAAATCGGTTGAGTAGTTAGGCCGTGAAAGCGTAGCAGACAGACACACTTTCGCATTTATAATATTAGTATAATAAGTATAATATTAGTATGGATGTAAAGTATAGATTATTTTCATTGTTTTACCAGCGGATGGTACTGGTAGCCACCAGTTTAGAAAGCAGGTCGCGTATTTTAGATCTCTTTTTAGAAATTCCAACTGATAACAGCCCTTAGGAAATCCAAGTTGTTCTTGTCTGTTATTCATCCTAGATGCTTAAGTATATTTCATTGATCTTCGTAATTTTTTCTAAAATGAAACTGTCGGTAATATATATATTGGCTGAAATTTGGCACAGGGATAGATTATAGTCTGGAATAGCACATAGGCTACTTTTTATCCCGGAAAATTAAGGAGTTCCCGCGGGAACCAAAATACCTCAAATGGATGTTTGTTACTCAATCACGCCAGAACGGCTGAACGGATCTGGATGAAATTTGGCACAGAGATAGATTATTGAAGGAAAATTGAAGAGTTCCCGCGGGAATTAAACAAATGTATCTGTTCAACTGATTTTGATAAAATTTGGTACAGGGATAGGTTGTATCCCGGGGAAGGACGTAGGCTACTTTTTATCCCGTAAAATTAAGGAGTTCCCGCGGGAACCAAAAAACCTCAAACCACGCGGACGTAGTCGCGGGCATCAGCTAGTACATCCATACATCCATCCAGACATCCATCCAAACTTTCGCATTTATAATATTTATTTGATGATTTGATTGATTGATAACATGCTATAAATATAAAACAACTACCATGCTGAGTTGTATTTACAGTAGCTTACATCGAAGATATAGAGTGGATAAGATAGAGAAAAATATTTTTCAGGTGCACATTGATAGTGGCTGTCTTAGTAATTCAGAGGACAATGTAATTTTTTAGAGGCGAATAATGCTTTTAAATAGGTGTTTTATATAGTATCCATTCTAAAACACGAAAGTCAACAATAATTAAACATGGCTTTAAGCTACAAGCGTTGGCATATGGTACCAGGTGGTTCAGTACTCGGTGGCATGGCAGTGCTAAAGCCAAGATCAACCTTTTGAAATTAGATTTTAGTTTGGGGTCTATTAATCACGTGATGATTTTAGTACCTTTTTTTGGAAAGGTATTCCATACCTTAGCTGTTTCGTTTAGAAACGTTGAGCGAACACGTTTCGTGCGCGTAGATGTGACGTCGACTACCTAATTACCTATCACAAGGGTATTTACGCTCATTGGTTCATTGGTTTTTTCCCAACAAATCTGCGGAACGAGTTCGTAAAGTTCCTAAGCACACTATCCAAATTATAGGTATCCGATAGAACACTCAGATAGTACCTATAGAAACTTGGGGATTGTTTGCATATCGATTTAACGGAAGTGTCCCTGAAGTATTCGTCGAATAAACCTGGTCTCGCGACAGCTTGCCGCCACGGTCCTTGATGGCTTTGAAAAATAATTTATATTTACGGATAGGTACCAGATGATGGCAAATACAATAAGTTAATTACCATATCCCTAACAGCCCGCTACCATCTTAGACTGCATCATCACTTACCACCATGAAATTGCAGTGAAGGGTTACCTTTTATCGGAATTTAAAATAACACAATTGAGTATTTGACTACCTATTCAAATAAATTATTTTTTGTGATGATTAAAATATAGTCCTAGGATCTCCCAAAAGTCGTAATATCCACGTCCCCTGTAATTTTTTTTGATTGAAAACCATTTTAAAATATCGGTTGAAGTAAAAAAAAGCACTCTAATTTTGATGACGTCACGGTTCAGTATTTCATACAATATCCCATAATTCCCACAAAAAGCGCACGTGTTGATGTTTGAAAAAAATGCTGATGTGACTATATGTCAAATACCCAATTGTACAGAAACCTAAAGTCTGTTAAAAGTTAAAAGTGTATGAATATCGATTTGTCGGAAGTGCGTCGGCCGTGAACCCGTTTCATTGAATAGCCGTAAGGCCGCGCGACCGCCGCCGCGGGGACGCGCCCGCGCTGTTGGCACCTCTCCCGAAAGCAGATTGGACAGATGTGTGCTTTGGAGCGCTAACTGGGCCCTTGCCAAGTGTTGAGAGCGGTATATTTCGCCCAAATTGGGTGTTCTTTTTATTATGATTGAGACTAAGGGTAGATTGTTAATAGTGGATTCTTTCAAAACCTACTAGCTTCGCCTTTTAAGTGCTCAATTGTATGATATATCCAGAAAACATTAAAGCTGTAAGTTGATGGATATTCTTAGGTGCAACTTTTTACCGTTTACTCATCTCGATATCTATCATCTATTTGCCGTTGTTTTACGCAAAACTGTGCAGTTTTACACAGGACAAAGGTGAAATCACAAAATAACGGTGTTACGCTCTGTCGGGTGAAATGCGGGGTCGACGCACCTCACGGTTGTGAAAAACTATTCTAACAGGACTGTACAAACGTTTAGGTATTCGCTAATATTTGCATTACATAATTTAATTGGTAGAATGTATATGGCTCTCACTTTATTTACTTCTCTAAGCTGCATTAAACATCAAGAATATGGATATATTACGTATATTAATAGTTTCAGAATAATTTGTGGTATTCAGATTGACTTGTGCACGGTAGAGAAACGAGCCAAGTTCAGCTGTTTAGCAAGCCTGCTAAAGTTTAAACCGTAATTTAATGTCGATTTTTTTCTTTATTTTCAGTGTTTTTGCGCAATGACGCTGTTCTACTGTGCACACTGGCAAGCATACGTCACAGGCACACTCAAAATGGGACGCATTGACGTCACCGAGGCGCAATATGCCATTATTCTCATACATCTAATATCTGCTATATTAGGCCCAGAATTCTGGACCACTCAGGTAATGTAATCTAGATAGCTTGTGCTATAATCTAATTAGTTTTGTTTAGTTTAATTGCAATGATTACAGTAGGCGTCAAGATTTTTAAAAGAAGTTTAGGGTTACTGCGCAAGCCGCGCATGCTGCGCCAAGGTTAAAGTTATTTTCAAGAAGTTGGCTTACTTATCATTGCAATTTTACATTTATATTAATTATTTACATGTTAGGCAGATTAAATTATTAATCGATTTCTTTTAAAAATACCCACATGAATTGTTTATATTATTTTTATTATATATTTATGCGTGCGGTCTGAGAGATGCATAGATAATTAAATTAACAATGGTAAATGGTAATGCATAATTTGATATGAATTAGTCGATTGCATGTGCAATTTACAATTTATGCAGCAAATATAGCTTTTGTATAGATGTGGTAATTTTATATTTTACCGAAACAAAGTACCTGATTAATTTTTTTTGTAGATTTATAAATTAAGAAGTAAATGGGAAATATCTGTAATCTTAAAGAAAAAAATAATACTAAGTGAAACTAAAAGATATGTTAGATTAAATGCTTGCTGGCCTAATTATTTTAACAACTCATTATTTTCAGAAATGAAATAGGGACCCTTGTAGGTACTTTCTTCCCATGCCCGTACCAATTAGATAGATTTATTGAAAAATTAAATTGTGAAAATATAAGCCTTACGTGTATGTGTCTATTTAAAATAATATTTTATGAGTGTACAGGGTTCTAGATAATAATTACGGTACGGTAATTCAGTAAATGCACATAGAGTCTGTTCAATAAGTCACTTTGTATGGGTAAATTACAAGGGCCAATTGAAAAATAGTTTATAGCAACACTTTGAAATATTCATCGATGAATCAATAAAATGTGGGAAACAGTCAACTCTTCAAAAGTACTTGACAACAATTATTGGTGTCGTCTATGTGTTTACATAGAAATAGAAAAAAAAATCGTATTCCGACTTATTGAACATACTCTAACATGTTGTGTTAACTTATGTACGTATTATTTGAAAATAATCAAATAAGTACCTAACTAACATTATTTAAACTTAAATTTTTACCTGTTCCGAATGATTTTTATTATTAGAAGCATTAAATAAATTAAAACCCTGTAAAATAAAGCTTCTGTCGATTTTCAACCGACTTCAAAAAAAGGAGGAGGTTCTCAATTCGATGTTTGTCACTTCAGAACTTTTGACTGGGTGGACCGATTTGGATGATTCTTTTTTTATTTGAAAGGGCATACTTCCCAAGTGGTCCCATATAAATTTTATCGAAATAGGTCGAGCGGTTTTTAAAATATCAACAGTAAAATAACTACTTTGTATAGCGTGTGCTTGTTGTTGTAAAGTTGGCGCGGGAGTTTGAAGTCGGTTGTTTAAAAATATTTTTTTATATTAAATTATTATAATTTCTAGTACCCTGTATTATTATCTATAGCTGCTGTAATTTACGTTCTATTTTCCGCGATTATGTAATAACACCTACTTCAAAATTATCTTTTTCACATAAAATGGCCTTTCAGCACGTATTTTAAATAATGGTTTAGTTATCTGTCTAATAAAAGTAGTTTATTACTGAATGTTTATTTTTCCAAATATTTCGAAATTTACTAGTTTAAAGAACCTAGTGATTATGACAAAAAATTCCCTATTGTTAATTAATATTTCCTGAATCATTCTGTGTTAACATCCTACTAGCAGTAGATCTTGTAGAAAAATATTGGAGACTTTTCATGTGAAGAAGATAACATATGTGTAGAAGATAACCAATGTCCGTATCAATAAACCTACATCGGCTAAAAACAGGTTCTCAAGTATCCGTTTTAAGCATAGATTTAAGCATAGATTTTTAATTCGAGCCGCTAGTATGAAATGCCCTTCCGGCTTCCGATTTCTCCGCTTTTCATTTTTGTATATTCAAGTGAGGAGTCTTGCATTTTCTAGATAAGCGCGCTCCACCAGTAGCCAACAAGTCTGATCGCCAGTCTAAAAATATTAATCGTTACTTAAGAGCGTGTTCTCAAGAGGATGTCTGTTTATTAATACTGGTCTGAGTATGGTATAACCGCGACGTGTGGTCGGTGGGTCCAGGTGGGCTCGCTGGAGATGCGTTACTCTTTGGGCGGGGTCGCGGTGGCGGGCGCGGCGCTGACGCTGACCGCGCTCGCCGCCGCCATCGCGGCCGGCGGCGTCGGCAAGAACGGCTCCACAGTCGCTGTGAGCGAGACGCGGTACCCCCGGACTGGGAGCTCAAACTAACTAATATATTGTTATCTCACTTCCGATGACAAGACCTACATTGATAACATTTCATGATTATTCATACAAACTTTTTGTATGTTTCACCTGACACACTCAAAAGGCTCCTTCAAAAGCTTCTTAAAATAAAGATAATAAATACATAAACTAAAAGATTCATATTGATAATGTGTCATTTCTTACGTAGTGGAGATTTTGTATCCCACTTCTAATGTCAGATTTTTATATTGATAACATTTCATTAAATAGATTAAATGAGTAATGAATATTCAAGAAGACACATGAATTAAGTTAATAATTAATTTATTATCATTAATGAGAAAATCTTGAGTCCGGTTACGTTTTGTAAAAATCAAAACTTCTTTCAAAGCAGCGTTGGCATAAGATGATATTCTTAATTAATTATTAGCAAGTTGATTTTGCTTGAAATAAAATCTATGAAACAAAATGAACTTGTCGTTGCGTTGCCGTGCGCCCTGACTTGTAATAAATGAATATTTACTATGGAAAAATTGGGTCAACATTTCCAAAAACCGGCCAAGTGCGAGTCGGACTCGCGCACCGAGGGTTCCGTACTCAAGAAGTAGGTATAATTACCTTTGTTAATGAACCGCAAAACTAACTTTGTTTGTAGAGGTTTACTGTTAATATCAAAAAATTACGTTTGTTGTATGGGAGCCCCCCTTTAATATTTACTTTATTGATATTTAATTATTTATTTTGAAAGGTAATATACAAGTTAATATTCTGTGAAAATTTGAAGCGTCTACCTGTTACCGTTTTTAATATTGAGCAAAAAAATACGAAAAAAACACGTTTATTGTATGGGGACCCCCCTTAATATATATATTTTTTTAATTTTTAGTATTTGTTGTTGTAGCGGCAACGGAAATACATCATTTGTGAAAATTTCAGCTTTCTAGCTATCACGGTCTATGAGATACAGCCTGGAGACAGACAGACAGCGGAGTCTTAGTAATAGGGTCCCGTTTTTACCCTTTGGGTACGGAACCCTAAAACCAACCCAAAATCCATCTATAATAAATAATTTCAAAAAATTTAAATGTTATCAATTGAGAAAATAAGTTAAATTGTAGCATCGATGGTTATTTCTGTATCACTTTGTGCTCCCAGTCCAATATGGCCGCCAAGTACCTAAGCACCATGGGTTTTGGGCCTCTAACTATTTCTGTATCTAATCTTTTGTATCATTGAGTATCTATTGTACCTACTATGTAGATTTTGGTTTATCCATACTGTGCCTTTACACACGACTAGCTTTGTGTACTGTTAGTTGTTTCTATGGCTGGCCGCATATTGGCTACTAATACTGTCGATTGGCCTCGTCTCGCGCTCTATTTACCGATGAAGTGTTCAATTTTCCGAATTCCTTGACCAAATGCTTCCAGACATGACCAGCAGGCTGATTACGTACCAGCAAACGAGTCGCGATAGCAAAAATTTTACAATATTTGGTGTCTAATCGCAAATTCGTATTAGGTATCGACCTTACATAATACGAATTTGCGATTAGAACAGCAAATATTGTACAATTTTTGCCATCGCGAATCGTTTGCATGATACGTAATCAGCCTGCAGACCTGCCTTATGCCTGTTTTCACTACCAATGCCTAAAGTTGTAAACACATGAGCCTATAAATTGACATAATATATTGCACGTAAAACTAACCTGCTTGTCGAGGTGTTCCCTATTTAGCCATTGTTGGTGAAGACTATAGTGTACGGGACTGTTTTTCTAGTTTGAGCTATTATTTAAGCCAGTCTTTTAGCTTTAAACTGTTGTGGCAATAAAAAATTCCATCCACGCTTCTATCGACGTAACTCTAACAGTAACTCAAGACCGGTAATGCAACTTATCGCGCGATGAGACGATAGTAGCCAATCTGCGGTCAGCCTTTGTATTAACTTGATTCATTATTGATCGGTGATGTGTGTAAGGCCTTACTCTACTTACCTAGTCCATGTAATAAATAATAGCTTTATTTAATTATTTAATAACTTAATTCAGAAGCGATGCTGTAGCTTATCATGTGGGTTTTTTTAATAGCATGACTTTAATCGTTGCGTCGTAGGTTTGTGTACATACGTACGCGGTCACTTGCAATGCGGTGAGCCGTGCGGTTGGCCGCAAGCAGAAATTATACAAAACTCATGCATAATGTGTTGTGCATGTGTTAGAAATGCTTAGATAATGCCGTAATGTAACGTTGGACTTACAATACGGCAGTGTATCTGACCGCTAAGCGATTTGGTCGCTTTTCGCCACGGGCATTTGGTTTACAAATAGGTGTTCAATTCATCTATGTTGCGGTTACGGTTAAACGCAGCTTCAGCTATGTTCAGAATCAGCCGTACGGTTGGCCGTATTTATTTGCGTCCGAACTCATAGCAGAATTTCAAAAGTTTTGTATTATTTTTGGTTGCGGTTGTTGCAACGGCTTACCGCAGACGGTTGTCCCGTGCGTGTGTCCACAGCTCTATGTTACATTCCGTTCTTCCATGTAACATTGAGCATGGTCAACAGTCACTTTGATTTACGACAGTATTTATAGATTTCCGTAACCGTCATAATATAATTGTGTTAGATTAAGCATTTTCGATGTAATATTGTTGTGGTCAATTTACTTTGTACTTTTATCATGTGGGTCTTCACTCATTGCTGTCCATTATAGTGTGGACGCCTTTGCTATCATTATCATTTTGAGAACAAAAAAGAAACAGTAAAAAAATTTGTTTCCAAAATCTATTAACTTGTTTTAGCTATTTAACAGTAGTAGTATTATCATTTCCTAAATAACTATTTCATCACATGTATGTTTTGGTCAAAAAATATTGGATAATTAATATAGTGTTTAAACATAACACTATACAGTTTGTCGTTCAAGACCTACGAGCTAAAAAAACTAAATCGAATTCAAGAATGTTTTTTTTTTAAATTTTTTCTGTAATTTTTCGCGCCACAGATTCCCGGCGTGGAATTACCGCTGAGCGTGCACGCGAGCGCGTTTCCGTTTGCGGGCGCTATATACTTTATCGCCAACTTCACGGCCACCTTCCGAAATAGGGGATGCGGCAAAAATGGCTCCACCGTCGCCGTAAGACCCGTGTGATGCATTCGCTATGCGGCAAGCTGCCGGACTGCGGTTATACGGTGTGGGAATTAAAGTATACACGTTTTTTGATCGCGTTGTCTCAAAGAGTTGTATTGATTTTGGTGTGAACAATCTGTAGCAAAAGTTTGAAATTAGTGTAATTCTTTTTCTTTTTTTACAAATAAATTGTACATTCTAAAGGCGAAACTGACTGACCAACTAATGCAACTTAAATTGCTAGTAATTTATTTTCTCTATAACGGAAACCTAAGACTAAAACGAAGGGAATTTCAGAAATTTCTCAGAGAGCGAAGCCAGATCGGTATTGCTAGTTAAAGTCTAAAATTGTCTGAAGCAACAAATATATTAAGTAAACTCGCGTTTTTTGTCGGAGAATGCGCGACTTGGTTCTAATTAGACTAACTACTATAATAACTGAACAAGAATAATATAAAATACTAGAGGTCGCCCGCGACTTCGTCCGCGTACAATTGTTGATTTCCTATGAGATTATGAAAATTTCCCGCTGCAAACAGCCTACCTATAGAGGCTTTATATAGCTTATTCAGGTTTTTTTTATTATTTAAAACTGATAACTTAAATGCTAATTTTCTTGTCTATACTTCAAAGTCATAAAATTTGTATGTAACCTTTCACCCCCATTTCACCCCTTTTGGGGTGGATTTTCGTAAAATTGCTTATACAGGTTATTATTATTTAAAGCTAATAACCTAAATCCCGATTTTCAAGTCTCTAACTTCAGAAACATAGGACTTTCATACAAACTTACAACCCCCATTTCACCCTCTGTGGGGTAGATTTTCCTAAAATAGCTTATACAGTTTATTTAAAACTAATAACCTAAATCCCGATTTTCAAGTCTCTTACTTCAAAAACTTGGAACCCTTATGTAAGCTTCCAACCCCCATTTTACCCCTATTGGGGTACATTTTCGTAAAATTGCTTATACAGGTTTTTATTATTTATAACTAATAATTTAATTGCCAATTTTCATGTCTCTAACTTCAAAAACAAAGGACTTTCATACAAACTTCCAACCCCTATTTTAATCCCTTAGGGGTGGATTTTCTCAAAACCCTTTCTTAGCTGGAGTCTACACCATAGAAGAAATCTACCTTCCAAATTTCAAGCCTGTACGCTTCATAGTTCCTGAGATATCGTGATTAGTCAGTGAGTGAGTGAGTGGTATTTCGCTTTTATATATATATATAGAAGATAAAGATATTTTACAGTATCGGAGAAACGGCCAACGTGGTGCAGGCTTTTTCAATCCGCCATTTCATTATCCCCTTTCAATTTTCTTGTTTCAGTTTAACTCAATTGATTTAGTACTCCATCCATTTAGTACTCTATCCACGTTACGTTATTATTATCAAAAACTCGTGTGAACATGTATCGTGGCGTACTTAATAACCATATTGAATATCATTATTTATATTCTCAAATAATTTCCCAGTAGAATGTTTTGGACTCGTTTTGAAGCATTAATATTGTCATACTTGCAAATCCATAATAATAGCTTTAATTCTGGCTTTGGTTTACCTTTACTAGAAGCTTTATCGTAGTGATTAATTTGTATCCCATTCTATCCATAGCACAATATAATAATTACGAAACTAGATGGCGCTGTACAGTTCTCCCTCGCGCTTTGAGTTTGAACACGTTTTTTAATTAGTGTTACCCCGATATTACGTTAATTTCCATGCCGTTTTATTAATCTATCTCATCTCCTATTGCTTGTTCTTTGTTATTAACTTCTTACAATACTAATTTCTTAAGCCCTTAAAATATAATATGTAAATAGATGCACGAATTACGATTAACTTGTACAATTATACATGTAAAGTAAAGTTTAAAAAAACTATATTTTTCTCTTGTTATACTAAGACTGCCAGTTTTTACTCTTACTTTTATAGCTCGCATGCCTTGCATCTCCCTCCTATTTATGTATGAAGCATATTTTGTGTGTAAAGCTGTGCATAATGTGTTCCTTCAAATGGATATCTCCCGTAAAGTAAAGTAAATATGTACTATGCAATCTAACCTAATCGCGTATAAAATTTTAGGGTCCAAACAACTTTTATTTAAAATAGAGTAAATATTTATTTGGTAGAATATGGTACAATAAAGGTGTTATATTAAAAATATCACGCATATTTTGTCGTTACCGACGTCCATATATTAATTGCATAATATATTATTATGTTGTATCATAGTAATAAAAAGGTTATAGCATCAAAAAAAAAACAAAAAGCCTGGCATCGCAACCTTTACAATGCGAAAAGCTGTGAGATCTCATATAAAGTTATTATAACTTGCTTATCAGTAATCTTCAATGAGAGATAGATAGTTCAATGATTTTTTTGTAATTATTAATTTTGAGACTACTTACCCTCAAAACGAAAAACGAAAAGATTGTTAGAAGAAACGGGACGCGTTATTATTTGTTATTTAATGAGTGAAGATAGCACATATCAGTAGACGTGTACCCTACCCATTCGTTCCCGCGAATTTTTTTGTATTAATGGCATGTGTTTTTTTATAATTTTTTTAATGGCCGCCGCCTGCGTCCGCCGCCGCGCCGGACTTACCGCATGCCGCAAACCTATAACAGATCCCGACTATCAACGTCAGTGTCAAACTCATATCCAACTATGGCGTGGTGTTGATGACACTGACGCTCGTCTTCACTTACGTTAAACTCATTATGAGAGGCGGAGTTGGAAAGAACGGCTCCACCGTCGCAGTAAGAGTTTGAAGTATAAGCTTTGTGCTCGATGTGGACTCAGTGCTATGACGTCATTGCACGTGTACACGGAACCGCTGATGCATGCGTGTACAGTGCGCGGCATGGAAGTTGAAAAGTGCGATAGGCGGCTACTGCCAAGGAGTTAACAAAAGCCATTAAAACATCCAAAATTAATAATCAATTTACACTAGAGCAACAGCACGTGACCCTGCGGCATGCCTCAAATGGAGACATAAATTCTGCGATCTGCGGCATTCGCGGCAGTCCATTTAATGCCGAAACAACGGTACGGATGTCTTCGGGCCCCAAGGCTCATTTCTCGGCGATGCCTAGCGCTCGCCCAACCCCCCGGTGAAGCTGTAGTGGCCAGGAGGGCTTACGCAGCATATTCAATCCGAAAAAAAACCGTCAATCTGCCGACGATTCTTGCTTTATTTTAAACTGTATGTGCCATGAAGCCCGATCCACAATGTCGCATTACGAGCTGGTGAAAATGAAGTTTTATAATTCTCTGTTCCATCAATCATACAACACTCATGATTAGCGGAATTTACTAATGAAGAATCCATCCTCAGTCGTTGATAATATTTTTTTAAATATTTGACATGCAACCATCAGAGATCGCATTGGATAGTAGGTTATCCGTGGGCCACCATAATGACCATGGCAACACTAACAGCAAAACTTATCGCCTAATAGACGCCATTCACTCAGATGAGAACTTGAAGCTGCACTATTTCAACTTTCATGACGCGATTTTATAATGATCGTCTTGATTTTTGTCGTGTTGCGTTACTTTTAAGTTCTATTTAGTTGCGATGCTAGCCGATACACACAGACTACAGGAAACCTTACATAATTAGCTAGGCTAAGCGTTTTTAAGCCAATTTTCAAAAATAAACTAATAAAGAACTTGACTATTCGCTCGAATACCTGCAGTTGGTTTCATTTTTACACAAACATGCTAGTTTTCACTGTCTATGTTCATCTATTTTCTTTAGTCTGTGTCTGTTAATTAATACTATAATATTTCCAAATACATAACCATAATTTACATACAACATTGCCAATGTGTGCCATTATTTTTGTAATCATTTACTAATTTTCTTTTTCCTTACTAATTAGCATGTATTAGACTGTCTCCTGATTTGTCAATGCGGCAGTGTCATGGTTTCAGTACTGTAAACGATACTTCGTTGGCTAGATAACTTTCAGGTGCTACTTTTTATATACCGAGGCTTATTGATACTGCGCGGCTGTCACACCGACGGATCTTAGGAAACGGTCTAAAGGCTGTTTAATGCTGGAGCAATAACATGCCACGATGGAGCATGCTACAAATGTAATCCTTAATTTTGCAACAAAATGCGACAGTCTATGCCGAGCTATAGATTTCGTGTATTGTGGCACGACAGTCTGCCAACGAATTTTATTATAAGTATAGATTGCATGCCTGGGGCATGCCCCATTGTTGCATTGTGTTGCTCTGACGTAAAACGGTCTTTAGCTTATTTTTAGCTAGTAATGTATGCATGTGGTATGTCGCTTTGTAGTTAACCATATAATATTAATAAAATTTAAAAAAAAAAACTTGTGTTTACAACTTTTGCATTTCAACATAATATGTTAGAGATGTTAAAGTAATCTTCCTCATGTAATTTGATATTTCAGGATTTCACTATTTTACATTGTGGGTAGCGCAGTTGTTTTCAATTGCTCAAAAATATGCCCGTTTTTATGCCCACGTGCAGTTGTGCGAACTTAAAATAAATATCCCTAGTTAGCCAATCAGTCACACATTGTATTTAGCCATAGAATATCTACACTTTTGTCACACTCCTTATACAATCTGATATTAAAAAAATCAGGTATATAACAAAACAGTTGTAAGCCAAGTTTTTTTTTTATTCAACCCAAGAGCATTCTACAGCATGCGTGTTCCCCAGGGCACGAGCATCCTTTCACCGGTGATACCGTTTTCGCTGGTGGTTGTGCCGGCGTTCATCATCTTCCAGAAGAGCGAGTCCCAAGTGTACGAGAACCACCCGGCTCTGTACATCCTCGCGTTCGGAATGGTCGCTGCTAAAGTCACCAACAGGCTCGTGGTGAGTTGTTGCCTCCCCATCATAGACTAAGAGATAGCTGCACTTTTGGTAACTATCGCCAGGAAGCCTGATTCAGTATTAGGTGGGTTAAGGGCTCTCCACTGATGACGATAGTGAAGGACTACCCGCATGCTGATGGGTCTTTCACTAGATATGGCCGCTCAAAGATGTGTTATGATTACCAAAAGTGAACCATAACTAGAAAGGCTGATACTTGTACAATATTAAAGTATGCGCAGTACCTACGTAAACAGTATAAAAACGGACGCTATTCATCGGGCCATTCACTAGATATCACCTCTCAAAGACGTGATAAACTTACTAACTTAAAATAATAGTTAGCAATTATTAGTCACGTTGATTGCCAAAAGCTATCTATCTAGCTGCACTTAGCTATCAAAAGCTAAGTGCAGCTATCTCCTATAATATCATCTCTGCGTCGTATTCCTCATTTGGACCCTCGAGTACTTCGCCACATTGCATGGAAAATGCCAGTACAATCGAAAAACGTATGCTCACTGATAAGATCGGAGGAAAGAGGCCCCGCGGACGTAGCCCGAGACGTCGGTCAGACCAAATAAACGAAGCAGTTGACACACCGATCTGCGAGGCCATACACGGCGGGAAACAGAGAGAAATGGAAGAGCGTCGTAAGAAGAGTGTTACCGAAGGGGTGTCACGATCCTTAAAGTTGAGGGAACGACTCGTGAAGAAGAAATTCCTCATTCATTAATTTATTTATTTCCTTTAAACATGGGTTTCAGATAGTTAGGTTACCATCTTAGACTGCATCTTCACTTACCATCAGGTGAGATCGCAGTCAAGGCCTAACTTGTGCTTAGTGGATAAAAAACCGTGACAGATGGACACATTTCTCGGTTCGATCGGTCATGTCTGTCCGTTGGTATGTCCGTTTGCTACGTTTTCATAGCACATCTGCTCATCGTGACGTTTGGTATAGGAGTAGCTTGCGTTCCAAGAAAGAAAATCGTTCTTTTATAACAAATAATCAAAAGAGTTCCAAAAGAATTTCTCTAAGAACTTTCTCTGATCAGTCGTCCCTCTCACACGTCAGGTGGCCCACATGACCAAGAGCGAGATGGAGCTATACGACTGGTCGCTGCTTGGGCCGGCGATGCTGTTCCTCAATCAGTACTTCAACAACGCTATACCTGAGTACTACGTGCTGTGGCTGTGTACTGTAAGTACTTATTAACATTTTATTTTGATTATTAGCTTTTGCCGGCGACTTCGTCCGAAAGGACTACACGAATATAAAACACCTATTTTACCTTAGAGGTTGAATTTTCAAAAGTCCCTTCTTATCATTCAATCGATCAATATTTATTTTTTCAAATTAGTGCAATGTACACTTATTGACGTCCAATTTTTTTTTAATACATAAAACAAAGTCGGGTTTGTTCGAACAATTATAACTCTAGTACGGCTGAACGGATCTGGATGAAATTTGGCACAGGGATAGATTATAGTCTGGAATAACACATGGGCTACTTTTTATCCCGGAAAATTAAAGAGTTCCCGCGGGAACCAAAAAACCTCAATCCACGCGGACGAAGTCGCGGACATCAGCTAGTTACTTATAAAACACGATGGTGATAATCAGTTACGGTATCTTAAAACTAAAGCTACGAGGGTTCTAAACGCGCCCTGATCTGAGAAGAGCCCACAACGAATTCAGCCTGGCTTAGCGGATGTCTATGTCATAATAGCTATCTCATAATATCTACATGCCTTTCAGCCCAATCCGTCCACTGGTTTGAGTTGTGCGTCGATAGATCAGTCAGTCACCTTTTCCTTAAATATTACTTATATTTAGATAACTTATTTCCTCTGCATTTTTCAGCGTACTCTGATATTTTGTCTCAATGAGATTTTAACCCTTATTTTTTTTGTCTGTATTGGGTTTTGATGAAGTATTAATTGGAGTTAAAAACTCCGCGACGTTGCAAACTCATACAAATAATATTTGCCGATATGTGCATCTCAAGTGGGGCTAGACTTTTAGGACAACGACTAATGCTAACGAAATGTCATTGTTCCAGCTATGGGTCTGCGCGGACCTAATGCGCTATTGCGGACAGATCTGCTTCGAGATCTGCGAACACCTACACATCCGTCTGTTCCGCATACCGTACCCGCCGCACGCTGCGCACGCGCCGCACGTGCCCTCGTCGCCCAAGCCGGAGCGCAACGGTACGAACCGACGACCCTCCACCAAACACAACAGGCGACAGTAGACCAACGCGCAAACACACCACTAGTGTCCCTCTCAGTGCCCTTAGTATCGGCTAGTACATCTCGACAACGTTGATAGGTTTCGAGTGCTCAAAAGTTTTAAAGTGTTAGAGTAAAATAAACATACAGTGTGGCCAATTATGTTTAACACAATCTCGAAACTAAACTAAAATGATAGTTCTAATTCTATAAGTGCTTCCCTTCTCCGCAGGGTCTTATGAAAGGGATAGTAATATAAATAGAGCTGTCATTTTAATTTAGTTTAGAGAAGGTGTACAACAGAATTGACCTCAGTGTGTTGTTTTAATTAGTTGTTCAAAACTACTAATTTTGATTTTACAGAATAAACTTGGCTGGCATGGTACAGCTGGTTTTTCGAAAAAAAAAATGTTTAAAAATCAACATTTTACAGTAATGTAATTTGAGTTCATAGATTCAAAAATGTCATGCGGACGTTCACGACGCTGTGTTGTATATAAATATTAAATATATATATACAAAATCCCACTTGGAGTGTTGTGCTGAAATGTTGTGTTGTACAGATAAACTTAAACCTTAAAAATTAGCAAGTATAGTTCAAGGTAATAAATTGTTTCGACACTCGAAATCTAATAACGTTGTCGAAATATACAAACTTATGCTAAGGCTAAAGAAGTCAAATCTCACCTGTTGAACTATTGTCGCGCTCTCTTGCGACAAACTTGACACACACACACACACAAACATGCGCTACGAAATTCGACATCATAGTCATAGTCAGAATTTTTTATTTGAATATACTTTTTTATGTGTTTTGAATCGACTAGTGAATATACCACTGGTTCGGAATGCACTCCATACCAACTGAGGCTGAACTTAAATGTATTAGTTTAAGCAACTGTTCAGGGTTCAGAAGTTAGTTTTTAAGCAGCCTTTACTTTATAGGCCCTTACATTCTTTGTTTCAAATCCAAATCTGTAAATTTGTTACCTGAATTTAAACTCATGTTGGTTATTGTTTTAGATGTCAAACTGGGATACAATTGTTACGAAATTTACATGGGGAGGTACGGAACGTAAGTTGCGTGTTTTGCGTGTGCCAGTATTGCCATTGTCTTTATTTTATTTTATTAGAACTTCTAAATAGAATTGCGATGATGCCTATGTCAAAAATATATTATTTCTCACTGATTATTATATAGAGGGTCTTCCAAAAGACCTAAAATCACTTTAAAATATTTTAAGTTTGAAAATCATTTTAAACTTTCGATCAAAGAAAAAAGTGTGTTGAAATATGATGACGTAATTATGTATTTTATACAAACTTACGTAGGTACTAGAAGCGCGTTTTTAAGTTTGGAGAGTTGCTGTTTTGATCGAGTTGCCATCATCCGTATTACATGTAGATATGGTGCTAGGTACATATACAATTTATAAGTAGTTACAGGATGCAATTTAAAATTCGTACTTACTTATGGTTACTTACTTGAATAGTTTTAATGACAAACAAAGACAAATACAAAAATGATAAAAATAATATAAAACGAAATCTATACTAATATTATAAAGCTGAAGAGTTTGTTTGTTTGAACGCGCTAATCTCAGGAACTACTGGACCGATTTCAAAAATTCTTTCACCTTTGGATATGTACGTGATCCCTGAGTGCTATATATGTACCACGGGCGAAGCCGGGGCGGACCACTAGTATAGAATAATTGCCAAATAATCATACACGACACTATTATTGCAGTATTGTGAAGTATGCATCACACATTAGCAAGTGTGTTCCGTAATATACTAGAATTCAAAAGCACTTGTAAAGTTTATTTGAATAAAAAAAAATGGTCAAATTTCGTGGCGCGCACGACGTTACTATAACTACGGATATCCACAGATTAAAATTAATCTTCTCTTATTTAAACTAACATGACACAAAGACTATAACAACTGTATAAACTTTCGCTGTAAGCTTACTCTACTAGGACATGACATAGAGTCGAAATGTACCATAGAGATGCCTACATGAAAACATTTTAAACTCTGTTGCCTACACTAACATAATATAAATACATACTTATTTCTCTATCTATCTGATGTATATCTATCTGTATAACTTGTATTTATTATGTGTATATGTATATGATAAATAGGGTTGTAACGAATACATTTTAAGAAAATTATTGACGGTTAAAATTAACTAGTATTATCAATTTCGTCGCAGCCCTAGTATAACAATGATATTATGTAAAATGCTAGAATGCTTTGAATTTTGAAATAACACCTGAAGCCCGATTTTATAAAAAAAGTCATAATCATTTGAAAGTTAAAACGTATTATCGAAATTGTTTAAGAAGTTCCTACATGGTTTTTGATTAGTGAGCTTTTATGAACTCCATAAACAATTTGAATTAAATTTTTGACAAACGTAACTGTTTATGATTTTCTTTCACAATCGCACTCCTGTTTCTACTAGGTTATCTTTTAAGTTGTGTCATTTGTGTATTATACAACTAAACATACTCAAAAGCTATTTTATATTTTAAAGAATTGAAAATTTTGTATACCCTCTATGCAAACAGTTATGTTATCATTATAATTTACATTTAAAAAAAAAACGTTTCTTAAATTTCTTAACTAGCAACAATTTTGAACAAGATGAAAAAATATTTTTACGTTAGAGATATTCAAGATGTTTGCCATCAAGTTGGCTAGTTAGGAGCTAGCTAACCCAAAAAAAACTAGCTCACAAAATTTTCAATTCTTTAGAATAGCCCATCAGCTATTTATGCTATAGGTGCGTAGAAAAATTGATGTTATTATACACGGTGGCTAATTAGTCGATTTATAACTTTGTGATACGCCTAGCAAGTTGACGTGTCTATTAGAATGTTTGCTCAATAGCTATCATGCTATGGAATCATGTTTCGCATGAAGATAGACATAAACTATTCTAAACTTAGCACTAGAATGTAGAGAAAATCTGTTAAAACATATTCTTCAAAGAAACCAAAATAAATTAGGATTCTTTTAATATGAGAGCTTAGATTTTTTCGAAATAAGATCGGAATCGTGATTACTTAGTTGTCAGTATTTATAGAATACGTTTATTTATCGTTACAATACAGAAATGTTGAATACTTTTGACAGAAACATTTTGTGAATTACGAGTATAGTTATGTCCCAAAATATCTCTTTCTTGTACTTTATCAATGACACTTGTGAAATGGACTCTGCGATCTGTAACACTTTTGATGTCGAGTAGAGTGAAAAGGATATTGTTACATAGTTACCTATTGTTACATTGTTTTTGTTGTGTGAACATAAAATATGAATACAGACATTGATTTTACGGACACATTCTGTCTGTAAATATTTTCTAAACCTCCACAGACTAAAGGAAACAGATAGGTTCACAAAAGTTTAGCTATTTATGGTGCTATACTTAAGGAGTCCCAAAAAATAAGTCCCTGCGTTTGCACTTATAATTATTACATTGCGACCATCGCAATTTTCATTATTGGCTGGTTTTATGGTACTGTTGCTAAAAATAGTCTAGACTCTAGAGTTAGACGATACAAGCAAAATGTCACTGAAATGAAAATATGATTTTTGTAATTTATTATTAGTGGTAAAAGTTTGATGTTAAGGGTGAAGTTGTGTACACGCATATAGGCTTACAAATGTGCACCCTATAATCTATAGCCTTATTGTAGGGTTTTATAGTCGGCTTCTCCGAAACTGATTCATTTTACGGCGGTGACGCGTTTTCATTCTATTTCCTGTAGTCTGTGTCATAATCTATGATTTTGTATTAGTGTTTTTGCGCCTTAGCGGAAGGCGGTGTACATACGTGTTAATATAGTTATAGTATAAATGTTACACGCGAGCGCTGTATAGTACTGTGGAGTGTAATTTTTTATGTCAAATATAAGCAAATGTACATTTTAAATACTTGTTTTATTTAGCTTAAATTTTTATCATATTGAAAAGGTCCATATGCACAAAAACAAATTTGGACCTTAACTCTTGTGAATTCTTAAAATATGTAATAGAAAAAACAGCACTAATAAGAATGATTTAGTATGATCCAGGGGGCATACTACCATAGCTTAGAGCTGTATTGTTTTAATATTATTGATTTTCATGATTTAGATTTATAATCCTTATTGCCTAAGAATTCTATAACTGTAATTTTGAAATAATGCTGCTATAAGCGATGGAAGTAACCCACCCAGTTGTATCGTGCAAATGGGCCTTCATAAAACAAAGTTAAACATGGCTATCTAAAATATCAGACGTAACTTTTTGGTTATTTTACTTTGCTACAATATTTTGATATGAATACCTGTGTGGTGCTGAAATGCTATGCTTATTAAATAATTATTAATTATACAGAGAAGTCACTTAGGCTTCCTTACAAATGGCGATGTGTAGAGGGGGTTGTGTGAACCACCATAATATCGCTTCATTTTATAGCTTCGCTCATCTTAGCTCGACGGGAAAAGTGGTAACTCCATTCTTTCCGTCGGGGCTAAGATGAGCGATATAAAACAGCCTTGTATAAGGATCTACACACAGCCCTTGC
This sequence comes from Erebia epiphron, assembly GCA_963932025.1. Lineage (NCBI taxonomy): Eukaryota > Metazoa > Arthropoda > Insecta > Lepidoptera > Nymphalidae > Erebia > Erebia epiphron. The sequence goes on along the minus strand of OZ009946.1, from coordinate 35,664,047 downwards.
TATACTGTCACTCACATCACCGACAGACATTTATTTTTACTTCCTTTGACCTGAAAGTAATCACGCGCAATAACAGATCGCGCAGTCTATGTTATAGATTCGCAAGTGAAATGTTTTCAGTAGGCAAATAAGCTTCAAGTTTTGAGGATGTTCAGGTTAGTGCTAATCTGCGTTTATTGGAGTAAATACGTTAATAATGGAGCTGTTCTGTAGTGCACAAACTCTAAACTATACTAAAATGACAGCATTAAAAATATTGCTAACCTTTTCATAATACTCTCTGCAGAAAGGGACAGAACTAGGTTTACAGGTGACATACTAGTTTAGAGATGGTGTTATACAGAATTGACTACACTGGGGATTATCGGATGTACCTACCCAATCTCTAAAAAAAGTGCACAAACAAACACAGCCTCTTAGGACGGTCCTAAGAGGCTGTGTTTGTTTGTATGTTACGTCGTGGGGACTAAATTGACATGACTCGAAGTATTCTTATTCCATTTTTATTAATATGTATTCCAGATAGTTTAGAGATTGGGTACAACCGATGGGTCGATCACGTTACACCGTGTTGCATGCAATGCGTATGCAAGTTTGTATTAAATGCATAGTTGGGACGTCATCAAATTTCATAGCACTTTTATTATTTAATCTATAGTTTGATATGGTTATCAAATACTTAAAAATACAAGGATGTGAATTTTAGGTTTTTTAAAAGACCCTCTCTATTTAATAATCAGTAAGAAATTATTTATTTTTGACATAAGCATGATCCCAATTATTGACTACAATGTAACGATCCCAATCACCTCGAATTGGCTCACCCGGTTAGTAACCCGGTCAAGGTTTCGTGTAACGTGAGTCAACCTTCACCATCACTGTTTAGTTTTGAAATATCAAAAGGAGGAATATCAAATGTTGATTTGGAATTGTAAAGATATACAAAGATTTTGCTGATTCTCTTTTCTTAATCTGTGATTGTATTTAATTTTTTGTTTAAATAATTACATAATTTTGTTTTAATTTAGTTCGCGGTGGCATTATGTGTGCGGACCCATAATTTTAATTTCCAAAACCAACATGGACTAAAATTTGTTTCTTCATTTTCTTAATAAAATTTCGACTTTACTTTTAGTCAAGTTTAATTAAATTTAACTATTTAGTGTAAGAACAGCGTACACATATCGCCGTGTGCGTATAAACGGGCCAATAATTGTAGAGTGACTTTTAGTTTAGTTTTCCATCATACACAGCTTGTCTTAGCCTTGGTATTGCTTTATACCCATTTGCATGTATCTGTTGTGACTAATTTTAGTTTTCCATTCTAACACTTTAGTGATAGTTTTATTGTAGGAATGATAGTTTATATTTCTGTTCCAGTGACCAGTGACAGCGAGAAATCTGAGAGTGAGGACTCCGCGCCGCTACTGAATAACAACAGTATTAGTTAGCTTGTAGTATTAAGAAAGCTTATCAATAAACTTGCAATAAAATGTATGGTATTGTTATACATAGAATGTGTAATATGGCTTAGCACGTAGGATACAAAAAACTAAATCTGGAGTCATCCTTTTATACCAGTAAAATATTTCTAAACTATTCTTAAATACATATCAAAAATTGCGGAATGGCAGAATGTGAACCTGCGTCTCTCTGGGAATTGCGCCCGGAGCGCCGTTGACCGCTAGGCCACGATTCACTCCCCCGTCCAATCCAGTCCACGCGACTGTAGCGATACATTACAGTATCGAAACTATACTTTCAAGGGCCCATATTTCATGGACCTCTTTGAATGAGAAATGACATATTTTAAGAATAGTTTAGAAACTTCCCTAGCGTGAGATACACTAATTAAAATTAGTAAAATGTTTCTTAAAAGAAGTACGTATGTTAGTATAAAAATCGTAGTACTTTCTTATTCTTTATGAGTTATGACCCGAAACACATGAAGTGACGTGTAATAGAAAGTTTTCCTAAAATTCAAATGTCTTTATTTTCATGTACTTAGTCAAACTTGTGTCTAAGTGCAAACTTCTACCAGTTCAGTTTGTTTTTCCATTTTTAGATACAAGAGATGCAATGAATTTTAGGTTACAATAATAGTTGTTACATATTGTACCTATAATAGATTTTAACATCGATTATTATGAAGTTACCATACCAGTAAGCAAAATGTTTCGATCAATTATATTAATGTGAAATAGTCAATCAATTCAAAATCATCGATATTAGTAGGTATATGTAGGTACTAGATGGGCCCTTTCACAGAAAAAAGTTGGGCGTCCGGCTTGTGGTGCATGCCCCTCACCTGTTTATGCCTGTCCTTGTCCCCGCCATAGCGCTGTCCTGGTTTTCAGACTAGATGGCGATAGTAAAATGCGTCCACATTCTTTGTGTGACAGGCCCCGTCTATGTAAATTGAGGCCGTTGTTCAACTATATTATATTTTGTAATCGAGGAAAATTACAAGTTAGTAATCTTGCTTAAAAATGTGTATTAAAACTGCAATAAAACAATTCGTTTTAAATCAAATCAATCAATCAATTTTTTTTTGTGAATATAGTACATGAGGTGGAATGAGTTTTAGATATGTAAACTAATTTAGTATCCCACGTTTATTAATTAAGTGAATAATATGTAGGTTTTAGTTAAATTAATTTAACAAAATATCAGGTTAAGGTATTGGGTATAGCTGTTATAAGATTTTTTTATTTTTAGAAGGAGGGCGAATTGCCCATACAAACGTAATACCAAAATAATTTGTAATTCGAGAATATTTCCACCATATTATGCGATTATTAAGATTGAACTTGTATTTATCTAGGTCCCTGGATAATTATCTTTTCAAAATACTTTCCCAAAATTAAATGTAAGCACATTGCGTTTCGCATGTTTTTACGACATAAATGACATGTTTTCTCCTTATTTGTTTCATGTTAAAACCAACGATATCTCACGTACTAATTGATCAGGAACATAGCCTATGTCAAGTTACAGAATAACAACACGAAGTTAAAAACACAAAAAATTTTCATTCATCATTTTTGGTATTCACGGAACAAGACCAAAATGTATAACAAACTCTGTACGCTCATATTGCTATCGCGCTTGCACGCGATCATGTGTCATCAGCCAAATAGAGATAGCAATATACCGGCAAATTTATATTTGCGGTTCGAATAGAAGTTGTGAGCGCCGCTCCCCGGCCTCTTCAAAAATTAGTGTAATAAATAATAATGATTTCAATGAATGATTGAAACTTGTAAGTATTCATAAGTAGGTACCAAAATAAAACTTAACTTTGTGTCTAACTGAATGTCGACGAAAATATTTCATGGAACTAGTCATTCTTCAGTGCGGAAAAGTTGAAATTATGACTTTACCGACTAGTTTATTTCGTATAGGTTCCCTATTTAGATTTTGATTAAATACCATTAAAATTGAAACATTAATTTTAGTTTTGAATGCAAAATAATCTAAATTGACTAAAAAAACCGGGCAAGTGCGAGTCGGACTCGCGCACGAAGGGTTCCGTACCATTATTAATAAATAATTACCTTTGTTAATGAACCGCAAGACTAACTTTGTTTGTAGAGGTTTATTGTTAATATCAAAAAAACTATGCTAGTTAGAGCATTGGCTATAGTTTTCCTGTAAAATATACGTAAATTCCTATTGACCATAATTATTTCAAATTTTTCGATTGGTAAACTCCGGAGATAAGGGGGGGGAACGGTATTTTTTTAGACATTTTCCCCGATAAATCAAAAACTATCATAACTAAAAATAATTAAAATCTGTTTTAGAATGTACAAAGTAAACGCTTTCATAATATGATACCCCACACAGTACAGTTATCTCACTTTTAAATTTCAACCCTCAGATTTTCCCCCCTTTTTAAATAAGAACAAAAATAATTTCCAATTTTTTTTAATTCCAGTCTTTGGGCCACTAATATACACAACTATTCCAAATTTCATGTCGATAGCTTCGGTAGTTACTGAAATAATCGAGTGTGACGGACGGACAGACAGACGGAGAAAGTCGCACCATAAGGGTTCCATTTTACCATTTTGGTACGGAACCCTAAAAAAGGCGCAAAACCGTAACTTTTATTGTAATATTATATACCCAAATATAGTATATTACCCAATATTCTCCCCTCCGTCTTTAATATTGATAATATCTTCCAATCAAGAGTGAATAGGCATCTTCCAGACAAGCTTGCTTCATCTTAGGCTACATCTCCACTGACCAGCTGGTCTGGTTGCAGCCAAGCGCTAGTCCATTAATTTAAAAAAATCACACGCCTAAATGGAGAAGTTTCATGATGATGTGAATATCATATTTAACGCAACGGAAGTAAAATATAGATTAAAATTAATAAATCAGTGGTTTTTTTTAAATCCATCAATAAATGACTCAGAAATTAATTATTTAATAAGTTTAATTATTTAATGTACCTACACCGATTGCCGTATCTTACTCGATTGAGAAAATTTGTGAGTGAGTTTTTACCTAGCCGAGATTTAATACTAGAAATTATCTTCACTTAAGTGCTTTTAATTCAATTAAGTCACGTGAAGTCCATTTCTTTCTTTTATTCGGCTTTATAAAGTTGGTGGTTGTTGAGGTCGTGTGACGTCACACGACCGTAATGAAAATATTATTTTTGCAAGCGCAACTTTAAAGTTCCATTACTTTTTCATTTGTTGAGATATTTTAATGATTCTTTCATATTTTTGTTTTATTTTGTCTTAATTATCTTAATAAATTAAAAAAAATGGAAACTTCTACATGGACGGCCTGCAGAGATGTGCAACAGGCTTTAACACAAAATGGCGCTGACGGATTAATTAACGCAAAGCTGTGAGTGACAGATGCTAATTAGTTCTAATTAATTATTAATTAGCTATTAGGCTTAGTGTTTACAGTTGAGCCAGTAACACACTTGCGGCCGAAATTAATATCTATCTGTAATTTGTCGATCGATAAGTGGGTGAAAGATAGACATACGAGCTAGTACGCGTTTAGGCTCTTTCCTTAGCATCACTGCTGTTTGTTTGCCCAAATTTGTATCATGTAAAAGTACCTAATAAGTTCCAGGGCTGTATAATTAATTCCTTTACCACACAAACGCATGTGCATTGTGCACGCGGTAGCGGAATGATGAACGCATTTACGGTCAGGTCCTAAAGACATGCGATTGTGTAATAAAATCGTCATCGTAAACGTTTGTCAAACGTATATTGATTCCTTGTCATGCATTTCCTTGCCTTTGCATGTCAAAAAGCATGTATGAACTCCATAAACAGTTTGAATAATGCGTTTTATCTACTCCAGCATCGAAAAGTTCCAATTTCGAATTTGACAACTATATCGAATTGAACCCTCTTTCGTGTTTGCTTCTCATAACGATACAGTTCGTTGTATGGGAGCTGTATCGTTATGTCGAGTCGTAGCTGTATCGATATGGTTATCTTCATAAATAGGATACCTATAGCTTAGCGGCTCTGGGTTCTGGCACTTGATTGATTTGACTTTTTTATTAATTTATTAAGTAAAAAATTATAAAGACGTCCTTGTCGTAGATAAAATCTTGTATGCAACTGTACGTAATTAGTCATTTTAATTCTCGTACTATCCTATTTTGATACTCGGCAAGCCTCGTATCAAAAAACAGCACTCGAATTAAAATGACCCTCATTACGATACAGTTGCATAAATAGCTATTAAGCTGTCAAATCATTACGATTTTCTTTAGACAACTGGACCTCTGGACTGTGTGCAGCGTGCTTATGCGTCGGTGTGCCACGGCGTAACAAGGTACTGAGCTGCATGCAACTCTGCGTTTCGCGAATAATATTTGTGCGTGAAAATGTCGCAGTGTACCTAAAGTAATTAACTCTAACAACCCCTATGCTATATAGCTTATTAATTTTATTAGACTAATGTGATTTACCAATAAATACTCGGAAGATAACACTTTGTTTTTTTATCATTCCGAGGGTTCCCGACAGCGAACTCTGCCAATTTTTATCTAAACTAATATTATAAAGAGGAAAGATTTGTTGTTTGTTTGTTTGTTTGTTTGTTTGTTATTTGTAATGGATAAACTAAAAAACTACTGGACCGATTTTAAAAATTCTTTCACCTATAGAAAGCTACTTTATCAGCGAGTAACATAGGCCGCATTTTATTTTAAAATAAATTAGAGATCCCTTCGAAAATTGCAATAATGTGAATTAAGTCGAAAAATTCACCTATTTAACTTTTTACGTTAAACCTCTATTCGTCTATTAAATCAGACTGTCTTTTATGTCATATTTGTCAAGACACTTTTATGTCATATTTGTCAAGACAAACAATAAATACAAGAGAAGTTGCTAACATTTTTTTAAACATTTTAATATCTAACTGTTATAGATAAACTGCGAAATGCCTAAAAGAACCAGGTCTCAACTTAGTTTTTAGTTCTAAACATAGTTCCCAGGTGAGAGCAGCGAAAATACGTCGTATTGGAGACTCAAGTGCCAAGTGCTCACAGCGGATTGCTGAACAAAATTTGAGAACGTGTGGTGGAGTTGTTCGTCTCAGTGCCGACTGACCATTATTGGGTATGGACATTTTGATCAAGTGCTACCCGTGCGAAGCCGGGGCGGACCGCTAGTTATTAATAAACTCAGTCATGAGATACTAGCCCGCGACTTCGTTCGCGTGTAATAGTTTCCATTTCCACGAGAACTCCTTTATTTTCGGGGATAACAAGTAAGTAGCCTATCTTACTCTCCAGATCCACGACTAGAAAGTATAGTTATGCAAAAAATCACTAACAAACAATCATAGTTTCGTATTTATTATGTTAATAATATACTAATATTATAAATGCGAAAGTGTTTGTTTGTTGGTTGTCCATCAATCACGCCGAACGGATCGACGTGATTTATGGCATGTGTATAGTTGAGGACCTGGAGAGTGACATATGCTACTTTTTATTCCGGAAAATTAAGGAGTTCCCGCGGGAATAAAAAAACTTAAACCACGCGGGCATCAGCTAGTGACTAATAAGTAAGAATGAAAAATATATTGGTAGGTACAGTAACCGCGCCCAAAGATATGTTATTGCAACGGGACTTTCAGATAAGTAAGTAGTTACTAGGCACCTCTTGTAAGTATTTTTTTATTCCACTATAAGTTAGCCTTTGATTGCAGTCTAATGATGGTAGCGGGCTAACATGTTAAGGGTATGGTAGTTATATTAAATCTTACCCCTAATCGGTTTGTATAGGGCATCGTACCGGAACGCTAAATCACTTGGCGCGGCGCGTCTGGGCTCTGGGAAAAATTGAACGCCGAAAAATTGCATCGAACTGTACCTATAGTTCGCGCGCGAGTTGAATGCAGAATAAATGTATGGTGACACATACATTTACTCTGCATTCAACTCGCGCGCGAACTGTATATGATAATAACAACTACGTAAGTACTTAATAGTAGATTATTAACCAAGGGGATAAAGCAGTGTCTTCTGTCGCGGGTGACGATTTAAATCGCAAGCGTAACGAAGGAGGTTTACTCCCGAGCGTAGCGAGGGTGTTAAAAACTTAAATCACGAGCGAAGCGAGTCCTGAGTGTAGCGAGGGATTTAAGTTCACCCAAGACTAAGACAGCTTTATCACAGAGGAAAATACTCTACTTTTCGTACCATTTGCGAAAAAATTAACACAATAATAATATGAGATAAGCATTTATTAAAAATAATGACATTTAAAAGTAAAAGGTAACATTCGAAACATTGGTCCAATTATTGATAGAGAGAGTTCATAAGTTTTTAAATAATTTTCCTTGGATTTTGTTGGAAGCAAATTATTTATAATAGGCTATTTGACAACAATGAAAATATACCTGAAATTGTGGTAAATCTCACTAATAACAACGTAAATAAGCATATTTCACTTTATTTTAATCAAATATATGTATATTTTTCAGCAAAATAAGAGTTTAATAATGTTATAATTTTTGATATTTTACCTGTGACAGGAACGCCCTGTGATTGGTTGCAACTCTGGTGACGTCACACTCGAAAATTTGCGGGAAAACAACAGCTTTTTGTACTGATTTTTCTGAGTGTTTTGTTTGGCGGGCGTTTTATTTTATCTTTTAGCTATTTAAACAGTAATTTTCTGGTTAACTTTATAACTAAACATACTAAGGAAATAAATAATTAAGTATTTCAAATCGCAGAATGGAATCAAATTTTGTGCGAGCTGATAATAGCAACCTACCTAAGGTAGATGCTTTTATGGTTGCACTTTACTTTAAGAATAATGCTGATTATTATGGCGCGGAACTGAAAAACATAAAAACAGCAATGTAAGTACCTACCGCGTCGAACATATTAGTCCTTCCTTTATTTATTATAATCATTAATCATTATCTCATTTTAGTTTATGTTGACAAATACTCAGGAAGTTCATGGGAGTTCGGTTTATCATGGTGTTTTCTTTTGTTTTACAGTTCTGCAAGGGAATCCTATGGAGACGATGCGATTGGCTACGTCCAGTTACACAGAGAAAGTGGAGTTTGCACTGTGAAGTGTAAAATATGCCCGGAGCATAAAGTCAGAACCAAAGCGTATAATGTGACGATGATCGTGAACACCATTCTTTCTGATACAATATATTAATTTTTATTAAATTTAAAGAAAAGCGAAGAAATTCAACTAAACTGTACGGTACTGTAGTCTATTTATATGCGTTTGACAATGTGTGACGTCACGAGTCAGATGACAAGCGCCATTACAAAATTGGCGTTTTTGGCGCGGTTTTGAAAATTGAAACTTTAAAAGTGGTTTTTAAAGGGAATTACATTAAATTTCCGCGAAATATCAATGTAATGTGCTTAATAGGTAGTAATAAATTCTTTAAAATCATTTTCAAAATTTAGTCAAATAGCCTATTGCGGCAGCATTTGCACTGATGGAATCCGACAATTCACTGTCACTGTCGCTTTGATTTAGCATCGTAACGTATTTTTAGAACATTAACTTATTTATTAAAAAAAATTAAAATAAACTTAACTTTTATGTATTTGAAGAAAATAAAAACGCGGCAAATTCCTAGACTAATATTTTTTTGTCGGAAAAGCAAAGGCATCAAGCTCATACGGCATCGTCGGTTTTCGTAATTTTATTTAATAATCATAACTGCATAATAGATGCGTATTCCTTTTTTAAAAAGATATGTTTTATATATTTATTTATTTATTTATTTATTTAGTACCAGAAAGTAGAGAAATACAAAGAAAAACAGACAAATAGTGGACAAGGAAGCACTTATCTCTATATGAGATCTCTACCAGTGACCCTTGGCAGTGAGAAAGGCTGTGGAGGAAGAATAGGTACAACAAGATATGAGCTAGCATGAAATGAGATATTATATCATAAACTTACATAAACACACAAATATACATACTAATGATATAAATATATAAATATATAATATATATATACATAAATAAATACATATCAACATACATATTATATAATATAATACTTAATAACAGATAGGTACATATTATTATTTATGATTATGATAGAGAAGATAGATAATGATGTTTCAGACGAAGTTTAAATGTGTGAATAGATGGGTTATTCATAAAAATACTATCAGGTATATACAAACTCAATGGTGTAATCACAGATGTAGTTCAGTATAAATTTCGGTAAGTACTTATTCCAAATTTAAATCACATTCTCCCCCTAGAGGTGAATGAAATTCAGTACAATTTTCTTTCCCTGTTTTTAACAGATTAAAAATGACTATTGTTATGTTCGCTTTTTGTGGAATAGAATGTCACTTTTTTGAGCAAGTGGTACGAAAAGATAATATTTTTTGCATTCTCATTGAGATGTAAGGACCACTTACTCAAATATCAAGTTGCACATTAAAACACCTACATAATTATTTATCAGCATAAATATATTTATAGGTATATTAACAAGATTGGAACATGAATCGACCCTTTATCAGTATGCAAACAAATACGAATAAGTAAGTATAATTCCATTTTAGCGTCAGTTCAGTAGTCGTGCTGTGCCGTTCGTGATGATAATAAAGTAGGTACCTATCGATCGTGGCATAAAATACCTTAAAATATTTAAATGTACTCGCGTAAAAACTAATTGTGTAGTGATCAAGTTATCTAAATATTAAGTACAAGATGATTCCCGCGACTTCGTACGCGTGGACCAAGTTTTTTCGATTCCCGCGGGAATTCTTGAATTTTCCGGGATAAAAAGTAGCCTATGTCCTTCTCCGGGATACAACCTACCCCTGTACCAAATTTCATTAAAAACGGTTGAATAGATGGGCCGTGAAAGCGTAGCAGACAGACAGACAGACAGACACACTTTCGCATTTATAATATTAGTATGGATATGGATTAATTAAGTACTTATCCAGTGCCTATAAGTGATCAATTTCTTATGGTTGGTCTATCGTCCAAATTTGGCCCTTGCCTTACCGTCACAGTTATCAGTAAGAATTTAGATGATGCCCGCGACTTAGCGTGGATTAAGGTTTTTAATTTCCGCGGGAACTTTTTAATTTCCCGTGATAAAAATGTACCCTATGTCCTTCCCCGGGATGCATCTCTACCAATTCTCTACTAAACATGAAAATCGGTAGGTAGTAAAAAACAAAGCGTAGCAGACAGACAAACATAATATTGGTGGTGTAAAAATCCCCAGTGAACCAAGTGAAATAGGATGCAGTGAAGTGAAAAAAGGTGACATATGTTTCCCATGAGAGAAGTGAGTGGAAGGAGTGATTACGAAGACCTAGGCAGTCATGGTGGGTATAATATACCTAATCGTATAATAAGTAGGTATATTAATAATTAATGAATCGTATAAGTGTGCACTGTAATATTACGTTATTAGCTCGTCTGGTTGTTGTGTCTGTTTTTATAACAGTTATCAGTTGACACGGACCTCTTGGTATACCTACTACTCATACAGTTGGGCAATTAAATTCTGGTGCATCGGCGATGATGGCAGATACAACGCGCGACGTAACGACGTATGGTGGAAAATCGAATATCATAGCCCGCCCCATAGGCATAGCTGTCCCCCTGAAAATATTTGGCCGTTCCTACCTGCTTCCTGGCGCGGTGGAAATGTTGTAAATCGCTTAATTTGTGACCTTGATTTCAGCAAAGCTGGGTTCTTCATTTTATAAAAAAAAACTACCAGGGTCGATACTTAGGCTACATACATGTTACTCATGATACGTCATGTTAACTGAACATTTGCTATCTTTCAAATCTGAAACACTACATTGTTACATTCGAGGTCTAGGTGAGCTATTTAATTTGAATTTGGAGATACCAAAAATCGGTTATAGATAGGTAGGTACTTAGTCTTACCTAAGCATTTATAGTTGGTAATTTTCAAATATAAACATCCGGTCTGGGATTTGAAGAAACGGTTGATAAGATAAGGGTAGGTACACACTAAACACCAAAGATATAAGGTACGAACCTACTACCTACCTATTGAAATGTATCTGATGTTCTGCGACGTAATTGAAGGACAGAACAGAACAACTTTCACATTTATAATAGGTAGGTATGGGTAGTGATTTATATGAAGATCTGCTACTGATACTGCATCAAAATTTACGATTCGTAAAATGAGATCGCTGTACACCGCAAACCAGTGACCAATAAGTTTAATCTTTATTAAAACTGCCAATAAAATATGTACCTATTACATTTCCTTTGCAACATTTTATTGACAGAATATGGAGCGCTCGGACTCTTGGATCGCAAGTAGGTATTAGTGGCATAGGTATCTACCTAGTTAAATACCTAGACCTACATAAAAAAAGTGCAGGTAAATAAATAGGTAGTTAACTACTAAAATAACTATAGTTTAGTACCTAAATGGATATGTAGGTACCTAGTTTACTTACTGGAGTTTAGTTAAGTAACTTTGTCTTTCTGCTTACCTACGTTACCCCATAGGCAGTCTCATAAGAGAGAGGGAATTAGAGCTTACACCCACCACGCTGCTCTAATGCAGCAAAACTTATAGTAGGGCGAAAACATAATTAGGTAGGTACGGCCTGGACATGACAAAACGTTTTGACGACCTCCCTGGCGCGGTGGTGAGCACTGTGGTCTTGTAGTGGGAGGTTCGGGGTCGATTCCCGGCGGGGTCAATTTGAGAATTTATATTTTCTGAATTTTCTCTGCGCTGGTCTAGCTCTTCGTCCGTGGCTATTTATTAACGTCATCTTATGAGAAACACATTTGCACTGGTCCAATTTGTTTTCAGTCTAAATAGATTTTAATCTTATATTTTCAGATGATGAGAGACACAACCCGCCCAGGTTCGGGAGAGCATACGAATTGTATTATCGATACATTCTTCGTTTCTGGCGATGGCTGCAGATTACCACGAAGAGCTGGAAGTCTTTGGGTAAGTTATAGCGCGTTCCAGACTGGACCTCATTGCTTTGCACTAGCATGATTGCCGTCAAGAGCAAGCCTATCTTGCGATAAAAAAGTTGACATATGCTTCCGGGATAAGCGGGATTCCTTTTTCAAAGAAAATATAAATATAATAGTCGTGAGGGCGCCCGATAGCAGAGTATACATCCGGCCTCTACTCGTATCCGATTTCCTACTTGAATGTCAAAGGCTTGAAAAGAGCCAATTACTACGTATGGTTATTTTTAAGCTATTGCATAGCTTCTATCGCGGGCTTTGAGCGTGGAGACCGAATCCAGAAATTCCGTTACATAAAAACCTAACACTTTGGTTGCTATGACTACTTGTGTTGTTGACTTCAAAGTATATTGAAAATAAAAAGACTATTTTTATGAAAAGATGATTTGGAATATAAAGGCGAAATAATTTTAAAGAATTATGTTTTGAAACATAATTCTTTAAAATTATACAAGTAGTCATAGCAACCAAAGTGTTAGGTAAGTTGATAAAAAATGCTATGCAATAGCTTTACTGCGGCAGTCTCCGAGTGCCACACGTCTTTTTTTTAATAATGAAGTAATTTCCGAGCAAATAGGAGAAAAGTCAAATATGTTCCACCTGTGATCCGTAATCTAAATGTACGCTATAACTTATTATGATCCTATGAACCTATGTCTATATTATTTGAACTTGCCACAGGATTTTCCACTTTGACAACCTTAAACACAATATCTAAGTAGAGATGTCTTTATCGATCTCATAAATCTTATAATGTAAATCAACAAATTATATTTATAAGTAAATTATTTATAACTATCGTTGCTGCAAAACTTCAAAATAAGCTTTCGTAGATGTGCCTAGTACGGCGCGACGTAGCTATACTCTACGGCTCTACACAAACTTGCTACGAAAACGCGTAACCTTCATATTTTCGAAATATACCTAGATACACGGGTATTGCACTACGATTCCACTACATCATCAATCATTATCATCATACCATTAAATCATCATTCCATTCTATCATTATATCCGTCCTAGTATAGTATACTCGTCCTAGTTACGTATAATAATATAGTTACTATAACCGGTCGTGTAAAATATTGAACTCGTTTGCTCATAAATAAGATTCATTAAAAACTAAGTGATGCCCTCGACATCGTCCGTATCGATAAAGGTTATTTTTTTGCGGGAACTCTTGGCCTAAATCCTTCCTCGGCAACCTATCTCTTTAACAACTTTCGTAAATATTTGTTGAAAATATGAGCCGTGAAACGTAGCAGACAGACAGACGGGCGGACGGATGGACAGACGAAACACAGTTTTGCATTTATATTATTAGTGTGGATATCTAGTTATTTTATTATCTTTAGGTAAGTATTACATTTAAAGGTCAAACTTGAACTATTAACTGTTCTGGGTAAAGTAAAATAACAAGAATCACGCAAATTACGCACGACAGACCACTCCCTGCAGTGATCCACAGTTAATTATAAAACTAAATGACTGTGAAAATGAAAGGACGGCGTGTGTCGTGTCGACCGCGCCTTCTCATTTCACATGTCATAGCTAGTCTAACGCTTTTCCCACCGCAAACATCCTCATAACTACAGAAATACCTATTATATACGTGCGATTTATAAAAAAGATTTTTTATATTTCTGACCCAGATTCATGCAGTTTTTTCTACGTTGCATAAAGACCATAATCCAACCGAAATTTGAGAACTTTTTGCAGCAAGTAATCTCGGTGTGAATTTGAAAAATCTCAGTGCAAAAGCAAAATTTCATCTTACTACGAGTATGTCCAAGGGTTTGGAGAAAGTCAGAATTTTTCTTTTATGTGTAGAAAAATAACATGAAGAGTTGGGTTTAATAATTACTGCCATACCCCTTCTAGGTTAGCCCACTTCCATCTTAGACTACATCATCACTTACCACCGAAACCCTAGCCAAGGGCTACCTAGTGTGGAGACCACTAGTATACGACACTGTCAAAAACTCTTATGCTAATAAAGATATTTTATTTTTATTTTATTTTATTATTATTTTTAGCTTGTACCTTACCTAGTTTATTTATCTGCCAACCAAAACAGATTATACAATAGTTATAACGTACCTAACCAAAACTCTTAATCTTTCCTGTATTAACATACTCCTAAGTTATATAGCAACTTATTTATAATTTAAATGAATCCTAAAAGTTACGTGTAAATATAACATCTGTAAAAGTTTGTTTTTCAATGGTTGTTGAAACGATTATATGCCTTTAGATTTTAACTGATTGGTTTTCCTCGAACCCAACCCCCACCTGGCCAAGGTTGTGGACAGGCATTAAACCTACCTCATAACAAGCAATATAAATCTTTACTACCCACAGACATCTAGGGTTGACAGATGCAAACCAAGAATTCCGGACAAAAATCACTGAATACGTGCGAATTGTCAGAAAATTACAGAAAAAACAGGACCTTTAAACGGAAAAATGTGTTTTTTTTATTTTTTAATATTAAGAATTAGTGCGAAAGTGTATTGTTTGTACTTCAATCAAGCCGCAACCGAGGAACGAATCGTCGGACTTTTTTGCGTAGAAAATATGCCCAGTTAAACGATATTATAAGAAAGACAAAGGTTAATCCCGGAAATCATTCTCACTGATTTTTAAAAACTTAAATCCATGAGAACGAAGTCGTTAGCATCTGTCAGTTTTAAACACAGTTAAAACTAATTAAATGGAACCTCAACATCCTGTGCGACCGTACCGAACGACGACCGACGACCGACGTGCGACCGGAAGCCGGAAGGAAGGGATTTTTTATTTATTTATAGAAGCGCTTGGCTGCAATCAGACAGATGCAGCCTAAGGTGGAGCTACGCTTGCCTAGAATATGCCTATTCACTCTTGATTTGAAGATATCAATGTTAAGCTTAGGGAAAAACGGAAGCCGGAAGGGCTTTTCATATCCTAGCGGTTTGAATTAGCAATGAGGAAGCAAATCGCTTCGTACGCGTCCGTAGAATATCCAATCGGCGCTGTGTGATAACCCTAGTAGTTAGTACACGTCCGTGTAATATGAGGAGCACGCGAGGCGGGCGCGGCGCGGCGGACTGATTACACGTAATTAACTGTAATTCATTACTTTATAGTACCATCCGTATCATGGAAAATGAAAAATGAAAATGAAATGATTTATTTCACACAGGACAACTTGTGCCACTTATGATAAGTCGCAAGAATCTACCACCTATGGATTACCAATTTTTTTTTTTAAACCCACGACGAACTGCAGCGCTCCATTGTGACCTTATAACTTTGAAACAACAATTAGAACTACGCAGAAGTATAAATAATATACTAGTCACTTACCGAAATGCTTTATTAACCTTTATGCTTTTTCCTGTCTGGTGGGAGCCTTCGGCCGTGGCTAGTTACCACTTACAACCCTACCAAAGACGTACTGCCAAGCAATTTAGCGTCCCGGTACTATGCATTGTAGAAATCAGCTAAGAATATGGGTTTAATATACTGCCATGTACCTCTAACAGGTTAGCCCGCTAAGACTGCATCATCACGTCTTACCATCAGGTGAGATTGCAGTCAAGGGATTTTGGTGAAATAAAATACCCAGCCCTTTATAGGATGCCTTTTCACCAGAGATGTGGTACGTTGGTAAGTTATAGTTTGGTTTAAAAATAAACAGTAGCTAATAGGTATTTTGGCCTTTGCACGTGTTAAAATGTCGGTCCCCGCACCGACCCAGCCTTGGTATTTACTGACATTTGAGGGAACAACCGCTGTCTGGAATACACAAGCATTAGTGCAACTTTTATACATCTTTACCTTCGCTTGGAAGGCCACGACCACGCCGCAACTATCAAGATAGCTTAATAAACTGCCGAAACACTTTTGGCGACTTCCCTGGCGTCCATCCATACTAATATTATAATTGCGAAAGTGTGTCTGTCGGTCTGTCTGCTACCCTTTAACGGCCCATCTTTTCAAACGATTTTGATGAAATTTGGTATTCAGGTAGGTCACTCCCGGGGAAGGGCATAGGCTTGACTTGCCTTTTTCTTTAACCCTGAAAAAAAAGACGTGTGGCACTCGGAGACTGCCGCGGTAAAGCTATTGCAATTTGCATAGCCTGTAGTCCTGGTAGTTAGGGGGCGGTGCGGGTAGGGCTAAGCTAAGCTTAACCCGCTTGTCCTCCTGATTTCCGGACGAGCCTGAGGAGGAGGAGCTCGGACGTGCGCGCTTGGCCAATTCGAAGCCAGGCGTAGGTACAACTACGCGGGCTACGATGGCAGGCGTATCCTCGTCGCTGTCTTCGCTTGTTTCCGATTCTATCGGCGAGGTGGTGGGGGCGGTAGTAGTAGTGGTCGGAGGACGGCTGACGAACTCGGCGGCAGGGAACGGGGTAATGGATTGGTCCATTATATTCCAGCGTACCACTGCGCGCGGAATCCCTGTTCGTCCTCTTCCCTGTTTCGGCGGCCTCTGGTCGAGCGGTTGCTTGTCGGCCATGGCGATGCGATTGAAGTAGGTACGTTTAAAATGTATTTAAAAACGATGAAACGATAAAACGATAAAAATGATGATTTAAAAACGGGTTAAAACGGTTAAAACTATTAACACTTAAATTTTTTTTGGTAAATCAATTTAAATTAAATTAAAATTTAATCAAAATAATAATCGAAAAATAAAATAAAAATAATAATATGCAACCGAAAAAAAAAATCGGACTGGAGACATCTGGATTCGGGGTCTTCTGGTATCGTGACCGCCCATTTCCCACCTGAGCTACTTTATCCTTGTAGATGGTGGCGAAATTTACCTTCGTATTGTACAAATTGTAATATTTTTTTCGTTCCGGAATTTCTGGATTCGGTCTCCACGCTCAAGGCCCGCGATAGAAGCTATGCAATAGCTTAATAAAATGCCAATAGATTAATATAAATTGATAGTGTTGAGATAAGGAAGCTATACAGCCTTAAGGCTCGACTCGAGACAGTTAATTTGCAAGCGATGGAGGCATCCGATATGAAAGGATTTTCAGAAAATCCCGAGGATTCACGGAAAATTGGAAAAATAAAACCGAAGCACACTGCAGCGGCTTAGAGCGGCAGAGAAATAACCGTACAAGTATGAAGCTAATAATCGTACCTACTATTGAATAATCGAATTGAATCGAACCTGAAAAGGAAGGAAGTATAAGGTTGCTTTTTCGGTCATCTGCACCGAGAATTTATCTATGAATTTCTACGATTGATCTTCGAAGGCACGATAGCGGGGAACCTGGGCGACCAAAAAGGAATTGGTTCGAGCAGAAAAAATTCAGAAATTATAAATTTCCAAATTAACCTTGCCGGGAATCGAACTCCGGACCTCCCTGTAAGACCACAGAGCTCACCACTGCGCCAGGGAGGTCGTCAAAACCTATGTTACGTGAAAGTGGTTAATTCGGGCAACGAATATAAATCACATTAGATGGAGCGGACATATTATGATGGCGTAGTTCACAGGGGCCCGGCCGGACGTAGGTGCGGCTCTATCCGGCCGGAGACAGCTAGCCGCGGGCTAACCCCGACACCGGCTAAAAGGGTAAATAACTGCCCAATACGCACCGCTTTAATCAATGGATTTCTATTCTGGGTTTTGGTGGTGCGTGCTCCGCGTCGTTAGCCTTTGACCTCGCGTTTGCCCTGTATCTATTAGTAAGGTACGATTTAGGTAATCTGGATATTTAATGAATTAGGCTCGGTTTGATCGGGACTCATCGCATTCAGAGCTGACTGAATATTGTCTAATCAAATTGCAATCATTTGACAGCTAAAAACGTATTACTTTTATTATGTTCCGATATACACTGAGAGCACTGTTCAGTGCTCTTACTGTGGAGAAATTCGTCCCGTTATGGACTGACAGTATACTGCCGCAGTTTCCTAGGGAAATATATGACGTCATAAATCGTCGCCATTTTTGTACTGTGAGCACTGGAGTTTTCGAGGTAAGGTGCTCTCAGTGCTGACTGCGTTCCGATTTAAACAGTGACCAGTATAGCTAACTATAAAGGAACGGTTTCGCAGTGTACTAAATTGACGTCACACCTTACAGTGCAAGCAGTGTATTTCGGAACATACCCTTTATCTATCTGTTTGAGGCGTTCATAGGTATACTACATGCATTTTGACATGCAGGGATCTTATATGAACTCCTTAAACAGATCGAATTATCCGTTTGACAAACGATTATGATTTCCTTGCACAATCGGGGGGGCAGCTGGTCTCGACTTCACATCAAAAAACACATTATCATAACCCTGACTAAAATGTGCTTACCCTATATGACACTTCCACCCTTAATCTACCGGACTCCTATTAACCTTAATCCTAATCAAAGTCAAACCGAATCTTTGTACGGGTTTCCTCAAATGTCTATGCCCGAGGGCCGCTCAAGGTGCATGAATTGGTGAATGGTGATTGATCCTTTTCTTCAGAACTGACTCATTTGTGATTTGATCCCGTTGATTCCCTAGAGACACATGGGAAACATTTCTTTTTAAATTAATAAGCACTTTGTAATAATTATTGTAAGAGACAATAAAAAAGTAGGTATAAATATGAGACACTTACTCTCATTTGGAACTTGCACGAGTAAATGGTTCAACGTGTAGAGGTATGTACCACGAGAGATTTAATGTAATTAGTTAAAAATTGGCTAAACTGAAAGATAATATTCATTTGATCCGGCCACGATTGCTTATATAGTTAAGCTTTACTTTTGTACTTACTTGTTTGTGTTTAGATCGCATTTTGATTTGCAAAATGCGATCTAAACACAAAAGTACTTATTCAATAATCGCTGAGTCTGCCGGCAGGAAACTGACGTACCATCGTTCAAACACTCACACACAAACATTTATACTAACTATTTTCAATATGGCGCAGATTAAATCGAATGACATGAAACGAGTCAAATTGACAGATATTATACTTCCTGTTTCATGTCAAACAGTAATAATGCTAACATTATGTTCTCCATTCATTGGATTACAGTCCGTCAAACTTATCTGACGATTGGAGCTAATTTTTATGCCTGTTAAGTTTTTGTTTTGATTTTATTTTTCATATCTACTAGCGACGCTGTCACCGGGTCGGGTAAGTTTGTGGGACTATTGGTAGGTACAAAAGTAACCCATTGATAACCGCTTATTAAGACATATTAATAAGTATATAAACTGTATCGATTATTTCAGTTTCGAGGTCGTCTCACGTCTGCACGCGCGATGACGTGGCATCATCCGTTTGAGAAATTCATTTCAACAACCTTACAAAATTTAAATATCTAAATATAACTTTTTATTACAGGCAACTGTCAGACCATACTGTTGTCTTAAGGCCGCTGCATACGGGACGGGATTTTACCCGTACGGGACGGGACGTGAAGTTTTGGAAATATCGTTTCATAGAAAATGTTAACGAATATGCATACGCGACGGATGCACGGACGGGACGGGAACGTGGCACGTGCGGGGCGGGAAAAACATCGTCGGCGACGATGTTTTTCCCGCCCCGTCCCGCACGGGCCCCGTCCCGTCCGTGATTCCGTTGCGTATGCACAGTAGACATGGGCGTTTTCAGTTATTTCGCATATCGGCTACATATCCGATATTAAGTTTTCATATCGATATGAAAAACGGTTTTCAAATATCGATATCAGTAGTACAGTTGAGCAAATAGGTACGAATGCGAACTAACGCAAACGCAAACTCACATTTACAGTTATGCAGTATATCGATGCAGGTCTTAGGTAGATATTTATACCTAGTTATTTATCAGTTTAGCTACTTGTAACTACGGCGATTTCCCTTCATGCTTTACTAGGCTTAGGACTAGCAGAAAAGTTTTTGAAAAGTAAATGTCAAAAATTGTTAATTGAGATTACTTTTCTGGCGCATTTAAAAATCGTCATATTTACAATGATTGTATAAACAATATTATATACAGACCTTTTATAAATGTATCCATATTGTAACAACTCAAATTCAACCTTATTACTTGGACTTGTAGTTTTATTTTGTAATAAAGTGTTTCACTAATATCGAGTAGCCGTAGCCGCCAAAACCGTGATCGTAACTATACAATAGAAACTAACTCAAACATGGCTTATGTTATATTCTCATAACTCATATTCGCTTCATCTCTTTTATACTAGTAAACTTAGAAAGAGAGGTGAGGTAGCGAATATGGTTCATATCATATCCTTTGTGAAGTTTGCGTTTTGTTCGTACGTGTTCGCATCGTTCTCGCGCGCTAGTAGGTTTTGACTCGATAGTCGATACAGTTTTTGTGATATCGGTTTTTGTGATAAAGTTATCGATATGGTATGATATCTAACACATAACCGTTATATGTTACGTTTTGGTATAACGAACTCATGTCTATACTGCAGTGCTTCAGCGAGCGCTTTCCATTAGGAGACACTCGCCGGACTCTGTAGTAGACATGGGCGTTTTCAGTTATTTCGCATATCGGCTACATATCCGATATTAAGTTTTCATATCGATATAGGAGTGGGTAATATCGCTTTTTCTGCCCCCCTAGCATGGGCCGGGACATTTTCTCCCCGAGGAAAGGATAAACATTAAAGAGTAACGAAAACAAGCAAAATCAAAAGCACAGATAAAAAATTATGACTCCTTGACATTAGTCGGGGACTAGTCTTTCCCCGCCTTATCACCGTCGATAATTATATCCACCTCTGTGCCCATACTCGGAGAGTGGATAAAACTGTCGGAGGGGATAAAATTTTTATCTCCGGCCCATGCTAGGGGGGCTGAATATCGAATCGAAACCATATATTGATATTGGATATCGGATTTCGAAACACTATATTTTCTGAAACTATATATTGACTGATATGCCGTTCTAGCAAATACCTCGCGATGAATATCGACCTCTTTAGATATCGGGTTCGCAACGATTTTTGACAAAGTGGATACTGACCTGATACTGGGCTACGTACAGTATCTACTATCTATTGTAACTACCTACTAAGATACTTAGAATGACTACTATTATGAAAATTAAATTTGTTTTTAAATACCAAAATAACATAAATAAACCGTAATAGGTAGGTACTTCCATACTTTAATATTATAAATGCGAAAGTCAGTTTTATTTGTTGGTTTGTCCTTCAATCACGCTTCAACGGCGCAACGGATCGACGTGATTTTTGGCATGGGTACAGTTGAGGACCTGGAGAGTGACATAGGCTACTTTTTATCCCGGAAAATTAAGGAGTTCCCGCGGGAATAACAAAAAAATTTAACCACGTGGACAAAGTCGCGGGCATCAGCTAGTAATGAATAAATTATTATGAGTTAATCTCAAAACTTTCAAAACTATGGAGGAACAAATAAATGTGCTCACTCGACTGTTTAAGTGAAACTAAAAATAGAAGTACCTACTTCTAAAAATTTTTCTTAGCTAATTTCTTTGCTCTCTAGTTCAAGGCCAAATGTTAACAAACTTACAACATACAAGACTGTGCATTGGTCAAAAGGTGACATTTCATAATACGATCGATCGCGTCAAAATACTAAAAGATACAAAATACTAAAACCTTCAAACAGACTTAACAAGTTCGAGTTAAGGTTTAGAATCGTATGTATTGTATAGCTATTTCGGTTTCACCATCGCGCACTCCCTCTCCTACCTAGATATCGTGATTCGGTTCATCTACGAATTTCGTTTCGTTTCCACCGCGATACAATATCGTCGCAAATCGGAATCGGCCGTCGCACAAGCGATATAGTGTTTCGCTCGAATATATAGTTTTCTCAGGCCGATATCGGATTTACGATATTGAATCAATATATAGTTTCAATAACTGTATACGTTTCGTATCGCCCACTCCTATATCGATATGAAAAACGGTTTTCAGATATCGATATCAGTAGTACAGTTGAGCAAATAGGTACGAATGCGAACTAACGCAAACGCACTCACATTTACAGTTATGCAGTATATCGATGCAGGTCTTAGGTAGATATTTATAGTTATTTATCAGTTTAGCTACTTGTAACTACGGCGATTTCCCTTCATGCTTTACTAGGCTTAGGACTAGTAACTATACAATAGAAACTAACTCTTATTGCTAGTGCAGTAAAATATATTAACCACGCAAACATGGCTTAAGTTATATTCTCATAACTCATATTCGCTTCATCTCTTTTATACTAGTAAACTTAGAAAGAGAGGTGAGGTAGCGAATATGGTTCATATCATATCCTTTGTGAAGTTTGCGTTTTGTTCGTACGTGTTCGCATCGTTCTCGCGCGCTAGTAGGTTTTGACTCGATAGTCGATACAGTTTTTGTGATATCGGTTTTTGTGATAAAGTTATCGATATGGTATGATATCTAACACATATCCGTTATATGTTACGTTTTGGTATAACGAACTCATGTCTAATGCACAGTCGCTCCGTTCGCTCCGAAGAGCTGGGACGTGCATCCGCCATCCTATTATCGATTACAATCATGGACGACGAAAGACTAATCGAGTGTGTTCGATCACACGAAGCTCTTTATAATTTTGTCTTTATAATTTTGCACACGCAAAATATTTAGATACTAAATATAAAAATTATCTGTGGAAGAAAATTGCAGGCGAATTATCACTCCCTGAAAGCGGTTAGATTTATTTTATTTACCTATTTATTGCATTCATAACTTTGCAGTTATCATCCACTAATATTATAAATGCGAAAGTGTGTTTGCTGGTTTGTCCTTCAATCACGCAGCAACAGAGCAACGGATTGCCGTGATTTTTGCATGAGTATATTTGAGGACTTGGAGAGTAACATAGGCTACTTTTTATCCCGGTAAATTAAGGAGTTCCTGTGGGAACTGATAAACTTAAACCATGCAGACGAAGTCGCGGGCATCAGATAGTATTTAAATATGTACCTAAATATAATTGCAGTTGAGTTTTATGCTCAAACAAGCTGATGCCTGCGACTTCGTCTGCGTGGAATATTTTTTTTTATTCCCACGGGAACTCCATTATGCTCCGGGATAAAAAGTCCAGATCCTCAACTATACCCATGCCTTATTCAAATTGTGATGCAAAATTCATCTTTCCTTGTTCACAACACTAGCACGTTAGTTCCGTCTAAACTGTCACGGTGCGTATGCATTAAAAATCCCCGTCAGCCACGTCCCGTCCCCGTCCCGTCCACGTTCTTACCCCGTCCCGTATGCAGCGGCCTTTAATCTCCTCGTATGTTAGTAAAAAACGAAACAAAATGCTTACGAAACTACAAACTGCTCATATAGCTCATCAGGCATCGGCAAAACTATAAGGTTCTTTGGGGCCTCCTAGCGCGGATGTGTGCACCATTCCAGCACCTCCAGAGAGGGCTGTCCAGCTTATTAGCCAATGTAAGATTTTTGATACATTTCAATCTGAATTTGACCGTTCGTTGTACCCAAAAAAAAGTCTATGGCAATATGGTCATACCTGTAGAAAGCTACGTCACCTACGTCACGTCATTGTTACAGTTAGAACCTAGACAATGATGTTTTTTTATATATAAACTATGTGCTGTGGAACCTTGGTAAGATCCATAGTTATTCGGTCAAACCTAGACCATACCTATTTCTCAGTTATAATTTAGGTACCTACTCTGAACCAAAACTTCTTTTTTAGCTCTCGCTTTTTTCCTGTTCCTGTTTCCTGAAAAAATAATATGTGCATAATTGTGTCAGTTGTCCTTTACGTTTTGATTTGATTATGTTAATAAGTATATACCTAGGTAGGTACAACATATTTACCTATAATACGGTTGGCTAACTGGTAAGCAAATTATTTCCGTCAAAGCTCGCTTTGCAAAGGATAACGATGTTTATTGTTTATTTGATTCTCTATCAACTTCCTACTCATTTTGCTTTTCAGAATACTTAATTATTGTTTATGCCCGGAGCTTTGAAGTGATTGGAAAATTGAATAATTTATTTTCCAAAATTATTCTATTTATTTTTATAGACTTAGTTGCTTCCACGAATTACTCCATCCTTTACTGTGTCACGAAAAGCTCAATAAATTGCCGGTTTTGTATATTAAAGTAGATAAGCACTAAAAGTTAAGGCGAACTTAGTCCAATGCACAAGTAGGCACTTACTTCGGTAAGTATAGGTACTTAACATTGGGTAGGTTTGTAGCGATACATACGATATATTATATCGCTGCCCGAAACATGTGTAAATGAAAGTGTTACGCCACGTGACATTATTTTACGACAAAGCGAGCCGATTTAACGTGATCTTCGATGTATAAACGTGATCTGCTAATTTGAACGGTGACGCCATTAAACTTATATTCGTTACCAGGTCAGTACAGTTTCGAAACAACGGAAAAACAGTTTTTCTTTTTTGTAATGACTTATGATAATTCATTGGTCAGTAAGTACAAAACGAAGATCCGATAATAATTTAAATATGATGAAAGCATACATTATAATTGGACTCATTTGGAAAACTGCAGGCGGAGCTTTTATTTATTTAACTTTGCCTCCAACATTGCGCTTGCCTGACCCTTGACCGACATTGACAGCTAACAAGTATTATTTAAAAGCTATTCTCAAGTAATTCAGTCATCTGTGCTTTTAAGACCGGTCCTGAATCCCTAGAACGATCGCCATGTCCTAGGAAATAAGGGAGGAACATAAATAGAAAAAAAAAAGACCAATCCCTGATTTCAGTTTATTAGTAGGTACGGGCCTAGGTGAGCCAATTCTGCTTTTCTGACATTGGATGGATTCTCTCATCCTCTCTCTTTGTCCAAGCCAGCCATGTCGTGTACTTACATTAAGCCCAAATTTATTTCAGATCATTCAAAAACGTGTTTATATTCCGGAAACAAATATTGAATGCAACACTAAATTCCGGCGACGACCAAGGTTAGTACCTACCTATATGTACTCGTATGTTATCTGCAATTATGTGGATTACATTCCTTTGTGGTAGCTAAATCAGTTTTTAGTGCGGAGTGGCGTTTATTTCACAGCGCTAGGTTTGCTCTGAGCACACACGAGTTGATGACTTCTTGATTAAGTTACATTGAGAGCTTCATTCGCAATCCATTTAAAAGCTAAGGAAAAGATCTGAAAATGTAGGTATATTTCGTTTGTTAAGTATCTACTTATAATCGTCTCATTGTAAGTCCATTAATCTCTCAATGATAATTAATAGTTTTCGTACGTGGGTATACGCATAGGTACTTATAGGTATGACGTAACCTGATTGTAAGCTTTAAAGCCTGGAACATCGGCGCAAAGTCGCCTGGGCCTGTCTATCTGTTTCCAGTATTCTTTAGAGTAATTTTCTTCCTACTGGGCAGGTTTCATCCAGTTGGAGGTCCGTTGTACGTTCCACAGAATATATTTGGAGGAGTGCGCCCCAGAACGTTTTGATCTTGTTCCTCTCTCTCTTTACTACCATAGGTACCACAAGGCATCGTCAGGGTCTGCAGTCATCCGAACATATAATAGTCGAAATTCCTCTGAGGTATGCGGTAACCGCTAGGATAATATGGAATGCCCTTCAAGTTTCCGTTTTTCCCGCCGCTTTTTAATATCAATATGTTCAAAACAAGAGTAACTAAGCATCTTCTAGACAAGAGCGAGCTACCTTAAGATGCATCCTCAGCAAGTTTGAATGAAGCAAAGCACTGGTCTACAAATTAAAAAAAAATATGTTTAATGATTTAACAAATCAAGCCCTTGTTTACCGGACGGCCTGTCAATATATCACCCGATACACTCTGTCACAACTCACAATAACCGACATTCGTATCTACCTAAATGTGAACGGTTCGCAAGCAGCCGCCGCGCCGCGCCAACCAGGGGGGTATCAGATCAGATTACAGGCTGACAGGCTGACATGCCCCGATTGTCGATAATGCCCGTGTTCAAATTCAACGATGAATGATAAACATAAGTATCGTAAATTACTACTACCATATTATATTATCTAAGACTACTACCTATAACTAGATGTTGCCCGCCCTCGTGGTTTAAGGTATTTTCCTATGATTCCTGCAAAAGTAAAGTAAATATTTATTTGGGAAAATATGGCACAGACAATAATTATCTAGGTGTTATTAGATTAATAAGTACAAAGAAGCATATTTTATCGTAACCGACGTCAAAATATTGAATAAATTTTTATTTAAGAATTAAAGAATTCTTGTACCGAATAAAAACAATGTTCTACAGTTTTTCTTAAACTAGGTAGATAGTACAAATATACATTTATTAATTCCTGAGGGAACTTCTGAATTTGCCGTGATATAAATTTAAAAAAAAAACTTAGAAGTTAATTAATTCTTAAAACTGTTACCTAATTACTAATAATATAAATGCGAAAGTGTGTTTGTTTGTTGTTGTTCATTTATCCTTCAATCATGCCGCATCACAGAACAACAGATCGACGTGATTTTTTCACGGATTTAGTCGAGGACCTGGAGATTAAAGAGTTCCCGTGGGAATAAAAAAATCTTATTCCATACGGACGAAGACGCAGGCATCAGCTAGCATCATAAAAGTTTATCCCTTACTGTGCGCAAAGTTGGAAACTTCGACTGTATTTAAAGTTTTCCTTTAAGAAAGCCGTGACAATTGACAAAGTTCATGGCAAGGTGATTCCCTCGAGCGCGCGTCCCTATTTGCCGTTTAGGACAAAGTATGTACTTGTACCATCACCACGGGCCTCCAGGGCTTCCCCATGTTTCTGTTAAGCCATCTTTAAATGCTTTGTCCTTCAATTGATGTAATGAAAAAATGGTATGCTGTGAGATAAATATAAGTAAGTATTCAGACTCCAAGGCAATTTAATTTATTTAAGTCACACTTTTTGAACGTTAATAGGTGAATTTAACATATTTGCATCATTGTTGTCACAGGTATGGTGATGATTATTATAATACCTAATACATACCGAAGCTACGACAAGTACGTGGGCATCAATCGCACCCTGGTCCGAGAGGAAAGCCACTATTTATAACGTGTTTTTTTACCTTTCAGTCAACGACCTTTTTTGTTTTTTTTACAACACGACCCAGTTTAAAACAACCTTTTTTGTCTTCGTTTTTCTTCTTCTCCTTTTCTTTGATTATTATTAATTCAACATAGTTTGTGACTGCTGTCTAATTTTCCCCCGTTTCAAGCATTCTGTGCACTAATGTATTTACACATAGGTAATATTATAACCCCAATCTTTTTTACATTACGCAAATAACGTTGATCAAAGTAGTTTACTATTAGGCTATTGTCACGAACATCTGTTAAGGGTCCGTATTCTCGCCCGCCTAATTGCGCGCTCGGCCAATTTTGGAATCTGTAGGTATAGCGCACAGTAAGTTAGCTGCACTCACACAAAGACGGCATAGGCCGATAAAGATACTTTGATACTTTGCCATGTTGTGTAGTCAAGTTCGCAATATTTTCACTATATTAATAAAATTGTATAATCTTAGTTATCACTTAAATATTATTTTCCCTTTTGATAAATGTTTATTTGGCGTACATAAACTTTTATAAAATATATT
This sequence comes from Erebia epiphron, assembly GCA_963932025.1. Lineage (NCBI taxonomy): Eukaryota > Metazoa > Arthropoda > Insecta > Lepidoptera > Nymphalidae > Erebia > Erebia epiphron. The sequence goes on along the minus strand of OZ009946.1, from coordinate 35,635,942 downwards.
TACACATGGGTATCATAATGTAACACTAAAAACTAGATACACCTACAAGTTTTTCGTTTATTTACTTATCATTAAAATTGATGATTTCTTAAATTTTAAAACCTATCTGACTGTTACTAACAATTGAGGTACACGATTATTGACCAAGTTTTACTACATGGGTCATCAGAGTAATTAGTTTGTCTCGAAAACACCATTGTTATTTTGAAAACAACTCACAGATAAGCGATTGGTATTGTGTATTACGCAGGTGTAGTTAGTTAGCACGTGCAGAGGATTGGTCATAAATAATATCACAAACACGCGGACCCTCTCAGGTATCAGGTAATGTAAATGTTACCATTTTATTGTATTAAAATATGTCTTTGCAAAACATACCTTATGCAGTTTATGATAAAGTACAAAGTAAATTGTAATCATGATTAGTTAAATATAAATAAAACCTAACCCTATTTACAATTCACAAATTGACCACTGCAAGGTTATTTCCGGAATTTGCAATTTCCAAATCTTGTCTGGTATTGTCTAGTTGAAGGCTTCGGCCGTAGCTATATATCACACTATCTGCAAAGATGAGCCGCCAAGGGAGTGAGCATTCCAGTACGATATCGTGTAGAAACCGATAAGGGTTATGGGTTGTAACCTATTAGGGATATGACACCCCTAACGGGTTAGCCCGCTACCGTCTTAGGCTGCATCATCACTTAGCATTAGGTGAGAAAGCAGTCAAGGGCCGAGTTTTAAATATTCTTATGTAGTATACTTATATAAATATTTTTATCATAAAACATTGTCTCTGAGAGGCATAGATCTAGCTTTTCAGGAATCCAAAATTTCTGGAGTAAATAATTATAATAATTTAACTTCCATGTTTTTTTTTTCAAAAATATGAATCTCTTTCAATTACTTCGATTTTTAGATTATGCTCAGGGCCAGTCCACAAGGCAAATAAACATCTGGGTTTTTGAGTTATGTGTAACTGGCCCTAATTTGGTAATACCATAGCTCTTATTTTGTGTCATTGATTGGTTTACTGCTTTCCACATTTTATTTTATTTTATTTTGTTTTATTTTGCTTTACGGCTTCCTCAGGATCGTTTCCAATGGCAGATTGGGGACATTTTATTTCTATTATCTCTTTACACAATGCATCTGGCGTGGCACCCAAAAAAAAAAAGCAGTAGAGCTTCGTTTTCTCTACCAAGTTGTATAGCTGAAATATTATCCGTGAAAGCGTAGTAGACAGACAGACAGACAGACACAACACACTTTCGCATTTATAATATTATTATGGATTTTCTGCTCTGGTCTGGTCTGGTGGAAGGCTTCGGCCGTGGCTAGTGACTATGCAACTTTCAGGTAACTGAATATAAAATAATCTTACCTTGTGATATATAAAACAAGTAAAATCAAATCCAGAAGCGAATACTCTAATCCAATTACAAAGCAAGGCCCTAAATATTATTTTCACTGATTACAATGTCAAAGTCCATATAGAGATGCCAAGGTCAGAAAAACAAAAACACTAAACTTGTATGGTTTTGTTGGAAGCAGTTGAGCAGAGCAGAGTGTGACAGTAAGAGATTTGTGGGTTTCATAGAATATAAAAGTATAGACATACCTGCCATTTGCAATTTAGTTGTCTTGGAAATACCCTTGGTTTTTTGATAAAAACAAAACAACTTTCAAGTAATCGATAGACAGGTTTACTTGAGTATTATGCAAGTGCAATCTGCACGTGATTAGGTCATAAATAATATTAAAAGCGACCCTTTCAAATATCAGGTAATATAAAAATACCATACTTCACGCGGGCCATGCAATTAGATCAGTTTAGATAAGAAATCCAAGACAACTAAAAGTCAAAAAACTTCCAGTCGATTTGAGCAATAAAATTTCATACAAACTCGTCTTGTTTACCAGAAACGAAACAATATCCTATAAATAAAAACTTTATGAAACATTGAGCTTTGTAACTCGAAGTAAATTTGTAAAAGAAATGATATTGTATTAAAATGTGTATTGCAATATATACCTTATGCAGCTTAAGATAAAGTACAAATTAAATTGTATTCATGATGAGCTTCTTCGTTTTAGAATTTCAAATCGTTGCGGTAATATTTTATGACTTATAATATTGTTTAGTATTTTGATTGAAAGGCAGTGCGATTTGCACGGTACTATTGTCGAAAGGTAAAAGAATAAATAAAATCTATGCAAACAATGAGCAAGTGAATATAATTAAAATTATTAATAAATACGACTGCTCTGCCGTAGCCCGTAACTATCTACTACGTAACGATACCACAGTCATTGATTAATTAAAAATGGAGTCTTATTCACATTTTTATTAAATGATATTTTTTGGGAATGACTGTATATTGAACTATATTATTATATATTTTTGGAATCTTTTCATCATTTTCTAGATGATGAGTATATAGTTAATCTTATTTTCAAAAAAAAATCTACTTTAGTCTTTAATGCGAGACCATGGTCATCCCATCACTTTTTTTGAAAATTTTACTAGCCTATGTCACCCGGAATAAGCTAGGGATTCTAACGATACCTAATTTATCTAAATCGGTTCACGCGTATAGAAGTTATGGTGGAATATGCAAACTCACATACATACATACATACCTACATACATACATGAACCCTGAAAACAATATACTCCTTTTTTCACGCAGTCGTATAAACATTTTTATAATAGGTACCTTTTATTGACCCGCGGGCCGCGATATAATGATTGTTTACGATCAATTTGGGAATTCATAATTTCTGAAGCCCTTGAGCGCTCCAGTACGATGCCTCGTAGAATAGAAATCATCAGTTACCATCAGGTGTGTCGCAGTCAAGGGCTAAGCTTGTAGTGGATAAATAAAAATTCAATATAAGTACCAAAATCTCTCAGCAACAACGTATGCCACGTTGAGTTTTGCAATTACGATTTCAAAGAAAATATAATATTTCAGGATAGTAAATTCAAAACCCATACAAATATAACGCATACTTAAATCCCAATTGACGAGAAAAACAGTATGAGATTATAATATTGTATCGTTCAAAATTATTTAATAGTTATAAAAAATATTCTTATTAATTCATAATTAAATACGTATCACGCATTTATTCAATATCGATTGAATCGGATCAAGAACCTAACATTCTCTGCTCATCAAACTAAGGCAGTCGCGCTATGTATTGTTAGCAACACGTTTTTACAAAGGCTTGTGAGAGAGCTCACGCACACATACAAAAGAGCCCATCCAGCAACACGTCCTCCCTCGAAGAGCGCTGGGCTCGGTATGCCGGTCGTGTGGTCTGCAGTAGCATTTTAAAAGTGAAATTTATTAGACTTTTGATAATTTTTTTTGGTCATATAGGTATTTTATAGAAATTTATTTTTTTACAATTTATGTTATTTAAATACTAAACATTCACGGGAAATTTTATTTTATCAGTAAATTCGCCAAACTTTTGAGAAATAGGGGTTATTGTGACGCGTAAATTTTGATAAATCGTGCACATTGATTTGATTTTTTTATTAATTAATTTTGTATAGAACGTATAAAAACGAATTGCAACAGTCTAATTTTAAGAGTGTGTTTATCATATTAATATTTTTTATAAGTCATTTATTATAATTTTTCTTGGATTTATATGGGTCAAAAGTATCGCCTAAAAGTGTAAAAATGGTAATCGTATTCCGCAAGAATGAGAATTTCACTATTATATTTCAATAAAATTAATTTTCTTTTTGCAACATTCTACTAAGGAGGGATTAAACTTTAATGTTTTAATTTTCTTTTTGTTATAATACTAATATCTCATGCACAAAGCTCATCAAAAGTTCTTAAAATGTCGGTTAGCGGGCATACGGATTCTTAATAATTACCTACTATCAAGAGCGTCGCCAGCCCATGGCCCAGGGGGGGGCAAATTAATATTATATGGAGGATGAAAAAAATATCAATTGTAAGTACAGTCAAGAACATGAAGCTTAACACTTGTAGCGCGAGTCTTTGCCTCTATGGCGATTGTAATAAGAATGGTTCCAACTTCAATGTGTAAAGCTTCATGAGCTCTTGACAGCACGATAAATACAACATTGAAACAAAGTTATTATATTATTTTATACCTAGTGATAGTGAATTTATTCGAGTTTTGACGTGCGGGATTTATCGGCAAAGCAAGACAATTGCAAGGCTTTAGGACTTTGGTTGCTTTGCAGTTGGCTACATTTTTTTATCTCTAGGGGGGGGCAGCTGCCCCTCCCTGCCCCCCCTTCGCGACGCCCTTGCCTACTATCGTACGAGTCCTACAGAGTTAGAATTAGAAAAATATTGACCAGATTGACCAGAGAGAAATATGGAATTCAACACAGAGCTTTTATTCGGCTCTCGCTCAAATATTTTTTTCATAATTTTAATATGGCCGATATCCAATTCCTATAAATGCTAGAAATATAAATTTCAACGGTAGGATTTATTATTTATGAGAGGATATTATTGTAACAAATTATAATTTTATATTTATAACAGAACTCCGTTTTGGGCTGTGGCTCTACCAGTGTCAAATGACGGATGGGCACTTTAAACTTTGAAAGAGCCCTTGGTAATAATCCTCGTAAAGCGAAGGTCGGAATTCGCTGTGGGACACGATTAAACATAGGCGGTGTTAGAGCTGGCTACATAAAAGCTTATATATTATATTTTTAAAAGTTAAAATTTCCTATAGTTAATTTGTGATTAAAGAATTTCAATATTCGAAGAAGTTTATTTGCTCAGTCTTTTACAATTTTACTAGTGTACTTGATTTTTAGAATGCCAGTACCAGACGGACAGATGAACTGAACAAAATTAAAAGGGTTTTTTGCTTTTACTACGGAGCTCTAAAAACCGGGAACGTAAGGAAATGCTACATCTACTTATACTATTATTATAAATGCGAAAGTTTAGATGGATGGATGTTTGTTACTCAATCACGGCTTCGCGGCTGAAAGGATCTGAATGAAATTTGGCACAGAGATAGATTATAGTCTGGAATAGGTAACATAAGCTATTTTCTTTCCCGGAAAATTAAAGAGTTCCAGCGGGAACCAAAAAACCTCACTCGAAGTCGCTGGCATCAGCTAGTAAGGCATAGGTAACGAACAAACGTAGTCACCTAATCAGTCTTCAGACATTTGTATTACCAAATAATGTGACATGACATTGACGCAGGTAATTTGCGCGTAATATCAGCTGTACTATTACCTATTCTGTGGTAACTGGTAATATTACGCGAAGCTCGGAGTGTGTGAGCTTTCCGATTTCCCGCCCAGTGCGAGCCGGCGACGCGCGGGGCGACCACGTCCCTCCCCACCTCGAGAAAAGCTCGGAATTCACGTCTTGAAATACCCTGTGAACCAACTAAAAACTTAACAGAAATGTCACAAACGACGCGAGTAAACTTTCAAAGCTTAAAAGTACGTCAATACTCGTAAAAAAAGGTGTTAAATTTCGATTTCCGACATCAAAAAAGTACAACTAAAAACAAACGCCTAAAAAGATAAAGCTTAACTTTAGAAACTTGTTGTTGACTTGCGTAATGTTTACCGATGTTCTAAATATTTAAAATGGTATGGTTAATATTTTAAATCGTGAACATATTTACGTAAATGTTTATTCATCTAAAAGCTTGTATCTAGGTTTACTGGCTTAGATTAAATATCTATACGTTCCTTTGATTACATATTATGCACAGTTAAATGTTATTTAACTTTATTAGTTACATATTTTAAATACTTATTATATCCGTTTCAAAGATTTATATCCGACATTAGTTGGAAATTCATGCAATTTTTCTTTAAGAACTTAATGCATGTGAAACATCGATTTACCAACTAAGTAGGTATTGGTAAGTCAATGATGTGAAATTACGTGGGGAAAGTACTGATAAGCGCACTCAATACCTGCTTATTAAATAAATTCAATATCATGTAAAAACTTTCTTTCTGATTTGTTTCAATTTTCTTATCAAATTCTGTGTTGGTACTAAGATTTTCTCGCTCAATCCCGTTTTATTGGAAGTAGATAACTCAATAACTTCATTTAGGTACTTAGTTCTATTTCGAATACGAGATGGAAATTATTAGGATAGGGACCAAGTAACTACTAGATGATGCCCGCGACTTCACTCGCGTAGATTGAGGATTTTGAAAAATCCCGTGGCAACTTTCATTTTCCGGGATACAATTAAGTATCGATGTGCATCCCCGGGATGCAACCTATCTCTGTACACAAATACGTCAAAATCGGCTGAATACGTGGGCCATGTAAAGATCACAGACAGACATACTTTCGTATTTATATAACACTAGCTGATGCCCACGACTTTATCTGCGTGGATTTAGGTATTTTGGTTCCCGCGGGAACTTTTTAATTTTCCGGGAAAAAATTTGCTTGTGTTATTCCAGACTATATCTGAAATACAGCCACATCTCTATACAAAATTTCATCGAAATCGGTTGAAAATATAGACAGGCAGATACATAGTACACTTTCGCATTGATAATATTAGTATGTAATATATAATGCAGCTCAATATTTTACACTTTACTATATTGAAAGATAAATCAATCAGAGCGAACTTGTTCAGAATAAAATATACTACGGCATTGGTTCAGTCATTACCTGAAGGAAAGCAGCTGTTGCCATTATTTAAACTCACCGGCTGTACAGCGCTGTATACATTATTCACTACTCTCTTAGATGCAACAGTATATTATGCTAAGTGGGCAATGGGCACTGAACACGGGAAGGTTATAAAAATTTTTACTAGTTAAAAGTAGTACTGAAAATAAACTATATTTAACTAGCTGATGCCCGCGTTGATTTAGGTTTTAAAAATTCCATAGGAACGCAATAATTTTCCGAGTTAAAAAGTAGGTTTGACGAGATACAAACTATATTCAGCTGTCAAAATCGGTTGAGCAGCTGGGCCATGAAAACACACTTTCACTATGATATAAAAAGGTATTTTTAATTATATTAAATTAAAGTATTCTGTCATGTTTTTAAAGTAAGTAAATGATTCCCGCGGGAATTCCTTAATTTTCCGGGATAAAGCCTATTAGCCTATGTCCTTCCCTGGGATACAATCTACCCCTGTACTTCATCAAAATCGGTTGAGCAGAAGGGCCACCGAGTAGTAAAGGTCTGTGAGAAGGGCCGTGAAAGGGTAGCAGACAGACAGACACACTTTCCAAATTATAATATTAAGTACGGAATTTTATGTTTTATTTTAGTAATGGATATAATTAGAATAACCTTCACCGTGTCACAAGGTTTCCAAGCGGAAAAAGAAACGTCGAACTTTATACACCCCTTGCAGATGCATGTCGCGTGGGCTCGCGACGGAATATACTCGTAATTGATCAAAACTAAAAAGAATTATTTGTAAGCCCACAATTTTATTTAAAAAGAAGCTGTGATAGGTTGAGGACCTATTACAAAGCTATTTTGTTGAATGACCTATTGTTTTTCAGTTATTTCGATATGCTGAAGATTGCAGTAGATACCTACGGTAAATATTCGCACAGCCAATTGCATGTACCTATCATAATATTATCACAGCGGAAAATCTTGCATTTCATATTAAGTAAGTAGGTATATAATAATATACAATATTTACTTTGAATTATATTGTTTAAAACTTTATATATCTGTGAAACTGCGTAGATATTATTATCTTTGGTATTTTATATCAATGCTTTAGTTGGGTAGGTAGTACTTGTACTATTACCTATTCTGTGGTAGTACCATTTTATAGTGGTAGTAAAATGAGCGAAATATGCTCATTGTAGTTATTTTCGTGCGTTTATTTTACGATGACGGGAGACCTGACGCCGTCAATAATAATTGACGCCAGACGTGGGGTCGTCGTGATTTCATTACTATATTTTAAAGGTTCTTACTTACCACCAAAATACATATTTCTTTCTTATTACCGTTTGCAATGTTTCACTCGAATAAAACACAATGTCTCAAACCAGTGGGCATTATTGATAATCTATATCTATGTATATAAAATTCAAAGTCCTGACTGACTGACTGACTGACTGACTGACTGACTGACTGACTTATATATCAACGCACAGCCTAAACCGCTAGGGTTAGAGACTTGAAATTTTGACAGTAGCTTCCTTTTGTAACGTAGGCGCTCACTAAGGAAGGATTTTTCAAAATTCCACCCCTAAGGGGGTGAAATAGGGGTTGAAAGTTTGTATGAAAGTCCGTCATTTCTCAAGTTATATCCATGAAACTTAGTATATGAGTTACCGGTAAAAAATACAGAAACACGTGTTTCACAGTTTTTCAGAATTCCACCCCTAAAGGGGTTAAATAGGGGTTGAAAGTTTGTATGAAAGTCCTTGATTTCTCAAGTTATAGTGATGAAACTTAGCATTTGGGCTTTCAGTTAGATATGCAGACGTACGTGTTTCACCATTTTTGAAAATTCGACCCCCAAAGGAGTAAAATAGGGGATGAATGTCCTTCATTTATCAACATATTTTTCAAGTTATAACAACGAAACTTGGTATTTTGGCTTTCGGTATAATATAAAGAAGTACGTGTGAAACATTTTTTAAAAATTACACCCCCAAACGGGTAAAATGGGGGTTGTCAGTTGGTGTAAAAGGCCGACGTTTTTCAAGTTAAATAGCCGTGAAACTTGATATTTGGGCTACCGGTTTAAATTATGAAATACATAATCCACAGTTTTTATAAATTCTATCCCAAAGGACGTTAAATAGTCCTTCAATCACGCCGCAACAGAGCAACGGATCGACGGGTTTTTTTTCATGGGTTCTTTTTATCCCGGAAATTAAGGAATGCCTATGGGAATTAAAAAACTTATGCCACGCGAACGAAGTCGCGGGCGTCCGCTAGTATTATATAAAATTCAAAGTCCTGACTGACTGACTGACTGGCTGACTTAGGTGACTGACTGGGTGAAATAGGGGATGAAAGTTTGTATGAAAGTACTTCATTTCTCAAGTTATATCAACGAAACTTGGTATTTTGGCTTAAGGTAAAAAATAAAGAAGCACAAGTGTCACAGTTTTTCAAAATTCCACCCTTAGAGGGGTGAAATAGGGGTTGAAAGTTTATATGGAAGTCCTTCATTTCTCAAGTTATAGCCATGAAACTTAGCATTTGGGCTTTTGGTTAAATATGAAGAAGTACGTGTTTCACCATTTTTGAAAATTCGACCCCCAAAGGGGTGAAAAAGGGGTTGAAAGTTTGAATGAAAGCCCTTAATTTCTCAAGTTATAGCCATGAAACTTAGCATTTGGGCGTTGATTTTGATATACAATAACACGTGTTTCACTATTTTTCAAAATGCGACCCCCGAAGGGTTGAAATAGGGGATGAAAGTTTGTATGAAAAACTCTACATAATCAAGTTATAAGTTGTAACTTGGTATTTGGAATTTCGGTTTGAATGAAATGAAGAAATACGTGATTCACAGTTTTTGAACATTTTATCCCCAAGGATGGTAAATAGAGAGTTCGTCCTTCAATCACGCCGCAACAGAGCAACGGATCAACTTGATTTTTTGCATGAGTATACAGTTGAGGATCTGGAGAGTGACATAGGCTACTTTTTATACCGGAAAATTTCTAAGGAGTGAGGAAAAAGACTTAAACCACGCGGACGAAGTCGCGGGCATCTGCTAGTATTTTATGCGAACAATATTAATTCACTCTGAAGACAATTAACCTATATTGTAATAAATTAAATTACGAAATATCTTTGATGTACCTATGATGTATTAACTATTAACTCAAAACTAGAGCAGGTACTAGATACGGTAGTCTTAAGTTTCATTTCAGTGCCGAAATAATAGAGCAGTAGGTATTAGAGAGAGATACGGCCGCGGCTGTCGACCCAAAATAGGGAAAGTGGTGGCGTTGCAAATTAGAATTATTACGACAACGATAACGAGTAACATTGGGAGGAAATGCATTTTATTATAGAGACGAACATTCGGTTTGTTAAAGAAATGAGCAGAAACGTGTTGAAATGAACAGAGGCGCGGAGGTCGGTTTTAAATGAAAATAGCGGTAGATATTAAATGAGTAGTAGGCTCCGAGCCATAGAGTATATATGTCACCGTAAGATTGTAAAAACCGTTAGATTATAGTCTAACTCGCGAAATTGTAAACTGTCGAATGATTACAATGTAACGGATTATTTTTCGGTAGATTGTAATCTGTCAGGTTTATTAACCCGATAGAACCTAAGTGCCCTACTACTACTTGATTAGGTATTTATGTCGAACCCTAACCTTTAACAACTTAAATACAATGGATATTTCAAAAATTGACACCTAAAACATTGACCGGTTCACAATCTTTCGACTGTTTACAATCTATCGAAAAAAAGCGTTAGATTACAATCTTACGGTTTTTACAATCTTACGGTGACACATATTATAATAGGTATATCTCTATGCTCCGAGCACATTATTATCTACAGAGATTAAAAAAATTAAGAAATCTCAGGTTTAGTGATTTTTATATTTTTGAATGATAAAAACCGATATAAGTACCTATTTCTTTGGAATGACCAATATTTCTGTTCTGTTCTTAGCGCCTGTAATTAAATGTGGTGTTGTGTACCTGATCATAAGTTTTTCGGGCAGGTGGGAAAACTGACGAAGAGTTGCTCAATAACTCGGTTATTTCCAAGTTTTCAATAATCTTTGTAAGGATTTAAATTGTTGAAGATTTTTAATGATCTACAACGTAGGTCTTCTACCGTATTTATATTTTTCAAATTAAATAGAACGTTAAAATTGTTAGTAGGTAGTACCTAGTTAGTACCTAGGTATGTGTTGTAGTGTGTGTGTGTTTTGGTATGAGTACACTGGTGAGTGACATACGAGTATTAGGCCACTTTTTATCCCGGAAAGTGAAGTAGTTCCGCCGGGTTTTTTAACACCTTATAAAACCCGGTGTGGACAAAGTCGCAGGCACCATCTAGTGCCAATCCCACTTTCATGACTATGAACGAAACCCCGTAACACCTGTCCTAGAAACTGTCTATAAAGTCTGTTCCAATAGTGATGAGCTTTCTTTCCGACTTCATTAACGTGTGATCACGTAATCTCATCTGCAATTCGACCATGATGGGAGTATCTAGAAACTTGTCATCTAGAATCTAGTGGCTGATAAGATTACATGATCAGACGTTGAAAACAAAGCTCATATTCTCTATTGGAACAGACTACAGTAGGAGGACGATGGCTGTAATATTAAGGAACTTGGATTTTCTATTAACTTGATGAGGCACCTAAAAAGCACTCTACAAAGTTAATTTTAATAAAAACCAGTTTGCAGGTTTTGCGGTTTTGCGGCCGTATTCCAACTCCTTCATTAAAAGTTGTTTAAAAGTATTAAGAAAATTAATTCCATACTAAGTATCACTCTTATCTTGCTAGTTGTTATTTTGTTCTCTTATGATATGCGATTTTGCGGTAAAAATCCTCAGATGTCTTCGGGATCCATTTGGATTGCTTACATTTGTGGGAACTCTATAATGACTAGCGAAATAATATAAAAAGCCTAGGTACTTACTATTCCGTGACTGACAAGCTAATATACTATAGTATTCGGTACAAACATCCATCCAGCCATCCATCCAAACTTTCGCATTTATAATATTAGTAAGTTATGGGAGGATATACATAACTACCTTCATTATTTCCAAAATATAACTTGGTGAATTAAATTTCAAAGCACACTTTTAGTCTCAGTACTCCTAGTACCACCTAAGTAGCAGATTTACTAATGTATAATACAGTGGGAAGTATGTGCGCAAGCCGCAGTCAACTAGTTTTAATGTCCATATTCTTGGCCTCGCTCTGGAATGTTCCAGCGATTACATCCAGCTAACTCTGTCAAGTGTTATAGGCACTTAGGAAACAACATAAAGAAATAAAAGTCGTAACTAAAAAGTAAGGCGAGAATCAATGACTCGAACAGTTTCTTTTAAGCTGGGCTTAGTTTAGACTGAAGAGCTGGGTCGGACACGGTGGAATTCACATCTACGACCGCACGGGTTTTAGCGTCTTATTCCACCCTTATTTATTTCTTATCCAACTTCCACCTAAGCTGCCTCTACTCAAACATCACAGAAGATAAAAGTTCACGGTGATACTCAAAGCTCGCCTACGTCTGCAGGATTTGTATGTCAAGAAACTCCGTAGGTATAGCACGTTACACTGCAGTAGGTATTTTAGGTAGGTACCTACGTGTAAGGGCGTCCTTGAACGACAGGGTTGTACCTACTACTCGGTGGTTGTACCTATGTCGTGTTAAAAACGTGTCAATTTAGCTTAGAAAATATGTCCGTTGAGTTTGGCTGCCATGGCTGAAGTTCAGTTATCAAGAACTTTAACAATTATTTAATTAAGTACTAGCGCTTGCCAGCGACTTCATCCGTGCGGTATTACGGTACTTACGTAAAAAAAAGAAATTTCAAGAAAACTGTGAAAATTAAAATTCTTAATTTTTCACCGAAAGCACAAATACCAATCAATCAATTTATTTGCTTTAGAACAAATGTGAGTGGTATGTGGTAAGTTTCATGGATATAAGTAACTTGAACCGCCTATTTGACCTCCTTGGGGGTGGAATTTTGAAAATTCTTTCCTGTACACTTTTAAGGTGTTCAAAGAATATTCTTCCAAAATTTCACAACGTCTAGCCCTTTGGGCTGTCTGTTAGTCACTCAGGACAAAACCATTTATACCTAGTTATTTATAATGAGTCAGTGACAAAAACTTAATCGATTAGGAATAAGAAAGTAAACATCGATGTTAAGTAGAGGCTGGCACGAACGCGAGCATTATAGTATTCAAAGGGGAGTGTCACTCATGTATGAAATGAATATATGATGAACGGACCGACCAAAAGGAATACGCGAGCAAGCCTTTTGAATACCCATATACTTAGGTACATATAGGGATAATGTAAACAAACTATTGGTAAATAAAACTTTGGTATAAGTGCGTATGTACCTACCTGAAAAGTAGATTCACTTGACGGTTCAAAAGCACTTCTGCTTACCGTTTATACCTACTTATACCTACTTATTGGAACAAAAAAAATCTTTCTCTAGGCCTATACGGAATGCTTTAGAGTGCTCACGTTTCAGATTCGATACCTGTTTTGGTCAAACTGTTATTAATGGGTCAAAAAAAGGCAAGGGACTCTATTTCGTAAGTATGATTATTAGTATACTTACCTATTTAATTATAGAGACTTTGATATTGTGTATGTGAACCAAATGAGCTTTTCAGTTTCTACAATAGGGATGTAAAAATAAAATATTTCATACTGATTAGATCAGAATATATTAGATTAGAATATTACCATTTTAAACTAGGTATACATGAAAAAAACCGGCCAAGTGCGCGTCGGACTCGCGCACCGAGGGTTCCGTACTCAAGAAGTAGGTATAATTACCTTTGTTAATGAACCGCAAAACTAACTTTGTTTGTAGAGGTTTACTTTTGATATCAAAAAATTACGTTTGTTGTATGGGAGCCCCCCTTTAATATTTACTTTATTGATATTTAATTATTTATTTTGAAAGGTAATATACAAGTTAATATTCTGTGAAAATTTGAACCGTCTACCTGTTACCGTTTTTAATATTGAGCAAAAAAATACGAAAAAAACACGTTTATTGTATGGGAACCCCCCTTAATATATATATATTTTTTTAATTTTTAGTATTTGTTGTTATAGCGGCAACGGAATTACATCATTTGTGAAAATTTCAGCTTTCTAGCTATCACGGTCTATGAGATACAGCCTGGAGACAGACAGACAGACAGACAGACAGACAGACAGACAGACAGACAGCGGAGTCTTAGTAATAGGGTCCCGTTTTTACCCTTTGGGTACGGAACCCTAAAAAGGGCGTTGAAATTTGATGACGTCACAACTATTTCATACAAACTTCCATACCTTACCTACTAGAACCGCGAGTGGCTGATTTGATTGAAATGTCATGATCCATATTAAGTACTCGACCTAAACAATAGGAAGATACCTAGGTATTTACCTCGGGGCTAGTGTCGTGCCAAACGTTGAATCGTGGAAACTGTATAGTTATACTACTCAGCGCTCTGGGGTGTATACCTACTTCGATGGTATTTAGATTTAGATCCTGTCACTTGGTTCGGAATTCTTCATAATAGGTGTGCTACTGCCTACTACTCTTTAGTGGAGTACTATTTATTACCTACCCAGCCACAGTACCTACCACTGGTTTCAGGTTTTAGAGTCGCGATTATTGGATAGAAGCAGGCGTCACTTTGCGGAAGTAACTAGAAGTATATTTAAATTAAATTTCTAGTTCCTTCATCAGAGTCGCGATTCACAAGTTTGCACCGAAAAGATCATCAAACAACTTGTGTTAAGTAAAGCGTTCATATTTTATGTTGAGTTTTTAAGGAAAGCTTTTAATGTTGAACCTCGGCATACAAACCCGATTACAAGTTAGAGCTTGACTGCCATCGCACTGGCAAGTCGTACTTTATGCCTCCACTGTATAGGGAGTTAGGGACGTGTGCCCAAGGCGGAAAAGAGAATATTTAATCCATACGGCATAATTTGACTCTGCTAAAGCAGTATACGTCCTACAGAGTCCTAGAAACACTGTCGGCATGGCATCGCCGGCAGTGTTTCTAGGTACTACAGTCCCTGCCTTTTCTCCTAAAAATACTTCTTCTAAAGTCCTAAATTGAATCGATGATTGGCCTAGTAGTCTTTAGCCTTCTTCTGAGGGTTTGAAGTTGAACTCCAGACACCTTAACAATAACTTTTCGTAGTTAGATTTACACGAAATATCACTTGCTTACAAATTGAACGAAAATATCGTGAGGAAATCTACAGGTCAGATAATTTTCCGTAAAGTTCGTATCGGTGAGTAAAGTCTGCCAATCCCACAGATTTATAATTATTATGTCTGTGGCCAATCCAGACCTGACAGTTGACAGCGTAAGGCGTAAGCCCTTCTTTTAGCCCTTCTCAGTCTGTGTTCAAATCAAGAGTGAAGGCATGTTTTCTTATTTTGTTAAATAAAATATTTGTTTTAGTTTTATATATTAGATAATAATGGGAATGACATGTTATTAATAAGTATAAAAGCCCCTAAACAAATACAGAACAAAAACTTCTTCTTCTACTTCTTCTTCTTCTAAACTTCTCTTCTTCTGAACTCCAACTTTAGCTTCTCTTATGGCCTCTTATCTCTTCTCTCTTTTTTTATGGCCACCCACGAGGTGCCATAATATAACTGTAAAAGTGCCCTACACATATTACCTATGTACCTAAATGAAAGCTGTACAAGCTCATAGTCATAAGCGCTGACAAGCCCACCTTAATAGCTGTATTGTGTCGCGAAAATAAATTATTTTTCTTTTGTCAGGGTCGAAATGGCCGCGACACACAACGGGCCCGCAGGCTGACTTGTGACTTAATCAGGGAACTGTCCGGAACGCGGGTGACCGTGACAACACGGTCACCCGCGTTCCGGACAGTTCCGTATGTAGGGCGGGCATACAGCTTGTGCCATAATAAAACTGCCACGTTGGTCTAGTGGTTAGCATGGTCGACTGCGGATGTCGAGGTCCCGGGTTCCATTCCCGTTTTGTTTCGAGACTCTCCGTACTTACTAGGCAGGAGTTAGAAAGATGGCGGTGTTTTCACCCCCGTGCCCTGGAGAGCACGTAAAACCGTTGGTCCTGACTCCTGAGCCTGACCTCTCTCCAGTCGTGTCGGATGTTCCGTCCCATCGGTCTAGTAATAGAGTGCACCAGTGTTTGCGCACACACTTTTGCACTACAAAATCTTCCGCGCAGATGGCTAATCTCCGTGGAGATTGGCCACCGTGCCCGAAATTCAGTCAGGAACACATTATTACATAGTCTGGCCATAAATACTGTTACAATTAAAAATAAACAAAATATTACATTTGAATTTGGAATCTGTCATTTTTATATGATTGTTCACTGTGTTTTCTCATTTTCGCGCCAATACATTGTAACATATTTTGTGATATTAAAATGGAGTGGGGTGATAAAGAGAACCGAATCGCTGTGATTGCATTACACAAAGTAAGTATGGAGCCAAATACAATTTTTAAAACTCTCCATACGCTTGGTATTAGTCAAATGTTTGTGTACCGGGCTATTGATAGGTACAATGAAACCTCCTCTGTTTGTGACAGAAAAAGATCTGGCCGTCCACGTAGTGTTCGTACGAAAAAGGCGATCAAAGCAGTAAGGGAAAGAATTCGAAGAAATCCTGTCCGAAAGCAAAAGATTTTATCTCGGGAGATGAAGATAGCACCTAGAACCATGTCGCGTATTTTAAAAGATGACTTAGGACTTGCAGCCTATAAGAGACGCACTGGTCATTTCTTAACTGATCATTTAAAAAAGAATAGGGTGGTAAAATCAAAACAACTACTTAAGCGGTACGCAAAGGGAGGTCACAGAAAAATTTTGTTTACGGATGAGAAAATTTTTACAATTGAGCAATATTTTAACAAACAAAATGACCGTATTTATGCTCAAAGCTCTAAGGAAGCTTCCCAATTAGTCAACAGAGTACAACGTGGGCATTATCCGACTTCAGTGATGGTTTGGTGGGGTGTTAGCTATGAAGGAGTGACTGAGCCATACTTTTGTGAAAAAGGTATCAAAACATCGGCACAAGTGTATCAAGATACCATTCTTGAGAAGGTAGTTAAGCCCCTTAACAACACCATGTTCAATAACAAAGAATGGTCCTTTCAGCACGACTCAGCGCCGGGTCATAAAGCTCGATCCACCCAGTCTTGGTTAGAAACCAACGTTCCGGACTTCATCAGAGCTGAAGACTGGCCGTCATCTAGTCCCGATCTTAATCCGCTGGATTATGATTTATGGTCAGTTTTAGAGAGTATGGCTTGCTCTAAATGCCATGATAATTTAGAGTCCCTAAAACAATCCATACGATTGGCAGTGAAGAATTTTCCCATGGAAAGAGTGCGTGCTTCTATTGATAACTGGCCTCAACGTTTAAAGGACTGTATTGCAGCCAATGGAGACCACTTCGAATAAGCTTTATATATTTTTAATGGTTTTATATTAATGTATTAAACTAACACACTGTAATAGTAATAAATGTTACGTGCAATAGAAAAAATGTTTTTTTCTTTGTAACAATATTTAGGGCAAGACTATGTATTTCATTATTATACCTACTAAAAATTATGTACCTACTTAGCATCATATTTATGCTTCCTATCACATTGTAGGTACATTTTGACGTCCCCGATTAGGTACCCCTAGGCCCTACTAGACAGCAGAGGCGGCTCGTGAAAGATCATATTGGGAGTTCACTAAAAAAAAAAATGCTTACCAATTATTTGTAAATGAAGTCCATACGTTATATTGTTCCATTTTAACCGCCTACACTATTTACATAAATCACAGTCTTTTTCACATAAATACACAACACAATAAGTACACTATTTAAAACAACAATACCTACAGATTTTCCAGCCACTGTACAATGATCCGACGCACTCGCGAAGAAATCAAAATAAATTTACTTTCGTATTTTGTGTTTTGTTTACATCTTACCGGCATAATACGAATAAAAAAAATACTCGCGAGTTTTAACTCTTTCTTCGTGACAACAGGCCATCTCATTTAGTCGGGTAATATCGCGCATGCGTACTTCGTGTCAGGAGCGCCGCTCCATATTTACCAAACTTCTCATACAAATCTTTTGTCTCACGCGCCGCTCGCATCGAATGCTCTCTTTTACTCTCATTACATTTCAATAAGAACGTTGTACTAAACTTTCGTCTATAGGAGCGTTGTTCTAAGCGCTCCACTTAACAAAAATACCATGTGTTGATTGATGAATTATGTAGTAAAGTAGGTAGGTAGGTACTTATGGATATTCATGATTAAAATGACAATGGGAATAGATTTATATAAAAATATTTATAACGTTTATAGCAAAGTTTATTTGATTATTATACCTACCTAGTACCTATGTATTTTTTTAAATTTTGTGGGAGTTCACTGCACCAGCGCTCCTTTGAGCGAGCCGCCTTTGCTAGACAGTAGACACCTGGAAAACGCCACGTGTCCAACCAATCCAAGCATTCCAACGTTATTGTATGCAGAGGTCCGAGCCGTACTGAAGCAATGCCAATAGCATGCAATTCGTTGAGCCATGAAGCTAGGCTTACAGTTACCCTCCGATCTTTATGAGCCATAGCTCACTTCCAACTCTTCACTTTCGCGCGCTACTGTACTTCGTAGTTCGTAATGATGTTCCATAAATTAGTCTAATAAAAGAAGTAAGAATCGTTATTGTCATCTTCGTTGGTACCTTATAATATTAGTCATTTTTATGTCATTTGTCGGTCAATAATTATTACCTTCATTGTTAATTATTAGGATTCACTTACCTAATGTTTATTTAATTGATACGAAAATCAATGGAAACACCATTAAGTTATAACGCATTAATTAGTCATTTGTATCCAAAAATGTCTACATAAGTAGCTGATGTAGCTACTATTGTATGAGTAGGTATATTTTAGTAAAGTCCCTGATTTTCCCACATCTTGGTCACAGCATAAAAGTAATCTGCCCCCCGATTGTGTAAGGAAATCGTAATTAATTCGACCTGTTTATGGAGTTCAAAGATGCTTACACGTCAAAAAGCATGTGTGAACTCCATGAACAGTTCGAGTAATATCACGTAATACGTTAAATCTGTCAAATGATTACGATTGGCCTCTGGTATATATGACATGACGTCATCCGTCGCAGGCCAAGAGGTCACAGGTCGCAAGCACACCTTTCCGCACCCATTTTTCGCTCCAGACAGCTTTGTCTAGTCTTATACCCCGTTCGACTAGAAACTTCCAGCGCTGTGTTCTTCAAAACGCTATTCATTTCAAGGGGTGCGACTAAGTCTGTGCATCTCTACGTCCGTCTGTCTCACAATATGTTTATTTTAGTTCATCAATTTGAACACGGCAGACAAGTGCTGTTTTATGGATTTGAAACCATTTTAACTGATAAATTCTTTCAATATGCAAATGAAATAATTATTACTTTAACTGTAATTTTTTAGAGATCTTCTATTCAAATTCTGTATTGATCGAAACTGGACCGAGTAACTAGGTACTAAATAGTCAGTGATAACACTCAAAAATATTATACAATTTCCGTTAGAAAAGCCGCCATGATGATATTCGTTGTATATTTCTATTTGGCCAAGGCATACATTGTGCTATTTCCCCACAGCGGCGGGGCATGCGGTGTTTGTTTTGGGGGAAGACGCAATCTTATCGATGCACGATGGGTAGGCACTAGGCATTAGGCAATGTCGCAGCGTTATCATACGCGGGAACATCTGAATGCTTTAGTTGATATCAGCGCCTTGATGACGTTGGCCGACTTATTTGTTCTAACGTTTAAACTATTTTAACGTTTTAACTATCGTGTGTGATATTCATACAATAATAATATACATAATATATATCGTTTACAACTCACGTGCTTTGTCGGAAAATGGGTTTCAAACCCGTCCGGAGCCCTTATTCATCTTAAAAGTTTAGGCTTTGATTTTTGTGTGTTGACGGGTTTAGTTTGGTAGTGTTTGGTGTAAACTGTAAAATCAGGTTGTAAAACGGCATAATGTGAGCGCATACTTTAAGCCGGTCTCCTGAACTCGCATGCCGTCCGCAACATTCAAGCCTTGTAGAACGAATCGTACACGATTACGCGCGCGTTCAGTGTTATGTCACAGGCTATATAATAGTTCTTGGTACTATACCGAGTTTCTTGCTGGTTCTTCTCGGTTGGAACGGCATTCCGAACCAGTGGTAGGTAGATTCATCCGATATTCACTAGTGGTTCGCCTCGAACTGAGACCTCGCGGCGCCATCTATTGACATCATTGTGAAGCTCTGTTGTAAATACTAAGGCTCATTAAAAATTAAATAATTTCGTTTCTAAATAATATTTATCTAATTTTAGTATTTGTTGTTCGAGTACAGGATATAAGTCAAATAATTGATCAAGTTTCAGGCTCAGCATTTCAGTAAATTTAGAGTTATGCGGTCAACTTTGGACGTTAGAAAATCTCCACTTTGAGAACCCCCCATTTTCTCAATTTTAGGGGAAAATTTTAAAAATATATATTTTTGGACTCTATTCCTAATTATCTTTAAAATGATATACCGCAACCCTATGTAGCGCTATAAAAATATTTTTTCTTCATATTCGCTTCTATGAGAGCCCCCCCTGAAATAAAGATTTTTATTACTTTTTAAGCCATATTCGGCTGGAGGCCATCGGTTTATATGTATAATATTTAAATTTGAACTAATTACGTTCAGTAATTTAGAATTTATAAGGCTCTGACAGACGGACGGACGGACGGACAAATGCAAATTCACTCAAGTAGGCTCAGAGATCTTCGCTTCGCTCGGTCAATAAGCACTTGTAAAAAGTCTATTTGAATAAAAAACATTTGAAATTGAAATTGAAATTTAAAAATATACGTAGTGATTTCCCGTCGAGCAGATTTCCTCGAGCATTGTGTGTTACGGGCGTAAGATAACCGTGGACGGGAAACAGGAAATGTTTATGTTATCGGTGCTTGAACGCGATAATTTGGAACTTTGTCCGTAGGATTATTTTTATACGACTGCCTGAAAAAAGGAGTATATTGTTTTCAGGATTCATGTATGTATGTAAGTATGTATGTATGTATGTATGTGAGTTTGTATATTCCACCATAACTTGTATACGCCTGAACCAATTTTGATAAATGAGGTGTTTTTAGAATCCCTAGCTTATTCCGGGTGACATAGGCTAGTAAAATTTAAAAAAAATGATGGGGTGACCATGGTTCCGCATTAAAGACTAAAGTTGAAAAAAAAATATTCGAAAATAAGATTAACTATATATAATCATCATCTAGAAAATGATGAGTAGATTCCAAAAATATATAATACTATAGTTCAATATCCAGTGATTCACAAAAAAATATAACATAATAAAATTGTGAATAAGATTCCATAGGATGTATGTGTGTCTACGGCAGAGCAGTCGTATTTTTTAATAATTTTAATTATATTCACTTGTTTGTTATTCTTTCTGCTTTCATAAGTTTAAATTAGTTTAATTAAAACATTATTTTTAACTGTATAGGAAGTATTAATAAATATAACGCAAAAAAGTACGGAAAATACTTATAACCTAATCAATACGATTAATTAAATGTCTACCTAACCTCATCATCATCTTATCAACCCATTTCCGCCTACTGAGAACGAGTCTCCTCTCGGAATTAGAATAGGTAGGTACTTGAACAAAACAAAATATGTATTTTTTTATTATTTTAAATTCTCACAAAGTTCTCACAATATGTATTGGAAACAAAATCCATTTTGCAATTAGTTTCATTGAAACAAATTGGATTCCAGTATAACAATTTATCCTACTTACTGAGTTTTAAAATGAGATGTATTGTGAGATGTGCATTGAATTTGATGATGTGAATTGAAACCACTGAGGCTGCATTTACTTGTAGATGTGATATATGATAGATTATATTCTGGAATACACACAAGCTACTTTTTATCCCGGAAAATTAAAGAGTTCCTGCGGGAACCAATACACCTCAACCCACTCGGACGAAGTCGCGGGCATCAGGTAAGTAGTATAAATTAAAAATAAATGCCAATATTCCTCTATTCCATCCAATTAAATCGCAAAGCTTGTAACTGCAACATGTGGGTTGGAACTTGGAACCTTTAGGTAACATTTTTGATTCCAGTCTTTTGAACGCTGTGGTCTTATAACGAGAGGCCCGGGTTCGATTCACGCAGACAAGGGTTAACTTAGTGCCACTTATTTCGGCGGGGAGTAATAAAAATAGAGCCTTCATTTAAGTTTCATTTACAGATGGTGTACAAGAATTGGCTTCATTAGCTGGTTATAGAGTTTAAACAATTTAACTTGATTAGATATGTCCAACAACACTAACGGACCAAAGTTTGCTTGATATGGAATAGGTTTCCACTTTGAAGTGCTTGTCTAACTAACTTGGCCACGAAGTGTGAAGACCTAGTACAAACTCTTGCAAAAGTTCTACCTACACCTACTGGTACTTGAGTTTACATTAAGTACTTGTGCTATATTTTTATCTGGCCGAATTTCTTCACACTGTTAGAGTAACTATATGCTTTGTGAAAATAATTAGATATACCTAGTCCTAATAGATACCTAAAGCACTTTTAGCATATTTAGTATCTACCTAAATATTAGGGTTCCGTACCTCAAGAGGAAAAAAGGAACCCTTCGTTGTCCGTCTGCCTGTCTGTATGTCATCCACCTTTTTCTCAAAATATTCGGCCGTTTTTGCCGCAAAAGTATTTAACAACTTGTTTTGACACTCGCCAATAAATCAAAACTCATGGGGTACTTCCTATTGAGAATCATGAAATTTGATAAGAAGCAAGGTCTAACAGTACAAGTATAGGAAAAAATCCGAAAATCGATAAAATAGGATTCTGTACTCGTAGGGTGTCGAATTGTTTGTCAGGCGCTATCAGTTTAGCACCATATGTAAGCCAGTTATTTCACAGCTGATTACGTGTGGTTATGATAGCTTGTTATTAAAAAATATTAAGTACTAAAAAAATTATATCGTGTCGTGGTACGGAACCTTTGTGCGCGAGTCTGACTCGCACTTGATAGGTTTTACCGTTTTACGGTCTAATCGCTTAGGTAGGAAAAACAATAAGGTTTAGGGGAATATGATGTTTGAAGCTATAGGTATAACTCAGTAAATGCACTTTTCATCCCACCATCTCGGAAAGAGTATTTTTACCTACTCTTCGATATCTGAATGCAAAAGCCGTTATTATCCTCTTGAGGATAAAGTAAATTGAATTTAGAACATCGTGTGCACGTTAGTAAATATCACTCGTCTTAGATGAAGTTTGTGAATTCAAAACATCATTAAAACCTATTTACTTCTACCTCTAGGGTCCGAATTTCCATACTAACCGTTTGTTAAAAACTCACACTCGTAACCTTCTTGGTTTAGTCATTTCCTCGCTGAGGTGGGATGAAATAGTAGATTATTCACCACGGGGGTAATGCGATGTATTATGTCACGGGCGCCGGGATAAATCCCAAGCGGAACGAGGGATCTTAGAGTAACTCCCGAGCGTAGCGAGGGTGTTGCCTCTATAGAATCCTGAGAGTAGCGCGGGAATTAGGGGCGCCCAAGATTAATACAGCATTACCCCTACGGTGAATACTCTACTTTTCACACCTCGCGATACAACCACTTCTTTCAGCTGGCGTGGCCTACTCGATTTGACAAACAAAATGTCGTCAGTGCGAATCTAGTGGGCCACGGCTTCGGTTTTCGAAAATCGAGTTGGCCGCGCCTGCTGAGAACACATTCTGTTTACCGAAATTAGACTTTTTTTTTTTTTTTTTTTCAATCAGTTTATTTATTTTCCCATTCACAAAATTTGTAATATTCTTATACTAAACAGTTATAGGCTTGGGACTGGTGCTTGAGCTAGGCATGAACCTGTGTTTTAAGACACCAGGCCCTTTCCCCAGAACAATGTTAATTAAAGTTTAAATCTATGTAGCTTACAGAATTGGGAACTAATAAGATTAGGCCTAATATTATAGTATTAGCATGCGATAATACTATTTACAATCACTGTACT
This sequence comes from Erebia epiphron, assembly GCA_963932025.1. Lineage (NCBI taxonomy): Eukaryota > Metazoa > Arthropoda > Insecta > Lepidoptera > Nymphalidae > Erebia > Erebia epiphron. Next base: position 35,612,093 of record OZ009946.1, on the reverse strand, counting down.
TAATTAAACTAATTTACTGAGCATTAATTTCTTCAAGGTCTGTATGTTTTAATTTGTTAAGTGTGTGTGTGTGTGTGTGTGTGTGTGTGTGTGTGTGTGTGTGTGTGTGTGTGTGTGTGTGTGTGTGTGTGTGTGTGTGTGTGTGTGTGTGTGTGTGTGTGTGTGTGTGTGTGTGTGTGTGTGTGTGTGTGTGTGTGTGTGTGTGTGTGTGTGTGTGTGTGTGTGTGTGTGTGTGTGTGTGTGTGTGTGTGTGTGTGTGTGTGTGTGTGTGTGTGTGTGTGTGTGTGTGTGTGTGTGTGTGTGTGTGTGTGTGTGTGTGTGTGTGTGTGTGTGTGTGTGTGTGTGTGTGTGTGTGTGTGTGTGTGTGTGTGTGTGTGTGTGTGTGTGTGTGTGTGTGTGTGTGTGTGTGTACATACATTTTATATATGTACAAAACGTGTGTGTACGATCAATTTTTAATACTGTTATTTTAGTATCTTAATAAGATTCTCCGTTTCTTCATAATCAAGTTCTAATAACCAGTCAAATATTCGGCTTTTGCAGTCGTGTCTATTTAAGTCATTTATGTTTAGGTTTTTATTAGCTTTATTATATAGATAGCTGCCAAGGAAACATGGAAAGTGGTATGCAAATGATTTATGAAATTTGCTTATGGAAAAGACTTTGTAACTGAGTCTCCTATCTGTATTATTAGGCTTGTCTTTTTATTGAAGATGATATCTCATTAAAAGTTGTTGTATAAATAATTTGCGCACAGACAGAACTTTAGTCTCTCGATATAATTGTACTGTAGGATAGTGGTGCGGTAGAAATCGGCATACTTTTAATACTTTGAGCTTGAGAAAATACATCCTCCCACGTTTTTCCCCAAACTATTAAGGCTGTATCGTCAGCAAAGCTCATAATTTTTCCATTTGTAATTTTTAAATTGCATAGCTGGTTCATGTATATGAGAAAGAGAGTTGGGGCCAGAATGCTTCCTTGCGGAACACCGTAAGTGTGATATCTTTCCTATCCTGACTGACTGATATCTTTCTGTCAAGTAGCTTTTCAGCAATTGAAGCTGCTTGCCTCTTATTCCAATATGTTCAAGTTTAAGTAGAAGAAGGTGTGTCGACACGGTATCAAAAGCCTTGGCGAGGTCTAAGAAGATTGCTAGGCATTTATCACCGTCATCAACATGTCGAACAACACAATCGAGCAGATCATAAACAGCATCTGTCGCAGACTTTTTCTTTCGGAAACCGTACTGGTTTTTTGCAAGTAAATTATTTGCTTCGAGATATGTAATCAGTTGCTTGTTTATGATCCGCTCCAATATTTTTGAGAAGGTGGGAAGTATTGATATTGGGCGGTAGTTTGACATTAGATTCTTGTCACCTTGTTTAAAAACTGGTGTAATGACCGATTCTTAAAAACGTCAGGAAAGATTCCAGACTCAAAGGATAAGTTGTAAATATGAACTAGGATACCTGCAAGAGATTCCTTATTTTGTTTCAGAATTTTGCTAGATATACCATCCCACCCAACTGAATTTGTATTTTTAAGAGAGTTGATAATTGATATGACTTCCTTTAAATCGGTGTTTAGTAATACAAATGAATTTTGAGGGGAGTGTAATGAGTTGTTGTTGTAATTTATTTGAGTATTATTTTCCATATTGACACCTATTTTATTCGCTAACATTTGGCCGGTATTTACAAAATAGTCATTTACTTGATTTACTGCTTCAATTGGAGAATTTGATATGCTTAGAAGATTGTGTGAGTTTACCTTTTTATTTTTAAAATTTGTAACTGTGTTTATAATGTCCCATGTTTTTTTTATATTATTAGCATTTTTTAATTCATCTCTAAAATGTTGGTTTTTTAATTTTTTGAGAATTTTAGAACAGAAATTTCGATACCTTTTGTACATTATATTTAAATTTAAATTTTCTGGGTTCTTTTTTACTTTTGTGTGAAGCTTATCCCTGTGTCTTAGGCAGCGCAGGAGGCCCGGGGTTATCCAAGGTTTAAGAGGGGTTTTACGGCGTGACAGCTTTGAAATTTGAAATGAAATGATTTATTTCCAAATACAATATTAACAAGTAATAGAGGCCGAGGCCTTCTGTTAAGCATAAGAATACCTGTGTCAGAAGGCCTAGCTCTTCCAATTTTAACAATAATTACATTAAAGAAATATTGATACAATTTTTGATACAAGTTATAATCATGCAGGCATGCATATGTGTGTGTGTGTGTGTGTGTGTGTGTGTGTGTGTGTGTGTGTGTGTGTGTGTATTGTATGAGTGTGCGTATCCATGTATATTCAGCTTTATTTGTGTGCAGTTATTATTTATTATGGTTTTAAGTTCGTTTATGAAATTTCCAGCCGCCTCATCTGCATTTTTAGTGTTAAAAATACTTCCAAAGTCATGACCATTTAATTCGTTACGGATGTTTATGAAGTTGTATTTTGTTTTGTAGGTAGGGCCCGATAATGAGGGCGTGTTTTTAAGTTCTAGTGAGAGTAGTACCGTATCGTGGTCTGTTAACGAATTTTCAATAATTAAGGCGGTAGATGGATAAGTAGTCTTTGCAAATACGTGGTCTAAGCAGTTATCGATCCTCGTAGCTAGTGTGTGCACTGGAAGTAGACCAAAAGATGACATTAAATCAAGGTAGTTGGAGGCACGTGAGTCTGATGTGTTTATCTTAATATCTATATTTATGTCTCCAACGATAATTAAATGTTTTGTTTTAATTGAGTTTAAAAGTGAGGTTAACGATTGTAAAAATATACTGATATCTCTATTTGAGGGAGATCTATACATAGAAATCAATGTAATTTGATTATTTAACGTAGTGACGAGACAATTTGCCTCAGGAAAATGGGGCTCGTATGTATTACAGCAAATATATTCTTTTGTGTATATGACTACACCGTCATTTTGTCTCGTACAGTTTTCTGTAAAATTATGCGTGTAATGATCAAGTTGTGGAATTATTTTGTTACAAGGTAACCAGCATTCAGTGAAAACAATTATATCTGGTTCCATGCCTATTCTTTTTAAAAGTGCCTGAAAACCGGATATATTGTGCGATATACTGCGTATATTTTGAATGGCGATGTTGATGGTTTTATTATTAGATCTGATATGTAAGAGGCAATCCTCGGGAGTACATTTTAATGAGTTGAATAAATTGATTTCATCTAAAAAAGTTATCGTTTCTTTTATACACTCCATTTAAGAATAAAAATAAATATATTGTATGGACAATATAGCTTTTACATATTTAGTAGTTTCAATTTGTGTTAAAAAATCGCATTCTATATGTACTAGACTATAATATCTTGCCGCTTGCCATGTGAGTTTGTATGAGGCCTTAAAATAAACTAATAAGTAGTAAAAGGTAAAAAATGGGACATGATAATTTTGTGTAGGTAAAATGTAAGTTTTGAGGGTGGGCTGTATGAAAACTGTTTTATTTGAATTTTTTATAATTACTTTATTTCGTGTATGCGGTCGTGTATATATTGTATATTGTGTTATTATGTAAGTGTATGTGAAAGTGTATGTGTATATTTGGTATTTAACTAGATTACCTATTTCATAATTTGGAAACAAAATAGTAATTATACCATGGTTTTTCTTGTTATAGTGATGATCATAATATTGTTGTTTAAATATTACAATAAAATATTCCTGTGATACTTTATGCTGTAAATAAGAGGTTTTATTTGTGATATAAATACTTTTATGGTGTGTAGGTAGTCCTGTATATATTGTATAGTGTGTGATTTTAGTGTGATTACATTTTATTACATTGTGTATTTCATTCTGTGAACTAATATAAAGATCATGCAAATAATCATTCAAGAAAATAATGAGATACATTAATGATTTAAAGTAGCGCAAAACACTCGAATAGAAACATATCAACATAAAAATTAAACTACTGTTTAAAGTCATTTTCTTTCACTTGACGCGCGGAGTTCATTCAATTGTGATTCATTTCTGACAATAATTATACACTTTGCTCCGTCCGATTTCCTTAAATAAACGTTTCCATTAGATGACCAACAGTGGGCAAAACCAAGTGTCTTTTTGAGATCTCTAGCTAAAAAGAACAGGCGCCTTGTTTTAGGAGTCAGGTGTTCGCTAATATATATTGGTAGTTTCGTGCTTCCCGTGTTTAATCCCATATCCGTGTTATATAGCCGTGCCGAGTTGGGTCCGTTAAATTGTTTATTTGCTTGTAAGAATTTAAATTTCGAAAGGGTGTTTGAAAATTCGATGACTAATGTCGAATTGCTTTTATCGGACTTATTCGGGATCCTAAAAACATCACGCAGTTTATTGTGACATTCCGGTACCTTCATTCTGGAAGAGAGCTTGTTTATGTACTCGTAAAGGTCCTCTTTAGTTTCATTACTTTTTTTCGGTATGTTGCGAATTTCTATGCACGTAATTATGCTCTTTTTCTGAATAGTGTCGATTTTATCCTCCAGATCCGTAATATGGGAGGAAATTTTTTTGCGGTCCATTTCTAAATCACTTATTTTTGACTCAATCGACTGTATTTGGTCAGACATAAATTTTGTGCATTTTTCAATTTCATTATTTGTAGTTTTAATTTCAGTGTTCTGCCTTTTTACTTCAATCATATGTTGTTCTAGTTTCTCTAACCGAGTATTTTGTGAATTAATGAAACTTTCCATCATGGATTTCAGCTCGTTTTTAAAATATGATAGGCCTTCGTCATCTCCAATTGATAGGCATCGGCGTTTTCTGTGCTGCTGATTTCTTAAAATAGGAGTATTTTCCATCTCTTTTGATATAAGGTTTTCTTCAGAAGATGAGATCGTTTTAGCGGGCGGTGTGCGATGCATTGCAGTTGTAATGGATATAGCAATAAGAATTATGAATAAAACCTCTTTGGAATGAATAGAATTTCCTTCAGATCTTGCTTCAGATGCGCGATGATTCTAAACTCAAATCACATTATAACCCTAGGGAATAATGGATTACAGTACAACATTATAACCCTAGGGATTTAATGTCTTACTTTAACCTTAGATAACAGGCTATGTAATAAGGCGTTGTTGAGCGAGTGGTGTGAAAAGTTACATACGTGTTGCACTCGAGTGAAAATATTTTTCACCTCGTGCTCTTTTGATTCCCTCGCTGACGCTCAGGATTCTTATTTTTGAATCACTCGCGCGTTCGTTTGCTCGGTCATCAAAATTGAGCACGCGGTTAAAAAACAACTTTTCACTCTTGTTAACAAATAACTATTCCTAATGATATTTTACAAGTTTATAGTCAGTTGGTTTCAATAATAATACGTCGAATGGAATAATAGGTATACCTAGAGAGGATAGATTCATTTAATAAAAGTCCAACCATAGCTTATTAACTTTAATTTTATATTACTTACTTATTTTATTGCAGAAATGTATTAGTATGTTTGACGTAAAATAGAAAACATGAGTTTTTCAATCTAATAATGTAATAGGTAAGTAGGTAGATAATCAGGTAGGTACAACTTACAAGAACAACAAAATAAGAAAAAGAAGGTGTAATTTTCGATCTGTGAAAATATTAATAATATGTACCTACCTACCTACGGTCTACTTAGGTTTATTATTTTATAGTGGGACTTGCAATGACTGCACATAACATGGATAGGTAATCGCATAGTGGGAAATCGACTTTAGTCTATCGTTGTATTGAAGTGGCATCATTTCATTTCATTCTACATTTGAAATTTGAACTCTGCAACCTAAACTTTCTTCTTAAAAACTGCGGAATTAGCTGCTTAGTAATAAATACTTGCAGTCTACGACTAAAAATTAGATAGAAAAGAGTGTGTTTGAGAAGCATAATGCTTTACATAGACCGCTTGGTGGCTTGGTGGGCTTTAAGTCTCATCGACAGTTTTAAACACATTAAAAGTTTTACCGCAGTCTTTTGAATATTAAACTTAATAACTTTATCTGGTAATTAAAATGATTTACCTAAGTACCTACTTAACTTTCAAGAAATTGGTAGAATAAAACACGACGCAATTTTACCCGTTACCACCATTTATAATATACATAGATGTCTGAGATCTCCATTGTATTCCTACCTACAATAGGCCTGATAGTAGGAACCTATATTGACGCGATTTATCATAAGATTCTACTATCTTTTGAATTAATAATCAGACAGATCTTTTATATTACCTATACAGGGTCATCCTAAACTTACTCTGTAAGCATGTAATTAAGTAGGTACTACACACAACAAAAGACTAAAACGGTGCTAAAAGTCTGTGTTCAAAGTGCATATCAGACGGAAAGAGTGGCCTAGAGACAATGAGTGTTTCAATCTAACAGAGAATGACTATTTTATGCAAAAGTTCAAAATTTCAATCTTAAATAGGTAGGTATATCTCAAAGAGTGTTTCGATATTTAAATTATACGAAAATGTGTCGTACAAGTGAGTTCTACATAACTTAATCGCAGTGTAAAATTAGGGTTCCTTGTACCTTTTAGTAGTTGGTTCTGAATAAAAGTGGTGGTGAAAATGCACGTGGTGGGTCGGTGATGCGATGGCGTGGCCGGGGGGCTCTCCGGGCGCGGTGGAGCTGCCGCTGCACCAGGTGTCCAGCGCTGACACCATCGATGGTATCATGCCTGCTACTACCGTGCTGGATGGACAGAGAAATAGTAAGTAGGAAACTGTAGTTTATAAGTCTTTTGACGCTACCTACTATGCGTCGTAATAAATGCATATACCTAGGTATAAGACTAAAATCCTACAGAAAAAATGTTGGTGGTCAAGGTGTCTAGCTAGCAGATGGTCTTCTTAATCGAAACGTACCTATCTAGGTATTCTTGCATTGTACAAAATACAAGCCCACATGCTCTCATAAGGCATACCCGGCTTGGGTATGCCATAGCCCTTAAGAGAGCATGTGGGCTAATTACCTACCTATGTATTATTATCGGTGTAATGAGAATGAGTGTTGTTTGTGATTCAGAGTGATGTGACTTTGAGTGCACCTATTAATCTAAGAATGAATGGAATGAACTGAATGAGTGTGAATCTAAGAGTGTTTATCTAGTTTTCTTTTGAATTTTAATTATTTTTATTAGCGAGTTCAGAGTTGGGGAAGTTTGACACAATTAACGCCGAAAACAAAACATTATAAAAACTGGATAAAGTTCGAGAAAAATAACGATTTCTTAAGAAACCTTCAGCCGTAATCAATTTAACAAGATGTTTTTTAAGTCCAGATGTATTATATGATTCCATAGTAGTGCCGTACCTACCTATACGTGTCTATTAGGCAATACCGTCACAATTCGCAAACCACGTGGTGCAAACTAGCGACATATTTATTTATTTATTTATATGGTGCGACTAGTAGCGCGACAAAAGTTCGCGTAAAGTTAGGGCGAAATACGAGTACGTTTCATTTTTTCTACTCACAACAATGATGGTTTTTAACAAAATAACGACAAATTTTTAGGTATCGTCTGTCAATATTCGTGTCGATATACCTAGCTTGTTTAAAAACTACATGATAAATTAAAATGATGATAAAAGTAAGAGTAAGTTGTATTTTTTTAAGTATTAAAAAAAATATACTTACAACTTACTGTATGTGGTGCTTTACATTTTACTGTAAGTATGTGGTCATAACAAATAGTTAGGTCCCTTTCGCTAGCCGCAAGATCTATGTCTTGACTTTGCTCAAACATGAGACAGATTTTAGTTCTAACTCTGAACGAAGCCAAAACGTGCTCAATAATTCTTTTACTCAACCTTGCTAGCTGCTACAAGAACATACCTACATCCGATTTCAGACTACAACAAAAACAATACAAAACAAAAAAAAACTCAACAGTCAAAAAATTTGTTCCAAACTAGCTGATGCCCGCAACTACGTCCGCGTGGATTGAGTTTTTTGGTTCCCGCGGGAACTCCTCAGTTTTCCGGTATAAAAATAGCCTATGTGTTATTCCAGACTAGATAATCTATCTCTGTGTCAAATTTCATCCAGATCCGTTCAGCCGTTCGGGCGTGATTGAGTAACAAACATCCATCCATACATCCGTACATCCATCCATCCAAACTTTTGCATTTATAATATTTATATTTGATTGATAAAGCCACCGGGCCAGTTAAGTTAGAGTGACGGACTGCATTTTCGAATTTTCAATACCACAAGACAAAAAGTCGCAAAACAAAAAGCCTTTAGTGTAACCTCCTTCTCCCTTTGCGTAATACAATAAGATTTAGGCATTCGACATTCACCTTGCTAGGGCTTCGCTGACCGCAGTCAGTCCGCAGCGGCAGGCAAGTCGTCATGTTGGTGCAAATCTTGATCATGATGTACATCGCCACTTGCCTCATGTTCTATGTGGCCCACGTGATCGACTACTACTTTACCGTGCTGTAAAGTGGGTGTCGTGATGGGTGCGTGGGTGAAGTGGGTGAACGTGTGGACTAGGTGAGGAGCTGGCAGCCATGTGGGTGTCTTTGCGGTCGCTCATTGATGACGGCTTTGAGCGCTTTGACTATTTTGGTGAGTAGCGCTTGTGTAGTGTAGAGCTGTGTAGAGCCACCTAAAGTGGCGTTGAGTTTCTTGCCTGATAATTTCGAACCAGTGCAGTGGTTCGTTTCATTACCACCAAACGCGTTTCACCCAATGATATATATATACAATAAACAACGTATCAATGATTCAGAGCGATGTTTGGCGCTGATGAATCGTAATAAAAAGGATTTTTTACGTCGGTATGTGACAATGGATGAATGATGATCTCAAAAAAATGCTCCAGGGTAAGAAATTTGACTCAAATAGTGAAGTTATCACAACAACGGAGGCTTATTTTGAAGCCAAAGACAAATCGTTCTACACGCATGGGATAGAAAAGTTAGAAAAGCGTTGGAGGGACTGTATCGCTCTTGGATACGTTGATGAATAAAAAATAATTTTAAAAAAATAGTCTCCGGACTTATTGAACCACGTGTTAATTACCTACCTGCGAAATAAATCAAGGTTTTGATTTATTCTACGCATTTTTAAACTACCCGTCCGACTGTTTGTCTGGCCCACAGACGTCAGTAAGACAAACTAAAAATTTGGTATCTACGATAGAAGAATTCTACTGTCTATGATCATATCTTGCAAATGGCTTGGCCGATTTTGACTGGACTTTAGCGAGCAGTTAGAGGAGTAAGCGAGGCGTGATCTTGTGTCCAAGCGAACGAAGGAGCGTGCAAATGCTAGCGCCTAGCAGTAATGAAAGACGAAACAAAAATGAGTGAATGCGCTACGCTAAAAGGAAAAGTCCTGACTTACTCACTCACTGACTGACTGACTCATCAACACCGAGCCCAGCCTGGACCTTGAACGCTGTTTGACTATAATATTATAGACACGGAATAAGTATAATACCTAAATATCTACGGAATAGCATCAGCAGGGCGACCGCGTATCTTTTGCATCAATCATTGATACATCGCAATCACTTCTGATTGGTTATCACTCTTTCACTATTGGACGAAATCCATTGACGCAGCAGGAATACCATAAATTCAGCCAATCGGAGGTGATTGCGATGTATCAATGATAGATGCAAAAGATACGCAGTGGCCCTGCTGATAACAACTCGATAGTTACTATCACCCGTGTGATTATAAACACGTCAAGTTTCGATATGGTATCGATGATATTCTCGTCACCTATTTTCAAAACTAGCTGATGCCCGCAACTTCGTCCGCCTGTATTAAGATTTTCTTATTCCCGCGGGAACTCTTTAATTTTCCGGGATAAAAAGTAGTCTATGTCCTTCCCCTTGATACAAACTATCCCTATACCAAATTTCATCAAAATCGGTCGGAAAAGATATCTTTTCTGATTCCCGCAGGAACTCTTGAATTTTCCGGGATAAAACGTAGCCTATGTCCTTCCCCGGGATACAACCTATCCCTGTACCAAATCTCACTAAAATCGGTTGAACAGATGGGCCGTGAAAGCGTAGCAGACAGATAGACAGACACACTTTCGCATTTATAATATTAGTATGGATTAGTAGATTTGATGTAAACTAAGGAGGCGATAGGTATTAGGTACCTACCTGAATATTTAGATGAAGATTGATAATAATATCGCGACAATATTAATTTTTCAACTTCAAATACTTTATCTAGGTAGGTAGGTACGAGTATGTTCGTAAATCATTATTTCGTATCCACTATCCACCTATCGTAAAGTCTGCCTTTAACCGGATTCCTATAAGTAGAACACATTAGTTAAGCCTAATGAAAGAACTTGAAGTTTAATTTGCTTTGCACGCTTGTACATCGCAATCACCTCCGATTGGCTGAATTTATGGTATTCTTGCTGCGTCAATGGATTTCGTCCAATAGTGGAAAAGAGTTAACCAATCAGAGGTGATTGCGATACATCAATCATCAATCGATCAAAAAAAAGGTCGCCCTGCCGGTGTCGGAGTGAAACGTAGTTACGTTGAAAACAATTTGAAAGATTTGCGGCCATTAGGGTGGTAACTCTAAGCTCTAAATCCCTACGAGAGTGGAGGCTTGTGCCCAGCAGTGGGACGTTAATGGGATGTAGTGGAGTAGTGGAGGGTGGTAACTAGCCACGGCCCAAGCCACCCACTAGCAGTGTTGCCATTGGCGGCTGGAGAAATAGAACGTCGGGGTGTCTGAAAAGGAACGAAATTCGAGGTGAGGGAACGAAGAACATAATATAAGTTTTTAAATCAATTTTTTTCCAGAAAATTTAATTGTGCAAGACTTAAAGGTTTATATAGGCATTTATATTCATTTATTAAGGGGGATGAGCACATCCGGCCCGCGAAATTCAAATTTAATTTGGTTTTTCGCAATTTGTTTTTTCAAAAACTCGGCAGTCGTCTCGCTCGCCACAGACTAAAGAAGCGTATTTTTTTGTTATGGCTGCGTTCGTACTTGCTTAGGAAAGGGCGGCAGTTTTGGGCCGGATGGAGAAACGAAACGCAATTTTTTGTTCTTGATTCTTGAACACAGATTATGTAGTCTTGACTTCCTTATCTATTTTCTAATTTTGTTTTCGTAAAAGAACGAAAAGAACGGTTGAAATAAGGGAACGCCGAGGGAACGCTTGATCATAAAATAGAACGCTTTTCGTTCCCTAGGGAACGATCTGGCATCGCTGCCCACTAGACAACCTCAAATTGAAATCTTTTTTATTCAAGTAGACTTCGACAAGTGCTTTGGAATCGTCTAATGAATTTACCATCAAACTGCACAAAATATGTACGTATGTATTGTACTAGGTACATGAGTGTTTACCTACTTTATATCTTTTGTTTGTGCGGCAATAAAGAATGTATCTATATAATATTATCTATGTACCTACTAGTACTCAGTTGAAAGTGGAACCCGAACTGTGTACTCAGGCCCTAGGTCACGGCGGCGGCTGCGCAGTATAACCACTAACTAACCATGGGTAACTCACCAAAAATTCGTGCGCTGACTCAGTAACTCTAACTCAGCGCACGGAGTCAGCTCACTGAGTCAACTCACTGAGTTAGCGCAATATTGCGCCATGGCGCACCGAGCAGCATAGCGCATAGCCGCACAGCGCACACTCGTGACTCGTCACTCAGTGCGTACTGCGTACCTACTGAGTTGGCAGCTAGTTGGCAGTTGGTAAATGTTACTGCCGCAGTAACTCGCGCAATACGCAATTACGCAGTAATACTACGTAATTGCGTATTGCGCGAGTGTGCAATGTGGATGTGCCCATTTAAGAAGAGGCCAGAGATTTGGATTTTGGCTTATAGATGGCGCTAACCCATCACCTACCTAGTACCTAGCCACGTTTCAATTTTGAACAGGTTCCTAAGTAAGAAACTATCATCAATCAGCGCGAGCGAACTGCGAAGTCGTAGGATTACATACTACATAGTACTCACCTACCTACCTACACTACGACTTACGAGTACGCGGGTCTCGAAAATACCTACAGTTTATTCTACAAACGATCCGATGGATCGTACTTAAAGTTATAACTAGTAGAATCTAATAGTTATAACTTTAAATACGATCCATCGGATCGTTTAGTTAGTATTCGATCACATTGGCGTCAAATTCAAAAGCTAAATACTAAAACAGACCCAATAGCCAAAACTTCAAGGACAACCGGCTTTTATTTGGAATCGCATCGAATTGAATCGAAATTGAGCTCTAAATCAATAGAAATATGGTGCATTGTGCCGGCTAAGACTTGAGTCTTGATGATACTTTTTAAGTAAGTGCCTAGGTAAATATAAATAAATATTTTCTTATCTTTACTAAAAAACAAAATGATCTTCACAATATGAACATAATTGAGATGTTTATTAAGACACAGAGTCCGAATAAAGTACCTACCCAGCGCAGACGCCCGGCCCAGCCAAACCACAGACTCCACAGAGACAGAGTCAGAGTACTTTTCTTTATAGCGCTCAGCAGTCAGCTCAATTTGTAACTCAGCGCTTGCTACATTGCACAGCGCCCGGCAGCGCTAAGCTGCGCTACCACTGAGTCGTGCGCCATGACTCTTTTGCAAAAGGAGTCAGAGCACCCAACTCAGTAAAGTGAGTTAACTCAATTGAGCGGCGTAACTCAGAGTTACCCATGTTTACCACTAACCACTAATTAATTAATGCGTTTGTGACCGGGCGCCCGGAGCCTCATTATGTCACGACTCACGAGTAGGTAGGTAGCTACTGGAGCGGATACATTGCACGAGTTGACGCAGTATAGACCCCTTTCAGCTCCCTACCAACGAACTTAATCTCACTATAATAGGGAATATGCATAAAATTTAAATTTGTCTCTTATATTTTTTTCTAGATTCTTTATTGTCTTTACATTATACTTACTTAAAAGATATTTTTTTTTATTTAGTTATTAATTTATTATTTAAACCCAGAAAATATTAAATAGAAAGTGAAAAATAAGGGAGGCAAATTCAAACTTGCAAAACGCGTCACCATTGGTCGAAACGAAATGTGACTTAGATGGTCACGTCACTTCAGTGGATTTATCGGCGTCGATATTCATACTGTGTTAGTCCTCTTGTGTATTTAACATCATTGGTGTTAGTAGTGTTAGTGAGAAAAAATTGTTTAAAACTGTATTCCTGTGTGATTACTTGTTAAATAATAATAATTATGAAGTAACTGAACTGAATCGCTATAGTAAACAAACACGGGAAATAACCAATGACGTCATCAAAAGCGCGCGATTAATGGTGGCGTTTGAACGGCTCAAAGGGAAAAGCCCATTTTTGGCCAAGGAGCAGCCAGCAATGTAATGAATATCATAAAAAGACATATTTAATAACTAGTATATTCCAGTTACCTATTTGTACGTAGCACTCGGAAATAATTAGTTAGTTTAAAAGAGAAACTCAGTCGACATTCTTTATTTTTAAACCACTTCCGTGGGCCGTGGCTCGCAATGTCAATCTTGACAATGTAGGGAGTGCAATCATCATTTCGTAAAGTCGATATACCAAAAATCGATAATCCGAGATCGATATTTTCAGAAAAATAATTAAAGCAAAGCTTTTTCGCTTTTGGTTATTTAATGGTTGTATCGCTATCTTATAAAAACCTTATTATATAAAATATTATATAAATAAACATAGACATGCTAGATTAATCAATTGAACTGATTCAGTGAATGTACACATCGATATGAATCGATGTACGTAACATCGATTTATCATCATTGGCTCACGTCATACATCTCTATGGCCATAGACATTATTGACATTGACTTATCTCTATTCTCTTTATTTACGTTATCCTATATGTTACTTGTCTCTGATTTACGTTCATCGGTTGCTACTGTTGTGTGTTTCGTAATCGTGATTTTCTTCCTCGGTTTGCTGTAATTTAAACCTGACGACTTCGCTGCTATTATGGACTCTGCCGATGCTCCCGATGACGACCCTGGCTGTACGTTGGATTACGTATAGCTGGTCGAAGGACAGTAGGCTGTTGTGCCCATGTGATAACTATGTGTTTCTTGGGCTGGGCAAGATATCAGGCTAATATTAATCCCCCAGCCCAGTTCTTAGACGACGTTCTAGTTATGAATTTAAGTGAAAATTAATAAAAAATCGAAAACTACATGTTTTTTCTATTGTAACTTGAATTTTTTTAAACATGCTCTACAGAAGTTCGTCCGAGTTTTACGTTCAAAATAGTGTTTGTTTCTTAATCTACGATTTCAATCCTTATGCCTACAATTTGTTTCATTGATGGCTGCACCTTGGCCAAAACCCCTTAGTCAACTGGGCGTTTCCCTTTATACTTAACTTTGAAACACCAATTAACGTAATTATTTGACTATTTTCAAAGCTATTTATATTTTTTACTATGTTATAAAGATGTAAATGATTGATTTAAGAAATAAATATAAATCATGCATATTCCCTATAGTGGTCATGCTCAACTGCATACTATTACTAGGCCCTGAGTTCGATTCCCGGGTCGGGCCTTCAAGTATTGGGGCTTTCTGACAAGTCGGTAGATACTAGATAAGGCCGCCGTGCATTGGAGATCACGTAACGCTATCGGTACTGCTCCTGAATCCTGATCTATCTCCGTCATATCGGATTTTCCGTTCGGGAGAAAGGTAATAGAAAATGCCGTATTAGCGCAGTGGCGCACACACTTACGCTATAATAATAAGTTCCCCGCGCAGATGGCTAATGTCTCTCGACTCGAGGTCGTTGTGTTTATACTCTTTGTCTCGATCAGTGCGAAGCTAGAATTTTAGTAGTAGGTACTCATTCTATTTCGAAGCTCGTCATCGAATGAAAATAACGTCGTCATAGAAAGAAAATGACCAAAAGTTGGACCTAGAAGTACTACTTACGGAAGAAGGTTAAATAATTATCACTAATGGCAATATTACAAGAACGTTTCAACGTTCTGGAAACATTGCCATTTCTTATGTCATTTTAGTGCGTGTAATGTACACCAGGCGCTGGTGTATTCTAAGGTCTAGTGATTTCAAGCAAATGGATATCGATAAAAAGTAAAACTCAAAATTATTATTCAATACCTTTGCCATTATAAGAAACCTAGTATTACTTACGATTTAAATTAGTCCAAACTATAAAGAACTAATCATTCCTACATTACCTACAGTAACATTCATTTTTTCTTTTTCAATGTAGAAAAATAAACTTACCGAAGGATTATTTTTTCCATCTTGATTAATTGATTTTGTTAATATTTTGTTTTTTTTTTTCGACTTTTACAGCTGGATGGATATCCTATTCAAAGTTAGGTAGTTCCCCAAGTACTGATTCAATAAAAATGTTAAAATACCTAGCCCTTATCGGGTACTCGAAGTCGATTGATTTGGTATCACTGTTGCTTGTAATTAAAATAATGAATACGCAAAAATAACAAAAATATTGATGTCGTTTGACAGCTAGTATCGATATATTTGAAACACCCCCCTCTATTCATGGCAATTTTTCTGTATTCATTTGGTTTCGTTTATCGTTAACGTTTGTTGTGGCAGTGCACGAAAGATCGATAGATCGCGTAGCGGTTATTTGTAAATTGTAATGTCAACACGTAATTCCTCATGTTGAGTGCAAAAAAATTTGTATTTTGTGGGTCTAATTCCAATTATTATAATGCTCTAAGTGACTGTTAATGGGCAGATATTTTTTAGATAGCGCGAGTTAAAAATTATGTCGAATGTTTCGGTCGATGTTTTCGTGGTTCCCTTCGGCAAACTAAATATTTTCCGGTGATAATGTGTGTCAAAATTAGTGTTTTATTAAGTTTAGTGTGTAAACAGTGGTGACTGTGGTTTAGTGTAGTGTTTATGTGCACAGCGTAGTGTAGAGCGGTGCGGTGATGGCTTTCCGCGAGTATGTGTCGGGGCTATTCAGCAACCACAACGTGATGGCCCCTTTCTCGCGCTTCTATAGAGCCATGGTGCTCAAAATGAACCAGCGTGAGTACCGAACGTAAACCATTATGATGTAGATGAAGAAATCGGCCGAGCCCAGACATGTATGAACTACATAGGAGTAGAAAGAATTCCACTCAATCTTTGGTCTTGATATTTATATATGTATGGAATGCTGCTATAGTACTGCCACAGCTAGAACCACTGTTTATATTTTCTACCACTGTCTTCCCATGACTAGCTACAGTAGTTAGCTATATTATGGACACAAACTGTTTATTTTCCTGTCATTCCATAGGTTTGTTACTTTATAAACAGTACCTATATACTTACTGTAAATAATGTACCTATGTGCTATAAATAAAGTACCAATGTAGGTAGAAAACTGGCCAAGTGCGTCTCGGGCCACACACATTATAGGGTTCCGTAGTTGCTTCTACTTCGTTATACTTATTATGTATAAGTAAGTACTACCTCTGTGAATTTTTTCATACATTCTACAACAACTTTTTTGACTAGACAGAAAAGTTACACAGATCATTAGACACTTTAAAGCTTAATGTTTCACAAAAGGATCCCTGAATAAAAAAATGCTTTTCCCACAGCTACAATATTTTTGAACGAACTATCCTACGATACCCCATACCATGCGATAGATGAGAAAAAGTTCATCCCAACTTTTATGTGTAGGGGAGGTACTTACCCTAAAATATTATTTTTCAAAATTTTATTTTACCATTTAAGTAAGTACTTACATAAATAACTACCAAAGTACCATACCATACCATGCCATTTTTATCAGTGTGATTAATATTATGTATATGTCACCGTAAGATTGTAAATCCGTAAGATTGTAATCTAACGCTTTTTTTTCGATAGATTGTAAACAGTTGAAAGATTGTGAACTGTTCAATGTTTGAAGTGTCAATTTTTGAAATATTCATTGTATTTACGTTTTCTTGTCTCTTTCTTGTAGGTTAGGTTAGGGTTCGACATAAATAAACAAGCAGGCCAGGCATTTAGGTTCTATCGGGTTAATAAACCTAACAGATTACAATCTACCGAAAAATAATCCGTTATATTGTAATCATTCAAAAGTTTATAATTTCGAGAGTTAGATTGTAATCTAACAGTTTTTACAATCTTATGGTGACATATATTATCCATAAGGGACTCTGAGTTAATGAAATGAAATGAAATATTATATTATATATATAAATAGCGATATTGTAGCAACCATCTGACTTGTCAAAATGTTAAAGATTTAAGAGGATTTAAGAAGAGCGAGGGCAGCAGCCAGGTGTGCTTGATCAGAGTTATTGACAATAAAAACATTTTACTTACCAACTTCATCACTATGATTGGTATTTGAATTTATTTATTTACTTATTTATTTTTGGTACAAACTTCATTGGATATTTTAACACAAAGTTGAATTCAGGCTGCCTTTTCTTTCTCACTCACTACGGTAAGTTTCAGTATTTTATATGATACCAAAGAGTTATTTGCAGTACTGATTTATTTTACCATTACCATGGCTTGTGTCCAGGGTATCATTACTCAGGCCCTGAAAGGTGAATATAAGGTGATATATTTGCTTACATTATACATTTTTTTTTCTATTTTCTATAGGTATAATCTGACAAAAAATTTATGCATGGAGCAAATGAGGGCATTGTTAGCTGCTTTTTGGCAATTCTGAGCAGTGACAAGCTAATGACATTGCCGAGTTTAAAAACGTGGCATTACCAGACTTCCCTTTTTTCACTTTTTTGTCATTCACTTTTTTTTACTTTCCCTCAGGGCCCCAAATTCTTGTTTGCCCAAGGTCCCCAGCATGGCCTAAGACGTTGTTGGTTATTTGGTTTACTTGAGGAGCCAAAGCTTAGTCACGTCATCTGTAATGTTTAAAACTATACTGACACACTGAAAAAACTTTGTTCTGTGTTAATAGTTACTACTAAAATTCCTTTAATCGTATTTTCAAAATATATTTTAATGAACAGAAATCTTCCAGTTAAAGTTTTATTATTAAGTTTAAGTACCTACTTACTTAACTATGACTAACGGCCGGTTTCTGAATTGAGAATTTCATGTTGAGTCTGTCTCAAAGTCTACTTAAGGACTAATTAAGCAACTTTTTGTTTCTGAGTTGATATTGGGCCGGTTTCTGAATTAAGCATTCAAGCAAAAACAGCAAGTTCCAAGTCTCAAACCTTACACAATATCAATTCAGGAACAAAAATTTGCTTAATTAGTCCTTAAGTAGTCTTTGAGACAGACTCAACATGAAATTCTCAATTCAGAAACCGGCCGTATGACTATAGACAGTTCCGGAGTTTTTCCCCACTGCATTACTTAGTTTGTCATAATTTGCTGCAGTTCAGTGTTCTTCAGTGATTTTCCTTATTGCCTAGTCTTGTAACTTCAAAACTTATTTATCTACTCAGTAAATACT
This sequence comes from Erebia epiphron, assembly GCA_963932025.1. NCBI lineage: Eukaryota > Metazoa > Arthropoda > Insecta > Lepidoptera > Nymphalidae > Erebia > Erebia epiphron. The sequence goes on along the minus strand of OZ009946.1, from coordinate 35,593,652 downwards.
CAGTTACTGAATGGATTATTGTAACTAACTGCCGCACTCAGAGTTTCTTAATCATTACTTAAGGAACTCCTTAGTATAGATTTGGTATTGAAATCAAAGGAGTTCTTCAAGTAATCCCCTTCTTCAAGTAAGACTCAACATGGCAGTAAGAGATTACTTTCAATCCCTAAGGGGGTAAAATCGGCGTTTCAAATTTGTTTGAAAATAGAACTTAACGTAAGCAAAACCGCGGGCAAAAGCTAGTGTAAATAAAAATCGTCCTTAGCTCTAGTTTGAACATGCATAATGTACCAACTGACTCAACACATCGTCAAAATTGTGTGCGTTAATATCCAGTTACCGTAAAAGGCTGGGCGCACGGCTCGGATCACCCTTGACATCGGCTTACGTTTAGCCTTCGTGTTATTGGAGGTTGCGACGCGCAGTTACTCAGTTTAATATTCGTCGAACATTTCCTGACATAACATTTAAGTCATTAAGGAATAGTTAGGGCGACATATACGAAACGGCCAAGCCGTACCTTTTTACCAAGATGTAGAGGTTCTAGGGACAAGTTTTATATATAGACTTACATGTTATTTAATATTATTAGTTTGGTACACAGTAAAGAGCATTTAGAACTATGTACTTTGAACTTGAGACAGACTCCGTGGGTTATGATGCGCAGCACAAAGAGGAGCTCACCTTCGGGCTTGGCTCTAATTAGAGATCTCATAACTTTTTAACAGTGAAAGCATTATGCACTTGTGAGTCTTTGGCAACCAATTTTACATGAAATGTTTTTGGTGGGATTTCATTTATTTTTGGCAGGCACCCTAGATTTTTTGATTTTTTTTAGCTGATTTTCCTGTACTTCAGCTAATCCTTTTTTCATGGCCCACCCTAGAGTTCTAGAGATTTTGATTTTTTTCGTAAAAGTGAAAAAAAAACCTAAACTACGTATTTCAAGTACCAATAAATCTGAAACCATAAATGCTAGATGATTGATACTTGGTAAGTTTAATAAATCTGTCAACGACATGTTATCCTGAAAATTACAGCTTTCTACCATGTTCCGTACCGAAGTTATGACTGTTCTAAAATACAAGGAAATGCTGTCAGATTTGCACCCCCTATACGAGGGGTTGGAGATGAAAAGATTCAGATTTCTTAATTTTCCTGTTGTTTATATGCAAATTCTAGCCTACATACCAAATTTCAGTCTTCTAGCACTTCAGGAAGTACCTTTTTTCAGTTGATGATCATCAGTGAGTGAGTACGAAATCGACGTATTTTAGGTAATCAATAAACTGAAACTATAAATGCTAAAAAATTGAAACTTGGTATATTCGGTAAGTCCCCCAACAACATCTTATCCTGAAAATTTCAGCTTTCTAGCGTCATTCGGACCGAAGCTATGACGGTTCGAAAATTCGACGAAACGCTTCGAGAAAAGGTAGGTAGTGCCCCGTTTCCTTTGGCTCGTCTTTGGCGGGGACACTCCCGTGTCCCCAGATTATTTTGTAGCAACCAATCAATAAGTGGGAGTCATAGTTTACATCATTTATTATTTTTAAACGTGACAACTTAAGTACATTGTTTTCAAATTACTACCTACCTGCCATAACTTGGAGGTATTAGGTATTATTTCGATAGCCATATTATACCTATATTCGATATATTTTTTTGATTAACTATTTACTTAGTGGTTGAGTATCTAACTACACTATCTAGATATATTGAAATTGCGGACTATGACCCACAGGCTTAGGCTTAGGTCATCTTCGCCTCCGGACATAGAATTTACCATTGCTATGCATTCATGCGCCTCTATCTGCCAGACTTCCAAGGCCTGCAATATTTAGCCGACCGAGGAGACCAATTTTTAAACTTGAAGTATTTTATGCAGATGAAACGTTCTTTCACAATGATTCTGATACGAACTTTTAAATGCCTTTCCAGCATTCGTACTTAACTATTTCCTGCAACGTAACTTAGTTAAGTAGCTACGTAACTTCGGTGCTTCAAGGCAAGAGTGAATAGCTGTCTATCGGCATCTCCGCTTCCATCTAGATCGTATAGACCCATGGGCCATGGCTCTTCATTCATTGCTTTCCATAAAAGCTGATTGTCGTCCAACACAAGCCTAGGCATGGCATGTAGGATGTATGCTGATGTTATGGCGAAACTATTCCTTGTTGTCTACGGAACTCTAAAAACAAGACTAATGCATCGTATACCGACCTAGTTAGTCATAGCTGCTAGCATATCTCCTAGGTAGTTAGAAATGCGAGTTTCACCTAAAACATTCTTGAAGTAACGTGTAAAAGCCCTCAAAGAAGCCAGAAATAAATAACCTTCTCCAGATTATTCTCGGAAGTGGAATTGCATCTGCAAACGTTTTCGGTCGCACTGTATACATAAAATTGCGTTGCCTTCAGTTAGATTAAAAAATAAAAGCACTTGAAGGAAGGAAGTAGGTATCTAGTTATTTCATAAATTATTTCCACAGATTGGCGATTAGATACAACAAGGTAACTAGGTACCTACGTTAAACTAAACCTACTAGGAAAAGTTCTTATCGTCAGTATCATGATTAGGTACCGTAACTACACCTAGTTATTTACTATCGATTAAACGATATTATACCTACCTAGTTAAACTATTTTTGAATTTGAATGTGAACCAGCGCTTACAATTGACGGCAATTATGAACGGATGGTTCAAATTCTAATTTCAGACTGGCATGTCATTATTTAATATGCATTAGCTTCTGAGAGACCGCCCGAAATTAAGATTTTTAAATAACTTTTTAAGCAATATTCGGCTGAAGACCATCGGTTTATATAGGATTCCTTATGTTTAAATTTGAAGAAACTACTTATGTAATTACGTTCACTCATTCAGAAGTAATAAGAAATCACTCAAGTTGATTCGGAGACCTCGTTTCACTCTGTCAAAAATACAAACATCAAGATGCAAATTCAGGCACATACAGGTATTGTTATAACTACTTCTAAATTAAAATAGGAATCAGAGCGTAACACCAGACCTGACAATAGCTAACAGTTAGTTTTTCAAGATAACAATTTACTTGCATCAGTTTTTTAAATGGTCCTTCCTCGCCTTCTACCATCATACTCTACTTAATTTGTAAATTAACACGTACTTACGTGACATCGATAAGGCTTGGAACCGTAAATTTTTTAAATCCTAAACTGAAACGTAGAACGTTTATTATACTTACATTTCAAGTTACTAAGGCCCGTAGGTACTCATTAACTAATAAACCGACATTTTTTTTTTTTTATCCACTACAAGTTAGCCCTTGACATGAAGCCAAGAACACGTTCTCAAGTATCGGTCAATCTATGTCTAGAGACCGATACCTGAGAACCTTCTCCTAGCTGATGTCGGTTCTAACAGAACAGCATTCTGTGTGTTGTACCTACACCTGCATCTCAGAACTACTCGTATACTTGCCAGCACTAGATTTAGAGCTGTCATTTTAGTTTAGTTTAGCGATTGTGGGCCACACTTTCGTTAGAAATGAAATGAAATGATTAATATTCACGTAGGACACCTAATACCACTTATGAAATATCGTGACTCTACCACTCAGTTAGCCAGTAGCCTTGAAAGCGATCTCATACTAGTTATGACGAGCGAGTGTCCTCACGATGTTCTCCGTCGCCGGTAAAGCTAGCGATATCAAACCGCTTTCTAGTGGTTAGTGTTACACGTGTAGCGATAACAGCCTAGTGGTTAAGATACCCGACCTCAGATACAGGGTCGCGCGTTCGATCCCCGTCCACGCATCTCCAGCTTTTAGAAGTTATAGTGTGTTTTGCGAAATTAAATATCACTAGCTTCAAACGATGCAGGAAAACATCGCGAGGAAACCTGCATGCCCGAGCAGTTTTCATAATGTTCTCGAACATATTGTGAGAAGTCTTCCAATACGCACTTGGCCAAGGACTATGCCCAAACTCTTCTCATTCCGAGAGGAAACTCGTGCGTGGAGGGTTACTACGATCGCTTAAAGCAGTATTATTTCAAAATGTCAGTTTTATGTCACGTACCATGCCGTCCCTAAAATAAGGATTATAATTCTTAAACACGAACGTCAACGATATTAAAACAATACGGGTCCGAGCGATGATAGTATGCCCCGAGTAGTGAGCCGGCAATCATACTAATTTTATATTATGCGAAAGTGTGTTCGTTTGTTGGTTTGTCCTTCAATCACGCCGCAACGGAGCAACGGATCGACGTGATTTTTGGCATGAGTATAGTTAAGGACCTGGAGAGTGATATAGGCTACTTTTTATCCCGGCAAATTAAAGAGTTCCCGCGGGAATAAAAAAAACTTAAGCCACGCGGACGATGTCGCGGGCATCAGCTAGTGGGTTGATAAGAGAGAGAGAGACGAAATGTAAATAGTGGTTGGTATTGTGTTGACAGACGAGGACGAGGCGACGACGTCGGGCATCACGGACGGCGCGGCGGACGAGCAGCAGAACCGCGTCATCTTCGTCAACCGGCCGCAGCCGCAGAAGTTTGTCAACAACCGGATATCCACCGCCAAGTACAGGTGACTCGCCGTGTTCCTGCTGGTGCTGCACAGTCTGCCCATAAATACTCACTGTTACAATACAAAAAAACAATCATGTTACATTTGAATTTGAAACCTGCCATTCTCATATGTTAAATAGTAGCTAATGCCTGCGACCAGACTATAATCTATATCTGTGCCAAATTTCATCCAGATCCGTTTAGCCATTCTGGCGTGAATTAATAACAATGCATACATACATGCATCCATATTTACAAACTTTCGAGTTTTATTGGTAAGGAAATAAGTACATAGTTGTGACGTCATCAAAATTTCAAATTTTTTTGTTTAATTACTTTACTTGTGGGTTAATTATATACAGTGGGTGTATTGGAATTTTTCAACTAAGTGCTTTTTATCGAGAGTAAAATTCAATCAAGCCTCTGACCTAATCCTATTGAGTCCCCCTGCCCCCGTGTGACGTCACTGGCGCGACCGTGCGGCGTGACTCCTATACAATACCGCCAAATGATTGTGTAGTCTATCCTGGGGGAATATACTACCATCAATTAGGAAGGCGTATTGTTTTAATATTGTTGACGTACCTGATTTGGAACAATCCTTATGTTAGAATTCAAATTCAAATGTTTTTTATTCAAATTATTTTTACATGTGCTTTTGAATCGTCAAGTGAATCTACCACTGGTTCGGAATGACATTCCTACGGAGAAGAATCAGCAACAAAATTCGGCGGTTGCTCTTTTGAAAAATTATTTTATTAATCAGATAGACTACATGATATATGTAACCGCTGTCATAGCGAGTCATATGTATGCTCTTTTGTCATTTAGAAATATCATTAAAGTACATAAAACTGTCATTTTAAATAATATTGCTTTATGCGATGGTAGTAAGTAGTAGGTAACCCTCCTGAACGGCATTCCGAATTGAGCGACTCTGTAATCAGATTAATTGTTTGAATTTGAATAATTATTGTTAGCGTCGGCCGATGGCCTTGACGGTAACACTAATGATGGAAGTTTTCGCTTTACCTATTCACAACCTTTTATTGAACTAACCCAGAACATTCTACATTGGATTTTGACATTATCCTACATCCTATTCCATCCTATTTCCTATCCTACTTAATATTATAAACTTTATCTATTTTATCTGATCAAAATACCTTAATCCAAGCCTAGCCTGTCTTTCCCGGGGATGTTTAACCCTGTACAAAATTTTGTTAAAATCGGTTGAACGGATGGACCGTCGTAAAACCGTTACTGAGAGACAGACAGACACACTTTCGCATTTATAATATTAAAGTAATTTTCTGGTACATATAGTATGGATATGCGGAAGGACGTGGGAACCCACCGCATTATTATCCCAAGAAAACTCCTACCATTATGTGATTAATGGAATGGGATCACGATTCACGACCCTCAGTAACGAGGAATACAACGCAAAGAGAGTTTGGATTTAGACCAAAAATGACCCGCCTCCTAAACTCCCTAACATTTCGGACTTCGTCCGTGTTTATTAAGTTTTGACTAACTGCTTAATTTTCCGGGATAAATGTCTCCTATATGTCCTTCCCCGGGATGTAACCCATCCATAAAGCAAATTTCATCAAAATTGGTTGAAAAGATGGGCCGTTAAAGCTTAGCAACCAGACAGACAAACACTTTTATTAGTATAGACTTGTATTTACCAAAATAAATAAGTAGAAGTTCAAAAGCTCTAACCTTGAGTGAAAGTTAAATCGGCGAGTGCGTGTAGCTGCCGGTGCTGTTTAAACGAGATCTGCAGCCGACTGGCAACCTGCCCAGATATCAGAAACGCCTCAAATGCGATGGAGGACGCTCCATTGTTTACGTGTGCCATATGTTGCCACTTTTGGTGAATGTAGGCTAAACGGGTGACTGTTAAAACTAGTTCAGTTTTAAAACTAGTGCTCGGCTGTTATGTTTGAGTTTCAATGATAATAGCATTGGAGTACCTACGCGGGCATCATCTAGTAGTTATTTTATTTGAAACTACACAGTAGGTACAATAATATTTGTACTTAACAAGTTACTATAAGATGCCCGCGACCCGTGGTTACAGATTATTAAAATCCCCCGGGAACTCTTTAATCTTCCGGAATGAAAAGTATCCTAATGTCAGAGTCCAGGATGAAAGAACCGGCTCAGGAAGGAACCGGTTCCTTCCCAAGAGCTAAAAATGTGATAAGGTTTCTACTTGAACGCTTTTCAGGGGATCGGAAAGGAAATCGGTTTTTGAGTAGGTACTTATGTATCCTACGATATGCTTTTATGTTTCTACATGACGTACTTTTACGGAAAAGCGGGATCTGATGTGGGGAAATTCGTTACACATTTTTAGTTTAGTAAAAATTCCTCGTGACAGAACATAATTGTAGTTCTCCACCGTAACCTGCAAAACCAATGACGCGTATTTCTTTCGTACGCATAGTTCGATTTTCATACTTTCGAACCCCTATTTCATCTCCTTAGCGGTTTAATTTTCAAAAATCCTTTCTTAGCGGATGCCTACGTCATAAAAGCTATGCGCTGTGCGTTAATAAATAGATCAGTCAGTCAGTCACCTTTTTCTTTTTATATTTAGAGGCGTCCATTGTCATTACCAACGCATGGAATACTAATGTCCGTCATTTGACACGACATTTGACCACAGTGTAACGCCGCGTAGGATCTGTGCCAAATCGAAACTCGTATGAATAAATATGAGCAAAAGCTCGCCCGGACGTTTCGTGAACTGCCATTGTTTACGAGTGGTGTTCGCAATTCGCATTTCGCAGCCGCTTGGCGCAGCGCCAGGGGTTCTATTTGATGTCACAGGCCTATCATACGGTGTAGATGCGACTGTGTTATGAGTAGGTATGTCCGTTCTCCGTACGTGCTCGCTTCGGGTCTCGACTCTCGGCGCAATGTCAATTGGTTCCCTGTTATGACACACTTGCATTTGTTTACGTACCCTGCTCTACATACTCAGAAATGGCACAATGATTTTTACAACGAACCATTTGAGAGGGTACCTACTGTTCCTTTTCTAAAACTTTATAATACATCATGATCACCTCATCGGCCATTGCTAAGTTTCTTTTTGAGATCTCGCTCTCTACAAAACTACTGGCCGCATAAGACCAGACTTTCTATGAATTGTACTACGTCCACTTGGTCACTAAATGCTGCATTTTCGGTGGGCAGTGGTGAGCCTAAGCGGCATAAAATACGCAGTGTTCCGCAGTTAGTTTTTGGATGGCCCATGTCAATACCCTACATGAGCGATAAACGCTAACTTGTTTGCGATATCGCGATCAGCTAATGTCACTCGCCCCTCCCGCCGTGATTTCCGCTCGCCACTCATACAAATGTATGTATGTGTCGAGTGTATCGCAAGCACGGATCCGCTGCCGCCCCGCTGACCACCGAAAACGCAGCCTGCAGTCTATATCTTTCGCTTATACTTGTCTAGCTGGACGCACCAATGGTCTTTGACTGCTAGTGCGCGAGATCCCTTTCAAAATGAGAATTAACAGACTCCAGTCCACACATCTTTGAGAACCTTATGGGGGACTCTTAGCCACGGTAATATCTATACTGTGTCTTAGCCTTCCTCACGATATTTTCCTTCACTGTCATATTAAAACACTTGTCATAACACCGAATTCCGAAAATTGCGTCTTGCATGCGTGGCATGCGTTTTGCACCTCAAGTGCAAGACGCATTTCGGGGATCGAACTCCGGACCCCTTTTATAGGATTTCGAGGTCTTTACCACTATCACCACTGTCTACTTCACTGCGCCATGCTAAAGAAAACTTCAAATATTTGAATTCCACTTTGTCTTTAACATTCAGAGTATTTCAAAAAGCAATTGAGGCTCAGACGCGCCAATCCTTGTCCTGTAGGCAATATCCATTTATTGCGGAGACATCAAATTTTATGGATATGATATCTGCACCCAAATCTCAAACCTAAGCACTGTAAATTTTGCTCTTCTTTGGTCTTTGAGTTAGTATAGTAAATGACTAATGCATGTCTAAAATCTAAATTCTCAGAGATCTCAGGGTAGAATAATTTCTGCTTTTTCGAGCGGAACGAGGAAGCCTAGTGTAATATAATAGCGACTGATGAACTATGGCTTAAATCCATCTCACTGTAGAGATAACCGGTGCTCAGAAGTGAGCCGGCGGTGGGTTGAGATAATAACGGCGGTGTTACGTTCGCCCGCAGCCTGCCGTCGTTCGTGCCGCTGTTCTTGTTCGAGCAGTTCCGGCGCTACTCCAACTGCTTCTTCCTGCTGATCGCGCTGCTGCAACAGATCCCCGACGTGTCGCCCACGGGCCGCTGGACCACGCTCACGCCGCTCGTGCTCATCCTCACCGTCAGCGCCATCAAGGAGATCGTCGAGGACTTTGTGAGTGCTCGTCTTGTGGAAAAATGGATAAGTGACCAAAGGGGCGGGTCTGGATCCACCTCTTCGCAGTACTCTGCTGATTGCCTGATATGCTTATAATAGTTTTGGTTGTAGAAACGTCACCGGGCGGACGATGAGACGAACCGGCGGAAAGTGGAAGTGCTTCGCGAGGGGCGCTGGCTCAGCATCCGTTGGGAGAAGCTGCAGGTGGGCGACATCTGCAAGGTGCTCAACAACCAGTTCTTCCCCGCCGACCTCGTGCTGCTGGCCTCTAGGTGCGTGCCGTGTCATATACAGTGCTAGACGAACCGGCGCAGAGTGGAGCTGCTGAGCGACGGGCGCTGGCTCAGCATCCGCTGGGAGAAGCTGAAGGTTATGCTGAGTTTGCTGTGGGCTCTTCTAAGACCAGGGCGCGCTTGGAACCCTCAAAGTTTTAGTTCTAAGACACCGTAGTTGAATTATCACCTATAATAAAGTTAACTGTGGGTAAAATAAACATCTTTTGACTATGGTGCTTGAAATATAATGAGGCAAGGATTTGTCCTACGTTGGTCGAATACATTCATCTCTTAGCCTCCCAGAAAAAGTACTCAACATAATAATTATTGTTTGAATTAGCTGATGCCCTCGACTTCGTCCGCGTGGTTTAAAGTGTTTTTTCCGCAGGAAATCCTTAAATTTTCAGGATAAAAAGTAGCCTATGTCCGTGACTCTACCACCAAACCGGTGATAGAGTTACGACATTTCATAAGTGGCACAATAATTTGTCCTACGTGAAATAAATAAATCATTTCATTTCATATCCGCAGTGAGCCCCAAGGCATATCGTTCATCGAGACGTCCAACCTAGACGGGGAGACGAACCTGAAGATCCGGCAAGCCAACGCGGACACCGCGCCTTTGGACAACGACGCGGCGCTGGCCGAGTTCAGGGCTACCGTGCAGTGCGAGCCGCCCAACAGGCATCTGTATGAGTTCAACGGCATGCTGAAAGAGACCAACACCAAGTGAGTGCTTGTAATGGGTAATGATGCTGAGCCAACTTATTTGGGTTCTTTCCCTTACTTATTTGGGTTTTTTTGTAGTGAAACTTTGATTTGAAAATTCGATGAAACGAAAAAGCGACACTAAAAACAGACAAACATATTCATAGAATCATGACATTTCATGAGTGGCACAAGTTGTCTTACGTGAAACAACTAAACATTAATTTGACTGTACCTTGTAACGAAGCCAAGGGTCCAGGATACGGCTGGTTGCGTGGCTTCGTACATATAGGTAGGGAGGCCCTCACAAATCTAACGCAATTTACAGAAAACACACTCATAAACCTTTATTCATGGTTCCACAAGAAGTACTTAAGTCTAGATAATTTTCCTATCGCTTAAGTATACGGTCCGAGGTCCTGAGGGGTGCGGGGTGTCACCGGCTGACACACGCGATACGCGGACACAGAGGGTGTCCGCGGAGAGAGGGGCGAAGGGGAGGGGAGTCGGAAAGATGGATCGTCCGTGGCCGAAGCAGCGGAGCGACCGATCTCGCCTGCGTTCACCAGATCCTGCTGTCACTCGTCTGCCCGGGACCCCAAGCCGACGTGTTGTGACAGCGATCGCTGGCGAACTGGCGGCGAACGCAGGCCGCGGTGGTGCGGAGCGCGGCGGGGTTGTTTTGCACACGGTCCGCGGTGCGACGTAGTCTCGAACATTCTTGATGGCTCTTGTCCATGCGTGACTCATCACTGCGACTTAGTCTCGAACCTTCTTGGTGGGCTTTGTCCCTGCGTGATTCCTCGCTGCGCCGCGCGGCGTCACAACCTTATTCAAAGCTTTATAAAGTTGAGATAGGTGCTATGTTCCCGCCTCTATACATCTATCTTTTACTATCATATTGCTATCCCTTTCCAACCCCCACCACCGGGCATTGTGGCGGGCGCAGCAAAATTGCAGCGCTCGTCATTTTACTCATTGGCGTTATGTCTCGCCGCAGAACGATCCCGCTGGGGCTGGAGCAGATGCTGCTGCGCGGCGCGATGCTGCGCAACACGGCGTGGGTGGTGGCGCTGGTGGTGTACACGGGCCACGAGACCAAGCTCATGAAGAACTCCACCAAAGGTGACCGCCGACACGTACACTCCCACAGACTTGACACACAGCTGACCCGGTCACAGTGTCGCTAGTATATATGATGGTGATGCAGCTTAGGGATCATCCATAAAATACGTCACGTATGTGGCGTCACACTAGGGAGGGGGTCCCACAAATGTGACCAACTGTGACAAGGACGGGGAGGGGTCAAAAAATCACGAAATTAGTGTGATGTGACATTATGGATGACCCTTTAAGGTAGAATGCGTTTGTCTAGAAGATGCCTATTCACTCTTGATTTGAAGGTTTATAAAATCTGGACACTTACATCGAGGCTAGTCCACAAACATCAAGTCGCTCAACGCGCTATAGATAGAGCTATTAAGCGAATTTATTTGAGGGATAAAATCCGAAACGAAGTAATTCGCTTAAGAACACAAGAAATCGACATAGCTCTCAATGCTAGTCACGTTTGCCGTAGGACCGACGGGCAGTGGAGGCCGAAACGAAGTAATTCGCGTACTTTGACTTGTCTCAGACTTTACTCAGAGTTAAAACGAGATGGACTTATGTGAGTAACATAAATCTGTTTCGTTTTAACCATGCCTTAAGTCTAAGCAAAGTCAAAGTTCGCTCTATAGATCTCACTAGAGTGGAGACCGCGTCTCGGCAAATGGAGTGTGGGGCGCCCCATGGGTAGGTGGAGCGACGACATCCGGAGAGTGGATGGCATCAAATGGATGCTAATAGCCAAGGATAGTCAACGTTGGCGCAATCTTAAAGAGGCATATGTCCAACAGTGGATGCATATTGGCGGCTGATTATGATGATGATGATGATGATATGAAAAGGGGAGAGGAAAATGGAAGCCGGAAGGGCATTCCATAACCTAGCGGATCGAATTAGGAACGAGGAAGCAAATCGCTTCATCCTCGTCCTCATTCGTGCGTGTTCAATTCGCAGCTCCGCTGAAGAGGTCGTCGATCGACAAGCAGACGAACACCCAGATCTTGATGCTGTTCATCATTCTGCTGGTGCTGTCGCTGCTCAGCGGCATTTTCAACGAGGTGTGGATCCAGCAGCGGAAGTACACCGACTGGTACATTGGCCTCACTGGTGAGTGTGCCCTCCTGATGCCGTTCATCCTTCTGCTTTTGTCTCTCATCTTTAACGAGCCGAGGTCCCTCACCCGTTGTCCTAGATGAGCGACAGAAGCGACGCGACGCCATAGAAAATGACAGATGTCGCGTAGATACGTCTGTCATTTTCAATGGCGTCGTATCGCATCGCGTGGCGTCGCTCCTTTCGCTCACCTAGGACAACGGGTCAACAAGACGATGCAGCGGAGAAGATCAGACTACGAACGAAATACGCGTAGTTTTCTATGATGTTTTTGTTCGTGCAGATATGGCAAATATATATTTTATGAAATATTTTTGTTTTCAGAGGCGCAGAACGCAAATTTTGGATTCAACTTTTTAACGTTTTTAATATTATACAACAATCTTATACCTATATCATTACAAGTTACGGCTGAAATTGTCCGATTTTTCCAAGTGAGTATCAGTGTTTTACCATCTTCAATCAATTAGATTGTAGCTCTGCTTAATTATCTCCCCCGCATTATATTGTGTGAAATATCGTTCAGCTAGTAACACCGAATGGTGTTTTCAGGCGAAGTTCATAGCGATGGACAGTGAGATGTATCACCCAGAGACGGACACGCCCGCCCTGGCGCGCACCTCCAACCTGAACGAGGAGCTCGGGATGGTGCGCTACGTGTTCAGCGACAAGACTGGCACGCTCACCTGCAACGTGATGGAGTTTCGCAAGTGCTCCATCGCTGAGGTGACAATCACACTCACTCACACAAAAACTCTCACTCACACCCATTCACACTTTCTCTAAAAAAATCCACCGCCGAGGTGATTCATACTCACACATACTCTCACGCACACACACACACGCGCGCGCACACACACACACACACACACACACACACACACACACACACACATTTCACACTCTGTAAAAATAATATTAGTAATGACTTATTTAGCTTAGCACAGGTACAGAAAAGAATTCCCAAAAAAGACTACAAATTCAATCACACTCACGCAAACGTGTACACTATATAAAAGGTGTCTGATTAACTTAATAAGACCTTAAAAAAGTTTGAAAAGTAAAACCGAACTCATTCTTATTTAAAATGTGAACAATTCATTTTGGAAACTGCTGCTTTCTGATATTCAACTTCAATCCATTCACGGGGAGACCTAAAAGTCTAATTTATAACCCCTGATAGTTGATATACTTTAATGTTGTGCCACTAGAGCTTCATTGGTAACTCCGTCGGGTAAAACTGTTTGTAAACTAGTTTGCCTTGATTGATTGTCCCGTAAAACAGTTCACACAGAAAACTGTGGTTATATTGTGTATTTGTAAGTATCAAATGGGATGGACCCAAAAGTTAAGGCGTTTAAGTTTTTCAACGACATAAACGTTTGTGTGATTTTTCTCACCGGTCATCCTATCGTATTTCAAAAATTTTGACTTGTTTTCAGGTAATATACAATAAACCCGGCCCAAACGAGAGGTTAGAAGACACGCTCCTGTATCAGAACCTAGACAACAACCACCCGAGCGCCGCCGTCATAGCGGAGTTCCTCACCATGCTGGCCGTCTGCCACACCGTCATACCGGAGGTCATCGACGGGAGGATCAATTACCATGCTGCCTCGCCGGGTGAGACAACTATGTATTCAGAAAAACTATTTTTAAGTTTTATGCAGAAACTAGCTGACGCCCGCGTGGATCGAGGGTTTTTGGTTCCCACGGGAACTCCTTAATTTTCCGTTTTAATAAAAAGTAGTCTATGTTATTCCAGACTAATCTATCTCCGATCCGTTCAGCCGTTCACGTAGCCTATGTCACTTTTTAGGTCCTCAACCCCCTGCAAAAAAACAAGTCGATCCTTTGCTCTGTTGCATTGTGATTGAAGGACAAACCAACAAACAAACACACTTTCGCATTTATAATATTTGATGATCGTTCGAACCGGATAATCTTGCTTGCCAATCCATCGATACAATAATTGCTACTTCAAAAAGTGATGGTGATCTCAAAATATTGTTTCAAAACAGCTGAACAACTGTTTTTAAGTTTAATGTAGACATGATCTTTAACATTGCTTGCCAATCGACGGGCACTTCGATTATGGCCTCAAAATATTGTTTCAAGTACTATTTTGCGGCGTGTTTTGAACGTTACTGCCGTCTGAAACAGACTTTTCTAAAATACGTGATCCGTGCCGACAGATGAGCGCGCGCTGGTGGCGGGCGCGGCGGCGTGGGGCTGGGTGTTCAGCACGCGCACGCCACAGGCGGTGAGCGTGTGCGCGCGCGGCGCCATGCTCACCTACACCGTGCTGCACGTGCTCGCCTTCACGTCCGCGCGCAAGCGCATGTCGGTCATCGTGCGCGCGCCCACCGGTCAGTACGCGCCCACACTTATTCTTTAGGGCACCACCACCACCACCACCACTACAGCCCATTAACGTCCCACTGCTGGGCACAGGCCTCCTCTCTCATAGGAGAGAGGGAATTAGAGCTTAGACCCACCACGCTGCTCCAATGCGGGTTGGCGGGCTTTAACGACTATTATCATGTTAGTGATAATAACCGGGACCGACGGCTTAACGTGCTCTCCGAGGCACGGGGGTGAAACACCGCCAACTTCCTAACTCCGGGCTAGTGCTGAGAATTTCTAGTCAGAAAAACCCAACACTTATTATGGCCCGACCCGGGACTCGAACCCGGGACCTCGTCAGCCGCAGTCAAACATGCTAACCACTAGACCAACGAGGCTTTAGGGCACCATACAGATATATTTCATACAATCGGATGAAGGGGACTTCTACACTGAGTTGGCAGTTACGAGAGGGAGAGGAATTGCTTGCTCTGCCTACAGACTGGCAGAAGTCGCCAATACAAACTTTGATTCTTTTTCTTAGTAGCTCTTATGAAGTTTTCATGTGGTTTTGGTACATTCTGAAATCTAAAACGGATCCATTAAAAATATGATGGCCATCTTACCATCGTGTTATGTTTTAAACTTTTAAAATTGATGTGGTCGTTATTTCTTATAAGTTTTTTGGGGCGGTAATTACGAAAATTATGTCCATTCTCAAATCCAATATTTCTAAGATGGTCCTAGTCAGCACCACCATAATTTCGTCAAAAAAGTATTTGTGCAGCACATAGCACACACTGGTGAAATCGCACCATTAGATGAGCGTGTAACTCAAGTGACCTGCTTTTGTAGCGGCTGAGGAATCCACCCACCTGTGGGTGGATTCGATTCCGACTCACTCTGATGTGTCATATTATGAATTTTCACTGCACGTCCCGCAGAATCCGACACATTAGTCTTATTCCCTAACGTATGCTGTGTGCAGGGAAAATGAAGCTATATTGCAAGGACTCGGTAATCTCGGGCCTCGCACGGCGCCCTACGCTGAGGCCTCGCTCGCGCACTTGGGCCTCGGTGTTATTATAACGTGTGTGTGCGCAGGGGAAATCAAGCTGTACTGCAAGGGCGCGGACTCGGTGATCTACCCGCGGCTGGCGGGCGGCCCGCGCGCGGCGCCCTACGCCGAGGCCACGCTCGCGCACCTCGAGCACTTCGCCACGGAGGGCCTGAGGACGCTGGTGTTTGCCGTGGCCGATATACCCGAACAGGTTTACCAGGTGTGTATACTTGGGTTTTTTTCTTCAGGGGAAGAAAAACTTTTTTCTGGCAGGGAATGTCCGACTTGCACGGACTAAAATATTCCCCCTGTCTTCGAGGTCAGCACGGAACTTTGGCATTACTTCGTGTTGACCTAGTTCTCAATCTTCTTCTTTTCTTCCTTTTCTCTATCTTCTCTCCTCAACATTATAGCCCTGAGCATATACTTGGGTGCGAGAGTACCGAAACGCTGTGCGCAGGGGAATATGCGCTTAGCTGTAGAGTCTAGATTCAATGTTTATATTTTACTAGAGGTCGCCAAACACAACACAAAAGTCAACAAGAATGAAATAATATGGCTGGTAGTATAGCCCCTGATCTTTTCGAATAACTTGAAGTTGATATTCTTTGTGAATAATAACCGAACCGAAAACGTGTGGTTCGTTTCCAGGATTGGTCAAACACATACCACAAAGCGAGCATAGCGATACAGGATCGAGAGCAGAAGATTGAGGAAGCTGCGCTTCTCATTGAGAACAATCTGAGGCTGCTCGGCGCGACCGCCATCGAAGACAAACTGCAGGTGACTATGACATGTAGATTAGTTTTATAAAAAGCTACCGCAGCGGTTTTACTCAGTTAAAAGTTTGAAACCAACATTTGTAAGGTTGCAAAGTAATCAATATTCACTTACAGTTAAGCTTTCTTGTCTTTGTAGCGATTATCACTGTGTAAACTAGATGGCGCAAATTTTATGTACAACATAAGATAGATAATCGACTGAAAACTTGTAAGACACATGCAAGCCTGCATCGCGATATCGAAGTTTTCTGAGCATAGCGCTATATAAGAATCTTTCAACCTCTAGTAGGGTGGACCTTTATGGTCCTCCCACTCATCTCATATCTCAATTGAAGGTCATCAATAGCCGAACTTGGAATAAGTTAGTACAAGAAGTACCCTATCTGAATATGTTCCGTTAGGACGGTGTTCCCGAGGCGATAGCGGCGCTGCTGAAGGCCAACATCCACGTGTGGGTGCTGACGGGCGACAAGCAGGAGACCGCCATCAACGTGGCGCACTCCGCCAGGCTGCTGCACGCCGCCATGCCGCTGCTGCTGCTCAACGAGGACAGCTTGGACGTGAGTGTACAGCGCGTTGTTTAGCGCGAGGCGATAGCGGCGCTAAACAACGCGCTGTGTGTGGCGCAAACGGTGTGGGTGCTGAATTGTTTTTATGATCAATGTTGTCAAATGCTTTGGAAAGATTGCCTGGAAATGGAAAAGTACCTACCAAAATCAAGTAAGAAGCATAGTGTAGCGAGCTCCTGATCTCTTTGACTCCTTTTTCAGCTAACGCTAATAACTTTTTTATCCTTTTACATATTTTCTCGTTTAGGGCACCCGAGAAAGCTTGTCTCGTCACTTGGCCGACTTCGGCGAGAACCTCCGCAAAGATAACGAAGTGGCGCTCGTGATCGACGGACAGACGCTCAAGTACGCGATGGGTTGCGACCTCAAGAAGGATTTCCTCGACCTTTGCGTGTCGTGCAAGGTCGTCGTGTGCTGCCGGGTGTCCCCTATACAAAAGGCTGAGGTTAGTGGTTCGGTTGCGGACTTTGAGTTTGAGTTTCGGAAGTGGAAATTTTCCTCAAGCTTTGGAACAGTCACACTTTTCAACCTGTTGACGTCCACTGCTGGATGAAGGTTTTCCGCATGGATCTCCAAAGGACACGGTCTTGTGCCGCTTTTTTCCCTTGAAGTGTCGGTCTACCTAGTGGGGGGTGGTCTAACACTGCTCTTTCCGGCGCGAGGCCGCCATTCAAGTGCCTTGGGTACCCAACCCCCATTATTTCTTCCAGCTATTTGCATCGCCCATTGCATATTAAGCTAAGTGACTCTTCGAGCTATTAACTACGCACTTATGTACGCTACAAACATACAGTTTATCTGTTCAATTCAGTAAAACAGAACTGTACAGTTGAAAAACTGAACTGACAACTGACAGTTAAAACTTTACTCTGGTTTTCCTACAGATCTCTTCATTACTATGATTTGATTATGTAAGGATACTCCGAGCATAACCCCCTTATTTATTGGAACAGTACATACATGAAATTTATCAACCTTCGTTGCCCTGAAAAGTGGGTTAATCAAAATTTGTTTCTGAAGGTGGTGGAAATGGTATCTCGAGCAACAGGCGCGGTGACGTTGGCCATTGGCGACGGAGCCAACGACGTGGCGATGATCCAACGCGCTTCAGTGGGCATTGGCATCTCAGGCGTGGAAGGCTTGCAGGCGGTCTGCGCTTCTGACTATAGTATAGCACAGGTATATAATGGAAGGAGTATAGTAAAAAAAAACATATTTATCGTGTGTCTGGTATGCACACGTGAATGAAGTGAAACTTTAGATTTCATCACAAACGTAAGTCCGGTATCTCAGATTTGAACAGATATTATTTTCTGTGATGGTGGATCATATCAGCACTCCGAAATCCCTTTGAAATTAACTCCATTTCAATAATGTCGACGCCATTTTGAATTTGAAATGGATATTTTTGTGTAAAAAACTTGTGAGTGGCGGAAAAAAATTAAAATGACACCCATTTGCGTTATAAGACATCCAACATAGCAAGGCTGGTCTCTCACTCACAACAATATGCGCGGCGCAGCTTAGCTCGCATATCCTATACCTTGTTTTCTTTCGCTTCTTGCATTTCAGATACCAATTCCACTCGTTTTGCTTAGTGGTTCAGCTAAATACAACGTTTTTTGTATCAGTTCCGGTTCCTCGTGCGTCTTCTGCTGGTGCACGGCGCGTGGAACTACTCCCGCATCAGCAAACTCATCCTCTACTCCTTCTACAAAAACATCTGCCTCTACGTCATCGAGCTCTGGTTCGCGATATACTCCGCCTGGTGAGTTCACTGCAGCTTGTAACTCTTCAGCTATTGGTACTAACACCTCCCGCATCGGCAAACTCATCCTCTACTCCTTCTATAAGAACATCTGATGATGATGGATGAGGGATGATGATGATCTCTCTGATGAATGGTATTGGTAAATTCTAAAGTTTACAAACCTCTTGAAAATGCTATACCTAATAGTTTTTTCTACATTGATGTTTGACGTGTGTGTTTGTCCGTCAGGTCCGGTCAGATTCTGTTCGAGAGGTGGACGATAGGCTTCTACAACGTGATCTTCACCGCTCTGCCGCCGTTCGCTATTGGACTGTTCGACAAGATCTGTTCACCTGACATTATGCTGAGGGTGAGTTTTGTTATAAAATCATTTATCGAGAAATTCTAGATGCTATTTTGTAAATTTATTTCTGAATTTGTGTGGTGTTGTGCCGCTGCAAATTGCTGGCTTGGCTACACATGCAAGTTACACGCTGTGCCAGATAGATTTGTCTGCTTTGGCAGATTATAGCGAATTAAACTCCTAGTTCCTTCATTGTCATGGACTTCTGCACGTAAAGTAACGCCTGCTTCTATGAAATATACATGAATTATATCATACCGTTCCCCGGCAGCACCCGGTGCTGTACATCCCGTCGCAGCAGGGGCTGCTGTTCAACGTGCGCGTGTTCTGGGTGTGGGCGGTGAATGCGTTGCTGCACTCCATGCTGCTGTTCTGGCTGCCCGTGCTGCTCACGCAGCACCACGTGCTGTGGCCGCACGGCAAGGACGGCGGCTACCTGCTGCTCGGCAACTTCGTCTACACCGTGAGTGGCTTAGCATACGTCACTGACCTGCATTATGGATAGGTTGCCTTTACACTAATGAAAGCTTACAGATTATATTACAGACCCGTTTGAAGCGCCACATGTGACGTGTTAGTGTTTCAGAAACTAATAATAGTATTGCAATTTTTTTTTCGGATGGGAATTGGCTGGATGAGGAAAGATGAGGACCGAGTGTGGTGGCGTGGCTTGGGAAAGGCCTATGTTACGCAGTGATATCTCCGCAGGCTGACATGATGATGATGAATTTTGTTTCAGTAGTAAACAAAACATTGCGAGCGTCCAAGAAATTAGAACACTCGCATATGTTTATAATATCCATATATTCGGTCCGAAAGAAACAGCAGCTTGTTCAGTGGTAATAATGAGGTCAATGTTATGTGTCTGTCTACCAGTTTAAGTAAAAAAAAATTAATGAGCTATGGCTTCGTTCAAACTAAAATCTAAATAAGATCTACCAGTATGATTTCTTTGCGACTTCCAAATTTCACATGCTAATGTTATACTTTAAGCCCAATGTTTGTCCAGTTTTGTCGTCTAAACAGTTGTTCTAGTTACAGTTATGTTGATGTGGTATTCCAGTTCGTGGTAGCGACGGTGTGCCTGAAGGCCGGGCTGGCGACCCACTCGTGGACGTGGGTTACGCACGTGTCCATCTGGGGCTCCATAGCGCTGTGGTTCCTCTTCATCCTCGTCTACAGGTCAGTGATCTGCTGCGTAGGACCTTTATTGCACACGTTATAAAGGAATCAACTTTGTGATAACAGCCTTTAATATAATTCCAGAAACTAACAAGTTCTATTGCATTTGATAATTTTAACGTTTTATGATTTTCCAATTGCTTTCGATAGTGTTGATCACAAAAAAGAGTAATGCAAAATTCAATGCGTACAACAATATTATGTGGTTTGAACGACGTCGGCCTTATTTCAACCTGAGATAAACCTTACTACATCAAAAACAATATTTCTTGAAAATTAGTTTTTTGCGCAAGGGAGAATTTTTCGACCATTTTATCTCATGAACTTTTATAAAATCCAAATTGTTTCAAAATAATCGTGCATTCTGATTAACTTTCTTTTACAGATTCTGATTGCTTCTAAAGTTTTCCAAATTTTGAATTCAAAGATATTATTATGTTTATTGTATTTCAATCATCTATCTAGCGTTACATTAGATTGTATTTGTCGGCAGTAACATGTACCCGATGATAATGATCGGCGCGGTGATGCGCGGCATGGACCGCATGGTGTTCTCTTCGCTGGTGTTCTGGTTCGGCTTGCTTCTGGTGCCCGCCGCCGCGCTGCTGCCCGACCTCGTCGTCACCGTGTGAGTGCCATCATCATCATCATCATCATTTTCATTTCCATCATCATCTCTAACATCATCATCGTTAGCCAGTGATCCAGTGTCATCATTACCGTCTTCGTCATTACCCTCATCATCATTTTCATCTCCATCATCGTCAACTCTTCCATCATTATCATGAACCGTCCGAGTTTCCTGCCACGTATATCTAAACTAAGTACCTTAATGACAAGAGTACATAGGTCTCCAATCTAGACCGAGTCAATGCAATGCACGCCTGTAAAATATACTATAAATGGACATAGCCGATCTTGGGAGTCTATCCCTACATGTGATGGTAGCACCGCTTACGTCTAACATAACCAAATGGCTTATTTTTTTCTTACCCAATTTTGCTACCATTGAAAATTGACTTAGACGCCTGATTTCTTGTAGGTGTCGTCATCATCCTCATCATCCCTTAACTAATTATCATACCGTTGCCGTTATGTAAATACTTCAATTAAGACCCCCTAATAAGTTTAAAGTGTAAATAGGTATTTCTATTTAACGGGTTTGTAATAGTATAGCTCGAACATTCGGACTGAAAGATGGCCGCAAGAGGTGTCCGGAAGAGGAGCCGCCGCGCACAAAGCCCCCATTCTGCATGTGTACACTGCCCTCTAGGAACAGCCCCAACGTTCAAGTTAATGCTTAATGCCTACTTTTTGAGTAAACATTCCATATTTAGGTAGTACTTTTGTGTAAAACAATCCATAATTTTGAAACATTTTAGTAAACCATTAATTTTTACAGTATTTTTGTAAATTACTCTTTGGCGTTTAGCATTCGTTCGCTGCCGCGTGTGATACATATGACAGCCTTATTCTAATTGGATAAGGTTGATATTTAATTGCAGCTGGTTTTTGATAGAATTAGAAAATACTGAAAATCTGTGTTTTAATCGTAGTATCACTAGTATTGGGTACAGAATATTCTGTATGTAAATTAGTGTATTTGAGTATGATGCATTCGTATAGAAGTATAGTACTTGTGTAAATTAACTTTCCTTTGAGTTTTTAATAGAAATAGTAAAATCTTTTAAGAAGTTTTGATGTATTTTCGTAAACTTTAGAAATTCAATAATAAAGTGAGATTTTGTTGTCAAGTGATGAACTGCAGAAGTTAAAATAAAAATGCAAGATGTTTTCGCAAAAACAGTGAACATTTGAATGAGAAACTAAGTTAAGTTGTTGTAGACAGAATATTGTTCTTATAGTATTCTGTTCATAAAGAAGATACTACTGAAAAGCCAGCAAGTTCAACACTTGCTCTTTTCAAAATGCAATATGTAACAAAACACATAAATACATCTTTGTCGTTTTGATTCCAGCATACATAACTCGGCCTTCAAGACGATGACGGAGGCGGTGCGAGAGAGCGAGATAAAGAAGCGCGACCCCGCCGCGTTGCTCGCCCAGCCGCGACACTCGTGAGTGCTGACGCTGACATATCACGCATCATCACCATCACATCACATCACATCACATCGTCATCACACCATCACATCATGCATCACCGTCATCATACCTCTACATTGTATGCCACCAGTCATTTGGATTTACACATTGGATGAATTTCGAACTATTTCAATAAATATATACTGCTTTTCAGATTGTGTTAAAAAGTTTCTGTCGTAAAACTGATTGAAGCCTGCCTGATACAGGATGCTTAACTGTAAAAAAATACTATTTAAACCAATCATTTGTTGCAAATAGTTTCAAATACAATGGCTGGTGGCATCAGTGTGCTAACATTTAATATGGAAACAACAATGCATTGTTCTTTCATTTATTTTCCTTTAAGTTTAATAAATCTATAAAATATCAGAAGTTCATTAAGTAAGAAAAGCCAGTATTGCCGTACTTTCTGGTTACCATAATGTAAAGGATACCATTACATATAGGCTAGATAATTTAGCACAATTCTTATTGATCTATTATAATTTCCATTTTAACTGGCACAATGCCCAATGTATTGTTGTTTCTTATACTTTAACTTGCGATTTTAACTGTGATATAAATTAATGATTTTATTTGTGTGTGTATATGTGTACTTTTGCGACCGTGGCAAAGTGTTTACTTTGAGTTAGATGTGTGATTTACGCATAAGTATATATTTATTAAATACATATCATGCAAAAATATATGAATAATATAATGGATATTATACAACATCTGATTTTACATTTTTATATGTTTATCATAAATTTTGATATGAAGATTTATTGCAAACTGTGTTTCAAGAAAATCTTAACTTTTATGAATTTATTATAGAAACCAATATACATGATATTATTATACAATTAAGAAATGCTAGATCGTATTTAGTAAATATGACATCTAACATTGGCTGTAGGTATATCACACTTAGTAGGTTAATCGAAAAAGTCCAAATATAAAACAATATAATACACTTCCATAATCATTAATCATATTATACACGTTAATTTAATTGTATATTTTGTACTATATATTTATGCATATTTCAAATATTCACATTTTCATTATATTTGCACAAGTATTTTAGCAATATTACTTATCTATTAAATACATATAAAATAATGTATTACTTTATGTAAATAATATATCACATAGGTAGTATTAATTTGGAAAAAAAATATAATAAGTAGCACTCTCTCAATATAGTCCGTGGGTTTATAATATATAATATGATGTTTTTTACATATATTCGTATTCGTCGGTCGGAGTCTTATAATGCCTTGTTAGTTATAAACCGACGGACGGACGGTTTCAAAGTTTGAGTGTGTAGTGTGCACGCATATCGGTCCGTGTAACTGTATAGCAAGTGTAATATTATGTACAATGAGTTGAGTTTTGTTTGGTTTGCTTGCACATACCCCCCTCCCCCTCCCCACCCCCGCACCGTGCCGCCCCGCGCCCCGCGCTGAGATAACTTTACCGCAATTTCTCGAGTCATGTGTAATTTTGCCCTTAGAGTTTAAATATGTAGCATTATTTAATTTTTTCTTGTATTGATTTATTTTGCTGACCGTCTTTACGATAAGTATTCATTTTGAGATTAATGAATCTCGTGTATTTGAGTATTTGAAATGCTATAGAGTACACGTTTATTGTTTAGTATTTGTAGCCTCATTGAAAACTTATGATACGTAACTTTAGAAACGAAGTATTATGTTCTTAGAACAATTCAGAATTTAAGTATAGTTCGTTAATTTATTTTTGTGGAAAACACAAGTTGGTACCGCCTATTGAGATAGTTAGATAGTTCCATAGTTATTAGTTTTTAATCTTTAGACGTATTTCGATGGTTCCTTGGAAAATATCGTCCGAATCTATGATTGAACTCTCAAGGGATCGCAGTGTGTCGGTCGTTATCTCAGCCCGGGCCCCGGGGCCGCTCGCTCCCCGGTAGGCCGGCGGCCGGTGGTTGGTTTGACGTTGGTTGTGGTTGTGGCGGCGCAGACGGGCGCGCGCGTGGCACGGCGGCGGCGCGGGCGTGTGGCGGCGCCGCGTCGCGCCCGAGGACGAGCCGAGCCCCACGCACGCGCTGTACGCGATGCAAAATGGCGGACGTGCGCAAAATGGACACGCGCCCGCCGGGAGGCCGCGCCCGCACCGCTCGCACGTCGTCTGACGCGCCGCGCGGGACTCGCCGGCTCACACCACATACATATCTCGTTTTGATACCGTTGTCGATTTCACGGTCAAATCGATAAATGCATTAGCGAGAGTGCAGTCTCATTGTGGACTAAAATGACAGCTGCAAGTCTCAGTAATTTTATCCCTTTCCACAGGAAGTGCTATGAAAGGGTTAGCAATAATGCTGTCAATTTAGTTTGGTTTAATTGTGTTATACAGAATTGGCCTCCATTGCCTTATTATATGTAGCTTAACGATGTTATATTGAATTCAAAGTCTTTATCGAGGCCTTACACTATCGATCGAAATATGAATTAATGTCGTATAATTATAACGAAATATGCTATAAAGTATAAATATAGGTAGGAGAATACGGTACTTACTAGCCAAATTGTTCATTTGATAAGCCTTACAAAACTTTGCGACATTTACTGTCCTTTTAAGAAGTACTACAAAATTTAACTCATTTTTGGGAGGAACCGAAATCCAAAAAACATGAATCGACTTAAACACGACTGCACTCTCTATTCTGCGAGTATCTAGACTAGACTTATTTCATAAAACACAAACGTTTGTACGTTGTAGTATTCGAGTAGTCTTCGAACATGCCTTCCAGCGCGCTGGCTATGATACATATTAGGTACATAGCGGCGGTTTTGGGCTTCGTGATATTGTGATAGCAATTTGTTATACTCGCTAGATATATAGATTATATTATTTTAATAGTTATATAACTAAGACTCTCGGCAGACGGCCTGCGTTTAGGCTACAAGCTGACATCAGAATTGTAGTTGGGTACAGTTCACATAACTGCATCTCATTTGCTAACTGACTGCGCGTGCAGTTGCGGACTGAGGTGCAGTCAATCAATCAATCGTTTATTTGCCAGAAACCTTGTACAATAATTAAGACGAACTAAATATAGGACAAACATGTTTCGTCATTGCTGACGTACAAATTTAAGAAGTAGGTAATTAATACAATGAATCCTTAATCAATAAATCATAAACATAAACCAGCTGTGTCACTGCACGGTAACCGTGAATTAACTGCAATTTTGTAGTCTGCTTGCAGTCCATATTCAGGGGCCATGCTGCCAACGCTTAAAGCAATACTTAAGCAATATTACTCAAAGTGACAGTTTGATCACGCACCTTGACGTTCCTTAAATAAGGATTATAATTCTTTGGCACTAAAGTCCACAGTGATGAAACAATGCTGCTTTAAGTTACTAAGCGTTGGCAGTATGGCCCCAGACCGTCTGTCTTGGCACTAAAACTAATGTGAACAGTGTTTTTTCAAGTTGGGCTTACCTGAAGTGTTATGTGCGAGGAATGGCGGCTTTTATGTGGTAAACGTTTTTCTTTTTTTTTTTTTTTTGCTAATCGGTAACACGATCATACAGTTTAGTAACTACTTTGATCAAGGCATTGTATTGTTATTTAGAATTATTATTAGAATGTTGACCGTTTTCAAAATTTTCAATATGACGAACTTATAGTTTCTTGGAACAATTTTCAACGTGTTTTCTTCTGTTCTTCTGCTCTAGTACTACGTTACCCAACTGTATTTTCATAGACTGTGGTAGTAGCTCGTGTCGTGTGTTGACTTATTTTTACTAACTTATCAAGGCTACTTAAATTTTTTTACTTAAGAATATTTAATTAATTTTTTATATTTAGGAAAAAAACGACCAAAAGTTAAAGGCATTTAAACTCATTTATTTCTAGATTTTCTGATTTTTATTCTGGTGTTATAAGTAGCTAAATTTAGTTAGATTGTGATTGTCTATATTTCCCTAGGGAATATTAACAGAAAAATTCATAATATAAATATTTCATTTAATTATAAGTGAGATGATAGAAAAATGAATGGAAAATTAACATAGAGTATAAAGACATTTTAACATGATTAAAAATTGGCAGTTATAAATACTGAATCTAGGTTTTTATTTATAGATAATTTATTAATGTTTTGAACGACACTAAAAACGTTGACTTTGAATATTGAAAAAAGAATATTAAAACGAACGTTAATGTGATACAAATGATAACTATCAGAATTCCTTAAAGAGTACAAAATAAAATAGCATTTGTATAGCTTTAAGTTCAGTTCTATCGAAATGACATTCCGTCTCTAAAAGGCTGTAACATAGCTCACTGTGATTTGCTACCGTAGATTTTGTACCATCATTTGCATCCTAGCATCAAACCTTTGATTATTATTCCATTGTGACTGTCACATTTATTGTTACTAGCCGAATTTAATCTACTCTTGCTGAAGATATATTTTAGCCATTATGTCAGCGATGATGCAATGATTATGAATTTTTGCAATGATTTTATCAAAGTTTGGTATTAGGTTGTAGAGTGTAGACCTTGTACTTATTACATAGAACGCTAGTGATTTTATTCGTTCCTGTTTTGTACTGTTGAATTTGTACTTGTTGAGTGTTTGTACTATAATCACAAAGTGTAGCGATAATGTATTTTTAATAAAAATATCTACCGATATCAAGTACGTCTAAAATAACATTTTGAAATGAGTAGGGCCTCACTATACTTCCTTGGGGGACTCCTAATTTATTACTAATCCATTTGAAGGTACTAAGTTGATTTTAGACTTGGTATTGTGAATCTCCTACGTTTTTGCTATTTTCAAGAGTTTGTTTAAAGGCATAAGTCTGAAAATGCAAAAAAAAGGTTTAGCTAGAAATTCGTATCCAAATAAATATTTTTTTAATCTTCTGTTGTTATTTCAAATTTCTAAAGCAAAGAAATTTTTAGTAACCATTTATTTTTTATACAAATTGTAAGTAATATTCAAAAATACTTATACATTATCTTAGTAGATATTTTTTCTTAGACCTATTATAATAGCATTTATCGTTGACTCAATTTAATTATTACTAAACGTTCTTCCAAATTGTACATAATTAACAATGATTGAAAATGTATTCACACGAACCGTGATATATGTAAATACAACCTTTCCTTTTTTGTTTTGCTTCTTTTGAATATATTGTTGTTTGTATGACGTGGTTATTTTTGCACTGTTACGTTCCCAGCGCACACTACAATTTCATTGTATGTTACTCATTAAAACTCTTTGAGTTAGCTTATTGTAGATTTGTATATTTTGCTTTACCTTACTTAGTTTTTTGACGTAATATTCCCTCAATAAAGGTAAATACCTTGTCTTTTCTTCTTTTTAGAGATTTTATACCTACCATTTAAAATGTCATACGAAATTATTTTTCTCAATAAATGGCTGTGTAAACGTGGTTTTTCAGTACAAACACTACGTTTCATAATGTGATATATTTTTTGGCACGGAACTATCGTTCGAATTAGTATTAATTGAATCTAACTGTGTTTTGTCTTTATCCAATCCAACAAATAATACTATTAGCGAGCTTATGATCTAGTTCGTACGAATCCATTGTCTATAAATTCAGCCTCTCCTGATGTTTATCTTCGAGCAAGTTATAAAATAATCTGTTTATAAAAAAACAGCTAAATATGATATGATTTATTACAATAATAGTTCGTTCCGTGCGTTACTGAAAAACTACTTTTATACACTAAGCATAAATAAAGGTAAGGCTGATTTCCAATTTACATAATATATAAAACCAATTTTTATTATTATTAAAAATTTCTAGTGAATGTATGTATAGTAAGAGAGGGCTATTTTCATTGTTTGTAAGAACTATTTGTATTGAATAAAGTGTTGAATTTCAATTGATTGTCTCTATTTGTACTATGAACTATGTGATATTCTAAATTTATTATTATAACCTGTGTCGGAAAACATTCTGTTGGCCGTTTGATCAAAAGAGGATCAATTTTTGGCCTCAATTTGAAAATTAATAAAACTTTAACGATTCTGTCGTACAAATAATGCTCAACTTTCATTCTAAATCATATTGAGTGGAGCTACTCTTGGATAGAACGTTAGATTTAAGATAATTTAATATAAAAAATTATTTTTAAACAACCGACTTCAAACTCCCGCGCCAACTTTACAACAACAAGAACACGCTATACAAAGTACTTATTTTATTGATGATATTTTAAAAACCGCTCGACCGATTTCGAAAAAAATTATATGGGACCACTTGGGAAGTATGCCCTTTCAAATAAAAAAAAATTATCCAAATCGGTCCACCCAGTCAAAAGTTCTGAGGTAACAAACATTAAAAAAAAATACAGTTGAATTGAGAACCTCCTCCTTTTTTGAAGTCGGTTGAAAAAGGCCATTTTATCATTGGAATACTTTTTCTAAAATTGTATTTTGTGTTGGTCAAGGCAAATTGGTATTTGAATTTTTTTTAAATTCTTTAAGGTAATATTTAGTTTAATTTTTTTGTGGTTTTCTATCCGTTTGGTAAAAATAAATTGGGTGAGAATGTTCTCCGACATCACAGAAGGACAGCATGTGATGTGTGTAACGGGGTCAGGTCGGGTGTGGGATCGGGTCGGGTCGGTTCGGCGCGGGGTCGAGGTGCGGGTGCTAACTGTCTGGTTGTTGTAGCGCGGCGGACGCGCGGCACGCCGTGGCCCGGCTGGCCCAGTGTAAGTACGGCATGGCTTCGCATGCGCCCGAGCCTGCCCGCATCGCTACGCATCGCATGCACTACCTCACCGGTTGTCCTAGCTGAGCGACAGAAGCAATGCCATAGAAAATGACAGACGTATCTGCGCGACTACGTAGACGTAACGTCATATTCTATGGCGTCACTTCTGACGCTCACCTAAGTCAACGGGTTACACTGCAGGCCAGCGTCTCCCAAAAACCGTAGCCCGTATTTTCCAGTAGCGACTCCTATTAAAAGCCGCATCAGAGAAATGTTGCGTTATCTTTTTTTTATGTCGTTTTTTATAGGGCTTTTATAGATGGATATGACGCGAGAGAAGTAAATTGTCGTTTCCCTAATTTAAGTTACATGCATAGTTTGTGTTTGCAGAAAGAATTTTTAGGCCCATTGTAGTGTGCTATGATGAGATTTGCTAACGTTATCCGAAATGCTTGTACACTAAATTAGCCTAGCGACAAAAAAGTCCGGAAATGCCTAAGTCCTACTAAAATTGAGACGTGACACTGCTCGGTTAGGCTATGTGTCGTTTTTGGAAAACGCTGGTCCCCCCACTGCCAGTCGGCTTGACTCACGCCGCAAGTATTCGCCACGCTTTACTTCATGTTACAGACAAATACTCACCGCCCGTCACGATTATTTAATCGTTACCATACATATTCCGTGCGTAGACACAGAATACTCGTATTAACTCAACATCAAAAATTACCCGTATCTAGAAACTGCTTTTTACGTATCTATCTATATTTGTATTAAGTACGGTTATAAGTATTATTTTAAATTTTTTCTTTATATTGATCGTTACTGTCGATGAGTGTTTTACATTATTATGCTATACGTCATTTCGGGAAAACTCTTGACAAAACGACTCTGCTGCATCCAGCTCCACAAAAAATTTGGGTATTGAAACAAAAAGCTTTTACGATTGAAAACAGTCTCTAAAACTAATAGACAGGTCTTGAAATGCTATGCATTTCCGGAAAGGACATTGTGACAAATGCTTCTATTCTAGTGGGAAAATCGAATCGGGCCCACTGTCAACTTAAATAGAAAATTATAATGTAATAATGCTGTAAGGGATAAGGCAGAGAGGTTTACAAGAGATTTCCCCCCAAAAGTTAGTATGAGGGCCACACTGAAGGGATGTGGTCATGATTCGGATCGTTCCCCGCTCTGCATTCTGATTGGGTAACATTCGGTTGTGCCTGGCTGTGGCAGCCTCACGGAGACGGCGCGCCTGCTGCAGAACGTTCGCAGCGTGTTCGGGCGCCGCTCCGCCGCGCGCGCCACCACGGAGCTCGAGCTGTCGCGTAAGTGTCACGCCGCACCGCCACGCCAAAGCGTAGTCACACCGGAGCCCCCACAGAACCGAGCCGTGGCAGACACGGAACGTGGTCAGAGATACCGCGATTGGCACGTTTCAGTATGCCTCTTTTAACTAAGGATTTGTGAGGATGCGTGAGTAATGGATATGAACGATTACCAATAATGGCTAAACGTTCTCAGAAATACCGCGCTGGTACGTTAAACTTCCACTAAGAATGTATGAGGATGCGAAAGCGTAGGATGTGTAAAACTCACCAATATGATGTGTTAAAATAATTCATAGCCCCTGAGAAGGTTGTGATGATGAAGAACTCCCGTTAATGGAACTATGGAACATTGGTCTAGAATCTTAGTTTCCCATGCCCTGCCGTCTTTGGCTACTATCTTGAAATGTTTCCAAGGGTCCTTTCACTACAGCTAATATTTTGTACTTCCTTCAAGTTACAATAAAAAACGAAGCTTGTGCGGCGTTTCCTTCTTAGTAAAATAAAATACGTTTGACCCTTCGCCAAAGTACCTACCCGAGCCATTAACTTAAATGCTGCTTGTTGATGGCATGAGCGTTTTGGTATTCCATTCTGGCTTTTATGAGTCATGTTCAATGAACCAGAGAACATATTATGAGCTGGAGTATAAAAATGAAGCGAAACTACTGTTGTTATACTACACACACATCCTTCACTACGTATTTTTGCACATCTCTGGTGGGATAGAAGTTTTCTGCTAGATACTGGCCAGGCCGCGCTAGCATGTGTTTCGAAGTTCTACTAGTGGCTTGCATGCTTTAGAGTAATAAGAGATCGGCAGTCGTTTCGATTTTCTAGAAAAGCAAGAAAAAGTGAGAGAAAATTTTAATTCATTTATTTTCGTAAAAACTTAGTGCTTCCTGGAATTTTCGATACCGTTTCTAGAAACTGGCATGAAGGCCATAATTTCGACATTTAATTTCGACTTCGAGCAGCTAGTTTGTGGGCTTGGCAGGACCTGGCATTGTTATCTCAAGCCTCTAAGCATGTTCAGCAAAGCCTTATTACTTCGTTTACCAATACTCTGACCTGAGGCTGACATCGAGCGGTTCTGTGGAGACTTTAATACTCACTTTTTATTCCCAAAGCGAAACAGCCAAACTGGATTATCGAGGTATTATAGTATCGCTATATTTTAATATTGAAAGCTTCTGTATTCGTAGTACACTTGTGTGTGTTTTGCACAATAAGACAACACTATTTATCAACTTGGTCCCGTCTGCTAAATAATCAGAATTTTGTTTTCAGTTAAGATCTCCAACTTGGACCAATATTTTATATGAATCAAAAAAGTTTGTGTCCTATTTACCTTTACTAAAAATAATAATGAATCACTTATTTATTCTGAAAAAAAAAAGAACTAATGAAAAACTGTTAAATTTTTCCTTTCATCCTATCTAAGGTCAATATGCAGCCCAATTTGCTTGCTCTCAGGTTTAACTTAGTTAACACAACAACTGCAATAGCGTTTCTAGTGTCCACATTTAACCGTATGCTCATATGCGCGCTGTAACATCACGTCAAAATAATCGTATCGTGTATGGCTCGCGAACATTCGCGGCTCGTGCGAACTGACGTCTGAATTTGAAAATCAGAAAACGCTTACTTGGTATATAAAGATAGTTTAAAATGGTTATAGCTCGCATATATGGGATTTTGAATAGTATTTTCGAATGTTTTAATCAATTGATTGTTATGTGGTATAGATGGCTTCGCGTTCTCTCAAGAGGAGGGCGCGAGCGTGTCGCAGGCGGACGTCATCCGCGCGTACGACACGAGTCAGCCGCGGCCGCGCTCCTGAGCTGACGCGCGGCCCAGCGAGATGTTCACGATCTGCTGAGCCCATGGACACGGACGCGAACCGTGTGGCAGCAGTGGAAACACACCGCGCTCGACGTACAATCCTACCCTTTTCTAACGCACCTACTACTCTTACTATCACACTCGTAGCAAAATCGTTGATATGAACAAAATTTATCAAGCAGACAATTGTATAACTTATCCGTTGTCGTAGGTGAGCGACAGAAGCGACGCCACGCGATACGACGCCATAGAAAATGACAAATTTGTCTACGCGACAACGTAGGCCGCGAGAAGGGTCAGCTATTGTATAATATTGTCGCGTCGCGTCGTATCGAGTCGCCGGTGTCGCGTTTGTCGCTCGCGTAGGACTACGGGTTAGGCTACATGTCCACTGGAGCTGTATAGAGCAGAGATGTGCTCAACAGACCAATCATATTATTAGAGGATTACCACGCAATTTAACTATATTCTGATCGGTCCGCAGAACACATCTCCACTTCTGTGGACAACTAGTTGGATGTTTTCAAATTGTAGAGCGTCGTATGCGTGTATAGATACTTCAACTCATTTCCTTGTTCTGCGTGTGCGTGTAAAAAAATAAAAATGCAGCATTAAAACGCACACATAGCACTGCATGATCTCGTTCAAAGAGTTCCATCAAATTTGGGCCTCTGAAAGTAGTTTCGGTACTGCAATATATCGCTACTAGATGGCACTGGATTGATATATAGGTATCTTAAATATCGGCACTGACGGTTAAGTGACCTAACGGTCAAAGGCATTCCGAGCGCGATTCCCAGAGAGACGCAGGTTCAAATCCGTACCGTGGCGGAACCGGCAGATCCTCAATTTTTCATATGTATTTAAAAATAGTTTAGACTGTATGATTTGTGTGTGTGTTGAGCAACACAAATCAAAGCCGCATATTAAAAAGGACACCCACACATAGCGCCACGTGTAAAAATGAGGTGTAGTAACTATACGATGCGTTACAATTCGTCGGCAGCCATGTTTGATTATTTATGTCAACGAACCAATTGAGTATCTACTTACGTAGAGTATTTTTAAGAACTGTCGAGTACGAGACCTAAAGATTACCTTAAACCTAGGTATTTATAAATAGAATAAAAAAACTATTTTGGTCACATTTTATGGAATCAGTGAATTTTATGGAACATTTAAACGTCTTTAAATTATAGAGGCAGGCTTCACGAAACGTGTATGTGTATAGTTTATGCTTTTTATCCAGCAGATCGCTATTTATAATCGTGGTTATTTTTTTTAATCGCTCACTACTACAAGGGACTCTAGTTGATATTGTACACCACAAAGAAAAAATAAATTATATATAGTAAGGTTAGCAAAACAACAAAGTTATTAGGTAGATAAACAATTTGGCGGCCTTATCGCTACATAGCGATCTCTTCCAGGCAACCAATGGTGTAAAATAACATAGCTACAAATACAACCTGTAGATGGTTGAATTACCTGTTAACAAAAAAAAGTTAAAAAGCGAGGTAGTTACCTCAATACTTATCATATTCAGTTAGAAGTAGTGGGCGATGACTGGTAACTTCTCATGTAGAAAATATTAGTTGGAAAACAATGTAATCCACGTTTTTAAATTATTAATAATGATTAACATTACTTAATGTCGGGTTATGAATAGTTAGATAAGTATTTATTTAATTTTATTAGTTCTTTAATTATTTTTAATCAATAATTTAAAAAAAATAATCTAAGTTTTGACATTAATTAAATTAATAAATCATGTGATAACACAGCTGCTGTAGATTTTATTTACTTATTTAATTTTAATATTATGGCTTGAAGTTTTGTATTTTCATTATTTGCATCATTTTAAAACGACCAAAAAATTTGTAATCAAATATACTTATTTGGCCAAAGATCGCTAAAGTATTATTAACAATTGTAATAGTATATTCTGTGTCTTTTTTTTCGAATAAACCATTTTATTACAATTTACAATTACCTGAATTGCTACTAAACAGGTATAAGTACCTATATAAGTTTGATATTTTCCTTTTTAACAAATCTGTAGCCTCATAAGTAATATTTAAGCGTAGCTTACACATGTTCAAAACAATTATTATTAATGTATAAGCGGTATTTTTGCGAAGCAATATTATTTGCGCATTTTTTAATTACTTAAATGGTTCTTAAACAAGTTTATTAATAAAATTAATGTTCTCTGCCAGTGTTGAACACGAATGAATTATAATTCAAAGACAATTTTAATTGAATTCTTGTTATTATATTGGTGGTAAGACCTAATGTAACAATAAGTAGGAATGCTCGATGTATTATAGATGTGCGGGGCCTTTAATAATACTTTAAGCTTTTCGCGATTATGTCAATAGCTTGTCTTGTAGGGCTATATTGTATGCTAGGCACATTTGAAGTATGCCACCTCACGTCTTTACGCAAAACTTATGATCACAAGTATAAGAAACCTGATTTTTATTCCTTTACAACTGTTAGCCCTTGTCTGTAACGCAAGATACTTTTTAGAATTAACCTAACAGTTGAATTCAATCAAAAGAAAAGTTGGTGAAAACTCAAAAATAAAATAAAATTGTTTATCGACAGCTCACATTTGTTTTGTTAAGAGCTCTCGCTTTTGAAAGTTTCAGTTGTCCTTTGGTAAACCGTCAGCGAGGAGAAATAAAATATTTGACAACATTATAACATGTGTCGTAGTGAGGTGGCGTGTGATAAGTGTGTTTCTGGCTTTATTCGATGTTAGGATATTATCTGATGTTCTCGAGTAGTGGCTTCTTTTACTTAAGGTACCGTCATGAATTGCGATTCCTATTTCTATGCCTACTTTGGTATTGACATCTCTTTTATACTTGAATGTAAAATGAGGAGAGATGATGTTATAGAATTTCAGTTAGTAGTTACATGTTCATCTGTTTACTATTTGTTGAATTCCTTGTTAATCTTATACAATTTGTTATCAAAAAAAGGAACATTTTTGTTTAGGCTTCAAATTAAACAAAGCTAAAGCTTTACAACATTGAAACACTAATTAAAAAATAACTGTATCCATTTTTACTCCCCATACTTAATACCCACATGATAATGTAAAATAGACTCACTAAAGTAATTTGAGATAAATACGATACATGAATTTCCTTGTAAAATAGCCCAATTTATCCTAAGCAATAAACTTGTGACTTTTGCAATGCGACCGCCGCAATCATTGTTAAGTACCTATTGGCTGAGTTGATGCTCACTTTGTAGTTGTACTAATATAAACTCGTAGACCGGTCATACACGGACTGCTCGAGCAGTTAGCCAGTGATACACGGACCGCTCTTGCAGTCATAGTCAACAGCTTGAAGCTACCATTGATTACTGCTGTCAACCGCCCGAAGCAGTCGCAACTGCTCGAGCGGTTCCATGTGTGTGTGCACGTAGAAGACTAGTTCACTATGCAGTCCTCAAACATTGAATTCGAAGAAGCAGTCCATCCTGACTGCTTCAAGCTGTCCGTGTATCCGAAGCCTAAGGGTTATAATACGGCCTCAGCTTCCCGAGTATCCGAGGCCTAAGGGTTGTACACGGACAGCTGCAAGCAGTCAGGATGTTGCTTCTTCGAGCTCAAAGATTGAGGAACCCAATTCAGCCAATCGACAGAATCGAGCTATCGCAATGCAAAAGTTTCGAGCCAGATGACTTCGTACGAATAAGCTGATAATGTAAAGAACTATATTATTGTTACCGTTAAGTGTGTAGAAAAGTACAATATTTTGTACAGAGCCCGCTCTGCTGACAGCCGTTCAGAGAATTATAAGAGCACGAATTTGTACTTCAATATTGTAATCATCGGCACCAGTTCAGTCGTTAGCAATCAGTAGGACGTGTTTAGATGTTTCTTATTTAGAACTAGGTAGATCCCCATTCACATTGAGAGAGTTACTTGCCCATTGTGGCATCCGTTGAAAAGAAAAGTTAAAAGCTACTGTCACAGACGAAGTTCTTTAAAATCAAAAATGGGGAATTTCTCTCAGTAATTAGGGAAGTTCAGTAAAAAATACTCAACTTTAAAATGGAGAACGTTCTCAATCGAGTTACGCACGCGACGCACTCATAAATAGGTACTAAGTCTTTTTATCACGCCCTGATTTTATGTGAATATTCAAATTTCAAATGAGTAATAATATTTTACACGTAAAGTTTTTGTATTTGCAGACGAGAAACTCTCTTAATGTATCAGGGGCTGAAGTCATTGTCCCAAATTTTGTACATTTTCAAAATGAACTTTACTTCTTCAAACTATCAGTGAAACTAAGTGTATTTTATTATGAAATGGACGCGCGTTTGGACTGCATTCCGCACTTGTTTAAACTATTCTAGCATGCGCTGTCCCTTTCCTTTATTATGTATAAAGAAGGAGACGCCATAATAGTTAATAATAAATGTTAATTTCAAAAATAATTTTAACGGAATCTCAGTCCAAAATCGCGGCCAATATGTTTACTGGTCGCTAATTGGCATCGAGTAGAATTGTGTACCTGTGTGTGTGTGAGGCCACACGACACGACACAACGCATACAAAGATTAATGTCAATAATAATACCACGTTTTATTACTTGAAAACTTGTGCCATTTTTGATTTGTCAGTGTTGCAGCAACACGGTATGACTATGCTCGGTTACCGAAACGATACCGCAATTAGCAGAGGTTCTATTGTAAAAGTTTTACATCACTGATACCCTGAAGTGCTTTTGCAATGGAATGCCCTTCCGGCTTCCGTTTTCCCCTTAGTAGAATAGGCATCTTCTAGGCAAGCGCGATCCACCTTAGGCTGCATAACCACTTGCAAGCAAGTCTGATTGCAGCCAAGCGCTAGTCTATATATTTAAAAAAAACCGCTTTCGGTACCGAATTACCGATACCGCGCCGCTGCCGCACTCGCAGACCGAACGGCCTCGAGCCTAGGGCTAATTGTGATATATGTATGTACAACTTGCAAAGTGAATCTTTCAGAGTCTTTACAATGTGTCGACCGCTAGCGGGATTTTGTATGATGTGTTACTGATATTTATCACATAATATACCTCTAACAGTTTATTATTGTTAACTGTTAACTTAGCTAAGATTATTCGGCTGACTCGGAACACGGGGAATGATTGGCTAGAACAAAAACGACATCTTTACCGAACAGTTTTATTTAGCTTCACTTATTTTTCTGTCCCGATTCTTAAGGAACTTAGCATTCGAACTTCGTTGAACAGCATTCTGTGAAATCCCAGTTCCAACTCTACGGATGCTTCCAGCTTCAGGAGTTAGGAATTGTCAAGACAGATGATATCTATTGATTTGCTTGTTATGTTAGGTTTGTCAGAACTGTTACAATCTCTAAACGTAATTAGAGAATAGGAAACAGAGTAAACGGTAAGGACTGTCAAGTAAATATATTGTCATGAAAAGATTGTATGGATGGAAAAGTAGTATTGAGTGGATCGTTGTTTGATTGTAAGCTGTTGGGTTTTTAATGTAATATATACCTACTACCAATTGAATGGTTCTATTTAGACAAGTGCGCCTTTAGCTATGGTAACATTCGCCAAATCCAATATGTGTGGGTGAAACATAGACCTAAATCTATGTAAAAAATAATGAAGCATAACTACTTGTATGTATGTCACTGATTCAGTAACGGCCGCCAGCATCAGAAGCCTGTTTAGCGCCACCTAACGCCATCGGCAAGCCTTGAAACTTTTTTATTGGTGGATATTGCCACATAGAGGTACGTTACAGGAAGCAGAAATGTCGTAAGTACTTACGACGTAACACTTTGGATCTCGATCGAAATTGTAGATTAAGCTAACATCGTTGAACTGAAAGATTGGTGTGATTAAATGATGAAGTTTATGTACCTATTGGTTTTTGTATATAGTGCAAATAACTCGTGGTCCTAACACCTAGAACGCTTAATATCTAGCCACGTGGGACCAAATGGGCCACAGTCTCGGTATGAGGGATAGAACTGGTCTGTCAGTTGTCACAGGCTCACAGCTCCGGTTGCCAGTCGCTTCACTTGCCGTGTTCCGAGCTCGCCCTCTCGTATTGTAAGCAAAGATGTGAATGTAACAGAAAATATATGATTTGTTCTCGTTCTTTACATTTTGTTTCATTTGATACCTATTTGATCGCAGAGTAGAAATCATACAGTAATAAATACCGTAGTAGCGCGGACCGTGCTTGCATGCTTCGGTCAACTAATGTGGATGCAAGAAAATGGCATGCATAATTACGATTCTATTAAGTATCTATGGTTTGGGTGATGGGAACGCATCATTAATGGTTGGTGTCTATTATAATCAGTCCATTAAGAAAAAAACACGTAACTTGTTGACCGATTGTTGATTACCTTTAATCGAACCCGAGATAGTTTGTAACGCTACAACGCATACCGCTGCGGCAGAGACAGAGCTTTATATATCAGCGGAGCTTGCACTTCTAATACAAACCTATTTAACCTACCTATTTTAAATAAGTAGGGGGTTTCTTATTTTCAGTTAGCTACTTACTTAAGTACCTATTAGTTATTCTTTCGAACCTAGACTCATTCGTGGACATATCATCGCAAAAGATGCAGAGATCGCAGATCGGTAATTTTCTGAAGAAACTCCTCCATGCCTATAAGCCTCCGCAGGAATTTTTCTAAATAAGTTCGTGTAGATGTGGGGTAGACCCAGACAAAGCTGGATGGCAGTTATGCTGAACGACCTGAAAACAGCCCAAGTTGACACAAATGACGACCCAAGACCGAACAGCTTGGAGAAAAATGGTTAAGAGAGCCGACCCCAATTAACATGGGATAAGGCTAGGTCTATATTATTATAAGTATCGTGTGTAAAGAGCAGATTTACCTACCTCCAGTGATACAACAATTATCGCAGTATGATCTCAGACATTAACAAAACCTTTGATTCACAAAAATCAACAGCATCGAGCAAAACTTCCAGCGGCGGATGTTAAATCAATTAGATTCATTAATAACGCACTAATTAGCCACATTGCGCTCTATAGGTAGGTATAGTACTAGTACCTAATAGCTACCCATAAATTCAAGGTTACACATTTGTGCACTTCCTTAAATTCAACAAGCAATAACGCGATCTGGGGACATACTACTATCGCTACGTTCGTGTTTTAGAATTTTAATCCTTATTTGAGGGACGTCAAAGTAAGAGACATCCCACGGGTTTGTCCAGAAACCTAAATCCATACAGACTTCATCCTAGTCTAAAATTAGTAACAAAGACAAACATCCTTCCATCCAAACTTTCATATTTATAGTATTAGTTTAGATACGACCCCTACTCTTCTTTGCATGTGAGTGTATCTAAGGTAAACACATTGGAGACGCATTCCTTTCTTGATTAGACTCTCGAGGAACATCGATAAAAACGAACGAACGATTTTTCAACTTTGTTTGTGAGTTTTCGATTCAGTGTTAAAATTAGATTTGCACGATCTCAATCAGACACAGAAGGTGAGCAAATCGGTTACAGTAGGTAGGAACCCACTACACTCATAAATATCTACCTACGTACCTATCTACAAATCCAGGATTTGAAATCGAAAGCATCAGTTTGGTAGAGACGCGATTTGTGGATCTATTTTTTATTTATGTAGGCAGACCCTTGGTATACTTACCAAAAATTACATTCCATAAAACCTAGTCAAGTGCTACACTAATTTTGATGAAAATCAAAATAAGATATCATTTTAAACTATTTGAAAAATAGTTAAGTTTCAAATTTGTTTCAAATATTTTCATTCCAATGGTCCTAGTAAAACAATCTCGATGACTAAAATATTATACCTGAGTATTTTTTTCCGAGGCGTGTGTACAATGCTAGTTACTTGCCCAAATAAATATATCCGTGACCTCCTCCGATTTTGGAAATCGGTGCAAAATAAACGCCTCTAATGGAAGCAGCAGTCATCATTGATACCTAAATATACCTAAAAATCCCGTAAAATCGTCATACTATGACCGCGAAGCAACCTTACTGTAGGAAGGTCACTGCCAAAAATGATCGAAGGCTTTCGTGCTACAC
Source organism: Erebia epiphron (assembly GCA_963932025.1). Lineage (NCBI taxonomy): Eukaryota > Metazoa > Arthropoda > Insecta > Lepidoptera > Nymphalidae > Erebia > Erebia epiphron. Next base: position 35,553,291 of record OZ009946.1, on the reverse strand, counting down.
CTACTTTTGTTAAGTGCTATACCCACTTATTATCTACAGACAACTGGCAAGGTAAGTGGCGCTTAACTATGATCTCACTTAATAATGACGCAGTTTAGAATGCTCTTTGAAAATAATTTAAATTTAATTCCCACCAGAAACCGAACCCGGGACCGGGAACCCGGTTATAAAGCAACAGCAATTACCCTGCGCCAGAGTCTGATTGAATATGACGTTTTATACGACATTTATATACATAATATGTATAAGTAAGTATAGATAACTATCTGATGCCCGCGACTCCGTCCGCGTGGAGGTATGAAAAATAGATAGTATCCGATTCTCAGACCTACTGAATATGCATATTAAATTTCATAAAAATCGGTCAAGCCGTTTCGCAGGAGTATGATAATCTAACACGAGAATTTTATATACCTATAAGAAGAAGATATTTTTGTTGCTGATAAGATGGCAGGTTGCCGCGCGAAACCTTTTACCTATACTGCTTGTACTATTATGTATTCTGTGCCTATACCAAGTTGGTATAGGCATGATAGCATCGTTATCAAGTTATCAGTGAGGTAAGGCAAGGTGCGGCGGCCAGCCTTGGCGTCTGGCGAGTGGCGACGCGCCTCCACGGCCGCGCCAGTGCTCCGCAGTGCCTTAGCAGCGGCAGACGACGCGTGCCTTCGTTACATTTACGAACAAATTTTCCGCGAAATCCGAACACGATTTCTGAAGTTTTGAAACTAAACTCAGTAACGTAAAATTGTGCCGTTTTCCCGGTGAATTTTCCGAGTGCCTTAACGAACAGAATTTTCGGCGCCTATCTCGTATCTAATTGAAACTTTTTGAAGTTTCGAGGTCTAACGAACACTTCAGTTCAAAAGTTTTGGTGTGGTTAGTTTTCTCAGTCAATGTAGAGTGCACAGAGTACATTAAATATACCTACTGGGTAGAGTGCTTCGTAAATGAGAAATTGCCGAGCATTTTACGCGTTCCTAGCGTTTTCTCAAAAAAAAGATCAATTATGTACTAAGTTACTTACCAGTTTTTAGTGTACCACTATTTTCACGAAAACTCAGACAAACTTATTTGAAAAAATATCCGCTAGTTTTACCCGTAAAAGCTCTTAGCTCTATCTGACGACTTTTTTGGATCTAAAGTTTATACAATTGGATCTGGCTTTTTACCTCGGTTTTTGTGGCGGATGCGTGGTGTCGGTGTACATCAGTGCAAGTGGGTGTGAACTGCAGGTGAATGGGATGTGGTGACGCCCACGAGGGTGCGATGGCGCGCTCCCCGAGGAGATTAGCCGCGCACCGCCGGAGCAGGAGCCGGTCGCGGGAGCTGGCCCGGCTGAAGACTCAGCTCAACGGAAAAGGTTAGTGAAGACAGTCTTTTTTAATCTAGGTATATTTTTAAAGCGGGTTTATTCAATATATTCATTTTACTGCTAATACTTAAAATGACAAAGTTTGGATGGATGTTTTTTACTCCATCACGCCAGAACGGCTGAACGGATCTGGATGTAATTTGGCACAGAGATAAATTATAGTCTGGAATAACACAAAGGCTACTTTTTGTCCCGAAAAATTCCCGCGGACCGACCGAAAAACCTCTATCCACGTGGACGAAGTCGCGAGCATCAGCTAGTATAAAAATATAAATAGCTATTAATAACATTTCAAATTTCACTTCATGAAATCTCTCTGGTTATCTGTATGGTTTTTTTTCAAACCAAATATTACGATTAGAAATTTAGCGACATAAAATAAGAGATTCTCCAAACAACACAACAAGTAGGTACAAGTTATACTTTGGTATAGGTATACCTAGGTGTAGGGTCTAAATGACTTAGGTATACCTACACTCATGTACTTTACGTGCAATAGTAGGTACATTACATCGCGAGACCGGGAAGTACGCGTTTTCTGGTCGAGTGTTAGTTAGATACTGGCTATATACGAGACCAGAAATGCTCTCCCGGTCGAGGTGTGTAATGTGTATAGTGCTTTTCTAAAAAATGAAACAAGTGACTTTTCTTTGGATTTCGGCGGAAGCATATTATTTTCAGCTAATTCGGCCTCCGCTCTCAGAAAAGGAGGCGTACAATTGTAACTCATTTTTTCGTCACTTTTAAATAATAAATTATAACGATTAGGTATGTAGTTAATTCCCGCCTTTCAATATTATAAAGATGAAAAATAAATAGTAAGTATTATACTTTTAATTTTTTTTCAAATTTAAACTATTTAGGCCAAAGAACATTATAACAAGTTACAAGATATTCAGGAAGAAAGATTCAAAATTCAAACTTATGATATGTAATGAAAATACATACATTCTTTACTGGCCTAGGCCGGGAAGTTTAACTTTCGAACTCATTTACAGGGTATGAAATTGCACATTTCATATCATTTTTTAGAAATAAAGATTTGTATTCTCTCCGTTACACACGTATATCCAGTAATAGTTTATCAATTTTATTTGTTTACTGATAGTGATAGGTAATCTAGGATCAAGGTACCTAGGTATCTACATAATAGGAATTCCTAGTTAACGGCTTCATAATACAATTAAAACGATCTTCAACATGCAAACATTCTATTGTTTGACGCTGGACTGCTGTTGCTCGTATACGAAATTATGGATCGTAACTCGTAAGTTAAGTGTACCACAGAATGGGTACCTAAGTATAATGTTATGCTTAAAACAATTTACGACATATTGGGTCTCATCACATCATCACTACATCCTATTAACGTCCCACTGCTGGGCACAGGCCTCCACTCTCATAGGAGAGTGGGAATTAGAGCTTAGACCCACCACGTTGCTAAAATGCGGGTTGGCGGGCTTTAACGACTACCTACTATCATGTTAGTGATAATAACCGGGACCGACGGCTTAACGTGCTCTCCGTGGCACGGGGGTGAAACACCGCCAAATTCCAACTCCGGGCTGGCACTGAGAATTTCTTCATTGAAAAACCCAATACCTAACTTTTATGCCCGACCGGGAATCGAACCCAGGACCTCGTGATCCGCAGTCGACTATGCTAACCACTATCTAGTGACTAGACCAACGAGGCAGTCAAGAGATATTAGGTCTAGAACGGGAAAAATATAGGTAGGTACCTAATGGCGCGAAAATGGGTGATATTTAGATCTGCCAAGTGTCAAACACAATCTGCCCTCCTATTCTCTAAATCAGTAGCTATTATATAAAAAATAGAAGCCACTAACTAACATTATATTTTTACTCATTGATGGTTTGCAATGAATTGTTATTTTTATTTTTTCACTAGCTGATGCCCGCGACTTCGTCCGCGTGGACTAAGTTTTTTCGATTCCCGCGGGAACTCATTATTAATTTTCCGGAATAAAAAGTAGCATATGTATGTATGTATGTATGTATGTATATTCTTTATAGCTAATGCCCGTGACTTCGTCGGCGTGGAATAAGTTTTTCAGTTAATTTTCCAGGATAAAAAGTAGCCTATGTTACTCTCCAAGTCCACAAATATACTCATGCAAAAAATTACGGCAATCCGATGCTCTGTTGCTGTGTGATTGAAGGACAAACCAACAAACACATTTTCGCATTAATGATAATATTAGTATGATATGATATGAGAATCTATAATATATATGTAAACATTAATTAATATAGCTGATACCCGCGACTTCGTCAGCGTGGAATATGTTTTTTTTGATTCCCACGTATAAGCTCAGAAAGGGTAATTCAAGAATAATAATCATTATATTATTTATCTCACACTCCTAACACATTATTATTGGGACTGCCAAGTGCCAACCAATATTTCCGGGCTAAAAAGTAGCAGCCACTCTCCATGTCCCAATCCCCCTATAATGGTATTAAACACGTACTTCTTCATATTTTAACGAAAGCCCAAATGCTGTTTCATGGCTATAACTTGAGAAATTAAGGATTTTCATACAAACTCTCAACCCCTATTTCAACCCTTCGGGGGTGGAATTTTGAAAAACTGTGAAACACATATGTTTTCATTTTCAACCCGCAGCTCATACATCAAGTTTCATGGCTATAACTTGAGAAATTAAGGACTTTCATTCAAACTTTCAACCCCTATTTCAGCCCTTCGGGGTAGAATTTCGGGATAAAAAGTATCCTATGTCCTACCTCGTAGTATGGGCTCAAATCGTGCCAAGTTTCGTTTGAATTCATTCAGTAGTTTTGGCGTGATGCGCGGCCAAGATACAGACAGACAAACAGACAGACAAAAATGAAAAAAATTACAGATTTGGCTTCAGTACCGAATAATGAGTGCCCGACTGCGGAACGCACAGGGTTATGTGTTCATCATATATATATGTATTTTTGTTCCTTGCAGGACAGCTACAGCCTAAACGCGTGGACCGATTTTGATGATTCTTGCACCAGTTTATGCCGAGTATATCAGTAGAGTATCACTGTGGAAGCCGAATTTGAGAAAAAACTAAATGGCGCCCTCTAGAAACCATAATGTAACAAATTAAAAAATTAAAGTCGATAGACTATGGCAAGTGGGGTATCGATGAATAGGTCTTGCAAAATCATAGTTAGGTTCCCTTGATCATTTTCTCATTTTATCGATCATTTAGGATTTACGAGGTTTCAAAGGTTCTATTTTAGTGTATTCCTTTGTGTCACACTACAGACAAAACGGCTGAACCGATTTTGATAATACTTGCACAACTAGATTTATCTTAATCTTCTGAGTGTCATAACAGATGCCGAATTTGAGAAAAAACAAAATGGCGGCCTCTAGAAGCCATAATGTAACAAATTAAAAAGTTAAAGTCGATAGACTATGCCAAGTGGGGTATCGATGAATAGGTCTTGCAAAATCATAGTTAGGTTCCCTTGACTTGTAAATTGTAGGTATATTTCTTCGGTTAAAAAAGATTGTCTTTGAACGTTCAGGCTGATTTCATTCGGTGAATTAAAAAAACCTACGCGTAGGTATCTCGTTCTTGTTTATAGTCCTAGGCTCCTAGGCATTTAAAAGAGTAGCTTGAATGACATCGCGCAAACTCGTTCAGTAGAAATAGCTTACCTTGTATGTCATGTAGCAACTAGATAACAGGTTCACATCCTGTAGGTACCATGTTGTGTTGACTGCGCCGATGTGTGCCCGTTACCCGCATATCGTTCACATACCTACCTACTTAGTACTTACCTAGGTATTTAGATAAGGTAATTCACAGAAATACCTAGGAAGGACATAGGTACGCAGGCATGTACGAACTCACGGAAGAGTTTCAATAATAGTGCTATATCTAAATAGTAAATACCTACCTACCTACTCACCTAATTTAAAAATTAATTTTTTTTTTATTTGATGACGAGCTTTGGCCCGTGTTTCCGTGATTGATTTAGGTAAGTTTGTCTAATCCCGTGGAAAGTGGAAACGACTTGTTTTCCAGAGATGAAGGTAGCCTAGAATCGAAAAGTCAAAGCAAAGCTAAACTCTAATAGCATTTATATTTTTAAGAATCTCCTCTAAGTTATGACATAGCAGAGAGAATTAGTAAACTGAAGCGGCAGGCACTAGGCAGGCGCGGGCCCATTTCTGTCCTAGAACCGATAGCCGTTGGGGCAGACGCGGAGCTATGGAGTGGAGACAGGTGACCGCGTGGATTGTAAAGGCAAGCGCAGTGTTCGTGGGACGACCTCCAGAGTACCGACGACCTCAAATAGGACCCAAGGATAATATGAGGACACACCGGTTGAGATACCTATCAAACAACGCCTTTTTTTAAGTTTTGCTGTCTTTTTTACGTAAGGCAGGTGGCCTTATTAGGTACGTAAAAAAAAAGACAGCTACAGTGTAACGATCGCAATCACTTCTGATTGTTTAACATTCTTCCACTGACGCAGCCAAAATACCATAAATTCAGCCAATCACAGCAATCGAGACTAACAATGTTTGATGCAGGTTTTACAAAATGAGGCTACTGAATAAGCTTTAGCTATTAGCTAGGTTCATATTGATTTAGTGTCAAGGCTAGGTTACATTTAATTACAATCGGCGGCGGTCACCCTATAGTTAGGCGGAATTCGCGAAGTGCTTAATTGCCGTGTGGACGGTGGGGCACAGGTGTCCCCGATCCACGGGGTTACGGTGTCAAGGCGGGGTCGCGTCGGCGGGTCACTGGTGAGTGGTGCCAATCACGTCAGATTTGCCTTTAACATTTCAAACTTGCACGAGTTTCAGTTTTATGTGAGGTTAGGTATGTAATATTGCAGTTTGCAGGTAAACTATCAGTGTCGTAGGGGCAAAAGGTTTATTTCAAAAATTGACACTTAGAACATTGAACGGTTCACAATCTTTCGACTGTTTACAATCTATCGAAAAAAAAGCGTTAGATTACAATCTTACGGTTTTTACAATCTTACGGTGACATGTCCATCTTAGACTGCATTGTTGTAAAGATCACATGTATACTATACATACTATAATTTAGTAGGTACCTAACGTAGGTATGTCACTCTCCAGATTTTTAACTAAACAAAAATCACATCCGTCGCTCCGTAGCGGTGTGATTGCAGGACAAATCAACAAACAAAAATAAACACATGAACAATATTGGTACATTGTAGAGCATCTTTATCTAAAGGAAAATAGGACTACAAAAGATACTGAAACTCTATTGAGTAATCTTAGTAATTGTTACGTTTAGGTACGTTAACGTAAGCTTCCGCGATAAGGTCAACAGAGACACATTCAGGGTGAGTGCTAGCCGCTAGGTGTGTTACGCGAACTGATTAGCTTCGATGTGACGATCATTAGGTCACATTGTGATTAGTAATTAAGTAGTAAGAACCAAAATAACCTCGATCCACGCGGACGAAGTCGCGGGCAACAGCTAGTGTACCATATTGAGCTAATTCAACAACCTCCCTATAGTCTCTACCGCAGAAGCTCGCGCTGTGTTTTACCTGTGCGAGATCGCGGGTTCGATTCCTAGCAGGGACAATTTTTAATTTAATAAATCTGGTCTTGTAGGTTGTGGCTAGTTACCACCCTACCGGCAAAGACGTACGGCCAAGCGATTTAGCATTCCGCGGTACGAAACTACGAAGTTACGGTGTCGCGTAGAAGCCGATTAGGGGTACTTACCTATAGGTTATGGATTTAATACAACTCCTAGAATCCCATGCTTCTTCCAAGTTAGCCTTCTTTCGTCTAATGCATTATTATCAATTACCGGTTACCACCAGATAACATCACAGACAATGGTTGTAAAAACAAAATTAAAGATTGAGTAAAAACCCTAACGTAACGTCGTAAAACGTAATGAATAGTTAATTTGAAGATATTGAACGTGTTTAAATGTAGGTACATGCTTTTAGCTCGTTAACAAGTTAACAACTATTTTCCTGTGCCTACTGGAATAACAATTTAATGATTACTAGGATAATAAAATCCGTTGGAGTTATTTAAAACTCATTTAAATATGTATCGAGTAGGTCATTACGATAACAAAGTAAATGTTATATCACAGTCAAAGCACAAAGAACGTTTCAATAAAAGGTAGTAAAGTTGAAACCTAAGTACTTGTATATTATGATAAAAATTAAGGACTTAACTACGGTATTTGAAAACTAAAGAGTCGAGGCCTCCAAACGCGCCCTGACCTGAGAAGGGCCCACAGCAAAATTCAGCCAGGTATTTTTTTTTACTATCACCATTCATCATCTTAAAATATCTTTGACCATAAAACAAATTAGAATAATCAGAGCTGTGGTGTACCTAAGTTCAGAGGTGTGGGGAAGGTTACACATTCAGTAAATAATGCTGTTCAGTGGTCCATGCAGTATTCATTGACCGTGTAACCAAGTGTATTGATGTCTGTCTTAGTATTCCGTCAACGGAATGTGATCTTACTCGTACCACTACAGACTACAATATTTATCGTACTGATGGGCCGAGCGCACAGGCGACGGCCGCGGGTATCATCAATAATTCTATAGATATATGTACATATATTTGGAGATTTATTTATTTACCAACAATTAATAATTCGCAACGCAATATTTGATGTATGAGCTCATCAGTGAGCGCCGGCTCTCTCTCTCGCGAGTGTCGGCGGCTGTGTTACGATTCGTTAGTTCGGTCGCTCAAACAACACTGACCCCAATCGCCAGCAGACGCCAGGCAGCACACCACGGCCGATGACGAGGGCATTTCACGAGCTACTCACCTATATCACTTTGAATACATTTAAAAGAGATAGAACTTCTTAGAACAAACATCGATCTTAAAAATAATTTGAGTGTGAAAAGTTGGATCGCTGTACCTAAGTATAAATAATCCCTTAGTGCTGAAATTAATGGCGCCCCGCACAGGCTAAGTACGTTCTTATACTATCTAAGTCATAAGTAGTACCTATTGCAGTTTTTTATTTGTAGACTACGTACTTACTACTTAGGTATACTTACCTAAGGTAAACAAGTAATAAAATTAAAAATTTTAAAAAACCCACGACGAATTGTATAGCTCCCTTTTGTCTTATTACTTTAAAACATTAATAAGAACATTTCGGAAGTTATACATTATATATAAAGCTAACCAGGAAAATGGTAACAAAAAGTGCACATTTTTTTCCTAAATAATAATTGTGCTGTATCATGAGTCCCTGAGCAGCATCTAGGTACAAAGTGCTAGTCAAGACAAATCAAAAGAGTTCAAACACGACGGGTTTACGATGAGAACTTAAGGAATTCCTATGACCACCTCCTGGCTCCATCACGAGACCCTGGGCAGCATCTAGGTACAAAATGCTAGTGAAGACAAATCAAAAGAGTCTAAACACGACGGGTTTACGATGAGAATTTAAGAAGTTCCTATGACCACCTCCTGGCTCCATCATGAGACCCTGGGCAGCATCTAGGTAAAAACTCCTAGTCAAGACAAATCAATAAAGTCTAAACACGACGGGTTTATGATGAGAACTTGAAGAGTTCCTATGACCACTTACCAAATCACGATTGCAGCTCAGCTTGGTTGTCTGTGGTCCTAAAATATATCTAAGAACATTTTCACGAGCTATACGTATCTAATGCAAAAACGGCATCTCAATCGGCCCAGTACTTTTTGAGAAAAATTGTAACATATTGAAAAATTAAAATCATAGACTACAGCTCAGCTTGGTTGTCTATGGTCTTAAAATATATCTAAGAACCTTCTCATAAGCTATACATATCTAATGCAAAAAACCGCTTATTAATCGGTCCAGTAGTTTTTCAGGAAAATGGTAACAAAAAAGTGCAGAAAGAAACACACAACCTCGTAAGGCAAACGCTTATACCGTCTCCATTCCGTCGTGGGTAAAAAGGTATAGTACCATCCTTAATACTGTAGCATTTTATTTGTATAAAATCTTCTTACCCTAGGTCTAGATAAATTGGCTGGATTTAGGAAATTATAAATTCAAGAAAAAATTAATATGTGAACTAAGTAGGTAATTGTTTTTTTTGCATACTTCTGTTCGTCCTCTATAATTTTTATAGTCGTAGCACCTCGTAGCACATCTTTAGCGTACGTAACGGGAAATCCCCATTTGTTTTGAATATGACACTTCGAATGTGTATCGGTCACTGAACTGTGGGCGATGATAAGGCTTCCCACTGTAAATAGTTTCGTAATATATACGTCATAAGTCATAACGCAGCACCGAGTTACTATGTGTTAGCGGCTAACGGTCATACGAATACTTTCACTCTCCGCGTCGAGACCGCTGACCGCCCTCGGGCCGTGACCACTTTCCAAACAAAGGAAAGAAAACGGAAGATATGACATTAAACTAGCGGCTAGAATAGAATCTAAAATTAAGCATAAAATGTGTCTACCTACCCCACTCCTAGCGGCTCCTAGCGGCTACGCGGGCAACTACAAATTACAAGTGTTCAACTAAATCGCTGAATTGCATAATTAGCAAAGGTTCTGACGATTAAAGCTATAATATTTTAAAAGGTTCATTCTAACTAAGGTAGTATATAGGTTATACGTATAGATATAAGACTTAGTAATAATCAGATTCCTAATTCCTTGGGTAAACATTGTCTTATCGCCTTACCGTGCAATATGTATTTTCCTAGTCAATTGAAAGTATCTACAACATTATAAGCGTCTTTATAATATATAACCATTATAATAAAGTATATAATCGCTATCTTTAGGAATGAACACGCGGCGCCTCTCAGTGACGTCGTTACTCGTATACAAATTCTTCTTCCTCCTGCCCTTGTCCCACGCTACGTGGGGTCGGCACAACATGTTTTCTTCTTCCACTCACTTCTGTTATCCGTCAACCTATCATTCACTCGTATACAAATTACTTTTGGAATATACTCAATATAGCAAAACACTATCAATTCTTTAACTAGGTACTTATTCTTTATACTTTACATCCGTTAAACAGAGAGATCTAGTTTTCATTACACGGGGTTTCAGAGAACCTAAAGGAAAAGGTTAATTTTAGGCCCACTGTTGTACACTCTATCATGAATAGAGGAAAATACATAGATTGTATTAAAAATATAATAATTTAGAACAGTAAAGTAAATAACGAGCAAAAAAATAAAAATTTATTTCAAGTTTTCGATACGTTTCCAAGATGGCAACCTTTAGCCATAGAGAAGGCAGTAGGCGCGAAATGTATCAAATGTCATTTCTGACAGTCACTGTCAAAATAACGTGTTTTTCTTTTTTTATATGAATCCGCCATTATTACCCACTCATGTTTAGTGTTCCATAACTTGGAAAGATTAAAATATAATTTTACCACTGAAATTACGATGAATTCGTACATTTGACCAATGAAAACTGGTCTAGTATTTTATTTTCCTTCATTTCTCTGCTTGTACAAGACTTGGCCTACGCCCCATACAAATCTGAACCATCTCCTTTCAGGTAGACACAGCCATCATCTACCACAGTTGAGTAAATAATGCTTAAAACTGTGGTAGAACTGTGGTTTTACTATATATTTATATATATATATATATGTCGGGCGGGGGAGAAGCCAGAAGGGCGTCGAACTCGCAACCCGATCTGATTAGTTTTATGATAATATTAGCAATTTATTGTTAAAGTTTATTAATTGTTTCTAACATCGTGAGATTTAAAGAGGAGTTTATAGATTTAAAAGGCTAGTCTTGGCCGCATGTACTAGTTAGTTTCCTATTGTGGGGTGCTGTTCTTTGTGGTGATAAAATGATAGAAGTTATATGTTTTAGTGGACTGTATTTGCTGATGATGATAAATGATAAATGATAATGATAAATGATTATTGATATTGATTTAGAGTACTATCCGCGCGGACGATCGAATTGTACTGATTTTACCGCACTGTCCCACTTAACGCGAGTCAGTTGCGTAAAGTGCTGACTGCGCGGTGTTCGGTTACACGCAGTGTCCCGAACATGCTCCCGACCGCGAGATGAGGGGTGTACCTACTGATGTAACAAATAGAATTAAGATGATAATGGAGATGAAAAAGCAATTAACAAAAGGCATGAACTGATGAAACATTTTCTCTTATGATTATTGATCTATATATAATTAAGTCACTTAAAGTCTGTATAAATCTTAGTCTTAGAGTCTCTACACCATTGAATCTTGTTCACAAAACCGAATGCACTTTTTTGGAATTGGCGATGTAGCCATGTCTACCATTTGTATGTTTTCACTTTGATTACTGCTCTTCACTTTATTCTTGTTCACATTCACAATCACTTCACTTATATCACTTATATCGCTCACTTTCGCCGGGGCGGGGGCGGGGGAGGGAGACACTCGATTGCGCCTCCGCCTCCTCCACCACGCGAATCCTCCCAGGGCCCCAGCTGCTGTTACCAAACCATAGCTAATGACGTATTGGTGTATGTCGTGTCCTGTTATGTCATCATCTGCTAAATTTGCATTCTCCTTCATAATCTGTATTTGATTCTTGATGTGGTTAAGATTTTCTTTAATATTGATATCTTCAGCGGAGTCATTAGGCTTTATGGTCGGAAATGATAAATTTAGGAGATAATTTATGGAAGGGATTTCAGGGTGCATGATTTCCGGGTTTATATTGATGATATTTCTAGATGATGATGATTCATGTGGAAAAATTGAAAAGTCATCACCCTTCACAATGCATTTTTCGCTAAGGTAGATGATTCCCGCTCCATGAAGATTTTTGTTTGATATTTCATCGTTACAAATGATTCGCCAATTGTTTGGATAACAGTAAAAATATAGATAACTATAGGAATTAGTAAGTTTTGCTAATTTATTCTCTTATTGATGTCGCAAAACCTTTCATTCGCTGATAAATGTCGGACAGGGTTTCTTAATTTACATAAATATCGTTGTTCATGGTTTAGACATTCTTGAAGTTCAAGGTGAGTTGTAGGTATATATGAATCTTTCTGTATATTGATTGTGATGTAATCTGATATTGGCATTATACTGATCATATTATTGTTTTCTTTTTGATGCGGAATAGATATAAGGTTGTAAAGCTGATAACTATCTCTAGTAATAAGTGGAAATTTTATTTCAAATATAAAATAGTCTTGGGTCATCCTTGCTTTCACTTTCAACAGGCGGTAAATTCCTAGTAGTTCACCGTAAATATTTCTTATGGGTATCGTTAAATCTTTTGATAAATGATTAGAAATCATGAGTAGTTCGGATCGCAATTGTTCAGGAGTTAGTAAGTGAATATTCAGTTTTCCATGATATATATCTGTCAAGGTATCCAATAAAGTGTCTTGCGCTCTTTTTAAATTATTTATTAAGTTTATAGCCGTAATCGCTGACAATGTAAATTCTTCGGTGTTAGATAGTCTCTGTATTTGTTCTTTAATGTAAACTGTAGATTGGTCTAAAGTATTTAAATGTTTGTTGATGGTTTTATGTTGTTTCGAAATTAAATCCTCTGTTCGTTTTAACAAATTATACTCAGCTTCCACTACTGAAGTTTGATTTCTCCATAGTTCCGACAAATGTCTTTGGTTCGCTCGTATTTGTTGTATATCGTTTGCGTACTTTTCTGCGAATCTCTCGTCCAATACGCCGAACAAAGTATTCGCGACGTATCCTATTCCGTTGATAAGGCCCCGACGCTGTCTGGCGTGCGCATCGAAAACCTGATGTAGCAAAAGCTTATTATAATACTCGAGTTCATTATTCTCGTGATGTAATTGTTGGAGTATCATATGGCATCGTGTTTGCTCTTGGAATCTCTCGCATGATTTTTCTAAATAATTAATGGATTTATGGATTGTGGTCATCCCTTCCCAATAGGGTGACATATTGTAATAGACCACCATTGTCCAATCATCTCGGATTATTTGTAATTCTGAGATGGAGTCAAAATAATATAAAGATTGATTGGTATTGAATTTCGTAATATGATATGATGCGCTCGCCGGGGACATGATATTCATAAGAAAAATAAAATATGTTAGAACTATTGATATGCACTTAAGCCATATTGATATACGGTATTTTCTGTTTATGAGGTCTTTGTTTTCTTTACCTATCTCCTTTGCTGATTTCGCCCATTTCCTTGCAGGTGAAGTATTTTCTTTGATCCTTCTGTTGTCGTTAGCCTTCACGTCTACGAATCCAATATAATCCACGCCGATATGAGAAAACGGCGGGGCTGGGTCAGTACGTGATGTTGGTAAGTCTCCCATAATCTGATATTTGATCTCAGGACTGTTTTTTCTACACACGATGCAATTTCTTAGCTCTTTCTTAGCGGCTCTATTACCTCCAATCATCCAATATTTTCTTCTTAAAATTGATAGTGTGAGCCTTGGCCCCCCATGATAAGTTAACAGGTGTGCTTCAGTTATTAATAGTTGTGTTAATCTATGATTATGGGGTATGATAATCGGGTGCCTCATTTCGTATGATAGGTCGGCATTCTGTAAGCGTCCTCCCACTCTAAGAATTCCATCTTGATCAATAAATGGTGATAAGTTCAATAAACTGCTCTTATTATTTAGTGTGTTCTTTAAATTTTCTATATCGCTTGCAAATTCCCTTTGTTGAACAAATTTGATGACTCTTAACTTCGATTGTTTGATTTCTGGTAACGTGATATATGTAGGTTTATGCTTTTTATTAAGTGTCAATGCCCGTTGTATCCATGATAGTATACGGCATATTTTAATGAATGAACTGTGTTTTTCCAATAGCTGCGTAATGATATAATATGATATGTCTGATGCCTTTTGAATGGTATTTGCTTGCCCTATTTTAATTTCATGATTGGTAGTAAATTGAGTATGATTTTTGCTAATTTCGTTTATAGGTAGGGATTGAAGGTACTCTGGCCCATTCCACCAAATTTTATGACCTTTTAACTGTGATATGTCAGTACCACGACTAGCGATATCCGCCGGGTTCTCTTTTGTTTTTACGTAGTTCCATTTTTCTGACGGTATAATTTCTTTGATTTGCTTTACTCGGTTAGCTACGAATGATTTCCAACGAGTAGCCTCGCCTTGCAACCAGCCGAGCAACACCATTGAATCACTCCAACCATAAACCTTGATATGATAGCTTTCTTGATAGCACTCGATGACCTTTTTCATAAGTTTAGCTAACAATTGAGCTCCACACAACTCTAATCTAGGTAATGATATCTTCTTCTTGATTGGTACTAATTTACTTTTAGCCGTAAGCAGTGTAATATGATATCCTGATTCTTTTTTGATTCTTACGTAAATAGCAGCTGCATATTATGCTTTCATGGACGAATCGTAAGATCCGTGAAATTCTATGATATCATCTCGAGTACTTCCTATCCAACGCTGAATTTCAATTTGATTGGTGTTTTCCAAGTCAGCTCTGTTTTTCATCCATTCTGTTTTTGTTTTTTGTGATATGACGTCATCCAGATTGATGGATGACGATGTTTTTTGTGAAGCAATGAATCCCACGCGAATTTTGGAAGTTGCTGAGTTAGCACAATGTCCAGCGTGATGAGAGAGATAACAGTCTGATTCACTTGTACTTTTTGCTGGGATCATGTGCCCTAATGATATGTATTCGTTGATAAATGCTTTGTAATCGGCTGGTAGTGAAGGATCTTTGCTCATTTTTCTTTCCATATTTCTAAACTGAGCCATTGCTATTTCTTTTGATTTTCCTAGGTCTTGTTCAGAGTTCGCTTTGAACGGTAACTCTACCTGATATCTTCCATCTTCTCTCCGCTTTGTTGTCTTGATATAACGATTGATACGTTCTTGATCTTCTTCTGATAAAACTGATGACTCATTGATATCTTCCACTTCCCAAAACTTCTGAATATTTTCTATGTTTGATAAAACTACATTACAATGATATGATCTCATATTTCCACACAGTAACCATCCTAGCTGAGTTTGCTGGGCCAGGGGTTGTGATTGATTTGTTCCTCGTATGATACCTCCTAACATGATATTTGAATAAATGTCCGCTCCAAATAGCAAGTCTATCGGTCTACTGCTATAAAATTCCGGGTCTGCTAAATTGATATTCTGTATGTAATCCCATGTAGGTTTTTCAAATGATATATTTGGCAAATTAGTGATTAATTTGTTCATGATAAAGACTTCTGTATTAATTGAAAATTCGTTGTACAATGATTGGCAATTGATGTTAAGCCTTCCCTTACAATTATTTTCGTTTTCTCCGACTCCGAAGAAAATCCCTTGAAAATGTTGTCTTTTGATACCTAAAGTCTGCGCTCCATGTTTCGTGATAAGTGAGATCTGGGACCCTTGATCAATTAAGGCTCTCATTTTTATAAAACTTCCATCGTGTGCTCTCACCTTTACAATTGCAGTTGATAGTAATACTTGCGACACATCATTTCGTGACACGTGTGACACATTTGTTACATTTCGTAATTCCGGTTTATTGCAATTAAATTGTTTTGATTTATTGTAAGTAGGTAATTGCTGTTTTGTGCAGGCGTCATGTAAAATTGAATTATGGTCGCCAATTAGACATATTTTACACTTTTTCTCCGAAAAGCACGATTTTCCATAATGAGGATACAAGCAACGGACGCAAATATTGTTTTTCGTGATCATCTTTAACTTTTCATCATTTGACATGTTCAAAAACTTTTTACAGCAAAATAATCCGTGTTCTAAGTCGCATAGAGGGCACCTTTTTGCCGCCGGTGTTGGTACATTGTTGGCCAATGATACATGGAGTGACCTCATGATGGGCTTTGATGGGCTGTTTTGATGATAGTTGTAATAATTATGATATGGTGATCTCCTGGGGTTTGCGTTTTGTTCGTTTTGATGAGAGTAATTAGGTTTTTGCTGTATGTTATGTGATTTTCGTCCTTGTTCTAGTGCTGTAAATTTACTTTCCAGATAACTCATAAAATCTTGCAAAATTGGCAGTTCTCGACAGTTTTTCAAGGTGTCGAGATATTCCGAGTAGGATTCGGGGTCTAATTTTTGTGATAAAATATGTATTATGATCGGATCCCACGTGCTGATATCCACTCCCAGGTTTTTGATAGCGTTTAAGGTTTCCAATGTTACGTCATGCATTTTTCTGATATGGACGAGAGATTGATAATTCGACGTTGGAAGGCTCATAAGCATATTAAGATGAGATGTGAAAATTAGTTTCTTGTTATCATATCGGTGCGTCAAAATCTCCCAGCATGTATCGTAGTTATCTGAGCTAATGGGCAAATGTTGAATGAGTCTCTCGGCTTCGCCTTTGACTTTTCCTTTCAAAAATTGCATTTTTTGTGCTTTTGATAAAGATGGATTTAGGTGGATTGCTTCCTTAAACAAGTCTTTGAAGGAGACCCACTGGTGATAATTGCCGGTGAATATAGGTATATCCACCTTCGGCGTTGATTTTTCTCGATGACTTACTGACCACAGTTTTGAATTAATATTCTTTTTAAAGCGTTTGTAAATGTTCTCGTGATAGGTAAATGCATCTTCATAATCTTCATTTTCTCCTTCTATTTCAGCCTGGATCTTCCAATGCTGAGTGTCGATAACTTTCCACCTGTCTTGTAGCTGAGATAACAAATCCTCAAACTCCCACTTTTCGGAGATGTCCTCTAGATTGATTCCCTTAATTGTTCGCATAAATGCTTTAAAATTGATATTTTGCATATGCAGCATTTCATCCGTTTTGCTTTGCGACCCTTGTGATTTCTTACTTAACTTTGGTTCCTGACCCTGGTTGTTATCTCCTGTAATGCTGGGCTCTGCTTGCTGTGCAGTATCACGTGGCTGTTCCACAAAGCTAGGCGCTTGATATTCCTTGCTTGTTCCAGGATCTTGATTTGATAGGATTTTACTGGGCTGAGCTTCCATTAATTGTTTGATATATTCTTTAATTTTATGATACAAAGACTCCGTTTTTTCGTAATGATTCTCTTGAAAATAGGGTAAACTTTGATTTCCCAACGATAGAAGTTCTTTATGATTTCCCTGATATTCCGACCAATAACTTTCTAGAATTTCAAGCTTGCGAGTAAAATAATTCACGACAGCCTTCCGCTCCTTTCCATCCTTCTTCATGTTGGTATGCAGCGTTTCCATAGCTGCATACAGCTCAACTTGCGACTCGTAGAAGTATGCCATTGTTTATGCTGATATAAATGCGATATAAAAAACAAATAAAAACACCTTACTTGATCTAACAGCTTACTGTACTGATGATATTATGATGTACTGTGATGATGATGTTACTGTTTGATGGTCTTCTTAATGATGTTGAGGTCACAAAAAGGAATGTTCAACAATGTATATTCTCTATGTGATACACTGCTAAAACACTTCACGCAAAGTTTATACTGATATTATAATTGTGATAAAGTTCCACAAATGAACAAACACTTCACTGAGTTCCGTCACTGATTCACCCTCGACACAAGTCCGAGGTCCCGCTCAAGAACGGTAAGGGCTCGAAGGACCAAAAGGATGTGGGGTGCTGTTCTTTGTGGTGATAAAATGATAGAAGTTATATGTTTTAGTAGACTGTATTTGCTGATGATGATAAATGATAAATGATAATGATAAATGATTATTGATATTGATTTAGAGTACTATCCGCGCGGACGATCGAATTGTACTGATTTTACCGCACTGTCCCACTTAACGCGAGTCAGTTGCGTAAAGTGCTGACTGCGCGGTGTTCGGTTACACGCAGTGTCCCGAACACCTATTTATTTTTATGCAGAGATTTTGCTGTTTAATTACTCGTAAATCTAACAATGATTTGTTTTAATAATTTAAGGGCTCGTTTAACACTGTAGTTAAGTGATTTGTTAATAATAAGAGTTTCAATTGTTTACCCGCTATATCGTTCCACCAATCGGGGCGAGTCGGCTGTTGACGCCGCGAGCTGCCGTTTGGGGGCGCGATAGTACGCTTTAAAAAGCATTGTAATGGCCGATTATGAGGAATAATTGTTGGAGCTCTGTGATAGACTAGGCAGCTATTAAAATCAGTGATTAAAGCTATTCATTCAAATAGTAACCTTCAGTTGCAATCTGTGACGTATCTGCATTTGCGGTGGTCATTGTCAAGATCGGAACGTTAATCTAGTTCTGCTTTTCGATAATTAACTCCAGTGCCTCATTTGGATGGCACTTGCTTGTGATATTAGTTCTAGTACTGTAGATAGTGACAGCAGAGACGGTGACCTACTATGGGTCAGCGGTTCTGCTGATTTAAAAGAAAAATGTGACGCGCTTTACCGACGCGTCACGTCTTTTCTGACATAGGCCGCCGTTCCAATGCGACATATATCTATATTTATACTTATAATAAAACTGTAACAGGTCCAATTCTGTACATTGAAGATATTTTGAAAATTTTTTTTGGAGGGCACTCATTATTCGATACTGAAGCCAAATCTGTAATTTTTTTCATTTTTGTCTGTCTGTCTGTCTGTCTGTATCTTGGCCGCGCATCACGCCGAAACTACTTAATGAATTCAAACGAAACTTGGCACGATTTGAGCCCATACTACGAGGTAGGACATAGGATACTTTTAATCCCGAAATTCTACCCCGGAAGGGGTGAAATAGGGGTTGAAAGTTTGTATGAAAGTCCTTAATTTCTCAAGTTATAGCCATGAAACTTTATATATGAGCTGCGGGTTGAAAATGAAAACATATATGTTTCACAGTTTTTCAAAATTCCACCCCCGAAGGGGTGAAATAAGGGTTAAGAGTTTGTATGAAAATCCTAAATTTGTCAAGTTACAGCCAAGAAACTTGGTACGTGGAGTACCGGTTAAAAATAAAGAAATACGAGTTTCACAGTTTTCAAAATTCTACCCCCAAAGGGGTAAAATAGGGGTTGATATTTTGCATGAAAGTCCTTAATTTCTCAAGATATTCTCAAGTTATATAAACGAAACTTGGTATTTTGGCTTTCGCTAAAAAATAAAGAATTACATGTGTCACAGTTTTTCAGAATTCAACCCTTAAAGTGGTAAAATAGGGGTTGAAAATTTGTATGAAAGCTTTAGCCATGTAACTTGGTATATGAGCTGCTGGTTGAAAAAGAAGAAACACGTGTTTCACAGTTTATAAAAATTCTACACCCGAAGGGGTGAAATAGGGGATGAGAGTTTGCATGAAAGTTTTTAATTTCTCAAGATATTCTCAAGTTATAACGATACTGGGTATTTTGGCTTTCGTGAAAAATAAAGAATTACGTGTGTCACAGTTTTTCAGAATTCAACCCCTAAAGTGGTAAAATAGGGGTTGAAAATTTGTATGAAAGCTATAGCCATGAAACTTGGTATATGAGCTAAGAGTTGAAAATTAAGAAATACGTATTTCACCGTTTTTGAAAATTCGACCCTCAAAGGGGTGAAATAGGGGATGAAAGTTGGTATGAAAGGCCTTCATTTCTCAAGTTATAGCCAAGAAACTTGGTATATGAGCTGCGAGTTGAAAATGAAGAAATATGTGTTTCACAGTTTTTCAAAATTCTATCCCCCAAGGGGTAAAATAGGGGATGAAAGTTTGTATGAAAGTCCTTCATTTCTCAAGTTATAGCCATGAAACTTGGTATATGAGCTGCGAATTGAAAATGAAGACATACGTGTTACACAGTTTTTCAAAATTCTACCCCCAAAGGGGTGGAATAGGGGATAAAATTTGGTATAAAAGGCCTTCATTTCTCAAGATATTTTAAACGAATCTTGGTATTTTGGCTTCCGGTAAAAAATAATGAAGTACGTATGTCACAGTTTTTAACATTATCACCCCCGAAGGGGTAAAATAGAGGTCGGAAATTTGTATGAAAGTCCTTCATTTCCCAAGTTATAGCCATGAAACTTGGTATGTGAGCTACCGATTGAAAACAAAGAAATATGTGTTTCACAGTTTTTGAAAATTCTACCCCCAAAGGGGTGAAATAGAGAGTTGGTCCTTCAATCACGCCGCAACAGAGCAACGGGTATTTTGCATGGGTAGTTAAGGATCTGATGAGTGATATAAGCTACTTGTTATACAGGAAAACTAAGGAGTACCTACCTGTGAGGAAAAAAACTTAAACCACGCGGACGAAGTCGCGGGCATCTGCTAGTATATTATATATAAGTAGTTACATGTGAAAGTTTGAATGTTTGTTACACCTTCACTTCACAAAGACTGAATCGATTTGGCTGAAATTTGCAATAGAAATAGCTTATACTCTGAATTAACTCAAAGGCTACATTTTAACCATATTTTATTTTATCCTGCAAAATTAAAATCGAGCGAGAATTACCTAGAACCATAATCTACACGAACGAAATCACGAACATCTGCAGTGATTTATTAAAGAGTACCTACTTACCTATGTAAACAGAGCTCGCGTGAGTAGGCAGGTGATTTATTTTGGCATGTGATGTTGGACGTTTTGCGCGGATCTCTTGTCAAATAACATCTTTACCGAAAACAGTTTTATTGCTTTAATCTTTGATTGTTTGCGTCTGCGAAAACGTATTTAGGTAAGTAGGCACTGCGAGGGGCGATCAAAAAGTTTCCGGTTAGTATGTTTTAAAAATCACGAGAATTAGGTATTTATGTCCATGATCCTTGTCATCCGCAATCGAACATGCTAACTACAAAACTAGACAAAAAGTCTAGAAAAGCAAAGAGTTTTAATTTTTATGACGTAGTAGTATAAGAAGTCAAAATAGTGACCTTCTATGCGGTCAATGTCAGAGCACATTATGCGACAGTGTCGCGACTCGCGGTGGAAACGGCTCACACCACACGTCATGTGGCGCTGAGAGTCCGCGCCATTCGCCACTCAACGCACGATCCGTCCATAGGTAGGGGAGACCAGGGATGAACGTAACAATTTTCAATTGTCTCGTAATATCTCACAGAGCTCGTTGAATATCAAAATTCTTATCAGTACATATGATAGATTGGTCTTTCAGCTATCCTTTAACGGTAGCACAAATGCAACTGATGTTAAAGATTTTGAGAAAAACTACCAGATAAAAAAAGTGGAATTTGTTACAACCATCCCTACCCCTGGGGTTGGTTGTAACATTACAAATAAAAACGAAGGCTCTACTTTCATAATCAACATAATCAGCCTTTTATGTGTTACATAAGTATCACAAAATATGGCAAAAAAAGATCCAGAAAAAAAACAATCTTCTAAAATACTTAATTAAAAATTAGATATCAATCAGACAAACAAATCACCCCACCTGCCGCTGCCGGCCGTAGCCGCGCCATTTCCTATTTCACTTTACTTTATTTCTATGATATCTCATAAGATAATTCATCTAAATTAAATGGTGTAAAGGACAATTTTTATCTTGATTAAATACTTGAGATGACTAATATATTTATTTTCATAAGGATTAATTCTATGTCGGTAAAATACTTTCGCAGTTAAAGCATTGTTTTAGTCCTAGTTTGAAAATCATAAAAATGGTTAATTAAAACCTTAAAAGATCCTGCTATCGCGGATTTTTTATTAAATTTTTTTGAGAGGAACACCACCATGCATTGTTTTCGTGTAACTATTTGACTCAGTTTATTCAGGAGGGGTTCTTGGTGAATGTACTTTTCTGCGAAGTATTTCTTCTGGTAGCCAAATCCATAATTTTTGCAGTAAGTAACTAAACCTCTACCTACTGGCCTTTCGATTAAATATGTATAGCATTCTGGATCACGAATATAAGAACCTATGCAATACTTTGATATATAAAAAGGCACAATAAAACATGCTTTGAGATATCACGATCATAATCGGGATGAAAGTAACAACTTGTTACTTTCATCCCTACCTAAAATTTTTACCGAATATGGAAAACACATGCCTATAAACTAAAAATCCGATAGAAATATACCGTTTCAAATGCCAATAAAAAAAAGATGAATACTTATGCTAATTTACTGACACCTGTCACGCAAGCATAAACCTACCATAATAAAAACAAACGCAGTTGAAAAAAATTGACAAAACTTACTTCGGATCTATTTTTGCGGCACCTACTCGTTATTTCAAAAACCGTCGGCACAGCGCCGTAAGCTCAACTGAGGATGGGAGGGGAGTTCAAAATTGCACATTTTGGTGATACAGCTTTCAGTGTAGCCAACAAAACTCGTTCAAAAAATCATTTGTTACGTTCATCCCGTGTTACTTTCATACCTGGTCTCCCCTACAATATTACTCATATTATTTATGTATTGAACGCTTCAATACGTTATTTATGAATACTTACACATTTTAATGTAACGTTAATTTCTTTAGTAATAGACGCCTGTTAATTGTGACGGGCAACTACGGACCCCTACAATGCGCATGGTTCGACACGCACTTGACCGGGTTTTTAAGTGCGTACTATGTCATTTAGGAAAACAGCTAGTGTCATTAATTTTACGTTTCCTTCGAAAATACATAATGCTTACACGTATTGCATCTCTACGTAAGCTTTTCTCCTGCGGGAAAGGTCCTTTTCCATTTTAAAATAAGTACTTAATTCTACCAATGAACCTATTTTGTTCACTTTTATTACAGTGTATCAATTTTGTAGACAAACATTTTGAAAATAGAGCACAAATAATGAAGACGCATGCCATAACAGATGAAGGTCGGTGTGTAGGACTGTAGGCGCGTGCGCATATATATAACCGTTTGTAAACATGGCGCCGACGCGAGCTGCTGTGTGCTAATTAGATTAAAACAACTCATTAACGCTCCACACGTAATATCAACAAATACCATGGATATTTATACCTTATGTCTACGGTGTTATGGTTTCAGGTAAATGAAACAAATCTTAAACAGTGAAGAGGATGACATCAAGGTTGGCTGACGAACCAATCCACTGACTAACCAACCGTTATGTAACGTTACTAATTCCTAGTACCTATTATATATGTGAAAGTTTGGATGTTTGTAAGTCAAGTTGGAAATGGAGATAGAGCTAAACTGATTTAACAAATTTTTAGGACATATGAGTAGGCTACATTTTATTCCGGTAAAGTTCCTTCAACCCTCGCAAATGAATTCATGCATGAATTCATGAATTCATTCGCATTGGGAATTGTCTCGTCTGATACCACCAAAATGTACCACCAGTTCCCAAGACGAGCAGTTTCAAGTTTGAGCTCATTTCATATCGCATTCATTTCGTGCTGTATACTAATTTTATATACAACTAGCTAATGCCCGCGACTTCGTCTGCGTGGTTTGAGGTTTTTTGGTTCCCGCGGGAACTCTTTAATTTTCCGGGTAAAAAATTAGCCTATGTGCTATTCTAGACTATAATCTATCTCTATGCCAAATTTCAGCCAGATCCGTTCAGTCGTTGGGGCGTAATTGAGTAACAAACATCCATACATCCATCCATCCATCCATCCATACATCCATCCATCCATCCAAACTTTCGCATTTATAATATTAGTAAGAAGTAAGATTGGGCGTCCTACCTCACTCAAAGCTATTTTCTATGACATTGAAGTCGTCATTTGTATAGTTTAAATACAGTTTATTTTTTATTATAATATAATGTTATTCCATTATACAAACAAAAAATTGTTTTATAAATAATTTATATTCCTATCTTTAAGGGAATGTATGCCTATTTTTTGTTAATCTACCACTTAAATATGAATAAAATATATTTTATATTATAAAAATAACTATTTATACAATATCTACTACTTTTTTTTTCTACCTTATTATTCTGCCTTTACAAGTTTCTACCAAACAGTTCATTATTAAATTCTACTATGCCAATGACGTTCGCGAAAAGGCGGCCACTGAAAATCAGCGTTGGGGCACCAGACCTCAGATGTGCGCCACTATAGTGGTTTCGTGTCTGAGAGGCCTGGGAGTCCCAACACTAGCTGAGTGACTTACCTGTTTGTTGCACTGCTGTTCAACCAATGTTAAGTTTAAGTTCATTTCTGTACAGTGCCTCAAATAAAGATTTTTGACGACCTCCGTGGCGCAGTGTGTAACGCTGTTGCCTTAACGTGCGGAGGTTCTGGGTTCGATCCCCGGCAGGGTCAATTTGGGAATTTATAATTTCTGAATTTTCCTTGGTCTGGCCTGGTGGGAGGCTTCGGCCGTGGCTAGTTACCACCCTACCGGCAAAGACGTGCCGCCAAGCGATTTAGCGTTCCGGTACTATGCCGTGTAGAAACCGAATAGGGGTATGGGTTTAATATAACTGCCATGCCCCTAACAGGTTAGCCCGCTACCATCTTAGACTGCATCATCACTTACCATCAGGTGAGATCGCAGTCAAGGGCTAACTTGTAGTGGGTAAAAAAAAAAAAAAAAAAGATTTTTCTTTCTTTCTTTCATTTTCTGACGTCAAAATATCACTGAGTACTTACTCGTAAGTATATCTTAGAAAATGAAAATGAAAACGTGATAGCTTACTATTATATATATGTATTAAAGGAGATACATTTAGGTATTTAGAACTGAGGTATTCTTAGGATTTCCTGTTAATATGATTTGAAAGTACTTTGATCTTATCGCACTTGTTAAATATTACTGGAACATCTATTTTGAAATATGTATTTTCCAAATACATTCATAGAATATGATGCAATGAACACTCGAAAGCAATAGTACCTACCTATACTTAAGATCATTTATTCAGCAAATACCACAGACGTCACAGGTCACAGGTCACGTGTTTGCTTAAGATTAAGTATAGCTCTACGAGTCTACGAAAATCTCTACGCGTTTCTATTTCTAATTTACAATCTCCGATCTTCTATTCTTTACACTGTAGTCTTATTGAAGCTCAAAAAGTGTACAGTGTACACTTTAAATAATAAAATATTTAAATAAATATTTGGATGCTTCTTCGAAATGTTGTAAAAAGCGTGTCCCAAGCTGGAGAACGTACCTTAAAACTAACTCAGGCTTATGTAATTTTTTTTGTAGACACTAGATAGTGTCCTCTATATCATCCATCAAGAAAAAGAAGATAAAAGAGGTGAGATCCATCTTTAAAAAAATCTTAAACCTCAAATTTCTCACTACCATGACTGTCCCACTGCCTAAGTTGTTGGAAACATTATTTTTTTTCTCAGAAACTATCGATAAAAAATAAATAAAAAAAATATATATTGTCAATAAATAATAAACCTATAAAATTAAATGTAACATGTAACAAAATAACGAAAAATGAAAAAATTACGAGATACTAAAGTCTGTCCCACGACTTTTTCCTAATTTACGTGACCCGATGCAAACACTATGATAACAATGATAATATATGTACTGCATCAATCATGATAGCATTAATACGTAAGGCTTTTGTGTTTGAAGAACTTATTGTAACAGGTTAAGCGCATGTCTAAGCGTTTTGAAGGTATTGGGAAATAATGTTGTTATTCTGCACTTTGTCAACTTTCCTATCTAATTCATAAAAAAATCACCACTTTTAAAATACACGTTATATTTTCTTGTTATTTTTTCTTATGATGTAAAACGTGTTTTTAATTCACATAAATAGCCTGCAAAATTTAAAATAAATCTGTTAATTTTTAAATAATTTAAAAATTGCGAAATTATCATTACCATGATTCTAATTACCACAATTACCATGACCATTTTGAATTATTTTAAAACTAAATCAAAGATATTTCTGAAATTTCTTTATTTTTAGGAAAGCTTTTAATTACTATAAGCTTAAATAATTATTTGCAATATATTTAGACGTTAAAAAAATTAAAATGAATGAAATTTAAAAAAGTTTATAAAAATGGCATTAAGACACAAATAAAAGCATTTTATAATAAAATTAAGAATATTTTGGGCATAGTATTTATAAATAACTGGCAAATAATATACATTATACTAAAAATAATTGAAAAATATAAAATTTAGGCTGAAATAACTATATAAATACAATAAATTCAGTAAAATATCAGTAAAAATTAGAAAATTATAGATTAAAAATATAATTCTTAATTTTATAAATATTAAAAATATTTTAAAATTTGCTCTGAAGTAATACCTAGTGAATGCAAAAAGTTGCATCAAAATCCATTCAGTAGTTTTTGATAAAACATCAAAAGAGTAAATAGAATAAATGGAACGTCAACAGCAGTCCACTTGGTGCATGTCATGAATCCGTTTTGACTTTTGAGATATAATATGGTGAAAAAACCAGACAGGGACTTATTAAGTAGTTAATATGTATCCTAGTCATCAACTGATGACGTCCACTGCTGGTCTGGCTGTCCACACATAACCCTTTTATAAGGACTTCTGAGCCTTGGTCTTGCGCTGAATCTAGCGGATCCCTGCGACTCGCTACATGTCATCCATCCATGTTGTGAGGCAGCAGTCCAGCACCTTGGGACCCCAACCTTTATTGGTTCTTCGAACTATCGAAGTCGAAAAATACATCTCCAAGCTTTTTGAACGCTGCCCAGTCCCAGTCGAGTCGGATTCAGCTGGAAACTTATTTTTCAAAATTTGACCTACATAGTTGAACCGCGTGTCCAAGGTATACAAAATATTACAAAAGGGTCTCAATGATTTCTAGGTGGACTGATACGTGAGTATTAGGCATGATTTTGTCTTTCTGATGTTAATTTTTCAGCCCTCCTCGTTGCGGTTGGATTGGTATCATAGTCTGGTCCAGTATTATGCACTGACAGGATTGCGTTGGGAACTCTGCAACGATTTTAAAAGGTTCCAGTTTCCAATCATATTGTCCACAAACGCTAAGCAACGTAGCCTGGGTCCTACTCGGTCTTCCGTATCTTCAGCAGCGTATGGATCTTGTATCGGGTCATTCAGAATTCGACTTGTAAGTGAGATTTATAATTTCCTCTCGAGAACAATTATTTATAATAAACATTGCTCAACGACAAGATGGGGCAAGCAAGAATAAAATTCTTCAATTGAAAAATTGATAATTTTGAAGAACAGGCCCCCAATTATGCTCTAATTCAATGCTGTTATGGTTTATTTTACTTTGAAGCCGAACTTAGATGATTTGATCGGCAATCCTTACATGATTGCACCGCTAAACACGCACACTCTTGTACGTCTGGCATTATGGCCGGTGAATTTACCGGTTTTCGACTAAATTTTGTCAGTTTTGGGTGATCAGGTCAATGCTGCCTATGGGACTTCTAACTATATCTTCATCAAGATTTTATACCTCATCATAGCACTTTTCCCTTCTCCCAAGATCTTAGATTTACTATGATGAAGGATACTGTCACACTCAGTTTTCAGTGGCATCAGGTAGCTATGTTGGAGAGACAGAACTCTCGGGATCATTACTGATCTCGTATTCCGATAGATGGTATCTTTTATACGCCTGGTATGAACGTTTCATAATTATTACGTTTGTATTTGGATCTGCCAATTAATCTTTTGCTAGGTAATTGTAAAGACTTTGTAGTTCAAGTTGAAAGTTTTAGGGGGTTTGAACGAGAAGGTCAGGGGCCTGAAGAGCCTGAAGGCTGAAGGAAAGGACGACGCTGGGTCACCAGCCACGTCCTTTTATGGTGCCAGCCAGCCAGAATTTTATGGTGAAAAGTCTTGGTCAATTCATCTTTCTCTTATTCACCCAGGTAAATTTACTGTTTGTCCACTTATTAAGCTTCTTCAAGAATTCAGCTAATTGTCATTATAGGAGGTTAGTTTTGCCTCAGCCCACAAAAATAAATTCTTGTTTTATAAAGATCCTATATCTCAGCGATGATCATGATCTGAATAAATTTGTGGGTTAGTAACTTCTTGAATGAGTGCAAAGATCTAAGATCCTCGATTTAGAATTGTATTTCTAGAATTTCTCATCACCATGTCTATACTAAATTACCATAACCTTAATCCTAATCACCATACACCAAACCTCATTACCAAATCATAATTTATCACTACCATGCACACCATAATTACCAAACACGCTATTTCTCCAAGAAAACTAGGTTCTGACGCGGGCCTTCCTCATCACTGTGTTACATGAAGGTACCCCTTTGTCAAAGCATACCTACTTAAAAAATCAAAAACTCAAAAAAAAAAAAATTTTTTTTCGCCACTCGATTTTTACCTCATTTCAGAGAAGTGCCCATTTAAATAATAAATAAAAATATATAAATATAAATATATTTAAATGATTAAATATTTTGATTGATTGATGAAGGTTACTCGTGAAATACGAGACCAAAGCTAATTGAAACGGTATGTAAATGATAACGTCAGGGCTTATAACCTTGGCCCAGCTACCGGCAAGGCGCGCCACTGTCCGGATGACCGCCGCGCCCTTCCGCCCGCCCTATCAGCCGCCCTGGCCGGCCAGCCCGAAATAGAGACACTTCCTAACTCGCTGACGGACTAGCGCCTGCAGCAATATCGTTATTAGTAGGTAACACACTCGTTTTAAAAATAAACTTGTAAAAAAATTGGTTCTTTGTAGGGCTTCCAATACCGGGATCCCGGTATTGGCTAATACCGGGATCCCGGACTTTTTTCGCCGGTTTTCAATACCGGTATTGAAATATCTAATACCGGGATACCGGTATTGGCGACACTATAAAAGAAACAGTGACTATTGCATATATTTCTTGGTACATGCCACTGTATTTTATTCGGCTAAGTTTAGAATTTGTATTTATGCATGTTCGCTCAAAAATAACGCATTTATTGCTAAAACCAGTGATGAAAAGTCACTATTGTTCACTCGGGAAGAAAAAATAGTGTTTGAATTTAGATCCCTGTTGGCTTGGCATTTCTATTTCAATGTTTCTCAAAACGTTCAGAAATCTGTTTTATAACTAATACATATTTAAATTTAAATAATAGCTATTGATTTTAAGATTAATTTGTGTTTTGACAAAATTATCGTTTTCTTCGACTTCGATCGACTTTTTACAAAAATATCGTTTATCATATTTTAGTAGTCACAATACATTTTACTATAGCGTTTTAACGCTCAACGACCTCAGCAGAGTTTCTCAACAGCTGAGCCTAAAAATGAATATAAGCTTAGAATATAAGCTAGACGAAGTCATGTCTAATGCACACGTTCAGCCCCACCCAGTGTTAGTTGAGAACACTGCACTCGAAATTGTTGATGAGTACATAAGATACTTGAGACATACAGTCCAGTTAGGTAGGTCCAGTTTCGAGAAAGAGTTCAACCGCCGAATCCAACTCGGCTAGGCAGCGTTTGGGAAACCACGACATCTTCTCGTCCAAAATTCCTCAGTGCCTGAAGCCGAAAGTGTTCGAACTTCGATGACTTACGGCTCCGAAATATGGTCGCTAACTTAAGAAGGTTCAGGGTCACTAAGCGGGCGATGGAAAGAGCTACGCTTGGAGTATACCTGCGTTATCAAATGAAATGCGTCAGAAATAAGGAGATGCGTAGACGAACCAGAGTAACCGACATAGCTCGAAGAGTCGCCAAGCTTAAGTGGCAATGGGCGAGGCGGGGCACATTGTTCGTAGAACCGATAGGCGTTGGGATCCCAAAGTGCTTGAATGGCGGCCTTGCACCCGGAAGCGCAGCGTTGAACGACCCCCCACTAGGTGGATGCTCATCCACCTCTCAAGCGTGCAACTGGGAGCCGCTTGAAACAAGCGGCACAAGACCGTGCTCTGTGGAGATTCATGCAGGAGGCCTTCGTCCAGCAGTGGACGTCTATAGGTTAAGACGACGACAATGATATGGGTTTAAATTACAAACTTCGGCACTTATTTCACTCATTAGGTACTTATAATTTCCAGCTTATTCATTTCTTAATATTTATTTAATTATGAGTGTAAATTGAGAAAGTGCGTCACAAATATACTTTATATTGAAAGTTCAAATTTCAATGGAGACTATAAATATATATTTTCGTAAGACTATCCAAAAATAGTTCTATATTGAAAATCATACAGTTGATGGTAGGTATACTGATTGATAATGAAAAAGAAATTGATTATTTGATTATAATATAAGTATTTATAAGATTGTATATAAAATAACGTGATGGAGTTACAGAACTTTACGTCATACGTTGTCTGTAATTTTCACCTTATACATGAAACAAACGATATTTTCGTAAGAATTACGTCAACTAACAAATCTAAAAATCTATACTTGGTGATTTTTTAAAGAAAATACAATTTCATACAATATTCCATGATGTAAAACAGAGTGAAGGAGTTATTAAACATTTCATGAGACAATGAAATAGACATACCAATCCACAAATTTTAAGCAGCATTTTGAGTTGATTTGGTGAAAAATTTTATTATGAAAAAACTGTTTGTTATGGTGTCGTTTGCTTCAGAAAGTACTAATTTTAAGTTAAAAAACATCTACGCCAGTTAAATTTTTTTCCAATACCGGGATCCCGGGATCCCGGTATTGAAAAAAATCTTTCCGGTATTAATACCGGTATTGAAAAAAACCGGTATTCGAAAGCCCTAGTTCTTTGGTATGGTTTTAGATAAGGTTAATCACAAAGGTTAGGAATTTGAGATCTTTTCAACCCTTACTATCAAAACGGTCAGAGGGCATATTATTGCCATTAAATCCGTATTCCCGGATAAGGGCGGGAAAGGTATGAATTAATCCATCCATCCGCTAATCCATCCGATCCCATTCCACTGGATTATTACTACAGCTGTACTATTACTTATTTTGTGCTATCACTGAAGTATATTGCTCTACAATCGACATGGACAAGCTGCAGATGCGCGTAGTTGGAACTTGGAGGAAAAACCGAATATTAAGTAAGTTATTTTTAACCATTAACGGTACGTACCTATAGTGTTACTCAGTTACTGGCTAATATTCTCAAAAAAAAAACTTTAGCTGGCTTCGTTAAATTATGTAGTCGGTACGCGTGTAGGGCAGAAAAGTCCAACCGCTCGACTTTGACTGTCTTTCATCAATAACTTAGAATATATTATTATGTGTTCAGTTCAACTGCTGCTAGTCTAATAATAACCAACCTTTGTTCTGACGAGTGACGCTACATGTTACATAACGTGGTATCTAGTAATGATGGTGTGATGGTCGGATTATCATCAAAAATTAGATAACAATCAGCAAGTACTGATACCTTAATGGTTTAATTTGAAACTGCGAAACATATTGTGATTAATTGCGTATCATTTCAGCTCAGGGGTCCGAAATGCCAGCTATTAGGACTCTCCCTAATTATGAGGCATGCGAGCGATGACTTGCAGTAGGTATGTAGATAGGCATGCCTCTATTACCACAGAATAAGTAATAGTACAGCTATTACGTGTGAATTTACACATCACTTCGACTATTATAACATCACTAGCTGATAGCCGCGACTTCATCCGCGTGGATTTAGTTTTTTTTACATTCCCATGGAAAGTCCTTAATTTTCTAGAGTAAAATGTTTTCAACTAATACACACGCAAAAAATCAAGTGATTGAAGTACAAACCAACAAACAAACACACTTTCTCATTTATAATATTGAGTATGATGATAACGAGTATCGTGACATCAAGTGATTAAAACTTCCAAGGATCTTGTCTAATTAGTGGTAGGACTGGGTAGTTGACACATTGTTAATTGTTCTGAAGTCGAGACTGTAATTAATAGAAATGCGGAATAACAAATTTATACTACGTTTTTTGATTTGATAGACTATTATGATACCTACTGATTATAATAAGTATTTTATTTTTTATTTTTAAACTGATTCAATTAATTTTTTTTCGCTAGATAGACTACAATCTAACGGTTTTCACAATCTTACGGTGACATATACATACTTACTGTATTTTTCAATAAGTAGGTACCTACCTACTAAAGAAATAATCTGAAAATACATCATGATGAAGGCCAGATGTTTCACAGAAGGCCACTTGTCTGATGGAGATCTCAAGCAGTGTAGTTTTATTGAGTGAGCGCCAAATTCCCGCAGCCATGCAGCGATTGTTGTTTTAACAGAGTGCATTCCATTTCCATGCGTTCGATGTAGGAGGGAATTGAGCTGCGCCGGCGCAAGATCCCTACACCGTTGAGTTTACCGTAGAGTTCACCGTACAACTCCTCGAAGTTTACCTACATATTTTTTCTCATTATCAGAGATTTAGGCAATACCTTGTACGATTCATCTCTGCTATAATATTATACACCTAATCGATGAAACTAGTTGTTAACACGATAATTACTTGACTTTTATTTAATCTCTGCATGTTTTTTTTTCGGGATATTGCCTTGGCCTATGTTCGTCCCCAGGCCTATTATCGTCACGTATTTAATTTCGGTAATATCGATAGAATAGGGTCCTAAAAAGGTAACAGAATTACAGAAAGACTTAACTGCGCATTTTCGTACATTACAGAAATTCCACCTCGAAGGGGGCTAAATACACAAGGGGTGAAATAGCGGATGGAAGTTTGTATAGGATTTTTAAGAACCTAATTCCATGTGGACGAAGTCGCGAGCAAAAGCTAGTACATAAATAATATACTTACAGTTATCTGGGGACACGGGAGTGTCCCCGCCAAAGACGAGCCAAAGGAAACGGGGCACTACCTACCTTTTCTCGAAGCGTTTCGTCGAATTTTCGAACCGTCATAGCTTCGGTCCGAATGACGCTAGAAAGCTGAAATTTTCAGGATAAGATGTTGTTGGGGGACTTACCGAATATACCAAGTTTCAATTTTTTAGCATTTATAGTTTCAGTTTATTGATTACCTAAAATACGTCGATTTCGTACTCACTCACTGATGATCATCAACTGAAAAAAGGTACTTCCTGAAGTGCTAGAAGACTGAAATTTGGTATGTAGGCTAGAATTTGCATATAAACAACAGGAAAATTAAGAAATCTGAATCTTTTCATCTCCAACCCCTCGTATAGGGGGTGCAAATCTGACAGCATTTCCTTGTATTTTAGAACAGTCATAACTTCGGTACGGAACATGGTAGAAAGCTGTAATTTTCAGGATAACATGTCGTTGACAGATTTATTAAACTTACCAAGTATCAATCATCTAGCATTCAGCTAAAAAAAATCAAAAAATCTAGGGCGCCTGCCAAAAATAAATGAAATCCCACCAAAAACATTTCATGTAAAATTGGTTGCCAAAGACTCACAAGTGCATAATGCTTTCACCGTTAAAAAGTTATGAGATCTCTAATTAGAGCCAAGCCCGAAGGTGAGCTCCTCTTTGTGCTGCGCATCATAACCCACGGAGTCTGTCTCAAGTTCAAAGTACATAGTTCTAAATGCTCTTTACTGTGTACCAAACTAATAATATTAAATAACATGTAAGTCTATATATAAAACTTGTCCCTAGAACCTCTACATCTTGGTAAAAAGGTACGGCTTGGCCGTTTCGTATATGTCGCCCTAACTATTCCTTAATGACTTAAATGTTATGTCAGGAAATGTTCGACGAATATTAAACGGCCAAGCCATACCTTTTTAACAAGATGTAGAGGTTCTAGGGACAAGTTTTATATATAGACTTACATGTTATTTAATATTATTAGTTTGGTACACAGTAAAGAGCATTTAGAACTATGTACTTTGAACTTGAGACAGACTCCGTGGGTTATGATGCGCAGCACAAAGAGGAGCTCACCTTCGGGCTTGGCTCTAATTAGAGATCTCATAACTTTTTAACGGTGAAAGCATTATGCACTTGTGAGTCTTTGGCAACCAATTTTACATGAAATGTTTTTGGTGGGATTATTTATTAACATGCAAAGAGTGTAAGATATTGATTTCAAACAAGTCACGCTCACTGCGTCGTTTACATAGATTGTAGAAAATAGAAATGTTTTCCAATTCCGAGGTACGTTCCTGAACAACCTTCGTTCGTCAAACTAATTAGTACGAACTATGCTTTCAGGTCATTAATAATTACGTATTTAATACACATTCCTTATTTTTCAGTCCTATAGCAGCATATAACAGTTAACAGTGTGTCTGTGATATACCTACCTAGGCTCGAAGAAAGTCAGTAAGTAAATTAAGAAGGCCGTTTAAAAAAAGATACTAAACAGTTCAAATATAATTTTTATACTTAAATAGAATCCACGACTTACTTCTAAAGGGAATGTTTTTTATTTAGAACTAGATGATCGTCTGCTACTTTGTTCACGTGGATTTATTAAAAAAACTAGCTGATGGCCTCGGCTTCGTCTGCGTGGTTTAAGTTTTTTGATTCCCGCGGGAACTCTTCAATTTTCCGGGATAAAAGTAGCCTATGTCACTCTCCAGGTCCTCAACTATACCCATGCCAAAAATCACGTCGATCCGTTGCTCCGTTGCGGTGTGATTGAAGGAAAAACACACTTTCGCATTTATAATATTAGTATGATTATAATTTTATGTTTTTAAAAGCTCTGTTTAATCGTTTCGCTTTCAAAAGGCGCGGGTAGTTGTGAATATGTTTGTCATCTGGTGGTAGGTAAGTGATGGATGATTTGGCCATATTGTAATTGGTTATTGGGCCAATCTGTTAGCGGTATGGGAAGTTATATTAAATCTGTAAATTCTACTCAGAAGCGTGGGTCGTAAAACGTTAAATCATTTTTAACCGACTTCCAAAAAAGGAGGAGGTTCTCAATTCGGCGCGTATCTTTTTTTTTTAATGTATGTCGGGGCATATCTCCGTGGTTTATAAACCGATTTGAACAATTTTTTTTTCATTGGTTAGAGGAAGCTCACGAGGTGGTCCCATAAAAAATTCTGACTCCAAATCCTCAATTCTGATGCTGTAGGTACTACATGAAATCATCAAAACTAGTGAGTTAGGAAATTTTGATGGTGAATTCATATAGTAGGTATCAAGTCACGTGTATACGATACAACTCTGAGTCCCAACTCCTTAACCCTGATGCTGTAGGGAAACTCCTTAAAAATAGCGATTTAAGATTTTTTTAATGATGAATTAATATTGTAGGTGTCAGGCAACGACTTCATACTTAAACCCAAGTCCCAACTCCTCAACCCTGATGCTGCAGGGTACAAAACTCCTTAAACATAGTGGTTTAGGATTTTTTTATGGTGAATTTATATTGTAGGTGTCAAGCAACAACTTCATACTTAAACCCAATTTCCAACTCCTCAATTCTGATGCTGCATGGTACTGTACTCCTAAGCCGTAGGGATTTAGAGTACCTACCTACACTAAAAGTTAAAAATAAAAATTCTTTCCAAAAAAACCGACTTCCAAAGCCACTGTAAAGTAAAAAATAATTTTGATTTCTACACACTATGTTGAATATAACAAAGATAGGCATAGTTGACGCGTGAGGCTCGCCCGACTTCAACATAGTGTGTAGAAATCAAAATTATTTTTTACTTTACAGTGGCTTTGGAAGTCGGTTTTTTGGAAAGAATTTTGCAGCAAATTAATTCGCGGTAGGGTGGTAAATACCTATCGAAGTCTCCCACAAGATGTTACCAGTCCAGAGAAAATCCGAAAGTATATATTCCCAAATTGAAATGCCGATTATCGAACCCCGGACCACCCACTAAGACCATAGCGCTCACTACTGCGCAGGAAGGTCATCTATAGGTCTACTGGCGCAGTGTTGAGCGCTGCTGTATTAACGTGCTGACGTCCAGGGTTCAATCCCCGGCAGGGTCAATTGGGAATTTATAATTTGTGAGTTTTTCCTGGTCTGGCCCGGTAGGAGGCTTCGGCCGTGGCTAGTTACCACCCTACCGGCAATGACCTGCAACCAAGCGATATACTGTTCCGGTACGATTCCTTGTAGAAACCGATTACGGGTATGAGTTTGTGACGAGGAAGTCACAACCGCGCGATCCGCGTTATATGCCCACCGTAGGCACCCGTGTATAAATGTCCGCGTTTGATAAAGCTTCACCACCGTATATAGAATTAGAGTAGACTGTAAGTAGTCATGTAAATAGACCTCCGTGTATAAGAGTTAAGGATTAGAAGTAAATAAACAATCATTGTGTTTGCGTACAATCCGTGTTTATTTTAGAAACCTCCCAATTAGTCTATAGTTCAGGTAGAAATCCCTATCTCATGTACGTAGTAAGTACGTTCCATTAGTAACCTCCTTGCTACGTTACATTGGCGCCCAACGTGGGGCCTGAACCCACGACCCTGAGATTAAGAGTCTCATGCTCTACCGGCTGAGGTAGCCGGGCTACGTATTAAGGTATGTAACTCAATCACTTTAATATGGAGCACGCGCGTCCTTTTACGTCATTCTTTGAGCCTTTCAGGTCAACTGTAGAATTGCTTAGTCGATTTCACTAATGTTCCGAATTCCGACGTACCTAGTGTTCAATGTTGCTGAGTCAGGCGCTTTCAGGCCTCAGGTCGTCGGTCCCGCCATCTGCGAGCGGGCAGGCGCAGGGGGCGCAGTCCTAGGGGCGAAGACCTTTTATTTTTACACCATAACGCGGGAACGCCAAGGTTGGCGATCTCTTTGTACTCCAACCTGCTTTGATGCGCTGATTTATGGTACGTAAGTATTCCTATAACATATCAGTGGATAATTTGCTTCCCCGGTGTTAAAAGCTTTATTAGTGTATGCCAGCATCTGCTGTCCGCGACTTGATCAGTCTTGAATTTATGAAGCTATAGATATATCAATCAATCAATCAAATCATTTATTCAATATAGGTACACTGTAGGTACACTTATTGACGTTAAAAATTACTTACTTATAAAACGTGATGGTGATAATCGGTTACGGTATCTTGAAAACCTTATAGGTTATAGACCTTATAGGTTCTACAACAATCTGTAGCAAATCTCTTTAAAACAGACCTGTGTGTGTAGACTGTAGACCTGTGTGTGTGTGTGATTTAATTGTTATGCACATTAAAACAGACACAAAATTTGACTGTGTACCATTGTACACAGTCAAATTTTGTGTGTTAAGTCATTACTTAGAATAGAATTTTGAAGAGTATCGACTAGTATGTCACAAATTTACGCCACAATCCTACTAGTCCAACTTGCCTGCTGCAGTTTATACAGATCACGATGGTGTAGTTATAGTGGTTGTAACTAACTAACTAATATATTATATTATTCTGTGGTAATATCAGCGCGTAAAGAACACGGCGCGGCTGTGTACTCGAGTGTGTGTTTGTACCTACACAGAGCCGGCCGAGTTGCCCCGGCTGCTGCGTCGCGGCGCGTTTCCAGGGCAAGGTCGCGAGTCGCGACGCGCCGCTACTCACACCAGCTACACTCTCACGGCTAATCTTGAGTAGGTACTCTAAGGGTCTAGACAGACGGACTGTCGGTCAGCCGCAGTCGGTGTGCAGCAGTTTTAACAGTCCATCTGTCTAGACCCTTTAAAGCGGTAGGTACCTTGTAGCTAGAGACTCCTACCCGGGCGTCCGGGATGCGAATCCCAGGCCCCTAACTATAACTTTTCGGAGTTAAGTATGTGACTTTTTAACGGTGACGGAAAATATCGTGAGAAAGCCTGCATGCCAGAGAAGTCATGTTTTTATAGCTGAAATGAAGTCTACCATTCCACACCTGTCACTTGACCAGCGAGTGGGCCATAAACTCATTCTGAGGGGTAGATAACAAGTAGGTAATGCTCAGTAGACTTAGGTGGACAACTATGAAATATATAATTCTCTAGCTAAGGCCCGCGACTTCGTCCGTGTGGATTGGGGGTTTTCGGTTCCCGCGGGAGCTCTTTAATTTTCCGGGATAAAGAGTAGCCTATGTGTTATTCCAGGCTGTAATCTCTCTGTGCCAAATTTGATCCTGATCCGTTCAGCCGTTCCGGCGTGATTGAGTAACAAACATCCATCCATACATCCATCCATCCAAACTTTCGCATTTATAATATTAGTATAGAAGTATGGATAATCTTGGAATAACACAGATTTCAGTCGATAGCCGATAGATATAAGTGATGTGATTGTTAATGTGAGTAGCGTGACATACTCCCATAAGTACTTTGAATTTATTAAAAGATTTCTAGATTATAATTTTTTACGGGTCATCGTCCCAAACTGCGAAAGTTACTAGCTATTAGCTAATGTTACCCAACACGCGATTCTCGAACTGAGTAACATGTTTCGCTGTAACTCGCAAGCTACTGAAAATCACAACTCATAAACATTATAAAAAGCTTAAAATTGATACCGTAACTTGTAGGTCATAGTACCTATATTAGGAAGCTTTTTATCTAAGCTCATTGAACACTTTTCCCTGAAAACAGAAACATTATGTACTTAGTAGAGTTAACAAATTCACATTTCGGAAAAAGGCATCTTTATGATCAAGTTGTTTTCACATGAAATACTTAGTCAAGGAAAGCAGAAAGCTGTAAGTTTTTTATAAATGGCAAATAAACAAAACTTCCGCGTTGCGAATCTTGCCGGCATGAATATAAAACTAGAAAGGGCGCAAGGTCGACCCCAACAGGAAGCACGCGTCAGCTGAAATAATATTGAATGAACTAGAAGTTTAATTCGCTATAATCCGCTACAGTAGACAAATCTATGTGGTACAGTGCGTCTCTTTCACCTGCAGCATGCGACACCCACCACCCAGTAATTCGCACAGGCACCACACCACACAAATTCTCCAAATCACCAATCATTACCATGGATTTCCGCAAAGTAACGCCGCGCGCTTCGACGCGATCGACGCCTGCTTCTATTCAATATTTGAAATAATAATGCCTGTCGAAACAAAATATTTATATAAGACGTATATATAAACTTTTCAAAACTTTGCTACCGCGGTTTGATCCTCAGGCATATACTTTGAATAACTCGTAAGTGCGTTTTAAGAAATTAAATACAAGTAGCTTTATTGGTGAAGGAAAATATTGATCATGGCTATTAAAAGGAAGGAATAATCGCGAGGAAATCTGCATGCCTTCTATTTATCTTCATAGAGTTGTCAAAGGTGCATGAAGTCTGCCAATCGGCACTTGGCTAGTGGTTGACTCTGGCCAAACCGTTCTTATTTTGAGAAAAGACAATTTTTTTTGTAATCTGGTTTATTTTTGGGAGCTTCTCTTAAAATAAGAAAGGCAGTCCCTCACAGTAATTAACTCTATGGTCAGCCCCATCATTCCCTGTGAGAAACTTATACCTTTTTTTATTTTAAATTTATACGTATCTTTTACTGACAAAAATTATACACAAACACAGATCACACACAAATCTCTTCTCATGAAGAGATATCTGTGCTCAATAGTGCCGGCGATTGTTTGTAACGTTCATCTACTCTACATTGTAATCGGTAGGTATATATTGCAAGTAGGTAGGTATAGTTAATTACAAAAAAAAACCATCAAGATTTCCAGTGTAGGAAGGTGAGTTTGCGTTACCTTGACCTAAAATTTACCGGATTGGAAATGCACTGCCCCGCCATGTTACACGACTTGCGAACAACTCGACTGCGCTATCGAATTTCATTTGCTTTTTCGTAAAAGTAACTAACTATTTTACTACTTTTCAATTAACTAGCTGCTAAAATTTTGCTGAAATGTAGTGGTAGGTATTTGTTTTGGTTTTTCTGTGTTGAATCTCTGTAGTCAATAATATTTGTAGTGTTCTGAATAAAATAGGTAGACAAATAAATATAAAGCACTTCTTTGTGGGCTTCTTCTCAGAACAGGCGCATATGGCACCGTAGCTTTTGTCTTGTTTAACTTTGGAACCTAAATCTTCCGTCGAGCTAAAAACGATGACGCTCTACTAGGTCAGTTGGAAAATGTAAAGCTTAGGAATCGGTTGAGTACCTACTTATTAGAAAAATACGTACCTACCAAAGGTCGAAAGTTAAATGGAAGTTCAGAAGGTTAATTTGGCGATATTGAAGATATTTCAATCCATACCATAGCAATGTCCAAAGGCGAAGGACATACCAACTCATTTAATAATTTTCTGGTAATTGGTGTGAGTAATAGACAGATAGAATCGTTGGTTATGTAATGTGCAATTACAAAATGAGCGGAGGTCGACGGGTCGAGCGACCTTGTCGATTCTCTCATTTGATACAATTACCCACAATACCTACTACACCACACTACTACTTCGAATTCGACTTCGAATGCGTGATTTAGGTTTTTTTAAATCCCGGGATTATTATTTGATTTTCCTCCTCCGGTTAACGATCCCTGTACCAAAATTTGAAAGTGTCGGTAAAAAAACGGTTGGGCCATGAAAAATTGCACATAATATTATGTTCCACATTATTCTAAAATAAGTTAACCACTGACAGTTAGTTATACACACTTGCGCATCTATATTATTGATGGATAATGGAGTTTACAATACAATAGGAAAAGAGGGAGATATGACCTTTCAAGTATTATATTTACCTAATTGGGCGCCCACTATAACTGCCAAATGTCATCATCGGTATGACATCACGCGTGAGTGTACAAGTTGGCCCGCAGCGCCCATGACGTCATGAAGTCCAGACGCTGACGTCACCAGTGCCCGGTTGGGCTCGGCACTCGGCAGTCGGCGGGTATAGGTCAAGTGCGAAAGTTTAGTAGATTAGGGCGTGGGGACATCATTATTGTATGGGCCTAAATATAGCTGTCAAGGTTAATGATGTGATCGACGGTACCTGTGGACTGTGGTAATTTAGTGAACAG
Organism: Erebia epiphron; assembly: GCA_963932025.1. Lineage (NCBI taxonomy): Eukaryota > Metazoa > Arthropoda > Insecta > Lepidoptera > Nymphalidae > Erebia > Erebia epiphron. The sequence goes on along the minus strand of OZ009946.1, from coordinate 35,512,210 downwards.
ACGTATATATCCATATCCATACTAATATTATAAATCTATCTGCTACGCCTTGACAGGCCAAACAAACAAACTTTTACAAGTACTTTTGAATCGTCAAGTGAATCTACCACTGGTTCGGATTGCCATTCCTACCGAGAAGAACCAGCGAGAAACTCGGTGGTTGCTCTTTTGAAAAAAAAAAAAATAGTATATGGTATGTTTACAATAATCTACATACAACATATACAGATACATAAGTAACCACTGTCCTGAGCATTGCTGGAGCGACTCAAATCCATGCGCCTTTATCATTAATATAATCTATAATAGATTATTAACCAAGGGGATAAAGCAGTGTCTTCTGTCGCGGGTGACGATTTAAATCGCGAGCGTAACGAAGGACTCGAGGTTTACTCCCGAGCGTAGCGAGGGTGTTAAAAACTTAAATCACGAGCGAAGCGAGGGATTTAAGACGAGTCCTGAGTGTAGCGAGGGATTTAAGCACCCAAGACTAAGACAGCTTTATCACCGAGGAAAATACTCTACTTTTCGTACCATTTGCGAAAAAAATAACACAATAATAATATGAGATTAGCATTTATTAAAAATAATGACAATCAAAAGTAAAAGTTAACATTCGAAACATTGGTCCAATTATTGATAGAGAGAGTTCATAAGTTTTTAAATAATTTTCCTTGGATTTTGTTGGAAGCAAATTATTTATAATTGCGGCAGCATTTGCACTGATGGAATCCGACCATTCACTGTCACTGTCGCTTTGATTTAACATCGTAACGTATTTTTAGAACATTAACTTATTTATAAAAATAAATTTAAATAAACATTAAAACAAACACAAAAACGCGGCAAATTCCTAGACTAATATTTTTTTGTCGGAGAAGCAAAGGCATCAAGCCCATACGGCCTCGTCGATTCCGTAATTTTATTTAAATCATAACTGCATAATAAATGCGTATTCCTTTTTCAAATAGATGTTTAATGCTTTATATTACAAACTCAATGGTGTAAACACAGATGTAGTTCAGTATAAATTTCGGTAAGTAGGTATTCCAAATTTAAATCACATTCTCCCCCTAGAGGATGAATGAAATTCAGTACAATTTTCTTTCCCTGTTTTTAACAGATTAAAAATGACTATTGTTATGTTCGCTTTTTGTGGCATAGAATTTCACTTTTTTGAGCAAGTGGTACGAAAAATATTATATGCGTTTGGTCCAGATTTATTGACGATCTGAGAATTAGATATCTAAGCGTTTTATTTTATTTATTTTCATAAGAAACAATTTTCTAGCGAGAAGTTAAGTGTGTTTAGTTTAATAAATTGATTCTGTCACTTTGATGGTCTGCAGCTGCACGGAACATGGAGTCTGCTTTATGTGCAGCTCTGGAATGGAGCTCAGCAGTGTATTTAGTCTTATATATATTTCTAAAGAGTTTTAGGAATTCGTGGAAGCCACCATCGTCTGAATCCATACTAATATGTGAGTGTGTGTCTGTCTGTCTGTCTGCTACACTTTCACGGCCAACCTATTCGACCGATTTTGATGAAATTTGGTACAGGGATAGGTTATATATAGGGTATAGGGAAGGACATAGGCTACTTTTTATCCCGGAAAATAAAGAAGTTCCCGCGGGAATCGAAAAACCTTAGACCACGCGGACGAACTCCCGGGAATCATCTAGTCCATATCCATACTTAATATTATAAATGCGAAAGTGTGTCTGTCTGTCTGTCTGTTACGCTTTCACGGTCCATCTGTTCAACCGATTTCGATGTAGGGATAGGTTGTATCCCGGGGAAGGACATAGGCTACTTTTTATCACGGAAAATTCAAGCGTTCCCGCTGGAATCAAAAACCTTAATCCACGCGGATGAAGTCGCGGGCATCACCTAGTAATATATAAATTGCAGACGTCACACCATGGTTAAAATATTGACATTGATTGAGGTAAGAGGAAATGATTGACTGTGTACCATCAATTACTCCACTCTACACCTGTGACCTGACCGGCAACGGCTACTAGGTAACAATTATTGACACTAATTCATATACCTATAAGAGTCGGTACTTTAGATCCAATCATATCACGCTGGTGACCTAGTTGTTTAGACGACCGGCCGTGATCGCAGGTTCGACCCCACGGGCATGCATCTCCAGATCTTTTCGGAGTTATGTTCCTCATCTTTAAAAGTAGGTTTCTAATAGGTAATTTATATCACTTGCTGTAACGGTGTAGGTAAAATCGTTATATAACGGATGCCCGATGGTTTAAAAGAAAAGTTAAAAGATCTAAAAGATTTGTGGAGTCTATGGAATGACGACGATGGATGAAGATCACCTATCGTCTGTCATCGTCATAATATATTTTCAATACATTTAACATCACATAAAAATTCGTTTTTACTATTATTGCTTGCTACTCACGTAAAATAATAATTTAGACTTGCTTTTAAAATGCTAAAAAATATATTGCTACGAGGAAGTCGTTAAACATATTATTATGTTTAATGTTTATGTTAGTTACTTAATGGTTCATAATAATAAAATCATTGCCAGAACTTTTTATTTACATTTTTCAAACAGTTTAACTGTAGGTATAATTCCTAGAATCGAAATCAGAATCAGATAATCTTTCTTATCTCTGTAGGTAGTAGGTTCATCAGATCTTTTCGCATTTGTAATATTAGGTAGTACCTATTGATACAGAAGGAACTAGCTAAATTGTCATGAAATAAAATGAATAGTGTATAACCTATTCCTCGTAAGTATGTTATTAAAAATCCGAAATAGCTCGAATTTTTGTTCGCTTTTTAGCTCGAACAATAGGCATGATGACTGATTTTGAAAAATGGTCAGATTATGTTCGGAAGTGTCTACTATTTCGAAAAAATATCTTATTTCAGCAGAAAAATAAGGTTTGGTAGATAAAATTGGCATTTGAAATTTAAATTTTAAAATTCACGCCAAAACGTTCGGCGGTGTCATGGCGTCGTTTGTGACGTCACTATTGTTTTTACCAATGTACTCTGTGCAGTGTGCAGTAGGTAAACATAGTGTGATTGTCAAATCTCGAAAACAAACAATTGTGACGTCATTTGTTTCTTGGTGTTCTACCCAATATGGCGGATTTATTTAAAATTTTATAGTTTTATATTATCAAAATAAATAGCAATCTCACTCGAAATAGAAAAATAAATACGTTTTTTATAATCCATGACGTCGCTTTTCCTACGAAAGAACCTATCTGACACTTTTGATGTAACTGCACTAAATACATCATAATAATGTACTTTTGATTCTCTGTCGATCTGTCTTATCGACTTTTTCATATCTTTTACCGTTTACTGGCTAGGACAATCGGTAAGTATGGCGTATATGCTCATTTGCGAAAAGGAAATCATACTAAGTGGCGTATTTTATACTTAGGGCTATTAGAAAGATTTTTATTTAGTGATCAGCTAAATAAAAATCTATCAACTATGACGTAACTGAAAATACGTCATTTAGTGTGAACTAGACTATATTGAATAAAAATGGGGTTTTCACTTACGTCTGAATTTTGATTGCGACGGAATACCGTAGACATTAACTAATAGAGTTAAAAATTTATGTAAATTGGTGACAAAAAATGTATAAAACCTTGGGCAGTAAAAAAATCCAAAATAGTACGAATCCAAAAACTTTCAGTCAAAAAATGATTTAAAACTATCCTAATTATTATTATATATAAAGAAATAAATAACAAATTATTTTGAATTAGGTAAATGTGATTTAATTATTCAGTAAAAAATACAGTCGTATCTCCTAAGTAATTAATTTTTCAGAAAAACAAAGTTCTTATGAAGTGGCGTAACTGTTTTAAATATTTTTACCTAAATGAATACGCACATTTAAGAGCCCAAGTACTGAAACATTGTTTTCTGTTCCGACGTTTTAGGATAGGAAAAATGAAAATTTCATTACCAAATTAATACCATTCGCTACTCAGTTAAATGAAGTATGACGTAATTAAAAAAAGTGGTCATAAAATCGTAAAGTAACTGCAGAAAATTATCGGGAAATTCATGGAAATCTCAAAAAAGGCGTTATCGCGTTCCGACTATTGTGATTTAATCTGAGACCTTATTTAAACAAAAGTTATTTCAAATTAATCATTAAAGATCAAGGAACACTTTAATTAAACAATATTTTCAATACAACTTAAAGGTTTTGTACAATCTGGTTCCAAAGATCCCTCATACGAATTTTTCATACAAATTTACACTGGCTCGTCCAACCCAAATGTCAAAACTTATAGCCTAAGAGATAACTGTATTTGTGGTAACTATCTTTTGGTAACTATAATTATATCTCCTTACTTAATAGTAATGATTAAATATCCATGTTTTAGATTTATGTTAGTATTATCACAGGTGGTCTAAGAGGTGATATACGAGTTATTTTGAATACTTAAAAATTAAAATAACTTAAATGGGAGATATTTAAATACTACACATTATCACATCAAAGCAGCGACACTTGAGCTATTTTTTACCCATGACGGAACGGACGGTATAATATATTATTATGTGTTTGCCCTAAGAGGTTGTGCGATTGTTTGTTTGTTTGTTTGTGTACTTTTTAGTTACCATTTTCCTGGAAAACTACTGGACCGATTAGTATGCAGTTTTTGCAATAGATATGCATGACTTCTGTCAAGGTTCTTGAATATGTTTTAGGGCCATAGTCCACTAAGCTGAGCTGCAATCTTGATTTTTTATTTTTCAATATGTTTCCATTTTTCTGAAAAAGTACTGGGCTCATTGAGATGCGGTGTTTTGCATTAGATATGTATAGCTTGTGAAAATGTTCTTTAGATTTAGATATATTTTAAGTTTTCGTGCTATCGTGTGCGCTGCTATCGTGTTTTTTTTATTATGTTACGCTCTTTCTGGAAAACTGCTGATTTGCTGCTTTTCTGCTGATTTAGATGCGGTTTTAAAAAATATATGTTTAGCTTCTGAGAAGGTTCTTAGATATGTTTTAGGGCCATAGTCCACCAAGCTGTGCTGCAATCGTGATTTGGTAGATGGTCATAGGAACTCCTTCTCATCGTACACCCGTCGTGTTTGGACTCTTTTGATTTGTCTTGACAAGCGCTAACCTAGATGCTGTGGTCACAGGAACTCCAGTTTTTTATCCATTATATTTTATAACTTATTTTTTGAACTGATATATTTTAACATTTATTTATCAGAATATTACAGTTTAACACAATTTGACACCTCTACTCATTACAATTTGGCCATAGTCCAACACGCTGGTCTAAAAAACTACTGAGCCGACAAAGATGCAGTTTTGTGTTGATAAAACTACTTCTGCGAAGATCTAATTGTTGTTACAAAGTTATAAGGTCACAAATTATAATGGAGCGCTGCAGTTCGTCGTGGGTTTTTTTTAAATTTTAATTTTATTACTTGACGTACTACTTAACATACTTAATGACGTATTACGTCTTTGAGAGGCAATATCTAGTAAACGCCCCCATGAATAGAGTCAGTTTTTATACTGGTTACTTAGGTACAGCGCATACTTTAATACTATACTAGAATAAGCCTTCCTAGTAATAACTAAGAAGGCTTATTCTAGTATAGTATTAAAGTCATTTCTGGTAACAATAAATCGTCTTTGAGCGGCGATAAGTAGTCAGGTCCCCAGCCACTTGCAGGCAGACCATCACAAATTCCACCAGACGATAGTTACTGTTGTGAATGATACGAGCACTTCATGAGAACTGACATTTATTATTACTGAAATATATAAAAATATTAATTAATAAATATTATAAATGCGAAAGTTTGGATGGATGGATGTATGGATGTTTGTTACTCAATCACGCGCCAACGGCTGAACGGATCTGGCTGAAATTTGGCACAGAGATAGAATAGTCTGGAATATCACATAGGCTACTTTTTATCCCGGAAAATTAAGGAGTTCCCGCGGGAACCAAAAAACCTCAAGCCACGCGGACGTAGTCGCGGGCATCAGCTAGTATTATATAAAATTCACATCATCTTTCCCTTTTATTTTTTAAAAAGTAGATTATAAGTACATCTTGTTTTATTATAATTTTATAATTGGCTTAGATATGTAATTATATTTAATGTTATTATATTTAACAATACGTATCTAATCCTAATTTATTTTTACTGAAATACCAACATAACAATATTATATGAAAATCACATCAGCAGCTATCTCTTAGCCTATATATTTTTTGAAAGCTTGCCCCCTTAAATAAGACAATTCCTACGTGCAAAAAGGCCTTGACTCACAGATTATAAGAATATTTTTTTAATTTTAATATAGCTTTATTTGAGCAAGCTGTGGACAATATAGTTGAGCACGAAACCGAAAAACGCTTGCCCTGAACAATTAACTCGATGTCAGTTAGGTCCTTTCGTAGGAAAAGCGACGATGAATCCTATTTCATTTGATAAATTCACAATTTAATTGATTCTTGGTTTCTGTCATCATGCCTAATTGTTACACTTCGTTTGTCAATGTCGATCTATCCATGAGGAAATAAATGTGTTCTTTAATGTTCTATTGTCAGATGAGAGACGGCCTTGTCGGTGTGTTTTCGACGGTAATGGTTACTTTGCCGGTGTTCGATCTTGGATCCTTTTGTTTTTGCAGTGTTTTTTTTTTCACTTTTACCTTGGTCTGGGTAGGTATTATTTATTAAACATGGAACAGGGAAATATTGAAACCATTGCAATATCTTTAAAGTACCTATATCTTGATCAAGATGCTTCATGGTTTAATTTAGGTATATAAATATTTATTGTCATTCATAAACTTTATAAGTACTTTTTGGTACCTACCTAGGGACCTTGTTATTGTATCTAATTAAGTATTTAGGTACTTTACACATCGGCAAAGACATTCTCGACCTATTTGCCCTTAAGTATTATAGGATAAAAAATTTGGATTATGAATTAGATAAGTCTAGATTCTTGAGTACTTTTTTAATATTATTACTACCGACTGCCCGCGTCTCCGTTCCTGTGGGAATTTTGAAAAACCTGGCCTTGTCTACAGTAAAGTAAAGGAATTTCTTTGCAAAATTTCAGCTCTCTAGGTCCAAGGCTTTGTGTGGCTTTGTCCTGAACGCTGATGAGTCCGTCACTGAGAGGCCGATCGATATCTTGACCGTCGGCTGTGAACATTTAGTTTTCTTTTTGAATGCCGACTTCCTTTTGACCTTCAAATGAATTCACATACGAGTACGATGTATCTAAGCATGCTTGGTCAGTAGGTACTAGAGGTGTAAAAGTAACGATAAAAAGCGTACCCGTATGTATTCGTTACTATAACAATTAGTACTCGTTACTATCGTATCGTTACGTTACTCGTTACTTCTGATACCTCATAAGATGCTATGAAAAAGCCACAAATAGGTTCATTATAACGTAAGTTTTTAAATTCACCCATACAACAAAAAATGCGACTCGTTACTATCGTATCGTTACGTTACTCGTTACTTCTAATGCCTCTTATGATGCTATGAAAAAGCCACAAATAGGCTCTTTATAACGTAAGTTTTTAAATTCACCCATACAACGAAAAATGCGAGTAACAAAATGCATGCGAGTAACGAAATGCATTCGTGAGTAACGTTTCGTTACTCAATACCTACTGGATGGCGCACCCGTTACTCAGTACCGAATACATACGGTTCGCTACAGCTCTAGCTAGGTACCTACCTAATGATCTCCTCCGGTAAAGCTGCTCTCGCGACAGTTTATATTACCTACCTACCTGTTTGTTATCGTGAATTTTAATATTAGGCATCATTTGTGTACAAAACATTGCAAGTGGAATAACAATAAATGGGCAATTATTATGTTATTATGTTATTCCACTTTAACTAATAGATGTAGATGTCTATCAACTATTTTTATCGATTGCATCAGTTTTCATAATAAATCGCAGGAAGTTCCGGAAAATTACCGGATAATAATAATATGTACCTACTTAATTAGAATTGTATGCAGAACATTATATAATATACAGTTACGCGCGCGAGTTGAATACAGAGTAAATGTATGTGTCACCATACTTTTACTCTGCATTCAACTCGCGCGCGAACTATAGGTACCTGCCTATTACCTATTTGCATTAGGTGAAAATCTGTTTGTGTTTTTTTTTTAAAAACACAAACAGATTTTCTTGAAAAGTCCGATTAATTATTTATCGAATCACCGACTCGACCGACTTTTCCTCCCACTGAAATTAGGCCGGAAGTTAAGGCCGGGGAGCGGCGCTCGCAACTTCTATTCGAACCGCAAATATAAATTTGCCGGTTATATTGCTATCTCTATTTGGCTGATGACACATGATCGCGTGCAAGCGTGATAGCAATATGAGCGTACAGAGTTTCTTATACATTTTGGTCTTGTTCCGTGAATACCAAAAATGATGAATGAAAAATTGTTGTGTTTTAAACTTCGTGTTGTTATTTTGTAACTTGACAATATAGGCTATAGCAAGAAAAGAAGACAATTATTTTGCTATAATCCGCCAACAGAAAAAAATTCTGTATGGTCAAGCATGCAGTTACAAGAGAAGCACCGTTTACCTTCCCAACCAAGCAAGAAAGCTAAGTTCCCAAGCAAGCAATGCCACCACCACTCACATGCACCACCACACAAGACTTTTATACTATTCTCGACGCACGTTTCGCCCCGACACCGGAGCATCTTCAGGAGATGTCGACCTTACAATGCAAGATTGTCTAGTATTGATTGATAGATTGTATTGATACGCCGGCCCGTTAAGGTTTTTATGTGGTGTACATTTATATGGTGTTTTGGTGTTTGTTTCATCCAAGGTTTTAAAAATAAAATAACTTAGTTACTTATGTTCATAAAACTTATCGCTATAGCTATTAAAGTAGTCAAAAGTTGACAGACTGAGGTCGGTGCAATATTTTTGCCCTTTTAAGAAGTTGTGGTACGAGTAGGTAAATTGGCAAAGAAGCCTTGTAAGCGGTTGTATAAGTAGGTACCTACCATAGTACTTACCTAATACCTACCGATCTATAGCCAGCTGTAAGGATTTAGCCGTCGCGTTATATGGGTACAAAGTTACAGACTACAGCGACACGCGATCTAAAATCAGAACTGAGAATACAATAGGTATAGGTACCTAAGTACAATTAAACAATAGGTACCTTCATATGTTCAACCTAAAGCTCCGAGATACAGATTCGTGTAGGCTCTGCTGTGAGGCTGAGGAAACTTCTATACACATTATCTGTTAGGTACTGCCCCGCCTTAATGCACAAACGTAGCCTCGTCATAGGAAAGCACCTAGTGGATCTCAAGAAGGCAAAGAACATCTCGAGCATTGGTCAGGAACTTAAGATAGTGGCGATCACAATAGATCGGCAACGGTCAAAGTGATACCGGGTCTCGTTACAGAGCCCTGCAAAGCCGCATCACCAAGAAAGCCTTTGTACTTTCGATCCTAGACGACATCCCAAGCGCAGTGGTGGGTGACGTTGTCCTACAAGCGGGAGCCGGGTCCCAGGTTGGATTCCCAGCGGGGTCAATTTGGGAATTTATCATTTGTGAATTTTCTCTGGCCTGAATGGGAGGTGGTATAGGCTTCGCCATGGCTTAAACTCAATAAACTCAATTTATTTATAAGTTTTTAGTTTTAAGGAACTAAGTACCTTTCGATATTGTAGTCGTATCTAAATTCTCTTAGAAATTCGGCTAAACTAGACTTCTCCATTCCTCCCAAATGGGGATTCAAATAATAATTAGGGAAAGCTCCTTAGGTAGATACCTACTTAGAGCTTATTAATACTTCGGTACATGAAAATTGAGAATAGCTTTAATAAAAACACATTGAATTCATCTATTATTTATTTCTTATGTTCCATAACAATAATAGACTTTTAAGTAGAAGCCACGCTGTTTTGTTATGTTTGTTCAAAGTAACTTCAAAGTTGTAAAGGAAACTTTGAGGAAGGTTTTAATATCTTTGGCATAAAGCAACTCGTATTGCGAGTGATGGGGATGTCAGCAGTCAGCAGTCAGCAGGCCCTCCAGCAGCGGCGCCTTCGGCTGAGGCGCGCCGGACAAGGCGCGCCGCCCGGCCCCGGCTGCGCCTGCGCACACACACACGTACTAACGTTAACTTACACACCTTAATATTAATTTAGTCGTAATACTGTGACTTGTTTGTATATTTATTCCGGGGTTGACATGAAAAGGACGCGTAATTAGGTATAGAAAATATTATTGTCATAAACACTTTTGTCAAAAATACATACACAATTTTTATATATATTGCTATAATATAATTAGATTACTTTTATAACAGTTAGATTACTAGGTAGATAAGTAGGTACTTTTCTTTTTTCATAGACTCCGTGTGTCCGATATTACGCAACGAGCCAGGAATAGTTTTTATCGAGCATGTGGAGCGCGTGACGCCTGACGGCGCAGGCCAGACGCGAGGGCTCCAGCGCACCCGCGAGCCTGTAGCTAGCTAGTTACATATTATTTATGCAATATATATATATATCTCTATAAACCACCTGCAATTTATAATCTTACTAGCTGATGCCCGCGACTTCGTCCGCGTGGTTTAAGTTTTTTGTTATTCCCGCGGGAACTCCTTAATTTTCCGGGATAAAAAGTAGCCTATGTCACTCTCCAGGTCCTCAACTATACCCATGCCAAAAATCACGTCAATCCGTTGCTCCGTTGCGGCGTGATTGAAGGACAAACCAACAAACCAACAAACCAACAAACCAACAAACCAACAAACAAAGTGACTTTCGCATTTATAATATTATAAGTATGACTAGATGATGCCCGCGACTTCGTTCACATGGATTAAGGTTTTTTGATTCGAGCAGGAACTCTCTCATTTTCCGGGATAAAATATAGCCTAGATGTGTTAATCCAGGGTATTAACTATCTCCATTCCAAATTTCAGCCAAATCCGGCCCTTTTTCGGAATACAATTAACCCATCCCTGTACCAAATGTCGAATGCAATTAAACCATTAATGTACCATCGAAATCGGTTGAACAGATAGGCCGTGAAAGCGTAGCAGACAGACAGACACACTTTCGCATTTAAAATATTAGTATGCATTCAACTATTATTTAAAATATACACATCTTTATTTATCCAGAATGCCAAATAGTTATAAAATGCAGTGTGTTTTTATTAGTTAACCGTTCCAACTCCTGCAGAAGTAGTGATGTCGTGTCTATGTATAGTCACGTTGGTAGCTCAAAGAGCCTCGGCATCTACAAAGTGTGAATTCGGAGTGCCGTCGAACTGTAAAAACTCGCGAAGGAATGTAACTACTTAGTGTAATAATTAATACAATGTTTAGTCGGAGAGCCCGAAGGATAAGGCTATTTTGAATACAAGAACTTTTTATCCAGATTCTTGATTGGATAGAAGCAGGTAATCAAGAAAGTTGCAACCAGATGGTAATCAAGGAACCAGAAGCTTAATTCGCTATATTCTGCCAAGACAGACTAATCTATGTGGTGCGCACGCCATGCGATATGCACCGCCCACGCTCCCGCTTCTAAACACGCAGTAAAAGCAATCCATCGAGCAAGCAATGCCGAGATGGGACCTTTCATAGAAAAAAAATTGGGCGTCCGACTTGTAGAGCGCGCTCCATAACTGTCATAAGCCGTCATAAGTCTGTCTTTGTCCCCGCCATAACGCTGTCCCACTTTTCAGACTAGATGGCGTTAATAAGTTCACACTCTTTGTTTGACAGGGCCCGTCTATGTAAATTGAGGTCGTTGTGTGCCGTAGAAGGTTTGATAAGCGAATAGAGCTTCCTGTTCCCTGAGATAAGATAAGGCTAAGCACTAACCAGCACGGTGCGGCTGCGCTCCTGGTAGCCGACGCCGCACGTGGCGCTGCAGCGGCTCCACTCGCCCCAGCCGCTCAGCTGGCAGTCGGCGGCCCCTAGCGCTACGACCAAACATTCAACAATTAAATTAGCCCTGGGAGATGTTTGACCAAGTCTACCCCCCCCCCCCCCCACACACACACACACCCCCCATGTTGTTCCATCCACGTAATTAACAAGTAATTTAGATATCAATCAGTTATCATATCTGGATTTGTATTGACCTTAGAAAATCTTACATTCTACTACAGTGATTCTCTTATCAAACTAGTGGTTCGCCCCGACCTGCGACCTCGCGTCCTTTATGATCGTACTCAGACACAGACCATATAACCAATTGACTGAGCATAGCGTGCCCCCTCATCAGCCAAACGTTAGCTTTATCAGTACTAACGCTACGTTTTGTGCCTATAGCCGCCCTCAGTCCGTATTCAACAGTGCTCGGACATTGATCGAGTAAAAAACGAAAAATAGGCCTCTCTGTAGCATTAAATGGCGTGAAAAGAGAAGCAATACCTCCAGCTATGTAATGGACGGGATAACATTTCATAAGTAAGTGTAGTTTTGGAATAATAAATAAAAATCATCAATACGCAAAAAAATAAAAATATTTACAAAAATGAAAAGGAACCCGTTGATGTCTTTCAGTTTTTCTTTGTCTTTCACAAGTAGTTCTACATATCTCTGTCTCTTCCACGCATAGCCCAGTGCAGCCCGTGCAACTATCGATAAATTATATCGATAGCCTTAGACTACTTGAATGCCAATAAATTAATTTATTGAGTAAAAACTTATATTTCATTAAATTCCGAACAATTCTGAAGTAGAAGAACAGGTTAGAGGTTTATTATTTATTTGATTAAAAGTTGTTGTTGAAAACTTAAGTTCTTTAGTATAGAACTTGGGCACTTGGGCAATTTAAAAAAATATATATATATCAGATAATTATCTATAATCATACATATGGTTGTATTTTGCTGTTTGAATAAAATTATTTGTATGTATTTTCCAATAGGTACTAGTAATTTTTATCGATACATTTTTGTCGCGCAGCGGGCAGCCTAAGTGCCGCGGTAACATATACTTTGTACTTATAACTCTGTAAAGTTGACCTTGAGCCAGCCAATAATAAATGCTTTTATTACCTGAAAGTGGTGAGATGTGTTTCAAAGCGAAAATGTGGCTATTAGTTCTCAATAGGTTTACTACTCGGTGTACTCAGACGTATTCAATCAGGCACCAAATGTACAGACAATCCAGAAGTAAGTATTTATGAGACACTTTTAATATATTTGTACTCTCATTTGGAACTTGCACGAGTAAATGCTTAACAAATACACAAATATCGAAGATATAAATAGAAGGAAGTGGGAGAATGTATAATTTTTTGAACAATGGTCTTCTACATGAATCCAGGTAGAAAGCTCCTGTCATCGCCCTTATACATCTTTTTTGAGCAATAAATACCCTGTTTGCTTCACTAGAGTTTCCCCATAGGATTAGTCCGTATCGAAGAACTGACCCAACGTACCCGTGATAGGCTCAAGAACGGCATTTGGTAAAGCTGTTTTACGCAACCTATAAAGCACATAAACATGCCGATTTATTTTTTTGCACACCGTGTCAACATGCTCCTTCCACTTAAGATTTTTCTCCAGTAGTAATCCTAAGAATGTAGTATGCAGTGCTTCTTCAATTGGAGAGTCTTTGTATTTAATATTAAGATAATATTTATCTTATTTTAGTATTTGTAGTTCCAACTACTGGATACGACTGAAATTATACATAATTTAATATATCAAGTAAGCCCGCTACTGTCTTATTCTGCATCACCGCTTGCACCGGGCACCAGGTGAGATCGCAGTCAAGGGCTCACTTGTAGTGGAATAAAAAAATAGATGTTACCATTGGTGGCGGGCGGCGCTGGTGCAGCGGCGCTGGTGCTGAGGCCAGGGTAGCTGGAGCTGACGGCCGGCGCGGGGACCGCACCGCCCCCTGAGAACATCAAAATATACCCTCCATTTCATTTCATTTATTTCATATTTGCGCTCATGCTGACTGGCATGAGGCCCCGTCAGGGCACTTCGAGTCCGAAACTAGGTTGTACAATACATACCTAAACCAATAACATAATTTGGGTGAAATCCAATTATCCACAAAGTAATTCATTAACTGCGAAAGTTTGGATGGATGGATCAATGGATGGATGGATGGATGTTTGTTACTCAATAACGCCAGAGCGGCTGAACGGATCTGCATGACAGAGATTATAGTTTGGAATAAGACATAGGATACTTATTATCCCGGAAAATTAAAGAGTACCCGCGGGAATCAAAAACCTCAATTCACGCAGACGAAGTTGGGGGCATTAGCTAGTAATTTAATAATTATTGTCTTAGTCGGAATACAATCGGAAAAAGCCATTGAAAAAGCATTAAATATGGTAAATTATGTCAACAAAGTCATTAAATCTAGGTAATAATCGTAGTCAATGAATAAAAAATATTTAATAAGTTAATAATTAAATACAAATTGTATACTTACTTTGTTTTTAGCTAAGTTTACTAGATTGTTTATTTTCCTTAGTGGTGTACAAAAAAAGTATATTCATTCATTCATTCATACAATTTAAAAAACTATTCATAAGTCTTAATAACGGAGGTAGGTATAGGTATAACATTAGGTAGAAATCTATCCATTCTGCTTAAGAAAGGATTGCACAAAGAAAACAAAAATAGAGTAGTTAGGTACCAAGCAGCTAACCAAGCTCTATGTCAGCCTTGATCCCGAGAGAGCCGGTCATGTTCACTCCCTGACGTGCACATAGCACATTGATTACGCTTTATCATTCATTAAACAAACATTCATTCATTACATTCATTTACATTAGGATTAAATCATTAAACAAATCCAGTCGGCATTACACGCAAGCCCAGTGGAGTGCGTGTATGTACTTAGCCATGACGCGGTTGATCGAGATTTGAATGGTGATATCATGACGTGACATCACCACTCCTCGAGCGGTCTACATAAAGCATGATTTATTTATTTAACTAAAGAGAATTAAGGTCAAGAAACGTATTCGAAGATATTCCATAAGATGAGAAAGTTCGCGAGAGTAACCGGGTTAAATTATGGCAATGTTATAACTATCACTAAGTATAATCTGTACGCGGCAAATAAAGAATCCATGCGGCAAAGTGGAGGACTACTAAAATAGTTTATATAGATAGGGAGCTTAGAGAGAAGAGAGATAGATAGCTTATCGTGGTTAAAACTTGGTCATAGAATTCTTAATAGGTAAGTCGACCAGCAACCATCGCTAGCTGGAGGCCCTGGACATGATGGATTGTCCATCGTTCTTACCTGTGTCGGGAGCATGCACTGAGAATATAAAAAAAATTGGCAGTCATAGGGACTGCCGATAGAAGTGAAAACGAATATTTAAAATAATTTAAAATAACATCACGACACTTTTAAAATAATTAAAATATAAACCTTAAAAAAAGGCATTAAAGTTTAATTACGAATATACTATATTATTTATACCTACTTGAAAACTTTTGTCTTAAGAAGAACGGTATCGGTCTCGCGTTTCCACATCTTAACCCCTACCAAAAAGTGTTCAACGCGCCTAAAGAAGTTTTCACTTCAATAACGAAGGTTTGCTGGGGTTCACGGGCTTTTGTTATTAGACAGTCATTATGGGAAAAGTTCTTCCTTCAAAACCCGCTCGTTTAGTGCGTGACAACTGACACCTCACACCGGGCACGCGATGTAAATGATAGCTATTGGTGATTGAGCTATCAGTGAGCCAACGCCGCTTTCGTGGAATTTCCATTAGTTGAGTAACAGTAAGTATTTAAAGTACCTATAGGAGAGCCCTGCGCGTCATTAGTTAGGCAATCAAGAATGTCGCGGTCGCCCTCAGCCGCCGCTGCTGCTGCTGCCTCATTAAAGTGCCTTGGCGTTAACAGTTCGGTAGAGCAATCCGACTCGCGTGATTGCTCGTGATTAGGGCTTGTAATATTCAGCAATTTTTACTATGTGGATATTTCGAATAGCACCATAACTTTTATTCGGATACTGCGCATACTATCGAATATTCCGAATAATTGAAGAATAGAGACTGTTATAATTTCTACCTTGACGTACAAACTTACTTACTAGGTACATAATTTCAAACAGCGGAATATATTATTATTTTCTCTAATATATAAAACATAGTCGGGTTTGTTCGAACACTTGTAACTTTAGAACGGCTGAACGGATCTGGATGAAATTTGGCACAGAGATAGATTTTAGTCTGGAATAACACATAGGCTTTTTATCCCGGAAAATTAAAGAGTTCCCGCGGGAACTAAAACGCCTCAATCCACGCGGACGAAGTCGCGGGCATCAGCTAGTTTAATTTATATTCTAAAAAAATATATTATACTAGTAAGTACTTACACGAAGAACACGAAGAGTTTGAATCGCGATAGCAATGTTTGTCTGAACTCTGAATTACGCTATATATATGTCACCGTAAGATTGTAAAAACCGTTAGATTATAATCTAACTCGCGAAATTGTAAACTGTCGAAAGATTACAATATAACACATTGTTTTTCGGTAGATTGTAATCTGTTAGGTATATTAACCCGGCAGGCCGGGCACTACCTGATTGTTTAATTAGAACCCTAACCTAACCTACAAGAGACAAGAAAACGTAAATACAATGAATATTTCATAAATTGACACACAGAACATTGAACGGTTCACAATCTTTCGAAAGATTACAATCTTACGAGATATCAACCGCTAGATTACAATCTAACAGTTTTTGCAATCTTACGGTGACATATATACGACTTCCAAAGATCAATGGTCCGACTAGTGCATGGTGATTGGTGCGCGAGCACAACGCCCGCTCGGCGGACGGTCATCCTGTTGTTACGGCCCCGTCAACTCCACAGCAGCGGCCACCCAGCGGCCAGCACTCACCGAGCACGACGCTGCACGTGGCGAGGCAGTCCTCCTGCGAGATGAAGTTGTTCTGGTTGCCGCGACAGCCGCCGTAGCTGAAGGGCACGCACATGCCCTTGGCGGCCGCGAACGCCCAGCGCTGGTACACGCCGCGGCAGGGGCCCTGCTCCGGGGCCTCCATGCAGATGCCTGCACGCACACGTATCATACTCAGCATAATCACAGACACACACTATTTCTTAGGATATAAAAGATAAACTAGCTGATGCCCGCGTGAACCGATGTTTTTTGGTTCCCGCAATTTTTCGGGATCAAAAGCAGCCTATGTCGCTCTCCAGGTCCTCCACTATACCCATGCCAAAAATCACGACGATCCGTTGCTCCGTTACGGTGTGATTGAAGGAAAAACCAACAAATAGACACACTATCATTTTTTACAATATTAGTATGACTATTGGGTATCTTACTTCTTACTTATCGATATCAAATCAAATCAAATCAAATATAATAATAATAATAAATATTATAAATGCGAAAGTTTGGATGGATGGATGGATGGATGTATGGATGTATGGATGTTTGTTACTCAATCACGCGCCAGCGGCTGCACGGATCTGGCTGAAATTTGGCACAGAGATAGAATATAGTCTGTAATAGCACATAGGCTACTTTTTATCCCGGAAAATTAAGGAGTTCCCGCGGGAACCGAAAAACCTCAATCCACGCGGACGTAGTCGCGGGCATTCGCTAGTTATTAAATAAACTCTACTTCATTTTACTTAGAGATACAAGAAAGGGTATCGCTATTCGCTCCCAAAAATGTGGAGCATTAAATTAAATTGATGATAAATCGATGATGAAAAGTTGCAAGTATTGAGTATATCAATAATGAGATGACATTGTGTTGAAGCGCGAGGTAAAACACAACAGGCGCCACCTATTGTTAGCTTTATGGTTCTTTTCTGTATGTTTTCTTTTGACGTTTTTTATTAAATACTAGCGATGATGCCCGCGACTACGTCCGCGTGGATTGAGGTTTTTTGGTTCCCGCGGGAACTCCTTAATTTCCCGGGATAAAAAGTAGCCTATGTGCTATTCCAGACTATAATCTATCTCCGTGCTAAATTTCAGACAGATCCGTTCAGCCGTTGGCGCGTGATTGAGTAACAAACATCCATACATCCATACATCCATCCATCCAAACTTTCGCATTTATAATATTTATTTGACTTGAGTTTACCCGCGACTTCATCCGCATGCAATTGCATTGCATTCTGATTTCCGAGAGAATTAAATTTTCCCGCTGCAAAAAGCCTGTCTTTAGAGGCTTTAGGCTTTATATAGCTCATGCAGGTTTTCATAATTTAAATCTTATAACCTAAATCCTGATTTTCAAGTGTCTAACTACAAAAATATAGGACTATAATATAGATTAATTATAAGCTTAGGATAAAGTAAAATTACTTTTTACCCAAACAGGAAGTCTAGCTAGATTGTAATTATATGAAGCGCTTTGGTACTCTATAATAGAAAAAAAATCATATCATACTAATGTTACAAATGCGAAGCCGTGTTTGTTTGTTTGCCCTGCAATTGCGTCGGAACAGAGCAGCAGATCGACGCAATTTTTGCATGGGTATAGTTGAGGACCTAGGAAGTGACATACCTAGGCTACTTTTAATCCCTGAAAAATGGCGGGTTCCCACGGGAATAAAAAAAAATTAAACGACGCAAACGAAGTCGTGGGCAACAGCTAGTACAGAATACAGAATACATTTGGTTAAGAGACTAGGCTGAAGGCGATAAACTTATAATCAAGATGGTCTGACCAACTTAGGGATTCAAAGACATGACTTTCGTCAAGAGTTGTTTATCTCAAGCTAGAGGCTGGGAGCAAACGACACAAGACCGTGTTCTGTGGAGCTCCATGCAGGAGACAGCGGTCCAGCCGTGGACGTCTATCGATTAAAACGACGACCTGAAAGCTGCTATACTCAACCAACAATCGTGAAGATTAGCTAGTGTTTGTAATATTAGGTACCTATAGAGATCTTTGCCTATAATACCTACTCAGCCCCTAAAATAGCTAGTCTGCGACCGACATGAGCACTGGACCACTAGAACGAAAAACAACAGAGATTTGTTATTCCGTTCGGTGATTCAGATGCGTTTCAATCTGAATAACAAATTATTGATCTAAGTGCTAATCTGACATAAACACATCAAATCCACGGCGCAATCATCACAACTATAAATTTATCGGATTGCATTCTAGATCTGCCTGCCTGCCAACCCGCATTAGAACAGCGTGGTGGGTCTAAGCTCTAATTCCTGCTCTCCTATGAGAGTGGAGATCTGTGCCCAGCAGTGGGACGTTAATAGGCTGTAGTGGAATAGGTGGAATGGATATTCCAGATCTCATCTCTCCTTCTTATAAAGCTATTGATGTTCATCTACCCAAGTGCAATTATCTTTACTTGAATAAAACCATGTCACGCTTCAAGTTACCAATAATTAACCACGAAAGTTTGCCTCTCAAGCTCTTACACATAATTTTACTATAATATAATTTAGGCAAACTGCACGTATCACAGAACACCTTGAGTGGCGACATTTATGGAAACAATTTTTATCGTTTGTCCTTTGTCGGCAACCTTGTGCAAAATGAGCCGGAACGGTTCCAACGCTGCCGCTGGAAACAATATCATCTACAAAAGAAATACCTATGTATAGTGCGACATAGTTATTCGCTTTATCAATATTTTTATATATGTACGGCGATAGTCATAGGTAGGTACGGTTCTTCATCTGAAGAAATTATTCACAGATACCTAATTTAGTTAATTAGTAGGCTGCCTGTAAAGATACGTCTTAGTGGTCTATTCATAATGAGTTGAAAGTTTAACAGTTGATATTTACAAGTAGTACCTAAATTTAATGAATGTATTTAATAATAAATGATTCCATAAAATATGGCCTTTTTTAAAATGTCTGTTTTGCGGCAATTTTGTCAGGAGCTATGTTTGTGTTAAAATAGTCCAAAGTCGATGTGCGGGAGCATCGCGATTGGCCTAGGCAAGCCTCAGAAACGGCCAGAGCTTTCAGGCCAATCGAGTAGTATCCAAATTCCCAGTCAAAAGCCGATTTAGTGAAGTACCTATACAAAGGTCAATCGCGATGCGCACGCAAATCGGTTTTGGATTATAATATATAATGTAACTAATGTCCTAAAAATATCAGTCAAAATGTGATGGAGTGACGACATCCGTGGCGCAGTGTTTAGCGCTGTTGTCTTAACGTGCGGAGGTCACGGGTTCGATTCTCGGCAGGGTCAATTTGGGAATTTATAAAAAAGACGTACCGCCAAGCGATTTAGCGTTCCGGTACGATGCCGTGTAGAAACCCCCTAACAGGTTAGCCCGCTACTATCTTAGACTGCATCATCACTAACCACCAGGTGAGATTGCAGTCAAGGGCTAACTTGTAGTAGTTTAAAAAAAACCAATGTTAGAATGAGTAAGAAGTGAGTGTCGTGTCATTCACGTTTAGCGGTGGGCATGTCTACGCTGCAGTCATCCTTCTCCGTGCAGGCGCGCTGCTGCATGAGCTCGACCCTGGCGGAGCAGTCGTGCTGCATGTCGGCGGGCACGAGCAGCAGGCGCGTGCGGAAGCGCACGCCGCGCCCGCACGACGCCGAGCACGGCGACCACGCGGCCCACTCGCTGGTGGGGCACGCCGGGTCCGAGATGTCCGGCTGAGAATCCGCCTCGGAGCATTGCGGCTGCATGCACTTGCGGTTCTCCTCTGCGGCATGGAACACATGCATCCGTGTGAAAACATCCTATATAAATTGCGAAATATTTTTCCTATGCAACAAGTGAGCTTTCCTATTTGAATTCTTCTAAGATCTTAATGTGGCATATGAAGTAACGTAAATAGGATTTCAGCATAATTCCGCCCTCCCTCCCCTATACCCTCGTTCGCATGGCTATAGGGTCTGGAATACTCTGTGTTTCCAACCAATTATAATACCTATCTTCAAATCAAGAGTGAATAGGCATCATCACTATAGTGAATTAAAAAAAAAAACAAGGAGCTGCTGCGGGGGATAATAATTAGAACACTCGGACGTGGTCGCGGCCATAGGCAAGTAATGAACAAGTAGCAGTGCAGGTGTTACCGATGTGCACGAGCGGGCACTTCTTCAGCCCCATCTGGTTGAGGAAGTGTCTCCGGCGCGTGCTGACGCCCACGCCGCACGTCACGGAGCACTCGCTCCACGCGCCCCACTCTGACGTCTGGCAGATACCGGACACGTCCTCCACGGGCGCCGCGCTCAGCTCAGAGTCCGCCTCGTTCGCGCTGTCCGCTCTGGGGTAAGTTGACAAAAGATACACAAAATGGCAATACGTTCCCCAGTTCGTTTTAACGTCTAAACTATCGTGAGTGATATTAATCATACTAATATTATAAATGCGAAAGTGTGTTTGTTTGTTGGTTTATCCTTCAATCACGCCGCAACGGAGCCTCGGATCGTCGTGATTTTTGGCATGGGTATAGTTGAGGACCTAGAGAGTGGGAATTCAAAAAAACATATTCCACGCGGACGCGGAGTATTCATTATAATAATTATTGTAGTCATAATCATTTATTTATTTTGACAGAATATGGTACATGCAACATATTATATGTTAGGATTTAATTATAGTACCTACTAGCTGATGCCCGCGACTCCGTCCGCGTGTTTTAAGTTTTTTTGATTCTAACGGGAACTCCTTAATTTTCCGGGATAAAAAGTAGTCTATGTCACTCTCCAGGTCCTCAACTATAACCATGCCAAAAATCACGTCGATCCGTTACTCCGTTGCGGCGTGATTGAAGGACAAACCAACAAACAAACAGACTTTCGCATTTATAATATTAAGTATGATTCACAAATTCTGAAAAGCTTAGCATGCAAATTTTTTTTAATGCTGAATCTAAAATAATTAAACATTTGACAATTAAACCCCGATGAAAGCATAACTCAACTCGAAGGCGAAATAGATCACTCAACTGCATCACATAATGCACACAGTGAAATAAGACTACGACAGAAATCCGAATTTAAAAAAAAAAAACCGGCCAAGTGCGAGTCGGACTCGCGCACCGAGGGTTCCGTACAAACCTGTAGTAAGTTTTAAATTAAATGTTTTTTTTAAATATTTGAGTTGATTGAATGAAAGGTAAATTGCGATTTACGATTAATGACGTATTAAAAAAAAACCGGCCAAGTGCGAGTCGGACTCGCGCACCGAGGGTTCCGTACAAACCTGTAGTAAGTTTTAAATTAAATGTTTTTTTTAAATATTTGAGTTGATTGAATGAAAGGTAAATTGCGATTTACGATTAATGACGTATTAAAAAAAAACTACTTACTTGATCTCGTTCAAACCAATTTTCGGTGGTAGTTTACATGGTAATGTACAACATATATTTTTTTTAGTTCATTCTCTTATTTTAGAAGTTACGGGGGGGGGACACACATTTTACCACTTTGGAAGTGTCTCTCGCGCAAACTATTCAGTTTAGAAAAAAATGATATTACAAACCTCAATATCATTTTTGAAGACCTATCCATAGATACCCCACACCTATGGGTTAGATGAAAAAAAAAATTTTGAGTTTCAGTTCTAAGTATGGGGAACCCCAAAATTTATTGTTTTTTTTCTATTTTTGTAAGAAAATCTTAATGCGGTTTACAGAATACATCTACTTACCATGTTTCAACAGTATAGCTCTTATAGTTTCGGAAAAAAGTTACTGTGACATACGGACGGACAGACAGACAGACAGACAGACAGACAGACAGACATGACGAATCTATAAGGGTTCCGTTTTTGCCAAATTTGGCTACGGAACCCTAAAAACGATTTACTTTTAGCCTCCGCCGACCTACGCAGGCCATAATGGGAACTTGGAATACTGGAATAACAAACGTATGGTGTTTATACTCACTCGCACTCGGCGACGGCGGCGACGCACATCTCCTTGGAGACGAGCTGGCGGTCGCAGGCGAACATCTGCGCCTTCTGCGGCATGCGGTACGCGCGCGTGCGCATGCGCAGCCCCTTGCCGCACGGCACCGAGCACGCCGACCACGCGCCCCACTCCTCCACCGCGCACTCCGCTGCACCACACCACCCCCACATCAGAATGGTCTTATAATTCGGTCGATTATTTTTTGTCAGCCCTAACGCAAACTATGGTCTATATGGGCTGCAAATTCCTTTGCTGTGTTGTAGTCTAGTCACTAGTGCTTTGGTCTACAAAATTGTGCTGTAGTATTGTTAATATTTTTGAATATATAATAGGCAATAAATAAAAATAATAATAATAATCTCTACTCAGTAGAACAGCTTTCTGAACCGGCGGTAGAGTCTTATCATTAGTGCACAAGTTGTCCCTCGCGAAATAAATACATCATTTATCGATTCCTAAACAAACAGTTTGTCTAGGAACCGATAAATTTATAAATGATTTATTTATTGTTTGTTTGGTATTTGCTTTGTATCGTGAACCCGAAATTCTTACAAATTTGTGAAAAATGGTAGTATTTTAGGAAATCTAATGTAAGTAACCGAATGTGTCTAGGTCTACTCACGCCTGTTGGTGGACTCAGTGTTCTCAGCCTCCTCGACCACCAGGCTCTGCAGCACCTCCTCGTCGCAGGAGCGCGGCACGAGCTTGTCCCGGGTGAGGTAGAGGCGCGCCATGGGGTTCATCTCGGCTTGGTCGGGGTTGTAGAAGGGCGCGCGAGGGTCCTCGGGGTACATCGTTGTGATGCGGTACATCTTCTCGCGGGGTGTTGTTTCAGCGTTGGGCGACTAAAATTATGAAACTCCCGATTGATTACGGTATTGGCGCAGTGATGAGCGCTGTGGTCTTATATGTGGGAGGAGCCCGCTACCATCATCACTTACCACCCGGCTAGGTCGCAGGCAAAGGCTAACTTGTAGAGGAATAAATAGCGGACTATAAGAATCAGTCTTGAAGTTTTTTGAGGCAGTTGACAGTAGCGAATCTGTACCACGTTTAAGTCGTGTACATACTGCCCAGCCAATCAGTTTGCTTTTAATCTTCGAACTGATTCGTTCATTAGCTCTGATTATTACAGTCAACATGAAAGGCGAAGCTTTTGATTAATTAACTGCAGTTTCTCTCTAATTCCTAAGGTGTTTTTCGCTTTGCTTAACTTACGTACAACTACTCAAAATAAAGATATTGGACTGAAAAGATGTTCATTTCAGTATAAAACGGAAAATATTCAGCTTGATAATTATTGAGTTGAGTTAATGTATGCATATGAGATGAGTGGTTGTCAGTGCAGCGCAGCACTCACCATGTATGAGATGCCGTCGTCGGTGCCGGCGTCGTAGGGGAACAGGTCAATGACCTTGCTCTCCGCCCACGTGCAGTCCTTGTTGCACAGGTTGAGCCCGCTCACACCCACCACCCAGTCGGGGGACGGCCCTGGCGGTACCAAATTGTAGTATGTTTTCAGATATCATCAAATAGTGGTCGTCTTGTATTTTTGTCGTAGTTTTGCCAAGCCTTTATAACTTTTGATTGGTGCAGTTCATCTCAGAATGCATATGGGAAGAATATTTCACATTCAAACAAGTAATTATTATGAATGCGATTTGTCTGCCTCTCCGTATAATTTAAGCCTCGTGGGCATCATTACATCTGAGCAATAGCAAGTTTGGTTATTGCGCTTGTAGACATATAACTCAGGTATAAGATCAGCTATCTACATGAATGAATGTGTAACGAACTGTACTATGAATGGTTGTGAAAGAAAATTGCTGAGTTTCTTGCCGGGTCTTCTCAGTAGAAGCTCTTTCCGAACCGGTGGTAAAATCAAAAGTAAAGTAAATCGTAGCATAAGAGACATCTGTTTGTCCTACATGTTATGAATAAATAGAGTATTGTGTATTGTCTCGGACGTACCGAACATGGAGGCGAGCGAGAGGTAGTGCCTCTTGCGGTCGACGGTGAAGGCAGCGCTGGTGTTGTGGTTGAGGCGCGGGTGCCACAAGCCGGCCGCCTTCACGATGGAGCGCAGCACGCGCCCCTGCTGCCGCAGCTCGCGCTCCAGCAGACCCACCGAGCCCCACTCCGCTAGCGATCTGCCACCGAACATTTTGTACACATTTATTGCTTTACTATCTGGTGCTCCTAAGGAACTCCTTAATTTTCCGGGATAAAAAGTAGCCAGTGTCACACTCCAGGTCTTTAACTATACCCATGCAAAAAATCACGTCGATCCGTTGCTCTTTTGCGATGTTATTGAAAGAGACACTAACAAACAAAGACACTTTCTCCTTTATATTTAGTTAATTTAGTTAGTATAATTCACCATACTTTCTTCTGCTCTTCTGCTTGACACTAGACTTCCACACGTCATAACCACCGGCTCCCAGGGGCTCGTTCAATGACATCCTTCCACCTGTGTCTGATAATGGTGCGCTTTTCAGTTCGATGCCACCACTCCAGCACTGTGGAACCCTCACGTCTATCGGTTCTTTAAACTCTGTGCCCCTTCACATTTTACCTACCCAAGCTTGTCAGCAAAGTACAAACCGACACCCAAGAATCGTCTACAAAAATCCCCCCATCTCCTCAATAATGATGCGTGTGCATCATTCGCACATCATAGTAAGTCAGGGTACATATTTCACTTTCACAATGTGAACTGACCTGAAACCGTCCGTAGCGATCTGCCCCTCGCCCCAGAAGGAGAAGTTCTTGGGGTGAGTGGCGCCGATCACGTCGGAGAAGTGCGTGAGCCACAGCGCCTGCACGGGAAAGTTCTTAGGGTGCGTCTGCGGCGACCACAGGCCCTCGAACACTAGCTGCAACATTGAATTAACAAGATAAGCTCTGCTTTGACGGTGTACGGGAGCAGGTGATATGGTTCGACCGTAACAGAGGATGATCATCCTCCGAGCGGGTTTTGTGCTCGGTCGGGGACAACTTTGGAGGTCGTATATATATCGTAATTCAGAGAACACTTCGTAATCGTGAGTTGGGCTCTTCGTGTTTATCGTGCGCTACTAGTAATGCCATCTATTGGATTATGTGCGGACTGCGAAGACCGCCACAACGGAAATCTATAACTTAGCTTTAGATTTATGCGTAACTTTTTTCGCACGGTTCTAAAGTAAGTACCTTTTCTCAAATTTTTCTGTTCTCTGGAAAGTGACATTTTCGTGGAACATAATTGGTAATTTATTTACAACTCAGTTAATTACTCCCGCAGGATCATCGTACATATGTAAAAATATAAAAATTAAGCATTTAATCGTTTCCAAATAAAAATTTGTAAAGATTTCTCCAAGGTTAATAATGAATGACGCCAAGTGTCTGTCTGTATTTAATACCCGCTTACAGGTATAATAATGTCTGATCAATTTCTAAAACTTATAAGCTGCTGTGGTTTTACTTGTTCACCTTGTATTTAGCATCGTCACACGCGCAGCACTCGGGCACCGACAACGACGTGTCCTCACAGATACGTTTGGTCAGCTGGCCGTCTTGCGCGAACCATCTGCTCTCATTCTCGTACACCATCGCCCTGGAATAATATGCAAAAATACAATTCATATGCACAGTATTTTCACCTTCCCCACCTAACCACTAGTACTAGTGGAAAATATTTATTTTATTTTATTTTGTGCGCAAAGCTTACAGCTAAAAACCAAAATGTGGATAGATAAATATAAAGAAGAAGTATATAACGCCAATTACAAATTTTCACAGAATTTTTAAGACAGAAATAGCTCCCATTAATAATTTACCCATTATACTAATTGTTGTCATCATTCAAGTCTAATGAATCGTGATTGAACCTCACCATGCCTCTAACAGCACCTATAAGGCTTACGCCTCGGAGAAAACATGATCCATTTTAGAAATTTGGTGCAAATTCATTGCAAAACGAATGACACGCGAGCACATTGCAAGTTGCAACCAGGGTACTTACTTGAGCACCACACAACCGGAGCCAGCCGGAGGAGCCTTCCACATGACCTGAACCTCAGTCTTGGGCAGGTCATCGGCTTCTATCACAGAGTTGGTGCACTCCTCGTCGAATTTCGTGAGGGTGTCGGCGAAGAGCTGGAACTGGCCCTGCTTGTGAGGACTCCTGGGAGCCGACGGGTCCAAGGGATCCAGTTTCAGCTGGAACCTGGTGAACTGCTGGACGACAGAGTGGGTTCTGGAGCCGACTAGGGTCACTAGAAGAAATTAAATATTTTTGTTTTTAGTACTTTTCTGGATTGCATATCTGGTAGAAAATTATACAATGACAGGAAGGCCAACGCCGTGTCGATGTCGGTTACACTATATTCAAAGGGAGGACGCAAAAAGGCTCGAAAAGAGGCCATTACGACAGAATGGTGTACCTATCTAGAGTCATTATGAATCTAGATTTGTTTAATAATATGTTTATGGATAGATAGAAAACTCATATTAATAAAAAGTTGCGACGATCATTGTTTCTTTCTTCTTTGGAATCAGTTAGTGAATAAATGTTCGGGTCACGACCGTTGAAGAAATATCGGTTTGTTAACAAATATCCAAGACTGTTATTCAGTTCATTATCTGCTGTTTAGGTACATTAGAGTAACAAGCGTAATGTTCGGAGCACGCGCCTCACTACGATGCCACTGAGTGACGCTAATTCGTGTTCGTGAGAGGAATTCAAACAAACGGCTACATTGTTAACTTTTCCGGTAAACTTCGCAACTTCCGCGACTTTGTAATGATTAATCTGTTTAGTGTTTTGCAATTAGTTATTGTAAGTTTTCATTAGTGGGCAATGTTTTAACTCTTTAGTAGTTTGAGACAATCTTTAAAGGGATTGTGTCAAAGATTACTTACTTGCGAAAAGACTCTCCGATCGGTTGTGTTAGTAAACCTCAAAAGGAAAGCGTCGTTACTAAGGCCCGTATTAATAAACGGGCATCCGCTAGGAATAGGTTCTCAAGTCTTAAGCATAGATTGACGTGTGATCGTATTATTAGTTTGATATTGTCGGCATAATCTTAATTTTTAGGGTTCCGTACCTCAAATGGAAAAAACGGAACCCTTATAGCATCACTTCGTTGTCCGTCCGTGTGTGTGTCAAGACCCTATTTCTCAGGAACGCATGGAGGTATCAAGCTGAAATTTATATCAAATACTCAGGTCTACTGTCCCTTGGAGCTGTGAAAAAATCAAATTTCAAAGCCAACGCAATCAAAAGATACAGCTGTTTAAGCTGCAAATTTTCGAATTTTCTTGGGAATCGAAACCTACAGAGTACTTCCCGTGAACTCAGAATCTTGAAACTTGGTACGAAGCAACGTCTTATAGCACAGATATAGGACGAATTGCGAAAAATATAAATTTTTTGTTACATCATATAATAAAAATATTTTTAGTAATTTTAAACTTAGGTACTATCCTTTTCCGCATGAACGCGAAGAGGTATTAAATTGAAATTAAAATAGATAAGTGGAATAAAAATACCGTAACTTTTACTCATATACCTACTGGTTTGTACGGAACCCTCGGTGCGCAAGCCTGATTCGCACTTGGCCGGTTTTTTTTAATACGGAAGGACCTGAGTGAACTTTAATTTCTAGAGAAATTCCAGGATATGTAGATTGGTATAATACTTAGATAACCTGTCAACCCGCAAGCTTCATATTCTTCTGACCTTACATAGGGATCAGCTTAGGCAGTAATTAGGCACACATGAACTAGGGCACATCAGGCTGTTGCTTGCTACTCACCAACATAACGCTGATCGGGTGCATATCTCTCCACTTCCCCGTTAATCAGGATGCGGTAGAAGTTGTCTCCTGGGGATTTAGGAGGAGCATCTTCTCCCGGGATCAGTTCGCAGCCTAGCGTTGACGCCACCAGCGTCAAACACCACACCCACCACATCTCTGCACTTCGCCCTGACAAAAAGGACAATCAAAATTAATATCAAAACCTAGGAAAAATTTCCACAGTTCTTGCTATCAAACTACCAAAATTATGTCAGCAAACTAGCTTTTCAACAATGGTTACAAGTTACTTGACAAACAAAATACAGTTGGCCGTGGTGGTCTTCTGGAGGAGAAAATTATAGAGTTCCAGAAAAATGTGTTTTATTTTCAAAGAATAGATAATTAAAGACGCAAGCACTCAAATCTATGAATTTCATGAGTTGAAAAACTGATCCTCACTCGCGCCATCATTTCAGCTGTATGAGTGTAGGTACTTATAACATTTTTTTTTAATTTTTCTTTGGAATATTATAACTAATTGTGAAAACTTACCAAGATTATCGTGCGTTTGTTTCGTGAGGCGTCGGCGTCGCGCCGGGATGCGGAGTGCGAGGCACTTGCGAGATAGCGGCGGCAGCTGATAAGGGGTCAGAAGTCATGTGGCCAGCGACGCCCGCGCCCGCCAACGACTAACTACAGATATTGGGGCCGTATCTGAATTATCCAGAAACTGTGCTCATTACAAATCGTTTTCTGATAAACACCGATAGCTTCCGTTGAAAATAAAATACCTACCTACTCAAGTAATAAATAATCAAATTACCGAACTATCACTACAGTCCATCACAGCTTAAAGGACTTTTTGCGCTGAGTAAAGGCATCGTCAACCGATAGACGTCCATGACTGCTGACCTCGCATAATCTCCACCACGAGATCGTGTCCTCTGGACTCCACTCTTGTGATCATTGTGGCTAGCCTGGCTGAGATCGTCCGAGATGATTGGGGGTTGAGGCTTTCAGAAGTATTTACCACAATAAATGCGAAAATTTTACATCACCAAAATGAACATTCTAGATGGCTCATTGTCGCCCCTGGCCCAAGGTCTCTTCAGCTAACCCTAAGCTCAGCGTCAGCGTTCTTAGGGCCCGCTCTAACTCGCTGACGTGAGCGACTGCGGGCCAAGGCTGCTGTTATCTAGGGTTGGGCATCGAGTGCCCTGTGTACATAACTGGGACAGGTGACGCAATACCACACCATATTATTATTGGTGATTGCGTCCAGTTACTTAAAAATCTGCGATGTTTTTCGCGGCACTAGCTTGCGTGAAATTTGCGCCAAGCAGAGCTTAGGTACTTATCGGGGCTACTGGTGCAAAGAGCAACGGCAAAGTTCCATACATCAATAGTATTGAAAAAAAAGTTAATGTTCACGTGTGAAAAATAGTTATTTGTTATAACTACAAGAGTGAAAAGTTGTTTTTTAACCGCGTGCTCAATTTTGATGACCGAGCAACGAAGGATTCTAAAATTGATTCACGAGCGCAGCGAGTGGTACAAAAATTAGAATCCTGAGCGTCAGCGAGGGAATCAAAAGAGCACGAGGTGAAAAATCTTTTCACTCGAGTGCAACACGTAACTTTTCATCCCACCTCAGCGAGGAAATGACATGACGTGAAAGAAAATGGTGCGCGCAAAGCAAATTAAAAAAGTACACCAAGAAGGTTACGAGTGTGAGTTTTTAACAAATTAAAAACGGTTGTATGGAAATTTAGCACCATAGAGGTAGAAGTAAATAGGTTTTAATGATGTTTTGAATTCACAAACTTCATAGACGAGTGATATTTACTAACGTGCACACGATGTTCTAAATTCAATTTACTTTATCCTCAAGAGGATAATAACGGCTTTTGCATTCAGATATCGAAGGTTAAAAATACTCTTTCCGAGATGGTGGGATGAAAAATATATTTAGTTAAGCGTCGAATACGAAGCTCTCAGAAGCAAGATTTTTTTTTAATGAACCTAGAAAAAAAGATATTTCGTTTTAAATTTTTGCAGGTTATGTGATAATGTCACTTTTGAAAATGTCAAAACTCCGTTAAAACAGATCACAGAATGATCGGAGATCTTTGTTTACAGCTTTTTACTTTTTATTCTGAGTGTAGTCTTTAGGAAAACCACGATTTATATTTAACCACGATTTTTGAACCACAGACCACATTTATATGTGGTCTGTGGTTCTATGGTTATCCATAGCACCACAGACCCATATAACATTAATTGGCATAAACACAGACCATCAGCATCAGTGCTGCCATAATATTCTTTCATTTATTACCATTCTGCTAGAGATTATTAGATAATTTTTTTTAAAAAATACTCTAAAATAACAGAAATTCCACTGAAAATGGGCTATCCCATTGTTTAGGCAGACATCAATCAGATAAAATAATTTCAATTTTTAAAACGATACAAAACAATCTATCAATTTAGATTTATTCTAGCTACTAGGTAGATTATATATAAAATGGTAACACTAAACTGAGAAACGGGAGCTAAATAATCAAAAAAGATTCCCTATATATATTATTTTTCTACCTGGGATCAATTAATTAAGGTGAATACTTGATAAAATATAAAAAATAAGCAAATTTCTTTCGTCTTTACCTTACTTGTGTACAATCAAGATGTGATCTGTACTAATTTCGCCATTGCTCTTTTTTATTCAAGTTGGAGCACTCAACGTGTCAGCACTCAAATCCAAAAGATCCATTGGTTAATAATACCTCTACCTAATTGTTAAAGTTTTCTTGGGAAATATTTAAAAAATGTTGATTCTATCCGGTTTTTTTATTTTTTATTTAATACTAGCGGACGCCCGCGACTTCGTCCGCGTGGGTTGAGGTTTTGCGGTTCCCGCGGGAACTCCTCAGTTTTCCAGGATAAAAAGTAGCCTATGTTTTAATCCAGGTTATAAGCTATCTATGTTCCAAATTTCAGCCAAATCGGTTCAGTAGTAGCGGCGTGAAGGAATAACAAACATACACACAAACATTCGCCTTTATTATATTAGTGTGATATTTTTGCATTGCAGGCGTAATAAAAAAGTGGTTCAAATATATCTATCTAACTATATAAGGTTGAGGATAGGAAATAGGCGTAAGAGTCGTCGTAAAAACAGCACTCACCTTAGCGGCTGGAGTGTGGAGTGGCACGGAGTAACGAGGCGAAGACAGCGGCTCTCCCGACAACTGCCCGTTTCCGGCAGCGGACGCCTCTTGCGGTAGGAGCACCGCGGCGCACGGGGCAGCGGGAATCAGGCCGGACTGCCTCTCTCACTTCACTCTCACTTCCAGATCACTTGCAGATCTCACTTTTTCCACTTTTTTTTACTTTTAAACCATCTTATCCAGGTTATTTACTTCAATTCCATTATTATGCCATATTTACTAAATCGCAAGGAAGAATAAAAACAGAAAAGCGCGCGAATTGCCTTAATAAGAAAGGCCGAAAGAAGCATTTAAATATCTCTTCCCTCAATCAGACAGCCATAATAGGCTTTCTTGGAATGCAGGTAAAACTAGAAATGAATTGCAGAAATACAAAGAAAGTTTTTTATGGTAAAATATACCCTACCTACGAGAGACTAAGGTCCGTATTGGTATACCGCCATCAGCTAAAGACCACGTTCTCGAGTAACTATCGGTCCATCTATGCTGAAGACCGATTCTTGAGAACCTTTTCTTAGCTGATGTCGGCGACACAAATTCTAAGCAAAGGTATGGAAATTACGAGTAAACAATATGAATTGAGCTATTGAGTTTGACGGGACTTGTCCACTGTAGCGGTGAGGCTAGGGTCCCCACTCATTAGCGTCGCGTGGCCGGCTGTCCGCATACCGCCGCCTACTGCCTGTGGAACACAGGATATGCTCGTTTTCGGCTCTCAGCTACTGCATCGCGCGTTATTAGCTAATTTTTGAATAGTTTGCCTTTAGTTTACTAGGCTCCGCAATCTGGTGTCATGACACCGCTTGTAATATGCGATTTGTGTAGTTATTGTTTGCAACGGATGAAAAATAAACCCAGCCTACTGCGCGCCCCTGGTATATGCCCTAAGTCCAATTACCAGCTAGATCTATCGAATGCAAAACAACTACTGGTCCAGTTGGTGTTGGTTTTTTTTGGGAAATGCCGTTAATGTTTGGGAAGTGTTCCATTCTTACCAAAAAACCCCAACTAACGCTGTGCTTTTATCGCTCAATCCTGGATAAAAACTAAAAATACAATTGTTTGTTTCAGGTATAACAGCACCAGTACGGTCCACCTTTGGTTGCAGCAGCCAGCACAGAGCATGAGGTTTACCTACCAACCTTGGTGTATGCCGACGTTTCACTCAGGTACAGTTCAACTAACATAGCAATAACATACCAAGCGAAGCCGGGACGGATCATATTTAATATGGAGATGCCTATATACACTAATAATAACACGCGTGGTGTTGATGAGTAGACGCGTCGTAATCAAGGTGTGTTAATAGTTCCCACTCACACACTACAAGTAAAAGCAGTTTTACCTACTAGCAAGGCAGACAAATGATTATACCTGTACCTATTCAGCTGTGATTATACTTCGCTCCTTTACGTAACGTATAACACGTTATAAGAGACCAGGCCGCAGAGCCCGCAACAGATTCGTGATGTCAGCTGGTCATCACATGAATCATGAATGACATGAATATTCTTCTTACGATATTGCATTTCAACGCAGCTGCCGATGCTACATTATTTTTGCTGGAAATATAGGTCCCCGTCTGCGCTTGCGCTTCCTGAGGGCTTTGCCGTCGTTAACGTTTGCAATCCGTTTAAGATATCCTAAATACAGGTGTTACTTCTCAAATAGAAATTAAACTTTAATGGATAGAAAAGATCTTCTAATCTAAAAATGAACACACCCCGCTAGACGTTCACATCATTGTCACGCAAGAAGTCCCGCGGCAATTAACAGAACTAAGACATTTTTGCATTAACATGCGACTACTAGCGCCGCCTCTATGGGACTAATTTCTTGACAAGCACAAGCACTGTACAGGCGACATTTTAGATTAGACGACCTAAATGAAATGAAACAGATCTTAATTCGAGTATTACAGATTTAATTCATCACATCATAAAAAAATTACAATTAATCGCACAGCACAGTCCCGTAGTGACTAGATCCGTCATCTGGCCAACGTTACGCGGCACTCGTACACAACAACATAGCGGCCGCACACGCACAGCTGATCGTTGGACAACGCACACGCTCCGCTCGAGCAGTAGTTGTCAACTGCTCGGGCCAGTCGACTGATGCGACTGCTTGAGCGGGCTTGTGTATGAAAGGATTTTTCTTATTCTACTACAAGTAGAATAAGAAAAATCCTTTCATACACAAGCCCACCGCCACCAGGTATCATTTACCACCAGGATAGGAAAGTCAATGGCTGACTTTCCTCTCATCCTTGTGGTAAATGATGATGCAGTCTACAGTCAAGTCAACTTGGCGGTGCTCGTGTGTGGCCGTGTCCTTCAATTTTATCAATTACATAATATAAGGCAATCGTTTGTGACTGTTCATTTGTTTCATAGAATCTTAGGTACAACGGAGTACATTGTTCATTAACGGAACACACCACATTTCACAATAACGCAGAGGGCATCTTATCTTAAAATGAACGTACCTCTAATATGGTTACACGGATACTTTAAGTACGTGTTACTATACACGTACTATATACATACAAATTAGACGTCAGCAGTCACCGACCAAACTCCTCGACCGGCTCTGTTGGCCAGCGAATGCATAGGTGCCATAAACGAGTGAGCCGCGTTCAATTTTAGATTAGAACACCTCTACCAACTTTGAATCATTTCACGTAACAAATTAACAACATATTATTATTTTACTTTCAGTGACTAGATTAAAATATGTAACATTATTAAAATCACTTTTTTAATTACAGAATAAGACATTAATTGTTCGTTTACTTATGATCTAAAGTAATAACCATTTGACAAACAATTCTTCAATCCGCAACAGAACAACGGATCAACGTAATTTTTTACATGAGTATTAGTTGAGAACCTGGAGAGTGACATAGGTTATTTTCTATTCCGGAAAATTAAGGAGTTCTCGCGGGAATTTACCACGCGGTCGGAGCCAGCTATCTTGTTATAAGTATTCATAAGTACAGATAGGAACTAAAAAGTGACTCATGTATTTCAATTGACGATCATTCAGGGCCAATTTATAAACAAAATCCTTTCATGATATTATAATCCTAACAAAAATTTTAGGCCTCACGTGTTGACTGCGAGTAAGATATACCACACATGTTAAAGTAACGACTATCAGTCCGCGTTTACATAAAAATAAGCTAGTGAATTAAATAAATTACTTAATAATATGGATATAGTGACCAATTCTGTTTATCACAATCTCTACACTAAACTAAAATGACTCTCTAAAAGTGCTGCCCCATTCCGCATGGAGTATTATGAAAGGGATACTAATATAAATAGAGCTATCATTTTAGTTCAAAGATGGCGTACATTGGCCTCATTGTGGCTATTAATTCTGTTATGCACACTGCACAGTCTCCAAACTAAGCTTAAAATGACAGAATTTACACAACTATTGCTACCCACAGTGCTGCTGAAGGGACAGCACAACATTCAGGCCTGTCAATCGAGTTTAGTTTGAAAATTGTGTACAACAAAATCATCCACAATGTAAACCTAAACGAGATCTTTCACAATGACTTAAATTTAAACAATATAATATTATAGTCAATAAATGGCAGTACATCAGGAATGTCCGTAAAGAGTCAAAGTGTTTTGAGAGTGGGTATGTGATGATGAGCCGTGGGCCTCAGAACGTCAGGATAGGCTCCTCCCGGTGATCCAGGATATCTGGAATTAATTAATGGATACTCACTTTTACTTATTTTCTTTTATTTTAATCGGAAATCTTACAGCTACATTCAAAACAGTGGATAAATATAATAAATATAACGCCAATTACGAGTTTTCACAGATGGCAGTTTTAAACAGATATAGAAGTATGTCTGTTTTTACACCCTTCCGGTAGATGGCGTTAGCGGTATCGTGTCTTGAGTGTTATACTTATTCTGTAGCAAAGCAAGTGTGATGTGATCCAGAAACCATTCACCCTAAAATCACTCTTGAAAATCTTTGTAGGCTTTTGCTAAATAACCTGCCAAGTGCAAGTCAGACTAGCGCAATGAATCTTCCGTAAACCTTTATTTGGTCAATAATTATTTGACTGCGTCAAAAACTAAATCGTCTAAATGTAACATCAAATATTAAACAATTTACAGATGTAGTTATTTCGTGAGTCGTGAGTCGAATTGTTTGTTAACCGCTACTAATTTAGCGCTATATGTCAACCAGTTATTTCACAACTGATTACGTGTTGTTATGACATCTTTCTTGGTAGTTACTAAAATAATTTATATTGTGTGGTGGTACGGAACCCTTGGTGCGCGAGTCTGACTCACACCTGATTGGTTTTTTATTTGCGAGCAATACGCCCAGGATAGGTGCGGCCTCATGTAAACTTGACGGCGACTTTGATCGTGAGTGGTCCGGTCAATATGGACGCACTGCAAACTGGACACCGCTTCAAGTCTGCTGCAAACTTGACCATAAACTTGATCGTGTGGACTTCTGCCTGCCGCTGGCAGGTGTGTCCGACATGCGCGGACTAAAGCAAACGTCCCTTCGAGTCTCTTAAGAGGGGAAGCTTGTCTTAGTGCGTGCGAGCCCCCCGACCCCGCAGTGTTGCGTCCGGACGTATCCTTCATGAGGAACGTATCGTTACTTTTGGCTGAAAAAAAGAGACCAGCGAGCGGAGAGTGAGCCGACCGAGCCCCCTATTAAAGCTACATACATTTCGTGTGTAAAAACGCTAACCTAGATTATTCACATATTTTTTTCTCTCCGCTAAAGCGTTAATGAGCGTTCGGTAGTAGAAAGAGAACAGACACCAAAGGTATTAACTTGGCTAGGGAGGCTGTTCAGACTTCAGAGGCGACAGGGCGCAGGCAGATGTTAGTAGTTCGAGTTGCTCAAGTACCTTTGGCGATGCTCCACCAGGGCAGCGTGACGTAGGTGAGGAACGCGTTGAGCGGTGCCGACTGCGCGCGCCGCCCCTCCTTCCACAGGTGGAACGTCTGCGTGAAGCCGCGCATCGCCCAAAGCGGGTTGTACGCGCCGTCGTCCAGCTCTGCAACCGACACGGTAATGCTAGTGCGATGCTACACGTCAGTCACGAGCTTCCTTCGCTCCGCCTCGAACGAGTCCGCAGCTCGCGCGTGTGCCCTTACCGGTGCGCTTGCGGCGCGGCAGGTCGCACCAATAGTAGATGTCGGTGCCGTCGGGCGTGGTGCGGCGCGGCGGCAGCGCGGCCGCGCGGAACAGCGCCGCCGCCACGCCGCGCCGCCGCGGCAGCGTCACGTACGCGCGCGCGCCGCCGCTCCACGCGCCCGCGCCCGCGCCGCCGCCCTCGCGCTGCGCGTCCTCACCCGTGTCGCAGGGCAGCTCCTCCTCGCCGCGCACGGCCCGCGCCGCACCGCGCTCGGTGAGCACGGCGGCGGCGGGCGCGGGTGCGGCGGCGGGCGCGTCCAGGCAGCACGCGTCGCACGCCAGCTCGCACTCGGGGTCGGGCGGCGCGCGCAGCGGCGGCGGCTGCGCGGCGAGGCGCGCGGCGCGGCGACGCGGCGACACGGTGCGCAGGCAGCCGGGCGACAGGTCGGGCGGCGCGCGCCGATACACGTCGCGCATGTCGGCGTCGCGCCGCGCCGCGCAGCAGCCGCGCCACCGCACCGAGGAAGCCCGCCGCCGCCCTACAACACACCACATTGCTCACACCGACCGGCCGACGGATGGGGAGCTACGTGTTCGCGGTCGGGAACTAACATAGTTTGTTATCGAGAGCTAGTAGCTGTATATCGTTTGGGTTAGCTGACTAGATACGTTACGCTAAAATGTGGAGCGCGCACAATCGCACTCTTTAACATGACACAGAATTATTGATTGTGTCCGTTAACTAAATCAATCTTGTATTTCAATTAAATTTGTATTCTTGTGTTATTAATTATTCTTTGTATTTTTTTTACTTATTCTAAGATACTGCGTTGCAAGAGCGATAGGTAACTACCATCGGCATTCAATCGCCATTGAGGAACTACATCTAAACAAAGTATTTAGCTCATTCTCATTCCAAAATTTTCTAAAAAAACTATTCATTAAAAACAACTTTCATAGTTAAATAAAACTGTTTCAAACCTTATCTTTTAAAACGCCCATTTTATTTAGGATTTTGTGTGAATCTGTGAGTAGTTCCTTCAAAACACAAAAATATCTAGCCATGGTAACACAGAAGTCATAATTACTATAATGCGGCAGTAGAGAGGGTAAGTGTAGTGAACGTTTGTACGTGTCGCGTCGAGCGTGCGGTCGGGCGGGCTTCCTCGGGCGGCCGGGCCTGGTGCAACAGGAGCACAGACGCAAACGCAAGCAAGCATTCCTTATATTTATCACTTCGAATTTACAAGCTTAGTATATAAGTAATTTTCATAAGACTGTCATTATGTCATAGTAGTTTTATCAAACTACAGCTGTTAGGAATATTATAACCAATATGTTTTAGAGTAGAACCTCAATTAATCGGATGAATTGCTGTCATTAACTTAAGGTCTATAAAACTTTGTGCTACTGTTTGTTGATATAGTATATATCAATAAATCGCTAATAACAATGAAGTGAAACACACAAAAAAGACATGATACATTTTAATTGCAGTCAAAAAGTAGTCTTTTTGTATAGCATTCACATATTCGTCTTGCACGACATTTGGTAAATCTAATTTGGAATTAGTATGCTTCGAAATTCTCAATGCAGCCGCTTTATATCAACAACAAAACACAATATGACGCAATTAATTTTCAACTCCACTCTTAAAAATATGAAGGAACAATCGAGGTTCTACATTTCATACGATTTGGCTCGCTTGCGCGTCCGCATCCGCCCCCTGCGTGCGTGCGTGCCACAAGCCTACGACAATGTATCGCAGTGATATGCGAAGCGACACCGATCAAGCGGAAAGCGTTCACGGTCAGCGTGTGAACGTTGGGCACGTCTAAGGCCTATTGCGCATTGTAAGAAAATGTCTTGTCATATGAGTAATGTCTTATATTTTGTATGCGCGTGTCTGTTCCGACACAAGAATATCTTGAATATGTATGGTTTCATACAACAACCATTGCATTATGTACAAACATTCTGGCAAATAAATGATTATTTATTTATTTATTTATTGCGACTGAATTTCTTATAAGACATCGCTCATAAGACACAAGAATTTATCTTATAATGCGCAAAAGGCCTAATGCCACGAGGTGCAATGCGCGTGTAATTATATACAACACGTAAATGATGTTCGATACTTTGTAGTTGTGATGAGGAAAATGCTTGAATGAGGATAGGAAAACGAAATACCTACCTACATAAAAATACATAGTTGTAATACAAGCAGTCAGTAACTAGATTATTGTACGGGTAATATTTTGCTAAAATGTTCCAGTACTGAAGCACACAGAACATTTTTTATATTTAAATAATCTATACTAATATTTTAAATGCGAAAGTGTGTCTGTCTGACTGTGTGCTACACTTTGACGGCTCATCTTTTCAAACGATTTTAATGAAATTTTGTATAGAGGTTACATCCCGGGCAGTGGGGACATAGGCTACATTTAATCCTTGAAAATTAAGGAGTTAGAGGATCGAAGTCGCGGGCATCATCTAGTCATAAAATAAGAATTCTAAAACGCAAATGTAAATCCATACTGCGAAAGTGTGTCTGTCTGTCTGTCTGTCTGTCTGTCTGTCTGCTACGCTTTCACGGCCCAACTACTCAACCGATTTTGATGAAATTTGGTGCACAGATAGGTTACATCCCGGGGAAGGACATAGGCTACTTTTTATCCCGGAAAATTCAAGAGTTCC
Organism: Erebia epiphron; assembly: GCA_963932025.1. Classification (NCBI taxonomy): domain Eukaryota; kingdom Metazoa; phylum Arthropoda; class Insecta; order Lepidoptera; family Nymphalidae; genus Erebia; species Erebia epiphron. Next base: position 35,472,423 of record OZ009946.1, on the reverse strand, counting down.
CGCGGGAATCCAAAAATACTTGGTCCACGCGGACGAAGTCGCGGGAATCATCTAGTTTTCAATAATTAAACTAAAACTACAACAAACTACCGAACTGTTGAAAATAACTAGGATATCAGTTTTGGCTTGTACTTTTCAGTAAACATTTCATTAAGCAAGTTAAATCGATAATAACTAATTCAATGTTGCGATATCTGCTCTAGAGATAACCATTTTATTATAATCGATTGAACCCGAAAAACAACTAATGACTGTAGGAGTTAGGTGCAACAACATAAACAAACTAATAAAAATTTTAACATTGAAACTATCGTGAGTGATATTCATCTATAAAAATATCACCGGTTCGAAACTAGTCGGGCATTTTCAGACAAAACTAGTGTTTACAACCGGTGATATATTTATATAAAAGAAAAATTCTGACCAATGATGATCATGAAACATTTTTGTGACGAAAAATTTAAGTACTATTAAGATGAACGAATAAAGAGCAAAACACTTAACAGAACGCGAGCGCGGGTCGAGCGCGTGGCGGGTGACGCTGCGTGATGTCGTCCATATAAATACAAGGAATTCATTATTCAACCCGCCTGACACCCGACCCGGCCCGCGCCCGTCCCCTTTGTGTTTTGCCCTTAAGGCTGTGGTGGAGAGCGTAAAGTCTAAAGGAGAGTCTAAAGCGGCGCACTGACCGTCGCGCAGGTCGCCGGCCTCCACCTCCGCGTACCCGTCGCTGAGCGAGTCGAGCCCCTCGTTCTCGGAGCGACTCTTGTCGCGCTCCTTGTCGCGCGCGCGCCAGCCGCCGCGCACGAACGACGCGATGTTCGCGCTGGGGTCGCTCAGCCGCCGCTGGAACCGATCACGCACTCACTCACTCACACGCTTCAACATTGCATCAATTTACAGACTGCGTAAAACAGCATCTGTTACGGCTATTATGAATGTTAAAGACGAAGTTGCATCCGGCAGCCCACAAGTCGGTATAATTCTTATTACATTACGTTATTGACGTCCAACTACTTAACCACTACCAAAACATGATGGTGACAGTTACGGTACCTTAAAACTAAAGCTACGAGAAATTCTACAACAAATCTTAAAGATCACCCTTCCTCCCGCTTCACGCGGTGCCGGATGAACAGCCTGTGAAAGCTCTGGCGCATTCATCATAAAATGATTTTTTTAAAGTGGAACTTCTTTAGAATCGTTGTCTTTAGAAAATTCAACGAAACGAAAAAGCGACACCAAAAAGAGACAAACATATTCAATAAATAGGATTTAGCCTGCGAGAGAATGAGATAGAATACAAGTTATATTTATCTCATTCTCTCGTAGGCTACTTTTCTGAAATTTCACTTCTGCCGTGTGTGAATTGCACACACACACTTTTTTGAAGTTTTTTTTACAAAATAAGGAATCAAATAAATGTATGACGATTTTAATTTGACCATAATCTACGTTTGCTGCAGTGCTCAGTGAGGGCTTACGTTATAGAGAAAAATTCGTAAAAAGAAAAGATTTTCAGACGTTTAATCCGAGCAAAACCAAGTTGAGTCAGCGGGTCTAAAATAAATCGATGTTCTGCACTACATAGGTTATTGGAAAACATAATTACATCGCGTGTGTTTGTACAGTGTAGTGTGTACTCCTGCGACAGTCTGAGGTCAATAGCGTGCGCTCCGAAATAACCTATTCAAATATAACTCTGATTGCAGACACGTGGGAGCGTCAAAACGCGTGCTTAGTATGGGATTTTGTATGAAATTTTGAATTGTAACGTCATCAAAGTGCGACGCACTTTTTTACTTTAATCGATAGTTAAAAATGGTTATTCAACTCAAAACTAGCAGGGATGTGGATATTACGACTTTTGGGAGATCCTTATTTAATACCTAATAACTAAAAAATAATTTATTTCACTAGTAGTCAAACACCCAATTGTAGCGATAACGCAATTTTCTCACTAGCAGGCAATCGCGAATTATTGATTGAATCAATAATATTTTCTCTATCCGCGCATCAAAGTCACGTGGGGCACGGTATGTATCGAACGATATTAGTTGGCTAAAGATGCCGCCTCGTGGTACACGTTGATACCGAGATAAGAAAACATCAACCCTGGGATTTTTTAAGGTTTTTTGCCATTTGGATATTTAGCATTTCCTACATTTGCGACACACAAAATTACTGTTAAAATCAGCGGATGCAAGAATTTCCATATTCCTGAGCGTATGTCGTGTAGCAATATTATCTAATCGAAATATCGTGTGCGTGTAGGGCCACACACACACCTACATGTATCGATAATAGATGGTGCTGTTAGATCTACGACGTAAATACGACGTAGCCCGAACAAAGTTTTATCATTACCTAATCACGTGCCGCCGTTTAAATCATGATTACAAAGTTCTATCGGAATTTAACTAAATATAGAACTTTCAACCCACAACAGTCGGCCCAGATGGGCTCCCCGTGCATAACACAGGCTCGGAGGAAGATCGTCCTATTGCCTCAGTGGAGCACACACTTCCCCTCCCGACCGTGGGTATGAGCTGCGCCAGTCACCTGGTGCCTGTAGAGGTAGAGCTCGTCAGGGTCCTCGTCCCAGTCGCTGTCCCACAGCTCGGCGGCCGCCAGCCCGGGCTCCGAGCACGGCGTGTGCACGCCCGAGGACCGCGGCCGGGACACCGCCACCTGGAATACAGAACACGCTCTCCTGACTTCAACGTATCATGGACATACGCATTTATAAGGCGGACGCGTTCCTTCTCAGGCCACATCATTGGGCACCACCACCAGTAACCGCATTCACAAAGCTGCATCAATCTTTGCTACAATCCCGGGTGTTATCTCAAAAACGACTTTACATCAAAATATGTAACTTGTGAATAATTTCAGGCATATCCTGTAGTTGAACGCTAAATACTAATATCAGTCAATTATCAAACAGAAATGAAATGAACACAGTTTTTCCTATAACAGTTTTTCTTTGGCCTATCTTTACAATTGCGTTCATAGATGGCGCTACATCAGTAATTTGAAATTATCGTGGCTCTGTTACGGGAAAAATAAAATTACTCAAATATAGAAAGATTGTAAAGTATATCCATCGGAACCGTCTTTGTATATATCGTAGAGAAAACTTCGTTATCGCGATGCGGGCTCTCCGTGTTCTTCGCGCGCCACCAGTAGTGCCATCTATTGGCTTATGTGGGGACTGCGTAGACCGCCACAAGACTACGACAGTGTTAACTCAGAGAACATGTATAGTAACGCCATGTGTTACCTCGGCGTGCCCCTTGCCGCCGGGCCCCTTCATGCGCACAAACTCGCAGCGCGCCGCGGCCGCCGCGCGCCCCAGCAGCCCGAACGACATCCGCTGCGCCACCTTCGTCGACAGCGACGATTGCTGCCAACAACAAACACACCAATATTCATTAAGAGTTTCAAACTACACAACTCTGTTTTACAACGTTGGTGGCTTTGGCCGTTTGGCAGTTGATAGCGTTAACCGTATACCTGATACGTCATTATAGATATGGTACTAAGCACTATAAGTCATCGAAGTATTAGAATATGTATAGAACCGTTCATCCTACAACGGTTGAACCTGATTTATTACATATTACGATATCACAAAATAATCAATGCAGTTCAAAGTTTGCCCGTATTGAGCTCTCAGTTCAGCTAGTGTACGAGGTTATTCATCTTAGAAAGTTATCTCAAATCTCAAAACAAAGAACTGATAGGAACGCCACATAACAAATATGGTGTCGCCTGTCACATTAACAATGATGGATGTATCAGACAGCTCCGTAGGCAGCGTGCCTAGTACGCTAACTGTATCAAAGCTCAGTGGGTCTACATTCTCTTGCAGATTGCGCCTCAGTTTCAATTTGATTAATGGCTATATTTTGCAAAATATAATGCAATTTTTTATCCGGATACGAGTTAGCTCTTGACTGGTGGAAAATGATTTTCCACCAGTCAAGACTGACCACCATTTGAATGACGATTTTTATTAAATGATATTTTTTGTGAATCACTGGATATTGAACTATCTTACTTCTAATTAATATTATAAATGCGAAAGTTTGGATGAATGTATGGATGTTTGTTACTCAATCACACGCCAACGACTGAACGGATCTGGCTGAAATTTGGCACATAGATTATAGTTTGGAATAGCACATAAGCTACTTTTAATCCCGGAAAATGAAAGAGTTCCCGCGGGAACCACAAAACCTCGATCCACGCGTACGAAGTCGCGGGCATCAGCTAGTAGTGTTATATATTTTTGGAATCTACTTATTATTTTCTAGATGATGAGTTAATCTTATTTTCGAATAATTTTTTTCAACTTTTGTCTTTAATGCGGGACTATGGTTGGTCACCCCATCAATATTTTTTTTTAAATTTTACTATGTCCTATGATAAAAAGTGTCCTATGTCCTTCCCCTGGATACAAACTAACCCTATACCAAATTTCATTAAAATCGGTTGAAGAGATAATTTTTTTATATTCCCGTGTGATTTCTTGAATTTTCCGGGATAAAAAGTAGTCTATGTCCTTCCCCGGCATACAACCTATCCCTGTACTAAATTTCATAAAAATTGGTTAAATAGAGGGCCCGTGAAAGCGTAGCAGACTGACAGACACACTTTCACATTTTTATAGTATGTAAGGAAGTATGGATTGATAGAGCGCCAGCTTTCAAGCGCTTGACAATTCCACAATATACCTAAATCATAGTTAGCGTTGTCGCGGACGAATGGGAATAAAATCTCCAACTAGGCACACCGATTTTGTGTTTCTTTAAAATTTGTGCTGTCAGGTTGGTCCCCTCTAATGCCGTGAAGACCTGCTCGGAGATGGCGGGCGGAACTCCTCAGTGGGTTAAACAACTGTGATCAATGTAAGCTTAATAATTAGGTACAGACTGTAGTATGTAAGGACTTAGGTGACCGGGCGAAGCTGGGGGACGCGGCGAGTCAGCTAGTCCAATAATATAACCATACCCAGGATCTCCCACTCATAAAACCGTTCACTTCATGAATACAAAACATACATAATGCAAATTTCTAAATCAATCATTTTCTCTCAAAACATAATATTATGCTAAGAGTACCTACGTACGAAAATAATGCAACAGGTGGTGCTGAACCTTTGACCTTTCGGACTTCACTCCGCCCACATTCTGTAGGTACAAAACAAAATACACGCTACAATATTTCAAAGTAGACGTATTCGCCTTGCAGGATTGAAACTGCAAGTCATGTCTGAAACATGCAAGTCAATTGTTTCCGGACTACCAGGTGCCACTCGCAAGTCGCAAAGTGACTCTATCACTTTCTTTTTTTTATAACCTAAAAATTAAAGTGATAGCAAATCAAATCTATTTTTTTGTGAATATAGGTATAAGTTATGTATAGTCCCACTAACTTATCTGACCTGGGTAACAGCGTTGCTAGTAGATATGAAAAATAAAATTTAAAGAAAACAATATAACAGGCATAAAAAGTATAATAGTCATAATAGCTCTATGTATACCTGGAGCTATTATCATAATATTACTATATGATGCATCATGCAACCCGACTCACCCAAATGAGCTGGGACTCTTCACAAACTTGTTTTGTATCTTCTTGTCAATACAACCAATTCAGAAATGACTTCAATTAATATCCACTTCTAGCGTCATTCCAAAAATATTCGTTATCGTATAAATAGAATAAGTAGTTTACACATGCTAATTGTAGGCGTGTGTCCAACGAGGTGAACGACCCATAACTAGGTGTTGTGATAGTATCAACACGACACAAGCTAGTGCAAATGGAATCTGCGTCTAGACTCGACACAAAGCCTCACAATAACAACATCGTGTGAACATGGGGCGCGCAATAACACGGCTTTCCATTAGACTCATCATAGTTCTATCATTACACCATAAGGTACCTATTCTTTGAGTTCAAGGGTTTGATTTCATTAAGGGATTTGGCATCTCACTATGAAATATTCATCATAAGTTGTTGCACTATCCCGCTCCTTTTAAAGATTCATACAGGATGGGTTGGCGGAGGAGATCACTTTTGGTGATAAGACCGCCCTTGCTCACTTTGTTTTCTGTACTTTTTAAATGTTTACTTTATATCTTCACGTTTGTGTGGCAATAAAGAATTTATCTTTCTTACTAGTATCTATCTACGAGTATCTACCTTAATAAAAGAGCTTCTTGGAACACGACACGGGAGGAATGCATTGGCCAAAAAAACTACTCCTCTTTGAAAAACATTTGCTGAAATCCCTAGTTTTCTTTATAAAGTCTAAACTGAAAGCGTTGTAGTAATTTAATTATTTTAATGAAACTCAAAAAGGCGATTTTCGCAATGCGATGTGTATTTTTGATTGAAATATTGGACAGGAACGCTGTGTCAAAGCGGGCATCGCAAAATTTCTGCAAAAACAACAAAATGGCAACTCCACTCGACGGGATGAGATAAAAGTGCTACATGTACCTACATACAAAGTGGATATCACAACGCGCATGTATTTTGAACGCTCGGAAACAATGGGCGTTGTGTCGACAGGCGTATAGTAGTAAACAATAGTAGCACGCGGCCGACTGTGCTCTGTAGCTGCTCCGCCTCAGCCTTAACGAGCACCACACCTGGCGCCGCGCGCGTGCCGTCTGACGCGAGCCCTCACCATAACATTATACATACTGATTGTGCGCCCCTCGCCCACCTGTACTGCCGATAAGGTGGTTATAATGCTATGTTTGCATGTCCCTAGTTTTTATGTTCCTGTTTTTTTTTACTCCACCACAAGGTGGGCCCTTGGCTGCGATCTAACTTCAAAGTGGAGATGCAGTTAAAGGTTGTATCGGGTAGGGTAACTTTTTGGGGTATGGTAGAGTACCCCTCATTGGTTCTACACGGCATCGTACCGAAACTCTATCGCTTCTCGGCATGTCTTTCCCGGTAGGGTGGTAACCTGCCACGGCCAAAGTCCCGTAGCAGACCAAACCAAAGAAAATACAGAACTTAATACATGCAACCAGGCAGGTCGGATTTTCGTCTTCTTCATTTTTAATGCAATCGGTTGGCATTGACGCAAACGTTACCATAAGATTCCTTCTGGGATTGCTGGCTCTTCGGAACGATTTACGATTTAGATTTCAGCTAAATAGATTTAAAAACCTTTCCTTAGCTAGAACCTCAGAGCTCCTCAGACATTCCTTCTCCTCCGCGTTAGGAATACCGCGGTTGAACGAAATTTAATAAGAGCAATTCACACTTTTAACCTTAGCCTACGACAAATTGTCCAAAACTTAATCGTGTCCGAACATACTTTTAAATACCATTTCAAAGTTATGAAACAGAATAAATTAACTAAGCAGAGTGGGGGCAGTCAACACTGACTACAAACCAAACAAGGACATGGGGTACCTAATGGGAAGGTGTAGGTTTACCCCAGAAGACGGTTCGGTTGTCGACCTCGAATATGAGACCATGCCATTACTTATAGTTAATTTTACACCTCTTTTCAGTGTTTCAGAGAATTCGATTGACCTAGAAGTGGAAATTATGTATGCTATTAGGGCGTGTCGCCCTACATCCAAACTAAGAACAGTGATTTATTACATTGTTGTAAGCTCACCCTGTTTTTAGGCATAAATTAGATGTTACTTGCTGCCGCTTGTGGCCGTTGCGACTGACGGCCGACGGGTTAACACAATCCTACTGTGAGAATTCTTATGACCACTTCTAATGATCTGCATCATTTATCATATAAATCCATGCCGTTCATGTCTTGGTAGCCACTAGCCGGTGACTGAACGACCAATGACGACATTCAATTTTGGTGATTTGCTATACACCAACAAAAATCAACTATTACAGCAAAATATGTAATCTCAGTGAAGAATACAACCTAGCACGTGGCAAAGACGTCAAAACTGGTGACGGCGTCCTATCCGCGACCTCGGCGGGCCAGTCATTAAGGGGCTCCAAGCTACCAATGGCCTTGAGCGTTCGACTTCCCTTCCCCCCCTCGCTTCATGTCCAATAATTTTTACCGCCGCCTGTGGCAATGACCGAATGCTATTTTCACATAACTGAGGTCATCTACGCGCCATCTCGCGTCGCTGCATCGAGTCTCTACGTTAGTAATGGTTGCTCGTCACAGGGTTTGGATCACAGAGGGGTTCAAGTCGGAGGTTCTCAAGTACGGACTCGAGTGTTTTTGAATAGTCATTACTTATTTTTAGAGTTCTTTAATTAGCGCCAGTTTGAAATTCTTTGTTATAGTACCGATTTCGTTCAAAATCGATATTTGGGGTTCTCTGGTATCACAAAAGACGAAACTGTTACTAAAATTTTAAAGAAGTCAGCGCCATTTGGTATTTGTTATCGTAGGTACTGATTTTTGAAATTGGTACTTATCTGGGGTATTATTTGTTTACTTTTAAGCTTTCATTTTATGAGTCTGAATGAGTGCTAAGATAAATAATGTAGTTTTTGTGTTTTAGCCATGTTTATCTATTCCTTGATGCGATCTCTTATAAAAATTCTTTTCAAAAAATGACTTCCAAAGCCACTGTAAAGTAAAAAATAATTTTGCTTTCTACACACTATGTTGAAGTCGGGCGAGCCTGACGCGTCAGCTTTGCCTATCTTTGTTATACTCGCCCAAATTCAACATCATCATCATCATCATCATCACTACAGCCTATTAACGTCCCACTGCTGGGCACAGGCCTCCACTCTCATAGGAGAGCGGGAATTAGAGCTTAGACCCACCACGCTGCTCCAATGCGGGTTGGCGGGCTTTAACGATTATTATGATGTTAGTGATAATAACCGGGACCGACGGCTTAACGTGCTCTCCGAGGCACGGGGGTGCAACACCGCCAAATTCCAACTCCGGGCTGGCACTGAGAATTTCTTAATTGAAAAACCCAATACCTAACTTTTATGCCCGACCGGGAATCGAACCCAGGACCTCGATGATCCGCAGTCGACTATGCTAACCACTAGACCAACGAGGCAGTCGAAATTCAACATAGTGTGTAGAAATCAAAATTATTTTTTACTAAACAGTGGCTTTGGAAGTCGGTTTTTTGGAAAGAATTTTTATTTTTAACTTTTTAGTGTACTCTTAATCCCCACGGCTTAGGAGTGCAGTACCCTGCAGCATCAGAATTGAGGAGTTGGGACTTGGGTTTAATTATGAAGTCGTTGCTTGACACCTACAATATTAATTCACCATAAAAGATCCTAAATCGCTATTTTTAAGGAGTTCTGTACCCTGCAGCATCAGGGTTGAGGAGTTGGGACTCAGAGTTGAATCGTATACCTACACGTCACTTGATACCTACTATATGAATTCACCGTCAAAACTTCCTAACTCCCTAGTTTTGAGTCGTAGGTATACCTAAAGCATCAGGGTTAAGAATTTTTTATGGGACCACCTCGCAAGCTTCCTCTAACCACTGAAAAAATTTCAAATCGGTTTGGAAACCACGGAGATATGCGGTAACATGCATTAAAAAAATACGCGCCGAATTGAGAACCTCCTCCTTTTTTGGAAGTCGGTTAAAAATACTAAAAAACAGCTAGCTGAAGCGCAGCCGTAATAATGGAGTAGTAATGGAATCGTAACTGTTGACACATTTACCTTGTGTCACAAATTATGCATTTTTTATGCTTAATAGCCGTTAAATCGTTTAGCGTTCTTTTAAAACAGTAAAGCTTGGAAAATCGACGTCTGGCACTTAAAAAACACAGTTGCTAGACAAAAACTGTTTATTTCATTGTTTAGAGCTACTAATAATACAACTATACTATACTAATATAAACAGATTTCTTATCAAAATATGTTTTTTTAATAAACCATGCACAATAGCTGTCTTTTAGTCAATAATATATTATAGTGGTACAGTGGTTTGAAGCTAATAACCTACTCCTCAATGGGAAAAAGACAAAGTGTATCAAATTTAAATTACCTAATGTCAAACAGGTAAAAACCACTGTACAACTTGATCATGAGGAATTAGATTTAGTGGATACCGCTGTTTTTCTGGGAATAACGTTAGATGCTAAACTCCAATGGGGCAATCACATAAATGACTTATCGCCAAGAATTATGTGAACGATTCGCCAGTTGACAGACATAGAAACGACGAGATTAGTTTATTTTGCTTACTTTCACTACATTATGTCGTATGGTATATTATTATGGGGTAATGCTGCTGATATTAATTATGTTTTTGTGCTGCAGAAGAGGGCTGTTCGAGCCATATAATATAGGACCAAGAGAGCCAAATAAGTCAACAGAGATAAATTTAAAGAAATCAATATTATGACAGCGCACAACCTACGCTACTTGAAAATTTTGTATACGTGCATAAATACATTGATAAATTCAAGAAGAAAAGTGATTGTCATAATGTCAATAGTAGAAATAAAAATAAACTTGTAATGCCTGCTTCTAGGCTTAGTAAAACTAGCAATTCATTTGTTGGAAATAGTGTCCGCTTCTACAATAAGCTCCCAGAATACATGTTGAAAATGTCTCTGAATAAGTTCAAAGTTAATGTAAGACGTAAACTGATTAAAAAATCGTATTACCATGTAAAGGATTACTTAAATGATAAGGAAGCTTGGCAATGATTTGATCTAGTGGCTCAGATAGTTCCTTAGTTAAGATGATTTGTGAAATGGTGATAATGAAAAAAAAAACAACTGAGTTTGTTGTGGGCTCTTCTCAGACCAGGGTGCGTTTGGAACCCTCGTAGCTTTAGTTTTAAGATACCGTTACTGATTATCACCATTATATTTTATTTATAAACAACTGGAAGTCAACAGGTGTAGTATACCTACCTAAATTGAATAAAAATTATTTGACTTGACTTGACTTGACTTGACTAACTGGTACTATCATATAGCTCTAAATTAAAATGAACAACTGAGTGCCAAATTTAAATATAGTTGCCAAACTTTTAATGCTTTTTAATTTATTTACCATTTATATTCAAATGCAACAATCACAAAAAAGTAGTCAATAGACCCTTGTGGCCCATAACTTAACTAGATAGCTACTCTCGCGATACAGGTCTGTGGTGTTTTGTAACTGCATGTGCGCTGACGCATTTCGCGAATAAACTTTGAATACATTAAAGTGTAATATCGTAATAGCGAACTACTAGTGCGGTAAGATGATCAAACAAAATGTTGTAGTAAAACTACTTTAAAGTTTAAACAAATGAACTTTGCTTTATTTAAAGAAAAACTTATTTATAACGAGGGAATACAATTTTAGGTACGATCAGAACAGAAAAGAATTTTGTGAAGTGAATTGACATTTGCTTGGCGTGTGTCAAATTCAAAATAGGCGCAAGTGACATTAACTTTGACATATACACAGACAATAATTTCATTTCAATACTCCCACTAAATTATTGCCTCTACTTTAGCTATTAACAAACAAAACAATTAATTTTTGACTTTACAAATGCCAATCTTATCCCTTAGATATTTAAATCTATCTCTGGGCAATGCTTTTGTAAACAAATCAGCAAGTTGATCCTTTGTACATACATAATTTAAATCTATTTCTTTTTCCTGAAACTTCTCTTTAACAAATTTATACTTTACATCTATGTGTTTACAACGTTTATGATAATCTATATTTTTAATCACAGAGATGGCACTTTGATTATCAATATTCAAACACACAGAACCCTGATTAAATATACTTAAATCTAACAACAGTCTTTTTATCCATATTGCTTCCTTTGTAGCAGCACATGCAGCCATAAACTCAGCCTCTGTGGTTGACAAGGCTATGCTTTGCTGTCGCTGACTTGCCCACGTGATTGCTGCACCATTTTTAATGAAGACATACCCAGTCATGGATCTTCTGGTTTCAGTGTCTTTTGCATAATCAGCATCACTGTAGCCCTGAACTATATTGTGAGTTGATGTTGAATAACAGAGACCATAGTCTTGAGTTTCCTTCAGATATTTAAGTATCTTCTTGACAGCATTCCAATGAGTATTGTCAAAACTATCCAAATACCGACTCACTAAGCTGACAGCATACATAATATCAGGTCTGCTAACTATAGCCAAATGCATGAGAGACCCTACTGCTTCTCTATACGGTATTCTGTGGTCAGGGTCTAACTTGCTCTTCTCCAGGGTAGTATGAGGATCAACGGGAATGCTACTGCTATTTGCATTGCTCATGTTAAATTTAGAAAGCAGCTTTTTAATATACTTTTGTTGATGAATAATTATATGATCATCATATCTTTCTATTTGCAAGCCTACAAAATTCACTGGTTTGCAGGTTTTTATTTGAAAATTTTGTTTGAGATCCTGTATTATCTTTTCCAAAATAGATTCATCTTTTGAAATAACCAACCCATCATCAACATACAGTAGTAAATATACTTTAGTGTTATTTAATTGACCTGTATAAACACACTTATCAGAGTGACTATTCACTAAACCAAATTTCTTCAATACAAAGTCAAATTTCTGGTTCCAACATCGTGGTGCCTGCTTCAAACCATACAGGGATCTATTTAATTTACAAACATAGTTTTCTGGTGCTTCTAGCCCTTCTGGTGGTGTCATATAAATATCCTCTGTTATATCTCCATAGAGAAATGCAGTTTTAACATCAAATTGTATCATTTTTAGATTTTGTTGACATATTTCAGAAAGTAATATTCGGACTGAGTCATATCTCACAGTTGGTGAAAACGTCTCGTTGTAATCAATTTGATAACTTTGCGAACATCCCTTAGCACATAGCCTAGATTTAAAAAGAGGACCGGATGGCTCGTCTTTAATACGGAAGACCCACTTACTGCCAATTATCTTCTTTCCTAGTGGTTTCTCCACTAATTGCCAAGTCTGGTTTTGTTCATGTGCTTTCAATTCTTCTCGAATTGACTCTTCCCATTTCTCTTTGTCTGCCGAGGAGATGGCTTCATTATAGGTTTGCGGCAGGGCCAGATGTTCCAGATCTCCACCTTGACAAAGGTATGTATTAGTATTTTGTTTTAAATTATTTTTATTTCTAGGTCTTAAGGTAATATTTCTATAACTTAATGATGATTCAACCTCTTTTTCAGGTATATACTCAGACCCTTCATCATCAGAATAGAAAGATTCATCTGTTGAGGTAGCCGTAGCATCTAATTCTTTTCGAGCTTGATGACTCTCTGTCTGTGAGCTGGTTGTTACCAACTTCTCATTGCTACTTTCTGTCAAGGGTACCATCACACAACTTCTTTTCATCGAATTTTCAAGAAAAACAACATCTCTACTAATTAAAATTTTTTTAGTTTTAGGATCAATCAGCCTATATCCTTTAGTAGTATCACAGTAACCAATAAAAATCATTTTACTTGCCTTAGGATCCAGTTTCTGACGTTTCTGCTTGGGTGTGTGAACCATAGCTTCACAACCAAAAATTTTAATATGGCTTAAATTAGGTTTCTTCCCGGACCATAACTCCTCAGGTGTTGCATATGACAGTGCACGTGTGGGACATCTATTTGTTAAATAGGCTGCTGTAGCTACTGCCTCAGCCCAATACTGTTTCTGTAAATTAGAATTTATTAGCATACAGCGAGCTCTATCCATCAAGGTGCGATTCATACGCTCAGCCAGCCCGTTTTGTTGTGGAGTATATGGATTAGAAGTTTGATGAATAATACCCGTTTTTATTAAATAAGTTGAGAACTCATTACTCAAATATTCTTTTGCATTATCTGTGCGGATGCATTTTATTTTTGAATTAAGCTGATTCTCTACTAATTCTTTAAATTCCTTAAACTTTATTAATACATCTGACTTATTAGTTAAAAAATAAACAAATACTTTCCTTGTATAATCATCTGTGAAAGTGAGATAATAGCGAGCTCCTCCCAGTGATTTTATCTCCAGCGGTCCACAGATGTCAGAATGTATTACTTCAAGGGGTTGTTTTGCTCTGGAACCCTCAGTGGGAAACGGCAGTCGAGACTGTTTTCCCTTCTGGCAGCATTCACAGATAATACTGTCTTTATTTTTAAAAGCCTTAACACCTTCAGCGCAGTCTGTTAGTTTATTTAAATCTCCAAAATTTAAATGTGCCATTCTTTGATGCCATAGATAACAATCAGACTCATTAGACTTACAGATGTATGCTGGAACACTGTGTGTATTCAGCCGGTACATGTTCTGAATGAGTGTAGCTGCTGCAACTTCAATATTCTCCTTGTTGAATATCTTACAGCCACCTTCGTTAAACTGAACGGAGCATCCATTACTAATCATCTGACTAACAGAAAGGAGGTTTGTTGCTAACTCGGGTACATAGAGAACATTTTTAACCTGAATTGTTTGAACTTCTCCAATGTTGTTAACCACATTTAAATTTATTTTTCCACAGCTTTTCACTTCGAGCATTTTATCATTGGCAATTCTGATACTTGAGATCGGAGGTGGTGTTATGTCGTAGAGCCAGTCATCCCTCATCGTTAAGTGCGATGATGCTCCTGAGTCAATCACCCAACCGCCATAGTTGCTTGTGGTTGCAGAAAATACAGCAACATATCCAGACTCTTTATTCTGATTCTGTTCCTTCTTCTTTAGTTTACAAAATTTACTGATGTGCCCATGTCGATTGCAGGAAAAACAACGCGGACCTCTTTGGCTTTTATTCTTCTCAGACTGTTTAGACTTCACATTTCTGTTCACATACAAAGCTGTAGACTCGGAGCTCTTAACTTCTTGTAATAGCTTAGTCTTTACGGAGTCAGCTGTTACAGGCACACCGGAACTTTCCATAGCCATAATCATCGGCTTGTACATTTCAGGTAATCCGGCCAAGAGCAAAGTACCTAGCCATTCATCATTTACTTCAAATGAAATGTTTCTTAGTTTGTGTGCAGCTGACATAACTTTGTTCACGTATTCCTCGATGTTTTGACAACCATCTAACGTCGTGGTGATTAGCTCTTTCAATAACCCAACTCGGCGTGATAATCCCTTGTCGTCAAAAGCCTTAGCGAGATTCACCCATACTTCTTTAGCAGTTTTAGCTTCTTGTATGTGCACATAGTTAATGGGATCTACTAGTAATATAATTTTCGACTTAGCTTTGATATCAAGTTTGGGGTTCACGGGGTCACTGTCCAAACGCTCAATGCAACTCCACAATTCTTCATGTTGCAGATATGTTTGCACTGCAAATCTCCAAGTACTGTAGTTGTCACGTCCACTAAGTTTTTCTATAAGCGTCATTGCGTTATTTGAAGACATTTTTCGTAACTTTTAAAGTTTTAACATTCAAACCGTTGCAGAGTCCAAAGTTCACTAAAACGATTTTTGCGGTTTTTGAAATAGTTTTCTTTTTTAGATATCGATACTTATTTCAATCAGATAAGTATATGGACTGGGCCATAACCTGTTGTAGTAAAACTACTTTAAAGTTTAAACAAATGAACTTTGCTTTATTTAAAGAAAAACTTATTTATAACGAGGGAATACAATTTTAGGTACGATCAGAACAGAAAAGAATTTTGTGAAGTGAATTGACATTTGCTTGGCGTGTGTCAAATTCAAAATAGGCGCAAGTGACATTAACTTTGACATATACACAGACAATAATTTCATTTCAATACAAAATAAGAGATAGTTTTTCAAAACCCGTGCTACAAACACTGGAATTATATTAGGATCCATTGTTTTGAAGACACCTTTCATATCTTCTACTACCCTTCCTCAAATTTTTCCGCTGCCCCGATGGCAGAGAATCAAATAGTGCAAATTGGACTTGCTAATTTTACTGCTCGTGAACGCTGATGTACATATTCTTTTTAGATTTCTTCATCTACATTTCCGATATTTTATTTTGAACGTACACTAGTGGTTCTCTATCACGATATTACATTTTAATGTATTCATAGTTTATTCATGAAATTCGTCAGTGGACAGTGCACACCAACGTAGCGCAGATACGAAACTTCACCAACCTGTACCGTAGCGAGAGTGTCTAAATATTATGTAATGGGCCACAAAGGTATATTTACTACATTTTTAATGATTATTGCAATTTACTTATTTGAATATAAATGAAAATAACTGTTTTATTTTAATTCCCTAACTATCACTCGATTTAAAAGCATTAAAAGTTTGACAAATATATCTAAATTTGGCATTTAGTTGTTAATTTTAATTTAGAGCTTTATGAAAGTACCAGTTATTGCCTAGCTAAAAGACAGCTAGTGTGCGTGGTTTATTCAAAGACCTTATTTTTGATAAGAAATCTGTTTTGTATTAGTAGCCCTACACAATGAAATAAACAGTTTTCGTCTCATAACGGTTTTTTTAAAATACCAGCCATCGATTTTCACATGTTTTAAAAGACGACTAAGCGATTTAACGGCTTTTAAGCTAAAAAATTTGCATAAAACTGTGACACAAGGTATATGTATCAACAATTACGATTCCATTACCACTCTATAATACGATTGCGCTTCAGTCAGTTGTTTTTTAGTATTTTAAGAGGTCGCATCAAGGAATAGATAAACATGGCTTAAACACAAAAACGTTATTTAAAACTATATTATTTACCTTAGCACTCATTCAGACTCATAAAATGAAAGCTTAAAAGGAAACAAATAATTTGGTATATAAAATATAGCTGTACGTCTAATAAAACTCTAGAAACTTTAATTTTCATGTTTTTTGGCCATAACTCAAAATTTGGTTTTTCACTTAACGGCCTTTAAGTAAACGGACGGCAGTATAGTATATTTTAAACACTTATTAACAAAAAATATGACAACTAAAAAACGCTCACTGCCTTTTAGACACGTACAATTTTCAATGTCACATTAGCTTTCCGATAATAAGTCAGCTTAGTGTGCCTTACTGTGTTGTAGATAAGTATTTGAAGAAAACTGTCACTTAGTTTTCGTAAATGCCATTACAACTTTTTTAGTACAAATCACTAAATTACGTACTTATAAACTTATTTATCGGCCTTATACTGTCGTAATTTGATGTAACCGTTTTTTAGAAATTCAAAGTACCTGAAATATAAACTTGAAATAGACGGTTACAAACGCAAAGCCGTATTCTACTGTCGAAAAGTCACATAAACGTATTTAAGTATCGGAAAATCGCGAAAATGATGTAGTTAGCCGTGTTCGGGGTCTGCAGATCTCATAAGACTATCAAAGATACTATAAAAAAATGTGACCCAGACTGTTCTATAGAGAAAAATTTGCTCTTTCACATAGTATATATAACTCAAAATTGGCAAAATGTATAAGTCGACTGACGGCAGAACTATACCCATGCAAAAAATCACGTTTATCTGTTGCGGCGTGATTGAAGGACAAACTATCTATTTAGCGTCCTTGGGGATAAAATTTTCAAAAACTGTGAACCACGTATTTCTTCAATACGTAATCACCAAAATTCCAAATACTTATTTTCATGGCTTTAACTTGAAAAATGACAGACTGTCATACAAAGTTTCAACCCCTATTTTACCCCTTTGGGGATGAAATTTTGTAGGTATAACTGTGACACACGTACTTCTTTATTTTTTATTGAAGACCAAAATAAGTACAAGTTTCGTTGATATAACTTAAAAAATATCTTGAGACTCATACAAACTTTCATCCCTTATTTCACCCGTTTGGGGGTCGAATTTTCAAAAGTGATGAAACATGTAGGTACTTCTCCATATTTAGGTAGCCGTTAGTAAGTAAGTAGTAGGTAAGTAAGTGATTGTTGAACGATTTTATTTATAAGATACTATCTGATGCCCGCGACTTCGTCCGCGTGGTCTAAGTATTTTTTTATTTACGCAGGAACTACCTACTTAATTTTCCGGGATAAAAAGCCTATGTCACTCTCCAGGTCTTCAACTAGGTATACCCATGCCAAAAATCACGTCGATCCGTTGCTCCGTTGCGCCGTGATTGAAGGTCAAACGAACAAACCAATAAACCAACATACAAACACACATGAGTATGATATATATAGATTGGATAAGTAAAATAAATAAAAAAACAAAAATGTTTCTTTAGTAGGTAAGTATGTACATTATCTAGGTAGCTAGGTAATAGCAAAGAATAGCTAATAGGTAGCTGACCCCACCCAGCCCTTGCTTATGCTTTGCGTTGATAGGTAGATCAGTCACTCAGTTCAAGATTTTTACACGTAGGTATACCTATTACTAGTTACTACCTTACTATGATTTATCAGACTGCCTACCTACCTTACTATGATTTGACTGCCTCGTTGGTCTAGTGGTTAGCATGTTCGACTGCGGCCGACGAGGTCCCGGGTTCGATTCCCGGGTCGGGCCGTAGCAAGTATTGGGGTTTTCTGACAAGAAATTCTCAGTACTAGCCCGGAGTAAGGAAGTTGGCGGTGTTTCACCCCCGTGCCTCGGAGAGCACGTAAAGCCGTCGGTCCTGCGCCTGATCTCTCTCCGGTCGTGTCGGATTTTCCGTCCCATCGGGCTATGAGAGTAAAGGAACAGAGAGTGCACCTGTGTATGCGCACACACTTGTGCACTATAATATCTCCCGCGCAGATGGCTTATCTCTCTGGAGATAGGCCGCCGTGGCCGAAATTCGGTCGGGAGGACATTTTTCATTATTATGATTTATCAGCTCGTAAATGAAAGATGTTTCTAAAATAAGTTATAAAATATGTCTGAACACAAACTAGGTACGTACTTACCTACCTAGATCGGTTGATTTTCGTTGGTGTATTAGTTAGCATGTTGGACTGAGGATGGCGTAGTTCTGGGTTCAATTCCTGGTTCGGGCTTAAAAACTGATTTGGTTACCTTTATTTGCCTTTTTTACCCTTTTTTCCTTTTTTTTGACAAGAAATTTTCATTAGGTACTTACTTAGGTAATACTGGCCAGACTTTTAGCCTACGTGTTCCCGTGTATAGAATTATGTATTGATTTGAACTTGGGTATATTCATAATTTAGCTAGTAAAAAAATTATGGGTACTTACTAGATACTTACGCGATATTCATATTTTTAATTACCTTGTTTGTGTGTTGTTTTATTTTAGGCATTGTTAAAAATAGTTCTGCTGCAGGAATAAACCCATATGGTTCCCCATCTCACAATAGATGGCGTTGTTTGATTTAGCAAAATTTAAAAAAAAGAAACGAAAAATACACAAGGAAAATAAAATATGTACCAGTTTTAATATATTGTCCAGCAGTGCTAAGATATGGAAAAAATCTTCCATTATCATTCATTCAGTAATTATTAGAATTCACTACTTTTTCAATATTTCATTTACGTCTGCCGTGTTGGCGCGAGAGCGTTTTGGCGGGAAAAATGGATACGTCCTCCCCGTCTGAAAGGCATCTGCCATCTACCGCCCGTCGCCCGCGCAACACCCGCTAGCATTATTTGGCCGAAATATGTGAATTTTCGTGGAAAATCGCCAAAAATTAAAAAAATCACTGCTGAGTTTTTACCTTATAAATATTCTCTTTATTTTTATGTAAGTTTCACTTTCGTGGGTCCTCAGGTAATAAAGTTAATAGACAATCATGTGCGAAGTTATTTATTTTATAATTGCTTGTATTAATCTAAATAATCAAAAAATTATAAAAAGGCCTCCACACAATTGAAGAGCATGAATCTAAGTATTGCATTACATTTTTTTTCAAAATTATGTGATGTCATTTGAAGAAGAAAATAGATGTTCTATATCACGGAAATACGCTTGTAAAGCGTCATGAACGTCTTAATCTGGCTCCGTCCCGTTGCCGCCGGGCGGCGCGGCGCGGCGGCGCGGCGGCGGGGCGACTTGTTGATATCGCACCCCTATATACCTTCCAAACAGCGCCGCAAGGCCAAGCGAGATCATACAGACATGGCACAACAAATGACACGGGACACAAAAGCAAAAGATAGGTTCTTGTTCACTAATTATTGACTAAGTACTTATGTTATACTAGCTGATGCCCGCGACTTCGCCCGCGTGGTTTAAGGTTTTTGTTATTCCAGCGGAAACTCCTTAATTTTAGCCTATGTCACTCTCCAGGTCCTCACCTATATCCATGCCAAAAATCACGTCAATCCGTTGCTCCTTTGCGGCGTGATTGAAGGGCATACCAACAAACCAATAAACCAACAAACTAACAAACACACTTTCGCATTCATAATATTAGTATGACTATATGAACAGACAGATGCCAATGTAGATTTTATTAAAAACTTTTAAAAAAACTAAGGGCATTATAGGTATATCAACCCATTTGCGGAATGCAGAATAGGTACTTACTTACTTCAATCAAAATAGATTTTTATGGATAGGCTATGTGGAGCTGAGATTGAGGGTAACATTTCAATGTGAAGTCACGAATTCACGATGTAGCGTTAACTAGAGATATCCGAGTGAATTGCTCTAAATCCATTTCGTCACACCTACTGCTAATACTCGCGCGTGGGTGATAGTCGTGACTCGTGACGTCACGACACTGCACACTTTCGCCGCCCTCCCATTTTACAGTTACTGCCTAGTGACAAAGATTGACTTCTAACTTCTTGGCCTTGCCTTGGTGAATACACATTTTCGTGTTCTACCTAAGTAGTATTTCCAGGAACTCTCTCTACGGTCTGTTAATTCTAGCCTTGATTTGATATTGCTGAATGACCCTTAAATATTTCACTGATCACGTGTTTTAAGAGTTTTCAACGATGAAAATCTGTGCCTGTTTTATTTACATACAGTGAGATTTTCGAGAACCAGGGAATCCGTTTAGAGGCCAGCTTTAGAGGATTCTGTTTATCTGTCCCTTGAACAGTCACATGCCTATCTTAGTTAAGGGGGAATATCTACAGCCGGCGGAAACTGGTTCCACCTAAAGGTACCGAAAAGATAGCATCAAGTACAACAACAATGAACATCAGGCACAAGACCGTGTTCTGTGGCGATCCATGCAGGAGACCTTCGTCCAGCAGTGGACGTCTATAGGTTGGCGAAGTACAAAATAAAAGTAAAATATACTCGACCCGATAAAAAGGTCCTTGGAATAAATTCTATAGGAGCCTATCGAGCGTTAGCCGTGGCATGCTCAGCTGACATCACGCGCGACCACTGCTGACTGCTGACTGCTGACCCACTGACACTAAATATTAGTTCACTTCGTACTGAAATCGAAATTAAACCGATCCCGCACTGCGTCCTGGCCAGGGCCACATTCCGGGCGATCCTCGCCGCGTAGGCGAGTGACGTCATGTCCTGACGTCGTTGGCTGAATTTTAATTCGACAGTCGGCAGCGTTTATGTCGAATTATTGGGAATTGTAGTCTATACCTTTTATCTAGTTTTTTATTTTATTCCTACAAATCTATTCCATGATCAGGTGAAATTTCTAAAAATTATGCCTTATTGCGGGGAACATATTAATAGAGATAGGTATAACCTACATGTAACATGACAAGTTACTTTGATATTATGTTTGTAAATCAGTGTATCCTTTTAGCTATATGGAAGATATGCCATAATGATAATCATACCCGTGACATTTAGAGTAAAAAAAAAATGTAAAAAAAATCCGAATTGAGGATCTCCTTCTTAAAGGCCGGTTAAAACGCCAAAGCAGTTTAATTAGGTACTATAAAAATTCATAAAGGTGCATAAAAAGTAAATTAACAAACATAATAGTAAATCAATAGACATAAAGTATTGAAACCCGCAAACACCACAAACACGTAATGTTTGCGAATGGTTCTAATTTTAGCCCCCAATTACGTCACAAACTAGGTAAAGCACGAGGTAATTAGCAGTTTTTAATTACGATACGACATTCGCGATACTTTATTGACGACTTCGGACGACGGACTGATTGGAACAATTTAATTTTAAGTGTGTCTATTGTAGCGATAATCTTTTGCAATCATCTCGCAACTTCTGCGTCAACCTAGCATTCATAAAACGTTATAGAGGTCAACTAACAGTCACTGTTTACACTTTACAACCACTTTTAAATCAACAAAGACGCATGTTCTATGTCCGAGTGTCGACCACCATACGGAATGTGGTTTTTACTGTGAATTAGCAGTAAACCTAACACGGTAATCCTAGTACTTAACTGGAATGTAAGATGCTATCATACAAACGCATTAACTCTCTCTCTCTCGCATAGCTAATTACCACAGCATTTGATAAAGGTTGGTATCATCAGAGTCACTAAGTTCACATATTAATTATTAAAGCACCAAGATTATTCCTGGCGTCGTATTGCGTATAGCGTTGCCAGTTCCACACAAGCTTATGTATTGTGTAGGTATAGGTACCTACCTACTAGGCTGACAGAAATCTTAAAGAGTTCCTCACTCACCCACACCAAGAACGTCTTACAAATGCGGAGCGTGGACCACCAACGTGCGCCACCACTTCCACACAGTTGTTACAAGGTACCAGGCTGTCATATATCTCAAAGAGGTTATCTCACCCTCGCGTCGTAGACTCTCGTGAGGGCATCGTATCGTATGGAGCCGAGGAAGATGACCGCCTGCGCCGCGCCGCCGCGGCCGCGCGCCACCAGCTCCACGCACACCATCTCACCGTCGCGGACCACGATGTCGCAGAATACCTGCACAGAACATGTTGCGCACACTCAGTTTCAGATTTCATTGTAATTATAGATGGTTTTATACTGCATTTCAACCAAAAGGGAGAGGATGTTAATTGTCAGTCAATCAGAGTAATTACAATCGTCATACTTGACTGTATTGTAACTGAACTTTCGTGCTCCAAACTGCACAAATCTTTCGTAAAAATTAACTGTAGTCCCGTCACTCTCTGCAGTAACTACAAAAATAATTCACATCCATACGTTTGAAGGATGTGGTATTTATTATTGCAAGTAACAGACCATTACTTTTAATTGCTCATACACCTGCGTTATGCTAAATGGTAAACAGAGTGAATTTGAAAATTATTATTTGACTGGCGTATCCGTGAATAATGCCAAACTAAAGTGTTATTTATTGTGCCCGCTGCAGCTGGAACTATATACCCAAAATCAATTCGAGGAAAGAGGATACAACCTATTAATAGCAATGCGATAACAATATCCTTGATAATAATATGAACTTTGTAATGTTAGAACTCTTGTCCATAATTTAACTTGTAGGAAAAATTCACAAAACCTACTTCAAATTCGGCCAATCTATCCTGCAACCCTAGGAAAAGGTCCAAAAGTGGTGTGATATCATCATGTGAACTGATTTTTAAGATTTTTCAGTCAAAGTCATGCTATGAAAAGGACGGCACTGCTTTCCCAAATCCTGAAAGTCTTTATATTTTCTTTTGAAGCACTTTAAGATTTCCCTGTCGGGAATGCTATGAAAAGGACAGCACTACTTTATGACCAGTGTTTAAGATATGTAAATTCAAATCCTACAATCGTCTGTCGAAGGTCGGTCGGCTGGCACGTTATCGGAGCCTTATCAATAATCACACAAGCGGCCAATCTGTTCCGCGATAAGCGATACGGCGATAACGCCATCTGTTATCGGGATTCTTTGTCCACAAGTGTCGATACAATCCACCATGTTACCACAATTTTGACGATAACGATATCTACCACTGCAGCTAGGAAAACAAATTAAGATCAATATTTCTGACGATTATGTGTTTGTCGTCATCGCAAGTACACATATTGTACCTATAGGTATAGCTATAGTAGTAACGACTCCACTTTATCCATGGCTTCGTGGTTGTCACTGACTTGATAATTTTAGAGCGATTACAGTAAAATTACAGATTCAGCTTGTTCGTATTTATGATTGGCTAAGTTAGCCAATCATAGTCAGGCTAACACACTTTCGCTTTTGGAAAATCCAGGAAAATACTATAAATAGAGAAAATAGTGTCAATTGAGATTGTAGCAATAATTGATGCTGGATATAATATTTTACTTGTATATTGGTTCAATCAATCACTGTTGGAGCAATCGTCCAGCAGACAAGTGAACGTGTCAATTACCTACCTATATTTATAGATTCAGCCTCGCTGATAAGCTATAGCAAGTACACCAACGCTAATGATTTTTTAAAGTATTATTCAATAGATAAGATCCTTATCATTGAGTAATTTGAAAATACAGATAAACTATACTTAATTGATGATTACTCATGTTGTGTACAGTTATTATTGTTCACAACATGAGTAACGTAACTCTCGTTTAATCGTACTTGTTTTATACGAATCCTTATTGAAACTTAGTCACAGCATTTAAGTGCCAACAGGGATTTGGATTTTAATCAAATTCAAGTCAATTATCATTGGAATCATCATCTCATCTATTGAAATTCTTGTAAAAATTCTTGAATCCTGTGGCCATAACACCACAGTTTGACGGCCACATTATAATGATCTCAATCATTTTCTAACATGTCGCTTCCGATTGGCTGCCGCCTGCTGGCTGCCACCCTGCCGCCATCGGCTACAAGACAAGACTAATTAGTTTAGAATACCAATCGCTATCGGATATTATCACCTCCCGTGCCTCCCATGCCCTTTAGCCTTGAATCGAATGCAATAATCATGACCACAATCAATTCTGACTGTCTTTATTGTGTCAGATTTGCGTTTTAAATTGAATTGAAATTTTGGAAAAGATTAAAGATTGTGTATTTGTTTAGTGATGAAGGTTTAATTAGGCTGATATTTGACTCATTCGATGTATTTCACTCGGTTCGTTCTTTGGCGGGGATACACCATATTGGACTAATTTGCATAAATACGAATACTTTGACGTTTGAAAGTCAGTCTCCTGCCGGCAGACTCAGCGATTATTGAATACTTTTGTGTTTAGATCGCAATTTGATTAAGAGCTTAGCAGTAGCAACTGCAGCCTGATCAAATGATTAATTTATTGTTGTTTTGATGCTTTGGCCAAGTTTTATACTTTTGTTTACATTAAATCTCTCGTGAAACCGCTACACGTTGTGACCATTCGCTCGTGCACGTTTTAAAGAGAGTACAAACATATTTTAAAAGTAATTTTAATTATTTGCCCACTTCTGGAATTATGCTTACAATTGATTCAATCGTCGATTATTGGCAAAAAAATACGGAAGGACCAAAACTAACTCAACA
Source organism: Erebia epiphron (assembly GCA_963932025.1). NCBI lineage: Eukaryota > Metazoa > Arthropoda > Insecta > Lepidoptera > Nymphalidae > Erebia > Erebia epiphron. The sequence continues at coordinate 35,447,248 of OZ009946.1, read as the reverse complement.
GTCAATACAAACGAAGCACACAGAAAGAAAATGGGGAACCAATACCGTCAATAACGTTTGCGATGATCGCAAGTGACCTATCTCTAACGTTAACCATTTCTCATTTCTCAAAAATGATAACTGATAAGATGTTACGTCATTCCCTCGGTCCGTATTCAATCAGTGTTGTAATTACAGCACCCGTGCGAGTCCGACGTCACTCGTGAGTCACACGAAGCCGTGCGACTCACGAAGCTCCACGTCAGCCAGTGCCCGTATTTCAGGAAGCAGTGGATGTGCCACTATTTATTTATCTGAGTCACATACATCGCTTGTGGTTGTTTCGTGTTTACAATCGTTGATAACGGTAATTTTCCACGGTATCCTATTTAATTTGCATTAAAATATTATTGTAAATAGACAAAGTCGTATAATGCTTTTGGATGTAGGTACCTATACCTATATTTACAGTAGGTACAGCTCTTTCAGAACTTTCCAAGGCTTTTTCTTTCGAAAAGGAGAACGTTTCCTTTCTCAATTTCAGTAGGATTTTCGTAGTTTTCTGTGGCACTACAGTGGCACTGTTGGTATTGCAAAGTGATAGGCATTTACATTGACTTGGATATCTCTATATAGGTACTAGCTGATGCCCGCGACTCCGTCCGCGTGGAGGTATGAAAAATAGATAGTAGCCGATTCTCAGACCTATTGAATATGCTCACAAAATTTCATGAGAATCGGTCAAGCCGTTTCGGAGGAGTATGGGAACGAAAACGGTGACACGAGAATTTTATATATAAGATATAAAAATCAATTGCTGTTCATTTGTCTCGCTAAAACTTGAGAATGGTCTCACCGATTTAGATGGATTTTTTTGTGTGTGTTTGAGTGGGTCCAGGGATGGTTTATATTCATAATTGGACCCGGTAGGGGGCGCTGCAATTGGGTATAAGGTGCAGGGCAGGACGTCTGCCGGGCCCACTAGTTTGTAATAAGTAAGCAGGTAAATACTAAGTTTTCCTTAAATAAACAAAAAAGGACAAAGTGTTAACTTCATGTGTAACCTTCAGACGATAACACAATGATACCTAATGAACATTTTCATGATAAATGCCTTACCATGTTAAGGTGAAGCCTCCAACTAGAATCTCAATAAACTGTTACATTTGTTATTTATTTTTTGAGTAACATGCAAAAACTAATAACTATGTACATGTTGGCTACAGGTACTGTTGAAAATCCAAATCAAAATGAATAAGTATATAAAGTACTAGATGGTGCCCGCGACTTCGTCTGCGTGGATTAAGTTTTTTCAATTCCCGCGGGAACTCCTTAATCTTACGGGAAATGGCCTTCCCCGGGATACAACCTATCCCTTTACCAAATTCATCAAAATCGGTTGAACAGATGGGCCGTGAAAGCGTAGCAGACAGACAGACAGACAGACAGACACATTTTCGCATTTATAATATTATGAAGTATAGATTTTGCTCGGTAGGTACCATTAAACTTTCGATTATCCTCGCGGAAAATAAGAGGTGTGCAACGGGATATTTAGAAAACCTTCAAGTTCATTCCACAATAAATAAATAAATAATTGTTTTCGTTTCGAAGCAGTTGCGTTCTAATATATAAAAAAATAAACCTTGCAGCAGACAAATCACCTTTAAGTGAGGTTTAAACAAAAAATAAGAGATTGTCGTGAGAAATAAAGATAAATCGTCAGCCGTGAGCCATGACATAGATGACGTCTTGTCCTTATGGCCGGTTCACAGCAGTTCAGTTGCTGGAGCCAGTGAATTTATTACAATGTTGGACTGAAATAAATGGCGTCGACATACCATTGTGTTGGCATTGGACTGGGTCGGTCCTAAATTCATGACACTACTAGGATAAAAAGCACAAGTTACCTAAATCAGCCTACAAAGCAAAAACTCGAGGCCCAATTCCCCATCTTAGCATAGGCCAAAAGAAGAAGATCCATATTCATGTAACGATACAGCGTGGATTATCTCTCGTCAGACGTCTGCCCAAAGTTTTAGATCGTTAAACTTGAATAATGTGAACCAGCCATTACCTGGCAACATTCAGGCAACTGAGGCCTTTGTATTATTTCATTCTACGTAATCATGAGAACTTGTAAATGTAGCTATCTTGACAAAACAAAAAGCAGAAAGACCAACAGTCAACGGCTGATGAGATATATCAAATAAATATTATAAATGCGAAAGTTTGGATGTATGGATGGATGTATGGATGGATGTTTGTTACTCAATCGCGCCCCAACGGCTGAACCACCGATTAGTGAACGGATCTGGCTGAAATTTGACACAGAGATAGATTATAGTCTGGAATAGCACATAGGCTACTTTTTATCCCGGAAAATTAAGAAGTTCCCGCGGGAACCAAAATAACCTCAAATGGATGTTTGTTACTCAATCACGCCAGAACGGCTGAACGGATCTGGATGAAACTTGGCACAGAGATAGATTATAGTCTGGACTAACACATAGGCTACTTTTTATCCCGGAAAATTAAAGAGTTCCCGCGGGATCCAAAAAACCTCGATCCACGCGTACGAAGTCGCGGGCATTAGCTAGTAAATAAATAATTTATGAACAATATTCAACGTAGGTAGGTACATTTATTGTAAATTTGCAACTCACAAGTAATAGCAATTGTAAAAAATTAAAGCGCGCAAGGATAGTTTTATTGACGTGGCCTTAAACTGACAACAACTGACAGAGAAAATATTAACAAGGTACAAGAATAAGCATACCGAAGCATGTCTTATAACTTCTTGTATACATTTGGTGATACTTAAAAAAAAAACAGTAGGTATTTCAGCACATAACTAACACAAGTGAATATAATTAAAATTATTAAAAAATACGACTGCTGCGCCGTAGACACACATACATACACGAACCCTGAAAACATAACACTCCTTTTTTGGGCAGTCGTGTAGTAAAAAACCGGCCAAGTGCGAGTCGGACTCGCGCACCGAGGGTTCCGTACAAACCTGTAGTAAGTTTTAAATTAAATGTTTTTTTAAATATTTGAGTTGATTGAATGAAAGATAAATTGCGGTTTTCGATTTATGACGTATTAAAAAAAAACTACTTACTAGATCTCGTTCAAACCAATTTTCGGTGGAAGTTTGCATGGTAATGTACAACATATATTTTTTTTAGTTTTATCATTCTCTTATTTTAGAAGTTACGGGGGGGGGGACACACATTTTACCACTTTGGAAGTGTCTCTCGCGCAAACTATTCAGTTTAGAAAGAAATGATATTACAAACCTCAATATCATTTTTGAAGACCTATCCATAGATACCCCACACCTATGGGTTAGATGAAAAAAAAAATTTTGAGTTTCAGTTCTAAGTATGGGGACCCCCAAAATTTATTGTTTTTTTTCTATTTTTGTAAGAAAATCTTAATGCGGTTTACAGAATACATCTACTTACCAAGTTTCAACAGTATAGCTCTTATAGTTTCGGATAAAAGTGGCTGTGACATACTGACGGACAGACAGACAGACAGACAGACAGACAGACAGACAGACAGACAGACAGACAGACATGACGAATCTATAAGGGTTCCGTTTTTGCCAAATTTGGCTACGGAACCCTAAAAATCCACCTCGAATGGAAGTACGGCTACCGCCTACCACTGCTACTACGTAACGACTAACGATACCACAGTCATTAATTACCTTTGGAATCTTATTCACATTTTTATTAAATGATATTTTTTTGTGAATCACTGGATATTGAACTATAGTGTTATATATTTTTGGAATCTACTCATGATTTTCTAGATGATGATTATATAGTACGATTAACACCTTAATTCACGCGGACATTCTCTCGAGTATCTTACGATAAATTATTTTTAACCAATGATTTACTTATACGATTATAATGGGTTTAAGATGTCCATTACACAGCAAGCAACAATCTACTAACTAGTTACTATTGTTACTTACTGATACTTACTGTTACGATAAGGTACTTGTTATCCTGAGGTAAACTAAATTAAAGCTAACAACGTTGCTTAGACACACATTAATCGGTACACCTATTTATTTTAAAAGATCGGGAATGCTTTGGAAAAATAGCGGTAAGTACCTAAGTACTTACTTAGGTATGTGCCATGCGCCATAACGACGTAAATAAGTACCTAATGGAGTACCTAAGTACATAGCACGCCAACCCGCATTGGAGCAGCGTGGTGGGTCTAAGCTCTAATTCCCGCTCTCATACGAGAGTGGAGGCCTGTGCCCAGCAGTGGGACGTTAATGGGCTGTAGTGGTGGTGGTGGTGGATTATATAGTTAATCTTATATTGGTTTTTTTTTTAACTTTAGTCTTTAATGCGGAACCATGGTCACCCCTTCAATTTTTTTTAGATTCTACTAGCCTATGTCACCCGGAATAAGCTAGGGATTCTAACGATACCTCATTTATCAAAATCGGTTCAGGCGTATAGAAGTTATGGTGGAAAATACAAACTCACATACATACATACATGAACCCTGAAAACAATATACTCCTTTTTTCAGGCAGTCGTATAAAAATATAAAGCAAAGTAACATAAATGTAACTTCAATCATAGTATAATTATAAATACTTATAACTAAATATCAAATATCAAAAGTATTTTACGAAACAAATATGTGCTCTAAAGCATACTCGTAAAATATGCGCGACTACAATAAAATAAAAACCGGCCAAGTGCGAGTCGGACTCGCGCACCGAGGGTTCCGTACTCAAGAAGTAGGTATAATTACCTGTGTTAATGAACCGCAAAACTAACTTTGTTTGTAGAGGTTTACTGTTAATATCAAAAAATTACGTTTGTTGTATGGGAGCCCCCCTTTAATATTTACTTTATTGATATTTAATTATTTATTTTGAAAGGTAATATACAAGTTAATATTCTATGAAAATTTGAACCGTCTACCTGTTACCGTTTTTAATATTGAGCAAAAAAATACGAAAAAAACACGTTTATTGTATGGGGACCCCCCTTAATATATATATTTTTTTAATTTTTAGTATTTGTTGTTATAGCGGCAACGGAAATACATCATTTGTGAAAATTTCAGCTTTCTAGCTATCACGGTCTATGAGATACAGCCTGGAGACAGGCAGACAGACAGACAGACAGACAGCGGAGTCTTAGTAATAGGGTCCCGTTTTTACCCTTTGGGTACGGAACCCTAAAAAAACTCACATCATCATAATCTAACGTCGCTAAAATAGCCGCCACCCACCCGTGTCCCGTGGTGTCCCGTACTGTGTAGTTTAGTTTCAGCACACAAAACGAAACGATCTTGTTCAAGACGAAACAGATTCAGAATTAGGAGCAGGCCGCGTGATGAGCACTTGGCCTTGGAGCAGATCTGGCCTAACTTTATCATGACCGAGGTTCATCGAGATTCGAGCGAGTTGACAGTTGACACTGCAAGCGTGCTTACTGCTAGGAGTGCTATGCTAATCCGAGCGCATAATCTGTGGCGTAATCATTACCTATTCTGTGGCATAATATGCCACAGAATATGGTACAGTTTGCGCAAATATGTCCAAGTCTCCGAATTTCGTTCAAAGCTCAAGTGGTTACCCATTCGATTTTGCCGGAATCTGCATATTGTTTCTCTTCTGTGCTGTGTGTTATTCAATCCCATGACTCCTGGTTATTTAAAGGATAAGTTTAAATATCTCGGGCATGATAGACCAGATAGAGTCCTTCGGTCGGCCGGTAAACTTATTCTTGAGGTGCCTACACATCGGACTAAATATTTCCAAAGTTCATTTGCACTAGAGTCTAGTCACTAGTCTATGGAATGAACTTCCCTCACATATTCATCGCGCTAAAACCCATAATAAATTTAAAATTGACGTCAAAAATTACTACTTATCTCTTTGTTATCATAAGTAACGACGTATTTATTGTTTTCTCTACTAGATTTATTAATGTATTTATTGGTATGTCTATTTAGTTTATGTATGTCTATTATTATTATTTTGTATTATGTATATATTAGTTTATCATATGATATTGATTAGTTTATTTAGCTATTAGTATTTGACTTTATTAATATTTTTGCACCACCTCCCTTTATCCTCTTTTTCATTTTCTCCCTAGCGTTAAGGTTGTCTGGAAGAGATCGCTGTTTAGCGATAAGACCGCCTTATTGTACCTACTTATTGTTGTTTTCTTGTTTGTCACATGTTGGTTTTGTATATTCGTGGTGTACAATAAAGTATATACATACATACATACATACATAATGCAAGATTAGAACAACACGAGAAGTCTTCAAAAGTGATTATGAACATTAAACGAGCAGAGAACAGTGATTGAATTGGGTATCCAAAGTATCCAAAGACAAAAAGAAATAACAATCAACATTAATAAAGCAGAAAATTATCGTTCTATTTTATGATTAACAAAAGAAATAAAAATTCTTATTACACAGTCATGTTGCCAGTTATAGGTTCTTCTTAGCCAAATGCTAACGATTACAACAATAAAACTGTAATAAAGTCTTTTAATAGTCAAATGAAATAATTTATATAGAATAAATACCTAATTGGTAACTATTACACATACTGATTACTGATCTTATTAGCACTTACAGAATTACACAAAAACCAAAATGAAAATGACCTATGTCTATGAGTATCTAATGACTATGTAAATGTTAACCTTAAAAACAAGTCGATGGCAGACGCAATCCTAATATAATTATTGTGTTGTCTTGAATGTCAATTCAATATCAACAAGAGATTCTAAAGATATTTTTGTAAACTATAGAAAGATTTTGTTTTTATTTGTTGTTGTTCAGCCGCACTGTAGTTGAACTGAAATATTTTTCATTAGCGGTATTGCACGCAACTGCTTAATTAGAGCGCTGGAGGCTCTCCAAACGACCCGCTCGTATAACTGGGCCAGCCATACTTACTGCCCATTTGTGACTACTGACATTTTAACATTTTAAAACAATGGTCCTAATTCGGGGGTAAGTAAGTACCCAATAAACCTACATTGGCAGACCTAAAAAGTAAACAGTGCTTTCACAAAGTGTCCTGCAAAAATATTTTGCAGTGCTCTAAGATGTTGTCGTACATTTTGTAATTTGTGAATTTGATGCATTCATTTGAAAGAGTTATAGAACAAGCTGAAAATAATTCGTCAAAAGTAAAACCCCAAGATTGGAGTCCTTCAGTGTAGTTAGGTCATAAAATTTATTATAAAAAAAAGCCTATCCAGTCATTTTACATACAAGATCACATAAAAGTTTAATTCATTTTAGTGATTATTGGTGCCAAAGCATAAACTACGTCACTTCACAGCGCATTGATAATAATAAATAGTTAGTGAATCATGCTAATTAATATACAATGCGTATTAATGGGGCATCGAGTAGACCGAAGCAAAATACCACTTCTCTTACGCAACACAACTGGGAAATGACGCATACGCTGAAATCATCTATTTGCCGTTCAATTCATCATCACAGATATACCTTTACTAAATCTTCACTCAGGAACTTCTGGAAATCTTTTCTGGGTTACGGACAAAACTTACGTGCAAAATCTTCAAAAAAAGTCTTGACCCCTTGATCAAATACTTACCCCTTTGTTTATTTCTTTAAGTATATTAAAACGGCCTCCGGTCAACTTCAGTTAGTGCTTTGGGTTATCATACTTTGCTTTGTCCTCTTCTTCCGAATGTCAGTAACTGATGATGAAAAGATTGAAATTGGTGTATTCTCCACTCAGCATCTTTTGCTAGGAAGGCTGATAGAAGAAAAGGAGCACGTTTATTAATTAGGGATTTATACTGACAGCTGTCTGACAATGTACCGTAAACAAAGGCATGTACACATGGACCGACACGTGATGATATCGTATCAGTTAGAGTTGACAATCAGCTTGGTGACTGGTCCCCTTCACTGCAGTCTGCAGCCCTACTCGACACGGTTGAGTGTTGACTGCTCCGTGAAAATTATTATACTTATATTTAACCGATTATTATAAATAAATAAATAAATATAGTCATTGCTTTTATGCATTTCAATTAAGAAGACCACTGTAATGTCAAACTCTTCTTTGTTGTTCTGCTTATTTTGTACGTCATTCTCATATACCAATAACCTACAATGTGTTAAAGGAAAAAAATCTTTAAGCTTATTAGGCTAATTTCTTATAATTATTGCTCATTGAACAGTAAAGATTACCAAATGGGAATAATGACAAAACTATGGCACATGAATGTAAATGAACACTAATGACTAGTGATAATAGAAACAATAAAGCCCCACACAAGTATGAAACATTGCCGGATAAATACACTGAGCAATTATTTCAATACACAGACCTGAAACAATCTGCGCACTACTAAACACGCAGCAAAAATAGACTTTATGTAGCAACAAATAAGATCAAAAGTGAGTAGACATAATCCATATTATCAATTGTTTATAATGCCAATCATGTAGGTACACCTACTAGTAATTTGTGGATTCTGCTGCGGACAGAAACGGTTCAATTTAAAGTCATTTATTTCATATCAAAGTCTATTTTGTTGTTGATAATTAGGCAGTTTACCTACAGCTGAGAACTTGCGAATCGTTTCGAAACAGCAACTTTAGCATAAGACAGAAAATACTAAAAGATAACAAAATACCTACATTAACTTGGAATTGGTCTTTTTTGGGCACGCATACGTGGGAAGCTCCGACATGACTCTAAACTAGTCCCTATCAGATTACATCTACTATCTATAACTCGGGAAAAAAAACATGAATCAATTCATTGATTTTAAAATAATTTACTAATATCATAATCAAAAGAATGAAGATTAGAGAAAAAGTTTACATAAAACCCATAAAACATGTTCATATTTGGGACTTTGAATGTTTTAGAAGAAGGTTATAAAATAAACGGGGATTTCAAAACTATAAACAGGTTTTAACAACCGTGGGTTTACGAGTTGAAACCGGAAAAAAAGCGTCAAGGGCGCGACCGGCCGGCGCGGCGCGAGTGCACGCGCACCCAACCCAGAGGCTACGTCGCCCATTATCACATTCCGTACAAAAACATGACCATTATTAATTTATTACCTAAGCCAGAAACTATCAATGTGGCATAAAAATACAGCGCTGATTGTGACTGATAGTGATACTTTACATCAACATACAGCAACAGCGATGGCTCTAGCTAGACACTTGATATTTTGCATGGTTCTGTCTTTAATGTAGACGCTAAAAAATAATATTCAGTTTATGAGTGAAGCTGAGAGTTAGCTTTGAAATAATAATTAAAAAAAAATCATTTTTAAAAACAATCTTTTCGCGTCCGCCATATTGAATTTAGTGTGATGTCATTTTATTTTAAATAAAAGCTTGTAAAAAAGTAAACAGTTTCCCAAAATGTGATAAAGCAGGTTCGCTAAATCCAGCGACATTTCACTGTGATCGGAATGGGATCGGAATTCTGCCAAAAGTGCTTTAATTCTCTTAATGGACCCAGTCTAAAGATTGAAATATACTTTATTTAATTGATTTTACTAAACTGAGAATTTGTATGAATAATATTTCAGAAGTTAGAAACAGTGGTAAATATTATGTCAAGCATGAATACAAGCTAAGAACAGTGGCGGCGACGCTGGAGCTCGGAACTCGGTCAAGTTCGTCCACCTCCACAGATAACAGTTTACATTAGCTAAACACTATTCTCACTGCTAGGTAAATGGACAATTTAAACAGATCTCGGAGGCACTGACTTCGTTTTAGATATGACGTCAGATTTTAACTTACTTATAATATAAGTTGCTTTTACAACGCGAAACAGCCCGCCATTCCATACAAAACTCAAGCAAGTACGATACGGTCGCCACTTATCGCTACCACTTGACGAAAGAAGTCTTATAATTATAAGGAAGTTCAAATTATATGAAACCCGCCCTTACCTTTAACCACTAGGAGAGTATACTAAGAAATAAGAGGAAACTATAAAAATATAGGTGATTACACCGCTGCCATAGCCGCCAAGGATTTTGCCATAGGACACAAGATTGATGCAAAGAACATATCCCATTGAAACAGCAAAAATATAGGTACATCTATAGTCGATACAATACTTCAAATGAATCAGTACAAAAATTAAAAGAAACGAGCGTAATTGTAAGGCGTTCTTAATTTTGTAGCAATAAGGCTTCACAGAAAATCGTTAACATTGAAGTAGAGCTATTGTAATGTAATTAAAGCTGTAGAATGTAGAAGCTTCTATTTGACCGCTCGCTGTCCGGACGAGGCAAGTAATTACTAATTAGAGTCGTTAGCGAGGACACGTAATGGAATCTGGATTAGGAAATGTTAAGAGTATTTATAGCCGACACCAAATTAACGTCGGAACTCGGAAGCGGACCTTTAAAGTGGAGTCGAGCCGAGCTGCATCAGCTTTATGTACGGTAACTTACGGTGGAAATTAGTTTAATGAAAATAACACACGAGGTAGTTCTCGTATAGTCAAAACCATTATGGTTCTTTCTTTGCGCATTTAAGGTGTACTACTCTATATATTCTAGATCTCGCAATCAGTGCAATCGGCTTGGTGAACACGAACAGTCGACTTTTTCTATAAGTACCTATGGATATACATAAATAACACACAGCGAGTTCAGCAATGTAGCTCGTACTCCCACAATAATATGGCTGCATATGCCCGAAATAGTTGACCGCATTCCGTGATTAATTGAACTTCCGCGGACTGACAGGGTATCAGCATGTTTAACGTGACAAAAAATAACTACGATATAAATTGATTGCTTAAAGATTCATTAATGACCACGGCCATTCTATATTAAGAATATCTCCACTATTATAAAATCGATGTAACTACACAATCCAAAATCATAAATCATTTATTTTGCAAAATTGTGGATAATAACAGCTGTGTAAGTAGCAACTTCCCGTACACAAACTACAAAAGCGTATAATATTAAAAGTTAAATGCTGCTTCATTTTTGATAAAAATCGGACCACTAAAGCGTAAATCCAATTCAAAATTCAAATAAACATTTACAAGAATCTATCACCGAACTAGTGGTAGATTCTCGCATTGATTCGGATAACGGATTCCATTCCTCCTGAGAAGAATCAGCAGAAAACTCGGCATGACAGGTGAAGCGAAGGCGACAACAGCTAGTAATGACAAAAGGTGATAATATTCACAAATCAGCTAACTCAAGAGGATTCTGTCAACGTAACACAAACAACAAAAACACAATATCGTAGACTACTCGAAGACTTTCAATAAGTTTTTGTTCAATGGTCATTGTATCGGTACAGGCAGCGTACTACTTTCATTGATACTTGAAATTGATAGTAATCATTCGATCACTCTCACTTGAGACGTGGCAGCCATATTGTAATTTGTACAGTTGCCATATTGTAATTTGTAATGTGGAGTTTTGATTGTAGCAGTGAAATTATTGAATACACTGCACAATTTCTATTGCTCCAACTATAGGTAACTTAACTAGGACCCTTTCCTATCTTTTCCTGTCCATAGGAAGATTATTTTGTTGTTTTTAATCTGAAAACTTTCTGTCAAATCTGCTCAAATATACTATTCAAAATTCAGTCAACCCTCAAAATTTTTCCACAGACCTATTTTCTACTGTCCACTACTACATCTATATTATATCTTTTAAATGTATAAGCTACTAAAGAACTACATGGATGTAAATGACCTTTGCTGCGCTGCAGGAAGTAGGAATTAAATAGTGATTTAAAAATAATTTCGCTTATAGTAATAATCATTTATCATTAAAAACACATTCATAATGACATAACATTAGTGAGTGAACATAAGTAAATAAAAGCAATTAGATAATAGTAATTAATTGATTTAGGTATAACTGCTATGCTTCCAAATATACCTAGTATATGGGGAAAAAATCCACATTAACTAAAATATAATTTTAGATAGGTACCACTTTCAAACTTTATTTCATTTCAAATAAACTCTTTAAAGTTCTTTTGAATTTTAATTTGTCTGCTTCCATGCAATATTATTTATTTATTTAATAAAACGGGCTATCTGTTGTTAGTTGTTACATCAAACGCAGCATGCGAAATCTGTCGCCGTGTAATTGTTTTGTCGGCCACTACAACAACCGTTATGGCTGACCCACCGCCTGCCCGGTGCGTTCGCGTCCCACATTTGTATATGTCACCGTAAGATTGTAAAAACCGTTAGATTGTAATCTAACGCTTTTTTTTCGATAGATTGTAAACAGTCGAAAGATTGTGAACCGTTCAATGTTTTAAGTGTCAATTTTTGAAATATTTATTTTATTTACGTTTTCTTGTCTCTTTCTTGTAGGTTAGGTTAGGGTTCGACATAAATAATCAAGTTAGGTTCTATCGGGTTAATAAACCTAACTACCGAAAAATAATCCGTAATATTGTAATCATTCGACAGTTTACAATTTCGCGAGTTATACGGCCGGTTTCTGAATTGAGAATTTTATGTTGAGTCTGTCTCAATTACTACTTAAGGACTAATTAATCAAATTTTTGTTTCTGAATTGATATTGGGCCGGTTTCTGAATTGAGCATTCAAGCAAAAACAGCAAGCTCCGACTCTCAAACCTTACACAATATCAATTCAGAAACAAAAATTTGCTTAATTAGTCCTTAAATAGTCTTTGAGACAGACTCAACATGCAATTCTCAATTCAGAAACCGGCCGATAGCTTATAGATTACTAGCGGACGCCCGCGACTTCGTTCGCGTAGCATAAGTTTTTTAATTCCGATAGGCATTCCTTAATTTCCGGGATAAAAAGAACCCATGAAAAAAAAACCGTCGATCCGTTGCTCTGTTGCGGCGTGATTGAAGGACTATTTAACGTCCTTTGGGATAGAATTTATAAAAACTGTGGATTATGTATTTCATAATTTAAACCGGTAGCCCAAATATCAAGTTTCACGGCTATTTAACTTGAAAAAAGTCGGCCTTTTACACCAACTTACAACCCCCATTTTACCCGTTCGGGAGTGGAATTTTGAAAAACTGTTACCCACGTACTTCTTTATATTATACCGAAAGCCAAAATACCAAGTTTCGTTGTTATAACTTGACAAATATGTTGATAAATGAAGGACATTCATCCCCTATTTCACCCCTTTGGGCGTCGAATTTTCAAAAATGGTGAAACACATACGTCTGCATATCTAACTGAAAGCCCAAATGCTAAGTTTCATCACTATAACTTGAGAAATCAAGGACTTTCATACAAATTTTCAACCCCTATTTTACCCCTTTAGGGGTGAAATTTGGAAAAACTGTGAAACACGTATTTCTTTATTTTTTACCGATAACTCATATACTAAGTTTCATGGATATAACTTGAGAAATGACGGACTTTCATACAAACTTTCAACCCCTATTTCACCCGCTTAGGGGTGGAGTTTTGAAAAATCCTTTCTTAGTGATCGCCTACGTTACAAAAGGAAGCTACTGTCAAAATTTCAAGTCTCTAACCCTAGCGGTTTAGGCTGTGCGTTGATATATAAGTCAGTCAGTCAGTCAGGACTTTGAATTTTATATACATATATAGATGGAAAAACTGTGAAACACGTATTTCTTTATTTTTTACCGATAACTCATATACTAAGTTTCATGGATATAACTTGAGAAATGACGGACTTTCATACAAACTTTCAACCCCTATTTCACCCGCTTAGGGGTGGAATTTTGAAAAATCCTTTCTTAGTAAGCGCCTACGTTACAAAAGGAAGCTACTGTCAAAATTTCAAGTCTCTAACCCTAGCGGTTTAGGCTGTGCGTTGATATATAAGTCAGTCAGTCAGTCAGGACTTTGAATTTTATATATATAGATAATCTAACGGTTTTTACAATCTTACGGTGACATATACACACTTTAAAGTAGACGATAAACTATTTTGATTGATCTATTGCAGAATCCGTATATTGCAATTTGCAAATAATCTGAATATTAGTACATTTTAATGTAACCTTTATTTACAGCCATCCGTTATTTTTAGAGTTCGCATGATATACTTGATGATAAAAATTAATGATATTCATATGTAATCCTTGTTGTATGTACATTAGATAATATCTTCTCTCGCACTTCGGTAGGCCTCTTGTTATCAAGGACAGGATGTAAGGATAAAGGCGAAAAGGGCATTATTAACTCGTCTTAAATATCAAGAGAAGGTTTTAGGCAGTTTTGTTTTTGTTTTGTATTGCTGTTGCTCATATGCTTTAGGTTTATCGGATTCAACGGAGATACACTGTGTACTGATCTTTACGAAATTCGACAGAGAGGTAGCTCTCATCGTAGAAACGGACATGGGATACTTTTGATTCCATAAAATGATAAACGTGTCTCAGGGATTTTTAATAAACCTCAATTCACCTAACGCTCTAGTAGGTGTGTAGTGTGTACGGTATAGGCCAAGTGGTTACCTCGTCGAAGTTGTCGACCATGAAGCAGATGTGGGGATAGGTCATCTCCTCGCTCTCGCCCTTCGTGTCCATCTTGCGCCGGCTCGGGGACGCGTACACCTGACACAAATACAACCTCGGATTATTCACACCGAAGACTTGCTGACTTCCTTGACTACATTGATCTGTACTCTGTAGATCTGTCAATGTAGGGTAGATTTAAAATTATCTCTATATTTAAAAGGAATCACATGAATGAATGTCATATCTGGGTAGATGCCATCCTGCAATACGAGCCTCGCAGTTCCGACCGACCTCCCACCCTTCCCAGCGACATCCTAAGCCGAGGTCGAGGCTCACAGGTGGCGTCCTTAGGTTCTTCACACAAAAATCAAGGGGCACACATTGAATACAACACATTACAACAAGGTACATTCTGCGTCACACGAATAGATACGTATGTACTGTGTGCAGTACTAGCCCGGAGTTAGGAAGTTGGCGGTATTTCACCCCCGTGCCTCGGAGAGCACGTTAAGCCGTCGGTCCCGGTTATTATCACTAACATGATAATAGTCGTTAAAGCCCGCCAACCCGCATTGGAGCAGCGTGGTGGGTCTAAGCTCTAATTCCCGCTCTCCTACGAGAGTGGAGGCCTGTGCCCAGCAGTGGGACGTTAATAGGCTGTAGTGATGATGATGATGATGATACTGTGTGTAGGCAAACGCAGCGGTTTGATGGTTATGAATTGGATTTGCATGATTGCTAACAACGGAGAGTGGATAGTCAGTTCACTAGTCATACCACTCACTCATATCTGTGGCGTACATTAGGCTTTCTTGAACGGAGCAGAATTCCTTGCTATAACATTTAGTATGGTTTAATTTTATAGTTGCATAGGTATGCATAGTAAATATGAACACAAGCATGACTTTTCACAATGGGTTCATTTAAAACTTCACGGCAAGTTAGACTTTATCATTCAACAATTAAAATTCATTTTTGTTTAACTGAACTCCGCAATTGTCTTCATTAATTTCACGACTCAAATGGCGCGCGTCCATAACTGGCATTGGTGCAAAAGTTTGCCAACAAATCCAACGAGTCAACGAGTCAACGACATCGCTGCTTTTGACGAAAACAAAACATTCACGATGGAAATAAAGTCGAAGTCAAACATCATGTATTCAAAGCGGGTAGCACCACAGTTCACGCTCCGGGAGCGTTGTACACTTTTTGAACGTTTGCATAATATAAAACCGGCCAAGTGCGAGTCGGACTCGCGCACCGAGGGTTCCGTACAAACCTGTAGTAAGTTTTAAATTAAATGTTTTTTTTAAATATTTGAGTTGATTGAATGAAAGGTAAATTGCGGTTTACGATTTATGACGTATTAAAAAATAACGACCAAAGATGTAAAACGGTAATAATTACCTTTGTTAATGAACCGCAAAACTAACTTTGTTTGTAGAGGTTTACTGTTAATATCAAAAAAACTATGCTAGTTAGAGCATTGGCTATAGTTTTCCTGTAAAATATATGTCACCGTAAGATTGTAAAAACCGTTAGATTATAATCTAACTCGCGAAATTGTAAACTGTCGAATGATTACAATATAACGGATTATTTTTCGGTAGATTGTAATCTGTTAGGTTTATTAACCCGATAGAACCTAAGTGAGCCGCCTGCGGCCGGGCACTACTTGATTATTTATGTCGAACCCTAACCTAACCTACAAGAAAGAGACAAGAAAACGTAAAATACAATGAATATTTCAAAAATTGACACTTAAAACATTGAACGGTTCACAATCTTGCGAATGTTTACAATCTATCGAAAAAAAAAGCGTTAGATTACAATCTTACGGTTTTTACAATCTTACGGTGACATAAACATAAATTCCTATTGACCATAGTTATTTCAGATTTTTCGATTGGTAAACTCCGGAGATAAGGGGGGGAACGGTATTTTTTTAGACTTTTTCCCCGATAAATCAAAAACTATCATGACTAAAAATAATTAAAAATCTGTTTTAGAATGTACAAAGTAAACCCTTTCATATGATACCCCACACAGTACAGTTATCTCACTTTTAAATTTCAACCCTCCGATTTTCCCCCCTTTTTAAATAAGAACAAAAATAATTTCCAATTTTTTTTAATTCCAGTGTCTTTGGGCCACTAATATACACAACTATTCCAAATTTCATGTCGATAGCTTCGGTAGTTACTGAAATAATCGAGTGTGACGGACGGACAGACGGACAGACAGACGGAGAAAGTCGCACCATAAGGGTTCCATTTTACCATTTTGGTACGGAACCCTAATAATCAATGAAATAAACAACTAATAGGGACGTGATAGTGATAATAATAATTAATCACGCTATCTTATAATTAAAGCTACGAAGTGAGGCAACTAAATATTAATATTATAACCTGGTAGTCATACTATGATCTGATTCATTGAGACCATGGCAACACAACATCAGATCTATAATAGAGATTAAAGTGGTCATCCAACTTCTAATTTTGCTCACACCTTTTGTGGGAAACCTGGAGAACTAAGTTGCAAGAATTGGCGAGTTCAAAATTTTAAATCGATTAAATCGTTTTAATCCGCTAAATCAAATAAGTATTTAAAAAAAAGTTAAACGGTTTTATTAAAAAGAAAGATAATAATGATGTAGATAATGTACTTAAAGCTAAAAAATTATTAGGGAGGTCTTCGGTACCAGTCATCACACTCCTCATCAATCTAGGGCATCGATCAGACTCAAAAATAAAAACCGGTTAAAAGTGCGAAACTATATCTTTCCTTACATTAATCTACGAAAGGTGAAGTGCGAGAAAGCGAGACGATTACGTCATTAAAGTAAATTAAAGTTGATCCTCACCTAGATAGTGGTGTCTATACTACGGAGTACGGTTGTTTTGCTGTTACAGTTTACACAATGTATAGAAAATCCGGCGTGGGCGTTTTAAATCCAGCGGTAGGTACAGCTCGTAAACGTCAATATTGTTTACGCTTTTCTTTGAGACGTTTGAAACATACTTCATTGCTTCGATGTTCTCGTAAATGCAGTACAACGCGAATGCTTATAGCAAAAGTATGGGTTTCAAAGTTCGTTTTATCACGAGAAGCTTGCAGATATCCGAATAAA
Organism: Erebia epiphron; assembly: GCA_963932025.1. Classification (NCBI taxonomy): domain Eukaryota; kingdom Metazoa; phylum Arthropoda; class Insecta; order Lepidoptera; family Nymphalidae; genus Erebia; species Erebia epiphron. The sequence goes on along the minus strand of OZ009946.1, from coordinate 35,429,610 downwards.
AAACACATTACATATATACGACATTTAGCTTCAGGCTACAGAATAGATATACAACACTCTCACCACGATTGGTGCGACCATAAAATTGCTGCAATGTTACTTGTTAGCTATCAATGCCAATAGTAAAGATCGCCAGTCAATAATCAACCTACGGGCGGGGTCTCCGGGGTCTTGAAAGAGTAAGGAGACACGTATTCAATTTTGTTCAAAAAGGCATCAAAAAGCAATGGCAGCGTCTTATATCTCAAAAAGATCCGAGCCTTCGCTTATTCACAGCTATGCCAGGTAAAAAATGCCCCTATCCCGGTTATATCTATTCACGGTAATAGGGATGCATTTTGTAGAATAATGTGATCCTCTTTATCCCACGGTTACACTAAATTTTAAGTAATAAGTATTACATTTTTGTCAACGTGAGAAAATCGCAAATCGCACTTCTCACGCCGCTTGGCATATTATACTTATTAAGAAAATAATGTCAACTCTGAATATTTAGACGTCGGCGTTCGCGTTCGACTACGAACGTGACGTCACAATAAAACACGACAGATATTCGAGCTGATTACTTCGAAAAAATAATTGGTAGAATATAATCTGTCGATAGAAGTGAAAACTATTTTTTTTTCTTTTAAATTTCGAATGTAGTATATAGGACCTTGTGCTCGTAACAACGCGAGCATGGCGCCGCTGTTCGCGAGCATGTGTGCAAGGTATCGGTGACGCCACGAATCCACATTTTCAACCGACTTCAAAAAAAAGGAGGAGGTTCTCAATTCGACTGTATTTTTTTTTTGTTTTTTACCTCAGAACTTTTGACTGGGTGGACCGATTTGGATGATTCTTTTTTTATTTGAAAGGGCATACTTCCCATGTGGTCCCATATACAATAAAATAAGTACTTTGTATGCGTGTGCTTGTTGTTGTAAAGTTGGCGCGGGAGTTTGAAGTCGGTTGTTTAAAAATATTTTTTTATATTAAATTATTACTCCCTAATGCTCGTGCTTTTACTCCTAAATACCTAGACGCGATTAAAGAAGTTTTCACACCAAAAATGTTTGCAGAGGTTTTCAACTGCTACTTAAAAAAGTGCCTTTTTAGTGCCTTTTTGGATTCAGTTAAGTTTATATTAATTAGCGAATACAACAAAAACACAGTAACATGAAGTTAAATAACGCTAGCAAAGCCGTTATAACAGATACAACATATATTGGCTTGTAATTTTCAAGGAACATAAAATAATAATATGTAGGCAATATAACAGTTTCCACCGCGGTGGCATAACAAATGAATTTATATGCAGCTATTGTAGCAACCGCACAGCGCGGAAATACTCGGCTTTACTCATTGTTATTTCTAAATTGGTTTCGAATGTATGGGATTCAGGATCAGGAAGAGCTGCGGCTTGCGCAATTAATTAGTAATACATTGGTGCACATAATGATCACTTTTCAACTATATCGACAAGTAAATGGCTTATAGCAAAAGCAAAGCATTTATACACGACCACGTGAATTAGAAATGAAATTAACAAACTAAACTATTTTGCGTTTAAAAATCTCAGCTGTTTTCACCAACACTGCCTTAATGTTAAGGAACAGCTAATAAGTCCATTAGGTAACAATTATTTTACGTGAAAGCTGCCTGCTACTAAAACCTATTATCATTGGTGTTCCCTAAAATTAAGGCATTGTTGGTGAAAACAGCTCAGATTTTTAAATCGGGCTTGAGAGTCATTATAATGACTCCATAATATGATAGGCAGTTGCCCAAGTAAACCCAACAGCCAGTTTAAAGCCACTGAAACCCCTTTACTCGTAATAATGCAACAGAGTTACAAGTCAGCAGTTCATATGCAGAAAGGTAATGATTAAGGCACGCAGTCTATATTATAGGTCCCTGTTGAATCTCCCACCCGCTCGATATCTCACTGACCTTACATTGTCTCCTCGAATCACTGCAAAAAGCTATAATGATATCTAGGGCGTCGAAGTAGTTCACGGCAATACATTTCTATACTATCCATATACCCAAGTATGACATGCGACATCAGCAAAGTGAGACAAATAGCATCTTCAGACAAGCCGACTCACGAGTCCAACTTAAGATCAGCATCCAACTTTATCCCACAACTGAAACCTGGTAATTAGTGGGCAATTTTCGAGCGAATCATCATCTGAGAAACTTTTTACTTATTATTTATACTTATAGGGACCAAAATATTCTGATCTTGGAAAACCAGACATGATAATATGGTATATACATCAGATCAAGAATAAGGTATGAAGTGTGCTATAAAGTGACATACACACACAAGAAAAGTCAAGGGACAGAACATGGTGAAGACTGAGGACACTCAAGACGACATAAAATTTTAAGAGGATGATTATCTAGCTTAGTGCGTGGGCAGCGGACCTGTTGGCAGTTGGCACGTCTGAGAACATAATTTAGGAACTGGAGGAGTATTTAAGAGCATCTCTAGAGGCAGCTAAGCATCACAATGGCGTTGAAAGGGCAGCTCGTTACACAACGAGATGCCATTTGACCTTGGCCAAGAGATTTGCTTTATATTCTGTCTCGCATCGCTTAGTTATGTATTTCCAACATTTCATTTTAGGGCTCTGAATAAGGCTTCAGAAAAATGCGACATAATAATTAATGATTAAACGAACTTACCTGTACGTGAAGTTCTATCATAATTATACTAAGGCTTCGTCCGAAGGGATTAGCATGTAATACTTGTAGTACCGCCTAGTGGTTCGCCAGTCACGCACTTTATTTGAGGGTAAATAGAAAACAAAAGAAAAGAAAAAACTATACGACAGCTACCTTGGCTTCAACAAGGTGGGTGGTCCATGTCTATCTCATTTAGTTTCGAGTATAATAATTAATATTTCACGAACTAATATCGGGTTAACTAGTAATGGGGAGGGAGGGTTGCTAATCCCTTCGGACGAAGCCTTAGTATAATTATGATAGAACTTCACGTACAGGTAAGTTCGTTTAATCATTAATTATACAAATGCTTCGTCCTCGGGATTAGCATGTAATACTTGTAGATTTTTAGAGATTTAAGTGAAATATTTATATTTTTATAACAAATCATCTAATCAATAATTTAATTGATTTTTATGAATTAAATTAAGTCCTATCGACAATTACTCTTACTAAGGCATCATGCTGATCATTATAATTTAATTAATTAATTATTCATAGTTCTATTATAGTATAGAACCGATAGAATGTATTGGAAGAACCGCTTCAACCGGCGCGGCGGTTCTTCGAATTTGATCAAGGCTATAGGTCGCCTACGTGGCAGCGCAGCGTGCCTAGTAGAATGCGCTGTGAATCTGTTAACGTCGATGCTACTATTATGTAAAGTCTCTTTTTAAGCATTGACTTAAGGTCTGTGACCTTATAGAGTTTTCTAAAACTTATGAAGAGGGAATAAACCTTCCGAAATTGGCTTGTCATATCAAGGTACGCCAACAAGACTTTGCCAGGACATATTTCGGGTCTTGAATCGAAAAACGGTAAAACTAAATTTGGTTGAAAGCTACCACTGCGACTGTTCTTCAAAAAATCTGGAATTTTAATTGTTAATATTTGAAGGAAATATTTCGATAAGTATTTTTAATATTTGTAAAATAAATATGTACTGTGCTGTGCTGCCCTGTGTGCAGTTAATAAAGCAACAAGAGTTATAAGTTTTCTTGAAATTATTTCAAGAGTTGATGTCTCATTAGGGTATAAGTGACTTAAGTGATTAATGATGACTGTAGTACCTATCCCATGTTATGGAATATTTCGGTAATATTGATTGTAAACGAATCACTCCGATGAACAAACGTTTTATTCTATCACCATTGCCCAGATTTTTGCCTACTAAAAAGGGTTATTGCAGACCTACACGAATTCAATTCAAATTGATATCTATATGTTCTATATCTATATGTTCTATTAAAAAAACATAAAATATGTGGGATCGATGCGGAGTACAAATCACAATTATTCTCTTAAAACCAAAAAAAACAAAAGCTAAACCAGCGCTTTAGGTATGCATCGTACTGCTTCAAAGAACTGCCTGATAAGGAAGAAAGTTTGATCGCTGAAAGTGGCACACTTCTCCTTAGCCACACCGTCTGCATAAGATTCCTGCCACCAGGATAATTTTGGTGTACATTTTGCGATTGCTAGAATAAAAATATACAATTGGGTTTTTATTTGCCGTGAATGTGATTGGGTCACATAACAAAAGGGTTTGATAAACAGGATACCACGGCTGTGTATAGGGGAACAACAACAATCTCTCTAGCTTTATCAGAGATAATCTTTTGTAACATTTTTAAGATGATAGATAATGGGGGGAAATCATAAAAATTATAATTAGTCCAAGAAATAGTGAAAGCATTGATAGCCATAGCATCTGGGTCTCTTTACCAAGAAACATAACTAAAACATTTATTCAACTTTAAACTAAAACATTTGACTTGCAAATAAGTCTACTTGAGGTGTACCAAAAGTTGAAACTATTTCCTGGTATGCCCAATCGGCTAGTTTCCATTCTATATCGGGATGTACACGTCTGGACTCAGCAAGCAAGCAATAACATACAAACCACGACATTCACACCATTGCCATATCTGTCTAATAGCATCCGTGAGGTGAGGAAATTTATTCTCTCCCATTCGGTTACTATAAGAAATAGCCGTCGTGTTTTCAACATGGAGTAGAATTTGACAATGTTTTAAATTCTTGGCAAAAAAATTTAAACCAAAGAAAGAAGCTTGAATTTCTAACAAGTTAAAATTGATTTTTCCTGCACACTCCACAACCCGCTGGCTTTCTTTCCACCGCAAGCAGCGCCCCACCCCGTAGTTGAGACGTCAGAGATTTTTTTTTTTTTTTTTAAATCATGTGCATCCTTTGTGATAATACTGAATGGTCTTTGTATTGCATTATACCACCAATTCAGATTAGGTTGTATTGTTACCGCTAAGTTAATTATGTTATCATACCTAATTGTTATAGTTTAATTTAGATTTCAATATTTAATACGTTCAAAATGCTTGGTGTGCAACCAACTGTTTTCTACAGCGGGGCAAAACTGATGTACTCGTATCTTTTCCGCGGGCAACTAATTCTGGAAATTTTCTGAGTCTAACACAAAGCCTAGGAATGTGCAAGTTCTGTTTGGTATCGGAGATTTTTTCTTCATTTTTAAAACCGAGAGAAGTAATTAATCTTTTGGTTTGTATTGTGTTATACAAACACCTATCATACGATTGCTCCACTAACCAAAAGTCGTCTAAGTAATTAGTTGATATTTTAGTCCGGCAGTACGAAGTAAGCGCACAATAGGCTTATCACCTTAGTGAATATATAGGGTGAAGCCAAATAGCAATACATTAAAATCGTATAATTTTTTATCAAACTGAAATCTTCAATAATTCCTAGAATTATTATGGATTTTTATAAGATAATAAGTATCCTTTAAATCGATTCTTGTCATAAAACAATCTCTTGATATACATTTTAATACAGTATCAATGAATTCGTTTAAAAAATTTCAAGTTTAAAATGAAACGAAATTTAGCATTTAGCTTTGATACCAAAAACACGTTAGACAAAAACTGGCCGTCAAGAGATAATAGATTATCATTAAATAATGTCTTCTCTGTGTTTGAGTATATGACATCTCAACTGGAGGATTTAATTGATTAACTGGTATAAATAAACGGAATTTTATAACCTTTGATACAAGATAGAACCAAAGAAATTACTAGTAATTTTAACCACTGTTTATAATATAAAGGCAATCTGCCTGTATATATTATACCCCGTCTAGCAGCGGCTGCGTGTCGGCTGTTGCCGCGAATGTTTCGATGAGCTCGATGACCCCTTCGTCTTCGGATGAGACGTAGGGGCTCTTCCAGTTTAAATTCTTCGACGTGGTTGTCGCCGCTGGTGGTTTATTATTAATTGCCGGTGACTTAGGCAATGTGTTCTTCAAGTCTGCACCAGATCTAATAATTGCGTTAGCAGTCTTTATTGTCTCCAATAAATTCTATTGGTCTGGTTTAGTGTTTTGCAGCTGATCCTTCATATCCGTCTTTAAGGAAAACAAAATGAAGTTTCTTCTAATAAGTGAGTCATTATATTGCATGTCCAAAATATACGCTCGGTATCCATTAGCATCTTGGTCAAATCAGAATCAGTATTTTTATTTGATATTAATTTATTTATTGCTTAACCTTAGCATGATAAAGCGGCGGACATTTGTTCATATCGGAAATCGACGCTTTTATTTCCGCATTCAATGCCGGGGCATTTATAAGTTTGCAATAGCTAGGCAGCAAGTACTTTTCACTAAGTTTCTTGCGGAGCTCTTTGCTTAGCCCATGTGCGGCAACATATTCCAATCTAACTGCTTATGGATTTCAGTTCCAAAATTATCAGACGCAGTAGGATTTTCACCCAATATATCGAGTTCTTGATCTGATATGCAGATCTTTAAATATCAGTAAAGAAAACAGAACCAAAGTACTGTTCGCAAAACTAATATATCGGGTAGTACAGCTCCAAATAGACGTACGCAAACCCTGATCGGTGAATCTTATACTTATGATAAAGTTATGATATTCCAAAATATTTTTAAATACTCATGTTTGATAGGTAAATCATCATGATTAGATGTCTGTGTACGAGTTAAGAAACAGACCAAAGTACTGTTCGCAAAACAAGTATATTGGGTAGTATATCTCCAAAGAAAAATACGCAAACCCATATCGGTAAATACACTTATGAAGTTATGACTTCATGTATTCGAAAAAAAAATATTTTATTTTTTATTTTTAATACTCGTGTGTGATATGTAAGTCATCATCTTAGATGTCCGTTTACGAGTTAAGAAACAGACCAAAGTACTGTTCGCAAAACAAGTATATTGGGTAGTATATCTCCAAAGAGAAATACGCAAACCCTTATCGGTAAATATCACCTAGCTGTATTAAGCATGTAGGTATTTTAAAATAATTTAACACCGTAAATTCTATAATATCTGCACATTAGTTTATGAAACAGTCCTTAAATACTGTTCGCAAAACTAAATAGTTGGGTAGTTACATCTCCAAAGAGAAGAACGCAAACCCGCAGAGATAAGGAATAGGTATAACGCAATAATTAAAAACTATAACGAAAAAGGTAACCAAATAGTTGGGTAGTTACAGCTCCAAAGAGAAGAACGCAAACCCACAGAGATAAGGAATAGGTATTATACACAATAATAAAAAATTGTAATAGGTAGGTATACACAAAAATAAAAACCTATTAAGTACGTAAAAGGTAAGTATTACGTAAACAACGCAACTAACCTTGCCTGTCCAGTGATTCGGCAAAACTCGATGATCGGCTACGGTGACGTCGCCGGCGCAACTTTTTCTCGAACTTTTAATCTTCTTACGTATTTTTAACCGACTTCCAAAAAAGGAGGAGGTTCCCAATTCGGCGTGTATCTTTTTATAATCCAAATTGTCTTCACTTTGCTTTTAAGCATTCTATGATACATTAAACAGATTAACGATAGTATCTACGAAGTAAACGAAATTTAGTACCACGTGAAGACAAGACGTGCGTTCGTGGCGAGCACTAAAAAGCGAATGAGATAGACATGGACCACCCACCTTGTTGAAGCCAAGGTAGCTGTCGTATAGTTTTTTCTTTTCTTTTGTTTTCTATTTACCCTCAAATAAAGTGCGTGACTGGCGAACCACTAGGCGGTACTACAAGTATTACATGCTAATCCCGAGGACGAAGCATTTGTATAATATGTGTTTTAATGTGCCAGAATCATGATTATTATGATTATGAATCTAGATTTGAGGACATTTCTTGATGTATTTCTGTAATGAATTTATCTATATTATCTAGTTTCTTGTGTTGTTCTGTCTGTGTTCAGATTTTCTGAACGAAAAGTAGGATATTTAAGAATAAACCAATTTGTTTAAAAACTGCAAATGGAAAAATTTAACAACTTAGTTAGATTAGATTTATTTTGTGAAATAGGTAAATCGATGATGATTGTAAGAAGACTATATTTTTCAAAAAACAAAATAACAAATTTTAAGGAATTCCGCTGGATGAAACAGGCACCTGCATCTGTTGAAATATAAACCTCTGTATTTGAGATATACATAATTTAATATAAAAAAATCTTTTTAAACAACCGACTTCAAACTCCCGCGCCAACTTTACAACAACAAGCACACGCTATACAAAGTACTTATTTTATAGTTGATATTTTAAAAACCGCTCGACCGATTTCGATAAAATTTATATGGGACCACATGGGAAGTATGCCCTTTCAAATAAAAAAAGAATCATCCAAATCGGTCCACCCAGTTAAAAGTTCTGAGGTAACAAACATTATAAAAAAAACCGTACAAAATTATGTTTACACTGAGTATATAACATGATGTATAATACTCATAGTCGCATTATCATCAAACGATGCTAAAACTGCGTCGAGAATTCGAGACGTGCAAAAAATTTGCATTGTGTAATTTATCGTAGAAGTTAAATGCCTCATGTTGATAATTAACAGAGTCGGTTCCACCGTTAGAGGATACAAAAAAAACATAAAAACTCCTACTATTACTCCTAACAATCCCATACATTATACAATATATTCCGATTTAATATATCCCGGTATGGAAGGAGTGTTAATACATATTATGTACAATGTGAAATTGCTGTAGAAGCGAGAATGAGGAACGACCCTGTGAAGCGAAATGAGGAAATTGTTAAACAAAAAATCTGTATCCTAGCCTAACATATAAACTAATCTATTGATTACTAGCTAATGCCCGCGACATCATCCGCGTGGATTGAAGTTTTTTGGTTCCCGCGGAAACTCTTAATTTTCTTCTTCTTTGCCATGCCCACATCCCATTTTATTTGGGGTCGGGCCTCCATGTACGTAGGCGCCAGGACTTTCTGTCCTGGGTTGTCATCGGCGTGATGTTAAGGGCTCTAACGTCCCTCTCGGCCACGTGGTGGTCCAATGACCACCATGTGGCTGGGGGTCTGCCTCTCCCTCGTGGTTTGGTGGGGATATTCAGCACTTTCTTTACAGGGTAGTCATCACTTCTTAGCATTATATGGCCGTACCATCGAAGCCTACTCTCCCTAAGCTTTTCCTGCACCGGTACTATCTTGAAAGTTCCCCTTATGAATTCGTTGCGAATCTTGTTTAACCGAGTCACGCCGCCCGCCCAGCGTAACATATTCATTTCGGTGGTATGCAGGCGTTGTTCGTGCTTCTTCAAGGTGGTCCAGCACTCCGCTCCGTATGTCAGTGCAGGTCTTACCGCCGTTTTATATATTTTGCCCTTAGTCCTTATGGGCATTTTACTATCGCAAAGAACACCAGACAGGGTACGCCATTTCAACCAGGCTGTATTCACTCGATGATTAACATCTTCATCGATTTGTGCGTCCGTCGTTAACATGGAACCCAGATATTTAAACATTTTGACTTTGGGTAGATATGTATTGTCAATTTGTATCCTGCACCCAACCGTTTCCGAACCACCAAAGTCGCATTCCATGTATTCCGTTTTAGTGCGACTAACGCGCAATACATGTTTTTCGAGTCTTTCCAGCTAAATGTTAAAGGTCTTCTGCAGCTCCGATGCGCTCCTTTCCGTAAGAACAATGTCATCAGCATATAGCATACACCACGGGATTTCGGCCTGTATATCTTTTGTGATATAATCCATAGTTAGGTTAAAGAGTAGTGGACTAATTGTTGATCCCTGGTGAACGCCAACTCGAACTTGAAATTGGTTACTTACTCCTGACGCGATTTTAATCCGTGTGCTGACACCATCGTACATATCTTGGATCAGGGTGATATATGCTTCCGGGATTTCCTGTGCGCGCAAGGCTTGCCACACTAACTTTCTAGGTACTCTGTCGAATGCTTTTTCTAGATCAATAAATACGTGATACAAGTTTTCTTTATTTAGCCTGTACTTTTCCATGAGTATTCTAATGGTTTGTATAGCCTCTATTGCTGATTGACCAGCTGTGAAGCCGAACTGATTTACTGTTGTTTTGGCTAGTAATTTCCATCCTTTACATAATTGGTGAGTTTAGTATCCAGTGTTGCCTTATGGCGTTGTTTAGCTACCTTAAATATTGCATTTTCATTTGTGGCCTTTTCCAGTTCATCATAAAAATTCTGCCTAGACTGTGCTACGGCCGATTTTGCGAGAGGTTTAAAGGTCTTTTATTCATCCCGGTCTTCGTCTGATTCGGATTTTTGCCAAATTTTAAATAGATCGCGTTTTCTTTTGATGATGTCTTTAATATCGTCATTCCACGAAGCGGTATCTTTATTGGGTGGCGGGCATCCTCTCGAAACGCCAACCGTTCGTTTGGCTTATTTTTGACAGAAATCTTCAAAATCTTGCCACATGATAATTATGCGCCTGCTTGTCACTGCCTAGATCTTCTTCTAAATACGATTTGTAACCGCGGGAACTCTTAATTTTCCGAGATAAAAAGTACCATTGTGTTATTCCAGAGTATAATCTATCTCTAGGTATGCCAAATTTCAGCCAGATCCGTTTAGCCGTTCTGGCGTGATTGAGTAAAATACATCCATCCAAAGTTTCGCATTTATAATATTAGTATAGAAGTATATATAGGTAGATTAAGGGGCAAGGGTGCATCTGAAGCAGCAGGGGCAGGGTATGAGCAGAGGGAAGACTACACGTGTAAGAATATTCAATAGACCAATAACATTATTGAGAGATAATTATATCACTTCATTACTAGAAAGTACTCCTAAACTATTCCGCTCAGATCTGCTCGTAACAGCTTCAATCGAACCGCAACCCAACAGGCTATTGGTTTTTGCATCGGTGAGCAAAATAGACTGTTTGATACAATGCACGAGGCTTGTAGCTTGTAGCATGTAGGTATACGGTTGAACAATGAACAGATCGCCCCAGCTGGCGCCCTCGCCACTAAACACAACTGACCACAATCGACCGCTGATTGCTCCACAATTTACTCGTACTCATCCACAATCCAGCTACTTTATTATTTTCAGATTCAAAGCACCTCTTTATTTTAATGTTATTTTGGTACGGAAGAAATTAACCTCTTAGGCCAAATTTAAATAAATAAATGATAAATGATTTATTTATTTTACATAGGACAACTTGTGCCACTTATGATACGTCAATACTCAAGACAATACCGCCAGTTCGGAAAATGATTCTACTGAGAAGAGCCGGCAAGAAATGAATGACTGATATGAATAATATCAGGAACTAGGTTGGACTACCATATTTAAATTAAATTCTTGCTCCTATCTCCTAAACATTGGTGTTGGGAGTTGAGAACGGGGTGCATTCACTACAAAGAACAACAGGGAAATATGTTATCTGACAATCAGTATACATTGTAAACATGATAACAAATAGGTTTTTATATAGCTACACTATTTAACATCTGCTATTAAGTTTTATGATAGGCTATCAACAAGCAAATCAATATTGACAGACATTAAACTAAACCCAATATAGAGCATAACAATGTACAATAAACTCCAACAAAACTAATTTTTGCAATTATCTTAACATGTAAAACAAGTACAAATTCAAAACAACCCCAACATAATATGCAAGTAACAGATTAAGAAAAAAGCTGATGACCTTCAGCCGGATGAACAGATTTTCATGAAACATGGCTAAGAACACTCGGGATTAAATTATCTGCGATACAAAAAGAAACTAAACAAAAATCGGATCACAAACAAAATTCACAAACAGACACGTTAAACATATAACACCCCTCTCTTTTTTGCGTCGGGGGTTAAATACTTCTGACTGTCTGTTCTATCAACGCAAAGCGTAACGCTGGGAATGGGATACGAAACTTGAAATTGTGGGTTGAAATTATGGGGTTATATTAGATAAGGTTTCTAAAAATAATAAAGGATTTCAACCCTAAGAGGGGACAAAATATGTAATGAAAGTTTTTAAGTTACCTTCTTAAGGACGTAAATTTTTAAGTTACCTTCTTATGGATTGGAAATTGAAATTCTATTCAAGTGTGCGAAACGAAGCGAAGCTGTCAGATAGTACACAAAGAATTAATAGAAAAATCTAAGCGTCCTGTAGAACATTCTTCTGCAACGCAAACACTGAACAGATTCAATTTTCTAGTCCACTCAAGACATCTGCAGCCGACAAGTTAATCCAATAAATTGAATCCAATTTATACCAACTCCCCGTTTTATTCGACTTCATAAAAAGAGGGTATTTTTTTATAAACTACAAGTTAGCCCTTGACTGCGCTCTCACCTGATGGCAAGTGATGATGCAGTCTCCAAGATGATAGCGGGCTAACCTGTAAGGGGCATGGCAGTTATTCGGTTTCTACACGGCATCCTACCGGAACGCTAAATCGCTTGGCGGCATGTCTTTGCCGGTAGGGTGGTAACTAGCCACAGCCGAAGCCTCCCACCAGAAAACCAATTTGAAACCAATTGGACACGTGCACCAGCTCCCATCCCAGCCGTGCCGCTGCCGCTGCCGCACGTGCCCACTCCGCAGTCGACACCCAACACTTAAACAACTTTTTTAACAATCTGATAAAAATTACGAGGTCTTGAATTCGACGCGTTTTTCTCAATTTTGCCATGCCAAGAATTTGTACCTCCATGACTAAACTTAGATATTATTGAGTCCACTGAATCAGAATTAGGAACATTATTTTCAAGCAAACCGGTTAGCTGACAATGACGAAGACAACAAGCCAATAAATACGACTGATACGATCACAGCAGCAAATGGCGATATTACTAGAACTGCAGTTGAGATAAATATTATATACCTACTCGACACTAAAACTGCTTATTTCAGCCTTGATGAGAATACACAAAACCAAGAGAAATAAAAACATGATAGCAAAAATAACAACGATAATTAGATAGTGTAGCTTAGTTGTGAGTTGAGGGACGAGTGGCCTAGTTGCGACAACGCATATCAGTCTATTGCGATTGTAAAGCAACGTTGACCCAAGTCGGTAACTGGATGGGTGACCGAATTTGAACCGAATTTGGCCTCTTCCTGCCTCGGAGACCACGTTAAGCCGTCGGTCCCGGTTATTATCACTAACATCTGATAATAATCGTCAGTAAACTGAGAGTTGATATAATAGTCTTAGTTGAGTCGCATGCGGAAGGACCTGGGAACCCACCGCATTATTATCCCAAGAAAACTCACGCACGACCCTCAGCAATGAGGAATACGACGCAGAGAGAATTGTGAGTTCTGAGACCACACGGTTTCACCTATTTTGTTCTATTAAATCGAACAAGAATGTTCGCCCCATAAATGTTAGCTTGTGCGCAAACTGTGGTGTTTCCGCGCCAGCTGCCAAGTCTGGCAACCTTGACCGCGCGGAAACAGTTTATCACCTGAACATGTTACCCGAGTACCTACCCACATGTATCCGGGGGTTCAGCGCGTATCGACGTCATTTGCTTTTCGTTTTCGCAATGTTGACCTCGAGCCTCGGTGGATTCTACGCTGTTTGTGTTCGAGCGAGGACGCGGGGGCGCTACGAGATACGATCGTCAGATTGTTGAAAATACTCCACACATTCAATTAAAATAAATTTTCGTGCACATGCTTGTTAATTCTAATCTAAAATAAAACGACACCTCTGAATGGATTGCTATTCTTTTCACAGTAGATAGATTTCCTGTCAATATAGTTTTGTGTCGGTACTGCCGGATGCCGGTGTATTTTGTCCCATGATCTTACTGAATCGAAAAAAACCGGGCAAGTGCGAGTCGGACTCGCGCACGAAGGGTTCCGTACCATTATTAATAAATAATTACCTTTGTTAATGAACCGCAAGACTAACTTTGTTTGTAGAGGTTTATTGTTAATATCAAAAAAACTATGCTAGTTATAGTTTTCCTGTAAAGTATACGTAAATTCCTATTGACCATAATTATTTCAAATTTTTCGATTGGTAAACTCCGGAGATAAGGGGGGGGGAACGGTATTTTTTTAGAAATTTTCCCCGATAAATCAAAAACTATCATAACTAAAAATAATTAAAAATCTGTTTTAGAATGTACACAGTAAACCTTTTCATATGATATCCCACACAGTACAGTTATCTCACTTTTAAATTTCAACCCTCAGATTTTCCCCCCTTTTTAAATAAGAACAAAAATAATTTCCAATTTTTTTCAATTCCTCTCTTTGGGCCACTAATATACAAAACTATTCCAAATATCATGTCGATAGCTTCGGTAGTTACTGAAATAATCGAGTGTGACGGACGGACAGACGGACAGACGGACAGACAGACGGAGAAAGTCGCACCATAAGGGTTCCATTTTACCATTTTGGTACGGAACCCTAAAAAAGATACGCGCCGAATTGAGAACCTCCTTTGGAAGTCTGTTAATAACGACCCAAGCTCTAATACACTGAAACTCAAACCGTGAACAGTGCACGCCCGCTTAACGCATTTTCAGACTTTCGCTTTACTTCAAGCCTTAATAGAGAAATAAAACATTCGGTCAATGATTTTTATGCGCCTTAAAAAACTTACTACAAGTTGTAAAATCACGTAATAAATGAGCAGTTTTGTACGTTCAAGTGAAATTGCATTGAAGCAAAAACGAACAGATATTTCATGTAACCGGAAATGAAAGTTATCTACCAAGTTAGAAAAATTCTGAACTTTTTCAAGGTGCGGACTCAACTACCTGTCGCCTACCAATATTGATATCTTTGCTAAACAATAGCTTTTTTTTTTCAAATCGTAGGATATATTTTTTGCGTATAAAATATAAATAGCAATTTGTTCAGTTTTATCTCATTGTAATGAATATTATCATTGTAAACATTCCAGCCTTATCTGTTACTTATATTAGTAATTATTTCATGCTCTGTACAGTGCGCGTGCTCACAAATTTTACATTCATTTAAATATTTATTTATTCGTACAAAACATTACCCAGAAAAAAATGCGTACAAATTGTGTACCAAAGTGTCTAATGACAATATAATATGATGAATGTCAGCAAATAAATGATTACGATTATAAATAAAAAGTAAGTACCTACTTATACATCATCAATAAGTATAAAGTCAATAAAGATCTTAAAGGGAATTAAGTAGATGATTAATAATAATTACTATCCGGCGACTATACTGAGGGAGCGCGATTCCCCGGCTCCGCTGGTGCAGTCACCGACAATGTCCACCGTTTAATTATTATTTTATCGTATTAAGTGCCCGCATTCATTCAATTTCCGTTCATTTGTATTCACAAAGGCTACATACATCAGTTATAGATTCATGGAGGCAGTATTAAAAAGTAATAAGTAGATAATTAGATATCCATACTTATATTGTAAAATGCGAAAGTGTGTCTGTCTGCTACGCTTTTACGGCCCATCTGTTCAACCGATTTTGATGACATTTGGTACAAGGGTAGGTTATATCCCGGTAAAGGACATAGCGCAGACCATACAACCAATATATTGTTGACCATAAACCATAGGTTTACTACTCGGTGGGACAGAGGCTACTTTTCATCCCGGAAAATTTAAGAGTTCTCGTGGGAATCAAAAAAACCTTCGTCCAAGCTGACTAAGTCGCGGCCATCACGTAGTTATATCTAAATACAAGATAGAATACCTACCTTATCTCTTAAAATCTTGTAAATTAATCTCCTATAATATGCGAGAACTACATCACCAAACGTGTGACGGTATGAGCGCAATGGCTAATAACAAAATATAAATAGTGAACACAACAATCTTAAGTAGTATATTGTTAGTAAACATGACTACATTATTGGCCTGGCTTGCATTTAAATTGATTCAGAGAGGATTCAGAGAGGAGAATCGCACTCAATTGTGGACCGGAGATTGGTTGGTGATGATGATGTAACATTGAAAGTGCAAGACAACCACCAGCTATAGCTATATATACATACACTAAATAACACATTGTATTCCAGTTCTCATAACTCAATATTCTGATATCTGCATGGTACTTAACTATTAGGAAATAAGTTGAATGGTAATAAAACAACCACATCTATAATCAGTAACGACTACATTCTAAATTATTGAATAGTTACTGTAAGATACAGAAACTAAACCTTATTGAGAAGACCTACACCTTTGCTCCCAAGTAAACAACTGTTACGTAATGAAAACCACTTGGAAAATAACTACTTAACTAAGCAACAGAAAAAAACAACGCAGGTACCTAGGGGATAAAGTCAATTTTATTTTAAGTTTCAACGTAGACAACGAATTTCTTATTTTATTTCTGAGATTTCTAGATATTCCTATTACCATAACATCAGCATATTATCCATTATAATATGAACTTCAAATCAATTTGTTATGATTGATTTCTGATTAAGTTCAAATTCAAAGCTCAAAATAACGGAATAATATTACTATGTATAATGGATTCGTTCAGTGTGCGGAGTAGTCGCGTGTTTGTTTGTGACAGTGACTGGCAAAGCTGCTGTCTAGTGGGGGCGAGGGCGCTCGCAGCGAGAGGCGCCGCGGGGCGGGGCGCGGCGGGGGGCGCGGGGCACGGGGCGCAGCCTGACGTCACCTGCCGTAATCGTTTGCATCGAGCCGAGCGCGCGCGAAGGCCCACGACGCCGCGCGCCGTCTCTGTCTCGCTCCGTGGCCAACCAGTTCCCGGCCACATCGTTTCCAGTACGCGGCTGCCCCTTCCCGAGCTCGCCCGCCGCGCGTCGCGCAGTCGACAAGTAAATTAATATTGTGATCGCGACCGAGGCCGCGGGCCGACGCGCAGTGTGCCAGTGCGAGTGAGCAGTGATCGGAGAGCGGCGCTTCCACGCATGTCAGTCGTGCCGGCTCGGGCGCGACCTCGTTTCCCCGCGGCCGCCAGTCGCTCCGGCTCTCCGCCGGGCGCAGAAGACGACAGCCGCCCCGGAATCGATGACAAGGAATGACAGCTCGCCCATTGATCGAGTGAGTCCCGATACCTTCCACGCGACCGACGACGTGCACTTTCTAAACGATACGTGCGCCGCGCCGGACGGGCGGGCGCGTCGTCGCGGTGAAATCTGTCGTTGCGGGCGATCTATATTTGTCTATTTCGCGAGTGCATCTCGGGGGCCACGCGCTGTGTGCTACAGGGCCTCGGCCGGCCCGCCGCGCGTCGTACAGTAATTAGCAAACTACACAAAGAGAGCGGCCTCCGCGCCCCGCGAGCTCGTGGCCACGGTCTTTGAACCGAGCCTGCTCGTGCCGTTCGTTCGTTTGTTTACGATGAAGCGTATAGAATTATCAGTTTCAACGCTCCGTACGCGCTCGCAGTGAGCGCGCACAGGGAAAACATTCGCGACTCAACCAGAAAATCGTATTTATACAGGTACCATAAACTGTTGTTCAAATAAAGTTAGTGGAAAGAAAAAACACTTATCGATATAGTCAATATAGCTGCGCAGAGCGTGTAAATGTGATACATACAATTAATCGCAAACCGGTCGAGTCTCGTAAACAACTATAAACCCAACTCTCGGGCCTGAGTGACTTCGAACGCTTGAAACCGGATTTGCGTCCGGCTATTGCGTTAACGGCGCACAAACGATATTATATGATAAATTCGTAATCGTAGTGTTACCCACTTACAATAATGTTATGATACCTAATACAGGTGATCCCCGCACCGTCGCGTCGTAACCACTCACTTACTATGATATAGAATATAGATGATCTCCGCGTCATCGTACATTCACGGGAGGAGCGACGGTTCCCCCTGGGCCCTGATGGTCGAACGAAAATTTGAAGAAACGTTTTCTGTACTTGCAGGTGGGATCCAAGCCAATGGTGATTGGATGACGATCTCGGGCCGCTCCCCCCCGCTGGAGCCGCCGCCGCCCAAGCAGATCCACATCGCGGAGCCGCTGCTGCAGTCGGTGCGCGCGTACCTGGCCGCCGAGCCGCGCGCCAAGCCGCCCGCCGCGGCCGAGCCGCCGCCGTCGCCGCCGCCGCCGCCGCCGTCCACCTGCCATGCGGACATCGTGAGCTCGACGGCGCGCGAGGACATCCGCGGCATCGACTTCTCGGCGCGCCTGGCGCGCAATGACCTGAACAACAACGCGTCGCGCCGCCGCGCCATGCCGTCCGCCGCCGAGCTGCTGCAGCGCCAGCCGCTGCTCGCGCGGCCCGCCAAGCCGCCGCCCGCCGCCGACGACTCGGACGCCGAGGCGGAGCACGCGCCGCGCGCCGCCGACTTCGTCGTGGAGATCCCGGCGGGCGGCGCGCGCGAGGAGCGCTTCCCCAAGGAGGTGTGGAAGACGATCGTCGCGTTCGTGTTCCTGTTCCTGTGCGTGTGCGTCAACATGATGTCGCTGTCGCTGGTGCACGAGCGGCTGCCCGACCGCAACGCCACCGCGCCGCTGCCCGATGTGGTGCTGGACGGCGTGGCGGCGCGCGACTGGGGGCTCGCCGTCTCCGAGTACATCATCATGGCGTCCACCACCGCCGCCATGCTGGTGGTGGTGTTCCACAAGCACCGCTTCATCGTGGCGCGGCGCGCGTTCTTCATCATCGGGCTGCTGTACCTGTACCGCTCGGTCACCATGTACGTGACCGTGCTGCCCGTGTCCAGCACCACCTACTACTGCAGCCCCAAGAGCGACGGCGCCACGCCGCTGCTGATCGTGCGCCGCATGTTCTACCTCATCTCGGGCTTCGGCCTCTCCATCAACGGCAAGCACACCTACTGCGGCGACTACATCTACTCGGGCCACACGATGGTGCTCGTGCTGAGCTACCTGCTCGTGGCGGAGTACTCGCCGCGCAAGCTGTGGCCGCTGCACTGGGCGCTGTGGGGCGCGGCCGCGCTCGGCGTGGCGCTCGTGCTGCTCGCGCACGGCCACTACACGGTGGACGTGCTGGTCGCGTACTACATCACGACGCGCCTGTTCTGGACGTACCACGCGCTGCTGGGCGGCGGCGGGGGCGGCGGCGCACGGCCCGGCGCGTCCATGCTGCAGCGCGAGTGGTGGGCGCGCGGCGCCGCGTACCTGGAGCGCAACGTGCGCGGGCCGGTGCCGCGGCGCTACGACTGGCCGCTGCCGTGGGGCCGCAGCAAGCTGTTCAGCCGGCTGAGCTAGGGGCGCGCGGCGCGCGTGTGACGCACCTGCTGCGAGTGCCGGCGCAGCACCTGCAGCTCCTTGGGGCTGGTGCGCGTGCACACGGCCAGCGTCAGCGTGTAGTCGAACTGGTGCACCACCAGGTTCAGGTACACCGTCTCCTCCCAGTCCACCTCCGGGTCGCCGATCGGCAGCTTCTTGGAGTCCTTGCGGAACACCTCCACGTCCGTCTGCAACACGCCCGACACTGTGAGCGACCGATCGACTCTGCGCCCGGCGCCCGCCCGGACCCGGACCCGGACCCGGACCGCGATATTATAATAATGATACAATCGAACAATTTAGTGAACAATGAACTGTTGTAACAAATTATGTTTTGTAAATTGTATATTTTGTAAGTGGTTATTATTGAACAATCTCGAGTCTATTGAACGAAGATGATAATATTAATTAACAAAATAAACTGTGATTAGTGACATTCGGCGAGCGGTGTGTGAACTGTGAATGTCCACGCGTGGGTGTCGCGAGTGTAGTGCGTGCGACTGGAATATGTAATACGAGTAGGAACTATTGTAAGAAATAATATTTTTATATCGTTTAAAATAAAGTACACAACTGTTATTCGATGCAAACCTTTTGTATTTCCAAAAGTCGTTCTAACTATAGTATAGTGTCTATAATCCAAATGGTGTTAAGCTCGTAGCTCCGCCTGTGTTAACCGTATTCAAAACTAGCAGCGCCGAAGAGGGCACTAGTACAGTACTATTATATATTCTGCGGCCCTACGTCGATACTAGCTACTAGCTAGTAGCTACTAGCTACTGTTTGAATTATAGCATATTTGAAACCATTACCTACTAGTGCACAAAATAACCGATGGCAAACAGTATTTTTATAAAATAATTTATTTATATAAATGATAATTAAACTAATGTTCCAGAACTACCGATACATACTGCTAATACACCGTAACAATGTAGCCATTGGGTATCGACTGTCGACTGTCCAATCTATCTAAACCTATTTTATGATATTATATGCTAGCACTTAGTGGTCCTCTTAGTAGGTGGTTGTGGGTTTTGAATTAATTCAATATTTATAAAATACCTAAGCGACCGCTGAAAAATAAACTACTTGCTGAAGCCTGACTTGACTTACTTTACTGTAACAACTCGCCTAACTTACAACTATTTCCAGCTCAAATTATTCTAAATAGGACAAACATTACAATATTTACGTTCCATCTGGTATTAGCTCATGATAAGAGTCAGCCGTAGCGCCACAAAAATAATGATAGCACGATAAAAATATCTGCCTACTTGATAGCAATTTTATGTACTTAAGTACTAAGTAGTGTAAGTTAAGTACATTGTGTTTTACACATCTAAGTATATTTCATTACGAATTTTTGTGTGCATTTTATCACAAAAATTCTTTGAAAGTTAGATCCATGTATAGCATTTGTTTTGGAAACGGATACCTATCGCCCTGTGTCTAACTTCTTCATTTCCAAAAATTTTTGGTAGATATTCTACGCATGTACGACAAGTACCTTTAGTACAATATACAAGTAGATCGAGGACATAGAATGAGATTCAATGTGTTAACAGTATATATTTTTTTAACTTTAAACTAACTAGAGGTTCGCCCCGAACTGAGACCTCGCGGTATCCATAAAACGAATAAACTTTTACAGAGCCCCATCTATTGACATCATTGTGAAGTTCTGTTAAACTGACTGAATGCTGAAGCCCATTAAAAATTAAACAATTTCGTTTCCATATAATATTTATCTAATTTTAGTATTTGTTGTTCAAGTACAGGATATAATTCAAATAATTGATCAAGTTTCAGTCTTAGCCTTTCAGAAAATTGAGAGTTCTGAGGTCAACTTTGGACGTTAGAAAATCACCACTTTGAAAGCCCCCCATTTCGTCAATTTTAGGGGAAAAATTTAAACAAAAATATTTTTAGACTCTATTCCTAATTATCTTTAAAATGATATACCGCAACCATATGTAACGCTATAAAAAATCTTTTACTTCGCATTCGCTTCTATGAGAGCCCCCCTGAAATAAAGATTTTTATAACTTTTTAAGCCATATTTGGCGGGAGGCCATCGGTTTACATATTATATTTATATTTGAAGTAATTACGTTCAGTAATTCAGAAGTTATAAGGCTCTGACAGACAAACGGATAGGGTTGCTAACATTTCTTAAGCGAAATATACATAGTATTTTTCGGACTAAGCTATAAAAAAATATAGTACACTTCACAAAAATAGTATTTTATGGAATATTTTTGCGTACTATGTGCTTCTTCAACAATATAATAATAGTATTATAGTATGGTTGGCAACCCTAGGACGGACAAGTGCAAATTCACTCAAGTAGACTCAGAGACCTTCGCTTCGCTTGGTCAATAATTTTTAATTTGCCTGAAAATAGTCTTTAAATATTTTTTTCTGTGATGGTTAAAATTCCACATTATTAAGTACACTTCGTGTAACTAACGAGCTATCCTGTTATTCTATTCCTATCTGTAGGGCTATTTAATTCTGATGTACACTACGAAAAGTTTCCTACAAATAATCCAAAATCTCATAAATTAGCTGTTACTTTGTGGGCTGAAGTACAAACTGAGACAAACAAAAGGCCTGCAGGAGCTAAAACATACCAACCTTGGTAAACCTTAGGAACACCGAAGATCGATAAGTGAGTTTTCACTTACAACTCAAGTTGCCTAAAATGTAGGCATTGGGGCCAACTCTGTATATAACACTATCTCTAAACTAAACTAAAATGAGTAATGACAGCTCCAAATTTAGTGCTGCCCCTTTCCGCAGGGAATATTAAGAAAGGGATAGCAATATAAATAGAGCTTTCATTTTAGTAAGTTTAATAGGGGGTGATGCCTTTGTCAAAAATCAATTAATTCTTACTGATTATTAAATAGAGGGTCTTCCAAAAGAGCTAAAATTCATATCTTCGGTTAATTTTAAGTTTGACAGCCATTTTAAACTATAGATTAAAGATAAAAATTGTGTTGAAATTTGATGACGTCACAACTATGTATTTCATACAAAGTTCCATACTAGAAGTGCGTTTTTAAGTTTGACAGAGAGTTGCTGATTTGATTGAGTTGTCATCCCCCCTACTGGCCCTATTGTGGGCGTGTGCGGCGCAGGGTCGTACCTCATACTTGGGCAGGTAGCGCGAGGTGCCCTTGACGTGCCGCTTGCGTACGAAGAACAGCAGGTCGTCGCAGTCGATGGAGCGCTCCTCCTGGAACAGGAAGTGGCGCACGAACAGGTCCGTCCAGTGCGTGGTCCCCTGCAGCACCACGAAGCCCGAGTCTGCAACGATGTACAATGTATTACACCTAGTTACCACCCTACCGGCAAACATGTGCTGCCAAGCGTTAACTGCCATGCCTCTAACAGGTTAGCCCGCTACCATCTTAGACTGTATCATCACTTACCATCAGGTGAGATCGCAGTCAAGGGCTAACTAGTAGTGGATTTTTAAATAAAACCTCTTGGACTACTAGGACTCAAGACAACTGCCTCGTTGGTGTAGTGGTTAGCATGTTCGAATGCGGCTGACGAGGTACAGTACTCCAGTACCTCAGTACTAGCCCGGAGCTACGAAGTTGGCGATGTTTCACTCCTGTGCCTCGGAGTGCACGTAAAGCCATCGGTCCAGCGCCTGATCTCTCTCCGGTCGTGTTGGGTATTCCGTCCATCGAGCTATGAGAGTAAAGGAACATAGAGTGCACCTGTGTTTGCGCACACACTAGTGCCCTATAATATCTCCCGCGCAGATGGCTAATCTCTGGAAATTGGCCCCCGCGGCCGACATTCGATCGGGAGGCCATTATTATTACTAGGATGATTTGATGTCCCGTAGTAGGAACGATTCCAGCAACACAGGCCCGGGTCAGAAACTTCTACGATTCTATTTGATGTACCGTAGTAGGGGTTCCAGTGCACATCTACAGAGGCAAATTCAAACTTAGATTTTAATCTACTTTAGCCTAAGCGGGACTTCAAACGGCGCGGCATTCCACGATGTGCGCACCATTTAAGTCCCGTAGGAGACTATAAAGGTTTTAATTTAAATTATTACAACTGAATTTCAATTTTAGTTTATAATGTTATTTGCCGTGTTGTGTGGCTCTACGGCTCTATGGCTCTACGGCTCTATGTCTCTACGGCTCTATGGCTCTACGGCTCTATGTCTCTACGGCTCTATGTCTCTACGGCTCTACGGAGGGAAAGCATTGCACTGTTTTGTAAATATTAATGTTATGATGAATCTGTTGCTTTATATTTGTACAGGCAGATGCCCAATCAACTATTGAACCTAATGAATTAATTCTAATATTACATAACTATGTTGTTTTTCAAAAATAGTTATATTTATTATATAATAAGTATTATATTGTTTAAGAGGGATGAGGGAAGCAGTCAAATTGTGATGAAATAATACAATTGAGATTAGCTATTAGTCAATCTTAGCTACTTTGTACTTACATGTGCAAAAGTGAATTGCAACCTTCTAGATATAGTTATGTTGAAGCTATGCTCTTATGAAACATCAGTGGTAAAAAGTCAAAGCTTTCTTAATTTATTTTTAGTCTTTTCTTCATATCATTGAATGGCTAAGCAAATTTGGGTTTGAAGCCCTTAGTTAATTTGTGGTTATGAGGTTCTTATAATGGCAGACAAAAGGACAAAATTCATAGTTTTCTAACTTCTGATGTCTGTCTTTTACTAAGGTTAATCTAGTATTTCATCACACTTTGTCAACTGCAGCCCCTGGAAGTTGGAATATTGTCAACCTGTCAGTGTTTCATGTCAGGAATTTATTCCTGCAATACAACATTCCTGAACTGCAAATAAATTCCTATTTGGTATACGTTGTATAAGTATTATTCTTGGTTTGTAAACCGGCCAAATAGATAATTTGCAGAGAAAAGGGGTTCTCTACTATAGATCTTTTTGTCTCGATATGTATAGTACATAACTTTTCAAAATATGTGAAGACCATAAACAAGGCACTTTGTAACTGTTCTATGTATAAAACTGTTAAGAACATTTTTTTTCATGCCGTTTGTATTGTTAAACTGTTATTGCCGTTTATACTGTTATTTTTTATACAAAAATCTCAATTTAAGTATAAGTTTTAAATATCAAATGTGGTGATGGTTTTCACATTTGAAACACAGAAACAAGCTATTAGTACTTAAGTACATATACTGTTGTAGGTAAGCTGAACTTCAGAAAATTCTTTCTATGAAATCCTATGCAAATTTGAATATCTAACACATTCAAATGAGTGATCACAATAAATTTACAATACTTAATTAAAACAAAAATCAAGATTGTAAGCCTTCTCCTTAACACGGTTTATGTATGGCCCCCTCAAAGTATTTAAGGTTCAATGTCTGCATGGAGTAAAATAAAAGTTTATACCATTGCTGTTGTTAATAAAAATAAAAATAAATGTCTTTTATAACAGTTTACTTTTTCCATATTTTTCCTCATTTTCCTCACAAATCCCTGCCAATGCAACAAATTCTCTGGGGTGCAAAATTTTGTAGAAATCTGTTGAATCAGTGGACTGTGAAAGCATAGCAGACAGACACACATACTTTTTCATTTCATATTATTAGTATGGATTTAGAAAGTTATAATAAGTCTTAAAGGTTTATAAAGTAAATATTTTGCTATTTAACGTCAGTACCAAATTATGAGTAGGTATAACATTTACTCGTCATAAAGAATCAGAGTACCTAATTTTCACAGTTTTGTCGATTAGCAATTTTACTTATCAATATAGTGATGATAAAGGCTTGAATACACGCAAACCAATCACTAATCCTTTACTTAAACCCAAACTTACTGAACAGACACCTGCTACTGCCAGCTTAGTGATCAGACCTACACCTGTGTGTAAACCATTAGAAGGAGCCACCACGCAGCTCAAGCGCCAAAGCAAAGCATTATTCAAGTGGAATCAACATTTTACAGTGGCACCACTGGGGCCAAGTACTTGTTTTTTATCTGGTACTAACCACCAAAAGTTAACCAAGCACAGAGGTGAATGCTGTTGTATGTCTGTCTATATGTAGCCTAAAATGACAGGTCCACTGCTCAATTACAGAATTTATAATTTCTAAATTGACTTTGGCCTAGTGGAAGGCTATGGCCAGTTACCTACCACCTGTACCACAGTAAAGCTCTGCTGTGTAGCAATTTACTATTACAGTACAATATGATATGAACACTGATTAGGGTTTAAACATTAAGAAGCTATCTTGGCCTTTACATATTAGCTCGCTAGAATTTGACAAGGGCTAACTTATCAATGAATTAAAGACATTTACACATTTCAGACAGATGTTAAGAAATTTGTCTAAAATTTCTTACCAATGACCATTTCATACCAATGACAACCCAGGACAGACAGTCCTAGCACTTACGTACAAATGATATGGGATGAGGGCAAGGGAAAGAAGAAAAGTGCAAATAAGTACTCACTCACCCAAATCAGCCTAGAATGGTTTGCAGAATGTGATACTACATCACAATGAACCTCCTAAGGCATTTGATTGTTTGGCATATTAAGTAGGTATGTGCTGTAATAACTTACAGCAGGAGAGTAACAGATAGTCTTATTTGAAAGGCAACTGACAACCAAGATTAGATAGACAAACCAATATCCAATAGTTGTGTTCAATCCCACAATACTACTTAAATATGGTAATTAACTATTCCAAATGGTATCAGCTATCTTAAAACTTGGACTGTCTGTGCTCTGTGACATATATAACTAATAAAAATGCACCTAAGTAATTATTATCTTTATATGATAGAAATTTGTTCAAAATAAATTGAAATTCATAGTTAAGTAATTTTTCAGTCAAATAGTTTTGCCCATTTCACTAAGCAATTATTGTGGGTATTTGCTGTAAGAATTTCACACTCCTTTATCACATCTAAATACCTAATGTATAGCAGTCCAACAGACTCAAACTCATCTAATCAGCTCTATACTGCATCTTATAAGAATTTGCATCAGTTCTGCACCTATGGTAAAGCTTTAGCGGTGGAAATTAGAATGGTAGTAATAAGGTGGTCCTCCCTCTAGACAGTTTAGGAAACATGTTTGACACATGTTCATCAGTGAATCTTTAACTATTTCTGATTGATACCAAAGTGAATCTGTCTGTTTGTCTGTCTCTAGCAGTATTTTTCATGACTCAACCACTGAACTAATCTTGACACAGAGATATATTACATCCTAGAGAATCACAGTTCCAATATATTTAAACACTTAAATCCTAATTAAATAGCAATAGGGAACCTATAAAACAACAAATCAACTGACCATCTTTCATCAACTGGCGCATTTCCTTCGTGCGCTGAAAGTTGATCTCCTCCAGCAGCTGATCCAGCATGGTAGCGTGCTGCAGCAACGAGGAGCCCCCCAGAGCCATCTCCGACGACTTCCCCGTGATACGAGCCCCGCAAACACCAACACCTCATATGTCTACAGTTCAACACATAAGCCGCTGCGACTATCAACAAATGTATGTTCAGGGTCCCTCTTTGATCACACCGAGTGAATGGCTATAAAAATAATGTTTTCTGTCAACTCTTTAAGAACTTTATCGTAGAGCACGAGCTTTATTGTTTGTTTTATTTTATTTTTTCTCACGCCTCAAAATATATTATTAAAGTGAGCTGTCAAATAAGTGACAAACGCAGACAAAGTAGAAACCATAGAAACTATTATACAAAATCGTTGTAATGTTGTGGCATTCAATATGTTAAATCATGTCAATATCGTATTGAAAATTAATAATTTACTTATTACCGATAAATAATTATAATTTAGATTTTCTATACGATCAATGATTCATGAAGTGAATCGTCATGAAATCTTCAAATTATCAGCTGACAATGACAATCAATGACAGTGACAAGACATTAAAAAACAAACAATTCGTCAATCATGAATCAATCGAAAATAACCAACTATCACTAAAAATATCAATAAAATCTGTAAAAAATGGGAAATTAAACTAAAATGTATACTTAAAACTAGTACAATGAATTATGGGGGCTTTTATCTTCGCTGCTTATCGTTAATAATTGTACCCAAACGGAAAAGCATTGCAATCTAATAAGCAGTAATGATTTCATCAGTTCGTGGAGGATGGAGGTTGCTGGTCGAGGTGGGATCGGCCCGGCTGGCGGCGGTGCCTGTGAGACGCTGTTGCTCGGGCGCCGCGGCCCGCAGCAGAGCCCCGCCCGTCGCGAATCGGTCGCGCCGCGTGCTAGGCACCGCTGCGCTGGGTGTAGCGCTCATCGCTGCTGACTATGTGTATAACGGTACGTTTGAATCATTGAAGTTTGGTGTACGAGATCAAAGTCATTAAGTAGATGAGGTCAGCTCCCCTATTCTCTAGCTCAGCAGCTATCAAAAAATGAAAGCCACTGTCAAAATATACTTAACATCATTTGAAGGTTTGCTGTGAAAATGTTATTTTTATTTCATAGCTAAGTGTCAATGAATAAGAAATATTATGTCTGTGGCTTTCATCTTTTGAGAGCCATTGAGTTTGAGAATAGGGCTTCAGGATGAATTCTGCATTCTAGTATGTTAGAACTAGGCAATGACAATTTGTGAGTTTACTTCTCGGTAGCTAATGCCCGTCTTGACCAAAATGGCAAAATTTTTGGCTACACCTGAGCCTGTTAGGTGACAGTTATTGTATATGAAAACTGTCACCCATTTGTTTAAGGTGTTCCTAAAATTTAGGCATTGGTGGTGAAAACGGACATAAGGGTATTCTTGAAATGAGTTAGGCATATAGCTGGTAATTTTTTTGGCTTTTACTGGCAGAATATTAGAGTAGGCTAATGCAAGGATTGCAGATGTTTGCAAGGCGATTTAGAGGCGAAGGCTAGTATCTGCAGGGCGATTGGCTAAAAATGACAGCTCCAGTGTAACAATCGCAATCTTTGTCTTCCAAGAGATGAGAACAGTCCTGAGCCAACTCAGCGTCCCTGTTCAGTTTATAGTTATGGGTTTTTATTCTGTTAAGAATTCCTGAAATGTGAAACTTTGGATGTTTCTAATTTTTGTATGTTTAAAGAAAGAAAGAAAAAAGTAAGAAAATCTATTTATTCTCACCATTGTGCCACACATTACAATACCTTAAGGTAAATATTACCATGGCACCTCCAGTACTTGAGCATTAAGTAAATTCATGGTCAAGTCCTAGAGGCACCCTGACAATAAACCCTGTTTAGATGTTTGTTACTTCTTCATGCCACAATGACTGAACCAATTTGGCTTAAATTTGTAATTCAGATAGCTTATGACTTGAATTAAACACATCAGTCTACATTTTATCCCAGAATCTTAAAGAGTTTCCGCGGGAATCAAACAACCCTAATCCACAAGGATAAAGTTGTAATCTTAAGTAATAATACTTAATATGATTATCATCATAAAAGAAAAATTAACTATGTATTAGTAAACTTAAATAATATTTCTTTATACAGAAAAAAAGTTCTTCAAAGCAGCAAAAATTGGAAATGTACAAGAGTTAAGGAAGTAAGTATTTAATTTGGAAACCCAATCCTCGATCATAGCTCTTTATAGATATATTTTGGTATTCGGTCCCTACAACGAAGGAACTTATGATTGTGTATTGGGATGTTACAATCAGTTTTTTATATGAAGTATAGAATTTGATACCTACTCGTACTTCAACTCATGTTGGCGCGTGTCGCTACGTGCGATCAGTTTTGATCTGTGTTGCTCAGATGACAGACCACGATGACTGACGTATTTAATAAGCACATGCTCACAGAGCGTCGTGCGTCATGACCAGATGAAGTATCTATGTTACTGATGATGTTGCAGTGTTAGATCAGAAGGTGTAAAGGTCTTCAACTTTAAATTGATACATTATGTTCAGACAGATAGAAGCAGTGCCTCGCGACGGAATCGGAAAGAGCTCGGGCGACGCGGGGGAGGGCGGGCCGGCGAACCGACGGCACGCCCTCGGCTGGACCGCGCTCATGGTGGCCGCCGCCAACGACCAGCCCGCCGCCGTGCGCGAGCTGCTGCGGCTCGGCGCGCGGCCCGACCTGCCCGAGCACTACGCCGGCGCGTCGGCCACCGCGGCCTCCGCCAGCCTGCATCCGTTAGAGGTGTTGCAGAGGCGGGAGGATGAATTCTGCAGCTCTATGAACGCTCGGGCGTCGTTCCTGGGCTGGACGGCTCTCCACTACGCCGCCCTGGCGGACTCGACCGCCTCCGCCGAGGCGCTGCTCGAGGCGGGCGCCGACCCGACCTCGCGCGACCACGCCGGCCGCCGCGCCCTGCACTACGCCCGGGACCCCTCCGCCACTCGCGACGCGATCCTCGAGCACGTCGCCAAGTGGGAGGAGGCGGCGGCGGCGGCGGCCGCGGAGGAGCGCCGCCGGTTCCCGCTCGAGCAGCGCCTCAAGCAGTTCATTGTCGGGCAGACGGCCGCCATAGAGACGGTCGCGGCGGCGGTGCGGCGCAAGGAGAACGGCTGGGCGGACGAGGAGCACCCGCTCGTGTTCCTGTTCCTGGGCAGCTCGGGCATCGGCAAGACGGAGCTGGCCAAGCAGCTGGCGCGCTACATGCACCGCGACGACCCCGCCGCCTTCATCCGCCTCGACATGTCCGAGTACCAGGAGAAGCACGAGGTGGCCAAGCTGATCGGCGCGCCGCCCGGCTACGTGGGCCACGAGGAGGGCGGCCAGCTCACGCGCGCGCTGGCGCGCCGCGCCGACGCCGTCGTGCTGTTCGACGAGGTCGACAAGGCGCATCCCGACGTGCTCACCGTGCTGCTGCAGCTTTTCGATGAGGTAAAGTTCCGTCGTTACACTCAGCAGTGTTGATAGATTGTGAAAATTATTTTGCCAGATTCCAGCTTTTATTCTGCACATATTACTAGAGGTTTGCCCCTAACTAAGACCTCAGCTTTTTATGTATTTTTTGGTTTTAGGCCATCAATTTACATAATATCATATTTGAAGTAATTTTATTCATTAAAGCAGACGTATAATAGGGCTGTGACAGACGGACGGACGGACAGACAGACGGACAAGTGCCGATTCACCCTCGTAGACTTGAACACCTCCGCTTCGCTCGGTCAATCATGGGTGCTCCAGGGCCGGCTGACAGACGGCAAGGGCAAGCTGATCGAGTGCAAAAACGCCATCTTCGTGATGACGTCGAACCTGGCGGCCGACGAGATCGCGCAGTACGGGCTGCAGCTGCGGCGCGAGGCCGACGCGCGAGCCGCGTCCCGCGCCCGCGCCGCGCCCGTGCCCGCCAGCGACAAGCCCACGGGTGAGCTGATCCAGTGCGAGCGCGCCATCTGCGCGATGACGTCGCTACACGCTAGTTTGGCGCCTGACTCGAATTCTGCGTGTCGATGTGGGCAGCAGAACGACAGGTGGTTAGGGAAAATGTCCCAACATCTCGAAAACTGAGTAGTGTGGACAAGCCAAGCGTAGAAATGTTTTGTGCCAGAAAATCAGATACATGTCAGGTGATTTGTCACCTAGCAAATAAATGGCTTAATGTGTAGTAGTTGACTCATCATACTTCACCTTATCCCCACCACCAATTGGAAACTATTTTGTGCTTTCGGCTTTTCTTTAAGAATTTCTTTCTAAAGTAATACATGGTGCCCATCACACTGTTTCCAATAAAATTCTAAGCGCTCACATATTCGACATGCAACCGGTTAAACATCCTAGTCGTAGAGCATGTATCTTCT
This sequence comes from Erebia epiphron, assembly GCA_963932025.1. Lineage (NCBI taxonomy): Eukaryota > Metazoa > Arthropoda > Insecta > Lepidoptera > Nymphalidae > Erebia > Erebia epiphron. The sequence continues at coordinate 35,398,570 of OZ009946.1, read as the reverse complement.
ATGCACTTGAACCAGGATGTCGTACAATATTCCAGAACAATTCGACGAGAAGTCCGAGTCGGTGATAATGTCTCAGGGGGGCGAGGGGGGCGCGGCGGGCGAGGGCGCGGCGGGCGAGGGCGCGGAGCAGGCGCTGCAGGTGTCGCGCAAGTTCAAGGACACGGTGGTGCGGCCGATCCTGAAGCGGCACTTCGGGCGCGACGAGTTCCTCGGCCGCATCAACGAGATCGTGTATTTCCTGCCGTTCTCGCGCCAGGAGCTGCTCACGCTGGTGCAGCTGGAGCTGCGCGCGTGGGCGGCCAAGGCGCGCGCGCGCCACGCCGTCGAGCTGCGCTGGGAGGGCGGCGTACTCGGCGCGCTGGCTGACGGGTGAGCCCACACATACCCTTCAGAATATCTCCAGAATTGATTACGCAGAAAACTATTACCCTGGTCGCATATTTCCGTTTGCGTGTTCAATAGAAGAAAGTACTTCCTCGAACCCAGCACGGGTTTGTTACTCGTGCTCAATTCGAGCCACGAGTCCTCTAATCGCGCACGGGTTTGCGCCCTGATAGGCGCATTTATTTCCGTGTTCAATAGAAGAATGTTGGTGTTTTTGGGTTATAAATAACCCAAAAAGAATTTAAAAATTTGAGTTTTAACAATTTATAAAAATGTTAAATGGATGGGCTACGCCAGAAGACTCGTTTCGTCGCCCCTTCATTCAGCATCGCCGGCTCGCTTCGTTCGCCACCTTCCCCCTTCGCTCTACTTGATCTCGTAGGCTCGCTTCATTCTGGACCTCAGTCGCGAGCTTCTGGCTTCGCGCTTCTGGCTTCGCGCTTTACAAAAACAGTAGTTTGGCTCTAGGAGTAGGGCAATCCTTATGGGTGCAACTACGTATGTTCGGTCAAATGTAGCATATTGTAATGCGAGGGTGTTGTGTGTACGTTCAGATACGACGTGCACTACGGCGCGCGCTCGATCAAGCACGAGGTGGAGCGGCGCGTGGTGAACCAGATCGCGCTGGCGGCGGAGCGCGGCGCCGTGGCGCGCGGCTGCAGCGTGCTGCTGCGCGAGCGCGCCGGCCGCGTGCTGCTCGCCGTGCGCGCGCCCGCCTCTGCGGACTACACGCCGCTCGACCTCGCGCAGCTGTAGCGCCCCCACCACACCACCACTAGGACAGCCACTGCTCACTCAGTGACAGCTCTAAACCTACACCCACTAGCACGTCAGCCTGTGGACACTGTATACTTATTGATAGCTGTATCTATTGCCATTTCCGTATCGATTATGAAAGGGATACCGATACTTAGACCTGTCATTTTAGTTTATTATTTATATAGCCAGACTATGTCACTATGTTCGGTTCCATCTTTTTAGAGGCTGAGAAATGCGTACCAAAGTTGATCGGCGTAGCGAATGTTGAGTGAATCTCGGCCACCAAAAACATCATAACAAACTTTAAGGCCCCTGAGAATAAACTTAACTACTCTGACCACATCTGTAACTCGTGAAGTTAACTAAATTTAACAAAATGACCACTTTAGATGTCTATGATAACCGCTGCTGAATTTCAAGCCATAGCTTCTTCAAACACATCTTCTCTGACCACTTCGTAAAATTCCCTGGAACGGCCTTGGCTTGGCTGTTTGTCCTACCTAATGAGCAGTTCCTGCTTATTTCTCTAACAAATGAAAATAATTATGTTATAGGCAAGTGTGACATTACGAAATTGTGAGAGAAGTAAGCAGGAGATATGACGCTCATTCTATTTGCGCCGACGAGGAATATCGTGCCAAACCTCGCACAATTTGCTGAAAGGTCTGTTAGCGAACATAGCCTCCACTTACCATCGGAAATATCATTTCTGTGCAGTTACCACTTTGAATAATAATAATTTGTACAACTGAGTAGGCTCTGAATTCCATTATGATTATTAAAATAGGTACTTAAAGAAATGTAATCTTTAGAATTTTAATTATGTGGTTTTAATTTTATTTTAACATAGGGCAAATTCTGCAGTTTTGAACACTTGAAGTGATTTGATTTGATCATTACTCAACGATCCTATGATATCTAAACCTACTAATATAAATGCGAAAGTTTGGATGGATGGATGTTTGTTACTCAATCACGCCAGAATGGCGTAATAAGTAATAGTCTGGAATAAGATTGAGGATTGAGGATCCACGAGTAACAAGGTATACTTTATTTTCAAAAAATTAAGCGATCCTTACGAAAATTGCAAGAATGTGAACTAAGTCGGAAAAAATCGTCTCTTTTGAGAGCTTACGTGGCGTGCGCTGCGTAAATAGTTACAGTTACCTAGGTACATGAAAACAATGTACCTATCTATGGTGGAATTGTTCCTCTCAAAAACTTCTAAAAACAAATCCGCGATGGCATATATCTATCTTTTAAGGTTGACTCACAATAACCATTTTTATGATTTCCACTAAACCAATGCTTGTTTACCGACATAGTATTAATCCTTAACAAAATAAAATTGTTACAAATCTCAAGTATTTAATATATACCAAATTCACCTTTTACACCATTTAATTTAGACGAATATCTTAGAAGATATCATAGAAATAAAGCAACGCGCAACAGATATTTGCGCGGCTGCAACCTGCTGTCAGCTGTGTTGTATGTGGCAGGAGGTGATACTATCGCAGTGCTAATGTAAAGCCTGCCTACTGGCCGACTGGCTATTATTGGGTGTGGACTATTATGATGATTAGTGCTAACCGTGCGAAACCGGGGCAAAAAAGTGTTAAAAAAAATAGTGTGTGTTAGTGTTAAAAATAAAACTGCATTAAGTATAGTGCTTATTTTATTATAAACTTCGCACCGTTATATACAAATATAATGTATAAATAAACAACAACCCTTTACAAAATATAAATCGATCACGTGGCGATCGCGCCGACATCAACTAAACGCGTGAAGGCCTCCGGTGATACGAGTACTACTCGATAACGGTAATCGTTAACACGAGCCTAACTATTCGATACACGTCAACAATTATTATTATAATAGCAATTCGGCTTGCCATTGTGCGCAGTATCCATCTAATGTCCTCGAGCCAGCGGTAGGAGTGAAGTATACCTACTGTTAGCAGTCTTTATGTATAGTGTCTGCGCCTCATTTACCAGGTTTATGTCGGCGTATGCCCGACTAATTTTAACTAATGTGTCTTCTCCTACGCGACGGAACTATAGGGTTTGAAATGTGAAGAGCATCGGTAAGGTAGCTACCTACTTTGTAAAGATTTCCGGTTCTATTTAATTAATACTATTATAACGTAATCGGAAGAACATATTATTATTATCGTAAATTAATAAATAGGTGTGGTTTGTGAGTCTGCGCTTGCGTCGTCTTTTACCATCAAAGTTTACTACCCTACAATCATGGCTCGTGCTGGCTCTATTATACTGACGCTGTGCATTGATCGAGTAATGAGGCTGGATGCTAAACAACAATGCGCCACTTTAACAACTAACTACAAGTAGGAGTTATTTACTACTAGATGATTCCCGTGACTTCGTCCGCGTGGATTAAGTTTTTTTGATTCCCGCGGGAACTTTAGAATTTTCCGGGATAAAAAGTAGCATATGTCCTTCCCCGGGATACAACCTATCACTATACCAAATTTCATCGAAATCAGTTGAACAGATGGACCGTGAAAGCGTAGAAGACAGACAGATAGACACACTTTCGCATTTATAATATAAGTATGGATGATATAGGTATCACTTAATTTGGTTTAAGTTATGATTAAAATCGCGTTTATTTACTGAAGGAACTCCATGAAAGAATTTATTCTGTTCATGTATATTCCTAAGCTATTTCATTGATGTAGGTACCTACGAGATAGATTATTGTCCCGTATTCGCAACATCGGGTATGATGTAGGCAGTTAATACCTACCAGTCACTGGCCAAGGCCTTACTCGTAGTGAGGTAAAAAGGAGTTATATTCGTCTCTAAGTAGATCGTATTTTGCAACGATTGGACCACAAACATATAAAGGGAAGATTCCCTTCCCTTTAGATGTCTGTATATTGCACAAAACATTTTCGGATAATCTATCTCGGTATCTACGTACTAATTGAGCCCACTTTCTGCCTGGCCAGTGTGGCAGAAGCATCGCAGTTAAATGAAGACTTGGACAAAACGCGAAATAAAATACAGGTAGGTAAATAAGATTACACTGGATGCGTTGGTATACCTAGGTACGTCTATTAATTGCAAATTACGCGTCATCACAGTAGATATAATATACCACACGTCTATAACTCTACTCTAGTCAGAATATCTTTATTCTTTAGCTGTACTAGGCGCCTACTTTAATTCAATAAGCACTTTCTCTTGCTAACAAAACGTATCTGCGCTATAATAATATGTGCAGGCGCTCGGTAAACTGTCGATAGTCGATACTCGATACTTAGGTATCATAATACGCTGATGCCTGATACGATGCCAATGCCACCAGTTACCACTCTGGCTAATCTAGAAAAAGACTTATAGTATGTCGTTGTTCATAATCCGAAAAGCAGTAAATAAACTCTTATTTATAGGAAATTATTTGCGTGTAGGTCTGTCGTAAGTATGACTTGTAAACGAGTGTCGGGAGCGGCTATTAGTATAATCAGTAAATTGGACAACGTAGGTATTTCACATAAAATCCCTGTTTCTTCTTGTTCAACCTTACCCCTAACGGACCAGGAGCCCAACATTTTCAGACCTAAGTATCTAATTGCTATATTACCAGCTTACCTAAGTGTTTTCTGTTCGTCGGTTGTTTGTCTTACAAATATTAAGATTTTTACAGATAGGTATCTATCATCACTACAGCCTATTAACGTCCCACTGCTGGGCACAGGCCTCCACTCTCATAGGAGAGCGGGAATTAGAGCTTAGACCCACCACGCTGCTCCAATGCGGGTTGGCGGGCTTTAACGACTATTATCATGTTAGTGATAATAACCGGGACCGACGACGGCTTAACGTGCTCTCCGAGGCACGGGGGTGAAACACCGCCAACTTCCAACTCCGGGCTGGCACTGAGAATTTCTTAATTGAAAACCCCAATACCTAACTTTTATGCCCGACCGGGAATCGAACCCAGGACCTCGTGATCCGCAGTCGACTATGCTAACCACTAGACCAACGAGGCAGTGGTATCTATAGCCAGGTTAAAATTCAGAGGTAACGCTGTGCGGCGCTGAAATCGTTGTCCTTTTGTAGAGGTATCACGGCAATTTATTCTATGATGCTATATTATAACTACTTACAGAATTTATGAAACTATTGTTCATTTAAAGAAACTACATATAAAGTAGATCTGACTATTATGGGCTCCTCGTCCACAATTTAAAATATGCTATTTCGTGTGCGATCGAACAACTTATATTAGGAAAACATTCTGGAACACATTATTTTGTAGATATCTTTTCTATGTACCTACCTAATTAACTATAATAATTTCATCATTCTATTACATATTTCAATTTTTACGTACACTATTTAGTATCTAAGTACTTACAATAGAATATCATAAAATACACTAACTTACGACTAGATAGTTGCATCTACTTAACTAGTTGGTGTTCGATAAATATGTCCATTCATTTAAATTTGCTACTTACGTCTAATTAATTAATTGCTACGTAGTATACGTACCTACCCTACTCGTACCTACCAGTACCTACCGGCGATCTGATGGTATGGTGGTTCGTACTTTGTAAGTAACATAGATATAGGTATAAGTAGATATCTAATGGAGATAATCTGTAACGATATTGATCAATTGATTGAAGTCAAGTAGCAGAGAAAATAATTCTTCTGCGCTTTTTTTCACTCATTTTCTTATACACAGGTAGGCCTTTCTACTTCGATCATACATTCATTCATTTCGGACAAACTGCATTATCATTTTCTAAGCAGGTAAGTAATAGAATTTAGAAGTATACAAGACAGAAGGCGATCTCTGGCTTATGCCAGCAAACTCTCGCTAAGGCCTCGGACAAATCTGCAGCGGGGCGGGCGGACGCGCGCTACAGCCAGCCGGCGGAGTGGTGCGGCGCGTGTCCCGCCAGCGGCGTGACGCCCGCCAGCCGCGCCAGCGCCGCGCAGCGCGAGCACGTCTCCGCCTCCCCCGCCTCGCTCGCCTCGCTCGCCGCCCGCGCTGCCCGCGCCTCCTCCGCCTCGCCACCGCCCGCCTCCGCACCGCCCTCGCACCCGCACTGGCCGCATGCCTCCTACAATAACACATTCTTCCATTCAATTCCGATTTAGGTTTTAATATAAGTTCTACGAGACTAAGAATCTTGTGCCAATCCGAACCAAAAAAAATCTCGTGAATTGGAATGTGTAGAAATCAGTAGAGAGGTCGAACATGTCTATTCAACTTATTTTTTTTAAACAGGTTGTCCTCCAGGTAATCCAAGATGATTCCCAATTAATGGGGCATATATACCAAATATTCAACACAACATTAGAATGCGAACCTTGAGGGCGTCATCCTCGAGGCTGGCGAGCAGCGGTTCCCGGCTGCCGCCCCTGCCGGCCACGCTCTCGGCGGTGGTGGAGGGCGACACGGTCGGAGGCGCGCGCGTGCGCGGCGGCGGCGCGGGCGGCGCGCGCGCCGGCACCGAGCTGGCGCGCTGCAGCGCCTCGGCCGCGACTGCCGCGCGCGCGCCCTCGGCCGCGCGCCGCGAGTCGGAGAACTTCTTGCGCTTGCGCTTGAGCGCCGCCAACGCCGACAGCGGGTGCAGCGGGCCGCCGCGCGCCGCGCGCTCCACGCTGCGCTGCGAGTCGCTGCCCGAGTCCGAGCGCTCGCTGCCGCTGCAAACAGGCGACCGGACACGTCCAACAATTAAACATTTACACGTAGATACTCGGCTACATTCCTAACAGCCTTTGCCAGCAAGGCCTGGTCCAGAAGTCGCGCGCTCGTTTTCACTCTTTACAAATCGCTCGTTAAACCCATCACCACCAACCATCCTCGTCGTCATCATCAACTATCGAAGTTTACTGTTTACCTATTGTTTACACATTAACTGTCAGAACGCAACGATTGTAATTCAAGTACCTACATTATCGAGGTAGAGTGGGACGACATTTGTTTCTTAGCAACCGATGCTCATCCTTAAGCTGCCTAGCAGTGTACAACTACAATCGGAATAAAATTAAAAAGGAAGAAAACTATCGATACAAAAAAATGGGTGGATACCTCGGCGAGGGTCGGGCGTGGTCGCACACGGAGTCCTCGGAGCGCGAGCGGCCGATGAGGCGCGACACGCGCGCCGCGCGCGCCGCCTCGATGATGGTGCCCCAGCGGCGCTTGTGCGGCTTGTTGCGGCGCGCGACGCCGGGCGCGCCGTCCGACAGGCTGGACTGGCTGGCACGCAGCCGCGAGCCCAGCAGCGCCGACAGCGACGCGTGGTGCGCGCCGTGCGCCTCGTGCGAGTGCTGCAGCGACGCGAAGAACTCGTCCACCGGCGGCAGCGAGCCGCCCGGCGCGATGTTGAACCCCTTCATCAGCCGCCGCTCTTTCTGACGGTTCTTCTTGCCACCGCCGCCGCCTATAGACACTGGACGTTAGCTCGACTTTTTGCTCCCGGTGCGACCTCACACAGTGACAAAATGAAGCGATCTATCGAACATCGACTCGAATGATCTATCGACCCGTAAGCAGTAGGTACACATTACTGAAATTTTTATGAAATCTTTCATTCTCACGAAAGCCTAGTTACTTTATATAGGGCACAAACTGTAAGCAGTATGTTGTGAAGAGACAGGGGCGTACAGAGAGGCATGCGGTCACCTGGCGCACCGGCGTTGGCGGTGGAGGTGTTCATGCCGGAGTTGCGCAGGATCTCCACCAGCTCGCAGCGGAAGGCGGACACGTCCTGCTTGATCTCGTTGACGTCGTCCTCGGTGACGCCGCCGCACTCGGCGCGCCGCTGCTGCACCGTCACGTAGCGCCGCACCAGGTTGCGCATGATGGCCTGCGCACACAACGCTGCCTCAGTGCCGTTCACTGAGACTGCCGCACACGGGCCCAATAATTACAACTCAGCAAGCAATCGCAATCAACTCACCTGATACCTAAAGTCTCGTTCGTTCGCCTGTTTTGCTTTTCTCTGTAAGAATAATTGAAAAATTACACCTTACCACATAAAACTAAAAAGTCAGATGGACCCAGTCCAGAATATAAGAAAGTCAACGTATGAAACAATATTATCTTCTCTTTTCAAGATTTTCAGCAGCGTAAGCTTTGTGTGAACGAGCTGTATGGTTTTGTGAAACCAACGCCACAATATAACTACCCGTATGGTGCGCATGTGCTCTCGCTTGGCGCGCGTCTGGCTGCACAGGCGGCGCTGCAGCCAGCTCCACGCGTACAGCGTGGACTTGGGCGACGGCACCACGTTGAATGGCGGCGGCGCCGTGCCGCCCTCCTCGAAGTAGCTGATCCACAGCTTGCTGCGCGCGAACTTCCACTCCACGTCCGCGCGCTCCTGTACCACACGCATTATAACAGCGCTCAGTGCATGTCGTTGGACCCATTTCTAAAATTCTACATTTGAGTTAGCTGGGGCGAGGGCTTATCTTACAAGGGAGAATTTGACTGAGGTTAGTTACTACAAGAAAACCTTCTTGCACACAAGTACTCAAAAAATTTACGTTTTGCGAAAATCGTTGACCCTTTCAATACTTTATTCAGTGAACACTGAACACAAACGTTACTTAGTGGTATCTAGTAGTAAGTTTAAAGGGAGACGGGTATAAGACAGATATAACTAGGTCGGATAGAAAGCACAGTAACCGAGATGAGCTGGTAGGAGTGGTTCATCATGGCTATGAGCAGGTTGAGCAGCACGATGACGTTGATGACGGCGTACGTGCCGAACATCAGCATGCCCCAGAAGCGCGTGAAGATCTTGATGCCCTCCAGCTCGAACGAGTCCAGGTCCACCAGCCCGAACGCCGCCCAGAACAGCGTCTGCATTGTCTCGAACAAACTGGAAAATATTTTGCGTTTTATACACGACTAACTTAAGTTCGAATTCCGTATGTCCAGCGATAGAACTCGGTGGAGATAATTAATTCACCACAAGGTACTTCTGTGTAGTGGTGATCACGACCCTCAGCCATAACTCATAGCATAAGCTAACGGCTGGAGAAAGAAAGAGGTTAGGTTCAAAAAATGACGATTTGGTTAAAAATATAATATTTCCAATTTCTAACGCGGCGTTTTGCCATGTCTTCTCAAGATTCTTACGACAATGTCAGCTCCTAATTCAATATTTATAGCTAGCTGGCAACCTGCTTAGAACTGAACTATATGATTTGACGAATTTCCCGGAGAAAGAGATAGGCTAAGTACTTTTTATCCCGGAATATATTAAAAGTTCCCGCCGGAATCAAAAAATCTTAATCCACGCGGAGGAAGTCGCGGGCTTCTCGTACTGTGATAATGTTTTGTATTCTTGGTGATGAATAGAAAGGAGAGTCAAAAGTAACACTAACTTCGCGAACCGGCGCCATACAACGCAAGCGTCGGGATCGATGAGCGTGCCATTGGCAGGGGTCAGCGATGAGCTGATGTGGCACTTCTTCTTCTCCATGTCAGCGTAATACCACAACAACTGGTTAAGGCCTGTGAATCAAATACACTTTAAACAATCCCCATTCATATTCAACCCTCAAATTCGCTTGTAGTCATAGGTCATGCTCGAGTTACTGTGCCCTTATACATAGTGTTTTAGGTTTTGTAACGTTGCGGAACGTTGTCATTTGTCGGTTGATGCTACTTATTTTCTTACTGACCGTTCAAGTATTTTACTCACCACAAGAGAAAGCAAATATTACTAGTATGTCCAATACGAAGAACTTTAGAATATCTAGCACCATTCGGCTGAGGGACACTTGTAAGGGTCCCAGGTGCGGGTTGACGCTGAATATGTAGACCAGCTTGAGGCTGCTGAAGATGTTGGCGGCAGAGAACAGACCCTCGGACAGCAGCATGGGGTCCCAGGCGTCCCACTTCTCGCGCGGCTGGTTCCACTGCAGCCCCAGTGTCATCTCCCGTCGAACCTTAAATATTTTTTTCCATTTTTATAGCCATAATGCCGACGCTTAGCTGCACTGAAACCTGATAAAATGGAACTATAGTTTTTGGTTCGAGGTTAAACGTGTGTAAGATTCACTGTAGGTAGACGTAGGTTTCAGTTACAGTGCAGGATTTAGTATCAGGATCCTACATAATTATGTAGCCTGGTTGAACGGGTTTAACTATAATTTAACATGGTACTTCAAACGTAATGTTTCACGTACTTATCTTAAATTGGGCATTCAAGATTTTGGGCTGTTCAATTCTTTATTTCAACCTGTTCAGGGTTCTGCTCATAGATCGCACGCGGTGTCCTACCCTTAGGCGAGATCTAGGCGTAGCTGTCAGCCGCTGTCAATTGTTTCTATGCACATACAGCCACTCTCTACGCAGGCATACATAATTATAAACTAAGAGATAGCCGTACTTTTTAACAGTATAAAAATTTACGATATTTACGATACTTAGGTATGCTGAGTTGCACGGAACAATTGTATAAATTTAAGTGTTGATTAAACTAATTTAATGACAAGACTTCATACAATTCTTGCGATTAAATAAGTTTAACTGCCGCTTAAATTTTTGAATTTGTTTCGTGCAACTCAGCGTTAGCCCTGTGGTGGCAACTGGCAAGTAAGGGAAACTTTGAAATATATTTATGAAATAAATTATGCCTGTTTCAGTATCATCATCATCATCATCACTACAGCGTATTAACGTCCCACTGCTGGGCACAGGCCTCCACTCTCATAGGAGAGCGGGAATTAGAGCTTAGACCCAACACGCTGCTCCAATGCGGGTTGGCGGGCTTTAACGATTATTATCATATTAGTGATAATAACCGGGACCGACGGCTTAACGTGCTCTCCGAGGCACGGGTGTGAAACACCGCCAACTTCCAACTCCGGGCTGGCACTGAGAATTTCTTAATTGAAAAACCCAATACCTAACTTTTATGCCCGACCGGGAATCGAACCCAGGACCTCGTGATCCGCAGTCGACTATGCTAACCACTAGACCAACGAGGCAGGCATAGATTGACCGATACTTGAGAGTTCAAGTATCGGTCAATCTATGCTTATAAACGGTCTTTAGCATACATTGGCTTATACTTCATAACCTGTTCTTAGCTGATGTCGGTGTATTAGTTCTAATAGGAAAATAACTTTACGGCATGTTATTTAGCAATGAAAACGTTATGGTAGTTAGCACGTTTAGTACAGTCGCGTCGGTGTTGAAAACAAAACTGTCTCTACAAAGTGCAAAGTAAAGAATATAAAGGACAAGCTGATGCCCGTGACTTCGTCCGCGTGGATTGAGGTTTCTTGGTTCCCGCGGGAACTCTTTAATTTTCCGGGATAAAAAGTAGCCCCAGACTAATCCATCTCTGTGCCAAATTTCATCCAGATCCGTTCAGCCATTCTGGCGTGATTGAGTAACAAACATCCATCCATACATCCAAACTTAACATTTATAATATTAGTATAGATAGTATAGAAGTAAGAAGATATCAGAGGTAAGTAGGTACCTGAAAGTGCGACACGATCCGCAGCGCGACGGTGGCGACGTAGAGCGAGTTGGTGACGAAGTCGATGACGTTCCACATGTCGTTCACGTACTCGCGCAGCCCCATGTCCCACAGCTGCTTCACCTCGCTCCAGATCAGACCTGCGGGCAGAATACACCATCAGCTCCTTTCAATATACATTTCGAACAGGTTGGAGTCACAAAATGTTGTGTGGTTGGTCCACTATTTATAAGTTACCCTTTTATTGCGATCCCACCTTTGGGCTAATTGAAAGCTAGCGGCAGTTGTGGGCGTGAATTTGGGATATAAACTCTCTCCGACAAATCTGTACGGGAGCAGGTGATATGGCGCGACCGTAACAAAACTCGTAAGATGATTATTCTTCAAGTGGGCGTTGTTATGGACCACTGGTCGTTTAGGATATTTTCTAATATCCTCAAACGACTTTAAGATCTAGAAGTTGTTCCAATTCCCATTGCTCAGCTTTGGTATTGAAAATATTATGTAATCGTTGGTTAAAATCATTTCATTTCTGTACGGAAAATTCAGTTGCATAAACCTTCGGCTACTGAAGCTGATGGCTGAAACGATGGCTAAAACATCGTCAAAACTTGCTTTTCAGTAGGTAATCATGTAAAGGCTCAAACATCGGCCACAATATATCGACAGTTTCTTAACTTTAATATTATGTATTATAGTGTGGATAATTGAGGCACTTACCGCTAACCCAAGCCAGGATGAGCCACTCGACGAGCGAGGGTGGGGCGCCGCGGCGCGACAGCGGCGTGGTGTGCGGCGCGCCCCAGAACAGCCCACTCGCCGCCGTCTCGATGCGCTGCGACGCCAGGATCAGCAGAACTGCACCCAAATAAGATGACATGATATGATAAAACCATAATCCATGCCAGAGCTCAGAAGTAATAAAAACGGTCTCACAGTTATCGAATCAAGAGTATGTCTGCAGCAGCAGGTTCTTGCGCCGCAAACCCTGCACGCTCTCGTGCCGGACGGCGCGGCCACAGTGTAACACTCACAGAGAAACATGAAGTAGCTGGCGGAATGGCACAGGAACTTGATGAAGGGCTTGCGCAGCGTGCGGCCGGCCGTGGAGTGCGGCGCCACGATGTAGGCCAGCGAGTAGAGCGGGAACATGGCGCCGATGCGCACCATCTCAGCCGCCTGCAGCAGCATGTTCTTGCGCCGGAAGCCCGGCACGCTCTCGTACCAGATGGACGCCAGCAGCTGCTGCACGTTCGGGTGCGCCACGAACTGCAACCATTCAACAGTTCAGGCCATCATTGCCACTGCATCGGGTGTTTCAACAAGCGCCTGCAGGAAATGTGTCTCTGCGATGCGAACGAACGAACGAACTCCCCACTCGAAAATGCGAGTGGGGAGTGCATGTGCGGACAGGCAGAGGAAGACCTCCACCATGTCCTGAGGGAATGTGACATGTATGAAGACCTCCGGTGCGCCCTGCTGGACGGGGTTGTTCGGGAGGAGGAGGGTCCGTTCTACTACCAGGACATCGTTGCTTTGGGAGAAAACTTCGGCAAGCAACGGGAGTTCGCGCACCATTGGCACAAGAGGCGGAACAGCTTGGCACCGTGATCGTGGACCGTTAGGTGGCAAGAGGATCCGGACCGCAGGGGACGCGGGGCCAAGAACAAGTACCGAACGGACGCTCTCCCGCGTTTCGGCCCATATAACCGCAAAGTTGGTGGGGCCATGGGAGGTGGAGGATTGTCACTGAATCTTCTACTTATACGCCAATTCTACTAAGTGCTATCATGCCCATCAATTTCAGGTATATCAAATTTTTTGCACAACATGCTCCGATAAATCTTTGAAAGGATCAAGTTTTGAACCTGCAATCCGTCGATAAAAAGCAAGATCCACGTGATCTGATCAAATAACAACAAACCTATACCACAGATAGTTAAGCGCGTGTTCACCTTCTTCTGGCGCAGCTTGATGGCGAGCTTGAGACGCGAGAGGCGCATGCGCTCGGGCGCGCCGGGCTCGGCAAGCGGCGCCTGCGGCGAGCCCTTCTCGTGGTTTAGCAGCACCTGCAGCTCGTGCGAGGTGCGCGTGTGGTCGAGCAGCGCGGTCGCGAACTCCTGGCACTGCACGCGCAGCTCCTGGTACTCCGTCTTGAACTCGTGCTCCAGCGCCGACAGCCGGCGCAGCTCCCACGACAGCTCGAACGCCGTGAGGATGGGGTCCTTAGAGGAGAGCGCGATGAGCGAGGGCGAGGCGAGCGCGCGGTACGCGTTGATGCGCGAGCGCGAGTGCCGCAGCGAGTCCTCGCGGCGCGAGCGCACGCACTCGTCGCAGCCGCAGCGCACGTCGTGCGGCATGGGCAGCTCAGCACCGCGGTCCAGCAGCAGCTTGATGATCTCGTAGCTGTCGCGGTGCGCCGCCAGGATCAGCGGCGTGATGTCCGACGTGAACGTCGCCGTCTCCGGCGGCAGCGCCTCCCAGCTCTACGAACGAACATTTCAATACGTTCACGAAACATCGGGATCTGCTCGGTTTTTATCCAGTGAAAGGCTTCGGCCGTATTTAAAGGTAACTTGACCGAAATACACGCAGACGTACCTCTGCCAATTGATTTACTATTCCAATACGATTATAATCATATTATATCTTCTAATCTATCTATATACTAGAGAGTGACTGCTACTTTTTATCCCGGAAAATCAAAGAGTTCCCGAGGGATTTTAAATATCTAAATCCACGCGGACGAAGTCGCAGGCTTCAGCTAGTCTATCTATATATATATATATATATATATATTATACTAGCAGATGCCCGCGACTTCGTCCGCGTGGTTTAAATTTTTTCCTCACAGGTACTCCTTATTTTTCCGGTATAAAAAGTAGCCTGTACCACTCTTCAGGTCCTTAACTACCCGTGCAAAATACCCGTTGCTCTGTTGCGGCGTGATTGAAGGACCAACTCTCTATTTCACCCCTTTGGGGGTAGAATTTTCAAAAACTGTGAAACATCATAAAAACTGTGATATACGTACTTCATTACTTTTTACCGAAAGCCAAAATACCAAGATTCGTTTAAAATATCTTGAGCAATGAAGGCCTTTTATACCAACTTTTATCCCCTATTCCACCCCTTTGGGGGTAGAATTTTGAAAAACTGTGAAACATGTATTTCTTCATTTTTAATTCGCAGCTCCTATACCAAGTTTCATGGCTATAACTTGAGAAATGAAGGACTTTCATACAAACTTTCAACCCCTATTTTACCCCTTGGGGGATGGAATTTTGAAAAACTGTGAAACACGTACTTCTTTATTTTCAATTTGCAGCTCAAATACCAAGTTTCATGGCTATAACTTGAGAAACGAAGGACTTTCATACAAACTTTTATACCCTATTTCAGCCTTTTGGGGGTGGAATTTTGAAAAACTGTGAAACACGTATTTCTTTGTTTTTAACCGATAGCTCATATATCAAGTTTCTTGGCTATAACTTGAGAAATAAAGGACTTTTATACAAACTTCCAACCCCATTTTATCCCTTGGGGGATGGAATTTTAAAAAAACTGTGATACACGGACTTCTTTATTTTTTACCGTAAGCCAAAATACCAAGTTTCGTTGATATATAACTTGTAAAATATCTTGAGAAATGAAGGCCTTTCATACCAACTTTCATCCCTTATTTCACCCCTTTGGGGGTCAAATTTTCAAAAACTGTGACATACGTATTTCTAAGTTTTCAATTCGCAGCTCATATACTAAGTTTCATGGCTAAAGCTTTCATACAAATTTTCAACCCCTATTTTACCACTTTAAGGGTTGAATTCTGAAAAACTGTGACACACGTAATTCTTTATTTTTAACGAAAGCCAAAATACCCAGTATCGTTTATATAACTTGAGAATATCTTGAGAAATTAAGGACTTTCATGCAAAATATCGACCCCTATTTTACCCCTTTGGGGGTAGAATTTTGAAAAACTGTGAAACACGTATTTCTTTATTTTTAACCGGTACTCCACGTACCAAGTTTCTTGGCTAAAACTTGAGAAATTAAGCATTTTCATACAAACTCTCAACCCCTATTTCACCCCTTCGGGGGTGGAATTTTGAAAAACTGTGAAACACATATGTTTTAATTTTCAACCCGCAGCTCATATATCAAATTTCATGGCTATAACTTGAGAAATTAAAGACTTTCATACAAACTTTCAACCCCTATTTCACCCCTTCGGGGGTACAATTTCGGGATAAAAAGTATCCTATGTCCTACCTCGTAGTATGGGCTCAAATCCTGCCAAGTTTCGTTTGAATTCATTCAGTAGTTTCGGCGTGATGGGCGGCCAAGATACAGACAGACAGACAGATAGACAGACAGACAGACAGACAGACAGACAGACAGACAGACAGACAAAAATGAAAAAAATTACAGATTTGGCTTCAGTATCGAATAATGAGTGCCCTCCAAAAAAAATTTTCAAAATATCTTCAATGTACAGAATTGGACCTGTTACAGTTTTATTATAAGTATCTAGATAGCCCGCCAACCCGCATTGGAGCAGCGTGGTGGGTCTAAGCTCTAATTCCCGCTCTCCTGTGAGAGTGGAGGCCTGTGCCCAGCAGTGGGACGTTAATAGGCTGTAGTGATGATGATGATGATGATATAGATATCGCAGTCATCTGTCATTCAATGAACGCGCTAGTCATTCAATCAAATAGCAGATTAAACCAGATGACTGCGACATATATAAAATAAAATCGTTAGCTAATCAACGCACAGCCTAAACCACTGGGGTTAGAAACTTGAAATTTTGACAGTACCTTTTGTGACGTAGGCGCTCAAAAAGGAAGGATTTTTAAAAAATCCACCCCTAAGCGGATGAAATAGGGGGTGAAAGGGGAGGGGGTATGTGAGCTATCGGTTAAAAACAAAGAAATATGTGTTTCACTGTTTTTGAAAATTCAACCCTGAAAGGGGTGAAATGGAGAGTTGGTCCTTCAATCACGCCGCAACAGAGCAACGGGCATTTTGCACGGGTAGTTGAGAACCTGGAGAGTGGTATAGGCTACTTTTTATCCCGGAAAATTAAGTAGTGCCTGTGGGAAAACAAACTTATACCACGCGAACGAAGTTGCGAGCATCCGCTAGTATTGTATATAATTACTTACCAACTTTATCCCTTTTATGTTTGTAATTGTGACAATTTCTTGTCATGATAGATTTGACTGGACGCAAAAACATAAAAATATTTGATTATAATCATTACCTATACGCATTGACTTACCAATACCTTAGACGCACCATCGAAGCGCAAAAAACGGCACGGTCAAACTGTTCATAAATAGATAATATGAACAGTTCTCACCTCAGTCGCGCATGAGTACACCAAGCGACAACATGCCGTTTTGCGACAGCATACAAAAAATATGGAGTAGTTAATTTTTTATTTTTCTTATATTGAAGTTGTAAACTGGTACAATTAAAGTGCCCATTTTTTTTAATAAATTAATATGGGTATATTTAAAATTGGTAAGTAGTGTAAAAACCGTGTCGAATTCCTTAGATAAGAAATAATTCTTTCAAAATCGATATCTGGCAGTTATGATAATCATCATAGAAAAAGAAACCGTTGTCAATCTCTTAAAGAACGATGCCATATTTTTTTTTCTATTGAACAATTTTTTTTTATCGATTTTTGGGTAACTATATCGCAAACTTTAAAAATATTGCAGTTTCTTGTAATAATATTAATTAAAAAATAATATTAATTTATTTACAATATCCGATGCCCACACTTGAACACAATTTCACCATGTACAGTTCGCGCGCTAGTTGAATGCAGAATAAATATATGTGTCACCATACATTTACTCTGCATTCAACTCGCGCGCGAACTTTATATGATTTGAGCAAGGCCATTATTGAAAAATATATAGACGTATATGTATGTCTACACTATATGTAGACATTAAACATTGAAAAAAAGCATACTTCTAAAAGACAGGTTTATAAGTTAGGTAGGTACTCGTAGTTAAATATATTTCAAGGTACTTTTATTCATTTTTTGTCACTAGTTTTTGTATTTATTAAGAACTAGACTAGATTCTCCCTAATTTTCCGGGATAAAACGTAGCCTATATCCTTCCCCAGGATATAAACTACATACCAAATTTCAGCAAAATCAGTTGAAATGATGGGATAGCGTAGCAGACAGACAGACAGATCTTCGAAATCGGTGTACATTTTTTTTATACGCACCGTATTTAGAACCTCCTCCTTTATTGAAAGTCGGTTAAAAAAGTAGCCTATATCCTTCTCCGGGATGTAATCTATCCCTATACCATATTTCATTAAAATTGGTTGAAAAGATGGGCCGTTAAAGGGTAGCAGACAAACAGACAGACAGACAAACACACTTTCGCATTTATAATATTAGTATGGAATTCAATTCGTGAATTTCGTGAGAGGGATTCGAACCCGCGACATGTTACTACTTAATGAAATTTTTATCCTGCCAAGAAGTAACTGTGTTATATTTAGATAAAATACGTAAATAAAATATTTAATACATAATAACACATAAACACACAAATACATAAAGATAATTTTCATAAAATCATCATCACCAATAAAGTATTAAAAAAAATAAAAATATCAAATACAAATTTGTCGACTCCTATATCACTTTACTTCGGAACACAGAAAGTCTTCCGCTGATTCATTGCAAAATGTCGTATGTGTCGAACTTTTATTACAAGATTTAACCCTAAGTATGAATCTATATGGTTGGTTTTTGTGAACCGTTTGGTGTCTCAGTCTGTATTATATATAGCTGCGATTGTATAAGCGATTGTGGACGCTTTTTGAGTATTATTTTGTAGGTAATGTTGTATCCTTAGTTGGTAAATCGATGCCTATACGAGTCAAAATTGGTTATTAACTGCTGCATCACTTTCAAGCTAGCGCGCTACCATCGGGAACTACTTCGCCACATTACCACAAGAAATGTCTGCAGAAACATTTAATAGAGTTCAATCAATTCTGTAACTATTTATCAGAAACACTTTTGAAATACGTTTATTTTTGCAGGAATTAAGTAAATACATTCGGTTGAAGCGAGGATAAATGACCGAGATGGGGTGCCAACGATGATGTTACCTATCATTGGGTGCCAAAGTTTTTATTATACTCGTACCTTGAAATAGGTATTACTTACAATTTGAATGCAGATAAATGGCCGAGCCACTGAAATGGGGTTTCAAAGCTTTTGAGCCTATCAACTTCACGCTTGATTGAATTTCAAAAGCTCGCTTGGTGATTAATAATGCGTATAATATTCTGCTGCTAATCTAGAATCTTTAATACTAAGAGTAAGTTCATGTGTCCATACACTATACATACCTACACAAGGTGGGTTATGGGTAAGTACTTATTATAAATTACGAAAGTAACTGTTTTTAGAGTTCCCTCTGTCTGTCTGTCTGTCTGTCCGTCACTGTGGATTCAACATATCTTGAGGTAGCTCTAGTGGAGGAATGAAACAGGTGAGAGTGTTTTGAAAGATTTGTGTGAATGCGCTGGAGATGCGTTTAATATTGCTTGCTAGCGAACGGTTATCACGGTATTTTGCAATGTAGGTAGGTAACGCTGCTTCTTTGATATGCGTGGTTCATCTGTTAAACATTTGACTTTGACGAAATTTTATACATGATAATGAAGGACTTTTTACCTATAAAAAAATCATTAGAAAAGGCTCCATCGGGCTATTTCAAAATCTAAACTATTTACTGCTGAAGAAATGTCGAGAATCACAAAATACAAATAAATCTCACGTATTCGCCTTCCTTCATCGTGCGTACCGCGTAGGCTCGGTGGCCACTGGCCAGATTACAGGTACTTACTTAGTTTAGTAGTACAATCGGAGCTGCGACTCACGTGCGGCTCGCCCTGCTTCCTGGTGCGCTCCTCGTGGTCGAGCAGCGCCTCGACCGCCTCGACGAACTCCTCGGAGATGGCGTGCAGCAGCGCGTCGCGCGTCTCCACGCCGAACTCGAGCAGCAGCTCCACCATCTCGAGGTTCTCGTTGTCGATGGCCATCAGCAGCGCGCTGCGGCCCAGCGGGTCCACGCAGTCCACGTTGATGTGGCCGCAGTCGCGCGCGCGCGCCAGCACGCGCCGCGTGCCCGCCACGTCGCCGCGCTCCACGCCAAGCAGGTACTTCTTCTCGTCCAGCGACAGCACCGCCATCTCCTGGTGCGGCCGCACCACGTTCTCCTCCTCCGTCATGCCGTGGATGCTGTGGCGCTGCACACCACACATCGCGTCATTACTTCGTAACAGAAAACTAGAAGTAATAACACTAAACTACCTACTGCAGTCGGAGGCCGAGATCTGGAACTCCGACACCAGGTCCTTTGTCTCACTTTGCCATTTTTCCCACCAACCGTAAAGTTTTAAACGAACACATAAAAGCCCAACAGGATAGTTGTCACGTACAATAATTTTGTAACCTCGTGGACTTTAGTGGTCCCTAACATTTAGAGATTGTTGGTGAAAACTGACTCACCGAATAAGTAATTAAAAGTAGTATTTCAGTTTTCCACATAACACATTTCTTAACCACGTGGAAAATTAACTGAAGCTTCCATGAAAACTCCTATTTATTAATAATATGTCTGTATAGAAGAGAAATTAGTCGTCATGTAATGGACGTCCTTCGAGGGCCACAGTCGGGGATCTACTCGTACTCGTAATATGTCAAGAACATATTGAACGAGATGTTTATTGACGAAACTGGCCTCTGTAATGTGAGAACATTGCAATATTTGGAAGTGGAAATGAGCTTCTGCCTTACGACCTTTGTAGGATCGACCGATTAGATAAAGGACTTATACAATATTTTGAGATATTTTTCTAATTTGTGGAAGCAGTTTGTATCTTGTCTTGATTACTAGCTATATCAGCATGCAGGACAGGTTACCTACATATTTGTTGTTATTTTGGTTACAAAAACAAACATTCGCGCTACTTAAAGTTCCCGTTGCGCACGGAATAAATAATGTGCCACGAACCTAGTAGGTTCGTTAGGTAGGATATTATTTGCGAAAAACTGTGTCAAAAGAAATGGCCGCTTCCTAATCGTTATACGCTGTCACTCCAGCGGTCGTTTCCTTAACAAACGTTATCATGCAGCCATCGTGATGAGCGATACAGTGAAGTAGGTCAGCTGTTAGCGGCCAAGTGTCGCACGCTCGCTCGCTCGCTCGCCAGCCGCCGCCGCCGCCGCCGCCGCCGCCGCCGAGCGAGGTGGCGGAGGCTTCGAAGGCCGGTCCGCTCGTGCCTCATTATGCAAATTGGGGTCGAGCGAGGGCACGACAGCTCTCCCCACGCCGTCGATCTGCCGACAGCTGTCACTGCCAGCTGACGCGCTGGACGAAACAGTGCAACGACGTTCGACAACTATCTAATACCTACGTATATCGTAGTAGGTACAGTGCCAGTAGTAGGTACATAGCAATGTTTACTTTTTAATTAACAATCTCAGAACTATCTTCAGATCTCAATATAGATGCATTGCTGCGATCACGATGTATGTACATTCGTAAGAGTTCGCCAGTGGAAATTATATTTCGATCTTCGACATCAAATTAATGAAAGCCAGGGAACGTGCATCAATCGTAGGCGGGACGCGCTCGTGCAAACAAAAACAACCGTGCAGCTCGCTCGTCAGTCGTCAGTCGTCACGTCCGCGCCACTCGCGCACCCTTGACCTCGAGTGCGCCGTGCGGAAGTGCAGTGGAAGCGCATACCTTGACTTTGTTGTCGAGCGGGCGCGGCTCCGGCGCCAGCAGCGCGCCCATCTCCACGCGGCAGGTGGACGGCCGCCGCACGCGCTCGCCGCGCTCGCAGCCGCCGCCGCCGCCGCCGCCGCCGCCGCCGCCGCCGCCGCCGCCGCTGCCGCCGGACATCTCCGAGCCGCCGCTCTCTGCACAGGACACGAGCGGTCAGCTCCGCGGCTCATATATTTAGCGCGGAGGCCGGATGTTACTCACCGGCACCGTCGCCGCGAGCGCCATCTCGCACCCGCTCCGTGAACTGTAACAACACAAGGGAAGGTTGTAGCGTCCGCAAGTGGCCGAGGCGCGGCTGGCGGCCCGCGGCAGCGGACGGCGGCGCGGCGTACCTGCACGCGGCGGTCGCGGCGCGCGGCGATCTGCCGCGAGTGGCGGCGCAGCGCCTCCAGCGTGGCGGGGGCGGGCGGCGCGGGCGGGGCGGGCGGCGCGCGAGTCTGCCGCCGGCCGCGGAACTCCTGCGATCCGAGCTCTTTATTTACGACCTCGTAAACCGTTATTCGACATATATACACAACGTTCGACGTTTCCTAAAAAGATACATTTTAATTTTCCGCGAACCATCTGGGATGCTGCACGGTCAATTGCGAGTTTATTTTTAGTACGCACCTAAAAATGATGGATCGCTGTTGCCACTTAATCTCCCGACTCCTCGGCGTCTGTTTGTGTTTGCGCTCGTTTGTTTAAATGTTATTAAGCACCACTTAGAACAAAATTAATTACATAAGTTAAAAGAAGTTAACCTATATTTTTTGATTCTAGATGATTTAGAATTCAAGTAAGGTATTTGGGATTTTTATTTATGACTAGGTAGGTACTTAGCACAGTAGGTACGTCGTCTCGGGCCTCATAAGTCAAAGATGAAAGTTTAAGATAACATATTTTACTCAAATATGGGTGCAAAAAATTACTAAACAAATAAGCAAATTCCAAAGAACTTCATAACCAAATACCTATTCTGAGATCAAAAGTTTAAGAACGACAACAGGACTTCAATTAAACAGTCTCACAGGGAGCAATAAAGTCGACTTTATTTGTTGCAGGCATCCGAGTACTCGTACCTGTTCCTAGCTACGGGTAATAGTGTGCTCTGTCTTTCTGTTTACAGATTCGCGCCTTGCTAAACACGCAACACTGTGCACCAGGCGCCGCTCGCCACTCGCCGTTCATGTAAACACGACCGAACATACAAATATCTTTACATTATTTGTGCATTCCTTGTCAAGAATGAAGAGAAAATCTCAGGAAAGGTTAAACGAGTCAGTGCAGCGAACTTTTACAGCGAACTTATCCGAATATTTTAATGAGTTTGGGAAATGCATTAGGTTTCACTGTTTCAGTAACAAGCTAGCATCGAATCTCACATCGACAGCCGGCAATCAAACGTAAAACATGCGATATAGGTACCATTATTGAAATTATTATGGCTCGCCCTGTTACCCGAGCAGTAAAAACACAGAGCTTATATCCTACGCTGATCTGTCGGAGTCGGACGGAAAGTTTCGCCGACGGGGCGGCGGCGGCGGCCACGGAGCGTAGGTGCCGAGCCAGCACGGCGAGGGAGAGCACTGGGAAGGTACACGGTGTGTCGTGGTGGTAGTGGTGGGGTGCAGTCGCGAGGCCCGCGGAGCGCACGTGGGGGCGCGCGGCGCGCTGGGCGGGCGACTCGTCGGGAGCCGCGCACGCCGCGCACTGCCGCGCCGCCCGCCCTGGCCCGCGCCCGCCCTCCGCGCCCCTAGGGCGGGCGGTGCAACGACTGTTGTCGATTATCTTACCGTTGCCATCTGAACGTTGCAGTCTTTCCTCTTTAACCCCTACTACGAATTAATGCGTTACGATTTGGGTTTCGTTGGGTCATCGTTGTCGTAAGTACGAGTATGTCTTATACAATCGCACATGACGATATAATCTATAATTTAGGAAATCACAACTCATAGGAAACAGAAAGTAAAACGTAACAAATTGAGAGCCTCAGTTTGAGCTTTTGAATAAATTAATTGTTTCTTAAATAATTTACTAAACACCCTAGTTATTATAAATGCATAAGTGTGTTTGTTTATTGTTTTACTTTCAATCACGCCTCAACGGATTCTTTAATTCGAATAATTTCTTGGTTAGATAAAATGTCGTCAAAGAACTGGAGAATGAGATAAGTTTTTACTGAGTTCCTTATACTATACCCTACCTTATTTAGAATTATTACTCGACTCAGACTTTATCGATATTTGTCATGCCCCCGTCCCTGCGTCCATTGTATAGGTACTCTAGGCCTATGAATATATGTTGTTATTTTCTTTGTAAAACACTAAACAAAACAAAACTTTAAATTATATTTTGCCTCTTAAAGGAGTCGAAGGGTTTAAAAACTAAATTGAACTGCATTTCGATTGCTCTAATGACAAAATAAACTGTAAGTAGAGTCGATAGAGCAATACTTTAAACCTTTTTTTTTATGTGTACCCATAGTACCTGCTCATTCGAATAGGAATTACTTAGCTATCATTTAACACTTTTTTGCTTTTCTCCTAGGATTCTCTTTCTGGTAGAATTGCTAGGATATTACTTCACTATTTAGTAAAAACTATACCTACACAGACTCTTTTCAGGCCTCTGATACTCAAATATATTTCCCATGCAACACAAGCTTTGAGCGTGAGTTGAGGAGAGTCAACGCCAGGCAGGAGGCATCTATCGGCAATGTAGAAAAGCTTTCGCAAATTAGAGAAAAGTAATATAAACATAGTAAACATTTATTTAAACATTTATTTATTTATTTAAACATTTATAAACAAGTCTCGGCCAAAATGACAATTAACGGCCTCATTTAGCAATTCTCGCCTCAAAAGCCTCGGCTTCGCCTCGCCCTTCCAATATTTCTCAGCCGAGAATTGCTTAATGTATGGCCTGGGCAGTATTTAAATGTACTATTGTCGCCACCCGCTCTGGTATGGAGATGGTGTATATTTTTATTCAATAGCTCGTCCATTTCACACTAAATAACAGATGTTTCCATTTACCGCTTAATTAATGCCACGAATTAGCTAATAGTTAAATTATTGCAATTTCACTGCTCACTGTAGGGCTTCTGGTCTAGAGCTACACTGTGGCACAACGAAGCGGTTAAAAATCGATCGAATACTCGTTCGAATGGGAACCATAAAGATGTTTTGATGATCGCGCGATTAATGCACGGATGACATGCGATATTCGACCGAAGACTCCGCCCCACGGCCGGCGCGACGCCCGCCCTGGCTCAAAACATACAAAACCGCTTTACCAGCCTTCATCAATAACATTAAAGTAAAAGCTAGCTTCGAGGTGAAAATCCGTTCGTAAAACAACAAATTGCTCGGATTCAAAAGAAACTTAATCGATATTTTCTCTTCTGGAAAATGTAAGGATTTCGCTAATTTTAGTTAATAATGGAATTTAAAAATAAGTGTACAGCTTAAGTTACTTTCGTGTTATTATTCCTGACACTTAGTTTTCCGACGGGCCCCTCAGCTCGAGCACCGGCTCGAGCGAGGGACAAGCGCTGATAGTATCATTTTTTAATTAAAATACAGTTTAACGTTGAGTGCGCTTTGAGAGGCGCTCGACCATTTTGCTTTTTAGGGTTCCGTACCTCAAAAGGAAAAAACGGAACCCTTATAGGATCACTTCGTTGTCCGTCCGTCTGTGTGTCAAGACCCTTTTTCTCAGGAACGCATGGAGGTAGCAAGCTGAAATTCATATCAAATACTCAGGTCTACTGTCCCTTGGAGCTGTGAAAAAATCAAACTTCAAAAACAACGCAATCAAATTAAAGATACAGCCGTTTAAATTTCAAATTTTCGAATTTTCTTGCACTCGCAAGGGAATCAAAACCTACAGGGTACTTCCCGTAAACTCAGAATCTTGAAACTTGGTACGAAGTAACGTCATAAAGCACAGATAAAGGAAAAATTGCGAAAAGCATACCTAAATTATTAGTTAAGTACATCATATTATAATAAAAATATTTTTAATAATTTTAAACTTACTACCCCTTTCCGCATGAACGCGTAGAGGAATTAAATTGAAATTAAAATAGATAAGTGGAATATAGTACTGCCTCGTTGGTCTAGTGGTTAGCATAGTCGACTGCGGATCACGAGGTCCTGGGTTCGATTCCCGGTCGGGCATAAAAGTTAGGTATTGGGTTTTTCAATTAAGAAATTCTCAGTGCCAGCCCGGAGTTGGAAGTTGGCGGTGTTTCACCCCCGTGCCTCGGAGAGCACGTTAAGCCGTCGGTCCCGGTTATTATCACTAATATGATAACAGTCGTTAAAGCCCGCCAACCCGCATTGGAGCAGCGTGGTGGGTCTAAGCACTAATTCCCGCTCTCCTATGAGGGTGGAGGCCTGTGCCCAGCAGTGGGACGTTAATAGGATGTAGTGATGATGATGATGATGAAGTGGAATAAGAATACCATAACTTTTACTTACCTATATACCTACAGGTTTGTACGGAACCCTCGGTGCGCGAGTCCGACTCGCACTTGGCCGGTTTTTTATACAAAGTACGAACTTGCTGCAGTGTCTCTTGAAATTGACAATCCATGCTAAGTACTAATATTATTAGTTTAAATGAGATAAGTGTCTGTCCTGCTACGGTTTCACAGCCCATCTGGTTTTGGTACTGAGATGGCAGTTGCATCCCGGAGAAGGCTTTTAATTCCAGAAAATCAAAGAGCTCCCACAGGATTTTGAAAAAACCTAAATCCCCGAAAGCACCAAATATACAATGCCTTAGATACTTTTATACTTTATCTTAGACTAGCGGACGCCCGCGACTTCGTTCGCGTGGCATAAGTTTTTTAATTCCCATAGGCATTCCTTTAATTTCCGGGATAAAATGAACCCATGAAAAAAAACCCGTCGATCCGTTGCTCTGTTGCGGCGTGATTGAAGGACTATTTAACGTCCTTTGGGATAGAATTTATAAAAACTGTGGATTATGTATTTCATAATTTAAACCGGTAGCCCAAATATCAAGTTTCACGGCTATTTAACATGAAAAACGTCGGCCTTTTACACCAACTTACAACCCCCATTTTATCCGTTTGGGGGTGGAATTTTGAAAAACTGTTACACACGTACTTCTTTATATTATCAAGTTTCAAAATACCAAGTTTCGGTGTTATAACTTGAAAAATATTATGTTGATAAATGAAGGACATTCATCCCCTATTTATCCCCTTTGGGGGTCGAATTTTCAAAAATGTTGAAACACGTACGTCCGCATATCTAACTGAAAGCCTAAATGCTAAGTTTCATCACTATAACTTGAGAAATCAAGGACTTTCATACCAACTTTCAACCCCTATTTTACTCCTTTAGGGGTGGAATTTTGAAAAACTGTGAAACACGTATTTCTTTATTTTTTACCGATAACTCATACACTAAGTTTCATGGATATAACTTGAGAAATGACTGACTTTCATACAAACTTTCAACCCTTATTTCACCCCCTTAGGGGTGGAATTTTGAAAAATCCTTCCTTAGTGAGCGCCTACGTTACAAAAGGAAGCTACTGTCAAAATTTCAAGTCTCTAACCCTAGCGGTTTAGGCTGTGCGTTGATATATAAGTCAGTCAGTCAGTCAGTCAGGACTTTGAAATTTATATATATAGATAGGTACCTACGTACTAGATTTTACCCGTGACGATGTCGGCATAGTTTTATATATTTCAAGGCTGTGGTTTTGGGTATTTGTTTTTAAATCCCACGGAAAACTTATTTTCCCGGTATAAAATTTAGTGTGATACCAGAATTCCGGTGTCCGTCTGCAAGTAAATACTAAGTGACCCCTGATTTATACATATTAGGTAGGTACATATTATGGAAGAGGTATTAGCTACGAGTACAGTGTACAGTGTACAGTCCGACAAACTTATCGGACCCGGTGACAGCTTCGCTAATATTTATATTAAATACTAGCAGATGCCCGCGACGTCGTCCGCGTGAAATATTTTTTTTAAATTCCCACGGGAACTCCCTAATTTTTCTAGTTAATATATTTATATAGCCTATGACATTCACAAATAATATGGCTTTCTATTGGTACCAGAATTATTAAAATCGGTTCAGTAGATCCAGGGATTACCCCCTACAACGTCACAAACTTTACCTCTTTATTGACCGAGCGAAGCGAAGGTCTCTGAGTCTACTTGAGTGAATTTGCAGTTGTCCGTCCGTCTGTCCGTCCGTCCGTCCGTTCGTCTGTCAGAGCCTTATAACTTCTGAATTACTGAACGTAATTACTTCAAATTTAAATATAATATGTAAACCGATGGCCTCCAGCCGAATATGGCTTAAAAAGTTATAAAAATCTTCACGCGAACGAAGCCGCGGGCATCATCTAGTATAAAATATAAAACAAAACTAAACAGGCATAAAAATATGATCCAATTTTGGCCACCGCGGTCAGCTAAGTTTGACGGATTTACTCCTCAAAAGTCAAATAAACCTGTCTTGCGTTCGCCGAGACTATTTAGACTCGAGACGAGCGACGCGACCCGTGACCCGCGACCCGCGACCCGCGACCCGGTGAACCTTCACCACATTGCTCGAAAGTTCGAAACCATTCGCAACGTAATGAACTTATTTGAATTCTATATGAAAAGATATTTAAATGACGATTGGGTCAAATATAAATTTTATCAAAACTTTATCTACCTCCATAGGGAACAAGCTACATACTGTTAGGTAACTAATTAATTTTAATAATTTATTACGGTATGTACAAGTATAATATTATTATAATATCAAACTAATATTTAGTTATTTTAAATAGGTTTTTATTTAGTTATATTAAATAGGTTATTTATTTTTAGACTAGATGATGCCCGCGACATCGAACGCGTGGATTGATGTTTTTTGATTCCAGCGGGAACTCTTCAATTTTCCGGGATAAAAAGCCTATGTACTTCCCCGGGATGTAACCTATCTCTGTACCAAATTTCATCAAAATCGGTTGAGTAGTTAGGCCGTGAAAGCGTAGCAGACAGACAGACAGACAGGCAGACACACTTTCGCATTTATAATATTATATAGTAGGTATATAGTTTGTAATATTATATGGTATATGGTATATGGTATAGTAGTATAGTATGGATTACGCGATGTCATCAAAAGCAACGGATTAAATATTATTAAGTTGAAAACATGACCGCACGGAAAGATGACTGTAAAAGTCTACGTCTACGTCTACGTCTGACTACAAACTCTCAAATTGCCCCTGCCTGTGATAGAACCCGGGACCTCAAACCGCTCACCACTGCGCCATGGATCTCCGAAGCGTAGTGGTGAGTGCTGGTGTATTCTTCTTTTGTTAAGAGATCTTTGCCGAAGGCAGAGGTTTCACATTTCATCATCCAGAAACTGTTTGAATTCCCTTCGACGGAAAGTCCGGAAAGCCTTCAAGTGAGCAAGTGGTGGAAGTTTGTTTGTAAGAGGTTTAGGTATTTCCGCGGATGAATTGCTAACTCCGGCCGGATACAGGAAAGTAACTTTCTGGAAACCTTTGCTGTGGCCGACAAACATTCGCATCGCTCCTTGTGAAGTTCCCTGTGACCTGTTTATATTTATGGTTCTATCAAATCTTACTCAGGTAGGGACTTTGGTTTCAACTTTTGTTTTTAAGTAGGTAGGTACGTACTACGGTGTATGTACTTGCTAGGTACTAAGTAGATTTTGACGACCTCCCTGGCGTCGTGGTGAGCGCTCTTACCTATCTTATAACGCGAGGACCCGGTTTCGATTCCCATCGGGGACAATTTGGAAATTTATAATTTCTGAATTTTGTCTGGAAGGCTTCGGCCGTAGCTAGTTACCACCCTACCGATAAAACCATTTAAACATTCCGGTACGATGTCATGTAGAAACAGGTTAGGGCTATTGAGTTTAATATACCTGCTATACCCCTAACATGTTAACCCGGCACCATCTTAGACTACATCATCACTTACCACAAGTTGAAATTGCAGTGACGGATAACTTGTAGTAGATAAAAAAGATGATCCCGCGACTTCATCCGCGTAGATTTAGGTTTAATATTAATTTTCGTGGGAACTCTGTCTGTGGCCACCAAGCTTAGATCTCTGTTTCAAAATTCGTTACAATCGTTTAGATTGCTGGGCACACAACACAACGTAACAATAATACAGAAACACTTTCGAAAATATATATTTTTAGGAAAACAGAAGTGGAGTAAAGTGAAACTAAGCAAATATAACAAACCACAATTTATTCTACTAGTTAAATGATTTTAACATATCACAATTAAAATAATTAAAAAGGAACACACTCTAATCCAACCACAATTATGACTCATTGTGAGTCTCACAACTGACAAAATGCTAGCTCAAGAGGCGAATAAAGAATGACCACGCGGTAATACAGAGAGCGCTTTTTATACACGTTCCTGCCCGCTTTTATAGGTTTTAGTCGGGTACCTACACTACTCACAATAATTTTGCTAACTCGGCCTATCCTGATTGTGCGCCGCCCTCGGCTGCACCGGAAACAATTTCATCAGAAGCAGGAAGGGCTGGTGTGCGTATGCCATCTTCATTAGCTCCCCCTCTTGCGGTGTCTCCTGAACTAGTGAGGGCACCCAAAGATTCACCCGCATCGTCACAGTTACTGTCATCAGAACCTGCATAAGACACAAATGGTTGATTATTCATGACGATGCACGCTATTGCCTATTCTGACATTCATCACGCATACGAGGCCCTCATTCAAAATAACAACTTTCGCTACACAAAATAAAATGCTTCACATTCAAAAGTATGCATACTTCTCCAGACATTACATCTCAGTTAATCTCATACCTGAACTTGCAAGTTCACACACACACCACGTTAAAAACGTGCCAGGACAGAGCCTGATGCGCATTCAGAGAACGCGACTTCCCAGGACAAAACCTGCCAGGACACAGCCTGATGCGCATTCAGACAACGCGACTTCCCAGGACACAGCCTGCCAGGACACAGCCTGATGCGCATTCAGAGAACGCGACTTCCCAGGACACAGCCTGCCAGGACACAGCCTGATACGCATTCAGAGAACGCGACTTCCCAGGACACAGCCTGCCAGGATACAGCCTGATGCGCATCTAAGAGACGCGACTTTCGAAGCCAGCCACTCTAGGTCGCCAGCCTCGGAAGCACGCTGCATCTGGGCAACACCAGTCATACATCTCGACCAGCAAGGCAATTCACCTCACACCCAAATACATCAAACGTGCTACTGTAATCATAAGAAAACGTTAAAATGTTCGGTTGAATCTAACTTTCAAAAAAATGCAGCGCAACTCTCGGGACACCATTCTCCTTTCCAAGGAACCATGTACTGAGCTGCAGAAGTCTTTAGTGCGCTCACGCACCTACCCAAAACCATGGGTACCATTGTGATTTTCACAATGAACCGGGTCCACACCGGACCCGAGGTCGACACACACATTCGTGCTGCATCTCCTTGTCGGTGGTAGCCATTCTACCACCCACCTGACAGAGTGCTATGCTACACTCCTCGCAGGTCTGCCGACATAACCTTCTTCTCAATCTGCCCACTACATACAACGCTGTCCGCTGTCATCCACTAGCCTAACAGAGCCTAAAGTAACCTAACCTAACATGTAAGCTTACATTTTGACCTAACAACTGAACTAATAAGTAGCCTAACGTTTGACCTAACAACTGACCTAACGTCTGATTAACGACTAACCTAACTTTACTAGAGAAAGCATGTAACTAAATTGGATGACAACAAGCAGAGCCATAGGCAATGTTTATGCAAATTAAGTTGAAAGTGTCTGTCACCGAAGAACGTGCCGCGTAGTCCGAAGCAAGACTTCGAGGTACCACTCCAAGGCACCGCTCCAGGGCACACCTCCAGGGCCCCGATCCAGGGCACCACTCCATGGCGCCAAACCTTCACAAGCTCTCTGACTTAAAAGTTCATTACCAGCACAGTTACCAGTACCAGCACAGGTACCAACAAAATTATTTGACTGCTTCAGCAGAGCTCATACATACAAAGCCGATGGAACCCACAGAACCTGTGGAGCTCTCAATAGAGCTGGTAGAGCTCCTAGAGATCGTAGCGCTGGTAGAGTACCAAGACACAGTAGAACTCGTAGAGAAACAAGAGACAGTAGAGCTGGTAGAGCATAACGAGTCAGTTGAGCTCATAGAGCAACAAGAGTCGGTAGAGCTGGTAGAGCACAAAGAGTCAGTAGAGCTCATAGAGCAACAAGAGTCGGTAAAGCTGGTAGAGCCCTCACTAAAGGTCGCTCAACCATAGTACAAAGTCACAGTTTTACCATGTCGAAACAACTTTGAACATTCAAAACATCAAACATCATCATCGATGAACACAGAAAATGAAGAAAGTTTACTCATACCAGTTATGTTCAACCATATCGAGTAGGCTAACGAGCAGCCTCGCGCACTATACAAGCACGCAGCCCTGCGCGACCAGTAGACGCGCAGTGTCACGCCTCACAGCGTGGCATGCGAGCGCGCAGCATCGCACCCTAGGCGAGCGCACAGCCATGCGCAACCAGGAGCGCGCAGCATCGCGCACTAGTTGGGCGCGCATCCCTGCGCGACCAGTGGACACGCAGTGTCACGCCTTAAGCGCGGCAGGCGAGTGCGCAGCCCAGCGTGACCAGAACGCCTCACACGTGGTGAGCGCCGAAGACGAAAGGAACATAGAACAGAAAATGAACCTGTGACCTGTAGGTCACAGCACACACGTCATGTCCATCACAGGTTCTGAGTACCTTTACGAGCAATTCATAGCAGCGACGATCAATTGTCTTATCCAGCTGCCACTATGCCTCATGCATTCACAACTGAATTTTAACTTCATTGCACTTTATGTAATCCTTGTTTAGTGCGGATTACAACCATTTTGTTTATAAAAGCCTCGTATGTAAAATTACTAACGAGAAAATGTTAAGATTCTGACAGGTAGGTATGTAGACTCGTAATCGATTTGTATGAAATCAAACTTTAACTATCCACGAGGGTAGATAAACAATACTTCTCTAATCAAAGCGAAATGCAACTTTCTTGCTATCTAAATTACGTGATCAGGTTCGGTAACATTAAGGAAACCAACCAAAACCCAAGTTATGTTTAACTTCAAATATCCGCTCGTCTATACCTGACCATAACAATTTTTGTTAAATCGAGAAAGTATTCGCAAAATCTATTCACGTTAACTATTCAAAAACGCATTGATATCTCAGGAACACACAACCAACTTACTTACACTTTTTCTATGGAACAAGTCATGTTAAATAAAACAATGAAATCGTAAAGTAGGTAGGTAACAATATTTACGTATCTTAATTCAATTCAATTCCCAGATGTTGGCTTTTAGCTATGTTTACGTATGAAACTTTAGAATTGCGGTTGGTTTGTGTCCGATCGTAACTAGGTAATGATGAGTTTTAAATAACAACAGCATGTTTTAGCAAAACATTACTTTATGACTCAAAACTCAGCAAACTTAAGAGGTTTCAAGTTATGTATTCAAACTTAGGGTATGAGTCACCTCTTTTTCACAAAAATATTTTTGTACCCGGTCGGTACCCACAAAGGTTCTACTTTTGAACAAGATGTTCACAAACTAGCATTCAGGGCGGTTTAGGGACTCAAATGTATGCGTTATGCCAATAACAACCACTGAGCCAACACAGCTTTCTAATTTAGTGGGAAATTATCATAAAATGGAAATCACGTAAATACAATTGGAGTCTAAACCTTTTCTTAACACAATTAACAGTCAATTCAGTAACAAGAATTACTGTTCATTTACTTTGTGGCTACGCTTGGTGGGTATTACATCCTTAAGCAAATAAATTAAACGGTCTTACCGAGGTCTCATATTACGTCATATCACCAGAGGCTCGATGGTGTTATCACCTCACCACCATTCCAGGCAAATGCCAGGCGTAACACGGGAAAGCGCGCAGCACCGCGGCTCCGAGGCACGCAGCAAGGCACGACAGCGTGTCGCGCAGACTGAATTGCCCTCGTGAACGCTGCCCAGAGCGCCCACGTGGCATGCACAGTTGCACACCCAAGCGCACTCGTGAGGCGCCTCAAGCACACGAGCTGTGCAACACCACATCTCGGCCACACTCCGCGAGCCAGCGTTACCAATCACATGAAAACAAAACACAACTTAAGCACACAAATAAACACTGCACATTACGCGAGTCACCCTTCGAGAGATATCTTGATCGGTCACGTGATCAACTTTAAGCACTTTAAATTTGGGTATGTTCCTTTTTGGTTCATCTCGTATGTGGGCATATTTAGCGGTCCTTTACCTATATATTATATATTTGGGCCTATTTAGGAAAACAGAAGTGGAGTAAAGTGAAACTAAGCAAATATAACAAACCACAATTTATTCTACTAAAGAAGCAAAGAAAGTTTTTAAAGAAATTTCTCTACGCCTGGTCGATGTAACGTGTGACCAAAATGCTGGCCTCTACTTTGCCCAGAGAATTAGTATCGCGATACAACGAGGCAATGGGGCTAGCATTTTGGGAACAATTCCCTCTGACAGTGGTCTACTAGATTAATTGGTTTTAACATTTTATTTTAATTTTAATTTAATGTAATAGTTATTATTTACCTATTTTGTGTATATCAATATCCAATTGGTGTGATTTATTTCCTGTAAAAGATAACATAATAAATATTATTTCTACTAAATGATTTTAACATATCACAATTAAAATAATCAAAAAGGAACACACTCTAATCCAACCACAATTATGACTCATTGTGAGTCTCACAACTGACAAAATGCTAGCTCAAGAGGCGAATAAAGAATGACCACGCGGTAATACAGAGAGCGCTTTTTATACACGTTCCTGTCCGCTTTTATAGGTTTTAGTCGGGTACCTACACTACTCACAATAATTTTGCTAACTATATATTATACTCGTATCTATACCTATCTAATTAGATAATGCCCGCAACTCCGAGTGCGTGCGCTTGCGTGTGGATGAATGCATTTTTTTATTCCCCCGGGAATGCGGTCCCGCAGGAATCCCTCGATAGCCTATGTGTTTCCCCGTGATACGGCTCTGTACCAAATTTCATCAAAATCAATTGAAAAGATTGGCCGTTAAAGCGTAGCAGACAGACAGACAGACACACTTTCGCATAATAAGTATGGATAGTAGCATAGACATCATGCTCATCATGTTGTTATTGATGTCCTGGTCCAAGCGTGGAAGTCATTGTAAATTATTATTAAATCTGAACTGGGTCTGGTTAATGAACTAATTTATTTTGACTGAAAATATTTAATTAACTTATTAGTTTCTTAGAGTTACTGCGGTTACACCTAGAATTCTTTTAGACTAAGTCTAGAGACTAAATGTGACGGAATTCGCTATTTCATATTCTATGGGGACCTGGTGGAGACGATAACAAAAAAACCGGCCAAGTGCGAGTCGGACTCGCGCACCGAGGGCTCCTTACAAACCTGTAGGTATTTAAGTAAAAGTTATGGTATTTTTATTGCTAAATGAAATCTACATTAATAAGTTTAAAATTATTAAAAATATTTTTATTGTATGATGTAAATAAAAATGTATGCTTTTCGCAATTTTTCCTATATCTGTGCTATACGTTGCTTCGTACCAAATTTCAAGATTCTGAGTTCACGGGAAGAATTCCTGTTGGTTTTGAATCACTGGCAAGTGTCGAAAATTTGCAGCATAAACGGCTGTATCTTTTGATTGTGTTGGCTTACAAGTTTGATTTTTTCACAGCCCCTTGGGACAGTAGACCTAAGTATTTGCTATGAATTTCAGCTTGATACCTCCATGTGTTCCTGAGAAAAAGGGTCTTGACACACAGACGGACGGACAACAAAGTGATCCTATAAGGGTTACGTTTTCCTTTTGGGGTACGGAACCCTAAAAAGCAATAACACAGAACCGGCGAATAGAACCCATTCAAATTCCACGCCGCACCGCCGCGCCGCGCCGTGGCCGTGCCGGGCGCTGAAAACAAATTACAAACTGAACAATGGCTTCAGGAAACGACCAGCTGGCTCACATCGCCCCTCCCCTCCCACGACACCGGCCCCCCCACACGAACAGCGCGACTTTCAAGCAAACGACTGGTTTGCGTTACTCAGACAGCTGGAAGTACCGCCAGCATTATTCCCAGATTTAATGACTCCGCTAATAACTGCATCCTCCCCATACGTACAATAACGTGTAATGCGAGACATCTAGACGTGGACGGCGGATAATTTGAAGCCGTGTATTAGCGCCCCGGCGCCCGAGCCGCGCCTCGCCATAAAACGATATTACTCACTTATCACTATGAGTCTGAACTTCTTGATCGGAGCCATTGCGGAACGTTTAATTCGGTCTGTAATTGCAATGCAATACGCACCTTTATTAGACTATACTTACGAGTAAGTCGTAAGTTTCGTCCTCAGCCGAAGTCAACAGGGTTGCAAAGAAAAATTGAGACCGCCGGGTCAGCAGCAGCAGCCTCTGAATGCAATTTGCCATCAATATTCGGTAAAACCAACCCTGCAGGCTTGTGAGGCTAGGAATGTAGAGTCTTGCCTCGGTCTTACACTCAGCTCAGACACCCGTCTGTCATCAGTCGATGTGGTCGACATTTGAGTAGAGACTAGAGTACCAACGTTTAGTTGCTTGTGTGCCAGCCAGAGAGCATAACACTTTATCTGCTGCTCAGTATTCACCGGGGAGAGGGAGTTCCCGGTTTACAAAATTGTAATTTTGGCAACCGGTTCTGCAATGTGCAGGTCATGTTGAAGCTGTTGTAGTTGTGCATTTCAGCCGTGACTGGTCTCCTCCAGGCGCCTCATCCTGCCCGCCTGCCGAGTGGGATGCCGCGTAGCATCGCATCGCATGCCGAGTGATACCTACACAGGAGATGGCTGTCGGCTGACATCGAATACAAATTAATCGCAGCTAAAGCCAACTCAAACACAACACTATGGAGGTAAGTAGACATTCGCATGAATCAGAAGCTCGCTTTTATGTGTTTCGAGAACATGTACTCATGCGATGTAGGAGGCAATTTGTGGTTTTGTAAACTTGCAAATTATTGCTTTTGCAAGTAGGTACCGAGTGACGAGTCATGTTTCTGAAAAAACAAAAGGGTTTTAAATCTCTTGAGCAATCTATATTTAAACTGTATTCGTATACGACAAACTGTCTTTTATCACTAAATTATCAAGATCGTTAAGAAATGGCGGCATGGCGCCACAGACTTAACGATACGAAAACAGTTATTCGGAACCATAGCTTGCTATCGCACAGCTATATCGTCTTCAGAACAGTCGTCCAATTGAAATTTTAAGCAATATATGTTTTTACTATAATGCACGTGCTGATGTTTCACTACACGTCAGCGTGGCGGTCGGCGGAGAGCTCACACTGGAACCAGTTCTATACCCATTCTGAATTACCAAATACCATGTGCTCTATATAATTTATGTGCCCAGTTGGCACACCTAAAAGCCATAAATCGAGAATTGCTGAACACAAAATTATGCTGAATATCTTTGATGGTCATCTGAACTTTACCGTGGCTTTTAGGTAAGTAAATATAATAATTTTAAGCAAGCTTTGTATGGAAACCTCCAAATAAAATGTTGAGCTGAATTTGGCACAAGTGTTCTTTAGGGTCTTAAAAGTAATCTCACTCTATCACCGGATAGAGTCTTGACTTCAAGTTGTCCTACGTGAAATAAACAAATCGTTTAATTTGTTTCCAGATGCCAAGGTCAGCGTCTAGAATCTAGATGCCAATGCATGCGCCGGTGTTTTATTGTCAGCGGCAGGCTGTCAACAGTCAACACACCAGATCAATACGGCTACTATTGGAGTAGTCGTATCTAACAACTCGCTCCTCGCATCACCACTAGCAGGCGCAGTCGCGGCGCGGCGTGAGCTACTGCACAATTGTGCACACAACTGTCGACCTCAATGCCGCGACGCATTGCCTACTTCGACGACCTCCCTGGCGCAGCGTTGAGCGCTGTTGTCTTAACGTGGGAGGTCCCGGGTTCGATCCCCGGCAGAGTCTATTTGGGAATTTATAATTTCTAATTGTTCTCTGTTCTGGCCTGGCTTTGGCTGTGGCTAGTTACCACCCTGCCAGCAAAGATGTGCCGCCAAGCGATTAAGCGTTCCGGTACGATGCCGTGTAGAGACCGATTAGCGGTATGTTTAATATAACTACCATACCCTTAACAGGTTAGCCCGCTACCATCTTAGACTGCACCATCACTTACCATCAGGTGAAATCTTTTTTTTACTAACTACAAGTTTGTAGTTGATAAAAAAACTTAAAAAAAAACTCAACAAACTGTTTAGGTACATATCCTACTGCAGAATATTTTGATATGTAAACTACAAAATGTTGTAAACCACAGAATGTATATAAGTATTAATGTTCGTCCGAGTGGGATTAGGTTCTTTTAAAAAAAACCGGCCAAGTGCGAGTCGGACTCGCGCACCGAGGGTTCCGTACAAACCTGTAGGTATATAAGTAAAAGTTATAGTATATTTTTATTGCACTTATCTATTATTTTAATTTCAATTTAATACCTCTACGCGTTCATGCGGAAAGGGTTAGTAAGTTTAAAATTAATAAAAATATTTTTATTATATGACTAGATGATGCCCGCGACTTCGTCCGCGTGGATTGATGGTTTTTTTTTATTCCCGCGGGAACTCTTAAATTTTCCAGGATAAAAAGTAGCCTATGCCCTTCTCCGGGATACAACCTATCCCTATACCAAATTTCATCAAAATCGCTTGAACAGATATATTTTTTTGATTCCCGCGGGAACTCTTCAATTTTCCGGGATAAAAAGTAGCCTTCCCCGGGATGTATCCTATCTCTATACCAAATTTTATCCAAATCAGTTGAATAGTTAGGCCGTGAAAGCGTAGCAGTTAGACAGACAGACAGTAGGACAGACAGACACACTTTCGCATTTATAATATTAGTATGGATGTAACTAAAAATTTATACTTTTCGCAATTTTTCCTTTATCTGTGCTATAAGACGTTGCTTCGTACCAAATATCAAAATTTTGAGTTCACGGGAAGTACCCTGTAGGTTTTGATTCCCTTCCGTGTGTCGAAAATTTGCATAAAAATATTTTTATTATATGGTGTAACTTAAAATTTATGCTTTTCGAAATTTTTCCTTTATCTGTGCTATAAGACGTTGCTTCGTACAAAATTTCAAGATTCTGAGTTCACGGGAAGTACCGTGTAGGTTTTGATTCCCTTGCGAGTGTCGAAATTTGCAGCAAAAACGGCTGTATCTTTTGATTGTGTTAGCTTAGAAGTTTGATTTTTTCACAGCTCCAAGAGACAGTAGACCTGAGTATTTGATATGAATTTCAGCTTGATACCTCCATGCGTTCCTGAGAAAAAGGGTTTTGACACACAGACGGACGGACAACAAAGTGATCCTCTATGGGTTCAGTTTTTTAAAAATTATTAAAAATATTTTTATCTTACTTATAATATTATAAATGCGAAAGTTTGGACGGATGGTTGTATGGATGTTTGAATCACGCTCCAACGACTGAACGGATCTGGCTGAAATTTGGCATAGAGATAGATTATAGTCTGGAATTAGGCTGCTTTTTATCCCGGAAAATAAAGGAGTTCCCGCGGGAACCAAAATACCTCGACCCACGCAGACGAAGTCGCGGGCTAGTTAAATGATTTAACTAAAAATTTATGTTTTTCGCAATTCTTCCTATATCTGTGCTATAAGACGTTGCTTCGTACCAAATTTCAATATTCTGAGTTCACGGGAAGTACCCTGTAGGTTTTGATTCCCTTGCGAGTGCAAGAAAATTCGAAAATTTGCAGCATAAACGACTGTATCTTTTGATTGTGTTGGCTTTGAAGTTTGATTTTTCACAGCTCCAAGAGACCGTAGACTTGAGTATTTGATAGGAATTTCAGCTTGATACCTCCATACGTTCCTGAGAAAAAGGGTCTTGACACACAGACGGACGGACAACGAAGTGATCCTATAAGGGTTCCGTTTGTTCCTTTTGAGGTACGGAACCCTAAAAAGGAATTTCAAAATACTGTGAAAGACATAAAATTCTTTATTTTTCATCGAAAGCACAAATACCAAGTTTCATGAATAGACCATAACTTGAAACGCCTATTTAAGTTCCTTGGGGGTGGAATTTCCTTAGTACACATCTAGGGTGATCAAGAAATATTCTCCTTTCCTACGTTCAGCCGTTTGAGCTAGGTAAATTGTCTGAAGCCTTTTATAGTATAGTTATTGATTGATGTTGATTGACCTTCTGTATACGTACATGACTACGTAGGTAGTAGGTACTACATTACAGAGCATTTTTGGGTTCGAGAAAAATTACCACCAGCACCTATCTTATAGGTATACATCCTGGTGATACCTTCTTCATAATTTGATGGTCCATTCGAATTCAAAAAAGGGCTATAGGTACTTCTAAGAAAGTAGGTAGTTGCTTATCTATGTAGGTACTTACCTAAGTAATTCTGGGAATCGAAATAAATGGTGTAATGCAGTTGCAACACAGGTTGCAATCGGTTGTAAATGGTACCTATGCTGTAATATGGCTCGCGTTTGATATAATACTTACCTAATTTGGGCGATCGCAGTATGGGCGGCGCAGCGTGGTGGCTGCGTGCTGTGGCCTGTGGGCGCTGTGGTGGCGCGGGCGGCCGCTGACGCCGCCGACACCGCCGGCACCGCTGACCTACATCGCGCTAATCGCATCACGTGAACAAGCTCGCGTGCCGCGGTCGTTGCCCCGCGACCCTTCCGCCCCGCCTGACTTCCTGCCGCCGCCGCGCGCCGCCCCCACTGCTACCTTCCTGCCGGGCCGTACTCCTTACCTACCGCCTCTGTTGCGACACTGCAAGCTTTTCATTGTTGGCCCTGGACTGCAATCAGTGACACCTGTACTTCTAACCTGCTAGACTTAGAGGAACGGAATGGAAAAGTTCGCGCCAATCTACTATGGTTTACCTCGGGTAAGGTGTGGCGTGTATTACCTACCGGCTTCTGCAACGCAGCACGCGGCACGCCAACCGACAAGATGTTATACTGTGTCGTTGTACGACGAACTTAGATACTTTTGTA
The DNA here is from genome assembly GCA_963932025.1 of Erebia epiphron. Taxonomy (NCBI): domain Eukaryota; kingdom Metazoa; phylum Arthropoda; class Insecta; order Lepidoptera; family Nymphalidae; genus Erebia; species Erebia epiphron. The sequence goes on along the minus strand of OZ009946.1, from coordinate 35,357,859 downwards.
TCAATTCGGTTAGAACTTAAAACTGAAAGCCCGTTGAACCACAAAATACCTAAAATGCAGGAGATAAACTTGGTGAGGAAAAGATATTTGCTGAGAAGATACAGGTAGGTACTTATCCTGAACTAAGCTGTATCAAGGCTGATGATCCAGATGAAGGTCCAGAAGCGCATCTATCGAACATTCTTCCAATTTGCATCGATACCTATTAATACAGTCATAACTCATAAGTCATATAGGTATTATATATAAGTACCTACATAGTCGCTACAGATGGCAGAATATCGACAAAGAAAATAAGTACCTATAGTACGGGACTAATAAACATTGACCCTAAAATAAAAAATTGTAAAGCTGATTTTTGGCACAAGTGTTCCTTGGGGTCTGAGAAGTACCTCTTAAAAATTCCCCCCCCCCTAGGCCGCGGGCGTTTCCCCCCCCCCCCCCCCCCCCCAAACGTCTCCCCAACCGCAGTTTTTTGTAATTTTCTCAAAAAATATTAGTGCTAGAAAAAAACCATCTATGGCGAAAATATTCTACATTAAACACAAAATTATTTTCAAACACACGTACTTATAAAAATACAGCTGATGAGTAATAATAATTATTATGAATTTATGATAATGACTCTATCAGTTATGTACCTACCTATTGTAACCCTTGACATTTTGTGCCCGGTAGCGATCCCAGGAGATTCCGTGAAATAGGTACGCACGAAATTTGGGTAAGTAGGTATGTATTAAAGGTAATTAGGTAGATACTTACCTACAAGCCTACAGCCCACGTACCTATTGTATCTGTCACCGTAACATTGCAAAAACCGTTAGATTGCAATCTAACTAGCGAAATTGTAAACTGTCGACAGATTGTGAACCGTTCAATGTTCTGAGTGTCAATTTTTGAAATATTCATTGTATTTACGTTTCTTGACCCTTTCTTGTAGGTTAGGTTAGGGTTCGACATAAATGCACTTAGGTTTTATCGATTTTCACTTAGGAATACCTAACAGATTACAATCTACCGAAAAATAATGCGTTAAATTGTAATCTATCGACAGTTTACAATATCGCTAGTTAGATTACAATCTAACGGTTTTTGCAATCTTAGGGTGACATATCGATTATCGATATAGAGCCGAATTCGACTGGACTACAGCTGTACAGCTTCTAAATTGATTATTACAGTTTGCCCGAATTCATATTGCTAGGCATATCACTTTCATCCATGACTCACGAGGGTTTTTAGATAAGTAGATTATATACATATATATATTATACATACTATACGTACAGAGACAAGAAAAAGTTACTATGTAATGTCACACCTACGTAGTACTACGTAGGTACATAGGTACCTGACACTTTTCTAAAGATAACAAGTAATAAAATTAAAAATTTTAAAAGAACCCACGACGAACTGCAGAGCTCCATTATACCTTTGACCTGTATAACTTTGAAACAACAATTAGAACTAACCAAACGTATATATTACATAATATCTAAAACACAAAACTGCATCTTTGACGGCTCAGTAGTTTTTTTGACCAGCGTGGTGGACTATGGCCAAACCCTTCTCTTTCCGAGGCGCGCTTGTCACGACAAATCAAAAGAGTCTAAATATGACGGGTTTACGATGAGTTCCTATGACCACCTCCTGGTTCCATCATGAGACCCTGGGCAGCATCTAGGTGCAAAGTTCTTATCAAGACAAATCTAAAGAGTCCAAACGCGACGGGTATACGATGAGAATTTAAGGAGTTCCCATGATCGCCTCCTGACTCCATCATGAGACCCTGGACAGCATCTAAGTACAAAGCGCTTGTCACGACAAATCAAAAGAGTAAAAATGTGACGGGCTTACGATGAGAACTTAAGGAGTTCCTATGACCACCTCCTGGCTCCATCATGATACCCTGGGCAGCATCTAGGTACAAGCTAAATATATCTAAAACAAAAAGCCCGCATCTAAATCAGCACAGTAGTTTTTGAGAAAAATGGTAACATATTGAAAAAATAAAATCATAGACTACAGCTCAGCTTTGTTGTCTATGGTCCTAAAATATATCTATGAACCTTCTCACAAGCTATACACATCTAATGAAAAAAACCGCATTTCAATCGGCCCAGTACTTTTTGTGAAAAATGGTAACATATCGAAATATTAAAATCATAGACTACAGCTCAGTTGGTTGTCTATGGTCCTAAAATATATCTAAGAACCTTCTCTGAAGCTATACATATCTAATGCAATAAACCGCATTTCAATTGGCCCAGTACTTTTTGTGAAAAATGGTAACATATTGAAATATTAAAATCATAGACTACAGCTCAGCTTGGTTGTCTATGGTCCTAAAATATATCTAAGAACCCTTTCACAAGCTAAACATATCTAATGCAAAAAATCGCATCTCAATCGGCCCAGTACTTTTTTGAAAATTTTTAATATATTGAAAAATTAAAATCATAGACTACAGCTCAGCTTAGTTGTCTATGGTCCTAAACGATGTCTAAGAACCTTCTCTCAAGCTATATAAGTATATCTAACTAGTATTTCGCCCTGTGCGCGAGCAGCTCAAGGGTTGTGGTTAGACTTACAAGTAGTACAGATTTTACTGTACTAAACTGAATTCATTTATTATGGTGATAACAAAATAAATGGCGCTGATTTTTTTAAACTTTGGTAAAAGTTTCCTGTTTCGTAACCCCAGGGAGTCCTAAATATCGATTTTGAACGAAATTGGTCAATTAGCAAAGAATTTCGAAATGGCGCTGATTTTCTAAAATTTTGGTAACAGTTTCCTGTTTTGTGACCCCAGGGAGCCCTAAATATCGATTTTGAACAAAATCGGTTAATTAACAAAGAATTTCAAAATGGCGCTGATTTTTTAAAATTTTGGCACCAGTTTCCTGTTTTGTAATCGCACGAAGTCCTAAATGCAATTGGACGTCACGGATGTGACTACGAACGTTGTATCTCTTAAGTTTTTTGATCGATATAAAATAGAAATCTTGCGTTTTCAAGTGTGTCGCTGTGTTGTTGGCAAAGCATTAGCCCTATTCTAGCAGTGGTAGTGTTTTGGTGTTTGGAACTGAACTTGAAGCGGCGAAAATCTGAAATTAAATCTATTTACCAGCCGAAAGGAGGATATACTGAAAGAGGGTATACTGAAATAAATTTACTTGCCCCATCATATCAAGTATACGGCTGGTCGAATAAAGTAGTTCGCTTTTAGCCCCATCTAATAGCATTTTAGTAAACTATTAAGCAGGAGCCGTCTATCGTCAATAATTGAACTACGTTGTCATAAGCAATACGGTGGGTCAAAATGGCTAAGTGCCGAGCTTGTGTAAAGTTCCTCTCGCCGGTAGGTGGCGCTGCTATTACCTGCGGGTGCTCCGCTATTTATCATAAAGCATGTGTCGCTGTTCCGGAAGACACACAAATGCCATCAAATTGGATGTGTCCGGAGTGCATATGTAAGTTGCCAAAAACTGGTAATGCGGCAACACCTGTGAAAGGCATAGCAACAAGCTATGATTTGCCGCGTCCTGTAGAGACGACTAGCGTAACGGCGAGAAATGCTGTTAGCCGGAGCCCTGAGCCTGCGACGTCTATGTGCTCAGAGATTCAGAACCCCAATAATACGACACACGACACAACTCAAGAGTTTAGTGTGGAATTAGGTTTAGAAATTCGTTTGTTTCGGGAGGAACTGCGCGAAGTTAGGCAGGAATTTAAAAGCCTCCGTCAAGAAATTTCTGATTTGCGAAGTCTTCTTTCTAGATCGGACGATCGGATCGACAGCCTAGAGAAAAGAATAGATTCGTTAGAATGCCTGAAGGAATCTGATTGTTCTCATCAAGTAAGTGCATTGGAACAAACTATCACCCAACTAAAATTAGATATTAATGACCGGGAGCAGGAAATGTTACAGTCGGATATTGAGGTATCTAATCTTCCAGAGGTCGCAGGCGAGAACCCAACTCAAACTGTGATGCTTTTAGCAACAAAGTTAGGCCTGACACTTAAACAGGAGGATGTAGTGTTCGCTGAAAGAGTGGGAAAAACTGTCGAAATAAACAAAGGTGAGACGAAAAGGGCTCGGCGCTTGGTGGTACGATTTTCCAGGCGTCAGCTGCGGGATGAGTTCATCCAGAGTGCTAGAGTGCGGCGCGGGGCTACATCAGCTGACCTTGGCATGGACCTGCCACCACGACAATTCTACGTCAACGAACGACTTACCCCTACTAACAGGAAACTTTTATATTCCGCACGCGAAGCAGCTAGAAGCTCACAGTGGAAGTATACATGGACAAAGAGAGGCCGGATATATACGCGGCAAGGCGAAGGTAAATCAGTCCATACCATCCGATCTGAAGACGACCTAACGCGTGTTTTTGGCTCTAGCATCGTTGGCGAGCATAGAGATTAAAAGCTTTGCAGTTCAAATGGGGTTCAACTGCTTTGATTTAATTTATGCTAAAAATTTGTTTTACGTAATGCTAAGAGACCTAATTATTAATATTGTTATGTATGCTCTACAACATAGAGTAATTTTAATTAAAAAAGTATTAAAAAGGTACTTTTTACTTATTTTGTTAAGATTTTTGAAGATGTTTATTGAATATTTTTTAATACTAATTCATATTTTAAATTTAAGATTTATACACACATCAATAACAGTATGCCTATGGTACAGCATAATTATAATACCAAGCCGTTATAGTTATTGCCTCCAATTTGATCTCTGTCATGTTCCAGCATCTAAAGCCTATGTTCAAATGTATAAAAACAGTTATTTATTGAATTTTAACGTAGAGATAACTAACTCTATACCGACACAGGCAAAGACTCTAAAAAATGGTTTAAAGTTGGGCTTTTTAATGCTGGATCGTTAGGAACGCGGCATGATGAGTTTGTGGCAGCTCTGGATAGCTTAAGTATTGACATCTTGGCAATAAATGAAACATGGCTTCGGCAGGGGCAGGATGACCGGGCCCCTGTCGTACCTGGTTACAGATTACGGCATATACCACGTCCTGAAAGTGTGCGTGGAGGTAGAGGCGGTGGAGTGGGCTTTTATATCAGACAGGGTATAAGCGTGCGAACTTATCAACATCCTCTTTCAAATAACGTTGAACAGATGTGGCTAGGGACGACACTGCATTTATAATGCTGCATAATTATTGGCACTGCTTATAGGCCCCCCTGGCTTGATGTCAACGAATTTTTTGACGCAATTACACAATCAGTCACCTCGTTTGGTCACGCTGATTATGTGGTCTTTTTAGGCGATTTTAACATTAATTTATTAAAAAAAGATGACAATAAGTCAAAAATGTTTTACGAATTCTTACACTATACAAAATTAACACAGCTAGTAACTGAACCAACGCACTTTTTAGATCAAAGCAGCACCCTTATTGATATAATCTGTACCGACTCACGTATTCATGACGTTAATGTTACCCATATACCAGAACTTGGCAATCATGCGATAGTTACGTCCACATTGATTTTAAAAAAGGACAAAGTCCCACCACGCTGGATTACTATCAGGCCCTTAAAAAATATTAATATTGAAAATTTTAATAGTGACTTAAATAATATACCTTGGAATTTTGTAAATAGTTTAAATGATGTAAATGATATTGTGCTTGAATTTAATAAAATAATTTTAGATTTATTTAATTTGCACGCTCCCTTACAAAAAGTGATGTTGAAAGAGCACCATCCATGGATTACTGACGTTGTAAAACTAATGATAAAACTCAGAAATGAAAGTCATGAACGGGCAAAGGCCACTGGGATTGAATCGCATAAAAAATATTATAAAGATATGAAGCTTCTTGTTGTGCATGCTTTAGAATCTGAAAAAAAGCCTTTCATGAAACTTATATAAATTCTTACATCAATTTCCCAACCTTATTATGGAAAAATCTAAAAAAATCGTCTCTGATAACGGACAAGACAAAATCGAAAGAACTGCCAGCCAGCTATGTTAAATGACCCCAATGTAATAAACAAACATTTTCTTAATGTACCAGGCGATAACACCGTAGCTCTGTCAGACCTTTCCTACTTCGAATATCATCGGTATGGAGAAGGGCTGTTTATGCTGCATCCTGTTGACGAAACTATAGTTGCCAAGATCATTCAGAATTTGAAGTCAAATGCACAAGGTGTAGACGATATATCTCTTCAGATGCTCTTATTGACCTTGCCCCAAACACTCGCAAGTTATCACTGCGATAGTCAATAAGTCCATATTAACATCTACATTCCCTGGTGCGTGGAAGATAGCTAAAATAAAACCATTGCCTAAATGTAACAACCCTCTCAGCTTTAAAGACTTAAGGCCCATTAGTATCCTGCCCTGTGTCTCTAAAATTCTAGAAAAGGTAGTGGCTCATCAGGTAACAGAATACGTAGAAAAAAATAAAATCATACCAACTTTCCAGTCAGGCTTTAGAAAGGGACATAGCACAACTACTGCAGTCGCAACCGTAGTAGATGACATTCTGACGGCACAGGATCAGGGTAAAGGCACCTTGCTTGTGCTATTAGACTTTTCTAGAGCTTTTGACTGTATAAATACAACTCTTCTTCTTTCCAAGCTATCATATTACGGCTTCGATATCTCAACCGTCAAATGGTTTGATAGCTACCTTAGCGACAGATCGCAGTTTGTTAAAGTCATGAATAACGACAGCACACTTTCAATCTCAGGTTTCTCTCCTGTGATGAGAGGAGTTCCTCAAGGATCCATTCTGGGCCCCCTGCTATTTACAATTTATACAGCTGACATTACGAATTGCATTAGCCATTGCTTGTATTTACCACCTTTATGCTGACGATACGCAACTTTACATCTCTTTTGATCCCTTAGACATAGCTATAGCTGAATATAAACTTAACACTGACTTAGAGCAAATACATTTATGGTCAAAAAGGAACTGTTTAGTAATAAATCCTGGAAAATCTCAATTTATGGTATTGGGCTCTAAAACTGTTGTAACTAAAATAAGCATGCTCAATCCTACAATAAATATTAATTATAATATAATTGAAAAAGTACAAGAAGCTCGAAATTTAGGTGTAGTTTTTGACACTGCACTGCATTTTGAGACTCACGTCCTTAACGCTGTCCGTAACAGCTTATATCGCTTAAAGCTGCTCTATAAAATGAGGCTCTATATCAGTGTAAAGCTAAGAGTGCGGTTATGCGAATCACTTGTTTTGTCTAGACTGAATTATGCCGACACTGTATACGGGCCCCGACTCTTAAGCAGGACGAAAAAAGTTATACAGCGCGTTCAAAATGCTTGCGCCAGGTTCTGCTTTAATATCCCACCGCGCTCACACGTTACTCCTTTCATTAATGAAGCAAATCTTTGGAAGATGGAAGCGCGTAGAAAGTTACACTTGCCACTCTACTTTTTGGGGTGCTTAAAAATGGAATTCCAGAATATTTACGCAAGAAATTAATGTGGTTTGGTGATAAGTCAGCACGCATTACGCGGAACTCCTACCTCTTTTTGTCCACTCCACGGCATAAAACAGCAGCATTCAAGGGAAGTTTTAAATTTGCGGCCACTAAGTGCTGGAACGATCTACCGCCACCGCTAAAAACGTCACAATCTTTTGGAACTTTTAAAACTAAATTAAAAACCTATTTACTTACGCAACAAAAAAATTTACCTTAAAATTAATTATTGTTATTACACTATAGCTTATCTTAGAAGTGGCTATCGTTTCAGCACTTATGCCGCATTTATTACAGTTTCTCCAATTAATTTTATTTACTCTTTTTATTTGCTTTTTATTTTATTTACGTTCGTTTTCTCTTTTTATTTTCTTATTGCTTGTGCCAATCTGTATCTTTCATTTTAGATAATGTAATATTTAAACCAAACGCAATAATAATATTATAAGTTAACTATAAATATATTAAGTTATATATTACACTCATAAATATTATATTCATAGTTCCGTCCGTGACTTCACTTAAAATATAGGTTTCAACTGAAAACCAGCGCTGCAGTCTGCTGCAGCATAATGCTGAGATGGAAACCTTTATTTGGTCATGTATCGCTATATTCTTAATATTAATTATAATTAGTCTAATGTGGTGATCAAATAAAAAAAAAAAATCTTTCTTTCTTTCAAACCGCATCTCAATCGGCCCAGTACTTTTTGTGAAAAATGGTAACAGTGGTTGAAAAATTAAGATCATAGACTACAGCTCAGCTTTGTTGTCTATGGTCCTAAAATATATTTAAGAACCTTCTCACAAGCTATACACATCTAATGCAAAAAACCGCATCTCAATCGGCCCAGTACTTTTTGTGAAAAATGGTAACATATTGAAAAAATAAAATCATAGACTACAGCTCAGCTTTGTTGTCTATGGCCCTAAAATATATCTAAGAACCTTCTCACAAGCTAAACATATCTAATGCAAAAAACCGCATCTCAATCGGCCCAGTACTTTTTGTGAAAAATGGTAACATGTTGAAATATTAAAATCATAGACTACAGCTCAGCTTAGTTGTCTATGGTCCTAAAATATGTCTAAGAACCTTCTCACAAGCTATACACATCTAATGAAAAAAACCGCATTTCAATCGGCCCAGTACTTTTGTGAAAAATGGTAACAAAAAAGTGCACAAACAAACAAACAAACTGTTCAAGATTCAGAATAAGAAATTACTGTATGTAGCATAAGAATAAAAGTTGTTTATATGTAAACTAGATGGCGCCGTCGGTCAATGACTCGCGGTATGGCTTGATACCCTATGAATGTGTATATGTCCGAATAATGGTCTTAATAAACGCTCATACGTTCGGGGTTTAATGCTTTTCATTTCACCCACGGCTATCAATGTCCTGAACAAGGTCCTTCAAAGTCGGAGCGTTTTTTGACCAATATTGGTACATTGTCTTTTAAAATAATTTTGTGCTCTTGTAATAATTCAGTTTGTGGTAAATATTATCAAGTTTCAAAATCAACGCAGTGACAGCTGTCAGTGTCAAGTTGACAGTCATAAATAGCATTGACAACTGACGTCTTCAAGAAAGGCGACAAAGATTCAGTGGCGCCACCTGGTGGCCACCTGGTGGCCTTTCCTGACAACAGCAGCACCAAAAGACAACAAGCGGGAATTTCGTATTACGTGAAGTGGTAAAGTGCAACAGAACTGTGAGTACGCAAATTTAAACTCTATTAACAGTGAGAGAAAAACTTAGAAAATTAATGCATCATTTGTAGACTTGTAAAATTTGCAAAAGTGTTAGCTAGGACTTAGAAAAATTCGTTGAAAAACGACCAGACGGGGAACCTATGTCCAAACTTACCTTGATATTTAACGTTTCAAAAACTTAGAATAATTTTGGACTTACAACTTCAAATAGAAAAAATCCAACACTTAGCAAAATATTTGGACTCGTACGATTGTGAAGAGTTGAAAACACATAGAATAAGATTTGGACTTAGAAAATTTCAACTAAGCTAACACGTCTTAGAAAATTTTTGGACAACAATAGTAAAATTAAAAGGGGTTAAAATGGAAGCTGATTTAAGAGTTATGCAAGATTTAAAAAATCAAATAGAAAAGGCTAGAAATAATTTTAAAAAATCCCCTAAAGAACGAATCACAGAATCATACGTCACGGCAAGATTGGAAGGAATAGAGGAGATAATCAAACGATTCTCTAACAAACATGAGAGCATCATTTCCAGTTATGAGATTGAGACATTGGACAAAAGTGGTTACTTCAAAAGTGATATCTTTAATTTAGGTTACGAAAGTTACTTAGTAGTTGATGACGTTATTAAGCTCAACAACTAGATCTAGTACAAATCTTGATACTTTTTCATTTAATGCGGCTAAGGATTCTCTTGTGCGGTTGCCGAAAATATCTATACCGGTGTTTAGTGGTAACTATGCAGAGTGGTCGTCATTTAAAGATCTTTTTATCTCTTTAATACATAATAACGCTACTTTAGATGACGTCCAACGCTTACATTATTTGAAAACTCAACTCAAAGGAGAAGCGGAACAGTTAATAAAGCATATTCCCATAACTCAAGCTAATTATACAAAATGTTGGAACTTATTGCAGAATAGGTATAACAATAAGCGGTTTATGTCAAATTGCATCCTTAAACGATTATTCAGTCAACGACCCATGACGAATGAATGCTCTAACGGTCTCAAGGACCTCCTAGATACCACATCTGACTGTCTCCACGAGTTGTCTAATTTAGGTATTAAGGTAGATTCTTGGGATATACTTATTATCTATATTGTAAGCTTGAAGTTGGATACTGAGACGCGTAAACAGTGGGAATTACATGTGAATAGTTTAGGTGAAGAGTTGCCGACCTTTATCCATTTAAAAGAATTTTTAGAATGCCGCTTCCGAGCTTTAGAATTTGTTGAACCTGTTAAAACTAAACCTAAGTTTACCTCTAGTATTTCAAAATCATTGCATGCTATTCCAGGTGTAACTTGTCCTCACTGCACTGAAAATCATCGACTATTCTCATGTAGTAAATTTATCGAAGAAGATGTGAACGGTCGACAAGAACTAGTGAAGTCATTAGGACTTTGCTGGAACTGCTTAGGCCCTAATCACACAGAAAAAACCTGCCGTATTACTACAACTTGCCGTATTTGTAATAAGCGTCACCACACTCTCCTCCATGGAAAACCCCCTTTTTATACCGTCGCAATTGCCACAGAGGCCATAGAGACTAACCAAGATGATGAGCAAACCCAAAATAGCGAAGTAGAAATTAATCCGATGTATGAGGCCAATCATATTGCGTCCCATTTTGCCAAGAGGCGAAAGCATAGCCAAACCTTATTGCCCACCGCGGTAGTAAATTTTGAATCCCAAACCAGCCGTTTTCATAAACTAAGAGTTCTACTAGACCAAGGATCGCAAGCGTCTTTCATCTCAGAAGCAACTGTTCAACTTTTAGGTTTAGATAAGATTACTGAAAAAAGCTGCATTTCAGGTTTAAGTGGAGGTCATAGTGACATTATTTCTAAGCATGTAGTGATGATAAACATGCAGTCACTTCCTGATCCAACTTTCAAACTAAAACTTAAAGCTCATGTTTTAAACCAGATCACCTCGGTCTTGCCAGAACATAAATTTGTTATGCCACATTGGGCAGATTTAAATCAAGTTGAACTGGCTGATCCCCAGTATAATGTTCCCAATAAGATCGACGTTTTGTTGGGTGCCGAAGTATATGGCAGTATTCTGAAACAAGGGTTGATTAAACAGTCCAATGGATCATTAATTGCACAGGATACTTACCTCGGATGGATACTATCGGGTCAGGTAGATTTCGATGAAAACGCAAAACACCAATGTCACAACCGAATTATGAATATGCATGTCACGCTTGAATCCGATCGTAGCAAGATGCAGAAAAATGATTCCAATGCTGAAAGACAAGCAGGTGATAATAAAATAGCAGATACGAGCGGAGACCAGTCTTATAGTTACGTTGTCGAAGTGCCAATTCGCCACGATGCTAACTCACCAATATTTGGAGATAAAGCCCGAACAACTAAAACCAAGTTAATTACGTCTAAGGTGTCGCTCAGTAAAACCATTTGGCCCCGAATCATGCGCTGGCGACTACATGCCATAGTGCTTATTACACACATCTTCAAAATCTGTAAGCAAATGGTGCGGCGAGATAATAGCGATTCTGAAATAAAGGATTATAAATTATTAAGAATGTGGTATGTAACATCATGTGCCCATTACTTAGCTGTTAAGACCCTAAAGCAGACCGTCACGACTGAAGGATGGCTCGCTCTAGATTATTATAAGAACGACTTTATATCTGGTTGCCATTCTGAAACTGAAGTTGGTGAACAATTCAATTTTCTATTTAATAAGAAAAGTTTCGTATTGCAAAAAAGGGTTAGGAATCGGAAAGAGTCAGTAGGATGGTTAAAAGGAAATACGTTAACGAATATGGAAGAAAAAGAAACGGTGATAGCGAAGATAGATAGTAACACTTACTTGGAACCACTAGTCCGATGCGCTTGATGACACGGTGAAACTGCTCGACGAATCATCGGCACCTGAAACTAAAATTACTATAAAAATTATAACTAAAACATAGGCAATAGAAAAGTCACTTAAAAGCTGTATCCAAAAGCATCAAACGTAGTTCTTAGATATTTATTCAGCAAATGAAAATCTTCTCAGGACGGAAACCTGATCCTAAGAAGAACCAATCAATCGCCCTTTGCCTCTTTCTGGAAAAAGTGGATTATTGCGAGTCAGAGAATCGTTATTAACGATAATTATAATTATCGTTCAGATAATTATCTGATTATAATTAGGAAAAACCCAAACAAGAAATGCGTGTCCATGACAACTTATATCTGAAGTTTTAAGATTTACCGTACGTAATCAAGAATTCAAATATAATGTTTAGCTTCGGTATTGAAAGCAAGATTATGTGAGTTAAGTGCAAGAGGACAGCTTACCTTAAATAGCCTTGCTACAAGTTAGTAGATGTCCATACTCCATCACAGGCAGAATAAAACCACGCGTGCCGTCACTCTTCGTTTTATAAGAGTTAAAGAATCCTTAATTCAGTGTCCACCTTCAAATTTTCGGCACTTCCCAGTAATTCTGCCCAATACTAATGCAATTTTCAAAGTGTTCCATTTTGTTCTTTAGTTTTAATTAAATAGTGCTTTGTATGTTCATATTTTGTTTGTCTTTCGAAATAAGTTTCTTTTATATAAATCCTTTCTTTTAGCATGCAGTTTCTATTATGTATTAAAATTTATTATTTATCATAAGTCTTTGTTACATTCAAAGGAAAAATTAATTTCCCGGAATATTGTGTACTTTTAGCTTTTGTATGATAACTTACCTAACCATTGTTAGCAATGTAATTATTTAGATTCCTCAGTTGGTTGTAATCATTTGTAAAGTCACCAAATTGTATATTATCTTATATTGAAGGACTATTTAGTCCTTGTCGGGCGGTATGTTCAAGATTCAGAATAAGAAATTACTGTATGTAGCATAAGAATAAAAGTTGTTTATATGTAAACTAGATGGCGCCGTCGGTCAATGACTCGCGGTATGGCTTGATACCCTATGAATGTGTATATGTCCGAATAATGGTCTTAATAAACGCTCATACGTTCGGGGTTTAATGCTTTTCATTTCACCCACGGCTATCAATGTCCTGAACACAAACAAACAAACACACAACCTCTTAGGGCAAACACATATACCGTCTCCGCTTCGTCGAGGGTAAAAAAAGTTGGCCAAGCTCCACTAATACTTTACCCACATGCAATTTTTTAATCTAAATCTAAACTTCTAAACTAATATTATAAAGAATACTAATAAACTAAAAAAACTACTGGACCGATTTAAAAAATTCTTTATCAGCGAGCTACGGCTGCATTTTATTTTAAAATAAATAAAAGATCCCTTCGAAAATTGCAATAATGTGAATTACGTCGGAAAAATTCACCTAATTTAACTTTTTACGATAAACCTCTATTCGTCTATTAATTCGGACCAATGTACTCTGTGATTCGGACTGTCTTTTATGTCATATTTGTCAAGACAAACCCAATAAATACAAGAGAAGTTACTCGTATTAACATTTTTTTAAACATTTTAATATCTAACTGTTGTAGACAGACTGCGAAATGCCTAAAAGAGCCAGGTCTCAACTTAGTTGTTAGTTCTAAACATAGTTCTCAATCCCAGGTGGTGAATTAGGTGAATTTTTCCGACTTAATTCACATTATTGCAATTTTCGAAGGGATCTCCAATTTATTTTAAAATAAAATGCAGCCTATGTAACTCGCTGATAAAGTAGCTTTCTATAGGTGAAAGAATTTTTAAAATCGGTTGATTAGTTTTTGAGTTTATCCATTACAAACAAACAAACAAACAAACAAATTTTTCCTCTTTAATATTACTAGCGGTCCGTCCCGGCTTCGCACGGGTAGCACTTGATCAAAATAGTCCATATCCAATAATGGTCAGTCGGCACTGAGACGAACAACTCCACCATACGTTCTCAAATTTGGTTCAGCAAACCGCTGTGAACGCTTGGCACTTGAGTCTCCAATACGACGTATTTTCGCTGCCCTCACCTGGGAACTATGTTTAGAACTAACAACTAAGTTGAGACCTGGCTCTTTTAGGCATTTCGCAGTCTGTCTACAACAGTTAAATATTAAAATGTTTAAAAAAATGTTAGTAACTTGTAACTATACGTATCTTACTATTCAGTGGAAAATAGGTAGGTAATTATTTAAAAAAAAAAAAAAAAAATGGAAAAGGAAAAGGATTTTTTATGGGGAATTCATATTGTAGGTGTCAAGCAACGACTTCATACCTAAACCCAAGTCCCGTCCCAACTCCTCAACCCTGATGCTGCAGGGTACAGAACTTAAAAATAGGGATTTAGGATTTTTTCATGGGGAATTCATATTGTAGGTGTCAAGCAACGACTTCATACTTAAACCCAAGTCCCAACTCCTCAACTCTGATGCTGCAGGGTACTGCACTCCTTAACCGTGGGGATTAATACTACACTAAAAAGTAAAAAATAAAAATTATTTCCAAAAAACCGACTTCCAAAGCCAGAAAGAAAGAATTGAAAATTTTTGGAAAGAATTTTTTAAATTACCTAAGTAGTATACATATCATGTACCAATTGAGTTAATTTGTTAAATTTTGTCAGTTAAGTACTGTGTGGGTCAATAAAGATTCATTTATTTATTTATTTTATTTTAGATAGCTGCACTTTTGGTTATTATCCCTAGAAAAGCTGATTCAGTAATAGATGGGTGCTACACTCTACACTGATGACAATAGTGAAAGCCTGTCGTCATGCTGATGGTCTTTTCACTAGATGTGGCCGCTGCAAGATGGTTAAAATACCATTTCTGTGGTACAAGCTGTATTTTAAATTGCTTAACTTTCTGAATGAAGGAAATTTTCCCTTGCTATTTTCTTTCCATAGTCAACGGGTTATAAAAATATAACTTCTAGTTTGACTACTACAAAAAATACTTCTGATAGCTTAAATTTATTTTTATTTGGTTGTGAAATTTACAAGATTGTTACGTTCGGAACGGCAGACATTTTAGTAATAATTATGGTCTGTAATAGCATATTACAATTATTGTACAGGTCTTATGACTACTCATCCCTTATGTCTGATGGAACAATAATTAGCTTCACCCTTACTCTATATGACATTCAAATCGTGAATACGCATTTTATTGTTCTGTGACCTAAACCTGATGACCTAACTAGTATATTATTGCATGGTTTTGTATAAATGGATTAGTAAGTCACAGATGAGTGTTTGGGTCATGGATCAGAAATTAGGTCACATAATGCATAATCGATTGGATGCGGAAAGCCGAGGAAAGAGCACGTTGGCGCTACTTAAAAGAGGCCTATGTCCAACAGTGGATGCGTAGTGGCTGATGATGATGATGATGATGAATGCATAATTTACGCTACTCATGACTTGATCAAGATTGCACAGCGCGGCGGTGCAATAATAGCTTTATTATGTCGTAAAATCAATTCCGCCAGAATGAGTCCATGATTTCAATGTCATAATAAATAAGGGCTCAGGGTCAACATGTGAAGGGAAGGTATAGTGGCGTCAGGACAAAATAATGCTGACCTTGAAATTGCGCAGTGGGTGGTTTATCGGTATAATTCGTGGTATCGTATGGGGTGCAAATGTGGTAGTGTCTGTTCTGCCGCGCGATTGGTTCGTCAAATACACATTCGCTCTTCAGTAGATAAAAACAGCACTTTATAACAAAGGCATACTTTCGTACAGGAGATCGACCTACGTAGTTTGACAGCTCGGGTCACGATCGTATGAATCACCTCTGTATAATATATTATGTGATTTTAGGT
This sequence comes from Erebia epiphron, assembly GCA_963932025.1. NCBI lineage: Eukaryota > Metazoa > Arthropoda > Insecta > Lepidoptera > Nymphalidae > Erebia > Erebia epiphron. The sequence continues at coordinate 35,341,896 of OZ009946.1, read as the reverse complement.
GGATCCGCACCACCAAAATGTCGATAGTCAGCGTTTGCAACCTATTGCTACAATCCTGAAAAAGCTTACGTGATGCCAGTTATATTGACTGTAACAATCACGATCCTGAAGGTTAATGGTTACCAAAAATGAACCATAACTAGAAAGGCTGATTCTTGTTCAGTATAAAAGTATGCGCACCTATGTAAACAGTATAAGAACTGACGCTATTCATCGGGTCTTTCACTAGATATCACCTCTCAAAGACGTTATGGGCATACATACTGTAAAAAAATATTAGCAATTATTCACGTCACGTTGATTGCTATTAAAAATTATAAAGGCGTAAGAATTTATGGCGATAGTTACCAAAAGTGCAGCTATTTCTTAGTCTAGATTCTAGATCTCTTCCATCAGGCAACCTTATGGCTAAGGACACATAACTAAGTAATAACTAACTAGATAATGATTTTAAAAAGACCTATGTTTTGCTCGTTTGAAGGTAGAGTGGATCTTTAATTCGGGATCTCACGATCTTGTTCGAGCTAGCTTCAATCTATACAGTATCCCACTTTTGGTATAGGTTGTGCTGAAATCGATCATTAGGGGAGTATACTTACACTATCGGTACATAATATAGAACCTTAGGGGTCATTAATCACGTGATTTTTTTAGCGGCTCATATACGATTTTTGATTGATTAGGTACAGTAGCTTCCGGTCCGGCACCGATAGACAAACGGACGAACAGACGGATGGACAGTGGAGGCTTAGTAATAATGTCCAGTTGGTACCCTTTGGGTACGACACTTAACGTGCTTAACGTAGTTAATAGTTAGTAGTGTGCCCAATGTGCCAACACGGCCATCTCTCATCACAGATTGAAGATTAGTACTTATTAGGTACTTAGGTACTTATAGTATAGTTACATATTATACGTATAGTTTCTCGTTTGTGGTTTTCTCAGGTATTTTACCATTGAAAATGGTTATCAGATGCAAATCGCCTGAGATGTATTTTTGGCCATAGCTCCGAGGATTTTGAGAGGATCGAGAATAGTACCAATAGTTGAGGAATTTATCGAGACACGTGTGAGCGTTTGAATTTGGTAAATCAGCTGGTAACTTTTTTTGGAGTTTTGAAATATGTAAAAAAAGACGGGTTTTTGAAAAATTCTGTAGTTTTTTTTTTAAGAATCAACTAAATCTGGAATCATTATTGACCGATGCGTATTTCCGTTTACGTGTTCAGTAGAAGGCAGCATTGCCTCGAACCCCGCATGGGTTTTATGTGCTAACTCTCTTATCAAACTCGTGTTCAATTTATGGAACTCGTCCTCCAAACGCGCACGGATTTGTAAGGAGGTAATGAATGAAACGGAAGTCAAGTAGGTGAAGCTGAATGAAGGGGCGACAAAACGAGTCTTCTGGCGTAGCCCATCCATTTTACATCTACATTTTTAACCGACTTCCAAAAAAGGAGGAGGTTCTCAATTCGGCGCGTATCTTTTTTTTATAAATCGTTATGTCTATCTGCCACTGCTGGGCACAGGCCTCCACTCTCATAGGAGAGAGGGAATTAGAGCTTAGACCCACCACGCTGCTCCAATGCGGGTTGGCGGGCTTTAACGATTATTATCATGTTAGTGATAATAACCGGGACCGACGGCTTAACGTGCTCTCCGAGGCACGGGGGTGAAATACCGCCAACTTCCTAACTCCGGGCTAGTACTGCGAATTTCTAATCAGAAAAACCTAACACTTAAGTATGGCCCGACCTGGGACTCGAACCCGGGACCTCGTCAGCCGCAGTGGAACATGATAACCACTAGACCAACGAGCAGTTATGTCTATAACCTGTAAAAATTAAAATTTTTGGGTTTCTTGCCTATTCATCAAACGCCTCACATCAAACAAACACGGTTTCCTTGCATCAAGGCAAATACTGCCTTCTATTGAACACTGCAATAAATACGCCTATCAGGGCGCAAACCCGTGCGCGATTGGAGGACTCGTGCCTCGAATTGTGCACGAGTTTGAAAGGAAGTTAGCTTAACAAACCCATACGGGTTTCGAGGAAGTACTTCCTTCTATTGAACACGGAAACGTAAATATATATACTTCGGCCGATCGTCATGGAAATGGTATTAAAAGATGCCTTGTAAGTAGTTAATGTAGTTGTGTAATTTTAGGGAAGTACCTAAATCTCAATAATAATTTCTTATTATTCAACCAGTAATGTGTCATTCAAAATAAAATATGTTTTTTTTGTAAATTTTTGAATTCATTTTCAATGCTCCGATTCTTACGGGGATTGCGAAATCTGTGAATTTTTTCTTTTATTGTAAGTAAGTAATTGTAATTTGTCACATCCTGAGTTTATGGTCACTATAACTTCATTTTATGTCAATCTGTCATCTCCAGTCAATCAACAAACAGTCAATCAATGTGAATCAATGTCGAGAGCAAGGAGTCACCCGGGCGCGGCGGCCTCGCCCCTGCCGTGATGGGCGGGCGGCGGGCGCGCGGCGCGAGCGCGGGCGCTCGGGACGCGGGCGGCGCGGCAGCGTGCGCCGTGCTGCGCGCGCTCGTCGTGTACTGCTGCATCCTGCTGGTGCACGCGCTGCTGTACCACGGCCGCCGGCTGCTGCGCCGCGCCGCGCCGCCGCGCTGATGTCGCGCCGCCGCAAGCTGCCCGGCGACCGGCTCACGCGCGAGCTGCTGCACGGCTCCGCGTGGCTCGCCTTCGTCTACCTGCTGCTGCTCGCGCTCTTCGAGTTCATCGAGCTCGTGCGCCCCCAGCCGGCCCCGCGCGAGCGAGGCCCGCGACCCCGGCGGCGCAGCGCACACCGCACACGATAATACGTATGTACCTATACCGACAGTTGCCTGCCTCTAGTAACGCGATTAAAAACATTTGAAACAATCGATGATTTCTCATTTATCTTTATACTAGCTGATGCCCGCGACTTCGTCCGTGTGGTTTAAGTTTTTGTTTTTCCCGCGGGAATTCCTTAATTTTCCGGGATAAAAAGTAGCCTATGTCACTCTCCAGGTCCTCAAATATACCCATGCAAAAAATCACGTCGATCTGTTGCGCCGTTGAAGCATGATTGAAGGACAAACCAACAAATAAACTGACCTTCGCATTTATAATATTAGTATGGATTTTAACTACTTTATGTACTACCTTCGTTAAAAATAATAGTAATATAATTTTTATTTCAGGAAACTGTCCCATATTTTGTTAGTTATGTTAGCAAATACAAAATACTTAACCTACTCTATACAATATAATATAACCTATAACTAACACAACTACAAGGCCCTTTGGAGCCCCTCGCGTGACTGTGTGCACCATAAAGATATAATATTATAGGTTCCAGCACCTCCAGAGAGGGATGTGCCATGGAGGGTGTTGGAGCTACTCAATAGCCTGCTCATTATGGACGCGGCACGCTTGCGTATGATCGCGTAGAAGTCATCCACCCGAGCATCCGCAAACATTGCCGACGCGCTGCAGTGTCGAGGCTTCCTCAGCAGTCAGCACCGCCCTCAGCACATTGTTGTACTGTACAATGTACACCGTACACGCAGGGCACCGTAGGTCCGCTGCGTGTAGTTTACCCATAGACTGTAAAAAGGTTGGCAATAAGCTTTAAACAAAGTTAACTTGACTTGTGTCGTGCAACGTGCAAATTATCTACGGGTCAACATGTTGCCTATAATGCCTTTATCCGACAGAGCCCTGCGCTCACATTCTATATCACTGTGATCATCCAAGCGCTCGGTTACAATGTGACCGAGGTACCTACTTGAACTCAGCTAACTACGTGTTTCAGGGGAGTCCCACATAGTAGAAAATAATGTTTCTGATTTCTCGACTTATTTTGTTTTTCGGGACTCGAGAATTCTCAACATCAATAATTTAATTCCCGGAAATCAAGTCCCCCAGAATCACAGGTGAGTCAATAGCAATTCTCGAAGCCGCCCGTTTTATAGAAGCCCACAACATCGAACAATCCTTAATACATGACTATCTCCATATGTTCCCTTCAAGCTCTTAAGGCAAACCCTATCACACAGGTAAGTATAAAAGGCAACGAGACAGCAGATGGATGTGCCAAACTTGCGACTGAGATGGGTGCTCTAACTCACTTTAGGAATCCAATCCAGGACCTCTGGTCTCTTGCAAAAGTTGACCTGACTGACACGTGGAATACTCAATGGGTTGAATCAAAATCGGTTAAAGGCAAATTTTATGGTTCAATACAACCAGATAGTCCATGTAGCCCATGGTGCTTTCTCTATCGAGAGTCGAGAAATCCCTCGCTGGGACATCTACAATCTGTCGCCTAAGAATTGGTCATGCATGCACCCCCGTTCACCCTTTGATTAAGCGTTCACCTCGCTAAGCTACATAATATCAAAGTTAACTCATTGTGCGAGTGCGGTCTTGAGTCTTGACGAAAGGTCCGTCCGTCACACACATACTTTTCTCGTGCCCTTAACTGCCCCTGACATCTATTGTTAGTTTTTATTTGATATGTAAAATTCGTTTGTAAATATGTTAAAACTAATTGACCGAGCGAAGCGAAGGTCTCTGAGTCTACTTGAGTGAATTTGAACTTGTCCGTCCGTCCATCCGTCTGTCAGAGTCGTCTTATAACTTCTGAATTACTGAACGTAATTACTTCAAATTTAAATATAGTAGGTATGTAAACCGATGGCCTCCAGCCTAAAATGGCACCTCCTCGCGCGCACGAGCCCGCCGGTGGGCTCGCCTGTTTATCTAACGGAAACTGCCCTCGCGCGCGCGAGCCCGCCGGTGGGCTCGCCGCTCCAGACCATTATAATCTGATTTATCTTAATTATAGAGTTTATTTTGGTTTGTACAACTTTGGACCATAGAGAAGTCCATAATGTAGTCTTTACACTACAACAGTAAAATTGTCAAGTGTGAAAAAAAAAAAATAAAATAAGCTATGGTAAAAAGTCATTTCAATCTGTGCCAAAATATTGAGTTTTTTTCTGTGTTTTTATTGTTTGTTATGACAAGTGGTGACAAATACAAATAAAAACTCAATACAATAAGTTTATAAATATATTTTAGTGCAGTGTTAGACTGGATTATCACTGAAATGTGATATCTATATCGGGAAAATATATTTTTGAAAAATCGCGATCGTTATCGCGGTCGTTGACGCATTCTTTCCGTTATATGTAATTGTTTGTTAACGTCAGCTTCTATAAATCATACCTTCATAGAGATGTATTATAGATAAAGCCAATGCCGTTTACAGAACCATGATAAGTGGCCTGGATATTTTTTTGTAGGTGTTTTTCTGAAACGTGATGCCTGCGGGGTGCGCGAGGGGCGCGCGGGTGGTTCGCGGGTCGCGAAATATGAGCCGTGCAAAATCACAAGGTCAAATCCGATTGTGGGATAAAGGGTTAAAAAGTTATACAAATCTTTATGCCAGGGGGGCTCTCATAGAAGCGAATGCGAAGTAAAATATTTTTTATAGCGTTACATAGGGTTGCGACTTGCGATACCTATATAATTTTAACTATATAGTATGGCGCGTGGATGCGCGGCCCGCTGAAGCGGACCGCATACTGCCATCCGTTTACTTAAAGGCCGTTAAGTGAAAAAACCAAATTTTGAGTTATGGCCAAAAAACATGAAAATTAAAGTTTCTAGAGTTTTATTTGACGTACAGCTATATTTGATATACCAAATTATTTGTTTTCTTTTAAGCTTTCATTTTATGAGTCTGAATGAGTGCTAGGGTAAATAATATAGTTTTAAATAAAGTTTTTGTGTTATAGCCATGTTTATCTGTTCCTTGATGCGACCTCTTAAAATACTAAAAAACAGCTGGCTGAAGCGCAGTCGTATTATAGAGTGGTAATGGAATCGTAACTGTTGACACATTTACCTTGTGTCACAGTTTTATGACATTTTTGTTAGCTTAAAAGCCGTTAAATCGCTTAGCCTTCTTGTAAAATAGTAAAAAATGTGAAAATCAAAGGCTTCCACTTTAATAAAACCGTTATGAGACAAAAACTGTTTATTTCATTGTTTAGAGCTACAAATATAAAACAGATTTCTTATCAAAAATATGGTTTTTGAATAAACCATGCGCACTGGCTGTCTTTTAGTTAGGCAATAACTGGTACTATCATTTAGCTCTTAATTAAAATGAACAACTAAGTGCCAAATTTAGATATATTTGTCAAACTTTCAATGCTTTTAAATCGAGTGATAGTTAGGAAATATCATTTTCATTTATATGCCAATGAGTCAAATTTTTTTTTTTCAAAAATTCAAAGTTCAAATGATTTTTATTCAAATAGACTTTTACAAGTACTTTTGAATCGTCGAGTGAATCTATCAATCTAATTGCAACAATTATTAAAAAAGTAGTTAATAGACCTTTGTGACCCATTACATAATTAGACACTCACGTCGCGGTACAATTCAGTGGTGTTTCGTAACTGGGTTACGTTGGTGTGCACTAGGGTTTTCGAATACCGGTTTTATTCAATACCGGTATTAATACCGGAAATATTTTTTCCCCGGTATTAGACATTTCAATACTGGTATTGAAAACCGCCAAAATAAGTCCGGGGTCCTGGTATTGGAAGCCCTAGTGTGCACTGACGAATTTCGCGAATAAATTATAAATATAGAACCTTAGGGGTCATTAATCACGTTATGTTTTTAGCGGCTCATATACGATTTTTGATTGATTAGGTACAGTAGCTTCCGGTCCGGCACCGATAGACAAACGGACGAACAGACGGATGGACAGTGGAGGCTTAGTAATAATGTCCAGTTGGTACCCTTTGGGTACGACACTTAACGTGCTTAACGTAGTTAATAGTTAGTAGTGTGCCCAATGTGCCAACACGGCCATCTCTCATCACAGATTGAAGATTAGTACTTATTAGGTACTTAGGTACTTATAGTATAGTTACATATTATACGTATAGTTTCTCGTTTGTGGTTTTCTCAGGTATTTTACCATTGAAAATGGTTATCAGATGCAAATCGCCTGAGATGTATTTTTGGCCATAGCTCCGAGGATTTTGAGAGGATCGAGAATAGTACCAATAGTTGAGGAATTTATCGAGACACGTGTGAGCGTTTGAATTTGGTAAATCAGCTGGTAACTTTTTTTGGAGTTTTGAAATATGTAAAAAAAGACGGGTTTTTGAAAAATTCTGTAGTTTTTTTTTTAAGAATCAACTAAATCTGGAATCATTATTGACCGATGCGTATTTCCGTTTACGTGTTCAGTAGAAGGCAGCATTGCCTCGAACCCCGCATGGGTTTTATGTGCTAACTCTCTTATCAAACTCGTGTTCAATTTATGGAACTCGTCCTCCAAACGCGCACGGATTTGTAAGGAGGTAATGAATGAAACGGAAGTCAAGTAGGTGAAGCTGAATGAAGGGGCGACAAAACGAGTCTTCTGGCGTAGCCCATCCATTTTACATCTACATTTTTAACCGACTTCCAAAAAAGGAGGAGGTTCTCAATTCGGCGCGTATCTTTTTTTTATAAATCGTTATGTCTATCTGCCACTGCTGGGCACAGGCCTCCACTCTCATAGGAGAGAGGGAATTAGAGCTTAGACCCACCACGCTGCTCCAATGCGGGTTGGCGGGCTTTAACGATTATTATCATGTTAGTGATAATAACCGGGACCGACGGCTTAACGTGCTCTCCGAGGCACGGGGGTGAAATACCGCCAACTTCCTAACTCCGGGCTAGTACTGCGAATTTCTAATCAGAAAAACCTAACACTTAAGTATGGCCCGACCTGGGACTCGAACCCGGGACCTCGTCAGCCGCAGTGGAACATGATAACCACTAGACCAACGAGCAGTTATGTCTATAACCTGTAAAAATTAAAATTTTTGGGTTTCTTGCCTATTCATCAAACGCCTCACATCAAACAAACACGGTTTCCTTGCATCAAGGCAAATACTGCCTTCTATTGAACACTGCAATAAATACGCCTATCAAGGCGCAAACCCGTGCGCGATTGGAGGACTCGTGCCTCGAATTGTGCACGAGTTTGAAAGGAAGTTAGCTTAACAAACCCATACGGGTTTCGAGGAAGTACTTCCTTCTATTGAACACGGAAACGTAAATATATATACTTCGGCCGATCGTCATGGAAATGGTATTAAAAGATGCCTTGTAAGTAGTTAATGTAGTTGTGTAATTTTAGGGAAGTACCTAAATCTCAATAATAATTTCTTATTATTCAACCAGTAATGTGTCATTCAAAATAAAATATGTTTTTTTTGTAAATTTTTGAATTCATTTTCAATGCTCCGATTCTTACGGGGATTGCGAAATCTGTGAATTTTTTCTTTTATTGTAAGTAAGTAATTGTAATTTGTCACATCCTGAGTTTATGGTCACTATAACTTCATTTTATGTCAATCTGTCATCTCCAGTCAATCAACAAACAGTCAATCAATGTGAATCAATGTCGAGAGCAAGGAGTCACCCGGGCGCGGCGGCCTCGCCCCTGCCGTGATGGGCGGGCGGCGGGCGCGCGGCGCGAGCGCGGGCGCTCGGGACGCGGGCGGCGCGGCAGCGTGCCCCGTGCTGCGCGCGCTCGTCGTGTACTGCTGCATCCTGCTGGTGCACGCGCTGCTGTACCACGGCCGCCGGCTGCTGCGCCGCGCCGCGCCGCCGCGCTGATGTCGCGCCGCCGCAAGCTGCCCGGCGACCGGCTCACGCGCGAGCTGCTGCACGGCTCCGCGTGGCTCGCCTTCGTCTACCTGCTGCTGCTCGCGCTCTTCGAGTTCATCGAGCTCGTGCGCCCCCAGCCGGCCCCGCGCGAGCGAGGCCCGCGACCCCGGCGGCGCAGCGCACACCGCACACGATAATACGTATGTACCTATACCGACAGTTGCCTGCCTCTAGTAACGCGATTAAAAACATTTGAAACAATCGATGATTTCTCATTTATCTTTATACTAGCTGATGCCCGCGACTTCGTCCGTGTGGTTTAAGTTTTTGTTTTTCCCGCGGGAATTCCTTAATTTTCCGGGATAAAAAGTAGCCTATGTCACTCTCCAGGTCCTCAAATATACCCATGCAAAAAATCACGTCGATCTGTTGCGCCGTTGAAGCATGATTGAAGGACAAACCAACAAATAAACTGACCTTCGCATTTATAATATTAGTATGGATTTTAACTACTTTATGTACTACCTTCGTTAAAAATAATAGTAATATAATTTTTATTTCAGGAAACTGTCCCATATTTTGTTAGTTATGTTAGCAAATACAAAATACTTAACCTACTCTATACAATATAATATAACCTATAACTAACACAACTACAAGGCCCTTTGGAGCCCCTCGCGTGACTGTGTGCACCATAAAGATATAATATTATAGGTTCCAGCACCTCCAGAGAGGGATGTGCCATGGAGGGTGTTGGAGCTACTCAATAGCCTGCTCATTATGGACGCGGCACGCTTGCGTATGATCGCGTAGAAGTCATCCACCCGAGCATCCGCAAACATTGCCGACGCGCTGCAGTGTCGAGGCTTCCTCAGCAGTCAGCACCGCCCTCAGCACATTGTTGTACTGTACAATGTACACCGTACACGCAGGGCACCGTAGGTCCGCTGCGTGTAGTTTACCCATAGACTGTAAAAAGGTTGGCAATAAGCTTTAAACAAAGTTAACTTGACTTGTGTCGTGCAACGTGCAAATTATCTACGGGTCAACATGTTGCCTATAATGCCTTTATCCGACAGAGCCCTGCGCTCACATTCTATATCACTGTGATCATCCAAGCGCTCGGTTACAATGTGACCGAGGTACCTACTTGAACTCAGCTAACTACGTGTTTCAGGGGAGTCCCACATAGTAGAAAATAATGTTTCTGATTTCTCGACTTATTTTGTTTTTCGGGACTCGAGAATTCTCAACATCAATAATTTAATTCCCGGAAATCAAGTCCCCCAGAATCACAGGTGAGTCAATAGCAATTCTCGAAGCCGCCCGTTTTATAGAAGCCCACAACATCGAACAATCCTTAATACATGACTATCTCCATATGTTCCCTTCAAGCTCTTAAGGCAAACCCTATCACACAGGTAAGTATAAAAGGCAACGAGACAGCAGATGGATGTGCCAAACTTGCGACTGAGATGGGTGCTCTAACTCACTTTAGGAATCCAATCCAGGACCTCTGGTCTCTTGCAAAAGTTGACCTGACTGACACGTGGAATACTCAATGGGTTGAATCAAAATCGGTTAAAGGCAAATTTTATGGATCAATACAACCAGATAGTCCATGTAGCCCATGGTGCTTTCTCTATCGAGAGTCGAGAAATCCCTCGCTGGGACATCTACAATCTGTCGCCTAAGAATTGGTCATGCATGCACCCCCGTTCACCCTTTGATTAAGCGTTCGCCTCGCTAAGCTACATAATATCAAAGTTAACTCATTGTGCGAGTGCGGTCTTGAGTCTTGACGAAAGGTCCGTCCGTCACACACATACTTTTCTCGTGCCCTTAACTGCCCCTGACATCTATTGTTAGTTTTTATTTGATATGTAAAATTCGTTTGTAAATATGTTAAAACTAATTGACCGAGCGAAGCGAAGGTCTCTGAGTCTACTTGAGTGAATTTGAACTAGTCCGTCCCTCCATCCGTCTGTCAGAGTCGTCTTATAACTTCTGAATTACTGAACGTAATTACTTCAAATTTAAATATAGTAGGTATGTAAACCGATGGCCTCCAGCCTAAAATGGCACCTCCTCGCGCGCACGAGCCCGCCGGTGGGCTCGCCTGTTTATCTAACGGAAACTGCCCTCGCGCGCGCGAGCCCGCCGGTGGGCTCGCCGCTCCAGACCATTATAATCTGATTTATCTTAATTATAGAGTTTATTTTGGTTTGTACAACTTTGGACCATAGAGAAGTCCATAATGTAGTCTTTACACTACAACAGTAAAATTGTCAAGTGTGAAAAAAAAAAAAAAAAATAAGCTATGGTAAAAAGTCATTTCAATCTGTGCCAAAATATTGAGTTTTTTTCTGTGTTTTTATTGTTTGTTATGACAAGTGGTGACAAATACAAATAAAAACTCAATACAATAAGTTTATAAATATATTTTAGTGCAGTGTTAGACTGGATTATCACTGAAATGTGATATCTATATCGGGAAAATATATTTTTGAAAAATCGCGATCGTTATCGCGGTCGTTGACGCATTCTTTCCGTTATATGTAATTGTTTGTTAACGTCAGCTTCTATAAATCATACCTTCATAGAGATGTATTATAGATAAAGCCAATGCCGTTTACAGAACCATGATAAGTGGCCTGGATATTTTTTTGTAGGTGTTTTTCTGAAACGTGATGCCTGCGGGGTGCGCGAGGGGCGCGCGGGTGGTTCGCGGGTCGCGAAATATGAGCCGTGCAAAATCACAAGGTCAAATCCGATTGTGGGATAAAGGGTTAAAAAGTTATACAAATCTTTATGCCAGGGGGGCTCTCATAGAAGCGAATGCGAAGTAAAATATTTTTTATAGCGTTACATAGGGTTGCGACTTGCGATACCTATATAATTTTAACTATATAGTATGGCGCGTGGATGCGCGGCCCGCTGAAGCGGACCGCATACTGCCATCCGTTTACTTAAAGGCCGTTAAGTGAAAAAACCAAATTTTGAGTTATGGCCAAAAAACATGAAAATTAAAGTTTCTAGAGTTTTATTTGACGTACAGCTATATTTGATATACCAAATTATTTGTTTTCTTTTAAGCTTTCATTTTATGAGTCTGAATGAGTGCTAGGGTAAATAATATAGTTTTAAATAAAGTTTTTGTGTTATAGCCATGTTTATCTGTTCCTTGATGCGACCTCTTAAAATACTAAAAAACAGCTGGCTGAAGCGCAGTCGTATTATAGAGTGGTAATGGAATCGTAACTGTTGACACATTTACCTTGTGTCACAGTTTTATGACATTTTTGTTAGCTTAAAAGCCGTTAAATCGCTTAGCCTTCTTGTAAAATAGTAAAAAATGTGAAAATCAAAGGCTTCCACTTTAATAAAACCGTTATGAGACAAAAACTGTTTATTTCATTGTTTAGAGCTACAAATATAAAACAGATTTCTTATCAAAAATATGGTTTTTGAATAAACCATGCGCACTGGCTGTCTTTTAGTTAGGCAATAACTGGTACTATCATTTAGCTCTTAATTAAAATGAACAACTAAGTGCCAAATTTAGATATATTTGTCAAACTTTCAATGCTTTTAAATCGAGTGATAGTTAGGAAATATCATTTTCATTTATATGCCAATGAGTCAAATTTTTTTTTTTCAAAAATTCAAAGTTCAAATGATTTTTATTCAAATAGACTTTTACAAGTACTTTTGAATCGTCGAGTGAATCTATCAATCTAATTGCAACAATTATTAAAAAAGTAGTTAATAGACCTTTGTGACCCATTACATAATTAGACACTCACGTCGCGGTACAATTCAGTGGTGTTTCGTAACTGGGTTACGTTGGTGTGCACTAGGGTTTTCGAATACCGGTTTTATTCAATACCGGTATTAATACCGGAAATATTTTTTCCCCGGTATTAGACATTTCAATACTGGTATTGAAAACCGCCAAAATAAGTCCGGGGTCCTGGTATTGGAAGCCCTAGTGTGCACTGACGAATTTCGCGAATAAATTATAAATACAATAAAGTGTAATATCGTGATAGCGAACTACTAATTTACGTTGAAAATAAAATATCGGTAATATAGATGAAGAAACACTAAGAAGAATTTTTATATCAGCGTTTACAAGCAGTGAAATTAGCAAGTCAAATTTCCACTATTTGATTCTCTGCCATCGGCGCAGAGGAAAATTTTGAAAAATAATTTTATTCTTCTGATGAGGTTTCGTTTCATGGGTAATAATAAATTCTTTGTTCAACATAGGTAGTCATTTCATAAAGATATTTTCACAAAGAGTATTTAACCATTTCGGAGAAATTGAGACCCAATTCGAGAGAAGTTTTAGTTTAATTGAATGTACGAAAAGTCTTTGACTTTATTAAATAATCAGTAGTATTAAATGAGTTAACCATTTCTTCTGGCGATATTTTTTTTGCGATAGGTTATTATTTTATTACTGCTTGACGATTTCTTTTTATGGAAGATGGAAATGCTTGACAGCAACTACGCAGCGGTTGGTTTTCTTTATTACTAACCATGTTCGGTTGATATTCATAATTACATATATCAAACAATGCTTTTGCTCTTGAGTTCTTAAATCTAGAAAACAGATAAACAGTAATAAAGACAAGCAATTATATTTCATATTTTTTGTATTCAAAATTTAATATAGGTCCGGGAAAAAAGAAGGAGGTAATGACAATAATAATCATGTTAAGGTTACCAAATTGACTACTTCAGCATCTAATAACCCTTTATACACGTTATTATTATACAATTACTATCTAATTTATTAGTTAAAAAGTTGCTTGGAAGCTAAGTTGTAATCAGCAGTATATAATATAGTGCAACAACTTGTTCCATCACTTGTGCATTGTATACGTAACATTTCATATTTTGATAAGAGTTTCTAGTTTTAGTACAGTTTGTTAGAGTTCCAAATACTTATCAGATTATCAGATTACTTATCAGAGAAATACTTATCAAGTTGTCTAAGTTGAAATAAATAAATGCCATTGTAATTTAAATATAATGTGACAGAATTCTTCCCTCCATTCAATTTTTAGCGAGAATTGACTCAGTCACTCACACGTCTTACACTGATGACTAAACTAAGCATGAGAGGTGCGAGGGCATAGCATAAAGGTACTCACAGGTAGTAGGATTTAGACGTCTTTTACTAACGCAATGTAACTTGACCATTTTTATTATAGTATTTAACCACTTATTATCAAAAACCGTCTTAATTAAAAAAACGGTCACTGCCTTTTAGACAGGTAAAACCTTCAAAATCACATTGGCTTTCCGACAATAAGTCAGCTAAGTGTGCCTTACTGTGTTGTACTGTCTCTTAATTTTCGTAAATGCCAATACAATTTTTTTAGTATAAATCACTAAAATACGTATACAGTTATTTATCGACCTTATACTGTCGTAATTTCATGTAACCGTTTTTTAGTAATTCAAAGTACCTGAAATATAAACATGAAATATACGGTTACAAACGCAAAGCCGTATTCTACTGTCGAAAAGTCACATAAACGTATTTAAGTATAGGAAAATCGCGAAAATGATGTAGTTAGCCGTGTTCGGGGTCTCTAGATCTCGAAGACTATCAAAGATAGAAAAATATGACCTAGACTAGTCGATAGAGAAAAATTTGTTCTTTAACGTAGTATGTATAACTCAAAATTGGCAAAATGTCACTTAACGGCCTTTAAGTCGACTGACGGCAGCATAGTAGACCGCGCGGTCCACTGTCTACTTACTTGCTCTCCTTCTATCCTAGTGTTTACTGCCTACGTGTTCTGAAGTAAACAACACATTCCTATGCTAGCGAGCACAGTAGAAGCGCCAGCGTGCCAAGCGTCCGACAGGAGTAAAACAAATCTCATGAGAAAACATAAAACAGAGACCCCCCTAAGAATCTAAAAGGGCCTTTAAATGTAAAAAAAAACTTTCCAGAATAATATACAGTGTAAGAGACCGTTGAAGTAAAAACACAAAGAAACCTTCCTTAGATAATAAGTATTGATATTAATCAACAATATCAAAATTATACCGCTGACAATTGTGTGCCATTGAACTTCGCCGTCTTGGCTTTCCTAACGGCAAACCGACAATTCTTCCATACAGAACAAATCTTGTAAAAACATATCAAGTCATGCATATTTCCTACTTCCACTCTTCCATCTAGTATACTTTCTGAAATAGACATCTATGAAATTTGTATGGCCGCCATCTTGAATACGCCATTTTGGAATTTTTTTAAGCTCACTGGGAGCCCCCACCTATCTTTAATACCCTGGCCGTGCTCCTCACCCATCTTTCAAACCCTCGATCATCACCGCTCACCATAAGTTTTTTTTTTCCGAAAAATTATGGAGAGTTCTTTTAGAACAAATTTTGAAAAGGAACCGCATCAAAGACTTCAATGGTTCTACACTTATAGCCTCTTCAATATTATAAATATACATAACACCGGATACACTCACGTTTTTTATGTCGGTAAAGTGCCCGACTAGTTTCGAACCCGTTCGGGGCCCTTATTCATGAGCCTGTTCGCGCGACGCGGTCGCTGCTCGACTACGGTTCGCATGTCGTGCAGCTCTCTGCGATGGTTGAGGTGGAGGGGGAGGTGAAGCGTCTTCTCCCGACGACTCCTGCTGATCGTCTTCACTGGCATCGTCATTGTGATGCAAGCACGCCGAGCTGACCGTGTCTGGTTCCAAGTTTGTAGAGTGTATTATAGTAGTGTTAAACCATCACGGTTAAAAGTCGGGTGACGGCTGATCTCTATGGCTTCTCGTATTTTTCGAGGTACTAGTAACTTTTCCCTGGCCAACACAGACGTCTTGTCGAATCTTATGTAGTGAGTCGTACCCGAACTGAGCAGATGTTCCGCTATGGCCGACCCATTGGTGTCCACATTTTTAACACTACGTATGTGCTCCATCACCCTTATCCGGATGTTCCGACACGTCTCACCTATGTAATTTTTACCGCAGTCACACGGGATCATGTACACACCTGGAACATCTAATGGGTCCCGGTCTTTCGGTGAGCGCAGTATACTACGTATGCAACCTCGAGGACGGAATCCTGGTCTTGATATCACATTTTCTTCATAGAAAGTGACCTATCTTGTCCGTCACTCCTTTGATATAAGGCAAGAAGGCTGGAAAACGATCTGCGCTCAATGGTTTTTGATTCCGAGTATTAAGCCCCAACCGTGAACTCTGACGCCAATTATACCCATTACGTTCCAGGGCGTATCTGACATGATCAAGTTCTTCCTCTATGTACGGTGGGTCACACAGCCTCAGGGCTCGGTTCATGAGACTTCTTGGCACAGACGCCAGGTGCGCGGGATGGTGGTGTGAATTCGGCGTGTAGATATTTATTGGTATGTGTGGGCTCTTCAATATTCGCCATACATTTTCTATGGAAAAATAAATTCCGCCATCTTGAATTTTTTTCCTGTTCATCAAGTAGACCTTCATGTCCTGATCATCTTTTGTCAAGAAACCACTCTTCCATCTTTTATACTCTCCGAGATAGACACCGACGAAATTTGTATGGCGGCCATCTTAAATCCACCATTTTGAAATTGTTTTTCAGCTCACTGTCAATTGGATGAAGTTTCGAGTGACATTTGGTCGAGCACCCCCCACCTATCTTCAATACCCTGGCTGTGCTCTTCATCCGTCTTCGAAATCCTCAATCATCAGCTCTCTCCGTATTTTTCCTCCGAATGAATTTTTGCGTTCTATACGAAACGATAAGTTAAAAAAAAAATTCATACAAAATTTTACAGGAGAGGTGATCAATGAGTGAGTGAATCAGCACGAGCAGCTTTATAATATTAAAGATAATTATGAATAGAGTCCAAAAATATTTTTTTTTTAATTTTTCCCCTAAAATTGACGAAATGGGGAGCTTTCAAATTAGAGATTTTCTAACGTCCAAAGTTGACCTCAGAACTCTCAATTTTCTGAAAGGCTGAGCCTGAAACTTGATCAATTATTTGAATTATATTATATTAAATAAAAGTTTATTCGTTTTATGGATACTGCGAGGTCTCAGTTCGGGGCGAACCACTAGCTAGTTAAAGTGTAGCGTTTAAACTTTAATATCTTTTCCCATTATTTATTCTTTTTATACGTATCTATATTTGTGCGTATATGTTGTCGTAGTTACATTTTATTCTTACACTATTATAGCTTTATTCTTACTCTATGGGCAAAGTGCTTATGGAGGGTAGAGTACCTAGGAGAAGTGTTATCTCGTACGGGAAAAAAGTTGAAAAAGTGTCCAGTGGTTGCTATAAATAATACCTAGTTCAAAAAACTCCCACAATGGCGCTGGTGTAGACAAAGGCTATGGTATGGTATGGTATGAATGAGCAATTGTTGATGAAGTGAAGTATGCCGAGTAAAAAAAAAATTATTATAATTTTATTGTAAGTGTCGACTAAAGTAGTTATTTATAAAAAATTTCAACAACTTACGTTGTACAATATAATGATGAATGTTTTCTGTACTTGTTTATTTCTCAAACGTACATGGTATCATGGTCAAATCAGACAAGTAACAAGACAAGTATGTTAACTTAACCTTGTATGTCCCACTATGTCCTCAGTCCTACTGTCTAAAAACGACTGTAACAATGATTGATGCTTTGATTATGTCTAAAGAGATTAATGTAGGATCGCCCCGCAGGAATAGGACTACGGAGCCAACGGAGTCGAATGTGAAATCACAAAATAATGTACATTGAATACTTTGATTTTAGAATCGAATTGAATATAATATGATTTATACCTTCTATTACAGAGCGTTTTCAGTAATTTTGGCTCTCTGTAACCGGCCAATCTCCTTTGTGCCTCCCTCAAGTTACTCGACATTGGCGAAGTGCATTGTGCTGCCTTGGCACTACTAAAAGCCATAAACCAAGAAAAGAAGAAGAATATAATATGTATTTATATATTGTGTAAAATGTCAAAACGCGCTTGGAATCAATGTATCAATCATTGATACATCGCAATCACCTCCGATTGGCTGAATTTATGGTATTCTTGCTGTGTCAATGGATTTCGTCCAATAGTGGAAGAGTGTTAACCAATCAGAGGTGATTGCGATGTATCAATGATTGATGCAAAAGTTACGCGGTCGCCCCACCTTTGAATAGAGCGCCCCACAACATACCATATCAACATAAAGTCATCAAACATACTTGTCTCTGGCTTTGAAGCATATCCAGGAGTGTAAGTGTTCTGTGATATCCATTATCCTCATCGGTGATCACCGACCAGAAAAACTTGTCTCTGCTTCACAGAGTACTTTGTATAAATAGCTCTGCTTGGAAGCAGAAGTTGATTTTTAAAAATTATTAATTCATTGTTTTTGTAAATAATGGTCCCGACATTACTTGTGCATCATTGAATTAGTGTTACACCGATAACGGCGATTATTTCAGGCGATAGTGTGTGCCTACCGCGATTCCATAATACCGGCTGCCAGTTTTCGTGAGATAAATAGTCGTCCGGTAGTTACATAAAACATTCAAAAGATATCTATTACGAATTATAAGCTAGTTAATAAACTACGTTAACTGAAGACAGCTGACAAAGAGAATATAACCACTACGTTTACAACTGATCACCAAGTGCCAACAGCCAGCAGGTAATGGATTTAAATTCTATGTATTTCTTGTATTTGATGCCATTTTAAGGTAAAAGACAGTCAGGTATTATCTTATTATATAGGAACTTAAATCACATATCCATCAGAATAGAGTAAAGACGAGTTTATACTTTTTAATATGTGTACTGACCTATACTTAATCTAAGAGGAATTGTAAGAGTGCCCCCTGACAATATGGAAGTAACAGATTAAGAAAAAAGCTGATGACCATCAGACCGATGAACAGATTTTCATGAAACATGGCTAAGAACACTCGGGATAAAATAAAAATATTTGAACTTACATAATATTTGTGAGGATAATAATTATAAAAGGTTTAAAATATTATTTCTTAGTTTTTAGAGTAATAAGTCGAAACTCGTTCATTAGCAATTATTTACACACAGAAACACGTCCACCATAATAATACAATCAATCATAGAGTCCTGACCAGTGTTGCCCCTCTACAAAACCATAGGAGTGATACCGCAATCCCTTTTGAATTTCCGTCTAACATAGAGTTTATTTTTTGTGTGGGGTGGGGGGAGGGGGGGTTTAAATTTTTTAATTTTACTTTGATTTTGTCTTTTTTAAAGTAGCTATAATTGAAGTAATATGGTACCAAATTTCGAATCGATAGGACAAATCGAAGGTAGTCAGATCCCTTCAGCAACTATTAAAGAGCTGATGATCTTCAAACGGCTGAACAGATTTTCATGAGACATGGCTAAGAACACTCGGGATAAAATTATCTATGATAAAAAAAACCTAAACGAAATTGGTCCATCCATTTGGGCTCTACGATACCACTGACAGATACACAAATAGACACATTAAATTTGTAACACCCCTCTCTTTTTGCGTCGGGGGTTAAAAATCATTTTCATTTTTATTCCTCTTGGGTATTTAGACATTATAAGAGCATTTTAGCTTACATAATGCAATAAATGATTGTTTCAGTAGTGACAGCAAAATGATGAAAACAGCGGTGACGGTGCTGCAGGAGATGATGATCAAGATGAACCAGGTGCCTGAGTATGAATGCATATCACAGGTGCTGACAGTTCTCACTTATATTTGAGGTGGAAGCTTCTTGATCTGATGGGAATAGATGTCCCAAAATACTAAACACTAGCGATTGCTAGTGTTTAGTACTGATTGATTGATTAATCAATCAATCAGTTGTTTATTTGCAAGAAGAATAATTGTACTATTATGATGACAAACCAAATATAGAACAAAACGTTTCTTTATTGCTGACGTGCAAAAATACTGTAACATGTTTGTAACTCAAGTTGGAGAAGGATGTGTGAAAGGGTGTCATTATTTGACCGGGGCGACACGCTGTGTTTGCAGTCAGGGCCGCAGCACCAGGCCACGTTCGAGTACCGCTGCATCGCGCAGGGCGTGGTGGTGACCGGTGCCGCGCGCTCCAAGAAGGAGGCCAAGCAGGAGGCGGCGCGGCGCATGCTGCAGGCGCTGGGGGCGCGCGGTCTGCCCGTGCCGCAGCCCTACGCCACCGCGCCACCCGAGCCGCCCGAGCCCAGCGACGACCCCGCACTGGTAACTATACGCGGTGACGCGCAACGAGCAGGAGGCGCGCGGCGCATGCTGCATGTATTTATTACATTATTAAATACATAAATGCACCAACTTTGTCGTGTATACAGATTGTTGTCGCTTGTATGTACTCTGGGCGGAATGATGGTCCAACATTGTGCTTGATGTTCTGTATAAATGCGAAAGTTTGGATGGATGGATGTTTGTTACTCAATCACGCCCCAACGGTTGAACGGATTGGCTGAAATTTGGCACAGAGATAGGTTATAGTCTGGAATAGCACATAGGCTATTTTATCCGCGGAGTTCCCGCGGGAACCAAAAAACCTCAAACCACACAGACAAAGTCGCGGGCATCCGCTAGTATTACATAAATATTAATTTTAAGTTCTAGTATAGCTAAATAGAAAATTATTATTCAGGTACCAATTTTTTTGTAGTGAAAACTTCTTTAGCTGCGTTGAGCACTTTTTGGTAGGGGGTAAAAATGTGGATTCGCGGCGTCATCGACATGCATGTCGCCGACATGCTCGTGTTGTTACGAAGATAAAATTTCTTAAATATATAAAAATATACTACATTCGAAATTAAATTTTAATGCTTTACTGTTAAGGTTTAATTTCGAATTAATAACCATACATAAAAGTCTTACTCCACGCATTTTCGTTCCAGACGTTTTTTGCTGGTTAAGGTACCCCTCCGCATCATCCCATAGGAAACTTTGTTCCAAAAAGCAATGATGCTAAGGGCAGTGACATAGACCATAGTGGCTCAATTTGACTTAACAAGTCTCATGTTCAATTCAGTCATATGCTTTGGCCTAATCATCTTATTAATATTATAAATGCGAAAGTGTGTTTGTTTGTTGGTTTTTCCTTCAATCATGCCGTAACGGAGCAACGGATCGACGTGATTCTTGGCATGGGTATAGTTGAAGACCTGGAGAGTGACATAGGCTACTTTTTATCCCGGAAAATTAAGGAGTTCCCGTGGGAATCAAAATACTTAAACCCCGCGGACGGAGTCGCGGGCATCAGCTGCCTAGTAGTAAATATGTATGGCATTGTATGAGTAGTAGTTAGTATCGCGCTGGTGTGGCAGGAGGCGGGTGCGGCGGGTGCGGCGGGCGCGGCGGGCGGGGCGGGCACGGGCGCGCTGGACACGCGCAGCTACGTGGCGGTGCTGCGCGAGCTGTGCGACGAGTACCGGCTGGGCGAGGCCACGTACGCGCTGGTGGGCGACACGGGCCCGCCGCACCTGCGCCACTTCACGGTGCGCGCCGCGCTCGGCCTGCACAGCCGCACCGCCACCGCCACCACCAAGAAGCAGGCGCGCCAGCTGGCCGCCGAGCAGCTCTACACCTACCTGCGCGAGAACCTCGCGCGCCTCACCAAGGACTTCGTGGAGGTGAGTGCCTGCCGCGACCTGCCGCGTCCGCTCCCGCGCCTCGAGTGACGACTGACGCTCGCGTGTGTGCCGGCAGGAGGAGGCGCTGCAGCGCGCGCAGGAGAAGGCGATGGGACGCGCGCGCGCCGAAGCGGCGCTGGCGCGGCTGGAGGCGGCGGGCGGCGCGGGCGGCGCGGCGGCGGCGGGCGGCGAGCCGGCGTGGCGCGTGGACCTGGGCCAGCGCGTGGCGCAGTACCAGCACGGTCTGCGCGCGCACCTCGGTGAGCGAGACTGACGCTCCTTCGGGCCCCCGCCCCCGTCCCGTCCCGACCCCCCGAGCCCGGCACTGGAAGTGTTTGCTGGTGGTGTTATCCATATCATTTTTTGAAAACTATTATTTATTCTAACTTACTTTTCAAACAAGTTGAAGGTTTATATTAGACAGATTATTTTGACCGGTTTTCGTTTTACCCAACAACATGGGTAGGATCTGCTGTCCAACATTTTGCCGCCCATTTTACCCGATCTTGAACATCTGATTTCTTGAGTGAGTGGGATTTCTTCTCACAAGTGTTTGTGCAAAAATAATCACACACAGTTACCTCACCCCGTAGCCAAATTATCAAATCACCTGCAAATAGTTCCTTATATAGATCAGTATCCATTCCTAGGAACAGTTCTGCAGCTATCGGGGACCATTGTTCAGTGCAACTTGTTGATGTACTGAATGATATTCAGTCGCTGTGTCATTCTCTTGATGTAGATTATATTATCTCTTGTAAAGCGTCTGCTTGTCGGACCTACGTCCCTGCACAAGCTTGAAGCGTGGTGGGCTCGGCCCCGTAAGAGTACAATAATTAATAAAAATTATGTAAAGTAGTTTAGTGACCGGCTCACATTTCCAGTGCTGAAAAGTTTGTCGCTTGCCGTGTAGCGCATGATGTAATATTCATTCAACCTCGGTGTTTGTTTTCAAGTGCGCAATCTAACACATCTCACTAAATCTGTCAAATGATACGCGAGCCCAACGCCCTACGCCCTCCGCCCTCGGCGAATGCGAGACAATGTGTGACAGCTGTCTGCGGTTGTTCTACTGTTGCTACTCAACATCCTTCAGTGTGTATGGGATCCTTCAAAAGTCGACAAATCGCATAGCGCTGTCCGCACGCAGCGAATATACACTGACTGCGTGACGTGTTGAACGGGAACCAAAAAGCGTGTACATTTCCCGTGTACGGTGTCGTCGGCGCAACGTCGAGGGTATTTGACGCAATTCTCCGTCGCTCGACGTCGGGCGTCGGGCCGCGGGCGTCGGGCGCGGAACCGGAGGCTCGCCGCAACTCCACTGTCACATTTGTTCACTTGGAAACTTCACAAGGTTGTGAGCGTTCACCGGAGCGACGGCTTTGTCGAACGGAGCACGATCATTGATATCGTTCGCTCGCTCGCTGGTCACCGTTTTTTTTTTTTTTTAATCTGCATGATAATAATATGTTCCCTTCCGAACGAGTGTCAGCCTCGAGCCACCATGTACACACCCACACGCACACACAGAGCTTTTTCCGTCATGTTATACCTACCATTATATTTGACTGTTTGTGGCCAAATATTTTGATTTATTCATAAAATACATCGTCCATTGTAAACTACCCCACTGAGCGGGAGTGTCGTTCACAAAAAGGATTTGTTAGCGATACCACTGATGAATAGTCAACATTATTTTATTGTACTTTTGTTTACCTTTTCACTCAAACATCATAAACCTTTTTCAATCAGCCAACGCAGGCTAGAGTACCAGAGTGAGCTGCGCCAGTACTGCTGTGGTGTCGGAAACAAATAACATCATTGTTGTCAGCGATATCACTGAGAGTAACATTTGGTGGTGTAGTTGACAATCAGTGAAATGACAGGCAATTATACACATCTATTTAATATTACACATAATATTATTTTCTACTGTAATCAATTTCATAACATTATTAAATGGGGTGTTATTTTGGCAACTAAGATTAAATTGCTTTACATTTATTTTTTCCACCTCCGTCACCCACTTGATCTCTTTTTAACGCTTATTTTATAAATAACTATTTAAATAATTACAGTATTAATGTACTAAATAAAGAAACATTGAGTTTAACGCAATCGAGATTCATTACGTCAGTATATCCCGTTCCCGTCCTCCTTTCGTGTTCATGTTCTGAATTTTTTGACATCATACTTATTCCTGTGCTACCGGAAGTAAATAATGTTACGTTAAATTAGCAACAGCTGGTAGGAAAAGTAAAGGAAGAAAGGAAAAGTAACACTCGAACCCACAGCCGATTCCCAATTCTGTGACCGGAACTTACACACTGACATGGCAGGTTATTTATTACAGGTGACAAATAGTTATTTTCCCTGCCAAAATGACACGCCGTACAAGATATTTTATTCTGATGCGGGTCATAAGTGAAATGCAGCCGCCAACTGAATACAGTCGATGCTTCTCTCCGTAACCAAGCCGCGCTCACGAAGCGTCGACTGCATTCGGCAGCCGGAGCTCGGGAAGCGAAGGAATTGACATAGGACTCGTACTGCACAGGGGAGGAGGCCTGCAGCCGCGGCCTCGAGGAGCTGCAGCTCGAGGCTGAGCCCGAGGAGCCGGAGGAGGCGCTGCGGCGCGTGTGCGGCGAGCTGGGCCTGCGCGTCGAGAGCACAGCGCTGGGTAAGCCGAGCCCGACGACCTCTACCCGGTAGCCGATTTGCCGTTCCTAGGCTCCGCGGGCGTTCCTCGCCGGCGAGACGACACGCGCATGACACACAGACCTGACCAGCCACTAGCGGGCGTATTGTAGTTGGTTGTATTCGTGTAACGCTCGTGTGGCGCGCAGGCCCGGCCGTGTCGGTGGTGAAGCTGCTGCCCACGGCGCCGCCGCTCGCGTTCGGCGCGCACTCGCCGCGCGACGCTGCCGCCGCCGCGCTGCGCTACCTGCGCCGCACGCTGCCCGCGCCGCCACCCGCCGCCGCCGCCGCTGCCGCCGCCCACTAGAGCACGCCGCCTGCACGTCCGTCGTCGCCGATGCAGTTTGCAAAAACCATTGTTCGTTCGGTAGCTAGTGCAAATGAGAATGACGTCATCAGCACCTGCACCCGAGCATTCGCGCCGAATCATTGATGCGGCTGACGATGACGTCATCCGATTTTGGCGAATCCGATGCGACGCATTGAACGTATCGAAATCTACATCGCTGTAATGCTATTTGTCGCTTGGCAAACATTAATTAACAATAATAATAATTAATTATTGTTACTGCGGTGTATAGGTACATAATATTATGATTATAGTAAAACGTGTCGACAGATTTAGCGCCTCCTGTTGCAGTGTGCATTGAGCCTTGTTCAACACGTGCAAACAGCATTACGGTGTATGCACAAACTAAAGCGGGAATAGTGCTGTAGTTTCTGCACGTCTGCCGCGCGCGTTATACTCCGAGCCCTTACCAGAGCGCGGAGAATTGTGTCGTGCAAAGGCCGCACTAATTTGGACACGCCTTTACTATCTTACCGTCGCGTTTATCTTATACAGTCTGTTACTATTCGTCTGTACCGTCAGAGACGCTGCCCACGTCACACGAGTGAAGTCTACAAAATCTAAGACTTTGGTACTCTGTATTGATTATTGTTTGTTTATTATATAATAAATACCTAATATCTTTAAAAAAAACTAGATACATATTTTTTATTTATCCTTTCTTCACCGCTGTAAAATATATAAAGAGCAACCACTAAGTTTCTTCCTGTTTCTTCTCGGTAAGAATGGCATTCTGAACTGAACTGAGTGTAAATTCAAAAGCACTTGTCGAAATTTCTTATGATACTGGATATTATAAATTGGAAAGTGTGTTTGTTTGTTGGTTTATTGGTTTGTCCTTCAATTTCACCACAACGGAGCAACGGATCAACGTGATTTTTGGCGTAGGTTTAGTTGAGAACCTGGAGAGTGACATGCTACTTTTTATTTCGAAAAATTAAGGAGATCCCACGGGAATCAAAAAAACTTAAACCACGCGGATGAAGTTGCGGGCATCAGCTATTATTTGAATAAAATAGTTGAATTTGAATACGGCTCATGCCTAGTCCTGGCACTACTGCTCTTCGACTACATGAACCTTACGTCAGGGAAGCGCCGACGTGTATGAACTCGCACCGTGGAAACGGTCGATGCCTCCCGCCTTGCCCGCGTCGTCCGTCCGGCGAAACCACGAGCGACGAGCGCGCCAGGGCGGCACGCGACGGCCGGTTGGAAAGGCTCATGTCGAAGAGAAACTTAGCTTCCTAAGAAAGACCCACCGGGGTAGCCGATATCGAGAGAAGCGCGAATCGCGCACCGAGTGTTCTGTTTCTGTACCTTGGTAGCATTTGGTATGACGGCGAGCGCTTAGTCGCGTTTTAGGTCTTGTACTTTGACACCACTTACCAGATTATAGAAATTCGAGCCCGAGCACACTATTCTGCTTGCAGAAAAAGTTTCCGAGTTGAGGTTCAATGGCACAGCCGCGGGAATTAGAAACTCGGTAATACTGGTGGTTCGCCCCGAACTGAGACCTCGCGGCGCCATCTATTGACATCATTGTGAAGTTCTGTTAAATCATCATTAAAAGTTAAATAATTTCGTTTCCATATTATTTATCTAATTTTAGTACTTGTTGTTCAAGTACAGGATATAATTCAAATAATTGATCAAGTTTCAGGCTCATCATTTGAGTTCTGAGGTCAATTTTGGACGTTAGAAAATCTCCACTTTGACAGCCCCCCATTTCGTCAATTTTAGGGGAAAAATTAAAAGAAAAATATTTTTGGACTCTATTCCTAATTATCTTTAAAATGATATACCGCAACCATATGTAACGCTATAAAAATATTTTTTCTTCATATTCGCTTCTATGAGAGCCCCCCTGAAATAATAGTTATTTGTTATACAAGAGAGAAAAGTTGTTTTTTAACCGCGTGCTCAATTTTGATGACCGAGCAAGCGAAGGAATCTAAAATTGAATCACGAGCGCAGCGAGTGGTTCAAAAATTAGAATCCTGAGCGTCAGCGAGGGAATCAAAAGAGCACGAGGTGAAAAATCTTCACTCGAGTGCAACACGTAACTTTTCATCCCACCTCAGCGAGGAAATGAAATACTTCTCGCGTGATTGTTGAGGGAGAAAGCTCATTTCCGCATTTTTAACAGTTTCAGTCAATTCTGTTGGCGTCAAATTAACTTCTTCGTCACTAGAACCACTCATTTTAGGTTTTTCACTTATTTTCAATTTTCTTGTTTTTAATCGAAGGTTTTAATTTTAAACAATATGACGTGAAAGAAAATGGTGCGCGCAAAGGAAATTAAAAAAGTACACCAAGAAGGTTACGAGTGTGAGTTTTTAACAAATTAAAAACGGTTGTATGGAAATTCGGCACCATAGAGGTAGAAGTAAATAGGTTTTAATGATGTTTTGAATTCACAAACTTCATAGACGAGAGATATTTACTAACGTGCACACGATGTTCTAAATTCAATTTACTTTATCCTCAAGAGGATAATAACGGCTTTTGCATTCAGATATCGAAGCGTAAAAATACTCTTTCCGAGATGGTGGGATGAAAAGATTTTTATTACTTTTTAAGCCATCGGCTGGAGGCCATCGGTTTATATACATGATATTTAAATTTGAAGTAATTACGTTCAGTTATTCAGAAGTTATAAGGCTCTGACAGACGGACGGACGGACGGAGAAGTGCAAATTCACTCAAGTAGACTCAGAGACCTTCGCTTCGCTCGGTCAATTATAGACTTTAGTTTTAAAGTTTTACATTGCTAGTTACTTAAATCCCTAGGGTTATAATGTTGTACTGAAATCCATTATTCCCTAGGGTTATAATGTGATTTGAATTTAGAATTATCGCGCATCTGAAGCAAGATCTGAAGGAAATTCTATTCATTCCAAAGAGGTTTTATTCATAATTCCTATTGCTATATACATAAAGTCTAATTTCGGTAAACAGAATGTGTTCTCAGCAGGCGCGGCCAACTCGATTTTCGAAAACCGAAGCCGTGGCCCACTAGATTCGCACTGACGACATTTGTTTGTCAAATCGAGTAGGCCACGCCAGCTGAAAGAAGTGGTTGTATCGCGAGGTGTGAAAAGTAGAGTATTCACCGTAGGGGTAATGCTGTATTAATCTTGGGCGCCCCTAATTCCCGCGCTACTCTCAGGATTCTAGACGCAACACCCTCGCTACGCTCGGGAGTTACTCTCGAATCCCTCGTTCCGCTTGGGATTTATCCCGGCGCCCGTGACATAATACATCGCATTACCCCCGTGGTGAATAATCTATGTACTATTAATATATACGCCATTGCCAAGTTAGTCTCGGGACTTATTGAACGATATCTAATATATGTATTGTAAATGCGATAGTGTGTTGGTTTGTCCTTCAATCACGCTTTAACGGCGCAACGGATCGACGTGATTTTTTGCATGGATATATTTGAGAACGTCTACTTTTTATCCCGGAAAAACAAACAGTTCCTGTGGGATTGTATATGCTCTTTTTTTCGCATTTGTTCTTGAATTAGGCGGCAACGGCGCAACGGATCGACGTGATTTTTGGATGTGTATATATTTTATATTAAATTTAAGACCATTTGTCTTCGTAACCACGCGAGCATGTCGGTGTTCGCGAGCATGTCGGTCTTCGCAAATCCACAAGTTTACCCCCTACCAAAAAGTACTCAACGCGGCTAAAGAAGTATTCAATTCAAAAAATTGACCTATTTTCTCATAAATCTCAGTTTTTGTTCCCTTGAGACACGCAAGCGAAGCCGTATTATTATTTAAAAATAAAATAAAATTGTATATTATATTTTTTTATAAATGCCGATGCTTGGGCAGTCTTTTTTATAGAATCACTGCTATACATAAAATGATTACCAGATTTGTTACATAAGTAAACGGGCACTTGAGTTTGGGGATGATTGCACCATTGACAGTTTTGGTTTACATTTAAAGACAACTAAATACGTAGCAAGCAATGCAAGTGCCATAATTAGACAGTTGGTATTCTTTAACTCTATGATAAGTCGAATTTTGTTCAAAGTAAAGAGGACCCTTTACTTTTGCAGCTCAATGTAACTGCAAAGCAACCAATGGTGTGATCGACCCTTGTGATTCTTTACAAGTGAGATAATGACAACAATATACCAAAAATATACTCCTATTCATAGTATGAATACCACAATAAATAGGTACATATAAGTAAATTCTAATGTTAAACTGAATATCTAGTTATCTCAATAGATCTCTTACAATAAAGATCTAGGTACAGATGACGTAGGTTAAAGAAATGGAATTAAGGGATACTTTTGAATTCAATCGTCGGATATTTCGATGTCGGAGGAGTCGCGGCGGCGGCGCGCGGCGCGCTCCGTGTTGAGGCTCTGCAGCCACGACGTGGTCTTCTGCGCGGCCGAGCGGCGCGGCGTGCTGCGGCGCTCCGGCGGCGGCGACGCGGGCGGCGGCGACGCCTTGGCCTTGGCCGCGCCGCGCCCGCGGCCCCGCCCCCGCGCGCCACGCGCCGCACGGCCGCGCCCGCGCGCCGGCGCCTGCTCCTCGTCGCTCGACAGCACGATGGAGTCCTGCTTGGCGGCCGCCTTCTTGCCGCGCTCGGCCGCCTCCGCCGCCTGCGACATGAGCGAGCGCAGCCCTTCCTCGTCGGCCGCGTCCAGCGCCCGCTTGCACGCGCGCAGCTGCTCCTCCACCTCGGCCTCGCTCTCCGCGCTCCCCTGCAGCAGCGCCTCCACGGCGCGCGCGCGGTGCGCGTCGAGCGCGCGGCGGAACACGTCGTCGTCGCGCTTGAGCGTGAAGTCGCGCACGGCCTCGGTGATGGCGCGCACGGACAGGACGGCGAGGCGGCGCTCCGGGGGCTGCGCCGCGTAGTAGGCGCGCAGCAGCGCCTCCACGTCGGCCGCCTCCACGGCCGCCGCACCGATATCCACGTCGTCGCCGTCCTCCTCTGTGCGTTCCCTCCGCTCGCGCAGTTTCTTTTCCCTTTTCATGATGAGAATGTCTTTGGGGTTGGCAACGAGACCGTTGAAGTTCTGACAGAACCGGACTCGATTGAAGTCTTGGCCTTCGTGTTCAAAGAAAACGCTCAGGCGAATTAGGGGCAGCAGGGGTTGCTTGGGGTCGCCGCTGCGGAGAGATTCCGCATCCTTGATGGCTTCGTTGACCTTTTCCTTCAGAAAGTTTTGGACCTTCTCTTTTTCGTTGACATCCTCCTCGCCCAGGTTCTCCTCGGAGAGCACCACAGTTTTGAATATGAACGGCCGCACAGTCTTGAGGGGCAGCGGGGTCACGATGTAGTCCTTGCGGTGCAGCTGCAGCAGGGCACAGTGCTTAGGCAGGGCCTCGCCGGCCGCCAGAGACGTGGCCACTGTGCTTCCGGGTTGAATCACAAAAAAGCTTTCATTCTCTCTCTTGATATCTTTAGTAGCGAAAACTTGGCTGTCATGTTCGTGGCCCCATATGACAAGGTCCAAAAATGTAGGCAGCACGTTTTCCGGAATGAAATTATTGTGGCCTCTGTCAGCTCTGTTCTGGTGGAGCGCTAGAACGTTGAACCAGTCGTTACCGTCTTCCACGAGATCCATCTCTACTTTCTTTTCGACAAATAACCTCGCCAGCCTCTGATCCTTTATATGGCTCAGCCCGTAGAGCGAGAGCTTGGTTTCGCCCTTGCGGATGAGCACGGGCGAGATGCGCACGTGCGTGTAATCGGTCCATCTGCCGAAGTAGTTAACGAGACCGGTTATGGACAGGATGTCGAGGGAACTGACGCCATCCTGGCCGACTGGATCGTCGTGGTTGCCGTGGATCGAGAGTATGGGATATGACACGTTCAGATTAGGGTCTTCGTAATTAACAGCTCGAGAAAAGTTTTCAAACTGATCCGACAGTACCTCTATGTTGATCGGCTTGTCTCCGAAGCAGTACTTTCGAATGATCTGTGTGCATTTGAACATGCAGCTCGGAGAAGGCTTCGCATGATCGAAAAGGTCTCCTCCCAAAAGGACCAAGTCGACATCGTACTGCACGGCCAGAGAAAGAACTTCTTCGAAAGCAATGAAGCTGTCCTCACCACGCACATCGTCACTTTCAAGGTGGCCCAAGTGTATGTCTGAAGCTATTAGAACTCTCAGCGTGTCATCTGGTGACCAGGAGTCGCTATCGTTTTGCACCATTACGCTTTTTCTATTAGCAAAATCAAAATTTTCAACACAAATAACAAACCGCGCTACCGGTAAAATCTGACAGCAGAGGAGACAAGAGACAAGTTAACCAGTCTGACAGCACTTGATTCTGGCATCTGTCGTTCCCAGTCTATATCTATATTATCTATGGACTGACAGAAGGATGAACTAAAAAACAAAGTTCTAAGTAAATCCCACAGTACCTAGGTACCTACGTAAAGCAAGCGTAAAGCCCGATCCGTGCTACTAATAGAGTAGACTGATACTTTTTTTATTAACTGGTTGCACGACTCTGGGTTCAAAGCCTGCTGATTTGACATTGACATGGCTAAGAGCACGAACGTAGAGCACGAAGGTATATGGAGTGCGCACTGAGTTGATTAGATTGAGGGGATTGAATCTGATTGAAGCTGATTGATCGAACATCTTAATACAATCTATACATCAGTCGGTAATTTTATTTTTATTAAAATTATTAAAATATAAACCTTAACACTAAAGAATTAAAGTTTAATTTCGAATGTAGTATATTTATAGTTCGCGAGCATGTCGGTCACGGTCACGCGAATCTACATTTTTACCTCCTACCAAATAGTACTCAACGCGCCTAAAGAAGTTTTCACTTTAATAAAATGGTTGCTCATCTCAAGTATTTAATATAGACCAAATTCGCCCTTTATACCATTTAATTCAGATGAATATCTTAGAAGATATCATAGAAATAAATTAACGCGCAGAAATAGGGGCGGCCGCATAATAACTTAAAGTTGAACAGTGGAACAGAATAAAACGTTAGTTTACAGACATGAAAAAATATATTCCGGTTACCATGCTTATTGACAATGACATTCTACATTCAAACAAACAAGTTAAATACACCACACCAAAAACACATATCAGCCTAGAATAGAAAAGAGGTTTCATATCGCTACTTCAACACCTTCTCTCGATGTGTAGACCTAGCTGTACTTGTAGGCTGATAAGCCTCGGCCTAGTCAGTGGCTTTGTTAAGAGATCTGCCAGCTGCTTCTCAGTGCTGATCCTATTCACCTTCAGATCTCCAGCAGTCACCAGTTCTCGCACAAAGAAGTGGCATATTCGAATGTGCTTTGTTCTTCTATGGAACTCAGGATTCTCAGCTAATCTCACAGCCGCTTCGTTATCCACATAGAGAACAGGTAAAGCCGACATCTTCGTCATGCCTTGCATAAGACGAGCTAGCCAAATGCCTTCTTTCGCTGCCTCACTAGCTGCGACAATCTCGGCTTCTGTAGTGGAAATAGCCACACTGGGTTGTCTCTGGCTCAACCATGACACCGCGCCTCCAGCATAAATGCATACAACTCCAGTAGTTGATCTCCCCGTTGTCAGATCTCCACCGTGATCTGCATCACTGTAACATTCCAGAATACCTTTCTTGTAATCCTTCTTATACAGAATTCCCATATCTGGAGTGTACTGTAGATATCTTAGCATGCGCTTCAACTGAACACAATCCGTGTGAGTCGGGTTTTCCAAGCTTCTGGATACTACACTGACAGGATATGCTATGTCAGGCCTTGTGCACACCATCAGATAAGCAAGTGCACCTAATACTTGTCTATAATTCTTCAGAAAGTAGTCATCAACCTTCTCTGTTTCCTGTGATACAGGGTCCTGGTGCTTACTGGTTTACAGTTTTCCATACCAAATCTCTTCAAGATTTTTTTACATTAGAAGTCTGGTAGATTCTAATATCACCGCCTTCTCTGACTTCAACCTCCATACCTAAGTAATACGATACAGGTTTATTAGTCATCGCAAACTTCTCTTTCAATTCCTTAATGAATTCATCAATCAGTCCTTCATTTGAACCGGCTATAAGACCGTCGTCGACATATAGAGCAACTAATAATTTCCCATTAGATCTCTCTCTCTTAAACAGGCAGGGGTCAGCTTCACTGACTTCAAAGCCAATTTCCTTGAAATAGTTTATGATCGTCGTGTTCCAACATCGTGGAGCCTGTTTTAATCCATACAAGCTTTTTTTAAGCAAGCATACTCGTCCGCTACCATCATCATATCCTTCTGGTTGCCGCATGAATATCTCTTCCTCAGTCAACGAACCGTATAAAAAGGCTGTACAGATGTCAAACTGACGTAGTGCCATCCCTTCATTAGCTGCTAAACTCAGCACCGCTCTAATAGTTGCCATCTTAGCTACGGGGCTAAAGGTCTGATCATAGTCTTCCCCTTTCTTCTGTCTAAAACCTTTTACGACAAGACGTGCCTTAAATTTATCTACTGAACCATCTGGGTATAACTTCACTTTATAGATCCATTTACAAGGTATTGCTTTCCGATTCTTATGCAATTCCTCAAGAACCCACGTTCCATTTGCTTTTAAGGATCCAATCTCGCAATCCATAGCTTTGCGCCAAAGGTCTTTATCTGGGCAATCTGTAGCTTCCTTGTAAGTTTCTGGTTCGTAGTAACAATCATCGCTGGTATTGACAAGAGAAACGTAATCATTGAATTTTGATGGTCGCTGCAGGAGTGATCGATCTCTGAGCTGCATACCTTGCCTGCCCAATTCAATAGATTCGTCTTCCGACTCCTCTACACGCGCATCTTCAAATTCTTCTTCATCACCGCTAGTAACAGGACCCTCAATAACTTCCGTGTCCTCCGAGAGTTCAACTTCGTTATTTGTCTCAATAGGTCTTCCTCTGTATTCTTCAGCTGTGACTGGTTTCGGTATCTCATTTTCATGTTGTTCCTTCCTTACATATATTGGAACTTCTATATCCGCTGTCTCTGTTACTTGTGAATGTTCAGTATCCCCAGGTTCTTCACTTCCTAAATTAGTCTCCAGTGGTCTCTCATCAAATGTGACATCTTTGGATCTAACTATAGTGTCCGACTCTCTGTGCCAGAGTCTATAACCGTCATCATTGTCATAGCCAACCAAGTAACACTTCTTTGCTTTCTTCTGCATCTTCTTCCTTTTCTGTTTCGGAATATGCGCATAGCAAGTCGAACCAATGATCCTCAAATGTTTGATTTGCGGCTTTTTCCCAAACCACAACTCGTAAGGAGACTTGTGTTCCACAGTAGTTGGTCCTGTTCTATTCAGAATATACGTCGCTGTATTTACCAACTCTGCCCACAGTTCTTGAGGAAGCTCTTCATGAGCATGCATCATTGCTCTGGCCATTTCGACAATTGTACGGTTTTCTCTTTCACTGCACCCGTTCTGTTCTGGAGTATAGGGCATAACTAGCCG
The DNA here is from genome assembly GCA_963932025.1 of Erebia epiphron. Taxonomy (NCBI): domain Eukaryota; kingdom Metazoa; phylum Arthropoda; class Insecta; order Lepidoptera; family Nymphalidae; genus Erebia; species Erebia epiphron. The sequence goes on along the minus strand of OZ009946.1, from coordinate 35,308,023 downwards.
TTGATTTATTCCGTACTTCTGTAATTCTTCTTTGACTTCTACATTATCGAACTCCCCTCCATTGTCACTTAGAAACTCCTTAATCGTGTGTCCAACTGCCTTTGCTTCAGCTAACATCAGTCGCAACTTTGCAGGGACTTCTGACTTCTGTTTCATACAATAGACATATCGATAGCGAGTGTATTCGTCTTTAAAGAGTACAAAGTATCTGGACTTAGAGTCTGAAAGTGGGAACGGACCACAAACGTCCGAATGTATGCGTTCTCCTGGACTACTTGCTTTTTCTCTAATACCAAACTTTTTTCTATGTGTTTTCCCGAAAATGCATCCTTCGCATAACGTCCCATCATTCTTAGTTTTTACATTCAACTCTTGCTCTATTACATCCTTCACATGACGTTTATCCTGGTGACCCATACGTTCGTGGTAAAGCTGCAGCGTGTCAACAGTATTTACAACAACGCTTCTTTTTGGTTGTATCGCCTTGCAGTTTAACTTGAATAGTCCACCATATCTCCGTCTATCTCCAGTAACGGTTACTGTCTTATTTATTTTCAATGAGCAGGTAATCATACGTGACTGAAACACGCTCTTCGGGTTCATGTCCTGCGCTGCTAGTACCGAAAACAGATTTGTAGTAATCTGAGGAACATACAAAAGATTTCTCAAATGAAACCATACCTCATTCTTGGTTTTCATCAAAATGCTTCCTTTACCCAAGGCATTAACTTGCTTTCCATTAGCTGTTGTCACTGTACATGGTTCCGTAAAGCGTTCAAATTCCTCAAACAGGTCGCCTCGCATTGTAATATGGTGTGTGGCTCCGTTGTCAACATACCAATCATCACGATCTTGAGCGCAATCTGTCGCATTTACCTTTACTGCCATCATACTTGTTGTAGGACCTTTCTCTGGAACCTGTTCTTTCTTAGGACAGTCCTTCTTAAAGTGCCCGACTTCTTTACAAATGTGACACCTGAAAGCCTTTTTTTTTTCCTTTACTACCTTCACCAATACCCTTCTTGGTGTTTCTACTTTTCTTGGTACCTTCCGCAACTAACACAATCTCAGACGTAGACTCAGGCATGTTCTCCTTTGTTGACAATGCCTTCTCGTGAGTACATAACTGACTAGTAAGGTTCTCCACGGTTCTATCCTTCTTAGACATGAGAAACCAGCTCGATTTAAAATTGAAATAGCTTTCTGACAGGGTCTCCATAATCTTGCATATCAATAACAATTCTGGTAATTCTTTACCTTCGTCTTTGATAAGCTCCTGATTTAAACTGTGCCATAAGTTTTTCATCTTTGAAATATTAGCTTTCATATCATTTCCTGAAGTAGATTCCCATTTGTAATGAAAGAATTCCATACATTTCCTGTATAAATGGTCTTCACATACACCATCGTACAATCTATGTAGTTCATCCCATACTTCCTTAGGATTCGTGAACCTTATTACTTTGTCGAGAGTTTCGTCTATCAAATTGTTCGTAATCAATAAGTGAGCTGTCCAACTTGTAGTACTCGGCTAAGTTCCTTCGATATGTAGCCATCGCCGCTTCAAAAACTATACCTTCCATAGTATCACTCTTTGCAGGCTTCTCTGGTTTACTTACTGGTCTGGTACTGGATGAGGTCGAAGAGATCAGAGACCTAGGAATTACTATCGACAGGAAACTTACATTCAATACGCACATAGACAACATACTTAGTGAGAAAATGCTATAAGCTGCTTGATTTCATCTGGCGTAATCGCAAATCATTCAAGTCGTGTTTGGCCCTTGAGATTGTTTATTCTGCCTTGATTCGTAGTACATTAGAATACGGTTCGAGCATCTGGAACCCATCTTATCCGATCTTATCAGATCCAGTGAAGAGAATCGAAAGAGTTCAATAACGTTGACCTATGAGTCATAGACTAATAGATAAAAGCATCTTCAGAGTAGCTTAATTAGCTAGAGCCCAGGGCAGTAAAGCCACTGTCGATGTCAAACCGTGGTCCAACTGTCAGGATCAAAAGTCAACAACAACAACATCAAAGAGACGTGAAGTGTCAATCAGATGGTGTCCCTGTCAATGCAAAACGAGTGTCAACTTTGCTCACGTAATTTGTTACTTTTTGTAAATGTTATTGTATTTTTAGTATTCAATCAGTTCTAATGTGGTATAACGCGTTGATATGACGATCCTACGTGACGCAGTGAATCAGTCATGCTCCAACAGAATGAAACAGACGTTGGTTTGGAAGAGAAAGTGTCATGTGAAATCGGGGAGTCGCCTTCAATGATGTGGAAGAGGTCGATTGTGCAAGAGAAGGCTGGACACGCGCGCGCCACGGCCGCCCCGGCCCTGGCGGTCGCGCTCGCCGTGTTTCTCGTGAGCTACGCTTCTTTGTTTTGCTAGAATAGCTGGCAGATTGGAACTGAGCCATGGCGTCAACACAACAACCTGTTTGCTATTTTGTGGGCTAAAACCTGCTCTTGCACTATAATATGAATGGCAAACTACTACTAATGTTTATAGTTAACATTTGTTAATTGCGATTTTATCTTATTCCCGACAATTTACAAACCAGAAATTATTTTAGGCTTAGATATAGAACTTAATTGTATCAAGAATTTATAAAAGTCCTTCTAAGTCTTCTTAACTTTAAAATAATAATAAATATGTGTTACTGTACTGTTTTAAAATAAGTAAGTTCTTGCTCACTTTGCAATCTCTAAGCTAAACTGAAATAACAGCTCTAAATCTAGTGCTGCCCCTTTCCATAGAGAGTATTATGAAAGGGACAGCAATACAAATTTATTTAGTTGCATAAAAACTCTTGTCACACTAAAAAATATGTAAGTGGGAAGTATAACTTTTTATTATTTTCTATAAAATGTGTTAGTAGTTTGGCTGATTAGGTTAGGTAGGTGGTATACCATAACATAGTAAAGTACAGAAATTAATACTAAGGTACAATATAGATAACAAACCTAGTAAGTAAAAGCTTATATCAAGTTTCTCAGTATTAAGTTGTCATGTGAGGTAACTAATAATCTAATAAAGAATTATTTACTTTAATTGACTTAATATAATGATAATAATATTATTAAGTAATTACTGAGTCATAATTATCAATGCATCCTAAAATGTCAAACTAATCTGTGCAATATGTTGACCAACTATCAAAGTATAACATGTCTCAGTTATTGTCCTATCTAATGGATGTGTGCAACAAAAAATATGTACACACAGTGGCCCCCTGTATGTTTAAATAGATTGTATTGGCTGAGCATGTTGAGCTGATGTGAATTGACTCTTAAAATGTATTCTGTCACGGTAAGATTGCAAAAACCGTTCAATTGTAATCTAACTAGGGAAATTGTAAACTGTCGACAGATTACAATTTAAAGTATTATTTTTCGGTAGATTGTAGTCTGTTAGGTATATTAAACCGATAAAACCTAAGTGCCCACTCAGGCCAGGCACTACCTGGTTATTTTTGTCGAACCCCAACCTAACCTACAAGAAAGAGACAAGAAAACGTAAATACAATGAATACTTCAAAAATTGACACTCAGAACACTGAACAGTTTACAATCTGTCGACAGTTATAATTTCGCTAGTTAGATTACAATCTAACGGTTTTTGCAATCTTACTGTGACATATCCATGCTACAAGACTTACCAACATTAATAGATTTGATCTTTCCTTTTAATAATGATAAAAAATTAGTCTAGGGCGAGTCTAGAGTCACACACAAAGGGTCCGTACCACCACACAATATAAATTATTTTATTTTTATTTATTGGGGACGATCAAGAATTACACATTAAATCTTATTATATAAACAAAAACAAAATATTAACAAATGTGCAATCCACCGCACATTTGAAGTTTTGAAAATGGAGGCGACTCAATGTATTAAACTTATCTGAATTATATATGTTATATAATGTGCTACAATAATATATGTGCTAAAATACAACACAAAAATTTTAATTGACTACTAACAATATATAAATAATTAATAAACAGAAAACGATAAGAAGATGAGGCACATAAATGGTAACAACCTCTTGTCCAATGTAGGTACACTAACCTCATAAAAAACTATTTTTTTTTATTGAAAACCCTCAAAAATTTGATGACAGCATTTTTTTATCTGCCCTCAGATAGAGCAAAAATATCAACATTGTCAAAGCTTCTGTAAAGTTATTCTAGTAAATAACAAGAAAGATATCATAGCAACACATAACCAGCTGTGAAATAACTGGCTTACATATAGTGCTAAACTGGTATTATACTGATTTTCTGCTTTTTTTTATACTTGTGCTGTGAGAAGCAAGGGCTTCTTGCCAAATTCTATGATTCTAGGTGAACAGGAAGTACCCTTTAGGTTTTGATTTAGTTGCGAGTGTCAAAATATGCAAAATATGCAGCATTAACAGCCGTTAATGACTTAGAAGTTTGATTTTTTAGGGTTCCGTAGCCAAATTTGGCAAAAACGGAACCCTTATAGATTTGTCATGTCTGTCTGTCTGTCTGTCCGTCCGTATGTCACAGCCACTTTTTTCCGAAACTATAAGAACTATACTGTTGAAACTTGGTAAGTAGATGTATTCTGTGAACCGCATTAAGATTTTCTTACAAAAATAGAAAAAAAAAACAATAAATTTTGGGGGTTCCCCATACTTAGAACTGAAACTCAAAATTTTTTTTTTCATCTAACCCATACGTGTATCTATGGATAGCTCTTCAAAAATGATATTGAGGTTTGTATTATAATTTTTTTCTAAACTGAATAGTTTGCGCGAGAGACACTTCCAAAAATGGTAAAATGTGTGTCCCCCCCCCTGTAACTTCTAAAATAAGAGAATGATAAAACTAAAAAAAATATATGATGTACATTACCATGCAAACTTCCACCGAAAATTGGTTTGAACGAGATCTAGTAAGTAGTTTTTTTTGAATACGTCATAAATCGTAAACCCCAATTTACCTTTCATTCAATCAACTCAAATATTTAAAATAAAAATATTTTTAATAATTTAAAACTTACTACAGGTTTGTGCGGAACCCTCGGTGCGCGAGTCCGACTCGCACTTGGCCGGTTTTTTATAGCTCCAAGAGATTGTAGATTTAACTAAGTATTTAATATTAATTTCAACTTGATACCTTTTTGAAAAATATGGTTGACAAACAGACAGACAGAAGAAAAACAAAGAGCCTATAAGGGTTCCTTTTGCCCTCTTGATGTATGCAACCCTAACAAGTGAATATAATTAAAATTATTAAAAAATACGACTGCTCTGCCGTAGACACACATACATACATGAACCCTGAAACCATAATACTCCTTTTTTGGGCAGTCGTGTATTAAAAAAACCCCCTCGAATGGAAGTACGGCTACCACTGCTAGGTACTACGTAACGATACCAGTCATTACCTTTGGCATCTTATTCACATTTTTATTAAATGATATTTTTTTTCAATCACTGGATATTGAACTATAGTGTTATATATTTTTGGAATCTACTCATCATTTTCTAGATGATGATTATATAGTTAATCTTATTTTCGAAATTTTTTTTTCAACTGTAGTCTTTAATGCGGAACCATGGTCACCCCATCAATTTTTTTTTAAATTTTACTAGCCTATGTCACCCGGAATAAGCTAGGGATTCTAACGATACCTCATTTATCAAAATCGGTTCAGGCGTATTGAAGTTATGGTGGAATATACAAACTCACATACATACATACATACATACATACATGAACCCTGAAAACAATATTCTCCTTTTTTCAGGCAGTCGTATAAAAAGAGTTAATTTGACTTGCTTCAGTTATGTGTGGGACTGCAGTTACATTTATGTACAATTTATATTTGATTTTAAATGTTAAACTTTTTAAAAAAGAGCAACCGCTGAGTTACTTGCTAGTTCTTCTCTGTAGGAATGGCATTCCGAACTAGTAGTAGATTAATTTGATGATTCAAAAGCACTTCTATAAGTTTATTGGAATAAAACAATGGTGATCCCTTTTAAAATTTTTGAAAGCTTTTGTAATCACAGGGAATGCCAGATTTCAAATTTCTTGTTATGTTAGTGGTAGTGTAGTACTGTATTCAACATGGATTCAACCAATAGATGTCCATTGATTTGAGAAGGTCTCCTGCATGGATCTCCACAGAACACGGTCTTGTTACCGTCCTATAAAAACTCAAAAAGGTACACATATTAAATCTATAAAAAATTGTTACACAACCATCTTGGATTTCAAAGTTTAAAAAAATCACTTACAAATGCAATAATCTATATATATAAAATTCAAAGTGACTGACTTCCTGACTGACTTATATATCAACGCACAGCCTAAACCGCTGGTCCTAGAGACATGAAATTCTTCTTTACTCAATTCTTTATAATCCCTCTACTCCCTCTTACCTCAAGGAACGTTTCATTTTCCTCGGTGCTGATAATCCGTCGGGTCACTATCTTAGGTCTCGCTTTGATAATCGCCTTAAATTTCCTACACATTTTACTAAATTCTATGGTAATTCTTTTACCATCAAGGCTGTCGTATTGTGGAACTCCCTTCCATTTGAGATTCGCCATTCTAAATCGCTCCCTATATTTAAAGATCGTCTGAATAAGCATTACCTTTCTATACAATCCTAGTCAACATTAGTTTATCTCAACCATTTATGCATATATTTTTATTAATATCCTGTACCATATTTATGTTTATTCAAAATATATTGTAAGTATTTATGGATATGTATTTATATATATATATATGTATATTGTAAATGTATAAATATATGTATGTGTGTATATATACATATTGAGTATAGTATTGAGTTTATTTATTTATAGTATCTTACCTAGTAGGTATATATTTTATTGACTATTAATTAGTATTATATCTAATGTGTTTAAGTTTTACTTGCACTATCCTGTTATCTTTACTTTTTCCTCTCTAGCCAAGGGTTGCCTGGTAGAGATTGCTTGCAGCAATAAGGCCGCCTTTGCATACTACCATGTTAGTTTTGATAATATATATTACTTTGTTATTCTTCATGTAACTTTTTTGGTGTGCAATAAAGTTTTTTCATTCATTCATTCATTCATGAAATTTGGAGAGTGTGTTCTTTGTGAAGACTAGGTATCCACTAAGAAAGGGTTTTTCGAAATTCCATCCACAAAGAGAGAGTTTTTTCTTCAATCACGCTGCAACAGAGCAACGGATCGACGCGATTTTGCATGGGTATAGATGAGTAGGTACCTGAAGAGTGACGTATGGGCTTCTTTCATCCCGTAAAATTAAGGAGTGTCTGGGAATTAAATAAACTTATGCCACGCGTACGAAGTGTGTCAAGACCCTTTTTCTCAGGAACGCATGGAGGTATCAAGCTGAAATTCATATCAAATACTTAGGTCTACTGTCCCTTGGAGCTGTGAAAAATTCAAACTTCAAAACCAACGCAATCAAAAGATACAGCCGTTTATGCTGCAAATTTTCGAATTTTCTTGCACTCGCAAGGGAATCAAAACCTACAGGGTACTTCCCGTAAACTCAGAATCTTGAAACTTGGTACGAAGCAACGTCTTATAGCACAGATATAGGAAGAATTGCGAAAAACATAAATTTTTAGTTACGTCATATAATAAAAATATTTTTATGCAAATTTTCGACACTCGCAAGGGAATCAAAACCTACAGGGTACTTCCCGTGAACTCAGAATCTTGAAATTTGGTAGGAAGTAACGTCATAAACCACAGAGGAAATATTGCGAAAAGCATACCTAAATTTTTAGTTACATCATATTATAATAAAAATATTTTTAATAATTTTAAACTTACTACCCCTTTCCGCATGAACGCGTAGAGGAATTAAATTGAAATTAAAATAGATAAGTGGAATAAGAATACTATAACTTTTACTTATATCATAGATTAATTATTGTCTTTGCTTATATACCTACAGGTTTGTACGGAACCCTCGGTGTGCGAGTCCGACTCGCACTTGTCCGGTTTTTTCATTATAACTCACTACAATAATAAATGACTGTAGGTCCAACCTGCATGTAACTATATTGTGGTGTCAGTTAACATTTCACTGCAGCGTGTACAAGCAAGCGTCTGTGTGCCGGCAGGCGCTGTGCGGGGCGGGCCTGTGCGCGGACCTCGTGATCGAGATCCCGGGCGCGGGCGGCGCGGAGGGCGTGGGCGGCGCGGAGGGCGCGGGCGGGGCGGAGAGCGGCGCGGCGCACTACCGGCTGGACTACCGGCCACCGCAGGGCTCGCCCGCGCCCAACTTCACGGTGCCGGCGCGCGCCTCCACCATCAACTTCCAGGGGCTGCCCGGCACCAAGTACCACTTCATGCTGTACTACTCCAACGACACCTTCGCCGACCTGCTCACCTGGAACCAGACCATCATCACAGGTACCGCTCTCCTCGCCGCTGAGCTGCGGAAGCAACACCAATTGTGTTGCTTCCGCAGCTCAGCGGCAATTAAACTGAGTACTTGTCTGTACGCTTTCTTGCCAGTCGTTCTTTTAGTTTTTTTAACACACGTTTTATTTACTTACTTATTTATTTATTAAAATAAACTGATATAACTTTCCATAGTACAGAGTATAATATTATACATTTAATTCAGTACGAGACAAGACATAAGTATAGTATTTGAGGCTCGCGCTGTATGTATGTGTGTGGGCGCAGCGCCGGAGCCGCCGACCAACCTGACGGTGACGCTGGGCCGCAACAAGCAGGCCACCATCTCGTGGGCGCCGCCCGCGCACGGCGACTACACCGGCTTCCGCTTCAAGGTGCGTACCGTGTACTCCGCACTCTGTACTCTGTACCGGCTGCCGACACTCAAATATTATAATATTCTTAGCTGATGCCCGCGAATTCTTATAGGTGTTTGTTTGAATTTTGAATTAGTTGTTCACCATTGAACTTAAAGAACGCAGTAGGCAGCCCTTTAACCTAAATTGTATTCCCGTTATCTGGAGTGAAACCACTGAGGTATTCTACGCACCTCTGCTAGGAGATATCGTGAATTAGTTGCATATCGTAATACGCACCGTGGATCATTATGCATAATGTTGTTTGTAACTCGTAATAATATATGATTTGTAACGCGTACCTAACAAGGTGTGTTACACGTTATGAGAGCAACCACGTCAAAAGACCAACTATCGTGTTTCTCGCTGGTTCTTCTCGGTAGGGATGGCATTCTGAACCTGTGGTACATTCACTTGTCGATTAAAAAGCACGTGTTTGAATAAAACAACATGAGGATATGTATGTGGTCTGTAACGCATAACATCGTCTGTCTGTTGTAACATCGTGTGCGACGAGTAACACGGTGCGACGTAACACCGCGTGCAGGTGATCCCGCTGACGGAGCGCGCGGAGGGCGGCGCGCGCAACGTGTCGCTGGAGGGCGCGGGCAACTGGTCGCACGTGCTGCGCGAGCTGTCGCCCGGCGCCACCTACCAGCTGCACGCGTTCACGCTGCTGCACGACAAGGAGAGCGCCGCATACGCCTCCTTCAACTTCACCACCAGTGAGTCGCCGCCACGCCGCGCACTACACACGACTGCCCAAAATCTTACAATCGATTATTTCATAAAGTAGTCGAGCATTTCGGGCGATGGTAGCATTTCATGAAATATAACACTGATAAGGCTCGGCGCAAACGGGCCACCGACCACATGCCACCGGTGGCTGTCGCGCTACTGACTGCTCTCGTTGATCGCCCTCGCAGACCCTTCCGGGTCTCGGGGTTACTGCTCAGGGCGATGGCCCTCTTCAGTGGTTGCAACGCTGCCTGCAACTACATGCGGGGCACTGGGTAGGACCACTGACTGCAGTAACGTTTGGCCGCCACTTATAGGTACCACACGTATGCGGTTAGTCTATACAAAAAGTATGAAAAATAATAGTAACTGCTTGTTGCTAGCCACCGGTGGCTGTGGTCGGTGGCCCGTTTGCGTCAAGCCTAATTGTTGATGACCATAATATCATGATATACTTAAAGCTTAACCATATCAACGAATGAAAACCGTTGTGAGGTGGAAACATCTAAATACATGACTATTTTATGATATGGTCAGCATTGTATAATCATAACGTAAAATAATTACCCCTGTTGCCGCTGATAGGCGTGTTCTTATGCGATTTGTATTTGGTAAATGATAACAATTCTAGTAGACCGATCCCATATCCGCATCTGCACACCCCGACCCGACTCCACGTAGTGTTGTATGCCCATACGGCGGCATACCCATAGAGTGTTTTTGTGAAGCACGAAGCCAAAAGGTGGAAGGAGGAGGAGGTCCTGAATGGAACGACTCTAGGTGAAGCTGATTCATTTTACATCTCCATTGGTATGGATACTCTACACATCAATGTCTAAATCGACAAGCATTGAACAATAATATTTTTAGACTATTTCATGAAACGCCACCATTTCACGAAATGCCCGACTTTTTGCTCTACTCTAATAATTAATCTATAGAAATTTATGGAATCTAAATACCCATGTTTCCAGCTACAAAGATTCAATATGACGGAAATTCATCCCTATTCTTAGTTTGAATTGACCACGTACCTGTTTGGTACAGCAGTTAGTGTTATTTATAATTGTTGGCTCAGGGTTTGGATTGAGTATTTTCCTGTTAAGAAGTAACTAGTCTACTTTTACAGCGCAACATTGTACTCGTCTGGAATTATAGTAAACAATAATACTATGGTTTAAACGAATGTGCTAAAATCAAAGCTCTCATAAGGTGCCACATTAGGTTAACGATTGATTGTCAATCGGTATGAACAATAGAAGCAAATAATATAATCAAATGAGTCAGTGTCATTAGGACAAGTACTGAGATGTTAGCGGGCCACGGGCCGTGCGCGAGACAAGGAGCACCCTCACCGAGCCTCGTAGCTCGGAGCTCGGACACATAATATGCAATAGGTACTCTATGAGGTATTAAGTGTCAAGGCCTACAAAACCGTCTAACGGCATTGGAGCACAGCCGCAGCTTTCAGTGCACTATTTCTTTGTCACTATAGCTGTTGCGCGTGTCTTTATGTAGAATTTCTGTTTCTACTCGACTGCGGCAAACCCAAATGGAATCCTTCCTAGATAATTTTAGCACTTTATGTATTTTGCTAATATATCGAGTGGGTTATCAAATGTAAGAGGCCGGCGTCGAAATGTAATATTATGTGAGCCAGTTAGTTAATAGTTTCTATAGCGGATATAAAGTTTCATAACAATAAAGTTGAAGGTCGTGGTGTATACGTTTGTTTGGGTCGGTCTGTGTGAGCGCTGTTGCACTTGTCCGAGCGAGGTGTACGCTTATAGCGACTTTGTGACGTTTATTAGTTGACTCTTGTCCACTAGTAGCCAGAATACAATGGATTCGGTCACTCTCTGAGAAATGGGACATTTTTAACTTTCGTACTGAGGGTCTTTTTTTTAATTTCTAGACTAGCACTTGGCTGCAATCAGGCTTGCTAAATAATTACGGTTCAGGGGAATCTAAAAAGCTGGCAACGTATCGGCGACCCTTCCGGTGCTGCCTATGTTCAGGGGCCAATTAATAAATAATCGCTATTTGTATAAAGATAATATATCGAACATGCGAGCAAGCAACAGGTGTACCTACTAGTCGAACTGAGTTCCAAGCCTCGCGTGACCATAATGAATGCGGTCGCTGTCGCCATCTGACGTCATCTGTGTTTTCATCGCGTCCGATGCGCACGACGGCCGACGCGCGCTGCGGCAGTGTCTGCGTCTGCGGCCGGCCTTACGCTCTACGCGGCGTCCGTGTCTAACACTGACATTGAAATGAAAGCCGTGACAGATTCGCTTTGTTGTAATGAACGCGATAACGCGGCGACAATACCCGCCCGGCCCGCTACATAGTACATACTCGTACATACCCGCAATGCTCAATGTTAATGATATTACTGCGAAAGTGTGTCTATCTGTCTGTTCACGGCTAATGAACTGGTGGAGTTCAGGAATCGACGCTGGGATTGTAGAGATGGACATGGCCTGCTTTTTATAAAGGGAAAGTAACAAGTATGTTAACAGTTAATCACGATTCCACGTTAAAAAATCCACGCGGACGAATTTGCGGGAAACCATCAATTATTTATTTATAAATTATATTTATATATCTATAATTAGGTAACAGAATATTTTACGCATGGAACATATAAATAATAACAAATTACGCATTGAGATTTACTCGTATGTACGCATTCGTCACTCGGCCTGGTTTGGTGCTAGTAACAATTAACATATAACAACCAAAGCTCGAGTGCTTGGAACGCCGCGCTGTGTACATATTATCTTCCTTCCTTACTTCTAGCATAGTAGGTATACGGTTTAAGTCTCATAAATCAAATCAAGCCAAGCAAACAGTGTAGGTATACTTTAGAATGGGTACTGAAAATGCGATGCTGATTTTAATTTTCAGTACCTTTTGAAAGATCGGTTACGTCGGCGGTCGGCCTGGTTGAGATATGTATGCAGTAACTATTGGGGTCATAAGTGCGTTTGATTAATACTTAACACAATATGAACACGCATGCACATCAGTAGTATTTCTACTAACTTAATAATAATGTGCACTCTTATAAGTATCCCTTCCGATGAGACGCAAATCCTACACGAGCGGAAAGGGATCAGGCGCAGGACTGTCCACTCCAGGTGCTCTCCGAGGCACGCGGGTGTAATATCGCCCTACGCCTACTGCTGACAATTTCATGTCAGCGAGACCCAGTAACTTTTTGGCCTGAATCAGATTTCGAATCCTGATTCAGGCCGGACTCACGAAGTCATGATCCGCTGACGAATAACAAACGACTTAACCGTGCGTGCAATACTAACGAGTGTCCCCCCGACAGCGCGACAGGCGCGGCGGCGCGGGCGAGACGCGACAGTCGCACGACAGCGCGACCGATGGTACCGATAACATTATGCATTTTTCTCTCTTCAATAGTTTCATAATTCACGCTTCTCAAACCATGAACGGCTGCAAACGATCGCTCCGCGCGGCCGATTGGTTACATCGCTTGACTGCAGCACTCCGCCGTTTGACGGTTGCATGAACTTGTGTAGAACTCGCTGTTGGGCGCTGGGCGCTGGGCGCTGGCGCGTGTGACGCGGCTCACGAATCAGTTCCGCCTGCACCCGGTGGTGTTGCATCCAATTATGTATCAATACGCGCATCAAACTAATTCTATAATACTAATATACCTATCTTTAAAAAAAAAACGTTCGATATGGTTTTCAAATCTTGAAATACGCTTCGCTTATATGTTTTTACTATGCAAATTTTTAAATGCATGGTAGAAAGTTGCGGGAGCCTGTCGCTCCTCTTCGCTCGGTCGCTTCGAAACCTAAGAATTCAAAATCTAAAAGGAAAACCAAAATATAAGCTGTGACATGTGTTTAAAATTTATTTGGAAGTTTCATTGAACATACAATTTGAAAATATACGCGAGTAAGTCCACGCTGGCAACGTGGCTGTAGTAGGTACACTGTAGGTAGGTACACTGAAATCGTACACGTTGTCTACACTATTCACTGCTGGTCTGCCTAAATTGTGAAGTAAACTGGCCTTGCCATGTGCCAGACCCTGGATTCGGTTCACATCACTAAACTCCTGCTTCTGTCATTAACAATCACACGTCTTAAATGTGTTGATATCCCTTTCGTGGTGCTTCCTATGGGAAATGCAGCTAAATCTAGTGCTGTCGGACCATTCCTCAGTCAGTGCTGTCAAAAGGACAGCGATATATTTAGAGCTGTCATTTTAGTTTATAGATTGTAGTAAGTATACCAAATTGCCCACCCTATCTCGCTATTGCAATTGTGATAGAAAAGCCGTCTTTTGTTGTGGCCAGCGCCCACCGCCCACCGCCCACCGCCCACGCCTAGCTCGCTTACCATTCTTTGTTCCACGTTCTGTTTAGTTTGAACCATCATTCGATTATCATTATAATAGCTTCATTTGTTTGTAAGATGTCTAATTGTTTACGTTTTGAATGTCGTCTGCTTGTGTGTAGTCAGTAAGTAAGTATCAGTCGTTGCATATTATAAACATACTTACCTACATACCTATTTCAATGGAAATCTTCACTTACCTATACTTAAATATTATTTTTACACAAATGATATTATACCAAATTGACGAGTTTGTAGTTTGTACCTACTGCCAACCATGGCATTGCTCTAATAAGTGATAACTGCCTAAACAGAACTTTTAGAGTTCAGTAGAGGATCAACTGCATGCCAAGTTAGTAGAGAAAATATGTTTTTCGTCTATAAGTTTTTTGCTAAACGGACTATTTAATGTGCTATGTAGATTTCTTATTACAAATTATGAAATGAACCTTGTACAGCCCTCCACGTTGCAAGCGACCCCCCGAGTCCTTCAGTATGTGCCTCTACATGATACCTACATACTAATCAAAATGAACGTGACTCGTGAGCACGCTGCTGACGCGCCTTAACCTGAGTTATCCTCTATGTTCGCGAACCTGCTCCTACGTGTTATTAAACTGTTCACGTGTTGAAAAGCGCGGTTCTGCGCTAATCTGCCAGTTTCACTCGCACGTTAGCAATATCGTCAGTATAGTCACCCGTTGTCCTGGGTGAGCGACAGAAACGACGCGACTCGACATAGGTCACGTGAAAAGTCAGCTACCTACTGTTTATAATGTCGCGTCGCGTCGAGTCGAGTGGCGGTGTCGCGTGTGTCGCTCACGTACGACAGCGGGTTGACTAGGTCGCGCCTGTCGGCGGGGGAACTCGCCCTTAGCTTCGCATAGAGGAGTTACTCGGGTTGGCACTTGGCACGTGGCGGCGGGCTGGGGGGGTCAGCTTGGGAGCGTCGCGTGACCGGTGTGTGGTGCCCCGCAGAGCCCAACACGCCGGGCAAGTTCATCGTGTGGTTCCGCAACGAGACCACGCTGCTGGTGCTGTGGCAGCCGCCCTACCCGCCCGGCGCCTACACGCACTACAAGGTGGGTCACGCGCACACACACACACACACACACACACACACACACACGCACGCACACACACACACACACACACACACACACACACACACACACACACACACACACACACACACACACACCTGGCCCCATACTACCATCACTTTAGCCCGTATTAATTAATATATATACTTATATATAGTTGCTCGTGCTAATTGACTCACTCATTGATCACCTCTCCTGCAAAATTTTGTAAAAAAATACGGAGAGAGCTGATGATTGAGGATTTCGAAGACGGATGAAGAGCACAGCCAGGGTATTGAAGATAGGTGGGGGGTGCTCGACCAAATGTCATTCGAAACTTTATCCAATTGACAGTGAGCTGAAAAAAATTTCAAAATGGCGGATTTAAGGTGGCCGCCATACAAATTTCGTCGGTGTCTATCTCGGAGAGTATAGAAGATGGAAGAGTGGTTTCTTGGCAAAAGATGATCAGGACATGAAGGTCTACTTGATGAACAGGAAAAAAATTCAAGATGGCGGAATTTATTTTTCCGTAGAAAATGTATGGCGAATATTGAAGAGGCTACAATTTAGTGTTGAACTATGCAATACTTTGATGGGGTTCCTTTTCAAAATTTGTTTTTAGCGAAGAGCGATAATGATCGAGGGTTTGAAAGGATATGGGTGAGGAGCACTGCCAAAATTTCATAGTTGTCTATTTCAGAAAGTATACTAGATGGAAGAGTGGGAAGTAGGAAATATGTATGACTTTGATATGTTTTTTTTTTAAAAGATTTGTTCTGTATGGAAGAATTGTCGGTTTGCCGTTAGGAAAGCCAAGATGGCGAAGTTCAATGGCACCCAAAGGTACCCGATCGTCAGCGGTATAATATTGATTGTATGCATGTCTAGAAAGTTTTTTTACATTTAAAGGCCCTTTTAGATTCTTAGAGGGGTCTCTGTTTTATGTTTTCTTATGAGATTTTTTTTACATCTGTCGGACGCTTGGCACGCTGGCGCTTCCACTATACTCGCTAGCATAGCAGTGTGTTGTTTACTTCAGAACACGTAGGCAGTAAACACTAGGATAGAAGGAGAGCAAGTAAGTAGGCAGTGGACCGCGCGGTCTACAACGAGGTCCGCTTCAGCGGGCCGCGCGTCCACGCGCCATACTAGATAATAATATATATACATAGCTGCTCGTGCTGATTGACTCATTGATCACCTCTCCTGTAAAATTTTGTATGATAAAATTTTTTTTATTCATCGTTTCGTATAGAAGACAAAAGTTCATTCGGAGGAAAAATATAGAGAGAGCTGATGATTGAGGATTTCGAAGACGGATGAAGAGCACAGCCAGGGTATTGAAGATAGGTGGGGGGTGCTCGACCAAATGTCACTGAAAACTTCATGCAATTGACAGTGAGCTGAAAAAAAATTACAAAATGGCGCATTTAAGATGGCCGCCATACAAATTTCGTCGGTGTCTATCTCGGAGAGTATAAAAGATGGAAGAGTGGTTTCTTGGCAAAAGATGATCAGAACATGAAGATCTACTTGATGAACAGAAAAAAATTCAAGATGGCGGAATTTATTTTTCCATAGAAAATGTATACAAGACTTTGATGCGGTTCCTTTTCAAAATTTGTTTTTATAGAAGAACTTTCCATAATTTTTCGGAGAAAAAAATATACTTATGGAGAGCGATGATAATCGAGCTTTTGAAAGGTGGGTGAGGCACGGCCAAAATTTCATAGGTGTCTATTTCAGAAAGGATACTAGATGGAAGAGCGGAAGTAGGAAATATGTATGACTTTGACATATTTTTTTACAAGATTTGTCCTGTATGGAAGAATTGTTGGTTTGCCGTTAGGAAAGCCAAGATGTCGAAGTTCAATGGCACCCAAAGGTACCCAATCGTCAGCGGTATAATATTGATATTAATCAACTAAGGAAGGTTTCTTTGTGTTTTTACTTCAACGGTTTCTTACACTGTATGCATGACTGGATTTTTTTTGTCATTTAAAGGCTCTTTTAGATTCTTAGGGGGGTCTCTGTTTTATGATTTCTTATGAGATTTTTTTTTAACGTCTTCGGACGCTTGGCACGCTGGCGCTTCCACTGTGCTCGCTTGTATAGCAGTGTATAGTTTACTTCAGAACACGTAGGCAGTAAACACTAGAGATAGAAGGAGAGCAAGTAAGTAGGCAGTGGGCCGCGCGGTCTACTACGCGGTCCGCTTCAGCGGGCCGCGCATCCACGCGCCATACTAGTTATAGTATTGTGCCTATTGTGTCTTATGGAGTCTTACTTACGTCTTAACTCTTACCCTCAAAAAGAAATTTAAGGAAATAGGTATTCCATAAGTAGCCTCGCAATATATTTACAGTAATATAATCTTCGTAAAACAGCACATTCATGATTACAAAATATATGTGATTTGCACGATAGGCAAACTTGAGGTCACAATAGGCTCGTGACTCCATCGCTCCGCCTCAAGAAAGTCTGAAGTTCGTTCGTGGATATGAGCATTGTATTCTATACCAAAATTCCACAACCCATGTTAAACTTGCCTTTACACAAGTTCAAAAACTCCATTAAAAGTATGCTCCTGAAAAAAGCTTATTATACTGTTGAAGATTATGTAAATGATAAAAGGGCATGGATTTTACTCGTTCCAGCAATGCTTAGGGCAGCGGTTACTTATGTATCTACACATTGATATAATTGTAGATGATTTTTTTCAAAAGAGCAACCACCGAGTTTCTTTCTAGTTTTTCTCGGTAGGAATCACATTCCAAACCGATGGTAGATGCACTCGACGGTAGTTTGAGTTCGGTGCCGCGTCGCTCTGCGGGTGCGTGTAACCCGTGCGCCCTGCACGCAGGTGTCGATCGAGCCGCGCGACGCGCGCGACTCGGAGCTGTACGTGGAGAAGGAGGGCGAGCCGCCGGGGCCGGCGCAGGCGGCGTTCAAGGGGCTGGTGCCGGGGCGCGCGTACAACATCAGCGTGCAGACGGTGTCCGACGCGCAGCTGTCGGCGCCCACCACGGCGCAGTACCGCACCGTGCCGCTGCGGCCGCGCAACGTGACCGTGCCGCGCCGCAGCGAGAGCGCGTTCCGCGTCGCCTGGCTGCCGCCCGCCGAGCCCAGCGAGTTCGAGAAGTACCAGGTGTCGGTGGCGGCGGCGGCGGGCGGCGGCGCGGCGGGCGCGCGCCGCCTGCCGCCGCAGCTGCGCGCGCGCGACGAGCCGCCGCACTGCGACTTCGACGCGCTGGAGCCGGGCGCGCACTACGCCGTCACCGTCAAGACCATGTCCGGCAAGGTCACCTCGTGGCCGGCCGCCGCAGACGTCACGCTCAGTGAGTGCGCTACCCCACACGACACACCACACCGCCATCTACTTGTATCAGGCATATGCCGAGCCGCGCAGCATTTGGTGCGTTAAACTTACCAGTAGAGTCGCTTTATGCTCGTAGTAAAATACTAATGGTTCATAACCTATCTATTGAATTTTAGTTTTATCTTTTTCACGAGCTTCACTACAATTGATGGGTGTCCTTCAATAGTCATCGCTCATCTCTCGTCATTTGATGTTTCTCTTTCGCCGAGCAGAAAAGTTCAACTATATTGGCTTACCCGGTCCATTCCCGGATGTTCCTTAGCCACGATTCTCTTCTCCTTCCTTTCCTTAAATTTTGTCCATCACGATGATCTAAACGTCAATGAAAGCCACAAAGAGGCGAAATTTTATTATAATATTTGGTCGTGGATTGGTCGTATGCAAAGTCTACCGATCAGTGTTGAGAATTTGCATGAAATCAGAGCGATAGCTGATCTATTCGCTAGAAAATTTAACTTAGAACCTATGAAAATCTATAAGCCTATTAATGTAAACAATGTTTTTAATTCACCGAATGTTTTTCAATTTACGCCAATTAACGTTAAAAATACAATTAAGGAAATTAAACGCGGCAAGTCACCTGGCCATGACAACCTTAGTATAGAGCATAATTTTTTTTTCGCTGGAAATATACTGTACTCAAGGCTTTGTACTCTATTTAACATGTGTATAAAATATTCATACTTACCCGATGACCTTATAAAACCCTTGTTGTACCCAAATTAAAAACAAGACCGGTGACTTGAGCGTAACTAGTAATAACAGGCCTATCTCTCTGGGTACTGTAGGTAATTGGAAAAGTGCTAGAAAGATTGCTGTATCCCGATTTACTGAAGCATCTAAATACTGATGATGCTTAATTTGGCTTCCGCCCTAGTCTCTCGACGGACTCGGTTGTCCTCAGTCACAAACATACAGTACAATACTACACAAAACGTAACACATCTGTGTATGCTTGTTTTCTGGACCTGAGCCGCGCATTTGATCTTGTGAACTATGAAGTTCTATGGAACAAATTGCATGCTGCTCGGGTCCCGGAGGAGATAAGGAGTCTGTAGAGACTGTACGGAGGCCAAATGAACAACGTAAGATAGGGCGAGGGCGACGCTACCTCTAGTGGATACAAGCTAGACTGCGGGGTACGTCAAGGAGGACTCACCTCTCCGGACCTTTTCAACGTGTATATCAACGGTTTTATCGAGGAGCTAAGAAGCGCCAGGGTCGGCTGTCATCTGGGAGATTTTTGTGTGAATAATCTCAGTTATGCGGATGATATGGTGCTTCTCAGCCCCTTGATCGGAGGGCTGAGGAGGCTACTTTCGGTTTATATTAAGGATCACGGTCTGAACTCTGAAATATAATGTTTCCAAGTCAGAGATGATGGTATTCAGATCTGGGAAGGATCCGGAGAGGGTGCCGCCGATTTTTTTGATTGTTTCTGCAATTCGGGAGGTGTGGTAATTTAAATATTTAGGGCATGTGGTCACCGAGGACCTTAGGGATGACTTGGACATCGAAAGAGAGAGAAGAGCTATGTCGGTTCGGTGCAACATGCTCGCGCGCCGATTCTCTAAATGCAATACCGAGGTAAAGCTAACCCTGTGTCGTGCATATTGTGAATGTTTTTACACTTGCCAACTATGGACGAAATTCAGGTGAGCAATAATGAGCACTATGATTATTATATTATTATTAAAGGAGACGAATACTATATACCCAGAGTTTGGAAATGAAGCGATCCTATTGGCTTACGCTCGTGCATGTCTGTGTGACGCTGGTGCGTGTCGTGTTCGCAGAGCCGCTGCCGGTGCGCGATCTGCAGGCGCGGCTGCTGGAGGGCGCGGCGGGCGCGGAGGGCGGCGGCGGCGTGGCGCTGTGGTGGCGGCCGGCCGACGGCAGCACGCAGGACGAGTACAGGGTGCGTGGTGCGCGGGGCGGGGCGGGGCGGGGCGACGCGCGGTGCGGGCAGTGCGGCAGTGACGTGCGCTCGGCTTGCAGGTGTCGTACCACGAGACGGGCCCGTCGCGCGACGACAGCAGCTCGCTCAGCACGCCGCTCACCAACGTGACGCTGGAGGCGCTGCTGCCGGGCCGCAACTACACCGTGGCCGTGGCGGCCGTGTCGCGCGGCGTGGCCGCCAACGACACGGTGCGCGCCGTGGCCACGCGGCCGCTGGCACCCGCGCTGCGCGCCGCCGCGCCGCAGCAGCGCGCGCTGCGCCTGGCGTGGAGCTCGGACGTGAACTCGCGCCAGGAGCGCTACGAGCTGCGCTACCGGCGGCGCGCGCAGCCCGCGGAGGCGTGGCGCGCGCTCGACACGCCGCACACCAACGCCACGCTGGAGGAGCTGGTGCCGGGCGCCGTGTACGAGATCCAGCTGGCGGCCGTCAGCCACGGCCTGCGCAGCGACCGCCACACCGTGCTCAAACCTGTCCGTGAGTGCGCCGCACACACACCGCACACACCCCACCTGCAGTGTGACGATGTATTTTCGTAACTGATCTATTAATGATAATATGTTCGTAACTGAAAGCAGAACTTCCTTTAGTGTCCCTAAAGTCGAAACATTACGTAACACAAGAGACATCTGAATGTCCTACATGTTATAAATAACTTGAGTATTGAGTATAAACACCCTATTGTATGGAGTATTTATATGCAAGGAAAATAATAAATAATAAAAAATAATAATTCTTAAATCCGGTCAATGTTATTGATATTTACAAAATTATTTTGAAACTTAAAAACACCACTTATTTTGGTTATGATGAAATTACAACTAAGGTTTTGAAAGTATGTGCGGCAGATATAGCAACTCCGCTATGCCACATCATAAATTTATCACTAGAACAAGGCATTTTCCCAACTTCTTTAAAATTTTCACTAGTTAAGCCTTTATATAAAAAAGGGAATAAAAAAGACATAAAATATAATTATAGGCCAATCACATTAATACCAGTTATATCAAAGATTTTTGAACGCGTAATGTATAACAAAATTTATGACTTTTTTATTAAATACAATCTATTAGAACCTCATCAATTTGGATTTAGAAATAATAGTTCCACATCCTTAGCTTGCTTTACGCCCGTTTTCACTAACAACGAACAAGGCAACGCCTAGTTAAGTAACGCCTAATCTAAGGAGATCCCTAGGCAATACATAACGTTTCACCAATCCATTTTCACTAGGCAACTCCTAAGCTATGAATTGCCTAAACTTGTCTATGAATTTTTGTATCGTGTTGTCAATACACTCTGAAGTGTACAAATACTTTTTTGTGTGTGTTTGACGTTTAACAGTCTGTATTTGTAGTCTGCGTCTGCGACGTATATATTTCGAACTTTTGAATAGAATTCGGTTTTTTTAATTCGCAACTAGCTGATGCCCGCGACTTCGTCCGCGTGGGTTGAGGATTTTTGGTTCCCGCGGGAACTCTTTAATTTTCCGGGATAAAAAGTAGCCTATGTGCTATTCCAGACTATAATCTTTCTCTGTGTCAAATTTCATCCAGATCCGTTCAGCCGTTCGAGCGTGATTGAGTAACAAACATCCATCCATACATCCATTCATACATGCATCCATACATCCATCCAGACATCCATCCAAACTTTCGCATTTATAATATTTTTTATTTGATTGATTGATATTTGATAGTAAGATTTTATATTAAAATAAAAAAAATTATGAAAATTGACCATAAATCATCTACTATAGAAGAAGTAAATACAACCAAATTTTTGGAAATTAGATATTTAGAATGTGCAAATGGAAAGTATAAGCATATTTCAGTTATGTATAAAAATTAATAAATTTATATTTGTGCTATCTAGATAAGGAAAAACTGTTTCTATAGAGGCAGCATTAACTGCCTATCATGGATACGTTTCCTCACTATTGAGGTATGGTATAATTATATGGGGCAACTCAAGCGAGATGATTACAGCATTTAGAACCCAAAAAAAATGTATAAGAATCTTATGCAGTGCTTACTATCTTCAAACTTGCAAACCGTTATTTAAATCTAAAAAGATATTACCGCTTCCGTGCCTATACATTTATGAATCTGCATTATTTGTGTTTAAAAACCTCAATTTATATCTAAGTACATACTCACAACCGTACACAAGCAAACGATACAAAAATAACATTTCATTGCCTCAACAACAAGTCTCTTGAGTAAAAACTGTTATTGTATGGTCATAAAAATCTATAATAAATTACCGAATAAACTAAAAGAACTCAATCAATCTACCATCATTTAAAAAAGAACTTTTCGAGTATCTTTTAGAATTTAGATCATTGTTTTTATTCGGTACAAGAATTCTTCAATTCTTAAATAAGAATATTAATTCAATATTGGACGTCGGTAACGACAAAATATGTTTGTACCTAATTATTAACCTAATAACATCTCGTCCGTACCAAATAAATATTTATTTTACTTTACTTTAATATGTAATATGTTAAGACCAGTATCTGTACCCATATTCCGGCAAATAAAATATTATTTACTTATTTATTTATTTGTAAGGATGAGTGATAAGGATAAAATGTCTCAAACGAACACTTTATCTTTAAATGAGGGCTGAGTATGTAATGTGTCGCAGGTCCGCTGCCGGCGCAGTCGATGTCGGTGGAGCGCGCCACGTCCAACTCGGTGGTCGTGGCGTGGCGCGGGCCGCGCGACGGGCTGGTGGGCGCGTACGCCGTGCGCTACCACGCCGCCGCCGCGCCCGCGCGCCGCCTCGACCCGCTGCCGCCCACCGCCGACCGCGCCGAGGTCAGTGCGCCCGCCGCCCCACCGCCTAGTGTGCGCCCCCGCAGCCAGCAGCCACTGACGCCCGCCCTCGTTACAGATCAGCAACATGACGCACGGCGAGCGCTACACTATCCAGCTGGACACGCTGAGCGAGGACGCGGCCGGCGACAGCGTCGACAGCGGACAGCCGCTCAGCGCCGAGCACACCGTCCGTGAGTCACTTGTCGGAGTTGTTTGTCGGAGTGGCTACAAAGCCCACTCTTATGTAAAATCAAGCCGAGCGCAGCTTTACAGTGTATTTAGATTGAATTGAGCTAATTTGTAAACAAACGAACCTTTTTGCTAACGCGTAACTTTGTAAACACTTTTCACAATGTTAAAGCAATTGAAAACACACACAAACTGCTTGTAGTCCACAAACAACATCTAACGTAAACATGCAGTGTATTATTTCTTCCATTTATCCAGTATTTATACAATATTTTTAATAAAAACTGAATGAAAACACAAATAAAGTCCCACAGATTAAAGTAAAATTTTTGTTTTGACGTTTCGTATTACTTGGATTTTATAGTGTTGCTCAGATACGACATCGCAACCACAGACTAAAAACGAATGACTAATACTGAGTCAGTGACCGTAAACATCGATATACCTTAATTCGTTCAGAATCGAAAACATTGTAATCGAATTCTGTAAATCACGTTATTTTATTATATAACGTATACGAATGTTTTTCATTTCAAAATTATCTTATTAAGTCGTAAATACTAAAGTAATAAATAACAACAATATTATTTCAAAGTTTTTATTGGGCCGTTGATGTTTTGACTGACCCAATATTTAGTCGGTACCGATATGGTACAGGGAAACGGTACAGTTATTGGACTTTAAAGCTCTCTTATGACTTTAATGATTGTACAACGAAATTAAAATACATATTTATACATAAATAATATATAGGTATGAATAAAAATATTTTTACGACACTTAAGTAATGTAGTTATATAAAAAAATATTTATACATTTCCTGTTTTACTATATATAACAAATACAAAAAAAAATTGTATAAATCTTAACAATTGAACGCCATTTTGATCTTCTTTATTAATGAAAGATTTTTCAAAATCGATATGTGTTGTGGTAATCCTGAAAAAGGAAATCTTCGTTCCTAAAAGTGCCCACCATTTTCAACTTCTGTGTTACTGAATGAAACTATTCATTCAAATCGCAAAAAGAGATCGCCATTTTTAACTAATTTGTTATTGTACCTAATATTTTATTCAAAATTGATATCCGACTATGAGATTTCTTTAGGAACAATGTTTCAATTAATGAAGAATGGTTTGTTACTATGAAATTAAATTAAGAGTAAAAATATATATATTTAAATCGTTAAATAAGGTTATAGGCAAGCCCGGTAGGAATCGAGACGCTGGAAAATAATTGTAAAGTGTGCGACAGAGAGAGATAGATTGTGTGTATTCAGCGAATTGTAACTAACTAAAACTCCACGCGCTGTGCTCATTCGGTTCGTAACTTCGCTTCATGCTGTACGTCTCGGGTGCTCTCTTGTGGTTTTTATTTCAACGACTCGGCTTTCCTAACGCATTTTGTTTTTGCTTTGTGATTTGGATTGTGTTATTATTTGGACTGACGACTACCTGCTATTCATCTCGGACTTCGATATTACCAAATATATTTTAGCAAGGTAACTATTTTTTCTAAATACCGGGTCAGCCAAAACATATTAACAGCTCCCCTGTAAAAACTTTGTAATAATTTTCTTGTTATTGATTACTTCAGAATTTACGACTTATTAGAATAATTTTCATATAAAAATATCCGTAAATTTAATATAATAAAATAACGTGATTCAAATAATTCGATTACTTTTTCGATTCTGAACGTCGATGCTTACGGTCACAGAGCGAGCTTGTATCCAATAACAGTACCGTTTCTCCTATATAAAATACGAGTATTCTTTGCATTGGAGATAATTCGTTCAGTAATCGTTCAATAGTTCATTCCTCATATGATTCAGCAATAGTCCCATCATTAGGGGTCATGTCAAAATACGGTCACGTGATCAGTACCGCCATATTTGTTTACAAATTAGCTCAATTCAATCTAAATACACTTTAGTCGAAAAGTTTCAGATCTGTAAGCCGATGACGGCAACGCTCAGCACTTTATCCCCCCGAGAGCTGCAAATATTAGAGGACTCTGGGAGGCAGCTGGCAGAGATTAAAGCAGCTAAAATTTCATTTTGTCCTAGTTGTCGGAAACTCGACTCTTACATTTGAGAAAATCGAGGTACGAGTCGTACCATATTCTAGCCTGTCTGAATTCTCGCCCTGTGTGTCGAATGAGCGATCATCCCGAGGATTGGCACCTCTTTCGCCTGCTTATTTTCTGGTAGTGTTGGTAGGAGAGCCTTTACGAATTTACGACGAGAAACACCTATGTATCCCGCACATCCAGTTGAGAGAATGACACTTTTCATCCGTGGATAATGATGGCCCTAGTTTGAAATGTGCACTTTAGGGAGAACAACACAATATTAGAAACGATCTGAGAACGACACAATATTAGAAACGGAGTTTTTTGTACTGTAATTCATAATTCAAGAACAATAATTATTGTTGAAGCGAAAAGCAAGGAATTCATCCGTCGTAGTCATTGTAGTTAATTTTCATGAATTCATCCGAGTACGATGTGAAACGTCAGCGGATGTGTCAATGTGTTAGTGTAACTATGTGCGTACTGTGCACAGGGCCCAACCCCGTGTCCAACGTGGCGCAGCTGGCGGACACGCGCAACGTGACGCTGGAGTGGCCGCGCCCCGCCGGCCGCGTGGAGTGGTACCGCGTGCGCTGGTGGCCGCACGAGCCGGACGGGGAGGGGGAGGGGGAGCAGCAGCTGGCGGAGGGGGACGGGGGGGGAGGGGCAGGCGGAGCAGCAGCGCGACGTGCCGGCGGTGGAGGGGCGCGGCGCGCGCGTGGTGCTGGGCGCGCTGCGGCCGGGGCGCGGCTACGCGCTCAGCATCGCGGCGCACTCCTACAACCTGTCCAGCGAGCTGTTCACCATGCACACGCGCACCAGTACGTACCGCACCCGCACGCACACGCCCAAACAACGCGCTATATTTACGCGAATTACAAATTATTGTGGTATTACGTTTGTATGGGCAGTTCGCCCATACAAACGTAATACCACAATAATTTGCTTGTTCGCTGGCGCCTTAAAGTTTATTCGGAAGTTATAAGGCTCTAACAGACGAACGGATAAATGTAAATCCAGCCAACAGACTCAGAGACCTTCGCTTCGCTCAGTGAGTAACAACAATAAAGTTATTTTTTAGAGGCATATACACCTACCATTGATATGTTATCCGACATCGGTGTCCCTCAGGTCCTCTATCGAGTTAAACGTAGCCTGCGTCGTTTCATTAATTATCGTCGCGTGTCCGCAGGGCCGCTGATCCAGTCGGAGATGACGATCGTGAACGAGTCGGACGACCCTGAGCGCAACGACACGCTGCCGGCCATCCGGGTGAGTGTACGCAGCGTGCGCGCGTGCGCGCGTGCGGCGCCCGCTCTGCGTGCGTACTGACGCGCGCCCGTGTGCCGCAGGTGCTGTACACGCGCACGCCGCAGTCGGCGACGCGCTTCGACGCGTACCGCTTCCGGCTGGAAGGCGGCGGCGAGGCGGCGCGCGAGCAGACGCGCGCCGCCGCCGCCGCCGAGCAGCAGGTGCAGTTCGCGGCGCTGGTGCCGGGGCGGCTGTACAACCTCACCATGTGGACGGTGTCGCGCAACGTCAGCTCGCACCCGGTGCAGCGGCAGACGCGCCTGTTCCCGCGCCCCGTGGCCGCGCTGCGCGCCGCGCCGGTAGGCGCGCGCGCCGTGGCGCTGGCGTGGCCGCGCCCGCCCGGCGACTACACCGACTTCGAGGTGCAGTGGCTGGCGGCGGCCGACACGCTGGAGGCGCGCGCCACCGCCGCGCTCGCGCTCACCGTGGACGGCCTGCGCCCCTACACCGAGTACACGTTCAGCGTGGAGGTGCGCGCGGGCACGCCGGCCAGCATCCTGACGCGCTCGGCGGCGCGCTCGGCGGCGGTGCGCACGCTGCAGGCGCCGCCCGCCGCGCCCTCGCGCTTCCAGCCGCGCGACGCCAAGCCCACCGAGCTGGCGTTCGCGTGGGAGCTGCCGCCGCGCGACGCGCACGGCGTGCTGCGCAAGTTCACGCTCGAGTACTTCCCCGCCGAGCGGCCCGCGGACGCGCGCACCGTCGAGTTCCCGCCAGACGCGCGCGAGGGCAGCGTCACCGGTGAGTTGCCACGTCACAGGGAAACCAGAATTTCCTATACAAATGTTTACTCTTGTTCAGTCAATCTTGTATGCAGCTTGATATTTTCGTTATCAAGGGCATTGCAATACCATAGTATGAAGCCTGAAATAGCATCGTTCCACCATTATTATTTTTTTTCGAAAATCACTCATAAAATCTGTTAATAAATTGCTGGTATATAAATTCCAGGATATAAGCTATCAAAGTTTTACTGGTGGTACCGTTATCGAGTAGACTATAACATAGATAGCTTATATTTCGGAAATCTGATTTTGGAAGATTTTGTCTCATATAATTGTGTTGTTTGTATTAATTTACACTAAAAACACTAATCTATGGAAACGAATATGGCGGGAACTATTAATTTTTCAAACGAACGCCTGTGCACTGTGCACTGAAGATAACTATTAGTCACTACTCGCGATTTGTTCACTCGGAACGAACTGTTCGAACTTCAATCGAAAACTGACTGACTCGGAACGCGACCTGGCCCCCTTATATATCAAAATGTAAGGAAGGTTCCAGATTCCCAAACGTTCTCGAACGTAGCTCTGTCCCTGTCATCTATAATCTATATTAACTTTCTAGTTCATTCGCCGCGATTGACTTTGACAAGAGTCGGTCTCTTTCGCACTGCTTAGAAACTGTATTGCGCTTTCTCTGTTAAGTTCATCCCATTTATGCGAAGATTGTAAGAAAACTAAAATCTGCACCACCTGGAAATTATTTCT
Organism: Erebia epiphron; assembly: GCA_963932025.1. Lineage (NCBI taxonomy): Eukaryota > Metazoa > Arthropoda > Insecta > Lepidoptera > Nymphalidae > Erebia > Erebia epiphron. Next base: position 35,279,742 of record OZ009946.1, on the reverse strand, counting down.
GCCGGCGCCCATGTTGATAGCAGAAACAGCAGAACTAAGGCTATCAAGAGGTGTTAGGCGATATATTTGGATATCGTCTGCATACATGTGATAGAGAGAACATATGTTTTTGGTGATAGAATTAATAAAAATAGCGAAAAGCAAAGGAGATAACACGCTACCTTGAGGTACCCCGGTCGTGACATCACATCATGAGGAGACGGTCTCGTCAACTTGTATGCGCTGTTGTCGGCCACTGAGTTAACTCCGAAACCAGTCAACCACTAACGGAGACATGTTAATAGACTACAGCAGACTCACGAGAATATCATGATCAGCAGTATTAAAAGCGTTGCTGAAATCAAGTAGAGTCAGAATTGTAAGCTGCTTATTGTCCATCGACCATCGAATGTCATCAGTAACTTTAATAAGAGCAGTAACCGTACTATGACCTACATCTAAGACTATTATCTACATATCCTGCCAAGCTTGGCGTGCAAAAATGTGAATGTTTAATCTAAGAATTGAATGTAATCACTGGAAACGTCAGTGTCAGTATAGCTAAGTGTCGGTATGGGCAGGTCTGACGGCGGGCGAGGAGTACGTGTTCCGGCTGGCGGCGTGGTCGGGCGCGGGCGCGGGCGCGGCGGCGGAGTGGCGCGCGCGCACCGCCATCGCGGCGCCGCCGCGGCCGCGCGCGCTGCCCGCCGCCGTGCGCCGCAGCGCCAGCACAGTAACGGTGCGCTTCCGCGCGGACGACTTCTCGCCCGCCAACGGCAACGTGACCGCGTACACGCTGGTGGTGGCGGAGGAGCCGCGCGAGGCGCCGCTGGCGCTGCCGGCGTGGCGCGACGTGCAGCGCCTGCCCGTGTGGCCGCCCTACCAGGCCTCCGAGCCGTACTTCCCGTTCCGCGCGCCCTCCGACACCGAGGAGGAGTTCACGCTGGGCTCGGAGCGCTGCGAGGCGGGCGGCGCACGCTACTGCAACGGCCCGCTCAAGCCGGGCTCGCGCTACTACGTCAAGCTGCGCGCCTTCACCGCGCACGACAAGTACACGGACACCGCGTACGCCGTCGTCTACACAGGTCAGTGGGTCAGTGGGTCGTTCGCGACTCCCTCCGACACAACTCAACTTGTTAGTGTCCATGTTCAGACTGCGATCGGTACTAGAGCGCAGCCTTGTCAGCAGTGATGATGACTTCTGCATAGCATACAAATGTCGTGATCGTGTGCTCGAGTGGCAGCATTTGTTTATTATTTATAGAATGGCAATACTGGTTTCATGCTGGTGTTTCATTATTAATGTATTCAGAGTTGGTAGATGTGGTTTACTATAGGGTAGGCGATAAAAACATTGTGTATAAATACGGGCGTCATTCTTTAAACGGGTGAGTCGAAGATCGAACGCTGTCTGAGGTGCACTTCGGTGTAGTGTACATTTATATTTGTATCAGCTGTTAGCATTATTACTATTTGTCATTATATAAATCTCATGAAACAGGAGGTATAATATCAGTTAATTTGACTAGTTTCATGTCATTCGCTTTAATCTGGGGATACGGACGCCATATTGAAAATAGTTAGTATAAATGCGAGTATTTTGACGATGGTAAATCAGTTTCTTGCCGGCAGACTCAGTGATTATTGAATACTTTTGTGTTTAGGTCGCATTTTGATTTAGAGCTAAACGATAGCAATCGTGGCCGGATCAGATGAATATTATCTGTAAGTTTAGCCATCTTTTATCTAATTACATTAAATCTCTCGTGAAACCTCTATACGTTTAACCATTTATTCGTGCAAGTTCCAAATGAGAGTACAAATATATTAAAAACTAGCTTTTGCCCGCGGCTCCGCCCGCGTGAAATTCGGTTTTCCGTTCCCGTTCCCGCTCTTGAAATTTTCTTTGCTATAAACCTCACGGAGCCCGAGACCTTTCCAACGAATGCAAAACCGTGGAAATCGGTTCGTGCGTTCTGGAGTTATAGCGTCAGGAAGGAAAATCCGACTTATTTTTATATTATAGATGTCTCATAAATACCTACTTCTGGATTGTCTCTTACACATAATATACAGTGCTATATTATTGTATAATAACGTGTATATAGTGAGACACAGGATATTACAGTTCGGACGTGGAAAACAATTAAATTGGAACGATACAAAAGGACTCACCATATTTCAGTTATTTCACACACACCTTCCTTCCAATAACTCAGATACCAAGTCCAAACTGTAATATCCTGTGTTTCACTATATACACGTTATTATACAATAATATAGTATAACACTGTATATTATGATATAAATTGATATAAATATAAATATACACTACACAGACGTGCACCTCAGACAGCGTCCGATCTTCAACTCTTCTATCTACAGAATGACGCCCGTATTTATAGTACATAATGTTTTTATCGCCTACCCTCTAGTAAACCACATCTACCAACTTTGAATGCATTAATAATGCAATACCAACATGAAACCAGTATTGCCATTCTATAAATAATAAACAAATGCTGCCACTCGAGCACACGATCACGACAAGTCATCAGTTCGCTCACTCGCAGTCGCAAACATACCTGACGCTGAACATAACCGCGGCGAGCCCAACAGCATCCTGAAGCCATTGTTGTATTGAACTCTTAGTGTGTCCATAGCAATCTATTTCGCATAGTTGACCCGCAGACTACCCGAGTAGAAATTTAGGCAGTTTGCTAAACATAAATAAATAAAATAAAAAACATATCATTTACTTCGGAACTTGTCGCTCCCTGGTCGTGACGTGTGCGCGCTTGCGTGCGCAGAGGCGGACCACACGGGCTGGATCGCAGGTGGCGCGGTGGCGGGCGCGCTGGCGGCGGCGGCGGCGGCGGGCGCGCTGCTGCTGCGGCGGCGCCGCCGGCCCGCCACCGCCGCCGCGCCCGCCGCCAGCCGGCCGGTGCGCGTGGCGGACTTCGTGGAGCACTACCGGTTGATGTCGGCGGACTCGGACTTCCGGTTCAGCGAGGAGTTCGACGAGCTGAAGCACGTGGGGCGCGAGCAGCCGTGCGCCGCCGCCGACCTGCCCGTCAACCGGCCCAAGAACCGCTTCACGAACATCCTGCCGTACGACCACTCGCGCTACAAGCTGCAGCCCGTGGACGACGAGGAGGGCAGCGACTACATCAACGCCAACTACGTGCCCGGCCACTCTTCGCCGCGCGAGTTCATCGTGACGCAGGGCCCGCTGCACTGCACGCGCGATGACTTCTGGCGCATGTGCTGGGAGTCGGGCAGCCGCGCCATCGTGATGCTGACGCGCTGCGTGGAGAAGGGCCGCGAGAAGTGCGACCGCTACTGGCCCTACGACACGCGCCCCGTCTACTACGGCGACATCGCCGTCACCGCGCTCAACGAGAGCCGCTACCCCGACTGGACCGTCACCGAGCTGGCCGTGTGCCGCGCCGCCGAGCAGCGCGTCGTCGCGCACTTCCACTTCACCACATGGCCCGACTTCGGCGTGCCCTCGCCGCCCACCGCGCTCGCGCGCTTCGTGCGCGCCTTCCGCGAGCGCTGCCCGCCGGCGCCGGACGCGCGGCCCGTGATCGTGCACTGCAGCGCGGGCGTGGGCCGCTCGGGCACCTTCATCACGCTGGACCGCGCGCTGCAGCAGCTGGCGGCGCGCGCCGACACGCTGGACATCTTCGGCATGGTGCACGCGATGCGGCGCGAGCGCGTGTGGATGGTGCAGACCGAGCAGCAGTACATCTGCATCCACCAGTGCGTGGTGGCCGCGCTGGAGGGCGCCGACCTCGCGCCGCCGCCGCCGCAGCCGCCCGCCCACCACCACAACGCCGCCTACGAAGGTAACTCTTCTGAACTGCGAGGGGGCCGTTGTATGGTTTTAAGAAGATCTTTTGAGGCATCGAAGCGCGTACTGGATATTCGATCCGGTAGCTTAAAATTTCTTACGAGATTTATTTCTCTCCAAAAAATACTTTGGAAATTTTGGATAAGATTTTAATTCGGAATCCCAAAAACCACAAAGTGACACTCACGTCGCATATCTTTTAAACATACCACGGCCACTATAGATATAAATATCTATATCGTTTTCGATTAGGAATTAACCACGACACGTGTGATCACGACAATTTTATTTTATTTTATTCGACCAACCAACAACATTCATGCATAAATAAAGTTTTATAAATTACAAAAAGACTTATAGACAAAAGATGTATAGCACAAACATAAACAACTGGCTAGTACAAAAGATTTTTAGATAAAAACATTTCAAAATTTAAGTATGGTAGGTTTACAAAATGCAGTGAGAAATGGGAAAATTACAATAATAGTTATACAAATCATAATATACAAAATAATTACAGAACTTATAATAACTAATTGGCTCCCTTACGTAGGGATACCAGTACGTTACGGCGAAAGCAAGCCTTCGACGAGTTAAATATATTGAGGTCTCGGTTGTTGTGATGAAAAGTATTAAATTGACGACAAATACGGTTAATGCAAGAGTGGTGCGCTAAATTAGTTCAGCAGGGTTTAGGTGGAAAGACGTTATAAGTGCAAATTGAGCGTTCAGGGATTTTACAATTTAGGTTTATTTTCGATAGTAGGGTAGTATCCGTTTGACTATTAGTGATTTTGTGAAGAAGCATCGCATCATGTAGCATGCGACGCATACATAGAGAATAGAGTTTAAAATATTTTAGTTTATCTTCATAAGAGGAATGGACTAGCTTTCTGTTATATTTATTGTAAAGAAGTATTCGTAGGAATCTCCTTTGCACGGACTCAATAGAGTCAGCATATGTTTTCTGGAATGGGGTCCAAACTGGGGTGCCATATTCTAAGATACTGCGAATAAGGCTTTTATAAAGATGCAAAAGACTTAAAGGGTTTTTGAAACCTTTGGTAATTCTGAAAATAAAATTTAAATTATCACAAAAGCTAATAAAATGATGGGCATTTTATTAGCTTTTGTGATAATATTATTTATATGTAACTTAAATGTTAGGGATGTATCAAAAGTTATACCCAGATCTCTAGCACTAGTCATAGTTGAAAGTTTATTATTGCCAATTAAGTAGTCAAATTTAACTTTATTGCGATTTTTAGTGAAGGTAAGCACAAAGCATTTGCTTACGTTTAAAAACATAGCATTTTGTTCACACCACGATTTAACAGAATTAAGGTCTTCCTGCAGTGATTTGCAATCTTCCGCATCATTTATTTCACAGAATATCTTTAAATCATCTGCATAAAGAAGACATTTATTTATTATGACTGATGTGATGTCATTAATAAAAATGATAAAAAGCAATGGGCCTAGATGTGATCCCTGGGGTACACCTGATGGTACCGTTATTGGTTTGGAGTAAAATCCGTTAACAGCAACTATTTGTGATCTATTTGTTACGTAGGATATTACCTATCTTAGCAAATTCCCATGGATTCCATATTTTTCTAGTTTCTGGAAAAGTAACCGATGATTCACCTTATCAAACGCTTTTTGGAAATCTGCTATACACCGAATCAACTTGTTATTTACTGTCAAGACAATTGACTAAGAAATTAGAATATTCAATTAGATTGGTAACAGTTGATTTGCTTTTAACAAATCCATTTTGTTGCGGGGAAATTAGTGGTTTAAACAGATAATAAATATAATCATAAACAATACTCTCAAATATTTTGGCAAAACAATTTAAATACATATAGGGCGGTAATTACTACATTCAGTTTTTGTGCCTGCTTTAAAAATAGGTATCACGTGAGCTGCTTTCCATAATTCCGGAAAGCATCCAGTGACCAAACACTTATTGAATAATAACATCAAAGGTACTGAGAGTTCCATTCCGCAAGATTTAATAAAAAATGAGGGAATCCCATCAGGTTGGGACCTGTCCCCATCCAGAGTCTTTATCTTTGTCAAGATCTCGCTTTCAGAAAGAGTCAAACTGCTTTTAGTGTGTACGTGCGTATCTACAGAGCTAGTATTTGATAATGTATTATGATTATCTAGAATATACACCGATGCGAAATATTCGGAAAATAGTTGACAAATTTCAAACCCGGTTGTTGCAACTCGTTTGTCATAACTTAAGGTCTGTGGTATTGAATTACATTTTCGCTTAGACTTGGTAAAATTCCAAAAATGTTTATCATTGCAAGCTATAAGAGACATTTCAACATTGTTAGTATAAGCATTGTAACACTCCTCCATCAACCTCTGAACCCTAGATCTAAGAAGAGAAAATGTATCGTAGTCTCTAGGATTATTATACATTTTGTACTTAGTGTGTACTTTTTGTTTTTCTTTAAGACATTTAATCAGTGGTTGACTAAACCAAGCTGGTTGTTTGTCCTTAAATTGCCTTTTATATGGTGTATAAGTTTTTATAATTGAGAATAGCTTATCGTAAAAAACACTAAGAAGATCGTTTATAATAGGGTTAGATGAAAGTAATGAGCACCAATCAAAATATAATTTAGTTCCCTCTTAATAGATATTAAATCACATTTATTAAAGTTAAAAACCGGATTTGAACTATTCCTCTTTGAATAGTTTGGAACTTGAAGCTTAATATCTATTTCTATACTATACTTCTGCATTATAGCATACAAATGTCGTGATAGTATGCTCGAGTGGCAGCATGTGTTTCATTATTAATGTATTCAGAGTTGGTAGATGTGGTTTACTATAGGTAAACGATAAAAACATTGTGTATAAATACGGGCGTCATACTTTAAACGGGAGAGTCGAAGATCGGACACTGTCTGAGGTGCACTTCTGTGTAGTGTACATTTATATTTGTATCATAATATACGGTGTTATACTATATTATTGTATAATAACGTGTATATAGTGAGACAAAGGATATTAAAGTTCGGACGCGGACAACAATTAAATTGAAACGATACAAAAGGACTCACCATATTTCAGTTATTTCACCTTCCTTCCAATAACTTAGATACCAAGTCCGAACTGTAATATCCTGTGTTTCACTATATACACGTTGTTTCGGCTACTTGGTTGTCCTAAGCAAGTGAGTCAAGTGAGTCAAGTGAGTCAAATGAATCAAGTGAGTCAGTGAGTCAAGTCCTGGGGCCCATAGCAGGACTCACTCAGACAAACAAGGGCAGTCGATCGAGTCGGACGTAAACAGCCGCTCGACCGAAGTGGACTACGGAGGTTAGTCGAACGCACCTGCGTACCAGTAACGGATAGTAGCCTGAATACCACTAAGACCAATAGTTGGTCAACGGCCCGATAGGGCGGTCTACGAATGTGCAGTTGATAACGGCCAGTTACAAGTTACAATTATGAATCAATGGTAATTAATAATTATCTGCGCCTACCATTGTGCAATTACTAACAACAAGTTATAATTATTAATTAATTGTAATTAATAATTATCAATGATAATTATTAATTAATTACAACTATTACTCAATTAAGTATCAATTAATTGCATGCATCAAAACACAGATAGTAAATTAGATCAACTAAAAGAAATTAATTTAGGCAAATTGACTTACAAGTTACAGTCTCCGGTGACGTATCTCCTTGGAGGCAAGCCTAGATAATAAATAAATAAATAAATAAATAAATCATTTATTGTCCACAAAAAGTTACAATAAATAGCATTTAAAGGTTTAGCGTCTGATGCCTACGATAAGTTTATAACTCGTTTTATAGGCATCAGTGCTTTCCCCTTACAATCTTCTCTTACTATGATATAGACAAGAGTATTATAGTAGATTATACACCAAGGGTATAAAGCACTGTTTTATGTCACGGGCGCTACATTGAATCCTGAACGTAACGGAGGACTCCAAATTTAACTCCCGAGCGCAGCGAGGGTGTTATAAGTTAATTCCCGACCAAAGGGAGGGAATTAAGATTGAGTCCTGAGTGCAGTGAGGGATTCAAGCTCCCAAGAAAAAAACTGCTTTATCCCGGTGGTGTATACTCTACTTCAGTGGTTTTCAATCTGTGGGTCGCGACCCCTAGGGGGGTCGCAAAGCCTTGATCGGGGGGTCGCAGGCAAAAAGAAAAAGACAAGGTTCTACACTACAATAGAACACAATGATAGTGAGAAGGATAGGTTTGTTTATTTTTCAAGTTTGTCAAGTCGTGGTGTTATTCTAGAACTCTCGTCAACACCTTCCTTTGGATAGCCACCTGACCTCTGTGTGATAAAGGAGGTTATGATGAAGCGAGCCCATATCTTCACAAACGATTCTGAATAACCGGGTTTGTAATGCTTTGCCTTTGATATAACTCGCGGCTTCTTGCAGGGCGTAAGGTCCATATCCATCCATACTTATTATTATAAATGCGAAAGTGCGACAGACAGACAGACGTCTGTCTGTCTGTCTGTCTGCAACGCTTTCACAGCCCAACTACTTAACCGATTTTGATGAAATTTGGTACAGAGATAGGTTACATCCCGGGGAAGGACATAGGCTACTTTTTATCCGGAAAATTGAAGAGTTCTGCGAAGAGCGGGAATAAAAAAACATTGATCCACGCGGACGAAGTCGCGGGCATCATCTAGTAATATTATAAATGCAAAAATGTGTCTGTCTGTCTGCTACGCTTTCACGGCCCATCTGTTCAACCGATTTTGATGACATTTGGTACAGGGATAGGTTCTATCCCGCAGAAGGAATACTTTTTATCCCGGAATATTAAAAAGTATCCGCGGGAATCAAAAATCCTAATACACGCGGACGAAGTCGCGGGAATCATCTAGTATTGAATAAATGTATCAAAATATGTTAAATCTTTAACGCATATAGTCTTCTAATTTAATTATTTCTTTGTACTTACATTTTAAGGGGGTCGCCAGAATTTTTAAACCTTTAAAGGGGTCGCGAAATCAAAAAGATTGAAAAACACTGCTCTACTTTATACTTCTACCATAACAGTAAAACAAACTGTAACGGTTAGATATTTATTGCAAATCATAGTAAGTAGGATACATAGGTCTAGTAAATAATAAAAAGAAAAGACAAATTAAAAGTGAATGTTCACGTTCGATAGAGTCACATTTGTCCAGTTCTGAAAATTAAGAGTGATATTAGGTGCACTGTTTTTATTGAAATTAGTAGTTACTTGTGACGCTGTTATGTTAGTTGGTATTTCCTCCTCCACTTTTGGGTTTGCTGTTGACGGCGGCACTACATTGATTTGACATTTTGATGTCGATGGCTGGGGCATTTGGAGCTGCAGTAGTGGCGTCCAAGGATCTACAACAGAAGCTGCAGAAGTCTTTGTAGGAAAATTTTCACACAAACGAGCGCTGATTTTCCTCTTGTTTTCCAAAGAATCTTCTAAGTACCCTTCGGCAACGGTACGAGATTTCCATCCACCGTGTCTCTTAATTACGGTCAAATCTGCACCTGCGTCGGCCAAAAGAGTAGCAGGAGTTCGGCGAAAACAATGACCTGTGTAGAGATTGATCTCCGGCAAACTCAAAAAAGCTGCGATTGCCTTAGGGGTGCTACTAATTTTATTTTTACCCATTGGCTGCCGGGTACACTTTCCATTTCTGTACTGGATTAAAAAAACCAGCCAAGTGCGAGTCGGACTCGCGCACCGAGGGTTCCGTACTCAAGAAGTAAGTACTGAAGCAAAACAATCAGGCAAAAACCAATATGTTTATTTGACGACGAGTACGAGGTTTACTGTTAATATCAAAAAAACTATGCTAGTTAGAGCATTGGCTATAGTTTTCCTGTAAAATATACATAAATTCCTATTGACCATAATTATTTCAGATTTTTCGATTGGTAAACTCCGAAGATAAGGGGGGGGGGGGGGGGGGGGGGGGGACACGGTAGTTTTTTAGACTTTTTCCCCGATAAATCAAAAACTATCATGACTAAAAATAATTAAAAATCTGTTTTAGAATGTACAAAGTAAACCCTTTCATATGATACCCCACACAGTACAGTTATCTCACTTTTAAATTTCAACCCTCCGATTTTCCCCCCTTTTTAAATAAGAACAAAAATAATTTCCATTTTTTTTTAATTCCAGTGTCTTTTGGCCACTAATATACACAACTATTCCAAATTTCATGTCGATAGCTTCGGTAGTTACTGAAATAATCGAGTGTGACGGACGGACAGACGGACAGACGGACAGACAGACGGAGAAAGTCGCACCCTAAGGGTTCCATTTTACCATTTTGGTACGGAACCCTAAAAACGATTTGTATTCATTCCAGTTGGTCGAAGTGATTGGTATATTTCTACAGTTTTTACATGGTCTTCGCGCACAACGAACGATCTCTCTCTTTTAGTTTTGGTGTCTGGCAATTTAACCAAAAGCAGTGTATCAGAATGCTTTTTCATATTATCAGTGTTCAAGTTTACTAATTCGTTACAGCGACAAGCACCATTTATTCCCAAAATTAATATCACCTGAAACAAAAACGATGGAATATTAGGTAGAGGTTTGATTATAGTTAACAAGGTAGCATAAGAAATAGATTTAGCCAAGTACATTTTTAGTAGGTAGATACAATGTGTTAGTAGGCAGGTAATAGTAGTAAGGTTAGGTAGGTACTCACTTTTATAGCAAGAAATTTATCATCAGGGGCTTGCTCCAGAAAAGATTGTAGGTATGTTTTCAGCGCTCAGAACTTTTGACTTTTTTGCTTGATAATTAGAAGATTGTTTCTTTAAAATTGCTATGAGTCTTGTGTATTTCTTGATAGAAATATTGTGTTTTACATCGATGGTCGCTTTCAGCATTGAAAAAATGCTCCACAGGCTGGATGATTTCTTGGTTTTTGTTAATTCTTCGAAATAACAGAGGAGCACTGGTTCAGAGATACTTTTTACGCCTTTATGATTTCTCCATTGTATGAAATTTTCATATGTTTTTTAAGTAAATCTGCTTTGATTTATCCGGCACTAATTCACCAACAATTCTTTCCGCGTATATATCCTTCTCTTTTTTTGTAGCTCTTCCAGTACAGATAAATCTAAATGTTTGTCAGCATTACATGTTAAAAGATTTCTTCTTAACCATGTTGAAACCATGTCGAAACCAATTTGAGCGGAGTGGAATGCGCTTTCCCAAGTTTTGCCCCAGAAAAGGAGAGTAGTATCATCCGCAAAGGCTATAACCTTTCCATTTGTCAAACTCATGTTACATAATTATTGATTTATATAAACCAAAAAGAGGGTGGGGCCTAATATGCTTCCCTGAGGAACACCATAGGTAACAGGAACAGAGCTACTAGTAAATTGGTCAATTTTGACGCTTTGTGTTCTTCCAGTTAAGTAATCGTTAAACAAACTTAACTGTAATCCACGAACACCCAATTGTTCCAATTTAGTTAAAAGCAGCGGAATGGAAACGGTGTCAAAGGCTTTAGCCAAGTCATGAAATATAGCTATGCACTTCATACCCGAGTCTAGGTTCCGGACAATACCATTCGTAAGTTCAGAGACTGCGTCAGCCGTAGACCTTGATTTACGAAAACCATATTGGTTAGGAGAGAGCAATTTGTTACTTTCTAGATAATTGATCAGTCTATTATTAATAATTCGTTCCAGTATTTTTGAAAATGTTGGCAAAATAGATATGGGTCTGTAATTACTGACTAGTTTTCTATCACCGTTTTTGTATACGGGTGTGATAACAGAGCCCTTAAATTTATTTGGAAACTGACCGTGTCTAATAACTAGGTTACTAGGTTAGTGTAAAATTTCTTTATTTTGCTTAAGTACTAATGCCGGTATATTGTCAATCCCCGCGGCACTTGTTGCTTTAAGTGAGTTAATAAGTGTCAGAACCTCGGCCAGATCCGTTTCTAATAAGACAAATGATGAAGAGGAAGTATTACTACTAAATTGTGGAGGTATTGCATCATTTTTCAAATTGAGCTCGGATCTAACTTGCTCTACTAAAGTTTTACCAATATTAACAAAATATTCATTAACTGCCTCGTTGGTCTAGTGGTTAGCATAGTCGACTGCGGATCACGAGGTCCTGGGTTCGATTCCCGGTCGGGCATAAAAAGTTAGGTGTTGGGTTTTTCAATTAAGAAATTCTCAGTGCCAGCCCGGAGTTGGAAGTTGGCGGTGTTTCACCCCCATGCCTCGGAGAGCACGTTAAGCCGTCGGTCCCGGTTATTATCACTAACATGATAATAGTCGTTAAAGCCCGCCAACCCGCATTGGAGCAGCGTGGTGGGTCTAAGCTCTAATTCCCGCTCTCCTATGAGAGTGGAGGCCTGTGCCCAGCAGTGGGACGTTAATAGGCTGTAGTGATGATGATGAGTGATGATTCATTAACTGTAGAGACGGCTTTACTTGGACTATTATCAATCATAAGTAAATCACGTAAATCTTGGTTTTTAGGTTTAAGATTAGTTATAGAAATAATTACTTCCCACGTTTTTTTAATACTAGAGCCTGCTTTTTCAAGTTCACTTTTCTCATATTGCCTTTTCAATTTTCTTAATAAGTTTGTACAAAAATTTCTATATCTGGTGTAAATGAGTCTTAATGATTCATTCTCAGGATTTTTCTTCGAATTCTTATGAAGTCGATCCCTATGCCTTAGACACCTCAGAAGACCAGTAGTAACCCAAGGTTTACGTGGTGCTTGTCGTTTGGAAGCTATACGTTGGCTAGTATTTTTATCCATAATTTTAGAGACCGTATCTATAAGTTGATCAGAGGCGCAATTGCAGTTATTCATCTCCAGAATGGGTTGGAAGTTACTATTTAGTAAGTCTGACTTTAAATCAGAATAGTTAAGTTTTTTAGTTATGCGCCTATTTCCCGACTCAAGGTGAGTTTTGTAGTCCAAAGTAATCATGACAGTATCGTGATCCGTAAGGCTATTAGATATCACAAGAGTAGTGTAAGCCACAGTAGATTTGCCCAAGATATGATCTAAGCAATTATTTTTCCTGGTGGGTAATAAGTGCGTTGCCAAAAAACCGTGAGATGCAGTTAAGTTCAAATAACTGGGGGAGTTAGAGTCAGAGTTACCCAACTTAATGTCAATATTAATATCACCTATGATGAAGACATTTTTATTCTTATCAAATGTATTCAGTAAAGTATCCAGGGAGTCTAGGAAAAAGTCCGTATTTCTAAAGGAAGGCGGTCTGTAAATTGATACTAATGTTATGTTATTAACGGAAGTAACCAAGCAATTTGCTTCCAATAAATTAGGTTCATACGTGTTTGCACTAATTGTATTTTTTATATATAAGACGAGACCATCGTTTTGGTTGTAGCATTTTTTGGACGACACTGAAAAATAATCATCAATATTAGGCAGTATATGAGAGTTTGATAGCCAACACTCAGTAAGGACAATAATATCAGGTTTCATTTTAGTACGTTCAAGGAGTGTCAAAAATTCAAAAATATTATGTTGTATGCTACGTATATTTTGGGTCATAATTTTAAAACTCCTTTCGTGTTTTGGTAAATAAGAGCTGCAGGTTTCAGGTTCACAGATAAAGGAATTTTGAGAGTTTATGTTATCTAAAATCTCGATATTTTCTATTATTTTGTTATCCATTATAATAATTATGTAGCCCAATAAAATGCCTATTCACTAGTGTAAGAGTATTATTTTTAGTTTTAAAATTAGCCTTATTGTTCACTAGCTGATACCCGCGACTTCGTCCGCGTGGATTGAGGAGTTTTAGTTCCCGCGGGAACTCTTTAATTTTCCGGGATAAAAAGTACCCTATTATTTAATCCGGACTTCTAACTTTACGTCTGCAAAATTTCAAAGCAATCGGTTCAGTAGTTACGACGTGAAAGCGGAACAAACATACAAACAAACTTACTTTCCCATTTATAATATTATTATATATTATATATTATCTATTATATATATATTATATAGTAAGGATATTTGATTTTGTGTAGGTATATAAATGTAGATTATGGTGTCTTAAGTAAAACGTAAGATGAGTAATTAGTCTATTAGAATATTTTATACAGTACGCATATATAGTAATAATAATATTAATGTGTGTTAATTGGTAAAAAACAAGAATTTTGAATTGTGACAATCTTGCGTTTCGAACGTATTTATTGAAAGTTTGAGATAGGGTACTGTCAAATTAATAATCGCATTATATTATGTGTAAGGTCCTGTATGTCACTATATACACTTTATTGTACACTGTATATTATGATATATAGGTATATTTATACATGTAAATGTACACTACACAGACGTGCACCTCGGACGCTGTCCGACGTAAGGTCCGAGGTGTCAATAGAATGATGCCCGTATTTATACACAATGTCTTATTCGCCTACCCTCCAGTACACCACATTATGTACATCGTATATTCGTTATGCCAAAACTGTACAACCTTTCGGTCATACGGGCCGGATCGCGAGATGGTGCCCGGCACGCGCTCTTACTCCCTACAAATAGTTCGCTGTGAGCCTGGCCCCTGTGATCTCTGTCCCCTCTCTGGAGCAGACGCGCACGAACACGCGCCCCAGTAGCGGCCCCGGCCGGCGGCTACGCGCGCAACCGCGCGGCGGCGGCGGCGGCGGCGCGGGCGGCGGCGGCGGCGGCGGCGACGCTCCTGCTCCTTCGCTCAGGAACCGTCCCCCTGCAGCCTGGAGGCATGGCCGCTCACTCGACTGTCGCTCCACGTTAACGCATCACTAATGACTCCTTTCCACTCTCTAATAACGTTTGTGATGACTCCTGCTACACGCCGACCGAGTGAGAGAAGAGCATGCGCGTTAAGAAATTGTTTTTTGCGTGATCTTCACCTCCAAATTAATAATATTAGGATTCTGGCGCTCACATAAATAACAAATATTCCATTCGTAGACGTTAAGTTTGTTTTCGTGTACTTATAATAACGTGCAACTGTTTATGAACGCACACGGCGTCGACGCCGCACTGACGCGCCGCTCTGTTGCAGACGACGAGGGCATCGTGGAGTCGGGCATGTAAGGCGCCGCCGAGCGCCCTACCTCGCGCCCTGCCTCGTGCCTCGCGCCCTGCCTCGCGCCTCCGTCACACCGCACGAAGCCGAAATGTTAAAATGCTCCAAATTAGTTTGAACACAAATCCTAGGCCTAGTTTATATAATATAAGCGGTTGGCATAGTGCACCATATCTCTTTCTACAGAGACTATTATTGACATTTTATTTTGTACCTTCAAGGCCCGCTTGCAGACACGTAAAAAAATAGAAATTTTTACACATGTTTCGTACAAATTTTGTCAAAGTAGCAGCTAATTCTGGGTTAAAAGCATAACCCTGCGTTTCCACCAGCGGGCCTGAAGATATTACAGTCCAACTAATTTATGGCAGCTTCGAGCTGCGCCCTCGCATTATGAATTAAAAAACAGATTTTAAACAAACCAAAAGGTTCAGAATCGTATACAACTTTGTATACACATGCGGAATTTTTTCGGTTCCAAGTTTTCAGATTGTTCCCTCAAAATAGTTAGATTAGTGAATCGAGAACCTTCGGGAAACAGTAGGTCACTTCGTACTGAGTGTACGTAGCTAGTGATTGTTTCGCTACAATTTATTATATTTTCCTGCGGACAACAAAGCGCGCACAGAACGTTTCATATCTCCATCGATATTATAGTTTCCAACCATACTCGCGTCAGCGTGCGGCGGCCGCAACGGATCGCTCGGTTGGAGCGCTTTCATTTGTATATGTCAGCGTAAGATTGCAAAAACCGTTAGATTATAATCCAACTATCGATATTGTAAACTGTCGACGGATTGTGAACCGTTCAATGTTCCGAGTATAAATTTTTTAAATATTCATTGTATTTACGTTTTCTTGTCTCTTTCTTGTAGGTTAGGTTAGGGTTCGACATAAATGATCAGGCAGTGCCCGGCCGCAGGCCGGGCACTTAGGTTTTATTGTGTTAATATACCTAACAGATTACAATCTGCCGAAAAATAATGCGTTAAATAGTAATCTGTCGACAGTTTACAATATCGCTAGTTAGATTACAATCCAACGGCCTTTGCAATCTTACGGTGACATATATAACTATTGTGAACGTGGGATGCAAGCCTCCAATTACGATCGCTTGCGAAAATGATTTGAAGCCGGCCCTAGGACTGGTATCCGTCTGCACAACTATGGTAGATGTAGTGGACTGTGGAGACATTCGAGCACAAGTGAACGAGTAGCGACATTCCTACGGCACGCGCTCTCCGACGAAGCCCTTCCAATATTGCATTTGTGAATGATCGTAACTGCTCTGCCTGGCTGTCGGCGTCGGCCCGGGCCTGCAGCTATTGTTATATTTTGTAAAAATTTACATTGAGAAGTGGACCAATCGGACCGTAATCATTAGAGCCGGCGCACATCTGGTGAAGCGCAGCGAAGAGCATTTTTTACTGCCAAGTCATAATCGACTTTGCTGAAGTCAATTGACACAACAAAAGGTAGCGCTCAGTAATTTCGATATTATTTATACGTTAGCAAAGCCGGTAATGGCATGGCAGTGAACGCCGGCGCACACCAGGCTACTGGCTAGCGGAGGGCGTACACTCCTCATCGTATTAATCGGCTGATGTACTTGTATTTTTATAGATTTTTATTATTTTTAAGTCATGACATAGTTATTGAATCTCAAAGTGTACTTACTAAAACTTTTATACTTACATTTTTGTATCGAACGTTCGAAATGAATCGATTGATAGATATTTTATATAGGTAGGTACTTATTGAAATGTTAAATTGTTAACCCTACGAGTAACTAGAAGTAAACGAAAGTTTGCGACCGAGATACAAGGTATTCCCAATTAAAAATTGGAAAACATTAGCATTCAAAATGCGGCTGCTTTAACGGTGTCTACTTGAATCATATTATTAAACTTTACATTATTTTTACAATCTTGTTTTATTTCTCGAGCATCCACTGCGCCAACAGTGAACAGACGTCTCACGTCGCGTTCGGTTCACTCGGTACGCAATACGTTTCCCAAGCCGTACTTTTAAAGCATAAATAGACGATATGATATGGTGGGGCCGAACCAATTCGCAGTGCGATGTGTTCTTCACGCCACACGCCACACCAGTCACCACCGCACCGCACCACAGGCCATCCGCCATCCGGTCGTGTTTGTGTTAGCAGCGCGTGAACACCATTCACGGTATGCCTCCGATTCTATCAAAACAGGCTAAAATTGCGTTAGTCGCACCAACTATTGTTGCTACATCGCCATTACAAATAAAAAGAAAACAATCGGCAATACAACAGACAAGCTGTGACTGGTGAGGAGAAATTGGTGGCAACTTTAAAGTCTCTCGCATCAGATAGAGAATTCAGAGAAATTAAATTCTGCATTGGAGTATATCATCGCAACTACGAGTACTGTCAAAAATAATACCAGATACTTTTTCTTGGAGGCGGGAAGCGGCTGAATCGCCGAGCGGTTCGGTGCGTCGTCCACATGAGTGGATTTGTCCGAGAGCGAATCAAATTCGATCTGCAAGCGATCGAACCAACCGTACCCAGTATTCAGTAATAATGTTCGGCGTAATGGTGCGAGAGCGCACCGCGTTCGTGGTTCGACCGCACCATCGTCTTCTTCTTCTTCTTCTTCTCTCACTGGGCTTTTCCGCACTTAAGCAAGGGCGCCCGTTGTGCGTGAGACCTCTGGTGCGACTCCCCGCCAGATCATTCCAGCCAGCCGAGCTCACTCCAGAATCCAAGCAGGTCGGCGAGGACTTCCGGGAGTGTTGCTGGGGAGCCAATGTAGGCTTCTCGTTGAGTGGTTACAGCACTACACTCGAGTAGTACGTGTCTTGGTGTCTCCTCGCTCTCCATGCAGGCTCTGCACAGACGGCTGTCGGTTATACTTACCTAGAACATAAGTGTTTGTTAAGTGGACAATTGCCATCACTACGTCTATCTTCATAAGTTTCTACGAATTTTATTTATTTTAATTGGAAAACGAATAAATCCATTTCCTAATATTATAAGCGCGAAAATGTATCTAGATATCTGTTTAAATAAAATCTTTGTTTGTTTGTCTTTCTATCTGTTTAGTACGCTTTATTGGCTCATCTTTTCAACCGATTTTGATGAAATTTGGAATAGGTTACGTCCCGGGGAAGGACAGGGGCTTTTTATCCCGGAAAGATTAGGAGTTCCCCAAGAATCAAAAAACTTAAATGTCGCGGGCATAATCTAGAAATAAACATTCAAATACCATAGAGGTAGGAAGTCCATGTCCAACCAAGTGCCAACTGCCAACCAATCAAATCGACCTGACAGACTGTTTAATCCGTCATTATTCAGCCACACCTTTGATTATGTAGGTCTATTCAAAGCTTAATCCATGGAACTAATAAGTACTACGTACAACTGGAATGAGCTCTTGTTATTAAAGTGTGCCGAATGAGAGATACCATACTGACAGTTGTGTCCCTTTTCCACAAGAGTGACCACACTATTTTGAATTTTGGGATACTTCAATATACGGGATATAAAATATATATCTCTATGAACAAATAAAAATCAGCAAATAATTTTAAAATATAATGATGTTGATATTTTATATATAGGTACCTATAGATATTTTTATATAAAATATCGTTACATATTACTAAATAAAATGGTCTTGTGAAGCTTTTGTCTTAGACCTATGTTGCCTTTATGAATTTTCTTGATTGTACTTAATTTTGTTATGTGTTACGACCAGTTACGGGTTGGATTTTTATCATTCTCTGTAAACGTACGTCTATTCAAAATAAAATAAATAAAATTGATCTTGCTTACCATAAGGAATCGTGAGGGAAGAGCATTTTCTTTTAAAACGGGCCGTGATAAATTAGGAATATAATCCTCTAAAATGTTTGTCTGCATATTACAGAATTTTGGGTCACTTTTCTGTTATCACTAGGTATAAAGCTTAACCACTTTTCACGCAATGTATAATTTTTTTAAATCTGAAATATGAAAAAAATATCTATCCTGTTATAATTCGTGTTTCATAGTTTACGATTACGTATATATAATAAAAATCAGCATCATTTTTTCAAAAGTATTCAACATGTATTCAATTCCCGTCAAATTACCGTATACTAGGTACCTAAATTTATGTCACCCGAACTTCTGTAACATTCAAAACATATAAACATAGTTAAACACTTACTTATGAAAAGATAACCCACAATCCGGATAATATTCACTTTTACAAGCTTCCACGATGCATATTTTCACCATTTTTTACAGATAAATTCACGCAATCTTGAGAAATTTCGTCGATCGTGAGTTTCATCAAAATGGCCGTTTGTGTTGCAACCATCATAGTACATAATATTTCCATGGTCGCAACATTTTTATTTTTATTGTATTTAAGAATATTATATTATTGAAGGTTGATTATTTATTTAGTTACAAAAGTCTATTGATATATTATGATAAACGATTTAAAACACTAATTACGGACTATGGACGTTACAACAAATATGATAATTAACTGATTGGTATTGAGTGAAATAGCCGGACATGAGATGCGTGTACGCGGCCTCCCGTCGTCGGGGTTCAGAATTCACTGATTCGAACGCCCGGGAGAATCCCGACCGAAAGCGAGTCGGAACGGAAATTCCCGAGGGTTCAGTAGGTCTCGTGGGACTTCGCCACACTACTACGATTGCCGCCTTCAACACGAAAACAAGTGAATTATTGACGTACTAATTTTCAAAATGCTTGAAATTTTAATCGGAGGATAGGAGGTGACTAATTCGATAGTATAACCATTTTTTCAGATTTCTTTTGTAAACATACCAAATTTGAAGTTTAATGTTAAATGTGAAATAGCAACACAAAGACCACTGTTAGAAAGGAACACCGCGGTATTTTGTCGCTGTCTCACTTGGATTCATTTTTATACTGCGTGCGTAGTGGTCTTTATCTCGGTGTGATAAGGATTAAATTTGATTAAAAATAAGTTAAATAAGTTTGTAGTACGCATTCCAGTTATTGGTAGTAATTATTAGTTCCATGGCTTAATCAAAGAGCCACACATGGACGATTTGGCATTGTGTACCACTCTTTGATTTTATATATACGAGGTACCACAGCAGATCGAACTTTGAGTGGTGTGCTTCAAAGTGGGCTTCAAGGTGAACTTATAAAACACTGTGGCCGTAAAACAAAATAAGAAGTGAAACTTCTCGGGAGCTATAACTTGTTGGCCCAGTAAGATTTCTGAAAAATGGTAATTACGATCGCAGCGCTCCGTTATTGGACAGCGTGGTGGACTATGGCCAACCCTTCTTAATCCGAGAGGAGACTTCTACTCAGTAGTGAGCGTGAGCCTACAATCCATTGAAATGATGAGTAAAAATAAAATGAATGCACTAACAAAGCGGCCGTCGCGGAAGACTGAGAGTGAGAATATTCCATATGTCTATAATCTAATAACTCATCACCTTTTTTCTCTGTGAATTAGTAACTTTCACCCTCTAAGCTTTCACCAGAGACTTTCACTCTTGGCATAAATAAAAGCCAAAAATCAAACTAAGAAGAAGAAGAGACTTTCACTGGCAGTTACCGCTTTAATTTCTGGGATTTAAAGTATTAAGCCGATCCAACTCACCCGTTTAGCTTTCATCAAAATCGGTCCTCTCTACGCGCAAGCGGTCACCGGTGACCGCGTATTTTTATTTAATTACTAATACTATCCTCTAATGTCAGTGGTTTGAAATGGTTTGAACAGGGGCCGGGTGCGTAGCAGGCCAGACACACAATTCTGAATTCCCGTTTACATATTATTTTTATGATTTACGCTTTGGTCACTGACGAAAAGGGCTGGAACCCCGAGCCGTAAAACCTGTTAAAAAAACACAAGTCTGTGAGCTTTGAATATGTACAGTGAGTCGGTGGTGTTTGCCAAGTTTGTATCAGAGACAATTGACAAGGTTTGTATCTATGGTTTGTTTATTAGCTTGTGCACTTCTTGTGCAATCAGCGTTCCCACATCTACGTCTTTTTACGTAGATCTACTAACTTTAGGCCTTTCGTGCAAACCTACGAACTTCAGTTCCTGAATCTACGTATTTTTATCAAATTGTACAAATTTGTAAACGAATATAGCTTTTGAGGCTGAATGGACATAATTTCAATTTCCTTTCCATTCGTGAAAATGTTATTTAAAAAAACAGTTTCGTTTTACAAAATTACAGCATTAGAGGTGTGACTGTGTAAAACGGAACGTTCGCTTTGCAGAACCTGTGACTAGTGTCACTGTCAGGAACATAATGTAGCCTTTTTAATATTCAAAATTCAAATTTCAAAGTTCATACGGATTCGAAGTTGAAGTTGTTTTGTTTAGTGATTTCATTTTCATGTTTCATCTAAATATGGAAACAATCAGTGACAGTGACGAAGAGCGGAATATTGCTACTCCCACTAAAAAAACAAAAAAAACTTCATTACGAACAAAAATACTCAAAGTCGTAGGAAAAAGAAAAAAAGTAGAAATATATGTATAAGTTTCATTTGCCTGAGGCTGAAATTGATGATAATGAATAAATCGTATAACAAAACGTAGTTTTACTCCCTTGCTTTTTCTCTGAAAAAAAAAGTACGTAGATCTACGAACTTTTCCTCCGAAATTTTTACTAAATCTACGTATTTTTCTAATGTGGTCTACGCCTTTTTCAAAATCCGAGTTGGCAACACTGTGTGCAATGGTCCTTTGGTCTACATCTATGGTGCAATGCTTTATAGTTTGTGCACTTGTGTGAAAGCGTAAAGTCATAAAATTAGACAGTTCCACAGTTCCACAGAGTAGACACTAGACAGTTCACAGTTGTGTGCGTTCAAACGAGCTCGCTTGTCGCGTTGCGGTGCGTGTGCTTTCCACAATAGATTTTCATCGCCTCGTAAGTTTGTGCATTTTTGTTTGTTAAAGTGTATTTAGTGGTTCAGCTGACGGCCTGAGACCGTGTTTGTCGCTAAGTCCGAGCACTCGTTCCGGGAATGCCCTGGATCCGCCAAGAATATTCGATCGAGTCGTATCGATGCGTCACCTTTGTGAGCCATTTTACAAGTTCCTGTTATTCTAGAATGTGTATGAATCTGCATGGACAATTCAAAGCGCTCGACTTCTTCATGCAACCTCCAAAATGACATTTGCAGAACTGAGTATTTGAAGGGAGATGGGGTACTTTCTAACCTCCTGTCACCGTTGGAGACAACGAAGTGGAACTCGCGAGTGGCGCTAGCTGCCGCTCGTTGCCTTCGGGTACGATTTTGGTAGATTCGACTCTGAAAGCCGGCTCAGAACGCTTTGCGATGCCTCAGGCACAAAGTTCACTGTATGAACAGAGTCATAAAATATTAGATTCACTTGAGAAGGTTACCAACTAGTGGCTGACAAAAAATTGTTTTGTTGACTAATGACAGATAGCATAACTTCAGTTGAATGAAAACTCTGTCCTTTAGGCCAACTGGCTCAACTGCAGGTGTTGGTTCTCTTCTGATACATGCCGGGGGGCCCTTTGCATTTGTTTAGTTTAATTCAGTGCTTTATTGTAAACTTGGCTCAAAAATAGATTTGTTTTGGCTAGTTTATAATTTTGGCTGCACTTATGTGAGGCTATAATGTGAGGTTTATGAAATAAGTAATTTGATTTTTTCGTAGCGGGTAAAGGCTTTTCCGGGTTGGCTATAGACGTCCGGTACTTGATTTTAATTATGTTTTCAGTTTAGGAGCCTTGCCAGGGTTAAACTTGAATGTTTTACACTATTTTTGGATGCAGCAAATACGTTTTGAATTAATTGCGATAAAAATAAATTTTACAAAAAATTGCATAAAAAGGAACGGAAGTATGTCAATTGGCCATAGTATCTATATGGTTAGATGTCAAAAATGACTAAAAAGTGTGAAACGGAACATTGTTGACGGCCATTTTGTGGACATCATCATCAAAAAAAAATCATTACTGGAAAACTATTCATTTCCGCGGGGGGGAAATGGGTAGGCTACCCCCTCTGCCCCTCCTCCTCCCCCCCCCTCCCCTTCCCACCCCCGTACGCAAGTACCGGACGTCTATATTTTTACCGCTTTTCCATTTTTGTTGATTGGTAGCAATGCTCATCTGACTTGTTCCTGCTTTAATCATGTAATCAGCCCATTTTCTCCTTTTGCCTGCTGGGCCTTGCCATTTTTATATTAAACTAGCAGATGCCTGCGACTTCATCCGTGTGTTTCAAGTTTTTTTCTCACATATACTCCTTAATTTTCCGGTATAAAAAGTAGCCTACAAGTATGTCACTCTCCAGGTCCTCAACTATATGTAACTCATGCAAAAAATCAAGTTGATCCATTGCTCTGTTGCGGCGTGATTGAAGGACAAACTCTCAGTTTATCCTTCAATTCATCCTTGGAGGTAAAATGTTCAAAAATTGTGAATCACATATTTCTTCATTTCAAACCGAAATTCCATATACCAAGTTATAACTTGAAAAATTACAGATTTTCTTACAAAATTTCAACCCCTATTTTAATCCTAACATTTTGAAAAACTGTGACACATGTACAGTTTCTTTATTTTTTACCAAAAGCCAAAATACCAAATTTCGTTGATATAAATAGAATAATATCTTGAGAAATTAAGGAATTTTATACGAACTTTCATCCCCTATTTCACCCCTTTGGGGGTCGAATTTTCAAAAATAGTGAAACACGTGCTTCTGAACTGAACACCCAAATGCTAAGTTTCATAGCTATAACTTGAGAAATGAAGGACTTTCATTCAAACTTTCAACTTCTTTTTCACCCCTTTGAGGGTATAATTTTCAAAAATGGTGAAACACTGAGAAATTAAGGACTTTCATTTAAATTTTCAACCCCTATTTTACCTCTTTGGGGGTGGAATTTTGAAAAACTGACATAAGTTGGAACTTCTTAATTTTTAAAAAGAGCCAAAATGCCAAGCTTCGTTTATATAACTTGAGAAATATTTTGAGAAATTAAGGACTTTTATATCAACTTTCATCCCCTATTTCACTCCTTAAGCTTGGAATTTTGAAACACATGTACTTCTTAATTTTTTACTTAAAGCCAAAATACCAAGTTTCGTTGATATAACATGAGAAATATCTTGAGAAATGAAGTACTTTCATACAAACTTTCATCCCCTATTTCACCCCTTCGAGGGAAGAATTTTCAAAATCTGTGAACCATGTATTTCTTAGTTTTTTACCGGTAGCTCATATACCAAGTTTCATGGATATAACTTTAGAAATGACGGATTTTCATACAAACTTTCAACCCCTATTTCATCCCCTTAGGCGTGGAATTTTGAAAAATCCTTCCTTAGTGCGTGCTTATGTCACAAAAGGAACCTACCGTCAAAATTTCAAGTTTCTATCTCGAGTTGTTTAGGCTGTGCGTTGATATATAAGTCGGTCAGTCAGTCAGGACTTTGAATTTTATATATATAGATAGATTGGTCCACCTTTTGTCCGTGTGTACCTTGCTATATGTATTGCCCATTTCCAATTTAGTTCAAGAGCATAATGAAGAGCATTTCTTAACTAGGTCTTCTTTGGAATACCAATGTTGCCTATTTTCTAAATTCTTCTTGGCTTCAATATACTTATTTCCATAGTGTATTAGCAGGACAAGAATTTGTTCTTAACTCTTTCAGCGTCTGTTAGTTCAGCCCATGTTTGGCATAGATACTTAAAGTAAACTAGGGAGGATGCAAGAATCCATTATTATCTTTGTCATTTTTAAGTTGTAGTTTCCTTTTAGGAATGTTAATTCATCTGTCAACTTCATTTTCGTGAATGTTTGCTTCAAAGGATACCAGTTTTTTTGAGTACACATTGTACATGTATTCTATAGACTTTCCTTCTATTTAGCTATTGTTCTCTTGTGGCTGTTTGTCATGGTTTTAGTTTTGGGAGGTATTCATGGCAGACCAACTTTTTAACTTTCTTCAACTAAACCCTGTAGCATTTTTTCCAAGTCAGTGGCAGATTCACTAAAGAGAGCTATATTATCTGCAAATCTTAATTGTGTTAGCCTTTTATTTGATATGCATAACTATTACCTTTTCTACAAGATTTAACTTTGTTTAAATGTTTTATTGGGATGAAAGTAATCTCTGTGCCTAAGTTCAACAAGATTTAGTGCAACGGTTGAGACAATAGGTTGATATACAGACAGACAGGCACCCTCACAGTTTGGATTGATCTAATTAAACTTGAACTAAGTAACTCACTAAGCTTTTTAGCTTTTTAGGTAGTAGTATAACAATTTTCCAAAATATTACTTGCATGAACATTTATTTTAATATTCAAGCAAGTAATTACTACCCGATACAAGTGCAGACTGCTGACAGGCTCAGGTTGATATGCAGACAGACAGGCACGCTCACAGTATGGATTGATCTAATTGAACTTGAACTAAGTAACTCACTAAGCTTTTTAGCTTATTAGGTAGTAGTAAAACAATTTTCCAAAATATTACTTGCATGATCATTTATTTTAATATTCAAGCAAGTAATTACTACCCTATACAAGTGCAGACTGCTGACAGGCTCAGGTTGATATACAGACAGACAGGCACGCTCACAGTATGGATTGATCTAATTAAACTTGAACTAAGTAACTCACTAAGCTTTTTAGCTTATTAGGTAGTAGTATAACAATTTTCCAAAATAAACTCGCCGGCTTATTTAGCGGAACATAAAAAAAAGGTCCATAATTAAAAAAATATGGTTTTATTTTTAAATCTACTTACTACACTTCTTTTGTTATTTAAAGTTTCTTACTTAAAATGAGATCACATTAAGAACAGATTTTGCGAGTAAAGGCTATTTGTGAAAAATGGTACATTTTTGAACTTTTCATGTAACCGGGAAAAGTGAAATTTAATATTAAAATAACAATTAATTAAATTAGAAAAATGGTGATTAATATCGCGTATTTCCTCCACGTGCTCTTATTAAAGTTTCTACCTGTCTAGGCATACTGAGAATGATGTTATCGATGGTCTCCTGGGATAGTCTCCGCCATTCCTCAACTACGGCGATTCGCAGTTCACCCACGTTGGCAGGAGCTGGAATTCTGGACTTAACTATTCTTTTCAGCAAGTCCCAAACGTACTCTATTGGGTTCATATCTGGTGATCTCGCCGGCCACTCCATAACAGTGATATTCATATCATTAAGATAAGCTTGAGTTACCCGAGCGGTATGCGGCCGAGCATTATCCTGCATAAAAACAAAATCGTCACCGATATCGTCACCGTCACCGGCAAACGGTACGACATTTTCTTCTAAAACTTCTCTGATATAGCGGTCTGCAATCAGACTCCCTCTGTCAATCACTACCAAGACTGTGCGAGCTCCCAAACAAATGCCCGCCCAAACCATTATTGATCCACCACCGTATGCAACTGTAGTTTCAAAATTTGTCTGAATGTATCGTTCTCCTTTGCGTCTGTATATTCTTTGCCTGCCGTCAATTTGATTTAAGAGAATTCTGCACTCATCACTAAACAATACCTTACTCCATTGGTCCGCGTTCCAAAGTCGATGTTCCTGAGCAAAAGTTAACCTGTTTCTACGATGATTTACCTCGAGCCTTGGAGCCTTGGCGGGCACAAATGAACCCAAACCAGCTTCTTCGAGCCTTCTTCGTACCGTACGCTCACTTACGGTTACACCCCGCACTGCTTCCAACTCATGTCGGGCTTGGACGGCCGTCAAACGGGGGTTCCTACGTACACGAAGCCGAATGAAACGATCATCCCTACTCGAAGTGCGTCTTTTTCTGCCTTGTCCTGCTCTTCTCACATAAGTACCGGTTTCCCTGAACCGTTGGATACTGCGATGGATCGTTGAAACTGGTCGACGAAGATCTCTGGATATCACTCTGTAGGTTTGACCATTTCTTCGCATTTCGAGTGCCCTGGCAATCTCCGTTGGGGCTAAGTCAGGCATAATTCAGTCATAAACTCCTAAAAAGATATGCGATTAAAAAAAACTAACAAAACACAGTATTTCAATGAAATTTTAAATCAAACTCAGAAGGAAGAAATACTCGAAGTTCGCTCCAGATAAGGTGTATTTGAATAAAATTAAGACAATTGCATAAAATGTGATGTTCAGTTGTTTTCTTAATTTGAAAATATTTCTTTTTAAATTAAATGACGTATTAACCAGCCAGCAACCTTATATGATACTGATATCAAACCTTTTTTTATGTTCCGCTAAATATGCCGGCGAGTGTATTACTTGAATGAACATTTATTTTAATATTCTTGAAGCAAGTAATTACTACCCTATACAAGTGCAGAGTGCTGACAGGCTCAGCTTGACAACTCCTGAACTTCAGTCGTAGATGTAGAATGCTCACCCCCAAATTTATAGCTGTTGGTGGAGGTGGTAACCAGGCATCCATGAAGTATTGGATTTGAAAAGGACAAGTCTTAAACTCTTAAAAGCCTTATTGCATTAAAAAAATTATAAATTTATCTGCACATTAATTTTACATAAATGTCCATGATACCATGCTGAGTAATTATGTACTAAAATAATTATTATTTCAAATATCGTTATCATCATCATCATCACTACAGCCTATTAACGTCCTACTGCTGGGCACAGGCCTCCACTCTCATAGGAGAGCGGGAATTAGAGCTTAGACCCACCACGCTGCTCCAATGCGAGTTGGCGGGCTTTAACGACTATTATCATGTTAATGCAGATAATAACCGGGACCGACGGCTTAACGTGCTCTCCGAGGCACGGGGGTGAAACACCGCCAACTTTCAACTCCGGGCTGGCACTGAGAATTTCTTAATTGAAAACCCCAATACCTAACTTTTATGCCCGACCGGGAATCGAACCCAGGACCTCGTGATCCGCAGTCGACTATGCTAACCACTAGACCAACGAGGCAGTCGTATAAACTATCGTTATAAACTACTTAAAATTAAACAATTTGCTCAGAGTAAGCACACTCCCTGGCTGGACACGGGCTACTTTCAGTCTGGAGAGCAATGGGTATTGGGATAGTAAATCCAAGAGGAAGTCACGCTCACGAGCGCGAGCCGTGAAGCATATTGTTGTGTGTGCTGGCTCGGAAGGCGACGCTGGCGAGGCGGATCTGGGTCAATGGTAGCGGCGCGGCACGCAACTGGGTCGCGCGCCCCCGCGCCCGCAGCTGCCTATTGCGCTTTTATTGCTATGCGATTATATGGATCTGCCGCCCCGCCCCCTGCCCCGCTGCCCCCTGCCCCCTACCCCGCCCGACAAACTGCACGTTACCGCTAACTATACATAAATTATTATAGTATACCTGTATATAAAAATAATAATATACTTGTTGTTTGATCGACTTTCGAATATGTATATTTTGTACAAAGGTAAAATCGAGAAAACTATCGTTAACATTCTACGTATCCACCCATGAGACCATGACCCATTAACCCACCGAGTGGGTTAATGGGTTAAGTTTAAAATGATCGCACATTGAAGACTATTCAGATATAAGTAAGTAATTTATTTTAAGACGAAGATGACCGCGACTTTGTCTGCGTTAATTTAGGTTTTTCGATGAATCTCGTGGGAACTGATTGATTTTTCCGGGATAACAAGTAGGTAGCCCACGCCCTTCATCGGGATTCAAACTATCTCTTCACCAAATTTTGTCCACACTGGTTGATCAGATGGGCCGTGAAATCGTAGCGGACAGACACACTTTCGCATTAATATAAGTAACTATGGATTACGCAACAAACGAGAAAATATTACGCAATTCGCCATTTGTAGAAACTAAAAATGCAGCTGAATTGTTGATGAATGATAAAGTTATCGCAAGACGCGACTAACGTGAGACAAACAAAAATAACTAACCAGTTACGCGCAACGCACACCGGCCGTGTGCCGGAGCGGTCGGCCGCGGGTCCGCGGTGGCACAGCGTCTTGTTTGATTACGATCGAAATATTTTATTTACTTCAGCGCGCCCTTCGAGTCTCTTCCGGGTTTTGACTTTTGCTTTACCCATCTATCTAAAGCACTATGCACACTCCGGCCGTGCCTATTGCAAACGAACGATGTATATGATACGCAGAGGATTGCACTGCTAAGTGCTTCACGAGTATTGCAGGCCTCGTTACATAGGCTTTCTAAATAAAAAGTCAAATATCACTACTTAGCTATTGCAAGTTGCAACCTCTGATACACTTTATTATTATCACAAACAAAAGGCCTTCTTTGTCTATATTATGATACTACAGACGAGTCCTGTACTTACATTAAATATTTTTTGTTAATTTAAATTAGAGGAAACTTTAATTCAGAGCCCAAAATATTTTTTCTACAATGTTTGTTTGTTGGCAAAATTGCTCGAGGGTGGAGTTGCCTGCCTGAGCGAAGCGAGGGCCCGCGTCACCCGCAGTCTGAAATCGTGTTTCATCCCGTGGCACACTATATTTTTTATATAACCTGTACCATATGTTTTTCTACCCGCTGAATGACATATTGACTAGTTTCGGGTGGCTCAACAGGCATTGAAATTACCATCTGTCGAGACCGCGGAACCCGCACCCGAAACCCGTAAGGCCATATATTTTTATTTGTCTCGGTAATCGTTAAGAGTGAAGACGCACCGCTTCGGCCCGCCGGTGTGACTAGTGCCTAAAACCTCGCAGGTTTATTTCAACGTAACATTCCTGCTTAAATAGTTGCCAAATCGTAGCGCGACGCCGATGTGTTGTAGGTCAAGAATCGTATAGCAAGAAGCGTGACACCTGTACAGCACGGGGCGATTCTGTAGCCTAGTGTTGAGATGTAGCGAAATGCTAGCTGTTCCGTTACCACTGTTCACGTCTTGTTGTCGTCACAATCGGCACTAAAACAAAAACTTTAAAAAGCTAAAAAAATATCGCCACCGGTGGGCAGTGTTAGTTGTGACTGTGAGTGACGAGCGGTCGGCACACGCAGCTCTCGACCTTGGCTAGGTTAGGTACGCGGGTGCGGTCAGCGACCCCGCCGCCCGCTCCACCGGACAACATATGCTCACTGTATTCGATTGGGATATTATATTATACTTAGTATAATGTAGCACCAAAATAAGATACCCGATGCGTTCAAGAACCGAGGACTCCTCTTTCGAACATTGCTAATCGCTAAATGTACACTCGATTTTAGTGATCGTAAGCATTAGCAGCGGGCCGGCGATAATCCGGAGGGTCGTTACTCGTTTCACATCGGCAGCTCTGTATCGATCTTTGCGGCTCAACGTCGACGTGCCAGAGATAGAGGTCAATATGCTATGATTTTAGAAATTCGCTGCCAATACGAATCGACCCTACACATTTCGTTCAATTTTGGTATTCGTAAGACAAAATCGGAATTATTCTCTTAGATCGTATGGATAGCGTGTCGTAGTGGAGCAGGTGTGTGGTGTGTGTGTGCGGGGGTCGGCGACCGGCACCTGGGGGATGCGCGGGTCAGCGACTCCGTCTGCCCGCTGCGCACCGCCCGAGAGGCTGGATCTCTACGACATAGGGCCGCTGAGTTTATTGAAACTGATTTCTTGTTTCGCTTGTGATACTCCCGCCGGTCTCTCTGGAGGGCGTTGGTTTGCATTGCGCGTGGGCCTGGGGTGCCGTTCGCACGGAATACGGCTCTTCGTATGACTATGGAACGAGACGTGTTGCACACAGCCATCTCGCTAATTGCGAATGCATTCAACGCTATATTTTATGATGATATTGAGCTATTTTCGCGTCTCACGTTATCGCGCACGCCGATCATCAGCAGGTACCTATAAACATTTCAATCAGTATCGAGTCACTATAGTAAGCGATGTTGTAGGTGGGTGGATCGAGTCGATTCCCTCGCCTGGGCGGCGCTCGGAGCTCGGCCCGCCCGCTGCTGCCGCGACACGACATTCACGTCACCTCCATGCTCTATTTACCTCAGTTTTAGGGTTCCGGAACCTCAAGAGGAAAATAGGAACCTTTATAGGATCACTTCGTTGTACATGTCACCGTAAGATTGTAAAAACCGTTAGATTATAATCTAACTCGCGAAATTGTAAACTGTCGAATGATTACAATATAACGGATTATTTTTCGGTAGATTGTAATCTGTTGCACTACTTGGTTATTTATGTCGAACCCTAACCTAACCTACAAGGAAGAGACTAGAAAACGTAAATACAATGAATATTTCAAAAATTGACACTTAAAACATTGAACGGTTCACAATCTTTCGAATGTTTACAATCTATCGAAAAAAAAAAAGCGTTAGATTACAATCTTACGGTTTTTACAATCTTACGGTGACATACATACATCTGTTTGTTTGTCTATCGACCACCTTTTTCTCGCGTGGAAGTATCAAGTTGAAATAACTAGTGGTTCGCCCCGAACTGAGACCTCGCGGTATCCATAAGATAGTTTATTATTTGTAAGAACAAACGAATAAACTTTTACAGAGCGCCATCTATTGACGTCATTATGTAGTTCTGTTAAAAATACTGAAGCTAATTAAAAATTAAATAATTTCGTTTTCTTATAATATTTATCTAATTTTAGTATTTGTTGTTCAAGTACAGGATATAATTCAAATAATATTGATCAAGTTTCAGGCATTGACAGTTCTGAGGTCAACTTTGGACGTTAGAAAATCTCCACTTTGAAAGCCCCCCATTTCGTCAATTTTAGGGGAAAAATAAAAAAAAAATATTTTTGGACCCTATTCCTAATTAGCTTTAAAACGATATATACCGCAACCCTATGTAACGCTGTAAAAAATATTTTACTTTGCATTCGCTTCTATGAGAGCCCCCTGAAATAAAGATTTTTATAACTTTTTAAGCCATATTCGGCTGGAGGCCATCGGTTTACATATTATATTTAAATTTGAAGTAATTATGTTCAGTAATTCAGAAGTTATAAGGCTCTAACAGACGGACGGACGGACAAGTGCAAATTCACTCAAGTAGACTCCGAGACCTTCGCTTCGCTCGGTCAAATATCAAATTTATTCGATCCCTTGGAGCTGTAAAAGAACCAAGCTTCTAAAATAGTCATCAAAAGATATAAGGCCGCCCTTAATTTCCGGAGTACATACTCGATATATATGATCTTTACCAAATTGACATATGGGACCAACCTGTCAGCATAAACTTCAATTAATTAATAATTGTCAATATCAGTCAAAACTTTAGTTTATGAAGGAATTATTTTGTTTTACCGCATATAAAAATTCTATATTATGTCACTGTCTCCAGGTGTCAGCGGAGGGTGAATTCCCCATACAAACGTAATACCAAAATAATTTGTTAATTTGAGAATATTTCCATCATGTATCCATGCATCGGTACCTTTTTTTTAATTCTAATATTTTGACATTTTATTATTAAATTATGACATTATGAAGATACGACATTGTAATTTGTAAATAACATTATTTAAATTCTGTATGACTAGGTACTTAGGTAGCTTATTAATTTTTATGACATATCAATGTAAATTTGTATTAATATTGTATTGTACCATATCAATAAACTGACTTTCGTAAGCGCTTTTTATAAGTCTATGCGAAGAATAAAAATAAATATACAAATATACAAAGTATCATGTTGTGTGATTATTAAGATTGAACTTATCTAGGTCCCTGGATAATTATTTTTTCAAAATACTTTCCCAAAATTAAATGTAAGCACATTGCGTTTTGCATGTTTTTAGACGTAAATGACGTTTTCTCCCTATTTGTTTCATATTAAAACCAACAATTTTTCATTCATCATTTTTGGTATTCGCGGAACAAGACTAATACAAATGTATAACAAATTCTGTACGCTCATATTGCTATTGCGCTTGCACGCGATCATGTGTCATCAGCCAAATAGAGATAGCAATATACCGGCAAAGGAAAAAGTTCATTTTAGGCCTACTCTTACGTGAATAGAAGAAAACTATAGGTATAGGTAAACTATATCAGGTGAGATCGCAGTCAAGGGCTAACTTGTAGTGGATAATAAAATAGATTGTATTAAAATGTAATAATTTAGAACAGTAAAGTAAACAACGAGCAAAAAAAATGTATTTCAAGTTTTCGATACGTTTCCAAGATCGCAACCTTCAGCCATAGTGAAGGCAGTAGGCGCGAAATGTATCAAGTCATTTCCGACAGTCACTGTCAAAATAACGTGTTTTCTTTTGAAAACGTCAAAAAATAAGAATCAGCATGGAAAGATTATATAATATTACCACTGAAATTACGACGAATTCGTAGATTTGACCAATAAAAACTGGTCTAGTATTTTATTTTCCTTCATTTCTCTGCTTGTACAAGACTTGGCCTACGCCCCATACAAATCTGAACCGTCTCCTTTATATTTGCGGTTCGAATAGAAGTTGCGAGCGATGTTCGCCGGCCTCTTAAGTACATATTATGCCTAGTTGTATTTAAATCCGTCCAGTCGTTTCACCGTGATGAAGCAACAGACAGACAAAAATGAAATAAATTTTTTTTTGGTCTCTGTGTTTCGATAATAAGGCTTCCGATTAAAAATGTGTACTATAAATAAGTTTAGGTAGCGGTGATCTGAGATCCGATCGACGTAAAGTCAACAGTAGGGTCGCATTAACGAATGTCTGTCGGCAGAGACGCGCGCGGTCGGCTGCAGCATAGCTGTGTCGCTGGCGCGGCGACGCACCCCGGCCACAAGACGGACAGCGCGCGGAGCCCGGGGCCCGTGCCGCGCGCCGCGGGGCGGACGCCCGTCCCCCCGCGGCGGCGCTGGGTCCCGCCCTCCTCGCTGCGGCACGCCGCCGCCGACGCCGACGCCGACGCGGCGCACGACGCCATCAACCGCAAGGTGCGCGGCATCCTCAACAAGCTCACGCCGGAGAAGTTCCGCAAGCTCAGCGACGACCTGCTTGCGCTGCCGCTGGGCTCCGAGCGCGCGCTGCGCGGCGTCATCCTGCTCATCTTCGAGAAGGCGCTGGACGAGCCCAAGTACTCGTCCATGTACGCGCAGCTGTGCAAGCGGCTCAGCGAGGAGGCGCCCAACTTCGAGCCGCCGGGCCAGCCCTGCACCTTCCGCCTGCTGCTGCTCAACCGCTGCCGCGCCGAGTTCGAGAACCGCGCGCAGGCCTTCGCCGCGTTCGGCGAGCGCGCGCTGGCGCCCGAGGACGAGGAGCGCCGCCACCTGGCCAAGTGCAAGATGCTGGGCAACATCAAGTTCATCGGCGAGCTGGGCAAGCTGGAGATCCTCGCCGAGTCCATCCTGCACCGCTGCATCCAGCAGCTGCTGGCGCGCCGCGCCGCCGCCGAGCACCACGAGGACCTGGAGTGCCTCGCGCAGCTGGTGCGCACCGTGGGCCGCGTGCTGGACTCGGAGCGCGGCCGCGGCCTCATGGATCAGTACTTCCGCCGCATCGAGACGCTGAGCGGTGCGCCCGAGCTGGCGCCGCGCCTGCGCTTCATGCTGCGCGACGTGGTGGAGCTGCGCCGCGCCGGCTGGGTGCCGCGCGCCGCCGCCGCCGCCGACGGGCCCGTGCCCATGCACCAGCTGCGCGCCGACGACGAGCCGCGGCGCGAGCGCGAGCGCGCCGCCGACGCGCTGTTCCGCGGTGGGTTGCGCGCGCGCCCGCTCGACGACGTGCTCGCCGGCCTGGCGCTGCAGCAGCCGCAGCAGCACGACAAGCTGTTCGGCAACGGCTTCGCGCCGCGCGACTTCCGCCAGCGCTCGGCGCCCGGCTACTTTCCGCGCCACAAGCCGCAGCCGCAGCCGCCGCCGCCGCGCAAGGGCGCGCGCGCGCCGCCCAGCACGCAGCTGCAGGACGTGCAGATGCGCCCGCCCTCCAACGCGCTGCTGTTCACCGCCAACCGCCTGTCGCGCGCCGCCGCCGCGCCGCCGCCGCTCGCGCCGCCCGCGCTGCCCGCGCTGCCCGCGCTGCCCGCCAAGCAGCCGCTGCACAAGGAGCCCGCCATCACCATCAAGCCGGCGCCCGATAAGAAGGACAAGAAAGACAAGAAGGACAAGGTGAGCACACCGCCCGCCTGACGGCTCGCAGTCGCGCGAATACAAACCGGCCAAGTGCGAGTCGGACTCGCGCACCGAGGGTTCCGTAAAAACCTGTAGGTATAAGTATAAGTAAAAGTTATGGTATTTTTATTGCTAAATGAAATCCATAACATTAGTAAGTTAAATGCATTAAATTAGTAATTCTTAAGAGAAGACTCTTTTTCTCAGGAACGCATGGAGGTATCAAGCTGAAATTCATATCAAATACTCAGGTCTACTGTCCGTTGGAACTGTGAAAAAATCAAACTTCTAAGCCAATGCAATCAAAAGATACAGTAGATTATGCTGCAAATTTTCGACACTCGCAAGGGAATCAAAACCTACAGGGTACTTTCCAAGTCAAGTCAAGTCAAATCATTTTTTAACCGACTTCCAAAAAAGGAGGAGGTTCTCAATTCGGCGCGTATCTTTTTTTTTTTTTTTTATTCAATTTAGGTAGGTATACTGTCTACACTAGTTGACGTCCAGTTATTTATAAATAAAATATAATGGTGATAATCAGTAACGGTATCTTAAAACTAAAGCTACGAGGGTTCCAAACGCGCCCTGGTCTGAGAAGAGCCCACAACAAACTCAGCCGGGTTTTTTTTTTTTTCATTATCATCATTTCACAAATCATCTTAACTAAGGAACTATCTGAGCCACTAGATCAAATCATTGCCAAGCTTCCTTGTCATTTAAGTAATCCTTTACATGGTAATACGATTTTTTAATCAGTTTACGTTTTACATTAACTTTGAACTTATTCAGAGACATTTTCAACATGTCTTCTGGAAGCTTATTGTAGAAGCGGACACTGTTTCCAACAAATGAATTGCTAGTTTTACTAAGCCGAAGTTGGTTACCGAAGACTACATGGGAGCGGCCGACCAGGCTCCTGTGTCAGTTAATGCTACTGGCCCTACCAAAAAGCTTATACAGCAGGCTTTCCATCCAAGCCTCTTTGTTACTAGACCCAGATCTTCCTCAGTAGGGAACATCTCCACACCCATCAATCCAATGGATATAACACCTTCTGTCCAAGAGGGAAAAAAAGCTGAAGACTCTGTAAAGAATAAAGAGCAATTCCCCCCCTCATGGCAAAGAATACCAACTGAGCGAAACCCAAAAAGAAAAAAGGTATCACGTAGCCCACCTATCAGCAAAGCAGATATTTCCACGAATAAAGGCGTCCCTACCTCAAATCGTTTTAGTGGACTACCTATAGACCTGACAGACGAACCAAGAAATGAGACTCACAAAAAAATCATCAAGCCACCACCTATTATCCTATAGGGAATAGAAGATTTATCAAAATTAACAGACTTGCTAAACAGCTCCATACCTAATGATAGCTACACTTATAAAGTAATTAACAGAAACCAACTTAGGATCACTACTCAATCTACTGAAGTATATAAAAGTGTAATTGAACTGATGCGAAAAAATAGCCTTATTGGCCATACTTTTACACAGAAACAGAATAGGTGCTATAGAATAGTGGTAAAAAATCTACATCACACCACACCAATAGAGGCCATCATAGAAGAAATAGAAAAGTCTGGCAACAAAGTTAGGGGTGAAGTTATCTGCGCAAAATCAAGAAAAAATAAGATGCCACTGAATATGTTCTTTGTTAACCTCGAACCCAGTGAGAACAACTCGAAAGTAAAAAATATTGAATTCATATTCAACACTAGAGTCAAGATTGAAGATCCAAAAAAAACAAATGAGATCCCACAATGCACTAGATGTCAACAATATGGACACACAAAAAATAACTGTATGCGCCCATTTAGATGTGTCAAATGTGCTCAAGGCCACAGAACTACAGATTGCCCGAAAAAGGACAGAAATTCGCCAGCCACTTGCACTCTTTGTCTTGGTAATCATCCAGCCAACTACAAGGGATGTCAGGTGTACAAAGAAATCCGAGCTAGAAAAATGGGTACGAAACAGACAGATACAAATCTAAAGGGAAATAGGAAATCAAATACACGTATGCCTTTTTGCCCTGATGACTTTCCTCCACTGAATCCCAAAACTACATATTCCAGACAGCAATCAACAGCTAGCAAAGAAAACAACGAACGACAGCATTCCCACACGTCTGATGCGAAAAACTCTGGATACTGGGAAAAAAGAACACAGAGCACACAAGCTCAGCCAACAAATTTGTTAGAACAAATTATATGAAAACAATCTGAAAAGATAGATATTCTCATTCAACAGTTAGGTACCCTCATGGGACTCCTGACAACTCTAATAGCCAAATGTAACCAGAAAAATCCGTAAGAATTGCCACATGGAATATCAATGGCTTGTCTCCAAATAAGAATGAAGTAGAAGTCTTTATTAATTTCAATAAAATAGACATCCTTTTACTAACAGAAACTCACATGACGGACGATAGAACAGTTAAATTCAGAGGCTATAATATTTACTTCACCAATCACCCTGATGGAACATCGCATGCAGGAGCCGCTATAGTAATAAAAGAAAACATTAAGCAACATGTGCATTCCCACTTTAGACATGAATATCTGCAAGCTACTGTGGTATCCATAGATAAATGGCAAGGTAACCTAAATGTTGCTGCAGTGTATTGCCCTCCCCGACATAAAATTTCTGAGAACATGTTTAGTGAGTTATTTCAGACACTTGGCACAAAGTATATTGCTGGTGGCGACTGGAACGCAAAAAACACCACGTGGGGCTCAAGATTGACCACCACTAGAGGGAGAGAACTCAAAAACGCAGTTGATAAAAATCACCTGAGTGTTTTATCTACTGGAGAACCAACTTACTGGCCAACTGATTGCAACAAAAACCCGGACCTTATTGACTTTTTTATTAGTAAGGGGCTATCGGGAGCATACACGAAAGTTGAATCCTGTTTAGATGGATCGTCTGATCACACACCTGTTATATGCACCTTAAGTACAACAGTAATCTTGAGGGAACCACCAGAGACCCTCTATAATAAGAAGACAGACTGGGAAGCCTTTCGAGACTTCATAGATAACAGAGCGAATCTTCGTATGTCTCTGAAAACAGAAGAAGAACTTGAAAATGCCGTCTGGTATACAACTAACCTTATTCAAGAGGCTGCATGGCTATCCACTCCATACATAGAATCCACACCACAAAGTCGAGACTTTACCATAGCGATCCGAAACAAAATAACAGAAAAGAGAAGCCTTAGAAGAAAATGGCATACTAGTAGGAATGCACACGACAAACGACTCCTCAACAAAGCGCAAAAAGAATTAAAAATTATGCTCGACGAAATTGAAAATGCAACTCTACAAGATCGTCTGAAAACCTTGTCCCCCCACAAATCAGAAGATTACTCCTTATACAAAATAACTAAGACTCTTAGGAGATCAACAGAATACGTACCATCACTTAAGAAACCTGACGGTAACTGGACCAAAAACCCTTCTGGAAAGGCGGAATTATTTGCTCAATTCCTGCAAGGCGTATTTAAACCCAACGACCCAGATCCTTCGCATCCAGAAGATGAAATCGATACAGTTATTGAAAGTGATCAACAGATGTCTCTTCCTTTACGTCCTGTCACCCCAAGAGAAGTCCGAAAACAAATTAACAACTTAAAATCAAAAAAGGCGCCTGGTTATGATCTTTTAACAGCCGAGGTACTAAAAGAATTGCCAAGAAAAGGAATAGTGCTAATTACAATTATTTTTAATGCAATACTCCGACTACAGTACTTTCCCATGCTCTGGAAAGTTTCGATCATAAACATGGTACTTAAACCAGGAAAACCTCCAACTGAAGTGTCTTCATACAGACCGATAAGTCTTCTCCCTCTACTTTCAAAACTTTTTGAGAAAATAATACTCCAGCGACTTCTTCCGGTCCTGGAAACACATAAATTAATACAGGACCACGAATTCGGTTTTCGTGCCCACCACGGAACAACTGAGCAAATTCATCGAGTTGCACACACAGTCCGACAAGCACTGGAGAGGAAAGAATATTGTTCAGCTGTATTCCTGGATATCCAGCAGGCCTTTGACGTGTCTGGCATAAAGGTCTTCTTTATAAACTGAAACTCTGTATACCAAACACTTTGTATATGATTATGAAGTCCTATCTGTCTCAACGAATCTACCAGGTTAAGTGTGAAGATAGTCTATCAACCTTCTATCACATTGAAGCGGGAGTTCCACAGGGATCTGTACTGGGCCCTGTCTTGTACACTATATACACTGCCGACTTACCCTTGTCAGAGCATGTGATCACAGCGACATATGCAGATGACACTGCTCTACTTTCCTGCAACAATGACGCCAGCATTGCATCACTCAAACTTCAAGAACATCTTAACAAAATAAGCTTCTGGCTGAAAAAATGGAGGATAAGAGCTAGTGCAGCAAAATCGAGTCATATTACATTCACTCTGAAAAAAGGAGATTGCCCACCCGTCAAACTAGACGACAACATCCTGCCCCAAAAAACAACAATCAGATACCTAGGCTTATATCTGGATAGAAGATTGACCTGGAGAGATCACATTAAAGCAAAAAGAGATCAGGCCAACAGAAAGTTCCGGGAACTATATTGGCTGATAGGCAGACAGTCCTCCTTAAGCTTCGAAAACAAGCTTCTGATTTATAAAACCATCATCAAACCAGTGTGGACCTATGGCATTCAGCTCTGGGGCTCAGCAAGCCACTCAAATATTGAGATACTCCAGCGCTTCCAGAACAATATTTTGAAGGTTTTATGCAACGCACCATGGTTCACAAAAAATTCCGAAGTGCATGAATACACAGAAATCCCCTCAGTTAAAGAAGAAATAGTCAGATCTCTTGAGGCCTACAAACAAAGACTTGAGCGTCACAAAAACAGCCTAGCCGTCCAGCTTCTGGATGCCAGTGACAGCAAATTCCGCCTTAAAAGGACAAGACTGGCCAACATATAGTATAACTTGTTATACTTCACCTTGAAAGGATGTCACATTATTGGATGTGCAAAGCCTTAACTTCAAAAATTAATGAGCACAGATCTGTTTATAGTCGACGGACTGATCGCAGATGGAGGAAAGAAAATAGAAAAAAAAAAAAGTTTTACTAAGCCTAGAAGCAGGCATTACAAATTTTTATTTCTAGTATTGACATTATGACAATCACTTTTCTTCTTGAATTTATCAATGTGTTTATGCACGTCTTACTAAATTTTCAAATATGTATTGGTTGTGCACTGTCATAATATTGATTTCTTTAAATTTATCTATTAGTGACTCTCTTGGTCCCATATTATATTATATGGCTCGAACAGCCCTCTTCTGCAGCACAAAAACAGAATTAATATCAGCAGCATTACCCCATAATAATATACCATACGACATAATATTATGTTTACATTATTTACCCTTTATATGTTGATATTGCTAATTACAAGGTTTGCTATTGCTTGTCTGCATTGCGATTGTGACTGTATATGAATTTGTTGTCTTGAATTAATTGCTTATTATTAATTGGATTTGTAAATTTAACCACTACCTTTGGTTTTGTCCCCTACTAGTTGCAAATTAAAAACTTGTTAGGGTTCCGTAGCCAAATTTGGCAAAAACGGAACCCTTATAGATTCGTCATGTCTGTCTGTCTGTCTGTCTGTCTGTCTGTCTGTCTGTCCGTCCGTATGTCACAGCCACTTTTTTCCGAAACTATAAGAGCTATACTGTTGAAACTTGGTAAGTAGATGTATTCTGTAAACCGCATTAAGATTTTCTTACAAAAATAGAAAAAAAACAATAAATTTTGGGGTTCCCCATACTTAGAACTGAAACTCAAAAAATTTTTTTTCATCTAACCAATAGGTGTGGGATATATAAGGATAGGTCTTCAAAAATGATATTGAGGTTTGTAATATCATTTTTTTCTAAACTGAATAGTTTGCGCGAGAGACACTTCTAAAGTGGTAAAATGTGTGTCCCCCCCCCCGTAACTTCTAAAATAAGAGAATGATAAAACTAAAAAAAATATATGTTGTACATTACCATGCAAACTACCACCGAAAATTGGTTTGAACGAGATCAAGTAAGTAGTTTTTTTTTAATACGTCATTAATCGTAAATCGCAATTTACCTTTCATTCAATCAACTCAAATATTTTTTTTAATTATTGAACGGTAATCATTGATTACACAGTGTTTTCAGTCACATATATAGTTGCTCACCTATCTTTGCCTGTCTTTGCAATTGTTTAAAAACTTGAATTTGTAACTTCTAACTTATGCTTAAGATTATACTACAATTACTATAATTACATATTATTGTTGTTTGTCTCGGGTTAACTATACACATAACTTGTTTTTTGTTTTTACATGTATGTCTGTCTGTATTTGAAGGTTAACCCCTGATAATTTGATAATTTTCATGTAGATTGTTTAACTTGCTTTTAATTGTAGTTCTTATTCTTGTTTATTTTTAATTCTTTACTTTGATTATTGTAGCAATCAACAGTGTAACAACCTAACATATAAATTCATTGTTTACAATAGAATTTGAACATTGTTTATTTGCTGTTATTTGTTTGTTGTTTGTTGCTGTTTTGTGTGTTGTTATACTGTTGTTGTTTTGTTGTGAATTCACACAGCTAATTGTTAGTTAGGGTTGCCACCTCAATCCAGCCTAAATTGTAAGTGTGAATCATAAAGTAATTTATTTAATTGCAAATTGCAATACCTATTGCGTACAAGATGTCAGCTCATAAAAGGCTCGTTGGCTCGATACAAGCTGAACTCCGATGGGCGGCTACAGCTCGTACCTTGATAGGCCGTGAGGACAGAGCATCCGCACTGCTCAAGCGATGTGAACAGGTGCCGACCAGACAGGCAATTGTCGAGGAAGCGCTTAGGGACCTAGTGGTTTTGGAACCGCCCGAGGAACTGCTCCAGTCCGCTCAGCGAGACTATGAGCAGTTCTTTGAACTAACGGACGGCCTTGTGGAGGAAAGCTCTAAGCTTAAGAAGGAGGCGAGACTAAGCTCTCTTCTCGAGTCTCCTTTGAGACCTCCGACTCAACCTGCGCTACTAGGTAGGTTACCCACTATAGACCTACCTAAATTTTCTGGCAATTCGAGTGAGTGGTTAGGTTTCCTCGGCCTCTTTGATAGTCTGGTGCATGCTAGGAAGGATCTGTCTCCCTGCCAGAAACTGAGCTACCTACTGTCCTCCTTGCAGGGAGAGGCTCTGAGTGTGGTCTGCCACCTGGACCTCTCCGAGGAGAGCTATACTACCGCCCGGGAACTACTCACCCGGCGGTATGCCAACGTGCGCCGATTAGCGGACACGCACGTGGCGCAAATTTTGTCTCTGCCACGTGTCTCAGGGGTTGCTCGTTTGAGGGAATCTTTGTTAAACCCGTTGATTGTAGCATGTAATGCACTTAGGCGACTAGAGCTCCCGGTGGACCAGTGGTCTTTTCTGTTGCTGCATATAGTGTTGTCCCGCCTACCTCCCGAATTAAAATTGCGGTTTGAACAGAGGTATGGTGGGGACGGTGCCAGCTATCTGCCCCCCTTTTCAGATTTGCTAAAGTTCCTCGAGGAGGAGTGCCGGCAGGCTGACAACTCTGGTGTTGCTGGTCCTTCAAGGACCTCAGAGCAACCTGCCCAGCCGAGGAAGGGAAGGGGTCAGATTGGCAGCCCTGGTAAGGGGGCCTCTGAGCGAAGGCCAATGCCAGTCTACAGGGGGCTTGCTGCCACTGAGGCCACCCCCTGTAAATATTGCAAGCGTCCGGGCCACAGGGTACCTTCTTGTCCCCAGTTCCTGGACAAGACGATTAACCACCGGAGGGGCATCGCCAGGGACCGCCACTGGTGCTATAGTTGCCTGGAAGCTCACCTGCAGCGAGACTGCCCACATCAGCAGCCATGCCCTATTTGTAAGGGCAACCACCTGGCGATCTTGTGTGCCAACCAAAATGGCGTTGGCCGCCAGGTGGGGGAGAGCACCCCCCGCACGGGCGGGGGTGCTTATGTTAATCGCTCGGTGTGTCCGGACTTCGCCCCCACCCGGGGGGGCTTCACCCCCCCGCGGGGGGATTTCGACCCCCCTGCGCCAATTTGATGCGGGATTTGCTGCCACCACGGCGACGGGCCGTCCTACTCGCTACTCACCCC
Organism: Erebia epiphron; assembly: GCA_963932025.1. Lineage (NCBI taxonomy): Eukaryota > Metazoa > Arthropoda > Insecta > Lepidoptera > Nymphalidae > Erebia > Erebia epiphron. The sequence goes on along the minus strand of OZ009946.1, from coordinate 35,236,536 downwards.
CGCTTCACGAGTGGCCGCGACTAGAGCGCCGCCCACCTCGTATGGGCCGCCAACCTCACTACGGTGTGCCGGCCTCTGCCCGCTTGACTAGGCCTGTGCTTCCGCCGCGGGATGGCGCGTGGATTTACCCAAATGGAGGTCCGTCTCCTCCGCCTCTGGAGGTTCCGCATGAATCTCGATTCGAGATTCCCCGGTTCGAGGACCGGTTTGATGAAGGTGACCAATGCTAGGTAGTCGCCGCCCTAGCCCCCACCACAGCCACATCTCCTGAGAATCTTAATCTTCAGCAGTCCGTCTGTCAGACCGTTCTTTTGCCGACTGTCTCAGTGAAGGTGTACAACCCGAAAGGTGAATGTTTGATAGTTCGTGCCCTCTTGGATTCGGGTTCACAGCGCTGTATTGCTTCTTCTTATTTGGTGGGTAAGCTAGGGCTCCCTTGGAGTCCTCATGCGGTTCGGATGATAGGTATCGGTGGTGCCGAGCCCTCGACTCCTAAGGGTGAAGCGGAGTTGATGTTTGGCCCAATTAAGGGCGATCTCCGCGTCTTGGTCAAGGTGTCAGTCCTTGACGATATCTTGGGTCCTCTACCACAGGAAAGAATCGCTGATGTTGCGGTTTCCTGTACGGCAGGTCTGACCCCTGCCGACCCTGACTGGACTGAACCTGGTCCCATGGATCTTTTGTTGGGTTCTGATGTCCTAGGCCTGATCTTGTCAGGAGGAATTAGGGTCCTGCAGAAAGATGGACTTTGCGCCATCTCCACTATATTTGGTCATAGCTTTCTTGGACCCGTTTTGTGGTCTTCAGACCCACCGGTGCTAGACCAATTGCAGGCAGCCGGCTTAACGTTGTCGGATGTAGTCCAGCGTTTTTGGGAAGTCGAGGAGCCGCCACACGCTGCACCGGTTAATCCTCTTGACCTTGAATGCGAGTTGTTCTATCAAAATAACACAGGCCGCCGTACTGACGGGCGCTTCGTAACTCGCTTGCCCTTCCTCGCCTCTCGCCCCCTTCTTGGTTATCCACGGGCCTTAGCTGAGAAGAGGCTCTTGTCTATGGAACGGCGCATGCGGCGCGACCCTACCTTCCGCACCAAGTATATTGAATTTATGCGCGAGTACGAAGACCTTGGACACATGTCACCATCCAATTTTGATTGGCGTTCGCACGAGCACTACTTCCTACCCCACCATGCTGTCTTGAAGACCCCTGGGGGTAAGATTCGAGTGGTATTTGACGGCTCCGCGGCTACGTCTAACGGGGTGACTTTGAACCAGTGTCTGCACGCTGGCCCTAAGTTGATCAAGGATATCTCCGACATCCTCACGCATTTCCGCCGTCACCAAATTGTCTTTGTTGCTGACATCAAGATGATGTTCAGACAGTCGGTGGTACATCGCGATGATCGGAGGTATCAGCTGATTTTGTGGCGCGAGAGTCCTAATGAGCCGATACGGGTCTTTGAATTGAACACAACGACCTATGGACTCCGGTCAAGCCCCTATATTGCTATGAGGACCTTGTTGGAATTGGCTAACCGCGAGCGGCTGAATTATCCTCGTGCATCGGCCATCTTGGAATCGTCAGTCTATATGGACGACATCTGCACAGGAGCTTCTAGTGTTGAAGAAGCTTTGACCCTGCGTGACGAATTGATCGCAATACTGAAGTCCGGAGGTTATGAATTGCGAAAGTGGCTATCCAACTCCCCTCACGTTTTGAAGGATCTCCCGGGAGAGGATCAGCAGGACCCTCATATTTTTGAAAACCTTGAAAATCCTAATTTGTTGACGGTCCTTGGAATACAGTACCAGCCCGTCCAGGATGTCTTCACCTACCGGGTTAAATTGAACCCACCTCCTAAGGTTTGGACTAAGCGCTCCGTCTTGTCTACGGTTGCCCGCACTTTTGATCCAAACGGGTGGATCACTCCCGTAATATTTTTGGCCAAATGCTTCCTTCAGAAGCTTTGGATCGCTGAAGTCGGAGATTCGGTCTTGCACCGAGCCGTTTGCACCTTGTCACGTCTCCCCATCTGTTAGTGAGTGGACGTAAATCCTTGCGTCCACGGGCGGGGGATTGTTCGCGCCACCTATGTATTAGTTGTCTGTGGTCGCTGTGACAGATGAATACTTTGTGAACGTAGCTAGCTTGCCGCGCTTTTTAAAAAAACCCTTGGTTTTGACAGTTCGACAGAGTTCAAGATTGGTTTTTGCTAGCGGCCGCGCCTCGAATTGTTGATTGTAAAAAATAAGCTTTTCTTTGTAATCCGTATTGTTAGAACCTCGCTATAGCAGGTTCCCGCGAGAAATTAGCTTCTAGTTATTTCGGTACTAAATAAAGACTTACTTGCGGTACTGAGTGGCATTGATAGTTGTGTGGCCACGTTGACACCTGCCGGCTGCAAACTGTGTATAATTCCGTAAATAGTTAACCTAAGCAGCTTTTGGACGAACTTTGAGTGCTGTGCTGTGTGTGTTGTGTGTTAGTGCCGTCTTGAAGCAAGAAGCTACGGCCGAACAGCAAGTACCTTCTCATTCCTGACCTTTCCTACCCTTTAACCCACATTCTTCCTTATCGAGGAGCCGTGGTCACCTTGGACTCTGTAAGTGCATAGCATAAGTTAAATCTATCAATAAGTACTTTAGTTATCTAAGTTAAGCCGGAACAGTTCTGTCCGCATTTGGCCCTGAGCCAATGGTCTAAGAGGCTCGAATCCAGCTGATGGGCCCCTGGAACAGCGTCTTAGGGTTGTAGCATTGGACCAGGTTGAAGCCCCAACAGGGTACTTCCCGTGGACTCAGAATCTTGAAACTTGGTACGAAGCAACGTCTTATATATAGCACAGATAAAGGAAAAATTGCGAAAAGCATAAATTTTTAGTTACATCATATAATAAAAATATTTTTAATAATTTTAAACTTACTACCCCTTTCGCATGAACGCGTAGAGATATTAAATTGAAATTAAAGTAGATGAGTGGAATAAAAATACCATAACTTTTACTTATATACCTACAGGCTTGTACGGAACCCTCAGTGCGCGAGTCGGACTCGCACATGTTTGATAGCTAACAAAACTTGTTACTATAATTCTCTTGTAAAATACAATTGTTATTGATATATGCCATGATCCAAGTCTTCAATTTCCAAAGGAGTTTAGATAATATTTATTGGAATCATAAATTTAATAGCCATTTTCAAGATGCTGCACCAACGACCATGACCTGGACCATGTGACCAATTTTTTCATATGGTATACTATCTAAAGAAGCCCCATAGCCAAATAAAAATAAAACCGAATTATCAAAAAAATACCAGATTCAGAAATTATAAATTCTCAAATTGACACTGCCAGGGTTGAAACCTGGGCTCTTACGTTAAGTTTAGGACCGAGGAGGTCATTGAACTAACAAGTCTTCTGTAATATGAAGTACTATAGTAAGCTAATATTCAAAAAAATTCAAAATTCAAATTTTCTTTATTTGTTGAAATAGGTTAAAGTAAGTTGGTACATTATAAAATTCTAGAAACACTATTTCATGCCGTACATAATTAGGCGTACAAATTTGGTCTTAAACTTAAAACAAATTAAGTAATATCCCAGCATAATAACATTTAACTGCTGGTTATTGAAATTAATCTGTACAAAACTTAACTATATACAAGTTAATAACCCAGCATAATAATACATTGTTGCTGGTTATTGAAATTATTCAAATTAAAACGTACAAAAATCTTTACTATAAATATAAGGCCAATTGGAAATAGTTATTTAATAAGTTTAAAATTTTTATCATTTATATATTCCCTAACACCGTAATAATTTTTCTGTTTAAGTATTTTTTTTTTTCTTTTTTATTTAATGGTTTGCCAACAGGTAATACACAATGACAACATAAAAATAACAAAACACATAGAAAACATTTTTGAGTGTACACCCAATTACTGGCAAGCCGGCATGCATTTATCATATCACGCAAGTGCGGGGTTACCAGTTAACAAATAGCGTTAAACTTAAAAAACTCAAAAAATACAAACAAAAAAAAAAGCAATCAGCTAAGATAAATTATAAGTCTACGATACTGCATCGATGGACTGATGCAGCATCCTTTTGTACTGCTGTAAAGAGAGTGAATGAGGATCCGTGGTAATTTTAGCAGCTTTGAAGAGGTTATTGTACTCACGACATATTCTAAGCAACACATTATTTTGTCCTAAGTTAGTTCTACATCCCATAATAATAAACGGTTTGTAATTTGAAATACGCGAGCTTTTTCGAGGCACAGAAAACTTTATTTTAGATAAAATACTAGGGCAGTCAATTCCGTTATTTAAAATTTTGAAAAGAAGAACCTGGTCGGCTACCCAGCGACGGTTTTCAAGTGAAGCCATTTTAAAGAACTCAAGTCTTTGTCTGTAAGAAGTTAATTCCCCCTTTTTGTTTTGATGAGCTGTCAGCAGAAAGAGAAAACGTTTTTGAACTCTTTCGATTCTCTTCACTGGATCTTTATAAGATGGGTTCCAGATGCTCGAACCGTATTCTAATGTACTACGAATCAAGGCAGAATAAACAATCTTAAGGGCCAAACACGACTTGAATAATTTGCAATTACGCCAAATGAAACCGAGCAGCTTAAAGCATTTTCTCACTATGTTGTCTATGTGCGTATTGAATGTAAGTTTCCTGTCGATAGTAATTCCTAGGTCTCTGATCTCCTCGACCTCATCCAGTAAAAGACTGTTGAGAGTATACGAAGTCTTAAGTGGCATACGTTTTTTAGTAAATTTTATGTGCTGGCATTTTTTAATATTAAGCGGCAGTTTATTCTTGACGGACCAGTCTGAGATGGAATCTAAGTCGCTTTGCAGAGCTAAAGCGTCTGATGGAGTTCTGATGGTTTTAAAAATCTTTAAGTCGTCAGCAAACAGTGAAAACTTTGATAACCTTACTTGGTCACACAAATCATTGACAAATACAAGAAAAAGAACAGGACCCAGATGAGACCCCTGAGGGACGCCAGAAGGGACCTCAAATGGAGCAGATTCATATCCGCATACTACCACCTTTTGATGTCTACCAGTCAAGTAAGACCTGAACCAGGAGAGTAAATTCCCTTGAATGCCAGCCCAAAATAGCTTATCTATCAGAATGCGATGGTCGACCCGATCAAAAGCTTTACTTACGTCCAAGTATATAGCGTCCACTTGATTTCCTTTGTCAACTTCATCAATAATTTGAGTTGTAAATTCAGCCAAATTGGTTATTGTTGACATTTTATTACGGAAACCATGTTGTTGAGGGGCGAGAATAGATCTAAAGTGAAATGATATAAACGGACAGATCAGAGCTTCGAAGACCTTACCAAAAATAGATAGGAGGGAAATTGGCCTATAATTTAGTATGTCATCTGCTTTTCCACTTTTTGGAATTGGCACAATATTGGCAGATTTCCATTTTTCCGGAAAAATTCCGGTAGCCAATGAACGATTGAAAATACAACATAATGGATAAGAAAGAGTTTCAGCGCAATTTTTAATAAAAACAGCCGGCAAATCATCAGGTCCTGCTCCTTTATGTTTATCTAGTTTTTTTAGGGCAACTCCAACTGATTTAACATCTAGACAAATTTTAAAGATAATATTATTTCCTGAAGATATATTGGAATTTATCATCGGAGCATCAAGCGACCAGGAGCTTGTATCGTTGTGAACCGGTAGCGTATAAACAGAAGAGAAATGTTCAGCAAAAGCACCACAAATAGATAAGGGAGTTGTCATTTTTGTTCCGTTAAGCACCATTTCATTAGGGATAGTGCCTCTATTTTTCCTTTTAGACTTTAAAAACGACCATAATACTTTCATGTTATTTTTGCAGATTGCTACTTCAATACTTTTTTTGTAAGTAGCGTAACAACTATCGATTAAAAAATGACACCTTTTTCTGGCTTCTGCAAAATCATACTCTGCGAGGGGACATTTAGTTTTTTTATATTTAACACGATAAGAATCCTTTTCTTTAATTAACTTGATAAGGTTGTTACTAAACCAAGTTGGGTATGACCCACGTTTGATGATCGATTTGGGGACATGTTTATCAATCAGTCCTTGGATGACTGTGTAAAACTTGTCGACCATCTGGTCAACAGTGTCATCTTCGTTGAAAAAATTATTCCAATTGATTGCCTCTAGTTCTTCATTAATATTTTTATAATTAGCTCGGTGAAAATTGTATTTAAGCGTGTTATTTGGACTTATGCATTGTATATGATTAAAATTAGTATAAATTAGTAACGGTGGATGAAAAGGATCTATTTTACTCAAAGGAAAATCCGCGGCAAGAACTTTGGCGTGTAACACCCCACTGCATAAGACTAAATCTAAGGTTTTGTCGTCTTTGTTTCTAATGCTATTGTACTGCTTAAAATTATGAAGCGCCATGAAATCTGTAAGAAGATAACCTAAATTGGTACTAACACCTGTCGGTTGAGTAAGAGTTACGTTTAAATTTGACTTATCCTCAGCCCAGTGAATGAAGCCGAGGTTAAAATCACCTAAAAGGAGAACATCACTTTCGCTGCCAGAGTTAGATAATGCTTCACTAATCGACGAGAGCTGTCGATCAAGCCTACACAAAGTTGAAGGTGGGGGTAAATAAACTGCGCAAATGTGAATTCTTTGGGAGCGATTACCGGCAGAATTAGAGACCGTAACCCAGAGGTCTTCGTCGCTACTTTCCCAGCCTGCATTACGAAGCGCACTAAACCTCCTCAAAACCGCTATCAAAACTCCACCACCCTCACCCTTTACATTGGCTGTACTAGACCTATCCCTACGAAACACAGTATAATTATCATTCAATATTTCAGCATCGAATACACTATCGTTGAGCCAAGTCTCAGTAATAACTATTACATCATATTCACATTCAATACTAGCCAAATAAAGACTCTCTAGTTTGCCTCTAATACTCCTAGCGTTTTGGTAATAAACCTTTAAATTGCCTACAGAACCTTTGACACCTTTATAGCTAAATCCAAAACATAGAATACAGGAACAAGTTAAGTTTTAATATTTTTAAGTACGTCAGTATTTTTAACCCAAATGGCAGGTGAGGAGTCGTCTTTTCTCATCATGACTCGGCCATGACGCACCCAAACGTATTTGTATCCGTGCTCCTTTTTAAAGTTGCGAGACAGGGCATGTAGGGCGCGATTCGCTGGCGAGAGGTGTTCGGACACGAAAACCGGAGCTTTGTCGGGCGTAGCTATGCCGAGGTGCGAACAGTTAAGTTTATCCAAGGGGTTTGATTTGTTGAATTTTAAGTATGCACCAAGTATTTCGTCCCGTTTACGAGGCGACGATAGTTTCAGAACGACGGACCGCGGCCTGGTGCTGCTCGAATTGACTTTGGCTATTCGTGTACAAGAGATAATATCGTTTTGGCCAATTGGGTAGGAAATAGTTTTGCCAAGTTGCATTACAGTATTAATAAGGTTCTCTCTCGGGAATTCAGGTATGCACTGGAGTTCCAAATTACACTCTCGGGCCCTTTGTTCAATATCTGACATTTTATGGTTAAGTTCCCGTACGTTTTCCTGGAGTTTAATGTTATCCGCACGAAGCGTCGAAACCTCAGTTTTCAAGCATTTTATTTCACCTTCCATTTCGTCAAACTTGATGGACATAAACTCGACTGTTTTGATCAGTTCCGGGATTTGTGTTATGAGACTTTGAAGGGATGACAATTCTTTGTTAATGTTGTGAGTTAATGATGATTCCAGCAAACTAATTTTAGCCGACAAGGACTCTTCGAAACGATTCAAACGTTCATCCATCGAAGAAAAGTCGATTGGTTCCTTGGGTTCGCTCGATACAACCAGGTCCGATGTCTTAACCGGGGTGTTGGTGTTGTCACCCTTGCTTCGAGGAATCTTGCATTCCGGACATTTCCAAGCGGTCTTGGCTTTAGAAGATAACTTGGAATAGTTTTCTTTCGACAGACCGATGCAAGTGTAATGATAGCTGTTAGGACATAAACTGCATGTTATTTTCTCTGCGGTATTAACATTCTGTTTACAAGCACTGCACGTAAACATTGTTTCAGTCGCAAAACAAACACTTAGCGAAGTAAGTGTGGGTAAATTGAAAAAAGTTCTGTTTACTAATTCTCATTCACTCGTATCACAGCCACAAACTATAAATAACACTGTTTTTTATTTGTTGCTATTAGCGGTTTATGTTTATTTAACATTAATAATTACTTTTATAACGTTATTTAGACTTTAATACGAAAAAGAAATATAAAAACAAAATAACTTAGGCGCCCGCACTTGCGCCGAAGTTGACTATTCGAGATTATTCTCGAATTTTTCTCTCTAATTTTTATAATAGTTTTTTTGAATTTGGCGTAATTTAACTTTCTTATTAGTTCAGTTAGTTAATAATTAGTTCATTACAGTTTCTTAAACTATTTACATACAAATCTACTGCAAAGTAATTTTATAAAAATGATGATGCTGAAACAGAGAGAGACAAATATTTATTAATTAGAGTGCTGGTTGTACAATTATTTGACGGCCACATCGTTCAGCCATGTTAAGTAGACTGGAAACAGTAAACTGAGGCTGTCTGTTTATGTGGTTCCAGGCTCTGAACAAGGAGGAGGCGTGCCGCCTGGCCATCGAGGCGGTGACCGCCATCGCGGCGCGCCCCGCCCCGCCCGAGGGGGAGGCGGACGGGGAGGCGGAGGCGGAGGCGGAGCCGGACGACGAGCCCGCGCTGCGGCGCCTGCGCGAGCTGCAGCTGCCCGACAAGCTACTGCGCCGCGTCGTGCCTGCCGTGCTCGAGCACGCGCTCGCCGCCGAGCTGCCGGCGCGCGCGGGCGAGGGCGACGGCGAGGAGGCGCGCGTGGACGCGCTGGCGGACGCGGCGGCGCGCGTGGTGCGTGGCGTGCGGCGCGCGCCGGCCGCGGAGGCGCTGCGCGCGCTGCTGGCGGCGCGCGGCGCGCACGCGCGGCTGCCGGCGCTGCTGGGCGCGTGCGCGCGGCGCGGGCTGCTGCCGCTGGGCGAGCTGGGCGCGTGGTGCGAGGGCGGCGCGCACGGCGCGCTGCTGCTGGACGCGCTGGTGGCGCTGCGGCGGCAGGCGGGCGAGGCGCGGCTGGCGGCGCTGGTGGCGCGCAGCGAGCTGGACGTGTGCGCGCACGTGGCGGAGCGCGAGGCGGGCGCGGCGGCGGCGCTGGAGGCGCTGGAGGCGCGCGGGCTGGGCGCGCTGGCGCCGCAGCTGCGCGTGCGCGCGGCGCTGGCGCGGCAGCTGGCGGCGGACCCGGCGCCCGCGGCGCTGTACCGCTGGATCCGCGGCAACGTGGACGCGGCGGTGCGCGGCGAGCGCGGCTTCGTGTCGGGCGCCGTGCTGCTGGTGCTGCAGCACGTGTGGCGCGCGGCGGGCGGCGCGCCGGAGCGCGAGCGCGCGCTGGCGGAGGAGTACGCGCCGCTGCTGCGCGCGCTGCTGGAGGGGCGCGCGGAGCTGCAGCTGGCGGCGGTGTACGCGGTGCAGCTGCTGGCGCACCAGCTGCGCTACCCCAAGGGGCTGCTGCTGCGCTGGTTCATGTACCTCTACAACCTGGAGGTGTGCGAGGAGGACGCGTTCCTGCGCTGGCGCGAGGACGTCACCGACGCCTACCCCGGCAAGGGCGAGGCGCTCTTCCAGGTGATACCGCCCGTCCCTCCGCGCCCTCCGCCTCGAACACTTCTCAACAGGCACAAATTATATTATCTATACATTGCTGCCATCTAATAGGAAGGTCATTTATGCCTTTGCGATAGAACTCTGGTGATCTAGATTAGACAAACTGTGTGAAAGCATTTTCTTAGGTTAGGTTGAGAAGAAAACTTCCTCCTGAGAAGAAAAATTTTTATCATGTAGAAAATTGTCCAAATCACGAAAAAAATGGTAGTCCGTTGGAGCAAGGTCTGGCGAATACGGAGGGTGACGAATGGTTTCTAATTGCAGTTCCTGTAGAGTTAAAACGGGTTTTCGTGCTGTATGAGGTCATGGGGCAGTAATGGTGAAGATCGATTCATGAGTCGGGGCTGTTTCACTGCTAGTTTTGCTATCATTGTTCGGAGTTCGGCACAGTAGACATCTGCCGTTAATGCTTGACCAGATCGGAGAAAGCTATAGTGAATAACACCATGCTGAGACCACCAAACAGTTACCATTAACTTTTTATTGGTAAGCTTTGCTTTAGGACACTGTTGCGGCGTTTGACCTGGGGTCAGCCATTGCATTTTTCGCTTATGGTTATTGTAGAGAATCAACTTTTCATCACATGTCACAATTCGATTCAATATTCCTTCATTTCTGTGTCGATTCAACAAGACAACACAAGTTTCAACACGCGTTTCTTTCAGCAGATCAGTCAAATCATGAGGCACCCATTTTTCATATTTTTTTATTTTATTGATTTGACGCAAATGAGTCAATATTGTTGGTAAGGTAACGTTAAACCATGCTGCTAATTCCTGGGTAGGTTGGCTCGGATCGGCTTCCACCATCTCTTTCAATTCATTGTTATTCACCTGTGTGTGCGGTCTTCCACGTGATTCATTCTTCAAATCAAAGTTTCCATCACGAAAGCGTTTAAACCAAAATCGCACGGTGCGTTCATTAGCAGTCCCCTCTCCAAACGCAACGTTGATATTGCGAGCTGTTTGTGCCGCGTTAGTTCCGCGTCGGAACTCGTATTCAAATAATCACTAATAATCATATTCGTAATCACTCGAATTTTCGAAGTATCCATCTTTCTTGTTTAAGCTGAATAAAAAAAACAACTGAAAGTTTATAATCTAATGTTGCACATTTTTTAAAAGAAGAACTATATATGTGCAAAAAAGTTTCACTCAAAAATCTCAAACCATGAAGGTTCTATGTCAATTCGAAGAACCTGTTACAATAAAACTGCAATTTCATACTTTCCTATTATTTTGGTGTGTAACCAAAATGGCCGCCACACTGAACAGCTTTTCTCTCTCTATGTTTCTATCTAATGTGGGGTTCAGGACCCTATTACTAAGCCTCCGCTGTCCGTCCATCTGTCTGTCCCGTTCACATCTTTTGAGTACAGAACCCTACATGCGGTTAAAATCTTGTACGATTATACCCTTCATGTGCGAGTGTGACGTGACTCGCTTTTGGACATGTTTTATTTTCACACTGATATTTATTTAAAAAATCGACTTGCCTGTTCTGGTGAATTCCACGATACAGGGATTCCTGAGTGTGGAAACCACTGCCCCACTAGTTCTTACCTTTTACTATTGTAATAATTTTTCAAATAAATGAAATGAAATGACATAAAGCACAAATGATGAATGTTGATTTACTGTCTGGTACTATTGTTATCATAAAGCATATTATCGTAAGGTGTGTGTACATGAACGTGTCGTGTCGTGTCGCAGGTCAACACGTGGCTGACGTGGCTGCAGCAGCAGGAGTCGGAGGACGAGGAGGCGGAGGACTAACGCGCCGCCGCCACGCCCGCGCCACGCCCGCCCGGCACCGCACCGCTTTTATTTGCGCTCATCTCATATAAATATAATTAAGCCAAATAGTTTAAATAGCTCCCCTCGTTACCCTTTAGCGCCCGACTCCGCGCGCCGCCGCCGCGCCGCGCCGCGCGGCGCCTCCGGCGCTAAATAGGTCAATTTTAGGTTTAACTAAACTACGTAAACGAATGTTAGTATCTCGAGATAATTTTTTGTAGACCTTTTACTCGATTTTGATACTTTTACAAATGTATACAATGTATAGTGTTCGTCGATCGTATGGTTGCACCCGACCCCACTCGCCGCCGCCGCCACCGCTGCCGCCGCCGCCGCCGCCCGCAGGGAGCGTGATTTAGTTGAAATTGTAAAATATGTCTATCGAGAAGTTAAATCAATTCTATTATTATGATCGTGATCGTTTATATACAATACTAAATGGATGTAGTGGATAAACTAAGAATGCTTAAATTTCACTGTATTATCAGATTTTAGGGGATTTTAACGAAATAAACAGAAAACTACAAAAAAAGTTTCCTCAGACAAGAAATGTATGTTGATTGAGTGATTTGTAATAATAAAAAGTTGTGAAGTGATGCAAACTTAAAATAAGTAACATTGGTCAATATGTATTCAAGATGAGAATAAACTTCAGTGTAATTTATTACATAATATGAAGTGTTTGATTTGTAGCTTTGTCCAGCATCCAGCATCCCCTGTCTGCAATACTCCTCTGCCTACAGCCTGCTAACACAGTAAGCTACTTGCCGAGTTCTTGGATTATGTACCTAATAAAGATTTATGTCTTCAGTTTTGACAACACCATAGTTTGGACGTTTCCTTGTCTGTTGCTCCCGTACTCGCGACGGGCCCATTAGTAAGAGATTAGCTTCTCGTGCGTGACGATTCGCTGCCGGGCAAGCTATTACTTCTATTTACTAGTGGTACCTACTGGTTAGTGGTAGTAACAGGGGCACGCCAACAATGACGTAAAGGGCGGTGATAGCAACTTATATTGTGTTAAACTGCCAACCCACACTTAGTCAGCATGGTGGAGAATACAAGCTGTGGCAACCTCTAAGTGGGTTTACAATAATGCATAATGGAAAGTAAACACACAAGCGTTGGAAGCTAACTGTCATTTATTTTTCAAACTACCTTGCATACCTCCCTTTTAAGTACAGTAATACTTCACAAACATTGAAAACTACTAAATACTATTAAATACTATCTATAGGAGACTATGTAGGTATCTATAGACACAATAGCCTATTCTTACTCCTAAACACATATTTTAGTTGAGCGTTTATACGCTCTTAAGGCGCGCGCCGACGCACCGGGCGACGGTGGAGCAGGATGCCCCGCATCCGGCGCTTCCTGAGCATCCTCATAATCCGAAAACTCCCTATGTTCTTTTAATGGAGACGGTTGACCATCGCCGGGTGTCTCAGTGTCGCCCTCGACGTCGGCACCGCTAGCAGTCCCTAATTCGTCTGGCTTGCTTGTGCTCGCGCGCGACAGTGAGTATCTATTTTTTTTCATCGGGGCAAGCTGGTCCTGGTGTCTGCGCCACTCCATGCCATGGCCGACGTTGACCTTTTCTTTTTTTTTTTTATTAATCCACAAAACCGACAGCAATTACAAAATCAACCTTAAACAAAATTAACAAAATACACTGAGGTATTTATAATGTTGTCTTCTCGATGTGGACATGGCATGCGTATTATTTGGATACTAATTATTAAAAACTAAAAAAAAAAAAAACTTAATAACTAGGTACTGCGTAAGTTACGTCACAAAAAATAAAAAAAAACATGAATAATTAACAAAAGCAACGAAATGAACAAATCTAAATTAACAACTAAATAACAAATAAATTAAACATTAAGAAATTTTCTTTTTGGTTGTTTTGATGCTATCACAGAAGATATCTATACTATTCCGATAACAATTTGCAAGGGACAACATTCTATACAACGGTCCGTGGTGACCAAGATTGCTTCTCACTTGAGGCAAACTAAACGTCTTTCGATTATGTAGGCGGCTTCTGTCACGAGGCACTACGAACTTCAAGCGTTCGAGCAGTTCAGGCGCATCAATAAGTCCTTTTATTATTTTGGACAGAAATATAACATACGCAACCTTTCTGCGCTCCTTAAGTGGTCTCATATTATAGTAAGAGAGACGAGAGTCATACGTAAACAGTTGATTACATTTGAAATCCTTATACCTACGATAGATGGTACAAAAATCGTTTTTGGATTCGTTCAATTCTGTCGGAGTGGACTTGGTACCCTGGATTCCAGACAGTGCTACAATATTCAAGAATACTCCGGACAATAGTGTTGAAGACAAGTATTGATAAACTGGGATCCTTGAATATTTTCATTTGTCTAAAAACTAGCCCTGATATCTTAGACGCTTTGGATGTTATATGTTCAACATGTTGGCGAAAATTTAAACTCGAATCTATGATAACTCCCAGGTCTCTTATACTTGAAACCTCTTTAAGTGTCACACCGTTAATGTTATAGTCACCGGACAACGGAGATTTCTTCCTGGTAAACTTAATATGGAAACACTTTTCGATGTTCAAAGACATTCCATTTACAGTGCACCAGGAATGAACAGCGTCAATATCATTTTGTAATAATTCTACGTCAGCTTGGCTGTTAATGGTTCTGTAAATTTTCAAGTCATCTGCAAACATTTTATATTTAGAATTTAAATTAATTGCTAAATCATTTATGAAAATTAGGAAAAACGTAGGACCTAGGTGTGAACCTTGAGGTACGCCTGAAGGTATTTTACTCTCAAATGACTTAAAACCATTCACAGCGACAAGTTGTGATCGGTTTTCTAAATATGATTCACACCAGCGCAATAAAGAACCATGGATACCCATGCATTCAATTTTCTGCAGTAAAACTCTATGAATAACCAGATCGAAGGCTTTACGAAAATCTGTGTAAATCGCATGTACTTCACCCGTCGCGTCAACCACCTCGGCAATATCCGAGATGTAAGAAACTAAATTAGAAACTGTAGATTTATGGGGCCGAAATCCGTGTTGATTTGAATCTAGGAAAGGGGCTATGTGATAGTAAATATTTTTTTGAACAAGGCTTTCCAATATTTTTCCACAGACAGATAAAATAGATATAGGCCGATAGTTTCTTACATCTTTGGAGTTGCCGGACTTAAGAATTGGAGTAACATATGCAATTTTCCATCTAGTGGGAAAGATACCTGCTTGCAAAGAACAATTGAGAATTATGGTTAACGATTTGGCCAGCTGATGAGCGCATCTTTTAAGAAATATTGGGGCTAGAAGATCTGGACCGGGTCCCTTAAGTGAGTCTAAGATAGATAGCTGTTTAAAAACTTCCTCTTCAGAAAACTGGCAATAACTGAAAGGTGCCCCCGGGATTGCATTGTTTGAGAGTGGTGAGGAATAGTTTGCCACCTTATAGTTTCTGGTATCTATGTAAACCGAAGCAAAATGCTTAGCAAAGGCGTCGCATATATCTTTTCCTCCTTTGGCTATATAGTTATCAACAAAAATTTCGTTCGGAATACATTTGGAACCATTTTTTCGCCGCTGCTTAAAAAAGTTCCAAAAGTAGGTAGGTTCGTTTCGAATACATTCGGCCACGCGTTTTTTAAAATTTTCATAGCAGCATTTAATCATAAGTGAGCAGCGGTCCCTCAATAACTCGTAGGCAAGTTTATCCATCGAATTGTTATATTTCTTGCTTTTATGGTGGACTTTTGCCTTTTCGTTTAAAGCTCTGAGTAAAGGAGCTGTGTACCAAATGGGATAGTGATTATCACGCGGTTTGCGCATCGGTGTAGGTATGCTTATAAATGATAGGCATTAATGTCTGGTAGAAAATATCCAGTTTTGCGTCGACCGATTTAACACTTTGTAGTAGTGATATCCAATCTATTTGATTTAATTCATTACAAACACCGTCGTAGTCACACAAAAAGAAGATAAGGAAGGGTGTTCGGCAAGGTTTCATAAAGTGGTTGCTGGTGATTTCCAAAGAAATTTCTAGTGGTGGGTGATGGCTATCTATTGAGACCAAAGCGTTCACTGATTTATGGACTTTTATCCAGCTATCATTGTTAGACAGAACTAGATCTAAAATACGTCCATTTACGTTTGGAATATAATTATATTGTTTAAAATTGTTAAAAGCAAGGTTTTCGATGAATAAACTATCAATGTTACTACTTAAATAACTAGGTGTTAAGTCGTTACTATTACTGTTTTTTACCCAAGATATGCTAGGTAAATTGAAATCTCCTATGATAAGAGTAAGAGAGTCTGAAGGTATTTTATTACTACAAATGTTAGTGGTAAGATTTTTAAATAGGCATTCTAAGTATTCTTCCTTTACCGGTGGCGGGAAGTAAATACTAAATACGACCTTATAAGACACAGGACCTGTTTTCTCCGATATTAATCCCTGCGACCATTTTCCCCCTTTTTGGGTATAATCTCGCGCTAGCACAGCTTCACCGACCCTAAACTCACGAATTCGCCCTTCGCTTCTCGTCCTCTGCTTATCCTGTACCTCGCGTACCGTAGAAGCGACTTCTGGCCGCAATGCATCAAGCCTACTCCGGAGTCTATGTCCTAACAAAGCGACTGCCGGTGAAATTCCAGTGGTCGCGTGATCACAATTTCGATATTGAAAAAGAAATCTATTTAAAGCAATCTATATGACCTCGTTCTCAAATTTAGCTCTTTTAATAACCTTTTTAACGGTATTTACCGCGTTTTCTGCTTCCCCGTTACCTTGGGGTCTATATGGTGCCAAAGTCGTGTGCTTGATACAATTCTTTAAGCAATACGTCTGAAACTTGTAGCGGGATATTACGAGCTGGTTATAACTAAAACTCACAATTGATTTGAGAAACCTCCTCGCGCGCACGAGCCCGCCGGTGGGCTCGCCTGTTTATCTAACGGAAACTGCCCTCGCGCGCGCGAGCCCGCCGGTGGGCTCGCCGGTCCAGACCATTATAATCTGATTTATCTTAATTATAGAGTTTATTTTGGTTTGTACAACTTTGGACCATAGAGAAGTCCATAATGTAGTCTTTACACTACAACAGTAAAATTGTCAAGTGCGAAAACAAAAAAATAAAATAAGCTATGGTAAAAAGTCATTTGAATCTGTGCCAAAATATTGAGTTTTTTTCTGTGTTTTTATTGTTTGTTATGACAAGTGGTGACAAATACAAATAAAAACTCAATACCTACAATAGGTTTATAAATATATTTTAGTGCAGTGTTAGACTGGATTATCACTGAAATGTGATATCTTTATCGGGAAAATATATTTTTGAAAAATCGCAATCGTTATCGCGGTCGTTGACGCATTCTTTCCGTTATATGTAATTGTTTGTAAACGTCAGCTTCTATAAATCATACCTTCATAGAGATGTATTATAGATAAAGCCAATGCCGTTTACAGAACCATGATAAGTGGCCTGGATATTTTTTTGTAGGTGTTTTTCTGAGACGTGATGCCTGCGGGGTGCGCGGGTGGTTCGCGGGTCGCGGAATATGAGCCGTGCAAAATCACAAGGTCAAATCCGCGTGGGATGAAGGGATAAGGAATAAGGAATAATTTAATTTGTAAAACTTAGCGATATATATGTATACAGAAAACCTTAAGTACTAACAACCAATAGAAAACAAGATAAAATATTTACAACATAACAACCAATGAGAGACCTTACATTAAAACCAATAAAAACGGCAAACAGATCCGCGCGCAATGCTTGTTCTCGGTAACGCGCAATTTCCCTGAATTCAACAAATAATACTTAATAATTAAATGACGCGTGTACTGGAAAGTGGGCGTGGCTTGTTGGCGCATACGTACGAGACGCGGTGCGCGGGCGCGGGCGCGGGACGCGGCGGCCGCGCAGGAGCTCAGTCTGATGTTGCCCGCTGCAGTGAACCGCGAAGTGGCGCGAACTGTGATAGCGAAGACGCGCGCCTCAGTGCCGGACCGAGGACCTGCGAATAGACTTACCTAATGCGTGTTGATGGTGCTCCATGGTGCTTGTTGGCGTACGACGGCAACGCAAGATCAAGGCAATTAAAAACGGTTCTTTTCAGAACCACTCTTTCCATTTCAATACACTGCCTGATCTTCCTACAGTTCTTCAGTCTTCAGTTATCGGTGAGTGTGACCTAGGAACGAGACAACGCTTGACCATTCCTTTGAATCTCCAGCGAGCTTCTGTCTTTTTCAAGATTGACCTCGCACCTTCCTGTTATCTGGAATTCATTGGAACTGCGTCAGCTAGGCAATAAAGAATATTACGTGAATCCGTGTCTTATTTCTCTCTTGAGCTGTGATAATAAAGCGATCTCCCGTGTACGTTATTACTCTCTTGGTTTTTCCATTTTCCTGTTCCTTCTTCCATTTTCCCGGTAAACGGCAGCGCCTCGTAGCGCCGGTAAGGTAATGTCTGAGGTACTTTGTAGGTGAAAGGTATAGGTATATATATGGAGGTGTTATATGGAGGTATTCAACAGCTGTGAGCGCGGGAACGAGTGACGTAAGTACTTCCGTAAGTATATCTGTACTTTAATGTGCGAAGTACGCACAAACTCGTCAGATAAAAAAGGCGGCCCATTATCGGTGACGAGTTGGGCAACAAGCCCAAATCGGGCAAACATGGACCTGAATGCTTTGATCGTTGCACTAGCTGTGGTGCTGGACATTTCTGCTACCTCGATCCACTTCGAGTGTGCGTCTACTACGATCAAATAACGCTTACCAAAGCATTCTGCGAAATCAGCGTGTAAGCGCTGCCACGGATGCTGAGGGAACTCCCAAGGATGTAAAGGCACGCGCGCGGGTGCATCGCGCACCTGCGCACAAGCGAGACAGGAGCGACAAAGCTCTTCGATGTCACTGTCTATGTTTGGCCAATAAACATAA
The DNA here is from genome assembly GCA_963932025.1 of Erebia epiphron. Classification (NCBI taxonomy): domain Eukaryota; kingdom Metazoa; phylum Arthropoda; class Insecta; order Lepidoptera; family Nymphalidae; genus Erebia; species Erebia epiphron. The sequence continues at coordinate 35,218,023 of OZ009946.1, read as the reverse complement.
TTCCGCGAAATATTCTTCATTTTATTCATACCCAAGTGTCCCTCGTGGAGTTCTCTCAGCACCGCCTTCCTTAATCTCGACGGGATTATCACCCTATACTTATACATGAGGCATCCTAAATCTAAACATAAGTATATCACTTTTACGAGCAAAGAATGGCTTTTCTTCGTCACAACTGGTAGATGGCCAACCGAACATTACATATTTGTATATCTTACATAACAAAGCATCTTTTTGCGTTTCCTTAGCAATCTGTTTGAAATTGACCGGTAATGTTTCCTCTAATAAATTAATATAACTTATTTTTTGGTCGGGGCGTGCGAAAGGTCGCTCGTGCGATATCGGCAGACGCGACAATGCGTCCGCAGGGCCATTGTGTTCCGAACGCACAAACTCGATTGAAAAATCATATCTAACCAGCTAGTCGTACGGCCCACCGCTGTAATCTACTAGCCGCAGTCTGTGGAATACCATTCTTGTTACCGAAAATAAACGTTAAAGGTTTATGGTCGGTCTTTAAAACAAAATTCCTACCAAATAAAAATTGATGGTGTTTCGTTATACCAAAATATATAGCCAAGGCCTCCTTATCCAGCTGACTATATTTTTTTTCGGCTTCGTTCAGCGTGCGTGAGACACAGCTGACTGGCCGCTCTTGCCCATCCGCGTACCTAACACGGCCCCGATCCCATAAGCGCTGCTGTCCACCGACAGCACGAGCGGCCGCCCTTCTTCGTAGTGCGCTAACACACGCTTACCTAGTAAAGCTCGTTTTGCTGTGTTAAAAGCAGAGTCACAACGCGAATCCCAATCCCATTGACAATTTTTCTTTAATAGTGCATGTAACGGGTACAAAATCGTACTTAAGCTTGGGATAAATTTACCATAGTAATTGAGAAGACCCAAAAAACTTTTAAGTTGCGTTACGTCTTTGGGTATTGGGACTGCATTAATCGCCTCCAATTTCTGCGGATCGGGATGCAAGCCTTCCTTATCAATCACGAACCCTAAATAATTAACATTCTTCTGTAAGAATTTACATTTATTTAATTTAACTGTGAGGCCTGCCTGTCTTAAACGCTCCAATACAGCTCGCAGATTCTTTAAATGTGCCTGTCTATTTACACCTGTCACGCATATATCGTCGAGAAAAACTACGGTGCCGGGTACCCCGCGCAACGTCTCTTCCATTAACTTTTGAAATTTCTCGGGTACGCACGATAAGCCGTATGGAGTACCTACGGCGGTAAACAAACGTTCCGATATGCGTAGTGATCGCGGTATACTTTTGAGAATTCTCTTCTAATAGGACCTGTTCATAGGCGTGGCGGAGATCGATTTTACTATATTCTTCACCGTTACTTAAATTTGCAAACAACTCGTCAATGCGAGGCAGCGGGTAATAGTCCCGTTTCAATTTCGGGTTAATAGTAATTTTATAATCGCCGCAAATACGGATATCCCCATTGGTCTTGATCACGGGAACGATCGGCGTAGGTACCGAAATGAATGATCTACGCGATAAATCGTACCGTCGCTCTCGAGCCGCGCGAGTTCCCTGTCGACGCGTTCGCGCAGCGCCAGCGGCACGGGCCGCGCTCGCACGTACACCCCCTCCGAATCAGTGAGCTGTAATTGTAGCTTTTTATTACAAGTTCCTAGCTTCTCACTGAATACTTCCGGAAACTCCTTACATATACGGGTCACGAACTGATCTTCTTCGATTATCTCATTGATATTTATTTGTGTTATTTTTAAGGCGCGAAGCCAATCGCGACCTAGTAGCGGTCTGTTTCCGCCTTGAATAATATATACCTAACTTCAAATCGTCTACGATAACCGACCTAAGTTGCCCCCGAACTATTAAGTATCCAAGAGAAGCAATTCGTGACCCCGAATAGCTACGCAACAATATATTATTATCCTGAACAATCTCTTTGTGTTTAAATAACTTTTCATAACAATTTTCGTTAATAGCCGATATCCGGCTGCCGGTGTCGATTTCTAGTTCTAGTAAACGGTCCTCCACTTTCATGTTAATATAATAAGGCCTGTTACCTTGAGCAACGATATCAATGTTGAAAAAGTCCTCACCCGAACTCTCACTGATAAAACTTTGACACTTCACTTCACTTTCCCTCGCTTTCTTACACATAACCTTAAGGTGGCCCCGCTGATGGCACTCGTCACAGGTAAAATGGACGTATCTACAACGCCCCCGATGCTGCCGACCGCACCGCCAGCACGGCGCACTCGCCGCGCTCCCTGCGCCGCCGCCGCCGCCGCAGCTCGGCCCGCTCGCGCCGCCCGGGCCGCCCGCACCGCTCCTGCCCGGCCGCGGGCCGCGCGCTCGCTGGCTACGCGCCGCATGCAGGCCCTCGCCCGCGTCCACGCCGCTCGCCGGCGGCGCTGCGTTGCCTCCGCTCACCACGGCGTGTCTCTCCGCCGCTTCCAAAGCCAGAGCTAGCTCCACTGCCTTTGGTTTTGTAGCCTAAACTTTTCTCGGCGAAAATTCGGGATCTCATGACGTCACTCGATAGGCCCGAGACGAATTGGTCACGCAAATTTTCTTCTAATCTCGTGCCAAAATTACATGTGACCGCCAGATGTTTTAGGTGCTGCAAGTACTCAGTAAGGGTCTCGCTTGGTCGTTGTCGCCTTTGCCGAAAAACATGCCTCTCCGCTATCTCCGAACGTTGCGGCTCCAGATGGTTGGTGACTAGCTCGGTGAGGGCGTCAAAGGTCTTA